>CM066032.1:513604570-516206101 GCA_033557465.1 Ichthyophis bannanicus | reverse complement strand
TACTGGGCTTGATGGACCTTGGTCTGACCCAGTATGGCATATCTTATGTTCTTATTGTAAACAGTTAAATGTAAATAGTTCATTATACCGTTCCATGTAATACTTGTTCTGTTTCACTGTAAACTGCTCTGATAAGACTGAAAAGTGGTATATAAAAGAGTTAAATAAACAAACTACTATACTTGTTTTTTGAATATATATAAGGTATTTTATTGTCATTTCACTTCACCAACTTGGACTATATTGTTAGGTCCATTACCTAACATCCAAACGAACCTCCATTTTCATTCCAGGTTGCATGTAATGCGACAAAATAGGACAAAGATCAAGGGGATGAATACTTTCACAAGGCACTGTATCTTGGATCCATTATTCCAAGTCAGATGCCTGACGCCAGGCTGGTTGTCTAGCTCCAATGCAGGCTGCAGTCGCCCTGCTGTTGACCTCAAAGACATAAAAGGCTGCCCTTGTTAGAAATTTTGAAGTGTTCTGGGCATGTGTGACTAAAACCTGATGAGTTGCCTGTTTCTCAGGAGGCAGCAAGGTGGTAAATTCTGCTAGATCTCTCAAGACATCCCTAAGGATCATGCCCATATATAGCATGTAAGAATCTATTCTGGAAACTAACATTATTGTCTGCAAGGCCTTTTTCCCCAAAGGCATGGAGGGTTCTGGCCTCTCTTCCAGGAGGAACTGAGAAGTGATTCTTTTGACTTTTAATTCTTCTCATGGCAGACTCAACAACCATAAACTGGTGAGGGAGTTGAGGTTTTGAAACCCTGGAGAAGGAGGAACTCTGTAAAGAGAATCCTGAACCTTAGAAATTGCACGAGTTGAGATGGGAGATTCCTATATTCGAGACATCAAGTTTCAAGAAGTTATGCACCGGTGCCAATGGATACTGGAGAATGTGCAGCTCCTCTACTCTGGGTTCTGTCTCTGTAGCCACCGATACCTCCAGGGCAGCCACCATGTCCTTAAAATCTTGGATGCACACGTCCTTGGGCGGAGACCTCTGATGCTCATAGGGAGGCGATGGATCTGATGGCACATACCTGATGGTATCAGAATCTATGGATTCAGAGTCCAGAGGCCTCCGGTGCTGAATCAGAATCTAGCAGGAAATCAAAATAATCCTTATGAGGCCCTCTATAACTCCAGTGTTCGGCATGTTTAGATGTCGAGGGTATCGAGAGCAGCTATACCGGAGACCTCGGTACTGGTTGCTCGATGGCCTGATGTGACGCAAGTGAAGCCTGTGGAAGGGTATCGAGAGGGTTCTCCGTGGCTGCCGGTGATGGTGGAACCAGTGCTGATTGCAATACCCCCGATGCCAATGGTGTCACTACTGCTAGGTGCGCAGCGATGCTCTTTCCAATGGCGATGACCTGATCATCGAGGGTTGGTACTGGGGGAGGAGTGGCTCTGGACACAATTGTGTGGGCCACAACTCCTGATGTCGCTATCAGGGACTCTGCTGAGGATTGTACTTCGAGGGCATCCCCTAACCCCTTTAAGTCTTTGGAGGGTGAGGTCTCCCATCAGGGCTGCTTCGCTGGCTGGTCTGCATCGGAGTGAGAGGAGTGCTGGTGACGATGCCAATGATCGGTGTCCGATTCCGAAGCAGACCTTGAGTCGATGATCTCAATGCTATCAATGTCTTTTTCTTCTTTTGCACTGGAGACTCAGATCAAAGCTTGTCCTTTTGACTAAGTAGCCATCTAGAGGTATGGGAGGACTTAGATGGAGTCAACGCCGCCAAGGAGTGCAACGAAGGAGAAGAGTCTGTTGGAAATAGCTTAGCCTTCTGTTTGTCCCGATTCTTCCTACCTCTGGCCATCATGTGGCGAAAGGAGGGGCAGGAATCTACATCGTGATCTTGACTTAAACACTTGAGGCACCAGTTATGCTCATCAGTGATGGAAATGGTACTAGCACACTTCAAGCATTTTTTTGAAACTACTGCGGGGCTTTTCCATTTCTGATAAAAGGACTGTACCAAAATCAAATTGCACGATTGTGTACGGTAAAGCCGTAGGCCTTAAGCCTGACAAGACACAAGAAAAAAAATGAAAGAAAAAATTATATAAAATAAGAAAAATATGGGAATGGGAGCGGAATCGAATGAATGTGACACTTGGTGTCAATCAAATTCAATATTTTAGGTACAGGCTGCACATATAAAGCTATTGACAACGCAGAAGGTCATATGAAATGGTCACAATAGCTTTTGGGGCTCTATAAATTTTAAGAGCCAAACATATGCTTCCTGGTGAAAGGGGATCTCTTGATACATCTTGAACAAATATTGTGTAATAAATATCCTCAGGGGAGATTCTTTTCCTGTTGAAAGAGGGGATAGGTCAGAGGGTACACTTATGGTGTACTACTCTTCTAAGGAAGATTCAGTGTAGTTACTCACCTGCAATAGGTGTTCTCCGGGGACAGCAGGAATCAGTCCTCACATATGGGTGACGTCGACCCCGACGGAGCCCTTGTGGAAGCATGCCTCCAGCTTTCAAAGAAAGCCTTTGGGAGATTCTACCATGCATGCGTGGTCCCCTTCCCACCCAAGGGTGCCATCTTGCTCAGTCTATGGTGCTGTTCACAGATGGTTCAAGAGCCACAAAAAGGTAAGGTTGTCAGGATCTTTCTATGTTTGAATGTATTTATTGACAATTCAAATAAATAACAGGACAGGGCAAAGGACATAGCATATTGACAATACAGAAACTCAAACACAAACCATCAACCTCCATAAACACAGTCCATACCAAAATCAGATGCAGAAATACAGAGGCAAATTAAAGAGGAAACGGATCAGCAGTGCCCATCCCCCCAACTCCGGGCACCCACCACAGATTAGGCCCCGCCATACAAAAACCCAGTATTTTATATCAGGAAAGTTCCCCCTGCAATTCCCCTCTTCCCGCCCCCCCCCACCCCCCCCCCCATACCAGCTGCAGCAGTCTGCATATCCTTCCTCCACGGAGGAAGAGGAGGAAGAGGAAAAACAGTCAGAAACGAGAAAAGAAAAACCGAAAACTGAACAAAAAGAAAGGAGAGTGAGACAAAGAAAGAGACAGAGGGGAGGGAAGGGAAAGAGGAAACAGGAGGAGAAAGTGGCTTAAGTGAAGAGAAAGGTAAGGAGAGAAGCGAGGAACGAAGAGAGAGAAGGAAAGGAAAAAGGAAAAGGAAAAAAGGAAAAGGAAAAAAGGAAAAAAAAAAGGGGGAAAAAAGGAAAAAAAAGGAAAAAAAGGGGGGAGAGATGGTGGCAAAGACCAACCCCCTAAGGGGTCACTAACCATCACTCAATATCCAAGAGCGCGTACCACTGGGTAAGAATTGTAAGTGTGGACCCCACCCCTCCAAGAATCTCTGCCATCGCCGTGGATGACCACTCGCACGACGCTTCTCCATCAACAGCACCGCATGCAAGCTCCCCCTCCAAAGCCCATAAGTAGGTCCCCGGGCATCAATCCATCTCTTCAAAATAGACCCACGTGCAATCAGCAACACCAACCGCAGCCACTGCCCCACCACCTCCCCCACTCCCACCTCCCCGAGATCTTCCCAAATGTCTAGCACCAGGTTCTGCGCCGTGAAGGGCAGACACGAGGGCGCACATCCTGCCAGATAAGTTTTAACCTTCCCCCAGAAGGTCTGAACCCGAGCACAAAGCCAAAACATATGCCCTAACGTAGCCCTACCCTCCCCACACCAGGGGCAGCAATGAGAGGCTCTAATGCCGGCCCTCCAGGCCCGCAATGGCGCAAAGTATAAGCGTCGCAGCAGCTTGTAGTGCATATCTCTATGCAGCACCACCACACTCAGCTTCGGGGTGCTGGCCAAACTACGCAGAAGCCCCTCCTCTGCTACCTCCTCCCCCAGGTCCCGGGCCCAAGCCTCCGCAAGATCCTCCAAGGAGGGCGGCGGCTCCAATTCCCACAACATTTTGTGTAACCAAGCCACTCCTGTTCCCAGGTCACCGCCCATCAGTCCTTCCTCAATCCCAGTGCTAACCGCCCCTCTCAGTGCACCAGGAGGTATACTGCGGACATAGCTGCGAATCTGAGCGTAGGGGAACACATCTCGATCCCCCAGAGAGCAACGTTGACTTAAAAGAGCAATAGATTCCATACCGCCCTCATCAGTAAGCAGATGCTCCAAATTAACTATACCAAGCTGCTGCCAGCGAACAAAGCTACCCCCAAACGTACCAGGAAGAAAATCCCCGTTCCCTAATAGCGGGAGATAGGGAGAGTGATTAGCCTGAAGGCCCTTAACCTTACAGAAGAACCGCCAGGCCAGACGGATGGGCTCCACCAGCATACAGCGGGTATCAGGTCCAATCCCTTTAAGCGCTTTTACATGCAGCAAATACCGCAGATGCCAGGGCCGCACCAGCTCTTGAAGCATTACAATCGGAGTGTACACCCCCAGGTCCCATATCCAATCCCGCACATGTCGCAAAAGACATGCAACATTATATTTCCGAGGATCAGGGAGTGCCATACCCCCTCTATCCCATGGCTGCCTTAAAACTGCCAAAGAGATCCGGGGCCTCCTCCCCCTCCAAAGCAATTGGTTAATCACTCTGTCCATTTTCCGAATATCAGATCGTTTGAGCCACAAGGGGAGAGTCTGGAGCACATATAACATTTTAGGAAACAAGGCCATCTTATATAAGGCAATGCGACCACCCAGAGACAAGGGCAAATCCCTCCACTTATCCGCACTAAGAGTCAACTCCGTCAGTATTTTTTTAACATTTAACTGATAAAGATCATCCAGCTTGGCAGGCAAGTGAATACCCAAGTACCTGAACTTCCCCTCCGCCCATTTCAGAGGGAAGTCACCCGTCCACCCAACAGACATCGCCTCCCCTATCAACATGGCCTCAGATTTATCCAGATTGAGGCGGAAACCCGAGGGCACCCCGTAGGCTCTAATCAATTCCAATAACTGGGGCAGGCCATTCTGAGGGTCTGCAATATGCAGAAGCAAATCATCGGCAAAGGCCGCTACCCGAAATTCAGTCTGTCCCACTGCTACCCCTTGAAACCGTACACTAGACCTGATTTGAATCAATAACGGCTCCAGAGTTAGAACAAATAGCAGGGGGGACAGGGGACACCCCTGCCGGGTCCCCTTCCCAATTCGGAACTCAGGCGACATTAACCAAAATGGCTCCGCGAGGATCTGCATACAAAAGCCGTACCACATCCACGAAAAAACCCGAAAATCCCATGCCGCCCAACACTTGATACAGGAACCCCCAGTCGACCCTATCGAACGCTTTCTCCGCGTCGAAGCTGATTAACATAGAGCCCCGACGAGCTGTCCGCCCCGCACACATGGAGATCAAAACGCGATGGAGACTATACGCGGCATGTCGCCCCCTCACAAAGCCCACCTGATCCTTGTGTACTAATGCAGGTAAGAATTCCGCCAACCGGTCAGCCATTATTTTGGCCAAGATTTTAATATCAACGTTCAGTAGTGAGATGGGCCGATAGGAACTGGGCAATAACGGGTCCCTCCCTGGTTTCGGCAGTATAGTAACCAGAGCCTTATTGGCCTCATAGGGAAAACAACCACGTTGCACCAGGTCTCCAAAGTACTCCGCCAGGGGAACCCCAACCTTGTCCCCTAAGATCTTGTAGAACTCACTCCTGAGCCCGTCCAGCCCCGGAGCCCGACCCCGCTTCAAAGTTTTGATACCCAGAAGAACCTCGTTCGGGGAAACAGGTCGATTCAGAACCTGTAAATTCTCCGCAGTTAAAGTAGGCAACGAACACCCATTCAAGAACGCCCGACCCTCCTCCTCACTCCCCCCCCTCCCCCCCATACAGTTTCTGGAAATAGTCAGTAAAGATCTCAGCAATCTCTCCCTCACCCTTCCGCAAGGTCCCATCCGGGTGTCGAATGACCCCGATATGTCTAGGGCCCCCCTCCGGCCTAATCAGAGAGGACAGCAATCTTCCCGCCCGATTCCCATGTTGGTAAAGTTGAAACCGATAATACATCAGCGACTTTCGGGCTCGCTGGTGTAACAGCGCTTCCAACTCCGTTTGCAGCTCCTGCATACGAATCTTGTCCCCAGCATTCCCGGCCGTAACCAACCTCCGGCGCACCTTTCCAAGTTCGCGCTCCAACGTAACAATGCGCTGATTCACCCGTTTTCGCTTAGCGCTCAAGTAGCTAATAATCTCTCCCCGGAGCACAGCCTTCCCCGCCTCCCAAAATAAAGTAGGATTGATATCCGGCCCCTCGTTCAGACTTTTATAGACCTCCCATTTGTCACGCAGGTAACCCTCAAATTGAGCATCACCACACAATTCCAAGGGATATCGCCACAACCCAGTGCGATGAGGAGTCCTCCGACGCAGCTCCAAGGTGACCATAGCATGGTCCGAGATAATGGCTGGCCCCACATCCACGCTTAGAACCTGCCCAAACAGGGAGTCAGAGATCAGAAAGTAATCTATTCTAGACCAGGTACCATGACTTCTGGACATATGAGTGTACTCGCGGTCCCCGGGATGCACCACCCGCCAGACATCGATCAAGCCACGCGCCTCGCATAACCCCAGAATTCTCCGTGCGCTCCGCAAATCCCTGCAGCCCAACCTCCCCGACCTATCCAAGTTGTCGTCCAATACTGCATTGAAGTCTCCCCCCAAGATAACTTGATAACCAACAGAATCCGCGAGCAAATGGGTCAGCCGTTGATAAAACCGGGCCTCATACACGTTAGGCGCGTATACATTGCACAACACCACTTTAATACCTTCTAAGACCCCCCATAGCACAACAAACCTGCCCTCCGAGTCTGCTTCCACTCTCTCCTCCACCCACCCCACAGTTTTAGAGATCAATGTTACCACTCCTCTCTTGTTCCCCACAGCCTGAGCCCCGTAGACTTTGGCAATGTGTCCCTTACCCAGCTTACTATGTTCTTTCTCCGTTAGATGGGTTTCCTGTAAGAGGATGACCCCTATACGCTTACGTTTTAATTGTTGCATTACCTTGTATCGTTTAACTGGGGATCCCAGACCACAGACATTCCAAGAAGCAAGCTTAGTAGTGCTACCCATTATTCTTCACAGTCCTGCCCGCCAACCAGGGAAATTCCAGTATAAAATGGCGACGAAGCCCCCCCCCAGCCTAGGGGCCCCGTCCACTCCAGCCAAAGCTGCCTCACCCAATCCCAGGCACATTCACTCACCTCAGACATCATTTCAACAACACACACGAACCCCTCTTCCTCCCATAGATGACAAACCACGACTGCAGCCCATCCCCCTCCCCCCCTTTCTCCCCCCCTCCCCCAAACACCCCCCCCCCCCGGCACCCATCCCTTCTTCCCTCCAACCACTATCATCTCCCGGTCCCCAACAAGAGGCCCCTCCATGACATCCGGCACATGCAGAGCCCAGCCCCCCCCCCACCCCCGAGCCATCAGCAGTACCACTCCCCCCCATAACATCCCATACGTTGCCTACCCGCCGTTGCTCCCCAACCCAGCCTATGAACTGCAATGGCAAACCACTGGGCCCTTAAGGTCGATGTCCCCCCCCCCCACCCCCACCGCCTATAACAATCCTTCCCAATGACTCTCGTGGAGAATCCATACCTCCCCGGTGTGAACTGCCATCCCCCCACCAGAACCCCCCGAACCCTGACGCAGCCAGATAGTTCTGACACAAGTAATACTTGAACATTTAAAACGCCTAAGGTAGACAAACTCCCAGCAGAAGGCAGTCTTAGAGGTGCTTTACTGACCCTGTGCGTTTGAAGTCCCCCCCTCACTTTTGTTACCAACCCACTAAATGGACCACAGGGCTAAGAGTAGAAAAGAATCCCCCCGCTCCCCCACCCCCATTAACATGCGCTCTCAATTCCAGTCATTGAGAACTAGCAAATCCCCTAGCTAACAAGCGCACACCCCAGCCATAAACCTCTCTCAGTAACTGTATCAAAAACTGACAGAAACTTACAAAAACTTACACACATTGAATACAAAAGAACGGAAAGGCAATAACTGTTGCAACTTTTGCAATGACCCTACACATGGCAGTCCAATGGGCTGTGGTAGGCCGGGCATGCAGAGACATCCAGCTCCATCTCGTCTCCAGGCCGCAGCCCGCCCCCTATGCCGGGGCTCCGGCTAGACCGAGCCACCAACCCCCAGAGTCTCACCTTACGGCTACAAGTTCATTGTGAAGGTGGCAAGTGTCACCCACGTTGATCACAAAAAGCCATAGCCTCCTCCGGCGATGCAAATAGGCGCTGGCGGCCCTCACAGTCTTCTCGCAAACGGGCCGGGTAAGCCAGCATGAAACGCAGACCTTTTTCCACCAGACGGCTACACACGTCTTTATAGGCCCTCCGGCGCTGCGAAACACCGGCAGAATAATCCTGGAAGATGAGGACTCTGCAGTTGTTCTCCCTAGTTCGTCTCTGCTGGCGCGCTGCTCTCAGAACTTCTTCCTTTTGGGCTGCATTTAGGAAACGGGCAATGACCGCCCGGGGTCGATTGTCTCCAGCCCGAAGGGGTCCCAGTCGGTGTGCTCTCTCCAAAACAATTGCACCCAGCCCGTCCCTCAGCGGTAAGTTGGCCGGTATCCACTGCTCTATGTAGGTTCTCAGGTCCTTCTCCAACACTGATTCTCCAATCCCAATAAAGCGCAAATTGTTCCTCCGGCTCCGGTTTTCAAGATCTTCGAGCTTGTCTGTTTGTTTTGACAAAGCCTCCTCCAGCTTCTGGATCCGGGCCTCGGCCCGAGATTGCACATCCTCCAAGGAGCTAATTCTCTGCTCTGCCCTCTCCACGCGGCCGTTGAACTCGGAGACTGCCTGCGCCACCGCAGCCATCTGTGTGGCCAGGCCCCCCAGGCGGTCTTCCAAGGCAAGAACCACGGCCTTGGACACGTCCTCCACCATGGTGCCCGAGGCCGCATGGTCACCTTCCGCCATCTTAACTTCTGTACCGCGGGGCTTTTCACGCTTAGATGATTTCGCCGCCATAAACTTCCCGGGCGAGCTTGCACAAGCCGCGACACTCCCTACCGGCAGTAGAAAGGCTCCCGCACGAAACCAGAGAGATTCAGGTTGAAACGGCAAGTTATGGAGGCAGGGGGGAGGGTGGGCTCCGGAGCCAAGAAAGACACGTCTTCCCTAGCCCACCATGTCACCGGAAGTCGTCAGGATCTTTCTAATAAATCAGCATGAAACTGAATTGTATATAATGAAAGTACTATGTATGCAAACCTCTCATGCACATTCATTAGGTATAGCTTGAAAACCCAAACTGTCTGAAGCCCTTGAGGACCATCAGTGAATTCTAGTTTTAAATGGTTATAAGCTCCAACAGCACTAAGATGAACACTAAGGGTTATGTTTACTAAACCGTCCAAATGTTACCGGCGCTAGTTGCAGCGTTAATGTGAGGAATGCCATATAAGGTAGTGGGCGTTCCAGCGGCAAGGTAGCAATGAATCTGTATTACGCGATAGAGGACGCCTTGGCTCGTTAACGTGCGTTAACCTTAAGTTCATGCCAGCGTTGTGTTAGAAGCTATAGAGGATGTAGCCCACTGGTTACTACAATGACTGTGGAGGCAGAGGTCATGAGTTTGAGCCCGCAGTGGTGTTAGTTAATAAGGCTGTCTGAGGCATTTCCTTTTAATTTAAATCTGTGCTGCCAGCAAAAACACCCTCACGGTGCCGTAACCTAAGGTGCCTCATAAGGCGCCCCATAGGGCACATTATAAAGTGCCCTGTCCTCCAAGTCACCTTATAATGTGCCCTATAGGGAACTTTATAGGGCGCGCTATAGGGCGCCTTATGAGGCACCTCAGGTTAGGGCACTGAGGTGAGGGTGTTTTTGCTGGCAGCACAGATTGTAGAGATGTGTCTGACTGTTACATGAATTAAAAGGAAATTCCTCAGACAGGCTTATTAAATAGCACCACTGCGGGATCAAACTCATGACCTCTGCCTCAGCAGTCATTGTAGTAACCAGTGGGCTACACCTCTATAGCTTTCAACATAGTGCTGGCTGGCTGGCTACAGAAGGACTGCAGGTCACCGCACAAACTGTCTGCTGTGGTTACCAGGATAGGGTAAACCCACCCGTACCCATGATGCACTGCACATGCAGATCAGCAGTCTACATCTGATCACAAGATGGGGTATATGCCTCTTCAGCTCCTCAGCCTGGTAGGGGGAACTGACCGTGTGTGTTACTGGCACAGAGTAGCTACAGACCGTGACATTGTGTGGTTCCTGTGCTCACCCTGAGGGTGAGGTGGGGCGCCCAGCACCAGGTCTGCAGCACCTGGCTTGGCTGAGATAGGCTGTGCTGCAGGTCCCCATCAGTGCCAGTGTGTGACAAGTAGTCCTTGCAGACACACATAGGATACACCTGTGTCCATCTGTATTTCCCAGTCACGTTTAGCCCTTGTGGACTATGATGCACACAGAATAGTGCATATCCTGTGTGGTTGCCATGGTCACTTGTTATAAGAGAAGGGTGGTGTTTGGACCCACTTGCGGATTATGTAGCACTACCCAACCTGCCCTCTTTGGGTCAGGATGGGGGACAGGATCTCCCACCAACAGAACCACACTCTACATCTCTGCAATGGAGGCAGTAGAGGGGACCATCAACCCCAGTCCTGCTGAGGAATGGGCACCCTCCAGGGCAGTCAATGCAGATCTGTACCTATCACATAGGGCACTGGCAGACAGGCAGTAGGCCTGCAAAAACTCATCTGCCCCCAACCACAATCTGACAGTCACCAGCAGAGGGCAGTGTCAGTCTGCACCCGCTGCACCCTGCAAGGTGTTGCAGCCATACAGATGCCAACTGCAGACAGTCTGCTAGCCAGCACATAGTGCATGTTCCTAGAGAAACGATGTGCACCCAGATGTGGGATATAAGCACAAACATCAAGCAGGTATCTCAGTGATTGGGTCCCAGAACAGGGACCACACAGATATCACTTGAGAGAAACATTGTATAGCACTATGTGGGAACCTAGACATGCCATGGTCACTGCTCAGTCAGAGTGAGACTGACCTCCCAGCATGACATGTTGTGGCCACCCTGTCCATGCAGGTGGTGGTCACCCACTACAATAAGCCAGCCACTGACCTATGCAGATGCATTCCTGCCCAGACTGCCCTGTCCAGCCCATACCCACATTACTTTGCTCCTCATTATGCAAATTGGCAGGCTAACAGTGGAAACTGTGCAAGCATTGTGAGCTATGTAAGGTGTAGTCAGCCACAAAACACTGGTTAGACATACACACACTCCCACACCTATTTCAGCATTGTGCAAAGATAGAGGTGGTTGGCAGCTCTGGACACAGTGCAGGCATTGCTAAGGTACTCATTACTGTTATGGTCACTCTCTGGGGTGGCAAACACTGTCAGACAACAAAAACAGTAATCACACTCCACATATATCAGAAAGGTTACTATGATGCATCTGTGTTAATTGTGTTGAATTTCGGATTTGTTATCTGAAATTTATCATAGCAACCTTTTGAGATATGTGGAGCATGTTTCCATGTTTATGACGGCATTGTTAAGGTATGCAGGTGCTAGTCGTGGTAGCTGCTGCTCCACGCAGGGCCTAACAGCTTGACTTTCCATGAGGCTTTGGATAGTGGAGCCTGTGGGTGTGGATGTTTGTGCCCCTGTTGGCTGATGCTCTAGGGCAGAGGTTACCAACTCGGGTCCTGGAGGCCAACCACCAATCAGGTTTTCAGGATGTAACCTAATGAATATACATGGGATACATTTGAATACAATGGGGGCAGTGCATACAAATGCATCTCATACATATTTATTATGGACAGCCTGAAAACCTGGTTGGAGTGGAGTAGCCGCCTAGTGGTTAGAACACTGGCTTGGTAACCAAGCAACCAGGGTTCAATTCCCACTAGCACTCCTTGTGGCCTTGGGCAAGTCACTTAACCCTCCATTGCCTTGGAAGAAAGGCCTGGCAATCTACTTCCGGTGACACTGCCAAGAAAACCCAGGAGCTTCTGGGTCGCCAGGAGTCAGGACTGACTCGAAGGTACACATTGCATTTTTGAAAACCTGGTTGGCCCTCCAGGACTGCAGTTGGGAACCTCAGCTGTACGGAGTGCACATGTTTATGGTGTATGTGTTCTGTGGGGCAAAATATAGGGGGCAGGGTCGGCAGGAGCCACAGCTGGGACTTGAACCTGTGACCTTCTGCCCCTGAACACACTGGCTGTGTGTACTGCACCAAACTGTTGCCATAGAGGCAGGTCAGTCCCCGAGGATACTATGACTGTTCTGCAGACAGACCTTGTCTGTTGCAATGCACGCCACCCACCTAAGCGGACTTCACCTTGTTCTGCTGTGGGCACATGCCACTGCCCCCTCCACCACCAGCACCCCTCCGCCACCATGCTGACATGCCCTTCTGTCGGTGGTGCTGGTGGCGTGCAGTCCCAGGCCATCCAGTGTTCCAGTAGACGGCTGCCTATGGTGTGGGATCTGGGGTAGGGGTGCCTTCATAGACATCCACGCTTCCCCCCCCCCCCCCCCCGGCACCACCTGCCAATGTTATGTGCCCTTTGGGGTATCTGCTGGGTAATGTCCATTGGGGCACTGGGGGACACACACTCGTGGACATGTTTGCCCTTGGTCAGTTGCTGTCATGCTGATTTATCATTTCTGCCTTCCTTTGTGGCACCTAGGCATCTGCCTAGCTCACCCTGTGCCCCAGCTTCCCCACTGCATATCCCGCCTGTAGCCACCTGTACCCCATTTGCAGACTCACCATAGTGCCCTTTCGTACTTGGGCACTATGCTGTTGCTGCAATGTATCACTACTATCACTTTTCTGGGTCTCACTGCTTTTGCTGTACATTGCTGACTGAACTGGTTTCTCTCTCCTGCAAATGTGCCTCTAATGCGAGGTTATGACTGGCGTTAATTTTCAGACCTTCATTTCACAGCGTTAGTGTGCCTGGAGCCTCTCCCCGCCCACTCTCCACCCATTAACCTCTTCTCTCCGCCCTCTGGAAAGACTTACTCCACCCTCTGTGTGCCTTAACGCTGCCGGAGACGTTATCGCGCGGTAATGTTATTTTATCACGCGATAACGTTACATATTGCGCGATAATGTCACCGCTACGATGTTAGCGCTGTTTAGTAAACATACCCCTAAGAGTACTGGATTTGAGGTCAGACACAGAAGACTGATTTATTTAACGGATTTTTAATACTGCTTTATCATTTAGTCAAAGCAGTTTACATTATAACAAACTTGGTCATTACATTGAAACAGGAACATTGAACTTGGATTTTACATTAACATTGAAACTTGGGTTAAACACCGAAAAGGTTACACTAGACAGTTTATATCAGGATATGGCTTGCTCCTGCTGGGCTATGTAATAGCTCCAAAATGTTCTGTGAATAGGAACGTTTTTAGTTTCTTTCTAAAATCTCAGATGTCCTTTGTGGACCCAATGTCTTCTGGTAGGGAATTCCATAGCGGTGCTGCAGAAAGAGAGAATAATGCCCTTTTGCATGTTTGCTGCTTGTCTAGGTGGGGATACTGAGAAGGTTTTTGTGGTTGGTTCTCCTTAGCCTAATTTCTGGGTCTCTTAGGACCAGCGATTGTAGGGTATCTGCTGATGTATGGTGTAGAATTTTGTATAAGGTGAGTATTGTTTTGAATTTGATTTGTGAGTACATTGGGAGCCAGTGCAGATGATTTAGGAGAAGCATTATGTGGTCGTACCTTGCGACCCCCGTAATGTTGACCACAACTGTATCATTCCTCCTCTATGCACATATAAGAAACTCATACAAGTAGTTAGCAAGATTTATAATAGACTAATCCACAGACTTACTGCTTATGGAGTCAAATTTAACACAAAAGAACTGAATGACAGAATTTTCCATATTTATTTTTCATTTACCGCATTGCTGGGAACTTGCATGGTGGTTCTGTCTGAGTCTGAGCCTGGTGCCAATCCATTGAGTTCCACATGAAACAGAAAGAATACAAAGCCATACAGAGCGGGCCCCAGACCATTACACAAGCCTCGAATTCCAGTTATCATTCCCTGCACAACACCTATATGAAAAGAAGTACAAATTATCACTTATTTTACATGATTTTCATTTGAAACTAATACTTTTAAGAAATTACAAGATCTGTAGTAAACATTTTCATGCATGTGAATGGATTAGATGGAGTATACTCTGATGAATTGATTTGCTATGTCAGGAAAAATCTATTTTCTAACCACAAAGCAAAAAGTCCTTTTTTGAGAAACAAGTTTTCATGATTCTGGATTTGTCTGCCTCCAAAGGAAGTAACAATTAAAGTAGCTCTCAAAGAAGTTTTATCAGTAGTTACTTCCAGAAACCCTGTCAATTCCAGTTCAGGCGATTCTGCAACTGCCGAGACATCTAGTCCTTCACCCTGAGTTAGTGATCTAGTTGATAAACAATACAAATTAGAAACAAACACAGAATCTGTATCAGTAAACAATACTTCATTTAAATAGTTCTGAAACAATATAGGAGACAATAAATGAGTCTTAGGAAAATTTAACAAACGTAAATTTCTAGTCTGCATAGAATTCTAACGCCTCAAGCTGCATATTCATCATCAAACTCCCTTTAATATTAGATGTTCCTGTTGATCTGGGTTACAACCTTTAATATATCCCCTAAAGTAATCGAGTCAGATTTAATATCTTTAAGGTCAACCACTGTGGGGAGTTAGAACACTGGATAGGAACAGACATTACCCCTCCCCCCCCCCAAGATACTTTCCTTTAAGGTGGCATTAAGGGAGTAAAGCAAAGTTACTCACCTGTAGCAAGTGCTCTCGTGAACTGCAGGAATAAGTCCTCACATATGGGTGACATTCCCAATGGAGCCTGCACGAGAACACTCTCCAGCTTCCATAGGAAGCTTTTGGGAGCTCCATCGCACATGTGCGCCTGCCTTCCTGCCCACTGGAGTCATCTTTACCTCAGTATAATGACCAAGCTTAAAGCTTAAAAAGCAACAACTCCATGGGGAAGAGGGAGGGTTGTGAAGACTTATTCCTGCTGTTCACAGAGGACACCTGCTGCAGGTGAGTAACTTCGCTCTCTCCATGAACAAGCAATAAGTATGAGACTCCCCAGTTATAGGCTACTGAAAAACGGTAAAAACAAGCCTAACGGGACAAAACTTAAGAACCGGAAGAAGCAGCATGAGTAGTCCCTTCGAGGGACTCAGAGTCAGCATCCTTGACAGACATCGACATCAGGAAGACTCTTTACAGTAGCCTGGAAGGACAGAAGGGCCGGTGGGAAGGAGTTGAACCTATGTCACAAACAGATGCCGGAGTACGGCTTGGTCAATGGCACTGTCGCACTGAGAATCCTCATTCAGACAGTAGTGGGTTGTAAAGGTGTGGACCAAGGACCACATTGCAGCCCTACAAATCTCCACCATGGAGACAGAGCGCAAGTTTGCCACAGAAGCGGCCACAGCCCGGACATTATGGGCCATGACATGACCTTCAAGGGCTCAGACCAGCCTGCGCATAAGCGAAGGAAATATTATCTGCTACCCAAATGGATTGTGTGCATTTGGAGATGGTCATGCCCAGCCTGTTAGGATCAAAGGAGAAAAACAGCTGGGTAGAAAGTCCATGGGCTTTTGTCCTCTCCAGGTAGAAAGCCAAGGCACGTTTACAGTCAAACATGTGCAGTGTGGCCTCTGCCCTGCTGGTGTGAGGCTTGGGAAAGAAGCTGGGCAAAACTACAGACTGGTTGAGGTGGAAAGAAGAGACCATCTTGAGCAGGAAATACTGATGAATCCGCAGAACCACCCTTTTCTTATGAAATCTGGTGTAGGGTGCATGCGCCTCCAGGGCTTGCAATTCGCTACCTAGCGGGCAGAGGTGACCACCACTAGAAATACGACCTTCCAGGAGGCTGAAAGGAGTTGCCCTAACACCACGTTTAGGCCCCTGCCATAATCAGAAGATTAGAAAGGATTAGACCACACATGAAGTGGGCCATCAGTGGGTGCACAGAAATAGATTTGCCACCCAACCCGATCACACTTAAATGCACTTGGACGGAACTAGACTTGAGGGCCAAGTCAGAAAGGTGTAGAATATATGCCAGATAATTCTCCACCATGCTAAAAAAAGGGATCTAGGGCCCTGTCTGAGCACCAGAAAGAGAACCTGTGCCACTTAAAAGCGTAGGAACGGCTTTGTGGAATCTCTGCAGGATGCGAGGACAGTATTCTCTACCTCTGCAGGCAGACTGAGCTCTGAGAGGACTACCCACTCAGCATTCACGCCGTGAGGGCCAGGGACTACACACTGGGATGAAGTAGGATCCCATCATCCTGACAGACGAGAGATGAGATCCGGGGCGCAGCCCAAATGGAGAGGTGCCTGCTGAGAGAGCCAAAACACCAGGGGAAACCATGGCTGCCTGAGCCAATACGGTGCAATGAGTATCATGGTGACCTTGTCGGCCTGAAAGTCATCTTCACTACTAGCAAAATCGGGGGGTGGGGGGGGGGTATACATATAGGAACCATACCCCCCAGTCCAGGAGGAAGGCATCAGAGGTCAGCTGATCACTGGATGCCAGCCTAGAGCAGAAGCGAGGTACCCCAAGCATTGTTCGGGGTGGCAAACAGGTCAATCGGACTGCCCCAAATCTGGAAGATGCGGTCCACCACCCTCCTGTTGAGGGTCCATTTGTGTGGCTAGAAGACTCTGCTGAGACAGTCCACCAGAGCATTGAACTCCTCTGGAATGTATGTCGCCCTGAGGTCCATGCCATGGGTGACTGTGAACCTCCACATCTGCACCGCATCCCAGCTTAGGAGGTACAACCCCATGCCCCCTTGCTTGTTGATAAATAACATTGCCACTTGATTGTCTATCTGAATCAGGACTATCTGGTTGGTTAGAAACACAAGGAAAGCCCGAAGGGCGTTCACAATGGTCCTGAGTTACAAGACGTTGATCTGATGCAGGCTCTTCTGCTCAGACCAGAGGCTCTGCATGCGCAGGCAATCCAGATGCACTCCCCAGTACAGCTTGGAAGCATCTGTGGTAAGTGTCCGGTGAGGTGGAGGAGGCTGGAAGGGAAGTCCCTTGAGCATGTTCTGCCATTGGAGCCACTACTGGAGAGAGTTTACTAGGGGTGGGGTGACCGCAACTCAGTCCCTGAGGTGGCCTGTGACCTGTTGCTATTGAGTGCAGAGGGTCCATTGTGCTTGACGCATCTGGAGATGGACCAATGGTGTTATGTGTACCATGGAGGCCATGTGGCCTAACATCCACAGCATCCCTTGAGCCATGGTGAAACGACTGCGCTGGACAGCCTTGACCACATCGGAGAGCCGCTGTGAGTGGTCTGCTGGTAAGAAGGCCCGGGCTCAAGTGGTACTGAAAAGAGCCCCAATGAATTCTAGCCATTTAGAAGGTTGGAGGTGCAACTTTGGGTAGTTGATGAAGAATACCAGATGCTTGAGCACTTGAATGGTAAGATGAGCCAGACTTCATCCAGTGTGGAGCCCCTTTACTTCATCTAAGTAAGGGAAGACGAAGACCCCCCAGAGTCTGGAGGTAGGCAGCCACTACCGCCGGGCATTTTGTGAAGACCTGGGATGGATGCCAAACCAAAGAGCAGTACACGGTACTGGAAGTGCTGTCTGTTCAGCATGAAGCAGAGGTACTGCCTGTGAAGAGAATGGCTTGGGATGTGTGTGTATGCATCCTTTAGATCCAGGGAGCATAGCCAATTGTCCTATTGGAGGTAGGGGAGCAGCATCCCTAGGAAGACCTTGAACTTCTCTCATACCAGGAAGCAGTTGAGATTTCTGAGATCCAAGATGAGTCGAAAACCCCTGGCTTTCTTGAGAACCAGGAAATACAGAGAGTATAACTCCCACTCTGCCAGCGCCAGTGGTACCAGTTCTACGGCCAGGTCGGTCAACTGGACGATTACCTCCTGAAGGAGAAGACTGTGATGGTTCAGGTTGAGAGGGTCCTCCCCAGGAAAGACTAGGGGAGGTAGCTGGGTGAAATGCAACAGGTACCCGTTATGGATGATCTGTAAAGCCCAAGGGTCCAGAGTCACGAGGGGTCACCTGTGCGCAAAATGGATCAGTCAACCCCCACACTTGAGGGGGTGCCTCAGTGGTAAGGGGGAGATTGGCCTTGCTCTGCAAGAACCAGTCAAAACCCGCCCCCTGCCTGTGGTTGTGGGGCAGGCTGGGCCTTCTGAAGCTTTGGGCAGAGTGGCTGGTGCAAGCCTTGTACCTTCTGCTCGGCAGGCTGAGAGCCTGGTAGCCCGGAAAGTACCTGCGCTTGTGCGGGTAAGCAGACATTTTACCTGCAGACTTCTTGGAGGGATCTGCGGTCTTTCAGAAGAGCCTAGTCTTAGTGAGTTGCTCTCTCTGTATCTAATCAGTCTTCTCCTCCATCGATTTACTGAAAAGGTTTTCACCCCGGCAAGGCCGACTCAAACTCATAATATGCTGCCCTGCGCATATATTTGGAGCAGTCTTTCCATGCCCTACCAGGGTCCAGAAGACATCAAATTATTCCAGGGGTATCAGAGCAGAGAACTCGTTGATGTTCCCCATGATGTCTTTGAGGAACATGGCAACGTACAACTGGTAAGACAGTAAACGAGCCACCAGCATATACCCCTGTTAGCATCGCTGCCAGAAGCCATCCAAAGTATGACCTCTCTCCATGGTAGAACAGAGGAGCGAGTCTTGGAACTCTTCACCTGGAGCATGGCAGACACTACCACCATAGAATTATGGGGCAATTGAGGTTTCTCGAAGCCGGGGCTTTTCTGTATCCTTTACATGGAGACTAGTCTCCTGCTGATGGCAGGCACTGCCGGGGGGTTTCCCCACATACAGAACAGGAGACGCTGAAGGATGCGGTGCACTGGCACAGTGACCGCCTCCTTTGGCAGTGAGGGGTACTGCAGTATCTCGAATTCTTCGGCTCTAGGTTCCTCCTTGGCCTCCAGGGGGAATGGAAGGGCCTTGGCCATGTCTTGGACAAACTCCTGAAAGAAGATGTTCTCTGGCAGAGACTTGAATCTCTTGTATGGAGGAGACAGGTCCGAGGAAATGTCTTTGTGTCTATCCGAGGCTGGGGACACCTCTTCCGTCTCTCAACCATCAGAGTCTGTCTCCAACAGAAAATCCAAATAGCATAGTTACTCACCTGTAACAGGTGTTCTCCAGGGACAGCAGGAATTAGTCCTCACATGAGTGACATCGGCGCTGACAGAGCCCATGCAGAGCATTTCTCCAGCTTTCAAAGAAAGACTTCGGGACATACAACGCATGCGTGGTCACCTTCCCACCCAAGGGTGCCATCTTGCTTAGTCAAAAGACATAGCTAGGACGGCAGTAAAAACAACACAAGGTAGGAAGGCAACTCCTAGGGGAGGAGGGAGGGTTGTGAGGACTGATTCCTGCTGTCCCTGGAGAACACCTGTTACAGGTGAGTAACTACACTTTCTCCAGGAACAAGCAGTAAGTCAGTCCTCACATATGGGACTCCCTAGCTCCAGGCTGCCAAGAACTGAACCATAG
This sequence comes from Ichthyophis bannanicus, assembly GCA_033557465.1. NCBI lineage: Eukaryota > Metazoa > Chordata > Amphibia > Gymnophiona > Ichthyophiidae > Ichthyophis > Ichthyophis bannanicus. The sequence goes on along the minus strand of CM066032.1, from coordinate 516,186,440 downwards.
CATCACCAACAGCAACCAGTCAGGTAGTCGTGAGTTGCAGAAGGTGAGTCCCCTCTGAGAGACTCTGCAAGATCCTAACACTATCACTCCGGTAGCCTGAACACAGAATGGTCGTAGGGCAGGAGTTGCATACACCCTGAGAATATTACAGAGTACTACGTGGGTGCAGTAGGGAGCTCTCATCCTGGGACAGGAGTTCCAGGGCTCGGCTCAGAGGGAATGGGAGTGCCACCAACAGGGAACCAAGTTTGTCTGGACCACCTGGGGGCAATCAGTATAACTGATGCCCTTTTGCTCTGAACCTTGAAAAGGGTCCTGGCAACCGGGGGGGGGGGGGGGTGGTGGTCAGTGGGAACACAGTGTAGGCCCTCGGACTATGAGATCAGGAAGGCATCTGCAGCCACTCTTTCTGGGTGCGGCTGACAGGAGCAGAATGGGGTAGCTGCGTATTGTCCGGAGAGACAAATAGGTCCATCATGAGCCTGCCCCAGAGGTGGAAGAGCTGCTTCATTACTCTGGACGAAGGCCTCTGCTCAGTCTGTCCACTAGGCAGTTGTCCTGTCCTGGGAGGTACACCGCTCACAGAAGCATGTTGCTGCGTGCTGCGAAGGAGAGGAGGACCACCATCTCCTGACAGAAGGAGCACGAACCTGTGCCCCTCTGTTTGTTGATAGAAAGTCTGTGCTAACCATGAAGTGCAAGCCAGGACCATGTGCACATGGGTCTGGGATAGCAACACCTATTTTTTGTGCACACAGACTGTTTGGCACTTGTCCCATGTGCTGGAATGTTATCTAGTGCATATTGGTATTTATAAACACTAATATTCTGCACAGAATAAGATAAACCAGCAGAAGATGTGTGCTGGAATTTTTTTCACCACTCCCTTTTGCAAAGCCAGAAAAAAGTGCACAAGATAGAGAAGAAAGGGACATAAATTCCTCACCATCTCTGACCGCAGACCTATGAGCTAACCCTTTACACCCCCTCTGACCTTGAGTTAAAATCCCAACATTGGGGGACTTCCGGTGACGTCATCGGGCTGAATGGCGGCGTGAAGAGGGAGCTCTGCTGCCAAAACCTGCCGCAATGGCGTAAAACACCCCTAAAAGGTGGAATCCATGGTGAAATGGAGCAGGCAAGGTGGAGGCAACACCCGTGAGCTAGCTGGAGGCAGAGTGAGCGGCTGCATCAGACCGGTCAGCGGGGCACAGACGAAGCAGTGGTGCCCAATCGGCAGAGCACGTGGCTGAGAAGAATGGCTGCCTGGGGGGCCGAGGCACTAGTGATCCTGACAAGAATGCCAGTGAATAAAGGTGGTGCAGTGCTGGAGACACCGCAGAGAGGGCGAAAGAGGCAGCGGAAGAAGGGATATCGGTGCTGACCGGTGGAGGTGGTGGACGCAGGCAAGCAACAGAGGGGGGAGGAAAGGCAACCACAAAACAAAAATATATTAGGCATTGCGGAACCTGTGTCTTTTGGGGAAACTACTAGGTATGTATGACCTAGATTGGCCACTGTTGGAAACAGGATACTGGGCTTGATGGACCTTGGTCTGACCCAGTATGGCATATCTTATGTTCTTATGCTGATATAAAACATGGCGACCTGGTTGTCTCAGGCAGTGACAGAATGCTCATAGGGCCAAGAAGATTGCCCTGAGCTCCAGGAGACTGATCTTTAGGAGTAACTCCTCCTGAGACCAGCTGCCCTGTGTGTGGCGATCTCCACAATGTGTCCCCCAACCAAATAGGGAGGTGTCTGTGGTCAGGGCCTAAGGGTAACACCCTATACTGGTAGTGCCCTCCTCCAACCATGAACCATAGGTACTGCCTGTGGGAGGGGTGGAACAGGATGTGAATATACCCATCCTTTAGGTCCAAGGAGCACAGACAATCTCCCTGGTGGAGGTAAGGCAGCATTGTTCTAAGGGTGAACATCTTGAACTTCTCCCTCACCAGAAACTTGTTTAAGTTTCTCAGGTCTTCTTTGGGCCTGAGGCTCCCAGTTCTCTTTGGGAAAAGGAAGTATCTGGTGTAAAGGCCTTTTTGCTATAGGTGTTTGGGTACAGGCTCCACTGCATTATCCCTGAACAGACATGCGAACTCAGAGCAGAAAAGTCTGGTGAAGAAGAGGTTACACTGGCTCTCCTGGAAAGAACCTGGGTAGTACATGCTGTAGGTAGAAGAGGTATCCTTCCCTTACCACTTGCAGTACCCACTGGTCCAATGTGACACTGGCCCACTTTTGGGCGAAGAGTGCCAGGCGGCCCCCCTATGGGCTGGTGAAGGTCTCGCAGTGGAGGGGAGGCCATGCCCCAGGAGTCAAAGGTTTCCCAGGCTGGGTAGTTGCTAGAGCCTGGGGCTTCTGTGCCTTCAGCCTCTGAGCTCCATGGCTTTGTCTTTCAGGGTGGGAACTCTGTTGCTGGCCCAAGAAGAGCTGGTAGTGGTGACTCTACTGAAAGGGCCCTTTTTTTTCCTTGGGAACAGGGGGTCTTTTCCCCCGATGGTTTCTTACCGGGAAAGGATGACGTCTTCTTGGAGAGTTTCTATCGAGTCGCCATATTGGCCTCAATCTCAGCCGCCTTATTGGCCATAGGTTTTCGAAACAGGTTCTTCCAGTGCAGGGGAGGTCGAGAAACTCATCTTGAACCTACTGCTCGAGGTCTGAAGACTGCAGCCAGGCTTGGCATCTGACGCTGATGCCAGCCCCTGCTATCCGAGTCATTGATTCAAAACTGTCATAAGCCGCCCGGGAAAGGAACTTAGAACAGTCCTTGGAGGTCAGGGATTGAACTTCTGGAGGGGTTACCTGGTAAGTCCTGCTGAAAACACGGACAACTCCTGGATTAGGGCCTTTAGGTACATGCCTATGTACAATTCATAGGCTTGAATCCTACAACCTAGCATGGAGCTCTAGTAACACTTGCGCCCAAGGGCATCAAAGGCTCTAGCGTCCTTTCCAGGAAGGACTGAAGAGTGGGTCTTCTGGCTCTTAGGTTTCTGCATGGTTGACTCAACGACTATGGAGTTATGTGGGAGTTGGGGCTTGTGGAACCCGGGACCCTTCCGGACGTGGTAGATGGCATGGAGGCGCCAGTTCACCACCAGCACTAAGGCCAGCCTCTCCCATATTCTGAGTAGCAGCAACTTGAGGATCGGCTGCACGGGCACTGGGAGAGTCTCCTTGGGTGGAGACTCATACTGGAGAATCTCCAGTATCTCGGTGCGTGAATCTTCCTCTGCCTCAGTTTGCACTGAGAGGCTCTGGCCATATCCTTGACAAAGTTGTGGAAGGCCACATCTTCCAGAAGAGAATGGCTCCGGGGGCGCGGGAATATCTCGGTGCCTCTTGGTTTCCGGGGATGTCTCATCGTCTGTCTCTAACTCTGAGTCGAGCAGTGATGACGAGTCCAAGGCCCTGCGACTCATCACGTCGAGGCTGGGACCAAGTGGTCAGCAGCCTCCGGAGGACCAGGGTCCGAGTTGCAGAAACTGGCCGGGGAGGATTCAACGCATTGCCGATTCCACAACCATGGAATGGTGCGGTAAGTGCATCTTCAAACCGGGACAATGCGGTACCCAGTACATGGTATCAAGTCTTTGAGAATGTGGAGACATTGTTAAAGGTGTTTCCCACATACTAAGCATGAGGTCATGCAATATCCGATGAATGGGTAACGTCGTGGCCTCCTTAGGGGCTGCTGGATATTGAAGAATTTCAAGTTCTTCAGCTCTCGGTTCCTTCTCGGAGGTCACCGTAATCGAGAGGACCCAAGCTACATCCCGTATAAAGCCTTGAAAAGACATGTCTTCCAGTGGAGACATTCGGCGTTGTGGGGAAGGAACCGGATTTTCCGGAAGAGCTTCTCCAGAAGAATCGGACTCCTCAAAGTATCAACAGGCTGGGTGCTCCCGCCCAGCCCTTCAACAGTACCAATCGAAATCAGTGTCAGAATGCCTCAGTACTGGACCATCTGTGCCAGATATTGATTCCAGGGCCGGCATGGGTGGTAGCATGGAGAGCAGCACAATGGTCGATGCCGATACCTCTGGTACCGGTACCGATGGCTGCAGAACCGATTGCAGAGGCTTTAGAGGTACCGAGGCCACCAGCAATGCCGCAAGACTCCACTCAATGGCTAGGATACGTTGATCCATGGAGCCAACCGATGCCTGGGTATTAGTACCCGAAGAGCGGGCCACAACCTCAGAACTCGGCACCAAGAGCTCTCCAGAAGTGGACGCCTTGGGAACATCTTGGGACCCCGATAATGCTTTGGAAGAAAGGACCTCACGCCGGGGTTGTTTGGCTGGTGTATTTTCCTCTAGGGCAACACTTAGAGCATCTCGATGTTTAGAAGGAGATCTACCCTTTGAGGACCGACCAGTCTTCGAAGAAGACCTGGGTTTCATTACCTGAGATCCATGGGAGGAAGATGAAGTCCTGGATGACGTCGATGCCACAGACTTTGCATCCAAGGCAAAGAGGGTGCTGAGTTTCGCAGCTCTATTCTGCAGGCCCCTCTTTGTCATCTTTCTGCAGAGGAGTCATTCCGACGGTGAATGCTCTGGTCCCAAGCATTTAAGGCACCAGCCATGGGTGTCAGTAGCAGAAATGGTACTGCTACACTTCGAACACTTTTTGAAACCACTAGTTGGTTTCACCATTTTGAGGAAGAAAGGGGCCTAAGGCCCAAAATGGCGCCTACGTACCTCAAGGGAAAGACCCTCCAAGAAAATTTTTTTTTTTGTAATAAAATAGAAAAAGCAAAGAACACCGATGATACCGGTGCTGGCATTGACTGGAAGGCAGACACACCACAAAAAGAAGAGATTTTCTGCGGTGACAGGAATTGCTCCCTGTCGGCTCCACTAAAAACGAAAAACTGAGGAGGGAGATTTGGAAAGATGGGAAGGCAGCAGCACAAGCACAGTGGGATGCTCCCAAAGGCTTTCCTATAGGACGCTGGGGAGCGTTCCCACGCAAGCTCTGTCGGTGCCGACGTCACCCATATGTGAAGACTACATTCCTGCTTGTTCCTGGAGATGCAATGTGCAAATAAAGCAACATATTGTGCATTTAAATGGATAATAATGAAGCTCTATAGTACAGATGTAGAGAAGTGCGCGAAAGAGTAGTTACTCACCTGTAACAGGTGTTCTCCAGGAGCAGCAGGAATCGGTCATCACATATGGGTGTCATCGGCGCCGATGAAGCCCCAGCGGAGCATTTCCCCAGCTTTCTATGAAAGCCTTTGGGAATGCAGACACGCATGCGCGGTTCCCTTCCCGCCTAAAAGTGCCATCTTACCTCAGTCAAATGACATAGCTAAGAACAGCACACAAAAATGAAAAATAAACTATGTACAACTGCAACTCCAAGGGGAGGAGGGAGGGTTGTGAGGACTGATTCCTGCTGCTCCTGGAGAACATCTGTTACAGGTGAGTAACTACTCTTTCTCCAGGACCAAGCAGGAAGTCAGTCCTCACATATGGGTGACTCCCTAGCGCTGGGCTACCGAGGAACCCAAGCTAAACAAGAGTACTCCCTCTAGTCTCAGCAGCAAAGAAAGGCTTTTCAAGGATACAACCTCCACCGGTAGCCCAACAGAGGGCAGGAGTTGCCTAAACCTAAAAGAGATTCCGGAGTACTGCCTGGCCAAAAGCACTGTCCCTACGGGACTCCCTCTCCAGACAGTAATGGGCCGCAAAAGTCTGGCTTGAAGGGCACAGAGCGGAGATGAGCCACTGAGGCAAGGGCACAGAGCGGAGATGAGCCACTGAGGCAGCCATTGCCCTGACACGATGGGCCGTGACCCTACCCTGCAAAGGAAGGTCAGCCGCCTTGGAAGCCCAGGTGATACAGTCAGCCACCCAGATGGACAAGGTACGCTTGGACACAGCCAACCCCAACTTATTGGGGTCAAAGGATACGAAGAGCTGAGTAGCCCTTCTATGCCCGTGCGTACGGTCCAGGTAGAAGGATAAGGCCCTCCTACAGTCCAGGGTATGCAGAACTGCTTCAGCCTGGCTTGCATGAGGCCTAGGGAAGAATGTTGGAAAAACCACCTCCTGATTGAGGTGGAAAGAGGAGACAACCTTTGGGAGGAACTCTGGATGAGTCCTAAGGACTACCCTGTTCCTATAAATCCTGGTGTAAGGCCTGTCACAGACCAGGGCCTGAAGCTCACTCACTCGCCTAGCCGAGGTAAGGGCTATCAGGAAGAGTGTCTTCCAGGAGAGGAAGCGGAGTGGACAAGTAGCCATCGGCTCAAAAAGTGGGCGAGTCAGTTGCTGCAAGACCACATTCAACTCCCACTCAGGAGCAGGAGTACGGATTGGAGGCTTGAGCAAAAGCAAGCCTCTGAGAAAGTGGGACACCAAGGGGTGAACTGACAGAGAATGTCCTTCCACCAGTGAGTGGTGAGCTGCTAGAGCTGAGAGGTGGACCCGAACAGAATTGGACTTAAGTCCCTGATTGGATAAGTGCAGTAAGTACTGAAGCACTACTGGTACAGTACAGGAGAAAGGATCCTCTGTACGTAGCTGACACCACACAGAAAACCTCTTCCATTTGAGAGCATAGGTTTTTCTAGTGGACTGTTTCCTAGAGCCTAGGACAACCTCCTCAACTTCCTGAGGTAGGCCCCAGGGAGCCAAGACTACCCTTGCAGCCTCCAGGCCATCAAATTGAGAGCTCTGAGATTGGGGTGCAGAAGGGAACCCTGCTCCTGTGAGAGAAGGTTGGGTTGCAACCCCAGAGGCAGTGGGGGTTCCACCGCCAGATGAAGCAGAAGAGGAAACCAAGGCTGTCTCGGCCACCTGGGAGCCACCAGCAGGACCGAGGCCTTGTCCTGAAGAATTTTGAAGAGAGTTCGGGCCACCAAGGGCGTGGGAGGAAACGCATACAAGAGGCCCTGAGACCATGGAATCAGAAAAGCATCTGCTGCTATTCTCAGAGGATGCGGTTGCCTGGAGCAGAACTTTGGCAGTTGCTTGTTCATTGGGCTGGCAAAGAGATCCACCAAAGGGAGACTCCATTTTAGGAAGATCTTCTGAACTACTGAAGGATGCAGCTGCCACTCGTGGGGCTGCAGAATCCTGCTTAATCTGTCTGCCAGGTAGTTGTCCTGGCCCGGAAGGTATACAGCCTTGAGGAGCATGTTGTGCTTGAGGGCAAATGAACAAAGGACCTGAGCCTCCCGACAAAGGATTCTGGACCCAGTCCCGCCCTGTTTGTTCACATAAAAAATGGCTACCTGGTTGTCTGTCTGAATCAGGACAGATTGATGAGCTAGGGTAGGAGAGAAAGCTTTGAGCGCTAATCGGATAGCTCTGAGCTCGAGGAGATTGATCTGCTGTGCAGCTTCCCAAGGAGACCACAGGCCCTGGGTGCACTTGCCTAGACAATGAGCTCCCCAGCCCTGCAGGGAGGCGTCGGTGGTCAGTACCACCGTGTATGCAGGAATCTGAAAAGGCACCCCCTTTAGAAGATTGGGTGGGTGCAGCCACCAGTTGAGGGAGTTCAGAAATTGTCTGGACACCCTTATCCTGTCTCTGAGGTTGTCTGTGGCCTGTGACCACTGAGTCCGAAGGCACCACTGTGCAGGCCTCATATGGAGCCTGGCATTGGGGGGGTCACATATACTGTCGAAGCCATGTGGCCAAGCAGCCTCAGGCAGAGGCTGGCGGAGACCACAGACCCTCTGAGAAACTGATTTGCTAAGTCCATCAGTCTTTGGGCCCTGTCTGCTGGCAAGAATGCCTGTGCCAGGACAGAGTCCAGCCTTACCCCTATGAACTCCAAGTTCTGGGAGGGGAGCAAAGTGGACTTTGCGAAGTTTATGACAAATCCCAGGCCTTGAAGAAGAGCAATAGTCCTGAGGGTGGCCTGTCTGGCCTCCTGGCATGTCTGACCTCTGATGAGCCAGTCGTCCAGATAGGGGAAGACAAAGATTCCCTGATTTCTCAGGTAGGCCGAAAGGTAGCACCCTGTACTGATAATGGTTTCCTCCCACAATGAACCTGAGGTACTTTCTGTGGTCTGGATGAATGAGGATGTGAGTGTACGCATCCTTTAGATCAAAGGAGCATAGTCAATCTCCCTGCCGGAGGTAGGGCAGAAGTATTCCAAGAGTAAGCATCTTGAACTTTTCTTTCTCCAGGAACTTGTTGAGGTTCCTGAGGTCCAGAATGGGTCGAAGGCCACCAGTTCTTTTGGGCACCAGGAAATACCTGGAGTAGAATCCGTGACCCTGCAAGTGGGGAGGCACAGGCTCCACCGCCCTGTCCACCAACAGACCTCAAAGATCTTGAAGGAGAAGGTCTGTGTGCAGGGGAGGCCTTGGAGGCTCCCTTGGAAAGTAAGGAGGAGGCAGCTGGTGAAAATGCAGAGCATAGCCCCTGCGGACTATGTCCAACACCCAACTGTCCCCGGTGGTAAGGGGCCACAGGTGGGCAAAGAGGGCTAGGCGACCTCCTGTGCAGGGTTGGGAGAGCAGGGATGGAGAGGCTATGCTCAAGGAGTCAAAACCCCCCACCCTGCTGAGTGGGAGCAGGGACCGGAGGCTTGGGGGTCCTCTGCCTACGGGGCCCATTACCCTGCCCCTTGGCTTGCTGACCCTGAGGGGCAGCTTGGGCAGCCTGATATTGAGGGTACTGTTTGTAGGCAGTGCCCCTTCCTCGGGTAAAAGGGCTTTTTACCCGAGCCCTTCTTTTTATGAGAAGGGGCAGAGGTCCTCCTAGACAGCCTTGTCCGTGTAAGATGCTCTGTTTCGAGATGAGCGGCCTTCTTGGTCATGGGCTTGCCAAAAAGGTTCTCACCTCGGCAAGGGACATCGACCAACTTGTCCTGAACCCATGGCTTGAGGTCAGATGACTGCAGCCACGCCTGGCGTCGAGCCGCGATGCCGGCTGCTGCAACTCGGGCCGAAGCCTCGAAGCCATCGTAGGCGGCGCGGGACATGAACTTCGAGCAGTCCCGAATCCCTGAGGACAAGGACTTAAATCTCTGCAAGGGTTCCCCGGAGAGACCAGCAGAGAACCTGGCCAACTCCTTGGCCAGGTCCCGCAAGTACATGCCCATGTACAGCTGGTATGACTAGACATGGCAAGCAAGCATCGAGCCCTGGAAGCACTTTCTACCGACACCATCAAGGTTTCAGGCCTCCCTGCCAGGGGGCACCGCGGAGTGCATCTTCTGGCTCTTCAGACGATGCATGGCCGATTCCACAACCATAGAATGGTGTGGTAACTGTGCCTTCTGAAAACCAGGGCTCTTCCTGAGTCGATAAATCGAGTCGACTCGCTTGCTCAGAACAGGCGCCGAGGCCGGTGCCTCCCACATACGGAAGAGGAGCCATTCCAGCATCGGAGGAACCGGGACAGTAAAGGCCTCCTTCGGAGGAGAGTGATACTGCAGCGCCTCGAGCTCTTCGGCTCGAGGCTCTTCCTCAGGGTCCGCCGGAATAGCCAAGGCAGTGGCCATATCCCGGACGAACTCCGAGAACCGAATATCCTCCGGAGGGGATCTACTCCGGGGCTCAGACTGCGGTGAGTCCGACAGGACGCACCGAGTCTTGAACGTATTGGGAGACTCCTCGTCCTCAGTCTCCCAGGCGGACTTGTCCAAGGAGGAGTCAGGGTCTGACCCCGCGGGGCCCTGGAGAACCCGCCCCGATGCAATGGGCTCCCCACCCTAACAGGGAAGCATCTGTGGTCAGTACCACATCGTGCTGTGGGGTCTGGAAGGGCTATCCTCGCAGGAGGTTGCGGGGGTTTTGCCACCACTTCAGGGACAACCGAAGGTCAGGAAGAACCCTGACGGGGTCCCTGAGGTGTCTGAGGGATTGACTCCATTGGGAGCTGAGACACCACTGGGTTGTCCGCATGTGTAGGTGGGAGTGAGGAACTACATGCGCGGTCAAGGCCATGTGGCCCAAGAGACATAGCATGGACGGAGCGGTGATCTGGTGGGCACTTTGGATGCAAGCCGCCAGAGCCCGGAGGCGGGTGGAGCAATCCACGGGCAAGAAGGCATGGCCTGCCGAGTATCGAGGCACGCCCTGATGAAATCAAGAGCCTGTGCTGGCTTGAGGTGAGACTTTGTGTAGTTGACCAAGAACCCCAAGCTCTCCAAGAGGAGGACAGTGCACGACATCGCTTGCCGGCCTCCTCGATGAAGGAGCCCGTAACGAGCCAGTCGTCGAGGTAGGGAAACACCGGCACACTCCGGCGCCGAAGTTGAGCGGCGGTCACATCCGAAGTGCTCTCCCTGCACCCTGAAGCCCAGGTACTGCCTGTGTTGAGGGTGGATCAAGATATGGGCATGTGTCCTTAAATCCAAGAAGCATAGCCAGTCACCCTGCCGGAGGAACGGCAGCAGCACACCAAGAGAACATTTGAATTTCGCCTGCACCAGGAACTTGTTTAGCCCGCGGAGGTCGAGGATGGGCCGCAGACCCCCACCGTCTTTTTCAGGACAAAGAAGTCTGGGAATAAAAGCCCTGACCTTGAAGGTGGGGAGGGACCTTCTCAACTGCCTATTGGGCAAGGAGGGAGTGTAATTCCCGCTGCAGCAAAAGCTGGTGTGCTAGGAGTTAAGGAGTCTCCGCCGGGGAGAAAGGGGTGGAAGCCTGTTGAAGTGGAGGCGATAGCCCTCCCAGATGACCTGGAGGACCCAGGTGTCCGAGGTGATGACTACCCACGACGGGGCGAAGCAGGACAGGAATCCCCCCACGGGCTGCTGTATTGACGGAGGGCGAGGGGCTATGCTGCTGGCATCAGAAACCCTGAGGGGGTTGTGGGGGAGCCGGCGTCTGGGCCTTCGGGCCCTTTGGTTTACGGTGACCTTGGCCAGGCTTCCCCTGCGCAGGGGTAGCCGCAGTACTGGAGGCCTTTCCTGGGAAGAAGGGCTTCTTGGCAGGCTGCTTCTTCCGACGCAGCGCAGAGGTCTTGCAGGAGAGATGTATCCTAGTGACATACTCCATCTTGATCTCTGCAGCCTTCTCCCCCATTGGCTTACCAAAAAGTTGTTCGCAGAGGCAGTACACATCCAGGAGCTTCTCCTGTACCCACTGCTCCAAACCCGAAGACTGGAGCCAAGCCTGGCGGCGGGCTCCGATGCCTGCGGCCGCCACTCGAGCCAATGTCTCGAAGCCATCATAGGAGGCTCGACAGATATAATTGGAGCAATCAGTCACTGACTTCAACAGGGAGTGGAACCTGTCGAGGGGCTCACCCTCGAGGCCCAAGGAGAAATCTCCAAGTTCTTTAGCCAAGTCGCGGAGGAACATACCAATATATAATTGGTATGCCTGGATGTGACAAGAGAGCATGGAACTTTGATAGGCCTAGCGGGACCAATGAGTGGGACTACGGGCTTTTCTGCTTCCTCATGGCTGATTCCACCACCATCGAGGTGTGCAGAAGTTGGGTCTTTCGGAAGCCTGGCCCCTGCTGCACCTTGTACATTGTGTCAAGGCGCTTGCTCACAATGGGAACCGAGGCCGGGGCCTCCCACATGTGGAGCAATAGCCGGGAGAGGATCGGCGGCATCGGCACAGTGAGGGATTCCCTGGGCGGAGCCTCGTACTGAAGAATATCAAGTTCTTCAGCACAAGGGTCCTCTTCGGCCCGGGTGATCAGGTTGAGGACCTGAGCCATGTCCCGAATAAACACTAAAAAAGAGATGTCCTCGGGCGGTGAACACCACTGGAGGCCAGGCGGCAAGGGGTCCGATGGTAGATCCCGGTGGGTGCAGGTCTCCAGGGATGTGTCCCCATCAGATTCCCAGTCCGAGAAGTCGGTCGAGGGATCCGAGCCGGGCGGTTCGCCCTGTCCGATCTCGCCCCCGAAGAATGGGAGAGTGAGCAAGACCGACATCAATGACCCTCATGAAGCCCGTGGCTCTCGGGGGTTTCCTGGATGGATTTGGGTGTCCGACGCAAGGGACCCACGGTCTCCAGGCTCAAGCCAGCGAAGCTGGCCGTGAGCGCCTGCTGGGAAACAATGAACGCAGAAACGCTGCGTTCCAGCGCCAGCATACGGGACTCCCACACGGGCGTGGAGCCCTGGGATGCCGATAGCGGGGTCACTGGACCGGGCGCCGAGGAGGAGAAGGGGTCCTCACCGGGACGGCCCTCAGGAGATTGGGCACCTTCGCTGGAGGCCTCCATTTCTCTGCGAGGTACCTTGCGGGGCTGCTCCTTGTCCAACTCTTGGGAACGCCGAAGGGGGCTAAGCAACCAGGCATGGGATCGCTCGCGCTGGTCGGGGGCCCCAGACAGTGACTTTGAGGCTGCCTTCTTTTTGTGCCAGTCCACCTCGGGGGACCCCTGGTCAGAATGCCACCTGGAATGTGGTGCCGCAAGAGGAGAACCCACCAGAGGGGAGACAACTGAGGATGCCACCAGAGACTCCATGGAAGCCTTTCGAAAAATATCTTCAGACTTCTGCTTACGGCTGAGCAGGGCCTTAGAGGACATTTTCTTACAGAGCGAACAGAGTTCTGGGTCATGGTCGGCTCCCAGACACCTTAGACAACAGTCATGAGTGTCCATAAGTGACATGTTCCTAGAGCATCTATCGCATTTTTTAAATCCAGTGGCCATGGGGGCAAAAACGGCCTCTGCGAGGTCAAAGACCCACGCGGCCAGCGGTTGGGAAGAAAAAAGGGCGCGAAGCCCAAGAAGAAAATATTTAGAAAAGGTATCCCCGAAAGTTCCAAAAGAGAGCAAGGGGAGGACGGGTAGAGGACCAGTGCAACCAGAAAAGAAAGAAATGAGAGCCTGTTAAGGTGAGGAAACAAAAACTATTTCCACGGGACGAGGACGTGCGTCCAAAGTGCTCTGCGGAAAAAGGGAGACTGAGCAAGATGGCACCCTTAGACGGAAAGAGGACCACGCATGCATGGTAGCAATCCCAAAGGCTTTCTTTAAAAGCTGGGGGAATTGCTCCGCGCGGGCTCTTTCGGTGCCAACGTCACCCATAAGTGAGGACTGACTTCCTGCTTGTTCCTGGAGTAAGATCAATAGAGAAGGACATTATGCTTGGCAAGGTTGAAGTTCAGCACAAAACAGGAAGGCCAGCAATGCAATAGATCAATACAACAGTAACTATGGATGCCACTCTATCAATAATTAGCCTCCTCTCTAAAGACCAAACATAGTTTAGGACAACTACGAGGTGTGATCAAAAAGTACCAAGACTTGTACAATAACACAAGAAGTATAACACTGACAGTTATTGCACTCGGTCTCCTTTAAAGTAATCCCCTTCCAGTAAAACACACTTCCTCCAGTGTTCCTACCTCTGCTGGAAACATTTTTGAAATTCCTATTTCATTATGCTGTGATGCTGCAAAGCTGCTGTGTCGAATTTTGCTCAATGGTCTCCAAATCGTTGAATCTCCTTCCTTTCAGTGGTAATTTCAGTTTTGGAAACAAGAAAAAGTGACAGGGTGCGAGGTCAGGTGAGCATGGAGGCTGACAGACTTGTTCAATTTGGTGTTTGGTCAAGAATTGCTGGACAAGATGTGATGCTTGAGCTGGGCTGTTATCGTGATAAGCAACCATTCACCATTCCTGCGACTCTTACAACAAACTGCATCTCTCAAATGAGTCAGAACTTGGATATAGTATTCCTTAATGATAGTTTGGCCTTTTGGAGCATATTCATGATGAACAATACCTTGGTAATCAAAGAAAACTGTGAGCATGACCCAGACATTGCTCCTCACCTAATGAGCTTTCTTGGGTCTGGGAAAGTCTGGAGTCTTCCATTGTGAGGACTGAGCCTTAGTTTCCAGGCCATAACCATAAACCCATGATTCCTCACCAGTCACAATCTTTTTTAATGAAATCTGAGTCATTTTCAATGCATTCAAAGAACTCTCTGGCTACAGAGAGTCTATCTTCTTATTGGTCAGGGGACAGGAGTTGCGGCACAAGTTTTGCAGACACACATCTCATCCTCAAATCGATGGTAAGAATGGACAGTACCAACCCAAAACTGATGTCCATGTCCTCAGCAAGCTCCCTAATAGTCAATTGACGATTTGCGGATATTGCGGCATGCACTGCTTCAACTTCGTCTTAATTCCTACTCATGGATGGCCTTCCAGAACGTTCGTCACTATCAACACTTCGGTGGCTATCTTGGAAATATTTGTACCAGTCAAATTTGAGCATGAGTCATGCATTCATCGCTATACACTTGCTGTAACTTGCCATATGTCTCTGCACCAATCTCCAAGTTTCTGGCAGAATTTAATGCAAATTTGCTGTTCAAGTTTTTTACTCATCATAAATCTGAAGTGCTTTTATACGATACCATACATCATGTGATTAAAAAAAAGTACAGGTGTGCTGCAGCTACACTACACTTTGCACATGCACAGCACTTAACTAGATCACTGCATGCTTAACAGCATCATGGTGCAACATATTGTTATATAGCTACAGAACAAGTCTCAATACTTTTTGATCACACTTCATATAAAGGTTGTCATGAGTCAATACAGACTCAACAGTACTTAACATTATATTTTATTGCAACTCATTTTGAAAGTAATCATGAAAACAAGATACTAAGGGGTATGTCTACTAAAGTGCGTTAGCTGCTACCATAGGGCTAACCCTAAATTAACACCCTGTGATAGCAGCCTACCCACAGGGGGTTGGGAGGGGGGAATCAGATATCGCAGGCAATTTCCTGCAATATCTGATTTTTGTGCAGTGCAGTTCCTTAGGGTCAGGATTGGGGTGGGGAGCGGGGATGGCAATAGTTGGCAGCTATCATGTGAAAATGATAATGTGGGCTCTTCCCTGCTGATGATCGGGACTCCTACCCCCACAATATTGTTGATGTTGTGATCTGTGGCACAGACAATATACAAAATAAAAACGTGCGCCCCCCCACCAGCACCAATCCTCCCTGAACAGCACCTGCCCTTCTCATAGGCCAAAACAATGATGGACGCAGACTCATGGTGCTACCCCCCAGCAAGATGCTAGAGGGAAGCACCTTGTGACGTATTAGCCGCAAGACAGGGAACGAGTGAAGAGGATTGCTCCTGTCCCGTTCTCCACTAGACTACCATGGATATAATGTATGTGGGGGAGGAGGGCACATGTTGCCAAGTGGGTAGCCGGGATTTTGTTTTTGGAAAGGACAAGGGAGCAGGAGGGGGCATAGCCTAACTGGCTAGCCAGGACTCTTTGTCAGTCGGGGATGTACCAACCCCCCCCTCCCTGAGCAGCTCCCGATGGGGATCGGGGGCTGTCCAGTGGGCAGCGGTGCTAAAGGGGGCATACACTTATTTTTAATATTGTTGGTGCCACAGATTGCAGCACTGTGACACTATTTGGTGGGAAGGGGGAGGCAGGCCCGATCATGGCAGTTGAGGCATGGCAGTGACTGGGGTACAGAGCTGCTGATTGCTCTGTGCACCTGATTGCTACCATCCCTCCCCATGGATTTACCACAATGACTTGCTTCGGCATAGACTATGGGATTTTTCCCATATCTGCCAAGGTAGGTTATGTGAGGTCGCTGCGAGAAATCCAAACCTCCACGTTATCTGTAGGATCTTCCCTTGGGAATGCCCCCTTGCAGATACCATGGAAGTTCGACCTTTGTGCGCCATTTTGGCTGTGCCATTGTGTCTACTAAACCTGGCTGCTAACGGCATGTTAGCAGCCAGGTTTAGAAGACACAACCCTAAGTTTAAGGAGATAAAATAGATGACTTTGAAAACAAGGGGTGCTTTAGAACAAGAGGATAGGCTGCAAGTAATTAAATCTGAAATGGCTTATGTTGTATTGGCTGATAAAACACTTCAGTTTTATGTCTGGATATTTTTGCTTCATCAGCATGAAAATATTTCTTATACTGTAGAAGGCACAGGACATATTCATTATAATTTGCTTCACGATCATTCTGAAATCAAATATCCGATTAACAGTGCATTGGTCCTAGGCAAGAAATTAAAGCACCCCTTCAGACCTGAGAAGTGACTTAGATGCTCATTTCAAATTTGCACTTAAGAGAGTATTTTCCCCACACAGGATATGTTCTGGACCTGGTCAACTGAATAATCTGATTCTGTCCCTTCCTGTGATCTTCTCTTCTATGCAACAATTGTGATCTGGGTCCTTAGTTGGCAAATGAGAATACATTTTAATGCAAACTGTGAAGTAGTTTTTAAATGCCTGGTCATTTGTTCATGGGGATAAAAAAAAAAAGTAAAAAACAAAACAAAACCCACACACAAAACCCCCCCTCCCCAGGCCCATTAACTGTACATAACCAAATAAGAGTAACAAATTTGTTTTTATTAACTAGGTGAAAACTCCCAAATTACATCTTTTAAAAAAAAAGCAGTATTCATAAACTGTAACCAAACTGCTTTGGTGTGCCATTTTTAGCTCCAGAAGGGCATCTATGCATTATATGATTTATCATTTCCACCAGATGGCACAATAACCTTAATCCTTGTTAATATTTTCATCAGGTTCTTTGAAGCCCGTAAACATTGTCTCAATGTCTTACAAAAGATGACAGCTAATGGACTCGCTCTGCACATATTGAAGACTGTATTGCTTTGACTTTATAAGTCTGAGATAAACCATCCAAATTTACAGATAAAAAACTGGACCGAGACATGCTTGATAAAACATCATTTGTTAGGATTTTGCAAGTTTTTTGTAGTTCTCATTTACATCTAAAACATAGCACATTAGTTACTCAAACATAGTTTAAACATAGATTTGTTCAAAATGTGAAATTGTTCTTGTCCATCAACACTAGACTACTTTAAGTCCTTGTTTGTAGGTTTAACTTTGAAACAGGTCAGTTCAAACATGCACCTTCAAAGCTAGTTGTGGGCTGTGGAGCCTCAGATCATATTGTACCTAGTTGACAAAAAGAACAACTAAATCAGCTTCAGAGGACAGTTCAAACTAACCTGTTTGTCTTATAAGGTCATACATTACAGGGTCCAGGTCTTTAACATTTGACCAGGAAGCTTAAGAGTTGCTCCCCAAAACCTCGTTTAAGATCTTTCAATACGTTTTTGCTTTGTAACAGGCAGCAAAGCGATGCCAGCTGTCTGAATGCAATGCATGTCTTTTCTTGAGCTGCAACACAGCCTGTGGAACTAGTTCCATTTTGAGAGCAAGTTCCCAAGCTTTAGAAAATTACCGAAGGAACAATTTTTTTAAGATTGCATTCCCTGCGCGTTGAGATAAGCATTTTATTGTCACCGTGGGAAAAGCGTAGTTACTCATCTGTAACAGGTGATCTCTGGGGACAGCTGGAATCAGTACCCACATAGGGGAGACGTCAGTGCTAACGGAGCCCTTGCTGAAGCATCTCCCCAGCTTTCAAAAAAACCCTTTGGGAGATGCCACCTCGCATGCATGGTCCCCTTCCCACCTAAGGGTGCCATCTTGCTCAGTCAGATGACATAGCTAAAAGAACGCAAAAAGAAAAGATGGTAAAAAAGCAACTCCAAGGGGAGGAGGGAGGGTTGTGAGGACTGATTTCTGCTGTCTCCAGAGAACACTTGTTACAGGTGAGTAACTACACTTTCTCCGGGAACACGCAGAAGTCGTCCTCACATATGGGACTCCCTAGCAACAGGCTACTGAAAGCCCATAGTGAAAAAACTACAGTTACCCTCAAGGGAAGCCGTGAGCAACAGCAATTCAGCCTGCAAGGTGCAGACTGCAGTAAGACCTGTGTGCCCAATGAGAACCAGCACTCCGGTACCCTGAACATAGAAAGGCCAGAGGGTAGGTGTTGCCTAGACCCCAAAAAGATTACAGAGCGCGGCCTGGCCGAAGGCACTGTCCTGTCGGGACGCCCTCTCCAGGCAGTAATGAGCTGCGAAGGTATGGACGGAAGCCCAGCTGGCAGCCCGGCAGATGTCCACCATCGGGACAGAGTGCAGGTTAGCCACAGAAGCTGTCATGGCTCTGACACGGTGCGCCATGACCTGGTCGTCCAGTGAAAGCCCTGCCTGCTCATAGGCGAGGTTGATACAGTCTGCCACCCAGATAGATGGTGTACGCTTGGTCACCGCTTCCCCCAAGTCTACTGGGTCATACGAGACAAAAAGCTGAGAAGCTTTATGGTGGCCCTGGGTACGCTGAATTAGAAGGACAGGGTCCTCTTACAGTCCAAGATGTGGAGGACAGTCTCCGCCCTACTGACGTGAGACCTCGGAAAGAAGGTGGGGAGCATCACCTCCTGGTTGAGGTGGAAAGGCGATACCTGCTTCGGAAGGAATTTGGAGTGTGTGCGGAGCACAACCCTGTTCTTGTAGAACCTGGTGTAAGGCGCCTCTGCCACCAAGGCTTGGAGCTCGCTGACCCCACGAGTGGAGCTGAGCGCGACGAGGAACACTATCTTCCATGAAAGGTATCGCAGATGGAAGGTAGCCAGGGGCTCAAAAGGCAGGCAAGGAAGCTGCGTCAGTAAGATATTGAGGTCCCACTCGGTCACCAGAGGGCGTATTAGGGGCTTCGATAAGGAGTCCCCTCATGAAGCGGGTCACCAACGGCTGGGCTGAGAGGGGCTTACCATCCACCGGATGGTGATGTGCCGCCAGGGCACTGAGGTGCACTCTGACAGAATTTGATTTGAGTCCATAGTGTGATATGTGGAGAAGGTACTGCAGGACCAACTGCACCAGACAGGAGAATGGGCTAATCCCGTGCTCTGTGCACCAGTCTGAAAATCTGTGCCACTTGAAGATGTATGCTTTCCTGGTGGAGAACTTACAGGAAGCCAGCAGGATCTCCTCCACTTCCTCCGAGAGGTTGAAAGGGGCTAAGGTCACCCTTTCAGCAACCACGCTGTCAGTGACAGGGACTCCAGATTGGGGTGCAAGAAAGAGCATCCCTCTTGAGATAGGAGCCCTGGGGAGCTCCCCGATGGGATGGGAGTCTCCACAACAGCTGGGGGAACAGGAATCATGGCTGCCTGTGCCATTGAGGGGCTATCAGGATCAGCGAGGCCTTGTCTCGGAGGGTCCTGAATAACATTTTGGCAACAAGTAGTGTGGTTGGGAAGGCGTACATGAGACCTTCCGACCACGAGATGAAAAACGCATCTGCCACCTCCCGGAAAGGGTGGGCTTGCCGAGACCAGAAGTGGGGCAGCTGGTAGTTGTCTGGACTGCAAACGGATCTATCCATGGTTCCCCCCAGAGGTGGAAACCATGGATAGACTTGTTTGGCCACTCTGGGGTCCAGATGCCACTCATGCTGCTGGAGAAACCTGCTTAATCTGTTGACCAGTGTGTTCTCCTGGCCTGGCAAGTATACTGCCTGTAAGAGTATGCCCTGCTGGACTGCATAGGAGCAGAGGTCCATCGCCTCACAGCAGAGGGCACGGGATCCCATGGCCCCCTGCTTTTTCACATAGAATATAGCCACCTGGTTGTCTGTTTGGACCAACACTGGTTGGCGCTATAGGCAGAGGCAAAAGGCTCGGAGAGCTAGGTATATTGCCCGTAATTTCAGAAGACTGATCTGCTGGTTGCTCTCGCCCCACAACCAGCTGCCCTGGATGCGGAATTCCTCGCAGTGGGCTCCCCATCCCAGCAGAACAGCTGCCCTGGATGCGGAATTCCTCACAGTGGGCTCCCCATCCCAGCAGGGAGAACCTTAAGGGGTACGGAGCCTGGAAAGGCATCCCTGCCTCGAGGTACTGGGGATTTTGCCACCATGTCAGGGATTTCACTAACTGGCAGGTCACCACAATTCTGTCGCGGAGACAGCCCGTGTCCACTGATCCTGAAAGCATCCCTGTGTGGCCCTCATATGGAGGTGGACATCTGGGGTGATGGACAGTGGAGGCCATGTGTCCGAGTAGGCACAGCAGGAGCTGGGCGGCCACCAAGAAAAGACGTTGTATGCCCAGGGCCAGAGGCCTGAGCCGGGCAGCTCGGTCCCCTGGGAAGAAAGCCCTTGCCTGGAGGGTAACTAGTCTCGCCCCTATGAACTCTAGACACTGTGATGGGAGGAGGTGTGACGGGGCAGTTTATTACAAACCCCAGATTTTGCAGGACCTGGATGATACGTGCGGTTGCCTGCTACACGTCTGAGGCCATGCCTCCCTTTATGAGCCAATCGTCCAGATAGGGGAAGACAAACACCCCTTGCAGACGGAGGAAAGCGGCCATTTCTGCCAGGCACTTGGTGAAAACCCTTGGGGCAGAGGCCAAGGAAAAGGGTAGCACACTGTACTGGTAATGGCTGCCCACCATCATGAACCTCAGGTATTGTCTGTGGTTGGGGTGAACGAGAATGTGTGTGTAGACATCCTTCAGATCCAAGGAGCATAGCCAATCTCCCTGATGGAGGTAAGGCAGCAATGTTCCAAGGGAGAGCACCATGAACTTCTCCCTCACCAGGAATTTGTTCAGATTGCGCAGGTCGAGGATGGGCCCTTAGGCCCCCTGTTCTTTTTGGCATGAGGAAGTACCTGGAGTAGAACCCGTTGCCCCTGAGATGGTAGGAAATTGGTTCTACCACTCAGTCTTCGAGAAGACCTGCTAGTTCCTCGAGTAGAAAGTCCCAGTGAAGGGGAGACCTGGTGGGCTCTCCTGGAAAGAAAGGTGGAGGTGTCTGGGCCAGGTGGAGGAGGTAGCCCTCCTTGACCACTTGGAGTGCCCAAGAGTCAGTGATGATGGCTGGCCACCTTTGGACATAGTGGATGAGACATTCCCCTGTGGGTTGATGATCTCCTTGAGGTAGAGAAGCTATGCCCAAGGAGTCAAATGCTCCTCCATGGCTGGGCCGGGGCCGGCAACTGGGGCTTGAGAGCCTTCTGCTTACGAGGGCCATGTCCATGTCCCTTGGCCTGCTGACCCTGTTGGGGAGCCAGGGAGGCCTGAAAAGGTGAGTAGTTTCTGTAAGCAATCCCTTTCCTTGGGAAGGTTTTTTTTTTTACCCAAGCCCTTCCATCGGGGAAGGGCAACAGTCTTTTTAGAAAGCCTGATCCTCGTAATGAACTCCAGCTCAGCAGCCTTGTCTGTCTTGGATTTGCCAAAAAGGTTTTCCCCTTGGCATGGGACATCTAACAATTTGTCCTGAACCCATTGCTCGAGATCGGACAACTGTAGCCAAGCCTGGCTTTGGGCACTGATGCCTGCTGCCGCTACTCAAGCCGCCGATTCAAAGCCATCATAGGCTGCCTGAGACATTAATTTGGAGCACTCACGAACAGCCTGAGCACACTGGCTGTGGAAGATCTTAGCCCCGTGGAACGGGAGCCGGACTGAGACCTCGGCTGAGGGTTGGCTTGAGGCCGAAGGACCTCAAGGATAGGATCGGCTTGGCCTCCGGGGATGTCTTCAACATTGAGGGCCCGGTGTTCTGGGCAGCGGTACTGGACAACAGCGCTCACTGCTGGTCCATGCCAGCAGACAAGCTGTGCTCCAGGGCTGCCATTCTGGACTCTAGGACAAAAGACTCCGGTAGCTATCAGCGCGGGAACCGAGAGAATCAGGCCCGATGCTGGTTCCCCCGAGGGGGAGTCCTCGACAAGGATGGTGTCAGGTGACCGAGGCCGGCCCGAGGTAGAGCCTTTCGGGGGATCTTCGCAGTCGCTCCTTCTCCGATCCCTCGGACAAGCGTCTAGGACTGTGGGACCTGGCTCGGAACTTACCCGGCCCATCTGATCCATCCAGGAATGCTGCCTTCGAGGCCTTCTTCATCTTGAATTCCCTCGAGAGAGACCCCCTTGCCGAGGAACAATGGTGTTGGTCGGGGTTCAAAGGGCTGTCCCGGGATTCTGCAGTTTCAGAGAAGGCCTTGGCCTTAGGAGGTACCGGGGACTTCGGGAAAAACTTATCGTGCTGCTGCTGGTGGCTCTTGCAGGCCTTCATGGACATCTTCCTACAGAGGTCACATGCCATGGGGTTGTGATCCGGTCCCAGGCAACGAAGGCAGCAGTTGCGTGTGTCGGTCAGGGACATTATTTTGGCACACCAATCACACTTTTTAAAACCACTGGTAGCCATGGGAGAAAGAAATATCCCAACAGGGTTGATGACCTGTAGTGCCGCCGCCGGTTGTAAAAAAAAAAAAAAAAAAGGCGCAAAGGCGCCAAAAGGAAAAAGACTAATAATTGGGGACTTTATTCCAGGGCAGCGGGCTCGGGTGGCGGGAAGAGGACCGCTGCAATACCGGAGGAGAGTATGAAACTCAGGTCGAAAAAAATCAACTTTTTCCAGGGGAAGAGCAGACAGATGTCTGAAGGGCTCCGCAGAAAGCGTAGTTACTAACCTGTAACAGGTGTTCTCTCCAGGGACAGCAGGAATCAGTCCAGGTGGTGGCCTGGCAAATGTCTGCCAGCGGGACCAAACGCAGGCTGACTACTGAGGTCGCCATTGCCCTGACCCGGTGTGCCGTGACCCAGCCTTCCAGCAGAAGCCTCGCCTCCTCATAGGCCCGGGCAATACAGTCTGCCACCCATGTGGACAGCTTGGACACCGCCTCCCCCAGCTTTCTGGAATCGTAGGAAATGAAAAACTGAGAGACTTTTCAGTGGCCTTGAGTGCATTGGATATAGAAGGACAAGACCCTCTTACAGTCCAAGGTATGGAGGACCGTCTCTGCCCGTCTGGCGTGCGGTCTGGGAAAGAAGGTAGAGAGAACCACCTCCTGGTTGAGGTGGAAAGAGGACACCACCTTCAGAAGGAATTTGGGATGCATGTGAAGCACCACCCTATTCTTTTAAAACCTGGTGTAAGGCGCCTCTGCCACGAGGGCCTGGAGCTTGCTTACCCTATGGGTTGAAGTGAGCGCGACAAGGAAAACCACCTTCCAGGAGAGATAGCGAAGGTGGCAGGTAGCCAGTGGCTCAAATGGCGTCAGGGTGAGCTGCCCCAACACCACTTTGAGATTCCACTCGGTCGCCTGGGGGGCGAACCAGGGGCTTAGACAGGAGTAGGCTCCGTAGGAAGCGGGACACCACTGGGTGGGACGAGAGGAGCTTTCTGTCCACCTGATGGTGATTCACCGCTAGGGCACTGAGGTATACCCTAACAGAGTTTGACTGGAGCCCTGCATGAGAGAGGTGGAGCAGGTATTGCAACACCATGACCACCGGGTAAGAGAAGGGGTCTGCCCCCACTCAGTGCACCAAAGTGCAAATCTATGCCACTTAAAGGCGTAGGCCCATCTGGTAGATGCCTTGCGTGACGCTAGCAGAACATCCTCCACCTCCCTAGGGAGGTAGAGCAAGGCTAAAGTCACCCTCTCAGCAACCATATGTGAGAACTGACTTCCCGCTTGTTCCCGGAGAAAAAAGACTGAGCAAGATGGTATCCTTGGACTGGAAGGGGACAACACATGCATGGTGGCATCTCCCATGAAAGCTGGGGAGATGCTTCCGCGAAGGCTCCGTCAGCATCGACATCACCCCATATGTGAGGACTGACTTCCTGCTTGTTCCCAGAGAATTAATTCTTTGCACTGCTTTTAGAGCAGTGATTTTAATAATTATGAATTAGTACACTGAAATTCTTTTTTACTCAATCTGTTTTAATAATGTACTGTATTTTGCAGCTGTAAATTTCCTGAAGTCAATGGTCAGGGCCAGCTTGTCCATTAGGCGAACCTAGGCGGTCACCTAGGACAGAAGACCTCCATGGGCGGCACAGCACACATGGCCTGCCGCCCCCCTCAGGCTGAACTGAGCCGCACTGCTGCAGATTCTGGCAGTGGGGTCGGCCTGGCAGCAGGCAATGTACGTCGGCACATATGGCCTGCTGCTTCTGAACCTCCTCCCCCCGAAGTTGTGTCGGATGGGTCAGAAGCGGCAGGCTATGTATGCCGAAGCACATGGCCTGCCACTACCACCGAGCCACTCCCACAACCAGAATTGGTAGAAACGCAGCTCAGCACATGAAAGAGGGGGAGGGCGGGGCAGGGCAACACAACAGGGCTTCTGCCTAGGGCAGCAGAATCCCTTGGGCCAGCCCTGTCAATGATCAGGCAATAAATTAAACTAATTAAACAAATATGATTGTGGATTGCACAGGATTTGAATTTTTTTTATATATATTCTAGAACATATTTTAATAGTACAATATTTTCACATTCTACACATCTTCAAATAGCTATTCATGCCTGTAGCACTATTAACTGCAACCTTCTTTCCTTCATTATCAGTTTCTTTCTGTCCATCTCTTCTTTGGCTCCAACAATGTTCTCTTTGGAATTCTAACTACTTACAAAGGCTCATCCAATTAGACAGCTAGCTAAAAGTGCTTAGAGCCAACGGTTTTGTGCTGTATTATTAATTCTATTTTTAATTTTAACAGCTGAAAACGTGCAACAAAATTTTTACAGTGGGCTTGCATTGTGAAAGAACCATGGAGAAATTTCACTTACCGTTAATTTCCTTTCCTGGAATACTGCTAGACCAGTCCAGACAAACGGGTCATGCACCCCTGCCAGCAGATCTTGGAGACAGAGAATTCTACCAGAGCTCTGATAGGCTGGAGCCTGGTGATATAATCCTACCCCTAGGAGTCTCCCTCAGTTACGTCCAACAAGCCAATGCAACATGAACTGTAACATCACCCCAGAGGGTCTCAAGTGAACTATATACAAGGGAGCCGAAGAACTCCCTAGAGCTGAAAACAGTATCCACCTACGAACCCATGGACTGCCCATGGCGAGGCATACCGGCAAAGAGAAGAACCGCGGTCGGTGGCTGCACCACACCAGCGGCACTCCAACAAACAGCAGGGCGGGTCCTGGACTGGTCTAGCAGTATTCCAGGAAAGGAAATTAACAGTAAGTGAAATTTCTCCTTCCAGTTCATACTGCTAGACCAGTCCAGACAAACGGGCAGTACCCAAGCTACCTGCTTTCAAGGGGGGGGCAAGGCCGCCGACAGCTCAGCAACTCCAAAACGGACCTCCTGATGGGCATGAACGTCCAACCTATAATGACCGACAAAGGTGGACAGTGACGACCAAGTCGCCGCCCGACGAATATCGAGAGGAACTACATGAGACCTCCTGGCCTACAAAGTTGCTTGCGCCCGAGAGGAGCGAGTATGGAGTCCCGGTGGAGCTGGCTCTCCCAGAAGAAGGTACGCCGTCTCAATGGCCTCCGTAACCCATCTAGAAATGGTAGATTCGGAGGCTGCGGATCCCCGACGAGAACCCGCGAACAAGACAAAAGAGGAACAGTCATATGGAAGGGTCTCGCGACCCCCAGATACCGAAAAAGAACCTTCTTAAGGTCCACCGCCCGCAACGGAGACTGACCACTATCACACTGCGCCTTTGGAAAAGACGGAAAGAAAAGAGGCTGGTTAACAGCGAATGGCGTCAGCACTTTGGGCAAAAAAGGAAGGGACAGTTCCCAGAAAAACGCCTTCGGAGGAAAACGACAGATAGGGATCTCGACACGAGAGAGCCTGGAGCTCAGAAATACGGCGTGCCGAAATTATGGCCACCAAGAAGACTGCCTTCAGAGTCAAATCTAGAAGAGAACAGGCCCTCAGAGGCTCAAAGGGAGGAGCAACGAGGGCACAGAGGACAAGCACGAGAGCCCACGCCGGTACAGGCGAACGCAGAGGAGGCCGGAAGGCCCGAACTCCGCGGAGGAACCGAGACACGTCCGAATGCGAAGCTATCGATCGCCCCGCTATAGGACCCCGAAAACAAGTTAAAGCGACCACTTGTACTCGCAAGGAATCGAGCGCTAATTCCTTATCCACTCCGGCCTGTAAAAAGGACAGGATGTCCGGAACACCGCAACGCCAGGGTGAGAGGTTATTTCGCGAACACCAACCATCAAGAGAAGCCAAACCCGAGCGCAAGTCAGCATCGTGGTAGACCGCCGCGCCGTGAGAAGCGTCACGACCACGCAAGGCGAATAGCCATAGCGAGCAAACCGGCGGCGTTTAATAGCCAGGCCGTAAGCGAGTAAGGAGCCGGGTCTTCCATCTCCACCGGTCCCTGAATCAGAAGGCCGAGAAACGCCTCGAGGCGGAGCAGCGACGCCCCAGACAGACGGAAGAGATCCGCATACCATGGTCCGCGAGCCCAATTCGGAGCCAGCAGGAGCACAGGGCCGCGACGGTCTCGGAGCCGCTGGAGAACCATGCATATCACGGATCAGGGAGGTAAAACACACAGGAGAAGATGAATCGGCCACGGTTGAGAGAGAGCATCTATGCCGTGCGCTCCCTCGTCCCTCCAATGGCCGAAGTACAGCGAAGCCTTGGCAGTCTGCGCCGTAGCCATTAGATCCATGGTCGGTAGTCCCCACAGGTGAACAATGGACCGGAACGCATCTGGCTGCAGAGCCCAGCCCCCGGGCTCCAGAGTGCCGGCTGAGAAAATCGGCTTACACATTGTTCACGCCTGCGATGTGCTGCGGCGATAGCCTGAAGATGTTCCTCCGCCCACGGGAGGAGCAAACGCCTCACCTGTGAGACATCCGGACATTGCGTGCCGCCTAGGCGGCTTAGGTAAGCAACCGTCGTGGCGTCGGACAGGATCCGAACCGCACACCGCCGCAGAAGAGGCTGAAACTGAAGGGCGAAGCGCACTTTCCGCGTCTCGAGACGATTGATAGACCCTTGGGCTTCGCGAGGTGACCAACTCCCCTGCGTCTAGGCCAAGCCGCAAGGCGCTCCCCAACCAGAGAGGGCGGCGACTGGCGTCACCAAGATCCAGCGCAGAGACTCCAGAGGGACCCCCCGTAGAAGATTGTGTGCCTGAAGCCACCAGCGGAGGCTGCGGCGCACCGGCAGAAGCAAAGGCAACCGGATTCGATAACTCTCCGATACCGGCGACCAACGAGATAGAAGCGCCGTCGGCAAGCAGCGCATGTGTGCTCTTGCCCATGGAACGAGGGCTATCGTTGCTGCCATGGACCCCAAGAGTTGAAGGTAGCCCCAAGGCCGAGGCGCCGCTTGATCCAAGCAGCGGCAGAGCTGAAGAGAGATCTTCTGAAAACGTTCCTGAGGTAGAAACACCCGTCCCCGACGAGTGTCGCACCCAGCCCATAGAAAATCCAGGACCTGAAGCATCCCAAAATAGACAGAGGAATGGCCCAGTCCTCCTTCTAATGGTGGACCGGGACGAATGGCATCTAAACGCTGGAGCCTTTAAATGAAGCAACATCCGCTGCCCATTGACGCAGGCTGAGCCATCTCCGAGCTATCGACACCGGTGCTAGGAAGCGAGCTGACAGCCGCAAGAGATCATAGAATGTCAGCCAACGGTCCAAGTGAAAGGGAGACCAAGGGTATAACTGACCAATACCGCGTGCCATACGAATGCCCTGGAAAATGGGATCCGGCTGCAACTGGATTTGAGAATCCGGAGGATCAGGCGTGTCGGCTAGGGGGAGTGACTCCATCACCTGTGTGATTAGAGCCTGCAACTCCTCTTTCCGAAAAAGGCTGAGAACCGTCAGCGAAGAAAACAGACGGAGAATATTCCCCATCTCCGTACTCCAACGAGTCAGGGCTGACCTCCGAAGATTTAAAGTCTTCTTGAATATCCATAGTACCCCGCAAGGCACATGCAATGCTCCAAGGAGGACGTACTGCTCTAAGGTCTGAGGACTTATGGGACCACTTGCGAGACCACGCCATATGCTTGCCTGCTACTGGGCAGGTGTAAGAGATATTCCAAAAGACTCCAAAAGTCACAGGCGTCATGCCAGATGGAAGAGTGTGAGGAAGGCACTGTCAGTCAAGGCTGCTGTGGAAGCGACATGGGAGCTGACTGAATCCTTTCCTGCAGGAAGATCCTGCAGCAGGGGCTCTGAGGAGGGAGGAGATAAGGTGCTGATGAACCCATCTAGCAGCGCAGTGGGAATGGGGAAAGAGTCTCCGGGATGCAGCGTGCAGGTGGAACACAAGCAATCTATTAATTCCCCCTTCGGCTGATTACATATCACATATAATACAGCCAGAGAAACAAGCATTGTAGAGACTTAAACCACCTTTCCTCTTTTTTTTTTTTTTTTTTTTAGCATTTAAAACAAAAATCAAGGCAGGCTCAGGGAAACCGAAGACTCTTCAAAGAAAAGGATTTTGAAACTCCCCGTGCCTCCACAGCATATTTAAAGGTGTGGAAACTGCTGTCTAGAGCTGTTCCCTCCAAAAAGAAACACTGAAGAGAAAAACAAAATGGCCGCTGGCACAGAAAAACTGTCAGGTATTCACTGAGCTGAGAAGGGAACTGTCAGTCATTCACTGTGCTGGTACAGAGAAACTTTCAAAGCCAGGGTAAGGCAATTACAGTGACTGAAAGTAGGGAAATTAGAGTTTGATCCCTCCGCAGCCACTCAGACCTCCATGGTAGGGGCTGAATGGTGTTTCTGGGGAGGGATGTAGAAGCTCAAATCCAGCTGTACTGAAGATTACAGTGAGTATGCTTAATTAGGCCGAGCCCAAAACAGTCAGGATCCAAAACACTGACTTAAAACTCTAATCAAATGGTATATTGAATAAGACAGGTACAATATTCCAGTAAGACGTACAAAGTAACCCGGCTGCAGTTTGTGGATTAAGAATTTAAAGTAGGAACTTCAAAACTCAGAGGCAGCCGGTCCGGATGCAGTTGAAATCAACCCAGGGCAGCTGAGGCAATTAAGAAAAAAACAGGCTACTCAGTTTTCTTTCAGAAAATGATACCTGAATTTCCTTGGGATGTCCAAACCCTCGTGGCAAAGACTCAGCGCAGCATAAAGCCAATGGAGAGCTCCACTGAAGCCAGGCTCAGGAGTTCCCAAGTTTATCGGGGGAATCAAGACGCTGGGGGAAGAGCACAGCTGATTCTTGAGGTCCCTGTGTCTCTTCTGACAGGCTATGCAGCGTAGACCTGAATAAGGCATAGTGAGAACTAAAGAAAAAAATAACTCTGCCCCGCAGGAACAGGCATTTAACAATATTCCCCATAATAGGTAATGCCTCAGCCAGCCTTCTTTGTTGGGCACAGTGGGGGATGGAACCCATGAGCCCTGCACCATTGGTCAGTGTCTTAGCATTGTACTGTGGCTCTGAATTGCATCCTGTTCTCTATTCATGCCTTCCGTACTTTTTATTCATTATGTTAATACATAGGCAGAGAAAAAAGAACCCTCCACAACTCACAGCTAGCAAGTGTTGTGGAAAAAACTTAAACAGCAATAGAGGTGCTAGAAAGCAAGTAGAGAAGGAATCTGGCTTCCTGCCAAAAACCGGTGCTCATTAGCTATTCAAAATGGCCGCCGGCAAAAATAAACCTCAAAAAGAGTGAATTAAAACCCCCAAAAGCTAAGGAATTAACTTAAATAGTCAAAGGACAAGGTGGGAGGGTTGCAGGCATGAGAGAAATGCCTAAAATCGCTGAAAAATCAAGAAAAATAAATCGAGTCACCACCAAACATCAGTGGGAGAAAGACAGACTTTGTACTCACAGTACCGAAAGTGCAGAGAAGCCACGGACCGCTGCTCAGCCCACTGCCAGCTGCCTCACCACTAAAATCAGCCCCAGGGACTGTATTTTAGGAGGCTTACCATCGAGCTAAATAGTCCTCTTGACTAGTGCTGGGAAGTCTTCACATCAGCGATCTCTACTGTGACAGGACACAGGAGCTCAGCTGGAAACCATCCTGGTGCTCAGATAAGTACACTGGCAACTACAGGGTATAATCTCTCCAAAAGAAATCACAAAGAAATAAATCATTTTAAATGTTTTTGAAGGAGCAAAAAAACAAAGCATCCAGATCTGCTGGAGACAGAGAAAAACTGAGGGAGACCCCTAGGGGTAGGATTATATCACCAGGCTCCAGCCTTTCAGAGCTCTGGTAGAATTCTCTGTCTCCAAGATCTGCTGGCAGGGGTGCATAACCCGTTTGTCTGGACTGGTCTAGCAGTATGAACTGGAAAAGGATATTCTATGATATAAGTCATACATATTGCCAAAGGATGGAAAATGACTGAATACTGAAACCTCATCCAAAACAGCTAAAAGGAATATTACAGTAACATAATTAAGAAATCCCTCAACTGACCCAGAGAACTATTCTCAATAGTCTTTGCCCTTACAAAAGATTCCACTGTAAACAAACACCAAAGCGCTACTTGACCCGAAGACCACAGCAAACCTCTTACACAATAAACACTCCTCCCCAACACCAACTCCCCACCCCCTTGCCCCACCACACCCATACGATGAGCTAACTCATGCCTACAGCTGGGACACCTTCAGACTAATCTCAACCCGCAAACTCACAGACATCATCAAAGGTCTCAATACCACCATTTCACCGCTTGACCCATGCCCAGTCTCCTGGATAAAATCACTTTGAACAGAGCTATCCACAACAATACAAAGGATCATCCACACCTCCCTCCAACAAGGATACCTACCTCCTGCTCTAAAACAAACCTCTATGAGACCCATCCTCAAGAAACCGTCTCTCAATCAGACCCAAACTCATATCGCCCAATAGCAAGCATCCTCTTCCTAGCAAAGATAATAGAGAAAACAGTGCAACACCAACTCCAGGACTACGTTTATACCCACCCACGCACCCCTTGACCCCCAACAACATGGCTTCCGCCCCCAGCATGGCATAGATACCCCTCCTCACTGTACTCTTTGACACATTAATCATCAAAGGCCTTGACAAACCATATCAAGGTTGCACAATGATTTTCCTTTACATCAGTGCAGCTTTCAACTATCTCAACATACAATTCTCACTAGACTGAAGAACATGGGCCTCTACAAAAGCACCTTAAACTAGTTCTCCTCATACCTTACTGACCGACAACTTCAAGTAAAAATTGGCTCCCTCAAATCCAACCAGTTCAGCATAAAGCAAGACATATCCCAAGGATCAGCCCTGTCATCGCTTCTTGTCAACATCTACATACAACCCATCTGCGACCTACTCAGCAGATTCAACAATGCACTTCCACCTCTATGCAGATGACATGTTCTACACACCCTTTCATATCCTAGCTGGATTTCTCCAATATCTCAGACTGCTTCTCAGCCATCACTGACCTCCTCGGAAGCCTAAACCTAAAAGTGAACAGCAACAAGACTGAGGCTCTACTGGTTACAAGAGACACCCTCTTCTCCCCACCAGCAAAGTTAACACTCCAAAACACTGAAATCACAACAAAAGATGAAATCAAATACCTAGGCATTACCCTTAACAGGAACCTCAACATGCAAGCCACATCAAGAAAGCAGCCAACACCGCATACCTCAAGATGAAATCACTACAACCCCTATGACCGCTACTACACTACAACGACTACAGAACTGTTTTCCAAGCCATCATAACACCCCACCCAGACTACGGCAACATCCTAAACCAAGGGCTCCCAAAACACACTCTCTACCTCCTCCAAATAGCACAAAATACGGCAGCCAAAATACTAACAGGCACGTCAAGATTCCAGCATATCATTCCCAACCTCAAGAACCTACACTGGCTACCAAAGGTACAAAGGATAAAGCACAAGGTGATAATGACCACTCACAAAATCATTCACAATTTATCTGCACCCTGCCTCAAACCCCTGATCAGAAGAGCGCCCACCTCACTGATAAGAAGAGCGTCCACAACAAGAGAAAGATGATCAACTACTCAAAATATGGAAATTACACTTACTTGGTAATTGTAGTTCCTGGAAGGACTCCAGTTTAGTCCTCCACCTCTGGGTAGTGCACCTTCCTCCTGCAGCATGGAGACTGGACCAATCAGAATCTTATCCTCACTGGCTCTATGCCGCTGGAGATCCCATCAGCCTCAGTGAACTATTGACAAAGCAGACTTAAAGAAGCAACACATAAGTAGGTAAAAAACTAACTAAGCATAACTGTAATTTAGTAATGTGAAACTTTAACCTCAAACTGCCCAGCTAACCTCCCCCTTCACTGATGAGGAAGCCAGGAATCCCACTTTGCTTCTGCCCCATACCCCCAGAACAAAGGACAGACACAACAGAAGACTGAGAGAAATAGAAAGAAAGAAACAGAGAGGCACCCAACCATCTGGCCATGGTCAAAGCCCCCCAAACAGGAACCACCCTTTGTTCCACTTACTGGAACCATTTTCGCAAGCACAGAGGCCTTCATAAATAAACGCACTCCCGGGTGGGATTGAGGACTAAACTGGAGTCCTTCCAGGAACCACAATTACCAGGTAAGTGTAATTTCCATTTCCTGATCAGTCCTCCAGTTTAGTCCTCCACCTCTGGGATGTAACAGAGCAGTTAACATTGGGTGGGACCTCTCCAACCAGCACGCAATACTGCCGATCCAAAGCATGCATCCCTTGCTGCCAAAACATCCAACCAGCAGTGCTTGCTGAAAGCATGAAGTGACGACCACTTGCAAATTTCCACTTGCGGAACCAAGCTGTGTTCCGCCCTCAACACCGCCTGCGCTCTAGTAGAGTGCACCCGTAATCCCGCCGGAACCAGATGTCCTTGCAAAATATATGCCGACGCAATCGCCTCCTTCACCCATCTGGAAATGGAAGCTTTTGCTGCCGTCTCTCCCTTGCGGGCACTGCCAAACACCACGAAGAGACGGTCTGACTTCCAGTAAACCGCCGAAACCTTCAGATACTGGCGTAGTACCCGTCTAACGTCTAGACGATGTAAACCCCAGTCGGTGGCCTGCTCCGCCCCCAAATTGAACACTGGAAGGAAAACTACCTGGTTCAAATGAAACTGAGAGACTACCTTAGGCAGAAAGGATAGCACCGGCTGTAAGATTATCTTGTCTCTAGAGAAGGACAAGAACGGCTCCCTGCACGACAGTGCCTGCAATTCCGAAATGCACCTTGCTGAACAGATGGCCACCAGGAACACCGTCTTTAAAGTTAAGTCCTTTACGGAGGCCTGGCTCGATGGCTCAAAATGTTTCCTGACCAAAGCCTCCAACACCAGATTCAAATCCCACGGTGGCACTGACACTTTACGCGACGGTCGAAGTCTGAACACTGCCTTAAGAAAGCGCTGCACGTCCGCATGCGATCCCAGTGCTACCCCCTGGATCCTGCCCCGGTAACACGAGAGGGATGCTAGCTGAACCTTCAAGGAACTGGCGGCTAACCCTTTCTCAAAACTGTCCTGCAAGAAACTGAGTACCACTGGAACGGAAGCAGTCGCTGCCCTAACGTCGAGAACACCAGTCTTCAAAGATCCGCCACACGCGCACATACGCAAGCGATGTGGAAGCCTTTCTTGCTCGAAATAGCGTGGCGATAACCGCCGTCGAATAACCTTTCTTTTTCAACCTAGCCCTTTCAATGGCCATACCGTAAGCAAAAACCGATCCACTTGGGGCATTCGCAGGGAACTCTGAATCGGGAGATCCAACGAACTCGGAAGTCTCCACGGATCTCCGTCGAGCAGGCGAACTAGGTCCTCATACTACAAGTGCCTGGGCCAATCCGGAGCTACCAACAATACCGTGCCGCGGTGTGCCTCGGTGCGCTGAACTACCCGGCCTATGAGCGCCCACGGAGGGAAGACATTTAGGAGACCGAATTGTGGCCAGGGTTGAATGAGAGCGTCGATGCCTTCGGACATTCTTTCCTTCCGCCTGCTGAAGAACCAGCTTGTCTTTGCTGACTGAAAGGTCGCCATGAGGTCCATTACCAGTGGTCCCCATCTGCGGACAATTTGCGTGAACAGCTGCGGATGAAGCTCCCACTCTCCTGCATCCACCTGCACCCTGCTGAGGAAATCTGCCATGACATTGTCCTTTTCCGCGATGTGCGCTGCCGAAATGGCCTGCACCCAAACAACTCCTCTGCCTCTTCCTCCACGGCCATACTTTCCGCTCCTCCTTGTCGGTTGATGTAGGCCACTGTTGCCGAATTGTCCGAGAGAACTCTCACATGCTTGCAGTGCCCAGAACACCTCCTGCAATTCGAGCCGTTTGATTGACCAAGAGGCCTCCTCGGAGGACCATATCCCTTGTGTGAACCAACTCTCTCAATGGGCTCCCCACCCTGCCAGGCTCGCATCCGTCATTAAAGGGAGCCACTCTGGTTGTTCCAACAGCATGCCCGCCTGCAGGGACTCCGGGGACAGTCACCACTGCAGGGCTTGTTGCACCCGCCTCGGGCAGGGAAGGCGTTTGTTCAACGAGTCCGCTTTGTTCGACCAGCATCGCAGAAGTGCCCTCTGCAACGGTCGCATATGAAACCTGGTCCACGACACTGCCTCCAGAGTTGCCACCATTGACCCCAGCAGCCATAGGTACCACCATGCCGATGACGCTGGGATCCCTAAGAACGTGCGCACGAGCCTGCGCAAGATCCGTGCGCGGCGATCTGGCAAAAATACCAGACCTCTTGAGGTGTCAAACCGAACCCCAAGATATTCGAGTGTCTATGACGGATCTAGATGACTCTTCTTTGCGTTGACCACCCATCCGAGACTCTGTAGCAACTTCACTACTGTGTCCATGGCCTGCAAACGCTCGACCCTGGACTTTACCCAAATTAACCAATCGTCGAGATAAGGGTGGACTAGGATACCTTCCTTTCGCAACGCCGCCGCTACTACTACCGTGATCTTGGTGAAGGAGCGTGGAGCCGTAGGCAGTCCGAATGGCAACACCTGAAACTGATAATGGCCCCAAGGGAAGGCGAACCTCAGGAACTTTTGATGAGCTTCTCTGATCGGAATGTGCAAGTAGGCCTCCGTGAGATCGAGAGCTGTCAAAAACTCTCCTTGATGCACTGCCACTATCACGGACCGTAGAGTTTCCATACGGAAATGAGGAACCCGCAGACAGCGATTCACTCCTTTGAGATCCAGAATAGGACGGAGAGACCCGTCCTTCTTTGGCACCACAAAATAAATGGAGTAGCAGCCTACTCCAAGGTCTGAAACCGGTACGGGGAATACCGCTCCCAAGCTCAGCAGCCGATCTAACGTCTGATGGACCGCCAGAACTTTTTGCCATCCTTTGCTGGGTGACAGAACGAAGGAGTCCCGGAGAGGACAGGCCAATTCCAGCGCATAGCCCTCTCAAACTATCTCCAACACCCATTGATCTGACGTTATTTGGACCCAGGCAAGAAGAAACTCCCGAAGCCGACCTCCTATCAACTGGCTTCCTGCCGGGGCCCCGCCTCACTTCATTGCGGCTTTCGGTTAAAAGGAGCAGAGGACGAGGTCGTCGCGAAACCTCTGCCTGCCCTGCAAAATCCACGAAACTCTTGGGCTCGAGAAGCAAATCTGCTGCGCTGGAATCCTCCCAAGCGAGACGATCAAATCTTCTGAAATCTTTAAACTGGCCCCGAACGGGCTGAAAAAGCCTCCCCTGCTTAGCTTATCTTCAGGCAGTCTGCCTCCTTTGGACTCTCCCAAGTCCTTCACCAATTTATCCAAATCTTCTCCAAACAACTTGCCCTTGAAGGGAAGCTTGCTGAGATGTGATTTAGAAGACCCATCGGCTGCCCAATTCCTCAGCCAAATGGACCTCCTGGCGGCCACCACGGATGCCATACTGTTAGCTAATGCCCGGATCAGATCATAGTGTACATCCGCCAAATCCGATCCGGATTCCAGCCGAGCTATCTCCAGCAAACCCTGTTGATCCAGACGAGGGTCCTGCCTTAAGTGTTGAGACCACCGCAGACAGGGCCTCGTCACCCAAGCGCCACAGATATAGGCCTGCAAGGATAGTGCATCAGCCTCAAACGCCTGTTTCAATAAACCATCCACCTTTCTGTTCTGTGTGTCCTTCAAGGCCGCACTACCTTCCACCGGAATAGTCGTCTTTTTGGTCACCGCTGCCACAGCTGCGTCCACTCGCGGGGAGCAAAACTTATCTTTGTCTTTATCTGCCAAAGGATAGAGCCGGTTCATTGTCCGGATGCCTTTCAACCCCGCTTCAGGTTGATCCACTCAGTCTGAATCATGCGATTTACAACCCGGTGAACTGGGAATACCGTCCGAGACTCTCTCACCGCCTGAATGAGGGGATCTTCGAGCCCCTCCTCCTCCGCTGGCTGAGCCGTAGCTAGATTGAGTGCCTGTAATGACTCCGTAATCAGCGGGATAAGCTCATCCTTGCGAAACACACGTATGATTCTCGCCTGATCTTCAGGCTCCAGGATCTCCCCCTCTTCCAATTCCTCTACAGTGTAATCGGGATCCACTTCAGCGTCGTCGTCCGCTTTTTGCCACTCTGGTTCAGCCTGCTCTATGCCCGTGCACCAAGGTCTCTTCGCAGGCTTAGGGTTATCCCCTCTCGTGCCCCCCCCCCTTTGGGAGACTGTAGAGATGCCATAACCGAGAGGGACTCGGGCAATTTTCCCAGTCGCCCCAAGCAAAAGGCCTGATACATAATGAGCACAAAGTCCGGAGAAAAATCCCCCAAGAACGCTTCGGCTCCGCCCCCGGCTGACCAGCCAAAGATCCCGCCGGTGCAGCCGAGGGGGGGGGGACCCCACTGGAGTCAATGAAGAATGCTCCCCCTCAGCACTTATCATAGGACCTAGGCAGTCCTGAACCGCTCTGTCTTCCATTTGCTGCTCCACATTGGAAGAAACTGCAGCGCAGCCTTTGCAAATGCCTGTATCAGACACTGTCCCTCTGCGTGTACCGCATACCTCGCACTGTGGTCGAGTAGCCATAAAGCCGCAATCAGCAAAAAATATCCAAGAAGGTGACAAAAGCGGGGTGAACTGACCTCTCTCAAGGACCCTTCAACTCTGCACTTCTTATAGATTTGGTTTTTTTTTTTTTTTTTTACACAGACCTCACTCTCTAAAAATTAAAATCTAAATTTATACTAAAGGCACATGCCCCTAAAAATAAAGAGCCTAAGCTGAAAAAACCCAAGTCAGAATCAGCCACCAGTCCAGCAGCTTCCTGCCCGGTCGTGCTGTAACCCGGGCAAGGTGCTACACGGCGGTTCGGCCACGCGGCGCTCACGGCACGGGAAAGTAAACAAAATGGCCACAGGCAACTAAGAGGCGTGAAAAAAAACACCCCGTTCGGGCCCGAAGCACCTCCGTGATCCCTGGCAAGAGCTAAAAACTTACCCCCGTGAGCAGCCCTAACAGCCGCGACGTCACCCGCTCCTCATGGAGTGATGTCCGCGGCAATATCAGTCTTGCCGGCTCGTGCCCACTGCTCTCTGCCCTGGCGTGCTCAGCGCCGACAATCAGCACCCGGCCTGGCAGAGAGACTGAGGGCTAATAGATCTCTCCCCCGTACAATCTAGGAGGAGAGATCTGCAGCTGCCTGACAGAAGAAGTGAAGAAGGGGAGAGGAACAGAAGGGCAGCAATGAGCCGGGATCCTTCGTCTTTTTTTTTTTTTTTTTTTTTTTTTAATTTAAAGGTACAGTACCCTAAAATAAAAGAAAGCAAGTAAAATTAAAGGGGAAATAAAACACTAAAAACCTAACACATAGTGCTGCCTATTCAGTCTCTAAGTGAGCCCCAGCTCTAGGCTCACACGTCCTCCTGTTGCATGGAGACTGGACACACTGGGGCTGATGGGATCTCCAGCAGCATATAGCCGGTGAGGATAAGATTCTGACTGGTCCAGTCTCCATGCTGCAGCAGGAGCACTATCCAGAGGTGCAGGACTAAACTGGAGGACTGAGCAGGAATTACTAGTCATCCCTCCGTTCAAGACAAAATGCACTCAGCAAACAAACAATAGAGCCTTCACTCTCTTCACCACCTCAATCTGGAACCGACTCCCAGCTCCAATATGCTCCGCTCAAACAACCCAAGATCTCAAGAGGCTACTAAAAAGACACACCTCTTCATTGAGTACTGTGGCACCAATAAAACCGCATAACACTCTAGAAAATAATTTACCCCATCTCTCTAAATAAATTGCCCCTGTTTCTGTTAACTCCAAGTCATACTCCCTTATGTTCTACGTAACTATTTCTCAATTGACTTGGCTCTAAGGCGGTATATAAAACCTGCTAAATAAATAAAATAAATAAAAAGTGTTCCCTCTACATTCCTCTTAAGAAGTAGCTTGCCCCCCCCCCCCCACACACACACTTTGGCACCCAGTTTTGCAGTGACTGCTCTGATGATCTTGCTCCCAGATCCTTTAACTTCTCCATCTGTAGTCTACTATTCTTTGGCTGAACAGAAGAGTGGTACCAGTGACTCAGAACTGCCAATCCATTCCCTTCTACCAGTATCTCCTTCAGATTAAAAAATAAAAATCAGCTGTTTGAACCATGCAGTGCTCCACAAAAATCCCAGGAGACCAGTGGAACAAGTCTGAATCTCTGGTTTGAGGGAAGGGTAGGAAGAGGAAGGGATGAGAAAAGGAGGATAAAGTGCTGTCTCAGGGATTATAGAGAGCGCAGAGGACTCAGCATGGCTGGGGCTTGATGGGCCTAGGTAGAAATGCAGGAACTTGCTGATTGAGTTGAGAGTTTGCAGGGTAGGAAGTAAGGGATGAGTGGGAGCATCTGAGGATCAGGCGAATAAGAGGGGATTTAAAAAAGCAGTATAAATTACTACACAGTTCAATACAGTGTACCATATATTTGCCAACATAGAGGCACTCTTAAAGCTCCCTTTTTTCCAGTATGTTCCAATGAAGGAAAAAAGGCTTCTTGTACTTAGGGCTTTTGATTTTCAGTTAGAACCAAAACACTCCTTCCCCGATAGCCTCCACCCCCTCCAATGGGAAAAATGGGGTTACCAGTTTTAACAAAAAAAATTTACATTATCCTCCCCCAATGACATCATCCCCCAGCTATCACTGGAGTAGGCTAATGTCCCTTTGCATTGGTGGGAGCTTGCGTCTTTGATCCTGCTGCTCTCTTCTGTCTTCACAGACTTCTCAAAAGGACAGTAACAGGCAGAGCCTAGCCTGTATTTTGAGAGAAACAGGATGTTCTTATTCTCACATTTCAAATCCTCCCATAATGCCAGGGAAGCAACACAGGATTATGGAAGCTATGGCACCAGCTTCTGTTACTCTGTTCTAGGTAAGGGGAAGAGACTGGAGCTGGGAGAAGGATAAGGTGAGGCTGTTGCTGGAAAGAAGTTTGGATCATTGAATAGAATCTACCTAAAAGGTCACACATTTTTTTTTCATTATGCAAATACACCAGTAAAATCCTATTTTCTGATCCTGCAAATCCATGCAATTGCCTCAAAAATAAATCTCAAACAACAAATGGCAAACACTTTAGTTCATAAGCCCTAGTTATATTATAATCACATTCTTCAAATGAAAAAGTTAACATAAAAACATCAAGCCCAGTATCCAGTTTCCAACAGTGGCCAATCCAGATCACAAGTACCTGGCAGGTTTCCAAAAAGGTACACAGTTTCCACAATGCTTGTCCCAGGATAAGCAGTGGACTTCCCGAGTTCACTTTAATAATGGTTTATGGACCTTTCCTCCAGGAACTTGTCCAACCCTTTTTTAAACCCAGCTACACTAACAGCCGGTAATGAATTCCAGAGAGTGATTAAATATTGAGGGAACAAATATTTTCTCTTATTAGTCTTAAATGGGTTACACATTGTAGCTTCACTGCGTGTCCCCTAGTCTTTCAACTTTTTGATGGCATAAACAACTGATCTACGTCTACCAGTTCCACTCTATTCATTAATTTATAGACCTCTATCATAACTCCCCTCAGCTGTCTCTTTTCCAAGTTGAAGAGCCCTGACCATTTAAGCCTTTTCTCATAGGGGGTATCCTTCCAGCCCCTTTGCTATTTTGGTGGCTCGTCTCTGTACCTTTTCTAATTCTGCTCTATCATTTTAAGATATGATGACCAGAATTGCACACAATGTTCAAGGTGCAGTCGCACCATGGAACAATACAGAGGCATTATAATATCCTTGGTTTTATTCTCCATTACTTTCCTTATCACTTCTAGCATTATATTAGCTTTCTTGGCCGCCGCTGCACACTGGGCGGAGGGATTCAATATATTATCCATGACGACTCCTAAATCGTTTTCCTGGATGGTGGTTTCTAATGTGGAACCAAACTTGCACTATGTAACCATAGTTTGTGGTGTTTTTTCCTAAGTGCAAAACTTTGCACTTGCCCATATTAAATTTCATCTGCCATTTGGACGTCCAATCTTCCAATTTATCAAGATCCTCTTGCAATTTTTCACAATCCCCTTGTGTTTTAACAACTTTGAATAATTTTGTGTCATTTGCAAATCTGATCACCTCACTCATTATTCCTGTTTCTAGGTCATTTATGAATATGTTAAAAAGCAGCGGGCTACTCCACTATTTACCTTTCTCCATTAAGAAAAGTGGTAATTTAGCCCTATTCTCTGCTTTCTATCTTTTAACCAGTTCCTAATACACAATACTACACTGCCTCTAATCCCAAGACAATTTACTTTCGCCAAGAGTCTCTCTCATGAGGGACCTTGTCAGAGGCCTTCTGAAAATCCAGATATACTATATCAACCGGCTCACCTTTGTCTACCTGCTTATTCACACCTTCAAAAAAAAATACAACAGATTAGTAAGACAAGAATTGCCTTGGCTAAACCTATGTTGGCTTTCTCCCATTAGATCGTGTCTATCTACATGACTGGTACTGATGTCAGGCTCACCGGTCTGTAGTTACCCGTATCACCCCTGGAAGCCTTTCTAAAAATTGGTGTTACATTTGCCATTCTCCAATCTTCAGGTACTTTAGATGATGATTACAGTATAATGATAAGTCACAGAATACTAACAGTAGGTCTACAATCTTGTATTTTTGTTCTTTCAACATTCTTGGATGTATACCATCCGGTACAGGTGATTTGCTAGTCTTCAGTTGATCAAATAGTTGTAATACACCTTCCTGGTTTATCAATATTTCTTTCAATTCTTCTGATACATCACCTTTATTTATTATTTATTATAATAATAATATTTTAACAACTCTTTCATACTGCTGTATCTACTTGTCACAGTGGTTTACATAGAACTAATTGGAACTGAAAACTTGAATTTTACACAGAACACTTTAAATTAAACCATACAATGTAAACTTTGGAACACTTTGATCAAAATAAACTGAACAATGTGAATTATAGGATACTATTATGCAAGGTAACTTTACAGGGTAGGTTATGCAAATGCAATGATGTGTGATAATGTGGGGTGGTTATATGTCAGAGCCAAAATACTCCAGGAAACGAAGTGTCTAACCTTCCGCGAAAGTCCCCAATGTCTGAGAGGGAGAAAAGATCTGGGGGGGAGAGAGTTCCAGATGGTTGGAGCGTACAAGCAGAATGCTCTGTTGGAGGTGGAGGCATGGGTGAATGTTGCAGGTACTGCGAGGCAAGTGTTAGTGCTTCTGCGCGATCTCTGGCATTGGGGTTTTGTCCAGTACTGACTGTAGGGTATTGGCTGATATCTGTAGGATTGTCCTGAAGGGTGTCAGTGCTACTTTGTATTTCACTCTGCTGTTGATGGGAAGCCAGTGTAATTGCTTCAATATGGGTGTTATGTGATCGTGACGAGTGCTTCCTCTGACGAGTCTGGCTGCTAAGTTCTGTGAAAGCTGTAGCAGCTGTATTGAGAACTTTGGCAAGCCCTGGTAGATAATGTTGGCATAGTTGAAGATGGGGGTGATGAGTTCTTGACAGAGTTTTTGAAGTCTTTATGGCCCAGTAGAAGTTTGAGGTTCCTCAGAACTTTGATACAGTGGTACACTACACTCTGGTGACGTGTTTAATGTGGGTGCCAAGTTCAGGTTCTGGTTCAAAATTATGCCCAGGTACTTCACTTGTTCTTTTGCTTGCAGTGCTAGAATTGCAAGGTTTATTGTATCTGGTGGTGAGAAGAAGGGGTGCCTGGTGACATGCAGGGCTTCTGTCTTGTTAGGGTTGATGAGTAGAATGTGGAGGCTGAGCCACTGCATGACAGCCTCTAAGCATTTGCTGATTAAGGAGTAGTCGGAGTTGCTGGTGGAGAAAGGGGTATAGATGAGGATATAGTCTGTCTAAAGGTGGTATAGAATTTTGTGGTTTTGGATGACCTTGCAGAAGGGTTGGATAAAGATGTTATACAGCAAAGAGGATAGTGAGGAACCTTGCAGCAGGCCTTGGAGGAGTTTGAAGGTTCTTGACGTTTGTGATCCCACTCTGACCTGTTGTGAACAGTCAGAGAAATATGACTGGAACCACTGTAGAGTTTTTCCTCTTAGGCTAATTTTGTGGAGGCGCAATATGAGCTGGGAGTGTATCACTGAGTCGAAGGCTGCAGATATGACTAGAAACATTAGGATGAAGCCTTGTGTGTTCTTCTCAGTGCCTGTGATTAGTGTATTGAGGAGAGATGTCAGTAGAGTTTTGGTGCTATGGAACAACTTAAAGCCATGTTGGTGCTCAAAAAGGGGAGAATGGGATTCCACAAAATCCTGCGTTTGTAGTTGGACAGCCTTTTCAATGATCTTGGCAACAGAAGGGATGCTTGATATGGGTCTATATGATGAGGGAACAGCTGGGTTGAGTGTGTGGGATTTTAGTAGTGGTGTGATGGATACTTGTTTCAGGGGGGTAGACATAAATGTGAGACCAAGTGATGACTGAACAATGTGCAGGATGAGTGGCAAAAGTTCCTTCTTGGATATTTTAATCCATGGGAATGGGCACGGGTCCAGCGGGGAGGTGTTGTTTGTGTTTGTGGAAGTTTGTGATAATGTTTTCTAGCTGCCTGGTAGAGATGTGGCTACAGGGTGACTGTGTTTCTGTGTTGTGGGTGTCAGTAGTGCTGCTTGTGTAACTGGCTGGAGTGGTTGCTGCTGAGACGCCTGCTTGTTTAATCTGTAGGTGCTGTGCGATCTCGTTTGGTGAGATTAATGTGGTGGTTCTCGTGGTGGTGGAGGCTTTGGTGAGGAGTTGAGCAATGAACTATTTGTTCTCTGGGTCTGTTGAGGGAGGAGTTAAGTATGTTGGTGTGGTGTTCCTTCTTCTTTAGCAGAATGAGGGTGCAGTATTGTTTTAGGCCCATGGAATATGCTGTATGGGTGTCTGGGCTCTTGTGACGTCTCCACTTACGCTCCAGTCATCTGGGCTCATCTTTAATTAGCTTGAGCTCTGGTGTGAACCATGGTACCAGGTGTGATCTCCTCTTCTTGGGATTGGGATTTCTGTTCGGTCTGGTGGCGTATGAGGAAATGAGCTCACTCCATTGAGTGATAGGTGCCATCTAAGTTGCTTGGGTCATTCAGCTCTGGGTCCATATGCATTAGTGGTTGGATTGTGGTAATGAAAGAGTCTTTGTCAAAGGTCCCAAATCTCTGGGTGTGCGTTGCTGCTTAGAAGGAAAAAGGTGAGAAGTCTGGTCAGA
This sequence comes from Ichthyophis bannanicus, assembly GCA_033557465.1. Lineage (NCBI taxonomy): Eukaryota > Metazoa > Chordata > Amphibia > Gymnophiona > Ichthyophiidae > Ichthyophis > Ichthyophis bannanicus. Next base: position 516,143,096 of record CM066032.1, on the reverse strand, counting down.
CCAGGGCACTGAAGAGCTACAGGTCATGGAGGAAAAGTGTTGGTGAGGCCAGTTGGCTGGAGAGAATATTAGGTCCAGTGTTCTACCCTTGCTGTGTATTACTTCTGTTATTATTTGGTTGAGCTACATTACCTCCATGGCCTGTAAGAACGAGGATGCATGTTTGGTAATGTTGGGAAGTTAAGGTCTCCAAGCATTTATTCTTGTGGTGTTCTGAACATGCTTCTTCAAGTAGCGGGGAGAGGTCGTTGGTTCCTGATCTGAGAGGTCTGCACACTAGGCAGATTGAGAGGTGGAGGTTGGCTATGGATATGTAGTCCATGGTTTTGGGTGGAACTGTGATGGATGGATTTGAATTGTAGTGATTCCTTAGCTATGATGATTACTTCTCTCCTTTCTTGTTGACTCTGGGGCAACTGAAGAGCTGGTAGGATGGTATGGCTATTTAGTTGAGGAGAATGTATCAGTTTTCTTAATCCAGGTTTCAGTGATGCGTGCTATGTCAACTTGGTTGTCTCTGATGTGGTCAACGAGGATGGGAATTTTGTTATGGATAGATCTGGCACTGATGAGCATGCACTTGAGAAGGGGGCACATAGGTGAGTTGGATAGAGGTGGGTTGAGTAGACGATAAATCCCAAGGAGTTGAGGGATTTCTGGTGCATGGCTTGATAATGAAAGGTTGTAGCCTGAAGTGGTTGGTATATGATAGGGATGTTTGTTGAGGAAGTAAATGCTGAGGCTGTGAGTGTGATTGTGTAGGTGGCATGCTGGTTTAGGTCTTTGCTGTGGTGTGTGGAATGGAAAGAACTTTTGTTGGGCTCTGGGGGATACACCTTGCCTTTATGTATGCGTTGGGGTGGGTCAGCTCTGAGGAGCGGTTGCTGGTGCTGGTGGGCTCTGTGATCTGTAATTGGCTGGATGTTGTTGATGTTTCTTGCCACCAATATTGTTCGGGGCCAAGCAGCGGTATATCCTTTGTGCTGCTCTTGCTCCACGGTGCGGCACTCCAACTTACATAGATTGCATTGGCTGTGTTCTTGCTTTGCCAGCTTATAGATGGATCACCCCATGGTTCGCAAGTGCTGTAGTCGGTCCCCGCCAAAGGGCCCTCTGGTGAGGTCCTCAGGTGCGGGAATGCCTAAAGGCGCTTCTGTATTTAAAGTCCGGCTCGGAGGGCCCTGATTGGCCTTGTGATGGGGAGCAGGAGGGGCTCTCCTACCCGCTCCCTTCCCTGATGCTGATCATGGCTGCTGGTGGCGACTGAGCTGTTAAATACCATTTCAGGCATGGGTAACTTCACTACATCTTCTTCAATAAAGATTAAAGCAAAGAATTCATTCAGTCTCTCCGCTATAGCCTTATCCTCCCTTAGCGCCCCTTTTACCCCTCTATCACAGTAGGCTCTGGTAGGTTGCGACCTGTAACGCAGACACACCCTATACATCGAGTGATATCCCTGCACAATGCCTTCTCTGCCTTGGATAATGAGGGTGCTCAATCAATGGAAAATGAAGTGCCCTTAAATGACAGACTTAATGCAAAATCTATTGATAATGAACCGAATAGGAAGAAAAAATCATAAAACAGAAAACTACTACTCATTGGAGAGTACATCATCAGAGGCACCAATTTGGGAACACAACTCAAAGAGAGGATGGTCAAATGCCTCCCAGGCTCTTCAGCCAGAAGGAGTACAAACCAAATTGTTGGTATAGTTAGTGCAGAAAGTGAGCACTCCAAAACTGATATTGACATCCAATTGGGTACAAATGACCTGGCTAGAAACAGTGTCTTTGCAGTTCAAAGGGACTTCCAAACTCTGGGAGAGAAATTCAGGCCCACTATAGCATTCTCAGAAGTTCTACCTGTTCATGGTAAGGGGGCAGAAAGGCTGCATCGCATAAACAACTTTAATACATGGTTCCAAACCTGGTGCAAACAAGAAGGAGTTAGATATACAGGTGACTGGAGAAACACATGGATCAACAAGAGACTATACTGTACTGATGGACTACATCTCTCCGCTGCAGGGAAAAGGATCCTACGTGAAAAATTCAGGCATTATGTGGACAGGCATTTAAACTAGGGAAAGGGGGTGATGGATGGAGAAGGACAAATTCAGTACATCACTTCCAGCAAAAGAAAAACATTGGAAACAGCCACACACTTGGACAACACATCAATGGCAAGCAGAAAAGGGCATGTAGAACAAAAACCCATGCAAAAGGCAGGCAAGCTATTCAACAAATGCTGGAAAGCAATGTGTACAAATGCACGAAGCCTAACCAACAAAGTTCCTGATCTGGAAGCCCTAATGGTGGAAATGGACTTGGACATTGTGGCCATTAAAGAAAGCGTAGTTACTCACCTGTAACAGGTGTTCTCCAGGAGCAGCAGGAATCAGACCTCACTTATGGGTGACGTCGGCGCCGACGGAGCCCTCGCGGAGCAATTTTCCCCAGCTTTCAAAGAAAGCCTTTGGGAATTGCAGCGCGCATGCGCGGTCGTCTTCCCGCCCGAGGGTGCCATCTTAGCCAGTCTTCTTTTTTCCGCGGAGCCCTAAGATATAGCCATAGCTGGCTATAATCTATTTAAAAGAGAGAGAGAGGGTAGAAAAGGAGGAGGAGTAGCCCTGTATGTCAAAAGCAATATTAAAGCTACTGAAATGCAAGGGATGTTGGGAAAAGAAGAAGCGCTGTGGAATGGGTTGGAGAGAGGAGATGGCACTATCATCCATACTGGTGTGGTCTACAGGCCTCCAACTCAAACCAAAGAAACAGATAGTGAATTGATTGTTGATATTGCAAAGATAGCCATGAAGGGGGAAGTAATCAAACTGGGTGACTTTCATCTACCCGATGTGGATTGGAGTGTTCCTTCTGCAAAATTGGAAAGAAGTAAAACAACTGTGGATGCCTTCCAAGATGCGTTACTTAAACAAATGGTGATGGAAACGACCAGGGAGAGCTCCATGCTGGATTTAGTGCTCACCAACAGAGATATTGTGTCGAATATCCAGGTTGGTGCCCATGTGAGCAGCAGTGATCATCACATGGTGTGGCTTGAGATAAAAGCCAAGGTAGAATCCGATGACAGCAAACTCAAAGTCTTAGACTTCAAATATGCTGACTTTAGTAAAATGGTCAAGTACCTGAAGGAGGAAATGATAGGGAGGGAGGGGTTAAGGGAAGTGGAATTGCAATGGGCTAAACTAAAGAAAGCAATAAAAGGTGCAACAGATACATACATAAGAAAAGTAAATAAAAACAAGAGGAAAATGAAGCCTATTTGGTTCTCCAAAGAAGTGGCTGCACAAATAAGGGCAAAAAACACAGCTTTCACAAAATTCAGAAGCTCACAAACAGAGGAACACAGAAAAGAATACAAGAACAAACTAAAAGAGACAAAACGAGAAATAAGGATAGCAAACTCAAAAGCAGATGGCTAAAGATGTGAAGTGTGTTGACAAGACTTTTTTCAGGTATATTTGGGAGGAGGAGGAAAATCAGAGGTGGAATTGCTGGACTCAAAAGTGCTGAGAACGGATTCGTGGAAAGTGACATTGAAAAAATGACAATGCTAAACAAATACTTCTGCTCGGTTTTCACTAGAGAAAATCCTGTAGAAGAACCACCTGTGATTGGCAAATATACATATGGGAATGGAGTAGATACTACACCATTCACAAAAGATGATGTGTTAGAACAGCTTGCAAAACTGAAAGTGGACAAGTCTATGGGACCAGATGGGATACACCCCAGGATACTGAGAGAGTTCAGAGAAGTTCTTGCAGGGCCTTTAAAGGATGTTTTTAATAGATCCTTGGAGACAGGAGAAGTTCCATGGGACTGGAGAAGGGCTGATGTGGTACCTCTCCACAAAAGTGGTAATAGTGAAGAAGTGACAAACTACAGGCCAGTAAGCATTACCTCTGTGGTGGGAAAAGTAATGAAGGCACTTCCAAAAGAGCGAATAGTGGACCTCCTCGAAACCAACAGGTTGCATGATCTGAGGCAACATGGTTTTACCAAAGGACGATCTTGCCAAACAAATCTGATTGAGTTTTGACTGGGTGACCAGAGAACTAGATCAAGGGCATGCGATGGATGTGATCTACCTAGATTTCAGCAAAGCCTTTGATACTGTTCCTCGTAGGAGGCTTATCAATAAACTCAACAGCTTGGGGATGGGTCCCAAGGTAGTAAATTGGATCAGAAATTGGTTGACTGACAGACAAAAGCGGGTGATGGTAAACGGAACCCACTTGGATGAAAGGAAGGTGATTAGCAGTGTGCCCCAGGGTTTGGTCTTGGGACCGGTACTGTTCAATATATTTATTTGTAAGTGATATTGCCAAAGGGCTGAATGGAAAAGTGTCTTTTTGCAGATGACACCAAAGTTTGCAACAGAGTGGACTCCCCTCAGGGAACATGAGGAAAGATCTACAAAAGCTGGAAGAATGGTCTAATGCTTGGCAGTTAAAATTGAATGTGAAGGAGTGCACTTGGGAAGCAGAAATCCAAGGGAATTGGATGCAATAGGGGGCGAGAGATTGATGCGCACGGACCAGGAGAAAGACCTCGGTGTGATTGCTTCTGATGATCTCAAGATGGCGAAACAGTGTGACAAGGCAGTGGCAAAAGCCAGAAGGATGCTGGGTTGCATACAGAGAGGAATTACCAGCAGAAAGGAAGAGGTACTAATGCCACTGTACAAGTCGCTGGTGAGGCCTCACTTGTAATATTGTGTTCTATTTTGGAGACCGTATCTCGCAAAGGATATAAAAAGGCTAGAAGCGGTTCAGAGGAAGGTGACCAAAATGATTTGGAGCCTGCATCTTAAGATTTATGAGAATGACTTGAAGACCTAAATATGCACAAACTGGAGGAGAGGAGGGGACAGGGAAGATATGATTCAGACCTTTAAATACTTAAAGTATTAATGGACAAACAAACCTCTTCCAAAGACGAGGAAGCTGTAAATCTAGAGGGCACAACATGAAGCTGCAAGGGGGTATACTGAAAGGCAATGTCAGGAAAGCATAGTTACTCACCTCTAACAGGTGATCTCCGGGAACAGCAGGAATTTAGTCTTCACGTATGGGTATCATTGGTAACGACAGAGCCTGCACGGGAACGCTCCCCAGTGTCCAATAGGAAAGCTTTTGGGAGCATCCCACAGCACCTGCGTGCTGCCTTCCCGCCTTTCCCAACTGTCCCTCTCCAGTTGAGTTTATAGCTGAGACAAAAGAGAGAGAGAAAGAGAAAGAGATAGAGAGATACAACTCATAGGGCAGGTGGGTGGGTTGTGAAGACAAAATTCCTGCTATTCCCGGAGATCACCTGTTACAGGTGAGTAACTATGCTATCTCCAGGAACAAGCAGGAATGTAGTCTTCACATATGGGGACTCCTAGCTGCAGATGCCAGGGAGAAGACCCCAGAGGTTGTGTGCCCTTGTGAAAGGGCTCTACTTCCCCCCCATGGATCTCTGGCATCCTACCAGGGAAGATGGGTAGGAGTTGATTAAGTATGGAACAGGTGTTGAAGAACAGCCTGACCAAACAAGGCATCCCAGCAGGAGTCCTTGTCTAAGCAGTAATGGACTGTGAAGGTATGAACCGAAGCCCAAGTAGCTGCTTGGCAGATGTCATCGATAGACACAGAGTGAAGATGAGCCATAGAGGCTGCCATGACTCTCACATTGTGAGCTGTGACATGGCCTTCCAGAGGAAGGTTTTTACTCTCATAGGCAAAAGATATATGCTGTGCAATCCAGTTGGACAGTGTTCTTTTGGAGACCGGAAGTCTCAAATGACTAGCATCAAAAGCAACAAAGAGTTGAGAGGACTTCCAATGTTGCTGTGTCCTTTGTAAGTAAAAGGCTAGAGCCCTTTTACAATCCAAAGTATGAAGATTCCTTTCTGCATTTGAGGCATGAGACCTTGGGAAGAATACAGGAAGGTAAACCGCTTGGTTTAAATGAAAAGGTGACACCACCTTTGGCATAAAATCTGGATGAGTCCTAATCATGATGGAACCTTGTATAAGGAGGATCAGTCACCAATGCTTGCAATTCACTGATGTGACGTGCTGATGTAATTGCAATAAGAAAGATGACCTCCCAGGAAAGGAATTTCAAAGAGGTTGTGGCTAATGGTTCAAAAGGTGGTTTCATAAGCTGCCCAAGAACTAAATTTAAGTCCCATGCCACCGGTGGTGGCTTAATGGGAGGCTTAGTTGAAAGAAGGCCTCTCATAAATCTCGCTATGAGAGGATGAGAGGAAATAGGTTGCCCATTTAGAGGCTTGAAAGAAGCTGCAATAGCACTCAAATGAACTCTCACTGAATTGGTCTTAAGCCCTACATAAGACAAATGAAGGAGATACTCAAGTAATGATTCCAGAGGTATTGCAAAAGGGTTAGGACCTTCTGCGAGCACCATATGGTAAACCTTTTCCACTTGAAAGCATAAGAGTGTCTTGTGGAAGGCTTCTTGGAAGCATAAAGGATATCCTTTACCTGTTGAGAAAGGTTAAGACCATGAAGTTCTAGGCTTTCAGCAACCAGGCCCTGAGATGCAGAGACTGTGGCTTGGGATGCCACAGCATCCCGTACTCCTGAGAAAGGAGATCTGGAGCAGATCCTAACTCCAGAGGCGAAGCTTGAGAGAGATGTAGGAGCAGAGGGTACCACATTTGCCGTGACCAATGTGGAGCTAAGAGAATCATATGACCTCTGTCTCTCTGAAGCTTGAACAGGGTTTTGGGAATTAGGGGAATGGGTGGAAAAACATACAGGAAGTCCGGGACACAATGGAGGAGGAAAGCATCCCTGGCCTGACAACCCTGAGCCGGGATTCTGGAACAGAACCGGGGAAGTTTGGCATTCAGCGGACTTGCAAAGAGGTCTATGTCCAGGGTTCCCCAAATTTGGAAACTTTTGGCCACCTGGTCCGCATGGAGAGAGCATTCGTGTGGAAGCAGAACTCGACTGAGTCTGTCTGCCCAAGAGTTTTGAATGCCTGGAAGATACACCGCAAGGAGATAAATCTGATGCTCTCTGGCGAGGGCCCATAGTCACAAAGCTTTGTTGCACAGCGACAGAGAGCCTGTTCCGCCCTGCTTGTTCACATACAACATGGCTACTTGATTGTCAGTTTGAACTAGGATTGTCTTGTAGCTGAGCTGGGTGTGGAATACTCGAAGAGCAAGGAAGATTGCTTTGAGTTCCAGGAGACTGATGTGTAGATAGGTCTCCTGTGGAGTCCAGGTTCCCTGGGTAGAGAGGCCGTGCAGGTGGACTCCCCAACCCACCTGTGAAGCATCTGTTGTTAGAGTGGCTTGGGGTGGGGGTTGCTGAAAAGGAGACACCCACCAAAAGGTTTTGGGGTGACTGCCACCATTGGAGGGACAAAATAAGGCGATCTGAGTTTGCTATTTTGTCTGACAGGCAACCTGACGCCTGAGTCCACTGAGTGGATAAAGTCCACTGGGCTGCCCTCATATGGAGGCGAGCATAAGGAACCACATGCACGGTGGATGCTATGTGGCCTAGCAACTAACATTTCTCGAGCAGTGAAGTAAGGTTTTAACACTGCTTGGGAAGCCAACTGCACAATGCGAAGGCAGTGGGCCTGTGGAAGGTAGGCTCTTGTCTGTCTGGTATCCAGCAGAGCCCCTATAAACTCTAGAGACTGAGTGGGAGCAAGGTTGGATTTTGGGAAGTTTATGACAAGTCCCAAATACTGAAGGATGCGCATTGTGCGAGAAAGAGCAACCCTGGCCTCTGGCTCTGAAGGGGCTCGAATGAGCCAGTCGTCTAAGTAAGGGAACACGAATATTCCTAGGGTGCGAAGAAATGCTGCCACACCACAGCCATGCATTTTGTGAACACCCTTGGTGCCGAGGCCAGGCCAAAAGGAAGAACCCTGTATTGGTAGTGCTTCCCTTGAAATAGGAAGCGAAGGAACTTTCGATGAGTTGGATGGATGAGAACATGCGTGTACGCATCCTTGAGACCTAGAGAACAAAGCCAATCCTGACTCTGAAAGTACGGCAGCAGAGTTCCTAGAGAAATCATTTTGAACTTCTCTTTGAACAGCAATTTGTTCAATTCTCTGAGGTCTAAAATGGGTCTGTGTCCTCCTGTTTTCTTTGGAATAAGGAAATAGGGGGAGTAGAACCCTGTACCCTGTTGTAGAATGGGTACCTCTTCTATTGCCCCTTGGGCAAGAAGGACAGTGACCTCTTGACCTAACTGGTTGTTGAGAAAGGTCTGAGAATTGAACTGTCTTACCATTGTAGGAGGGGGCATGCTGAGGAAATGAAGCTTGTACCCCTCTCTTACAATAGACAGAGTCCAATTTTCTGCTGTTATCTGACCCCATCTGGGGGCAAAATGACATAACCTTCCTGGGATGGTGGAGGGTTCTGGGTCGTTCAGGGCCAGGAAGGCAAAGTTCTCTAGATAGGAGTCAAAGCCCCTGTGGAGGCTGAGTCTGCTGAGCCGGTTGAGGCTTAGCAGCTTTTGTTTTTCTTTGCCTAGGTTGTTGCTGCTGTCCCTTTTGGGCAGACTGACCCAAAACAATGTCCCTGTTGGGTATAGGAGAGATAAAACCTCTTACTGAAGAATGGTTTCTTGTAGGATTTTTTCCTTGCAGGATCAGCTGTAGATTTAGACAATCTATCCAAGGTGATATTGTCAGCATCTATCTCATTAGCTTTTTCCTACCAATTCTTGCCAAAGAGATTCTCTCCTGTGCAAGGAATATTTCCTAGTTTATCCTGTACCCAAAGTTCCAAGTCAGATGCCTGGAGCCAGGCAATCCTACGTGCACCTATGGCAATAGCAGAGGTTCTGCTTATGCACTCAAAGCAGTCAAAGGCTGCACGATTGACAAACTTGGAAACATCCTGAGCATGTTTGACAAGGGCGAGGTAATCCTGCCTCTTATCATCAGGAAGGAGAGGGCTCATAAGCTCTAAATCTCTTGTGACCTCCTTAAGGAACATTCCCATATATAATATATAGGAACTGATCCTAGCAGAAAGCATGCAAGCCTGGAAGGTTCGACGTCCAAAGGCGTCAAGAGTCCTACACTCATGCCCTGGAGGTTTAGATGCATGCCTTTTTTCACTCTTGATCCTTCTCATATCTGATTCCACCACCATGGAATGGTGTGGTAGCTGAGTCTTCTGAAACCCAGGACAGGGAGGCACTCGATACATGGTGTTGAGTCTTCGAGAGTGAGGAGATGTGGTTAGAGGTTTTTCCCACATCCTTAACATGAGATCATGCAAGATCTCATGAATAGGTAAGGTAGCTGCCTCCTTGGGAGCTTTAGGGTATTGTAGGATTTCTAATTCCTTTGCCCTAGGCTCTTTTTCAGGAGCTACTGTGATGGAAAGATGTCGAGCCACATCTCGGATAAAATCCTGAAAGGACATATCCTCTGGTGGAGACATCCTACGCTGAGGAGAAGAAGAATCCTCAGGAAGAAGTACTCTGGTATCGGCAGAGCTTTCAGAGTCTTCAGACTCATCCGAGGATTCAAAGTACCTCCAATTTGGGTGATCGTGCATGGCACGGTACCGGTACCGATCGAAGTCGGCATTGGAAGCGTCCGGTACCAACTTGTCGATACCGGATGGATAAGCATGACTTGGTCCCTTTAGAATACCTGCAGATGTCGATGCAGTCGATACCGGTACCGGAGTCTGTGCCGGTTGAATTGTCTGAAGTGGTTTCAAGGGCATCGAGGCCGTGAGAAGAGCCGCCAGACTGTGTTCAATAGTCAAGAATCTCTGGTCTATCAATGCTGCCGATGCTTGGGTATCGGTACCGGATGAAGCAGCCGGTACCTCAGAGCATGACACCAGTAGTTCTGCCGAGGTTGAAGCCTCGAGAACATCCTGGAGCCCCGTTAACGCTTTGAAAGCCGAAGCCTCCCGCCGGGGCAATTTTGCCAGTGAAAGTCCCTCAAGGGCAATGCCAGAGGCATCTCGATGCGTAGAGGGAGATCTACCCTTTGAGGACCGGCTAGATTTATGTTTAGTTACCTAAGATCCATGGGAGGAAGACGAAGCCCTGGAAGACGCCGATGCCACAGAGGCTGCATCGGAGGGAAAAAGGGTGCTAAGTTTAGCAGCTCGGTTCTGCCGGCCCCTCTTCGACATCATCCCACAGGCAACACACTCCGAAATAGAGTGGTCAGGACCTAAACATTTGAGGCACCACTCATGGGTGTCAGTGACGGAAATGGTACCGCCACACTTGGAACACTTTTTAAAACCCGAAGCGGGTTTTTTTCCATTTTAAAGGAAAAGTTGGGCCTAGTGTCCAAAATGGCGCGTGGCACCTGAGGAGATAAAACCTGGAAAATACTCCAGAAGAAATGTTTTTTTTTTTTTTGGGGGGGGGGGGGGGGGTTGGAAAAAAAGAAAGAAGAACCGGCGGTACCGGTGTAGCGTCGAAGGAAGGCAGACGCGACCACAAAAAAGAAGAATAGAAGGGAATTATTTTCTGCGGTGACAGGATGTGCGACCTGTCGGCTCCGCGGAAAACGAAGAACTGGAGAGGGACAGTTGGGAAAGGCGGAAGGCAGCACGCAGGCGCTGTGGGATGCTCCCAAAAGCTTTCCTATTGGATGCTGGGGAGCGTTCCCGCGCAGGCTCCGTCGGTACCGACGATACCCATATGTGAAGACTACATTCCTGCTTGTTCCTGGAGATATACTTTTTCACTGAAAGGGTGGTGGATGCTTGGAATGCCCTCCTGATGGAAGTGGTGGGTGCAAACACAGTGACAGAATTCAAAATGGCATGGGACAGACATAGTGGATCCCTTTATAACAGGATAAAATCAAAATAAGCATAACTATTTCTTATATCTCTTATATCATCTAATGATCCAAATGACTCTCTCACAGGCTTTTTTCTAAGAATGTATTTGAAAAAGATTTTATTATGCATTTTTGCTTCCATGGCAAGCTTTTTTTCAAATTCTATCTTTGCCTGCCTTAACAAAGCCTTGCATCTAACTCGCCAGCTCTTGTTGTTTCCCGTTTTCGTCATTTGACTCCTTTTTCCATTTCCTGAAAAATGTTCTTTTAGCTACAACAGATTCTCTGACCTCACCTTTAAACCATGCTGGCAGTTTTTTGGCCTTCCTTCCACTTTTCTTCAAGCATGGAATATATGTGGTCTGGGCTTCCAAGATAACATTTTTAAACACACATGCTTGATGTAAATCTTTAACCTTTACAGCCTCTCCTTTTGATTTAGTTTTTTTTTTTTAAACTACTTTCCTCATTTTATTATAGTCTCTCTTTTGAAAGTTAAATGGTAATACTGTGGATTTCCTTGCCTCCTTCTTCCATTTATTAAATCAAATGCAATCGTGCTATGATTACTATTGCCAAGTGGCCCCAACACCCTTATCTCTTGCACAAGATCCTGTGTTCCACTATGGACTAGGTCCAAAATAGATTCCCCTCTTATCAGTTCATGAATCAGCTGCTCCACGAAGCAGTCACTTATTTTATCTAGAAACTTTCTCTCTCTAGCATGTCGTGCTGTAACACTGAACCAGTCGATACCGGGATAATTGAAATAGATCATTATTACAGTGTTGTAACTTTTGTTAGCTTCCTTGATTTCTTTCAGCATTTTGACATCCATCTGTTCATTCTGGCCAGCCAGTATACCCCCCACTGCCATTGCCTTCCCCTTTTTACATCGAATTTCTATCCATACAGATTCTACAGGGTATTTTGTTTTCTGCAAAACATTAATCCTGTGTGACTCAATTTTCTCTCTAACAAAGCGCAACCTCTTCACCAATTTGATCTACCCTATCATTGCGATATAGTTTGTACCCAGTGTTCCACTCATTGTTCTCCTTCCACTAGGTCTCCTGAGATGCCAATCATATCTAACCTTTCATCTAGTGCTATATACTGTATTCTAAATCTCCCATCTTATTTTTGAAGACTTCTAGTATTTGCATACAGGCATTTTAGAAGTTGTATTTTATTCATATTAATCTGGTTATCAGTTGATAGGGGTAAGGCGTAGTTACTCACCTGTAACAGGTGTTCTCCAGGGACAGCAGGAATCCATCCTCATTTATGTATGTCGGCACCGACTGAGTCCACGCGGAGCAATTTCCCAGCTTTCAGAGAAAGCCTTTGAGATTGCTGCCACACATGCATGATCCTCTTCCAACCCAAGGGTGCCATCTTGCTTAGTCAGGTCCCTTAGCTCGAGCCCTACCAAGCAGATGACAAGGGAAGGACAAAAATCCAGCAACTCATCAGGGGAGGTGGGAGGGTAGTGAGGACTGATTCCTGCTGTCCCTGGAGAACACCTGTTGCAGTGAGTAACTATGCCTTCTCCAGGAACAAGCAGGAAGTCAGTCCTCACTTATGGGACTCCCCAGCTACAGGCTACCGACCTGTAACCTGAAATGCCTCCGTGAGGCCGTGAGCAGAAGCCGATGCCCGAAGGAGCCCAAGTCCTTGGGGCGAAGCCCTCGGTAGCCGTGAAGAAGGGTCGGAGGGCAGGAGTTGCTTATACACCGAACAGATTAAAAGCGTACAGCCTGGCCGAAGGCGCTGTCCCGGCAGGACTCCCTCTCCAGGCAGTAGTGTGCAGCGAAGGTATTCGTGGAAGACAAGGTCACCGCCCAGCAGATGTCCATCAGGGGTACGGAGTGCAGCGAGGCCACTGAGGCCGCCTTGGCCCGAACCCCGTGTGCGGTGACTCGACGATCTAATGGGGCACCCACCTTAGTATGAGCAAAAGCGATGTAGTTTGCTACCCAAACAGAAGGTGCGTTTGGTAACTGCCTGTCCTGGTCGATTGGGATTGTAGGTCACAAAGAGTCGGCCAGACTTGCGATGAGTCTGAGTGCGCTGCGAGAGCTCTTCTGCAGTCGAGGGTGTGGAGAGATGCCGACGACTGATGGGGCCTCGGGAAGAAAGTCGGCAGGACTATCTCCTGGTTAAGATGGAAATCCGAGATGACTTTAGGCAGGAATTTAGGGTGGGTATGTAGGACCATCCTATTCTGATAGAACCTGGTATAAGGGGCATCAGCCATGAGAGCCTGGAGCTCACTGACTCGGCGGGCCGGGTCAGCACCACCAGGAAGGCTACCTTCCAGGAAAGTTGCCGGAGCAAGCACGTCGCCATTGGCTCAAAGGGTGGATGGGTGAGCTGCATAAGCACCACATTCAGGTCCCATTCCACCGGTGGAGGTCGGATGGGCGGCTTGGAAAGCAGAAGACCCCTCATAAAGTGGGAGACTAATGGTTGCCCCAAGAGGGGATTTCCCTCGATGGGGAGGTGGTTTGCTGAGATGGCGCTCAAGTGTACCCTGACAGAGTTAGACTTCAGACCTTCTTTCGAGAGATGGAAGAGGTACTGGAGGATCCATCAAATGGGGCACGAGTATGGGTCGATCTGGAGCCCCGATCACCAGACCGAGAAGCGTCTCCACTTGAAAGCCTAAGCTCGTCTAGTGGAGTCCTTTCCTGAGGCGAGGACGACGACCTCGACCTCCTCCAGAAGAGCTAGTGAGGCTAGGGACACCCATTCAGCTGCCAGGCCGTGAGGGATAAGGAGGCTAGGTTCGGGTGCTGCACCCGCCCCTCCTCTTGTGTTAGCAGACCCGGAGCAGAGCCCAGGGGAACAGGAGGCTCTGTTGACAGCTGGAGCAGAAGCAGGAACCAAGGCTGCCGAGGCCATGAGGGGGCTATGAGGATCAATGATGCCTGATCCCGCTGAGCTTTTAAAAGGGTTCCCGCAATGAGAGGGAAGGGAGGGAATGCAGGCTGGATGACCAGTCCAGGAGAAATGCATCTGGACTTCTCCCTGCTTGGGTGCGGTACCGGCCCGCAAAAGCAGGGGAGCTGCGTGTTCTGGGGACTGGCGAAGAGGTCTATTGCCGGCGTCCCCTAGCGAAGAAACAGCCAGCCCGCTACCCCTGCATCCAGCCGCCATTTGTAGGCGTGAAGGATCCTGCTAAGCCTGTCTGCCAGGACATTCTCCTGACCTGGAAGGTAGGTCGCCTTTAGGGACATCATCTGTCAGACAGCAAAGGAGCAGAGGAGGACTGCTTCCCGGCAGAGGGAGTGTGATCCAGTGCCTCCCTCCTTGTTGACGTAGAACATCGCCATGCAGTTGTCGGTCTGCACGAGAACCGACCTCCCCTTGAGGTGGTCCTCGAAGGCCCTCCAGGCCCACCGAATCGCTCAGAGTTTGAGCAAGTTTATCTGCTGCTGAGACTCCTCGGGCGACCACTGCCCCTGCGTGCACAGCGGCCCGCAGTGGGCTCCCCACCCTAACAGGGAAGCGTCTGTAGTCAGCACCGCGTTGTGCTGTGGGGCCTGGAAGGGCAACCCCAGAGGTGGTTGCGGGGGTTTTGCCACCAGCTCAGGGACAAGCGGAGGTCAGGAAGGACCTTGACGGGGGCCTGAGGTGACTGAGGGACAGGCTCCATTGGGTGCTGAAGCACCACTGAGTTGTCCGCATGTGCAGGCGGGCATGGGGGACAACATGCACGGTAGAGGCCATGTGGCCCAGGAGGTATAGCCTGGTCCGAGATGTGACCCGGGGAGTGTTTTGGACCCGAGCCGCCAGAGCTCGGAGGCAGTCGGCACGATCAGCTGATAATAATACAGTCACCCGCTGAGTATCGAGGTGTGCCCTGATGAACTAGAGTGCCTGCATCGGCTCGAAATGAGACTTTGGGTAGTTGACCAAGAACCCCAAGTCTTCCAACAGAAGGACTGCACGTGACGTTGCTTGCCGGGTTTCCTCGACCGAGGATCCTGTGATGAGCCAGTCGTCGAGGTAGGGAAAGACGGTTACGCTCTGACGCCTGAGAGAAACGGCGACCACAATGAAGCATTTCATGAAGACTCGTGGGGCAGATGCGAGGCCGAAGGGGAGCACCCTGTACTGGAAGTGCTCTCCCCACACCCTGAAGCGCAGATACTCCCTGTGCTGGGGGTGGATTAAGATGTGGACGTAAGTGTCCTTTAGGTCCAAGGAGCATAGCCAGTCGCCCTGCCAGAGGAAGGGCAGCAGAAAGTCAAGGGATAACATCTTGAACTTCTCCCGCACCAAGAACTTGTTCAACTTTCTGAGGTCGAGGATGGACCGCAGACCTTTGGGACGAGGAAGTGCCAGGAATAGAAGCACCGACCTCGAAGGTGCGGAGGGACCTTCTCGACTGCCCATTGGACAAGGAGAGAGACTAGTTCCCGCTGCAGTAAACCTGGTGTGCGGGGAATCAAGGAGGCTCTTCCGGGAAGAAGGGAGGTGGAAGCCTGTTGAAGTGAAGGCGATAGCCGTCTCGGACGATCTGGAGAACCCAGGTGTCTGAGGTGATGGAAGCCCACAAAGGGGCGAAAGACGACAGGTATCCCCCCACTGGCTGCTGCGTCGCTGGAGGGTGAGGAGCTATGCCAATGGCGTCAAAACCCCTGTGCGGGTTGTGGTGGAGCCGGAGTTTGGGCTTTTGGCCCTTTCGGCTTGCGATGCCCTTGGCCGGACTTACCCTGCGCCAGGGTGGTCGGCGTGGGGGTAGTCGGGTACGGTGGGTAGTCACGGTACTGAAGGCCCTTGCTTGGAAAGAAAGGCTTTTTGGCCTGTTGCTTTTTCTGGGGCAGAGTGGCGGTCCTGCGCGAGAGACTGGTTCTGGTGACAAACTCAGTCTCTATCTCTGCAGCCTTATCCTCTATCAGCTTGCCGAAGAGCTGCTCGCCAAGGCAGGGGATGTCCAGGAGCTTTTCCTGCACTCACTGCTCCAAATCGGATGATTGGAGCCATGCCTGGCGGCGGGCCCCGATGCCCACGGCCGCCACCTGAGTCGATGACTCTAATCCATCCTAGGCGGGTCGGGAGAGGTATTTTGAGCAGTCTGCGATGGGCTTCAACTGAGCACTAAACCTATTGAGAGGCTCGCCCTCGAGGCCCACGGAGAACCCTCCAAGTTCCTTGGCTAAGTCAAACAAGAACATACCCATGTATAGTTGGTATGCTTGAATGTGACAAGAGAGCATGGAGCCTTGGTAGGCCTTGCGGCTCAGGGCATCAAGGGCTCTTGACTCTCGGCCTGGAGGGACCGACGAGTGTGATTTCAGACTCTTTTGCTTCCTCATGGCCGACTCCACCACGATAGAGGTGTGCAGAAGTTGGGTCTTCTTGAACTCCGGGCCATGCTGTACTTTGTACATAGTATCAAGGTGCTTGCTCATGATGGGGACCGAGGCAGGTGCCTCCCACATGCGAAGCAGAAGTCGAGACAGAATAGGAGGGACCGGCACAGTGAGAGATTTCCTAAGCGGGGGACTCGTACTGAAGAATATCAAGTTCTTCAGCACGAGGGTCCTCCTTGGCCTGAGTGGCCAGGTTAAGAGCCAGTGCCATAACCCGAACGAACTCCAGGAAGGTGGTGTCCTTGGGTGGCGAGCGCTGCTGGAACATGGGCAGGGAGGAGTCTGATGGAAGGTCCCGGTGAGTATGGGTTTCCGGGGAAGTGTCCTCATCGAACTCCCAATCCGAGAACTCGGTAGAGGAGTCCGAGCCGGGCAGATCGCCCTGTCCAGCGGCTGAGACTCATTTGTAGCTGGAGGCCCTGGAAGATCTCGCCTCCGAGGAACGGGAGGACGAGCGAGACCAATGTCGAGGACCCTCACGAGGCCCGCGACTCTCGGGGGTTTCCTGGACGGATTTTGGTGTCTCGCGCAAGGGACCCACTGTCTCTGGGCACGAGTCAGCGAAGCTGGCTGTGAGCGCGTGCTGGGAAGCGATGAACGCAGAAACGCCGTGTTCTAGCGCCAGCATGCGGTACTCCTATGCAGGTGTGGGGGCCTTGTGACGCCGACCCCGGAGTCACCGGGTCGGGCGTCGAGGAGGAGAGGGGGTCCTCACCGGGACGGCCCTCAGGAGACCAGGCACCTTTGCTGGAGGCCTCCGTATCTGTGCGTGGTACCTAGCGGGGCTGCTCCTTATCTGACTCTCAGGAACACCGAAGGGGGCTGAGCGGCTGAGCACAGGAGCGTTCGCACTTATCGGGAGCCCCCGACAGCGACTTCGAGGCCGCCTTCTTCTTGCGCTGTTCCACCTCAGGGGATCCCTGGTCGGATTGCCGACGAGAGCGCGGGGCTGAAGAGGAGGACCCCACTGGGGCAGAGATGGCCGAGGGCGTCACCGGGATTCCGAAGCGGCTTTTCAAAAAATGTCTTTGGATTTCTGCTTATGACTGAGCAGGGCCTTAGAGGACATTTTCTTACAGAGCGAACAGAGCTCTGGATCATGATCAGCTCCGAGGCACCACAGACAACAGTCGTGAGTGTCCGTAAGCAACATGTTCCTACAGCATCTATCACATTTTTTGAAGCCGGTGGCCATAGGGTCAAAAATGATCCCCGCGAGATCAAAGACCCACGCGGTCAGCGGTTAGGGAAAGAAAAAAAGGGCGCGAAGCCCGTTGGCAAAAAAAGTGAAGAAAAAACTGTCCCCAAACAGCTCTAAGAAGGTAGAACAGGAGAAAGACGGGTAGAGGACCAGTGTAACCGGAAAATAGAAGGCCAGTAGGCCAAAAATAAAAGTCTTTTTCCGAGGGACAAGGACATGCATCCGAAGGGCTCCGCGGAAAAAGGGAGACTGAGCAAGATGGCACCCTTGGGCAGGAAGAGGACCATGCATGCGTGGCAGCAATCCCAAAGGCTTTCTTTGAAAGCTTGGGAATTGCTCTGTGCGTGCTCCGTCGGTGCCGTCACTCATAAGCGAGGACTGACTTCCTGCTTAAGTCTGTCCTCATATGCTTTATAATGAAGCCCATTATAGAAACATAGAAACAGGACGACAGAAAAAGACCACAAGGCCCATCTAGTCTGTCCTTCCATAACAACTACAATAGTCCACTTTTTACCTTTAGAGATCCTCTGTGTTGGTCCCATGCTTTTTTGAATTCAGTTACTGTCCTCATCTCTACCACCTCCACTGGGAGACTATTCCACGGATCCACTACTCTTTCCGTAAAGAAATATTTCCGCATATCACTCCTGAATCTATCTCCCTTCACCCTCATCCCATGTCCCCTCGTAGCAGAACTTGCTTTCAGTTGAAAGAGGCTCTCTCCCTGAACATTTATGCCACGGAGGTATTTAAACATCTCAATCATATCACCTCTATCCCGCCTTTCCTCTAAGGTGTACCTGGAGAATTCCTGGAGAATTTGGTTTACAACCACCAAAAGAAAGGAAGGTGTGTGGTGGCGTACCTCTGGGATCGGTCCTGGGACCAATACTGTTCAATGTATTTGTGAGTGAAATTGCAGAAGGACTGAATGAAAAAGTCTACCTTTTGCAGATGACATGAAAATTTGCATCCAAGTGGACACTTCTGAGGGAGTGGACAATATGAGGAAAGATCTACAAACACTGGAAAAATGGTCTAATGTCTGCCAATTAAAATTTAATGCAATGAAGTGTAGAGTCATACACTTGGGATGCAGAAATCCAAAGGAATTGTATGCAATAATAGGGAGAGAGGTTTGCATGCACAGAGTGCTAGTGTCTGAAGATCTCAAGGTGGTGAAACATTGTGACAAAGCAGTAGCCAAAGCCAGAAGGATGCTGGGCTGCATACAGAGGAATAACCAGGAGGTAGTATTAATGCCTCTGTACAAGTCATTGGTGAGGCCTCACTTGGAGTATTGTGAGACCATATCTCACAAAGGATATAAAAATACTTGAAACGGATTCAGAGGAAGGCGACCAAACTGATTTGGAGCCTGCGTCAGAAGATGCATGAGAAGAGACTTGAAGAACTAAATATGTATACCCTGTAGGAGAGAAGGGATAGAGGAGATATGATGCAGACCTTTAAATACTTAAAGGGTATTAATGAACAAACAAACCTTTTTCAAAGAAGGCAAAATGCAATGTGTGCCTTTGAATCAATGCTGACTTCTGGCAACCCAGCTGCTCCTTGGTTTTCTTGGCAGTGTGACCGGAAGTAGATTGCCAGGCCTTTCTTCCGAGGCAATGGCGGGTTAAGTGACTCGCGCAAGGCCACAAGAAGTGCTAGTGGGAATCGAACGCTAGTCTCTTGGCTACCAAACCAGTGCTCTAACCACTAGGCTACTCAAAGAAAGGGAAGCTGTAAAACCAGAGGGAAAACGATGAAGTTGCAAGGCGGTAAACTTAAAAGCAACATCAGGAAATACTTTTTCACTGAAAGGGTAGTGGATGCTTGGAATGCCCTCCCGATGGAAGTGGGCCAAATACAGTGATGGAATTCAAAATGGCAAGGCACAGGCATAGAAGATTCCTTTATAGCAAGAGGATGAAATCAAAGCAAATAAATATATTTTATATTTCAATAAACAGAGGGGGTGGGGGGCTAACTTGCACAGAGCAGAAGGTGCAACCCTAAACACAGGCATACAAGGGGAGGGGGTGATGTGCATGGAACAGAAGTTACAAACCACTCTAGCTACCTTACTGGGCAGACTAGATGGACCATACTGTTCTCTATCTGCCATCATATACTATGTTAGCGTAGTTACTCACCTGTAACAGGTGTTCTCCAGGGACAGCAGGAATCAGTCCTCACATATGCCCCCATGTGGAGCAAATCCCCAGCTTTCGAAGAAAGCTTTTGGGACTGCATCACGCATGCGCGGTCCCCTTCCTGCCCAAGGGTGCCATCTTACTCAGTCAAATGACATAGCTAAAAAGACGGCAAAAGGATAAAAATTAATCAAAGGATTGCAACTCCAGGGGAGGAGGGAGGGTCGTGAGGACTGATTCCTGCTGTCCCTGGAGAACACCTATTACTGGTGAGTAACTACACTTTCTCCAGGAACAAGCATAAGAACATAAACATAAGAACATAAGATATGCCATACTGGGTCAGACAAAGGTCCATCAAGCCCAGTATTCTGTTTCCAACAGTGGCCAATCTAGGTCATATGTACCTAGCAGTTTCCCCAAGGGACACAGAAAAGTCAGTCCTCACATATGGGACTCCCTAGCTATAGGCTACCGAGAACCCATAACTGAAAAATAGACTCCCTCTAGAAGAGCCGCAGCAGTCACGATAGGAGTTCAGCTGAGAACGTAACACTCCAGTAGCCTGACACCAAAGGGTCGGAGGGTAGGAGTTGCCTAAACCTCAAACAGATTACGGAGTACAGCTTGGCCGATATCACTGTCCCGTTGGGACTCCCTATCCAGGCAGTAATGGGTTGCAAAAGTCTGGCTTGAAGACCAGGTTGCGGCCCGGCAGATGTCCGCCAGCGGAACAGAGTGGAAGTGAGCCACTGATGTGGCCTTAGCCCTGACCCGGTGGGCCGTGACTCGACCCTGCAACAGGAGATCAGCCACCCTGTGTGCCCAGGTGATGCAATCCACCACCCAGGTGGACAACGTATGCTTGGAGACCGGCATCCCCAGCTTACTGGGGTCATAAGAGACGAAGAGCTGAGGAGCTCTTGATGTCCCGCGTATGCTCCAAGTAGAAGGCCAACGCCCTCTTACAGTCCAGGGTATGCAGAACTGCTTCTGCCTGACTGGCATGGGGCCTGGGAAAGAAGGTTGGAAGCACCACCTCCTTGTTGAAGTGGAAAGAGTAGACCACTTTCGGCAGGAACTTGGGGTGCGTGCGAAGTACCACCCTGTTCCTATAGAACCATGTGAACAGTCTATCAGACACCAGAGCTTGCAGCTCACTCACTAGTCTAACCGATGTGAGAGCCACCAAGAAAAGCGTCTTCCAAGAAAGGAAGCGGAGATGGCAGGTAGCCATCGGCTCAAAGGATGGGCAAGTAAGCTGCTGCAAGACCACATTCAGATCCCATTTGGTCGCCGGGGGGCGAACCGGGTGTTTCAGCAGAAGCAGGCCTCTCAGGAACCTGGAACCAAGGGGTGGTACAGAGAGAGGTTGCCCTTCCACTGGAGAGTGGTGTTCTGATAAAGCACTAAGGTGAGCTCACACAGAATTTGACTTGAGGCCTAAATTGGAAAGTTGAAGCAGGTACTGCAGCAACACAGCGACCTGGCAGGAGAATGGGTTCTCACTCTGCTGAGTACACCATACCTTAAACCTACGCCACTTAAATGCGTAGGTTTTCCTAGTCGATTGCCTTCTAGAGGCCAGCAGCACATCCTCTATCTGTTTTGGGAGGAGAAGTGGTGCAAGGACTACCCTTTCAGCAGCCATGCCATCAGATTGAGGGACCTGAGGCTGGGATGCAGAAGTGAGCCCCCGTCCTGCGGCAGGAGACTGGGTGGAAATCCCATAGGAATTGGAGTCTCCTCCGCCAGTTGCAGGAGGAGTGGAAACCAAGGCTGTCTTGGCCACCTGGGGGCCACCAGGATGACCGAGGCCTTGTCCTGAAGGATCTTGAATAAGGTCCGAGCCACCAGTGGCATGGGAGGAAATGCATATAGGAGGCCCACTGACCAAGATATTAGAAAAGCATCCACAGTTATCCTGTGTGAGTGTGGCTGTCTGGAACAGAAACGGGGCAACTGGTGATTTTGAGGGCTCGCAAACAAATCTATGGATGGTCGCCCCTAGCACTGGAAGAGTTGCTGGGCTACATTGGTATCCAGTTGCCACTCGTGCGGCTGGAGAATTCTGCTTAGCTTGTCTGCTAGGAAGTTCTCCTGACTTGGTAAGTAAACCGCCTTGAGGAACATACCATGGCTGACTGCGAAGGAGTATAGGTCCAGGGTTTCCTGACACAGGATGCGAGAGCCTGTGCCCCCTTGTTTGTTCACACAGAACATCGTTACTTGGTTGTCTGTCTGAATCAAGACAGATTGATGAGCCAGGGTCTGGCAGAAGGTCCAAAGAGCTAGGTGGATCGCTTGAAACGCTAGGAGATTGATTTGTTGTGTGCTACCCCGCGGAGACCACACACCTTGAGTGCAGGCCTGTTGGCAATGAGCACTCCATCCCAGTAGGGATGCATCCATAGTCAGCACCCTCGAGTGCGTGGGAGGCTGAAAAGACACTCCCTCCAGAAGGTTGTGAGGTTGAAGCCACCATTTCAAAGACTGTATCAGGCGATGGGACACCTTGACGTTGTCCCTGAGTCTGCCTGTGGCTTGTGTCCACTGGTCTCTGAGGCACCACCAAGCTGTTCTCATGTGAAGTCGAGCATTGGGTGTCACATGCACTGTGGAGGCCATGTGACCAAGGCGGCGCAGAAAGTGTCTTGCTGAGATGCAGGATCTGCGACTCACTTGCTGTACTAGGGCTACCAGTCTTTGAGCCCTTTCCTCTGGTAGAAAAGTCCTTGCTTGAAGGGTGTCTAACCTTGCCCCTATGAACTCCAGTCCTTGCGAAGGAACCAGAGTGGACTTTGTGTAGATGATCACAAAGCCCAGGTGCTGAAGCAACTGGATAGTGCGGGACATGGTCTGTTGGGCTTCTAGAGCTGACTGGGCTCTGATGAGCCAGTCGTCTAAGTAGGGGAAGACAAATACCCCTTGAGTCCTTAGAAAGGCTGCCACCACAGCAAGGCACTTTGTGAATACCCTGGGTGCCGAGGCTAGGCCAAAGGGAAGCACTTTGTACTGAAAATGGTTTCCTCCCACTACAAATCTTAGATATTGTCTGTGGTGTGGATGAATTAAGATGTGTGTATACGCATCTTTGAGATCTAAGGAGCATAGCCAGTCTGCCTGGAGGAGGTAAGGCAGCAATATTCCAAGGGAAAGCATCAAAGTTTTCCCTCACCAGGAACTTGTTTAGGCTTCGCAGGTCGAGGATAGGCCTTAGGCCTCCAGTTCTCTTTGGTATCAGGAAGTACCTGGAGTATAAGCCTGTGCCCTGTAGGTGGTGAGGCACCGGTTCTACCGCCTGACCCTCGAGAAGACCTGTTAACTCCTGCAAGTGAGGTCCCTGTGAAGAGGGGGTCTGAGAGACTCCCCTGAAAAGTAAGAGGGAGGTATCTGACTGAGATGTAACCGATAGCCCATTTGGACTATTTGTAGAACCCAGGTGTCCGTTGTAATAGCTGGCCACCTGTGGGCATACCGGGTCAGCCTTCCTTCTGTGCAGGGCCCTGCGTTCTTTGGGAGAGAGACTATGCTCTGGGAGTCAAAAGCCCCCTCCAGTCTGGGCTGGACCCGGTGCCTGGTGCTTGGGGGCCTTTTGCTTACGTGGGCCTGATGCCCCTGCTGGGAAGGCCTGATACGTGGGGTAGTTTCGGTAAGCTGATCCTTTGCTCAGGAAAAAGGGCTTCTCACCAGAGCCCTTCTTCTTAGAAGGGGCAGAAGTCTTCTTCTCGAGTCTTGCCCGGGTCAGGTACTCAGACAATCTCGGCAGCCTTCTCAGTCATGGGCTTGCCAAAGAGGTTTTCACCCCGGCAAGGGACATCAACCAACTTGTCCTGAACCCATGGCTTCAGGATTGATGACTGTAGCGATGCCGGCCCCCGCTACCAGGGCCGAAGCCTTGAAGCCATCATAGGCTGCTCGAGTCATAAACTTTGAGCACTCTCGGATCCCAGTGGACAAAACCTGGAAGCGCTGCAAAGCTCCCTCAGAGAGACCAGCGGAGAGCCCGGCAATCTTCTTTGCCAGGTCTCGCAGGTAAATGCACATGTACAGCTGGTAACGTCTGGATTTGGCATGACAGCATCGAACCCTGGTAGCACTTTCTGCCAAGAGCATCTATGCTGCCGGCCTCCCGGGCAGGATTCACCGAGGAGTGCCTCTTCTGGCTCTTGATCCGGCGCATGGGAGATTCCACAACCATGGAGTTGTGCGGCAGCGGTGCTTTTTGGAACCCAGGGCTCTTGCAAACTCGATAGATGGAATCGATTCGCCTGCTGAGAACCAGCATCAAGACCGGAGTCTACCACATTCGGAGACTCGGCCATTCCAGAATGGGGGGCACCGGCCCAGTAAGGGCTTCCTTTGGAGGAAAGTCATACTGGAGGACTTCGAGCTTCTCAGCTCGAGGCTCCTCCTCAGCATCCACCGGGAATGACAAAGCCTTTGCCATGACCCAGACAAAGTCCAAGAAAGCATAGTTACTCACCTGTAACAGGTGATCTCCGGGAACAGCATGAATTTAGTCTTCACATATGGGTATCGTCGTTACCGACGGAGCCTGCGTGGGAACGCTTCCCAGCATCCAATTAGAAAGCTTTTGGGAGCATCCCACAGCGCCTGCGTGCTGCCTTCCCGCCTTTCCCAACTGCCTCTCTCCAGTTGAGTTTAAAGCTGAGACAAAGAGAAAGAGAGGGAAAGAGAAAGAGATAGAGAGATACAACTCCTACGGGAAGGTGGGTGGGTTGTGAAGACTAAATTCCTGCTGTTCCCGGAGATCACTTTTTACAGGTAACTATGCTATCTCCAGGAACAAGCAAGAATGCAGTCTTCACATATGGGGACTCCCTAGCTTTAGATGCCAGGGAGAGACCCCAGAAGTTGTGTCCCTGTGAAAGGGCTCCACTTCCCCCCATGGATCTCTGGCATCCAACCAGGGATGGTGGGTAGGAGTTGAATAGGTATGGAACAGGTGTTGGAGAACAGCCTGACCAAACAAGGCATCCCGGTGGGAGTCCTTGTCCAAGCAGTAATGGGCTGTGAAGGTATGAACCGAGGCCCAAGTGGCTGCTCCACAGATGTCGTCGATAGACACAGAGTGCAGATGAGCCATTGAAGCTGCCATGGCTCTCACATTGTGAGCTGTGACATGGCCCTCCAGAGGAAGATTCTTACTCTGATAGGCAAAGGAAATACACTGAGCAATCCAGTTGGACAGTGTTCTCTTGGAGACTGGAAGTCCCAAATCAGAAGGGTCAAAAGCAACAAAGAGTTGAGAAGACTTTCTATGTTGCTGTGTTCTTTGTAAGTAAAAGGCTAAAGCTCTTTTACAGTCCAAAGTATGAAGATTCCTTTCTGCATTTGATGCATGAGGCCTTGGAAAAAACACAGGCAGGTAGACCGCTTGGTTTAGATGAAAAGGCAAGACCACCTTTGGCATAAAGTGTGGATGAGTCCTAAGGACTACCTTGTCATGATGGAACCTTGTATAAGGTGATCAGCTACTAATGCTTGCAGCTCACTGATGCGGCGTGCTGATGTGATTGCAATGAGAAAGATAACCTTCCAAGAAAGGAATTTCAATGAGGTAATAGCTAAGGGTTCGAACGGTGGCTTCATAAGCTGACCAAGAACCAGGTTTAAGTCCCATGCCACCAGTGGTGGCCTAATGGGAGGCTTAGTTAGAAGAAGGCCTCTCATAAATCTTGCTATAAGAGGATGGGAGAAAATAGGTTGTCCATTTAGAGGCTTGAAAGAAGATGCAATAGCACTCAAATGGAATCTTACTGAGTTAGTTTTAAGTCCTGCATTGCATAAACGAAGGAGATACTCCAGTAATGATTCCAGAGGTATCGCAAGGGGTTTAAGACCTTTCTGCGAACACCATATGGTAAACCTTTTCCACTTGAAAGCATAAGTGCGTCTTGTGGAAGGCTTCCTGGAAGCATAAAGGATATCCTTTACTTGCTAAGGAAGGTTAAGATCATGGAGATCTAGGCCTTCAGCAACCAAGCCCTGAGATGCAGAGACTGGGGATTGGGATGCCATAACATTCCGTCCTCCTGAGAAAGGAGATCTGGAGCAGACCCTAACTCCAGAAAGGGAGCTTGAGAGAGATGTAGAAGCAGAGGGAACCACACTTGCTGTGGTCAATATGGAGCTATGAGAATCATACGGCCTCTGTCTCTCTGAAGCTTGAACAGGGTTTTGGGAATTAGGGGAATGGGTGGAAAGGCATAAAGGAAGTCTTGACCCCAGTGAAGGAGGAAAGCATCCCTGGCCTGAGAGCCCTGAGCCGGAATTCTGGAACAGAACCGGGGAAGTTTGGCATTCAACGGACTTGCAAAGAGGTCTATGTCCGGGGTTCCCCAAATTCGAAAAATCTTGGCCACCTGGTCTGCATGTAGAGACCATTCGTGTGGAAGCAGAACTTGACTGAGTCTGCCTGCACAAGAGTTTTGTATGCCTGGAAGATACACTGCCAGGAGATGAATCTGATGCTCTCTGGCGAGGGCCCATAGTCGCAAAGCTTCGTTGCAAAGCGACAGAGAGCCTGTTCCCCCCTGCTTGTTCACGTAGAACATGGCTACTTGACTGTCCATATGAATGAGGACTGTCTTGTAGCTGAGCAGGGTGTGGAACACTTGAAGAGCAAGGAAGATTGCTCTGAGTTCTAAGAGATTGATATGTAGATGCGTCTCCTGTGGAGTCCAAGTGCCTTGGGTGGAGAGGTCTTGCAGATGAGCTCCCCAACCCACTGGTGAAGCATCTGTCGTGAGAGTTGCCTGGGGTAACGTTTGCTGAAATGGGGACCCCAGCAACAGGTTCTGAGTGGACTACCACCATTGGAGAGACAAAATAAGGAGATTTGTGTTTGCTATTTTGTCTGACAGGCACCCTGATGCCTGGGTCCACTGAGTGGATAAAATCCACTGGGCTGCTCTCATATGGAGGCGAGCATAACGAACCGCATGCACTGTAGATGCCATGTGGCCTAGTAGTTGTAACATTTCTCGGGCAGTGAGATGAGATTTTAGCACTGCTTGAGAAGCTAACTGTACCATTCAAATGCAACGGGCCTGGGGAAGATGAACTTTAGAGACTGAGTGGGAGTTAGACTGGATTTTGGGATGTTTATGACCAGACCCAAATACTGAAGGATACGCATTGTGCAAGATAGGGAAGTCCTGGCCTCCGACTCTGATGGGGCTCGAATGAGCCAGTCATCTAAGTAGGGGAAGACGAATATCCCTAGAGTGCGGAGAAATGCTGCTACCACAGCCATGCATTTCGTGAACACTCTTGGTGCTGAGGCCAGGCCAAAAGGAAGCACCCTGTATTGGTAGTGCTTTCCTTGGAAAAGGAACCGAAGGAACTTTCTGTGAGTTGGATGGATGAGAACATGGGTGTACGCATCCTTGAGATCTAGATAACAAAGCCAATCCTGACTCTGAAGGTATGGCAGCAGAGTTCCCAGAGAAATCTGGAATTTCTCTTTGAACAGGAATGTGTGCAATTCTCTGAGGTCTAAAATACGTCTGTGTCCCCCTGTTTTCTTTGGGATAAGGAAATAGGGGGAGTAAAACCCCGTACCCTGTTGATGAATGGGTACCTCTTCTATTGCCCCTTGGGCAAGAAGCATAGTGACCTCTTCACCTAACAGGTTGATGAGAGAGGTCTGAGAACTGAACTGTCTTACCATTGTGGGAGGGGGCATGCACAGAAAGTGAAGCTTGTACCCCTCTTTTATAATGGAGAGTGTCCAATGTTCTGCTGTTATTTGCCCCCATCTGGGGGCAAAGTGACACAACCTTCCTGGAATGGTGGAAGGCTCTGGTCCATTGAGGGCCAGGAAGGCTAAGT
The DNA here is from genome assembly GCA_033557465.1 of Ichthyophis bannanicus. NCBI lineage: Eukaryota > Metazoa > Chordata > Amphibia > Gymnophiona > Ichthyophiidae > Ichthyophis > Ichthyophis bannanicus. Next base: position 516,115,645 of record CM066032.1, on the reverse strand, counting down.
TCTCTAGATGAAAGTCAAAGGCCTTGAGGAGGCTGAGACTGCTGAGGCTTAGCAGTCTTTGCTTTCCTTTGTTTAGGTGATTGCTGACCTTTCCGGGCAGGCTGACCTGCAGAACGTCCCTGCTGGGAATAGGAGGGATAAAACCTCTTCTTTTTTGAGAAGAATGGTTTCTTGAAAGATTTCTTTCTTGCAGGATCAGCTGTGGCTTTGGATAACCTATCCAAAGTGGAGTTGTCAGCATCCAACTCATTGGCTTTTTCTTGCCAATTTTTGCCAAATAGGTTCTCACCTGTACAAGAGATATTGCCCGGTTTGTCCTGCACCCAGAGCTCCAAATCGGATGCCTGGAGCCAGGAAATTCTACGTGCACCTTTGGCAATAGCAGAGGTTCTGCTTATGCACTCAAAACAGTCAAAAGCTGCAAGATTGACAAACTTAGAAACATCCTGGGCATGTTTAACCAGTGTGAGAAAATCCTGCCTCTTGTCATCAGGAAGGAGAGGGCTTAAAATCTCCAAGTCTCCTGTGACTTCTTTAAGGAACATTCCCATATATAAAATATAGGAAATGATCCTGGCAGAAAGCATGGAAGCTTGGAAAGTACGACGTCCAAAGGCATCCAAGGTTCTACACTCATGTCCTGGAGGATTAGAGGCATGCCTCTTTGTACTCCTGATCCTTCTCATAGCTGATTCCACTACAATAGAGTGGTGAGGAAGCTGAGTTTTCTGGAAACCAGGACAAGGAGGGACTCGATACATGGTATCCAGTCTGCGAGAGTGAGGAGAGGTGGTAAGAGGTGTCTCCCACATTCTCAACATGAGATCATGTAAGATCTCATGGATAGGCAGAGTAGCTGCCTCCTTAGGAGCCTTGGGATATTGTAAAATCTCCAACTCCTTAGCCCTCGGCTCTGTTTCGGGAGTCACAGTAATGGACAGACCTCGAGCCACCTCCCTGATGAAATCCTGAAAGGAGATATCTTCTGGAGGAGACATCCTACGTTTAGGGGAGGAAGGCTCCTCCGGGAGAAGTATTCCGGTACCTCCTGTCTTGAAGAACCCGATACCCGTACCGACTGAAGTCGGTACCGGGGGGAATCGGTACCAGTGTATCTGCACCGGAAGGCATCACATGACTGGGTGCCGGCAAAGCAGACACCGATGTCGATGCTATCGGTACCGGTACCGGTTGAACTGTCTGACGCGGTTCCGAGGGTGTCGATGCCACAAGGAGAGCCGCCAGACTGCGTTTAATAGCCAGGAACCTCTGGTCTATCGACGCTGCCGATGCCTGGGTATCGGTACCGGAAGCAGCCGGTACCCCAGAGCATGGCACCAGTAGTTCTGCCGAGGTCGAGGCCTCGAGAACATCCTGGAGCCCTGATAATGCTTTGAAAGCCGAAACCTCCCGCCGGGGAAATTTTGCCGGTACAGAACCCTCTAGGGCAACGCCAGAGGCATCTCGATGCTTTGAAGGAGATCGACTGGACTTATGGACTATGGAAGGAGATCGACTGGACTTATGTTTAGTTACCTGAGATCCATGGGAGGAAGATGAAGCCCTGGAAGACGTCGATACCACAGAAGCTGCATCGGAGGGAAAAAGGGCGCTGAGTTTAGCAGCTCGGTTTTTTCGACCCCTCTAGGACATCATGGCACAAGCCATACACTCGGAGATGGAGTGGTCAGGACCTAAACATTTGAGGCACCACTCATGGGTGTCGGAGATGGTACCGCCACACTTGGTGCAATTTTTGAAACCCGAAGCGGGTTTTTCCATAGTGGAGGAAATTGTGGGCCTAAGGCCCAAAATGGCGCGTGCACCTGGGAAGAAAAGTTTGGAAAAAAACAGAATTTTTTTTTTTTAATGAAAGAAAGAAAGAAAAGAGAACTGGCGGTACCGGTATAGCGTCGAGGAAGGCAGATGCTACCACAAAAAAGGAATAAGGGAAAAGTTTTTTGCGGTGACAGGAACGACGACCTGCTGGCTCCGCGGAAAATGAAGAACTGGAGAGAGACAGTTGGGAAAGGAGGGAAGGCAGCATGCAGGCGCTGTGGGATGCTCCCAGAAGCTTTCTAATTGGACGCTGGGGAGCGTTCCCGCACAGGCTCCGTCGGTACCGACGATACCCATATGTGAAGACTACATTCCTGCTTGTTCCTGGAGATACGGGTGTCCTCCGCGGGTGACCGTCTTCGAGGTTCAGATCCCGGGGAGTCTGACGTGACATACTTGGTATGGTGGGTGCCCGGGGACTCCTCGTCCTCCGTCTCCCAACCAGACTCCGAGAAGGAGTATCGGCTCCGGCCTCCAGGGAATCGGTTGACGACCTCGGTCGCGAACAGGAGGTCGATGGGGACCTCAGCTGAGGATCAACTCGAGACCTTATTGTCTCGAGGATCTGCTCGGCCTCTGGTGTCGACTTGGACATCAAAGTCTCGGTGGTCGGGGCGGACAGACGTGTGAGACCAGCCATCAGCGCTCGCTGCTGGTCCATGAAGGCAGACACGCTGCATGCTCCAATGCTGCCAACCTGAGACCGAGCTCAGAAGGCTCCACAGCCCCCGGCCGACACCAGCTCTCCTGGGGGAGAGTCAACGATGAGGACAGTGCTTACTTTCCTCGGCATCTCCAGGTCCTTTCGAGGGAGTTTGGCAGGCCTCTCCGACTCAGAGGATCCAGGGCGGTGAGCCGGGCTCCGCGACCGAGCCCGCGAGGGACCAGGCCGTTCGGAGCTCTCAGACGACATCGTCCTTATGGATTTTTTCTTCCTCCGGTGTTCCCGCGAGTGAGACCCCCTTTCTGAGGACACCCGATGCTGCTCGGGATCAGACAGCTCCCAAGATGTCGAGGCCTCTGACGAGGTCCGGGTCCGAGCAGGTGCAGACTCGGGAAAAATCCTGTCATGTTGCTGCTGCCTGCTCCTCAATGCATTGGAAGACATCTTTTTGCACGGGCCACAGACCACAGGGTCATGGTCAGGCCCGAGGCATCGGAGGCAGCAGTCGTGTGTGTCAGGGAGAGACATTAGTTTCGTGCACCGATCACACTTTTTAAACCCGCTGGCAGCCATTAGGGGTAAAAGGGCCCCTGCAAGGTCAAAAGACCGGGCTGCAGGCTAAAAAGAAAAAAGAAAAAAAAAAAAAAAAGAGCGTGAACACTAGTCACTAAGGACAAAAATGAAAAAACAGACCGGACTCGATACCAGTGTACCGAGCCAAGGCGGGAAGGGGAACTGGCGTTGAACCGGTAAGCAGAAAAACACAATTTTTCAACTTTTAAGTTTTTCCACGGGGAAGCTATGACAACGTCCGTTGGGTTTTGCGGAAAAAAGGAGAATGAGTAAGATGGCACCCTTGGGCGGAAAGGGGACCGCGCATGTGTGATGCAGTCCCAAAAGCTTTCTTCGAAAGCTGGGGATTTGCTCCGCATGGGGGCTCTGTCAACGTCACCCATATGTGAGGACTGACTTCCTGCTTGTTCCTGGAGAAACTATGTTACAGGGAAGGAGAGGCAGCAGGCCAAGAGGGCAACTTAACCTTGCCTCAAGCAAGGGGAGGAAAAATGCCAATGCTCTGGCAACAGGGATGGTGGTTGCAGCTGTGCCCCTGGCACTGGCGTGGGCCTCTTCCCACCAGGGTTGGCGAACTGCAGTCCAGCACCCTGGGTCCTCTGATATAGCTCATCCGGGAGAAACAGACCACAGAACTATGTCCCGAGAGCCACCATAAATTGCACTACCAGTCCAATCACATCTGCTGGTGACAGAAGGAAAAAAAAAAAAAAAAAAAGAGGGCCTCTAGCTGCAGCTCTCCTTATACAAATGTCATTTCTGAGGAGTTCTGGTCTTTTTCTATCTTTAACATCTGCTGGTACGGGAGCATAACCCATTTGCCTGGATTAGTCTAGTAGGATAAGGAAATTACACTTTCAGACATCTATTTATACATGAATGCAGAACTTAACTCACAACTGAAACGTAACTAGTAAGATGATTATATATATGTAAACTTTTGGACTCACCTTGCTGATCTGACGCAGCATTGCGTGAAACAAGAGCACTGATTGCTGGGAATGTAATACTAGACATGGCTGCTACAGCTCCAGCTGCCCACATCATCCTACAAAATAAAATGTCAAGCCTCAGTCAGGAAACTAAACATGCAGGGAAGTTTTCGCTATATTGGTTTTGAAGACAAGTGGAATATTAATAGGTTGCGATACCTGTTACCAAACCAACATAAAAATAAACAAATGATGCTGCAATAAATGACTTTTAAATATTAAATGTGTGATAGAGGTCTCTGGGGCCTCAAAAAGTAAGTTACTGACAAGTGCTGAGAACTGTAGGAGGAGGAGCCAAAATGGTGATGGTGCAGAGCTAAGCAGGATGGTTGCTGAGCGGTATGGGTCGGAATCGTAAAGGAAAAGAGGTTGTGGTGCCTTCTCATACCCCTGGGTAACTGGACGACTCTTGCTTCTGGTACGCTTGACTCTTTCTTATTGAGACCATCCAGCCATTCAGTCGTCTCGGGGGAGGTTACTCCAGTTGCAGCAAAGGGGCAGAATTGCTCGGCATCTGCTTCAGGGGAATCCATCTCTCTCCCCCGATCTACAGCCGTCCCTGAAGGTGGTGTGTTTACAGCAGTCCGATGAGGGCAACCTGCAGCAAGAGGAGACCATAGGAGATGGGCTTCGGTCCTTGCTGGAAAGGCCAGGTCTTGGGGCGGCCAATTTGGAGTCGGCTTCTACCCCAGAACAACCTAAACATTTACTACCGGATCCGAAATCGGTTCCGATACCTGTACCGCTTGCATCGACATCAGCATCGACGGCAGCGGTAGGCTATCCAGTGATGCCTATCAGTACCGACTCGGTACCGATTACTCCCGATGTCGATACCTCCCGGTACGCGTATCGGGCTCTGCGAGGGCATCCAAGACAGTCGATACTTCGATTCCTCTGAAGACTCTGATACATCAGAGGCCTCAATTGAAGCATCGGGGATCCTTCCTCAGGAACCCTCTTCTCCAAAAAGGAGAATGTCTCCTCCTGAAGACTTGTCTTTTCAGGACTTCATTAGGGAGGTGGCCAAAGGCCTGTCCATTTCAGTAGCCTCTGAAACTGAACCTAGAGCCAAAAAATTTGATATCCTACAATATCCTAAGGCTCCTAAAGAGGCTGCCACCTTACAGTACATTGTTACCTAAGATCCTAAACAATTTTACATTGCTACAGTTTATATACATTGTCTCACACTGATACGGATTATATACACTGTTACCTAAGACTCTAAAACAACCGGTAGTTTTCCTAACGTGCAAAATATACATCAGCTCAGACTACACTGTTACAAATTTATGTTACGAATACATCTAACTTATGCTACTCTATTCTTATTGTGTTGATGTTTTCCCACCACTTTTCACTGTACCATTATTCTAAGTGTTCATTTATTTAACATCTTTATATACCGCTCTATTTATAATCAGCGCGGTTTACATAGAACAAGAAAACATCAGATAAGGTACATGTTATCTGTTTTTTACATAGAACAAGGAACAAAAACTTGGATAACCGGGGCAATTATTTACAATGAATACAACACATTGGCTATTTACATATGAATGGAATAAAGCCTAAAAGAATTTTCATAGTATGAGAGAGAGGTGTGAAAAGTTATTGGGTTAGCAGAGGTGGCGTGTTAAGAACGGAAATGGTGCTATTTGAGTGATCTTGTGTTTTCTTGGAAATATTTGATGAAAAGGTGATGCTTCAAGGCCTTTCTAAACTCGTTAGCTTATCCATACCAGGCAGACTCACCTCATCCACACCATAAGACCAACCCAAAACCTACCAGACCACCATGGCCCTCTCAACACTTACCCTCTCCATCTTATACCTCCTAGCAAACACCATACAAAACACCATTGCCCTCTCAAATGGACACAACCACATCCCCACCCTACCTCACCTGGGCAAGAAAGATCATGGTAACCCCCTACCACTCTGCAACCGGACACCCATTCCATTCTCGACAATCACACCTACTGTACATCACCCTCAATCATCCAGCAAACTCCAAAGCAGCCTCACCAAAAACGCAACACTTCTTGAAATGTGCCCTCATAAACTCACGCTCTGTTCGCAAGAAATGGCCTGTCATCTCTGACCTTATAGCCGTCCACGACTTAGATCTTCTCATGGTGACAGAATCATGGCTCACAGATACTGACACAGCCCTCATGAACCAACTTATCCCACCCAATTTCTCCATTCATACCTGCCATAGGACCAACCGTAGAGGTGGAGGAGTCTTTTATCCTTACAAAAACAGAGCTAAAATATCAATTGCTCTCCTCAAAGAGCACCACACACACAGACATTGTCACCATTGCCAACAAATATAACACTATAAACCTCATATATAGAGCCCCCTCATCCCCTCATCGACCTAGCCTGCAACCCTTGAAACCCACGGAACCCCAACTGGTTACTTGGAAACTTCAACTTATCATCCCTGCAACCCAACCACGCTGACTCCTTCATGGAAGCAATGCACTCACTCGGCTTTGAACAACTAGTGACTGCCCCCACCCACCACAAAGGAAACCCTCTAGACCTAATCTTCGCTCCTCACTCTGCTGCAAACTTCAAGTTCAACTTCAACATCTCCATCACCCCTGTCCCCTGATCGGACCATAAACTAATCACATTCCAAATTCCCTCGCACCTAGCTCAAATTCCATCCAACAACATTAAAATGGAATCCAAGAAGATTACACAATTCAGACCTCTTGACATAGAAGAGTTCACCAAACACGCTCTTCCAACTCTCAAACAAACATCTCACAACCTGGATGAAGCAATCACCAATTGGAAAACCACATTGAAAGCATTCGCCCAACTACCAGCCATAGACAATCCAGTTACCCCCAAAAGATGTAAAAGTAAAAGACAATCAGCTCCATGGTTCACAGCAGAACTCCGGGCATCTCTTCGCACTCTCAGGAGGCACGAAAAGAAATGGAGATGCTCCCGCTCCCCAACTGACAAATCAACATATCTTGAACACCTGAAGTCCTACCGTGAAACAATATATGCCAGAATGAGTGCATACCATGCCAAGCTCCTACTCCGCTCACTCAACAAACCCAGAGATCTGTTTAGCCTAACAAAATCCCTAATTAAGGAACCATCCCCTACCCATCATGATCCAATACTCCCCCAGTCATATGCAGACTACCTCCAAACCAAGACCCCCAAGTCTGACAAAACTCCAGAATCCACAACCTACCATACTCCCACCTTACAACCACCAATCACAAAATTTACCCCCCCAGCCAAGAAAAACATCCAAGCCCTCATCATCATAATCACCACCATAGCTCCAAATGATCCCTGCCCAGCATACTGGGTCAGAACCCCGCGCGTTGAGCTTAGTCCAATTCTAGTGAACATTACGGGACTATCCTTCGCAACTGGCTCATTCCCCTCACTCCTCAAACAAACATCAATAAGACCACTCCTGAAGAATATCAGACTTGACCCACTGAAGCCTGAATCTTATCGACCCATCTCAAGTATACCTCTGTTAGCCAAAATAATTGAGAAGGTTGACCAAAGACAGATTCAGCAACACACAGACATAGCGGCCCCTCTTGACCCCTGCCAGCATGGTTTTAGAGAATCTCATGGAGTAGAAACACTTCTTACCACCCTAACCAATACTTTGAACAGAGGAATAGACAACGTTGAAAATGGCTTCGCTCTCATCTTCCTTGACATCGCTGCCTCCTTCGATTCCGTCAATCACAATCAACTCCTCACCCGTCTCCATGAGAAGGGAATCTGCGGCCTCACCTGGGAGTGGTGTAGGTCTTACCTAACGGATCGTTGGCAACATGTCCGAGTCGGGCCCAACACATCTATACCTTTCCACCAACAACAAATGTCATGAGGTAGACAGCATAGACCCTGAAATATTAGAAAGTAATAGGAAAGAAGAGCTTACCTTGCAGCCACATGTGCAGTTGCAGCATTCACAGTGCAGAGAGGCAGGGAAAAGGAAAACAAACGTTCCACATGGTTTTAGTGACGCAGTAAGAATTGAGAGTTCCAATCAGGCTCACCTGGACCCAGACTCACGTTCTACGTTAGTTGAGCAGAGAGATAAAAACAGGTGGGAAATCCCACAGAGGCAGAACTGGAAGAAAGGGAAGGAGAAGGAGGAGGAGAGAGAAAGGAAGCTGGAGCCTGGATTAGGGCTGGAGCCGGAGTTTGATTCTGAGGAGTAAAGCAGAGACCAAAGGAAGTCTGACTGCAGTTCCAGGCAGGCTTGGAGAGAAAGTGAGAACAGAACTCCCAAGCAGTTACAGAAAGACACGTTGCCTTGGAGAACCAGGGCTGAAGAAAGGCAGGCTGATAAACCCAGGAGAGCTAAGAAAGACGGTAGCAAAGTCTTCCCAGTCAGAGGGGTCCTCATACCGAGGCAAACAGCCCAGCCAACAGGAGGCAGAGGTCACGTCCAGGGAAGCTCACGGAAAGCAGGAAGTGAGTTTCCTTCAGTCAAGCACAGTAACCGATGTTCCCAAAGAAGAGCAGGCTGCAGGGCAGAGAGAAAGCCTTGGCTAGAAGCAGAGGAGTGTGAAACCATCTTCTCCACAGGAAAAGATAAGTACCCTATCTTTTGTGAAGGGAGAGAAGGGAGTCTCCGTGGGAAAAGCCAGGCTTATAACAAGCTAGTGAACTCTTATTGGCCTAAGCCGTGGGAAGAAATCCCCAGCACAGCTCCTGCTATCTGGGACACGCAAAAGCAGCTCCAACTTGCAGCAACTGAGGTTTCCCCAGGGCAAGGCTCGGAGAGCAACTTCACAGGGGCTCACAGTGTCCATACACAGGACCCGGTCCTGGCCCTATGCAGTGGGAGACCTATAGCACAGAAAACATCCCTGAGCCCATGGAATGTGCTTTAAGTGTGGCTGATAATAGACTCTCTCTGTTAGGAAAAGTAAAGCAAGAAAGAAAGTATATTTTCACATTGGAAATGTGTTGGACTATTGTTTGCTGGAAAGAAGCATAATTATTGTTTTGTTAAATATCCTCTACATCGGTGAAGCAACCGTTCTTTTCTGTTGTCCTTATTCTATGAAATCCTCAAGGGAAAGGGAATAAAACCCAACCTTAATTTCACTCTGGTCACGACTACAGTGTCCTTAATTTCCACAACTCAAGGCTATACCCGGGTCTAGGCAACCGCCTAGGACCGGCATGGTCTCACACAAAGTGTTCCACAAGGCTCCTCCCTATCTGCGCTGCTTTTCAACATCTACATGCAGCCGATATGTGAAATCATCCGCTCCTACAATATCTCTAATTTACGCAGATGATGTCCTGCTGTTTACACCTTTCAAAGTCAAGCACCCAGACTTCACCAATCTTGTCAACTGCTTCAACGCGATCACAGACTGGCTACTAACCCAGAATCTCCGCATCAACTTCAAGAAAACTGAAGTCCTGTTCGTCTCAAGGAACAAAACGTTCTCCCCTCCATCCACTCTAAAAGTAAGAGATGCAGAGCTCCCAAGCAAACTCTCCATACGTTACCTAGGGATTACACTGGACCAGCATCTCGATTTTAAGGAGCACATAAGAAACACAACTAGGACCATATACAATAATATCAGAACACTAAGGCACCTCAGACCCATGCTACCCTCTGACGACTTCCGAACCATATTCCAGGCCCTCATACTACCACACTTTGACTATGCAAATATAATCCTGCATGGCCTCCCCAAGAACACCCTCAACCCACTTCAACTCGCGAAGAACGCTGCTACCCGCGTTCTCTGCAGTCTGACCAGAATGGACCACATCACTCCGATACTTAAGGAGCTCCACTGGCTACTGATATACTGCAGGATAACATATAAAATTCTACTCATTACCTTCAAGATCATCAATAACCTAGCCCCCATGACACTCAGCGACCTCCTTACCCCTACCCTGAACAACAGAACTAGGAGGACAGTAACAGATAACATGTTAATCATCCCTAAAGACTCCATAAAGTGCACCCAAACCACCAGAAAAAGAGCCTTCACCTTCTACGCCCCAAAATGCTGGAACGACCTCCCACCCGAAATAAGATCGATCAAAGATCTCATGCAGTTCCGGAAGGCAATTAAACACCACATCTTCCTACTCCACTTCTCACAAGCACCCACTCCGCACCGTTTAACTCCCCCAACCCCCACAAACTCCTTATATACTAAATAAACAAATGTGACAGAATTAATAATACACTGCCCGTTAATATGTCACGACTTAATCAGCCAAGCTCTTATATTATGTTCTATGTCAATTGTATACAGTTACCATGTATTGCTCTATGATATAGTTACCCTGTATTTGCTCCAAGTTTTATTCCCTGTTACAATGTAAGCGCAAAACAGTTTCGACTGAATTGAGCAACCTTGTTGAATGTAAACCGCACTGATAACAAATAGCGCGGTATATAAAAGATGTTAAATAAATAAAATAACTCAGGGACCACCGAGTCAGTAAGGACCGTTGGAGTGACCACATATGAGCACACGCCCACGGCACCATCTTGATGGAAGACTCTGCACACTCGAGTTTTAAAACATGCTCCCAGGAACTCCAGGGACATTTGGCACTTTCCCCAATTGATCACCCAACTGAGGCTTATCAGAAAGGACACCACTCGGGGAGCTACCCAAAACGCCTCTGAAAGAGAATGGGCTCGGATGAGCCAATAGTGCAGATATGGGTGCACACAAATCCCTTGGTGCTGCAGCGCCACAGACACCACCATGATCTTGGAGAACATCCTTGGGGCAGGTGGAGAATCTGAATGGGAGGGCAGCGAACTAAAGGTGAGAGCCAAGCATAGAAAAACACAGATTTATTTATTTAACAGGTTTTCTACACCGCTTTTTCCTTCAATCAAAGCGGTTTACATTACACTACAAGGTCATACAAAGGCAGGGGGGAGACATGCAGGGATCTTTCATTACAATAACCAGTTTTATATACCACTTTATCATTACATCAAAGTGGTAGACAATGGGTCTACATATAACAAGGAGTGGCAAGACATACATTTAAGTTACATTTGATATATGGTTTGCAGTCATACATCAATACAGAATATATGAAAAAAACCATCATCTATAAAATAGAAAAGAGATAGGGGATATAATGAGAGGAAATCAAGAAGAAACAGCAGTAGTAGGGAGGTTCCATACAGAGGTAGATCTCTTACCACAGAGGAGTTTGTTATTAATATCTGAGTAACTACCATATTGATCAGGTCTCTAATATTGCAATTGCAATAATAGCAATTGTTATCACTTTTGTTATCTTTCTTTATTCTCGCCAAGGTTCTACGCCCGAGGCCTTCAGGCGCGGGCCCGCAAGACGTGGATACAGGATACTGGGCTTGATGGACCTTGGTCTGACCCAGTATGGCATCTCTTATGTTCTTATGTGGGCACGCCCCTGCAGTGGCAGTTTAAAGCTGTTGTAATGGTGTTCTGATTGGCAGGCTCCAGAGATGAGGCGCTCCCAATCACAGCCCCTGATGTCGGCTTCTGCTCTCCCTGTTATCATGTGCGCCCCTGCAGTGGCCTGTTTAAAGCTGTTGTAATGGTGTTCTGATTGGCAGGCTCCGGAGATCTTTGAAGGATACACCGCCTGCTGGAAAGCGCCCTTGGTGTAGGTGCCGCCCCCCTTGTAGGTGATGGCGGGGATCTCACGGTTGAGCAGCGAACACTTATGCTGGTGGGGCTGGCTCGCACAGATGTGATCACAGATGGCTCACAGATACTTTGCTGATCCCCCGGAATGGGATATGAAAATATACCTATGCCAAATTCAGAGATGCAAGAACTCTCCTTGGCGCACTGCTTGAATCATGGTTCACAAAGTTTCCATCCAGAAGCACATGATGCACAAGTGCTCGTTGATACACTTGAGGTCCCGAATGGGCCATAATATTCTTTCCATGTCAGCACCACAAAACAGATGGAATACCTGCCCTTGCCTAGATCGTATGGGGGAACGGGCACCACTGCCTTCAGGAGAGGCAACTTGTTCAAGGTGATCTGCACAGCGGTCCTATTGTTCGCAGACCCACAAGGGGAGAAGACAAAAACAGCTGGGATCAGCCCTTTGGATTCAGGACATATTAATAATTAAAGAGGACTAGCACCCAATGATCCTTGGTGACCAAGGCCCATTCCTGAAAGAAGCAGCAAAGCCTGCCCCCAACCAGAGGAACCAGCGAATGGGCCCCCAAACCTTCACTGCACAGCCTGGGAGGGTCCTCCTCTGGATGGGACCAGGCACCAGGGCCCAAGCACTCCACAAAAGGACTGAGAATGAACCTGAAGTCCATAAGCAGAGGGGAAGAAAGGCTTTCCAGGCCGGTAGTGATGAGAGTCCTGAGATTTCTAGGAGTCCAAACAAGATACCCACGAGGAGCAGTCAGAGGCTGATGGAAAAAGGGCTCCTGACCCCTTCACAGTCCCCTTGCACCGTCCTCTGAATGGCGGAAAGATTTTCTCTCGCCCAGGTCCTTCACCAGCTTCTCCAAATGGGACCCAACAGAAGCATCTAAGGCCAGATTGGCAACTGGGTTTTGGACGATGAGTCTGCTGTCCCATGTCAGAGCCAAGCCAACAGCATGTCACGGTCGACAGGGCACAATCCCTGGCCGCTAGACTTACCAGGCCATATATGGCATCAGAAAGAAAGGTTGCAGTCAACTCCAAAAGAGGGGTAGAATCCTCCAGCGGAAAAGACTGAATCCACTGGAGCATGTCTTGAGATGTCAAGCCTGCACAGACCGCCAACTGAAAAATAACAGCCATCGCAGCAAACTGGTTCTTCAACACAAATCTACCTTTCAATCCAGAGTATTCTTTAAAGTCGATCCACCTTCCACAGGAATGGTGGTCCCTCTGGTAACCACCACGACCTGTGCATCCACCTTGGAAATATGAAACCACACACCACACTGCTTCTCCGGGAGACTGTGCATCTCCTTAAACACTCTTTGCCCCTTAGGCGGGGAGTCAGGGGAATCTCACTCTGACCAGAACAGGCCCTTGAGCACCACCAGGAACAGGAAGATAGTAATGGATACCCACACTACTTGCAGGAGCGGAAGCATCTTTCGTTCCTACTTTCGTGCTTGGAACATCCACCAAGCTTAAGATGGATAAGACCCTGGGAGCCAATGCCTCCAATTCCTCCTCCTGGAACAGGTGGCCTCCTCACAATCCTCTGAAAGTAAGAGCACTTCATCTAAATGAGACATGTGAATCCAAATCACAGTCCAAATCTTGGACAGATCCCAGCTGATCTCCATTCTCCAGGGGATGCCCTTTGTCAGGGATGCTTAGCCATAGGCAATCAAACAGGACTTCCAGTCTCAGCCTGTTCCTTGAGAGACTGCGCTCAGGGGAACCCAGAGGGCACAGGGTCTGAATTTCCAAGTCAGAATGATCAGGCCTGTTGTAAAAAGGAAAAGAATTCCGGGGAAGACAATGCAGACTTCGGAAGCTCTCCTCGCGGAGATGACCCTCCTACACCAGTTGTCATAGTCACCGTTGATCCCCTATAGGTCGGGGAGCAGCGCACAGCACAGTTGCCAGAACTACCAGCTGGCTGGTTATCCTTAAGCACACAGTGCCACCCACCACCTTCTGTCTTAAGGCAGGCAAGGCTGGACTAACTGCAGTCCCCCGGTGTACAGAGTGGGAGCAATCCCTTAAGGGATGACTCAGAAGCTGCTATGCAAGAAGAGCAGAGTCCAGAAGCCAGAAGATGAGGTGCCTTGCTTGCCACAGGCCAAACAACATTTCCTGGAAGATGACAGAGTTAAGGCAAGTATCACAACCGTGCATGCTAAGGCCATGGCTGACGGAAGGGGTGTGTTAACAGCACTTACATAGCAACACGCGTTATGGGCACTTAGGTAGGAATGTGTACTGGAATCATTTCGGCGAACGCATGCAAGGACCATGTGACTGCCAGTTGCACAATAATAAAAATCTACTAATACATGCAGGAAAGGGCAGGAAACCCTCACACTGCACCAACAGTCAGCAGCAGTCCATCCCAAACTGCACCTCAGATAGACAGAATCAGGAGCCCCCAACAAGGACAATGACGAGGTCAAGCCTTGTTACTCACTCCCTGAAAGCCCCAGGCAGAAATCCATACCGAGCTCAGCTCTACTCTCCTGAAACTGTTTCTCTGGCTTTGCAGACACTGTGTTTAAGCTGGCTGGCAGGCAGATTCCTTTGAGAGCCTTCTGCAATCTTCGGTAGTGAGCAAGGGGGACAAAGGAGGAGGGAGGGGGCATTGAGGTTGTGTTAGGCTGCTGAATTCTTCCAAATCCTTCTAATATTCTGGCTGCTCAACAGGCTCTTATGATAAGAGTGTGGAGCTGAACTGAATTTTCCCTTGTCTTATTGCTACTGAAAAGACCAGAGTCTAGTGGAGCCTCCCCATGTCGTGCTCAAGTGAGTGTGTCATCCTTAAGATGGTCGTTCACGAGTGTTTAAATCACTCTTTTCCTCGTCAATATTCAGACTTTCTTCAGAGTGGAGAAAATCCATCCACCATCTGCTGGAGACAAAAAAATACTGAAGAGACCTCTGGTGGCTGAAACGGATAGAGGCATGGGAGTGATACATAACATGGCAACATAGCATATGACAGAAGATAAAGTCTGCCCAGTAAAGTGGCTAGAGTAGTTGTACCTGCCACTCCATGCAGGTCAGCCCCCCTCTATTTAATGAAAAATAAAAGATATTTAAGTTTGCTTTGATTTCATCCTCTTGCTATAAAGGGATCTACTGTGTCTGTCCCATGCCATTTTGAATTACATCACTATATTTTCCCCCACCACCTACATCGGGAGGGCATTCCAAGCATCCACCACCCTTACAATGAAAAGGTATGGGGTAAATTAATAGGTTTGCCCCTGCCAATTGATACCTCATACAATGTTTTCTCCCAGTAACACCACACAATAACCCTAACCTACTAATACACCCCATTGAAATTCTGAAGCCACTTATATCCCTGCTGACCCCCAAATGCATTCACATCCTCCTAAAACTCTGTATCTCACTCAAGTGATCTCTCAAACCTATTAACTTACCTCAATGATCTCTTCAACCCATTAATGTACTACTCTGACCCCCCAAACCCAATGATGAACCCATTAGTCCCCTAACCCACTACCATGCCACACTGATCTCCAGCCCAGTATCTCACTTCATTGTCCACCTCAACCACTAACATAAGTGATCAATCTCTGACACAGAATACAATTTGAAACAGTGTGATGTCATTGAAACCTAGGCTTTTTGTTTCTTTGTCTCCACCAATCTGCTGGTAGGGGAGCACAACCCACTTGTCTGGACTGGTCTAGCAGGACAACATAGAAGTAGGTTTTGACAATGATCCAAGTGATGTATTACGCCATTTGAACAGATCAGATAAGCCTTTATAGTCTATCTTATGGAAGAAATGTTTGCCTTCCTCTGTGAAGTGCTCCAATAAAAAAAATCTTTGTTGGTAGAAAGATTGACTTGTTGAAATGTACAAGGCCCACAGAGAAAGAGAGATAGTGTAGGGCCCATGTACCTTAGGAGATCGCAAGATTCAGTGATGCAGCTGCTAGCAACTAGTTATTGAAATATGGAAAAACCAGGAGGCCTTTATAAGTGGGCTGTCACAACTAGAAAACACTTGGTGAGGAAAAGTCCAAATGGGAGGAATCTATATTGATATAATCTTTGCTTTGCAGAATGAAGCAAAGGCACTGACTGCATTTGGGATGAATTAGTATATGTGTATAAGCATCCTAAACCAGAAGATGCAACCAGCCCTCTTTAAGTAGGGGAGAATGTTGGGAAGAGTATATTTTGAACATATCTCTGAGGTCAAAAAGGTTGAGAGGTCCCGAGGTCCAAAAAAGACAGTTTCCCCTCTTCTTCGGGATGAGAATATCTGAAGTACAGCCCCATATTCTGTGGCAATGGAATAGCTTCTATTGCATTGGCCTGCAGCAGTAGATGAATCTTGTCCTAAAGATAGATATAGGACTGTGATAGGCGAGACCAGCTGAGAGTTGTTTTGGGAGGAATGAATAGAAACAGGAAGGGACCCTATGATATGAGCACTCAGGGATCTGTTATCTTCTCTCTTATCTGTAGAAAAATTGATGCCCAAGGCAAGGCAGAGAGTAGTTAGAGCAAGAACTCAGTGTGGTTTAGTAGGTCAGTTAAAATGATGAAGGTCGCTAGAGCTGAACAGGAGTAGCCTGTTTTGCCCATCTCTCTCTCTCTCTCTCTAGTGAGATCTACAGCAAGACTAGTGATGTACCTGATGAACTTGTCTGATGATTGGAAGAAAGTTTCATTTTTCAAAATGAGAAATTCTATATTGGATATATTCAACTGTCTACAGAACGATGGCTCCTTGTACAGAGCAGAAAGATATTATCAATGTTACTGTCACTTTGCAGCACCCAACTAACTTTTTCAACACCCCCCTCCCCCCAAGCCAAAAAAGGTAAGCTACATCTACCAACTTAGCATGAATATCTCCCCTATGCTCTGAAGTTTGTAACTAAGCAAGGTGCATAGCTGCAGTGGCTGATGCCAAAATTCTAGAAAAGGCGTCAAACATGAAACAAATCAGCTGAGTTCCATGCTCGTCTGCCTCAAACAGAGTTTTGATCAGGGAAGTTAGTTGAAATTCCTTGAATCTTTTGAAGCAATGTATATAGTGTACTGCACCATGTATAACTGATGGGAAGCCAAACATGCAGAGAACATGGCTCCTTGGAAGATTTTCCTTCCTCTCTGGTCCAAAAACCAGAGGTCTTTCCCTAGTGATGTACTGGAATAGTTCTTGAATTGCTTTGCTTTTCTGTCATTGTTGGTTCAACTACCACAGAAGTATGTGAAAGCTGTGCCTTACTGAATCTTGGAATTGGTCCTACTTTATATTTAAGGTCTAATTTTTTTTAGAGACTGGCTATACAGAGAATGGAATCTGCCACATACAAAGCAGTTACTCACACAAACTATGGACTGAAACTGCCTTTGGAACTTCTATAAATATTAAGACCAAGGATATTGACTCCAGTTCCGCCTTCAATGGACTGTGAAAGGAACCTCCCTTGACATCTATTGCACAAACCTGGGATAAGAGATGTCTTGATAAGTATACAAGTTCCTTGTAGGATGATGGGATGGATCTGAAGGGACTTCTGTGGACAATTCCTCCCTCTTAGGGGTAGGAGTTACCTGAGATATACTATAGGTCTCTGTAGTCTTCTAAAAACGTCTGAGAATGTTCTAACTTTGGAAGAGGTGGTAAGCCCTTGACTCAGAATCTTAAGGAAATAAGGAAAGGGCAGTAGCGGAATGGGTGGGCAAAGTGAAAGTTGAAGTAAGTGTTGCTGCAAGTGGGCGAGCCGAGTGTTGGGAGAGTAAGATATGGAACAAATGGTGAGAGTGTGATGAGGTATTAATGAAAACTGAGACAAAAGAAATTACAGTTCAGAGAAAGAGAATTTTAGGTGGATGTCAGGTTATTGAGGAGGTTATTTTATTTCTTTTGATTTGTAGTTCACACTAATATTGTTGTGTTATAAACATGGATTGAATATGTTTGCACTGGATATTCTCTGTCCCAATTAGAAATAAAAAAAATATTAAAAAATGAGAAAAAAAACCCTACTCAATCCTGAGATTATGGCTCTCGTTGCAGAGTAGCTCCTGTGGATTGAGAGGCTTGTGAAGCAGTACGATCTTTATATTACACCCCTATAAAATCCTTTCACTAGCCCTTGACGAAGCCATTGAACGTTTTCTGCCAACTAGAATAGTGCTGTTATGGTAAAGGCAAGGAAACTGAAGCAGTGGTTCCTTTCTACTATCTGGCTTCTCTATTGTAAGAGGCCAATTTTGATTTTGATTTCATCTCCAAGGTCTTCCTTGTTTTATTTGGGATTTCTGAATTACTTGTGCCTTTTTTGCTGAATCCGCCTGTTCTTAATTTACTTCTGTGTGTGCAGAAGGTGGAGTGGACAAGCCCCTTTCCCCTACAGAGGTATTGTTACGGTTATTTTCTTCTCTGTGCATATGTGCCGTTGGTCTTCTACTTTGCTGAGAGCAACTTCATTGCAAGCCTTTGCCCTGCATTCTGTTTTTTTTCACTGTTTGTTACCTATGCTTGTCTTAGATAGATTATACATAGAAACAAATCTGCCCAAGTGGAATTATAACTATTAATTTGGGACTATAAAGACACATATGTGTGTATGTATACATTTGCGTATTTATTCAGTGTATTTCTTAGCAGCATTTTTGTAATTTAGTTCAGCTTTCTTCCATCTTCTGCTAGCTGTTCCTTGCTCCTCTTCTGCCTTCATCCCTCCCACCCACTCCACGGCTAACATTCTCTTACAGCTGTCCTGTGCTTATTACCATTGTTACAGATGCACTCTAGTTCTCTGGGATCTCTCTCTTGCCTATCATACATCTCCTCCAATTTCTATCGCCCCCTCCCCCCAAATCTCATTCCGATGGCTCCACATCACTTTCATTTCCTACTGATGACACTCCCAAATCTTCTCCCCTCATTCCAACTATCTGAAGCCCACACTCCTTACGACACCCTTTTTGCATCCTCACCTCTCTTGCTATCTTGTCTTCTACTCTGTCATCTACTCTTCAGCTTCAACTTAACCATTTTGTTCCTCTCATTCAGCCATCCTCTCTTTCTGAAAAAAACTCACCCTTGTTACATTGTGCCTCCTCATCATTCTCTCCTGCACTCTCCTGCTCCTCCCTCTCTCATCTGGGGATAGCAATCTCAACCCTGGCCTCTCTAGACCTTTTTCACACTTCCAAGGCTGATCCACATTCAACCCCTAAAATCTTATTCATATTCCTCTCCTTTCCCCCTTTCTCATGCACCTTGCCTTTATTCATGATCTCTATCTCTAATGCTGTGAAATCTTCTTGCTCTGAAACCTGGCTTCTCCCTGAAGACTCTGCTTCAGCTGCTGCCCTCTGTCATGGGAGCTACCGATATTCCCATATACCTCACCCCACTGGTTGGGAAGTTGAGTTTTGACATTCTCATTCCTACCAATTTCAACCCCTCCATCTACCTTAGTCTCACTCCTTCCCGTCCTTTGAAATCCACTCTATCTGCCTTTTAACTCCACTACCTCTCCAGATAGCTGTCATTTATCAACCCTCTGATAAGTCTCACTGACTGACTCGAGGCTTTCCCTCTTTCTGGATGCATCTTCCCCCTCCCTTATTCTTGGGGATTTTAACATTCACGTTGATAACCCCTCTGACTCTCATGCTTTAAAGCGCCTTTCCCTTACCCTCCTCATTCAATCTCCAGATGCGCTCTATTGCCCCTACTCATTAGCAAGGCCACTGCCTCAATCTTGTCTTTTTCTCTAACTGCTTGCCCTCAAACTTCTTCATCTCAGTTCTTCCCTTATCTGACCATCACCTGCAAAACTTCACACTTCATCACCCCCCACCTCAGTTTTGCCCAATCTCCTCCAACCTCTTTAGGAATCTTCATGCTATTGATCCATCAGCTCTTTCCACTGCTGTCTCATCACCTCTTTCCTCCATTCTGTTATCTGAGTCTGTTGAGGTAGTATCCTCCTACAACACTGTACTCTCCCTGCCCTGAATGCTCTTGTTCTTCCCACTACACATCCTGTGAAGAGTATTGTACCTCAGCCCTGGCTCTTTTCTAAAACCCGCTACCTACATTCCTGTGCATTTGGCTCAAATCCTGCACCTTGCGTACTTCCTACATTTTAAATTCATGCTAGCCTCCTTCCAGTCAGTTATAGCACTCGGCAAGCAAGACTATTTTATCCACCTTACTCTCTTGCTTCTGGTCCTCGCAGTCTCTTTAAACTCTCAACTCTCTCCTCAATGTGCCTCCACCTCCGACCCCCTCCTTCCTTTTCGCGCAAAATTGGGCTGGCTATTTCAATGCAAAAGTTTACAAAATTACTTTTGAGTTCCCCCTGGGATCATCTTCATCCCACTTCTCCATCTTCATTCTCAAATCCTTCCCTCAACCTCTGCCACCCTTTCTTCCTTTTATAAGATTACTAAAGAAAAAAACCCCACACAGCTCTCCTTCTCTAAGCTACCTGCCCCTCTGACCCCATTCCTACTTGTCTACTAAGCTCTATCTCCTCCACTGTTCTCTTCCAACTGTCATAGACTCAACCTATCACTTACTACTGCAACTGTTCCTTCAGCCTTCAAGCATGTTGTGGTTACACCTCTCCTCAAGAAGCCCCTACTAGACCCTACCTGCCCCTCTAATTACTGACCCATCTCCCTCATCCCTTTTATTTCTATTTCTAAACTACTTTAACTTGTGGTTCGTCACTCTTATCTTGATTTTCTCTCCTCTCAAGCTCTTCTGGATCCATTGCAATCTGGCTTTCACTCTCTACATTCTACTGAAACAGCTCTTGCCAAAGTCTCCAATGACTTATTCCTTGCCAAATCCAAGGGCCTTTACTCAATCTTCATCCTTCTTGACCTATCTGATATATTTGACACTGCTGATCACCACCTTCTCCTCAACACCCTGTCTTTGCTTGGATTTAGGGGCTCTGTTCTGTCCTGGTTTTATTCTTATCTCTCCCACCACACTGTTGGTGTATGTTCTGGTCGATCCTCCTCTATGCGTATCCCACTGACATCTGGGATAACCAAGGGCTCTGTCTCGAGACCACTTTTTTCCTCTCTCTACACCCAGGCCCTAGGTGCACTCATCTCCTCCCATGGTTTTCAGTACCATCTCTACACTGATGACTCTAGGATCTTCCCATCTCTCCATGAATCCAGGTCCAGATTTCTGTCTGCTTATCTGATATTTGTGCCTGTATGTCCCGCCACCACCTGAAATTGAATATGGCCGAAATAGAGTTTCTTATCTTTTCCCCTAAACTTCCTTCTCCCTTACTCCTTCCTCTGTTCTGTGGATACCACACTACTCCTTCTAGTTTCCTCGGCTCACAACCTTGGCGTCATCTTTGACACCTCCCTCTCCTTCTCCACATACATCCAACGGACAGCTAAAACTTGTTGTTTCTTTCTCTCTATATATAACATCAGAAAGATTTGTCCCTTGCTTTCTGAACACACTACTGAAAGGAGGCTTATCTGTACAGGGCTGTATACACTGTGAGGGTACTCAATAATAGTATATCACTAAAAGCCCTCAGAAAGAGTTACCACTACAGATTCAGTAGCTCAGACATTCCAAAGCCTATTACTAAGCGAATGACCTTGAGGAGCTCTACTAAATACTCTGCAGAAAATTCAGATATCAGAGAAATTGTAGGCCTGTTTATAGTACAGGAAGTTGCAGGGAAGAACTTTGTCTTCAGTCTTGAAACATACACTGTTAGAACTGCCTGCGTTAAAATTATTGTTTAAGTATGTCTGGGAATACATGTATGTCTCCTCCTGATGACTATATTAATAAGACCCGACTTATGACAGAGATATACATTATGAATATGCATTAGTAAAAGATGTAATGTGATGCTTGACATAGAATAATAGGGTGGAAATAATGCTGGGTGATGGCATTTAAACCAATAAAAGCTGGCCAAAGTAGGCAGAGTTTAGAGAGAGAAATTGAAGACTTTGCTCTCTCTCCCCCCAAAGCACTTTGGTCCTGTGTGTACCACAATTGTGTGAATTGTATTATTAATTATTATTGCTTACTTCTCATTGCTTTGAGTGGAGAGATTTATTCCCAAGAGTCCAGGTTCTGTTGCCGGTGAAGGGTGGAGCAGAGTACATTCATCTACTAAGACCCTTATCCATTTTCTAATCACTTCCTGTCTAGACTATTGCAACTTCCTCCTTGCTGGTTTTCCCCATTTCAATCTATTCAAAACTCAGCTGCATGGCTAATATTCCGCTGTGCTCATGCTATGCTCATATCACCTCTCTTCTTAAGTCGCTTCACTGACTCCCTATCCATTTTTGCATCCAGTTCAAACTTCTTCTACAGACCTGTAAGTGCATTAATTTGGCTGTTCCTCACTACCTTTCCTCTCTTCTCTCTTCCTACACCCCTCCTTGGGAACTCCGCCCTTCTGTGCCCTTCTCTTCCACTGCCAATTCCAAACTTTGATCTTTCCACCTTGCTGCTCCTTATGCTTAGAATTTAACTACTCGAGTCAGTAAGTCAGACTCCATCTCTGGCCTTGTTCAAATCCAGGATAAAATAGGAATTACACTTACCTGGTAATTGTGGTTCCTTGAGTGACTCCAGTTTAGTCCTCAACCTCTGGGTAGTGTACCTCCTCCTGCAGCTTGGAGACTGGGCATGTCAAACTCATGACATCACTGGATATAGTCTGCTGGTCTCTCCCATCAGCCCCCAGTGAACTATTGACAAAGCAGACTCGAAGAGCAAAAAATCAGTAACTTTTTTTTTTTAACTTATTATATTCAAGGGGCATGCAGAAAATATAACCTATCTACCCACTACTCCCCTTCCAGAAAGAAAGGGACTGCTTCCTGCATGCTCTCCTTTCCGTCGAATGCCTAGCCCTAAACAATCCATAGCAATATATAACACAATATAATATAACCATATCATAATATAATAATATAACAATATAGCGCAAAACAAATGGAAGCATTAAAACGACTGAACACCAGCGAAGGCCTATATCCACTTTTAACCTTGCACTTCCCCCAACAGAAAGACCACTGCTAAGACCCCATCCCCAGGCGGGAATGAGGACTAAACTGGAGTCACTCAAAGAACCACAATTACCAGGTAAGTGTAATTCCTATTTCCTTATCGTTCCTCCAGTTTAGTCCTCAACCTCTGGGATGTATCAGAGCAGGAATCATTGGGAGGGACCTTTCCAGCTGGATCTCAACACCGCCTCCCTGAAAACAGCATGCTTAGCCGCCAGAACATCTAGGCGGTAGTGCTTACTGAAAGAATGGAGAGACACCCAAGTGACCTCCCTACAGATGTCTACTGGTGGAACCAAACTGTGCTCCACCCAGGACGACGCTTGCGCTCTGGTAGAGCGAGCTCGTAAGCTCCCTGGGACTGTACGGTCCCATAGAGACTAAGCCGACGCACTCCCCGCTCCAATCCATCCAGAAATGGACTCCTTCGCCGCCGCTTCCCTTTGCGGGGCCCTCCAAACACCCCGAAGAGAGACAATCCGACTTGCAAAAGTTTCTGAAACCTTTAAACACTGCCGCAGTGCTCTTTTGACATCCAAACAGCGCAAGCTATGGTCCAATATGCTCCCCTCCGCCACACCTAGCGCTGGAAGAGAGACCATGTTAGATAGGTGAAACGTAGAAACCACCTTTGGCGACAACGATGGAACCAGCCGCCAGGCCATCTTCTGTCTGGAGACAGATAAAACACGATTCCTGACAGGTCAACGCCTGCAACTCCGAAAATCGCCTCGCCGAACAGATGACCATCAAGCATACCGTCTTCAAGGTAAACCCCTTAACCATTGCCAGTTGCAGGGGCCCAAATGTCGCACTAGCTAACACTCCTAAAACCAAATTGAGTTTCCCCGGTGGAATTAATATCCTAAACCTGTCCCTGTGAAACCACAGGCTTTTGTGAAACTTTCACGATAGAATACATTTGCAGACCGTAAATAGAAAAGTGTTACTGCCTCAAGCACACTTCCAGCCTGTCCCTCCTTCCAACTACAAGCTAGAGCTCTGCCCCTGAAGAACCTAAAAGATGGAAATTTGCCTAATATCCCAGGGCTTAACGGATGCTCCTCAGAGACACGGTAGGAGGGAGAGAACATGTGGCATCAGAGATCAATGCCAAAACTGCTGTCCTATAAAACTAAGAATAAACTTAAAAATAAAGAGGACTGACAACAGCCCCCTTAAGGCTGAGGAACCCCCCGAGCCTCCAAAAAACCCCCCACAAACAAAAGAAAAACACTAGACCTAAAAATCTAGCTAATCTGCCTGTCGTCTTCCTTACGCAGGCAGCTCGCTGCAACTCCCGCCACGCGGTCCAAATACCTAGAGAGAAAATGGCCGCCCCTTTGCCAACAAATTTTGGCACCAAAAACAACAGCCGCTGCAAAAAGGAGGCCGACGGCCTTACCTGCAGGGCCGAAAGCCACGCAGCCTGCTCCTACTGCCTTGAATTCATCTGATCCTCAAGCCGCGCTGCCGCGACCAGCAGCCACGGCGAGAACCACTCAGCCGGTTCCACAGAGTAAAATTAAAATCCTGCAGCAACGGAGAGGTTCCGTCTCACACAGCTTCAGTGTGGCTGTACGGGTCCCAGAGCTCTCTCCTGTACCGTCAAGGGAGAAAGATCCGCACCGGCAACTGCCTGCAGCAACTGAAAATAACTGACAAGGAAGGAAGGCGGGAGCTGCTACTAATTTAAAGAGCCAGGCTCAAAAATAAAATTACTGTAAACATAAGGAAATTTGCTCCTAACAACTAAAGGGAACTAATTCCTGACTGCCAATTAACCAAAGGTAACTGAATTAAAAGTAAAATTAAAAGTAAAATTAGAATAGAATAGAATTTGTCACATTAAATGCTCCTTATCTGTTCCTCCAAGTGAGCCCAGAAGCTAGGCTCACTACGTCCTCCAGCTGCATGGAGACTGGACACATTGGGAGCTGATGGGAGAGACCAGCAGGCTATATCCAGTGATGTCATGAGTTTGACATGCCCAGTCTCAGAGCTGCAGGAGGAGGTACACTACCCAGAGGTTGAGGACTAAACTGGAGGAACGATAAGGAAAACTCACCTCTTTGAAACTGCTTTCAGATCCTGATCTTCAGCCTCCTGTTCACCTTCTATGTGTTTCCTTGCCATTCCCCTACATATATCCTAGTCCCCATTGTGTTGTCTGTCTTGACTAGACTGTAAGCTTTGATGAGCAGGGACCATCTCTTACATGTGTCTGTACAGTGCTGCAAATGCCGTGTAGCGCTACATAAATGATAAGTAGTAGTAGTAGAAAGACTCATCTGCCACAGTAATCAGAACTGGGAGTGATGTTAGCAGCTTTTCCACTTAAGACTGGAATTTTGTCGTTTCTGATGCATATGTACTGTGCCAAACAGGTGAATGCACAGAGCCTTGTGCACATATAGGAAAGGAAGAGACTGCATAGAAATTGGAAGAAACTGTAGAGAACTATTTGTGGTACAAATGGATGTGGTTGTGCCTCCATTAGCTGAGAAGCATTTTGTCTGCAGCAGAATTGAGAGTAGTGTGTTATTCAGATGGTGGTCCAACAAAGAGAGCACTATACCACTCAAACAACAAAGACCCAGTCCAGACGTGGGCAATTGGGCAAGTGTTGGTGGATATGCCCCTGTTTTAGGTGGTTGGTGTACCCCTACCTAAATAAAATGCTTAACAGGTTTTTTTATACCGCTTTATAATTTCAATCAAAGCGGTTTACATTGTAATATGTAACATTTTTAATAAAGACTATTTTCCTTACCATGTCTGGACTGGGTCTTTATTCAGATGGTGGTACTGAAATATTTTTAACTTCATGCACTTTGAGATGGCACTATGAATACAGTCTTCTGTGATGAGACAGGACTTTGTGACTTTGAACCTGGTGGTTTAGAAAGTCCATCCTGCTCAAACCTATGTTACAATGCAGATGTTAGTGTTTTAAGTTGAGACGTTTCAGCCGAAACTGGTATCCTCTCTGAGCAGTTATGGTGCTGCCTTTTCACGACAGGACTATTGAAACTATCGTGTGAGGGAACAAAAGCTACATTGAAAGAGGAGGGACCTGCTGACCTCTATACTAAAGATTTTTTTTCATTTTTAATAGCCTCTTCTCTGCCTCATGAGTCAGCTGAAGCTATTCTTCCATGATCGCAGAGAAATGCATCTGTATTCATAGCAGTCCTTCTGCTTGATGTGCTGAACCCAGACAAATGGCAGAACTCTGTGAGACTCATTGCCACTGTCTTTTTCCCCCACAGACTGGGTAAGATCTGAAGCCAGACTTGGTTTGTGTCATGGTCCTATGGCATATAAAGAAATATGTAAATTGTTTGGTAAGAAGATATAAATCTAAAAGAAAAACAACTAAAAGCATGGCTAGAACAAGGGGAGAAGACTCTTCAATGAAAAAGTTGTGAGAGCTTTGTTTCAGCATCTGTTTGGCAAAGCAGATAAACCTGAGGTGACTGAGGGACTGCTGCACAAAGGAAAGAACATGCATGCTCAAAACTTGACATTAGTTCTGAGCCCTGAGAAAACCTTTCCTTGCCAGTCACCCACTTACATGCCGATTCCATTCTGCTCATCAATAGAAGAACATTTAATTTCTAATTAAATGTTCTATGTAAAGCATAAGCATGTTATCCAAGTTGTTTTCTCCTGTTCTATGTGAAGCCAGTTTGTTATGGTCATTTTGTTGTATGTAAACCGCGCTGACAATAGTGCGGTATATAAGAAACTGTAATAAATAAATAAATAAATAATTGAGAGAAGACTCAATCAAGTATTTCTGTGCAATAGGGGCTACCTAACTAGAACAATGTAAAATCTGTCCTTGTTTCATTTCCTGTCAGCATGGAAATGCTGTTCATTAGTCTTTCAGCTCCATTTCTGATACAAATAGTTTTCTATTATGGACTCATTAACATCATATGGAAGCTTCTTTACGGAGGACATTATTAACCATTGTTAAAGCATCAATTTCAATCAACATGGGGACGCTGGATCTTTTGGACAATACCATTGTTATTTTTGGTGGGATGTGTGGATTAGAAAACTTATGGAAGGGGAAAAAATGTTAAATTTAGTGTTAGTCTTAAGGAACAGAAGAAGATAAAAGACCTGAAGCAGTCCAAGGCATTCTTGGGACTGACATGGGGGAAAGTGGTAGGAAAAAGGTTGATAGTTATAAGAAAATACATGAGGGTGGGGAGCAGATATTTGATTGCATATGGAAATGTATAATCCTATCTATCCAAAACTGAAGAATCAGAACTGGAAAATTGGATGAGTCAATCTGATCTCTCTACTTCACTGTTAGTATGTAATAAAATTTGACTCTTTCAGGGGCTAACTAGAGATTTGGCACTGAATTTTACACATACAATTTCTCAGGTGGTTACTGATCACAAAGTTTATAAAAACAAAATCCTACTTATCTCCTCCATAGATACATATTACAGATGTCATTTTATGTAGCAGACAAAAAGGCAAGATATGATCAAAAACACCAAAATCTCAAGAGCATAACATGTCTTGAGTTAATCTAGTTAACATCTGTTCTTTTTATACTTTATTGCAGTCCATTTTTTTTTTCATTCCTTATCTTCTACCGTCTCTCCTTCTCCCTCTCTTCTTACCCACCATCTCTATCTGTTCACTGAAGATTCCTTTTCTCCTTTCACCTATCTCTAATTCCCTATTTAACTCTATCTATATTGCCTGCAGGCTTTCAAAACTATCCTTTTCCCTTTCCCATTGTCTCCCTTCACCTGTATCCTTGTATTCTTCCTTACCCCTTTTTACTCTCATTCCTTCACCCCACCCCCATCTAGTTTCTAATCCCTCTTCCCTTACCTATTCCACACCTCCCATCTTCACTCAATTTTTGCTGCCAGGTGGCTTGTGAAACTACTGCTATTTTCCTCTTTTCCTCCAAGTGTAAATGTGGTTACAAAGAACCCAACGGAGGTGGCAGCAGGAAGCTGAGCCACAAACTAGACAGCATAAGGCTTCATCAACAGTAGACCAAGCAGTTGTGAATGACTGTATTAGTAGCAATGGCTGAAGGCAATCTCCAGTCTTTAATAATGCACTTAATTTATAAAAATTCACATATCATAACCATGTGCAAAGTTCTGAACCAAAGAAGGAAACTAGGCATCATGAAAAGTATACCCATCTTCTTATTGTGATAATTTATTCCCCCAAAAAACTCTAAGAAAAGAAAGTTATAAATTATTTGAAATGAAGTGATACAAGAAATACATATTGAGAAGGAGAAATTTTACTTACTGATAATTTCCTTTCCTGGAATACTGTTAGACCAATCCAGATTAGTGGGTTGCGTCCCCTTGCCAGCAGTTGGTGAGACAGAGAAAAATTCCTGAAACTTTGTGACATCACAGTTGATATAAAAACCCATCCCCCAAGCAGAGCTTCAGTATAACCAATAACAAGCAGCAGGCATTCAAACAGCCAAGGAAGCACAAAGCCAGACCAAAAATGAGTTCATAAACAAAACTCTTATAACAAGCTAAATTGAACAATGTGAAACAGGACTGCAGGCCAAGGAAGAACAAATATGGCGAGGTACAGCAAAGTCACTGATAAGTAAAGAGTCTTAGCTAGGCAATAGACTAAACACAGTTTAGAGGGGGCAGGCCCTGGACTGGTCTAGCAGGATTCCAGGAAAGGAAATTATCAGTAAGTAAAATTTCTCCTTCCAAATACTTCCTGCTAGACCAGTCCAGACTAGTGGGGAGTACCATAGTTAAACCACTCCAGGGCAGGAAGAAACAGCTGCAGCCAAGACAGAGGCTCCAAAGCAAGTTGCTTCTCGAGCTTGGACATCCAAGCGATAGTGACATGCAAATGTAGAGAGGGAAGTACCAGGTGACACCCTGCAAATCTCTAGCGATGCTCACGGGTAGCTTCCTGTCCAGGAGGTAGTCTGGGCCTGCGTAGAATGTGCCCAAAAACCTATAGGCACAGGTTTGTTCAATAAAATATAAGCTGATTCAATGATCTGCTTGATCCAGAGCGCAATGGTCACTTTGGAAGTGGCCGCTCCTTTTCGTGGACCAGAAACCAGGACAAAAAGGTGATCAGACAGACGAAACTAATTAGTGAGTTTGAGATAACAGCATAATATCCTACTAATATCTAACAGGTGAAGGACTCTGTTGTCACCCGAAGATTGCTCCTTAAAAAAGGAAGGAAGCACAACCAATTGACTGACATCAAAATCTGAAAGGATGTTAGGCAGAAAAGAGGGCACTGTTCGAATGGTAACCCCCCTGGGGAAAAAGACAGAAAAGGATTGCGGCAAGGAAGTGCCTGGTGCTCCGAAAGGCGCCATGCCAAAGTGACTGCTATAAGAAAAACAGTTTTGAGAGATGCCCAACGGAGAGGCTCAAACGGGGCACAGGTGAGCACGCGAAGCACTAAGGACAGATCCCAAGAAAGGACAATTGGATGAATGGGGGGCCTCAGGGATCGAATGCACTGCAGAAAAAGCATACTCGCTCACCTGTAACAGGGGTTCTCCAGGGACAGCAGGAATCAGTCCTCACATATGAGTGACGTTGGCGCCAACGGAGCCCACATGGAAACATCTCCCTAGCTTTCAAAGAAAGACTTTGGGAGATGCACCATAAATGCGTAGTCCCCTGCCTGCCCAAGAGCACCATCTTGCCTCAGTCTAATGAAATAGTTAAGATGGCCAAAATAAAATATGGTAAAGAAGCAACTCAGAGGAGAGAAGGTTGTGAGGACTGATTTCTGCTGTCCCCGGAGAACACCTGTTACGGGTGAGTAATTACGCTTTCTCTGGGAACAAGCTGGAAGTCAGTCCTCACATATGGGATTCTTCAGCTACAGGCTATCGAAAACAGTACAAAACGCCATGGGTGACCAGAGAAGGTGAGCCATGAGCTGCAGCAGTTGAGACCCAACTGAGAGACACGCGCAAGACCCAAGTGTCTGGCGGGGAACCAGCACTCCAATAGTCTGAACACAGAAAGGTCGGAGGGCAGGAGCTGCCAACCCCAAAGAGATTACGGAGTACGGCTTGACCAAAGACGCTGTCCTGTCAGGACTCCCTCACCAAGCAGTATAGTAAGCTGCAAAGGTATGGACTGAAGACCAGGTGGTGATCCAGCAGATTTCCATCACAGGTACAGAACGCAGATTTGCTACAGAGGTAGCGATGGCCCTGACATGGTGCGCCATGATCTAGTAGTCAAGTGAGATCTGAGCCTTCTCATAGGCGAGGGCAATGCAGTCTGCCAGCCAAGTGGACAGAGTTTGCTTGGTTACTGGAAGCTCCAATCGACTGGGGTCATAGGTGAAGAACACCCGTGATCTGGCCACAATACCACAGGTCTTTCGGTCTCTGGTCCCTCAAGCAGTGAGAAATAAGCAGATAGTAACACAGAACACAATCACACACAAAGTGCTACTTTCTTTGAGCTCAGAGGGAAAGCAACAGAAGGTCCATGGACACAGCACGGTTCCACCTCTGTTGGATTCAAAGTCTTCCTCCCTTGAGCCCTTTTTATTAAAGAAAAAAGGGAAGTAACAGTCATTAATCATAAACATGAAATAACACAAGGTGTCGCTAGAATTCTTTTACAGAGTAAGAGCTGATTACAATGTATTGGATGAAATTTACTTGATTATGACAGAATTATTTATAATTGCAGAGTTGCAGAAATTATGCTGTGCCAGCAGTGACCTATAGTTGACTGCACAATGAACTATGGTTGCACAATTCATAGCCTATGTTTACTCTTTATGCTTACGTTAACAATGTTCTCAACTATTTTAAAGACAGTTACACACAACTCTTGATCATGACATCCTATTCTATTTAAGAGGAAGTAGGTGAAAGGATAAACTTGTGAGTGACATCTATCAGCACATTTTAGAGATCTGTATTAAGAAATTCATCTATCTTCAATTACATATTGGGGATTCTGGTATCCCTTTTACATGTCCATTCCTACAATAGGAGACAAAAGAGCTGAAGTGCTCTGCGGTGGCCATGAGTCCGCTGAAGATAGAAGGACAGGGCCCTCTTACAATCCAGAGTATGGAGAATGGTTTCTACCTTGCTGGCATGAGGCCTCGGGAAAAAGGTGGGGAGCACCACCTTCTGAATGAGGTCAAAGGGGACATCACCTTTGGCAGAAACTTGGGGTATGTATAGAGCACCACTTTGTTCTTGTAGAACCTTGTGTAGGGCGGCTCTGTCATCAGAGCCTGGAGCTTGCTGATCCTGCGAGCCGACATGAGTGCCACGAGAAAGACCACCTTCCAGGAGAGGTACCGCAGGTGGCAAGTAGCCAGGGGCTCAAATGGCGGCTTAGTGAGCTGTGAGATCACCACATTAATATTCCACTCCACCGTTAGTGGGTAGAAGGGGGGCTTAGACAACATAAGGTCCCGGAGGAAACGAGAGATAAAGGACTGAGCCAAGAGGGGCTTGCCCTCAACAGCGTGGTGGTGCACCGCAATAGCGCTCAGGTACACTCTGACTTCAGTCCCACCTGGGACAGGTGGAGTAGGTATTGAAGCACCAGCTGCACTGAGTGGAATGGGTTCACCTGCCTCTTGACGCACCACACTGAAAATCGATGCCACTTGAAGGCATACGCCCTTCTCATGAAGGCCTTGCAGAAGTCCAGAAGGACCTCCTTAACATCATGTAGAAGGTTGAAGGGAGCTAGAGCTACCCTTTCAGCAGCCAAGTCGTGAGCGACAAGGACCCCAGGTTGAGGTCTAGGAGAGAGCCTTCCTTCCTGTGAAAGTAGTCCTGGGGTGCAGCCCCCCAGGGGAATTGGAGACGTCATCAGCAGACAGAGAAGCAGCAGGAAGCAAGGTTGCCAGGGCCACCAGGGGACTACCAGAATCAGTGATGCCCTGTTGCACTGGATCTTGAAGAGGGTCTTGGCGACCAGCTGAGTTGGCGGGAAGGCATAAAGGAGGCCTTCTATCCATGGGATGAGGAACATATCTGTCACCACCCGGGATGAGTGCAGCTGGCGAGAGCAGAAGCGGGGCAACCGCATGTTGTCTGGGCTGGTGAACAGGTCCACTAGGGGGACACCCCAGAGTTGGAAAACCTGGAAGGCCAATCTGGGGTCCAAGCACCACTCATGCGGCTGGAAGACTCTGCTCAGCCTGTCCACCTGGGCGTTGTCCAGACCCAGGAGATAGACTGCCCGCAGGAGCATCCCATTGCATGTCGCATATGAGGAGAGGGCTACCACCTCCAGGCAGAGGGAGTACGACCCCATGCCTCCTTGTTTGTTGACAAAGAACATTGCAACTCAGTTGTCCATCTGGACCAGCACCAACTGGTGCTGCAAATGGCGGCAAAAGGCCCGAAATATCGCCTGGAGCTCCAGAAGGTTGATCTGCAACTGGCACTCCATCTGAAATCACTTGCCTTGGGTACAGAGGTCCACGCAAGGAGCTCCCTATCCTTGCAGGGAGGTGTCTGTAGTAAGGACATTCTGGGGGGTGGGTGCCTGGAAGGGCATTCTGGCCTGAAGGTGGCAGGCGATCTGCCACCAGTTGAGGGAGTTCACCAGTTGGTGGGTCACTTTAAGCCTTTCTTGAAGCCTGCCCATGACTTGTGTCCACTGGGAGCGCAGGCACCACTGAACCACCCTCATATGTAGGTGGGCATAGGGGGTTACTGGACTGTGGAGGCCATGTGGACCAGGCGAGCGGACACCGACTGGCAGTGCTTCATTTCTGTGACTAGCCCCCTGAGGCATTCTGCCCTCTCTAGAGGGAGGAAGGCCTTAGCCTGGAGGGTGTCCAGCTGAGCTCCTATGAACTCCAGACATTGAACTGGAAAGAGGTGGAACTTGGGCTAGTTAATGACGAACCTCAGATGCTGCAGGAAGTGGATGGTGTGCTTGGTGGTATGGAGGACTTCTGCAGCTGTGCTTCCCCTTATGAGCCAGTTGTCAGAGTAGGAAAAGAGGAAGGCCCCTTGGAGACTAAGGTGGGCTGTTACCACTGCCAGGCACTTGGTGAAGACCCTCGGCGATGGTGCCAGCCCAAAGGGAGTAATCCTGTACTGGTAGTGCCCACTTTCCATCACAAACTGGAGGTATAGTCAGTGGTTGGGATGATCAGAATGTGTGTATAAGCATCCTTCAGGTCTAAGGAGCATAGCCAGTCTCCCTGTTGAAGGTAAGGCAGCAGTGCTCCAAGGGAGAGCATCTTGAACTTCTCCTCACCAGAAATCTGTTCAAGTCCCTTAGGTCCAGGATAGGCCTGAGGCCACTTGTTTACTTGGGAATGAGGAAATATCTGGAATAGAAGCCTTTGCCCCAGAGATATTTGGGCACTGGCTCCATCGCCTTGTCCGCGAGGAGGTCTGCGAATTCGGTAACTAGCAGAATATGGTAAAGGAGAGGCCTTGCAGTTTCTCCTTGGAAGAACAAGGGTGGTGTCTGTTGCAGGTGGAGGAGGTATCCCTCCTTAACTACTTGCAGCACCCAGGAATCTGTGGTGATGGTGGACCACCTGTGGACAAACAGGGCCAGACATCCCCTTGTGGGCTGCTGAGGGCCTCCTGGGGAAGAGGCGGCCATACCCAAGGAGTCAAAAACTCCCTCCAGGCTGGGCCAGGGCTGGCACCTGGGTCTTAGGGGTTTTAGACTTGTAGGGACTGTGTCCTTGCCCGTTGGACTGTTGCCCCTGCTATGTGGCAGAGAAGGCCTGGTACTGCAGGGCACTACCAAACATTCCTTTCTTTCTTGGGAAGATAGGCTTCTTCCCCGAGGCCTTCTTACGGGGGTGCACTAAGGTCTTCTTTGAAAGTCTGGTCCTGGTCAGGAACTCAGTCTCTATCTCAGCAGTCTTGTCTGACATGGATTTTCCAAAGATGTTCTCTCCGGTGCAAGGGACATTGATGAGTTTGTTCTGGACCAACTGCTCAAGGTCAGATGGCTGCAGCCATACCTGATGTCAGGCCCCGATGCCCGTGGCAGCCACTATGACTGAGGATTCAAAGCCATTGTATGCTGTTCGAGACAAGAACTTTTGCCTGGAGAGTATCCAATTGCACCCCTTTGAACTCTAGGCGCTGGGCCGGAATGAGGTGACGTAGTTTATGACAAACCCCAGGTGCTGCAGGGCATTGATGGTATGCCCAGTAGTGCATTGTGCCTCTGGAGGGAAGGAAAAAAATCCATCAACTCATCAGGGGAGGTGGGAGGGTAGTGAGGACTGATTCAGGCTGTCCCTGAGAAAGCGTAGTTACTCACCTGTAACAGGTGTTCTCCAGGAGCAGCAGGAATCAGTCCTCACTTATGGGTGACGTCGGCGCCGACGGAGCCCTCGCGGAGCAATTTTCCCCAGCTTTCAAAGAAAGCCTTTGGGAATTGCAGCGCGCATGCGCGGTCGTCTTCCCGCCCGAGGGTGCCATCTTAGCCAGTCAGATGACATAGCTAAAAAAGACAGCATAAAAATTTGCAAACAGAACATAAGCAGACGATTGCAACTCCAAGGGGAGGAGGGAGGGTAGTGAGGACTGATTCCTGCTGCTCCTGGAGAACACCTGTTACAGGTGAGTAACTACGCTTTCTCCAGGACCAAGCAGGAAGTCAGTCCTCACTTATGGGACTCCCAAGCTCAAGGCTACCGGAGACCCTAAGCACAAAAATGAGCTCCCTCTAGCTCAGCAGCACAGAAGGAAAGAATCTTCGCTGAATTATCACCCACCGGCAGCCCACATCCGGGATGGAGGGTAGGAGTTGCTCAGACCTCAAAGAGATTACGGAGGACTGCCTGTCCGAAAGCACTGTCCCTGCGGGACTCCCTCTCGAGACAGTAATGGACCGCAAAAGTCTGGCTCGAAGACCAAGTAGCGGCCCGGCAGATGTCTGCCAGCGGAACAGAGCGGAGGTAAGCCACTGACGTAGCCTTTGCCCGAACGCAATGAGCCGTGACTCGACTTTCTAAGGAGAGTCCGGCTGCCCCATAAGCCCAAGAGATACAGTCCGCAACCCAGATGGACAGAGTACGCTTGGAGACCGGGAGCCCCAATTTATTGGGGTCAAAAGACACAAAAAGCTGAGCAGCTTTACGGTACTCCCGCGTACGGTCAAGGTAGAAGTTCAAAGCCCTTCTACAGTCCAGGGTATGGAGGACCGTTTCAGCTCGGCTGGAGTGTGGTCTGGGAAAGAAGGTTGGAAGTACCACCTCCTGATTGATGTGAAAAGGGGAGACCACTTTTGGAAGAAATTTTGGGTGAGTCCGTAGGACTACCCTATTTTTGTAGAACCGAGTGTAAGGGGGATCAGACACGAGGGCCTGCAATTCACTTACGCGTCTAGCGGAAGTGAGGGCTATCAAGAACAGTGTTTTCCAAGACAGAAAACGGAGAGAACAGGTAGCCATAGGTTCAAAAGGCGGACAGGTGATCCGCTGCAAAACCACATTCAGGTCCCAGTCAGGCGCTGGCGGGCGCAGAGGTGGTTTAAGTAGAAGGAGACCTCGGAGAAACCTCGCTACGAGAGGGTCGCTGGAGAGAGGTCTACCGTCCACCGGCACATGATGTGCCGAAAGAGCACTGAGGTGAACTTTGACGGAGTTGGACTTAAGTCCCAGATTAGAGAGGTGTAGCAAGTATTGCAAGATCACCGACACCGGGCAGGAGAAGGGATCCTGAGACTGTTGGGTACACCAGACGGCAAAGCGACGCCATTTAAGGGCGTAGCATTTGCGGGTAAAAGGGCGTCGCAAAGCTAAGACGACCTCCTCCACCTCAGCCGGCAGGAGAAGGGGAGCAAGGACTACCCTCTCAGCAGCCAGGCCATGAGGTTGAGACCTGAGGTTGGGGTGTAGTAGAGACCCCTGATCCTGAGTGAGGAGATCCGGTTGTACCCCCAGAGGGAATGGATCCTCCACCGCTAATTGCAGTAGGAGCGGAAACCACGGCTGTCTGGGCCAGCGAGGGGCCACCAGGATCATGAAGGCGTCGTCTCGGAGCACCTTGAAAAGAGTCCGAGAGACTAGCGGGATGGGAGGGAAAGCGTACAGAAGGCTCCCCGACCATGAAATTAGAAAAGCGTCCGCCGCAACCCGAAGGGGGTGTGGCTGACGAGAGCAGAAGCGAGGAAGCTGCCGGTTGTGAGGACTGGCAAAGAGATCCATCGTGGGGAGGCCCCACTTTAGGAAGAGCTTCTGAACTACCAAGGGATCCAGACGCCACTCGTGCGGCTGGAGGATCCTGCTGAGTTTGTCCGCCAGGCAATTCTCTTGGCCCGGGAGATAAACTGCCTTGAGGAGAATGCCGTGACTGACGGCCCAAGAGCAGAGCTTCTGTGCCTCCCGGCAGAGGAGGAAGGAGCCCGTGCCCCCCTGCTTGTTCACGTAGAACATGGCAACTTGATTGTCCGTCTGGACAAGGACGGACTGGTGAGAAGTCAGGTGGGAGAAGGCCTTGAGAGCCAGGCGGATCGCCCTGAGCTCCAGGAAGTTGATCTGCTGAGCAGATTCCCACGTGGTCCAGAGGCCCTGAGTACGTGCCCCTTGGCAATGTGCTCCCCAGCCCAGGAGGGATGCATCCGTGGTCAGCATCCGGGTCGGCTGAGGTGACTGGAAAGGCATTCCGAATATCAGGTTCGGCTGCCGAAGCCACCACCGGAGAGACGAGATCAGCGGCTCGGAGACGCGCACTAGGTCTGCTAGGCCGCCTGTGGCTTGTCGCCACTGCTGGCGGAGACACCATTGAGCAGGCCGCATATTCAGGCGGGCATTGGGGGTCACATGGACGGTGGAAGCCATATGGCCGAGCAGTCTCAGGAAGCGCCTGGCGGAGACCAGGGGCTGGCTGCGAAAACGGTCGGCTAGGTCCATGAGCCGTTGAGCCCTGTCGAGCGGTAGGTATGCTCGCGCCTGAGGAGTGTGCAGCCTTGCGCCGATGAACTCGAGATCCTGTGAGGGGAGCAAAGTGGACTTTGCGAAGTTTATAACAAAGCCCAAGTGCTGCAGAAGAGTCACCGTGCGGCGCGTGGCGTTGGTGACCTCCCGAGCGGACGCTGCTCTGATGAGCCAGTCGTCGAGGTACGGAAAGACATAGAGGCCGTGAAGCCGGAGATGGGCCGCCACCACCGCGAGACATTTTGTGAAGACTCGCGGCGCGGAGGACAGGCCAAAGGGCAGTACTCTGTACTGGTAATGATTTCCTGCCACCACAAACCTTAGGTATTGGCGGTGGCTTGGGTGGATAAGGATGTGCGTGTAGGCATCCTTTAGATCCAAGGAGCATAGCCAATCTCCCTGCTGGAGGAAGGGCAGAAGGATTCCAAGGGTAAGCATTTTGAACTTCTCCCGCACAAGGAACTTGTTGAGGATGCGCAAGTCCAGGATGGGTCTGAGGCCCCCTGTTCTCTTTGGTATTAGAAAATACCTGGAATAAAAGCCTTGACCTCTCAGGTGGTGTGGCACCGGTTCCACCGCCTGTTCCTGCAGAAGACCTGCTAACTCCCGAAGGAGTAATTCCCTGTGCAGAGGGGGTCGTGGAGGTTCTCCCGGAAAATAGGAGGGAGGGACCTGGTGGAAGTGGAGAAGATAGCCTTCCCGCACGACTTGAAGCACCCAGGCATCTGCGGTGATGCTGGACCACCTGTGGGCGAAGTGAACCAGCCGGCCTCCGGTGCTGGGAGGAACCAGCGGGGGGGGAGAGGCTATGCTTTGTGAGTCAAAAACCCCCACCCTGCGGAGCAGGGGCTGGTGGTGCAGGCTTGGGGGCTTGCTGCCTACGGGACCCGTTACCCCGTCCCTTGGCCTGCTGGCCCTGTTGGGGAGCTGCAGGGGCCTGATAATGGGGGTATTGTTTGTAGGCAGCCGCCTTCCTCGGGTAAAAGGACTTTTTCCCCGAGCCCTTCTTTTTCTGGGAAGGGGCGGAGGTCTTCCTAGAAAGCCTGGTCCTGGTGAGAGTCTCAGTCTCAATTTGCGCAGCCTTTTCCGCCATGGGCTTGCCAAAGAGGTTTTCGCCTCGGCAGGGGACATCGACCAACTTGTCCTGCACCCAGGGCTCAAGGTCTGACGACTGAAGCCAAGCCTGTCGGCGGGCACCGATGCCGCTGCGGCCACTCGAGCCGATGCTTCAAAGCCATCATAGGCTGCCCGGGACATGAACTTTGAGCATTCCCGAATGCCAGTGGACAAGGCTAGGAACCTCCGCAAGGGTTCCTCGGACAAACCAGCGGAGAATCCGGCTAGCTCTTTAGCCAGATCCCGGAGATACATGCCCATGTATAGCTGGTAAGTCTGGACACGACATGCGAGCATAGAGCCCTGGAAACACTTCTTGCCAAGGCCATCCAGGTTACGGGCCTCCCTGCCAGGAGGCACCGAGGAGTGCATCTTCTGGCTCTTAAGACGATGCATGGCCGATTCCACTACCATGGAATGGTGTGGCAGCTGTGCCTTTTGAAAGCCAGGGCTCTTGCGGACTCGATAGATAGAATCGACCCGCTTGCTCAGGACCGGCGAGGAGGCCGGACTCTCCCACATGCGGAAGAGTAGTCGTTCCAGCATAGGAGGAACCGGTACAGTAAAGTGTTCCCTCGCGGGAGAGTCATACTGGAGGGCGTCGAGCTCTTCGGCTCGAGGCTCCTCCTCGGGATCCGCAGGGAAGGCCAAAGCCTTGGCCATATCCCTAACGAAATCCGAGAACCGGGCATCCTCCGGGGGGGACTGCTTCCGAGGCTCGGACTCCGGTGAGTCCGAGGGGACACACCGAGTCCGGAAAGAATCAGGCGACTCTTCCTCCTCAGACTCCCAGACCGACTCCGACGAGGACTCGGTGGGGTCGGCCCGGGCAGGGCGCGGCGCCAGCCGCCCCGACGCCGAGGGAGTCGGCGTCGGCGACCTCGGTCCCGAACGGGAGGCCGAGGGTGACCTCGACCGAGGATCGACTCGAGTTCTCATCGACTCGAGGATCGGCTCGGTCTCCGGGGTCGACTTGGACGTCGACGTCCCGGCGGTCGGGGCAGCGGCGCCAGCGAGGCCAGCGAGCAGTGCCCTCTGCTGGTCCATGAAGGCAGACAGTCTGCTCTCCAAGGCCGTCAACCTGAGTCCGAGCTCAGGTGACCCAGCAGCCCCCGACTCGGGCCCCGACGGCGTCGGGCCCGACGTCGGCTGTCGCGGAGGCGAGTCCAGGAGGACCACAGGACTTACCCGAGCAGGCATCTCCGACTCCAGGCGAGGTCGCTTCGGGATGTGTTCCTTCTCCAAGGACCCGGGGTGGCTGTCGGGGCTATGCGACCTGGCCCTCGCGGAACCAGGAGCGTCCACCGACGCCGCCCTCGCGGGTTTCACCTTCTGACGATGGTCCCCGGAGGGAGAACCCCGGTCGGAGGAACTCCGGCGACGGTCCGAGCTGGAGCCTTTCGACGCGGAGGCCTCCGACGAGGTCCGGGTACGGCTGGGGTCAGCGAAGATTCTATCACGCTGATGCCGCCGACTTCTCAACGCTTTTGAGGACATTTTGCCGCAGGGCCCACAGATCAGTTCCTCATGATCCGGGGCCAGGCAGCGGAGGCAAAAGTCGTGTGTGTCAGTTAGTGACATATTTCAGTCACACTGACCACACCGCTTAAACCCACTGGCAGCCATCGGGGGAAAAAGGGCCCCTGCGAGGTCAAAGGACCGGGCTGCCAGGGAAAAATCGAAAACGAAAGCTGACAAAGTCAGAAAAACCGAAAAAAGTAAGAGGACTCGTGACCGGCGTCGCGAGTCCGGGCGGGAAAAAGATCGGCGTCGAACCGAAGGAAAAAGAATAAAATAATGAAGAAAATCTACTTTTTCGCGGGGACAAGACGGGGACGTCTGTAGGGCTCCGCGGAAAAAAGAAGACTGGCTAAGATGGCACCCTCGGGCGGGAAGACGACCGCGCATGCGCGCTGCAATTCCCAAAGGCTTTCTTTGAAAGCTGGGGAAAATTGCTCCGCGAGGGCTCCGTCGGCGCCGACGTCACCCATAAGTGAGGACTGACTTCCTGCTTGGTCCTGGAGAACACCTGCTACAGGTGAGTAACTACGCTTTCTCCAGGAACAAGCAGGAAGTCAGTCCTCACTAATGGGACTACCCAGCTTCAGGCTACCAAACCTGTAACCAAAAAATGCCTCTGCGAGGCCATGAGCAGAAGCCAATGCCCAAAGGAGCCCGAGTCTTTGGGTCCCCAGGACGAAACGCTCAGTAGCCTTCGAGAAGGGTCGGAGGGCAGAAGTTGCTTATACCCCAAACAGATTACGGGGAACAGCCTGGCTGAAGGCACTGTCCCGGCGGGACTCCCTCTCTAGGCAGTAGTGTGAGGCGAAAGTGTTCGCCAAAGCCCAGGTCGCAGCCCGGCAGATGTCCATCAGAGGCACTGAGGGGAACGAAGACACCTTGGCTCGGACACTATGTGTTGTGACCCGCTGATCCAGCGGGTCGTGCATAGGCGATGCAGTCTGCCACCCAAATTGAGAGGGTGCGCTTTGTGACTGCCTGCCCCAGGCGATTGGGACTGTAGGTCACAAAAAAATGGCCAGACTTGCGATGAGGCTGGGTATGCTGCAGATAGAAGGCAAGAGACCTCTTGCAATCCAGTGTATCCAAAACCGGACGGCTGGTTGGCATGGGTTCTCGGGAAGAAGGTCGGTAAGACTATCTCCTGATAGAGATGAAAATCCAAGACAACCTTCGGCAGGAACTTGGGGTGGGTACGGAGGACCGCCCTGTTCCTATAGAATCTGGTGTAAGGGGCTTCAGCCATGAGAGCCTGCAGTTCACTGACTTGGCGGGCCGAGGTCAAAGCCACCAGGAAGATCACCTTCCAGGACAGGTGACGAAGCGAGCACGTCGCCATTGGCTCAAAGGGTGAACACGTCAGCTGCATGAGCACTACGTTCAGATCCCATTCTGCCGGAGGAGGCCGGATGGGAGGTTTGGACAGCAAGAGGCCCCGCATGAAGCGGGAGATCAAGGGCTGCCCCGAGAGGGGTTTGCCCTCTACGGGGAAGTGATGTGCCGAGTGACAGAGTTTAACTTCAGCCCCTCCTTCGAGAGATGGAGAAGGTACTGTAGGACCTACTGAGTGGGACATGAGAAAGGGTCGATCTGGAGCTCAGAGCACCATACCGAGAAGCATCGCCACTTGAAGGCATAAGCTTACCTCATCAAGTCCTTCCTTGACAGGAGAAGGACCACCTCCGGGAGGTCGTGTGGCTAGGGTGACCCGTTCAGCCGCCAGGCTGTGAGGGACAATGAGGTCAGGTTCGGGTGTAGCACCCATCCCTCCTCCTGCGTCAGCAGGGCTGGGGCACAGCCCAGGGGAATCGGAGGCTCGGATACGAGCCAGAGCAGGAGTGGGAACCACGGTTGAGGAGACCACGAGGGAGCGACAAGTATCATCGACGTTCGTTCCCTCTGAGCTTTGTGGAGGGTCCTTGCAATGGAGAGGAGTGGGAGGGAATGCGTAGGTAAGTCTTGAGGTCCAGCTCAAGAGGAACGCATCCCACGCCTCCCTGCTCGGGTGCGGGACTGGGCCGCAAAAGTGGGGAAGCTGCATGCTCGCCGAGCTGGCGAATAGGTCCATGGTCAGGGTCCCCGACCATTCGTCCAGCCGCCATTCGTGAGGGCGGAGGATCCTGCTGAGTTTGACCGCGAGGATGTTCTCGTAGCCCAGATGGTAGACCGCTTGTAGGGTCATCCCTCGATGGAAGGCAAAGGAGCAGAGGAGGGCCGCTTCCCAGCAGCGGAGGCGTGATCCCATGCCCCCTTCCTTGTTGATGTACAACATTGCTACTCGATTGTCGGTCTGTACGAGTACCGACCTTCCTTGGAGATGGCCCTCAAAGGCCCACAGGGCCCATCGGACCGCAGAAAGCTCGAGCAACTTGATCTGTTGTGTCACGTCGCCACCGCTTGCCTCAAGCTAAGAGGGGCGTGGTTATTTTATAGGAACTTTTTGTTGTCTGCTTTTTTAGCCCTTTTCAACTATTTCCCCGTAGTGCCTTCTGGGAAAGGTAGTCTCTGCTTGGCTGTATGTGTGCATCAGACAAAAAGCTCTAGTTAGGCTCCAAGGGTTAAGGCAAATGACAGAATTTATTTTACACAATGGTTCGTTATCACCACGTACAGGATATTGGTTCAGGTCTCTGTGAAACAGAGTATTCTCCCAAAAACAAACACAAACTGAAAATGTCTGTTTAAAGGTTTTCCATATTGTAGGATACACAGTCTTAACAGAATGGATAATTCACTTCCTTTGTAGCCTTGCTGGCCAAAAGCACAAACAAAAATCACATTCACTGTCCGTGATAGTTACTCACCTGTAACAGGTGTTCTCCAGGAGCAGCAGGAATCAGTCCTCACATATGGGTGATGTCGGCGCCGAGGGAGCCCCCGTGCGGAGCATTTCCCCAGCTTTCAAAGAAAGCCTTTGGGAATTGCAGCGCGCATGTGCGGTCCCCTTCCCGCCCAAGGGTGCCATCTTGCTCAGTCTGATGACATAGCTAAAAGACAGCAAAGAATTAGCAAAATAAACCATATGACTGCAACTCCAAGGGGAGGAGGGAGGGCTGTGAGGACTGATTCCTGCTGCTCCTGGAGAACACCTGTTACAGGTGAGTAACTACTCTTTCTCCAGGACCAAGCAGGAAGTCAGTCCTCACATATGGGACTCCCCAGCTTAAGGCTATCGGAGGCCCCAAGCCGAAAAAATGAGCTCCCTCTAGAGCGTCAGAACGTAAGGAAGGAATCTTCTCTGAGAACGCCCCCGACCGGTAGCCCAACATCAGGGCCGGAGGGAAGGAGTTGCCTAGACCCCAAAGAGATTATGGAGTACTGCCTGTCCAAAAGCACTGTCCCTGCGGGACTCCCTCTCAAGGCAGTAATGGGCCGCAAAAGTCTGGCTTGAAGACCAAGTAGCGGCCCGGCAGATGTCTGCCAACAGAACAAAGCGGAGATGAGCCACTGACGCAGCCTTCCCCCTGACACGATGAGCCGTGACTCGACCCTCCAACGAAAGGCCTGCTGCCCCATAAGCCCAGGCGACAGTCAGCGACCCATATGGACAAAGTATGCTTGGAGACAGGTAACCCCAACTTATTGGGGTCAAAAGAAACGAAGAGTTGAACATCCCTCCGATGCTCCCGCGTACGGTCAAGGTAGAAGGACAATGCCCTCCTACAGTCCAGGGTATGCAGAACCGTCTCAGCCCGGTTGGCATGCAGCCTGGGAAAGAAGGTCGGAAGAACCACCTCCTAATTGAGGTGGAAAGAGGAGACAACCTTAGGGAGAAACTTGGGGTGAGTCCGTAAGACTACCCTATTCCTGTAGAACCTAGTGTAAGGGGGATCAGACACCAGCGCCTGAAGTTTACTTACTCGAAGGACAAAAACAAAAAAATAAAGTGTGGGCTTGATACCGGCGTATCGGGCCCAGGCGGGAAAAGGATCCGGCGTCGAACCGAAGAAGAAGAACAAAAAACAGGAAAATCAACTTTTTCCTCGGCGAAAAACGAACTATGTCCGTCGGGCTCCGCGGAAAAAAGAAGACTGAGCAAGATGGCACCCTTGGGCGGGAAGGGGACTGCGCATGCGCGCTGCAATTCCCAAAGGCTTTCTTTGAAAGCTGGGGAAATGCTCCGCACGGGGGCTCCGTCGGCGCCGACGTCACCCATATGTGAGGACTGACTTCCTGCTTTGTCCTGGAGAAAGTATAGCTTCTCTTCAGCTGCATAAACCTTCAAACAACAAATACAATTCAGGACTGGGGTTTCTAGTCCCACAGGTGCTCCTTGTGGTCTTGGGCAAGCCACTTAACCCTCCATAGCCCATGTTCCCTGTAAAATAGTTATCTCCAAGTTATAATGCCCTGTTCAATGTAATTTCAGTTTATTCAATGTAAACCGCACTAATGCAGAATAGCGCGGTATATAACAGAATGTAAATAAATAAATAAATTCAGGGCACAAGAAAACTCTGTTACAAAAGCTACTTTCTTACCCCAGTGTCCTTGTTCCTGCAGCAGGTGCTTAACAAGCTTTTCACAGCTTCCAGGGTTACTCCTTAGTCCTTGTGACCTTTCCCTTTACCAACATGAGGGAATCAGGGCCACTGGCTTGTGGTCTATGGGTTCCCTTCCCTGGTAAACTCTCTCTCAGGATTGGCTTGTTTTCTCCCTGTTCCTCAGGTTTAAAACCTTGCACACAGAACAGTCCATAGGAATCTCTTCCCCATTTAGCTTTACCTCAGGCTCTTCCAGCTGCATAGGCTCAGACTCTCCCTGTTCACAGTCCTCAACCACCAGTCTCCTGGGGAATCCTGGAGTCTCTCCTGTTTCTGGCTTCAAACCCTCTGGCAGATGTGCTATCTTCCACTTAGCACTCTCCTCTCTTGGAAGCACAGGGGCTCTGCTCGGCTCTGCACTGGTCAAGCTTCGCCAGCTTGCAGCTGTGCCTCGGCTCGTGGCAGTTTGGCTTCCTGCTTCTCCTTCTCCCCTGCTGCTACCTCCATCCTTGCTGCTTCTCCTCACGACGACGACACTGCTCTCACACTCTGGCTTCAGTTTATACTTCCAGGGCTCTCCTTCCACCCCTCCCTAGCCAGGTGATGGCAATCAGCCTGACTTCATGCACCTGCATACTTGGAGCACTCCCTGCCTAATGGGTTCTTGGCTCTGTATCCTCTCCCCTTCCTTCCACTAGGGTGAGCATGGAATTTGGGCCATGTGGAAGTTTTCTGATTCCT
Organism: Ichthyophis bannanicus; assembly: GCA_033557465.1. Classification (NCBI taxonomy): domain Eukaryota; kingdom Metazoa; phylum Chordata; class Amphibia; order Gymnophiona; family Ichthyophiidae; genus Ichthyophis; species Ichthyophis bannanicus. The sequence continues at coordinate 516,071,010 of CM066032.1, read as the reverse complement.
AGCTGTGTTTGTGTCTTTCCTATCGTGCCTCGGTAAAAGGGGGCCCTTTACTAGGGTGAATTCCCTGTCTCTTTGTCCTCCCTCATAATCTGGATTGGCCTCCTTGCCACAGTTGTTGAGACTCTTCAGGTGACCATTGCCCCTGCGTGCACAGTGCAACGTGCACCGCAGTGGGCTCCCCATCCCAACAGGGAAGCGTCCATTGTCAGCACTAGTTCATGCTGCGGGGCTTGGAAGGAAAGTCCTCGAAGAAGGTTGTGGGGGTCCTGCCACCAGTCTAAGGCCCTGTGAAGGTTGAGGGAGACCTGAATGGGGTCCCTGAGGTGACCGGAGGCCAGACTCCACTGAGTGCTGAGGCACCACTGGGCCATCCACATATGCATGTGGGCATGTGGTACCACATGGACGGTGGCGGCCATGTGCCCCAGGAGGCGCAACATAGTCCACACCGTTACCTGATTGTTGCTCTGGAGCTGGGCCGCCAATGCTCGGATGCGAGCTGCACCATCTGCCGGCAGAAAAACGATCGCCCGCTGTGTGTCGAGGTGTAAGCTGATAAACTCCAAGGCCTGTGCCAGCTCGAGGTGGGACTTGGGGTAGTTGACAAAGAATCCCAGACGCTCGAGGAGGATGATTGTGCGTGATGTCGCAAGGTGGGCTTCCCCGGCCTAGGGCCCCATGACGGGCTAGTCGTCGAGGTAAGAGAAGACCGGTATGCCCTGCCATCTGAGGGAGGCAGCCGCGGAGAAGCACTTTGTGAAGACTCACGGAGCAGATGTGAGTCCGAAGGGAAGCACCCTGTATTGATAATGCTCCCCCTTGCACCCTGAAGCGCAGGAACTGCCTGTGCTGGGGTGAATCAGGATGTGGGTGTAGGCGTACCTGAGATCCAAGGAGCATAAGCCAGTCGCCCTGCTGGAGGAAGGCCAGCAGAATGCCAAGAGATAGCATTTTGAACTTCTCCTGCACCAGAAACTTGTTTAGTTTTCAGAGTTCAAGGATGGGCATAAGCCCCCTGTCTTCTTTGGGACAAGGAAGTACTGGGAATAGAAGCCCCGACCTCGAAAGTGTGTCGGTACCCTCTCGACCGCTCGCTGGGCGAAGGAGGTTGACTAACTCCCGCTGCTACACGGGGAGTCGAGAAGGCTCCGCTGGGGAGAAGGGAGGGGGAAGCCTGACCAAACAGAGATGGTAGCCGTCCCGGACTTCTTGAAGGACCCAAGTGTCTGACGTGATGGACGCCCACTGAGGGGCGAAGGACAGGCATCCCCCCACCAGCTGCAGTGCTGCCCGGGGTCACGGGGTAAGGCATCAAGGAGGAGAGGGGGTTCTCGCCGGGATGACCCACGGGAGACCTGGCACCATCGCCCAGGGCATCCGAGTCTGTTCGAGGTACCTTACGAGGCCGCTCCTTGTCCGACTCTCGGGAACGCCAAGGGGGGCTAAGCGACTGAGCATGGGGGGGCTAAGCGACTGAGCGTGGGAACGTGAGCGCTTGTCGGGAGCACCCGACAGCAACTTTGAGGTCTTCTTCTTTTTATGCCACTCCACTTCAGGGCAGGGGACCACTGGTCGGAGTGCCGTCTTGAGTGCGGAGCCGAGGTGGAGGACTCCACCGGCGGAGAGAAAACCGAGGGAGCCATCGGGGATTCCAAGGCAGCCTTTCGGAAAATGCCCTCAGACTTCTGTTTATGGCTGAGCAGGGCTTTGGAGGACATTTTCTTTCAAAGCGAACAGAGCTCTGGATCATGGTCGGCTCCGAGACACCGTAGACAACAGTCATGGGTGTCCATAACAGACATGTTATTGGAGCATCTATTGCAATTTTTGAAACCGGTGGCCATCGGGGCAAAAAGGGCCCACGTGAGGTCTAAGACCCACGCGGCCAGTGGTTAGGAGAAAAAAAGGGCACGAAGCCCATCAACAACGAAAATTAGGAAAAAAAATATCCCCTTGGCTCAATAGCGATAGGAACAAAGAGGAGGATGGGTAGAATAACTGTATATCCTGACTGTCTTCTCGAGGCTCCTGATAGTCAACCAATGGCGAGACCTCTCCTTCTTCCTGGCCAGACTCAATATTCATAGAATGTTCATCTGAAGCACTGTCACTGTCTTCCTCTGCAGGGCGCCAATCCCCTGGAGGGGAGGAGATATTCTTGGCCAGATCTAAAGAAGCTCTAGCCAAACTTTGGCAGGCATGCATTCTAGACAGAGGATCAGTGGCAGTCCGAGTAGTTGAAGTCCCTGAGCACCACATATCCCAGGCCTGATGGAATACCTGCATAAACTGAAGATCAGAACCGTCAGTTGAAGTCTGCATAAGTTGAACAGAGAGTTGTAGAGAATGAGCAGGCTACTCAGGCAATAAAACCGGAGGAAGGGCATCTTCAGATGGTTTATGTTTACTTAAAAATTTGATATACCGCCCTTCCACAGCATTACCCTGAGGTAACCTAAAGGGAGCTAAAGCAAGAGACCTGGAAGGGCTACTGGAACCAAGACCTGCAGACGCAGAAGGAACCCCTTAATTGGAACTACAGGAGGAACAGAAACTACCTGTCAAAGTCTTACATTTCTTTTCACAGTCCAAGCAGTGCTGTAGGGAAGGCAACATTTTCACAACAGGATAAAAGAAAAAGTCACAGGAAGAGCCGGGGAGCCAAAAACCAACAGACTCTGAAGAATGGTAGCCACGGCACAAAAATTATGGCAGGAAACAGCAAAAACAGAGCCGGGAAGCAGCCGCCGACTGACCGCGTGAAGAGATGCAGGAAAAAGGCAACTGCAGAAAACTGAGCACACCGAAAAAAGAAGGGAGGCGTACGTGGTCAGAACAACAGACTGCCGAAAAACAGATCAAGACGCTGCTTTAAAAGAGAACTGCAAAAGAAATAAAACAATCACTGCTCTTGAAGGAGGAAAAACAGATGAAGGAAGGAAGGATCCGCAGAAGAAAAAAAAAACTGGAGTTAGAAAAATAACAAAAGGCGACTGCTAACTTAGCTAATAGAAGTCTTATTTGCAGAACAGTCAGAACAGAAGGCTGCAACTGCTCCTCATGAGCAGCAGCACTCCCTTCAGAGGTGCTCTACTGGTCCTCTTGACCAGAAGCACTTCTGGGAAATGAAGAAAGGAAAACTGTCGGCAAAGAGGGGGCACCACAGTTTGCACAATTGGCAAAAATACACTGACACCAAATCTCTTCTCAGAGAATGCCAGGAGCTAGGAGAAGTCCACCATCTGTTGAGACAGAGAAAATACTGAAGCTTCCCTTGGGGGATGGGTTTTTATACCAAGAGTGATGCCACAAAGCTTCGGGAATTTTCTCTGTCTCATCATCTGCTGGCAGGGGGACACAACCCACTAGTCTGGACTGGTCTTGCAGGATGTATTTGGAAATATGCATTACACCACTCTAAAGGAGATCAAAGAGTATGTTGGAGCACAACAACAAAAAAAAATTAAATAAAATGGAGAGGCTATGATTTGTTAAACTACCAAGTATGCTAATTTGCTTTATCCCAGTTGTAATTTTACTTTCTTCTATGATATGCAGTATTATCACCTACTGCAACAATTTAATTTAATAAACGCTGTTTTTGTAAAGAAAGCCTTTTAAATATATGCTATATATAATCCAGGAGTTCTCAATCCAGTCCTCGCAGCATAGCCAGCAAAGAGTAGTTACTCACCTGTAACAGGTGTTCTCCAGGAGCAGCAGGAATCAGTCCTCACATATGGGTGACATCAACGTCGATGGAGCCCCCATGCGGAGCAATTCCCCAGCTTTCTAAGAAAGCCTTTGGGAATACAACCACGAATGCGCGGTCCCCTTCCCGCCCAAAGGTGCCATCTTGCTCAGTCAGATGACATAGCTAAAAGACAGCACAAAAAACAAATGAACTATGTACAACTGCAACTCCCAGGGGAGGAGGGAGGGTTGTGAGGACTGATTCCTGCTGCTCCTGGAGAACACCTGTTACAGGTGAGTAACTACTCTTTCTCCAGGACCAAGCAGGAAGTCAGTCCTCACATAGGGGCGACTCCCTAGCTCTGGGCTACCAGGAACCCAGGCTGAAAAATAGAGCTCCTTCTGTGAAGCCTCAGCATCAGGGAAAGAACTTTACTGAGAAGAGAACCCACCGGTAGCCCAACAAGAGGGCTGGCGGGCAGGAGTTGCCTAAACCTCAAAGAGATTCCAGAGTACTGCCTGACTGAAAGCACTGTCCCTACGGGACTCCCTCTCCAGGCAGTAGTGGGCTGCAAAAGTCTGGCTTGAGGACCAAGTTGCAGCCCTACAGATGTCTGCCAACGGTACAGAATGGAGATGAGCTACTGATGCAGCCATTGCCCGGACACGGTGGGCTGTGACTCGACCCTGCAAGGGAAGGTCTGCTGCCCTGTAAGCCCAGGTGATACAGTCCGCCACCCAAATGGACAAGGTACGCTTGGAGACAGGCAACCCCAAGTTGTTTGGGTCAAAGGAGACGAAAAGCTGAGTAGCCCTTCTATGACCCTTAGTATGCTCAATGTAGAAAGACAAGGCCCTTCTACAGTCCAGGGTATGCAGGACTTCCTCAGCCCGGCTGGCATGGGGCCTAGGGAAGAATGTTGGAAGAACCACCTCTTGAATGAGGTGGAAAGAGGAGACTACCTTCGGGAGGAACTTAGGATGAGTCCTAAGGACTACCCTGTTCCTATAGAAACCAGTGTATGGCCTGTCACAAACCAGGGCTTGAAGTTCACTCACTCGTCTGGCCGAGGTCAGTGCCACTAGGAAAAGAGCCTTCCAAGAAAGGAAGCGGAGAGGACACTTAGCCATCGGTTCAAAGGGAATGCGAGTAAGCTGCTGCAAGACCACATTCAACTCCCACTCAGGAGCTGGTGGACGTAGAGGAGGCTTTAGCAAGAGCAAGCCTCTGAGGAACCTGGACACCAAGGGGTGAACTGATAAAGAGTGCCCTTCCACCTGTGAGTGGTGGGCTGCCAGAGCAGAAAGGTGCACCCGAACACAATTAGACTTAAGACCCTGATTAGACAAGTGCAGCAGGTACTGAAGCACCACTGGCACAGGACAGGAGAAAGGTTTCTCCTGGCGTTTATCACACCACAAGGAGAACCGCTTCCACTTCAGGGCATAGGTCTTTCTGGTGGATTGCTTCCTAGAGGCCAAGACCACCTCTTCAACTTCCTGGGACAGGCCCCAGGGGGCCAGCACTACCCTTGCAGCCTCCAGGCTATCAAATTGAGAGTTTTGAGATTGGGGTGCAGAAGGGAACCCTGATCCTGAGAAAGAAGATCGGGTTGCAACCCCAGAGGGAGTGGGGTGTCCACAGCCAGCTGTAACAGAAGCAGGAACCAGGGCTGTCTCGGCCATCTGGGGGCTACCAATATGACCGAGGCCCTGTCCCTTAGAATCTTGAACAAGGTTCGGGCTACCAGGGGCGTGGGAGGAAACGCATATAGGAGGCCCTTGGACCATGATATCAGGATGGCATCCGCTGCGAATCTCGTGGGATGCGGTTGCCTGGAGCAGAACTGAGGCAGCTGCCAGTTCAGGGGACTGGCAAAGAGGTCTATGGATGGAAGTCCCCACTTCAGGAAAATGTTCTGAACCACCAAAGGGTGCAGTTGCCATTCATGAGACTGTACAACCCTGCTCAATCTGTCTGCCAGGAAATTTTCCTGGCCAGGAAGATAGACTGCCCTGAGCAGCATATTGTGTTGAAGTGCAAAAGAGCATAGGGTCTGCACCTCCTGACACAGGAGCTTGGACCCATTGCCCCCCTGTTTGTTCACACAGAACATCGCCACCTGGTTGTCTGTCTGCACCAAGACAGATTGGTGGGCCAGGGTGTGAGAGAAGGCCTTGAGGGCTAAGCGTATCGCCCTGAGTTCCAGGAGATTGATTTGTTGTGTGGCCTCCCAAGGAGACCACAGGCCCTGTGTGCACTTGTCCAGACAATGTGCACCCCAGCCCTGCAAGGAGGCATCGGTTGTGAGTACCACAGTGTAAACAGGTACCTGAAAGAGTAGTTACTCACCTGTAACAGGTGTTCTCCAGGAGCAGCAGGAATCAGTCCTCACATATGGGTGACTGACACCGATGGAGCCCCTGCGGAGCATTTCCCCAGCTTTCTATGAAAGCCTTTGGGAATACTGCACGCATGCGCGGTCCCCTTCCCGCCTAAAGGTGCCATCTTGCTCAGTCAAATGACAGCTAAAAAACAGCACACAAAAATGTAAAATAAACTATGTACAACTGCAACTCCCAGGGGAGGAGGGAGGGTTGTAAGGACTGATTCCTGCTGCTCCTGGAGAACACCTGTTACAAGTGAGTAACTACTCTTTCTCCAGGACCAAGCAGGAAGTCAGTCCTCACATATGGGTGACTCCCTAGCTCTGGGCTACCAGGGAACCCAGGCTGAACAAGAGAACTCCCTCTAGTCCCAGCATCAAAGAAAGGCTTTTCACTGAAAGAACCTCCACCGGTAGCCCAACGGAGGGCTGGAGGGCAGGAGTTGCCTAAACCTCAAAGAGATTCCAGAGTACTGCCTGGCCAAAAGCACTGTCCCTACGGGACTCCCTCTCCAGGCAGTTAATGGGCCGCAAACGTCTCGCTTGAGAACCAAGTTGCAGCCCTGAAGATGTCTGCCAACGGTATAGAGCGGAGATGAGCTACTGAGGCAGCCATTGCCCTGACACGATGGGCCGTGACCCGACCCTGCAAGGGAAGGTCAGCCACCTTGTAAGCCCAGGTGATACAGTCAGCCACCCAAATGGACAAGGTACGCTTGGACACAGCTAACCCCAAATTATTAGGGTCAAAAGACATGAAGAGCTGAGTAGCCCTTCTATGCCCCTGTGTACGATCAAGGTAGAAGGATAAGGCCCTCCTACAGTCCAGGGTATGCAGGACTGCTTCAGCTTGGCTTGCATGAGGCCTAGGGAAGAATGTTGGAAGAACCACCTCCTAGTTGAGGTGGAAAGAGGAGACAACCTTTGGAAGGAACTTTGGATGAGTCCGAAGGACTGCCCTGTTCCTATAGAAGCGAGTGTAAGGCTTGTCACAGACCAGGGACTGAAGCTCACTTACTCGCCTGGCCGAGGTTAGGGCTACCAGGAAGAGTGTCTTCCAGGATAGGAAGCGGAGAGGACAAGTAGCCATTGGCTCAAAAGGTGGGCAAGTCAGTTGCTGCAAGACCACATTCAACTTCCACTCAGGGGCTGGAGGACGGACAGGAGGATTGAACAAGAGCAAAGCTCTGAGAAACCGGGACACTAAGGGGTGAACCGACAGAGAGTGTCCTTCCACCAGTGAGTGGTGAGCTGCTAGAGTTGAGAGGTGGACCCGAACAGAATTGGACTTAAGGCCCTGATTGGATAAGTGCAGCAGGTACTGAAGCATCACTGGTACAGCACAGGAGAAAGGATCTTCTGTACGCAGCTGACACCAAACAGAAAACCTCTTCCATTTCAGGGCATAGGTTCTTCTAGTGGACTGCTTCCTAGAGGCCAGGACGACCTCCTCAACTTCTTGAGGTAGGCCCCAGGGAGCCAAAACTACCCTTGCAGCTTCCAGGCCATCAAATTGAGAGATTTGAGATTGGGGTGCAGAAGAGACCCCTGGTCCTGAGAGAGGAGGTCGGGCTGCAACCCCAGAGGTAGTGGCGTGTCCACTGCCAGTTGAAGCAGAAGTGGAAACCAAGGCTGCCTCGGCCACCTGGGGGCTACCAGAAGGACCGAGGCCTTGTCCTGTAGAATCTTGAACAGGGTTTGGGCCACCAGTCGCGTGGGAGGAAACGCATAGAGGAGGCCCTGGGACCAGGAAATCAGAAAAGCATCTGCTGCTAGCCGCAGGGGATGCGGTTGCCTGGAGCAGAACCTGGGGGCAGCTGTCTGTTCAGGGGACAGGCAAATAGATCTATGGATGGAAGTCCCCATTTCAGGAAAATCTTCTGAACCACCAACGGATGGAGTTGCCATTCGTGGGGCTGCAGAATCCTGCTCAACCTGTCTGCCAGGTAATTTTCCTGGCCAGGAAGATAAACCGCCTTGAGAAACATGTTGCGCCTGAGCGCAAACAAGCAAAGGTCCTGTGCCTCCTGACAAAGGAGCCTGGACCCAGTGCCGCCCTGTTTGTTCACATAAAACATGGCTACCGGATTGTTTGTTTGTACTAAGACAGACTGGTGGGCCAGGGTTTGAGAGAAAGTCTTGAGGGCTAAGCGAATAGCCCGCAGTTCCAGTAGACTGATTTGCTGTGTGGCCTCCCAGGGAGACCACAGGCCCTGGGTGCACTTGCCCAGACAGTGTGCTCCCCAGCCCTGCAGGGAGGCATCGGTTGTCAACACCACTGTGAACCCAGGTGGCTGAAAAGGCATCCCTTTCAGTAAGTTGGGAGGATGCAGCCACCAACGTAGGGAGTGCAGGAATGGTCCGGACACCCTTATTCTGTCGCTGAGGCTCCCTGTGGCCTGCGACCACTGAGTTCTGAGGCACCATTGCGCAGGCCTCAAATGAAGCCTGGCATTGGGAGTCACATGTACTGTCGAAGCCATGTGGCCAAGAAGCCTAAGGCAGAGCCTGGCGGAGACCAGTGACCTGCTGAGAAACTGGTTTGCCAAGGTTATCAGTCTTTGGGCTCTGTCCTCCGGCAAGAAAGCCTTCGCCTGCCGAGAGTCTAGCCTTGCCCCTATGAACTCCAAGTTTTGGGAGGGGAGCAAAGTGGACTTTGCAAAGTTTATGACAAACCCCAGGTGTTGGAGTAGAGAAATCGTTCGGAGGGTGGCTTGCCTGGCCTCCTGGCACGTCTGACCCCTGATGAGCCAGTCGTCCAGATAGGGGAAGACAAAGATGCCCTGATTCCTTAAGTAGGCCGCCACCACTGCTAGGCATTTGGTAAAGACCCTGGGAGCGGAGGTGAGGCCAAATGGCAGCACTCTGTACTGATAATGGTTTCCTCCTACAATGAACCTGAGGTACATTCTGTGGTCTGGATGAATGAGGATGTGAGTGTACGCATCCTTTAGATCTAAAGGAGGTAGGGCAGAAGTGTTCCAAGAGTAAGCATCTTGAACCGCTCTCTCTCTAAGAACTTGTTGAGATTTCTGAGGTTGAGAATAGGCCTGAGGCCCCCTGTTCTCTTTGGTACTAGGAAGTATCTGGAGTAGAAACCGTGACCTTGTAGGTGGGGAGGCACAGGCTCCACTGCCTTGTCTCGCAACAGACCCTGAAGCTCCTGCAGGAGGAGGGCTGTATGGAGAGGAGGCCTTGGAGGCTCTCCTGGCAAGTAGGGAGGAGGCAACTTATGAAAATGAAGCATGTAGCCCTTGTGGACTATGCTTAAAACCCAATTGTCTCCTGTAATGGTTGGCCACCGGTGGGCAAACAGGGCTAGTCGACCTCCTGTACAGGGATGGGACAGCAGAGACGGAGAGGCTATGCCTTGGGAGTCAAAAAACCCCACCCTGCTGAGTGGGAGCAGGAGCAGGAGCCGGAGGCTTGGGGGCCTTCTGCCTACGGGGCCCATGTCCCTGCCCCTTGGCCTGCTGACCCTGTGGGGGAGCGGGGGAGGCCTGGTAAGGTGGGAACTGTTTGTAGGCAGTCGCCTTCCTCGGGTAAAAGGACGAGCCCTTCTTCTTATGTGAAGGGGCAGAAGTCTTTCTAGACAGCCTTGTCCGCGTGAGGTGCTCGGTTTCGAGCTCAGCATCCTTCTCGGCCATGGGCTTGCCAAAAGGGTTCTCACCTCAGCAAGGGACATCGACCAACTAGTCTTGTACCCATGGCTCGAGGTCCGATGACTGCAGCCATGCCTGGCGTCGAGCCACGATGCCGGCTGCCGCAACACGGGCCGAGGCCTCGAAGCCATCGTAGGCTGCTCAGGACATGAACTTAGAGCATTCCCGGATCCCTGAAGACAAGGACTTGAACCTCTGCAAAGGTTCCCCGGAGAGACCAGCAGAGAACCCGGCAAGCTCCTTTGCCAGGTCCCGCAAGTACATGCCCATGTACAGCTGGTAAGACTGGACACGGCAAGCAAGCATCGAGCCCTGGAAGCACTTTCTACCAAACGCATCCAGGTTCCGGGCCTTCCGGCCGAGGGGCACCGCGGAGTGCATCTTCTGGCTTTTCAGATGATGCATGGCCGATTCCACCACCATGGAATGGTGCGGTAGCTGCGCCTTCTGAAAACCAGGGCTCTTACGGAGTCGATAAATGGAATCAACCCGCTTGCTTAGAACCAGCGCCGAGGCCGATGCCTCTTGCGTTCCTGGTCGGGGGACCCCCTGTCCGAGGAACTTCGACGGCGCTCGGGATCGGAGAGTCATACTGGAAAGCCTCGAGCTCTTCGGCTCGAGGCTCCTCCTCGGGGTCCGCCGGGATCGCCAAAGCAGTGGCCATATCCCGAATAAACTACGAGAACCGGGTATCCTCCGGAGGGGATCTACTCTGGGGCTCAGACTGCGGTGTGTCCGACGGGACGCACCGAGTCTTGAAGGTATCGGGGGGACTCCTCGTCCTCCGTCTCCCAGGTGGACTTGTCCGAAGAGGAGTCGGGCTCCGACCGCGTGGGGCCCGGCAGCACCCGCCCCGATGCCGAAGGCATCGACACCCTCGGTCCCAACCGGGAGGTCGAGGGTGACCGCGACCAAGGACGACCTCGAGCCTTCATGGTCTCGAGTATCGGCTCGGTCTCGAGTATCGGCTCGGTCTCCGGGGTCGACTTCGACGTCGATGTTCTGGTGGTCGGGGCAGATGCGCCAGCGAGGCTGGCCATCAGCACCCGCTGCTGATCCATGAAGGCAGACAGTCTGCACTCCAAGGCTGTCAGCCTGAGACCCAGCTCAGGAGACTCAGCAGCCACCGACTCGGGCCCCAGAGGCACCGGGCCCGACGTCGGCTCCCTGGGAGGAGAGTCCTCGAGGACAACAGGACTTACGTATACAGCAGACTCCAGCTCCACACGAGGTACTTTTGATGGCTTCTCCTGTTCCACGGGCCCGGGACGGCGGTCAGGGGTCTGAGACCTAGCCCTCCAGGAGCCAGGGGCCTCCTCTGACGCCGCCCTCGCGAGCCGCTTCTTCCTCTTTCGCTCCCGCTCGGGGGACCCCCTGTCCGAGGAACCCCAACGATGCTTGGGGTCAGACTCCCGAGACGTCGAGGCCTCAGACGAGGTCTGGGCCCGGCCGGAGGCCGAATCAGAGAAAAGCCTTTCCTTTTGGTGCTGACGACTTCGCAGTGCCTTAGTGTACATTTTCCCACATGGTCCACAGATCTTAGGATCATGATCAGGACGGAAGCACCGAAGGCAGCAGTCGTGTGTGTCGGTGAGAGACATTAGTTTCTTGCACCGATCACACTTCTTAAAACCACTGGAAGCCATCAGGGAAAAAAGAGCCCCCACGAGGTCAAAGAACCGGCCTTCCAGGGAAAAAGAAAAAAGGGCGTGAACGCCAGCCACAAAGGGAAAAACACGAAAAAATAAGATTGGGCTCGATACCGGTGTACCGAACCCGTCGAGAGGGGGAACCGGCGTCGAACCGGAGAAAAAACCGCAAAGAAATCGCAGGGATTCAAAGAAAAAAAATCTAACTGTTTTCCAGGTGAACTAGGACAAATGTCCGACGGGCTCCACGGAAAAAGAGAGACTGAGCAAGATGGCACCTTTAGGTGGGAAGGGGACCACGCATGCGTGCAGTATTCCCAAAGGCTTTCATAGAAAGCTGGGGAAATGCTCCGCAGGGGCTCCATCGGTGTCGATGTCACCCATATGTGAGGACTGACTTCCTGCTTGGTCCTGGAGAAAAGGAATTCCCTGTAGAAGGTTTGGGGGGGGGGGGGTGTAGCCACCACTGCAGGGAGTTCAGGAAGGGTTTGGACACCCTTACTTTGTCTCTTAGGCTTCCTGTAGCCTGCTTCCACTGAGTCCTGAGACACCACTGTGCAGGTCTCACATGCAGGCGGGCATTGGGGGTCACATGCACTGTTGACGCCATGTGGCCCAGGAGCCTTAGACAAAGTCTGGCGTATACCAGTGGGTTGCCTAGAAACCGGCTGGCCAAGTCCATCAGCCTTCCTGCTCTGTCTTCTGGCAAGTAAGCTTTTGCGTGCAGGGAGTCTAACCATGCCCTATGAACTCCAGGTTCTGGGAGGGGAGCAAAGTGGACTTTGCGAAGTTTATGACAAAGCCTAGTTGTTGCAGGAGAGACACAGTACGGAGGGTGGCTTGCCTGGCCTTCTGGAGAGTCTGACTCCTGATGAGCCAGTCGTCCAGATAGGGGAAGACAAATATACCCTGGTTTCTCAAGTAGACCGCCACCACCGCCAGGCACTTTGTGAAGACCCGTGGGGCGGAGGTGAGGCCAAAGGGCAGTACTCGGTACTGAAAATGATTTCCTCCTACCACGAACCTTAGGTATTTTCTGTGGTCTGGATGAATGAGGATGTGAGTGTACGCATCCTTCAGATCTAAGGAGCATAGCCAATCTCCCTGCTGGAGGTAGGGCAGCAGTGTTCCAAGAGTAAGCATCTTGAACTTCTCCTTTTCCAAGAATTTGTTGAGATTCCTCAAGTCCAAAATGGGCCGGAGACCTCCAGTTCTCTTTGACACAAGAAAGTACCTGGAGTAGAAGCCCTGCCCCAGCTGGTGGGGAGGTACAGGCTCCACCGCCCTGTCTTGAAGAAGACCTTGCAGTTCCTGGAGAAGGAGTTCCTGATGCAGAGTAGGCCTTGGAGGCTCCCCTGGGAAGTAGGAGGGGGGTACTTGATTGAAATGGAGCAGATAGCCCTTCTGGACTATGCTCAGTACCCAAGCATCTTTTGTGATGGGCAGCCACTGGTGGGCAAACAGGGCCAACCAACCTCCCGTGCTGAGATGGGCCAGCAGAGGTGGAGAGGCTATGCAGTGGGAGTCAAAAACCCCCTCCCTGCTGAGCAGGAGCTGGAGGCTTGGGGGCTTTCTGCCTACGGGGCCCATGTCCCTGCCCCTTGGCCTGCTGACCCTGCTGGGGAGGCCTGATAATGAAGGAAAGGTTTGTAGGCAGATCCCTTCCTCGGGTAAAAGGTCTTTTTCCCTGAGCCCTTCTTCTTATGAGAAGGGGCAGAAGTTTTTCTGGACAATCTTGTCCTTGTCAGAGTCTCAGTCTCGAGCTCAGCGGCCTTTTCGGCCATGGGCTTGCCGAAGAGGTTTTCACCCCGGCATGGGACATCGACCAACTTGTCCTGTACCCATGGCTCGAGGTCCGATGACTGCAGCCATGCCTGGCGTCGAGCACTGATGCCAGCTGCCGCTATGTGGGCCGAAGCCTCGAAGCCATCATAGGCCGCCCGGGAGATGAATTTGGAGCATTCCTGGATCCCCAAGGACAAGGACTTGAACCTCTGCAAAGGTTCCCCGGAGAGGCCAGCTGAGAACTCGGCTATCTCCTTAGGCAGGTCCCGCAAGTACATGCCCATGTACAGCTGGTAGGACTGGACATGGCAAGCAAGCATCGAGCCCTGGAAGCACTTTCTGCCGATGGCATCTAGGCTTCGGGCCTCCCTGCCGGGGGGCACCGCAGAGTGCATCTTCTGGCTCTTCAGACGATGCATGGCCGATTCCACAACCATAGAATGGTGCGGCAGCTGCGCCTTCTGGAACCCAGGGCTCTTTCGGACTCGATACATGGAATCAATCCTCTTGCTCAAAACCTGTGCCGAGGCCGGTGCCTCCCACATTCGGAGGAGGAGCCATTCCAGCATCTGAGGAACCGGCACAGTAAAGGCCTCCCGCAGGGGAGTCGTACTGTAGGGCATTGAGCTCTTCGGCTCGAGGCTCCTCCTCGGGATCCGCAGGAACATTCAAAGCCTTGGCCATGTCCCTGACAAACTCCGAGAACCGGTTGTCCTCCGGTGGGGACCTACTCCGGGGCTCGGACTGCAGTGAGTCCAAAGGGACACATCGAGTCTGAAAGGTATCGGGGACTCCTTGTCCTCTGTCTCCCACGCAGATTCATCCAAGGAAGAGTCGAGGGTCTCCGACTGTGTGGGCTCCGGCAACACCCGCCCCGACGCCGGGGCCATTGGCGTCGACGCCCTCGGTTCCCGAACGGGAGGTCGAGGGAGACCGAGTCCGGACTCGGGCCTTCATGGCTTCAAGAACCGGCTCGGTCTCCGGGGTCGACATAGACGTCGACGTCCCGGTGGTCGGGGCAGATGCACCAGTCAGGCTGGCCATCAGCACCCGCTGCTGATTCATGAAGGCAGACAGTCTGCACTCCAAGGCTGTCAGCCTGAGTACAAGCTCAGGAGACTCAGCAGCCACTGACTCAGGCCCTGGCGGTGCTGGGCCCGACGTTGGCTCCCTGGGAGGAGAGTCCTCGAGGACAACAGGACTTACGTGCTTGACAGACTCTGGCTCTACACGGGATACCTTAGTTGGCTTCTCCAGCTCCAAAGGCCCGGGGCGGCGGTCAGGGGTCCGAGACCTGGCCCTCGAGGAACCAGGGGCATCCTCCGACGCCGCCCTCACGAGCTTTCTCTTCCTCTTATGCTCCCGACTTGGGGACCCCCTTTCAGAGGAACCCCAACGAAGCTCGGGGTCTGACTCCCGAGACATCAAGGCCTCTGATGAGGTCCGGGCTCGACCGGAGGCAGAGTCAGAAAAAATTCTCTCCTTCTGATGCTGCCAGCTTCTGAGTGCCTTAGTGGACATCTTCCCACATGGGACACAGACCTTGGGATCATGGTCTGTCCCGAGGCAACGCAGGCAGCATTGTGTGTGTCGGTAAGAGACATGAGCTTCTTACAACGATCACACTTTTTAAAACTACTGGAGGCCATCGGGGAAAAAAGGGCCCCCACGAGGTCAAAAGACCGGCCCTCCAGGGAAAAAGAAAAAGAGCGCAAACGCGTGCCACGAAGGGCAAAAAACTGAAAAATAGAGATTGGGTCGATACCGGCGTACCGAATCCAGGCGGGAAGGGGAACCGGTGTCAAACCGGACAAAAAGAGTGAAAATCACAGAAAAAAAAAATCAAACTTTTCCGGGTGAGACGGACTCACGTCCGTTGGGCTCCACGGAAAAAGAAAGACTGAGCAAGATGGCACCTTTGGGTGGGAAGGGGACTGCGCATGCGTGGGTGTATTCCCAAAGGCTTTCTTAGAAAGCTGGGGAATTGCTCCGCATGGGGGCTCCATCGACGTCACCCATATGTGAGGACTGACTTCCTGCTTGGTCCTGGAGAAGTCAAGTTTCCAGGATAAGCACAATGAATATGCATGAGAGAGATTTGCATTCAATGGAGGCAGAATATGCAAATTTCTCTCATGCATATTCATTGTGCTTATCTTGAAAACCTGAATGGCTAGATGTATTCTGAGGACTGGGTTGAGAACCCCTGATCTAATCCTTTGCTTGTGCTATTTCAAAGAATCTTTGTGAACGCAGTTCTCAGATAAGTAAAATAAGTTCCTGAATCTGTTCTACCACCCAAAATATAAAACTAAAGCAACTTCATTATTTTTCCAAAAGTTCAATGATAAATGCACTTACCAAGCCTGAGAACTAAAGCCATACCAAGCCAGCTGAAGCATTTGGAAACCAAGGCCAAGGAGGACTGTATTTTTGTTCCCTATTGACCTCATAAGGATGCTAAGAAATAAAGTCTGGGAGAAGGAATAAAACACACAAAACGTCTAACTGTAATGATTAAATATTTTTTCTACTCATATTATAATACTAGTCTCTTATTAATTATACTGAGCTATTATAAAAAATGAAACTTCATTTACAATGTTATCAGACAACAGTTCCTAAAAACAAAATACTCATTTCTCCTTATCCAGCCAACTCACTCCTAACTATAGTAAATTTTCCAGCTTTGCTACGCACCTAGTGGATTCCATTTTCAGATTTAATTACTCACATGTTGAAATCCACTACTGTTCCTGAAGGTAAGGTTTTTATCCAGGTCCATATTGTCTGTTCAGCATTTAGGCAGAGGTTCATAACTACACACACATCTCATCATTTTGCCTTATCAAACATTTATGTCAATGTCTTTACTAATACTATAGGACCCCTATTTATTTATTTATCTTTCTTATATAGTACAGGGGGAAGTCCACTTCTTTCAGACGTCCCACTTGGTGCCAGGCTTCAAGCTTTTATTGTGTAACTGACAAAAGCACCAGAACCAACATAACTAATCTGAGCAAAAAAATCAAAACAAAACAAACCTACAACCAACCTCAATTAAAAACCTATATTTAAAGGTTTGGACAAGTTCCTGGAGAAAAGGTTCATAAACAATTATTAAAGAGGATCCGGGTAATCCACTCTTTTCCCCAATACAAGCATTATGGAACCTGTGTATCTTTTTGGGAAACTGCTAAGTACTTGTGACCTGGATTAGCCCTTGTTGGAAACAGGATACTGGGCTTGATGGACCTTGGTCTGACCCAGTATGGCATTTCTTATGTTCTTATGAAATCTTTTTATTTAATTACATTTTTCAACCTAGACTAGCCGCCTAATGCTTACAGCACTATGTTAGCTGCCATTCTTCCTATGCTCTTTTTTTTGGAGGGGGGGGGGCGAGGGGGTTTACAACTTGGAAGCAGACATTAAATTCTCCTGGTCCCCTCCCAAACGTTGGGGATGAGGAAGAGCCTGTACTCCCAGCTGCCCCTGCCAGCTCCCAAACGTTGGGGAGGGAGAAAGAGTGGACCCCTCCAAGACCACCCAAAGTTCAGGCCAAGCTCCCCAATATACTCAAAGGAAAGATGGGTCAGTGTGGGGAGGGGGGCCCTGGTACCACTGGGTTCTGCACTCCAGGGCTTTGTAGTCAGTTACTGCCACTCTACACCCATTGATCTACTCTAGGATGCATAAGAAATCTTCTCCCATTTCAAGTTGTCCAATGTGGTGCAACCTGCTCAGGTTTAAAACATACATTTGCAGGAGACTGCGAAATACTGGGGAGAGGAGTGTTGCACAGTACTCTTATACTGTCACATCATCAAATCAGTGGTTCTCAGTCTCCATCTGCTAAGCATTTCTACATCTCACTATAACAGAAAAGAAAACCTGTCCTATCCGCATCTGTACTACTCATAATGATTATATCCCACATAACTTGTATATGTATTTAATAATATAATGTTAATGTACATAATGTATATAGTGTTGCACTGTTCAGTGCTATCTGTTCAACATTTCTGTTTACTGTACATTGGTTATAGTTATATGACGTTATATGTAAAACAAATCCATGATTTGTTGCCTGTTATTTGTGAACCGCAGCTGATCTTAGGAAGCTGCGGTATATAAGAGATTGTTAAATAAAATAAAATAAAGGAAGGCATAAACCCATACGTCTGGACAGGGCTGGAGGAACAATGAGGAAAAACACTTTATAGCAGAAGACAAATTCCAAGGTACTGATCAGATGGGGTTGTGCTAGATATCTTAGGGAAAAAGACACTTGGCAGGTGGGTTTCTCTTTTCCTACCAGAACAAGGTTCAGGTTATGAAGTAACAAATGGCTGTTGAAAGACTGGTTTTAAAGACACGCTACAGCAGAAAAAATTCTATAATATACTTTGATCTTTCCCCTAAACAGCCAATTTACATTTACAATAGATAATGAAAGCAGGAAGTGGAACTAACTGGTTTCTTTATGAGCATGTTAGCCACATCAAAATATTAACTTCATTTCTGCAGGGTTTCTTTATAACTGCCTGCACCCTTACATGTGCCCTTACCTGGAAAAAAAAGGTAGAAAAGGATATATGGCAGTGTCATTTATATACCTGCAAGATGTGAATGTACAAGGCACAAGCCTCGTCAAATTAGTGTAAAAGTGAGTAAGCTCAGGAGTAATCTATGGAAATATTTTTTACAGAAATGGGGGAGATAGATAGAACAGCTTCCTGGAGACAGCAGAGTCAAGGACAAAATCTGAATTAAAGAAAGGATGGGATGAGCGCAGAGAATTTCTGAAGGCGAGTTAAGCAAATGATGTATACGGGTAGCCTAGACAGAACATAGTAGATAAAAATCATACAGCCTATGTTTGTTTCACGATGTTTGCATTCCTTTTATGTTAAATTTATTTTAGTAGGTTCTCTTTAACAAGCTGTGACATGCACATAGAGTATCACAAAGGTTCATTTTCTCTGCCTCAGGCATGCCTGTAAAAAGAGACATTGTAACACCTCTCACTGCACTTTCTCCTCCTATACCCCCTTTCCTCTTGCAGTACTTGGCACCTTGGACTTTTCCCTCCTCCCCCCCTCTCCCCCATTCCAAGTATTTTATTCAGCCGCTCCTCTCCTCTTCTGTCACCAAGGGGTAGGTTGCTAGAGGCATTCTGCAGATCTTTTGTGACACCTTCTCCTCATCTTGCACCAATAGGACAGATCCCTGATAAGTAGCCTGCTGGTTTCTTTGCCACAGCCATGGTGTGGGGTTGTTTTTTTGTGTCTGCCTCAAGTGTTGGCACCCCATGACACCAACTTACTTATGTCTCAGCTCTTCTTCAGATCAACATGGCATGGAATTCCCCACTACCTTACTTCTTTTTCCTTGGGCCCTCTTTCTGACTTTATTCACATGCATCAGTTTGTTTGTGCCAGAATGGATGGACAGACAGAAAGATGAACTCTACCGCATGTGTGAAACATACCTAAAAAGGAATATATTTTTATAGATGGAATATTTAATAAATTTGTTTATGATGACATAATTATCAGATTCCATAATTAAATCAGAGCTACATCCAAATAAAATACTCAGTGAGCTCCCATTTTACCTGGATAAATCTATGCCGAAACGTATTAACCACAATGCAAATTAACACTTACCTGAGCTACTATGGACAGAATTCCTACCACAGCTATGAATGCTGCAATGCTGATAGAATTAAAACCAATAATCTGCGGAGAAAAAGAAATGTCATTAACTATAGATGATATTTTATTTTTTAACAGGTTTTTTTATGTTGCTTTATCATTTCAATCAAGGCAGTTTATATTGTAACAAACCTGGTAATATACATTAAACAAGGACATTCATAACTTGGATTTTTCTGAGGCAATAGAGGGTTACGTGACTTGCCTAAGGCCCAAGGAGTGCTAGTGGGCATTAAACTCTGGTTTCTTAGTTCCCAAGCCAGTGCTCTAACCATTAGGCTATTCCTCCACTCCATTTTTACAAAACTAAAACTGCTATATTAACATATTATACTACCAGTTGTACCATGGGAGCCCAAATTCATAATACGATATCCAATAATGCTGCAAGCTAAAATGGTACCATATAAATGACAGTGAGTGCCACTACAGATACTTTTACTATTTTTATGCTACAGCATGGTTTAAAAACGTGATATTGGTTAGAACATGTTATGGAGTTTTAACTTTAGTCTATAAATTAAATATAATTTTAGTATCAAAGGATATGTAAAACAGTACAATATGTGGGAAAAGTGTAGTTACTCACCTGTAAAAGGTGATCTCCGGGAACAGCAGGAATTAAGTCTTCACATATGGGTATTGTCGATACCGACGGAGCCTGTGCGGGAACGCTCCCCAGCGTCCAATAGGAAAGCTTTTGGGAGCATCCCACTGTGCCTTCGCCATTGCCTTCCTGCCTTTCCAACTCTCCCTCTTCAGATGAGTTTACAGCTGAGGCAAAGGAGAGAAGGAGAGAAAGAGAGAGAAATACAACTCCTAGGGGAGGTGGGCAGGTTGTGAAGACTCAATTCCTGCTGTTCACGGATATCACCTGTTACAGGAGAGTAAATACGCTATCTCCAGGAACAAGCAGGAATGTAGTCTTCACATATGGGGACTCCCCAGCTGAAAGATGCCAGGGAAATGACCCCAGAAAGCTGCGAAACCCAGTTTGAGATGGGTCATGCTTCCTCCCGAAGATCTCTGGCATCGAACCCCAGGAAGGAGGGTAGGAATTGTTCTAAGTCTGAAAGAGATGCTGGAGAACAGCCTGGCCAAATGAGGCATCCCGACGGGAGTCCTTGTCTAAGCAGTAGTGGGCTGCAAAGGTGTGTACCGAAGCCCAACTGGCTGCTCTACAGATGTCATCAATGGACACTGAGCGAAGGTTAGCCATAGAGGCTGCCATTGCTCTCACATTGTGAGCTGTGACATGACCTTCGAGAGAAAGTGTAGTTTCATATGTGAGGACTGACTATAGCTAGGGAGTCTCATATGTGAGGACTGACTTCCTGCTTGTTCCTGGAGAAAGCGTAGTTACTCACCTGTAACAGGTGTTTTCCAGGGACAGCAGGAATCAGTCCTCACATATGGGTGACGTCGGCACCAACGGAGCTCTCGTACAGAGCAATTCCCCAACTTTCAGGGAAAGCCTTTGGGATTGCATCGCACATGCACGGTCCCCTTCCCGCCTAAGGGTGCCTTCTTGCTCAGTCAAATGACATAGCTAAAAAGACGGCAAAATTAATAAAATCAATAATAGGACTGCAACTCCAGGGGAGGAGGGAGGGTCGTGAGGACTGATTCCTGCTGTCCCTGGAGAACACCTGTTACAGGTGAGTAACTACGCTTTCTCCAGGAACAAGCAGGAAGTCAGTCCTCACATATGAGACTCCCTAGCTATAGGCTACCGAGAACCCATAGCTGAAAAATGGCTCCCTCTAGAAGAGCCGTAGCAGCTGCAATAGGAATTCAGCAGAAAACGCAACACCACCCCCCCCCCCCCCAGTAGCCTGACAACAAAGGGTTGGAGGGTTGGAGTTGCCTAAACCCCAAATAGGTTACGGAGTACCGCCTTTCCAAAAGCACTGTCCCGTCGGGACTCCCTATCCAGGAAGTAATGGGCTGCAAAAGTCTGGCTTGAAGACCAAGTTGCGGCCCGGCAGATGACTGCCAGCGGAACAGAGCGGAAGTGAGCCACTGATGCGGCCTTAGCCCTGACACGGTGGGACGTGACTCGACCCTGCAACGGGAGGTCGGCCGCCCTCTACACCCAGGCAATACAGTCTGCCACCCAGGTGGAAAGTGTACACTTGGAGACAGGTAACCCCAGCTTACTGGGGTCATACAAGACGAAGAGCTGAGTAGCCCTTCGATGTCCCTTCGTACACTCCAAGTAGAAGGACAATGCCCTCTTACAATCCAGGGTATGCAGGACTGCCTCTGCCCGGCTGAAATGTGGCCTGGGAAAGAAGGTTGGAAGAATCACCTCTTGGTTGAGGTGGAAAGAAGAGACCACCTTTGGAAGGAACTTCAGGTGAGTGCAGAGGACCAACCTATTCCTATAAAACCTTGTGTACAGTTTATCAGTTACAAGAGCATGCAGCTCACTCACACGTCTGGCTGATGTGAGTGCACCAGGAAGAGCACCTTCCAGGAGAGGAAGCACAGATGGCAAGAGGACATCGGCTCAAAAGGTGGGCGAGTAAGCTGCTGTAAGACCCATTCAAATCCCACTCAGTTGCCGGAGGACAAGCTGGGGGTTTCAGCAGATGCAGACCTCTGAGGAATCTGGACACCAGGGGGTGAGCCGAAAGAGGTTGCCCCTCCACTGGGGGGAGGAGTGGCCTAGTGGTTAGGACAAGGTACTTCAGGCCAGAGGGCCGGGGGTTCAAGTCCCACCTGGGGACAGCAATCTCAGGCCGGAGGGACTGGGATTTCTAGTCCTATAGGTACTCCTTGTGGTCTTGGGCAAGCCACTTAACCCTCCATTGCCCATGTTCCCTGTAAGTATTAGCGTATGTGTGTCATATCCCCTCGTGTTAAATGTATCTCCCAATTGACCGCTTTGATCCGGTGAAAAGCGGGATATAAATACAGCTAAATAAATAAATAAACTGGCGAGTGGTTTGCTGACAAAGCACACAGGTGGACCCTGACAGAGTTAGACTTGAGACCTAATTCTGAGAGGTGAAGCAGGTACTGCAGCACCACTGGTACAAGGCAAGAGAAAGGGTTTTCACTGTGCTGGTTACACCACACCTGAAATCTTCGCCACTTGAAAGCATAGGAGGCCAGTAACACTTCTTCTACATTCCAAGGAAGGAGGAGAGGAGCCAGCACTACCCTTTCAGCAGCCATGCCATCAGGTTAAGGGCCCTGAGGTTGGGGTGCAAGAGAGAGCACTGCTCCTGTGAAAGGAGGTCGGGCTGCGTCCTCAGTGGAAGTGGGGTTTCCACTGCCAACTGGAGGAAAAGCGGAAACCAAGACTGTCTTGGCCATCTGAGGGCTACCAGAATGACAGAGGCCTTGTCCCGAAGGATTTTGAACAGAGTCCGGGCCACCAGAGGCGTGGGAGGAAACGCATACATGAGGCCCCCTGACCAGGAGATCAGGAAAGCATCTGCAGCCACCCTCAGAGGATATGGCTGTCTTGAGCAAAATCTGGGCAGCTGGTGATTTTGCAGACTGGCAAATAAATCTATGGATGGATGTCTCCAGCGGTGAAAAATCCGCTGTGCCACCACCAGATCCAGCTGCCATTCGTGAGATTGGAGAATTCTGCTTAGTTTGTCCACTAGGCAGTTCTCCTGACCAGGCAGGTACACTGCTTTAAGAGACATACCCTGCTTGATGGCAAAGGAGCAGAGGTCCAGTGTCTCCTGACATAGGATATGAGACCCCGTACCTCCCTGCTTGTTCACATAGAACATTGCTACCTGGTTGTCCGTCTGTATCAATACAGACTGATATGAGAGGACATGATAAAAGGCATGAAGAGCTAGGCGAATCACCTGCAGCTCTAAGAGGTTGATTTGGTGTGCAGACTCCTGAAGAGACCACAACCCCTGAGTGCATGATCCTTGGCAATGGGCTCCCTAGCCCAGCAAGGAGGCATCTGTTAGCACCCTTTTGTGCGAGGGAGTCTGAAAAGCACTCCCTCGAGCAGGTTGGGTGGTTGACACCACCACTGCAATGATTTTACCAGTCGTTTGGATACTGTTATCCTGTCTCTTAGGCTGCCGGAAGCCTGAGTCCACTGATCTCTGAGGCACCACTGAGCTGTTCTCATGTGGAGATGGGCATTTGAGGTCACATGCACCATGGAGGCCATGTGGCCTAGGAGGCGCAAAACGTGTCTCGCTGAGACCTGCGCCTGAACTGTTGTGCCAATGTTAGCAGCCTCTGTGCCCTGTCCTCTGGCAGGAAAGCCTTCGCCTGAAGGGTGTCCAATCTTGCTCCTATGAACTCTAAGTTTTGAGTGGGGAGCAAAGTGGACTCTGCATGGTTTATGACAAAACCCAGACGTTGCAACATGTTGATAGTGCGAGAAATGGGCTGTTGGGCCTCCTGAGGTGACTGGCCCCTGATGAGCCAGTCGTCCAGGTAAGGGAAGACAAAAATTCCTTGACTTCTGAGAAAGGCCGCCACTACAGCCAGGCATTTTGTAAACACCCTGGGAGCAGAGGCCAGGCCAAAGGGTAGAACTCTGTATTGGAAATGTTTTCCTCCCACTACAAATCTCAGATATTGTCTGTGGTCTGGGTGAATGAGGATGTGTGTATAGGCATCCTTCAGGTCTAAGTAGCATAGCCAATCTCCCTGGTGGAGGTAAGGCAGAGACATTCCAAGGGAAAGCATCTTGAACTTTTCCCTCACCAGGAACTTGTTTAAGTTTCTTAGGTCGAGGATGGGTCTGAGGCCTCCTGTTCTCTTTGGTATGAGAAAATACCTGGAGTAGAAGCCCTTGCCCTGCAGGTGGTGGGGCACCGATTCCACCGCCTGGTCCTCTAGAAGACCTGCCAACTCCTGCAAGAGGAGGTCCCTGTGAAGAGGGGGTCTGAGAGGCTCTCCTGGAAAGGAGGGTGGTATCTGGCTGAAGTGAAGCAAATAGTCCCTTTGGACTATTTGCAGGACCCAAATATCCGAGGTGATAGCTGGCCACCTGTGGGCGTACAGTGTTAGCCTGCCTCCTGTGCAAGACCTTACCACTGGTGGAAGAGAGACTAGGCCTTGGAAGTCAAAAACCCCCTCCTGGCTGGGTAGGAGCCGGGGCTTGGGGGTCTTCTGCTTACGGGGACCATGCCCCTGTCCCTTGGCCTGCTGCCCCTGTTGAGGAGCTTGGGTGGCCTGGTAAGTGGGGTAGTTGCGGTAAGCAGTACCCTTCCTCGGGAAAAAGGGCTTTTTACTCAAGCCCTTCGTCTTAGAAGGGGCAGAAGTCTTCTTTGAGAGTCTTGTCTGGGTCAAGTACTCGGACTCGAGCTCAGCAGCCTTCTCAGTCATGGGTTTGCCAAAGAGGTTGTCACCTCGGCAAGGGACATCAACCAACTTGTCCTGAACCCATGGCTCCAGATCCAATGACATTAGCCAGGCCTGGTGGCGTGCACCGATGCCAGCCACAGCTACTCGGGCCGAAGCCTCGAAGCCATCATAGGCCGCTTGAGATATGAACTTCGAGCACTCCCGAATCCCGGTGGACAAGGCATTGAAGCGCTGCAAGGGTGCCTCGGAGAGGCCAGCTCAGAACCTGGCAATTTCCTTTGCCAGGTCCCTCAAGTACATTTATTTTATTTATTTATTTAACAGTATTTCTAAACCGCCTTATCATAATAATCAATAATCAATGCCCATGTACAGCTGGGTAGGTTTGGACACAGCATGACTGCATCAAGCCCTGGAAGCATTTTCTGCCGAGGGCGTCCAGGTTTTGGGCCTCCCAGCCAGGAGGCACCGAGGAGTGCGTTTTTTGGCTCTTGAGCCTGTGCATGGTCGATTTCACTACCATGGAGTTGTGCAGCAGCTGTGCCTTTTGGAACCCAGGGCTCTTGCAGACTCGATAGATGGAATTGACCCACTTGCTGAGCACCGGCATCGAAGCCAGTGACTCCCACATGCGAAGCATCAGCCGTTCCAGCATCGGAGGAACTGGCACAGTAAGGGCTTCCCTTGAGGGAAAGTCATACTGGAGGGCCTCGAGCTCTTCAGCTCGAGGCTCCTCCACAGTATCTGCAGGGAATGCCAAAGCCTTGGACATGTCCCTGACAAAGTCCGAGAACCGGGTATCCTCTGGAGAGGACCTTCTCCAAGGCTCCGAACCCAGAGAGTCCGATGGGACATACCGGGTCCAATGGGTATCTGGGGACGCCTCATCTTCCGTCTCCCATGCCGATCCCTCCGAGGAGGAATCGAGGGGCTCCGGCGCGAGGGCTTTGGCCCCGACTGTCCCGACGCCGAGAGCACCGGCGTCGACGAGCTCAGTCCCGAGTGGGAGACCTTGGCCGAGGATCGACTAGAATCGCGAGGATCGGCTCAGCCTCAAGGGTCGATTTTGACGTCGAGGTCCCGGTGGTCGGGGCGGATGGATCGGTGAGACCGGCTATCAGCACCCGCTGCTGCTCCATGAAGGCAGACATGCTACGTTCCAGGGCCGTCATCCTGAGACTGAGCTCAAAAGACTCCTCAGCCTCCGGCTCAGGCCCCAATGTCATCGGGCCCGACGCCGGCTCCCCTGGAGGGGAATCCACCTCGGCATCTCCGGCTCCATGCGAGGTATCCTTGCAGGCTGCTCAGACTCAGAGAACCTGGGGCGGCGGGGTCAGGACTCCGCGATCTGGCCTTCAAGGGCCCAGGGCGATTGGAGGCATCCAACGATGCAGGCCTCACGGGTTTCTTCTTCCTCCGGTGTTCCCGGGAGGGAGACCCCTGTTCAGAAGACCCCTGACGGTGCTCGGGTTCAGACAGCTCCCGAGACGGTCAGGATCCGGCAGGATGCGGACTCTGAGAAAATCCTTTCACGCTGCTGCTGCCTACTTTGGAGTGCCTTAGAGGACATTTTCCCACACGGGCCACAGACCTTCGGGTCATGGTCAGGCCCGAGGCATCAGAGAGAGCAGTCATGTGTGTCGCTGAGGGACATTAACTTCTTACACCGATCACACTTTTCAAACCCGCTGGCAGCCATCGGGGGAAAAAGGGCCCCTGCAAGGTAGAAGGACCGAGCTGCCAGTTGAAAAAAAAAAAAAGAGCGCGAACGCTAGTCTCTAAGGACAAAAACGCAAAAAATTGACTGGACTCGATACTGGTGTACCGAGCCGCAGGCGGGAAGGGGAACCGGCGCCGAACTGGTCAAAGAGAAAAAATTCTTCTAAAGTTTTGATGTACTTTTTCCGCGAGGAATTAAGGACAATGTCCGTTGTACTCCGCGGAAAAAGGGAGACTGAGCAAGATGGCGCCCTTGGGCGTGAAGGGGACCACGCATGTGCGATGCAATCCCAAAGGCTTTCCCTGAAAGCTGGGGAATTGCTCCACACGAGGGCTCCGTCGGCGCCGACGTCACCCATATGTGAGGACTGACTTCCTGCTTGTTCCTGGAGAAAGTCCCTTACTCTCATAGGCAAAGGATATGCAATCTGCAATCCATTTAGACAAAGCTCTCTTGGAAACCGGTAATCCAAGATGACTGGAGTCAAATGCAACAAAAAGCTGGGAAGCCTTCCTATGTTGCTTAGTCCTCTGAAGGTAAAAAGCCAAGGCTCTTTAACAATCCAGAGTATGAAGATTCCTTTCTGCATTGGAGGCGTGAGGCCTAGGGAAGAATACAGGACAGTAAACAGATTGGTTTAAATGAAAAGGTGAAACCACCTTTGGCATAAAGTGAGGGTGAGTCCTAAGAACTACTTTATCATGGTGGAACCTTGTATAAGGAGGATCAGCCACTAAAGCTTGTAGCTCACTGATGCATCTTGCAGAAGTGAGAGCAATTAGGAAGATTACCTTCCAAAGAAAACTTCAAAGATATAGTGGCTAAGGGTTCGAAGGGCGGTTTCATGAGTTGCCCAAGGACAAGATTCAAATCCCATGCCACGAGTGGTGGCTTAATGGGGGGTTTTGTTAATAGTAGACCTCTCATAAACCTCGCTACAAGTAGTTGAGAGGAAACAGGTTGTCCATCCAAGGGCTTGTGGAAAGCCGCAATGGCACTAAGGTGGACCCTTACTGAATTGGTCTTAAGACCAGAGGATGATAAATGGAGGAGATACTCCAGTAATGCCTCCATTGGAACTGAAAAGGGATTAAGTTCCTTTTTTGAACACCAGATAGAGAACCTTTTCCACTTAAAGGCATAGGCGCTCCTTGTGGAAGGTTTTCTTGAAGCCAAAAGGATATCTTTAACCTGTTGAGAAAGGCTGATATCCTCGAATTCTAAGTTCTCAGTAGCCACGCCCTGAGGTGTAGGGACTGAGGGTTCGGATGCAATAGCTTCCCGTTCTCCTGAGAAAGTAGGTATGGAGCACATCCCAACTCCAGAGGCTTGGCTTGAGAGAGACGTAGAAGCAGTGGATACCACGTCTGTCGTGGCCAGCGTGGGGCTATGAGGATCATATGGCCCCTGTCTCTCTGAAGCTTGAATAGAGTTTTGGGAATGAGGGGAATGGGTGGGTAGGCATAGAGGAAGTCCTGACCTCAATGGAGGTGGAAGGCATCCCTTGCCTGACAATTGTGAGCCAGGATTCTGGAACAGAATCGGGGAAGTTTGGCATTCTGAGGGACTTGCAAAGAGGTCTATATCTGGGGTTCCCCATATCTGAAAGATTCGAGCAGTTTGCTCTGGATGCAGAGACCACTCGTGTGGCAGCAAAACTCGACTGAGTTTGTCTGCCAAGAGATTTTGTGTGCCTGGTAAATACACTGCTAGTAGGTCGATTTGAAGATCTCTGACGAAGGCCCAGAGGCGTAGAGCTTCGTTGCACAGCGTCTGAGAACCTGTCCCACCCTGCTTGTTCACATAGAACATAGCTACCTGATTGTCGGTCTGGACAAGAACCATCTTGTAGCTCAGGCTGTCCTGAAATACTCGAAACACAAGGAGGAGCAGGCCTCCTGCGAGCAATATAAGACGACACAAGGAGCAGGAGACGTTGGATGAACAGTTGAGTCTTTATTTGATAGGGACCCCAACGCGTTTCGGCAACGCCTTCCTCAGGGGGATTACAACTTGAACAAACATTAAAACAAAATAAGAACAATTAAAAACAGATAAAAACAAATAAAAACAATAGGCATGATGTTAAATATATATGCAAAACTACAAAATTAATAACCACATAAAATGCTCTGTATAGTAAAACAGTTAAAATAACACAGACAAACGTAGGGCTGAAGAACACAACATAAATGAATAAAGATATAAATGAGTTAAAATATACTAATCATCACTATATTTGAACAATTGTAGCTTAAAAACGGAAAAAACAAGTGAGAAACAAAGATAATTATATAAATATAATAGTAACAGATAAATAAATATATACTAACATGTCTAAAACATAGCAAATAACATAGAAATAATGCACCATATAAACTCATGACGGTTAAGGAGAATAATGTGTGACAAATAGAGGAATATTATTGTATGAAGTGGATAGAACAAAATGGTATACTATTGTATAATTAAATACATTAAAATACCCACTGGTAGAATTAGATTTATATTTGGTCACATATAAATAAATAGGGTGGGAGAGGAAGAAGAAGGGGGAAGGGAGGGGTGGGGGGGGGGGGGAGGGGGGGGGAGGGGGAGAGGGAGGGGGGGGGGGGGGGGGGGGGGGAAGGGGGGGGGGGGGGGGGGGAGGGGGGGGGGGGAGGGGAGGGGGGGGAGGGGGAGGGGAGAAAGGAAGGGGGAAGGGAGAAAGATAGAAAATTGTGCTAAAGACCAGACTTTATGAAAATAAACAAAAGCATGAGCACTGGACTTTAGCAGCGTTCATCATGTGCATCTATTGAATGAGACCGGCGAATTAACAACGAACCCATCATGTTTTAAAATTATAAGGAGCTACTAATTATAAACGGTCCATAAGTATTACCTCCCCTTTTATGTGAAAACTTCATGATTGTACATAAGCAAATGAATGAATATGTTTAATTTGAAATACCGTTCAAATGCTCAACCACGGGAATGTGTATTGTAGATGTCTATCTCTCGTTCTTGTTGTGCGAGTCGGTAGAAACAATCGCGTTTGTTCTACAACTATATTATGAAGACACAACACCTGTGTAAGGATAATTGCTAGAGAAAGGAAGATTATGTGAAATAAATAGAGAACTTCATGGTACACTCACAAAACCGGCCACTCAAAGTAACGTGAAGTGCAAGTCACAGGAACTCTTCATGCGGATCGCAAAGCATTGAAAGAAAAACATTCAACCGGGCTAACTTAAGAACGCTGCTTTTGGCGCCAAAATTAAGTTCACCTGAGTTTGGAAACAGAGTGACAGAAACGAAATGTAATTGTAGGAAGAGAACTTTGCTCCAACCGGTGGATCGATTCTTAAACGATCTTTAAATGTGTATTCCGAGTAAGAATAATAAATTAAATAGAACCATACTATAAAGTTCAATAAATATTAAATAATTAAATTTATATTTACAACCTTAAAAGATGCTTTTAAGATACTTTATAGCACTACATCATGTGTAACACATGGAGAAGTAAATGTAAAAAATTAATAAACATTAAATAATTAAAACTTTAGCAAAATATCTTACACATGAAAAATAAAATGTTACAATGGAAATTTAGCCGCATATTAATAAGGTTAAAGGAGGGGGGGGGGAGGGGGGAAGGGGGGGGGAGGGAAGAGAGGGAAAGGAAAAGGGGAGGGGGAGGGGGGAGGAGAAGGAGGGGGGGGGGAAAGGGGGGAGGGGGGGGGAAAGAGAGGGAGGAGGAGGGGGAGGGGAGAAGGAAGGGGAGGGGGGAAAGGAAAGGAGGGAGGGGGAAAGAAATGACTTTTTGAAAATAATATAGAGCATACAGAAGCATGAGCACTAGACTCTAGCACCGTTCGTCATATTCATCTATTGAATGAGACCGGCAGATTGACACCGAAGCAATCATGTTTTAAAATTATGAGAATAAGAAGATACTAATTATAATAAGTGTTACCTCCCCTTTTATATGAGAACTTCATGATTATACATGAACAATTAAATAAATACGTTTAATTTTGAATGAAATAAAAAAGGGGGGTTTAAATGTAATTGTGGAAGAGAACTTTGCTCCAAACAGTGGATCAATTCTTGAACGATCTTTAACTGTATATCCCGAGTAAGAGTAAAAAATTAAATAGAACCATATTATGAAGTTACATGAATATTAAGTAATTAAATTTATATTTACAACCTTAAAAGGTGCCTTAAAGATACCTTACTAGGACTTATTCCATAGCACTACAACATGTGTAACATATGGAACAGTAAATGTAAAACATTATTAATAAATAAACATTAATTAATTAAAACCTAGGCAAAGTATCTTACACATGAAATATAAAATGAAATAAAATGTTAAGATGGGAATTCGATCTAATCTCAACATTATTAATTAGTAATGCTGACAACGTAGTAATAAAATTAAACAATAAATTAGATAAATAATGGATAATAAACAATTATGAAAAATAATAATTATAAAAAAACTGTAAGATCAGTTTCTTGATTCAAACCATATGGTTCTAAAGACTTAAACTCATAGATAAAACGTTGTTCAAACTTCAGGAGAGTATTGTCTATATTGCCACCTCTCCAATGGGGAACTACTGTTTTTAGAACTACAAATTTGATGTCACTGATGCTATGGTTATTATCTAACCAGTGAGCCACTAGGGGTTTATCTGACTGCTTTCTTTGTATATTACTCCGGTGTTCAATTATACGGGTGCGAATTTGTCTTAAAGTTTTACCAATGTATAGTTTATTACAGGGACACTGAATTAAATAGATAACATGAGTGGTCTTACAATTTGAAAAATGATTAAGAAAGTGTCTGATACCTGAGGGAACATGAATGAAATCTTTTTTGACTGTGATGACATGTGTGCACACTGAACAATTGCCACAGCTATAGTGGCCCTTAACTGTGAGGGGAGGTTTCACTATGGATAGTGCAGAAGGAACGAGTGAATTCTTCAGATTAGAACTCCGTTTATACGCTATCATCAAGCGCTTAGTAGCGAAAGATGGAATAGTAGTGAGGAGATGCCATTCTTGTTTAAGAATGTTAACAATGGCTTTAGAATGTGAAGAAAAAGTTAAGGCGCAAACAATTTATATCCATAGGATCGCGTGTCTTTGTACTTAAAAGGGTAACGCGATCGGTGTTACGTGCCCTATAATAAGCCTTTCTTATACATGATGAGGGATACCCTCGTTGCAAGAATCTATTCTTCATATCTTCAGCTTGTGTTTCAAAATCAGCGTCATCTGTACATAACCTTTTGATCCTTAGGAACTGACTGATAGGGAGATTCTTTTTTAGAGATGGGTTATGGAAACTATCATATTTAAGAAGCGTATTGCGGTCCGTGGGTTTGCGGTACAACGTAGTAGAAAAACCTGTAGCTGATTTCTTGATTAAAATATCTAAATAAGAAATCTCATCCAAACTATAATTTCCTTCAAACTGCAAGTGTGTGTGTCATGTGTGTTCATCCATGTGTGGAAAGATTGTAATAGTGGTAATGTTCCATTCCAAAGTACAAGAACGTCATCTATATAACGTTTCCAAAGGAGGATATTAGATTTATATGGATGAAAGGTTAAGAACTTAGTCTCGAAATTAGTGACGTATAGATTCGCCACATCTGGGGCCATGGGGGACCCCATTGCGACGCCTTTTACCTGCTTGTAGAAAATACCTCTAAAGCAAAAATAATTTTCGGTCATGGCCAAAGATGCTAGCTGAGTAAGAAAAAAGGTTGGGGTCCTAGTAGGTCTAGGCCTTTGTATAAGAGTGTCTGCTATTATATCTAATGCAGCAGATTGAGGAATATTAGTATATAATGACCTGATGTCAAAAGTAGCTAAGATAACTTGATCATAAGGACCCTGAAAATCACGTAACATTTGTATTATATGAGTGGAATCTCTAACATATGAGGGTGCTTGGGTGACGAAGGGCCTTAAATAAATATCCAAAAATTTTGACAACGGTTCAAATAAAGATCCAATCGCAGACACGATAGGTCGACCAGGCGGATTGAGTAAAGATTTGTGAACTTTTGGGAGCATATATATAGTGGGCAAAATAGGGAATGGAACCGTGAGGAACTGAATCTCTTTGGGAGTAAGGTAACCCGCTTCTTTGCCAATAAAAAGCAGAGTGTCAACTTTCTTCCGTAAATTCTCTGTTGGATCATCAAAAATCTTTTGATAGTATTCTACGTCATTTAATTGTCTAAGGACCTCTGTCACATAGGCATCCTTATCTTGCACAACTATAGAACCACCTTTATCAGCTGGCTTAATTATAATGTTTGAATTGGACAATAGACCACGAAGGGCAAATTTTTGAGGGGGCAGTAAAGTTGTAAAAAGTGTTTGTCTTATTAGTTTTATATAAACTATCTATTTTTTGAAGAACCACATTCTCATATGCAGAGATCATAACGTTAGGTTTTGAAGGTGGAATCCATGTAGACGGTCTTTTAACTATAGATGAATCAACAGTATCAGTATGATGTTGATCAAAGTAGTCTATAATTTTTAACTTACGAAAGAATTTGTACAACTCTACATGTGCGGCAAACCTATCATGTGTTTTAGTCGGGACAAAGGAGAGGCCTTTGTTGAGAACCTCCAACTCCATTTCTGATAAAGGATGTTTTGAAAGATTAATTACCACATCTAAAGATCCCAATCGAGATGTCTTTTTGCCATTAGGCTCTGGCTGTGTGTCCTCATTCGTTGTGGGTACTGTTTGTTCGGTGACTCTCTGGGTCTGTACGGACGACGTTGTGGGGACCTTGGGGAAAGATCTCTTTTGCCTTTTTCCCATAATTTGTCCATTTGAAAATCCCGTCTTTTTGCGTGAGTGTTGTCCTTAGCTTGGCCAGGTTCAGTAGAAAATAGAGATGAAGAGGATTATAAAACAAATATGGTATATTATTGGACTTATAATAATTCTGACTCTAAATCAAGAAAACGTAGTATTTCCTTTAGAAGGAATGATTCACCTAAACAAATACGGAAAAATACCCATAGAGATAAGGTAAGAAATAGATCTAGGTCTCCATCCATGACTCCTGAAATTGAGAGACACATTAAAAGGACCAGACATCACTCACAAGATCAAATTAATCCATCTGCTCCTCTATTTTCTACTGAACCTGGCCAAGCTAAGGACAACACTCACGCAAAAAGACGGGATTTTCAAATGGACAAATTATGGGAAAAAGGCAAAAGAGATCTTTCCCCAAGGTCCCCACAACGTCGTCCGTACAGACCCAGAGAGTCACCGAACAAACAGTACCCACAACGAATGAGGACACACAGCCAGAGCCTAATGGCAAAAAGACATCTCGATTGGGATCTTTAGATGTGGTAATTAATCTTTCAAAACATCCTTTATCAGAAATGGAGTTGGAGGTTCTCAACAAAGGCCTCTCCTTTGTCCCGACTAAAACACATGATAGGTTTGCCGCACATGTAGAGTTGTACAAATTCTTTCGTAAGTTAAAAATTATAGACTACTTTGATCAACATCATACTGATACTGTTGATTCATCTATAGTTAAAAGACCGTCTACATGGATTCCACCTTCAAAACCTAACGTTATGATCTCTGCATATGAGAATGTGGTTCTTCAAAAAATAGATAGTTTATATAAAACTAATAAGACAAACACTTTTTACAACTTTACTGCCCCTCAAAAATTGGCCCTTCGTTGTCTATTGTCCAATTCAAACATTATAATTAAGCCAGCTGATAAAGGTGGTTCTATAGTTGTGCAAGATAAGGATGCCTATGTGACAGAGGTCCTTAGACAATTAAATGACGTAGAATACTATCAAAAGATTTTTGATGATCCAACAGAGAATTTACGGAAGAAAGTTGACACTCTGCTTTTTATTGGCAAAGAAGCGGGTTACCTTACTCCCAAAGAGATTCAGTTCCTCACGGTTCCATTCCCTATTTTGCCCACTATATATATGCTCCCAAAAGTTCACAAATCTTTACTCAATCCGCCTGGTCGACCTATCGTGTCTGCGATTGGATCTTTATTTGAACCGTTGTCAAAATTTTTGGATATTTATTTAAGGCCCTTCGTCACCCAAGCACCCTCATATGTTAGAGATTCCACTCATATAATACAAATGTTACGTGATTTTCAGGGTCCTTATGATCAAGTTATCTTAGCTACTTTTGACATCAGGTCATTATATACTAATATTCCTCAATCTGCTGCATTAGATATAATAGCAGACACTCTTATACAAAGGCCTAGACCTACTAGGACCCCAACCTTTTTTCTTACTCAGCTAGCATCTTTGGCCATGACCGAAAATTATTTTTGCTTTAGAGGTATTTTCTACAAGCAGGTAAAAGGCGTCGCAATGGGGTCCCCCATGGCCCCAGATGTGGCGAATCTATACGTCACTAATTTCGAGACTAAGTTCTTAACCTTTCATCCATATAAATCTAATATCCTCCTTTGGAAACGTTATATAGATGACGTTCTTGTACTTTGGAATGGAACATTACCACTATTACAATCTTTCCACACATGGCTGAACACACTTGACACACACTTGCAGTTTGAAGGAAATTATAGTTTGGATGAGATTTCTTATTTAGATATTTTAATCAAGAAATCAGCTACAGGTTTTTCTACTACGTTGTACCGCAAACCCACGGACCGCAATACGCTTCTTAAATATGATAGTTTCCATAACCCATCTCTAAAAAAGAATCTCCCTATCAGTCAGTTCCTAAGGATCAAAAGGTTATGTACAGATGACGCTGATTTTGAAACACAAGCTGAAGATATGAAGAATAGATTCTTGCAACGAGGGTATCCCTCATCATGTATAAGAAAGGCTTATTATAGGGCACGTAACACCGATCGCGTTACCCTTTTAAGTACAAAGACACGCGATCCTATGGATAAAATTGTTTGCGCCTTAACTTTTTCTTCACATTCTAAAGCCATTGTTAACATTCTTAAACAAGAATGGCATCTCCTCACTACTATTCCATCTTTCGCTACTAAGCGCTTGATGATAGCGTATAAACGGAGTTCTAATCTGAAGAATTCACTCGTTCCTTCTGCACTATCCATAGTGAAACCTCCCCTCACAGTTAAGGGCCACTATAGCTGTGGCAATTGTTCAGTGTGCACACATGTCATCACAGTCAAAAAAGATTTCATTCATGTTCCCTCAGGTATCAGACACTTTCTTAATCATTTTTCAAATTGTAAGACCACTCATGTTATCTATTTAATTCAGTGTCCCTGTAATAAACTATACATTGGTAAAACTTTAAGACAAATTCGCACCCGTATAATTGAACACCGGAGTAATATACAAAGAAAGCAGTCAGATAAACCCCTAGTGGCTCACTGGTTAGATAATAACCATAGCATCAGTGACATCAAATTTGTAGTTCTAAAAACAGTAGTTCCCCATTGGAGAGGTGGCAATATAGACAATACTCTCCTGAAGTTTGAACAACGTTTTATCTATGAGTTTAAGTCTTTAGAACCATATGGTTTGAATCAAGAAACTGATCTTACAGTTTTTTTATAATTATTATTTTTCATAATTGTTTATTATCCATTATTTATCTAATTTATTGTTTAATTTTATTACTACGTTGTCAGCATTACTAATTAATAATGTTGAGATTAGATCGAATTCCCATCTTAACATTTTATTTCATTTTATATTTCATGTGTAAGATACTTTGCCTAGGTTTTAATTAATTAATGTTTATTTATTAATAATGTTTTACATTTACTGTTCCATATGTTACACATGTTGTAGTGCTATGGAATAAGTCCTAGTAAGGTATCTTTAAGGCACCTTTTAAGGTTGTAAATATAAATTTAATTACTTAATATTCATGTAACTTCATAATATGGTTCTATTTAATTTTTTACTCTTACTCGGGATATACAGTTAAAGATCGTTCAAGAATTGATCCACTGTTTGGAGCAAAGTTCTCTTCCACAATTACATTAAAACCCCCCTTTTTTATTTCATTCAAAATTAAACGTATTTATTTAATTGTTCATGTATAATCATGAAGTTCTCATATAAAAGGGGAGGTAACACTTATTATAATTAGTATCTTCTTATTCTCATAATTTTAAAACATGATTGCTTCGGTGTCAATCTGCCGGTCTCATTCAATAGATGAATATGACGAACGGTGCTAGAGTCTAGTGCTCATGCTTCTGTATGCTCTATATTATTTCAAAAAGTCATTTCTTTCCCCCCTCCCTCCTTTCCTTTCCTTCCCCCCTCCCCTTCCTTCTCCCCTCCCCCTCCTCCTCCCTCTCTTTCCCCCCCCCCTCCCCCCCTTTCCCCCCCCCCTCCTTCTCCTCCCCCCTCCCCCTCCCCTTTTCCTTTCCCTCTCTTCCCTCCCCCCCCCCTTCCCCCCCCCCCCCCCCCCCTCCTTTAACCTTATTAATATGCGGCTAAATTTCCATTGTAACATTTTATTTTCATGTGTAAGATATTTTGCTAAAGTTTTAATTATTTAATGTTTATTAATTTTTTACATTTACTTCTCCATGTGTTACACATGATGTAGTGCTATAAAGTATCTTAAAAGCATCTTTTAAGGTTGTAAATATAAATTTAATTATTTAATATTTATTGAACTTTATAGTATGGTTCTATTTAATTTATTATTCTTACTCGGAATACACATTTAAAGATCGTTTAAGAATCGATCCACCGGTTGGAGCAAAGTTCTCTTCCTACAATTACATTTCGTTTCTGTCACTCTGTTTCCAAACTCAGGTGAACTTAATTTTGGCGCCAAAAGCAGCGTTCTTAAGTTAGCCCGGTTGAATGTTTTTCTTTCAATGCTTTGCGATCCGCATGAAGAGTTCCTGTGACTTGCACTTCACGTTACTTTGAGTGGCCGGTTTTGTGAGTGTACCATGAAGTTCTCTATTTATTTCACATAATCTTCCTTTCTCTAGCAATTATCCTTACACAGGTGTTGTGTCTTCATAATATAGTTGTAGAACAAACGCGATTGTTTCTACCGACTCGCACAACAAGAACGAGAGATAGACATCTACAATACACATTCCCGTGGTTGAGCATTTGAACGGTATTTCAAATTAAACATATTCATTCATTTGCTTATGTACAATCATGAAGTTTTCACATAAAAGGGGAGGTAATACTTATGGACCGTTTATAATTAGTAGCTCCTTATAATTTTAAAACATGATGGGTTCGTTGTTAATTCGCCGGTCTCATTCAATAGATGCACATGATGAACGCTGCTAAAGTCCAGTGCTCATGCTTTTGTTTATTTTCATAAAGTCTGGTCTTTAGCACAATTTTCTATCTTTCTCCCCTCCCCCCTCCCCCCTTCCCCCCCCCCTCCCCCTCCCCCCCCCCCCCCCCCCCCTCCGCCCTCCCCCCCCCCCCCCCCTCCCCCCCTCCCTCTCCCCCTCCCCCCTCCCCCCCCCACCCCTCCCTTCCCCCTTCTTCTTCCTCTCCCACCCTATTTATTTATATGTGACCAAATATAAATCTAATTCTACCAGTGGGTATTTTAATGTATTTAATTATACAATAGTATACCATTTTGTTCTATCCACTTCATACAATAATATTCCTCTATTTGTCACACATTATTCTCCTTAACCGTCATGAGTTTATATGGTGCATTATTTCTATGTTATTTGCTATGTTTTAGACATGTTAGTATATATTTATTTATCTGTTACTATTATATTTATATAATTATCTTTGTTTCTCACTTGTTTTTTCCGTTTTTAAGCTACAATTGTTCAAATATAGTGATGATTAGTATATTTTAACTCATTTATATCTTTATTCATTTATGTTGTGTTCTTCAGCCCTACGTTTGTCTGTGTTATTTTAACTGTTTTACTATACAGAGCATTTTATGTGGTTATTAATTTTGTAGTTTTGCATATATATTTAACATCATGCCTATTGTTTTTATTTGTTTTTATCTGTTTTTAATTGTTCTTATTTTGTTTTAATGTTTGTTCAAGTTGTAATCCCCCTGAGGAAGGCGTTGCCGAAACGCGTTGGGGTCCCTATCAAATAAAGACTCAACTGTTCATCCAACGTCTCCTGCTCCTTGTGTCGTCTGAAATACTCGAAAGGCATAGAAAATGGCCCTGAGTTCCAAGATGTTTATGTGAAGAAAAACCTCCTGCTCGGTCCAGAGGCCCTGAGTAGAAAGATTGTCCAAGTGAGCTCCCCAACCTAACATGGACGCATCTGTCGTCAAGGTGACTTGTTGTAGTGACTTCTGGAAAGGAGACCCTACGAGAAGGTTTTTCAGCGATTGCCACCACTGCAGGGACAAAATGATTCATGTAGAATTTCTGATGTTGTCCCCCAGGTGATCCGACGCTTGTGTCCACTGAGAGGCTAGGGTCCACTGGGCTGCTCTCATGTGTAGCCGAGCATAGGGAACCACATGGACAGTGGATGCCATATGCCCCAGTAGCTGAAGCATTTCTCGAGCAGTTATAAAAGTTTTCATAGCTGCTTGAGAAGCCAGCTGGAATATTCGAAGACAACGTGGTTGTGGCAGGAAAGCTTTAGACTGCCTTTTGTCTAAAAGAGCCCCTATGAACTGGAGAATGAGAAGGGGTGAGATGAGATTTTGGGAGGTTTATGACCAGTCCCAGGTACTGCAGGATTTGCATTGTATTTATTTATTTATTTAGCTGTGCTTATTTTCACTGGGTCAAAGCAGTTTTATAGATATATGCTAACAGGCACATTTTTCTTCCCTCATCCCCGAAGGGCTTACAATCTAAGTGTACCTGAGGCAAAGGAGGGTTAAGTGGCTTGCCCAAGGCCACAAGGAGTGGCTATGGGACTAGAGAATCCAGTCCCTCCGGCCTGAGGTTACTTGTCCCTATGTGGGAATTGAACCCCTAGCCCTCCGGCCTGAGGTAACCTGTCCCAGCCACTGAGCCACTCCTCCCTTGTACAGGAGAGAGTGGAGCTGGTTTCTGGAGGTGTTGATGCTCGGATGAGCCAGTCATCTAAGTAGGGGAAATATCCCCAGAGTTCTCAGGAATGCTGCTACTACTGTCATGCATTTTGTGAAGACTCTTGGGGCAGAAGCCAGTCCAAAGGGTAGAACCCTGTACTGGTAATGTCTTTCTTGAAAAAGGAATCAAAGAAACCTCCTGTGATCTGTATGGATGAGAATGTGTGTATATGCATCCTTTAGATCTAGAGAAAATAGCCAATCCTGACTCAATGTCAGGAAGAAGTGTTCCGAGGGAGATCATCTTGAATTTCTCTCGGAACAGATACTTGTTCAACTCTCTGAGGTCCAGTATGGGTCTGTATCCCCCTGTCTTTTTTGGAATGAGGAAGTAGGGGGAGTAGAAGCCCATGCCCTGTTGGGATATAGGTACCTCTTCTATTGCCCCTTGAGCAAGAAGTGAGGTGACCTCTTGACACGAGAGTGGTGAAAGGGCCCCGAGAATTGAACTGTCTTGTGATGGTGGGAGGGGGCATACTGTGAAAATGGAGTTTCTACCCCTCTGTTACAATAGAGAGAGTCCATTGTTCTGATGTTATCTGTTGCCATCTTTCGGCGAAATAACAGAGCCTGCCTGGGATGGTGAGAGGCTCTGGGCTCTTTAAGAGCAGGATGACTAAGTTCTCTAGGAAGGAGTCAAAGCCCCTGAGGAGGCTGTGTCTGCTGAGCTGGTTGAGCTCTGGGGACTTAGGCCTTCCTCTGCTGCCTGGGTTGCTGCTGCCCTTTTTGGGAAGCATGAATTGGGCAGTGGACAGCTTGGGTGTAAGATGGATAGAATTTCTTTATCTCGTTGAAAAAGGGTTTCTTAGATGGGTTGGCTGTGGTCCTTGATAATCTGTTCAAGGTGGTGTTTTCGGACTCAAGCTGATTAGCTTTGTCCTGCCAATCCTTGCCACAGAGGTTTTCTCCTGTGCAAGGAATATTCCCCAGCTTGTCTTGCACCCATTGTTCTAAATTAGATGCTTGTAACCAGGCAATGTGACGTGCACCGATGGAGATAGCAGAGGTTCTGCTAATGCACTCAAAGCAATCAAAAGTTGAATGGTTGATGAACTTAGAAACATTCTGGGCATGTTTGACCAGAGTGAGAAAGTCAGCCCTTTTGTCATCAGGAAGAAGTGGAGCCATGAGTTCCAAGTCTCTTGTAACCTCCCAAAGAAACATACCCATATAAAGTATGTAAGAGCTTATTCTGGCTGATAGCATCGAGGACTGAAAGCATCGAGTGTCCTCGATTCACGACCTGGAGGATTGGATGAATGCGTTTTAGCACTCTTAATCCTACGCATTGCCGATTCCACTACCATGGAATGGTGTGGTAATTGTGTTTTTTGGAAACTGGATCACTGCGGTACTCAGTACATCGTATTGAGTCTTTGAGAATTTGGAGACACCGTTAAAGGTATTTCCCACATTCTAAGCATGAGATCATGCAAAATTTGGTGAATGGGAAGAGTGGCAGCCTCCTTAGGTGCTGCCGGATACTGAAGAATTTCCAACTCTTCAGTACTCGGTTCCTTCTCAGGGGTCACGATGATCGAGAGTCCCCTTGTTACATCACAAATGAAGTCCTGAAAGGACATGTCCTCCGGGGGAGACATCAGACGCTGTGGAGGAGGAGAGGGATCCTCCGGAAGAACCACCCCGGTACCGACCGAGTCATCGGAATCATCAGAATTGGAGGATTCAAAGTATTGCCGGACCGGATGTTCCCGTATTGCATGTCGACAGTATCAATCGAAGTCAGCATCGGACTGCCTTGATACAAGACCCTCGATGCTGGAGACCGATTCCAGGGCCGGCATGGGAGGAAGCATGGAGAGAGGCGCATCAGTCAATGCAGGCAAGTTCGGTACCGATATCGGTACAGACAACTGCGTCGATTGAAGCGGCTTTAGCAGTACCGAGGCTGCTAATAAAGCAGCAAGCCTGCGCTCGATGGCCAGGATACGTTGATCCATGGAGCCTGCCGATGCCTGGATGTCGGTACCGGCGGAGCAGGCCACAACACCAGAACATGGCACCAAGAGTTCACTGGAGGTAGAAGCTTCGGGAACATCCTAGAACCCCGGCTAATGCTTTGGAGGCCGGGCCTCCCGCCGGGGTTGTTTAGCTGGTGTGTTTTCCTCGAGGGCAACACTAGTAGCATCTCGATACTTCGAAGGAGATCTACCCTTTGAGGACTGGCCAGTCTTGGAAGACCTGGGTTTGGTTACCTGAGATCCATGGGAGGAAGATGAAGCCCTGGACAATGTCGATGCAACGGACATTGCATCCGAGGCAAAGAGGGTGCTGAGTTTTGCAGCTCTGTTCTGCAGGCCTCTCTTGGTCATCTTTCTACAAAGGAGACACTCCGATGGTAAATGGTCAGGATCTGCACGTTTGAGACACCAATCATGGGTGTCGGTAGCAGAAATGGTACCCCTACACTTTGAACATTTTTTGAAACTAGATGGGTTTCTCCATTTTGGAAGAAGAGGGCCTAGTGCCCAAAATGGCGCCTGGCACCAAGAGGGGACAGACCCTCCAAAGAAAGAGTTATTCTTTCTTTTTAAGGAAAAGAAATAAGAAAATAAAGAAAACACCGGTGGTACCGGTATAGGCGTCAATGGTGAAGGCAGACGCAACCACAAAAAGAAGATTTTCTGTGATGACAGGGTTTGCTGCCTGTCGGCTCCACGGAAAACGAAAAATTGAAGAGAGTTGGAAAGGCAGGAAGGCAACGGCGCAGGTGCAGTGGGATGCACCCAAAAGCTTTCCTATTGGTCACTGGGGAGCGTTCCCGCACAGGCTCCGTCGGTAACGACAATACCCATATGAGAAAACTACATTCCTGCTTGTTCCTGGAGATAAAAATCTAGCATCAAAGATAGATAAAGCAGTTACTTACCTGTAACAGGTGATCTCTGGGAACAGCAGGAATAAGTCTTCACATATGGGTATCGTCGGTACCGACGGAGCCTGCGCGGGAACGCTCCCCAGCATCCAGAAAGAAAGCTTTTGGGAGCATCCCACAGCGCCTGCGCGCTGCCTTCCCGCCTTTCCTAACTGCCTCTCTCCAGTTCGAGTTTTAAGCTGAGACAAAGAGAGAGAGAGGAAAGGAAAGATAGATAGAGAGATACAACTCCTAGGGGAGGTGGGTGGGTTGTGAAGACTTATTCCTGCTGTTCCCAGAGATCACCTGTTAAAGGTAAGTAACTGTGCTATCTCCAGGAACAAGCAGGAATGAGTCTTCACATATGGGGACTCCCCAGCTAGAGATGCCAGGGAGATCTCCAAGGTTGTGAGTCCCTGAGAAGGGCTCTACCTCCCCCCATGGATCTCGGGCATCCAACCAGGGATGGGGGGTAGGAGTTGATTAGGTATGGAACAGGTGTTTGAGAACAGCCTGACCAAAAAAAGCATCCCGGCGGGAGTTCTTGTCCAAGCAGTAATGGGCTGTAAAGGTATGAACCGAGGCCCAGGTGGCCGCTCGACAGATTTGGTCGATGGACACAGAGTTTAGATGAGCCATAGAGGCTGCCATGG
Organism: Ichthyophis bannanicus; assembly: GCA_033557465.1. Classification (NCBI taxonomy): domain Eukaryota; kingdom Metazoa; phylum Chordata; class Amphibia; order Gymnophiona; family Ichthyophiidae; genus Ichthyophis; species Ichthyophis bannanicus. Next base: position 516,028,472 of record CM066032.1, on the reverse strand, counting down.
CCCTCACATTGTGAGCTGTGACATGGCCCTCCAGAGAAAGGTTCTTACTCTGGTAGGCGAAGGAAATACACTGAGCAATCCAATTGGACAGAGTTCTCTTAGAGACTGGAAGTCCTAAATGAGAGGAATCAAAAGCAACAAATAGTTGAGAGGACTTTCTATGTTGCTGTGTCCTTTGTAAGTAAAAAGCAAGTGCTCTCTTACAATCCAGGGTATGAAGATTCCTGTCTGCACTGGATGCATGAGGTCCTGGAAAAAAGACAGGTAAATACACCTCCTGGTTCAGATGAAAAGGTGAGACCACTTTAGGCATAAAGTGTGGATTAGTCCTGAGGACTACCTTGTCATGATGGAACCTTGTATAAGGAGGATTAGCCACCAAGGCTTGCAGCTCACTGATACGGCGAGCTGAGGTGACTGCAATGAGAAAAATAACCTTCCAGGAAAGGAATTTCAAGGAGGTAGTGGCTAAGGGTTCAAAGGGTGGCTTCATAAGCTGGCCAAGAAACAAATTCAAATCCCATGCCACTGGAGGTGGTCCTAATGGGAGGTTTAGTTAAAAGAAGGCCTCTCATGAATCTTGCAATAAGAGGATGAGAGGAAATAGGATGTCCATTGAGAGGCTTAAGGGATGCTGCAATAGCACTCAAATGGACTCTTACTAAATTTGTTTTAAGGCCTGCATGGGATAAATGCAGCAAATACTCTAGTAAAGAATTCAGAGCTATTGCAAGAGGGTTAAGACCAATGTTCCCTCTAATTTTCTGTAGGCTGCGTGCGCATAAAATGTCAGCTGTGCAGCTTTTGAAGGAAGGTTAAATTTTTGTGCGCCACATAATGACACTCGGAGTTATATACTTTAAAATAACTTAAGACCCTTCTCTGCACACCAAATGGTAAACCTTTTCCATTTAAAAGCATAGGAACGCCTAGTGGAAGGCTTTCTGGAAGCATGAAGGATATCCTTCACTTGCTGAGAAAGATGCAAATCTTGAAGGTCTAGGCCTTCAACAACCAGGCTCTGAGATGAAGAGACTGGGGATTTGGGTGCCACAACGTTCCCTCCTCCTGGGACAGGAGGTCTGGAGCAGATCCCAAGTCCAGGGAGGGAGCTTGAGAGAGATGAAGAAGTAGAGGGTACCATACTTGGCGTGGCCAACGTGGAGCTATGAGGATCATAGACCCCTTGTCTCTCTGAAGCTTGAACAGTGTCTTGGAAATTAGGGGAATGGGTGGAAAGGCATAGAGGAAGTCTTGCCCCCAGTGGAGGAGGAAGGCATCCCTGGCCTGAACTCCCTAACACGGAATCCTGGAACAGAACTGGAGAAGTTTGGCATTCCACGGACTTGCAAACAGGTCTATGTCCGGGGTTCCCCAAATTCGAAAGATCCTGGCTATCTGGTCCCCATGGAGGGACCATTCGTGTGGAGGCAGAACTCGACTGAGTCTGTCTGCCCAAGAGTTTTGAACCCCTGGAAGATACACTGCCATGAGATGAATTTGATGCTCTCTGGCGAAGGCCCACAATCTCAAAGCTTCGTTGCAAAGCGACAGAGAGCCAGTCCTGCCCTGCTTGTTCACATAGAACATGGCTACTTGGATGTCCGTGTGGATGAGGACTGTCTTGTAGCTGAGCAGGGCGTGGAAGACTCTGAGAGCTAGAAGAATTGCTCTGAGCTCTAAGAGGTTGATATGTAGAGATGTCTCCTGTGGAGACCAAATGCCCTGGGTGGAGAGGTCTTGTAGATGAGCTCCCCAACCCCTTGGGGAGGCATCTGTTGTAAGGGTTGCTTGGGGTAGCAACTGTTGAAAGGGGGACCCCAGCAACAGATTTTGAGTGGACTTCCACCACTGGAGGGACCAAAAGAGGCAACTGGAGGTTGCTATTTTGTCTGACAGGCAACCTGATGCCTGGGTCCATTGGGTGGACAGAGTCCACTGAGCTGCCCTCATGTGAAGGCGAGCGTAAGGAACCACATGCACGGTGGATGCCATGTGGCCTAACAGTTGTAACATCTCTCGAGCAGTTAAATGGGACTTTAACTGAATTTGAGAGGCTAACTGCACCAAGCGTAGGCAACGGGCCTGGGGAAGATAGGCCCTTGCAGTTGTGGTATCCAGCAAGGCCCCTATGAACTCCAATGACTGAGTAGGGGTGAGTTGTGATTTTGGGATGTTTATTACAAGTCCCAGATATTGAAGAACACGCCTTGTGCAGGCTAGGGAAACCTGGGCCTCTGACTGGGATGGAGCTCGGATGAGCCAGTCGTCCAGATATGGGAATACAAATATTCCTAGAGTGCGTAGAAATGCAGCTACTACTGCCATGCATTTTGTGAACACTCTTGGAGCAAAGGCCAGACCGAAAGGAAGCACTCTGTATTGGTAGTGCTTTCCCTGATAAAGGAACCGTTGGAACCTTCTGTGTGTTGGATGGATGAGGACATGGATGTACGCATCCTTGAGATCTAGAGAACAAAGCCAATCCTGACTCTGAAGGTATGGAAGGAGAGCACCGAGAGAAATGTTTTCTTTGGGATAAGAAAATAGGGGGAGTAGAACCCTGTTGAAGAAGGGGTACTTCTTCTATTGCCCTTTGGGCAAGAAGGGTAGCAATCTCCTGACCCAGAAGGTCGAGGAGAGATGTTGGAGAATTGAACTGTCTCACCATGGTGTGAGGAGGAAGGTTTAAGAAATGAAGCTTGTACCCCTCCCTTATGATGGAGAGGGTCCATTGCTCTGCTGTGATTTTTTCCCATCTGGGAGCAAAGTGAGCTAACCTTCCTGGAATGGTGAGAGGCTCTGGTTCTTCTAGAGCCAGAAAGGCTAAGTTCTCTAGTTGTAAGTCAAAGGCCCCTGAGGAGGCTGAGGCTGTTGGGCCGTAGCAGTCCTTGTAGCCTTAGGCTTGGCTTGTTTAGGTTGTTGCTGACGCTTTGCAGCAAAACGACCTGCAGAAGATGCCTGGTGACCATAACCAGGATAATATTTCCCTTTTTTGGGAAAGAAAGCCTTTTTGAATAACCTTTTTCTAATAGGAGCAGAAGTAGACTTTGAAAGTCTATCTAAGGCAGAATTCTCAGCATCCATCTGAGTGGCCTTTGCTTGCCAATCCTTGCCAAAAAGGTTTTCACCTGTACAAGGAAGATTTCCTAATCCATCCTGGACCCAGGGTTCCAAATCAGAAGCTTGTAACCAAGCAAGTCTGCATGCACCTATGGCAATAGCCGAGGCTCTGCTGGCACCTTCAAAAGAGTCAAAGGCTGCACGGTTGGAAAATTTGGAAACATCCTGGGCATGTTTAAGCCAGGTGAGAAATTCCTCCCTTTTATCTTCTGAGATAAAAGGAGATAAAGTTTGCAGATGATCTGTAACTTCCTTTAGAAACATCCCCATATAGAGACTATAGGAGTTGATTCTGGCAGTAAGCATATTGGCCTGGAAGATTCTCCGGCCAAAAGCATCCAAGGTTCTGCATTCTCTTCCTGGAGGATTAGATGAGTGTCTTTTTGCACTCTTTATCTTCTTTATAGCAGACTCTACCACAATAGACTTGGCGAGGAAGTGGTGAGGAAGCTGAGTCTTATGAAAGCCAGGACAAGGAGGAACACGGTACATGGTGTCCAACCTACGAGAATGAGGGGAAGTAGTAAGAGGTGTCTCCCATATGCCCAACATGTGATCATAAAGGATCTCATGAATTGGTAAAGTAGCTGCCTCTTTAGGAGCCTTAGGATATTGTAAAAATATCCAATTTCTTGGCTCTAGGCTCTGGTTCAGGGGCCACTGAAATAGAGAGGCCCCTGGCCACTTCCCTAATGAAGTCTTGAAAAGACAAGTCTTCTGGAGGAGACATTCTTCTTTTTGGAGAAGAGGGCTCCTGAGGAAGGAGTACCGATGCTTCGACAGAATCCTCTGATTCATCAGAGTCTTCGGAGGAATCAAAGTATCACCTGTCGGGATGCTCTTGGAGAGCCCAATACGCGTACCGAATGGTATCGACATCGGGAGTGATCGGTACCGATTCGGTACTGATGAGCATCACAGAACAGGGTACCGCAGCAGTCGACACCGAAGCCGATGCAATCGGTACCGGCACCGGAACCGATATCGGTGCCGGCACCGGAACCGATATCGGTGCCGGCACCGGAACCGATATCGGTGCCGGTACCAACAACGGAGTTTGTTGCGGTACCGGAGGCGTCGCAGCTTGTATGAATGCCGTAATGGCACACTGCATGGTCAGAATATTCTGATCCATTGACGCAACCAATGTCTGGATGTCGGTACCAGTGGAAACCACCGATACCCCAGAACATGGCAACAGGTGATCGGTCGAGGCCACGCCATCGATGTCAACCTGTGACCCCATAGATGAAGCTTTGGAAGCTGGAGCCTCCCGCCGGGGTAATTTTGTCGGTGCAGGATCCTCGAGAGCAAGCCCGGAGGTATCTCGATACTTAGAGTGAGATCTACCCTTCGAGGACCGGCTGGACTTATGTTTGGTTACCTGAGATCCATGGGAGGAAGAAGCAGCCCTGGAAGATGTCGATGCCACCGAAGCTGCATCAGAGGGAAACAGGGTACTGAGCTTGGCCGCTCGATTCTGTCGACCTCTTTTAGACATCATGGAACAGGACTCACAATTGGTGATGGAGTGGTCAGGACCCAAACATTTTAGACACCAGTCATGGGTGTCAGTGATAGAAAGAGTACCGCTGCACTTCGTGCACTTTTTAAACCTGGAAGCGGGCTTTTCCATGAGGAATATTTTTCTAGGCCTAAGGCCCAAAAAGAAAAGTTGCACAGAAGTGGGAAACGGTAGTTTTTTGTTTTTTAAAAAGAAAGAAGAAAAGACCGGCGGTACTGGTCCGACGTCGAAGAAGGCAGACGCGCGACCAAAGAAATAAAGAAAAATAAAGAACTTCTTCAGCGGTGACAGGAACACGACCTGCTGGCTCCGTGGAAAAGAAGAACTGGAGAGAGGTGGTTAGGAAAGGCGGGAAGGCAGCGCGCAGGCGCTGTGGGATGCTCCCAAAAGCTTTCTTTCTGGACGCTGGGGAGCATTCCCGCGCAGGCTCCGTCGGTACCGACGATACCCATATGTGAAGACTCATTCCTGCTTGTTCCTGGAGATTGGACAGACAACACTAAAAATGAAAATGCAGTCGTTAAACAGAACAAAACAGCAGCAGCTGAAAGTGCAGCTCAGTTTTGTATATCACTTCATCACCTCTATTGATAATGTAAATGAAGATGAAAATCAATTCAATGATGGTGTGTTTTAAGATGCAGATTCAGCCCAATGAGAGTTATACAAAGACTAAATGGTTTTACACAAGCTACAACCAAGGCTACATTTAAACTGGCAAATATATGATCCACTATCACTTCAGATAATGTAACTGATATCATAAAAGGCCTGAACACCTCAACCTCAGCCCTAGACCCTTGCCCAGCCCATTGGATTAAAACCACTAATAAAACCCTTAGCCCCTATATTCTGAGCATAATACAAACCTCCCTTAAGTCAGGTTCCGTTCCACCCCTTCTTAAATGTGCTTCTATTCGCCCAGTCATAAAAGGGACAAAACTTGATCCTACTTCCCCCTCTTCTCACAGACCCATCTCCAGTATCCCGTTCCTGGCAAAGATCACTGAGAAAATAGTCCAAACACAACTTCAGAACCACATTGACGATCACTCCCCCCTTGACTTATACCAACATGGCTTTAAAAGAAATCATGGAGTTGAAACTCTACTTACTTCTCTACTTGACTCCTTATACTTGACTCCTTATACTCAATTCAACGGAGAAAAAGCAGAATCTTTCTCACAAACACAGGGAATCCCCCAAGGCTCTGCTCTCTCAGCACTTCTGTTTAACATATATATGCAGCCACTATGCAAAATTTTCTCACGGCATGAAATTAATTACCACATCTATGCCGATGATATCATGCTATACACACAACTAGACACTAAAAACCCAGACTACAACCCACTGGAGACATGTATCGGAGAGATGCAAGACTGGTTACAACAAAGTAGTATGTCAATTAATCACAAAAAAACCGAAGTAATGTATATCTCCAAAGAACCGAATTTTGACCCTCCCACATCAATAACACTATGTAACAACACTTACCAAACAAAAAAAGAAATAAAGTATCTAGGAGTCACATTTGACTGTGACCTAAAGATGGAAAAACACCTCCGAAAGACCAACAGAGCAGTTTTCCACAAGCTTAGAGTGCTCCAACCCATTCGGAATATTATTGATCCCCAAGACTTCAGAACAGTGGCCCAAGCACTCATCATGCCACATTTTGACTACTGCAACGCCATCCTACAAGGTTTACCTAAAAAAACCCTAAACATATTACAAATGGCACAAAATGTAGCTGCCAGGGTCATAATGAAGAAAAATCTAAGTGACCACATCACACCAGTACTAATTCAATTACACTGGCTACCCATAACAGCTCGCACAAAATACAAAATACTAACAACCACCTTCAAACTCATCCACAACTTAGCACCTTCCTTCCTCAACAACCTAGTAAGATTGCAACCTCCTACCCGAAACAGAAGAACCCACAATTCCAACATCCTTCACACTCCAACAGATATAAGATCTGCCAAAGCTAACACCAGCCACAGGGCTTTCTCATATGCGGCGCCAACACTGTGGAACCAACTCCCACCAGAACTACGAGCTAGCAATGACCTTCTAGACTTCAGAAAGAAACTCAAAACGCACATTTTCCAATCACATTTCAACCTGAACTAAATCCACAGATGGAGCAGCCCCTGACCACTGTGTCCAAGAAGATTATCCTGTATATATGTATTTATGTATATATGTAAATGAACTCCCCCATAGCTAAGAAGTGTTAACTCTGTATGATGTGCTTTTCTGACAATCTGTATGTAAACAAAATTTGTACCTGCCTTGATTCGGCAGTTTCACAATAGTAATCCTACCCGCTTCTGATCGCTGGAAGGAGCGGGCTACAAATGCTTGCTAAATAATAAAAATAATAAAAATACCCAAAACCATACTCAAGGATGTTTACTCATCTTTCTTGACCTTTCTGCCGTATTTGACTCCCTTCCTCACAATCAACTATTAACCAGACTTCACGAAATAGGACTTAGAGACACTACACTCAAATGGTTCCAATCTTACCTGAACTCCAGAACACAACAGGTCTGTCTTGGAAATGACACCTCCCTCCCATTTATACTAAAACAAGGAGTACCTCAAGGATCTAGCCTATCTGCCTTACTGTTCAATATCTTCCTTCAACCGGCTTGCAAGATATTTCAGGAACATGGCATTCAGTACCAAATATATGCTGATGACATAATGTGTTTCACACCATTTAACCTCTCCAATCCCAACTTCACCAAAATCAATGAATGTCTAACTTGTCTCAAATCCTGGCTTTCCCAACACAATCTTCTAATCAACCAATCCAAAACAGAGGTACTCCAAGTATTCTCCAACCTTACATACTCCCCTCCCCCAACTCTCACCATCGCTGATCTCCCACTTACCATAAAAAACCAAGTAAAATATCTTGGGATTATCATTGACAAGAACCTCTCCTTCACTGAACATATAAAAAGATCCACCAATTTAATCTATGCAAAATTACGCACCCTCCGTAATCTTAAACCCCTCTTAAACCCTAACTCCTTTCGCACTGTCTGTCAGTCTCTTACAATCCCCTCACTTGACTATTGCAACTTAATCTACCATGGTCTCCCCAAAAATACTATCCAACCTCTCCAATTAGCCCAGAATATGGTAGCTAGACTCATAACCAACAACCCCAGAAGTGCTCATATCACACCTGTCCTTTACGACCTTCACTGGCTCCCCATACAACCCAGAACCAAATTTAAAGTCCTTACCCTGATTCATAAAATAATTATAAATGAATCAGCACCCTGCCTCACTTCACTTCTTACCTTTCCTAGTAACACAAGATCACATCGTACCTCTACCAAAAACCTCCTATCTATACCAACAGCCAAAAGATACTGTAAACAACTTACTAGCAATAGGGCCTTCTCCCTCTATGCCCCATCCTTATGGAACACTCTCCCCCCCGAACTTCGCAACTGCGAGAACCACCTCGAATTCCGCAGGAAACTAAAAACTCATCTCTTCCTAGAATATTTCTCCCTCCCACCCTAACTCCTAAATTTTATGATCCACCTTCCACCAAAACTGCCCACAATTCTTTACAAAATTAACTGTAAATATATCTTCTTAAGTATAAAATCACCCATTGTTCTCAATCCCCGATCATGGTAGTTAGTTCTACCGCTACAGTTGTATATATTATCTGTATCATAGTTAATTGTTACTTGTTATCTAGTTATATTACCTATTTGTTTTCTTTGTTCCTTGTAAACAGTTGTAATATACTGTACTATATTGTTTCATGTAAACCGTCTTGACTTGTAGAAAGACGGTATATAAAAACTGTTAAATAAATAAATAAATAATATGAAAAATGCACTTATTCCCACAGGCCTAACTAAGCTCAGTCTGCAAAATATCTGCCATTTTAAATAGGCAAAACAGAGTTACCTGTAGCAGATGGCCGGAAGGATAAGTCCTCACCTATGTGTGATGTCACAAACTAAGCTTTGTATGGGAGTCAGTTCCCAGCTTCTAGACGCTTTGGAGCTGGCCCTGTGCACATGCATGCCAACTTCCGGCCTGCCATTGCCATGCAGGGTTATCTCAGTCTAGTTACATGCTGAAATAGAGTACAACACCAAGGGAAGATGGGAAGGTTGTGAGGACTTATCCAGCTGTTCATGGAGAATACTGCTACAGGTGAACAACTGCTTTCTCTGTAGACAAGCAGGATAATGTCCTCATCTATCAGAATTCCTATCTAGAGGCTGCCTCAAAAGGGGAAAAAAAGGGGGGGGGAGGAACACAGAGGCATGTTTTCTAAAAAGTATGCCATTAGCATGTGGCCAGGCCATAAAACCATTGGAGGCCGACGCCAACATCTGAGGGGTGTGTATCAGTCCCCCCTGCTCGTGGTGCATTGCTAATGCATGGCAACTCAGCAGACAGGTGGTGCACCTAACGCCACAGTTAGGTGGTAAGTGCACCCACCCTAACAGCAATAAATAGGGCTAGCATGCGGCCATCATGCCTGTGTTAAATATGATGCACCATCAATGCACACATTCTCCCAACCCGCCCTGTCTCCACCCATTCTCACTCTGACTAGCTAGTGTGGGGCCCAGTGCTAACTTTTTGAATGGTGCGCTTAAACTAGCAGTTAGCACAATTTAGCTAACATTCCCCACCCACAGTTTAGTAACAGCAGACACAGAACACCCACTTATTTTTGTTGCAATAGGCCTTTTACATATTTTTTTTGTTTGTGTTTTGTTTTTGTTTTTTTTAATTGTAGGAAGCCTGAACAGAAAGAAATGGGCCTGGGGGGATGGATTTGGATTCTATTCCCCCAAATAGATTTTGCCTTCCTGCCTGCCGTGGTGCCATTTATCTCCAGTATGATAACCATGCTAGTAGTCAAACGCAACTCCACAGGGAGGTGGGAGGGTTGTGAGGACTTATTCCTGCTACTCACAGAGAACATCTGCTACAGGTGAGTAACTACGCTTTCTCCGTGAACAAGCAGGAAGTAAGTCCTTACGTATGGAACTCTCAAGCTACAGGGTACCAAACACGAAAAACAGCCTAACTGAGGCAACTAGAACCAGAAAGCGTAGTTACTTACCTGTAAGAGGTGATCTCCGGGAACAGCAGGAATCAGCTTCACATATGGGTGACGTCAGCACCGACGGAGTCTGGTGCAGGAGCACTCTCCAGCATTCAACAAAAATGCTTTTGGGAGCGTTCCTCCACGCATGCGTGGCTGCCTTCCCTCCTGGTCTCAGTCAGATGAATAGCGGAGAAATAAAAATCTTTGTATACCAGGAATGGGAAAAAAATGGGACAACTTGATGGGGAGGTGGGTGGGTTGTGAAGACTGATTCCTGCTGTTCCCGGAGATCACCTGTTACAGGTGAGGAACTAGGCTACCTCCAGAAACAAGCAGGTAGTCAGTTTTCACATATAGGACTCCCTAGCCCAGGACAACCGAGCGAGAGAAGAATGCCGTCACAGCTAGAGGTTGCAGCAGGCATCCAACAGACTCAGCTAGTTCAGAGCACTCCTCACAAGGTAGTCAAATGAGCGGTGGAAAAGTTGTCTAAATTTGAAAAATTTACGAACAGCTTGTCCAAATTGAGTATTGGCGTCTTTGTCCTGTGCGCTGAAAAGGTATGCAAAGAAGACCATGCCACCGCTTGGCAGATCTCTGAGTTAAGGACAGACCGGAGATTAGCTACAGTAGTAGCCATGGCTGTCACATGGGGTAGAAGAGACAGCCCAGCCTGCAAATAAGTGAAGGACATGCAATCTGCTAGCCAGTTTGAAAGTTGGATACTGGTGTCCCCAGACGACTTTGGTCAAAAGAGACAACTGAGAGGATTGGATAGAATGCCAATGCTCTCTTGCAATCTAGGGTATGAAGTCTGGCCTCAGCCAGGGAGGCATGAGGCCTTGGAAAGAATGTTGATAGCAAGACAGATTGGTTCAGGTGGAAAGAGGTGACAACCTTTGGCAAGAACTTAGAATGTGTGCGAAGGACCACCTTGTCATGGTGAAAAGTGGTATAGGGAGCATAGCTCACCAAAGCTTGCAGTTAAATGACTCGTCGAGCTGAAGTGACTGCTATGAGGAAAAGAAGCTTCCATGTTACAAATTTCAAAGGAGCTGAAACCATTGGTTCAAAAGGACTGCGTAGGAGTTGTACAAGAACAACATTTAGATCCCATGGTACAAGAGGTGGATGGAAAGGCGGCTTGGTCAGGAGACGACCATGCATAAATCTGGCTACTAAGGGGTGTGCCAAGATAGGGCAGTTCTCTAAAGTATGGGGAGAGGCCACAATGGCGGATAAATGTACTCTCACAGACTTGGTCTTAAGGCTAGAGGAGGACAAAAGGAGTAAGTCTGGAATGGGACATATGAAAGGCTCAAGTGTTTTATGAAAACACCAGATGGAAAACCTGTACCATTTAAAAGTATAAGAACGTCTGGTTGAATCTTTTCTTGAAGATAGATCTCCAAGTGTGAGAGGACAAAGCGCCCAGCCTCCACGCTGTCAAGCGGAGCATCTTGAGGCTGGGGGTGCAGAAGGATCCCCTGTTCTTGAGAGAGTAGGGCTGGTGAATAACCAAGCCTGAGGGGAGGTGCCTGAGCAAACTCAAGAAGTAGAGGAAACCACGGTTGTCTGGGCCAGTAAGAGCAAATAAGAATCATTTATCCCCGGTCAGCCTGGAGTTTGAAGAGGGCTTTTGCTATGAGTGGAAGGGGAGGGAAAGCATAAAGGAAATCCTGACCCCAATGGATGACAAACGCATCAGACATCTCGCTGTGAGGGGAAGGCATTGAGGGGAGAAGCAAAGAGGTTGATTAGTGGCGTCACCCAGAGGTGGAACTAGTGTTGCATTACTTGAGGTTCCAGCATCCACTCATGTGACGGTTCCAGCTTAGTCTGTCGGCTAAGTGATTCTCTGCTCCTGCTAGGTATACTACATGAAGGTGAATTCCTTGAGGAAATGCCCAGTTCCAAAGGTGAATGGCTTCCATACATAGGGCCTGAGAGCCTGTTGCCCCTTGCTTGTTTATATAAAACATAGCCAACTGGTTGTCCGTCTGTATGAGAAGAGAGTGTCCTTTGAGTTGGGGAGAGAAGACTCTGACGGCATTGAAGACCACCCAAAGCTCTAGAAGACTGATCTGGAGAAGCACTTCTTGAGTGGACCAAAAGCCCTGTGTTGTCAGGCCGTTTCAATGTATCGGTTGTTAGGGTATACTGTGGTGCAGACTTCTGAAAAGGTGACCCTACGACCAGGTTCTGTCGTGTGCACTACCACTGAAGGGCTATTCTCATTTATGGAGTGATGTTGATGAGGTCGGATAGGCAACCTGTAGACTGTTTCCATTGTTGTGAGAGTCCACTGTCCGATCCTTATGTTGAGATGTGCGTGGGGCACGACATGGACAGTGGAAGCAATGTGGTCTAAGAGGCGTAAAAATGTTCTGGCCGTAACTGATGATTATTGCTGGACCTGCATGGCTAAAGCAATGAGACAGAGGTATCTGTCATCTGGCAGAAAACACCCTGCTTCTTACCGTGTCTAAAGAGTAGTTACTCACCTGTAACAGGTGTTCTCCAGGAGCAGCAGGAATCAGTCCTCACATATGGGTGACATCAGCGCCGACGGAGCCCCCGTGTGGAGCATTTCTCCAGCTTTCAAGGAAAGCCTTTGGGAATGCAGCGCGGTCCCCTTCCCACCCAAGGGTGCCATCTTGCTCAGTCTGATGACATACCTAAAAGACAGCAAAAATCAAAATGAATGATATGACTGCAACTCCAGGGGAGGAGGGAGGGTCGTGAGGACTGATTCCTGCTGCTCCTGGAGAACACCTGTTACAGGTAAGTAACTACTCTTTCTCCAGGACCAAGCAGGAATTCAGTCCTCACGTATGGGACTCCCCAACTCTAGGCTACCGGGAACCCTAAGCTAAAAAAATGGCTCCCTCTCAAGAGCCTCAGCATTCGTGATAAGAATATCCTTTGAGAACGTCCCCGTACGGTAGCCTAATACAAGGGCCGGAGGGTAGGATTTTCCTAAACCTCAAAGAGATTACAGAGTACCGTCTGTCCAAAAGCACTGTCCCTTCGGGACTCTCTCTCGAGGCAGTAATGGGCTGCAAAAGTCTGGCTTGAAGACCAAGTTGCGGCCCGGCAGATGTCTGCCAACGGAACAGAACGGAGATGAGCTACTGACGTGGCTTTCGCCCTGGCATGGTGGTCCGTGACTCGACTCTGCAAGGAGAGGTCGGCTGCCTTGTACGGCCAGGCGATACAATCTACTACCCAAGTGGACAACGTACACTTGGAGACAGGTAACCCTATCTTATTAGGGTGAAAGGAGACGAAGAGCCGAGTAGCCCTTCGATGCCCCGTATACATTCTATGTAAAAAGACAACGCCCTCTTACAGTCCAGGGTATGCAAGACTGTTTCAGCCCGGCTGGTATGCTGCCTGGGAAAGGTCGGAAGAAGCACCTCCTGGTTGAGGTGGAAAGAGGAGACCACTTTTGGAAGGAACTTCGGATGGGTCCGTAGGACCACCCTGTTCCTATAGAACCGTGTGTACGGTCTATCATAAACCAGAGCTTGTAGTTCACTCACACATCTGGTTGAGGTAAGAGCGACCAGGAAGAGCGCTTTCCAAGAAAGGAAGCACAAATGGCAAGTAACCATTGGCTCAAACGGTGGGCGAGTAAGTTGCTGCAAGACCACGTTCAAATCCCACTCAGTCGCCGGTGGACGAACCGGAGGCTTGAGAAAAAGCAGACCTCTGAAAAATTGGGACACCAAGGGGTGAACCGACAGACTGTCCCTCCACCGGTGAGTGGTGCGCTGATAGAGCACTGAGGTGGACCCGAACAGAGTTAGACTTAAGGCCTAGGTCTGACGGGTGATGTAGATATTGCAGTACTACTGGCACAAAGCAAGAGAAAGGATCTTCATTGCGCTGAGCACACCATACCATAAATCTACACCACTTGAGGGCATAGGACTTTCTGGTGGACTGCCTCCTAGAGGCCAAGACCACCTCCCTCAACCTCCTTAGGAAGAAATAAGGGAACTAGCAGCCAGGCCATCAGATTGAGGGATCTGAGATTGGGGTGCAGAAGGGAACCCTGATCTTGAGACAGGAGATCATGTTACAACCCCAGAGGGAATGGAATTTCCACTGCCAACTGCAGCAGAAGTGGAAACCACGGCTGCCTCGGCCATCTGGGGGCTACCAGAATCACCGAGGCCTTGTCCCGGAGAATCTTGAACAGAGTTCGGGCCACCAGGGGCGTGGGAGGAAATGCATACAGGAGGCCCGTAGACCAAGAGATCAGAAAAGCATCTGCTGCCATCCTCAGGGATGCGGCTGTCTGGAGCAAAACCTGGGCAGATGACGGTTTTGTGGACTGGCAAAGAGATTGATGGATTAAGTCCCCAGCGGAGGAAGATCTGCATGACCACCCATGGGAGTCAACTGCCATTCGTGAGACTGGAGAATACTGCTTAGCTTGTCTGCTAGGAAATTCTCCTGACCAGGTAGATAAACTGCTTTGAGAAACATGCCTTGTTTGACTGAAAAGGAGCAAAGGGCCAGCGCCTCCTGACATAGGAGCCTGGACCCCATGCCCCCTTGTTTGTTCACATAGAACACTGCCACCTGATTGTCCGTCTGAACTAGGACAGACTGGTGAGAGAGGGCATGAGAAAAAGTCTGTAGAGCTAAGCGGATTGCTCACAGCTCCAAAAGATTGATTTGCTGCGTGGCCTCTCGAGGAGACCAGAGGCCTTGCGTGCACGTGCCCTGGCAATGTGCACACCAGCCCTGCAAGGAAGCATCGGTCGTCAGCACCCTTATGTGTGCTGGAGCCTGAAAAGGTACCCCCCTGAGAAGGTTTGGGAGATGTAGCCACCACTGTAAGGAGTCCAAAAGTGGTTTGGACACCTTTACTCTGTCTCGGAGGTCGCCTGTGGCTTGCGTCCACTGATCTCTGAGGCAACACTCAGCAGCCCGCATATGTAGACGGGCATTCAAGGTCACATGTACCGTGGATGCCATGTGGCCCAGAAGCCGCAGGTAGTGCCTGGCGGAGACATGAGACTTGCTTTGGAACTGGTTGGCCAAGTCTATCAGTCTGTGGGCCCTGTCTTCGGGCAAGTAAGCGCTTGCCTAAAGGGTGTCTAAGCTTGCCCCTATAAATTCTAGGTTCTGAGAGGGGAGCAAAGTGGAGTTTATGACAAAGCCAAGATGCTGAAGAAGAGAGACAGTGCGAAGAGTGGCTTGTCTGGCCTCCTGGAGAGATTGGCCCCTGATGCGCCAGTCATCCAGGTATGGGAAGACAAAAATTCCCTGATTCCTGAGATAAGACGCCACCACCGCCAGGCATTTGGTGAAAACCCTGGGGGCAGAGGTTAGGCCAAAGGGAAGTATCCTGTACTGAAAATGGTTTCCTCCTACCACAAATCTGAGATATTGTCTGTGGTCTGGATGAATGAGGATGTGAGTATAAGCATCCTTTAGGCCTAAGGAGCATAGCCAGTCTCCCTGCTGGAGGTAGGGCAGCAGTATCCCAAGGGTAAGCATCTTGAACTTTTCCCTCTCCAGAAACTTGTTTAGGTTTCACAAGTCTAGGATAGGCCGGAGGCCTCCTGTCCTTTTTGATACCAGGAAGTACCTGGAGTAGAAGCCTTTCCCTTCCAGGTGGTGAGGCACCAGTTCCACCTCCTGTTCCTTTAGAAGACTTGCCAACTATTGAAGGAGGAGGTTCCTGTGTATAGGGAGTCTTGGAGGCTCCCCTGGGAAGTAGGGGGGGGGGGGGTAGCTGGTGGAAGTGGAGCATGTAGCCCTTTTGGACTATGCTCAGTACCCAGGTATCCCCTGTGATGGCTGGCCACCTGTAGGCATACAGGGTCAGGCGACCTCCTGTGCTGAGTGGAGACACCGGCAGAGAAGAGGCTATGCTGTGGGAGTAAAAACCCCGCTCCCTGCTGTGCAGGAGCCGGAGCTGGCGGCTTGGGGGTCTTCTGCCTATGGAGCCCATGCCCCTGTCCCTTGGCCTGCTGGCCCTGTTGGGGAGCTGGAGAGGCCTGATATTGAGGGTAGGATTTGTAGGCAGCAACCTTCCTCGGGAAAAAGGGCTTCTTTCCCGAGCCCTTCTTTTTTTGAGAAGGGGCTGAAGTCTTTCTGGACAGCCTTGTCCTGGTGAGAGTCTCAGTCTCGATTTCTGCAGCTTTTCAGTTATGGGTTTACCGAATAGGTTGTCACCACGGCACGGGACATCGAACAACTTGTCCTGCATCCATGACTCCAGGTCCGATGACTGTAGCCAGGCCTGACGGCATGCACCAATGCCAGCCACAGCTACCCGGGCCGAAGCCTCGAAGCCATCGTAGGCTGCTCAAGAGATAAACTTCGAACACTCTCGAATCCCTGTCGACAAGGCCTTGAACCTCTGCAATGGTTCCTCGGAGAGGCCAGCTGAGAACCTGGCAATCTCCTTTGCCAGGTCTCTTAGGTACATGCCCATGTACAGCTGGTAAGTCTGGACACGGCAAGATAGCATAGAGCCCTGGAAGCACTTTCTACCGAGGACATTCAGGTTCCAGGCCTCCCGGCCAGGGGGCACCAAGGAGTGCATCTTCTGATTCTTCAGGCAATGCATGGCTGATTCCACAACAATGGAATTGTGCAGTAGCTGCGTCTTTTGGAACCCAGGGCTCTTATGGACTCGATAAATGGAATCGACCCATTTGCTAAGAACCGGCGCTGAGGCTGGTGCCTCCCACATACAGAAGAGCAGCCGTTCCAGCATCGGAGGAACCGGTACAGTAAAGGCTTCCTTCGGAGGAAAATCATACTGGAGGGCATCAAGCTCCTTGACTCGAGGCTCCTCCTCGGCATCCGCAGGGAATGCCAAAGCCTTGGTCATGTCCCTCACGAAGTCCGAGAACTGGGTATCCTCTGGTGGGGACCTTCTCCGAGGCTTGGACTCCGGGGAGTCCGAAGGGACGCACTGGGTCCGGAAGGTGTCTGGAGACTCCTCGTCCTCTGTCTCCCACGCCGACTCCTCCTCCGAGGAGTCGAGCGGCTCCGGCCATGTGGGCCTTGGTGCCACCTGCCCCGATGCCGAGGGCACCAGCATCGACGACCTCGGCCCCGCACGGGAGGTTGAGGGGGACCTTGACTGAGGATCGACTCGAGACTTGATGGATTCGAGGATCGGATCGGCCTTCGGGGTCGACTTGGACGTCGATGTCCCGGTGGTCGGGGAAGATGCACCGGTGAGACCGGCGATCACTGCCTGCTGCTGTTCCATGAAGGCAGCCAAGCTGCACTCCAAGGCTATCAACCTGAGTCCGAGCTAAGGAGACTCAGCAGCCCCTGACTCGGGCCCTGACGGTGTCGGGCCCGACGTCGGTTCCCCCAGAGGGGAGTCCATGAGGGCTACAGTACTCACGTGACCCGGGGACTGCATCTCCAAATGAGGCTGTTTGGCAGGCCTCTCCGACTCCGAAGACCCAGGACGGCGCTAGGGGCTATGCGACTTGGTCCTCGAGGAGCCAAGTGCGTCCACCGATGCCGCTCTCGTGGATTTCTTCTTCCTGCGATGCTCCCGCGAGGGAGACCCCCTCTCAGAGGAGCCTCGGTGCTGCTCGGGGCCAGAGTCCCGAGACATCGAGGCCTCTGATGAAGTCCGGGCCCATCCGGACGCGGAGTCAGAGAAGAGTCTTTCCTTTTGGTGCTGCCGACTCCTCAACATCTTCGAAGACATTTTCCCCACACGGACCACAGATCATCGGGTCATGATCGGGTCCGAGGCAGCGGAGGCAGCAGTCATGTGTGTCGGTAAGAGACATAAGTTCCTTACACCGATCACACTTCTTCAACCCGCTGGCAGCCATCGGGGGGAAAAAGGGCCCCTGCGAGGTCAAAAGACAGGGCTGCCAGTGAAAAATAGAAAAATGGTGCGTACCCTAGTCACTAAGGACAAAAAACGAAAAAAGAAGTCCGGGCTCGATACCGACGTATCGGTCCCAGGTGGGAAAGGGAAACCGGCGCTGAACCAAAGAAAACGGGTTCACGCAGAACAAAATCAACTTTTTCCTCGGATGAAAACGAAACACGTCCATCGGGCTCCGCGGAAAAAAGAAAACTGAGCAAGATGGCACCCTTGGGCAGGAAGGGGACCGCATAAGCGCGCTGCATTCCCAAAGGCTTTCTTTGAAAGCTGGGGAAATGCTCCGCACGGGGGCTCCGTCGGTGCCGACGTCAGCCATATGTGAGGACTGACTTCCTGCTTTTTCCTGGAGAATCAAAGGACCATCCTGTGATCTGAGTGGATGAGAATATGCGTGTATGCATCTCTTAGATCTAGATAACATAGCCAGTCCTGACTTTGAAGGTATGATAGGAGTGTCCCGAGGGAGATCATTTTGAACTTTTCTCGGAACAAATATTTGTTTAATTCTCTGAGGTCTAGTATAGGCCTGTGTCCCCCTGTCTCATTTGGAATAAGAAAATAGGGGGAGTAAAACCCCGAACCCTGTTGGGGTATGGGTACTTCTTTGATTGCTCCTTGAGCAAGAAGTGATGTGACCTCCTGCCACAAGAGGTTGGTGGCAGGGGCCTGAGAATTGAACTGTTTTATTATTGTAGGTGGGGGCAAGTTGAGAAAATGAAGCTTGTACCCTAGTCGTACAATGGACAGAATCCAGTTTTCTGATGTTATTTGTTGCCATCTTTTGGCAAAATAACAGTCTTCCTGGAATGGTTCAGGGTTCTGGACCTTTTAGAGGCAGAATGACTAGGTTCTCTAGGTAGAAGTCAAAGACCCTGAGGGAGCTGGGTCTGTTGGGCTGGTTGAGCTTTTTGAGCTTGCGGCTTTCTTTGCTGTCTGTTCTGTTGTTGTCCCTTCTGGGGAACATGAAGTGGACAGTGGCTTTGATGGGTGTAATATGGGTAAAACTTATTTTTCTTACTGAAAAAAGGGTTTTTTGAATGTTTTCCTCTTTGCTAGGTTGTCTGCGGAGTTTGACAATCTCTTCCAAGAAGTATTATCAGATTCAATCTGATAGACTAGTTACTCACCTGTAACAGGTGTTCTCCAGGAGCAGCAGGAATCAGTCCTCACATATGGGTGACATCGACGTCGATGGAGCCCTTGCGGAGCATTTCCCCAGCTTTCCATGAAAACCTTTGGGAATGCAGGCACGCATGCGCGGTTCCCTTCCCGTCTAAAGGTGCCATCTTGCTCAGTCAAATGACATAGCTAAAAACAGCACACAAAAATGTAAAAATAAACTATGTACAACTGCAACTCCCAGGGTAGGAGGGAGGGTTGTGAGGACTGATTCCTGCTGCTCCTGGAGAACACCTGTTACAGGTGAGTAACTACTCTTTCTCTAGGACCAAGCAGGAAGTCAGTCCTCACATATGGGTGACTCCCTAGCTCTGGGCTACCAAGGAAGCCAGGCTGAACAAGAGAACTCCCTCTAATCCCAGCATCAAAGAAAGGCTTTTCACTGACAGAACCTCCACCGGTAGCCCAACGGAGGGCTGGAGGGCAGGAGTTGCCTAAACCTCAGAGAGATTCCGGAGTACTGCCTGGCCAAAAGCACTGTCCCTACCCTGCAAAGGAAGGTCAGCCGCCCTGTAAGCCCATGTGATACAGTCAGCTACCCAGGTGGACAAGGTACGCTTGGACACAGCTAACCCCAAATTATTAGGGTCAAAAGAGACGAAGAGCTGAGTAGCCCTTCTATGCCCCTGCGTACGGTCAAGGTAGAAGGATAAGGCCCTCCTACAGTCCAGGGTATGCAGAACTGCCTCAGCCTGGCTTGCATGAGGCCTAGGGAATAATGTTGGAAGAACCACCTCTTGGTTAAGGTGGAAAGAGGAGACAACTTTGGGGAGGAACTTTGGATGAGTCCTAAGGACTACCCTGTTCCAATAGAAGCGGGTGTAAGGCCTGTCACAGACCAGGGCCTGAAGCTCACTCACTCGCCTGGCCGAGGTTAGGGCTATCAAGAAGAGTGTGTTCCAGGACAGGAAGCGTAGGGGGCAAGTAGCCATCGGCTCAAAAGTTGGGCGAGTCAGTTGCTGCAAGACCACATTCAACCCCCACTCAGGAGCAGGAGGACGGATTGGAGGCTTGAGCAAAAGCAAGCCTCTGAGAAGGCGGGACACCAAGGGGTGAACCGACAGAGAATGTCCTTCCACCAGTGAGTGGTGAGCTGCCAGAGCTGAGAGGTGGACCCGAACAGAATTGGACTTAAGTCCCTGATTTGATAAGTACAGTAAGTACTGAAGCATTACTGGTACAGTAGAGGAGAAGGGATCCTCTGTACGTAGCTGACACCACACAGAAAACCTTTTCCATTTGAGAGCATAGGTTTTCCCAGTGGACTGTTTCCTAGAGGCTAGGACAACCTCCTCAACTTCCTGAGGGAGGCCCCAGGGAGCCAAAACTACTCTTGCAGCCTCCAGGCCATCAAATTGAGAGCTTTGAGATTGGGGTGCAGAAGGGAACCCTGATCCTGAGAGAGAAGGTCGGGAAGCAACCCCAGAGGCAGTGGGGGATCCACTGCCAGCTGAAGCATAAGTGGAAACCAAGGCTACCTCGGCCACCTGGGAGCTACCAGCAGGACCGAGGCCTTGTCCTGAAGAATCTTGAACAGGGTTCGGGCCACCAAGGGCATGGGAGGAAACGCATACAAGAGGCCCTGAGACCATGGGATCAGAAAAGCATCTGCCGCCATCCGCAGAGGATGTGGTTGTCTGGAGCAGAACTTTGGCAGCTGTTTGTTCAGTGGACTGGCAAACAGATCGATGGATGGAAGTCCCCATTTCAGGAAAATCTTATGAACCACCAAAGGATGGAGCTGCTACTCGTGGGGCTGCAGAATCCTGCTCAACCTGTCGGCTAGGTAGTTTTCCTGGCCAGGGAGGTACACAGCCTTGAGGAGCATGTTGTGCTTGAGGGAAAACAAGCAAAGGTCCTGTGCTTCCTGACAAAGGAGCCTGGACCCAGTTCCGCTCTGCTTGTTCACATAAAACATGGCTACCTGGTTGTCTGTTTGAACTAGGACAGACTGATGAGCCAGGGCTGCAGAGAAAGTGTTGAGGGCCAAGCGAAGTTCCAGTAGATTGATTTGCTGTGCGGCTTTCCAGGGAGACTACAGGCCCTGGGTGCACTTGCCGAGACAATGAGCTCCCCAGCCCTGCAGGGAGGCGTCCGTGGTCAACACCACTGTGAACCCAGGAATCTGAAAAGGTACCCCCTTGCAGCAGATTGGGTGGGTGCAGCCACCAGCTGAAGGAGTTCAGAAATTGTCTGGACACCCTTATCCTGTCTCTGAGGCTGCCTGTGGCCTGTGACCACCGAGTCCGAAGGCACCACTGTGCAGGCCTCATATGGAGCCTGGCATTGGGGACACATGTACTGTCGAAGCCATGTGGCCTAGAAGCCTCAGGCAGAGTCTGGCGGAGACCAGTGACCTGCTGAGAAACTGGTTTGCTAGGTTTATCAGTCTTTGGGCTCTGTCTTCTAGCAAGAAAGCCTTTGCCAGCAGAAAGTCCAAGCTCGCCCCTATGAACTCTAAGTTCTGGGAGGGGAGCAAAGTGGACTTTGCAAAGTTTACCACAAACCCCAATCTTTGAAGAAGAGTAATAGTTCAGAGGGTGGCCTGACGGGCCTCCTGGCACGTCTGACCTCTTATGAACCAGTAGTCGAGACAGGGGAAGACAAAGACTCCCTGACTTCTTAGGTAGGCCACCACCACTGCCAGGCATTTGGTAAAGACCCTGGGAGCGGAGGTGAGGCCAAAAGGCAGTACTCTGTACTGATAATAGTTTCCTCCCACATTGAACCTGAGGTACTTTCTGTGGTCTGGATGAATGAGGATGTGAGTGTACGCATCCTTTAGATTTAATGAGCATAGCCAATCTCCCTGCTGGAGGTAGGGCAGAAGTATTCCAAGAGTAAGCATCTTGAACTTTTCCTTCTCTAGGAACTTGTTGAGGTTTCTGAGGTCCAGAATAGGTCGAAGGCCACCGGTTCTTTTGGGTACCAGGAAATATCTGGAGTAGAACACCCCTGACCCTGCAAGTGGGGAGGCACAGGCTCCACCGCCCTGTCCACCAACAGACCTTGGAGCTCCTGAAGGAGAAGATCTGTGTGCAGGGGAGGCCTTGGAGGCTCCCCTGGAAAGTATGGAGGAGGCAGTTGCTGGAAGTGTAGTAGATAGCCCTTGTGGACTATGCTTAACACCCAACTGTCTCCAGTGATGAGTGGCCACTGGTGGGCAAACAGGGCGAGGCGACCTGCTGTGCAGGGTTGGGAGAGCAGGGATGGAGAGGCTATGCCTAAGGAGTCAAAAACCCCCACCCTGCTGAGTGGGAGCAGGGGCCGGAGGATTGGGGGTCCTCTGCCTACGGGACCCTTTACCCTGCCCCTTGGCTTGCTGACCCTGAGGGGCAGCTAGGGCAGCCTGGTACTGTGGGTACTGTTTGTAGGCAGTGACCTTCCTCGGGTAAAAGGGCTTTTTACCCGAGCCCTTCTTTTTGTGAGAAGGGGCGGAAGTCTTCCTAGACAGCCTTGTCCTCGTGAGGTGCTCGGTTTCGAGCTGTGCGGCCTTCTCGGTCATGGGCTTGCCAAAAAGGTTCTCACCTCGGCAAGGGACATCGACCAACTTGTCCTGAACCCATGGCTCGAAGACTGATGACTGCAGCCATGCCTGGCGTCGAGCCGCAATGCCGGCTGCCGCAACACGGGTCAAAGCCTCGAAGTCATCGTAGGCAGCGCGGGACAAACTTGGAGCATTCCCAGATCCCCGAGGACAAGGACTTGAACTGCTGCAAGGGTTCCCCGGAGAAACCAGCAGAGAACCCGGCCAGCTCCTTGGCCAGGTCTCGCAAGTACATGCTCATGTACAGCTGGTAAGACTGGACACGGCAAGCAAGCATCGAGCCCTGGAAGCACTTTCTACCAAAACCATCGAGGTTCCGGGCCTCCCTGCCAGGGGGCACCGCAGAGTGCATCTTCTGACTTTTCAGGTGATGCATGGTCGATTCCACCACCATGGAATGGTGTGGTAGCTGCGCCTTTTGACAGCCAGGACTCTTCTGGAGTCGATAGATCGAATCGACCCGCTTGCTTAGAACCGGCGCCGAGGCCGGTGCCTCCCACATCCGGAAGAGGAGCCGTTCCAGCATCGGAGGAACCGGAACAGTAAAGGCCTCCTTCGGAGGAGAATCATACTGTAGGGCCTCGAGCTCCTCGGCTCGAGGCTCCTCCTCGGGTCTGCAGGGATAGCCAACGCGGTGGCCATATCCTGGACGAACTCCGAGAACCGGGTATCCTCCGGGGGGGGGGAATCTACTCCGGTGCTCAGACTGCGGTGAGTCCGACGGGATGCACCGAGTCCGGAAGGTGTCGGGGGACTCCTCGTCCTCCGTCTCCCAGGCAGACTCGTCCGATGAGGAATCGGGGTCCGACCGCGTGGGGCCTGTAAGCACCCGCCCCGACGCCGAAGGCACCGACGTCGACGCCCTTGGTCCCGAATGGGAGGTTGAGGGAGACCGCGACCGAGGTCGACCTCGAGCCTTTATGGTCTCGAGTATCGGCTCGGTCTCAGGGGTCGACTTCGATATCGATGTCCCGGTGGTCGGGGCAGATGCGCCAGACAGGCTGGCGATCAGTGCCCGCTGCTGTTCCACTAAGGCAGACAGTCTGATCTCCAAGGCTGTCGGCCTGAGACCCAGCTCAGGAGACTCAGCAGCCCCCGACATGGGCCCCGGCGGCGCCGGGCCCGACGTCGGCTCTCTGGGAGGAGAGTCCACGAGGACTACAGGACTTACATGTCCAGCAGACTCCGGCTCCACTCGAGGTACTTTGGGAGGCTTCTCCTGTTCCACAGACCCGGGGCGACGGTCGTGGGTCTGAGACCTAGCTCTCGAGGAGCCAGGGACCTCTTCCGAAGACGCCCTCACGAGCCGCTTCTTCCTTTTTCGTTCCCGGTCGGGGGACCCCCTGTCCGAGGAGCCCCGATGGTGCTCGGGATCGGATTCCCGAGATGTCGAAGCCTCAGACGAGGTCCGGGCCTGGCCGGAAGCAGAGTCAGAAAAAAGCCTTTCTTTTTGGTGCTGATGACTTCGCAGTGCCTTGGAAGACATTTTTCCACATGGTCCACACGTCTTAGGATCGTGGTCAGGACCGAGGCACCGAAGGCCGCAGTCGTGCGTGTCGGTGAGAGACATTAGCTTCTTGCACCGATCACACTTTTTTCCCTGATGGCTTCCAGTGGGTTTAAAAAGAGTCCCCGCGAGGTCAAAGGACCGGCCTTCCAGGGAGAAAGAAAAAAGGGCGCGAACGCCAGCCACAAAGGGCAAAAACTGAAAAAAGAAGATCGGGCTCGATACCGGTGTACCGAACCCGGCGGGAGGGGAACCGGCGTCGAACCGGAGAAAAATAGCGAAGGATCGCCAAAAAATCTAACTATTTTCCGGGAGGACTAGGACACACGTCCGATGGGCTTCACGGAAAAAGAGAGACTGGGCAAGATGGCACCTTTAGGCGGGAAGGGAACCGCGCATGCATGCCTTCATTCCCAAAGGCTTTCATGGAAAGCTGGGGAAATGCTCCGCAAGGGATCCATCGACGTCGATGTCACCCATATGTGAGGACTGACTTCCTGCTTGGTCCTGGAGAATAGCCTTGTTTTGCCAGTTCTTGTCAAAGAGATTTTCTCCTGCACAAGGAATGTTTCCCAGTTTTTCTTGCACCCACTGTTCTAAGTCTGATGCTTGAAGCCAAGCAATACGACGTGCTCCTATGGATACAGCAGAGGTTCTGCTAATACATTCAAAGCAATCAAAGGTATTATGGTTCATGAATTTAGAGACATTCTGAGCGTGCTTGACCAGAGTAAGGTAGTTTGCTCTTTTTTTCCTCAGAGACACAAGGGCTAATGAGCTCTAAGTCTTTTGTGACTTCTTCCAGGAACATTCCTATGTAAAGAATGTAGAAACCGATCCTGGCTGATAGCATGGAGGATTGAAAGCATCGACGCCCAAAGGCAATGAGTGTCCTGGATTCACGGCCTGGAGGATTAGAAGAATGTGTTTTAGCACTCTTGATTCTTTGCATGGCCGATTCCACTACCATTGAATGGTGTGGTAACTGAGTTTTTTGAAAACCAGGACAACTTGGCACTCGGTACATAGTGTTAAGGTGTCAGGAATGTGAAGATACCGTTAAAGGAGTTTCCCACATTCTCAACATCAGATCATGTAAGATCTTTGAATGGGAAGCACAGCTGCCTCCTTGGGGGCCATAGGATATTGTAGAATTCTTAATTTTTCTGCCTTAGGTTCCTTTTCTGGAATCACAGTGATTGCAAGACCTTTGCCAAATCACGTATGAAATCCTGGAAGGACATATCTTCTGGAGGAGACATTCTGCGTTGAGGGAGGAGGAGTTGAATCCTCTAGCAGGTTCGCTCTAGTACCGGTAGAATCGTCAGAGTCACCGGAATCGGAAGACTCGAGGGCACTCTGTACCGGGTGCTCCTGTAACGCATGGTATCGGTACCACTTGAAGTCGGTACCCAAATGTCTCGGTTCCTGATCCACGATACCCGAGACAGAGTCAAAGCTCAGCATGGGGGGAAGCACTCCTGTCGAAGAAGACTCCTCCCCAGTACTAAGACCTTGTCTAGGTGACATGTGAGGTCAGCTACCTTCGCATCAGGCAGGCATGTTACTAAGCAATCCTCATGTCCACAAGCCACCCAGCTATCTACATGCCTAATGATCGAATCACCAACTCTAACGGCTGTCCTAACTCTTCCCTCATGGGCACATGGCCCTGGAGACACTTCCTCGGTGCGAGAGGGCTTTACATTGCCTGGAGGACAGGTCCTAGCTATAGGATCACTTTCTGCCACACCAGGGTGATGCTCTCCTGTCACATGACCTCTCTCCTCCATGGCAACAGGGATGCTGCCAGACTGGAGGTGGGACTTCAGGACTATATCCCTGTAGGTCTTGTCTATGAACCTCTCTGTTTTCCTTATGTCTTCCAAATCTGCTACTCTTGCCTCCAGAGATCGGACTCGTTCCCTTAGAGCAAAGAGCTCCTTGCACCTTGTGCACACGTAAGACGCCTCACCAATTGGGAGAAAATCATACATGTGACACTCAATGCAAAAGACTGGAAAGCCCCCATCTTGCTGCTGGACTTCTGTCTGCATCTTCATTTTAAGGTTGTGTTTAGATATTTAAGTTCTTTACTTGCTAAGGGTTGCTGGGGATACTTATACTAATAAAACTATACCTAATACGTTTATTGTACTTTGTTCACTTGAAATGTAATTAATCTCAGGTTCTTAATGTAAGCTGATGAGAATAAACAGCTGCACCTGAGAGTGAATATGACACCTCCTTTCCTTTAAGAGGTTTAAGCACCTATAAAGCTATGATTATCCCAGGGTGGGTGGGTGTTGGGGATCTCTATCATATCTCTTCTCAGCTATCTCTTTTCTAGTTTGAGAAACCCTAACTTTTTAAGCCTCTCCTCATACGGGTATCCTTTGAGCCCTTTACCATTTTGGTGGCTCTTCTCTGTACCTTTTCTAATGCCACTATATCCTTTTTAAGATACGACAACCAGAATTGCACATGATATTCAAGATGTGGTCGCACCATGGAAAAATACAGAGGCATTATAATATATTTTGTTTTATTCTTCATTCCTTTCCTAGCATTTTATTTGCCTTCTTGGCTACCGCTGCACACTGGCTGGAGTGTTTCAATGTGTTATCCACAATGACGCCTAAATATTTTTCCTGGGTGGTGGTTCTGTGAGGGTATCTGTTCTTTCCTTTCCCAGCACTTACCCTTGGGACGTCCTCTAATTCTCTGGGTCGAGGAATTACCTTATTTTCTCTGTCTGGGATCCCAGGGGAACAAACACACACACACACACACATAGTAGCATGTAAGTTTATTCCGTACGTTAGAAGTGCAGTCTATCTTTTATACAGTATCAAAAACATATATACGTCATAAACCCATCCCAGCAGCATAGCCCTGCACCTGCTATTGCTAATTAGCAATTGTACAAACTGGTACCTGTCTCTGTGAAGATCACTGAATCTTGTCTTAGCACAATACATTCCTTTCTATCTAGGTATTCACAGATGGGCCTCATGGTCCCTTTGTATAACAAAAAACTGATTTTCCCTTACAATTCCCCCCTTTGGGCCTGTATAGGCCCACTAGAAGAACAGTCTAACAATCTACTACAAAATAACTAAACAGGCATTATTAACGGAATATCTGTACGTGGCAGCTCCGGTACATCAGCCGCCGTAAAAGCAGGAGTATAAGAGTACATAAAAGTGGTAGAGCTCTGTAGGGCCTTCCGACAGCAGCCAAGAACAAATGAAAATATACAACAGAAAAGAACAAGGATTATAAAACCGCTCCATAGGGCAATAATCAGCCCTTTGAGACCAACCCAAAGGAAGATACATCAGAGAGTAAGCATGAGAAACTGCTGTAGTTGAAGAACAGTATAGAGCAGTATTAGACAGGCTAAAAGCAGAAACAATAAAACAATCTGTAGCATTAAAACTAGAGACAGTTTACAATCGGCAAGGGACCTAGTCATATCCCAAAGAGGGGCGAGTAACACCAATGTTATACAAGGAAGTAGAAAAAGAAACATGAGGCTGGGTGCAGTTTAAATTGTCAAGTACAGTAAACCTCTGCATTTCACACAGATTAGAAGGTACAGTAATGAGATATGTTGAGAGAAAAGCACCAGCTTGTAGCGAGCTGCGCACACAAAAGGTAAGGCAGTCTGGGCAAGTAGTATTGCCTTATTAACAGTTCCAGAGATGGGCTGAAGGAGGCACCACATGAGTGGTAGGAGGAGTCAACACAGTCTTGTGCGTGATGGTCAGGAGGCTGGAGGGCGATCTGGAACCGAAGATGATGTCAGTGGAGACGATACACGTTTGATTCTTGACGCATGGATCCACGAAGGGCAGGAGTCCCACCGGATGGCTGTCCATGTGATGGCAATCACTGTAGTTGGAGGTCCATAAGGTGGGTCTAGGGTACCATGCTTGTGAGGTACTTTGACCTGTACCTGGTCACCAACCTTGAAGGGATATGTTGGTTCGGTACCTCTAGGCCGAAAGCTGCTTTTCTTCAGAAGTCTTCTCCTCTCCTCTCCAGTTGCTAGGACCTTGGCTGACCCGGCGTCAGCTACTTCTCATCTTGGTCCTGAAGCCAGATCTATAGATGGAGAATGTTTCCAGCGAGGGCAATGGCTTCAGGATCTTTTAGCCGCCACCTTCACTGTAATCGGTGTTACCAAAATCCAGTCTCCGGATTGAAAGCACAGTTACTTACCTGTAACAGGTGATCTCTAGGAACAGCAGGAATTAGTCTTCACATATGGGTACGTCGGTACCGACGGAGCCTGCACGGGAATGCTGCCCAGCTTCCAATCAGAAAGCTTTTGGCAGCATCCCTCGCGCCTGCGCAGTGACTTCCCGCCTTCTCCACAGCCTCTCTTCAGTTGAGTTTCAGAGCTGAGACAAAGGCGAGGAGAGAAAAGGAAGATAAAAAAAAAAAAAAAGATGCAACTCCTAGGGGAGGTGGGAGGGTTGTGAAGACTAATTCCTGCTGTTCCCAGAGATCACCTGTTACAGGTAAGTAACTGTGCTATCTCCAGGAACAAGCAGGAATGAGTCTTCACATATGGAGACTCCCTAGCTGGAGATGCCAGGGGGAGATCCCATAAAAATGCAAGTGCCTGGATCAGGGGTGCATTTTGACTCCAGGAATCCCCGGCATCCAATGTGGGATGGAGGGTAGGAGTTGACAATAAAGGAGCTGTGAGGAAAGAACAGCATAGCCAAGGACTAGAGGGTTGTACAGGAGTCCTTGGTAGACATAATGAGTAGCATTAAAAGACATTTAATGTACACTTAAAATATGCAGCTTACCTACTGTATTGTAGGAAGTAGAGCATGATGGAGTCTACTGGATAAGCAGTAGCAGAATCTTCAAGGTGACCTCTCAGCAGTGAGGATGAAGGTCCAGACCTGGAGGTAGTAGATGATCCAGGTGTCAACTGGGTAGGATTTGACGTCAGGTCTTCAATGGAAAGCTTTATGGGAAAAGCTGAAAACTCCTTTAGGCATAAGGTCATTAACATTGAGGACTAAAGGAAGAAGACTGACGGAGTTGGACAACTAGCCCAGTCCTGGCGGGAAGAGGGGAACTGGAAAAAATCCCCTATTCCCACGGAAAACAGTTGTGTACTCAAGATAAAGAGGTACACTGTTTTTCCTAGCTGGCGAGAGATAGGAAAAATATTGAAGCTTGATGCTTCATGGACTTAAAGAAAAAATGGAGATGTTAGCCCCAAAGAGGGTATTGGTGCTTAACAGTTTCTGCATCGTAAGATGGCATGGGACGTAGGGCGACAGACTGTCTAAAACCTCTAGGAGGTAAAACATGTAGTCTAGACAGTAAGGGTGATAGTGTGTAAGACAGATCAACCCTTAAGAGGCCCCTTATCAAACACATATATATATAGGGATATATACATGTGGCTGGAAAATATTAGGATATGGGTGGTGAAATATATCAAATATATAGATATAGATATGATATACCTGAAGATATGTAAATTTGTGGGGCTTGATTGAGCACCCCCAGAGCAATGATATAGGTATGTAGACATATATGGAGATGCTACATACAAGGCAACAGGTTGAAGATACACGTTTACCACCCAGCCCCATAATTGTACATGGGGAATATAAAAGAAAAAGATTCTGTGCTCTACAAGAGGGTGAACCCACTTGGGATATGAATAGAGAATCTATTTTCATGGATTGAGGGATGCAGAAAGGCAATCTAAGCAGATAACCGTGATGTTCGCGTGCGAACAGATGAACATATGAATCTGTAAAGAACAAGGCGGGAGTTCCACAGAACACTGACATGGTAGATGTGGAGAAACGCAGGGAAGATACCAGAGGGACCTATGGAAGGACCCAGAGGTAGCATGCGGAAACAGAAGCCTTGGATTTTCACACAGAATAACTGATATCTCGTGTTAACACCCCAGGCTAGAGGGGGTGTGGAGAACCCTCACAGGCATAGGAAGGGTTTATAAGTTTTTCCCTACTAATAGAGAAACTTCAGAGACAAGGTCAATGCTCTATAGCAAGGCCCTTATAGTAGAAAGCTTCTCTGAAGACTGCAGAGAGCATTGTGCAGGAGAGTTATGAGATAAACTGACTGAAGTCAGGTGTGTTGCCATATCCTAGGAGAGGAGATGGTTAGAATAATATGAGAAAGCCGAAACGAGTAGGAGGATCCAAGATAGTTTGGAATCACTACTGAGGCTTGACAAAATTTTGAACAAGGGACCGGAACTTGGAAAAAGTTCCAGTAATACAATTACTGTAACTCCTGCAGGCAGAGCTGCTGACGGAAACAGCAGAGAGATTGTCCTGTGCTGAATAAAGAAAAAGAGACAAGAAAAGAGAGGAGATATCTCTTCTCCCTGTCTGGGGAACGAGCTTGGCAGAGAAGTTGTTCAGTATGGTAACCCCCAAGTGATTGGAGGGTGACGTACCATAGGGTAAGTCAACTGAAGGAAAAAATGTCCAGTTGGGATAGAAACTATCAGGGGATAGTTGCAACTGCTCTTCTAGAGAGTAAGAAGAGGAGAAGTGTGTTGTCCCTGAACAAAAAAATTTATTTTTTTTCCCGTCAGGTTAGTACACTGAAAAGAAAAGCACAGTGAATAAACTTCTAATATGTAGAAGTGAAGTGTAAGTTACAATTCCCGGCCCCTATGGTTGCTGGGAATGCTGAGACTGGCCAGAATTGGAGGACTGCAGACTAGGCTGAGGCGTCCCCTGTTTAGGTACAGCCGAATGATGGGCAGGAGATGAATGAAACTTTCTTTTCTTAGGGAAAGAAGGTTTGGTAGGACATTTCCTACTCTTTGAAGAAGGAGGTGGCTTAGAATGGTTTTTAGTGGAAGGAGAGTCAGTGGAGCATTGAGCAACCTGACGTAAAGCCTCCTTATTGAAGAGACCTTCTCCTGTACAAGGAGAATGAGCCAGTATAGTTTGTGCCCATCTGCTTAAGTCTGAAGCTTCAAGCCAGGCTCTGCGACGTGCTGCAATGGCAATAGCAGAGGATCTGCTAATGGACTCAAAAGAGTCTATAGAAGCACGAGATAGGAACCAAGATATATTCCGGCTGTGATTGATGAGCGAGGAATAATCCGTAGCCTTGGGCTCTGGTAAAAAAGGGGTCAAAAGAGACAATTTCTCTGTGACTTCCTGGAGTGTTAGACTCATATGAAAAATATATGAAAGAACTCTGGAGGCCAGCATAGAGTTTTGGAAGGCTTGACGACCAAAAGCATCGAGTGTTCTTGAAGAACGACCCGGCGGATAAGAAGAATGCTTCTTCTTGCTCTTAACTTTCCTCAGTGCCGATTCCACTACAAGGGAACGATGAGAAAGTTGAGGCTTTTGGAACCCTGGAGAGGGTGGCACCCGGTACCGAACCTCAATGTCTGTAGAGACTGGAGGAAGTCGTAAGGGTGATTTCCAGACTCTGAGAAGGAGATCCTGCAGAGCAGGATGTGAAGGAAACTTTATATTCTCTATTTGTGCCGGTGAGCCATGAGTAGGATCACAACCAGGGATAGAAATATTAAGAAAGGTTGCCATATCCCGGAGAAAAGCCTGAAAAGACTTATCTCCTATGGGAACCATTCCTGGTAAGGCTAAAGAAAGAGCCTGAGCACCAGAGGAGGTACAGGGTACTGCACCAACGCCAGGTATCGGTTCCAAAGTAGGTATCGGTGCAAGAATAGGCATCGATACTGATACAGGATTAGCAGATGAAGTAGCCATCGGGAACTGCTGCAGTGGTACCGAGATCATGAGGGAGTTATGGCTATGATCTGCGGAACTGCCTATCTGGAAACGACAGGAGTCGGTTCCGGGACGCGTCGGTACGCAGTCCTCGAGACTAGATATCGGCTCAAGACTCGGCATCGAAGTAAGCGATACTATCGATGCATGTTGCGAAGGTGCCGACGCCGATGGCAGTATCGGCGATGCCGATACCATTAAGGCAGACTGGGTTACATCGATCGATACCGACGGTACCGAGGATACCCGATGAGCACCTTTTGCAAAGGGTAAGGTGGTCCACCTCGATGCCGATGCCAGGGTATCGGAACCGATTGACGCCGGTACAGTCCCGGAGCAAGGCTGAGATTGAGGGAAGTCAATGCGGTGCGTATCGATCGGTCCCGAAGGTACCGAGGATGCCCAATGACGATCCCTGGTGAAGAGTGGAATACTCGACACCGGTGCCGATGCCGGAGGCTCGGTACCACTCGAAGCGGATACCACCCCCGCGCATGGCTCAGGTATGTTCTGTGAGGGGTGAGTCCCAGGAACATCCTGAAACCCCTTTAACGCTTTGGAGCCCGAAGACTCCCGCAGGGGTAATGCCAATGGGTTCTTGAGGGTAAGGCCGGAGCCGTCACCATGCTGGGCATGGGACATACCACTCAAGCATTGGCTAGTCTTAACAGACTGTTTTTGGGTTACCTGATCCTGTGAAGTAGAGAAACCGGGTACTCTCACTGCCGAGGAAAAAACGGTATCGAGGGAAACTCTAAATACTGAAGGTTTCCTCACAAAATTATCTCCTGACAAGTCAGGGGAAAAAGGGTCAGGACCCACACAGTTGAGACACCAACTATTGGTGTCTAAAAAGAAACAAGTGTTTCGACATCGAATGCACTTCTTAGGAAAAGGCGGCTCCATAATGAAAAAGGCCTAGTAGGCCCAAGAAGTTAAGGTAAAAAAACTGAAGAAAGGTTTCTCAGAATTTAGCCAAAAATCCACCGGCGATACCGGTGGTAGCGGGAAATACAGCTGCGACCACAAGAAAACAAAAAACTAAAGTAATTAAAGCAATTAAAAAGAAAAGTTTCTGCGGTGACAGGAGGACGTCCTGCCGGCTCCGCGGAAAAACTAAAACTGAAGAGAGGCTGTGGAGAAGGCGGGAAGTCACTGCGCAGGCGCGAGGGATGCTGCCAAAAGCTTTCTGATTGGAAGCTGGGCAGCATTCCCGTGCAGGCTCCGTCGGTACCGACGTACCCATATGTGAAGACTCATTCCTGCTTGTTCCTGGAGATAGAAAAGAGCTGAGTCATCCAGCAGAAAGGACTGGACCTGCTGAGCATACCTGTGGAGGGAAGAGAGTTGCCTCTGCTGCTAGGAAATACAAGAGATCAAATGTGAGGCTCAGGAGTATAAAAAGTAAGCAGTCTTCCTAATGTGGAACCTTGCATCATGGAACCATAGTTTGGGTTGTTCTTTCCTAGGTGCATAACTTTGCACTTGTTCACATTAAATTTCATCTGCCATTTGGACGTCCGGTCTTCCAATTTATCAAGGTTCCCTTGCAATTTTTCACAATCCTCATGGGTTTTAAGAACGATGAATAATTTTACATCATCTGCAAATTTTATTACCTCACTCATTATTCCCATTTCCAGGTCATTTACAAATATGTTAAAAATCAGCAGACCCAGCACAGATCCCTGGGGTACTCCACTAATCACCTTTCTCCATTGGGAAAATTGGCCATTCAGCCCTACCCTCTGCTTTCTATCTTTTAACCAGTTCCTGATCCACAATAGTACACTGCCTCCTATCCCATGACTTTTTAACTTTGCCAAGATTCTCACATGAGGGACCTTGTCAAAGGCTTCCTGAAAATCCAGATACACTATATCGACCAGCTCACCTTTGTGCATAGCTATTTCTTATATCTGAACAAATAGGGGTGACCTACACGGAGCGGTGGGTATTCTCCTAAACAAAGGCATGGGGAGAGGTGACCTGCACGGAGCGGCAAGGGCACCTTGCCACCTTGCTGGGCAGACTAGATGGACTATACTGGTCTTCTCTTCTTTTTTTTTTAGTGCCAACTAGTCAGTGCTGACTCCTAGCGACCCAGCTGCCTCTGGGTTTTCTTAGCAATCTATTACCGGAAGTAGATTGCCAGGTCTTACGTAAGAACATAAGATATGCCATACTGGGTCAGACCAAGGTCCATCAAGCCCAGTATCCTATTTCCAACAGTGGCCAATCTAGGTCATATGCACCTAGCAGTATCCCCAAGAGACACAGGTTCCACAATGCTGGTATTGGTCAAGCATTGATATCCTGGGTCCCTTTTTAACAATGGTTTATGGACCTTTCCTCCAGGAACTTGTTCAAACCTTTTTTAAACCCAGCTACTCTAACAGCCTTTACTACATCCTCCGGTAACAAATTCCAGAGTTTGATTACACGTTGACTGAAAAAATATTTTCTCTTATTTGTCTTAAATAATTTACCCTGTAGCTTCATTACATGTCCCCTAGTTTTTCTATATTCTGATAGAGTAAACAACTGATCTATGTTTACCTGTTCCACTCTATTCATTAATTTATAGACCTCTATCATATCTCCCCTCAGCCGTCTCTTTTCCAGGTTGAAGAGCCCTAACCTTTGTAGCCTCTCTTCATAGGAGTAGCCTTCCATCCCCTTTACCATTTTGGTGGCTCTTCTCTGTACCTTTTCTAATAACGCTATATCCCTTTTAAGATACGGCGACCAGAATTGCACACAAAATTCAAGGTGCGGTGGTACCAAGGAACGATACAGAGGCATTATAATATCCTTTGTTTTATTTTCCATTCCTTTCCTTATGATACCTAGCATTCTATTTGCTCTCTTGGCCGCCGCTGCACACTTGGCGGAGGATTTTAACATGTTATCCACAATGACGCCTAAATCTTTTTCCTGGGTGGTGGTTCCCAATGTGGAACCTTGCATAGTGTAACCATAGTGTGGGTTGTTCTTTTCTAGGTACATAACTTTGCACTTGTCCACATTAAATTTCATCTGCCATTTGGATGCCCCGTCTTCCAATTTATCCAGATGATCCTACTGCAGTTTTCTGCAATCCCCTTGGGTTTTAACAACTTTAAACAGTTTTGTGTCATCTGCAAATTTGATAACCTCACTAGTTATTCCCTTTTCCAGGTCATTTATGAATATGTCAAAAAGCAGCAGACCCAGTACAGAACCATGGGGTACTCCACTATTCACTTTTTCCATTGGGAAAATTGGCCATTTAGCCCTACCCTCTGCTTTCTATCTTTTAACCAGTTCACGATCCACAATAGTACACTGCCTCCTATCCCATGACTCTTTAGTTTTGCCAAAAGTCTCTGATGAGGGATCTTCTCAAAGGCTTTCTGAAAGTCCAGATACACTATATCAACCGACTCACCTTTGTCTACCTGTTTATTCACACCTTCAAAAAAACATAGATTAGTAAGACAAGATCTTCCTTGTCTAAAGCCATGTTGGCTGTCTCCCATTAGGCCATGACTATCTACATGCTAAGTAATTTTGTTCTTTATGATGGTTTCTACCATTTTTCCTGGTACTGACATCAGGCTCACCGGTCTGTAGTTTCCCGGATCACCCTTGGAACCCTTTTTAAAAACTGGCGTTATATTGGCGATCCTCCAATCTTCAGGTATTACAGATGATTTTAATGAAAGTTCACAGATTACTCATAGCAGGTCTGCAATCTCGTATTTCAGTTCTTTCAACACCCTTGGATGTATACCATCTGGTCCAGGTGATTTGCTACTATTCAGTTTATCAAATAGTTGCAATACATCTTCTTCCTGGTGTAGCAATATTTCTCTCAATTCCTCTGCAGTATCACCTTTAAATACCACTTCAGTCTTGGGTAACATCCCTACATCTTCCTCAGTAAAGACCGAAGCAAAGAATTCATTCAGTTGCTTCGCTATAGCCTTGTCTCCTCTTACTGCCCCTTTTACCCCTCTATCATCTAACGGTCCAATTGACTCTCTCACAGGCTTTTTGCTACGAATGTACTTGAAAAAGTCTTTATTTCGCGTTTTTGCTTCCATAGCAAGTTTCTTCTCAAATTCTCGCTTTGCCTGACTTATCAATGCTTTGCATTTAACTTGCCAGTGCTTGTGCTGTTTCCAGTTTTCGTAGTTTAGCTCTTTTTTCCATTTCCTGAAAGATGCTTTTTTGGCAGCAACAGCCTCTCTGACCTCACCTTTAAACCATGCTGGCAGTTTTTTGGACTTTCTTCCACTTTTCTTAATGCGTGGAATACAGCTGGTCTGGGTTTCCAGGATAGTATTTTTAAACACCCAAGCTTGATGTAAGTCTTTAACCTTTGCAACCGGTCCTTTTAGTTTTTTCTTAACTATTTTCCTCATTTTATCATAGTCTCCCTTTCGAAAGTTAAAAGATAGTACTGTGGATTTCCTTATTATCCCTCCTCCACTAATTAAATCAAACCAGATCATGCTATGATCACTATTGCCAAGTGGTTCCAACACCCTTATCTCCTGCACCAGATCTGGTGTTCCACTAAAGACTAGGTCCAATATGGCTTCCCCTCTGGTCGGTTCATGAACCAGCTGCACCAAGAAGCAGTCATTTATTTCATCTAGGAACTTTATCTCCCCTAGCATGTCCTGCCATGACACTGACTCAATGGAGGGTAGAATGACTTGTTCAAGGTCACAAGGAGTGCCAGTGGGAATCAAACTCTTGATCTTCTAGGTACCAGGCAATTGCTCTAACCACTAGGCTACTCCTCCACTCATACTGGTCTTTATCTGCCATCATATACTATGTCTACCTAATTATTCACACCTTCAAATAAATATCAACAGATTACTAAGACAAGACCTTTCTTGGCTAAATCCATGTTGGCCTTCTCCCATTAAATCATGATTATTTACAAGTAGCCTAGTGGTTAGAACAGTCTAGTACCAGAGAGATTTAGTGTTCAATTCCCACTGGCACTCCTTGTGACCTTGGGCAAGTCACTTTACCCTCCACTGCCTTGGAAGAAAAAGCCTGGCAATCTATTCCTGGTCAAACCTTGCCAAGGAAACCCAGGGGCTGCTGGGTCATCAGGAGTCAGCACTGAATTGGTAAACAAAATATATATATATATACATATATACACATACACACACAGTATATATGTACAGGATAGATTTGCATGCACTACCTCGACTGCATGCAAATGTATATCATGCATATTCATTATGGTTATCCTGAAAACCTGACTGGCTAGGTGTGTCCCGAGGACTGTGTTGAGAACCCCTGCTATAGTTAAACTGTAAAAAAACATCCTTTGAAATCTCTTGACAGTAACAACTATTGGTTAAATATACTAACACACTTTGTTTCATTTTATTGTTCTTTCCAAACCAAAGAAATATTTGGGAACTGCTCCATCCAAGCCATCTCTTCCCTCACCCTACACCCCTCCTCGGGAAATCTACTCCTCTGGCAAATCCCTTTTATCTGTGCTCTTCTCTATCACTGCCAATTCCAGACTGTTCATTCCACCTTGTTGCTCCAGATGCCTGGAACAAACTAACTGAATCAGTACATCAGAGGCTCCTTCTCTAGTTCTATTCAAATCCAGGATAAAAAAAAAAACACCTCTTTGGGGTTTCCTTTGGATCCTGAAGCCCGCCACTCTCTTGTTTTCAGCATTTATATGTATCTTACCACATTCTAGTCCCCAGTTTTGTGATGTTATTCATCTTGATTAGATTGTAAGCTCTGTCTCACCTCTATATGTACAGTGCTGTGTATGCCTTGTAGGGCTATACAAATGATAAGCAGAAGTAGTAGTAGTAAAGACAAAATATATGCAAGGCTGTTGGAAAGAATTGAATGATGCTCTGCTTGTTTTCCCCCCTCCTTTTTTATGAGACATTTTCTACTTTCTATTCACCCCCACACCCTGTGACATTTTTAAGGTACAATTTTTCATTATTCATTTGCTACTCACTTGTCTCAAATACAGAAAAAAACTAGAATACTGGCCAGCCTCAGGCAGGTAGGAGAGAAACACCGTGATACAGATCAGCAGGACTGTTGAATCTTTCCCAACCTTTTTCAAGGACTACCACAAGAAATAAAGAGAAAGCATTAATCAATAGCGTTCACACCAGTAAGCTTTCATGCTCAATTCTAGCACATTATACTATAATTTTTACAGTAAGTGGGTAACTTTATAAAGCTTTCAGTTTTAGTAAAACATTTATGAAATACACAAAAGGCCTCATAAAACTGCACATGGATATACATTCACAAAACGCAGGCAAATGGAAAGAGCACATGATCATTGAAGCACCACCCTTTCCACAACAATGTTATAAAAATACTGTATATAATTGATCATCATACTTTTAAATTTTAAGCTTTGCTTTGTGTGTGTGCCTGCTCTCCCTGCAGATAAAAGAATGTGCTGATGGTGGAATTCGTGTGGCTGTCACCATCGACTGCTTTGCTTTAATTGCTGCTGCTCTTTGCTGCCCCTCAGCTGCTGCTGCCCTAGGTGACCTCCTAGTCTTCCCTGATAGTTTGAACAGCCCTGAGCACACCTACTTGTATGCAGACCATGTGAAAATGCTCCCAGGGATATAATCTTGCCACAATTGCAACGACTAATGTGTTTTCTAAACTATGCAATTACATACACATTTACACTGTCTTCAGAGCAGGTCTAAATGTCTACGAGAATGTGGATGCTACTAGGGATAATATGAGTGCCTACTTTATGAAATGCACATAAGCATCTATGTCACTTTTGTAAATAGGCTGTAAATCGATGCCTTCTTCTGACAGTACATATAGATGCTCTGTCATTAAATCATGCCCTAAAAGCATGCAGAACAAATCTCTAGAGATTTCATTAAGTTCCTTATCAAAAAGATGATATCTTTGCAGACATACTATTGGTAAATTGTATATTAACTACTTGTTCCAAAACCAACCTTTGCTCAGTCTTTACAACTACTCACACTCTGAATTACAGAGAAAATTAGATTAATGAAAATGGCATTCTGGCAATTCACTGAATTAAGTAATGAAACATAACTTTTTTTACATTTTTTTTTATTTATAAAAACATTTATAAAATATATCCAAGAATCACTCGAATGACAGGAAAAAAGGAAATTTAAACATAAAAGAAAATTGCATTACTACGCATCAACTCCATGTAACAGCCCACAATAAAGGAGAACCAAGAAAAAAACATCATTCAAAAAGTAAAAGAAAAACCTTGTGTTAAGCAGTTAACCAGGAGTGATGCCACAAGCCAGCATTCCCAACACTCATCCTTTAGAAGTAGCTACCTGAATCATGGAAGCCTCCTTTGCAACCAAATGTTCACACATTTGTTTAGACTCTAAGAACACAAAAGTGCTTGCCCTCACATAACACAATACCTTTACAAGGAAATCTAAGAATCATAGAGGCGCCTGGCTTCTGGACCCTACCCTTAAGGCGTCGCTTCTGAGTATCTTGTGATACATCTAGAAAAATTTGTATCTTACAGGCCAGAAAAACTACTGACATACTGTGAAAATAAAGTCTCAAGATAGCTTTCTGATCGGCTTCAAAGGCAAAGCCCAAGGTCATCCTCTCAGTTATAACCTCCAAAGAGGTCTCTAGAAATTCAGTCAAATTAAGGTTTGCAGGGTGACTCCCTCCTTGAGTCCTCGAAGAGGCCCTAGTAGACAAGCCAATGGAAATACATTGTACCCAGGTAATTGGAGGTAAAGTCCCTTCAGACATTTTAAGAAAAACTCTCGGGTATTTCCAAATCATCGCAAGGGGGGCAATTAGAGGACATTTGGGAAAATTCAAGAAACGCAAATTATGTTTCTTCATCTGATTCTCTAAGAACTCCACCCTCCTGCAGAGAATACAGTGGTGTGCAAAAGTCTGGAATCACTTGTGAGTTTTGCATTTTTTGTACTTTAACTTTTTTTTTTTTTTTAATTTTGCATTAGCCCAGCATAGTCATCTTTCTACCACGTTAAAAGGGATACATTTGGCTATTAGAGTTGATTTTTTGCATTCCTTGCTTTCAATTTAAATACTTTACAGACACTGGGAGATAGCTACTGCGATTTTTGTGGATCCTGCGTCAAAACTGGATTGAAAATATCCAATATGCACATGTTATTTCTGACCAATCAGGAGGCTGGTTTCACTAACCAATCACAATGCAGATATCTAGCCAACAGTGCAGCTATAAAAACGCGTGGAATATTTGAATTTCATACGCTTTCTGGATCGACCATGAAGATGACTCGGACCCTGACATTGGATGAATGTGTTCGTGTGTCCTTTATGAGCAAGGAAGGATTTTCAAGCCGTCAGATAGCCAGGAAAGTTGGCTTTAGTCAGAGCGCTGTTAAGATTGCACAGAAGAAGAAACGGGTTCAGTGGTGGATTCAGGTCATCTACGTGCATCAACATCCTGCCAGAACCGTGCACTACAACACATTTCACTGACTAATCACAAGTTGACCTCTCCTCAGCTACATCGAGAGTGGTCAGACAAGAGTGAGGTCAGTGTCAGCTCATCAACAGTTCGTCACCGGTGCCTGCAGTTTGGTCTCCGGGGCTGCAAAGCACGGAATAAGCCACTGATGACTGACATACAAAGGCGCAACAGGATCATGTGGGCAAGAAAGCACTCAACCTGGTCGACTGAAATGTGGGAAAAGGTGCTATTCAGCGATGAAAGCACCTTCTGCCTGTTTGGTAACCAGGCCCACGCCTATGTGAGGAGATTTCCTGGAGAGGAATTCAAGCCTGAGTGTCTCAACCTCACTGTGAAGCATCCTTTGAAGGTCATGTTCTGGGGCTGCATGGCTGCCAGTGGCATTGGACGTCTTCACATCGTCGATGGAATGATCAACGGGGCCAAGAACATCACCATACTGCAAAAGTGCATGGTGCCATCAGCACACCAGCTGTTTCCTTGCCAGTTCCTGTTCCAAGATGACAATGCACCCTGCCATCACTCCAGACAGGTGACCAGCTTGAAACAGCGGAACAACATCAAGTCAATGGACTGGCCTGCCCAGTCTCCAGATCTGAATCCAATCAAGAACCTGTGACACAAGATGGCCTTGGAAATATCCAAGAGGCATCTGACATCAAAGCGTGAGCTGATTGAGTCACTCATTGCAGCTTGGAACCACGTGGTCACCAACGATCACCTTGTCAGACTGGTTCATTCAATGCCGACAAGGTGCAGTCAGGTGATCAAGAACAAAGGGTGGCCCATCAAATACTGAGCCATCACCGACACATAAAAACGGCCTTTTTCAAGGCCACATACATTAATTTCAAGGAAACCTGGCATGCATCCATAATATTTTAACCCTTTCAAGGCCTACTTTAAATTTTTAATCCACATTCTGCAGCCGGGTTAATTTTTGCATATTTCAGGAAAATTGTACCCGTCTTATTCAATATGTTCTAATAGTGATTTTCCTTCTGCTATGGTCATGTATTATATACCATTTGATAGGAATATTTAGTCAGAATTTTGGATCCCAAGAGTTTTGGGCTCGGCCTGGAAAGGGTTAAAGCATACTTACAACTTGGCCAACAAATAGAAATTGCACTTACCTGGTAATTGTAGTTCCTGGAGGGTCCAGTTTAGTCCTCCACATCGGGTAGTGCACCTCCTCCTGCAGCTAGGAGACTGGACCAATCAAATTCTTCCCTGTGAGGATGTATACTGCTGGAGCTCCCATCAGCCCCCCAGTGAACTGTCAACAAGCAGACTTAAAAGAGTAATAGAACAGCAAGGATACCCCTCCCCAAACTAACTCGACTCCTTCCCCAAACGAGGGAGCCGTAACTGTGCACATCGCGTCCACCTGGACCACTGAGCAAAAAGAAGGCACTGCCACCCCAGCAAAGAAAAAGAACAAACGAGCAAAGAGAGCGGAGGACCCCGGACTCGAGGGACCCCAGGCAAACAACTGAAGCAGCTCTCTCTCACCCCCGCCTGCAACGTTTTCGAGCTCAGCCACCATCGTAACGACTGCCGCACTCGCCTCGGGCAAGGCAACCGCCTGCTCATCGAATCCGTTTGATTCGACCAACGCCGCAAGAGGGCCTGTTGCAGCAGACGCATATGAAACCTGGCCCAGGGGACTACATCTAGAGTCGCCGCCATCGTTCAAGACACGAAGGTATCACCAAGCTGACGGGGCCGGAAACGCTAAAAACTTGCGAACTAGAAGGCGCAAAGCTTGAGCTCGGCGATCCGGTAGAAAAACGAACCCTTTCGCTGTATCGAAGCGAACTCCGAGATATTCGAGGGACTGAGTCAGTACTAAATGGCTCTTTTTCTGGTTGACCACCCAACCGAGACTCTGCAGCAGAGCTATCACTCTGCCCGTGGCTTGCAAGCTCTCCCTCTCGGTCTTTGCTCAAATTAACCAATCGTCGAGATAAGGGTGAACCAAAACACCTTCCTTCCGCAACGCCGCTGCGACTACCACCATGACCTTGGTAAAAACACGGGGCGCCGTGGCCAGGCCAAAGGGCAGCGCCTGAAACTGGTAATGACCCCACGGAAGGGCAAACCGCAGGAACTTTTGATGAGCCACCCTGATCAGAATATGCAAGTAGGCCTCCGAAAGATCGAGAGACGTAAGGAACTCTCCCTGACGCACCGCAACTACGACGGATCTGAGAGTTTCCATGCGAAAATGAGGCACCCTAAGGCAACG
The DNA here is from genome assembly GCA_033557465.1 of Ichthyophis bannanicus. NCBI lineage: Eukaryota > Metazoa > Chordata > Amphibia > Gymnophiona > Ichthyophiidae > Ichthyophis > Ichthyophis bannanicus. The sequence continues at coordinate 515,986,013 of CM066032.1, read as the reverse complement.
ATTCACGCCCTTGCGATCCAGGATAGGACGAAGGGACCCGTCCTTTTTTGGCACCACGAAATAAATAGAGTACCGACCCACACCGAGATCGGAAGCTGGAACAGGCACCACCGCCCCCAAGTCTAGCAGGCGGTCCAACGTTACGCGGACGGCGGACACTTCCTGAGGACTCTTGCAGGGCGACAGAATGAAGACATCCCGAAGAGGACAAGCCAATTCCAGAGCGTACCCCTCCTGGATGATCTCGAGGACCCACTGGTCCGAAGTTATCTGGACCCAGGAAGAAAGAAAATGACGAAGACGACCCCCGATCACCTGATTTCCCTCCGGGGTCCGCCTCGCTTCACTGCAGCTTGCGATTAAAGGAAGAGGAGGACGAAGGAAAGGCGGTCGAGAACCCTCTTCCCGCTCCTCGAAACCCTCGAAACCCCAAGGATCGAGATGCCAGGCGTCCGCGCTGGAAACCCCCAAGTCTGGAATACCGGAATCTGCGAAAGTCCCGAAACTGACCTCTAGCCGAAGACACACCTCTATTCTGGCGGGGCTTATCCTCCGGTAGCCTCCCGCCCTTAGATTCTCCGAGGTCCTTGACCAGCTTATCCAGGTCATCTCCGAACAGCTTGTCTTTAAAGGGAAGCTTGCTGAGACGCGCTTTAGAGGATCCATCAGCAGCCCAATTACGAAGCCAGATAGATCTGCGCGCCGCCACGACGGAAGCCATGCTGTTAGCCAAAGTCCGGATCAAATCATAGTGAACATCCGCCAAATACGCGGATCCCGATTCTAAGCGGGTAACTTCCATCAACCCTTGTTGGTCCAGACGGGAGTCCTGACGCAAATGCTGAGCCCAACGCAAACAAGCCCGGGAAACCCAGGCCCCACAAATAGAGGCCTGTAAGGCCAAAGCATTAGTCTCAAAGGCCTGCTTCAACAAACCATCCACCTTTCTATCCTGGATGTCCTTCAAGGCCGCACTGCTCTCAACCGGAATTATAGTCTTCTTAGTTACCGCCGACACCGCAGCGTCAATCTGTGGCAAATGAAAATTTCTCCTTATCCTTGTCCGCAAGAGGGTAGAGACGATTCATCGTTCTGATACCTTACAAGCCGGAATCAGGGTGATCTCACTCAGCCTGAATCATCTGATCAACCACTCTATGAACCGGGAACACTGTTTGAGAATCTCGGACCGCTTGAATGAGAGGATCCTCCAAAACCTCTTCTTCCCCGTGGCGCCCGACCGTCAGATTCAGGGCTTGCAAAGATTCGGTAATAAAGGGAATCAGTTCTTCTCGGAGAAAAACGCGGATGATCCGAGCCTGTTCCTCCGGTTCCGGAATCTCTCCTTCCTCCAAGTCTTCGATCCTATCTTCAGGTTCCACATCAGACCATTCTGGCTCTTGCCACGGCATATCCGAGAGTTCAATTTCGGAAACTCGGAGCCGCTTGGCTGCCTTAGGGGTGTCCACCCTCGGCCCCTCTGCCTGGAGAGACGGCAGAGCCGATGGGGCCGTGCACGGCTCAGATCCTTTCCCCAAGCGGCCCCTCTGAAAAGCTTGATGCATAAGAAGTACAAACTCAGGAGAGAAATCCCCCCAAAAAACCTCGCTAGGTCCCCCTGCCGGCGCACTCCCGGACGCAGAGGGAGTAGGCGGAAGGGAAGGAACGAGAGCCCCTGGAGTCAGCTCTTCCCCACTTAAAACTGGAGGGTCCCCGGACTCCAGAGGTGCACTGGCGTCCATGGGCTGCTGTAGTACTGGTGGACTGCAGGCGCAGCCCTTGCAAACCCCCGCGTCAGAGACAGAGCCTTTGTGGAACCCACAAATCACGCACTGCGGCCGTCGGGACACGGAGAGAAAATCGCAAGAGTGCAGAGTTGTTGCAAGAAAAAGGCAGGCCCAACTACAAACAGAACTGCAGAACACCCACAGCCCGTCCTGCAACAGAACGTTTTTTTTTTTTTATCGTTATAGAGGCACCGCGGCTCACTGCTCACACCATAAAATAAAATTAACATGGTCCCTTCTGAGCCAGGACGCACAGCTCAGAACACGCCGTAGCACGGCCCCCGAATAAGAAACGGGAGCCGAAAACAAAATGGCCGCCGGCACTTCGAGGAGACGAAAAAAAGGCACGAAAAGCTAAAGAAAGGTAAAATGAAATAAACCAAACCAAACCAAACCGCAGCGATCTCGCTGACCTGAAGGACTGTGGACACTGCAAAACCGGCCAAGATGACACTTACCCCGAAGCTAGGAAGGTGTACAGCAATGGAGCTTACCCAGATGAGGAGCAAGCTGCAATGGCCCCGCGGTGTGAGGGAACACCGACCAGGGCACTAAGCTAACTGGGATCCTCCGAGTCGTGGCATCACCTGGAACATTGCCCCCAAACTAGGAGATGGTGATGATGATGATGGCCAGAGTCCTCCTCTGAGCTTTCCTGGAGGAGAGATCACAGGCAACTAAACCGCAGCTGACGTGCTGTAGCTGAGCAGTAGGCAGACGGGCAGTGCAAGCTCGGCTCCCTCCTACAACAGAATTTAAAGGTACAGACCCCTAAAGTGTAAAACAAAACAAACAATGAGGACCTAAAAACCCAAAGTGAGCCCGTAGTAGGCTCAAACCGCCTCCTGCTGCAAGGAGACTGGACACACTGGGGGGCTGATGGGAGCTCCAGCAGTATACATCCTCACAGGGAAGAATTTGATTGGTCCAGTCTCCTAGCTGCAGGAGGTGGTTGTGATAAGGAAGCTTATCATAGTTCAGGAGGGAGCTATAATAGAGGTGAATTGGCACTGAACAAGCAACCTGTCTTTGCTAGTAGAAATACTAAAACAGAATGTTTTCATAAAAGACTACCAGTCCCAGAATGCACCAGGTTTCAAACAGCCTCTAGAAGAGCTGAAGTGGGGAAACGTGTGTTCAATCAGGAGAGCTATGAGGTAATCCCCAATCACTCAACTCCAAGGGCAGGGTTTGATTCAGCACAGCTGAGCTGTGCTAGGGTGGAGTATCCCTCTAAACAAGTTAAAAGTAAAAAGCACAGTTACTTACCTGTAACAGGTGATCTCTGGGAACAGCAGGAATTAGTCCTCACATATGGGTACGTCGGAACCGACGGAGCCTGCGCGGGAAAGCTCCCCAGCTTCCCAAAAGGAAGCTTTTGGGGCCTCCCACTGCACATGCGCGCTGCCTTCCCGCCTTCCTGACCAGCTCTCCTCAGTTCGAGTTTATAGCTGAGACAATAGAGAGAGGAAAGGAAGATAGATAGAAGATACAACTCCTAGGGGAGGTGGGTGGGTTGTGAGGACTAATTCCTGCTGTTCCCAGAGATCACCTGTTACAGGTAAGTAACTGTGCTATCTCCAGGAACAAGCAGGAATAAGTCCTCACATATGGGGACTCCCTAGCTAAGATGCCTGGGAGATCCCCTTGCAAGGGTTCGCCATCTTCGTATGGATCTCAGGCATCCATCCTGGGAAGGTGGGCAGGAGTTGTTCAAGTATGGAACAGGTGTTTGAGGACAGCCTGACCAAACAAGGCATCCCGGCGGGAGTCCTTGTCCAAACAGTAATGGGCTGTGAAGGTATGAACCGAGGCCCATGTGGCGGCTCGACTGATCTGATCTATGGATACAGAGTGAAGATGAGCCATAGAAGTGGCCATGGCTCTCACATTGTGAGCTGTGACATGGCCTTCCAGAGAAATGTTTTTACTCTGGTAAGCAAAGGAAATACACTGAGCAATCCAATTGGAAAGTGTACATTTGGAGACTGGAAGTCCCAAATGAAAAGGATCAAAAGCCACAAAAAGTTGGGAAGACTTTCGATGTGGCTGAGTCCTGCTGAGGTAAAAGGCAAGAGCTCTTTTACAATCTAAAGTATGAAGGTTCCTCTCTGCACTGGATGCATGAGGAGCCGGAAAAAAGACAGGTAGATATACCTCTTGATTAAGATGAAAAGGCGAGACCACTTTGGGCATAAAGTGGGGATTCGTCCCAAGGACCACCTTATCATGATGAAACCTGGTATAAGGTGGATGAGCCACTAAGGCTTGTAGTTCACTGATGCGGCGAGCCGAAGTGACTGCAATAAGGAAAATGACCTTCCAGGAAAGAAATTTCAAGGAGGTAGAAACCAACGGTTCAAAAGGTGGCTTCATAAGCTGACCTAGAACTAGGTTCAAATCCCATGCTACCGGAGGAGGCCGAATGGGAGGTTTAGTTAGAGTCAGGCCTCTCATGAACCTAGCAATAAGCGGATGAGAGGAGACAGGTTGTCCATTTATAGGTTTTAAGGATGCTGCAATAGCACTCAAATGGACTCTTACTGAATTTGTCTTAAGGCCTGCATTAGAAAGATGCAGGAGATAGTCTAGTAGAGAATTCAAAGGAAGTGCTAGAGGGTCAAGACCCTGTTGAGCACACCAAATGGAAAAGCGTTTCCATTTGAAAGCATAGGAACGCCTCGTGGAGGGTTTCCTAGAGGCATGAAGGATATCTCTCACTGGTTGAGAAAGATTGAAGTCATGAAGGTTTAGGCCTTCAGTAACCAAGCTCTGAGGTGTAGAGACTTGGGGTTTGGGTGCCACAAAGTCCCCTCCTCCTGAGACAGAAGGTCTGGCGCAGCTCCCAGGTCCAGGGAGGGAACCTGGGAGAGATGCAGAAGAAGAGGGAACCACACTTGGCGTGGCCAGCGTGGAGCTATGAGGATCATCGATCCGTGATCCCTCTGGAGTTTGAACAGAGTCTTGGGAATCAAAGGAATGGGTGGAAAGGCATATAGGAATTCCTGACCCCAATGCAGGAGAAAGGCGTCATTGGCCTGAGCTCCCTGACACGGAGTCCTGGAACAGAACCGGGGAAGTTTGGCATTCCACGGACTTGCAAAGAGGTCTATGTCCGGGGTTCCCCATTCCTGAAAGATTCTGCTTATCTGGTCCATATGTAGGGACCATTCGTGTGGAAGCAGAACTCGACTGAGTCTGTCTGCCCAAGAGTTTTGAACCCCTGGAAGATATACTGCCAGAAGATTAATTTGATGTTCTCTGGCGAAGGCCCATAATCTGAGAGCTTCGTTGCAAAGCGACAGAGAGCCTGTCCCTCCTTGTTTGTTTATGTAGAACATGGCCACCTGATTGTCTGTCTGAACTAGGACGGTCAGGTTGACAAGGAGGGCATGGAAGACTTTGAGGGCAAAGTAGATTGCTCGCAGTTCCAGGAGGTTGATGTGAAGGGTGGTCTCCTGTGGAGACCAAGTACCCTGAGTGGAGAGGGATTGTAGATGGGCTCCCCACCCTGTTTGGGAGGCATCTGTTGTGAGGGTTGCTTGGGGCAACAAAGGTTGGAAGGGGGCCCCCAACAACAGATTCTTGGTGGACATCCACCATTGGAGGGACCAAAACAGAGGCTTTGAGGTAAGTATTTGGTCGGAGAGCGCTCCTGATGCCTGAGTCCACTGGGTGGCCAAGGTCCATTGAGCTGCTGTCATATGAAGACGAGCGTAGGGCACCACGTGTACCGTGGAGGCCATGTGGCCCAGAAGTCGCAGCATTTCTCTGGCTGTCAAGTGACTGCTGGACTGAGCTTGGGAGGCCAAGCACAGCAGACGTTGGCCCCGGACTTGAAGTAGGTAGGCCCTTGCAGTGGTGGTGTCCAACTGGGCCCCTATGAATTCCAGAGACTGAGTAGGGATAAGTTGAGACTTGGGAAGGTTTACCACCAGTCCCAGATACTGCAGAAGGTGCCTTGTGCGGTCCAGGGAAATCTGGGCCTCTGACTGAGATGGAGCTCGGATGAGACAGTCGTCCAGATATGGGAATACAAAAATTCCCAGACCTCTTAGAAATGCGGCAACAACTGCCATGCATTTGGTGAACACTCTTGGAGCAGAGGCTAGACCGAAGGGAAGTACTCTGTACTGGAAATGTTTTCCCTGAAACAGAACTCTTAGATATTTTCTGTGGGATGGGTGGATGAGTATGTGTGTATACGCATCCTTGAGATCTAGAGAACAAAGCCAATCCTGACTCTGAAGATATGGAAGGAGAATGCCTAGAGAAAGCATTTTGAATTTCTCCTTGTACAGAAATTTGTTCAATTCTCTCAGATCTAGGATAGGTCTGAATCCCCCTGTCTTCTTTGTTATGAGAAAATAAGGGGAGTAGAATCCTGTCCCTTGTTGAAGAAGAGGAACCTTTTCTATTGCCCCTTGGGCAAGGAGAGAAGAGACTTCCTGATCCAACAGGCCCAGGAGAGATGGGGGAGAATTGAAGTGCCTCACCATGGTATATGGAGGAAGGTTGGAAAAATGAAGTTTGTAGCCCTCTCTGATGATAGAGAGGGTCCATTGCTCTGATGTAATTTGCTCCCATCTGGGAGCAAAGTGAGCTAACCTTCTGGGAATGGTGAGGGGCTCTGGTTGTTCTAGAGCCAGAAAGGTTAAGTTCTCTAGGGGCAAGTCAAAACCCCTGAGGGGGTTGAGTCTGCTGAGGAGTGGTAGACACTGCAGGCTTTGACCTTGCCTGTTTAGGCTGCTGACGTTTAGCAGCAAAGCGAGGCTGAGAAGATTGTTGGCCAGTATTTGTGGAAAATCTGACCTTCTTGTAGTAAGGCCTCTTGAAAGACTTTTTCTTGGCAGGAGTAAAGGTAGACTTAGAAAGTCTATCTAATGTAGCATTTTCTGCGTCCATTTGAGTGGCTTTAATTTGCCAGTCTTTACCAAATAAGTTCTCACCTGTACAGGACAGATTCCGTAAGCCATCCAGGACCCAGGGTTCTAGGTCAGAGGCCTGGAGCCAAGCAAGTCGTCGGGCTGCAATAGCAATGCCCGAAGCTCTACCGGCACCCTCAAAGGAATCAAAAGCTGCTCTGTTGGAGAACTTAGAAACATCTAGAAGCTGTTTCACCAGAGAAATGAACTCCTCCTTTCTATCCTCAGGGATAAAGGAGGCAAAATGCCGTACCTTTAGGGCAAGTTCCCTGAGAAACATGCCCATATACAGACTGTAAGAATTAATCCTGGCTATAAGCATACTAGCCTGGAAAGTTTTCCTGCCAAAAGAGTCTAGGGTCTTACATTCTCGCCCTGGAGGGGTAGAAGAGTGCCTTTTGGTGCTCTTAATCTTTTTCAGCACAGACTTCACCACAATGGAATGGTGAGGCAGCTGAGTCTTTTGAAACCCAGGAGAAGGAGGGACCCGGTACATGGTGTCCAACCTACGAGAGTAAGGAGACAACGTTAGAGGAGCCTCCCATAAGTCCATCAAGTGTTCTTGAAGGATTTCATGGATAGGCAGGGTGACTGCCTCTTTAGGAACCTTAGGGTATCCTAAAATATCCAATTTCTTTGATCTAGGTTCTTTTTCAGAGGATGTGGTAATAGAAAGTCCTTTAGCTAGCTCTATAATGAAGTCTTGAAAGGACAAATCCTCTGGTGGAGACATTCTCCTCTTTGAGGAAGAGGGGTCTTCATGAAGAACTAGAGACAGCTCATCAGAGTCCTCAGAGGAATCAAAATCCTCAGAAGAATCAGAGTATTCTCTATTCGCTTCCAACGCACGATACGCATACCGATCGGTATCGACATCGGGCGTACCAGGTATGGGATCGGTATCGGGTGAAAACCCGGATTCGGCATGCGGAACCGATCTGCGTTTGGAAGTCGATGGTCTCGGTTCCGGTATGGGAGACGATACCGGAACCGGAACCGGACCCGGTACCGCTGAACGCGGTACCGAGGGCGTCGCAGCTGTAATAAAAGCCAGCATGGCCTGCTCCATGGTCTGAACAGTATTGCTCATAGACGCCACTGCTGCCTGGATGTCGGTACCGGTATGGGCCGGTACCCCAGAGCAGTCTAACAGGTGATCAGTCGAGGCCGTGCCATCGATGTCAACCTGTAAACCCCATAGATGGTGCTTTGGAAGCCAGAGCTTCCCGCCGGGGTTGTTTGGCTGGGGCATGGTCCTCAGATTCAAAAGTGAGAGCCTCTCGATGCTTTGAAGGAGATTTGCTCTTTGAGGACCTGCCCGAAGAAGGTTTGGTTACCTGAGATCCATCCGGAGAGGAAGACCTGGATGACTGTGATGCTGGATTATCTGAAGCAAACAGCACATGGAATTTGTTGGCCCGGTTCTGCAAACCATGTTTAGACATCTGGGAGCAGGATGGGCAGTCCGGAATGGCGTGGTCAGGTCCCAAACATTTAAGACACCATTCATGGATGTCTGTGACAGAAATAACAGCACTACACTTGGTACACTTCTTAAAACCAGGGGCTGGTTTCTCCATGAGGAGAATTTGTGTAGGCCTGAGGCCTAACCGAAGTCACCAAGTTGTGCAAAGATAAGATTTTTTTTTTTTTTAAAGAAAAGAAAAGAGAGACCGGCGGTACCGGTTTCGGTATGGGGAAGGCAGGTACGCGGTCTAAAGAAACAAACTAAAACAATTTCTTCAGCGGTGACTGGAACACGACCTGCTGGCTCCGCGGAAAAAGAGAAACTGAGGAGAGCTGGTCAGGAAGGCGGGAAGGCAGCGCGCATGTGCAGTGGGAGGCCCCAAAAGCTTCCTTCTGGGAAGCTGGGGAGCTTTCCCGCGCAGGCTCCGTCGGTTCCGACGTATCCATATGTGAGGACTTATTCCTGCTTGTTCCTGGAGATCATATTCTACACAGAATCAAATGAGGAACTCAGAGCTCAAGGACAGAGAGAGCAAGAAGCAGCAGCAACGTGGAAGGAAGAAGAGGAAAACATCTTGGAGGTCTAAAGAAGGAGCCCACAGCAGTACGTGTGTTGGGAGTCATTCCAGAGGCAAGCATACTCCATTGGACTGGAGGAAGCCAGAGGAGTGGGGTTACAGAGCCAGGAATTCCCGGACGGCACCTGTGAAGGAGACGGCTGCATTTGGAAGGGGCCCTAAGACCAGTGCAAGAAGGTATGTGAAGAGAGACCCAGTGTCCAGGGATCTTGATTGGAAGGCTGGACATAAAAGCTGGACTACTTACTGGCCAGGATATCTGGAGAGGAAACCTAACAGCAAAGGAAGCTCAGGTATGAACACTGATCTATGTCCTAGCTCTTCATCTGGAAGACAGCAGGGAAACAAGTATTACCCTGAGAGTGATCCATTAAGGAATTCCTCTGAGCCAGATCATGATATTGATTCTATGATATTTGAAGAAGAAGGAGATATTTTAAATGATCAGAATGAATACATGGATTGCTCTCTGACTAGGCTGCTGTGGTAAAATACTTTCACAAATACAACAACCATCAAAAGGAACTATAACTTGTTCTTTTATCTACCCAGAAAAGCCTGTAAGAAAGCTTTAGGGTAGGATTTGAGCCACGTAGAGAAAGTGAACCAGCAAAGGGGTTTGCAGCTAGTTAATTATTGGTAATTAAGCTATGCACAGTTGCACGTGAGCTCTGAAAGGAAACTACTGTTTGTGTGTGAAAATAGGAGAAAGTTATCCTTGAAAAAGAACAGTTTTTGGTTACTTTTTGGGTTTTGTTTTTGCTTTTGGAGCACTGCTAAAAGTTATTAGCAGGAGCCCTCAAAAAGACCTTTTCTGTTTCTCATCAAGGTCTTTCTTGTTTGATTGCATAAGAAGTTCTGTTGCTTATATCATGATTTGTTTTTCCTAAGTATAATACTGAAGCAAGTGTCCTTTTGTGTTACCAAGTAAATCTGTGTGGGAGAATTAACCCCATGAATAAAATATATTTTTCTTTGCTTACACTCGAGCAACATAACTCATTATTTTGTGAACGGCTGATTCTGGTATGAATGGACTACGTCCCCCACAATCCTTTGCAAGTCATAATAGTATTTTGCCTTTGCCAAGACTGTGGACATTTTCGCCCAGCGCCCCCGTTTACAAGGTGCACTACCCGATGTGGAGGACTAAACTGGAGGACCGCTCAGGAATGTACATTACCGCTCAGGAATGTACATTACACGATTTTCACAGAAAATCTAACAACAGGACAACTATGGGGAACAAACTCAGAAAATAAGGGCCAAACCAATACTAAAAGTTGGCCTAATAGCCAGATCTATCACTTATCATGAGATACACAGAAAAAGCCACTGGGAGGAAAAATAAATTAAGATATAAAGTCACGAAGTTGAAAAAACATCAAATTTACAAGTGATTCCAGACTTTTGCCCACCACTGTATGTCTTTCTTTAACTTGAGCAATACTCACAGCTTGCAATGATTCCACAGAAATTTCCAACAATTCCAGCCTTGAGGCATGCTGAATCAGTCCCTGATCATGGTCAGCCATCTTAAGTTCCACTTGCTTAACTTGAGACTTCAACTTGCCAGCTAACAACTGAAGAGAGGAATCCATGCTATTGATAGCTTCCCAAAGCACTTCCAGAGTTACAGTAGTTGGTCTCTCCCCTACAAAAGAAGCCATGTTTACAGATGTTCTCTCCCAAGAAAAGGGAGGATAACTCTGTGGGTTCAACCTCCTCACTCAGCTGTAAAACTGGGACAGTCTACTCCAGAGACACTGACTGCAACTCACAGAATAAGTGTCCTGGTCATGGGGGTGCTACAGTTTATTCAGAGCTCAAAGACGTCCCTTCCACACTAGTCTCTGCACCACCTCCCGCAGTAATCGCCGATGGAGACACACACTACCACTGAAGCTGGATGCCGAAATCCTCTAGAGTCCTCTGTACTTTCGACAGGAGAGGAACAGGGGGTGGAGGTCTTTCCCGAGACCTTCCCCTTTCTCTTTGTACGCAAACGTGGCATCCAAAGCCTGAAAGGTCTTGAGGTAAGCCAGGGGGTTCAATGTGTCCGGCAGCAGAACTGCTCACAATGCCAGCTTAGTTCCCATGAAACATAACTATTATTATTCAGCAATAAGAATAAAGTACAGTTAAGGTGCTTACCTTTAACAGGTGTTCGCCATAGACAGCAGAATTAATCAGGTAAAAAGTGGCTGCTATTACTGCACAGTGCCTGGATAGAACACTCTTAGCATATGCAGTCTGTGATGTTCCCCCTTGCCAGTACCCGTATGTAGGTAGGGCTTAAGGAGGTTAAGTTTTCTTCTTAAACTGAGGTTTACTATTTCCTGTAGAACTGCATGTAGGGAAATGTATTTCCTTTGATAGCTCAATGAAGAGTAGTGTGACTCAAGTTGGTAAAGCAAAAAGGGATTTATTCCCCTCCCGGGGTAGATTTCACCAGGATAAAAGGTAACATAAATTCTTGCACTTCTGGCAGACAAAAGGACAAAATAAAGCAGCTTCCTTCAGCATCAAACATTAACACAGAGATATTATTTCCTCTGTCCTTGAAATAATACAGTTCCTTACTTCCAAAGAATTATTTACAAAAGAGAGTTCAATTCCCCTGCCCTCCTTTCTGAGGCAGGAATTGTTTGCTCCTTTCTTTCTGGAGCCACGCCCGTTCCCACGCTAGGCCTTGGGATTAGCACTTGGGTTTGGTACAGCTCTAAATAACCATTCTCATTACAGTCCTCTGTACCGTAGCCCCAACTCTCCTGGGCAATAAATCCCCAGTAGTTATTGTACTTCCAGCCCTGGGGCCTACCTTTTACTCTGGCTGTATCAGGTTTTCTCTGAGGTTTGTAAACTGCTGTCGGTTCCCAACCTGACTTGTGCAGAGTATAATTCAATGGCCTTCCTGGCCTTTTCTCCTGTTCAGAACCCAGAGAGGACTTCCACTGACAAGGTCTGCTCCTGCTGTACCTCTCACACAGAGCCTCTGACCTTTCCTCGTCTCCGTCTCTCTCTCTTCCTTCTCTGTTCTGCTCTCAGCTCTCTTCTCTGCCTTTCTCTCCGTGTTTCCTGCGCTGCCCTCTGTGTTAACTGGGGTCTCCTTATGAGTCAGCTTCCTCGGGTCAAGCCTGACTCCACCCCTTAGCAGGTGTTCATAATTACCTGTGACTCTCTGCTGAACTGGGCCTGTTTCTCTCTCTGGGGCTTGGTTTCCCTGACAACCAGCCATGTGCTGTTTACGTTGCAGCCCTGCACTTTTTAGCTGATCTTTGGGAGTTTCTCCCTGACTAAAAGGACTCGCTATGTCACAAGTCTTTCCCATGCACAGTGGACTTCAGTCCCTAAATTATTTCCATAGATCAAGGAATGCAAAACTTGACGTGCAAAGATTCTTTAAGCCAAATTAATTGCTACTAGAAATGCACTTCCAGTTTAGATTCTTCTGAAACAAGGATTCCACGAACTCATATCTTCCCTAAAACAATCATTTAAGGACAACATTTAGGTTCCATAACAAACAGTTTCTCTATCAGTGGTTTGGAGTGGAGGAGTAGCCTAGTGGTTAGAACACTGGCTAGGTAAGCAAGCAACCAGGGTGCGAGTCCCACTAGTGTGGCAGGTGCAGGCCTGTGATCCACGGTGTCTGACGTAAGCAGGCAGGGCTAACTAGCTTGACCTGTAAATGAAGCATGTGGAGAGGCACATAGGAATTGCACATCCCCCAATATGCTGCTATTGTAGGATAGAACTCTGTAAGAGAACTAAACTAACTTAGGTAAGCAAAACTGAGAAATGGAAAAATACAGAAAAATGTGTTTGGAAGTTACTGATAAGAAAAAGTACATCTGCAAGGAATATAATTGGGAGTGCTGACAGATGAGTTGCAGAGCCCTGCTCCCCTGCATGCACAAATTGGCTCTATGGCCTTGAGAGTGTGAAAGGAACAAGTTGATGAACTGACCATTGTAATTGGGACTAGAAGGGGGGTATGCAGGTGCCATGCCCACTGAAGGGACATAATTGGATAAACTTATCAGTACCGGGACCAATGGAAGGGGTACGGGGGGTACGGGAGGTTACCGGGACCAATGAAATGTTTTTCTATACCTAGAATGGAACAGAAGTCTATAAAAGTTGTTGTAATGCTTGAAAACTTTGCTCAGCCATTTTGAAATTGACTGGTTCGAGACTTGTGCACAAATAAATGATTTGGACCTTCTGAACAGACTCCTGGTATCATTGGTTTGTCTGCGCTTTGCTGCTACACTAGCACTCCTTGTGGCCTTGGGCAAGTCACTTAACCCTCCATTGCCTCGGAAGAAAGGCCTGGCAATCTACTTCCGGTGACACTGCCAAGAAAACCCAGGAGCTTCTGGGTCGCCAGAAGTCAGGACTGACTCGAAGGCACACATTGCATCGCATCAGTGGTTTATCAAGAAGCAGTGTCTGCATGAATCTTCAAACAAGTGGACAATGGGAAGCCAGGGTTCTGATGATGTGCTGAGATTCATCTGGGATGGCAGTGTTATAAGCATTGTAGGATATTTGGAGGACATAAATAAAGGGGTCTTTTCTATTTAACACACTGAAAACCTTTTACATTTAACTGAACAGGAACATCTCATGGAAATCCTTCTATGCTGCCACAAAGATATCTTGAATTTGAGGTAGAAGGTTCAAGAAAATAACTAGGCACTGCTCCATTTCCAAAGCTGAGAGAGCCAGTAACTTGAGACTAGAATGCATAAGGAGGTCAGAAAGGTTCGAAACCTGCAAGGAGTAAAAACAGACTCATTTAAAAAGAAGAAACCGGGTCTGATGGGCCCATCACAGTGCTATTAGAATCATTGTATTAGGCCTTCCTTGAAACTCATGTTAGGTTTTTGCTATCAGAGAGATGGATACTGCTAGTGCAGCTCTCACTACGCAATCTAGAAAGGTGAACAGAGTCACCGCACTGCACCTTCGCTGCTGCTAATCAGATTTATTTAAGAAGTGCCATTCTTGAAAAATGTCCTATATTGTTTAGAAGGTTTAAAAAACATTCAGGAGGCTTATGAACTCTGCTGAGCTTATCTGCTGTGTGGTTCTAACTACCTAGTATGTAAGTGGTTTTCAATCTGCATGCAATTGGAAATCAAAAACCCAAATTTCTGCTGCTTCTCAGTGTAGCTAAAGGAACCTGCACCTCCTGGTTTGCAGACATGAAAGATGGCAACTTTATTGTTCATCTGGATTAACATAGGACTACTGAGAGATGCTTCTCTTGCTTGGAATGAATGTGCACTTGTATTATCTGCTGGGAATTTCTCAGACTCTTGGGTTAAAGGGAACTCTAGATTTAAACCAGGGGTCACCAACCTGCGGCCCGCGGGCCGCATGCGGCCCGCGAGGGAATTCCGTGCGGCCCGCGAGACTCTCCCCCGGTGCGGCCCGCCAAGGCAAACTCACAGACTCCTTCATGTCAGCTCTCTCCCTTCTTCTGCAGCCGCGGTTCCCTGCCTCTTAGGGAACCGCGGCTGTGCTTGTAACATCATCGCGGCTCCGTGCAGCATTGTCCCGCCTCTAAAGGAAGTGGTAAACAACTTCCTTTAGAGGCAGGACAATGCTGCACGGAGCCGCGATGATGTTAGAAGCACAGCCGCGGTTCCCTAAGAGGCAGGGAACCGCGGCTGCAGAAGAAGGGAGGGAGCTGGCATGAAGTATAGGTACGAGCAGTTTTCTTTTGGGGTTTTTTTTTCGCGCGCGGGGGGGGGGGGGGGTATGCGGCCCGTGAGTCTGCCGGTAGTCGGCTGTGCGGCCCGCGGCCCTTTGGAGGTTGGTGACCCCTGATTTAAACTAATAAAATCTGTGTCTATTTTAATGTTCAGTGTTTTATAAAGTCAGTTAGGGCACTGTGTAGCAAGCCAGCTTTCACGTTGGTTGAAATCCAGAATTTCCAGGGTAGCATTCTCAGAAATGCACCCATTCCATGCGCAGGACCCAAAAGGTAGGCAGAGCTCCAGAGTTTCAATGCGTGGATGGGACGATGGTAGAAAGAAGGTGAAATTAGACTTACCTGCTAATTGTTGTTCCTTGAGGAACGCCAGTCTAGTCCCAGACCTCTGGGTTTAAGCACCTCCTCCCGCAGCTTGGAGACTGAGCATGTCACCCTTTTTGTTGACACCAGTATAAGTAGTCCAGGGACCGCCCTCCTGCTCCAGTAACCTATTGACAAAGTAGACTCACCACAGCAATAAGTAAGTAGAAACATCATCATAAACTGCATCTAACTACATAACTATATAACTGAAAAAACCTTACCTAACATTGTTACCTGGCAATTTACGAGGCAGCTTGTAAGAATGTTCCTGCTAAGGTTTACTTCGCTCTCTCCCCAGAATTGCCCAGCAGTCACTGCCAACATTGCTTAGACATTGCTTAGACCTTCAGTGCCCCCTCCTCCCTAAAGGGATCGCAACCAACCTAGCCACGACCGTCGCTGAGTGTTAACTTAAATTACTTCAGGCTACCGTCCACCATACTATATCTGGGAGGGATATGGGGACTAGACTGGAGTTCCTCAAGGAACAACAATTAGCAGGTAAGTCTAATTTCACCTTCCTTATCGTCCCCTCCAGTCTAGTCCCAGACCTCAGGGGATGTAACAGAGCAGTGAACACTTTAACAGGAGGGACCTGCCAGACCAGCCTGAAGCACCACCAATCCAAATCCAGCCTCCCCCTGCGCTTGCACATCAATCCTGTAATGTTTAACAAAGGAAGACAATGATGAACACGTAGCCGCCGTACAAATCTCTACCGCTGGTACTAAACTGAACTCCTCCCAGGAAGCTGCCTGAGCCCTAGTCGAATGAGCTCTTAAGCCCTTCGGAATGGCCTTGCCCTTCAAGATATACGCCGCCGCAATAGCCTCCTTGAGCCATATTGCAATTGAAGACTTAGACGCCGACTCACCTTGCTATGGCCCTCCAAACAAAACAAACAACCTGTCAGTTTTGCGGAAGGAAGCCATTCTCTGCAACTAAACTCTTAACCCTCGACTTACATCCAACCGATGCAATCAACCTTTGTCCTCATCCTTGCCACCTCTCTCGAATACTGGCAAGGATACGGCCTGATTCACATGAAATATGGACACCACCTTTGGTAAGAAAGAAGGAACTGTCCTCAAAACCACCTTCTTTTCATAGAAGGTCAAAAAAGGCTCCCTATACGATAAGGTCTGCAATTCCAAAATTCTTCTTGCCGAAGAAATAGCCACCAAAAACACCACTTTAAGCGTAAGATCCTTCAAAGTTGCTTTAGCCAATGGCTCAAAAGGCGTCCCTATCAACGTGTCCAACACCAAGTTGAGATCCCAGGTCAGTACCGGTACTCTACATGGTGGTCTCAAAAGCGCCGTTGCCCTTAAGAATCTTCTAACACCGGGATGTGCCCCAAGCATCATCCCCTGCACTATACCACGATAGCAAGAAAGCGCCGCTAAGTGAACACGTAGCGTAGCTGTTGCCAGACCTTTATCAAAACCATCCTGAAGGAAGGAAAGAATCTGCGGAATAAAAGCCTTTAATGCCAACACCTGCTTCTCCGCGCACCATGACTCAAAGAGATGCCAAACTCAAATATACACCATTGAGGTTGATCTACGCCGGGATCTCAACAAAGTCGAAATGACTACCAATGAGGAACCCTTGGTTATCAACCTTGCCCTTTCAAGAGCCAAGCCGTAAGCGAAAACCGATCCACTTGAGGCATATTCAATGGGCCCTGCAGCAGCAGATCGTTCCTTACCAGAAATTTCCAAGGAGGATTCACCAGGAGACATACTAGGTCGGCATACCACAGCCTTCTTGGATAATCTGGTGCAATTAGGATCACGAGACCCTTGTGCCTCTCTATGCATTGCAGCACTCGACCGATCAACACCCACGGTGGAAACCTGTACAGGAGCTGATCCTCCTGCCATCTCTGAATCAGGGTGTCCAACCCCTCCGACATCCTCTCTCCTCTTCTGCTGTAAAATCTTTCTGCCTTTGCCGACTAGAACATCGCCATGAGGTCCATGACCAGAGGCCCCCAACGACGTACCAATAACTCTAACACCTCCTGGTGCAGCACCCACTCTCCTGGATCCACCTTGACTCTGCTCAAAAAATCAGCTGTCACATTGGCTACTCCTGATACGTGAACTGCCGATAACGCTTCTAGGTGCAACTTGGCCCAACCAAGCAGCTCTTCCGCCTCTTCTTCGAGAGCCACGCTGGTTGTGCCCCCTTGTCGATTGATGTAGGCCACTAGAGTGACCGCCCGTAATTCTAACCTCTTGATTGACCATTTCTTCTCCAGTTCCACTGCCTTTTGAAGTGTGCCCCCCAGCCAAACAGACTTGCATCCGTTGTCAGCGGTCTCTAATCCGGCGACTCCAATGGCATCCCCTTTTCTAAACATCCCGGAGCCAGCCACCACTGTAAGGACTGCCTTGTCTGCAACGGACAGATCAGCTGCTGGGACAACTGATCTGACTGATGCGCCCATCTCCTGAGGAGAGCTCTTTGCAACGGTCGCATGTGCACTCTCGTCCACAGCACAAACTCTAGTGTGGCTGCCATTGTTCCTAACAGTTGTAAATAATGCCATGCCGACGGAGTCCTTTTCCCAAAGAAATCTCGCACCAGCTGTCATAGTCATAGGGCCCTGGAGTGTGGGAGAAACACTCTGTCCTCCTTTGTGTCGAAGTGGGCCCCCAAGTGCTCCAACTCCTGTGATGACAAACTTGCTCTTCTCCACATTCACTACCCATCCTAAACTCTGCAGAAACTGTACCACTCGGAGGGTAGCTCTTTCGCTTTCGCTCTTTGACTTTGCTTGAATCAA
The DNA here is from genome assembly GCA_033557465.1 of Ichthyophis bannanicus. Lineage (NCBI taxonomy): Eukaryota > Metazoa > Chordata > Amphibia > Gymnophiona > Ichthyophiidae > Ichthyophis > Ichthyophis bannanicus. The sequence goes on along the minus strand of CM066032.1, from coordinate 515,968,371 downwards.
CCAATCGTCCAGATAAGGGTGTACCAATACCTCTTCCCTGGGCAACGCCGCCACCGCCATCGCCATCACCTAGGTGAAGGTGCACAGCGTAGTTGCCAAACCGAACAGTAATGCCATGGGGACTGCAAAACGCAGATAATGTTGATGTTCCAATCGGATTGGTATATGCAAATATGCCTCCGAGAGATCTAGCGAGGTGAGAAATTCTCCCTGTCTGACCGCTACTATGACAGATCTCAACGTTTCCATGCGAAAGTGCGATACTCTGAGACACCGGTTTACACTCTTGAGGTCTAGAATTGGCCTTAAAAAGCCCTCCTTTTTTGGCACCACAAAGTATATTGAGTATCGACCGGATCCGCACTGGTCTACCGGAACTGGTACTACTGCCTGGAGAGCTAGCAACTTTTCCAAAGTCTCTCGAACTGCCTGCAGCCTTGACTTTGTCCGGCATGGAGATAGAAAAAACGCTTCTCGCACTAGTCATTGGAATTCTAGGGCGTAACCTAAGAACATAAGATATGCCATACTGGGTCAGACCAAGGTCCATCAAGCCCAGTATCCTGTTTCCAACAGTGTCCAATCTAGGTCATATGTACCTAGCAGTTTCCCCAAAAGACACAGGTTCCACAATGCTTGTACTGGGTCAAGCATTGATATACTGGGTCCCTTCTTAATAATGGCTTATGGACCTTTCCTCCAGGAATTTGTCCAAACGTTTTTTAAACCCAGCTAGACTAACAGCCTTTACTACATCCTCCGGTAACAAATTCCAGATTTTGATTACACGTTGAGTGAAAAAATATTTTTTATTATTAGTCTTAAAAAGTTTACCCTGTAGCTTCATTGCATGTCCCCTAGTCTTTCTATATTCTGATAACGTAAACAATCAATCTACGTTTACCCGTTCCACTCCATTCATTAATTTATAGACTTCGATCATATCTCCCCTCAGCCGTCTCTTTTCCAGGTTAAAGAGCCCTAACCTTTTTAGCCTTTCTTCATAGGAGTATCCTTCCATCCCCTTTAACATTTTGGTGGCTCTTCTCTGAAACGTTTCTAAAATCGCTATATAATTTTTAAGATACGGCGAACAGAATTGCACACAATATTCAAGGTGCAGTCTCACCATGGAACGATATAGAGGCATTATAATACCTTTTATTTTCCATTACTTTCCTTATATCTAGCATTCTATTTGCTCTCTTGGCCGCCGCTGCACACTGGGCGGAGGGTTTTAACATGATATCCACAATGACGCCTAAATCTTATTCCTGGGTGGTGGTTCCTAATGTGGAACCTTGCATCGTGTAACCATAGTTTGGGTTGCTCTTTCCTAGGTGCATAACTTTGCACTTGTCCACATTAAATTTCATCTGCCATTTTGATGCCCAGTCTCCCAATTTATCAAGATCCTCTTGCAATTTTTCACAATCCTCTTGGGTTTTAACAACTTTAAATAGTTTTGTGTCATCTGCAAATTTGATAACCTCACTCGTTATTCCACTTTCCAGGTCATTTATGAATATGTCAAAAAGCAGCGGACCCAGCACAGATCCCTGGGGTACACCACTATTCACCTTTCTCCATTGGGAAAATAGGCCATTTAGCCCTACCCTTTGCTTTCTATCTTTTAACCAGATACTGATCCACAGTAGTACACTGCCTCCTATCCCACGAATCTTTAGTTTTGCCAAAAGTCTCTGATGAGGGACCTTGTCAAAGGCTTTCTGAAAGTCCAGATACACTATATCAACCGACTCACCTTTGTCCACCTGTTTATTCACACCTTCAAAAAAACATAACAGATTAGTAAGACAAAATCTTCCTTGTCTAAAGCCATGTTGGCTGTCTCCCATTAGGCCATGGCTATCTCCATGTTGAATAATTTTATTCTTTATGATGGTTTCTACCATTTTTCCCAGTACTGACGTCAGGCTCAACGGTCTGCAGTTTCCCGGATCAGCCCTGGAACCCTTTTTAAAAATTGGTGTTACATTGGCGATCCTCCAATCTTCAGGTATTAGAGATGATTTTAATGATAGTTCATAGATTACTAATAGCAGGTCTCAATCTCATATTTCAGTTCTTTCAACACCCTTGGATGTATACCATCTGGCCCAGGTGATTTGCTACTCTTCAGTTTATCTAATAGTTGTAATACAACTTCACGATGTATCGGTATTTCCTTCAATTCTTCCACACCTTTAAATACCACTTCAGTCATGGGTAACATCCCTACATCTTCCTCAGTAAAGACCGCAGCAAAGAAATCATTCAGTCTCTCCGCTATCGCCTTGTCGCCTCTTAGTGCCCCCTTTAACACCTCTATCATCTAATTGACCAACTGACTCTCTCACAGGTTGTTTGCTACGAATGTACTTGAAAAAGTCTTTATTTCGTGTTTTTGCCTGCCTTAGCAATGTCTTGCATTTGACTTGCCAGTGCTTGTGCTGTTTCCAGGTTTCGTCGTTTGGCTCTTTTTTACATTTCCTGAAAGATGCTTTTTTGGCAACAGCCTCTCTGACCTCACCTTTAATCCATGCTGGCAGTTTTTTGGACTTCCTTCCACTTTTCTTAAAGCGTGGAATACAGCTGGTCTGGGCTTCCAAGATGGTATTTTTCAACACCACCCAAGCTTGATGTAAGTCTTTAACCTTTGGCAACTGCTCCTTTTAGTTTTTTCTTAACTATTTTCCTCATTTTATCATAGTCTCCCTTTCGAAAGTTAAAAGGTATTACTGTGGCTTTCCTTACTATCCCTCCTCCACTAATTAAATCAAAAGCGATCATGCTATGATCACTATTGCTAAGTGGCCACAACAACCTTATCTCTTGCACCAGATCTGGTGTTCCACTAAGGACTAGGTCTAATATGGCTTCCCCTCTGGTCGGTTCATAAACCAGCTGCTCAAAGAAGCAGTCATTTATTTCATCTAGGAACTTTATCTCCCTAGCATGTCCTGACATGACACTGACCCAGACGATACCGGGGTAATTGAAATCACCCATTATTGCACTATAACTTTTGTTAACTTCCTTGTTTTCTTTGAGCATTTCATCATCCATTTGTTCACTCTGGCCAGATGGTCGATAGTACACCCCCACAGCCATCGCCTTCCCCATTTTACATGGAAATTCAATCCATAGAGATTCTACAGCAAATTTAGTTTCCGGCAAAACTTTAATCCTTTCTGACCCAATGCCCTCTCTAACATAGAGCGCAACCCCTCCACCAATTTGATCAGCTCTATCATTACGATATAGTTTGTACCCAGGTATCAGTGTCCCACTGGTTGTCCTCCTTACACCATGTCTCTGATATTCCAATCTTATCTAACCTTTCATTTAGTGCTATATATTCTAACTCTCCCATCTTATTTTTTAGACTTCAAGCATTTGCATACAAGCTTTTTAGAGACTGTATTTTATTCATATTAATTTGGCTATTGGTAGATATGGGTAATTTGGGATCTTTAAGCTCTGTCTGCTCCATACTCGAGGGAATTTAGGCTACTTTACTCTTTTTTGGAACCTCTCTGCTTTTGGTAGTATCCTTCAAGGATACATTCATCCGAACCATCCGCTCTTGGGCGACTGTCGGCTTTCCCCTATTATCTAGTTTAAAAGCTGCTCTATCTCCTTTTTAAAGGTTAATGCCAGCAGCCTGGCTCCATCCCAGTTAAGGCGAAGCCCATCCCTTCGGAAGAGCCCCTCCTTTCCCTAGAATGTTCCCCAGTTCCTAACAAATCCAAAATCCTCATCTCTGCACCATTGTCTCATCGATGCATTGAGACTCCGGAGCTCTGCCTGCCTTTTGGGTCCTGCGCGTTGAAGGGGAAGCATTTTGGAGAACACTACCCTGGAAGTTCTGGATTTCAAATTCCTACCTAAAAGCCTAAATTTAGCCTCCAGAACTTCCCTACCACGTTTTCCTATGTCATTGGTACCGACATGTACCAAGACAGCAGACTCCTCCCCAGCACTATCTAAGACCTTATCTAGGTGGCGCGTGAGGTCCGCTACCTTCGCACCAGGCAGGCATGTTACCAGGCGATCCTCACGTCCACCAGCCACCCAGCTATCTACATGCCTAATGATCGAATCACCAACTATAACGGCTGTCCTAACCCTTCCCTCATGGGCACATGGCCCTGGAGAAACTTCCTCGGTGCGAGAGGGTTTTACATCACCTGGAGGACAGGTCCTAGTTACAGGATCACTTTCTGCCACACCAGGGTGATGCTCTCTTGTCACGTGACCTCTCTTCTCCATGGCAACAGGGATGCTGCCAGACTAGAGGTGGGACTTCAGGACTATATACCTGTAGGTCTCGTCTATGTACCTCTCTGTCTTTCTTATGTTTTCCAAGTCTGCTACTCTAGCCTCTAGAGAACGGACTCGTTCCCTGAGAGCAAAGAGCTCCTTGCACCTAGTGCACACGTAAGACCTCTCACCAACTGGGAGAAAATCATACATGTGACACTCAATGCAAAAGACTGGAAAGCCCCCATCTCGCTGCTGGACTGCTGTCTGCATCTTAGTTTTAAGTTTGTGTTTAGATCTTTAAGCTCTTTACTTACTAAGGGTTGCTATGGATATGTATACTAATAAAACTGTACTTAATACATTTAATATACCTTGCTCACCTGAAGCTTAATTAATCTCAGATCCTTACTGTATGACTGATTTGGGTAACGAGCTTCACCTGAAAGCACCTCCTGTCTTTTAAGATGTGTAAGTACCTATAAAGCTACGATTATCCTAGGAGTGGGTGGGTGTTGGGGGGGGAGGGAGAGAGGGAAATAACACTTATTAAAAGAGTGCTGCTACACAGTACCCTGTGTTGTGCTGCTGAGGTAAGCTATATTCTGATTTGATTTAAATTATAGGTCTTTGCTGCTGCTAGGCTCTAACTTATTATGAAATTTAAACAAGCTCTCTGCTGGTTTCTAAATTTAACCAGAAAGCTCTCTTCTGTGTTTTAAATTTAAACTAAAAGTACTTTGCTGATGCTAAGCCCCGAGTGACTATTAAATTTAAACTACAAGCTCTTTGCTGGGTTCCAAATTTAACCAGAAGGCTCTCTTCTGTGTTATAAATTTAAACTAAAAGTACTTTGCTGATACTAGGCCCTAAGTGACTATTAAATTTAAACTACAAGCTCTCTGCTGGGTATGAAATGTAACCAGAAAGTTCTCTTCTGTGTTTTAAATTTAAACTTAAACTGCTGCTACTAGACCCTGACTGATTTAACAAAAAATAGTGAGTTCACAGATTAATTAGCTTTAATACAAAGAATTCCTTTCAGAAAATTCCCAGAAGTATATACTCACAATTGCAGATCTCTCTCCAGAAGTAACAGTCCCCTTTTCTAGTCCTTCAAGACTCAACCTCTTTGAATGACCGCCAACACCCATTGATCTGATGTGATTTGGGCCCAGGCAGGATAAAAATCCCTTAGTCGACCCCCCATGGGCACTAATCCTGCTTGGATCCCCCTTGCTTCATTGCGACTTCTTAAGGTTCGAGGAAGAGGAGGCTCCAAAACCTCTACCCGCTCCTCTGAACCCTCGAAACCCCTGGGACCTATAATTAAAACACCCTCTCTGAAACTGAATGAACCTCGCCAGTCAAAATCTCCGAAATTCCTTTTGCTGGCTCCTAGAAGGCATAATGATAACAGTCAAGCTCCCCAAAAACAGACCTGATAGAGAAAAAATTTAAAAGTTTTTTTTTTTTTTTTTTTTTTTTTACACGCCTCAAAAATCACAGCCCAAGATTGCCTAATTCACCTAACCTGAGCAGTCCTTCACTATTGAATGTTCGCACTCGAAGCCCGAAGAAAAAGGCCCCTTTCCTGTGTTTCTTCTATGTGGCTCTGGCCTGTCAGCTCTCATCCGCCTGCCCTCTCAGCCGCGCTGCTCCCTCAGAGGCTGCACGCGGCCTGAGCGGCGTCTCTGCCATACTCTCCAAAGAGATCTGAATCACCCCCCGGATACCCGCGCAGTCCCGCTCACCTCGTACTGTGCCACGGACCACAAGGGACGCCTCTTCAACTTCTTTTGCTTCAGCAAGCACCAGCGCAGCTCCGGGAGACCGGCAGCTTTAATTTACTCTGCCTCGCGTCTCACGCTCCTCCACGGATCCTCACCCGATTCGCGGGTTCGGGAGCCAGAGGCCCCAGCAACTACTCCCTCACACTTCCCTGAGCATCGGTACCTCCAGGGAGGGGGGAGAGAGAGGGATAGCGTCAGCCTGCAGCACTGCCCAAACAGTTCTGACAGAGAGGGAACCTGCTTTTCCAAAATGTTTTAAAAAGGATATAATCCCTTTTTTCTTAAGCCAATTAATTTTAACTAAGCTCCACTAACTAACTAATCCTACACCTCCTTAATCATTCCTCCAGCGAGACCCGGACCTCTAGGCTCACGACTCCTCCAGCTGCTTGGAGACTGAGATTACTGGAGCAGGAGGGCGGTCCCTGGATTACTTATACGGGTGTCACCAAAAAGGGTGACATGCTCAGTCTCCAAGCTGTGGGAAGAGGTGCTTAAACCCAGAGATCCGGGACTAGACTGGAGGGACAATAAGGAAGAGGGTTTTGGATGTGTTAGGAATTCTGGGCAGCTTTCTGGGGAGGGGGAGGCATTTCTGAAAGGATGGGCTCCATCTTAACTGGAGTGGAACCAGGTGCTGGCATTAACCTTTAAAAAGATAGAGCAGCTTTTAAAAGAGATAATAAGGGAAAGCAGACAGTCACCCAAGAGCGCATGGTTCAGAATGATGTATCCTTCAAGGATACTATCAAAAGAGGGAAGTTAGGGCATCCCAATAGAGTGGTTCCAATAAAGGTAAAAGTAACCCAGACAATTTAAGTATAGAACAGACAGAACTGAAAGATTCCAAATTATCCTGTCAACTGATAGCGAGATTGTTAATGTGAACGAAATACAACCTATGAAACACCTGTATGTAAAAGTTAGAAATCTAAAAAATAAAATGAGAGTTAGAATAAAGTATATAGCACTAAACGAAAAGTATATAGCATCTCAAGAGACTTGGTGGAAGGAAGATAACTAATAGAACAATGCGATACTATTGTGGATTAGGAACTGGTTAAAAGATAGAAAACAGAGTAGGGCTATATGACCAATTTTCTCAATGCAGAAAGGTGAATAGTAGAGTACCCTAGGGATCTGTGTTGGGTCTGCTGATTTCTAACATATTCATAAATGACCTGGAAATGGGAATAAGTAAGGTGATCAAATTTGCAGATGACACAAAAGTATTCAAAGTTCTTAAAACAAAGAGATTATGAAAAATTGCAAAACAACCTTGATAAATTTTGGAAGGCTGGATGCATAAAATGGTAGATGGAATTTAATGTGGACAAGTGCAAAGTTATGCACTTAGGGAAGAACAACCCAAACTACAGTTACATCATGCAAGATTCCACAGTAAGAACTACCATCCAGGAAAAGGATAATACATTGAAACTCTGCCCAGTGTGCAGCAATGACCATGAAAGCAAAAAAGAATGCTAAGAATCATAAGGAAAGGAATGAAGAATAAAACAAAGGATATTATAATGCCTCTGTATCGTTCCATGGTGAGACATCATCTTGAATACTGTGTGCAATTTTGGTCACTATAACTTAAAAAGGATATAGCAGAATTAGAAAAGGTATAGAGAAGAGCAACCAAAATGGTAAAGGGGATGGAAGGATAACTCTATGAGGAAAAGCTTAAAAGGTTACGGCTCATCAACTTATAAAAAAAAAAAAAAAAAAAAGACGGTGAGGGGAAATATTTAAGAAATCTATAAAATAATGAATGGAGTGGAACGAGTAAACATAGATGAGTTGTTTGCACCTTCAAAATGTAGAAAGACTAGGGGACACACAATGAAGCTACAATATGGCCATTTAAAGCATATAATCAACCTCTGGAATTCATTACCGGAGGATGTGGTAAAAGCTGTTAAATGTAGCTGTGTTTAAAAAATGTTTGGACAAGTTCCTGGAGGAAAAGGCAATAAAACCATTATTAAAGAGGACCAGTGAAATCCACTGCTTTACCCCAGGATAAGCAATGTGCAATCTGTATACCTTTTTGGAAACTGATAGTGTCAGACGGCTGCCTGGGTGAGAATGTTCACAGTCTTGGCAAGTGCATATATCAATATGATTTGCAAGGGATTGTGGGAAATGCAGTCCATTCACACCAGACACAGCTGCTCACAATAATTAGTTGTGTTTGAGTGTAAAGCCAATAAGATATTTATTTATGGGGTTATTTCTCCCAACACAGATATGCTTGGTAGCACATAAAACAGGACACTTGCTTTCAGTGTTAAACTTAGAAAAACAAAATCAGGAAAACAACAGTTGAACTTGTCAGGCAATCAAATGAAAAGAATAAAGACCTGGTTGGTAACAAACTGGTCTTTTCTGTAGGCTTTAGCTAATATTTTCTTAGCAGTGCATTAAACAACAAGCAAAACCCACAAAGAAGGGGAAAAACTGTTCTTTTCAGGTTAACTTCTTATATCCTCACATACAGACTCAGAAGTGATTTCCTCAGAGCTCACAAGCAATTAGGTAAGGCTCAATTGCTAGCAGTTATCCAGCTGAAACCCCTTAGCTGGCTTACTTTCTACTGCTTGGCTCAAAATCCTACGCAGGAGCTTTTCTGAGTAGATTAAAGAACAAGTTTGTATTTCTTTGTGATGGTCGTTGTACTTTGTAACAGTAAATTACCAAAGGAGTTTAGACAGAGAGCAATCCATATATTCACAGCCTGTATCTAAGACTTCTACCCCCTTCCTCAACAATCATCGGTTCAATATCATGGATTGGCACAGAGGAATTTCTCAATGGAGCACTTTCAGGAGAATACTTGTTTCCCTGCTGTCTTTCAAGGTTATAGCTAGGGCATAGATCAGTGTTCATACCTGAGCTTCCATTGCTGTTAGAGTTCCTCTCTAAATAGCCTGGCCAGTATGTAGTCCAGTTTTTATGTCCAGCCTTCCAATCCAGATCCCTGGACATTGGATCTCTCTTCACATACCTTCTGGCACGGGTGCTAGGGTCCCTTCCACGTGCAGCTGTCTCCCTCACAGGTACCGTCTGGAGATTCCTAGCTCTGCAGCACATTCCTCTGGCTTTCCCCAGTCCAATGGTGTATGCTGGCCTTTTGAATGTCTCCCAGTATACGTACTGCTCTGGACTCCTTTAGACCTCCCAAATGCTTTTCTCTTCTTTCTTCCAAAGGGTTTCTTGCCCTCTCTGTCCGTCCATTCTGGCTTCTGCTTCTGATGATCCTCCAGATGATGAAGCTGTCCAAGATGAGGATATCCAAGCTGATTCTGAGGATCTCCCAGATGAAACTGAGGATGAGGATACTTCTCTGTAGAATAAACTCTACCTTTATTCTGCTTTGATGAGTGCTCCACCCTAGCACAGCGCAGCTGTGCTGAATCAGGCCCTGCCCTTTGAGATGAGTGCTTGGGGATTACCTCATAGCCCTCCTGATTGAACACACGTTTCCCCACTTCAGCTCCTCTAATGGCTGTTGGAAACCTGGTGCATTCTGGGACTGGTAGTCTTTTATGGAAAAATTCTGTTTTCTTATTTCTACCAGAACTGACAGGTTGCTTGTTCAGAGTCACTTCACCTTTTCTATAGCTCCTTCCTGAGCTATGATAAGCTTCCTTATCACAATAGGTATTTGTGACCTGGACTGGCCACTGTTGGAAACAGAATATTGGACTTGATGGACCTTGGTCTGACCCAGTATCGCATATCTTAATGTTCTTATATACTGCTCTCAATTCCAACTGATTGATGTGGAAAATTCTTTTGGCTTCTGCCCAGGTTGTGAGAATTCAGATACGAGGTGGGGTCCCCCAAATTGATGCTGGAAGCATCAGTTATTAGGATGTAACAATGTTCCAGAGGTTGTAGGAGAAGTTATTCAGTAGCAAATATATAGATAAATACTCAATATTTTCAGAGGTATTTACTACTTTTCCCACTTTTCCCAAGGTTCTATAGGTCCATTTGGTAAATAAACCATGTTATATAAAAGAACCAACCCTGTGTTTATAAAGACATTAGACTTTATTACCGATAGAAAAATAGTGCAGATTTAGAATAAATTAGTTTTCTGATGTAGCAGGTGAGGTGACCCTATCATTATAATTAACAAGATAATTAATCACCTTTTTATCAACCAACGTCAATGGTTTGCTCTGCACTCAGATGTACAATACATCTGTCTAAGTTGAATCCAACCTCGGGGTGTGTGGGGGGGGGGGAGAATTAAGGACCAGTACAGGAGCTTCTGGGTCGCCAGGGGTCAGGACTGACTCGAAGGCACACATTGCATTACCTTAGCTCTTGTCAGAATGCTTTTGGCTGGGTCTGAGAAGTCGTCTCAGGAACGACACAAAGTCCAAAGTAAGGCAGAGGTCCAACGTTGGCTACAGGCAGTAGAGCCGAGCCATGTGACAACACCGAACTGCAGGTCTGTGGGAGAGATTCACTCCTTCCCAAGGTTAGTCTCTGTCCTTGAGGCAGGCAGTAGGGATAAGGACTGCAAAAAACAAACTGCTAGAGTCAGAGCTAAGTTAAAGTTCCCAAGCAGTATTCAAAGGTTCTGCCAGTTTAGAAGTCCCCCACGTCTCTCTGAGTCCAGCGTGTAATTCTTTGTCCTGACCTCCCCATCACGGCATGTTGATTGGCTGGTCTCAGATACTGTATGTCATCTTCAGCGAATCCTGTAACGGTGGTCAGGTGGTCCTTCTCCGAACAAAGGTCAATGGTGCAGGAAAGATGCTGGTATGCAGGTGCATACATTGTTGCAAATCCTAGGCCCAGTGACAGTCTCTGGATGAAAGCGAGTTGTCTAGCATGTAGGGATGAACAATGGCTTTGCTGTATGATACATAACCTTGCAGAATTGCTTGGAGGCTGAGATTACTGGAGCAGGAGGGCTACTGGAGCAGGTTTCAAGCTAGGTTATAGCAGAAAAGGAAAGGCTTTCCTCCCCCAAAGCATAATGCAAAAGCCTTATGCATCCATCTTGTTTAGTTCATACTTTGGTTCAGAACAGGCCCCATCTTGTAAAAGGAAGCCATGCCATATGGGTCAAGCTTAGTTTCTGTACAGACACCAGCCCTACAAGGTGCTTAAGGGACACCTTTAAATTAGCTTGGGTTTGGACCTCCACCACTGCAACATGGTCTGAAGCATAGTTGGGGGATGAACAGACTCTTATAGAGTATTATGCCCCCTCTAGTGGAATTTGAGGCCCCATTGTGGCCTTCTCATTTTAAGGTAGGCAAAAGATACAACTTGCACTGCCACAGCCATAAGGTTCTGGCTGTGATTCATGTGGAGTACCCAACCTTTTCAGTACAGTGCTTTTGTATTATGCTTTGGGGGAGGAAAGCCTTCCCTTGAGGTGTGCCATAAAGAGCATCTATAAACATTACCCTCCTTCACTGGCTGAAGGATCGACTTTTCAAAGTTGATGAGAAAGCCAAGATTTTGAACTAGATGAATCGTTCCTGAGTGACACAGCAAGATACTTCTTTGAATCTGTCAGAAGTCAATCAATGCATGGAAAACATCCCTACTTGGGCAGATGAACTGCCGCAACTATTAGATATTTGGTGCCCAGAACAATCTGAAGGGAAGAACCTTGTACTGATAATATTTGGTTTGCAGAATAAGTCTAAAATACTGCCTACATTTGGAACGAACTGTATGTGTACAGCATCCTTCAGATCCAGTGAACACAACCAGCCCCCTTTGTACAAGTAGGGGAGGATGGAAGAGAGAAGAATGACTGTTCATTTTGATCTTCACTTGCAAAGATCTCCAAGGCAGCACATAATCTTCTAGTCTTTTTGGGGATTAGCAAATATCTGGACTAGGTTCGACTGCATTGGCTTATAAGAGAAAAATTTGTCAAGGAGGTGGGTATGATTTTGAAGTAGTTGAAACCACATTAGGGGGTCATTGGGAGGAACTGACTTGAGATGGTAGCCTGTTTTTATCATAATGAGTAGACAGGAATTTGTCATCTTCTGCCATCACTGAACAAAGAACTGCAGCTGACCCCCCAACAGGTACAGCAGGATGTATACTGAGAAAAGGATCTGGCAGCATTTGGACAATGCAGTCAAAATGAAAAAAACACTTTGGTGAGGCCTTGCATGATGTGGAATCTACTGTGGTTTCCTGGAGAAGTGTATAAAACTTTTTCTATCGTAGAAACTTTCCCTATATTGAGCTACAGTTGAAGTCAACATTATTGACACCCTTGAATTTTAGATATGCTGGATACAATATCTTGAGAAATAATTGGAAATATTCCAATTGTATGTCATCATAATATTTTAGTAGAACATTCAAAGGTATACAACAACAAAAAAAGATGTCTGTGCAACTTAGATGTAGTAATTTCTGAGAAAAAAAAACAAAATATGACCTGGATAGGATTAATGACATCCTTCACTAATAGTTCATTTCACAACCCTTGGCAGCGATGACAGCGTCCAAGTGTTTCTTGTAGCCATCTATAAGTTTCATACATCTGTCTGCTGGTAGTTCCTCCCACTTTTGAAATGCAAATTTGTTCCAGCTCATGAAATGTTCCCAGGATTCCTTTTACCAATGGAAAATTTCAGCTCTTTCCTTCTCGATTAGATTGAGATCAGGACTCACTGCTGGCCAATTTAAAACAGTCCATTTGTTCCTTTTTAACCATTCTATTGCACTTTTGATTGTATGTTTTGGGTCACTGTCCTGCAGGAGGACCCATAACCTTTAGCCCAGAACAAGACCTAGCTTTCTGACACCAGGTTGCACATTTTGCTCCAAAATACCTTGGTGATCTTCTGACTTCGTGATTCCTTTAATACATTCCAGGCCTCCAGTTCCCGAGGCAGCAAAACAGTCCCACAACATTATGGAGCCTCCACCATCTTTAACTGTAGGAAGACTGCTTTTTCCTTATAAGCTTCATTTCTTCGCCTTTAAATGCATCACTGTTTGGGGGCAAAGATCAGGCATGCCTTTTTATGTCTGTCTTTGAGATGTGGGGTCCTCTTTGGCCTTCACCCATTAAGTTCTTCTTTGTTTAGTGTGTGGCGTATGGTGCGGGTTGAAACCACCATGCAAGATTGTTCCAGGTCAGCCTTAAGCTCTCTGGATGTTGTACATGGCGTTTTTCCAACATTTCTCACTAACCTTTGAAGACTTCTTGTATTAATTTTCCTCTTCCCATTACATTCTGGGAGGTTCCTGACAGTTCTATGAGCAGAAAATTTCTTAACAACATTGCGAACTGTAGACACAGGAATCCCAAGATCTTTGGAGATGGCCTTGTACCCCTTTGAAGATTGATGTTTGATGATAATGGCTTTTCTGACTGTCTCGGGCAGTGCTCATTTTCACCATTCTGAAAATGGAACAGGGAGTGAATGTGGCCATTTTAAACATTAGAGCCATCATTCATTGGTTGATTCAAGTCATGTGAGTACCGACAATTGATCATAGGTACATTAATTTTACTGCAATGGGAATGTGGTTCTTTTGTTCAAACTGATTTGAATTGTTTTTAAAAGGTGCCATTAATACTTGTAATGTCCTGGCAATGTCACAGTTTTTATACTATTTCCTTTAACTGGTCTTGTTTTATTTGATTCTTTTGTGTGTCAAATATGTGTGCTTATATAGTCTAAAGCCATTTCACTGGGCACTTTTTTTTTTTTAGGAGATATGGACATTAAGGGGTTGAACTGCAAGGGTGTCAATAATGTTTACCAAAACCGTATGCTTGCTTACTTGTCTAGAGGATGATGCAGACTTTAGAGCTACAGCCAAGAGATTTTGTAGCTTGGTACAATGATCTTTAACAATACAAAGATCCTAACTTGGCATCAATGCACTGAAGATGCACTTTTTGATGACTTTCTGGAAACCAAAGGCCTGAAACCACCATGCAAGTTTTCAGCTTCTGCCCTTGCTGCTAGACATACTAATAGAGGAGTCAAAGAAATCATAGGCTGAATGGAGAGAATGGCTGCCAGCTCAGAGTGTGTTTGAGGAGAGATGCTACATGAAAAGCTCAGTACTCTGAAGGATGGTAGTCATATATTCACCATGTACAATTGATAAGGTGCAATTCTTGCAGATAACATGTCTCCCTTGAATACTCTTCGTTTCCAAGTGGTCTAACAACCAGGGACTTTTTTTCCAGAAGTGTATTAGAAAATTCTTTTCACTTCTTCATATTTTTCTATTGCTGACTTTACCACAGAAGAAAGAAAAAGTTGTTCTTTGGTGAAGCGTTTAGTTTTACTTTGTATTTAAAATTCAGCATTTTGCCATATGCAAAGTTGTTCATGCAAGAGACCATGTAGGGTCGGCCACCACAGCATTTCAAGCTTCCCTGGACTTTAAAACGTAAAAACATAACAGACCTAAGCTTTTCTTCCTGTTGGAGAGAAAAAGGGTCCTCTAAGACCTGATTTTGAGTGCTAACACTAACACAAGTTACGTCTCCCTGGACACAGTAAAAATGTTTGTGCAATATGGGGGGGAGGAGGGGATTGCTTATGCTGCACAAGGCTAGCACCTATGCCCGAGACATGTGCTAACCAAACCTCATATAGGAAAATATCCTCATAAGAAGATTCATTATGAGGAAAAGGAGGAGGAGAAGAGAAGGAAAGAGTCCCTTTAGAAAACACCTCCCCCTCCTAGGATGATTACTCTGGAAAATCCCTGAGGCCACAATGAGTGCTCTGACCATAGCGCAGAAAAGAGAAATTAGACTTACCTGTTAATTGTTAATTGTTCCTTGAGGAACTCCAGTTTAGTCCCTCACCTCTGGCTAGTGCACCTCCTCCTGCAGCATGGAGACAGGGCATGTCAAAATCGCGATATCACCGGATATATCTCCTACTGGCCTCTCCTACCAGCCCCCCAGTGACTTATCGACAAAGCAGACTCAAAGGAGCAACAAATGAGTAGCTATAGTATTAAATAAAACCATTTAACTTTTAAACTACACTAAATCCCCGTTAAATAAGAGGATAACTCCCTCTCTCCCCTCTTCGAAGAAAATAGCACAGAAAGGAGAGAGCAGAAATAATACAGAGTAAACATAGTCTGAGTACAGAAAAAGCGTAATACTTTTCGGGATCCGTTCTCTGCTTAGCCGTTGTCACTCCTCACAACCAAATGAACCTGCGGAAGCTGACAAAATCCCCGGGCGGGAATCGGGACTGAACTGGAGTTCAAGGAACAATTAGCAGGTAAGTCTAATTTCTCTTTCCTTATCGTCTCTCCAGTTCAGTCCCTCACCTCTGGGATGTAACAGACTCTGCTGAGAAAATCTGCTGTCACATTCTCCGTTCCCGCAATGTGCGCCGCCGATAGCGCTTGAAGTCGAGGCTCCACCCAAGCGAATAAGCTTTCCGCCTCCTCTTCCAGCGCCACGCTTCCCGTGCCCCCTTGACGATTGAGGTACGCTACTGTCACGGCATTGTCTGATAGCACTCGAACTGCTCTACCCCACACTGAGGTTTCGAACGCACAAAGCGCCAACGCTACTGCTCGCAACTCCAGACGGTTGATCGACCATTTGGCCTCCTGTTCTGTCCAACTTCCTTACACGAACAGATCCCCGCAATGAGCTCCCCAACCTGTGAGACTGGCATCTGTTAATACCGGAAGCCACTGCAGCTGCTCGAGAGGCATGCCTGCCGCAAGATTTCGTGGGCAAATCCACCATTGAAGAAACCTCCTGACCAGTAAAGGACAAGGAAGTCATTTGCAGAGCGCATCGTTCTGGTGCGACCATCAGCGAAGTAGAGACCTCTGTAACGGACACATGTGCGCGCTGGCCCACGGCACAACCTCCAGCGTCGCTGCCATTGTTCCTAGAACACGAAGATAGTTCCAGGCTGATGGTGCTGAAGTCTTCACAAATTTGCGCACCAGGCGCCGAAGAGCCTGGGCTCGGAGATCTGGTAGAAATACTGCTCCCACACGAGGGTCAAACCGCACTCCTAAATACTCCAGAACCTGCAATGGTTCCAAACGGCTCTTGGCCGCATTGACTATCCAACCGAGACTCTGAAGAAGCTGCACCACTCTGCTTGTAACGCGGACACTCTTGGCCTTGGATTTTGCCCATATCAACCAGTCATCGAGATAAGGATGAACTAATATTCCTTCCTTCCGAAGAGCCACTGCTACCACCACCATAACCTTGGTGAAGGTGCGCGAAGCTGTCACTAGTCCGAAGGGCAATGCCTGTAAATGAAAATGCCCCCACGGTAGCGCAAACCTTAGGAACCTCTGATGCCCTGGCCTGATAGGAATGTGTAAATACACTTCGGTCAGGTCGAGCGACGTCAAAAATTCTCCCTGACGAACCGCCACTATAACTGACCGTAAGGTCTCCATTCGAAAATGAGGTACTCGCAGACATCGATTTACCCCCTTGAGATATAGAATTGGACGGAATGCCCCGTCTTTCTTTGGAACCACAAAATAAATAGAGTATCGACCGACACCACAGAGACCAGAACCACTGCTCCCAGCTGTAAAAGACGAGCGAGGGTTTCCCATACCGCTGTCGCCCTTTCCTGCCCCCTGCAAGGAGACAGAACAAAGGAGTCGAGTACCGGACGAGCAAACTCGAGAGCATAACCTTTGCGAATGACCTCTAACACCCACTGATCGATGCTATCTGGATCCAGGCAGGAAGAAAATCTCGAAGCCGACCCCCTACCAGATGAAATCCTGCCTGAGCCCGCCTCGCTTCATTGGGGCTTCCTGAGCATCGCTGACGAGGGACTAGCAAATCCTCTGCCCGCCCCCTCCCCAAAACCCTTGAAAACGTTGACCTCGCGAGGGAAATCTTCCTCTTTGAAAACCTCCTAACCGGGAGGTATGAAAATGCCTGAAGTCTCGAAACTGACCCCGCGAAGATCCCGGAGCCCGACTCTGCTTCAGCTTATCCTCCAGCAAGCGTCTGCCTTTTGATTCTGTCAAATCTTTGACCAGCTTGTCCAGATCTCCAAACAACAACTTCCCCTTAAAAGGAAGTTTGCTGAGACGAGACTTGGAGGAACCGTCCGCCACCCAATTCCTTAACCAAAGATAACGTTGTGCGGTTACCAAGGAAGCCATACTATTCGCTAATGATCTAATTAGAACATAATGGGCATCCGCTAAATAAGCAGATGCTGACTCGATCCTTGTCACATCCGCTAAGCGCTCCTGCGTTTGTTGCGCTAGCTGCTGTAAGCACTGCAACCACCGAAGGCAAGCCCTCGCTACCCAAGCCCCACAAATAGACGCTTGCAGCGAGAGAGCATTAACCTCAAAGGCTTGTTTCAATAAGGTGTTCACCTTTCTATCCTGTGCATCCTTCAAAGCCGCACTGCTTTCCACCAGGATAGTCGTCTTCTTCGTGACCGCTGACACCGCTGCATCTATACGCGGAGAACAAAACATTTCTCTTTCTTGATCAGCCAAGGGATAAAGCCAATTCATAGACCTAACACCACGCAATCCTGCCTCTGGAAAATCCCATTCATCCTGAATCATCTGTTTAACCACTCTGTGAACAGGAAACCCAGCCTGTGTCTTACGCACCGCCTGAATGAGAGGATCCTCTAGTCCCTCATCCTCCGCTGGTTGTACCGAAGACAGATTAAGAGTCTGAAGCGACTCCGTAATAAGCGCTGTCAGCTCATCTCTCTGAAAATCTCTGATGATCCCCACCTGGTCCTCAGGCTCTTAAATCTCACCCTTCCTCTAGCTCTTCCATTCCAGATTCTGGTTCCATATCGAAGTCTTCCCCTTCCAGCCAGTCCGAATCAAGGGGTTGATCTTCCATAGACCGAGCTCTCTTAGTCGCTCTAGCTAAAACACTTCCAATCCTGTCTGTGGCCGCTTAGCCTCCTGCTGCTCCAAGCAGCAAAGTATCTGCGACCGCCATCTGATTCCGCAAGCAATACGCTTGATGCATAACCAGCACAAAATCTGGGGAAAATTCTCCAAGAACAGCTCCAGCCACCACCGGAGTAACAGAACTACCTGCGACAGCCGGGCTGTCCGCAAGAGGAACAGACGGGGACTCCAGGAGAGACTCCCCCTCCCTCACACTGGGGATAACCTGAATCCCTTCAGCAGTCTTATCGTGAAGCTCCTGCTCCATATTGAGCGCTTCAGTTGCGCAGCCCCGACAGACCCCAGTATCCGAGACTGCACGCCTACGTGACCCACACACAAGACACTGTGGGCGCGACGGCATTAGTGGAACGCAGTTTGAGTCTCCAGATAAAATAAAGGAACTCCGCAGTGAAAATGAACAAAAAACAAACCACCAATATGAAGATTTGTGTTTTTTTTTGTAGTGGTCCCTTTAAAGGATGAAACGACTCGTATCCTAAATTTAAAAAAATCGAAAGCTACAAGCTAACCCCAAAAGACTCTGTACCAGAAGCAGTCCTGAGCTCGGCCGAAAAAAACACAGGAAAGAAAATGGCCCGCGATTCTCGTCAGCTCTGATCACTGCCAAGCGTGCTTTACATGCGGCTACAGGCCCGAATGCTTCCCCCCGGCTCCAAAAACCTCCACAGGAGCACTTACCTCTGTCTCCAAGGTCTTAAAATCACTTTCTACCCCTCGGCGCCAGAAACGGCAGCTCTGTAAGACAGACAGAAGCGATCACTCTGTCAGCCGGCAGCTGCAGCAGGGAGGGAGAGCTCCGACGACGGCTGCACAGAAAAAAAATCGCCGATGCAGAAAGGAGCCAGATCAGACCCAGCAAAGCAACTGAACAGCTCCCCTCCATGCAATCTAGGAGAGGAGAGCAGGCAGAAGACAAGAAAACTCTTAGGGGAGTAAGAGTGGATCCTCCTGATTATCCTCAGTTCCCCTTCCTGACTCCAGGGTTTTTTTTTGGGGTTTTTTTTTACTTTAAAGCTACAAAAAAACAAAAGAAATTAAGCCATAAGGAAAATTAAAGATCAAAACCCCCTATCTATCCTAACTAAAGCTCCTTATCCGCTCCTCAGTGAGCCCAGCACCTAGGCTCACTACGTCCTCCAGCTGCATGGAGACTGGGCACACTGGGTGCTGGTAGGAGAGGCCAGCAGGATATATCCAGTGATGTCACAATTTTGACATGCCCAGTCTCCATGCTGCAGCAGGAGGTACATTACCCAGAGGTGAGGGACTGAACTGGAGAGACAATAAGGAAGTGTAGTTACTCACCTGTATCAGGTGATCTCCAGAAACAACAGGAATCAGTCTTCACAGATGGGTGACATTAGCAGCGATGGAGTCCCACGCGGGAACACTCCCCAGCATACAATAGGAATGCTTTTGGGAGCATCCCTCCACACATGTGCCTGCCTTCCTAGCAAAGTCTCCTAGGTAAGGTATAGAGCTCAGGAAACCCCCCCCCCCCCCCCGAAAAATCTCATGCTACAACTCCCAGGGGAGGAGGGCGGATTATGAAGACTGATTACTGCTGTTCGTGGAGATCACCTGTTACAGGTAAGTTACTACGCTATCTCCAAGAAGAAGCAGGAATGCAGTCTTCACATATGGGACTTTCTAGATTCCGGCTATCATTGATGCCAGAGAGGAGTAAGGTGCAACCAACAGGGAAAAAATAATCTGAACTGCAACAAGGGTAGAATATGAATCCATCAGACTCAGCCTCTTGAGCACACTCTCTGCTCAATAGGGAGAAGGTAGCCAGTAAAAACAGAAGGCTGGGGGAAAGGAAGTGTAGCTAAGTCCCAAAAAGGTGCCAAAGAATGGCTTGGCCAAAGTTTGTATCTCTACTGGAGTCCTTGTCTAGATAGTAATGGACAGCAAAAGTATGAATGGAAGACCATGTGGCAGCCCGGCAGATCTCTGAGATGGAGACTAAATGTAGATGGGTGACTGAGGCGGCCATGGCTCGTACATTGTAAGCTCTGATGTGATCCTCTAGGGAGAGACTGACCTGCACATAAATAAAGGACATGCAGTCTGCAATCCAGTTCGAAAGGGTACTCTTGGTTACTGATAGGCCCAAGTGACTAGGATCAAAGATACAAAAAGCTGTCAAGACTGTTGATGGGCTTTAGTTCTGTCCAAATAGTAGGCTAAAGCTCTCTTGCAATCCAGTGTATGCAATGTTGCTTCAGCTCAAGATGAATGAGGTCTTGGAAAAAAGGTTGGAAGGGAAAAAGACTGATTAAAGTGGAAAGGAGAGACCACCTTCAGAAGGAAGTGGGGATGCGTCCGGAGGACCACCTTATCATGGTAGAAGTGTAAGGAGCATGAGCCACCAGAGCTTGTAATTCACTGACACGACAAGCTGATGTGAGAGCAACCAAGGCAGCTACCTTCAAAGTGAGGAACTTCAGTGAAGCTGAGGACAGGGGTTCAAAGGGAGGTTTGAGCAGCTGAGCCAGAACACTGAGGTCCTAGGCTACCAGAAGCAGTTGGATTGGTGGCCTAGTTAGGAGAAGGTTGTGCATGAAACGTGCTATCAGAGAATGAATGTATATTGGCTTTCCATCAACTGGATGGTGAGAGGCTGCAATGGCACTAAGATGGACACGAACTGAATTTGTCTTTAGTCCTGTCATAGAAAGATGAAGAAGATACTGGAGTAGAGGCTCTATAGAAAGTAAGGCTGAGACCTCTCTGGGAGCACCAGAGGGAAAACCTTTGCCATTTGAAGACATAAGTGTATCGAGTGGAGTCTTTTCTAGACACCAGGAGAATATTTTTAACTTCATCTGGAAGATCTAGGTGAGAAAGAACTAGGCTTTCAGCAGCCACGCCATCAGACAGAGCATTCTCAGATTGGGGTGGAGGAGCGAGCCCTGGTCCTGCGGAGGAGGTTGGATGCGCATCTCAAACTGAGAGGTTTGTGTTGCATTAGTCAAAGGAGCAAGGGAAACCACGGTTGACATGGCCAGAATGGGGTGATGTGAATCATTGTTTCCCTGTCTAATTGTAACTTGAACAGCATCTTCAGTATCAATGAATGGATGGGAATGCGTAAAGCAGTCCCTGTCCCCAATGAAGGAGAATTTTTTTTATTTATTTAGTTACATTTTTATAACGCTACTTCCAGTGATCAGAAGCGGTTTACATTATAACAGTAAACTCAACCAGAACAGTTACATATAACAGGTTTTTAACTATGTACATAAAAAGGTTGGTGGGGGAAACCTCAAACTATTTACAATCCGATATAGATCAGTTTCATTTAACTAGTTACAGAATATTTACATTTGTAGCACATGGTGTGAGGAACTTGCCTTTATAAATGGCAGTTCGGTGCTTTCATATATTGGTTAATTTGAGGGATGTGAAGGGAATGAAATTGAGTTAGGTAGAGTTATAGTATTCTTGGAAGAAATGTGTCTTTAGGTTTTTACGGAAGGACTGGAGGTCATGGTTGGCTCTTAGTGTGTCTGGTAGCTTATTCCATTGTATGGGGGCTATGTAAGTGAATGTTCTGTTGCTCGTGATTGTTTTGACATTGCGTATAGTGTGTGGGACAAGTAGGGTGTTTTGATTGAAAGTTCTTCTGTTCTTGTTCAGGGGTTGTAGATTGATGAGCTTGGAGAGGTAAGATGGGGAAATGTTGTGAATTAATTTAAATGTGGTCATTATTATCTTATACCTAATACGGGCTTGAATAGGAAGCCAGTGGAGTTCCCTTAGAATTGGTGTGATGTTTTCTGAAATCCGGACTTTCTTTAAGATTCGTGCTGTGACGTTCTGTGCCATTTGGAGTATGTTGAGCGATTTTTTAGGTAATCCTTGAAGTATGCCATTGCAGTAGTCCAAGTGGGGAGTTATGAGAGCCTGTACTACTGTTCTGAAATCAGATTGATCAATGATATTACACAATGGCTGTAATATCCTTAGTTTACGGAAAATTGTTCTATTTAGTAATCTTAGGTGTTTTTCCATATTAAGGATCTTATCAAGGGTAACTCCTAGATATTTTATTTCTTGTTTGATATTGTAAGTATTATTTAGGCCTGGCTCTGTGGAGATGGGATCCGCTTGCAGACAGTGGTTCCGGATGGTTTGAATATGCAAATTGACTGGAGTGTGTGTATCTGATTATCTCTGTTTGAGGGAGGAGTTTATAGTTAGGGAATCCCCCTGTATGCAGTGTGACGTGTGCATTTAATTAATTTTGTTTGAGGGAGGAGTTTTGTAGCTGAGATATCCCCTGACGCCATTAAAGGAGGATGACTTAAATAGCAGTTTCTCTTGAGAGTCCGCATGTGTGGCGTTTTTTGAGTTAACCGGCTATGTTGAAGAAAGGTTGTGTGTTGAATTGGTATGCGGCATGACGTTTGTTTAGGGTAAGTGTGGCTTGTGGTTATGTTATTTATGATATTTATTGTGGATTGCGGATGATAATGTAGATGTTAATGTTGTGTTTTGTGTTTCTTTGTGTTAGCTGGCAATATTCCCCTGAAGAAGCTTTTTTTTGCAAAACGCTTGGAGAGCGCCAGATTGAGGCGTTGGGGTATCATACAGATCGCATCAAGTTCAAGATCATTTTTACGGAAGCTAAGTTGCACTGATGCGTTTTGTTTAGATGATTTTTATATATTGCTTTGCTACAAGAGGGATGGTCGTTGATGCAATAGGGCAATTGGTTTATAGATGTCTATGAGCCTGTTGAATACCCATCAGTTCTGAGACCTCCCGTATATGTTGATATTACACTAAGAAACTTGGTGAATGAATGTAATATTTTTCTACTATTTTATAGCAACAAACGCTTTTTGGTTTCGGTAGAGTGAGTTTGCTGTCTTTAGATGTTTTACCACTCTGAAATCTGACCAACATAATTTTGTCTCTATCCATCAAAGCATATAACCTACTAGCAGCAGAGGAAACACATACATCAGGCTGCACTTCGGCCAGGTCTGAACTAGGCCATTGACACCCTCTGATGCTGTTTCTCTACGGCAACTGAAGAAGCGTTTTGCTTTGGCATTAGATCAGATCACCATTAGATCCATCGCAGGATGACCCGTGTTGCAGAATATGCTGATAATGACTCAGATTCCACTCCTGAGGATCGAGAGAGAGAGAACTGAGGAAATCCACCTCCATGTTGTCAACTCTGGTGATGTGTTATGCCAATAGAGTAGACCTGGACCGCTTGCCCTAGATCAGAGCACAGAAGTGCAAAATGGCCAACCGAATGGCCTTGCTTCGAAGAGGTTGATGGGCCTTTCCAACTCGTGGCCCTGAACTGTTCAGGTCTCGCAATGTGCTCCCGAGCCAAACAGGCTGACATCCATCAACAGGAGAAGCCACGACTGATTGAGTGGCATACCCTTCCTCAGGTGCTGCGGCTGCTGTCACCATCTCCGGCTGACCTCGAATTGAGAGACCACAGAGAAAGCAAGGACCTCTGAAGCAGTCTCATATGAGCTTGTTCCCAAGGCACTATGTTAATTGCCATCGCCATCAATCCAAAAAGCTGTAGATAATCCGAACTTCTGGGAGCCTGCTGAGATCGGAAGGCTGCCAACTGGGCCAATAATTTTTTCACTCTCTCCTCAGGTAGGAGGACTCTGCCTACCTGTCGAAACATGCCCCCAGGTATTCCAATGACTGGGAAGATAACAAGTAGCTCTTTCCTCTATTTATCACCCAACCAAGACTCTCTAGGAACTGCATTACAAGGGCCGAAACCTGAGACGCTTCGGACTGTGACCTGACCTGAATGAGCGAATCATCCAGATATGGGTGTGCACAGATGTTCTAGCACCTTAGTTCAGTGATCGCCACCATCACTTTTGAGAATGTCTTCGGGGCCAAAGAAAGGACAAAGGGGAGAGCAACGATCTGAAAATAAGAGCCAGGAATGGTGAAACAAAGAAAGCACTGTTGATCCTCTCAGACAGGGATGTGGAAATAAGCTTCAGCTAAGTCCAGAGATGCAACAAACTCTCTGTAATGAACCATATGAATCACTTACTGCAGGGTCTCCATATGGAAAAGAAGGGTGCGCAGGTGAGTGTTGCCTCCCTTGGTCAAGGATTGGCCAAAAAGTACAGTCATTTTTTGGTACCACAAGTAAATGGAATAGTGGCCTTGGCCCTGGTCGGCTGGGAAAATTTAGACCACCACAACCTGTAGACAGAGAAGTCTGTCCAGGGTACACTGAACTGTGGCTCTGTTGGCTGTGTAGCTACAAGGAGAAACAATGAGGCGTCTGGAATAGGCTCTCTACATTCCAGAATATAGTCATACTGAATTGTGTCTAGCACCCAGTGATCCTCAGTGATTTAGGCCCACTCCTGAAGAAGGGATGTAGCCTGCTACCCATTGAGGGCTTCCCAGAATGGGCCCCCAAGTTGTTATTGCACTGGAGAGGAGACAGCACCTCTAGAGGTGTGGAGTCCTGGGACCCTTCAGGTCCATGAAAGGGTTAAGCCCGACCGGAACTCTGAAGAGGAGGAAAAGGAAGGCTTTCCAGGGTGGTATCTACGGAAGTCCCAGAAGCCATGGGAGTCCAAATAGTGCATTCAAAGAACCATGGAAGGGGAAGACATGCATGTATACCTCCCTGGCCATTTTGGCTTATCTTCCGGGAGATGATGAGGTTTGGACTCACCCAAATCCTTAACCAGCTTCTTCAAGTCTGCCTCAAACAAGAGTCTCCCTTTAATGACGAGCCGAGTCAATCAAGAATTGGAGGACAAATCTGCTGCCCAATTACAGACGCATCCAACTTCATGCCACAGTCGACAGAGCAATGTCTTCAACCGCCAAGCGGAAGAGATCATACAAAATGTTTGACAAAAAGGCTGTAACTGATTCCAAGAGGGCATATCATCCACTGGTGCGAGGGACTGAATCCAATGGAGCAGAGCTTGAGTCGTCAAGCCCGCACACACTGCAAAATGAAGGATAACAGCAAAGACTGCAAACCAATTCCTCAAGATACTATCCAGCTTACGATCCAGGGGAATTCTTCAGGGCTTTTCTGCCCTCCACCAGAATGGTAATGCGCCACATAACCACTGGAACCTGTGCATCCACTTCTCAGTGTATTAAACCACTCTGTCTGATCCTCCTGCAGCAGGGCATAAAGCCTCCTGTAAATTTTCATCCCCCTTCATTGGGGAGTCAGGCAAGCCCACTCCAAACATATCATGCTCTTGATAATCTCCATAAAGGTAAAGGTCGTTTGGACTTCCAAACCCCATACAAGAGGGGGTGAATCTGATGACCTTGCTCAGTTGCTGAAAGGTCAGTCAACTGTAAGACAGATGACATTTGAGCAATCAGGGCCACCAATTCATCCTGCCTAAACAGGTGAATAATACCGAACTCGTTATGATCTTCAGAGTAAGAGGATAATTCGGCCTCCAGGTTGGAATCTGTGCCCAAAGCATCAGGACTGGACTTTGGGTCTCGGCCAAAGAACAATCACTCCAAATATGCAGACTCCAACAGTCGCCAAGATAATTTGGAAGTCAGAGACTGAGTCGAGCTCAGACTCATCTGCTGTATCCTCCTCCGAGCAGGCAGAAAGAGATCAAGAGGACCCGGAGACTCCAGGGTCCGTGTTATCATGCTAGAAAGACAAAGCTTGCAGTAGAAAGGAGAAAAACTATGGAAAGGACAACCTGTAACCCAACAGCTCTCCACTGGCCCTGGTCGGCTGGGAGCAACTGAAAAGCTTTAAAAGCGGCGCCCCAGTAGGCAGCCCGCCGCTCCAGCCTCCACCACCCGCCCGCCGACCAGCGAAGCTCCCCCGATAGGGGTAGAGCGCCTGAGCGGGAAATCCTCCTGCTCAGAGGCTCCTGCCCAATCGGGGCAGTGGGAGCAACTGAAAAGCTTTAAAAGCGGTGCCTCAGCAGGGCGGGCCTGCGCCTGAGGGCCTCGCCAGAGGGCCCTTTGGTGTGGCCCTTAGGCGCGGCCACAGAAACAGCCACAAAAAGCAACAAAAGCAAACCACAGCCATAGCAACCCACGGATTAAAGCAACAACAGCCAGCATACTCCAGCTCACACAGCCAGGCTCAAGCAACCCGAGACAGCATGAAAAAGGAAAAGGAGCACCCAACGTCCTAAGGAAACCAACGCAGAAGCCCAACCCAGCCCCAGGACACACAGGTACACCTATAAACCATGCCACCCGTCCTAGCCCCAATTTACCTCCTAGCACCATTCCTAACCCTTTATCCCTCCACCATCGACACGCTCTCCAACTACCCCACACAAAACTTTACAACCACCCAAACCACAAACACCAACAATCCCCCCCCCCTACATGGAGCAACACCCACACACCACCCACACCTATCCATACCCCCAATCCCCCAAACAGCAACCCTCTTCTCCATCACACTAATAAATGCTCGCTCGGTCAGAAACAAACACCACATGCTCCAAGACCTGATCACAACCCAAAAAGATTGATATCCTATGCATAATCGAAACATGACTAACAGACACCGACACTGTGCTCATGAACCAACTAATACCAAATGGATACAGTCTTCACCACTGCTCTCGAGTCCACACCAGAGGAGGAGAAGCAGCTATCATTGTGAAAGCCAACCTCCACCTCAGAAACCATGCCTCGGAAACAACCAATGAAGCAGACATACTCACTCTCACCAACAAGCACCTCTCCATATGCTTAATCTACCGAGCACCCACCCCAAGCACCGACCTATCAAGCATACTACAACACATCTGAGAGCGCCATCTCCAGAAAAGAGCAACTAATCCTCGGAGACTTCAACCTCCCATCACTCCAAGACAAATATGCTGAAGCCTTCATCAATGCCATGGAAGCAATGAACCTGACCCAGATCATACACGAACCAACACACAAAAAAAGGAACACACTTGACCTCATATTCCTGAACTCCCAAAACGCAACCTCATACAAAAGCCCACAGATCACATGTGTACCATCATCAACATCTCCCACATCTACCAGCACACCAGCGTCAAAGAAAACAAACATACAAGAAGATCTAAACCATTTATCAAAGAGGAGTTCCTGGCGCAAATACTACCTAAACTCCAAACAAGCTCCACCAATATCGATGACCTAATCTACAACTGGAATACTACGATCTCCTCTGCATCCTGTGAAACAGCAAACAGCACCAAAACCAAACATACTCAACAAAAGCCCGATGGTTCACCCCAACCTACGGAGACTAAAGACCCAGCTCAGAAGAGCGGAGAGAAAATGAAGAAAGACCAAAAAAAGAGGATGATAAAACAAAATACATGAGTGAACTAGACGCTTACCACACAGAAACCGATAAAGCAAAAAGGACCTACCACTCGAAGATCATAAACACCTCAATAAACAAACCACGAGAGCTCTTCGAGATTGTCAAGAAGCTAACAAAAGCACCCAACCACTCCAACCAGCTACCGAACATCCCACCAGAACTGCTAGCATGCCAACACAAGCAGCTTCAACAACCACAAAGTTCACAACTGAATGCAGAGATAACCACCCGCCCTACTACCATAGACACAGACTGGGGAACATTTGAAACAATCACCAAAGAAAAAAGAGAATCCACCATCTCCTGCCTAAACACTACCACCTCTCCACTAGATACCTGCCCTGCGGAATGGATAAAGAAATCCAAAGAAGACATAAGCACATCCCTAACCCACATTGTTAATGAATCCCTCAGGCAAGAACACATGCCAGACATCCTCAAAACCTCCATCATCTGCCCAACCCTAAAAAAACACAACCTGGACCCCCTTGACCCCGCTTACTTTAGGCCTATAGCAAGTCTTCCATTCACCGCCAAAATCATTGAGAAGATAGTTCAACAACAACTTCAAGACCACTTGGATACCAACAACATACTGGACCAACAACAACATGGTTTCCGTCTATTCCACGGAGTCGAGACCCTCATGACATCACTAATGAACACCCTCATCAAGGGCACACAGACCAAGCACTCTGGATATGCTACAATCTTCCTGGACATATCCGCAGCCTTTGACACCATCTCCCACAACATCCTTCTACAGAGACTCCAAGAAATTGGCATCAAAAATGTCATACTTCAATGGTTCCACTCCTACCTGACCAATAGACAACAACTGATCCGCACAAGCATAGCAAACTCCCCCCCCCCTTTCAGCAACACCAAGGAGTACCCCAAGGAGAGAGTAGTTACTCACCTGTAACAGGTGTTCTCCAGGAGCAGCAGGAATCAGTCCTCACATATGGGTGACGTCGGAGCCGACGGACTCCCCATACGGAGCATTTCCTCAGCTTTCAAAGAAAGCCTTTGGGAATGCAGGCACGCATGCGCAGTCCCTTTCCGCCCAAAGGTGCCATCTTGCTCAGTCAAATGACATAGCTAAAAGACAGCACAAAAAAAAAAATGAACTATATACAACTGCAACTCCAAGGGGAGGAGGGAGGGTTGTGAGGACTGATTCCTGCTGCTACTGGAGAACACCTGTTACAGGTAACTACTCTTTCTCCAGGACCAAGCAGGAAGTCAGTCCTCACGTATGACTCTAGGGTGACTCCCTAGCTCTGGGCTACCAGGAACCCAGGCTGAAAAATAGCACTCTCTCTAGAGCCTCAGCAACAGTGAGAGAATCTTCTCTGAGACCACACTTGAATGGTAGCCCAACACCAGTGCCGGAGGGTAGGAGTTGCCTAAACCTCAAAGAGATTACGGAGTACCGTATGCCCGAAAGCACTGTCCCTACGGGACTCCCTCTCAAGGCAGTAGTCGTCCGCAAAATTCTGGCTTGAAGACCAAGTAGCGGCCCGGCAGAAGTCTGCCAACGGAACAGAACGGAAGTGAGCTACTGATGCGGCTTTCGCCCTAACCCGGTGGGCCGTGACTCGACCCTCCAGGGAGAGGCCGGCTGCCCTGTACGCCCAGGCGATACAGTCTGCCACCCAGGTGGACAACGTACGCTTAGTGACAGGCAACCCCAATCTGTTAGGGTCAAAGGAAATGAAGAGCTGAGAAGCCCTTCTATGCCCCTGCGTACGCTCCAGGTAAAAGGACTGCGCCCTTCTACAATCTAGGGTATGCAAGACAGTTTCGGCCCTACTGGCATGCGGCCTGGGAAAGAAAGTCGGAAGAACCACCTCCTGGTTGAGGTGGAAGGAGGACACTACCTTGGGCAGGAACTTAGGATGAGTCCTCAAGACTACCCTGTTCTTATAGAACCTGGTATACGGTCTATCCGAAACCAGGGCCTGAAGGAACAACACCTTCCAGGAGAGGAAACGAAAATGGCAGGTTGCCATCGGTTCAAAAGGTGGGCGAGTCAGTTGCTGCAAGACCACATTGAGATCCCACTCAGTGGCCGGTGGACGAATAGGAGGCTTAAGCAGAAGCAAGCCTCTGAGAAAACGAAACACCAAAGGGTGGCCCAAGAGGGATTGTCCATCCACCGGCGAGTGGTGAGCTGAGAGGGCACTGAGGTGAACCCGGACAGAGTTGGACTGAAGTCCCAGGTTGGAGAGGTGGAGCAGATATTGCAACACCACCTGGACTGAGCAGGAGAAGGGGTCCTCCTGCTGTTGAGAATACCAAGTAGAGAACCTACACCACTTCAGAGCATAGGCCTTCCTAGTGGAATGCTTTCTGGAGGCCAACACCACCTCTTCAACCTCTCTTGATATTAGCAAGGGAGCAAGGACTAGCCTTTCAGTAGCCAGGCCATCAAAATGAGGGATTTGAGGTTGGGATGCAAGAGGGACCCCTGATCTTGAGTCAGAAGGTCGGGCTGGAACCCCAGAGGAAGTGGAGTATCCACTGCCAACTGCAGAGGAAGAGGGAACCACGGCTGCCTGGGCCACCTGGGGGATATCAGGATCACCGTGGCTCGGTCCTGCTGGATTTTGAACAGAGTCCGGGCCACCAGAGGTGTGGGAGGAAAGGCATACACAGCAGGCTCTCTGACCAGGGAATCAGGAATGCATTTGGCGCTGTTCGCAAGGGATGAGGTTGTCTGCAACAGAACCTGGGTAGCTGCCTGTTCAGCGGACTGGCAAAGAGATCCATGGTTGGAAGTCCCCACTTCAGAAAGATCTGTTGAACTACCAGAGGATCCAACTGCCACTCGTGAGGCTGCAGGAGTCTGCTTAGCCTGTCCGCCAGGGAGTTTTCCTGGCCTGGGAGATAGACCGCCCTGAGGGTCATGCCCTGATTGACAGCCCAGGAGCAGAGAGCTTGTGCTTCCAGGCACAGAAGTCTGGATCCTGTGCCTCCCTGCTTGCTGACGTAGAACATAGCCACCTGGTTGTCCGTCTGAATTAGGACAGACTAGTGAGACAGGATCTGAGAGAAAGTCCGTAAGGCCAGTCGAATGGCCTGCAATTCCAACAGGTTGATCTGCTGGGCGGCTTCCCACGAAGACCACAGGCCCTGTGTGCAGGCCCCTTGGCAGTGTGCCCCCCAGCCCTGCAGGGAAGCATCGGTCGTCAGTACCTGAGTGTTTGGGGAGGCCTGGAAAGGAAGACCCCTGACCAGATTTGGGAGATGCCTCCACCAGTGTAAGGAGTCCACCAAGAGTTTGGACACCCTTACTCTGTCTGACAACCTCCCTGTGGCCTGCAACCACTGTGCCTTGAGGTGCCACTGAGCCGGCCTCATGTGCAGCTGGGTATGCGGTGTGACATGCACTGTGGAAGCCATGTGACATAAGAGCCGGAAGAAGTGTCTGGCCGAGACCAGAGAGTTTGCCTGAAACCGGCCAGCCAACTTTATCAGCCTGTGAGCTCTGTCCGCAGGCAAATAGGCCTTTGCATGGATGGTATCCAATCTTGCCCCTATGAACTCCACGTCCTGTGAGGGGACTAAAGTGGACTTGGGGAAGTTTATGACGAACCCCAGGTGCTGAAGCAAGGATATGGTTCTGAAGGTGGCCAGCCTGGCCTCTTGTGGAGACTGGCCCCTGATAAGCCAGTCGTCCAGATAAGGGAACACAAAGATCCCCTGGTTCCTGAGGTAGGCTGCAACCACCACCAGGCATTTTGTGAAAACCCTGGGGGCGGAGGTGAGGCCGAAAGGGAGCACTCTGTACTGGAAGTGCTTTCCTCCCACCACAAATCTGAGGAATTGTCTGCGACTTGGATGGATGAGGATGTGAGTATAAGCATCCTTCAGGTCTAAGGAGCATAGCCAATCTCCCTGCTGGAGGAAGGGCAGTAAGATTCCAAGGGTAACCATCTTGAACTTTTCCCTCTCCAGAAACTTGTTCAGATTGTTCAGGTCCAGGATGGGTCTGAGGCCTCCTGTTCTTTTTGGTACCAGGAAGTACCTTGAGTAGAAGCCTTGCCTTCCAGGTGGTGAGGCACCGGTTCCACCACCTGGTCCCTTTAGCAGACCCTCCAACTCCTGAAGGAGTAAGTTTCTATGCTGAGGGGGTCTTGGAGACTCCCCTGGAAAGTAGGAGGGGGGTATCTGGGAGAAGTGGACCAGATAGCCCCTTTTGATGATGCTTAGCACCCACGTATCCCCTGTGATAGCTGGCCACCTGTCTGCATACAGGGTCAGCCGACATCCTGTGCCCTGGAGAGGAGGAGAGGCTATGTTGGCATAGTCAAAATCCCCCTCCCTGCTGAGCAGGAGCCGGAGTAGGAGGCTTGGGGGCCTTCTGCCAATGGGGCCCATGACCCTGCCTCTTGGCCAGCTGTCCCTGTTGGGGAGCTACAGAGGCCTGGTAATGAGGGTAGGTTTTATAGGCAGTGGTCTTCCTCGGGTAAAAAGTCTTTTTCCCCGAGCCCTTCTTCTTCTAAGAAGGGGCAGAGGTTTTGCTGGACAGCCTCGTCCAGGTAAGAGTCTCGGTCTTGAGTTCTGCAGCCTTTTCTGCCATGGGCTTGACAAAGAGGTTTTCACCTCAGCAAGGGACATCGTCCAACTTGTCCTGAACCCATGGCTCGAGGTCCGAGGATTGTAGCCAGGCCTGGCGGCGTGCCCCAATGCCGGCCCCTGCTACACGGGCCGAAGCCTCAAATCCATCGTAGGCTGCTCGAGATATAAACTTCAAGCACTCCCGAATACCAGAAGACAAGGACTTGAACCTCTGCAAAGGTTCCTCGGACAAACCAGCAGAGAACTCGGCAATCTCCTTTGCCAGGTCCTGAAGGTACGTGCCCATGTACAGCTGGTAGGTCTGGACACGGCAAGCAAACATAGAGCCCTGGAAGCACTTTCTACCGAGGGCATCCAGGTTCCGGGCCTCCCTGCCGGGGGGCACCGAGGAGTGCATCTTCTGACTCTTCAGTCGATGCATGGCCGATTCCACAACATTGCAGTGGTGCGGTAGCTGTGCCTTTTGGAACCCGTGGGCTCTTGCGGACTCGATAGATGGAATCGACCCACTTGCTTAGAACTGGTATCGAGGCTGGCGCTTCCCACATGCGGAAGAGCAACCGCTCCAGCATCAGAGGAACCGGGACAGTAAAGGCCTCCTTGGGAGGAGAGTCATACTGCAGAGCCTCGAGCTCCTCGGCTCGAGGCTCCTCCTCTGGATCCGCCGGGAATGCCAGTGTGCTTTGGCCATGTCCTGTACGAAATCCGAGAACCTAGTATCCTCAGGTGGGGGAGGGACCTTGTCCGAGGTTTGGATCCCGGTGAGTCCAAAGGGACACCGAGTCCGGAAGGTGTCAGGGGACTCCTCCTCCTCCGTCTCCCACGCCGATTCCTCCGAGGAGGCATCGAGCGGCTCCGAGTAGGCGGGCACTGACGCCATCCGCCTCGACGCCGAGGGAACCGGCGTCGATGACCTCGGTCCCGAAC
Source organism: Ichthyophis bannanicus (assembly GCA_033557465.1). Lineage (NCBI taxonomy): Eukaryota > Metazoa > Chordata > Amphibia > Gymnophiona > Ichthyophiidae > Ichthyophis > Ichthyophis bannanicus. Next base: position 515,935,500 of record CM066032.1, on the reverse strand, counting down.
GGGAGGCCAAGGGTGACCGTGGCCGAGGATCAACTCGAGTTCGCATGGTCTCGAGGATCGGCTCGGCCTCCGGGGTTGACTTGGATGTCAATGTCCCGGTGGTCGGGGCAGATGCAATGGTGAGACTGGCAATCAGAACCCGCTGCTGTTCCATGAAGGCAGACAATCTGCTCTCCAAGGCCATTAACCTGAGTCCAAGCTCAGGAGACCCAGCAGCCTCCGACTCAGGCCCCGACAGCGTCGGGCCCGACGTCGGCTCCCCTGGAGGAGAGTCCACGAGGACAACAGTACTCAAGTGACTCGGGGCCTCAGACTCCACACGATGATGCTTTGCAGGCCTCTCCGACTCCGAAGACCTGGGACGGCGATCGGGGCTATGCGACCTGGCCCTGGAGCCAAGAGCGTCCACCGATGCCGCCCTCGCGGGTTTCTTCTTCCTTCGGTGCTTCCTTGAGGGCGACTCCCTCTCAGAGGAGCCCCGACGATGCTCGGGTTCAGACTCCCGAGATGTCGAGGCCTCTGACGAAGTCCAGACTCATCCAGAGGCAGACTCAGAGAAGATCCTCTCACGCTGGTGCTGACGGCTCCACAATGCCTTGGACGACATTTTGCCCCAGGGGCTACAGACCGTGGAATCATGGTCTGGCCCCAGGCACCGGAGGCAGCAGTTGTGTGTGTCGGTGAGAGACATCAGTTTTTTACACCGATCACACTTCTTAAAGCCACTAGCAGCCATTGGGGGAAAAAGGGCCCTGCAAGATCAAAAAATTGGGCTGCCAGGGAAAAGAAAAAAGGGCGAACGCAATCTCTAAGGACAAAAACCGAAAACAGAGATCCGGGCTCGGCACCGGTGTACCGAGTCCAGGCGGGAAAAGAACCGACGTCGAACCGAAGAAAAATACTCGACCCAATGCAGAAAATCAACTTTTTCCACGGGTGACAAGGACAGGTGTCCGTAGGGCTCCGCGGAAAAAAGGAAACTGAGCAAGATGGCACCTTTGGGCGGGACGGGGACTGCGCACGCGTGCCTGCATTCCCAAAAAGGCTTTCTTTGAAAGCTGGGGAAATGCTCTGCATGGGGGCTCCGTCGGCGCCGACGTCACCCACATGTGAGGACGGACTGACTTCCTGCTTGGTCCTGGAGAACCGCACTATCCGCCAAGCTCTTCAACATCTACCAGCAACCACTCTGCTCAATCATACGTGCCCATAACATCAACTACCACATCTATGCAGGTGACAAGGCTTTATGGACCGATCACAACCACCAACCCAACGAACAACCACCTATCAGACTGCTTCACAGAAGTCTCCAACTGGCTACAAAGGAACAACCTATCCATCAACATAAAAAAAAACAGAAGCCCTCATAGTAACCAAGGACCCAAACTTCACACCACCTCAACACCTTAACTTAGGAGCCACACAAATACAAATTCAACCTCACATAAAATACTTAGGAATCATCATAGACCAAGCACTCACATTCAAGCAACAGATCAAAAAGACTACCGGAATAATATTCCACAAGGCTAAAACAGTACAACGCCTCAGGCCTCTCATTGATCCACTTCAGGACAGTCATGCAAGCTATGACGCTCCCCCACCTGGACTACTGCAATATAATGTATCACGGACTACCCGCCACCCACACCAACCCACTACGAACTGCCTTAAATACCACAGCAAGAATTATCCAGAAAGCAAAAACAACAAGATCACATCACCCCAGTCCTGAGAGAACTGCACATACTCCCTCTCGAAGGAAGAATCAAATACAAATCTGCCCTACTTATCCACAAAGCCCTCTATCAAACTCAGACTTCCCAGCTCTGCACTCTACTGCCCCAACCCACCCACAACAGAACAACCAGACAAACCACCAGCAACACCCTCACCATCCCCCACAAACAAACTAAATACAATCAACGGACCTGCAACAGAGCCTTCGAACTATACGCACCATCCCTCTGGAACTCCCTATCAAGTCAAATCAGAAACAACGGAGATCCTTCAACATTCAGGAAACAACTAAAAACCATCCTTTTCCAGGAATACCTCGGACCAGAAACAAACATCCATCACTGACTACCCTTCCAGACCTTCTAACATACCCACAGATCTACCTACTAAGAGACTGATGTCCATTGTTTAAGTCTTTAATGTCTGTCCAGATCATTAATGTTGGCCTCCCTGGCGACAGCCCCTCCAACCTAAGAATTGATTACTGTCCCCCTCCTCTTTGATGTTAAACTGCTTTGACCCGGTGAAAAGCAAGATATAAATACAGTTAAATAAATTAAATAGATAAATAAATAAATAAATAAATGTTCCCCCATCACCAAGGGGAAACAGCAGGTGAAGACCACTTCTGCAAAGGGGAGCATCCAGAGGAGAGAGTGCAGAAATGGTAGACCCGGTGATCATCCTTCTTCAGGGCAACGTCTGCTGGCAACTGCAGTGAAGAAGAAAAGGCTGAAGCACTCGCATCTACTGGTTGCACAGGGAGAGATGGGCCTTTTAAGGATGCGTCCAAAGCATCCATGCAAGCAAAGCAAATACCAGAATCCAGCGACGAGACTCTCTGCTTTCCACAGACCAGGCAGCACTTCTTTGAAAGCGGCATAAGAACCTCCACCATCACAATCAATCAGGCAACACAGACTGAAGGTGTGCTAAGGTGGCACGTTGTGCCACGTGTCAAGTCTGCATGGGCAGGGCTGCATGCACAGAAACCACGTGGACAGAGTCACATACACAAGGTATGCAGAAACAAGAGACAGCATGGAAAGGCATGGTAAAGCACAGGAACTGCAAACAAGCACAGGCAGTTAGGCAAGGCTTAAAACACTGGTGCCAAATCAATGGACTTCTTGAGTAGCCCTAACCTGACTTACCACCCCGGCAACAAAGTCAGGAGCCCCCACAAACAAGATAGACAGAGAGGTTTAGTTTTTGGTACTAACACCCGGGGAGCCCATGACAGGAAAAAACTATGCCAAGATTAGTGCTACTCCCCTGTCACCAGATGTGAGTCATATACTCTGAAAAGCTCTCTCTTTAAATCTTCGGAGAGCAGGGGGGAGGAGGGGGGAGCACTGTGGATGTGTGATGATAGAAGAATCCTTCAACAACTCCTGTTCCAATCTTCAGACTGCTCAACATTGTCCCTTAACAAGATAAGGGTAGGGAGCTGAACCAATTTCTCTCCTCCTATGGCATCCAAAAAGAGCACCTGTTTTAAGGGTGACCCTAGTGAAGCCTCCCATGTCATGCTCCAATGAAAAACCTACCAACAAGATAGGTTGCTCACGAGCAAAATCAATCTTTTCCTCTCAAATCTTCCTTGTGCTGTATTCCCAGATTTTAGAGCTGAAAAGTTGCATTCACCATCTGATGGAGACAGAGAATTACCGAAAGCTTCCTGTAACTGATATGGTATGATTATCTAACAATACTGTAAAAGATGTGCTGTGTGGAGATCGTGGCAAAGTCTTAAATCAGTGTGAGCAACGTTTGATTTATGCATCAAATTCTTTGGAACAGAGTGGATTAAATAACATGACTGAATGGGGAGCTTTTCTGTGAAAGCGTAGTTACTCACCTGTAATAGATGTTCCCTGGGGACAGCAGGAATCAGTCATCACATATGGGTGACCTCGGTGCTGACGGAGCCCACGCGGAAGCATCTCCCCAGCTTTCAAAGAAAGCCTTTGGGAGATGCACCACTCAAGCATGGTCCCCTTCCCCCCCCCCCCTCTTGCCTCAGTCTAATGACATAGCTAAGACGTCAAAAGAAAAGAAAATACGGTAAAGGAACAACTCCAAGGGGAAGAGGGAGGGTTGTGAGGACTGATTCCTATCCCCGGAGAACACCCCTGTTACAGGTGAGTAACTATGCTTTCTCTGGGAACAAGCAGGAAGTCAGTCTTCACATATGGGACTCCCCAGCTACAGGCTACCGAGAACCTGTAAAAAACACCATGGCGACCTGCAAAGGGTACGTCATGAGCTGCAGCAATTGAGTCCCTACTGAGAGACTCTTGCAAGACCAAAGTGTCTGGCAGGGAACCAGCACTCCGGTGGCCTGAACACAGAAAAGTCGGAGGACAGGAGTTGCCTATACCCCAACGAGATTATGGAGTACGGCCTGGCCGAAGATGCCAACCCATCTGGACTCCCTCTCCAGGCAGTAGTGAGCTGCAAAAGTGTGGATCGAAAACCAGGTGGCAGCCCAGCAGATTTCCGTCACAGGTACAGCCTGCCACGGAGGTAACAATGGCCATGACGCGGAGCGCCATGATCCTCTGGTCCAATGAGACAGATCCCTGTCTGCTCATTGGCGAGGGTAATTAAGTCCGCCACCCAAATGGACAGAGTTCCCTTAGTCACTGGGAGCCCCAGACGACTGGGGTCACAGGATACAAAAAGCCGAGGTGCTTTGCAGTGGCCCTGAGACCATTGCAGAAGGAAGGACAGGGCCTTTTTACAATCCAAATTAGGGAGGACGGTCTCCGTCCTGCCGATGTGAGGCCTCAATAAGAAGATGGGGAGCACCATCTCCTGATTAAGGTGGAATGGTGGACACCACCTTCGGTACAAACTTGAAGTGCGTTTGGAGCACCATGCTGGTCTTGTAGAACCTCGTTTAGGGGGTCTCTGCCATCAGAGCCTAGCGCTCGCTGACTCTGTGAGCTGATGTGAGTGGCATAAGGAAGACAACCTTCTAGGAGAGGTACCTCAAGTGGCAGGTAGCCAGGGGCTCAAACAGTGGCTTAATGAGCTGCGAGAGCACCACAATGAGATCCCACTCCGCTGCTGAAGGGCAGAAGGGGGGTTTGGATAGCATGGGACCCTGCAAGAACAGAGATACAAGGGGCTGAGCTGAGAGGGATTTGGCATGATGGTTCGTTGCGAAAGTGCTCATGTGCACTGACCAAGTTGGACTTTAGTCCCACCTGTGATAGGTGAAGCAGGAGAACGGGTTTGCCCGTCTTTGGTGCACCACACTGAGAATTGACGCCACTTGAAGGCATTCGCCCTTCTCGTGGAAGTCTTACGAGAACCCAGAACCTCTTCCTGGTTCCGTGAGAGGTTGAAGGGAGCTAGAGCTACCCTTTCAGCAGCCAAGCCATGAATGACAGGGACTCTAGGTTTGGGTTTAGGAGAGAGCCCTGCTCCTGTGAGATTAGTCCTGGGGCTCAGCCCAGGGGAATAGGTGACATTGCTGACAGGAAGAGGAGCAGCGGGAAACAGGGTTGCCTGGGCCACCAGGGGTGCTATCAGAATTAGTGATGCCCTGTCATGCTGGACATTGAAGAGGATTCTTGGTGACCAGTGGTGTCGGTGGGAAGGCATAAAGGAGGTCTTACATCCATGGAATGAGGAATGTGTCCGCTGCCATCCGGGACGGGTACAGCTGGCGGGAACAGGTCCACCAGGGGTGCACCCCAAAGTCGAAATGTAGGGCGGCCACTTTGAGATTCAGGCATCACTCGTGTGGCTCGTGATTCTGCTCAGTTGTCCGCCAGGGCATTGTCTTAGCCAGGGAGGTAAACCGCTCTTAGGAGCATCCCTCTGAGGGTCGCAAAGGGCTACTGCCTCCTGGCAGAGATAACATAAGTCTGTATTACAACAAGTGCCCTCAAAGGTTGACAAGAAAATTAGCTAAATAGGGTACCAACTGTCGTATCACTGCCTACAATCCTAATAACTGTCTTACTAGATATTTTTTTCGTTTTGTTCGTTTTTTCTTTTTCTTATTTATATATTTGTTTTAAATTTCATTTAGACTCCAATGACAATAGACTTCAATAACGATAGATGTAAAAACAGATAAAGTGCAGATCTCAGACTAACACTGGCAGCGCTTTTTGCATAAATCAAAAGCAGCCTACCTTCACGCATCAATGACCTTTAAAGCACTTATCTATTCATTGAAGAAAGTATTAAGGGATGGCAATTTTTCCAACACTCCCTATTAGACGTTTTCTTTGATCATTTCTAACATACATTCATTCACATTGTTTTTTTTGAAAAAAGATTGTGCTTATCTTTTCAGTTTGTAGACGGTTAATCTCCCCTAGAGATAACATAAGAACATAAGATGCCATACTGAGTCAGACCAAGGTCCATCAAGCCCAGTATCCTGTTTCCAGCAGAGGCCAATCTATGTCATAATTACCTAGCAGTTTCCCCAAAAGACAGGTTCCACAATGCTTGTATTGGGTCAAGCAGTGATATCCCGGGTCCCTTTTAATAATGGTTTATGGACCTTTCCTCCAGGAATTTCTCCAAACCTTTTTTAAACCCAGCTACATTAACAGCTTTTACTACATTCTCCGATAACAAATTCCAGAATTTGATTACACGTCGAGTGAAAAAATATTTTCTCATATTAGTCTTAAATGTTACCCTGTAGCTTCATTGCATGTCCCCTAGTTTTTCTAAATTCTGATGACGTAACCAATCGATCTACATTTACCCATTCCACTCCATTCATTAATTTATAGACCTCTGTTATATCTCCCCTCAGCCGTCTCTTTACCAGATTGAAGAGCCCTAACCTTTTTAGCCTCTCTCCATAGGGGTAGCATTCCATCCCCTTTACCATTTTGGTGGCTCTTCTCTGTACCTTTTCTAATAACGCTATATCCTTTTTAAGATATGGCAACCAGAATTGCACACGATACTCAAGGTGCAGTCGCACCACTGAACAATACAGAGGTATTACAATATCCTTTGTTTTATTTTCCATTCCTTTCCTTATGATACCTAGCATTCTATTTGTTCTCTTGTCTGCCGCTGCACACTGGGCGGAGGGTTTTAACATGTTAACCAAGATGACGCCTAAATCTTTTTCCTGGGTAGTGCTTCCTAATGTGGAACCTTGCATCGTGTAACCATAGTTTGGGCTGTTCTTTCCTAGGTGCATAACTTTGCACTTGCCCACATTTAATCTTCCATTTGGATGCCCAATCTTTCAATTTATCAAGATCCTCTTGCAATTATCGACAATCCTCTTGGGTTTTAACAACTTTAAATAGTTTTGTGTCATCTGCAAATTTGATAACCTTACTCGTTACCACCATTTCCAGGTCATTTATGAATATGTTAAAAAGCAGCGGACCCAGCACAGATCCCTGGGGTACTCCACTAATCACCTTTCTCCATTGGAATTTTAACCAGTTCCTGATCCACAATAGCACACTTCCTCCTATCCCATGACTTTTTAGTTTTGCCAAAAGTCTCTGATGAGGGACCTTGTCAAAAGCTTTCTGAAAGTCCAGATACACTATATCAACCGACTCACCTTTGTCTACTTGTTTATTCACACCTTCAAAAAACAACAGATTAGTAAGACAAGATCTTCCTTGTCTAAAGCCATGTTGGCTGTCTCCCATTAAACTATGACTATCTACGTGTTTAGTAATTTTATTCTTATTTGATGGTTTCTACCATTTTTCCCGGTACTTATGTCAGGCTCACCGGTCTGTAGTTTCCAGGATCACCCCTGGAACCCTTTTTAAAAACTGCCGTTACATTGGCCATCCTCCAATCTTCAGGTATTAACACTAGAAGCCCCAAAGTGCGTCAACTGACACAAATGCATCTTCGAAGTTCTATACCAGTGCCACTGCTAGAACCATGTCAGTCATGTTCCATGACTTTGTTAGTAAGGTCAAGATGTTCAAATATGTGCATTGAAAATGAATGACAAATGCACCACCTAGCGGGAAAATGACGTCAATTGACGCACTCAATTGTCTTGGATGTGTCAATTGATGTACTTTGGGGCTTCTAGGTATAAATTCATGTTCCCACTAGGTGGCGCATCTCAATCACCGTTTACAGTTTTACTCTGACATTACAAACAATATACACACGATGATGTCATGTAATGACGTCATATACTGCACGTATTTAACAAATAAGTAAATTCACATTATTTTACGTCTGCATTTCATGCTAAACGCAGTCGTCGTAATAATGCGTCAATTGACGCACTTGGGGGTTTCTAGGTAAAATTCCTTTTGGGGCTTCTAGTGTTAAAGATGAATTAATGATAGTTCAGAGATTACTAATAGCAGGTCTGCATTCTCATATTTCAGTTCTTTCAATACCCTTGGATGTATACTATCCGGTCCAGGTGATTTGCTACTCTGCATTTTATCAAATAGTTGAAATACATCTTCCCGGTGTATTGATATTTCGTTCAATTCTTTTGCAGTATCACATTTGAATAGCGCTTTAGTAATGGTAACATCTTCCTCAGTAAAGACCAAAGCAAAGAATTCATTCAATCTCTCCATTATGGCCTTGTTCCCTCTTAGTGCCCCTTTTACCCCTCTATTATCTAATGGTCCAACTGACTCTCTCACAGGTTTTTTGCTATGAATGTACGACTCCATGCCCTCTTGCTTGTTCAAATTGCTACCTGGTTATGGTTATGGTTAGGCATTTGATATACCGCCCTTTACTTACGCATCAGAGCGGTTTACATGTATATACTAACAGGTACTTTTATTCCCTTGTCCCCGAAGGGCTCACAATCTAAGTGTACCTGAGGCAATGGAGGGTTAAGTGGCTTGCCCAAGGCCACAAGGAGCAGCCATGGGACTAGAGACCCCAGTCCCTCCGGCCTGGTTGTCGGTCTGGACCAGCACCGACTGGTGCTGCAGTCGCTTGGCGGAAGGTTCAGAGAGTCAAATATCGCCTAGAGCTCCAGCAGATTGATTTGCATCTGCAATTCCATCTGGGACCAGCTGCCTTGCATCCAGAAGCCCTCACAATGCGCTCCCCAACTCAGTAAGCAGGCGTCCGTGGTGAGGACCCTCTGGGGGGTGGGTGCCTGGAAGGGCATCCTGGCCTGAAGATGACGGGGAGTCTGCCACTATCCAAGAGTCACTCTCTCTCTGTCCCAGGGACTGCCTGTGGCTTGTGTCCACTGACAGCGGAGGCACCACTGGGCCACTCTCTTGTGCAGTTGGGCATATAAGGTCACATGAACAGCGAAGGTCATATGGCCCAGCCGGCAGATAAGCCAGGCGGGTAGTGACCGGTGTTGCTGTACATCTGTGGCTAGCCCCCTAAGGTGTTCTATCCTTTCCTGAGGGAGGAAGACCTTGGCCTGGAGGGTATCTAGATGAGCCCCTATAAACTCTAAGCATTGAGCTGGAGCGAGGTGGGACTTGAAGTAGTTGATGATGAAGCCCAGATGCTGCAGGGCATTGATGGTGTGCCATGTGGCACATTGCATATCTGCAGCCTTGCCTCCCCTTATGAACCAGTCATCGAGGTAGGGAAAGACAAAGGCCCCTTTGGAGACAGAGGTGGGCTGCGACCACCACAAAGAACTTGGTGAAGACCCTTGGCGATGAGGCCAGCCTGAAAGGCAGCACCCTGTATTGGTAGTGCTCTCCTCCCAACAAGAACCGGAGATATTTTCTGTGGCTAGGATGGACCAGAATGTGTGTGAAGGCATCCTTTAGGTCTAAGGAGCATAGCTAATCTTCCTGCTGGAGGAATGGCGTCAATGTTCCAAGGGACAGCATTTTGAACTTTTCCCTTATCAGGAACCTGTTCAGATCCTGCAGATATAGGGTGGGCCTGAGGCCCCCTGTTCTCCTGGGGATGAGGAAATACCTGGAGTAGAAACCGGTGCCCCAGAGATGTCTCAGCACTGGCTCCACCGCCTTGTCCTCAAAGAGCTCAGTGAGCTCAGTGAGGAGCAGGGTCTGATGAAGGAGAGGTCTTACGGGCTCTCCTGAGAAGTATGAGGGTGGCATCTGCTGTAAGTGGAGGAGGTAGCTCTCCTTGACCACTTGTAGGACCTAAGTATCGGTGGTGATAGTGGACCACCTGTGGATCCCCAGACGCCCCCTGTGGGCTGAAGGGGACCTCCTGGGGGAGAAGAGGTCATTCCCAGGAAGTCAAAAGTTCTCCCCAGGCTCAGCCAGGGCCAACACCTGGAACTTGTGGGTCTTTTGCTTATGGGGCGATGCCCTTGCCACTTGTTCTGTTGGCCATGCTGTGGGGCTGAGAAGGCCTGGAATTGTGAGGCGTTACCAAAGCCGTCCTTGTTCCTGGAGAATGAGTAGAATTTGAGTTCTAGTGATTGGTCCATTTGAAGCATATTATTGGTGTAAAGAGTATGCCAGTGATGTCAGATGCTGAAACTTAAATACTGAGATAACTGGAAGCCTGTAACGTAGCCACTGTTGAAACAAAGATCTTTATTGGAAAAAGGATATAGATGGATTCCTTCAAGCTGAAGACTTTAGATCAGAGGTACACAAATCCAGTCCCAGAGGGCCGCAAACCAGTCAGGTTTTCAGGATATCCCTAATGAATATGCATGAGATAGATTCAAATACAATGGAGGCAGTGCATGCAAATACATCACATGCATATTCATTAGGGACATCCCAAAAGCCTGACTGGTTTGCGGCCCTCCAGGACTGGATTTGAGTACCTCTGCTTTAGATGAACTTGGAGGGTGACAGATAGTCCCATTTGTATTGTTTGAATAAAGAGCTGGGCAGTTAATGCCGAATATCGGCACTTTTTTGCCCTTGTATCACTCCTTGTGGCCTTGGGCAAGTCACTTAACCCTCCATTGCCTCGGAAGAAAGGCCTGGCAATCTACTTCCGGTGACACTGCCAAGAAAACCCAGGAGCATCTGGGTCGCCAGGAGTCAGGACTGACTCGAAGGCACACATTGCATTGCATTGCATCCATGAAGTGGACTTATAGTTTTGTTATAAAGAAAAGTAAAAGAGTAATATTTTTGTATATGAACATGTATGAATTTGTAGCCATTATTAAAAAGTTCATTTTTTCTGACCTGTGATGGTTAAATTGCTTTATTTATTTATATCCCCTACCACCAAGAGTGTTGTCCCTAACAGTATAGAGGGAGAAGTAAATTATACAGAGGTCTTTTTCTCTTTATTTTGGATGGCTGGTAAGCTATAGTTTTATGAGCTCCTTGTCCATCTTATTTGATTAGATCTAGGGAACTCCATGTAGGAGATTATTTTTGGTGATGTGGCATGAAGCTTTGTGTCTCTCTATTTTCTGGTAGGGGGACACACCCACATGTCTCGACTAGTCTAGCAGGACGATATAGAAAAACATTGTTTAAATAAGCAGCTCTGTGAAGAATGGGAAAGTAAAAATGGGGAAGTTTGTTCAGCAAATGAGGTATGTGTTCCTGGTGGGCATGCATAGTGTGTGCCAGGGTTGTGTCCAAGAAAGGATTGCCAAATGCTAACAAAATGAAACAAATTCCGATTTCTATCACAAAGGACTGGCCCAAGAGCATCTGCCATGTAATCCCACCTCCCAAGGGTTCCAGCATCTCCCCTTCCTCTCCCTCCCCTCTCCCAAGTGTCTGGAGGAGTAGCCTAATGGTTAGAGCATGGCCTGGGAACCCAGAGACCAGGGTTTGATTCCCACTAGCACTCCTTGTGGCCTTGGGCAAGTCATTTAACCCTCCATTGCCTCAGAAAAATGCAAGTTATGAATAGCTCTGTTTAATGTACATTACCAAGTTCAAGTTAAAATGTAAACCGCTTTGATTGAAATGATAAAGTGGTATATAAAACCTGTTAAATAAATAAAATAAAATAAATAAATCTTCCTTCCAATGTCCAGTATCTTATCTCCTCTTTCCTTGCACCCCCCCCCCTACTTGTCAGACCACTCTCTCTAGCTCTTATTGCTGACTCTATTTGCATTGCATCTTCTATTTGTCTACTCTCATCACTGCTCTAACAGCCATAGCCTTGAGGCACTAAATGTTTGTGTGACTGGTGCGGGGCCTTGCTCAAGGCCTGCCACATCCGCCACTTCTGAACGTCCTGTTTCAGAGGAGGCAGACGCATCTTGCCCTGAATATGCAACGTGCTCAAGACCCTGCATCAGTCACACAAATTCTTTGCAACAATTCTAGAACATAAGAAAATAAGAAATGGGTTACTGGGTCAGAGCAAGGTCCATCAAGCCCAGTATCCTGTTTCCTACAGTGGCCAATCCAGGTCACAAGTTCCTGGTGGGTTCCCAAAGAGACACACAGGTTCCACAATGCTCGTCCCGGGGCAAGCAGTAGATTTCCCAGGTCCTCTTTAATGATGGTTTATGGACTTTTCCTCCGGGAACTTGTCCAAACCTTTTTTCAACCCAGCTACACTAACAACTTTTACATCCTCTGGTAATGAATTCCAGAGTTTGATTATGCGTTCAGTAAAAAATTCTACTACTACTACTATTAATCATTTATATAGCACTATAAGGCATACCCAGCGCAGTACAGATACATTTACGAGGTCCCTGCTCATCAGAGCTTACAATCTAATCAAGACGGACAATACAATAGGGTACAAATAGGGCAATGTAAGGAGTCACAAGAAAAACAAGGGATCGGGATCAAAAGCAGCCTCAAAGAGGTGAGCCTTTAACATGGATATGGAAAAGGGGGAGAGATGAAGCCTGATGTACAGACTTGGATAGTTTTTTCCAGGCATAAGGAGCAGTAAGGTGAAAAGATCAAGTCAGGAGTTGGCAATGGAAGAAAATGGCACAGAGAGAAGAAGGTTAGTGGAAGAGCGAAGTTCACGAGGAGAGGTATAGGGAGAGAGGAAAGGTAGTGAGGAGCAGTAGAATAAATGCATTTATAGGTCAGAACAACAACTTTGAATTGGATACAAAAACGGAAGGGACGCCAATGAAGTGACTTGAAACGAGGGGTTAAATGAGTATATGGGGGCTGGTGGAAGATTAGCTGCACAGCGGAGTTCTGAACAGATTGAAGGGGAGAGAGGTGACTCAGAAGGAGACCAGCAAGGAGGAGGTTGCAATAGTCGAGACAGGAGGTGACTAAAGAGTGGATAAGTGTTTTAGTAGTATGCTCAGAAAGGAAGGGGCAAATTTTGTTAATGTTATAGAAAAAGAAACAGGTTTCAGCTATCTGTTGAGCATGAATGGAGAAGGAGAGGGGAGGCAGGCGTTAAAGATGATCTCAAGGTTGTGAGCTGATGAAACAGAAAGAAGAGTGTTACCTACAGAGACAGAGAAAGGAAGAAGGTGTGTGTGGGGGGGGTTAGGGGTTAAAATAAGAACTTTGGTTTTGGCTATGTTCAATTTCAAACAGCGATGAGACATCCAGGCAGAGATGTCAGATAAGTAGGCAGAGATGTGGGCCTGGAGTGTCAGAGAAATATAAGGTGTAGATAGATCAGCATAAAAACGGAGCAGAGCAGAAAACCAAGAGTTTGGGTATAGAGAGGGAAAAGGAGAGACCCCTGGGGTACACCAATTGAGAGTGGGATAGCAGTAGAGGAGGAACCAACAGAACAAACACTGAAAGAGCGATGGGAGAGAAGACGAGAACCAGGAGAGGATAGAGCCTCTAAAACCAAGTGAGGACAATGTGTCGAGGAGAAGGTAGTGGTCAGTGTCAAAAGCAGCAGAAAGGTCAAGAGGAATGAGGACTGAGTAAAGGCCCTTCGATTTAGCCAGGAACAGGTCACTGGAGACTTGCCAAACTTCTTGAATGTGTAGTTCTCCGCCACTGTCTTGAATTTCTCTCTTCTCAAGCCCTACCAGATCTATTTCAATCTGGCTTTCATCCCTTATATTTTATTGGCAAGAGCCGTCTCAGTAAAATATAAGGGATGAAAGGCAGAATGAAATAGATAGGGCTTGAGAGGAGAGAAATTCAAGACAATGGCAGAGAACTGCACGTTCAAGAAGTTTGGAAATAAAGGGAAGAAGGGAAATGTGTTGATAATTAGAAGGACAAGTAGGGTTAAGTGAAGGTTTCTGGAGGAGAGGTGTGACCACAGCATGTTTGAAGGCTGCAGGAACAGTTGCAGTGGAGAGCGATAGGTTGACAATATCTGAGATAGAAGGGATGACAGAGGAGGAGATGGAGTTAAGGAGACAAGTGGGGATAGGATCAGAACAGGCAGTAAAGTTCAGAGAAGGAAAGAAGATGAGAAGGTTCCTCTTCAGAGATCTTAGAAAAGGATGAAAGGGTAACAGAGATTGAGGGGAAAAGTTGGTACTGAAGAAGGGATGAAGCAGAACTAGTGGGGAATTGGAGTATAATCTTGTGAACTTTGTCATGGAAATAGTCAGCTAGGGTTTAGGCAGTAAGAAAAGGAGGAGATGGAGGCGGAGGCACCTGAGGAGAGAGTTGAGAAAAGATAGTGGGATCAGAGGCAAGAGAGTTTGTCAGATGGACATAGTAATTTTGCTTGGTGAGTGCTATGGCTGACTGGAAGAAGGCAAGCATGAATTTGAAGTGAAGAAAGTTAGAAAGAGAGTGGGATTTGAGCCAAATGCGCTCAGCTGAGCAGGCACAGGAACATACATAGAAGGTAACTGAAGACAGCCAGGGCTGAGGTATAGTGCACTTCACAGAATGTGGCATGGGCAGAGCAAGATCATCCAGAGCAGAGGAGAGAGCAGTACTATAGGAAACTATAGCCTCAACAGACTTAGAAGACAAGGTGGAGGAAAAAGTTGATGAGACAACAGTGCAGAGAACCGATGGATCGATAGCATGAAGATTCCGAAATAAGTAGGAGGAGACTGGGTGAGATTGAGATGGGGAGTGATGAAGAATGAAGCTTAGCAGGTAAGGGAAGAACTGAGGTATGGAAAATAGAGAAGAAACAATTAGAGAAGAAAACAAAGTCAAGGCAGTAACCATGCTGATGAGTGGGGGCAGAACAGCAAAGCTGTAGTTTGAATGAGGAGACAAGGGAAAGGAGCTTAGAAGCATAGGGGTCAGAAGGGCTATCAACATGAATATTAAAGTCACCAAGAATAAGGGAGGGGGGGGAGAAGAATCCAGAAATAAGGAAAGCAGAGTCAAAGTCAGTGAGAAAAGGTAGAGGTGGACTTGTCAGGGCGTCTATAAATAGCAGCTATCTGGAGAGGTAAGGGATTAAAAAGGCAGATGGAATGGACTTCAAAGAGAAAATGAAGTGAGATTGAGGTAGAAGGGACTCAAATTGGCAGGAAGGAGAAAGCAGAAACCCAACATCACCATCACAGACAGTAGCACGGGGAGTGTGGGAGAACTGGTAGCCACTGGGACAGAGGGCAGCAACCAAAGCAGTGTCATCAGGGAGGAGCCAGATCTCAGTAAGAGCTAGAAGATGGAAAGCAGAGATGACAAGATCGTGAGTAAAGGAGAGTTTATTAGATATGGAATGAGCATTCCATAAGGCACATGAGAAAGAGAGAAAGGAGAGGAACATGAATGAGATTGGAGTGGTGAGTGAGGAACTGTCTTGCAAGTGAGAGAAAGGTCTAGGGGGACCAGTGTTGGGATAGAGTAGTTACTCACCTGTAACAGGTGTTTTCCAGGAGCAACAGGAATCAGTCCTCACATATGGGTGACGTCGGCGTCTACGGAGCCCTCATGCGGAGCATTTCCCCAGCTTTCAAAGAAAGCCTTTGGGAATGCAGGCACGCATGCGCGGTCCCCCCTTCCCACCCAAAGGTGCCATCTTGATCAGTCAAATGACATAGCTAAAAGACAGCAAAAAAGAAAATGAACTATATACAACTGCAACTCCAAGGGGAGGAGGGAGGGTCGTGAGGACTGATTCCTGCTGCTCCTGGAGAAAGCACAGTTACTTACCTGTAACAGGTGATCTCTGGGAACAGCAGGAATAAGTCTTCATATATGGGTACGTCGGTACCGACGGAGCCTGCACGGGAACGCTCCCCAGCGTCCAATCAGAAAGCTTTTGGGAGCATCCCTCAGCGCCTGCGTGCTGCCTTCCCGCCTTTCCAACTGTCTCTCCTCAGTTGAGTTTTATAGCTGAGACAAAAAGAGAGAAAGAGGAAAGGAAGATAGAGAGATACAACTCCTAGGGGAGGTGGGTGGGTTGTGAAGACTTATTCCTGCTGTTCCCAGAGATCACCTGTTACAGGTAAGTAACTGTGCTATCTCCAGGAACAAGCAGGAATGAGTCTTCACATATGGGGACTCCCAAGCTATAGATGCCGGGGGAGATCCCATAAATTGCGTGTCCCTGGAACAGGACTAAACTTCCCACACATGGATCTCTGGCATCCCATGAGGGATGGTGGGTAAGAGTTGAAAAGAGAGGAGCTGTAGAGAAAACAGCTAATCTAAGGACTACAGGTAAGGAATCCTTGGTATGTATGATAATGATCATGAAAAATATTGAATGAACAATCACAATATGGACCTCACCTACTGGATTGCAGGAAGTAGAGAGGCTGATGGAGTCTACTGGAGAATCAGTAGAGGAATCTTCAAGGTGACCTCACGGAAGTGAAGGTGAAGGTCCAAATCTGGAATTGACAGGTGACCCAGGTGTCAACTGGGGTAGCATAAAAACGGCAGGTCTTTAGTGGAAAGCTTTATGGAAAAAGCTGGAAACTCTTTTGGCTACAGAGTCATTAACATTTAGGAGCAAAAGAGGAAGACTGACCGATTTGGACAAACTAGCCCAGTCCTGGAGGGAAGAAGGGGTATGGAAAAAAGCCCGTATTCTGAAGGAGGACAGATGTCTGAAGGGCTGAAACCTCAGATCTACTGAAGATCCACCCTGTCTTTCCTAGCTGGTGAGAGATAG
This sequence comes from Ichthyophis bannanicus, assembly GCA_033557465.1. Lineage (NCBI taxonomy): Eukaryota > Metazoa > Chordata > Amphibia > Gymnophiona > Ichthyophiidae > Ichthyophis > Ichthyophis bannanicus. The sequence continues at coordinate 515,918,874 of CM066032.1, read as the reverse complement.
GAAAGATATGGAAGCATGGAGCTTCAGGGATACCTAGACCTAGGGTTAAAGTATGAGCTGTCAGTACCACAGTAGTGGTTGTGTGCATAATACCCCAGACATACTGAGGGACAGTATGAACATATGCGAGTCCACTGTCTGGAACCTATAGGAAGGTAAAACCTTTATAAGCATAGACAGTTAGAGAGATAGTATGTAAATACAGATCTACCTATAAGGAAGCATCTCGACAGATATATATATATATATATATATATTGAGATCTGGAGGGGCATAACATATGCACACGCAGCTTACAGACAGATGTATCTATAGAGAAGTATAGAGAGATATATACATACATGTATATAGATGTCTAAGATAAATGTCTGCAACCAAGCAGATAGAGATATGCCCATAAGAACATTCACATGGGAGATGTGAAGGAGAAAGATTTATCTAATAACAAGAAGGTGGAACCTACTTAAGATATATAGAGAATCTGTTCCCTCTGGTTAAGATGGAGCAGGAATGCTACCCAGTGAAATAACCAGGATGGTTGCGTGGAAAACAGAGGATATCATCAGTCTGTAAACAGCAAGTCCTGAGTCCGGTAGAACTCTAACATGGTGAATGGACAGAAAACGCAGAGGATGAGATACCAGGTTGACCCACTTGAGGAACAAGGTGGTGCGGGGGGGGGGGGTATCATGCGTTATAGTAGTTAAATATGTGCTGTCCATGAAGGATTAGGATACCACCATGAGGACAAGCTGCAAGGAAAAAGAGTATATTTCCTGTAGGAATTGGGTAACTCCTTAGACCGTCACGTAGAGAAGGCTTATGTCCTTTATTAAAAGGAAAATAGAAGGGTGTAAAGAACCCTTACAGTCATGAGGAATGACTGAGGAAGCCTTTTTCAACCATATAGGATAGTAATTAGAGAAAAAATTCCCATGCTCTCTAGCAAGGGCCCATAGTGGAAAGCTTTTTAGCAGGATTGCAGAGAGCATTATGCAGGAGAAATGGGAAATAAAACTGGCTGTTGGAGAAAACCAGCTGCCAGTGCAACTATGCTGCCAACTCCAGGGATTTGGAGATGGCAGAAAAGAAGTGATATGGATTACCAAAGATAGATGAAGCACTATCTTGGAGCACTACTAAGGCTAGACAAAAGTAGTGGAAGACAAGACTGGAACTTGTAGAAAAGTACCAGTAGTCCAATCACCAGAACTCCTGCATGGGCGGCTGCTGAATAGAATAGCAGAGAGAATCTTTCTGTTTTTAACAGAGAGGACAGACAGAACAAGAGGAAAAAATCCTGATCATGTCCGATGAGCTGTCCAATGAAAGAAGGGAGGTTACTCCAGAGAAAACTCTACACTGGAAAGGAAAGGAAGACTAGAAAGGCTAAGAAAGCCTTCCAGTTGTATGGTACCACTCGTGCAGGGGAAGCCCTGGAAAAGAGGGTAAAGAAAAATAGGAGCTGAAGGGAGACTTGCTATATGGTAAGTCTGTAAAAGGAAAATATTCATGGTGGTACAGGGAAAACTATCATGAGATAGTTGGCAAACCTCTCTTCATGGTACGAAGAGGAGGAAAACCCTGTGACCCATAGACATGAATCTCCTGACAGCTCAGCTCACCTAAGAGCAAGTGGATGTCCTGGAAACAGGAATCCATGTGTAGAGTTTCAATGAAAAAACAGTGAAAAATCTTCTGCTGAGAAGAAGTGAACTGTAGGTTATAAAAAGATTAATTAGAACCCTATTGAGGGTTAATTTTCCTGGCTTGAGTTTGGATTCTTCAGATCAGAGCGAGGTTTCCCTTGTTTGGGAACATCCGTATGATGGGCAGGAGAGGAATAAAACCTTCTTCTTTTAGGGAAAGAAGGTTTGGTAGGGCATTTCCTACCTACTGGGGAAGGAGAAGGTTTAGGATAGCCCTCAGAAACGGGGAAGTCAGTGGAGCAATGAGCAACCTGACATAAAGACTCCCTATTGAAGAGATTTTCTCCAGTACAAGGAGTATTACCCAGTCTTTGTTGTGCCCATCTGTTCAAGTCTGAAGCTTGGAGCCAGGCTCTATGTCGTGCTGCTATGGCTATAGCAGAGGTTCTGCTAACAGACTCAAAAGAGTCTAGGGAAGCACGAGAAAGAAACCAAGAGATATTTTGGCTATGACTAAGAAGTAAGGAATAGTCTGTAGCCTTGGGTTCTGATAGAAAAGGAGTCAAAAGAGATAATTTCTTTGTGACCTCCTGAAGGGATAGACTCATATAAAAAAATATAAGAGATAATCCTTGTTGCCAGCATAGATGTTTGGAAGGTTTGACGTCCAAAGGCATCCAGTGTTCTAGATTCACGACCTGGCAGATAAGAAGAATTATTTATTTATTTATTTATTTACATTCTCTTATATACCGCGCTATTCTGCATCAGTGCGGTTTACATTGAACAAACTGAAATTACATTGAACAGGGCATTATAACTTGGAGATAACTATTTTACAGGGAACATGGGCTATGGAGGGTTAAGTGGCTTGCCCAAGACCACAAGGAGCACCTGTGGGACTAGAAACCCCAGTCCTTCCGGCCCAAGGTTGCTGTCCTCTAGTGGGATTTGAACCCCCGACCTTCCGGCCTGAAGTACCTTGCCCCAACCACTAGGCCACTCCTCCGCTCCTTCTTCTTGCTTTTTACCTTCCTCATTGCTGATTCCACTACAATGGAATGATGGGGAAGTTGAGTCTTTTGAAACCCTGGAGAGGGGGGCACCTGATACAGAAGATCAGTTGCTGTAGAAGGTGAGGAAACCCTTAAAGGTGTTTCCCATATTCTCAGAAGAAGATCCTGCAAAGGATGTTGTAAAGGAAGCATTATATTTTCCTTTTCCACAGAAGAGCTTTGTGTAGGGTCATAGCCAGGGATAGGAATAGCAAGGAATGTTGCCATGTCAAGGAGAAATTTCTGAAAAGGAGGATCTCCAATGGGAACTATCCCTGGACAGGCTAAAGTTGAATCAGTAGCCTGGGCACCAGAGGATGCACTGGTCCGGTGCAGAAAAGGAGCCCTAATGGATGGATACTGGTACTGGCGGTTATGACTTGAGACAGTCAGTACTGCATCGTCCATGCCAGGGATCGACTCCAAACTAGGTATAGAAAGGAGCGATCCTGGCGAAAAAGGCATGGAAGTAGCTGGTCCCGATGTTACTGCAGGAACCGGCATCGATACCGATACCGGTAGCTGTGCCGGAATCGGAGGCGATACCAACATCGAAGCAGTCATCGGAGGCTGCTCCAGCGGTACCGAGGCAACCAAAAACCCTTGGTGAGTATCCTCGGTACCACGCATCCGGAATCGGTAAGCGTCGGTTCCGACACGCGTCGGTACCCAGTCTTCCAGAATAGATATCGATTCCAGACTCGGCATCGAAGGAAGCGAGTCTATCGATGCATGTCTAGAGGGTACCGACGTCGGTGGTCGTATCGGCGATGATGCCGATACTGGAAAGTCAATCTGGGATGTATCGATCTGTCCCGAAGGCACCGAGAACGCCAGATGATGATTCCTGGTGAAGAGTGGATCACTCAACACCAGTGCCGATGCCGGGGTATCGGTACCGCTTGAAGCGGATGCCACCACCGAGCATGGCTCAGGTATGTTCTGTGAGGGGTGAGCCCCAGGAACAACCTGAAACCCCTGAAAGGCTTTGGAGACCGAAGACTCCAGCCGGGGTTTTGAAGCCAATAGGGTCTTGAGGGCAAGGCCGGAGCCGTCATCATGCCTGGCATGAGACCTACCACTCAAGGATTGGCTAGTCTTAACAGACTGTTTGTGGGTTACCTGATCCTGTAGAGAAGAAATGGTCGGTGCCCTGACACTGGAAGGGAACTCGGTATCGAGGGAAACTCGAAATGGCGAATTTCTTCTCATAAAATTGTAGCCTAATGGCTCCGGAGGAAAAGGGTCAGGACCCAAACAGGTTAGACACCAGGTATTGGAGTCTACAAAGAAAACTGTATTTCCACAGTTAAGGCACTTCTTAGGAGAAGGCGGCTCCATGATGGAGAGGCCTTACAGGCCCAAAAATTTTAAGACAGAAACTGAGGGAAAACTCTCCCTGAGCTTGAGAAAAAGAAAAGAAAAAGCCCACCGGCGGTACCGGTGTAGGCGGGGAAACAGCCGCAACCACAAGGAAAAAAAAGAATTAAGAAATTAAAGAAAAAATTTTCTGCGGTGACAGGAGGTCGTCCTGCCAGCTCCGCGGAAAAACAAAAACTGAGGAGAGACAGTTGGAAAGGCGGGAAGGCAGCACGCAGGCACTGAGGGATGCTCCCAAAAGCTTTCTGATTGGACGCTGGGGAGCGTTCCCGCGCAGGCTCCGTCAGTACCGACGTACCCATATGTGAAGACTCATTCCTGCTTGTTCCTGGAGATCACCTGTTACAGGTGAGTAACTACTCTTTCTCCAGGACCAAAAAGGAAGTCAGTCCTCACATATGGGTGACTCCCTAGCTCTGGGCTACCAGGAACCCAGGCTGAAAAATAGAGCTCCCTCTAGAGCCTCAGCAACAGTGAGAGAATCTTCTCCGAGACCACACTTGAACGGTAGCCCGACACCAGGGCCGGAGGGCAGGAGTTGCCTAAACCTCAAAGAGATTACGGAGTACCGCTTGCCCGATAGCACTGTCCCTACGGGACTCCCTCTCAAGGCAGTAGTGGTCCGCAAAAGTCTGGCTTGAAGACCAAGTAGCGGCCCGGCAGATGTCTGTCAACGGAACAGAACAGAACTGAGCTCCTGATGGGGCCTTCGCCATGAACAGGTGGGCCATGACACGACCCTCCAGGGAGAGGCCGGCTGCCCTGTACGCCCAGGCGATACAGTCTGCCACCAAGATGGACAACGTACGCTTAGTGACAGGCAACCCCAATCTATTAGGGTCAAAGGAAATGAAGATCTGAGAAGCCCTTCTATGCCCCTGCGTACATTCTAGATAAAAGGACAGCGCCCTTCTACAATCCAGGGTATGCAAGACAGTTTCTGCCCTACTGGTGTGCGGCCTGGGAAAGAACGTCGGAAGTACCACCTACTGGTTGAGGTGGAAGGAGGACACTATCTTGGGCAGGAACTTAGGATGAGTCCTCAAGACTACCCTGTTCTTATAGAACCTGGTATACGGCCTATCCAAAACCAGGGCCTGAAGTTCACTCACACGCCTGGCTGAGGTGAGTGCCACAAGGAACACCACCTTCCAGGAGAGAAAACATAAATGGCAGGTTGCCATCGGCTCAAAAGGTGGGCGAGTCAGTTGCTGCAAGACCACATTGAGATCCCACTCAGTGGCCGGTGGACGAATAGGAGGCTTAAGCAGAAGCAAGCCTCTGAGAAAACGAGACACCAGAGAGTGGCCCGAGAGGGATTGTCCATCCACCGGCGAGTGGTGAGCTGAGAGGGCACTGAGGTGAACCCGGACAGAGTTGGACTGAAGTCCCAGGTTGGAGAGGTGGAGCAGATATTGCAACACCACCTGGACCGAGCAGGAGAAGGGATCCTCCTGCTGTTGAGAACACCAAGTAGAGAACCTACGCCACTTCAGAGCATAGGCCTTCCTAGTGGATTGCTTTCTGGAGGCCAACACCACCTCTTCAACCTCTCTTGATAATAGCAAGGGAGCAAGGACTAGCCTTTCAGCGGCCAAGCCATCAAATTGAGGGATTTGAGGTTGGGATGCAAGAGGGACCCCTGATCCTGAGTCAGAAGGTCGGGCTGGAACCCCAGAGGAAGTGGAGTATCCACTGCCAACTGCAGAAGAAGAGGGAACCACGGCTGCTGGGCCACCTGGGGGCTATCAGGATCACCGTGGTTCGGTCCTGCTGGATTTTGAACAGAGTACGGGCCACCAGAGGTGTGGGAGGAAAGGCATACAGCAGGCTCTCTGACCAGGGAATAAGGAATGCATCTGTCGCTGTTCGCAAGGGATGCGGTTGTCTGGCACAGAACCTGGGTAGCTGCCTGTTCAGTGGACTGGCAAAAAGATCCATGGTCGGAAGTCCCCACTTCAGAAAGATCTGTTGAACTACCAGAGGATCCAACTGCCACTCGCTTAGCCTGTCCGCCAGAGAGTTTTCCTGGCCTGGGAGGTAGACCGCCCTGAGGGTCATGTCCTGATTGACAGCCCAGGAGCAGAGAGCTTGTGCTTCCAGGCACAGAAGTCTGGATCCTGTGCCTCCCTGCTTGCAGATGTAGAACATAGCCACCTGGTTGTCCGTCTGAATTAGGACAGACTGGTGAGACAGGATCTGAGAGAAAGTCCGTAAGGCCAGTCGAATGGCCCACAATTCCAACAGGTTGATCTGCTGGGCGGCCTCCCACGGAGAACACAGGCCGTGTGTGCAGGCCCCTTGGCAGTGTGCCCCCCAGCCCTGCAGGGAAGCATCGGTCGTCAGTACCTGAGTGTGCGGGGAGGCCTGGAAAGGAAGACCCCTGATCAGATTTGGGAGATGCCTCCACCAACGTAAGAAGTCCACCAGCAGTTTGGACACCCTTATTCTGTCTGACAACTTCCTTGTGGCCTGCAACCACTGTGCCTTGAGGTGGCACTGAGCTGGCCTCATGTGCAGCCGGGCATGTGGTGTGACATGCACTGTGGAAGCCATGTGACCTAAGAGCCGGAGGAAGTGTCTGGCTGAGACCAGAGAGTTCGCCTGAAACTGGCCGGCTAACTTTATCAGCCTGTGAATTCTGTCCACAGGCAAATAGGCCTTTGCAAGGATGGTATCCAATCTGGCCCCTATGAACTCCACGTCCTCTGAGGGGACTAATGTGGACTTGGGGAAGTTTATGACGAACCCCAGGTGCTGAGCATGGATATGGTTCTGAAGGTGGCCAGCCTGGCCTCTTGTGGAGACTGGCCCCTGATAAGCCAGTGATCCAGGTAAGGGAACACAAAGATCCCCTGGTTCCTGAGGTAGGCCGCAACCACCACCAGGCAGTTTGCAAAAACCCTGGGGGCGGAGGTGAGGCCGAAAGGAAGCACTCTGTACTGGAAGTGCTTTCCTCCCACCACAAATCAGAGGAATTGTCTGTGACTTGGGTGGATGAGGATGTGAATATAAGCATCCTTCAGGTTTAAGGAGCATAGCCAATCTCCCTGCTGGAGGTAGGGCAGTAAGATTCCAAGGGTAAGCATCTTGAACTTTTCCCTCTCCAGAAACTTGTTCAGATTTCTCAGGTCCAGGATGGGTCTGAGGCCTCCCTGTTCTTTTTGGTACCAGGAAGTATCTCGAGTAGAAGCCTTGCCCTTCCAGGTGGTGAGGCACCGGTTCCACCGCCTGGTCCCTTAGCAGACCTTCCAACTCCTGAAGGAGTAAGTTTCTGTGCAGAGGGGGTCTTGGAGGCTCCCCTGGAAAGTAGGAGGGGGGTTTCTGGGTGAAGTGGAGCAGATAGCCCCTTTCGATGATACTTAGCACCCACGTATCCCTGTGATGGCTGGCCACCTGTCAGCGTACAGGGTCAGCCGACCTCCTGTGCTCTGGAGAGGAGGAGAGGCTATGCTGGCATAGTCAAAAAAACCCTCCCTGCTGAGCAGGAGCCGGAGTAGGAGGCTTGGGAGCCTTCTGCCTACGGGGCCCATGACCCTGCCCCCTTGGCCTGCTGGCCCTGTTGGGGAGCTACAGAGGCCTGGTAGTGAGGGTAGGTTTTGTAGGCAGTGATCTTCCTCAGGTAAAAGGTCTTTTTCCCCAAGCCCTTCTTCTTCTGAGAAGGGGCAGAGGTTTTCCTGGACAGTCTCGTCCGGGTAAGAGTCTCGGTCTCGAGTTCTGCACCCTTTCCTGCCATGGGCTTGCCAAAGAGGTTTTCACCTCGGCAAGGGACATCGACCAACTTGTCCTGTACCCATGGCTCAAGGTCCGAGGATTGTAGCCAGGACTGGCGGCGTGCACCGATGCCGGCCCCTGCTACCCAGGCCGAAGCCTCAAACCCATCGTAGGCTGCTCGAGATATAAACTTCGAGCACTCCCGAATACCAGAAGACAAGGCCTTGAACCTCTGCAAAGGTTCCTCGGACAAACCAGCAGAGAACACGGCAATCTTCTTTGCCAGGTCCCGAAGGTACATGCCCATGTACAGCTGGTAGGTCTGGACACGGCAAGCAAGCATAGAGCCCTGGAAGCACTTTCAACCGAGGGCATGCAGGTTCCGGGCCTCCCTGCCAGGAGGCACCGAGGAGTGCATCTGCTGACTCTTCAGGCGATGCATGGCCGATTCCACAACCATGGATTGGTGCGATACCTGTGCCTTTTGGAACCCGGGGCTCTTGCGGACTCGATAGATGGAATCGACCCGCTTGCTTAGAACCGGCACTGAGGCCGGCGCCTCCCACATGCGGAAGAGCAACCGCTCCAGCATCGGAGGAATTGGGATAGTAAAGGCCTCCTTGGGAGGAGAGTCATACTGCAGAGCCTCGAGCTCCTCCTCGGGATCCGCCAGGAATGCCAGTGCTTTGGCCATGTCCCGTACGAAATCCGAGAACCTTGTATCCTCCGGGGGGGAACTTGTCCGAGGTTCGGATCCTGGTGAGTCCGAAGGGATGCACCAAGTCTGGAAGGTGTCAGGGGACTCCTCCTCCTCAGCCTCCCACGCCGATTCCTCTGAGGAGGAATCGAGCAGCTCCGAGTGGGCAGGCACCGATGCCATCCACCCCGACACCGAGGGAATCGGCGTCAACGACCTCAGTCCCGAACGGGAGGCCGAGGGTGACCGCGGCCGAGGATCGACTCGAGTTTGCATGGTCTCGCGGATCGGCTCGGCCTCCGGGGTCGAATTGGACGTCGATGTCCCGGTGGTCGGGGAAGATGCGCCGGTGAGACCGGTGATCAGCACCCGCTGCTGTTCCATGAAGGCAGACAATCTGCACTCCAAGGTCGTCAACCTGAGTCCGAGCTCAGGAGACCCAGCAGCCTCCGACTCAGGCCCCGACGGCGTCGGGCCCAACGCCGGCTCCCCCGGAGGAGAGTCCATGAGGGCAACAGTACTCACGTGACTCGGGGCCTTTGACTTCACACGAGGATGCTTTGCAGGCCTCTCCGACTCCGAAGACCTGGGACGGCGATCGGGGCTATGCGACCTGGCCCTGGAGCCAAGAGCATCCACTGACGCCGCCCTCGTGGGTTTCTTCTTCCTTCGGTGTTCCCTCGAAGGGGACTCCCTTTCAGCGGAGCCCCAACGATGCTCGGGGTCAGACTCCCGAGACGTCGAGGCCTCTGACAAAGTCCAGACCCGTCCAGAGGCAGACTCGGAGAAGATCCTCTCACGCTGGTGCTGACGGCTCTGTAATGACTTGGAAGACATTTTGCCACAGGGCCTACAGACCGTGGAATCACAGTCTGGCCCCAGGCACCGGAGGCAGCAGTCGTGCGTGTCGGTGAGAGACATCAGTTTCTTACACCAATCACACTTCTTAAAGACACTGGCAGCCATTGGGGGAAAATAGGGCCCATGCAAGATCAAAAAATTGGGCTGTCAGGGAAAAGAAAAAGGGCGCGAACGCAGTTTCTGAGGACAAAAACTGAAAAAAGAGATCCGGGCTCGGAACCGGTGTACCGAGTCCAGGCGGGAAAAGAACAGACGTCGAACCAAAGAAAAAAACTCGACCCAACGCAGAAAGATCAACTTTTTCCACGGGTGACAAGGACAGGCGTCCGTAGGGCTCCGTGGAAAAAAGGAGACTGAGCAAGATGGCACCTTTGGGCGGGAAGGGGACCGTGCATGCATGCCTGCATTCCCAAAGGTTTTCTTTGAAAGCTGGGGAAATGCTCCGCATGAGGGCTCCGCCGACGCCGACGTCACCCATATGTGAGGACTGACATCCTGCTTGGTCCTGAACTTGAGGGCGTGGGCTCAAGGCAGTGGCTCAAACAAAAACAAAAAAAATTGAGAAAAAAAAATGGAATGCAGCCATTGATTTATTCAGAATAAGCAGGATGAGTTTGAAATCCACACGTAAGTGTGACGTCAGAATAACAGGGCTGCCAAAGAAGGTAGATCTTAGGCTTATTTTTTTTTGCCCAAACGGCTCCCTATCATGCTTAGCATGCATACTAATAAAGGCACTACAGAATCATCCCAGTGCATTGGTCACTGACCCCAGCCAGTGGGGTGTGGCCCCACACTGCTATCATTTATCTGCATAGCTTCAGCAACAGGCATTGGATTCTGGATGCCTTGAGAAAGGCCAGGGAGTTATCCTTTCGGGAGACCAAAATCACCATCTTTCAGGGTTTCTCAAAGGACTTAACGCAGAGGCAACAGTTTCTTTGAAATCAAAAATGCTCTGCAAGAGGGGATTCCATAATTCATGATGTATTCTGCACACATGAAAATTTATGATGCTGATGAAGCAACTACTGTTGATTCTGTCAACGCAGCTGAACAATTTCTTAAATCATTAGATAAGTCTGCTGCTGCTACCTGACTTGTTAGTAGTTAATTTTTTTTTTTTTAGTGCCGTCAAGTCAGTGCTGACTCTTGGCAACCCAGCTACCTCTGGGTTTTCTTGGCAATGTATCATCAGAAGTAGAATGCCAGACAATGAAGGGCAAAGTGACTTGCCCAAGGTCACTAAAAGTGCCAGTGGGAACTGAATCCTTGATCTTCTGGGTAACTAGGCAGCTGCTCTAACCACTAGGTTACTCCTCCTCTCCGGTTGTGAATAAAGGTGAAAAACTGTGGCTAATGGGAGATTTGTCTCTGTGTATACACTGACTTTCAGTTGGAAGCAGGTTGTTTTTTTTGTATTTTGATGTTTCAACATGTATAATACTAATGCTCAGGTTCTGGTTTTCTGGTATGGAAGCTGCAGGCAACAGCTTTCCCCTACTCATAACTTTGTTGTAATCTGTTTGAGTGTATGGTAGGAGTTGGGAGAATTTATTTATTTTATTCACTTTATTATTTAGGTCACATATTCCTGGTAGTAGTTTAAGGTGAATTACAACCAGGTACAGAGGGCTTACAATCTAAGTCTGTACCTGAGGCAATGGAGGATTAAGTGATTTTCCCAAGGCCACAAGGAGGGCCAGTGGGATTTGAACTCTGGACTCTGATTCACCAGACTGCTGCTTTAACCACTGGCTGCTGACCGAGAGCTGTCATCGATGAGTTCTAAAGGGGTTTAGGAGTGCTTTGGGGAAGTGATCCTGCCAGCTCTCAAGGGTAGTTCCATCCAGTGATTGGATGTCACCGAGTTCTGTTATGCATCTACATGATCATGCTGAGGAGAATGTTGGAAAGTGTGTTGTGTGAGCTTGTGTGTGTGTGGGGTGGGGGGGGGGGGAAGAGTTCCTAGGTGTTGATTTGGTGACGTGGATCATGGGTCTGCTGCATTTATGTCTTTGGGTTATCTTGTCCCAAAGTCTAGACCTGCTCCAGGCGTGAACGGGCATCTGAAAAGCGCTCATTTTGACTGAAAAAACATCGCCAAGTACACAGCACAATTTTATTAACAACAGTGTGAAATGAACCATGGCTGCTCCGACCCTAGTCCACTGGACATCTATGTAGACAACTCCACAGATGTCCATATCTGGCACGTCCACATTTGTGAAATCATGTCTGAACCTGGACGTGCCGGCATTTTTTCCCCCAGATGTTCTGGCTTAGACATCCCTGATTGCATTAGGATATCTCTTCTAAGATTCCTCTCCACATGAAAAAATATTTTCTATAATTTCCTTTTCATCTGTTTTTACATATCATTGAGTTTCCCTTCGTTTTAGCACTTAGAATTTTAAAACCACCACCCCATATATCAATGGTATTCATTCCCACTCCTCGAGGGCCACAAATAGGTCAGGTTTTCAGGATATCCCTAATGAATATGCACACGAGATTTACATACAATGGAGGTAGTATGCAAGCAATTTTGTTCCTATTCATTAGCAATATCCTGAAAACCTGATCTATTTGTGGCCCTCAAAAAATGGAAGTGAATATCCTTATCTTATATAATCAATTCCACCCAATTCATTATGTTATAAACTTATACCATATATTCGCTTAAGTCTTCTCTTTTCGGGGGGGGGGGGGACTCTAACCTGTGTAGCTTTCCTATATAAGAAAAGTTTTCCATCTCCTTTATCATTTTTTGCTCTTCTCTGAACCCTTTCCAACTCCACTATACCCTTTCTTAGATGGTGCAACCAGAACATCACACAAAGCATAGTTACTCACCTATAACAGGTGATCTCCGGGAACAGCAGGAATTTAGTCTTCACATATGGGTATCGTCGGCACCGACGGAGCCCGTGTGGGAACGCTCCCCAGCATCCAATAAGAAAGCCTTTGGGAGCATCCCACAGCACCTGCATGCTGCCTTCCCACCTTTCCCAACTGTTCCTCTCCAGTTGAGTTTAAAGCTGAGACAAAGAGAGAGGGAAAGAGAGAATGAGAGAGATACAACTCCTAGGGGAGGTGGGTGGGTTGTGAAGACTAAATTCCTGCTGTTCCCAGAGATCACCTGTTACAGGTGAGTAACTATGCTATCTCCAGGAACAAGAAGGAATGTAGTCTTCACATATGGGGACTCCCTAGCTGCAGACGCCAGGGAGAAACCCCAGAAGTTGTGTGCCCTTGTGAAAGGGCTCCACTTCCCCCCATGGATCTCTGGCATCCTACCAGGGATGGTGGGTAGGAGTTGATTAAGTATGGAACAGGTGTTGAAGAACAGCCTGACCAAACAAGGCATCCCGGCGGGAGTCCTTGTCTAAGCAGTAATGGGCTGTGAAGGTATGAACCGAGGCTCAAGTAGCTGCTCGACAGATGTCGTCGATAGACACAGAGTGAAGATGAGCTATAGAGGTTGCCATGGCTCTCACATTCTGAGCTGTGACATGGCCTTCAAGAGGAAGGTTCTTACTCTCACAGGCAAAAAAAATACACTGTGCAATCCAGCTGGACAGTGTTCTTTTGGAGACTGGAAGTCCCAAATGACTAGGATCAAAAGCAACAAAGAGTTGAGACGACTTTCTATGTTGCTGTGTCCTTTGCAAGTAAAAGGCCAAAGTCCTTTTACAATCTAAAGTATGAAGATTCCTTTCTGCATTTGAGGCGTGAGGCCTTGGGAAAAAAATACAGGAAGGTAAACAGCTTGGTTTAAATAAAAAGGTGATACCACCTTTGGCATAAAGTGTAGATGAGTCCTAAGGACTACCTTATCATGATGGAACCTTGTATAAATAAGGAGGATCAGCCACACCAATGCTTGCAAGTCACTGATGCAACGTTCTGATGTGATTGCAATAAGAAAGATGACCTTCCAGGAAAGGAATTTCAAAGAGGTAGTAGCTAATGGTTCAAAAGGCGGCTTCATGAGCTGCCCAAAAAACAGATTTAAGTCCCATGCCACCGGTGGTGGCTTAATGGGAGCCTTAGTTAAAAGAAGGCCTCTCATAAATCTCGCTATGAGAGGGTGAGAGGAAATAGGTTGGCCATTTAGAAGCTTGAAAGAAGCTGCAATAGCAGTCAAATGAACTCTCACTGAATTGGTCTTAAACCCTGTATTAGACAAATGAGAGATACTCCAGTAATGATTCCATAGGTATCACAAGAGGGTCAAGATCCTTCTGCAAGCACCATATGGTAAACCTTTTCCACTTGAAAGCATAAGAGCGTCTTGTGGAAGGTTTCCTGGAAGTATAAAGGATATCCCTTACCTGCTGAGAAAGGTTAAGACCATGAAGTTCTAGGCTTTTAGCAACCAGGCCCTGAGATGGAGAGACTGGGGAATGGGATGCCACAGCATCCCGTACTCCTGAGAAAGGAGATCTGGAGCAGATCCTAACTCCAGAGGCGGAGCTTGAGAGAGAGGTAGGAGCAGAGGGTACCACATTTGCCTTGGCCAATGTGGAGCTATGAGAATCATATGACCTCTGTCTCTCTGAAGCTTGAACAAGGTTTTGGGAATTAGGGAAATGGGTGGAAAGGCATACAGGAAGCCCTGGCCCAATGGAGGAGGAAAGCATCCCTGGCCTGACAACCCTGAGCCGGGATTCTGGAACAGAACCGGGGAAGTTTGGCATTCAGCGGACTTGCAAAGAGGTCTATGTCCGAGGTTCCCCAAATTTGAAATATTTTGGCCACTTGGTCTGCATGGAGAGACCATTCGTGTGGAAGCAGAACTCGACTGAGTCTGTCTGCCCAAGAGTTTTGAATGCCTGGAAGATACACTGCAAGGAGATGAATCTGATGCTCTCTGGCGAGGGCCCATAGTCGCAAAGCTTCGTTGCAGAGTGAGAGAGCCTGTTCCGCCCTGCTTGTTCACATAGAACATGGCTACCTCATTGTCCGTTTGAACTAGGACTGTCCTGTAGCTGAGCTGGGTGTGGAATACTCGAAGAGCAAGGAAGATTGCTCTGAGTTCCAGAAGATTGATGTTTAGATAGCTCTCCTGTGGAGTCCAGGTACCCTGGGTAGAGAGGCCTTGCAGGTGGGCTTCCCAACCCACCTGTGAGGCATCTGTTGTCAGAGTGGTTTGGGGTGGGGGTTGTTGGAAAGGGGACCCCACCAAAAGGTTTTGGGGTGACTGCCACCATTGGAGGGACAAAAAGATGATCTGAGTTTGTTATTTTTTCTGACAGGCAACCTGATGCCTGGAGTCCAATGAGTGGATAAAGTCCACTGGGCTGCCCTCATATGGAGGCGAGCATAAGGAACCACATGCACAGTAGATGCCATGTGGCCTAGCAACTGTAACATTTCCTGAGCAGTGAGGTGAGGCTTTAGCACTGCCTGGGAAGCTAACTACACAATGCGAAGGCAGCGGAGCTGTGGAAGATAGGCCCTTGTCTATCTGGTATCCAACAGAGCTCCTATAAACTCTACAGAATGAGTGGGAGCAGGGTTGGATTTTGGGAGGTTTATGACAAGTCCCAAATACTGAAGGATGTGCATTGTGCGAGAGAGAGAAATCCTGGCCTCTGGCGCTGAAGGGGCTCGAATGAGCCAGTTGTCTAAGTAAGGGAAGACGAATATTCCCAGGGTGCAAAGAAATGCTGCCACCACAGCCATGCATTTTGTGAACACCCTTGGTGCCGAGGCCAGGCCAAAAGGAAGAACTCTGTATTGGTAGTGCTTCCCTTGAAATAGAAAGCCAAGGAACTTTCGATGAGCTGGATGGATGAAAACATGAGTGTACGCATCCTTGAGATCTAGAGAACAAAGCCAATCCTGACTCTGAAGGTATGGCAGCAGAGTTCCTAGAGAAATCATTTTGAACTTCTCTTTGAAAAGGAATTTGTTTAATTCTCTGAGGTCCAAAATGGGTCTGTGTCAACCTGTTTTCTTTGGAATAAGGAAATAGGGGGAGTAGAACCATGTACCCTGTTGAAGAATGGGTACCTCTTATTTATTTATTTATTTATTTACGTTTCTTATATACCGCACTATTTGCGATCAGCGCGGTTTACATAGAACAAGCAAAATCCGACACTAAACAAATGTCTGGTCATTACATTGAACAGGAAATGTTGGAAAACTTGGAGAACAGGGTAAACTATATACATATGCAGTTGAATTGCACAGGGTAAACTATATACATATGCAGTTGAATTGCACAGGGTAAGCTATATACATATGCAGTTGACCTCTTTACCTAACTGGGCGTTGAGAGAGGTCTGAGAATTGAACTGCCTTAGCATTGTAGGAGGGGGCATGCTGAGGAAATGAACAGACAGAGTCCAATTTTCTGCTGTTATCTGCCCCCATCTGGGGGCAAAATGACATAACCTTCCTGGAATGGTGGAAGGCTCTGGGCCGTTCAGGGCCAGGAAGGCAAAGTTCTCTAGATAGGAGTCAAAGCCCCTGTGGAGGCTGAGTCTGCTGAGCCGGTTGAAGCTTAGCAGCTTTTGTTTTTCTTTGCCTAGGTTGTTGCTGCTGTCCCTTTTGGGCAGACTGACCTAAATGATGCCCCTGCTAGGTATAGGAGGGGTAAAACGTCTTCTTCTTACTGAAGAATGGCTTCTTGTAGGATTTTTATCTTGTAGTATCAGCTGTAGATTTAGACAATCTATCCAAGGTGATATTGTCAGCATTTATCTCATTAGTTTTTTCCTGCCAGTTCTTGCCAAAGAGATTCTCTTCTGTGCAAGGAATATTCCCCAGTTTATCCTGTACCCAAAGTTCCAAGTCAGATGCCTGGAGCCAGGCAATCCTACATGCACCTATGGCAATAGCAGAGGTTCTGCTTATGCGCTCAAAGCAGTCAAAGACTGCACGATTGACAAACTTGGAAACATCCTGAGCATGTCTGACAAGGGCAAGGTAATCCTGTCTCTTATCATCAGGAAGGAGAGGGCTCATAAGCTCTAAATCTCCCGTGACCTCCTTAAGGAACATTCCCATATATAATATATAGGAACTGATCCTAGCAGAAAGCATGCAAGCCTGGAAGGTTCGACGTCCAAAGGCGTCAAGAGTCCTACACTCACATCCTGGAGGACTAGATGCATGTCTTTTTGCACTCTTGATCCTTCTCATATCTGATTCCACCAACATGGAATGGTGTGGTAGCTGAGTCTTCTGAAACCCAGGACAAGGAGGAACTCTATACATGATGTCGAGCCTTTGAGAGTGAGGAGAAGTGGTTAGAGATGTTTCCCACATCCTTAACATGAGATCATGCAAGATCTCATGAATAGGTAAGGTAGCTGCCTCCTTGGGAGCGTTAGAGTATTGCAGGATTTCCAATTCCTTTGCCCTAGGCTCTTTTTCAGGAGCCACTGTGATGGAAAGACCTCGAGCCACATCTCAGATAAAATCCTGAAAGAACATATCCTCTGGAGGAGGCATCCTACGCTGATGAGAAGAAGAATCCTCGAGAAGAAGAATCCTCAGGAAGAAGTACTCTGGTATCGGGCAGAGCTTTCAGAGTCTTCAGACTCATCTGAGGATTCAAAGTATCTCTGATCCGGGTGATCGTGCAACGCACGGTACCGGTACCGATCAAAGTCGGTATCGGAGGGGTCCGGTACCAACTTGTCGATACCGGATGGATAAGCATGACTCAGTCCCGGTAGAATACCTGCCGATGTCGATGCAGTCGATACCGGTACCGAAGTCGGTGCTGGTACCAGTTGAATTGTCTGAAGTGGTTTCAGGGGCATCGAGGCCGTGAGAAGAGCCGCCAGACTGCGTTCAATAGCCAAGAATCTCTGGTCTATCAACGCTGCCGATGCTTGGGTATTGATACCGGATGAAGCAGCCGGTACCCCAGAGCATGGCACCAGTAGTTCTGCCGAGGTTGAGGCCTTGAGAACATTCTGGCGCCCTGTTAGTGCTTTGGAAGCCGAAGCCTCCCGCCGGTGCAATTTTGCCGGTACAAGTCCCTCAAGGGCAACGCCAGAGGCATCTCGATGCTTAGAAGGAGATCTACCCTTTGAGGACCGGCCAGATTTATGTTTAGTTACCTGAGATCCATGGGAGGAAGACGAATCCCTGGAAGACGTTGATGCCACAGACGCTGCACCGGAGGGAAAAAGGGTGTTTTTAGCAGCTCGGTTTTGCCGGCTCCTCTTCGACATCATCCCACAGGCAACACACTCCGAACTAGAGTGGTCAGGACCTAAACATTTGAGGCACCACTCATGGGTGTCGGTGACGGAGATACCGCCACACTTGGAACACTTTTTAAAACCCGAAGCGGGTTTTTCCATTTTAAAGGAAAAGTTGGGCCTAGTGCCCAAAATGGCGCGTGGCACCTGAGGAGAAAATACCTGGAAAAGACCCCAGAAGTTTTTTTGTTTTTTTTTTAAAGAAAAAAGAAAGAACCACCAGCGGTACCGGTGTAGCATCGAGGGAAGGCAGACGCGACCACAAAAAAGAAGAATAAAAGGGAATATTTTTGGCTCCGCGGAAAACAAAGAATTGGAGAGGGACAGTTGGGAAAGGCAGGAAGGCAGCATGCAGGTGCTGTGGGATGCTCCCAAAGGCTTTCTTATTGGACACTGGGGAGCGTTCCCGCACGGGCTCTGTCGGTGCCGACAATACCCATATGTGAAGATTACATTCCTGCTTGTTCCTGGAGATTACTCAAATACTCAAGATGTAGTTACACCATAAACCTATAGAGGTCATAATGATATTCTGTTCTGTTATCCATTCCTTTCCAAATATTCCAACATTATGTTTGGGATTTTTTTGGACAGCCACTGCATACTGGGAAATTTTCAACACATCACCCAAAATTATTAAGATTTTTCTTCTGGGTGATGACTATCTCGGAACTCAGAATTTTGTAGTTGGGAATATTTTTCCCTATCTGCATCGTTGGAAGGACAGACTGGATAGGCCATTTGATCATTTTCTGCTATCATGTTTCTGTGTTTCAATTTACACTTGTATACATTAAATTTAATCTATCTAGATGCCCAGTTTCCTAGTCTCACCAGATCATTGTAGAATTCCACACAATCTTCTACCGTTTTAACAAGTTTGAATAATTGTGTCATCTGCACGCAACATTTCTGCTGAACAGCTTCAAGCTGCATGGGAGTCCTCTGCTGGCGTTTCAAATCACGATGGGCAGGCAGATGCCAAAGAACAGGCAAATCAACATAGATCACATTTTGAATTGTGAGGGGCAAGCAGGTACCAAGAGAGAGACAGAAGACCTGTCTGCCCTTCATAATTCAAACTGCGAACATGTTGTATCACGCCCTTCTGACAGGAACATTGGTGGAGAACTCCCATGCAACTCAAAGCTGCTTAGCAAGAATGTTGTCTGCAAGTCTGAGCACCTCACTTGTTGCTGTTTTCATCAGATCATTTATGAATATGTTAAACAGCACAGTCCCAGTACAGACCCCTGCTGTACTCCACTCTGAGCTTTCAATTTTGAAAGCTAACCATTTAGTTCTAGTCTGTTCACTGTCTTTATCCAATTTCTAACCCACAAATGGGTATTGCTTCCTATCCCATGACTTTTTAAATTTCCTGAGTCGTCTCATGAGGAACTTATCAAATGCCTTCTGAAAATTCAAATACAGTGTATTAGCTGGACACAGGTTTGTTTACACCTTCAAAAAAACCCTAAAAAATAATAAATTAGTACGACAAGACTTCCATTTGCTAAAACTATGCTGACTCATTCCCATTAAGCCGTATGTATCTATACGATCAATATCTTCTCTTAAAAAAAGAATAGCATCTACCATTTTTTCCAAGTATAGACATTAGGTTCACCTGTCTACAGCTGCCTGATTATGCCTGGAGCCTTTTTTTTTTTTTTTTAAATTGGCATTGTATTGGTCAGCCTTCAATCTTCACGTATGGTGGCTATTTTAAAAGATAAGTTCCAGATTATTAAGATATCTGCCACCAAGGCCTGAAGCTCATTCTCTTGAACTGAAGAACTGGTATGCAGCCCCAAATGTGGAGGTAGTAAGAACATCCAGTTAACAGAAGGAAAAGAAATTCAAAACCCCCAAATTTGCCATATGAGTGACCACTAGGAAGCAAAGGGTAGTGGTAGTTGATGACCCCCTTCTGAGGGGTAGAGAGGCAGACATCTGCCAACAAGGCATGATGTCCCAAGAGGTGTGCTGTCTGCCAGGTGCCAGCATATGCAACATGTTTGTTGAAACTCAAATAAAAATAAAGTTTCCAAAAACGTCATGGCTCTGGGAAAGGGTGAAATAGATAAGGAGGATTAAGGAGAATACCACCTGTGTCATCTATCAAGGGTAAAAACCAAGGTAGAAATGCTTGTATCCTGACTGATTTAAGGCCCAAGATTGCAAGCAGATTTCAGAAGGCATCCTGGTGCATGCCCCTTGGCCATGGCCTATCATTATTACTGAACTAAAGATCTAGAATGGGATTCAAAATAAAAGGAAAAAAATCCTAGTAGAATGTGAATGAATGCCCATGGTGCTGGATGCCTCCCTCCCCCAAAAGTTCCACTAAACTGCAAGCCCAAAGAGTGGGAGTAACTGCTTGATCCCCCAAAAGAGTAGTTACTCACCTGTAACAGGTGTTCTCAAGGATCAGCAGGAATCAGTCCTCACATATGGGTGATGTCGGCGCCAACGGAGCCCCCGTGCGGAGCATTTCCCCAGCTTTCATAGAAAGCCTTTGGGAATGCAGCGCGCATGCGCAGTCCCCTTCCCGCCCAAGGGTGCCATCTTGCTCAGTCTGATGACATAGCTAAAGACAGCAAAAATAGCAAAAATAAATCATATGACTGCAACTCCAAGGGGAGGAGGGAGGGTTGTGAGGACTGATTCCTGCTGCTCCTGGAGAACACCTGTTACAGGTGAGTAACTAATCTTTCTCCAGGACCAAGCAGGAAGTCAGTCCTCACATATGGGACTCCCTAGCTTAGGGCTACCAGAGGCCCCAAACTGAAAAATGAGCTCCCTCTAGAGCCTCAGCATGCAAGAACAGAATCTTCTCTGATAACGCCCCCGACAGGTAGGCCAACACCAGGGCCGGAGGGTAGGAGTTGCCTAGACCTCAAAGAGATTATGGAGTACTGCTTGCCCGAAAGCACTGTCCCTGCGGGACTCCCTCTCAAGGCAGTAGTGGGCCGCAAAAGTCTGGCTTGAAGACCAAGTAGCAGCCCGGCAGATGACTGTCAACGGAACAAAGCGGAGATGAGCCACTGACGCAGCCTTCGCCCTGACACGGTGAGCCATAACTCAAACCTGCAACGAGAGGCCGGCTGCCCTGTAAGCCCAGGCGATGCAGTCAGCTACCCATATGGACAAAGTACGCTTGGAGACAGCCAACCCCAACTTATTGGGGTCATAAGAAACCAAGAGCTGAACCGCCCTCCGGTGCTCCCGCGTATGGTCAAGGTAGAAGGACAACGCCCTCTTACAGTCCAGGGTATGCAGGACCATCTCAGCCCGGCTAGCATGAGGCCTGGGAAAGAAAGTCGGAAGAACCACCTCCTGATTGAGGTGAAAGGAGGAGACAACCTTTGGAAGGAACTTAGGGTGAGTCCGTAAGACTACCCTGTTCTTATAGAACCTAGTATAAGGTGCTTCTGAAAACTAGGGCCTGAAGCTCACTTACTCGCCTAGCTGAGGTAAGGGCTACCAGAAAGAGCGTTTTCCAAGACAGAAAACGCATAGGGCAAGTAGCCATAGGTTCAAATGGTGGGCAAGTAAGCCGCTGCAAGACCACATTTAAATCCCATTCAAGGGCAGGTAGACGCACTGGAGGCTTAAGCAAAAGCAGGCCTCTGAGGAATCTGGCCACCAAAGGATGACTGGAGAGAGAATGACCCTCCACCTGTGAGTAGTGTGCTGAAAGAGCACTAAGGCGAACTCTAACAGAATTGGACTTAAGGCCTAGGTTGGACAGGTGAAGCAAATACTGCAGCACCACTGGTACTAGGCATGAGAAGGGATTCTCATTGTGTTGAGTACACCAGGCAGAAAATCTACGCCACTTAAGGGCATAAGACTTTCTGGTGGACTGCCTCCTGGAGGCCAAGACTACGTCCTCCACTTCTCTAGGCAGTAGTAAAGGTGCTAGAACTACCCTTTCAGCAGCCAGGCCATCAAATTGAGGGACTGTAGATTGGGGTGCAAGAGATCCCTGCTCCTGAGACAGGAGATCGAGTTGCATCCCCAGAGGAAGAGGAGTGTCCACCGCTAGTTGCAACAGTAGTGGGAACCAGGGTTGCCTTGGCCACCTGGGGGCCACCAGAATCACTGAGGCCTTGTCCCGGATCACTTTGAACAGTGTCTTGGACACTAGAGGCATGGGAGGAAATGCATATAGGAGACCTGTAGAACATGGAATGAGAAACGCATACGCTGCTACTCTGAGAGGATGCAGTTGTCTGGAGCAGAACCTGGGAAGTTGACGGTTCAGAGGACGGGCAAAGAGATCTATGGTTGGAAGACCCCATTTCAGGAAGATCTGTTGAACCACTAAAGGGTGCGGCTGCAGAATCCTGCTCAATCTGTCCGCCAGGTAATTCTCCTGACCTGGGAGGTAGACTGCTTTGAGAAGAATGCCATGATTGACTGCCCAGGAGCACAGTTTCTGCGCTTCATGACATATAAGGCGGGACCCTGTGCCCTCTTGTTTGTTCACATATAACATAGCTACTTGATTGTCTGCCTGAACTAAGACGGACTGGTGAGAGAGGAGATGAGAGAAAGTTCTCAGGGCTAAGCGGATAGCTCTCAGCTCTAAGAGATTGATCTGCTGTGTGGCCTCCCAAGGAGTCCACAGGCCTTGAAAACATGCCCCTTGGCAATGTGCACCCCAACCTTGAAGAGAAGCATCGGTTGTCAGCACCTGAGAGTGTGGAGGTGCCTGAAAAGGCACCCCTTGCACTAGATTCGGAAGATGAAGCCACCATCGCAGAGAAGACTGTAGTAGGCTGGACACCCTCACTTTGTCCGCGAGGCTTCCTGTGGCCTGGTGCCATTGAGTCCTGAGGCCCCACTGAGCTGGTCTCATGTGCAGACGGGCATTTGGAGTCACATGGACCGTGGATGCCATGTGGCCTAAGAGCCTCAGAAATTGTCTGGCAGAGACTAGAGAATTGCTGTGGAACAGCCTGGCTAGAGCCATCAATCTGTGGGCCCTGTCCACTGGTAGAAAGGCCTTTGCCTGAAACGTGTCTAGTCGAGCTCCTATGAACTCCATGTTCTGGGAGGGATGCAAACCGGACTTTGCGAAGCTTATGACAAACCCCAGGTACTGAAGCAGAGCGACAATGCGAAGGGTGGCTTGATTGGCCTCTTGTGGGGACTGACCCCTGATGAGCCAATCATCCAGATATGGAAAGACAGAGGCCCTGAACCCTGAGGAAGGCCGCTACCACCGCCAGGCGCTTGGTGAATACCCTGGGGGCGGATGTAAGGCCAAAAGGCAGTACTCTGTACTGATAATGGTTTCCTCCCACTACAAATCTGAGATATTGTCTGTGGTCTGGATGAATAAGGATGTGAGTATAAGCATCCTTTAGATCTAAGGAGCATAGCCAATCTCCCTGCTGGAGGTAGGGCAGCAGGATTCCAAGGGTAAGCATCTTGAACTTTTCCCTCTCCAGGAACTTGTTCAGGTTTCACAAGTCTAGGATGGGTCTGAGGCCTCCAGTTCGCTTTGGTACTAGGAAGTACTTGGAATAGAAGCCGTGACCTTTCAGGTGGTGGGGCACCGGTTCCACTGCCTGATCCTTTAGAAGACCCGCCAACTCCTGCAGGAGTAAGTCCCTGTGCAGAGGGAGTCTGGGAGGCTCCCCTGGAAAATAGGAGGGGGGTACCTGGTGGAAGTGGAGGAGATAGCCTTTATGGACTATACTTAGAACCCAGGTATCCCTTGTGATGGCTGACCACCTGTGGGCGAACAGGGCCAGCCTGCCTCCAGTGCTAATGGGAGCCAGCTGAGGAGGAGAGGCTTGCCAATGCAGTCAAAATCCCCCTCCCTGCTGAGCAGGAGCCGGAGTAGGAGGCTTAGGGGCCTTCTGCCTACGGGGCCCATGACCCTGCCCCTTAGCCTACTGACCCTGTGGGGGATCTACAGCGGCCTGATAATGAGGGTACTGTTTATAGGCAGATGACTTCCTCGGGTAAAAGGTCTTTTTCCCCGAGCCCTTCTTCTGAGAAGGGGCAAAGGTTTTTCTGGACAGCCTTGTCCGGGTAAGAGTCTCGGTCTCGAGTTCGGCAGCCTTGTCAGCTATGGGCTTGCCAAAGAGGTTTTCACCTCGGCAGGGGACATTGACCAACTTGTCCTGTACCCATGGCTCGAGGTCCGATGACTGTAGCCAAGCCTGACGGCGTGCACCGATGTCAGCCACGGCTACTTGGGCCGAAGCCTCGAAGCCATCATAGGCTGCTCGAGATATAAACTTCGAGCACTCACGAAAACCCGAGGACAGAGCAGTGAACCTCTGCAAAGGTTCCTCGGAGAGACCAGCAGAGAACCCGACAATCTCCTTTGCCAGGTCTCGAAGGTACATGCCCATGTACAGCTGGTAGGTCTGGACACAGCAAGCAAGCATAGAGCCCTGGAAGCACTTCTTACCAAAGGCATCCAGGTTCCGGGCCTCCCGACCGGGAGGCACCGAGGAGTGCATCTTCTGACTCTTCAGACGATGCATGGCCGATTCCACAACCATGGAGTGGTGCGGTAATTGTGCCTTTTGGAACCAGGGGCTCTTGCGGACTCGATAGATGGAATCGACCCGCTTGCTCAAAACCGGCGTCGAGGCCGGCGCCTCCCACATGCAGAAGAGCAACCGCTCCAGCATTGGAGGAACCGGAACAGTAAAGGCCTCCTTCGGAGGAGAGTCATACTGTAGGGCCTCGAGCTCCTCGGCTCAAGGCTCCTCCTCGGAATCCGCGGGGAATGCCAAAGCCTTGGCCATGTCCCGCACGAAATCCAAGAACCTGGTATCCTCCGGGGGGGGACCTTCTCCGAGGCTCGGACTCAGGCGAATCCAAAGGTACGCACAGAGTCCGAAAGATGTCGGGCGACTCC
This sequence comes from Ichthyophis bannanicus, assembly GCA_033557465.1. Classification (NCBI taxonomy): domain Eukaryota; kingdom Metazoa; phylum Chordata; class Amphibia; order Gymnophiona; family Ichthyophiidae; genus Ichthyophis; species Ichthyophis bannanicus. The sequence goes on along the minus strand of CM066032.1, from coordinate 515,894,392 downwards.
TCATCCTCCGTCTCCCAGCCGGACTCCTCGGAGGAGGGATCGAGCAGCTCCGGTCGGGCAGGCATTGATGCCATCTGCCCCGACGCCAAGGGTACCGGTGTCGACGACCTCGGTCCCGAATGGGAGGCTGAGGGGGACCTTGGCCGAGGATCAACTTGAGCTCGCTTGGACTCGAGGATTGGCTCGGCCTCCGGGGTCGACTTGGACGTCGATGTCCCGGTGGTCGGGGCAGATGCACCGGTGAGACCGGCGATCAGTGCCCGCTGCTGTTCCGTGAAGGCAGCCAAGCTGCTTTCCAAGGCCGTCAACCTGAGTCCGAGCTCAGGAGACTCAGCAGCCCCCGACTCGAGCCCCGGCGGCGCCAGGCCCGATGTCAGCTCCCCTGGAGGTGAGTCCACGAGGACTACAGTACTCACGTGACCCGGGGACTCCATCTCCACACGAGGTTGTTTTGCAGGCCTCTCCGACTCAGAAGACCCGGGATGGCACTCGGGGCTATGTGACTTGGCCCTCGAGGAGCCAAGTGCGTCCACCGATGCCGCCCTCGTGGGATTTTTCTTCTTACGAGGCTCCCACGAGGGAGACCCCCTTTCAGAGGAGCCTCGACGCTGCTCGGGGCCGGAGTCCCGAGATGTCGAGGCCTCTGACGAGGTCCGGGCCCAACCGGACGCGGAGTCAGAGAAGATTCTTTCCTTTTGGTGCTGCCGACTCTAACGCCTTAGAGGACATTTTCCCACACGGACCACAGATCATCGGGTCATGATCTGGTCCGAGGCACCGGAGGCAGCAGTCATGTGTGTCGGTGAGAGACATAAGTTTCTTGCACCGATCACACTTTTTAAACCCGCTGGCAGCCATCGGGGGAAAAAGAGCCCCTGCAAGGTCAAAAGACAGGGCTGCCAGTGAAAAAAGAAAAAATGGCGCGAACGCTAGTCACTAAGGACAAAAACCGAAAAAGAGATCCAGGCTCGATACTGACGTAGCAGGCCCAGGCGGGAAAGGGAAACCGGCGTCGAATCGAAGAAAACAGGTTAACGCAGAGAAAAATCAACTTCTTCTTCGGGTGAAATGAATATACATCCATCGGGCTCCGCGGAAAAAAGACTGAGCAAGATGGCACCCTTGGCGGGAAGGGGACCGCGCATGCGCGCTGCATTCCCAAAGGCTTTCTATGAAAGCTGGGGAAATGCTTCGCATGGGGGCTCCATCGGCGCCAATGTTACCCATATGTGAGGACTGACTTCCTGCTTGGTCCTGGAGAAACACCTGAAACCTAAATTATGAACAATGAAATTTCTTAAAATGTCATGTACAAAAAATAAGAAAAGTACAAAATATATATGTTAGAAAATATAGCACAGTTACTTACCTGTAACAGGTGATCTCTGGGAACAGCAGGAATAAGTCTTCACATATGGGTACGTCGGTACCGACGGAGCCTGCACGGGAATGCTCCCCAGCATCCAATCAGAAAGCCTTTGGGAGCATCCCTCGCGCCTGCGAACTGACTTCCCGCCTTTTCCACTTCTTCTCCTCAGTTGTTTTTCTGCGGAGCCGGCAGGACTTCCTCCTGTCACCGCAGAAACCTTTTTCTTTAAATTCTTCATTTCTTGTTTTCTTGTGGTCGCGGCTGTTTTTATGTGAAATTTTATAAATCTGCACATGCATAAAGTATATATGTAGAGTCTTCTCTGAGCAGACTGTTAGAGTTGATCCACTTTGATAAATTTTAAAGGGAAATTATATGCACACATTTGCTGTATAGCCACACTTTGGCAAGGGTTAGTTTTGTATGCATAAAGCACAGTTACTTAACTGTAACAGGTGATCTCTGGGAACAGCAGGAATAAGTCTTCACATATGGGGTACGTCGGTACCGACGGAGTCTGCGAGGGAACGCTCCCCAGTGTCCAATTAAAACGCTTTTGGGAGCATCCCACCACGCCTGCGTGCTGCCTTCCCGCCTTTCCCAACTGCCTCTCCTCAGTTAAGTTTTAAAGCTGAGACAAAGAGAGAGAGAGAGGGGAAAGATAGAGATAGAGAGATACAACTCCTAGGGGAGGTGGGTGGGTTGTGAAGACTTATTCCTGCTGTTCCCAGAGATCACCTGTTACAGGTAAGTAACTGTGCTATCTCCAGGAACAAGCAGGAATGAGTCTTCACATATGGGGACTCCCTAGCTATAGATGCCAGGGGGAGATCCCATAAAATGTGTCCCTGGATCAGGAGTGCATTTTCCACACAGGAATCTCCGGCATCCCATGAGGGATGGAGGGTAGGAGTTGAGAAGAGAGGAGCTGTAAGGAAAAAACAGCGAACCTAAGGACTACAGAAGAAGAGTCCTTGGTATGTATGATAAGTATCATTAAAATTATTTAATGAACAATTATAATATGGAGCTTACCTACTGGATTGTAGGAAGTAGAGAGCAGGATGGAGTCTACTGGATATGCAGTAGCGGAATCCTCAAGGTGACCTCACAGCAGTGAGGATGAAGGTCCAATCCTGGAATTAGCAGGAGACACAGGTATCAACTGGGGCAGGATAAGAACGGCAGGTCTTCAACGGAAAGCTTTATGGGAAAAGCTGAAAATTCTTTTAGGTACAAAGTCATTAACATTGAGGACTAAAAGAAGAAGACTGACCGATTTGGACAACTAGCCCAGTCCTAGAAGGAAGGAGGGGCATGGAAAGAAGCCCGTATTCCCAAGGAGAACAGATGTGTACTCAGAACTAATGAATATGTACACTGTCTTTCCTAGCTGGTGAGAAATAGGAAAGATATTGAAGCCTGACGCTTCAAGGATAGGGAGACTTAGGGCAAAGTGGAAGCTGTTAGCACCACAGCAATGGTTGTGTGCATAAGAGCCCCCACATACTGAGGAACAGTATGAAAAAATGGAAGCCCACTGTCTGGAACCTCTACGAAGGTAAAAAGCTTTATAGCATAGACAGTGAGGGAGATAGTATGCAATGCATATCGACCTATAAAAAGCCTCCCAACAGATATATATATATATATATATATATATGTATGTATGTATGTATGGGGGCATAAATTATGCACACACAGCTTACAGACATATGTATGTAGATGCATATATAGAGATATATACATACATGAATATGAGTCTGAAGATACATGTCTACCACTAAGCCCCATAACAACATTCACATGGGGAATGTGAAGGGGAAAGATTCATCCAACAACAAGAGGGTGAAACCCACTTGACAGATATATAGAGAATCTATTTCCGTGGGCTAAGAGGATGCAGGAATGCAATCCAGTAAAATAACCAGGATGGTTGCGTGAAAAACAGAAGATAATATCAGTTTGTAAAGAGCAAGTTGGGAGTCCTTTAGAACTCTGACATGGTAGATGGGTAGAAACGCATAGAGAAGATACCAGGACCCCCCACTGGAGGGACATAGCGGTATCATGCGTTACTAGTAACCTTGGATATTCACGCAGAAAAAAACTTATATTCTGAATTGTAACAGGAGACAAGAGGGTGTGGAGAACCCTCACAGTCATGGGAATGATTTATAAGCTTTTTTCTACTATATAGAATAGCCCTCAGAGACAAAGTTCAATGCTCTATAGCAAGGGCCCATAGTAGAAAGCTTCTCTGAAGATTGCAGAGAGCATTGTGCAGGAGAATTATGAGATAAAACTGACTGAAGTCAGGTGTGTTGCCACATCCTAGGAAAAGGAGATGGCTAGAAAGAAGATAATGTGAGAAGCCTAAAGTGAGTAGGATTATCCAAGATAGATGAGGACTAGCTTGGAATCACTACTGAGGCTAGACAAAAATTGTGGAAGATAGACTGGAACCTGTGGAAAAGTACCAGTAGTTCAATCACTGGAACTCCTGCATGCACAGCAGCTGAAAAAGACAGCAGAGAGAATCTTCCTGTGCAAAACAAAGAGAAACAGACAAAGGGAGAGGAGATATTCCTGTCCCTGCCTGATGAGTTATCTTGAGAATGTATTCAAGGAAACAAAAAGTCTACACTGGAATGAAAGGCTAGAGAAGCTTTTCAGTATGGTACCACTCAGTCAGGGGAAACCCTGGATGAGAGGGTAGAGAAAACAGGTAATTGGAGGGAAAAATGTTCATGTTGGGACAGAAACTATCATGGGATAGTTGTAACTTCCCTTCTTGGTAGTAAGAAGAAGAGAATTCTGTAACCCATGGACAAGAATATCCTGACAGCTTAGCATACTGAAAAAGGAAAACCCCAGTGTAGAGCTTTAAGAAAAAACAGTGAACAAACTTCTGCTAGGAAGAAGTTAACTGTAGATTGCAACCTTTAGAACCTATGGTTGCTGGGTATGCTCAGACTGGCTAGAGTTTGGAAACAACAGACTAGGACGAGGTGTCCCTTGCTTGGGTACATCTGGATGATGGGCAGGAGAAGAATGAAACCTTCTTTTCTTAGAGAAAGAAGGTTTGGTAGGACATTTCCTACCTCCTGGGGAAGAAGGCGGCATAGAATGGTCTCCAGAACCAGGAAAGTCAGTGGAGCAATGAGCAACCTGACGTAAAGCCTCCTTATTGAAGAGATTTTCTCCAGTACAAGGAGAATTACCCAGTGTGTGTTGTGCCCATCTGCTCAAGTCTGAAGCTTGGAGCCAGGCTCTACGACGTGCTCCAATGGCAATAGCAGAGGATCTGCTAACAGACTCAAAAGAGTCTAGAGAAGCACGAGAAAGAAACCAAGAGATATTCCGGCTATGACTAAGAAGCAAGGAATAGTCAGCAGCCTTAAGCTCTGACAAAAAAAGGAGTCAAAAGAGATAATTTCTCTGTGACCTCTTGGAGTGTTAGACTCATAAAATATATAAGAAATAATTCTTGATGCCAGCATAGATGTTTGGAAGGTTTGACGTCCAAAGGCATCAAGTGCTCTAGATGCACGACCTGGCGGATAAGAAGAATGCTTCTTCTTGCTTTTTACTTTCCTCATTGCTGATTCCACTACAATGGAATGATGGGGAAGTTGAGTCTTTTGAAACCCTGGAGAGGGGGGCACCTGATACAGAACATTAGTTGCTGTAGAAGGTGAGGGAACCCTTAAAGGTGATTCCCATATTCTTAGAAGAAGATCCTGCAAAGAATGATGTAAAGGAAGCATTATATTTTCCTTTTCTGCAGGAGAGAGCAGTTACTTACCTGTAACAGGTGATCTCTGGGAACAGCAGGAATTAGTCCTCACATATGGGTAAGTCGGTACCGACAGAGCCTGCGCGGGAAAGCTCCCCAGCTTCCCAGAAGGAAGCTTTTGGGGCCTTCCACTGCACATGCGCGCTGCCTTCCCGACCTCCTGACCAGCTCTCCTCAGTTCGAGTTTATAGCTGAGACAATAGAGAGAGGAAAGGAAGATAGATAGAAGATACAACTCCTAGGGGAGGTGGGTGGGTTGTGATGACTAATTCCTGCTGTTCCCAGAGATCACCTGTTACAGGTAAGTAACTGTGCTATCTCCAGGAACAAGCAGGAATAAGTCCTCACATATGGGGACTCCCTAGCTAAGATGCCTGGGAGATCCCCTTCCAAGGGTTCGCCATCTTCGTATGGATCTCAGGCATCCATCCTGGGAAGGTGGGCAGGAGTTGTTCAAGTATGGAACAGGTGTTTGAGGACAGCCTGACCAAACAAGGCATCACGGCGGGAGTCCTTGTCCAAACAGTAATGGGCTGTGAAGGTATGAACCGAGGCCCAGGTGGCGGCTCGACAGATCTGATCTATGGATACAGAGTGAAGATGAGCCATAGAAGTGGCCATGGCTCTCACATTGTGAGCTGTGACATGGCCTTCCAGAGAAATGTTTTTACTCTGGTAAGCAAAGGAAATACACTGAGCAATCCAATTGGAAAGTGTACGTTTGGAGACTGGAAGTCCCAAATGAGAAGGATCAAAAGCCACAAAAAGTTGGGAAGACTTTCTATGTGGCTGAGTCCTGTTGAGGTAAAAGGCAAGAGCTCTTTTACAATCTAAAGTATGAAGGTTCCTCTCTGCACTGGATGCATGAGGAGCCGGAAAAAAGACAGGTAGATATACCTCTTGATTAAGATGAAAAGGCGAGACCACTTTGGGCATAAAGTGGGGATTCGTCCTGAGGACCACCTTATCATGATGAAACCTGGTATAAGGTGGATGAGCCACTAAGGCCTGTAGTTCACTGATACGGCGAGCCGAAGTGACTGCAATAAGGAAAAGGACCTTCCAGGAAAGAAATTTCAAGGAGGTAGAAACCAACGGTTCAAAAGGTGGCTTCATAAGCTGACCCAGAACTAGGTTCAAGTCCCATGCTAACGGAGGAGGTCGGATGGGAGACTTAGTTAGAGTCAGGCCTCTCATGAACCTTGCAACAAGCGGATGAGAGGAGACAGGTTGTCCATTTATAGGTTTTAAGGATGCTGCAATAGCACTCAAATGGACTCTTACTGAATTCGTCTTAAGACCTGCATTAGAAAGATGCAGGAGATAGTCTAATAGAGAATTCAAAGGAAGTGCTAGAGGGTCAAGACCCTGTTGAGCACACCAAATGGAAAAGCGTTTCCATTTGAAAGCATAGGAACGCCTCGTGGAGGGTTTCCTAGAGGCATGAAGGATATCTTTCACTGGTTGAGAAAGATTGAAGTCATGAAGGCTTAGGCCTTCAGTAACCAAGCTCTGAGGTGTAGGGACTTGGGGTTTGGGTGCCACAAAGTCCCCTCCTCCTGAGAGAGAAGGTCTGGCGCATCTCCCAGGTCCAGGGAGGGTCCCTGGGAGAGATGCAGAAGTAGAGGGAACCACACTTGGCGTGGCCAGCGTGGAGCTATGAGGATCATCGATCCGGGATCCCTCTGGAGTTTGAACAGAGTCTTGGGAATCAAGGGATGGGTGGAAAGGCATATAGGAATTCCTGACCCCAATGCAGGAGAAAGGCGTCGTTGGCCTGAGCTCCCTGACACGGAGTCCTGGAACAGAACCGGGGAAGTTTGGCATTCCACGGACTTGCAAAGAGGTCTATGTCCGGGGTTCCCCATTCCTGAAAGATTCTGCATGTCTGGTCCATATGTAGGGACCATTCGTGTGGAAGCAGAACTCGACTGAGTCTGTCTGCCCGAGAGTTTTGAACCCCTGGAAGATATACTGCCAGAAGATGAATTTGATGCTCTCTGGCGAAGGCCCATAATCTGAGAGCTTCGTTGCAAAGCGACAGAGAGCCTGTCCCTCCTTGTTTGTTTACGTAGAACATGGCCACCTGATTGTCTGTCTGAACTAGGACGGTCAGGTTGACAAGAAGGGTATGGAAGACTTTGAGGGCAAAGAAGATTGCTCGCAGTTCCAGGAGGTTGATGTGAAGGGTGGTCTCCTGTGGAGACCAAGTACCCTGAGTGGAGAGGGATTGTAGATGGGCTCCCCACCCTGTTTGGGAGGCATCTGTTGTGAGGGTTGCTTGGGGCAACAAAGGTTGGAAGGGGGCCCCCAACAACAGATTCTTGGTGGACATCCACCATTGGAGGAACCAAAACAGACGCTTTGAGGTGAGTATTTGGTCGGAGAGCGCTCCTGATGCCTGAGTCCACTGGGTGGCCAAGGTCCATTGAGCTGCTCTCATATGAAGACGAGCGTAGGGCACCACGTGTACCGTGGAGGCCATGTGGCCCAGAAGTCGTAGCATTTCTCTGGCTGTCAAGTGACTGCTGGACTGAGCCTGGGAGGCCAAGCACACCAGACATTGGCCCCGGACTTGAGGTAGGTAGGCCCTTGCAGTGGTGGTGTCTAACTGGGCCCCTATGAATTCCAGAGACTGAGTAGGGATAAGTTGAGACTTGGGAAGGTTTATCACCAGTCCCAGATACTGCAGATACTGCCTTGTGCGGTCCAGGGAAATCTGGGCATCTGACTGAGATGGAGCTCGGATGAGCCAGTCGTCCAGATATGGGAATACAAAAATTCCCAGACCTCTTAGAAATGCGGCAACAACTGCCATGCATTTGGTGAACACTCTTGGAGCAGAGGCTAGACCGAAGGGAAGTACTCTGTACTGGAAATGTTTTCCCTGAAACAGAAATCTTAGATATTTTCTGTGGGATGGGTGGATGAGTATATGTGTGTACGCATCCTTGAGATCTAGAGAACAAAGCCAATCCTGACTCTGAAGGTATGGAAGGAGAATGCCTAGAGAAAGCATTTTGAATTTCTCCTTGTACAGAAATTTGTTCAATTCTCTCAGATCTAGGATAGGTCTGAATCCCCCTGTCTTCTTTGTTATGAGAAAATAAGGGGAGTAGAATCCTGTCCCTTGTTGAAGAAGAGGAACCTCTTCTATTGCTCCTTGGGCAAGGAGAGAAGAGACTTCCTGATCCAACAGGCCCAGGAGAGATGGGGGAGAATTGAAGTGCCTCACCATGGTATATGGAGGAAGGTTGGAAAAATGAAGTTTGTAGCCCTCTCTGATGATAGAGAGGGTCCATTGCTCTGATGTAATTTGCTCCCATCTGGGAGCAAAGTGAGCTAACCTTTCGGGAATGGTGAGGGGCTCTGGTTGTTCTAGAGCCAGAAAGGTTAAGTTCTCTAGTGGCAAGTCAAAACCCCTGAGGGGGTTGAGCCTGCTGAGGAGTGGCAGACACTGCAGGCTTTGACCTTGCCTGTTTAGGCTGCTGACGTTTAGCAGCAAAGCGAGGCTGAGAAGATTGTTGGCCAGTATTTGTGGAAAATCTGGCCTTCTTGTAGTAAGGCCTCTTGAAAGACTTTTTCTTGGCAGGAGTAGAGGTAGACTTAGAAAGTCTATCTAATGTAGCATTTTCTGCGTCCATTTGAGTGGCTTTAATTTGCCAGTCTTTACCAAATAAGTTCTCACCTGTACAGGGCAGATTCCGTAAGCCATCCAGGACCCAGAGTTCTAGGTCAGAGGCCTGGAGCCAAGCAAGTCGTCGGGCTGCAATGGCAATGCCCGAAGCTCTACCGGCACCTTCAAAGGAATCAAAGGCTGCTCTGTTGGAGAACTTAGAAACATCTAGAAGCTGTTTCACTATAGAAATGAACTCCTCCTTTCTATCCTCAGGGATAAAGGAGGCAAAATGCCGTACCTTTAGGGCAAGTTCCCTGAGAAACATGCCCATATACAGACTGTAAGAATTAATCCTGGCTATAAGCATACTAGCCTGGAAAATTTTCCTACCAAAAGAGTCTAGGGTCTTACATTCTCGCCCTGGAGGGGTAGAAGAGTGCCTTTTGGTGCTCTTAATCTTCTTCAGCGCAGACTTCACCACAATGGAATGGTGAGGCAGCTGAGCCTTTTGAAACCCAGGAGAAGGAGGGACCCGGTACATGGTGTCCAACCTACGAGAGTAAGGAGACAACGTTAGAGGATCCTCCCATAAGTCCATCAAGTGTTCTTGAAGGATTTCATGGATAGGCAGGGTGACTGCCTCTTTAGGAACCTTAGGGTATCCTAAAATATCCAATTTCTTTGACCTAGGTTCTTTTTCAGAGGATGTGGTAATAGAAAGTCCTTTAGCTAGTTCTATAATGAAGTCTTGAAAGGACAAATCCTCTGGTGGAGACATTCTCCTCTTTGGGGAAGAAGGGTCTTCATGAAGAACTAGAGATAGCTCATCAGAGTCCTCAGAGGAGTCAAAATCCTCAGAAGAATCAGAATATTCTCTATTTGCTTCCAACGCACGATACGCATACCGATCGGTATCGACATCGGGCGTACCGGGTATGGGATCGGTATCGGGTGAAAACCCGGATCCGGCATGCGGAACCGATCTGCGTTTGGAAGCCAATGGTCTCGGTTCCGGTATGGGAGACGATACCGAAACCGGACCCGGTACCGCTGAACGCGGTACCGAGGGCGTCGCAGCTTTAATAAAAGCCAGCATGGCCTGCTGCATGGTCTGAACAGTATTGCTCATAGACGCCACTGCTGCCTGGATGTCGGTACCGGTATGGGCCGGTACCCCAGAGCAGTCTAACAGGTGATCTGTCGAGGCCGTGCCATCGATGTCAACCTGTAACCCCATGGTTGGAGCTTTGGAAGTCAGAGCTTCCCGCCGGGGTTGTTTGGCTGGGGCAGGTTCCTCAGATTCAAAAGAGAGAGCCTCTCGATGCTTTGAAGGAGATTTGCTCTTTGAGGACCTGCCCGAAGAAGGTTTGGTTACCTGAGATCCATCCGGAGAGGAAGACCTGGATGACTGTGATGCTGGATTATCTGAAGCAAACAGCACATGGAATTTGTTGGCCCGGTTCTGCAAACCACGTTTAGACATCTGGGAGCAGGATGGACAGTCCGGAATGGAGTGGTCAGGTCCCAAACATTTAAGACACCATTCATGGGTGTCTGTGACAGAAATAACAGCACTACACTTGGTACACTTCTTAAAACCAGGGGCTGGTTTCTCCATGAGGAGAATTTGTGTAGGCCTGAGGCCTAACCGAAGTCACCAAGTTGTGCAAGATAAAGATTTTTTTTTTTTTTTTTTTTTAAAGAAAAGAAAAGAGAGACCGGCGGTACCGGTTTTGGTATGGGGAAGGCAGGTACGCGGTCTAAAGAAACAAACTAAAACAATAATTTCTTCAGCGGTGACAGGAACACGACCTGCTGGCTCCGCGGAAAAAGAGAAACTGAGGAGAGCTGGTCAGGAAGGCGGGAAGGCAGCGCGCATGTGCAGTGGGAGGCCCCAAAAGCTTCCTTCTGGGAAGCTGGGGAGCTTTCCCGCGCAAGCTCCGTAGGTACCGACGTACCCATATGTGAGGACTTATTCCTGCTTGTTCCTGGAGATCCTTGGTTAAGATCACAGCCAGGGATAGGAATAGTAAGAAAGGTTGCCATATCAAGGAGAAATTTCTGAAAAGAAGGATCTCCAATGGGAACCATCCCTGGGTAGGCTAAGGTTGAAGAAGCAGCCTGAGCACCAGAGGATGTACTGGTCTGGTGCAGAAAAAGAACCATACTAGATGGATAGTAATACTGGCAGTCACGATTTGAGGCAGTTAGTACTGCATCGTCCATGCCAGGTATCGATTCCAAACTAGGCATAGAAAGGATCGATGGTACCGATGTAACTGCAGGAATCGACATCGATACCGATACAGGCAGCTGGGTCTTATTGATCGGTCCCGAAGGTACCGAGGACGACAGATGACCATCCCTGGTGAAGAGTGGAACACTCGACACCGGTGCCGATGCCGGGGTATCGGTACCGCTCGAAGCGGATACCTCCACCGAGCATGGCTCAGGTATGTTCTGTGAGGGGTGAGCCCCAGGAACAACCTGAAACCCCTGAAATGCTTTGGAGCCCAAAGACTCCCGCCGGGGTTTTAATGCCAATGGGATCTTGAGGGCAAGGCCGGAGCCGTCATCATGCTTGGCATGAGACCTACCACTCAAGGATTGGCAAGTCTTAACAGACTGTTTGTGGGTTACCTGATCCTGTAGAGAAGAAAAAACCGGTGCCTTCACTGCCGAAGTGAAAACGGTATCGAGGGAAACTCGAAAGAGGGAAGGTCTTCTCACAGTATTGCAGCCTGATGGTTCAGGGGAAAAAGGGTCAGGACCCAAACAGGTTAGACACCAGTTATTGGAGTCTAAAAAGAAAACTGTGTTTCCACAGTGAAGGCACTTCTTAGGAGAAGAAGGCTCCATGATGAAGAGGCCTTGTAGGCCCAAAATGTTAAGACAGAAGCAGAGGGAAAAATCTCTCTGAGTTTAAGAAAAAGAAAAGAAAAAACCACCGGCGGTACTGGTGGCGGCGGGAAAAACAGCCGCGACCACAAGAAAACAAGAAATGAAGAATTTAAAGAAAAAAGTTTCTGCGGTGACAGGAGGACGTCCTGCCGGCTCCGCGGAAAAACGAAAACTGAGGAGAAGAAGTGGAAAAGGCGGGAAGTCAGTGCGCAGGCGCGAGGGATGCTCCCAAAAGCTTTCTGATTGGATGCTGGGGAGCATTCCCGTGCAGGCTCCGTCGGTACCGACGTATCCATATGTGAAGACTCATTCCTGCTTGTTCCTGGAGATGAACATGAACACAAAAAGGATAATGAAATAGATATTTTTGATCAGTTAATCCATTTTGGAACAGCGTATGTTTTACATACATAAGATTTCCATACTTACTACTCAACTGTTTACTAATTAATGGTTATAAATTCAATGGAACTATGTTTAGCTATTATCGTTATGTCAAAGAGCGTTATATACAGATTTTTTATCTGAGAGCTAGTTAGTTTAATAGGTATTCAAAGTTTGCTGATTTTGACGGTACTGGCAGCTCAACATAAAAAGTTCACAAAAAATAGTAAGTAGCTTATAATGCTGTATTAGCTACTATTTTGCAAATAGAAGTATTTGTAGACTTTAGAAAATAGGTTTAGATAACTGTAAGTTACTTAGTGTCAGAGTTATTGGTGCGTATATCGGCCTTGTATGTTTTTCATATGCTGGGCTAATATGTTGTCGAAACTAATTGCTGTCAAGCATTCTGTTCTAGGTGTTTCAATGGTGCAATATCAACGAACTGCATCAGAAGTGTTTTCACGTGTATCATATTCCACCGTCAGAATGGACTGTTGACAAACTATATTATATCATAATAAAGTGTTTTAAATGAAAACTGCAGTTTCAATAGTATCATACAGTATGTTTATGCCAATGAATAATGGAACTGAATCCTATTTTTTCTGATGATGGACATATACTATATTGGACCAGTGTATGAAAAACATACATTATGTTAAACTTATATTTTCTGCAAGTTTTAATATTTTTTATTATTGCCGGTATTTCATAGTTGTTTGAGTGTAACAAATCTAATAAATCATCCAGAACAGAGAAAGAATGTGCGAGCTGTCCAAAACGGGTTAAAGATAAATCATATCTTTGACTAATAAGTATAGCATCACTTAATGGGAAAAAAGAATGTAGAGTCTACACACCAGAGTTATTTTTGCATATACCTTCAACATAATGAAAAAAATAGAAATTAGCAAAGTAATGCCTTACAGCAAAAGGGTCTGCCTGTTCCCATGAGATTGGTGCTCCCCATGAAGTAGGTCTCACTTTATCTGGCAGAGATTCAGGTACAGCTAATAAAATGAAGCAGATGTCCAAGATAGCAACAACTGTGGCCACAAGTACAACCAGGTTGTCATTATAGGTTGCAGATAAATAAGCTCCAATGGCAGGACTAGTTACCAAACTTGCTGCAAATGTGGCAGACACCTTAAACAAAAGAAAGAAAAGATAGATGAGTTAATGTAGACAGAATTAAAATAAACATTGTAATGATTAAGAAAAGAAAACTTTTATAAGAAAAGGATCTTGGTAGCCAAATATATTGCATTAATTTACACCAATGCCTTACTGTGCTAAAAATCCGAAGAATCAAAAAAAATCACAATAAACCCTTAACATAATTTATATGTAGGACCACGCATCGATTCCAACATAAATGAATTTTGAATCAAAACTACAATATAGCATATTTACATACCTGTAACAGGTGATCTCCAGGAACAGCAGGAATTTAGTCTTCACATATGGGTGGCGTCAGTACCAATGGAGCCCAAGTGGGAACGTTCCCCAGCACCCAACCAGAAAGATTTTGGGAGATCTCCACTGCACCTGCGCAACTGCATTCCTACCTGCCCAACTCCCTCTCCTCAGTTCTTTGTTTTCTGTGGAGCCAGCAGGAAACAAATCCTGTCACCGTAGAAAAATAGAATTTTTTATGGATAGCGTCTGCCTTCCCATCGACACTGGCACCAAAGACATTATCGGTTCCCCTTTCCTCTCTTTCTTATTTTTACTTAATTTCAAAAAAAAAAAATCAGGTGCCTTGACACCATCTTAGGCCTTAAGCCTACCATACCCTCCATCGACAGTTTGGAGAAATCAACTAGTGGTTTCAAAAAATATGCTAAATGTACCAGCACTATCTCAGCGACTGACACCCATGACTGGTGCTATGCCTCAGCCCAAACCATCAGCCACAAGATTGTCTTCTTTGTCAAAAGATGACATGGAGAGGCCTACATAACCGAGCTACTAAACTTAGGACACTCTTCCTCTCGGACGCGGTATCCTTGGCTTCCACATCGAGGGCCTCATCCTCCTCCCATGGATCCCAGATATTTGCAAAGTCCAAACACAAGTTTTCATTGAAGGAGAAACCCTCCAGAGGCAGATCTCGTTCCAGGCATCGAGATCCCTCAGGCGTTGCCCTGGAGGAGGAATGGCCTGCCAAAGTCATCAAGAGGTTCCAGGATGCTCCAAGGCCTCAACCTCTGGAGAGCTATTGGTGCCATGCTCCGGGACGGCAGCGCAAGTACCCGCCACTGATTCCCAAGCATCACCAACATCGATGGATCAATGTATATTGGTCATCAAACAGGGATTGGCAGCTCTCCTGCCAGCCTTGGTATGTATAAAACAGTTGGCGCCAGGCATCGCCACGTCGGTACTGGCACCGACATCGACACCAGTGGCGGATATGCCCATGCAGATGGCATCGACATAGCTGCCACCCATGCCCTCGTGAGTCTATACCCACCACTCCGTGTATGTCACCATTTGTTGAGATATAAGAAATAGTTATGTTTATTTTTATTTTATCCTGTTGCTATAAAGGGATCCACTGTGTCTGTCCCATGCCATTTGTGAAGACTACTGTCCCACCCATATGAGAAGACTACATTCCTGCTTGTTCCTGGAGGTTCTTTTCTATTTATAAATAGGTGTAGTAGTGAATTAAATCCCACACCACATAACTTTATGTGCTACTTTCCTTTTAAAAGCAAATTCAAACAGAGAGAAGTTAATTTCAGTAAACATCCATTGCAATACTATGTTTCAAATCGCTATCTACATTAGGGAATAAAAATCAACCAATTTTTACATGTCTGTATCCCATATGTCATCCTGTCATTCAGCAACTGTACCCAATATTTAAAGGGCCTATGAATTTAGAAATGGAGTGTCTGTACTTACTCTGAGAATTCTGATTGGTGGAAATAAATCAGCTGATGATTTGTACAAGCTTACGCATGACAGATGCTGAACCAAGACACAGAAGTCAAACTATGTGGAAAGTAAACCTCTGTAGTGGAGTAGAATGCTGCTGAATGAGGAGATCACATGGCTATTGGAGATAAGTAAAAATTGGTGTTTTTTCCTTGATGCAGATAGCAATTTGAAACAGTATAATTTCAGCAAACATCTGATGCAGTACTATCTCCGACATGGACTTGTTTTCAAAAGGAAAGTAACACATGAAGGTATGTAATGTGGGATTCAATTCACTACTATCTCCCCAGGAATGTTTGAATGGGCACGCCACCCAGATGATTGTATTGACCGCCCAACTAACTTAATCCGATTAAATGACATGACAAAATAATGAGGCGTGTAAAAATGATTTAAGTGATTTTGTAATTAATACTTAAATTTGTTAACAGTACACATATAAATAAAATATGAATGAATTAGACATTTAAATGAATTTGAAACTTGTAACAAAACACAAGCATCATATTGTATATGGAACTTCTTGAAAGACTACTAATTACACTGTCTCCTGTTTATAGTGTAGCCCACACAGCTACTCCTTCATGTCGCCCAGCTGGCAAAAATTTCTAGGGAGATCAACAACTACACTTATTATACTGTATAAATAGAAAAGACTGTAGTTTTGATTCAGTATTGATGTAGGCTGAAACTGATACATGACCCTATATATAAATAATTTAAAGTGTTTATAGGATGTGGTTTTTTTTTCTATAAATTTATGGTAGTCATCCCCAAAGTTTTGGATCATTTTTGAATACGCAAATATTTAGAGGCGGCAAAGCCTGCTGCATCACATTGTTTTATGACCCAGCTTTCTGCTTTATTGAATTTCATCAGAAGCAAAGTCTTCAAAATGGTGTCCATCAGAGATTTGTTTATTGCTATCAGTGGCATGCATGATAAAGCTACACAAACTGAAGTAAGAAGACTGGCTTATTTTGCTGAACTACAACTGTCTCCGTTGCTTCAATGCAGTACCACTGCTGCAGCACAGCTGTAAATGGTATGTGTAAAACGTGATTGAATAATCTGAGTAAAGGGCAACCTGCAAAAGGAATTCACCAGTAAGCAGAATAAATCAGACACTAGTGAGTGACATCATCTGATAGCACAGACTAGATCTTAGAGGTCAGGGGGAAAAAAAACAGCTTTTCCAGGCATTCCCACACAGCCTCTGCCTCACTAAACTCTTCAGACTGCGTACAATAATAGGCTAAAATTAAACCCAGGTAAAGCAAAAGCTATTATTTTTCCTGGGGGAAGTACGCCCTCTGTCCCCTATGTCCCCTACATTAGGGTGTGCAGATTAAAATGAAGGACTCAGTGAAGATTTTAGGTGTTATTCAGGATAGATATCTGCAATTTGATTTCATGTTTCATTGGGATTAGAGATCGTTACATGCTTTGAAACAAATATATTCTGCTAAATCTTTGTTGAATAAAAGGCCCTTATGTATTCCTCTTCATGCCCTCCTCACAAATCATCTGAACTACTATAATCTTCCATACCAAGGCTTAAAATCTTTCCATACTGTAAGACTACAATTTGTTCAGAATACTGCAGTGAAGCTACTCAAGGAAGCAAAAAGATTTAACCCATGCAACCCCTTTGCTGAGAGATCAGCATTGGCTACCTTTCTTTTTCAAATTCCATTTAAAATGTTAATCATAATTTGAATTTTAAAAAACTGATGGATTTGCCAGAATTCTTAGCTAGTCTGCTCAGTCCCTATATACCTTCACGAGTACCTCGGTCCTCCCAACAAAACAAACAATACCTTCTCACTTTAAAACCAGGCTCGAGATTACTAAATGCTTATATTTCAGTGTACTGGCTCTTTTTCTGTAGAACAGATCCAAGGGTAGCTCAGATTGGAAACTTCATTTAAGAAGTTCAAACCTAATTTGCAGACTTACTACCTTGGGCAGGCTTTCCCTCCCAGAGTTAGGCTTCTTGGTTCTGCCTTCTGGCATTTGGAGATCTGACCCTAGGAGCTATACTGTGTTTTATCCCTTGCTCCTCCTCCCAAACGTATTTTATCAGCAAACATTTTATTGTAAGAGGCTTATTTGTTGTCTTCCTGAGACTCTGTATTAACCATTTCACTTTCTAACTTTTAAAAATGTTTACTTAATCATATTTGATAATACCACATATCTCAGTACAATAGGTTTAAAAATTATGTTGTCAACAATTGTCCCAGGAAGGAGGGAGAGTGTGTCTGATTTATCCTGCTGACTACAGGGGGGGAAAAGACACATTACAAGTCAGCAACTATCCTTTCTCAGCTAATAAGCAGGATGATCAGTCACAATGAGGACTTTCATTGCAGAGGATCACACTGGTCATGAATTGGTCCTGAAGCATATGGGGAAACACAAGTAGATAGTGAGGGGAGCTGACTATCAGCTGAATAGGTGTCCTGCAACTGCTGATTCAAATGCAGTCTCACTTCGGGACATGCTCTCCAGAGAGAAGAATGTAAAGGTATTAAAGAAAGGCTCTACAAATCGCAGCCAAGGAGGAGCAGAAATATGCAACAAAAGCTCTCATCCAATGTGCTTTAAAAGCATCAAGAGTGAATTTTTTTTTAAATTTTCTATTTATGCAATTTTATAAAATATAATCCAAGCAAAAACAAATTACTTGTACAGAAAAGGAACTGGGTATTGCAAAATTCAAGGAACAAAAATCTCTTAAACTCCAATAAAGGGGCTAAAGCAAAGGAATTAAAGTATTACATAAGAATATTAGATATGCCATACTGCGTCAGACCAAGGTCCATCAAGCCCAGTATCCTGTTTCCAACAGTGGCCAATCTAGGTCATACATACCTAGCAGTTTCCCCAAAAGAAATAGGTTCCACAATGCTTGTATTGGGTCAAGCATTGATATCCTGGGTCCCTTCTTAATAATGGTTTATGGACCTTTCCTCCAGGAAATTGTCCAAACCTTTTTTTAAACCCAGCTATACTAACAGCCTTTACTACATCCTCCGGTAACAAATTCCAGAGTTTTATTACACATTGAGTGAAAAAATATTTTCTTTTATTAGTCTTAAATAAAGTGGAGTGGAGTAGCCTAGTGGTTAGAGCAACTGCTAGTACCCAAGAAGATCAAGGGTTTGATTCTCACTGGTACTCCTTATGACTTTGGGCAAGTCACTTTACCCTCCATTGCCTCGGAAGAAAAGGCTGGCAATCTACTTCCGGTGATACATTGCCAAGAAAACCCAGAGGTAGCTGGGTTGCTATGAGTCAACACTGACTTCATGGCACAAAGAAAAAAAAAAAAAAAAGTCTTAAATAGTTTACCCTGTAGCTTCATTGCATGTCCTAGTCTTTCTATATTCTGTTAACGTAAACAAATCGATCTACGTTTACCTTTCCACTCTGTTCATTAATTTATAGACTTCTATCATATCTCCCCCTCAGCCGTCTCTTTTCCAGGTTAAAGAGCCCTAACCTTTTTAGCCTTGCTTCATAGAGGTATCCTTCCATCCCTTTACCATTTTGGTGGCTCTTCTCTGAACCTTTTCTAATAACGCTATATCCTTTTTAAGATACGGTGACCAGAATTCCAGAATTGCACACAATATTCAAGGTGCGGTCGCACCATGGAACAATACAGAGGCATTATAATATCCTTTGTTTTATTTTCCATTCCTTTCCTTATGATACCTAGCATTCTATTTGCTCTCTTGGCCGCCGCTGCACACTAGGCCAAGGGTTTTATCATGTTATCCACAATGACACCTAAATCTTTTTCCTGGGTGGTGGTTCCTAATGTGGAACCTTGCATTGTGTAACCATAGTTTGGGTTGTTCTTCCCTAGGTGCATAACTTTGCACTTGTCCACATTAAACTTCATCTGCCATTTTGATGCCCAATTTATCAAGACCCTCTTGCAATTTTCCACAATCATCTTGGGTTTTAACAACTTTAGATAGTTTTGTGTCATCTGCAAATTTCATAACCTCACTGGTTATTCCACTTTCCAGGTCATTTATGAATATGTCAAAAAGCAGCGGACCTAGCACAGATCCCTGGGGTACACCACTATTCACCTTTCTCCATTGGGAAAATTGGCCATTTAGCCCTACCCTCTGCTTTCTATCTTTTAACCAGTTCCTGATCCACAATAGTACACTGCCTCCTATCCCATGACTTTAGTTTTGCCAAAAGTCTCTGATGAGGAACCTTGTCAAAGGCTTTCTGAAAGTCCAAATACACTATATCAACCGACTCACCTTTCTCTACCTGTTTATTCACACCTTCAAAAAAACATAACAGATTAGTAAGACAAGATCTTCCTTGTCTAAAGCCATGTTGGCTTCTCCCATTAAGCCATGACTATCTACATGTTCAGCAATTTTGTTCTTTAGGATGGTTTCTACTATTTTTTCCGGTACTGACGTCAAGCTCACCGGTCTGTAGTTTCCCGGATCACCCCTGGAACCCTTTTTAAAAATTGGAGTTACGTTCGCCATCCTCCAATCTTCAGATATTACAGATGATTTTAATGATAGTTCACAGATTACTAATAACAAGTCTGCAATCTAATATTTCATTTCTTTCAATGCCCTTGGATGTATATCATCCGGCCCAGGTGATTTGTTACTCTTCAGTTTATCTAATAGTTTTAATACATCTTCCTGATGTATCGATATTTCCTTCAATTCTTCCGCACCTTTAAATACCACTTCAGTCATAGGTAACATCCCTGCATCTTCCTCAGTAAAGACCGAAGCAAAGAATTCATTCAGTCTCTCCGCTATCGTCTTGTCGCCTCTTAGTGCCCCTTTAACCCCTCTATCATCTAATGGACCAACTGACTCTCTCACAGGTTTTTTGCTACGAATATACTTGAAGAAGTCTTTATTACGCATTTTTGCTTCCGCAGCAAGCTTCTTCTCATATTCGCCCTTTGCCTGCCTTATCAATGCCCTATCAATGCCTTGCATTTAACCTGCCAGTGCTTGTGCTGTCTCCAGGTTTTGTTGTTTGGCTCTTTTTAACATTTCCTGAAAGATGCTTTTTTGGCAACAACATATTAACCTATCTCTCAAGCCCACTTACAGGGGGATCCAAGAAAAGAAAATATATAATAATCATAAACACGAAAGAAAAAACACATCAACCAATCATCAGCATCTAACTAATACACTGAGAATTAATGCTAAACTAACAGAAAACTTAAGTGACAGCTGGCAGATAAGAGCTAATAAAGTATACAAGCTTGGGAGGTTAAAAAAACAAAAAAACAAGAAACCAAACATAGGTTACAAAAGGTAACTTCACTATACATTTACAAGGAAATTCAAGCAAAAATAAACCCCCCAACTGAAGAACCCCAGGCCTCAAAAGCAAAATCTCCCTCCACCACCTCTGTCTCTCCTGAGACAAACTGGGAAATATATGAACCACCAAACCTTTAAAAGATATTAACCACTTTTTGGAATACAATTTAAATAGCCATTCTTGATCCAAAGGCAATGCCAGATTGATTATGAGCACTGCCGGTGTAGTGGCTGATAAGAATGCAATAAATAATACCCGGAGTCGGGCAAAGATTCAAGCCGGTTTAATGTGCACAGACTCAGATTGCAGTAGCATTCAAAATAGTCTGAGCCCAGAGCTCAGAAAAATGACAGTTTATATACTTTTCTTCTCCAGTCTAATACAGGCAAAACTCCTCATTGGCTACTTACTCTCATCCAATAGACATCTCTGACCGGGCCCATGACTCGCTCCCCCTGCTTGGGTCACACTAGCCACGGGTCAGCAATTAGACATAACATTAAACATAATACTTTCGCTAAAGTATACAGTATATTTCGCTATTCTTGCAAGGTCAGTTAGCCACAAAGATAGTGGAAGGCATATCAGAAGCATTCTTAACAAAAGCAAAACAAAGCGAGGCCAAACATAGCAAGGCTAAAATGTATCTCTAGCCTTGGCTCAAAACACTAAACAATCTTCATAATGCTAGACAAAATATTCTTACACTGTTCAGTTTCTCTGCTATATTTTCATCCTAATTACGAGGTCAGTGCACAATCAGCAAAGATACAGTGGCGCGGCATTCTACTGAAAGAGACATCTGACTTCTAAACAATAAACAGTACCAAGGTTTAATTCTCTTATCTCCAAGAGAGCAGAACATGTTATCAAACCAGAATAGAACAGTATTTCTTTCTAACAGCAAACAGCATTCTGCAATTTCCCAAAATCAGCAATAACATTTTAAAGCAGGAGAAAAAGGGCTTCAGCAATAACATTTTAAAGCAGGAGAAAAAGGGCTTCAGACCTAGCTCTGCTACATGCTAGGCCATCACCTATCACATTCCCTCCTTTTGATTATTCACACCCGCAAGTGAGAAAGGGTGAGAATCAAATCACACATACAGCAAAATACTTCCGACTATAGTAGAGGGATCACCGTGTGGCATAGGATAGTAGCCCTACGTTGCTAGGATTCGTGTAGCTGCCTTACGTTAAGTTTAATATACGTAAGCATAAGGGGAGGAAACATGGGATACATAAACAGCCACAATCAATAATACATTTGATACAAGTGTCTTTGTCAAATCATATAGCATACCTAGTGTATAAGTGGAGGGGCAGGAGACATAGGAGGAACAAATGACATATACACTGTTCATCATAGCAATAGACCCGTTCTCATGACCCACAAAAATAAGAACCATTCCTATTTAATAGCAGCACCTGTATCAGAGGTCGGTAGCAGTACATGTCAAAAAGGTAGGTAGCACATGTTTGAAAATTAGCAACACATGTACTAAAGTCCAAAAAATCGCAGTTCCCATAACAGGAGAGGAAAGACTCTGGCGGGGGTTGAGACAAGTCCGGGTATTCACTGTTGTGCAAATACTAGGCTTGCAGGCTGCACAGGGAAGTAGGGCAAGAGTCAATTCAAAGCACCCCAAGGCTGCCGCCAGAACGAAGCAATAATAAGAATTCATAATGGGCATAGTCTCTGGAAAATTGGTGGAACCGTCGGCTTCCACAACAGGTAGCAGACGTAGAGTTGATTGTAGGTCCTCAAGCTTCTGCCGTACGTAGACCTACCAGCTTTGTGGCAGGAGTAGGGCTGTAGATTCCAAAGTATCACTGTCCTCTGGGATGTCTCAGGCTCTTAAAATATCATAGTACAGTCTCTCAGGCTATTATTGCCTCCTTAGAGCAGTTCACTTTTTAGGAGATCAAAACATTTTTGCTCTTTTTCTTTTTTTTTCAGAGCATTTGAACACAGTCTCGTAAAAGACTCAATTTCTTAACACAACACAGTCTATTTCTGATGATTTCAGCTTTCTCCAGATGCGAGGCTTACCTTCGGATAAACAAACAGTCTTGAAATAGCGCAGTTTCCAAGGGACCAATAAGTCTTAGGTCCGTGGCTGTTGTCGTAGGGTGAGGCGCAATGGAGTCTCAGGATCATTTATGGAAGTCCACGACCAAGTTCAGAAGCGGCTGCTGGAATGCAAAACTGGAGGACGTCTGTTCCCTTGACGTCCAGGAGCAAGTTGGTAAAATTCTTACGATGACGGATCTTTTCTTCGCAGCGTGAGTCGCAATGGTGCTGCAGGATTGGCGATCGAAGTCCAGGGACGACGTTCAGGTACTGTGGCTGGTTTCACTCGACTGTGGTGGATCCAGGAGTCAATCTCGGCCACTTTAACTGCTGTTGGAGTTGATAACAAGACATATGGCCCTTTCCAATACGGCGCCAGCGGTGTCTTCTTCTGCTCTGTCACCCACACAGAGGTTCCAGGCTGGAAAGGATGCAGGGGCTTGGATGGGCTGATCTCGTACTCACGCATGAAGACCCTGCAAAACAGAACTGAAAACCAATAGTGCTTATCTAGTAATTTCAGATCCTATCTGTCACACATCTCCTTTTACTCTCTATACCAGCGATGGCGAACCTATGGCACGCGTGCCAGCTGTGGCACGCGAAGGCCTTGCAGCTGGCACGCGGGAAGGTCCGCAATTAGGTTTTTTTTTTTTTTTTCAATTTTACTTGTCTGCTGCCGCTGTCGGGGCCGCCGCGGCAAAATCGAGCGTGCCGCGGGGCCCCCCTGTACCCGGCAGAGCCTGCCCTCCCCGTAGCAGCTCTCTCTTTGGAGCTGCAGTCAGACGCGCCGGCTTGCAGAGCGCGAAGGGAAGAGTTTCCCTTTCGCGACTCTGTTAAGCCCGCGGGGGCTGATGGGGACTTGCCAACAGCCCCCGCGGGTTTAAAAGAGCAGCGAGGGAGAAAAACATACCACGCGCTCTGGAAGCCGGCGCGTCTGACTGCAGCTCCCAAGAGAGAGCTGCTACGGGGAGGGCAGGCTCTGCCGGATACAGGGGGGCCCCGCGGCACGCTCGATTCTGCCGCGGCGGCCCCGACAGCGGCAACAGACAGGTTTTCTTTTTTTTTTTAATTTTCCCTGGGCTGGGGGGGGGTTAGGAGTGGTGAGGGGCTGGGCTGGGCTGGGCTGGGCTGGGGGGGGTTAGGAGGGGGGATGGGCTGGGCTGGGGGGGTTAGGAGTGGTGATGGGCTGGGCTGGGCTGGGGGGGTTAGGAGTGGTGATGGGCTGGGCTGGGCTGGGGGGGGTTAGGAGTGGTGATGGGCTGGGCTAGGGGTGTTAGGAGTAGTGATGGGCTGGGCTGGGGGGGGTGTTAGGAGTAGTGCTGGGCTGGGGGGATTTAGGAGTGGTGATGGGCACTGGGCTGGGGGGGTAGGAGTGGTGATGGACACTGGGCTGGCTGGGGGGGGGGTTAGGAGTGGTGATGGGCACTGGGCTGGCTGGGGGGGGTTAGGAGTGGTGATGGGCACTGGGCTGGCTGGGGGGGTTAGGAGTGGTGATGGGCGCTGGGCTGGGGGGTTAGGAGTGGTGATGGGCGCTGGGGGGGCTTAAACTAAAAATTGGGTGATGGGGGATTAGGACTGGAAATGGGCTGGTGGGATTAGGACTGGAAGTGGGTTGATGGGGGGTTAGGACTGGTAATGGGCTATGGGGGGGCTTAAACTGAAAATTGGGTGATGGGGGATTAGGACTGGGAGTGAGCTGATGGGGAGGTTAGGACTGGTAATGGGCTATGGGGGGGCTTAAACTGAAAATTGGGTGATGGGGGATTAGGACTGGAAATGGGCTGGTGGGATTAGGACTGGGAGTGGGCTATGGGGGGCTAGGACTGGTAATGGGTTGGGGTTGCTAGGACTGGAAATGGGCTGAGTGGAAGGGGGCTTGAACTGCAAATAGCTGTTGGGGATGGGGCTTGGAATGGAAATGGGCTGAGTGGAAGTGGGGGGCTTGAACTGCAAATAGCTGATGGGGACGGGGCATGGAATGGAAATGGGCTGAGGGGAAGTGGGGGGCTTGAACTGCAAATAACTAATGGGGAGGGGGACTTGGAATGGAAATGGGCTGAGTGGAAGGGGGCTTGAACTGCAAATAACTGATGGGGATGGGGGGGTGGAATGGGCTGTTAGGGGAGGGAGCTAGGACAGGAACTGGGCTGATGGATGGGCTAGGATAGAACTGAGAATTGGGTGTTGGGGGAGCTAAGATTGGAAATGGGCTGTGGTGGGGGCTTGGATTGAAATGGACTCATGGAGGGGCTAGAACTGGAGGTAGGCTCATGGGGGGCTTGGATTAGAAATGGGCTGAGTGGAGGGGAGCTAGGATTTAACATGGGCTGATGGTGGGGCTAGGAAAGGACTAGAAATGGGCTGATGGGAGGCTGGTATTGGAAATGAGCTTATGAAGGGACTCGGATAGGACTGGAAATGGATGGGGGAGCTAGGACTGGAAATGGACTGATGAGGGGACTAGAAGGGAGCGGATACTGGGTGGGGCTGGAACTAAAAGGGAGCTGATGTTGGGGGAGATTAGAAGGGGATGGGGCTGGGAGAATGAAATGGAGAGGGGAAAAATATTTTGTGTGTGAGGGAAGAAAAATGTACAATTGGCCGGGTATTGGGAGAGTAAGTGGGGATTGAGGATGGAGGGGTAAAATTTGAGTGGATGAAATAGGAATGAGGAAAGAGCAAAAGGAGAAAGATTAGTATGTTAAAGCGGATGTAGAGAGAGAGAATGGAAAAAAAAACTAGAAGAGAGAAGAAAGGACAAATGGACAGCAGATGATGGAGAGTTAGCAGAAAACATGAAGAAACCAGAAGAAAGTGGCTGGAGCAATTGCAACTGTGTAACTGAGCTGAGGTATTCTGTTTATGTAATTCCTTTTTGACATTGCCACTTGTTCTCTTTCCCCAGTAGGTCATGTATTGTTGTTCTCTGAAATGTATTGGTTTAATATTTGCAGTGTTGCCTTTTGATAGGTATGGTATGGTGCTTTGTGACTCCTGGTAGTGCTGTTAGGATACGGCGGGTTTGCTATTGGTTCTAAATGGGCAGTGTTTGTAGTAGTTCCTAATGTGCCTGGCGGTTGGCACTGGATTATAGTAATGTAGAAATCTTTTAGTCTGTCTTTATCTATACACTCATTAAGAGACATGTTTACTAAAAGTTAGTGTATGTTAGCATTATGCAAATATTTATGCAAATTGACGTGCTGGCACTTTGAGGAAATTCTTTGGTTTTGTGCGGCAGTTTGGGCACTCGGGCTCAAAAAGGTTAGCCATCACTGCTCTATACAATAGGCTACAGAATCTCAGAATCTCAAAAGGGGAGACTCCTAAAGACTTAGGGGCAGGGGATAAGTATATCCAATGAAGGGCTATAGGAAGAACCTGGGGCCACTGCAGGTAAACCTCTGGGCAGTTTGGACAACTTGAGTACACAATGTCCATTACTTCCAAGCAATCATGGTCAGGAGGGCCTGGACCGATGGGCAATTAGGGTGGCTGGGTTTAGAGTTTGTCGGACACTTAATTGTAAGTTAGGATTCTCACATAGCATATCTTGATATTTTAACATTCGAGCATTAGTGAGCCAATGATTTCCTTTGTGTTCCATCAGGGTTAGAACAGAATGTGGCACAGTAACTTGGAGTTCTTATCCTAAGGTGAGCTTGTTAGCTGCGCTCACTAAGAGGGCTGTGGCTGCTACAGCTCTCAGGCAAGGTGGCCAGCCTTTGGCAACAGGATCCAATTGTTTCGTCAGGTAGGCCACAGGTCGCTGCCAAGACCCAAGAGGCTGGGTCAAGACTCCCAATGCGTTTCCACTTGATTCATGGACATACAGACAAAATGGTTTCTGCACATCCGGTAGGCCCAAAGCTGGGGATGACATCAATGCTGTTTCCAATGATTTGAATGCTTTATCTTGTTCTGGGCCCCATTCCAGGGGAGATCATTCCATTCCTTGTGTGACTTGGTACAAGGATTTTGCCATGAGCGCAAAATTTGGTATCCATATGCGGCAGTAGCCTGCGGCTCCCAAGAAAGCTCGCACCTGTTTCCTAGTAGTGGGGGTTGGGATGCGGCATACTGCTTCTTTTCGCTCAAGTCCTAATTTCCGGGTTCCTTTGGACAGGTGGAACCCTAAATATTTCACTTCTGTCTGGCACAGCTGCGCCTTGGCTCTGGAAACCTTGTATCCAGCTTCATTCAAAAGGTGCAGGAGATCACTTGTAGATTGTATACAATCAGATTTGCTATTGCTGGCTATGAGCAAATCATCTACATATTGGAGCAAAATTCTTTTTCCCGGAGTTACAGAGTAGCTTGACAGATCTTGACTGAGGGCTGCACTGAAGATAGTGGGTGAGTTCTTAAATCCTTGTGGTAATCGAGTCCAAGTAAGTTGCCCTCGCCGTCCTGTGGTAGGGTTTTCTCATTCAAATGCAAACAAAAGCTGACTGGCCTCTGTCAGGCGTATACAGAAAAAGAGGCATCTTTTAAGTCCAAAACAGTAAAGTGAGTGGCTTCTGCTGGAATCAGTCCCAGGAGGGTGTAAGGATGTGGTACTACTGGATGTATGGTTTCAACTGCACTGTTTACTCGACGTAAATCTTGCACTGGGCGGTAGTCACCTGTCTCAGGCTTCGTGATTGGGAGAAGGGAGGTGTTCCAGGGTGACTGGCATTCTCTGAGAAGTCCATACTGCAATAATTTCTTCAAATGGTGATGAATGCCTTCAATTGCTGGTCTCGGGAGGGGATACTGACGCACATGCACTGGTTCTGCTGCTCCTGGCTTAAGGGTAACAAGTACAGGAGCTATATTCTTTGCTAGGCCAGATGGATTATTCTCTGCCCATACTCCAGGTGGGGCTGCAATGCTGGTAAGTATACAGGAACTTGCTGGCCTGATTGGAGATGCACTATAGAACCGCTACTCTTCTTCTCGGGGAACAGTCAGCACTATCAATCCAGCTCCTTCGATTAGGAAAACTTCCTCCACATCATTCAACTAAAGTATCAGCAAGAAGAACTGCTCTCTTCTCCATCTTACATTCATCACTTTATCTGTCACATTATCTCCACAATTCACAGGCATTCTGAACAACTTAATCGTGCTGTCATTTATGCCCGCAAATCCATCCCGCTTCTGCAAGTTCTGTTTTATATCTCCCTGGGACTGACTTGACAAAAACTGCATTTACCAGGCGCAAATTCTCCTGGGCTGCTGGATTGCATGGGGCATATACTGAGGGCTGCCTGCACTATTTGGATTCCACTTGGGGTTAGCAAAACTGATGGGTCTGAATTAGGTCAATCAAATCCTAAGGCTTCTCAGTGTAGGAGGCATAATGCAGTAAATCGTAAATCAGTAAATCAGTGGCAGGGGGGGGCGGTGGAACTGAGGAAGCTGGCCTCTAACAATGTCTGATTAAAGGATTTAACCAAGAACGGGACAAGCAGCATCTCTCCCTGTGCTGTAAACATAACGGATGTGTGTGCTCATTCTAAATAAGAATAAATTGAGCTAAAGTCCTTATAAGATTAAACTAATATTTTGCAACATGTTATAACAACAATCCTAACAAAAAGAACTATAGTTCATAACATGACGACTACATAGCTGTTGCGTATAACTGGAATAAAACTACTTGGCAAAAAACTAACTGCCAGCTGTAATCAGCTTGACTTTGCAAAAGAAATTACATTCAATTCAATTCAATTTTACAGTTTTTAGGAAGTAGATATTCAAAAAGACATTCATTCTGGATGCTTTTTCCATAAAGCGGGTGGACATTTAAAATACACATACACATTTTCCTTCCTAGTTTATTTTATTAACAATAAGCATGTCTTCTATGAGGCACTTGCTGTATCAGGAACTAAAACTCATACACGATTAACTCCTCATTCACTCAGGATTCAAAGCACTTTCAAGTTGCGATCTAGTACCGCTGGCTCGAAGCTGCAGAGTCCTGTCAGTATACGTAATCAGGGCTTCGTAGGGCGAAGGGAAAATACAAGCATTCTTTCCTATTGAAACCTGAGCTCTACAAGATTTCTGCTCACTTGATCTGCACAGGAATTCGAGTAGGAATTTAACCCTTTCCAGGCTAAGTACAATACTATCGAGATCCACAATCCTGACTAAACATTCCTATTAAATGATATATAATACATGACCATAGCAGAAGGCACATTACTATTACAAAATATTGAATAAAAACAGGTATAATTCCTTAAAATAAGCACCCATCAGCCCAGCAGCAGAACGTTGAAAACATGCCTTCATAGGGTTAAAACATTCCTCTGCACAAACACGTCTCCTGTCAGTTTCACTCTGCGCTGCAGCTGAATGAGGGAGAGACAGCTTCGTGATTTTACAGTGACTCTAGGTGTTTCTTTCTTTTACTATTTCATATGAGGTAAAGTGTCACAAATCACTCAACGGAATATAATCCTACCCTTATACTAGAAGGGAAACTCGTGGTTTCAACAGATAACAAAGACCAACTCCCAACGCTTCCTCCTTTTCACAAGCATTCTTCACACAGACAAACATGCTAGCATTTTCCAAATTCCGAATTCCCGGGCTGAAATGACAAACCAGAATTACTGAAACCGAAAGGGCTGATGGTTTCGCCCCGCGCACTACTTGCAGGGGTACTAGGATCGCCCTGAAAGTTGATCAGACTTCCTTTACCTGTTACTGTACCAGAAGTGTCTCGAGACTTTCCCAAAGCTATCTGACTAAGAACCAGAAAAATCAATACTCACCGGATCCGGTAGCTAATGCGCTGCGCAACCAATCCCTCCTTGGGTTGAATCCTGGACTCCCCTCGGGTTCGAGGTGTTGGCCGGCCAGAAGCAGCAACCTGCGGAGGCAAGGAGTAGTCTCCTCTGATACAAAAGGACCAGGGGCGCCAGAGACCCTCCTGCGGTCAGTCAGGCTCAGCTCCAGCCAGACCAAACCTGTGAGGCGAGATGTCGGGGCATATTCACTTGCATACCATCCCCCACTCGCACATTCCCGGCCAACGCACCAGAAATATGTAGTGACTGATAAGAATGCAATAAATAATACCCGGAGTCAGGCAAAGATTCAAGCCGGTTTAATGTGCACAGACTCAGATTGCAGTAGCATTCAAAATAGTCTGAGCCCAGAGCTCAGAAAAATGACAGTTTATATACTTTTCTTCTCCAGTCTAATACAGGCAAAACTCCTCATTGGCTACTTACTCTCATCCAATAGACATCTCTGACCGGGCCCAGGACTCGCTCCCCCTGCTTGGGTCACACTAGCCACGGGTCAGCAATTAGACATAACATTAAACATAATACTTTCGCTAAAGTATACAGTATATTTTGCTATTCTTGCAAGGTCAGTTAGCCACAAAGATAGTGGAAGGCATATCAGAAGCATTCTTAACAAAAGCAAAACAAAGCGAGGCCAAACATAGCAAGGCTAAAATGTATCTCTAGCCTTGGCTCAAAACACTAAACAATCTTCATAATGCTAGACAAAATATTCTTACACTGTTCAGTTTCTCTGCTATATTTTCATCCTAATTACGAGGTCAGTGCACAATCAGCAAAGATACAGTGGCGCGGCATTCTACTGAAAGAGACATCTGACTTCTAAACAATAAACAGTACCAAGGTTTAATTCTCTTATCTCCAAGAGAGCAGAACATGTTATCAAACCAGAATAGAACAGTATTTCTTTCTAACAGCAAACAGCATTCTGCAATTTCCCAAAATCAGCAATAACATTTTAAAGCAGGAGAAAAAGGGCTTCAGACCTAGCTCTGCTACATGCTAGGCCATCGCCTATCACACCGGTGTGGTGTGACCACCTCAGAACCAGAAGACTCCAATATTTCAGAAATATTAAGAATATCCATATGCTGTTAATCACCCAGAGAAGATCGGCTAGCCTCCCCCCTCCTGAATCTTCTTACCCAAAGGCAGTTAATACACTTCTACAAGAGGAGGGTGAGACTCTTCCGAAACCCCCAAAATATCAAGCAAGTAAGTTTTAAACATATCCCTTGCAGAAGTCAATGATGATCTAGGGAAGTTAATCAAGCGCAAATTAGAAGCGTGAACTTGGTTCTCTAACAGTTTAACTTCACAACATCCTTAATCAGAGAAAAAGAACGTTCCTCCTGTTGACTCACTGTGTTCGTGACGACTTCTACAGACTTTCTCAACTCAGAAATAGCGTTTGTATGTATGCTAAAACATTAGTATACACCTGGGATAATTTCTTATTAGATTGTGTTACCATCAGCTCACCAACTTTCGATATGCACTCCAAATTGTTTCCAAAGAAAAACTCTCTGGACAGTCCAGCACAAAGACGGGGAGAGACCTCCGCTCGCCCAGTAAACCTTGGCTGGGCAAACTACCCTGATCCTCACTGAAGCACTAAAGCAGAGAAATGCTCTCGCTCACCAAGTTCTCCTGGTCTTGTGTCCCTCCTGCGGCCAACATAGCTGTTCCAGACTCCAAACCTGGACCCAAATCGTGCCCAGAAATTACTCCTTTCCTTGGGGAGTCCATAAACCCTACAGCAGGACCAGATGCCCTGGGAGTTACCAGGCACAGGAATCCTTCAGGCAAAGCAGGGACATGCCACAGCTCTGGCATGAGTTCACAACCTGAGGAAGACGCCAAGCAGTCCCATCCCGGCGTTGACACAACCAGGTTAGCGCTGGCTTCTTCCTGATGACCTAGCAAACGCTGAAGAAAGGGATCAATCGGTCTAAAAGGAATCATACCAGAAGGAGTCATCTGTGGGGTAGGAGGCTTCCCGCACATTTTCCACTTCTGTTTAAACATCAAGGCAAAGACGTCTGACTCTGAGGTTGATCATACGGCCATCCTGGATCCCCGTAGAGTGAAATTTTATAAATCTGCACATGCATAAAGTATATATGTAGAGTCTTCTCTGAGCAGACTGTTAGAGTTGATCCACTTTGATAAATTTTAAAGGGAAATTATATGCACACATTTGCTGTATAGCCACACTTTGGCAAGGGTTAGTTTTGTATGCATAAAGCACAGTTACTTACCTGTAACAGGTGATCTCTGGGAACAGCAGGAATAAGTCTTCACATATGGGGTACGTCGGTACCGACGGAGTCTGCGAGGGAACGCTCCCCAGTGTCCAATTAAAACGCTTTTGGGAGCATCCCACCACGCCTGCGTGCTGCCTTCTCGCCTTTCCCAACTGCCTCTCCTCAGTTAAGTTTTAAAGCTGAGACAAAGAGAGAGAGAGAGGGGAAAGATAGAGATAGAGAGATACAACTCCTAGGGGAGGTGGGTGGGTTGTGAAGACTTATTCCTGCTGTTCCCAGAGATCACCTGTTACAGGTAAGTAACTGTGCTATCTCCAGGAACAAGCAGGAATGAGTCTTCACATATGGGGACTCCCAAGCTAAGATGCCTGGAGGAGTCCCAGCATGTTGCGAATCTGAGAGCCATGCTATTTCACCAAAACCCCAGGCATCCTAGGGATGGAGGGTAGGAGTTGAACTAAAAAGATGTGCTGTGGAACAGCTGGACCAAACAGGATGCCTAGATAGGAATCTCTGTGCAGGTGATATTTAGTGGTAATATTGAAGAGCAATAAACCAATATGGACCTCACCTGGTGGCATTGTAAAAGGGTATATGGAGGTTCATGTGGATTTGTGGATATGAACCAACAGGATATCCCCAGGGAATACCTCAATGTAAGGAGAGTTAAAACTGTGCAAAAAACAGGTTGAGGTTTGAACCCTTAGGGTGAGAAGAAACAATCCCAGTGGAACTGGGGTAGTTCAATGAGGTAGGACTTAGCGGAAAACGCAGAAGTCTCTATTAAATAAAACTGAAGCTCTTTTGACTTTAAGAGACATAGTTCTTGTAGGAGAAGGGAGCTTCGAAGATCCCTATATCCGATAACAAAGGATAGGAGTAATGAGGCATTGTAGCCTCCCATTTTTTGAAGATTCAGAAAATGTCCCTCCTAACTGGAAAGGAAAGTATATGGAGGGCTTCAGGTGTACTTAAACTGAAGGTCATGGTACAAGAACTCCTCAACTACCACAGGAAGTGGTTGGTTATGGAGAACCCTAAATATGCTGGGACAGCATGGAAGGGATAGAGAGTATCTGTCAGGTCCGTAGATATAGGGTATATATCTGTATTTACCTATCTATCTATATATATATAGGCAAGGTATATATCTGTATTTACCTATCTATCTATATATATATGGGCAAGGATGCAAATGTCCATATACATGTAAACATATATATATATAAATATATATATGTGTATACATACCCATGTCTGCACATAGGGTATGTGGAGAGAGAAAGATTTATCTAGCAACAAGAAGGGGGGTGCCTTCTTGAGAAGATATTAAAAGAATCCCTATTTCCTGGTTATGGGTAGGAAGCCAAGGGAGTTCTTTCACTGGCAAGAGAAGTCTAGAGTCTTCTGAGAACTCTAGCCCTTGAATAACCGGGAATGGAGACCTACCTGGATAATGCAGAGGAGGTTTTTAATCTGCTTACAGTAAGTCTGAATCCTTCCGTAACTCCAGCAGGTAGCTGGAGAAAAAGATGCAGTGAAATAAATATACCACATTTACCCTTGATGAGGGAACAAAGGGTATAGTGCATTTCTGTGCTCAACATGGATCACGCCATGAAGAATTGAGGATGGAAGGAAAAAACCCAGACAGAGATGGTCTATACTGAAAGAAAAGACATCTCTGGTGAAGGGGTCCCCTGGAGATGTGAAGCAAACCAGGGAATTGGATAATTCTTTAGGTCTTCCCTTAATTAAAGGCCTGTGACCTTTATTTAAGAAGCCTTCAATGGAAATGGTAAGGGCAGGGAGAACCCAGTAGGCCTGACTAGGTAAAGCCCTTCCTAACCATCTGACAATATGTGCTCTCTAACAAGGCCCCATTAGTATAGAGCTGCTCCGTAGAGATGCAGAGAGCATGTTGCAGGTTAATCAGAAGAAAACTGGTGTTTAAGAGCCAGTAGGTATCATGGACTATTCCGCCAAGCCCATGGATTGGGGAAGGCTAAGGATAGAAGGTAAGGTGATGTGTCTGCAACCATCTGGGATCTGGTGGTAAGGCCAGAAACAATTGAAATGGGAGGACAAGCTTTGGCTGCTTGGTCAGCAAGTTAGTGGTCTAACCAGTAAGAGCCCCTGCAATTCTAACTACTGATAGGGCTGCAGTAGACATCTTAGATCCCAAGATTGGGAAAGAAATACAGACCTAAGTAGGAGTGGTGAGACTCCGCTATTGTCTGGGAAGCTGCCAGGAAAAATAAGAATGCCAGGGGGAGACAACTCTGAAAGAAAACTCAGGGGCTTAAGGAAAAGCCCTCAATAAAGTGGTATCACTTCTACAGACCAAATGTCTTAGGAAGAGTGACAGAGTTGAAAAGACGACTTACTGTGGAGTAAATCTTTGATAAGTAGCATGAGAGATGCTGATACAGGAGAAAAGTCAAAGGTAAAGGCAAACCTTATTGACAGCCTGGTCAAGACCCTGCAGCAGGGGATCCACAACCTATACAGATCCCCTGCAATCCAAAGGAAGTCATTATGCTTCCTTTGCATCAGACCTTGCAGGATCTCCTATTTAGAATGTGGGAAACTCCTTTAACGGTATCCCCACCTTCTAGGGCAACTGATCTTCTATACAAGGTGCCCCCTTCTCCAGGTTTTCAAAAGCCTCAGCTCCCTCATCATTCTCTGGTTGTAGAATCAGCAATGAGGCATGTTAAGAGTACTAAGAAACACTCTTCTTATCCGCCAGGTCGTGAGTCTAAGACTTTAGATGCCTTTGGACGTCAAACTTTCCAGGCATCCATGCTTTCAGCAAGAATCCTTTGATATATTTTCTATATGGGATTATCTCTTGAGGAGGTCACAAAAAATTTATTGCTCTGGGTTGCTATGAGTCAACACTGACTTGATGGCACAAAAAAAAAAAAAGTCTTAAATAGTTTACCCTGTAGCTTCATTGCATGTCCTAGTCTTTCTATATTCTGTTAACGTAAACAAATCGATCTACGTTTACCTTTCCACTCTGTTCATTAATTTATAGACTTCTATCATATCTCCCCTCAGCCGTCTCTTTTCCAGGTTAAAGAGCCCTAACCTTTATAGCCTTTCTTCATAGGACGTCACCCATATGTGAGGACTGACTTCCTGCTTGTTCCCGGAGAAAGCGTAGTTACTCACCTGTAAAGCATAGTTATTCACCTCGGCAGGGGACATCGACCAACTTGGCTCTGGGCTCTGTCTCAGGGGCCACTGTAATAGAGAGACCCCGAGCCACCTCTCTGATAAAGTCTTGAAAAGACAAATCCTCTGGAGAAGACATCCTTTGTTTAGGAGAGGACTCCTCCTGTGGAAGAAGCATCACTGCATCGACCGACTCTTCAGAATCCTCAGAGTCCTCAGAGGAATCGAAGTATCGTCTGTCCGGATGCTCTTGCAGAGCCCGATACCCGTACCGACCGGGATCGGTATCGGGAATAACCAGTACCGGGGTATCGGTACCAGAGGGCTTCAGAGGACAGAGTATCGCATAGCGGACACCGATGCCGATGTCGATGCCACCGGTACCAGGACCGGTACCGATGGCGATGCTAGAGCCGGTACCGGTGAAGTAGTCTGTTGCGGTACCACGGGCGTCGATGCCACAAGGAAAGCCGCCAGACTGCATTCTATGGACAGAATCCTCTGATCCATCGACGCCGCCAATGCCTGGAAGTCGGTACCGGTGGAAGCCACCAGTACCCCAGAGCATGGCACCAGGAGATCTGTCGAGGCCACGCCATCGAAATCATCCTGGAACCCCGATGATGATGCTTTAGAGGCCGAAGCCTCCCGCCGGGGTAATTTTGCCAGTGCAGAATCCTCGAGGGCAAGGCCAGAGGCATCTCGATGCTTAGAAGGAGATCTACCCTTCGAGGACCGGCTGGATTTATGTTTAGTTACCTGAGATCCATGTGAGGAAGAAGAAGCCCTGGAAGACGTCGATGCCACCGAAGCTGCATCAGAGGGAAAATGGGTACTGAGCTTGGCAGCTCGGTTCTGCCGACCTCTTTTAGACATCATGGAACAGGACACACAATCTGTTATGGAATGGTCATGACCTAAACATTTTAGACACCAGTCATGGGTGTCGGTGACGGAAATAGTACCGCCACATTTTGTGCACTTTTTAAAACCTGAGGCAGGCTTTTCCATATTTAAGGAAAAAAAAGTTTTGGGCCTAAGGCCCAAAACTCAAGTGCACCTGAAGAAAAAGAACGGAAAAAAGGTTTTTGGGGTTTTTTTGTTTTATTACAAGAAGAAAAGAACAAAGACCGGCGGTAACGGTACAGCGTCGAAGAAGGCAGACGCGACACAAAAGAAATAAAGAAAAAATAAGGAAATTCTTCTGCGGTGACAGGAACACGACCTGCTGGCTCCGTGGAAAAAGAAGAACTGAGGAGAGATAGTTGGGAAAGGCGGGAAGGCAGCACGCAGGTGCTGTGGGATGCTCCCAAAGGCTTTCTGATTGGACGCTGGGGAGCGTTCCCGCACAGGCTCCGTCGGTACCGACGAAACCCATATGTGAAGACTCATTCCTGCTTGTTCCTGGAGATTTTCCATGAGGGAAAAAGGAGAGGCCTAGCAGGCTGAAGCCTGTCAGGCACTAAATAGGAAAAAATTTCCTACAGAAGAAAATATTTGTAAAAGAAAAGAAGAAGAAAACACCGGCGATACCGGTGCGTCGAGGGAAGGTAGATGCGACCACAAGAAAAAACAAAAAAATAAGTGAGAATTTTCTGCGGTGACAGGACGTCCTGCCGGCTCCGCGGAAAAACGAAAAACTGAGGAGAGGCAGTTGGGAAAGGCGGGAAGGCAACACGCAGGCGTGGTGGGATGCTCCCAAAAGCGTTCTAACTGGACGCTGGGGAGCGTTCCCGCGCAGACTCCATCGGTACCGACGTACCCCATATGTGAAGACTCATTCCTGCTTGTTCCTGGAGATGTTTGAATTTTCAAAATGCACATGTAAGACACAATCTTCCCCCCAATTCAGTCTCCGGAGACACTGCTACCAAATCTGGCTAAAATTACCCCCATTCAATATGTATGCACATAAGACTACCCACACATTGGTCGAACAATTTTATAAAAGCTCATTTCCTCAGATGACGCACTGTTTTACCTACAAAAGATCTGTACTCCATCAACTAGTTTCAGCCTTGACTACTAGAATTCCTGACCTGTTGCAACCATAGGATATGAAAACCTGAGTATTCCAGTGATGTGGCTGTACTCTTCATGCAGAGAGTCACCACTCTTTCGCAATCTAGAGTGTGAAGAGCCTCTGCATCTTTGTGCACATGAGGCTTTGGGTGAAAAAGTAAAATAGAAACAAACAGAGAAAATGAAGGCAGCTAAAACAGAAATTAGGTCTTACCTGCTAATTGTCTTTCCTGGAGATCTCTCCGGGCCAGTCCAGGAACAAGAGGGGGTTGTCAATCTTCTTCAGCAACTGAGGACTGAAATCTGAAGTTTTACAGACCTGGTATCTGGCTCCCCCTGCTGGTCGCACTTCAGTCTACCCCGGTCCAAGCAGTTAAAGAAAGAAACCATGTACAAATACTACAGAGCCCCATTCACTTAACATGCGCAGAGCCCTCGACATGTTCTTCCCCAATATTGAGCATATTGTTGTATTCTCGTTTTTTGGTTTTTTTTCGTTAAGTGTTTGCATGCTCGCATGAATGAGCTATAGCAATAGACTGAATAGTGAAATAACGTGTTGATAGTCGCCGTGGGCTGGAACCCACGACCTCTCCCTACGGGAAAACCTTATGCAAACAGTTCTGCAAAGTAACGATGCTCGGCTGCCTAACAAAATCCTTCTTCGACCGAGACCGCCTTGCAACCAGAAATCCAACAACTGTCACCGGGTGGGCCCTGGACTGGCCCGGAGAGATCTCCAGGAAAGACAATTAGCAGGTAAGACCTAATTTCTGTTTCCTGATCGTCTCTCCGGGCCAGTCCAGGAACAAGAGGGAAGTACCAGAGCAGTACCTAACCACGGGAGGGACCCGCAAGGCCCGCAATGACAGCCGAAGCCCCCACGTTTGCGTCCGCCCTGGCCAAAACATCCAACCGGTAATGTCTAGTGAACGTGTGAAGAGATGACCAAGTCGCCACTCGAAAAATGTCAGCGGGAGGAATCAGCGCATGCTCAGCCCAGGACGCCGCCTGACCACGAGTAGAGTGAGCGCGCAGACCCTCCGGAGAAGTCTTCCCCCTGGTCTGATACGCCATCACGATCGCACGCTTCACCCAGCACGCAATGGAAGCCTTGGACGCTGCTTCGCCCTTGCGAGGACCTGCAAAGAGCACAAACAGCCTGTCAGTTCTACGAAAAGGTTTAGTTCTCTTGAGGTATCTTCTGAGCAACCTGCCCAAATCCAACTTTTGCAACACAGCATCAATGGGCAAACCCTCCTGGACCCGAAAGGTGGGGAGCGAAATAGTCTGATTCACATGAAATTTGGAAACCACCTTCGGTAGAAACGAGGGAACAGTTCGCAACAGAACCCTGTCCTCGGAAAATTGAAGATAGGGAGCCCGACAAGAAAGCGCTTGGAGATCAGAAATCCTCCTCGCCGAACACAGGGCTACCAAGAAAGCCACTTTCCATGAAAACTCCCACAGTGGAATGACGTCAGACGTATGAAAAGGAGGGCGCGCCAAGGCCTCAAGAACGAGATTCAAATCCCAAGGAGGAACCACACAGCGAAGAGGACGGATGTTCTGAACCGCCCGAAAGAAGCGAAGCACGTCTGGATGGGCGGACAGACGAACCCCCCTCCGGGCCTCCCGAAAACAGGAAATCGCTGCGAGGTGGACCCGAATGGTACTGAGGGCCAAACCTTTATTCAACCCATCCTGCAGAAAAGACAGCACATGTGGCAATGAGGCGTTCCGAGGCCGGACGCCCCGCTGTACACACCAAGATTCAAAGACGCGCCACACACGAACGTAAGCCAGGAAAGTCGATCGCCGACGAGCTTGCAACAGAGTGGACACAACTGACGGCGAATACTCCCGACGAATCAGTCGGTTCCTCTCAATAGCCAAGCCGTAAGCGAGAAGCGATCCACCTCCGGCATAAGGAGCGGACCCTGAACTAGTAGATCCGCCCGCGGAGGCAGCCACCAGGGACGGTCCACTAGGAGACGCACCAGATCCGCGCACCATGCTCTCCGGGGCCAATCCGGAGCAATGAGAATCACGCGATCCCGGTAACGGGCTATCCGCCAAATTACCCTGCCGATCATCGGCCACGGTGGAAACACATAGAGAAGACCGCTGTTCGGCCATGGCTGAGACAGGCCATCGAGACCCTCTGACATGCGCTCCCTGCGCCTGCTGAAAAACCTGTGGGCTTTGGCATTGTCGAAGGTGGCCATGAGGTCCATGATCGGCTTCCCCCATCGGAGAGTCAAAGAGTGAAACACTGCCGCGTTCAACGCCCATTCGCCTGGATCCACTACATGCCGACTGAGGAAATCTGCTTGCACATTGTCTCGACCCGCGACATGCGCCGCCGAGAGAGCTATCAGATGCTCTTCCGCCCAAGTCATGAGCCGCAGACTCTCCTCCAGCAACGCTGCACTGCCGGTCCCTCCTTGCCGGTTGATGTAGGACACGGTCACCGCATTGTCCGAGAAGACTCTCACTGCTTTGTGCAGCAGAAGCGTGCGAAACTCCTGAAGCACTAAATAAACCGCTCTGAGCTCCAACAGATTTATAGAGGCGTGTTGAATCTCCGGTGGCCAAACCCCCTGAGCCAAGTTCCCCAGGCAATGAGCCCCCCAGCCCACCAGACTGGCATCGGTCGTGACAAGGACCCAGTCGGGCTGACGTAAGGGAACTCCCGCTCGCAGATGCACCGGATCTAAAAACCACTGGAGACTGACGGAGGCACTGTGCAACCGGGGCAACCGGCAATCCAGCGAATGTTCCTGAGGCGACCATCTGGACAGCAACGCCTGTTGTAACGGCCTCATGTGGGCCCTTGCCCAAGGCACCAGGTCCAAGGCCGCCGCCATGGAGCCCAAGAGCTGCAGATAACGCCACGCTGTGGGCGCCTTGAGCCGTAAGAAGCTCTGCACTTGAGACCGGATTTTCTGCACCCTTTTCTCCGGCAGAAAAACCGCCCCTAACTGGGTATCGAAAATGGCCCCCAAGTAAAGGATACGCGTAACCGGTTGCAACTGGCTTTTGTCTTGGTTGATCACCCAACCAAGCAGCTGCAGGAGACTGACGACCCGCGCCGTGGCCGTCCGGGACTCCGCCATGGATGGCGCCCGAATGAGCCAATCGTCGAGGTAAGGATGCACTAGGATACCTTCCTTGTGCAAGGCCGCCGCCGCCGCCACCACCACCATCACCTTGGTGAAGCCCCGGGGTGCCGTAGCCAGGCCGAACGGTAAGGCTCGGAATTGGAAATGACCCAGATGGACCGCAAAGCGAAGAAACTGCTGATGCTCGGCCCTGATGGGAATATGAAGGTAGGCCTCTGTAAGGTCGATAGACGTCAACACCTCTTGCGGTTGCACTGAGGCAATGACCGAGCGTAGCGTCTCCATGCGGAAGTGCGGGACCCGCAAGCAGCGGTTGACGTTTTTGAGATCCAGAATAGGACGAAAAGAACCCTCCTTCTTGGGTACCACAAAATAAATTGAGTACCGACCTGAGCCTAATTGATCCGGAGGGACGAGAACCACCACCCGAATACTGAACAACCGGCGGAGGGTCAGAGCAACCGCTGCGCGCTTGTCCACCGAACCGCAGGGAGACACCACGAAAGCCTCGGGCACCGGACGAGCAAACTCGAGGGAGTATCAGTCGCGAATGATTTCCAGAACCCACTGGTCGGAAGTTATGGTGGCCCAGGCCGATAGGAAGGCTTGAAGCCGTCCCCCCACCGGGAAATCTGCCTGGACCAACCTCACTTCATTGTGGCTTTTTAGCGGCCTGCTGCTGGGACCCGAAGTATCCCCTCCCGAAACTCCGAGCCCCCCGAAAGGACTGACCCCGGGCCGGAAAGCGACCCCTCTGATAAGGGGCAAACCGGGAACCACGGAACCTGCGAAACTCTCGAGACGCCCCTCTGTGTGAAGGGGCCGATTTGGAAGGCTTCTGCCGGTCTTCCGGAAGCCGACCACCCTTAGAATCTCCAAGATCCTTTACAATCTTCTCTAAAGCCGCTCCAAAGAGCAGCAAGCCTTTATAAGGGAGTTTACTGAGTCTCGCTTTGGAGGAGGCATCCGCCGACCAATTACGCAACCAAAGAAAGCGACGAGCAGCGACTAACGTAGCGAGGGACTTGGCGGAAATGCGCACAAGATCATAAAAGGTATCAGCTAGGTAAGCAGCCGCTGACTCTAGCTTTGCGCCCTCCTCCTGTTCAGGGCAAGCAGAAGACGCCCCCTGAATCCACCGAATGGAGGCCCTGGAAACAAATGCCCCACATATAGCCGCTCGCAACGATAGAGCACAGGCCTCAAAGGTCTGTTTCAACAATGCCTCCAGCTTTCTGTCGTGCAGATCCTTGAGTGCCGCACCGCCTTCTACCAGGATGGTGGTCTTCTTGGTGACCACCGTCACCAAGGCATCCACCTTAGGCAACTTCAACAATTCGAGCTCGTCCTGCGGCAAAGGATACAAACAGGCAATAGCCCGCGCTCCTCTCAATGAAGCCTCTGGGCATTCCCACTCAGATTCCACCATCTGCTTCATGACTCTGTGCACAGGAAAACACCGTTGCTCCGATTTAAACCCCTGCAGTAGGGGATCCTCCAAGGGAACCTCCGAAGCCGCTGGTAGGGCAATATTGAGCGCTGACAAAGTCTGGGTAATGAGGGCCCCCAATTCCTCCTTCCGAAAGACGCGAAAGGTGTTGGGATCCTCGCCAGCGCCCAACTCCGCATCATCGAAGTCAGGAGACCACTCCAAACCTGAGTCAGAGAGGAGTTCGCCTTCCTCCACCCCTGGGAGGTCCGAGAAGTCCAGAGGAAGCTTGTCCTCACCAACCGCCGCTGCGGGAACTAACTTAGAGGGACCCTCGCCCGGATCCGTTAGAAAGGGCAGAGAGTTGACACCAGGGGCAGCCACCGGGGCAGAGGTCTTAAGCTGGGCCTGCTGCCATTTGATGCAATAAGCCTGATGAAGGGCTAAAATAAAATCCGCAGAAAACACAGACTGCAAACCCTGCAAAATATCAGGTAGTGACTGTGGGGGAGCATCCTCCACCTGCCCTTGCCGCTTTGATTTTGCCCTCTTTTTTGCCGGTTTGTCCTGAGACAATAAAGGCACTTGAGCTGCCTCAGAAATGGCTGCCGTTCCCGCCAAAACTGAGGTACTCTGAGAGCGGTCCTCCGAGGAACCCTCCATGAAGAGCAACTCCAGAAGACCCAAAAAAGAGAATCTGACAGCGGAGCAAGGCACCAGCAGCCCCGTGAAGGAAAAAACAACCCCGCAGAGAAAAAACGCGCCTAAATCGGCACGGAGCACTGCCGCGCTGAAAGGACCCGCTGAGTGAGCAACCGCCGGCAAACACGCTGCCCCGACAAGCCTCGCAGGAACAAACACAGGGAAAAGGTACCTTGCAGGAAAAGAAGAACACTGCAGCTACAAATTCAAGTCGGCTCTGACACCCACTGCTAGTGGGAAGACGCCGAGCACACCGAGGGCAGCAGGAAGATATCTGGGGCTCCCAGCACTGCACTGCTCCCTCTCTCTCAAGGATCAGAGGCGATTAAGAGACAGGCTCTGCCTCTATCAGCCCCGATAGCATCTGCCCCCACAGATGCTGGAGAAGCTCTCCTTTGACGGGGGGGGGGACCCTGCTAGGGCTCTACCCAGAAAAAACAGGAAGAAAGAAATAAAAGAATAAACTCTCTGAAGAGGAGCCAGCCAGGAACGTCCCTGCCAGCTGCTGAGGACTGAAAAGACTGAAGTGCGACCAGCAGGGGGAGCCAGATACCAGGTCTGTAAAACTTCAGATTTCAGTCCTCAGTTGCTGAAGAAGATTGACAACCCCCTCTTGTTCCTGGACTGGCCCGGAGAGACGATCAGGAAAACTATATGGCCTATCCAGTCTGCCCATCTACACAACTACTAAAGCTCTACAATACTTTTTTCTCCCCAGTCTACCCCCTTTCAGTTTCGTCCCATGACCCCTTAATTCAGGGATCGAAAAATCCTGGGCACTGGGTTGACATGGTGCCTAGAAATTACACCCTGGTGTCTGAAATTTCATCTCCCTGGAAGTGTTTATTACGCAGTGCCTCACTTTTCTCCAGCGTGATAGACACTGGGTGAACAGGGAATCATTCTCTCACCATTTCTGCTGTGTTGCTGTTTGCGACTTTGTTTCTTCATACCGCAATCAGCTCTCTGCAGTTTCAAGTTTATTTACTTAGCTAGGCTTATATACCACTTTTCTATGAGTCAAAGTGGTGATATATATAGATATATATTCCCTTGTCCCCACAGGGCTCACAATCTACATTTTTGTACCTGAGGCTCTTTGTCAAGAGCCAACTTCAGTTTGAAATAAGCATGGCCTTTTTAGTGCATCCACAAACAGCAACAGCAAGAAACACCAGGTGATGGCTGGGGGGATACAATGAGAGGGAGAGATAATGGATGGAAGCGGGAGGGGGGGTGGGACTATGAGAGGAAATGGCATTGGGTAAAAGGGGGTACTAAGAGAGAGACTCACTGGGTGGTGGCTTGGGGGGGAGGCTGAGAGAGAGAGGGTGATGATGGGGAGAGCTGCGAGATTTTTTTTTTTTTTTTGCTCTATGTATTACCAGGCCATAGTGATATGTGAAGCAAAACAGAAAACTGCCTCAGGTACAGCTATAAAGGGACGCCAATATGCTGTAGACAATCCGTTCCAACTTTGGTAAACTTACATTGCTTACTCCCATACATGCTCTGGTCATAAACAGACATGATTACTGCAACTTGCTATTCTGTGAGTTGTCACAATCCTTACTTAAACGTCAAACTATCCAATCAAGTTAGTAACCCACTCTAAGAGGTTCAACCATGTCACAGCACTTCTAAAGGATCATCACTGGTTACCAGTTTATTAAAAGATAATATATAAGCTTTTGACTTTAGCCCATAAGGCTTTCTATGTGGGCCTTTCTAGATACATTTCCAATCTGTTAATACCATATGTTCCGTCTTGGGCCCTTCATTCACTTCAGCAGAATAGACTAGTGTTATCTTCAACCTCCATGACCTATCTTGATATCAAATGACAAGCTGCCTTTTATTA
Source organism: Ichthyophis bannanicus (assembly GCA_033557465.1). Classification (NCBI taxonomy): domain Eukaryota; kingdom Metazoa; phylum Chordata; class Amphibia; order Gymnophiona; family Ichthyophiidae; genus Ichthyophis; species Ichthyophis bannanicus. The sequence goes on along the minus strand of CM066032.1, from coordinate 515,850,550 downwards.
CATGGCACCTTTAATTCTATACCAAATTTAAAACTACCTTAAAAACTTTCTATTTTGAACAAACTTTTAGGGACTCCTGAAGGGTCAGGGCTGGCTTTCGGTGGGGGGTTATGTTTTCAGGGACTCCCTCCTCAACCAGAACTGTAACTTTTATTCTTACCTTTGTTTGTTAATTATAAATCACTGTAATGTTACCAATGAAGGGCAGTATAGAAAATACAAATGGGAGATGGAAGAGGAATCACCGCCATCTGTTTGCACTGTATAATGGCACGATAAGGGTCTGATTTATTAGGCTTTCTTTTCCCATAAAAAAAGGAAGAAAAATAGGCTCTTAAAAAAGGAGCTACGATATACCTTTTCTTTTTGAGAGAAGCACTGATCAAAGTTTCAGTGGCCAGCACCTAAATTTGTAAGCTGGCTCCTAGATTCCACGAAAATTTGTCAAGGACTGCCTTAATTCCAGAGCTTCCTTTCAAATGCATCTATATCATATCTCCCCTCTCTTGCTCTTCTTCCAAAGTATACATGTATAGATCTTTATCTGCTGTCATATATTATGTTACTATATAAAGAATATGACAAGGGCATCCAGTCATTGCTGCCGCCACCACAAACACTGACAAATGTGTGCCTCCTCCTTCCCCACCCTCCACTCCTCGCTTTGCCCCCTCAAACCTTGCATTTCAAGATGCAGTGATGAAATTGCATTTGTGCTCCATTTAGAAGGTTTAAGGAGATGGTTTTGTGAGCCGACTTAAGTCTACACTGCAGTTCTAAGGATTAGCAGCTTTCTTGACTGGGCGTTCGTGAATTTGTATGCTATCAGGTGAATCAAAATAAGGTTCCTATTTACAAAGCTATTTTGCTCAAATGTATTTTCACTGTGGAATAAGAGAATAGCCTTAACTGATGTGAAATGAGCATGGGGAAAAAAAGGTAAGACAGGTCAAGTTTTTCCTTCCCACACCATAAGGAAGCCTTTCAGCTGTGATTGGAGAGCTCCTTGAAGAAACTAAGTCACCTTCAACTTCTCAAGAGAAATAGAGAGATACAATTGTCTGTTCATCATCCAAACTATCAGGGCAGGACAAGCCCAAAGGTATCCGATGTCCTAAGCAAACCTTTTCAGCCATGTGTGCCGCGCCCCCCGCCCCCCCCCCCCCCAGGCAACTCAAGGCTTTAGAACCCGTGCACCATAGTTCAACATCTTTCTTCTAATATCCTCCCCCCAGAAACTGAACATCTTTTCCTTTCCTTCTTCCCTGTGGTCTGCCTCTTCAAACCTTCCAGCTGAGGCTCTTTTATTCAGGCATATCGGTGCTTAAAATTAACCCACAGTGGAGCCTAGTGCTCAAGTGTGCTGGAAGCCCCTACTGGTCTTGCTCGCTCTGACATGTGCTTCTGCTCACATAGAAGGAGTGACAAAGGTTTCCAGCACCCTGGTCTGTGAGGTTCCACAATGGATTCATTTTCAGTACTAACATGCCTGAATACAAGGAAAAAAGAACTGTAGCTAAAAGGTTTGAGGCAGCACTCATTCTGCAAATGTTTGTGAGGGGATGACCGTGGCTGAAAGGTTTAAGGGGCAAAATGGGGAGTGGTGGGAGGTAGGAAAAGGCACTTGTTGTTCAGTGTTTGTGGTGGGAGGGATGGCCGGCTACAGCAGAGTTTGGTGCCTTCTGCTGTTGCTTTTGCTTCAGTGCTGCACTGTAACCGGCTACCCCCTACACTTGTGCCACCCTTGGTGATCGCCTAGCGGAGAGTCAGCCTTGTGTTGGGGCTAGCAAATGGATGTATCAGTGGAGAACCCTTCCCTGGTTCTGGGTAATCAACAAAGACGACTGAATTAAGTCAGAATTTTGACCGAGAACTGATATGACCCAGAAGAACATAATATCCCCGTATCTAGCTTCATTCAACATACAAGAAACTCCATCTGGAGAACGTAATATGTGGGGAGATAAATAACATGCAATGCATACAAGGGGATCTAAGAATATTTCTGAGGAAATGTTTAGATGCTGTTATTTCTGCCAAAGAAAGTGCTACAAAGTACTGACTGAAAAGATGTTCAAAACTTTTGCAACTACCCTGATCACTGTTTTCTTACTCTGAATCTGCTAAGATCAGCCAGTAAATAGTAATTATGCAATAAAATGTTCAAAGGGGTATTTAACTTTGTACCATGCAGAGGCTTGTCAATTTCTGTTCAGGTAGAGGAGTCACTGAAACAGATTTGACAAGGAGTGACTAAACCTCTGCACACAACCATAGAACGCAGCCACTTGACTCCCTTGCCAGACAATTGCCTGTCAAGGCTCAAAGCACCACTCTTAAGCAGAGGAGGAAAAAGCACATAAAAATCAACCACCTGGAATTACTTCTTTGAAATATAATTTCTCCAGGACCAAGCAGGAAGTCAGTCCTCACATATGGGTGTCATCGGCGCCGATGAAGCCCCAGCGGAGCATTTCCCCAGCTTTCTATGAAAGCCTTTGGGAATGCAGGCACGCATGTGCGGTTCCCTTCCTGCCTAAAGGTGCCATCTTACCTCAGTCTCTTTTTTTCCCGAGAAGCCCACCGGACATGTGTCCTCCCGGTTAAGATTAGATTTTTTTTGGCGATTATCGCTATTTTTTCTCCCGGTTCGATGCCGGTTCCCCTCCCGCCGGGTTCAGTACACCGGTATCGAACCCGATTCTTCTTTTTCGGTTTTTGCCTTTCGTGGCTGGCGTTCGCACCATTTTTTCCCTGGAAGGCCGGTCTTTTGACCTCGCGGGGACTCTTTTTTCCCCAATGGCTTCCAGTGGCTTTAAGAAGTGTGATCGGTGTAAGAAATTAATGTCTCTCACCAACACACACGACTGCTGTCTCCGGTGCCTCGGCCCTGACCACGACCCTAAATCGTGCGGGCCATGTGGGAAGATGTCTTCCAAGGCACTTCGAAGTCGGCAGCAGCAAAAGGAAAGGCTTTTCTCGGACTCAGCCTCCGGCCGGGCCCGGACCTCATATGAGGCCTCGACATCTCGGGATTTCGATCCCGAGCGCCGTCGAAGCTCCTCGGACAGGGGGTCCCCCGACCGGGAAGGTAAGAGAAAGAAGCGGCTCGTGAGGGCGTCGGAGGAGGAGGTCCCTGGCTCCTCGAGGGCCAGGTCTAAGACCCCCGACCGACGCCCCGGGCCCGTGGACCAAGAGAAGCCTGCCAAAGTTCCTCGCATGGAGCCAGAGTCTGCTGGACACGTAAACCCCATAGTCCTCGAGGACTCTCCTCCCAGGGAGCCGCCGCCGGGGCTCAAGTCGGTGGCTGCTGCGTCTCCCGAGCTGAGTCTCAGGATGACAGCCTTGGAGAGCAGACTGTCTGCCTTCATGGAGCAGCAGCGGGCACTGATTGCCAGCCTGTCTGGCGCATCTGCCCCGACCACCAGGACATCAACTTCGAAGTCGACCCCGGAGACCGAGCCGATACTCGAGTCCATCATGGCTCGAAGTCGTCCTTGGTCGCGGTCTCCCTCAACCTCCCGTTCGGGACCGAGGGCGTCAACGCCGGTGCCTCCGGCATCGGGGCGGGTGCTCCAGGGCCCTGCGGGGTCGGGCCCCGATTCCTCATCGGACGAGTCCGCCTGGGAGACGGAGGACGAGGAGTCTCCCGATACGTTCAAGACTCGGTGCGTCCCGTCGGACTCACCGCAGTCTGAGCCCCGGAGTAGATCCCCTCCGGAGGATACTCGGTTCTCGGAGTTCGTCCGGGATATGGCCACTGCTTTGGCTATTCCGGCGGATCCCGAGGAAGAGTCTCGAGCTGAAGAGCTCGAGGCGCTGAAGTATGACTTTCCTCCGAAGGAGGCCTTTACTGTCCCGGTTCCTCCGATGCTGGAGCGGCTCCTCTTCCGAATGTGGGAGGCAACGGCCTCGGCCCTGGTTCTCAGCAAGCGAGTCGACTCGATCTATCGACTCAGAAAGAGCCCTGGTCTTCAGAAGGCACAGCTACTACACCATTCTATGGTTGTGGAATCGGCCATGCATCGACTGAAGAGCCAGAAAATGCGCTCCGTGGTGCCCCCTGGCAGGGAGGCCCGAAACCTCGATGGCGTCGGTAGAAAGTGCTTCCAGGGCTCGATGTTTGCTTGCCGTGTCCAGTCGTACCAGCTGTACATGGGCATGTACTTGCGGGACCTGGCCAAGGAGTTGGTCGTGTTCTCTGCTGGTCTCTCCGGGGAACCCTTGCAGAGATCTAAGTCCTTGTCCTCAGGGATTCGGGACTGCTCGAAGTTCATGTCCCGCGCCGCCTACGATGGCTTCGAGGCTTCGGCCCGAGTTGCGGCAGCCAGCATCGAGGCTCGACGCCAGGCATGGCTGAAGTCATCGGACCTTGAGCCATGGGTTCAGGATAAGTTGGTCGATGTCCCTTGCCAAGGTGAAAACCTTTTTGGCAAGCCCATGACCGAGAAGGCCGCTCAGCTCGAAACAGAGCACCTTACACGGTCAAGGCTGTCTAGGAAGACCTCTGCCCCTTCTCATAAAAAGAAGGGCTCAGGTAAAAAGCCCTTTTACCAGAGGAAGGGCACTGCCTATAAACAGTACCCTCAATATCAGGCTGCCCAAGCTGCCCCCCAGGGTCAGCAAGCCAAGGGGCAGGGTAATGGGCCCCGTAGGCAGAGGACCCCCAAGCCTCCAGCCCCTGCTACCACTCAGCAGGGTGGGGGTTTTTGACTCCTTGAGCGTAGCCTCTCCTCCCCTGCTCTCCCAACCCTGCACAGGTCGCCTCGCCCTCTTCACCCACCAGTGGCCCCTCATCACCGGGGACAGTTGGGTGTTGGACATAGTCCACAAGGGCTATGCCCTGCATTTTCACCAACTGCCTCCACCATATTTTCCAGGGGAACCTCCAAGGCCTCCCCTGCACACAGACCTTCTCCTGCAAGAGCTTCAAGGTCTGTTGGTGGACAGGGTGGTGGAGCCTGTGCCTCCCCCCTTACAAGGTCACGGCTTCTACTCCAGATATTTCCTGGTACCCAAAAGAACCGGCGGCCTTTGACCCATTCTGGACCTCAGGAACCTCAACAAGTTCCTGGAAAAAGAAAAGTTCAAGATGCTTACTCTTGGAACACTTCTGCCCTACCTCCAGCAGGGAGATTGGCTATGCTCCTTGGATCTAAAGGATGTGTACACTCACAACCTCATTCATCCAGACCACAGAAAGTACCTAAGGTTCATTGTGAGAGGAAACCATTATCAATACAGAGTGCTGCCTTTCGGCCTCACCTCCGCCCCCAGAGTCTTCACAAAGTGCCTAGCAGTGGTGGCGGCCTACCTGAGAAATCAGGGCATCTTTGTCTTCCCCTATCTGGACGACTGGCTCATCAGGGGTCAGACATGCCAGGAGGCCAGACAGGCCACCCTGAGGACTATTGCTCTTCTTCAAAGATTGGGGTTTGTCATAAACTTCGCAAAGTCCACTTTGCTCACCTCCCAGAACTTGGAGTTCATAGGAGCAAGGCTGGACTCTCTGCTGGCGAAAGCTTTCTTGCCAGAAGACAGGGCCCACAGGTTGATAGCCTTGGCAACTCAATTTCTCAGCAGGTCACTGGTCTCTGCCAGGCTCTGCCTAAGACCTCTTGGCCACATGGCTTCAACAGTACATGTGACCCCCAATGCCAGGCTCCATATGAGGCCTGCACAGTGGTGCCTTCGGACTCAGTGGTCACAGGCCACAGGCAGCCTCAGAGACAAAGTAAGGGTGTCTAAACAATTTCTGAACTCCCTCAACTGGTGGCTACATCCACCCAACTTACTGAAGGGTGTGCCCTTTCAGATTCCTGGGCACACGGTGGTACTGACCACCGATGCCTCCCTGCAGGGCTGGGGAGCTCATTGTCTAGACAAGTGCACCCAGAGCCTCTGGTCTCCTTGGGAGGCGGCACAGCAGATCAATCTCCTGGAACTCAGGGCTATTCGCCTAGCTCTCAAAACTTTCACGCCTGCCCTGGCTCATCATTGTGTCCTGGTTCAAACAGACAACCAGGTGGCCATGTTTTATGTGAACAAACAGGGCGGGACTGGGTCCAGGCTCCTTTGTCGGGAAGCCCAAGACCTTTGTTCCTTTGCCCTAAAGCACAACATGCTCCTCAGGGCTGCCTATCTTCCAGGCCAGGACAATCACCTGGCCGACAGATTGAGCAGGATTCTGCAGCCCCACGAGTGGAAGCTGCATCCTTCAGTAGTTCAGAAGGTCTTCCTAAAATGGGGTCTCCCTGTGGTAGATCTCTTTGCCAGTCCACTGAACAAGCAACTGCCGAAGTTCTGCTCCAGGCAACCGCATCCTCTGAGGATAGCAGCGGATGCTTTTCTGATTCCCTGGTCTCAGGGCCTCCTGTATGCGTTTCCTCCCACGCCCTTGGTGGCCCGGACTCTCTTCAAGATTCTTCAGGACAAGGCCTCTGTCCTGCTGGTGGCCCCCAGGTGGCCGAGACAGCCTTGGTTTCCACTTCTGCTTCAACTGGCGGTGGATCCTCCAATGCCCCTGGGGTTGCAACCCAACCTTCTCTCACAGGAGCAGAGTTCCTTTCTGCACCCCAATCTCAAAGCTCTCAATTTGATGGCCTGGAGGCTGCAAGGGTAGTTTTGGCTCCCTGGGGCCTACCTCAGGAAGTTGAGGAGGTTGTCCTAGCCTCTAGGAAACAGTCCACTAGGAAAACCTATGCTCTCAAATGGAAAAGGTTTTCTGTGTGATGTCAGCTACGTACAGAAGATCCTTTCTCCTGTACTGTGCCAGTAGTCCTTCAGTACTTACTGCACTTATCAAATCAAGGACTTAAGTCCAATTCTGTTCGGGTCCACCTCTCAGCTCTAGCAGCTCACCACTCACTGGTGGAGGGACATTCTCTCTCCGGTCACCCCTTGGTGTCCCGCTTTCTCAGGGGCTTGCTTTTGCTCAAGCCTCCACTCCGTCCTCCTGCCCCTGAGTGGGAGTTGAATGTGGTCTTGCAGCAACTGACTCGCCCACCTTTTGAGCCGATGGCTACTTGTCCAGTATGCTTCCTATCCTGGAAGACACTCTTCCTGATAGCCTTAACCTCGGCTAGGCGAGTGAGTGAGCTTCAGGCCCTGGTCTGTGATAGGCCTTACACCAGGATTTATAGGAACAGGGTAGTCCTCAGGACTCATCCAAAGTTCCTTCCAAAGGTTGTCTCCTCTTTCCACCTCAATCAGGAGGTGGTTCTTCCAACATTCTTTCCTAGGCCTCATGCAAGTCAGGCTGAAGCAGTCCTGCATACCCTGGACTGTAGGAGGGCCTTATCCTTCTACCTTGACCGTACGCAGGGGCATAGAAAGGCTACTCAGCTCTTCATATCCTTTGACCCCAATAAGTTGGGGTTGGCTGTGTCCAAGCGTACCTTATCCATCTGGGTGGCTGACTATCACCTGGGCTTACAAGGCGGTTGACCTTCCTTTGCAGGGTCGGGTTACGGCCCATCGAGTCAGGGCAATGGCTGCCTCAGTGGCTCATCTCCGCTCTGTGCCCTTGGTAGACATCTGCAGGGCTGCAACTTGGTCTTCAAGCCAGACTTTTGCAGCCCATTACTGTCTGGAGCCGTAGGGACAGTGCTTTTGGCCAAGCAGTACTCCGGAATCTCTTTGAGGTTTAGGCAACTCCTGCCCTCCTGCCCTCTGTTGGGCTACCGGTGGAGGTTGTGTCCTTGAAAAGCCTTTCTTTGCTGCTGGGACTAGAGGGAGTTCTCTTGTTCAGCCTGGGTTCCTCGGTAGCCCAGAGCTAGGGAGTCACCCATATGTGAGGACTGACTTCCTGCTTGGTTCTGGAGAAAGAGTAGTTACTCACCTGTAACAGGTGTTCTCCAGGAGCAGCAGAAATCAGTCATAAGAACATAAGATATGCCATACTGGGTCAGACCAAGGTCCATCAAGCCCAGTATTCTGTTTCCAACAGTGGCCAATCTAGGTCATATGTACCTAGCAGTTTCCCCAAGAGACACAAGTTCCACAATGCTTGTACTGGGTCAAGCATTGATATCTTCGGTCACTTCTTAATTATGGTTTATGGACCTTTCCTCCAGGAACTTGTCCAAACCTTTTTTAAACCCAGCTACACTAACAGCCTTTACTACATCCTCCGGTAACAAATTCCAGAGTTTGATTACACATTGAGTGAAAAAATATTTTCTTTTATTAGTCTTAAATAGTTTACCCTGTAGCTTCATTGCATGTCCCCTAGTCTTTCTATATTCTGATAACATAAACAATCGATCTACGTTTACCCGTTCCACTCCGTTCATTAATTTATAGACTTCTATCATATCTCCCCTCAGCTGTCTCTTTTCCAGGTTAAGGAGCCCTAACCATTTTAGCCTTTCTTCATAGGAGTATCCTTCCATCCCCTTTACCATTTTGGTGGCTCTTCTCTGAACCTTTTCTAAAATCGCTATATCCTTTTTAAGATACGGTCCTCACAACCCTCCCTCCTCTCCTTGGAATTGCAGTTGTACATAGCTTATTTTTTCTTTTTTGTGTGCTATTCTTAGCTATGTCATTTGACTGAGGTAAGATGGCACCTTTAGGCGGGAAGGGAACCGCGCATGCATGCCTGCATCCCCAAAGGCTTTCAGAGAAAGCTGGGGAAATGCTCCGCAAGGGCTTCATCGGCGCCGATGACACCCATATGTGAGGACCGATTCCTGCTGCTCATGGAGAACACCCGTTACAGGTGAGTAACTACTCTTTATTGTTTATTTATTTATTTTATTGTTCTTATATACCGCACTCTTAAAAATCAGCGCGGTTTACATACAACAGTATTGTGCTAATAAGGCACTTACAATGAACAGGACAATTGAACTTGGATTTCAACTGGGAGTAACTTTGTACACATTTCAAATTATCTACAATCTGTATCTACAATATGTACATTCATTGACGTGATTCATGTGTTCATGGCTAGGTTTATGCTCGGGGGTGTCAGGTTAGAGGGCTGTGAGAGAAAAAGATGGTGTTTAAGCACTTTTCTAAATTGGGCTAGATCTGTTATGGCTCTGATAGGTGCTGGGAGTGCATTCCAGCAGCTAGGGGCATAAAACTTAAAAGCTCTGTTCCTTGTTGCCTTGGTACATTTTGTTATTTCACTGGGGATCAATAGGGTATTGGCTGTGCATGCTCTCCTTTCTCTGTTTGCTGCAATGGGATGGACAACGTCCATTATGGCTGTGGGGGCTAACTTGTTGATGACCTTGAAGGTAATGATGACTACTTTATAGGATAGCTGTGAGTATATTGGTAGCCAATGTATGTCCCTAAGGACCGGGGTGATGTGATCACCTCTGGCGGCTCCACTCAGGACGCGTGCAGCAGCATTCATAGCTAACTGTAGGGGGTTTAAGGTGTTTTTGGGTAGACCCTGAAGGATTACATTGGCATAATCAAAGTGGGGAATCATGGGACAGTACATGTGTCATGCGCCAACCAAAAATTTATACTGGATGCACCTGTAGTCAATACTAAGCTTCTCCACTTAAATTGACTCATTCACTAATAGACAGAACAGAGAAACCAGTTCAGCATACCGTGACCAAATAAATTTAAAAAAAGACAGGATCAGATGATACTACTGGAATTTCAAACCCTCTGGAGTTAATACATGTTGATGCAAAGATTAATCCTGGGAGAATTCTGTGCAAAAAAATTAAAATTCTGCACAGTATTTTAAAAATTCTGCATGCTGGACTTCCGGTGACGTCATCGGGTTTCATGGTGGGGCTGTGGAAGGGCTCTGCCACAAAAGCCTGCCAAAGTGGAAATAGCGCATCCCTAGTAGCGATCGAACAGCGATGCAATGAAGGGGCAGCGAGTGGCGTTCCCCCAAAGCAAAGCAGATGAGTGAAAGAGCCACGGTAATCGCCAGAGGAGCCATAAATTGAAGATCGCGGCAGCGAAGAGGGGGACCACGTAGTACAGGTGAGCGGCGGGCGAGTAGCGGAGATAGCATGGCGAGCAGGAGTGTTGGGGAGAGCATCGGAGAAGCACAGGAGTAATATCAGGAACTGTGCAAGAGATCCGGCGGGAGCGGGACTCCGGAGCAGGCAGCTTTGTGGGCTAGAAGCCAGGAGGAGTGAGCCGGGAGATTGCTGCTGAGCTGCGGCAAAGGACAGCAGTGAGGAGTCAACTCGGGGAATGGGGGGGAGTAAAGAGAGGAAAAATGCGGCAGGAGGATCGGAGGGGAAAGGAGGAGCAGAGACAAGTGCTCAGCAGCGGACAGTGAAAATAGAGTGGAATCCAGCAGCAGAAGGGAAGAAAAGAGAGCTGATAAGGGAGCTTGTCACAAAACGAAGTAGCAAGAAGCCACTCACAGCACTAAGCAAGGTACCTGATATCAGAACTCAAAGGTATTAACAAAAACAAAAATAAATAAAAATAACTTCTAAAGATACAAAAGGACAATAGAGCAGCCTGAAAGAGTGAACAGTAAAGAAGACAAGAAAAGTACCACTGGAATAGGCCAGTTGGCACAGACCGGGGAAGGAGGAAGCTGAGCAAAGGAGACAGGGGGAGAAAGTGCATATGGAGAAAGCAAAGGGAGGGATGTCCGCCAAGAAAAAATTGGCAGAATTCTCCTCGTCTTATGCGACATCAAAAGGAAGAAATGAGGGGGAGAAGGAAAACCCCATGGGGGCGGCTCAGATGGACGAGCAGAAGGATGAGATGGGGGGGGGGGGTGGCGGATCATGTAATCTGGGTGTAGCAGATATGATTAAGATGTGGTTGGAGCAGCTGAAAGAGGAACTCAAAATGGAAATCAGTGGAGTCAAAAATGAGCTAAAGGAGACTTTGCAATCTTTAAGACAAGACATCGTGGAACTGGGATCCAGGGTGGAAGAAATAGAACAGCAGATAGAACAACAGGGGGAAGCAACAATGGATTTACAAAAAGGATGGGAGGAATTAAAGCTCACCCAGGAAGAACTGAAAGAAAAAACTGAGGACCTGGAGGACCACTCACGGAGATGCAACATTAGAGTGAGAGGCATACCAGAGGACGCCAAATATAACAACTGTGAAGCACTGATTACTAAATTCTTTGGACATGTGTTACAAGCTGCAGCCCTAGAGGAGGGAGTAGAAGAAGAACCTCTGCAAATAGAGCAAGCGCATAGGGGGCTGGGGCCCATAATCAGCCAAGGGACATTGTGGTATGCCTGAACTCATTCAAGATTAAAGAACACCTCTTGCGGGCCTCCAGGAAATTGGGACATATCAAGTGGGAGGACCATGCGGTGGAACTGTTTCAGGACCTGTCCCTTGGAACGCTTCAACGTCGGAGGGAGCTGAAGAAGGTGACAGCTTTTTTGAGGAGGGAAGGGATGCGATACAGGTGGTTATACCCCTTCGGGTTATTAATAACTGTAAAAGGTGTGTCCAGAAAGGTGAGGAATAGTGAAGAAGCATGGAAGACACTCAGAAACCTGGGGCTAACCAACCAGCCAGAAGGGGTGGTGGTGCCCTCTACGACAAAAGCAAATGCAACACCTGAATTCAGGGGGGAAAGTTCGAAATGGCATAAAGTACCGGCCACTGGTCGGAGGCTGATGCGTCTCAACACCGGGAATCATGGAGCGACAACATCAGCGAAGTCAGCCGGCTGAGGAAGTTTGACCGAGATGCAGCAATTTGTTTGACTTGCTAATTGAAATGGAATGTTCAAAATTATGTGGAGATCTGTAATGTGAAGTGATTTAAAAGGATAGGGTTTGGGGGCAGGGGGAGGGGGGATAGCACTGATTGTATTGATAGATATCAAGTTTAAGGTTATTTCAGGAGGGGGAAGGGGGGAAGTAGGAGAGGTGGGGGGTAAATAGAGAGTGGTAGGAGATAGGGGATGGGGCAGGGGAGTATGGGGGGAGGGGGAAGAGAAAAGGAAGGGCAGGTGGGGGTCTGATTGTCAGTCACAAGGTATGGAAGTCGAGTCTCTGGAAGAGACGGGGGAAGGGGAAGCGAAGGAGGGAGGGAGAGGGCGGAAGGGGTTACGGGAAGGAGGAGGGATGCTCAAGGAGGGGGAGGGGGATATGTGATTAGGTAGAAGAGGGGGCAAAAAACTCAAAGTGAGTTAAAAACAGTATCACTAAATGTAAAAGGGCTTAATTCACCATTTAAACAACAAAAATTGTATAAAGAAATAACATGCCAAAAGGCAACGATAGTGCTCATACAAGAAACGCATTTGACGAAAGCAACAGCACCTAGTTAAACCCAGGGGATATTGAGTATGCGTACACGCCTCTAATGTAGTGGAAAAGAAAAAAAGGTGGAGTGGTCATCTTGATAGATGTGAAGTTAAAGATGCAAATGCAAACTGTGGTAAGGGATAAAGCGGGGAGATATGTGCTATTGCGGTTAAATGTGGGGAATGAATGGTATTGCATAGTGAATGTATATGCTCCAACAGGGGTGCAGAAGGAATTTTGGACAAAATTGAGTGAGGAGGTGGGGAAATTGGGAGAGAGACATCTCATTTGTGGAGGAGATTTCAATTTGACATGGAATCCAGCTAGAGATGCCACAGGGAAAAAAGAGGGCGGATAGTATGAGATACCGCAGGTTTGTAACACAGCATTGCTTGATTGATGCCTGGCGCTTCCACCACCCAGGGAAGAGACAATTCTCATGTTTTTCTTTGGTACATGGATCATATTCCAGAATAGATGCTATCTGGGTATCAAAGGAACTGGGGGGGGGGGGGGGAAGGATAATGGGGGTGGCTATGGATTCGATTACATGGTCAGATCATGCACTTGTGGAGGTCCGATTGACATTAGAGGGGGAGAGGAAAGGCATACAGTTTTGGAGACTTAATGAATCATTATTAGAAGATGGGAAGGTTAGAGAGGAAATTGAGAGGGGAACCAGGGAATATTTTAAGTGGAACGTTAATGGGGAGGTAGCCAGGGGAGGAGTATGAGATGGATATAAGGCAGTGGTGAGAGGAATCTTAATTAAATGGGGGGCACGGAAAAGAAAGGAACGGGAGAGAAGGGAGAGGGAACTAAGAGGAAAATTGTTGAAACTAGAAGAGTTAGATGCGCGGGGTATGCGAGGAGAATATAGGGGTTAGGTGTTAGCGGTAAGAGCACAGTTAAATGAACTGCTGGCCGCAAAGATAAGATAACATATGTAGCTTTTGAGACAGGAATTGTTTGAGGGAGGCAGTAAAGCTAGGAGATATATGGCGCAGAAAATGAAGCAGAGGAAGCTGCGCTCACAGATAACGAAAATTCGGAAGCAGGGAGCGGAGATGGTGCATAAGGACAGGGAGATTAGGGAAGCTTTTAGGGAATATTAGCAGGGGTTATATAGAGCAAGGGACCCACCACAGAGGGAGAGAATACAGGGTTATCTGGACCCACTAAAATTGCCGAAATTAGACGAGGGGGATCAAAAGGAGTTAAACAAGGCCATAGGGGCAGCAGAAGTGCAGAGGGCTACACAAAAGTTGAAAGTAGACAAGGCGCCGGGTTAGATGGGCTTACAGCAAGATTTTATAGACAGTTTGGAGAGATACTAACCACGCCTTTAGTGAGGCTATTTAATCTTCCAAGGGTGGGAGGGGGATTAGCGGATACTATGGGGTGGGCGGGAATAACCGTAATACACAAAGAGGGAAAAGACCCACAAGAGTGTTCATCTTATCGACCTATCTTGTTGCTTAATTTAGATGCCAAATTAGCTAAAATACTAGCTACGCGTTTAAACAAGACAATAGGGAAGCTGATACATCATGATCAAATGAGATTTAGACCTGGCAGACAAGTAGCTGATCATATCAGAAAGATTATGAACATGATTTGTTCCACTGAATGCAGTAGGGAGGAGGCTTTAATGTTGTCTTTAGATGCAAAAAAGGCCTTTGACCAGGTGTATTGGCCCTTTCTCTTCCAGGTAATGGAAAGAATGGGATTGGGGGAAGAATTCCTAAGGTGGGTCAAAGTGCTTTATCATAACCCAAGAGCCTGTGTTAGGGTGAATGGTGCTTATTTGGAATTTTTTGGGCAGGGGAGAGGAACGAGACAGGGATGCCCCCTATCACCGCTACGTTTTGCTTTCTCATTAGAGCCGTTTGTGGAGAGGGTGCGAGAGCGGGCGGACATAACGGGTATAAGAGTAGGGCGAAGAAAATATAAAATATCCCGGTTTGCTGACGACATAATATTAAGCGTAGCGAGACCGCGCTTCTCTATTCCATTATTAATGTGGGAATTAGAAGAATTTGGTAGGTTATCGGGTTTCACTATTAATTGGAACAAATCGGAAATATTAAATTTATCATTACAGGGAGAGGCACAGGGCATTCTACAGGAGAAATACCCATTTAGGTGGGCTAGAGAAAGTATTCGATATTTAGGTAGCCAGATAAGTAATAGGATAGAAGCTCTATATAAGCTCAATTATCTGAAATTATTTGGGCAGGTAGAGAGTTTGTTGGATGGGTGGGGGTGGGAATACCTCTCATGGTTCGGACGGATTACCACAATAAAGATGATGCTATTGCCAAGATTCTTATTTCTGTTCCAGACGCTGCCAATAAAGATTCCGAATAGCAAGTTAAAACAGCTACAAAGAAATATTAACCGATTTATATGGCGCAATAGAAAGCCAAGAGTAGCCATGGCAGTAATACAAAGAGCTAAAGGAGAGGGAGGGCTGGGGGTGCCTAATTTTAGAAAATATTATGAAGCAGCACAACTAAAATCGATATATGAGTGGCAAAGAGGAACGCAGAAGCAGTGGGTTCAATTGGAAGAAGAGTAAGTCAAGGGGGAGCGCCTGGATAAAGTAGTGTGGAGGGGGAGTGATTTCTTACAAAATCAACATCAAAACCCCATAACAGAGCATAGCTTGAAGCTGTGGAGACAAAATAGGAATTAGTACAAGACAAAAGATATACACAGGGCATGGCACTGGAGGCATGTTTTGATAGGGTCAGGGGTGCAAATCCTGCACAGATGGGCTAAGGAGGGATTAACACATATCTCGCAGATAGTGAGCAAGGAGGGTATTCTAGAGTTTGAGGGTATTAAGGATTTATATCGGTTGGTGGATAATGACTATTATGCATATTTACAGCTGAGTCATTTTTCGAAACAGAAGGTGTGGAAGGATCTGTGGAAAAATAGGGGGTAGTTTGAGGTACTATGCTCAGGTCAATTAGGGCAAAAAGGAATATTATCCAAAATATACAAAGGATTAATGGAGGGAGGGGATAGTAAATTGGGGTATATGTTAAAATAGGAGGAGGACTTAGGAGTGAGCTGGAACGAAGAGGTGTGGGATAAGATAATACAGACCGTGGCAAGTATTTCCATTGCTACACGGATCAAAGAAAATGCTTACAAAGTACTATAACACTGGTATTGGACTCCAGTAAGGGCAAGGAGAGCGGGAAGGGGAAGGGGACAAACGGACCAATGTTGGAGGGGTTGCCAAGCGAGAGGGGATTGGTTCCATATGTGGTGGAAGTGTGAATGGATACAAGCATACTGGATAAAGATTATAGATATGTTCCTTATTGTTCCTCCAGTTTAGACCACACTTCTGGGTAGTGTACCACCTCCTGAAGCTTGGAGACTGGGCATGTCCAAAAACGTGACGTCACTGGATGTAGTCTGCTGCCATCTCCCATCAGCCCCCGTGTGTCCAGTTTCCATGCAGCAGGAGGATGTAGTGAGCCTAGGGTCTGGGCTCAATAAAGGAACAGATAAGGAGCCGTTAGGATAGAATAGAAACTTTGGTTTTAATTTGGGGTTTTCACTTTACCTTTCTTTAATTTGGGACTATAGCTTTAAAAAAAAAAAAAAGCCTTCGGTGCTTGTGCCGGTTCCTGCCTCCCCATACAGCTCGGCTACGTGGTTACTTTGGGCCGGTTCAGATCTCTCTCCCTTGGGCATACGGGAGAGAGTTCTGTGGGCAGACAGCAGCAGTGAGTCTCCGGCGTTTCTGTCAGCCGGGACCCTGCGTGTGCTTCCATTCGCTGCGTTCAGCATCTTGCCGATGGCTCCCTGCTTGCTGTGCAGAGGAGCGTGGAGCGAGCATAGCATAACCGCAGCGGCTGAGAAACGCCGGCGGTTTGATCTACTGGCAGGTACGTGGTGTGGGGAGCGGGCATATCGGCGCAGAAGGCTAAGAAGAGGCCGGGGGGCTCGGCGGCATTCTTCGCGCTTTTTTTCTCCTTTAGTCAGCGGCACCCATTTTGGCGGTGTGTTCGCCACTGCACCGGGGCTCAGGCTAGGTGTTTTTCATTCCTTTTCTCTCCCCTTCGTGCTTGATTTTTGGTTTAATTTGCTTTTCCCAGCATTTAGGGCTGGGTAAATTAGCGGGAGAGGTTGCTAGTTGGTCAAAGTTTAATTAACGTCCCTTAATTAGCCTCATTGATTAATTGTCCTTACTGGCTGGTGCAGAGTCCTTGAAAAAAGAAAACAAAAAAAAAAGAAGAGAGATTTTAGTTTCCTGGAATTCTTGAGGACAGGAGATTCTGTCTGGGCAGGAGCGGGGGTCAGAATCGTTTAAGATGGCTTCCCGTCCGCTTTGTGTCGTCTGCGGATCCCGTAGGGGCTCTAGCACAGACTCTGGAATTTGCCGCAACTGTACGGCGGCTTCAGCTAGCGTGGAGCAGCAGTTGGAAATAAAGGTAGGGCAAGAGCTGCAGGCGGTCTCCTCTGAGGCAGTCGGGGACGCCATGCAGGGTTCTATTCCAGCAGCCAGACCAGAGCTTTCGCCTGGCCCTTCGGGGCCTTCTATGGCTGCAGATACAGGGCATCAGCTCGGAGATTTCTGCCCGGATTTTGTATTACTTATGCATCAGGCATTTTGTTTGCAGAGGCAGGGTAAGCTGCTGGAACCATTGCCGGGGTCTACCGTGCTACAGCAGTCAGGCACGGCGGAAGCGGGTACTTCTTTTGCCAGGGCCATCAAGCGATCCAGGCCACGGGAGCTTTCGCCGGCAAAGGTGGACTGGCAAGAGGCGGAAGAAACCGAAATGGATCTGGAGGCCGGGATAGAAGAGTTGTAGGAAGGAGAAATCCCGGAGCCGGAGGATCAGGTCAAAATAATTTGCATATTCCGGAAGGATGAGTTGACAAACGCTCGTCACGGAGTCTCTGCAAACACTAAAGCTGGCCGTTTACCAGCCAGTGGAGGAAGATACTGGTGAGGACCCGAACATCCAAGCGGTACGGCAAACCCAAATAGTGTTTCCCGTGCACAAGGTAGTCGATAGGATGATACAAGATGAGTGGGATCAACCAGAAGCCGGCCTCAGAGGCGGTCGGGTAATGAATAGGTTGTATTCCCTAGCAGATAAGGACAAGGAAAGGTTTCGCTCTCCACGGGCTGACGCGGCGGTATCAGCCGTGACCAAGAAGACCACTATTCCGGTAGAAGGGAGCGCGGCCTTAAAAGATGCATAGGATAGAAAGGTGGATGGGTTGTTGAAACAATCCTCTGAAGCCAACGCCTTGTCCTTACAAGCGTCCATTTGTGGTGCTTGGGTGGCAAGAGTGTGTCTTCGCTGGTCTCAGAGCTTGAGGCAGTCTAATCAGCTGGAAAAAGAAAGTCTGCGGGAGCTTGATCGCCTGGAGTCGGGATCTGCCTATTTGTCGGACGTACATTATGATTTGATCAGAGCTTTGGCTAATAGTATGGCTTCGTTGGTAGCTGCCCGCAGGTCTTTGTGGTTACGAAATTGGGCGGCAGACGGTTCTTCCAAGGCACGCCTTAGTAAGCTTCCATTCAAAGGGAGATTGTTGTTCGGTGAGGATCTAGATAAACTCGCGAAAGACTTAGGGGAATCCAAGGGGGGAAGGCTTCCGGAGGATAAGCCTAAGCAGGGAAAGCCCTTGGCAGCCTTTAGGGGTTCCTTTCGGGATCTTAAAAGATTTTGAACTTCTCGCCTGGGTGGTTTTCAGCGACGAAGGTTTTCTTCTCAGGCCCAGGGATTTCGAAGGTTTCGAGGATCCGGTAGAAGTTTTGTCGCGACGTCCGCGGCAGCCAGTCGTAAGTCGCAATGAAGTGAGGGGGGTCCTGGCAGGAAGGCAGTTGATAGGAGGGCGGCTTCGGAGCTTTCTTCCTGGCTGGACCCAGATAACAACCGACCAATAGGTGCTGGAAATAATTCGCGAAGGCTATGCACTGGAGTTTGCTCAGCCAGTTCGCGAGTCGTTTGTGATGTCTCCCTGCAGGGGGCATCAGAAGGTTCATGCAGTTCGCGGGACGTTAGATTGGCTATTGCAGATCGGAGCAGTCATCCCCGTGCCCAAGGAAGAATATGGCAGGGGACGATACTCAATATATTTTGTGGTTCTAAAGAAGGACGGATCTCTTTGCCCTATATTAGATCTCAAAGGTGTAAACCGTTGTCTCCGGGTTCCGCATTTCAGGATGGAAACCTTACGGTCCGTCATTGTGGCGGTGCATCAAGGGGAATTCTTGACGTCCCTCGATCTGACGGAGGCATATTTGCACATTCCGATCAGAGCAGGTCATCAAAAATTCCTGCATTTCGCGTTGCCGTGGGGACACTATCAGTTTCAGGCATTGCCCTTCGGACTGGCGACGGCGCCACGCACTTTCACCAAGATCATGGTGGTGGTAGCCGCAGCGTTGCGGAAAGAAGGTATTCTGGTGCATCCCTATCTCAACGACTGGTTGATTCAGGAAAAATCCGAGACCGAAAGTATGCAGGTTACGAACAAAGTGGTGATGTTCCTGGAGGAGCTCGGTTGGGTGGTCAATGCATCCAAGAGTTGTCTAATCCCATCCCAAGACCTCCAATATCTGGGGGTACGGTTCAACACCCAGCGGGGTGCAGTTTTTCTGCCGGATCGCCGAATTCAAATTCTTCGGCAGGTGGTAAACCAGTTCAGAGCCACGCCGGCACCCTCGGCATGGAGTTATCTCAGGGTGCTGGGTACGATGGCGGCGACTTTGGAAGCGGTGCCTTGGGCCAGATTTCATATGCGGCCGTTGCAACGGGCACTGCTGCGCTGCTGGTCTCATCAGTCCGACTCGCTGAGCAGATGTCTAACCTGTCCTATGGGGGTCAAGGTGGCGCTGAAGTGGTGGCTGAGTCCGAGTTCAATCTCAGTCGGGATGCCTCTAGAGCAGCAAGCCTCGCGGGTTGTTAACGGACACAAGCCTCGCGGGTTGGGGAGCTCATTGCGGAGAGCTCTTCGCGCAGGGCTGCTGGTCAGTTCCGGAGACCGCCTGGTCCATCAACAGGTTAGAGCTCAGGGCGGTGGCGTTGGCGCTACGGGCATTCGAAGCGATGGTAAGAGGTCGAGAGGTGTGAGTGCTCTCGGACAACTCCGCCACGGTGGCGTACATCAATTGACAGGGCGGTACTAGAAGTTCGGCAATTGAGGAAGAAGCGGAAGCACTGTTCTCTTGGGTAGAACTTCGGCTGTCGGCAATTTCGGCGGCTCGCATTGCAGAGAAGGACAATGTGACGGCAGACTTCCTCAGCAGGGTGCACGTAGATCCCGGGGAATGGGAGTTGCATCCGGAAGTGTTTGCACAAGTGGTGCAGAGATGGGGACCGCCACTTATGGACCTCATGGCGACGTTTCGCTCGGCAAAGGTGAGTCAGTTTTTCAGCAGACGACGAGAACGGATGTCAGAGGGGATCAGTGCTCTGATACAGAGGTGGCCGTGTCGGGTCTTCTCTACGTGTTCCCTCCGTGGGTGCTGATAGGCCGAGTAGTTCAGCGGATAGAGGCGCATCGGGGGAGAGTCTTGCTGATGGCTCCGGATTGGCCAAGACGCCCGTGGTACGCCGATCTCATGCGTCTACTCGATGGGGAGCCGTGGAGGTTACCGGTGTCGGAAGATCTGTTGCTTCAAGGGCCTCTGAGGATGCCTCAGGTGGATCGATTCTCGCTTATGGTCTGGCCATTGAAAGGGCGAGGCTAAGGAAAAAAGGTTACTCTGGAGCAGTTATCGCGATGTTACTTAAAGCTCGAAAGCAGTCTACGTCTCTGGCATATGTTCGTATATGGTGTATTTTCGAGGATTGGTGTTCTAGAAGGCAGGTGTGGGCAGCGAAGGTGTCCGTACCGGTTGTCTTAAGTTTTCTACAGGAGGGCTTTGAGAAAGGTCTGGCGGCCAGTTCCTTGAGAGTGCAGTTGGCGGCGCTGGCCTGCTATAAAGGCAAGGTTCAAGGGGTGGCGCTCGGCGCCCATGTGGATGTATTGCGTTTCCTGAAGGCAGTTTCCAGGCTGCGCCCTTCTCGTAGAGTAGTGGTACCTCCTTGGAATCTTAATTTGGTTCTGGGGATGCTGGCTAAGGAGCCTTTCGAGCCGTTACAGCAGATGTTGGTAAAGGATTTTACTCTGAAAACAGTATTTTTGGTGGCCATTTGTTCAGCAAGGCGCATTTCGGAGTTGCAAGCGTTGTCTTGCAGGGAACCGCTTTTGACCTTTTCTAGGGAAAAGGTAGTTCTGCAGCCAGTTCCTTCCTTTTTGCCTAAGGTGGTTTCTCAGTTTCATTTAAATCAGACGATCACTTTGCCGGTGCTCGGGTCTCTCGAAGGTGATAAGATGGACCGAGGTCTTCGTAGGCTGGATGTACGGTGAGTACTTCAACGGTATTTAAAGGTGTCAGAGTCCTATCGTAAGTCAGACCGTCTCTGTGTTATTCGGGAGTCCCCGTAAGGGCGAAGCGGCCGCAAACACGTCTATTTCTCGGTGGATTAGAGAAGCGATTGCTTCGGCGTATCTGCTGTCGGGGCGTCAAGTTCCAGCTGGATTGCGAGCGCATTCTACGAGAGCGCAAGCGGCTTCATGGGTGGAGTACAGTTTGGTTCTGCCTGTGGAAATTTGTAAGGTGGCTACTTGGTCATCTCTTCACACTTTCAGTAAGCACTACCGTCTCAATGTTTTATCAGCGAAGGACGCTGTGTTTGGATTGGCCGTGTTATAGGCCGGTTGAAAAGGTCTCTCCCAATGAGTATTTTATTTATTTATTTATTTACATTCTCTTATATACCACGCTATTTTGCATCAGTGCGGTTTACATTGAACAAACTGAAATTGTGGATACCTTTACAGCAACAGGATAAAATCAAAATAACCTGAACCATCTAATTTCTCAACAAATAGGTGTGTCCTACATGGAGCGGTGGGTTCACCCCTAAACAAACACATGGGGAGGGGTGGCCTGCACAGAGTGGCAGGTGCACCTACTCCTGCCATCTTACTGGGCAGACTAGATGGACCATACTGGTCTTTATCTGCCGTCATTTACTATGTTACTATGTTACATTGAACAGAGCATTATAACTTGGAGATAACTATTTTTACAGGGAACATGGCTATGGAGGGTTAAGTGGCTTGCCCAAGACCACAAGGAGCACCTGTGGAACTAGAAACCCCAGTCCTTCCGGCCCAAGGTTGCTGTCCTCTAGTGGGATTTGAACCCCCGACCTTCCGGCCTGAAGTACCTTGCCCCAACCACTAGGCCACTCCTCCACTCACACTAAAGAGTACTGCTCTGTTACATCCAAGAAGTGTGGACTAAACTGGAGGAACAATAAGGAAATAGAAATTACACTTACCTGGCAATTGATGTTCCTGGAGGAACTCCAGTTTAGTCCTCATCCCCACCCGGGATTGTAGCGGTAGCATTTCAGGTTCAGTCAGCGAAGGGATAAGATGACCGGTAGGTATGTTTATTTCAGTACTTCTTCTGTCCCTGTTTATCCTTGCTAATCTGTTGCTTTGGATGGGGCGGAACGAGCTGGCACGAGGAATGAGGCCTGGCAGCCAGATGGCCAATTCGATTGTATATAGTAGTGGTTCAGTTCAGTTTTTGCATGCAGTTTCTTATTTGTTGCTCCTTTAAGTTTGCTTTGTCAATAGTTCACTGGGGCTGATGGGAGATGGCAGCAGACTATATCCAAAGACGTCACGTTTTTGGACATGCCCAGTCTCCAAGCTGCAGGAGGAGGTACACTATCCAGAAACGTGGACTAAACTGGAGTTTCTCCAGGAACATCAATTACCAGGTAAGTGTAATTTCTATATTTATGAAATGACAGGATTTAGATTGCAAAGGACGCCAGAAGTATGTTTATTGCATCAACTAGAGGAGGATATTCCAAAAAGGGAAGGTGGGGTGCTTCATCATTGTATAGCAGTGTAAGATGTGAGATAGCACAGCACTGGGTAGGATCGTGCATACCACAACCGTTAGGCTTTGTCAGAAGAGTGGCAGAGCTGGGTTTGATGTACAGACTGACAGAGATGAGGCGGGGGACAGGAGGGAAAAGTATGGAACAGTTGAAGAAAGTGTGTACGTGGTTGGAAACATGGAAGGATGGAGGGAGAGAGGGGGAGGAAAGCAGAAGATCACGGGCTGAGTAATAGTGAAGGAATTGCGGGAAACATGCCCTCAGGGGGAATAAATGGTGAACGGGTGAAATGAGCGGGAATAACTACAGGTGGATGACTGAGCGGGAGCTGAATGCATGCATGAGGAGCGAGAGAGGGGAGGGGTGGGAAAGGGGAAGGCATCAAGAGGGTCATAAAGAAGGGGGTATAAGGAAAGGGGGGATATATTTGTTTGTATATGCAAATTTTGTGGAAACTGTATAAAGTTGTGAATGAAGAGGTTTGTAATGAAGATCAAACTTGTTAATAAAGACTTAGAGAAAAAAAATTCTGCATGCTTTAATAATTTTTTTAGGGGCAACGCCTCCCCCAGAGCAGAAATTCCCCCGTCTTTTCCTTCTTCAGCTTTCCTTCTCTCTCTCTCTCTCTCACTTAGACCACAGTTCTCTCCCCAAACCCCCAGCCTTCCCTGCTCTCCCTAGTGTTCTGTCCTTCTAATGTCTAGCAGGATCTCTAATTCTGTCTATCCATAAGATCCACCCTCATGCACATACCCCAGCATGTCCTTTATCCCCCTCACCATGCATCTACTCCTTATCTGAGGAAAATCTGCAACAGAGTAAATACTTTTGAAGGAGTGGACAACATGAGGAAAGATCTCCAAACACTGGACAAATGGTCAAATGCTTGTCAGTTAAGATCTAATAGGAAGAAGTGCAGAGTCATGCACTTGGGATGCAGGAATCCAAAGTAATTGTATGTGATAGGGAGCGAGAGGTTGGTGTGCACGGACTAGGAAAAGGACCTCAGAGTGAACGTGGCCAAGGATCTCAAGGTGGTGAAACAATGCAACAAGGCAGTAGCCAAAACCAGAAGGAAGAGGTATTAATGCCCCATACAAGTTGTTGGTGAGGCCTCACTTGGGGTATTGTTTTCAGTTTTGGAGACCATATCTCACAAAGGATATAAAAAGATTTGAAACAGTTCAAAGGAAGGAAACCAAAATGATTTGGAGACTGTGCCAGAAGATGTCTGAAAAGACTTGAAGACTTA
Source organism: Ichthyophis bannanicus (assembly GCA_033557465.1). Classification (NCBI taxonomy): domain Eukaryota; kingdom Metazoa; phylum Chordata; class Amphibia; order Gymnophiona; family Ichthyophiidae; genus Ichthyophis; species Ichthyophis bannanicus. The sequence continues at coordinate 515,827,115 of CM066032.1, read as the reverse complement.
AATATGTATACCCTAGAGGAGAGGAGGGACAGGGGAAATATGATACAGACCTTTAAATACTCAAAGGGCATTAATGAACAAACCAACCTTTTTCAAAGAAGGGGAAGCTATAAAACTAGAGGGCATATGAAGAAGCTGCAAGATGATAAACTTAAAAGCAACATCAGGAAAAGCGTAGTTACTCACCTGGAACAGGTGTTCTCCAGGGACAGCAGGAATCAGTCCTCACTTATGGGCGACGTCGGCATCGACTGAGCACACACTGAGCAATTCCCCAGCTTTCAAAGAAAGCCTTTGGGACTGCTGCCATGCATGCGTGGTCCTCTTCCCGCCCAAAGGTGCCATCTTGCTCAGTCAGGTCCCATAGCTAGAGAGCCCTACTAAGCAGATGGCAAGGGAAGGATAAAAATAATTTGCAACTCTTCAAGGGAGGTGGGGAGGGTGGTAAGGACTGATTCCTGCTGTCCCTGGAGAACACCTGTTACAGGTGAGCAACTATACTTTCTCCAGGAACAAACAGGAAGTCAGTCCTCACTTATGGGACTCCCCAGCTACAGACTACCGAACCTGTAAGCCAAAAAACATCTCCATAAGGCCGTGAGCAGAAGCCGATATCCGAAGAAAGCCCGAATCCTCGGGCCAAGCTCTCGGTAGCCACAGAAGAAGGGTCGGAGGGCAGGATTTGCTTATACCCAGAACAGACTACAGAGCACAGCTTGGCCAAAGGCGCTGTCCCGGCAGAACTCCCTCTCCAGGCAATAGTGTGAAGCGAAGATATTCGCTGAAGACCAGGTCACAGCCCGGCAGATGTCCGCCAGAAGCACTGAATTCAGCGAAGCCACTACCGCTGCCTTGGCGCAGACGCCGTGTGCAGTGACCCGAAGATCCAGCAGGGCGCCCACCTTTGCCTGGGCGAAAGCGATGCAGTCCGCCACCCAGATGGAGAGGGTGCGCTTGGCAACTGCCAGCCCCAGACGGTTGAGATCGTAGGCGATGAAGAGTCGGTCGGACTTGCGATGACCATGGGTGCGCTGCAGTTAGAAGGCGAGAGCCCTTTTGCAGTCGAGTGTATGCAGAACCTCCGATGCTCGATCGGCGTGAGATCTTGGGAAGAAGGCCGGCAGAACCACCTCCTGATTGAGGTGGAAATCCGAGACAGCCCTCAGTAGAAACTTGGGTGGGTGCAAAGGACCACCCTGTTCCTGTAAAACCCGATGTAGGGGGCCTCGGTCATGAGGGCTTGAAGTTCGCTGACTCACTGCACCAAGGTCAGTGCCACCAGGAAGACCACCTTCTAGGAGACGTGCCAGAGCAAGCAAGTCGCCATCAGCTCAAAGGGCAGCCACATCAGCTGCATGAGCATGATCTTCAGATCCCATTCTGCTGGGAGAGCCCAGATGGGGGGTTTGGACAGCAGGAGGCCCCGCATGAAGCAGGACACCAGAGGCTGGCCCGAGAGGGGTTTGCCCTCTATGGACAAGTGGTTAGCTGAAATAGCACTCAGGTGAACCCTGACCGAATTAGACTTCAGACCAACCTGGGAGAGGTGGAGAAGGTACTGGAGGACCCAACGGGTGGAGCAGGAGAAGGGGTCGATCTGGAGCTTGGAGCACCAGATCGAAAACCGCCACCACTTCAAGGCATAAGGCTGCCTCGTCGAGTCCTTCCTCGACACAAGGAGGACGTCTTCGATCTCCACTGGGAGGTACAATGACGCTAGAGAGACCCGTTCAGCTGCCAGGCCATCAGGGATAGCGAGACCAAGTTCGGGTGAAGCACCCGTCCCTCTTCCTGCATCAGCAGACTGGGGGCAATGCCCAGGGAAACCGGAGCTGGAGCAGAAGCGGGAACCAAGGTTGTCGAGGCCACGAACGCGCCACGAGAATCACCAAGGCTCAGTCACACTGGATCTTGAGGAGGGTCCTCACAATGAGAGGAGTGGGGGGGGGGAATGCATATAGAAGCCTGGAGGTCCAGTTCAGGAGGAACGCATCCGGGGCCACCCTGCTCGGGCGTACAATCGGCCCGCAGAAGAGGTGGGGAGCTGCGCGTTCATCGGGCTGGCAAACAGGTCCATGGATGGAGTCCCCCAGAGGCGGAACAGGTGGAGAGCCACCTCTGGACTCAAATGCCACTCGTGTGGGCAGAGAAGCCTGCTGAGCCTGTCCGCGAGGACATTGTCTTGGCCCGGAAAGTAGACAGCCCTTAGGGCCATGCCCCGTAGCACCGCGAAGGAGCAGAGGAGGACTGCTTCCCAACAGAGGAGGCGGGAGCCCGTGCCCCCCCTTCCTTGTTTATGTAGAACATCATGACAATTGTCAGTCTGCACAAGCGTGCCCTTCAGCTGGTACTCAAAGACCTTCAAAGCCAACCGGACTGCTCGAGCAGGTTGATCTGCTGTCGAGATTCCTCAGATGACCACCACCCCCGTGTGCAGAGGTGGTCGCAGTAGCCTCCCCAGCCCAACAGCGAGGTGTCCGTCGTCAAGATGAGTTCATGCGGACAAGCCTGGAAGGGCATGCCACGAAGACGGCTCTGGGTGGTCCTGTCACCAGAATAGAGATTTGACTAGGCTGCGAGACACCCAGACAGGGTCCTGGAGGCGGCCCGAGGCTTGGGTCCATTGCATTCTGAGGCACCACTGAGCCACTTGCATGTGAATGAGAGCATGGGGAACGACGTGGACAGTCAAAGCCATGTGCCCCAGGAGGCACAGCATGGTCCGCGCCGAGACCCTGGGCCGGCCTTGGACCTCAGTAGCCAGAGCATGATCCGCGTGAGCTCGAGGCAGGAAGGTGGTCGCCTTTCTGTGTCGAGAAGAGCGCCAATGAACTCCAGGGTCCACACCGGTGTGAGGTGGGATTTGGAGTAGTTGATCATGAAAATGAGGCGCTAAAGGAGGAGGACCGTGCGCAACGCTGAGAGGTGAGCCTCCTCTGCCGAGGCGCCTGAGACGAGCCAATCATTTAGGTAAGGAAAGAAGAAGGATATGCCCTGCAGCCGGAGGTGTGCCATGGCCGCTGACAGGCACTTGGTGAAGACTGGTGGGTCAGACACGAGCCCGAAGGGGAGCACTTTGTACTGGAAGTGCTCTCCCTGCACCCTGAAATGCAGGTACTTCCTGTGCTTGGGGTGGACAGGAATGTGGGCGTAAGCGTCTCTGAGATCCAAGGAGCATAGCCAACCACCCTGCCAGAGGTAGGGCAGCAGGACACCAAGGGATAGCATTTTGAACTTCTCCAACACCAGAAACTTGATCAGATTCTAGAGGTTGAGGATAGGGCGCAGGAACGAGGAAGTACTGGGAATAAAATCCCTGACCCTGGAGATGCGGCAGAACTCTTTTGACTGCTTACTGACCAAGGAGGCTGTTTAGATCTCGCTGTAAGCAAGCCTGTTGCGAGGGAAGCTGAGTAGGTTCCACCGGGGAGGAGGGAGTCTGTCTAAAATGAAGATGATACTCATCCCGGATCACCTGCAGGACCCGGGTGTCTGATGTCATAGCTGCCCATTCGGGACAGAAGAGGGGTAGGCGTCCTCCCACGAGTGAAAGCATCCCCAGGGGGCAAGAGGCTATGCTTTCGGCATCAAAACCCTGGGGCTGGCTGAGGTGGCGACAGCGGCTGGGTCATTGGCCCCTTGGGTTTCCGGTGACCCTGGGCACCCCCCCTTTCCCTGAGCGCTAGTTGTTGGCGCAGGGGTAGGCTGGTATGGTGGGTATCCCCGGTAGGGGAGCCCTTTCCTTTGGAAGAAAGGCTTTTTGGTGTGCTGCTCCTTCCATGGGAGTGAGGAGGTTTTGCGAGAGAGACGGGTGCGAGTCACAAATTTCTCGACCTCGGCTGCCTTGTCCTCCATGGGCTTGCCGAACAGCTGTTCACCGAGGCAGGGGACATCTAGGAGATTCTGCTGGACCCAACTGCTCCAGGTTCGAAGACTGGAACCACGCCTGATATCGGGCTCCGATGCCAGCCGCCACTACACGGGCAGAAGACTCGAACCCATCATATGCAGCATGGGAAAGGTATTTCGAGCAGTCTGTAACTGACCTCAGGAGAGTCTGGAACCTGAGAAGGTGCTCCCCACAAAGGCCCATGGAGAATCTGCTGAGCTCTTTGGCGAGGTCGCGAAGGAACATACCTATAGATAGTTGGTACGCCTGGATGCGGCACACCAGCATGGATCCCTGGTAATAATACAAAAGCCCAGTGGAAAAAAGAACCTGTTATTCAGAACACTTTTTTTCAGAACACTTTTTTTTTTTGTCGGAATGGCCAACCCGGTATAGAGGAAAAGCACCTCTCACCACCGTGGCCCGTCCCTTTTAATCATTTAATTTTGAATTTTGAAGGACTAGAAAGGGGGACTGTTACTTCTGGAGAGAAATCTGCAACTGTGAGTATATACTTCTGGCAATTTTCTAAAAAGAATTCTTTGTTTTGGTCGAGCCAGCCGCGGACAAAATGGCCGCGTGAAAGCGCTTCTCCCGCTAACCTGTCTTAAACCAACATTGCTACCAATACAAAAGTAGAGCCCGGCTCGTGTGGTGGTCGCTAAGAGGTGCCTGGTATGGCCAACTCCAAACAGACACGTCTGGACTTTGCGGGAACGCCAAATACAGGGTCCAAGAGAGCAAAATCTGATCCTCTTTCCCCGCTTAAAATGGCGCCGCAGAAAGAGGCTCCGGAGGGCTTTCAAGAGCTCTTGAAGGAGATCAGGTCCGTGCGGGCACTCGTGGAAAGCAGTGGGGAAACCCTATCTATGGTTCAGGCGGATCTTAAAGAGGTACGATGTTCCTTGGAGGTTCTAACTTCCCGAATGGAAAAAATAGAAGTCAAAGTCGCTGCGCAGGAGAAAAGTGTGGGGGAGGCAAAGCAGGCCGTCAGGCGGGTTGAGAAGTTAGAGCGTGTGGTGGAGGACATGAACAACAGGGCCCGCCGGAACAATATCCGGATAACTGGTATCCCCGAAGGAGCAGAGGGGAACGATCCTGTGGCTTTTTTGGAATCCTGGATACCAAAGTTACTTAAAATTGATTTTCAAAGATCGTTCGAGATTGAAAGAGCTCATAGAGTTCCTTCTCACAGAGAGGTGCGTGAGGGTAAGCCAAGGCCCATGATTCTCTGTGTGTTGCGATTTCAACAAGTATCCCAAATTATGGCGGCTGCGAGAGCTAACACTTCGTTGCATTTTGAAGGGCATCGGCTTTCTTTCTACCCGGACTACAGTTAAAGCACGGTTGAGAGGAGGATGCAATTTCTTGCCCTGCGGCCCAGACTGCAAAAGTTGCAAGCCCGATATGGGCTGTTTTACCCTGCGCGCTTTAAGGTGACTATAAACAACTCAACGAAGACCTTCGAGGATCCTAAGTCCCTGGCAGCGTTTATAGAAGATCAGGAGGCACTCCAGACGAGTTGACTGTAATTGACATGTTTACTAATTTTGCAAGTGAACCGACAGTCGACGTCTGGCGACTGTAACAATATACTTGAGGCATGGGAACCTTTCCTCGGGTACTCCCTGAGGCGTCATTTGTATCAGCATATTCTCTTTCTTTTTCTTTTTTTTTTGTTTCATTGACAACTTAGCAATATATTGGATTTGTATTTTGGTGTGAACGCTGAGGGGATTGTGGTTGTCTCCCTTGTTGGTACCTGTGGGGTGGGAGGGTTCTGTTAGCGAGCAGCTTAATAACTGGGGGCAGTCTAGGTATCAGATCATGGCCTACGGTGCGCTCCTCTCCCTTGGTGGGGGTGGTTTGATGTGAGCGATTGGTGGCCTTAATATCTTGTGTTGAGTACAGGTTGCTGGGGGCCATGTGTACCGCACTGTCTCACCTGGGGGTGGGTTTTGGTCCTCTTTGGGGATGGGGTCAGCTCCTTGCAAGTTGGACAGAGGTAATGTGGGCTTACTATTATGTTGAGAGGGAATCTGGCAGACATATGGTAACAATGGGTGTGCACTGATGGCGTCTGGGTTGAGTGGGCTGAAAGTGATGTCCCTGAATGTTAAGGGCATTCAGAACCCTATTAAAAGGAAAAAGATTCTAAGCTATGGCAAAAAACACCGTATAGATATCCTTTTGCTGCAAGAAACACATTTAAATACCTTTGAGTCCAGGAAATTGGGTGGGGGCTATTACGAGTTGGCTGGGCATGCCCCGGCAGTGCGGAAAAAAAATGGTGTAGCCATTTTAGTGCGCAGCTCACTTGGAGCGGAAATTGTGGTGACAAAGAATGGTTTAGAGGATAGATGGGCAATGGTAAGGCTGCTAGCCAATGGCCTGAAGTTGGCAATATTCAATGTCTATGCCCCTAATATAGATGACCCCAGTTTTTTTCAAATGTTCACCGCTAAAGTGCAAAAAGAAGCGCAGGCTTTTCTGGTGGTGGGCGGAGACTTTAATATGACGCTAGATCCTCTTTTGGATCGTAGTCCCAGCAAAAAAGAGAGCCATTCTAGGGCTAGCATGACACTTAAAGCGTGTATGGAGTCTGTTGGATTAGTGGATGCATGGAGAGTGTTTCATCCCACTGAAAGAGATTTTACCTTTTTTTCACCTCCACATAATTCCCTGTCTCGTATCGATTATTTCCTCGTATCCAAGACTCTAGTAGAGAAAATAGATTCAGTAACTATAGAGGCCAGACATATTTCAGATCATTCTGCTATTACCTTAGCTCTCCAATCCTTGGGCGGAACAAAGGGTCCGGAGGTATGGTCTTTTAGAAGATCCCTCTTAGCAGAGGATGACTTCTGCCATATCATTAGAACGACAATAGCGGAGTATTTTAAGGCCAATGTGCTGTCGGATACAGCGGGATGGGCATGGTGGGAGGCCTTTAAAGCGACCATGAGGGCTACGATTACTAGCTACTCCATTAAGGAAGCTAAACAGAGGAAATTGCAACTCAGGTCTTTAGACGAGCAAATCAAGGCTGGGGAGCGGCTCTGGTATAAAAAGCCAGAGGGATATATCTTAACGAGATTGCAGAAGTTGCATTATCAATATAACGCAATACTGAGCTCCGAAGTGGAGCAAGTCATGCGTCAGCAGCAGTCGCGATATTATATCGAACAAAATAAAGCTGGTAGAACATTAGCTTCAATGTTGCAAGGTAAACGGCACAGAACTCATATAGCGCGTCTTGTGGATGACAAACAGCACAGTGTAAATAATAGTGTGCAAATTTTGGAAGCCATTTCTAAGTTTTATACCGCATTGTATGATTCAGAGACGACTGCTTCTCAAGAACAGATGGCCGGGTTTTTGAACCAAATAATCCACCCAGTGTTAAATGCTAGCCAGATTGAGGAGCTGGACGCTCCCTTGGAAGAAGAGGAGATACAGTTGGCTATTCGGTCTTTAGCTATGGGAAAGGCCGCTGGGCCGGATGGTATCCCTAATGAATTTTATAGAACTTTTAGCCAGGAGTTAGTTTCTTGGATGTCACAATACTTTTATTCCCTGCAAGAGGTTCAGGTGGATACCGGTCGCTTGTCAGAAGCAACCATAGTGGTTCTCGAGAAGCCGGGCAGAGATCCTACAGTAGTTGGTAATTACCGTCCCATCTCCCTCTTGAATGCAGACTATAAGATTTATGCAACAGTCTTAGCGCGACGTTTATCGCGTGTACTCCAAGGCTTAATCCATCCTGATCAGTGTGGTTTTATTCCAGGACGTTCCACTGCTGATAATGCTAGATTATTCTGTAACCTGATCCTAAAGGCCAATTCTTTGGAGCTACCGCTGGTTGGCTTAGCGCTTGATGCCGAAAAGGCCTTTGATAGACTGGAGTGGTCCTTTCTGTTTAAAGTTCTAGAATGGTTTGGATTCGGCCCGTCTTTCATTCGCATGTTGAGAATCTTGTATATTAAACCGATTGCCCGTATCTTTGCGAATGGCCTGCTCTCTCAATCATTTGCACTACACAGGGGCACCCAGCAGGGCTGTCCCTTATCTCCTCTTCTCTTTAACCTGGCACTGGAACCATTAAACTTGGCTATTAGACAATTTCATCTTATTAGAGGCGTAGAAATAGGAGACATGTCTGTTAAACTTTCGGCGTATGCCGATGATCTTCTGCTTTTTACTCAGCCTACATCAGTTGTCGAAATTTTGAAATTGATTGAGCTTTATTCAGCGGTCTCTGGTTATAAGATTAATTGGAGTAAGTCGGTTGCCTTCCCCTTAAACAGTTTGGCTACGGCAGCCTCTATGGCAGCTTTCCCCTTTCAGTGGGAATCCGGCCCCATTAAGTATTTAGGAGTTCAATACTGCGCTTCAATCGAGCAGTCCATTCAGGTTAACTACAAGCTGTTATATGATAAGGTAAAAAAGTTGGTTTTGAGCTGGTCTCCCCTTCACCTTTCGTGGTGGGGAAGATTTGAAACAATAAAAATGACAATTATGCCCAAGATTAATTATGTCTTGGGTATGCTCCCACTGCTACTGCCTCAGATGATGTATAAATCCCTGGAGCGGGTTTTGCTTAGTTTTTTGTGGAGAGGGAAGCCCCCCAGAATTGCGCTTTATAAATTAAAACTTTTTAAGGATAAGGGTGGAGTATCCTTTCCAGACTTTTATCACTATCATATGGCAACTATTTTGCGACAAGGAGCGTTATGGTGCAAGCCTGAGGATATGGTACAAAAACCCATATGGTTAGAGGTTGAAACTCGTTTGGTATCCCCCTACCCACTACAGGCGCTCCTTGGCGCAAAAATTGTAGATCCTACTGGTGAATTGGGGGTAATAGTAAACACTCAGGAGGCATACTTGGTGGTGGCTACTTGGGTAAGGCCCTCTAGAGCCTCACCGCTATGGAGCCTCACCGCTATGGAGGAACCCAATGTTTAAGATTAACAGGAATACTTTTGCTTGGAGGGCCTGGCAGAAGTGTGGCATTTGGACGTTGGGTCAGTTATTGCTTGAGGGTCGGTGGAAAGAGTTTGCCATGTTGAGGAGAGAATTCTCTCTGCCAAAAGTTTGCTTTTATCAATGGCAACAATTGAAACATTGCATCCTGTCTTCGGTCGCTGACATTGTTACCCTGCCAGATTCTTGTTACTTGTTTGCTAAAGTCAGTGAAGTTGCAGATCAACCTAAGGCAATCTCCACTCTGTATGCCTTTATTAGAGACTGTTCCGCAAGGTCACTGGTAGGTCTTGTTAAAGTCTGGGAGAAAGATTTGGGGAATGCGATTACCCCAGTTGCGTGGATGAAACTATGGGGGTCTATTACTAGAGTTTCTAGATCAGCAGCGCTTACGCAATCTGCTATTTTCTTTCTGCACCGAGCTTATATTACCCCTGTTAAATTGTCTAAATGGGACAAACAGTCTCTGGGGCGGTGTTGGACATGTAATGAGAAGCCTGGCACCTTGTCTCATATGGTACTGGAATGTCCCGGAATCCGCAAGTTCTGGGTCTCTGTTTGGAACAGAATCCAGACAATATTGCAATTCTCTGCCCCGTTGACATGGAATATCATATGTTTGCGTGCGGCAGCGAACTCCCTGTCACTTCCCAAGAAGAAATGTTTTCTACTGAATTTTATGCTAGCAATTGCTTTACAAGCCATTTTTAGAAATTGGAAGAGTCTAAATGCCTTGGATTGGAATGTGTGGTGAAATTCCTTACGTTTATATGCTAGCTATGAGAAAACATATAACAAGGTTCATCATAATGGAAGTAGGCTGCCTGCTGTAGAGAAATGGGCGCCGTTGAACGAATACCTAGCCAGGTCCAGGATTTAAGATGTTATTGCCCATCATCATATTTTGGAGTTATGCATTTTGCCCACTTGCAAGGAGCTGGGGAGGGTGGGAGGGTTAGGAGGGTTGCTTTGTTTTTGTATATGTTTTGATCTTTATTGTTGTTGTTTGCTGTGTTGGTTGTAAAAGCAAAATAAATTAAAAAAAAAAGAAAAAAAAAAGAATTCTTTGTTTTAAAGCTACTTAATCTGTGAACCCACTGTTTTTTGTTGGATCAGTTAGGGCCTAGTAGCAGCAATTAAAGTTTGAATTTAAAAAACAGAGGAGAACTTTCTGGTTACATTTCATACCCAGCAGATAGCTTGTAGTTTAAATTTAATAGTCACTCAGGGCCAAGTAACAGCAAAGTACTTTTAGTTTAAATTTAACACACAGAAGAGAGCTTTCTGGTTACATTTGGAACCCAGCAGAGAGCTTGTAGTGTACATTTAATAGTCACTCAGGGCCTAGCATCAGAAAAGTACTTTTAGTTTTAAAACACAGAAGAGAGCTTTCTGGTTAAATTTAGAACCCAGCAGAGAGCTTGTAGTTTAAATTTCATAAGAAGTTAGAGTCTAGCAGCAGCTAAGAGCTATAATTTAAATCAAATCAGAATTTAGCTTACCTCAGCAGCACAAGACAGGGTACTGTGTAGCAGCCCTCTTTTAATAAGTGTTATTTCCCTCCCTCCCTCCCTCCCCACCCCTGGGATAATCATAGCTTTATAGGTACTTACACATCTTAAAAGACAGGACGTGCTTTCAGGTGAAGCTCATTACCCAAATCAGTCATACACTAAGGACCTGAGATTAATTAAGCTTCAGGTGAACAAGGTATATTAAACGTATTAGGTACAGTTTTATTGGTATAAATACCCATAGCAACCCCTAGAAAGTAAAAACTTAAAGATCTAGACACAAACTTAAAACTAAGATGCAGACAGCAGTCCAGCAGCGGGATGGGGGCTTTCCAGTCTTTTGCACTGAGTGTCACATGTATGATTTTCTCCCAGTTGGTGAGAGGTCTTACGTGTGCACTAGGTGCAAGGAGCTCTTTGCTTCAGGGAACAAGTCCGTTCTCTAGAGGCTAAAGTAGCAGACTTGGAAAACATAAGACAGACAGAGAGGATATAGTCCTGAAGTCCCACCTCCAGTCTGGCAGCATCCCTGTTACCATGGAGAAGAGAGGTCTCGTGACAGGAGAGCATCACCCTGGTGTGGCAGGAAGTGATCCTGTAACTAGGACCTGTCCTCCAGGTGATGTAAAACCCTCTCGCACCGAGGAAGTTTCTCCAGGGCCATGTGCCCATGAGGGAAGGGTTAGGACAGCCGTTATAGTTGGTGATTCGATCATTAGGCATGTAGATAGCTGGGTGGCTGGTGGACGTGAGGATCGCCTGGTAACATGCCTGCCTGGTGCGAAGGTAGCGGACCTCACGCGCCACCTAGATAAGGTCTTAGATAGTGCTGGGGAGGAGTCTGCTGTCTTGGTACATGTCGGTACCAATGACATAGGAAAATGTGGTAGAGAGGTTCTGGAGGCAAAATTTAGGCTTTTAGATAGGAAGTTGAAATCCAGAACTTCCATGGTAGCATTCTCCGAAATGCTTCCTGTTCCACGCGCAGGACCCAAAAGGCAGGCAGAGCTCCGGAGTCTCAATGCGTGGATGAGACAATGGTGCAGAGATGAGGGTTTTGGATTTGTTAGGAACTGGGGAACATTCTGGGGAAAGGAGGGGCTCTTCCGAAGGGATGGGCTTCACCTTAACCGGGATGGAACCAGGCTGCTGGCATTAACCTTTAAAAAGGATATAGAGCAGCTTTTAAACTAGATATTAGGGGAAAGCCGACAGTCGCCCAAGAGCGGATGGTTCAGAAGAATGTATCCTTGAAGGATACTACCAAAAGCAGAGAGGGTCCACAAAAGAGTAAAGTAGCCCAAATGCCCTCAAGTATGGAGCAGACAGAGCTCAAAGATCCCAATTTACCCATGTCTAACAATAGCCAAATTAACATGAATAAAATACATTCTCTAAAATGCTTGTATGCAAATGCTATAAGTCTAAAGAATAAGATGGGAGAGTTAGAATATATAGCACTAAATGAAAGGTTAGATATGATTGGAATATCAGAGACATGGTGGAAGGAGGAAAACCAGTGGGACACTGTGATACCTGGGTACAAACTATATCGTAATGATAGAGCTGATCAAATTGGTGGAGGGGTTGCGCTCTATGTTAGAAAGGGCATTGACTCAGAAAGGATTAAAGTTTTGCAGGAAACAAAATCTGCTGTAGAATCTATATGGATTGAAATTCCATATAAAAGGGGGAAGGCAATGGCAGTGGGGGTGTACTATCGAGCACCTGGCCCGAATGACCAAATGGATGATGAAATGCTCCAAGAAATCAAGGAAGCTAACAAACGTTACAGCGCAGTAATAATAATGGGTGATTTCAACTACCCCGGTATCGACTGGGTCAGTGTCACGTCAGGACATGCTAGGGAGATAAAGTTCCTAGATGAAATAAATGACTGCTTCTTGGAGCAGCTGGTTCATGAACCGACCAGAAGGGAAGCCATATTAGACCTAGTCCTTAGTGGAACACCAGATCTAGTGCAAGAGATAAGGGTGTTGGGGCCACTTGGCAATAGTGATCATAGCATGATCGCCTTTGATTTAATTAGTGGAGGAGGGATAGTAAGGAAATCCACAATACTACCTTTTAACTTTCGAAAGGGAGACTATGATAAAATGAGGAAAACAGTTAAGAAAAAACTAAAAGGAGCAGTTGCAAAGGTTAAAGACGTACATCAAGCTTGGGTGTTGTTGAAAAATACTATCTTGGAAGCCCAGACCAGCTGTATTCCACACTTTAAGAAAAGTGGAAGGAAGTCCAAAAAACTGCCAGCATGGTTTAAAGGTGAGGTCAGAGAGGCTGTTGTTGCCAAAAAAGCATCTTTCAGGAAATGGAAAAAAGAGCCAAACGACGAAACCTTGAAACAGCACAAGCACTGGCAAGTCAAATGCAAGGCATTGATAAGGCAGGTAAAGAGAGAATTTGAGAAGAAGCTTGCTGCGGAAGCAAAAACGCGAAATAAAGACCTTTTCAAGTACATTCGTAGCAAAAAACCTGTGAGAGAGTCAGTTGGTCCATTAGATGATAAAGGGGTTAAAGGAGCACTAAGAGGCGACAAGGCGATAGCGGAGAGACTGAATGAATTCTTTGCTTCGGTCTTTACTGAGGAAGATGTAGGGATGTTACCCATGACTGAAGTGGTATTTAAAGGTGCGGAAGAATTGAAGGAAATATCGATACATCGGGAAGATGTCTTACAACTATTAGATAAACTGAAGAGTAGCAAATCACCTGGGCCGGATGGTATACATCCAAGGGTGTTGAAAGAACTGAAATATGAGATTGCAGACCTGCTATCAGTAATCTGTGAACTATCATTAAAATCATCTCTAATACCTGAAGATTGGAGGATCGCCAATGTAACACCAATTTTTAAAAAGGGTCCCAGGGGTGATCCGGGAAACTACAGACCGGTGAGCCTGACGTCAGTACCGGGAAAAATGGTAGAAACCATCATAAAGAATAAAATTACTCAGCATGTAGATAGTCACAACCTAATGGGAGACAGCCAACATGGCTTTAGACAAGGAAGATCTTGTCTTACTAATCTGTTATGTTTTTTTGAAGGAGTGAATAAACAGGTAGACAAAGGTGAGTCGGTTGATATTGTGTATCTGGATTTTCAGAAAGCCTTTGACAAGGTCCCTCATGAGAGACTTTTGGCAAAACTAAAGAGTCATGGGATAGGAGGCAGTGTACTATTGTGGATCAGGAACTGGTTAAAAGATAGAAAGCAGAGGGTAGGGCTAAATGGCCAATTTTCCCAATGGAGAAACATAGAAACATAGAAACATGATGACAGAAAAAGACCACAAGGCCCATCTAGTCTGTCCTTCCATAACAACAACTACAACAGTCCACTTTTTACCTTTAGAGATCCTCTGTGTTGGTCCCATGCTTTTTTGAATTCAGTTACTGTCCTCATCTCTACCACCTCCACTGGGAGACTATTCCACGGATCCACTACTCTTTCCGTAAAGAAATATTTCCGCATATCACTCCTGAATCTATCTCCCTTCACCCTCATCCCATGTCCCCTCGTCGCAGAACTTGCTTTCAATTGAAAGAGGCTCTCTCCCTGAACATTTATGCCACGGAGGTATTTAAACATCTCAATCATATCACCTCTATCCCGCCTTTCCTCTAAGGTGTACATATTAAGATCCTTAAGTCTGTCCTCATATGCTTTATAATGAAGACTACTAATCATCTTAGTAGCAACCCTCTGCACCGACTCCATCCTGTTCACATCCTTTTGAAGGTGCGGTCTCCAGAATTGCACACCATACTCCAAATGAGGTCGCACCAAAGACTTATACAGAGGCATTATCACCTCCTTTTTTCTGCTAGCCATTCCTCTCCGTATGCACCCAAGCATCCTTCTAGCTTTTGCCGTCGCCTTTTCTACCTGTTTAGCTACTTTAAGATCATCGGACACAACTACGCCTAGGTCCCGCTCTTCTTTAGTGGACAAAAGTACTTCACCTCCTATGCTGTATTGCTCCCTTGGATTGCTGCAGCCCAAATGCATGACCTTACATTTTTTAACATTAAATCCCAGCTGCCAAATTCTAGACCATTCTTCAAGCTTAGCTAGATCCCTCCTCATGTTATCTACACCTTCCTGGGTGTCTACTTTATTGCAGATTTTGGTATCATCCGCAAAGAGGCAAACCTTACCCGACAGCCCTTCCGCTATATCACTAACAAAGATGTTAAAAAGAGGTGAGAAAGGTGAATAGTGGTGTACCCCAGGGATCTGTGCTGGGTCCGCTGCTTTTTGACATATTCATAATGACCTGGAAAGTGGAATAACGAGTGAGGTTATCAAATTTGCAGATGACAAAAAGCTATTTAAAGTTGTTAAAACCCAAGAGGATTGTGAAAAATTGCAAGAGGATCTTGATAAATTGGAAGACTGAGCATCAAAATGCCAGATGAAATTTAATGTGGACAAGTGCAAGGTTATGCACCTAGGGAAGAACAACCCAAACTATGGTTACACGATGCAAGGTTCCACATTAGGAACCACCACCCAGGAAAAAGATTTAGGCGTCATTGTGGATACCATGTTAAAACCCTCGGCCCAGTGTGCAGCGGCGGCCAAGAGAGCAAATAGAATGCTAGGTATGATAAGGAAAGGAATGGAAAACAAAACAAAAGATATTATAATGCCTCTATATCGTTCCATGGTGAGACCGCACCTTGAATATTGTGTGCAATTCTGGTCGCCGTATCTTAAAAAGGATATAGCGATTTTAGAAAAGGTTCAGAGAAGAGCCACCAAAATGGTAGAGGGGATGGAAGGATACTCCTATGAGGAGAGGCTAAAAAGGTTAGGGCTCTTTAACCTGGAAAGGAGACGGCTGAGGGGAGATATGATAGAAGTCTATAAATTAATGAACGGAGTGGAACGGGTAAACGTAGATCGATTGTTTACGTTATCAGAATATAGAAAGACTAGGGGACATGCAATGAAGCTACAGGGTAAACTATTTAAGACTAATAAAAGAAAATATTTTTTCACTCAACGTGTAATCAAACTCTGGAATTTGTTACCGGAGGATGTAGTAAAGGCTGTTTGTGTAGCTGGGTTTAAAAAGGGTTTGGACATGTTCCTGGAGGAAAGGTCGATAAACCATTATTAAGAAGTGACCGAAGATATCAATGCTTGACCCAGTACAAGCATTGTGGAACTTGTGTCTCTTGGGGAAACTGCTAGGTACATATGACCTAGATTGGCCACTATTGGAAACAGAATACTGGGCTTGATGGACCTGGGTCTGACCCAGTATGGTATGGCATATCTTATGACGGGCCACGGTGGTGAGAGGTGCTTTTCCTCTATACCGGGGCTGGCCAATCCGACAAAGAAAATTGTTCTGAAAAAAAGTGTTCTGAATAACAGGTTCTTTTTTCCACTGGGCTTTTGTATTATTGGTGGTGATTATTTATTTATTTAACTGCATTTATATACCGCTTTTCACCGGGTCAAAGCGGTGTAACATATAACATAAGGGGGGGCAATATTTTACAGGGTGGGGCCATCACCAGGGGTAACAATTAATGATTTGGGTGGACATAGACATATACATTTCTGCTGCATCTGAGTATAAGATCATGCGGATAGGGTGGTATTTCTGTTCAAAGATGTTCACGGAATAGGATTGTTTTCAGCTGTTTCTTGAATGATGTGATGTCAGCGTTGTTCCTGATGTGGTTTGGTAGAGAGCTCCAGAGGGATGGAGCATAAAGTTCGAAGGCTCTGTTGCAGGTCCGTTGTGTGGATTTGGTTCTTTTGTGGGGGACGATGATGGAGTTATTGGACGATTGTCTGGTTGATCTGTTGTGGGATGGGCGAGGCAGTAGGGGGTGGAGTGAGGTGTTCCGTGTTTGGTGGATAGTCTTGTGGATGAGTAGGATAGCTTTGTACCTGATTCTTGCTGGAATTGGAAGGAAGTGGAGGTCTCTTAGGATTGGGGTGATGTGATCCCGTTTTTTTGCATTCTGAATAAACCTTGCTGTAGTATGTAAGGCAGTTCGGAGGGGGTTGGTGTGTGAGGCGGGGAGTCCATGGTAGATTATGTTGCAAAAATCCAGATGAGGGAGTGTTACAGCTTGCATTACTGTCCTGAAGTCGTGAGGTTCTAGGAGGGGTCGGAGGCGTTGAACAGTTTTAGCTTTGTGGAATATCGTCCCAGCGGTTTTGTTGATTTGTTGTTTAAAGGTGAGAGCCTGGTCAATGATAACGCCCAGATACCTTATTTGGGGCTGGATTTGGATTTGCGTGGTTCCCATGTTGAGGTGGGTAGGTGGTTTGAAGTCAGGTTCTTTTGTCACTATAAGGGCTTCGGTTTTCTTTATGTTGATGGATAGATTGTTCTCCTGTAGCCAGTTGGCCACGTCGGTGAAGCAGGCTGATAGCTGGTTGTTTTTTGGGTTGGTGGTTGTGCTCTGGTGGAAGGTTTTTGTGGTGTATTGGATCCCTGGTAAGCCTTGCGCCTGAGGACGTCGAGGGCACGGGACTCTCTACCAGGCGGGACCAAAGAGTGTGACTTCGGGCTCTTCTGTTTCTGCATCGCAGACTCGACTACCATGGAGGTGTGAGGAAGCTGGGACTTCCAAAACCCCAAGCCATGCTGGACCCTGTACATGGCATCGAGTGTTTTACTGACAATAGGGACCGAGGCGGATGGTTCCCACATGCAGAGAAGCAGCCGGGAAAGGATGGACGGTACCGGAACAGTAAGAGACTCCCTGGGTAAAGATTCGTACTATAAAATGTCAAGTTCCTCTGCCCTCGGCTCCTCCTCGGTCTGCGTAGGCAGATTGAGGGCCCAGAGCCATATCCCGCACAAACGCCAGGAAAGAGGTGTCCTCAGGAAGCGACCGCCTTTGCGAGGCGGGCAGGAATGGGTCAGAGGGGAGATCCCTGTGGGCGCGGGTCTCTGGGGAAGTGTCCCCATCCAACTCCCAGCTGAAGTCTGAGAGGGACTCTGAGTCAGGCTGATCCCCGCGACCCCTAGCTGAGGCCCGCTTGGAGGCGGAGGCACTGGAAGACCTCACCCCCGAGCAATGGGACGGGAAACAAGACTGGTGCCGAGGACCCTCACGAGGCTGGCGGCTCTCGGGGGTTTCCAAGGCAGTTTTCGGGACCCCGGTCGAGTGACCCTCGGTCTCCAGGTGCGAGTCAACCATGCTGGGCAAAAGCGCCTGCTGGGCAGTGAGGAAGGCAGAAAAACTGTGCTCCAATGCCAGCATATGGGACTGGGGTTACCAGGTCTGGCGTAGAGGAGGAGAGGGATCGAAGGCCTCCATGTCCATACGAAGTACCTTTCGAGGCCGCTCCTTGTCTGACTCTCGAGGACGCCGAGGGGAGCTAAGGGAGCGGGTGCAAGACCGCTCACGCTTGTTCGGAGCCCCTAACAGCGACTTTGAGGTCTTATTTTTCTGTTCCACCTTGGGCGAATCCTGATCGGAGTGACGTCTGGGGCACGGGGACACTACAGGGGACCCTGAAAGTGGTGGCTCGGTAGGGCGAGGTGCCACTGGGGATCCTGGGGCTGCCTTGAGGAAAATGTCATCTGATTTCTGATTGCGGTTGAACAGGGCCTTAGCGGACATTTTCTTACAAAGCGAGCAGAGCTCCAGGTTGTGGTCAGCCCCCAGACATCGTAGACAGCAGTCATGGGTGTCTGTGAGCGACATATTTTTGGAGCATCTGTCACATTTCTTAAAGCTAGTGGCCATGGGGGGCAAAAAGGGCCCCTGCGAGGTTGAAAACCCTTGAGGCCAGCGGTTGGGGAAAAAAGGGCACGAAAAGGGACTGAAATAGAAACACTAGAGACAAACAGGAGGTCCCCTAGCCAACCGCCGAAGCAGGGGCAAAGGGGAGGGGGAGGGGGAGGGGGAGGGGGAGGAGGAAGAGGACCGGTGCTATCGGAAAAATGGCTGAAAGGTTGGATCACGACAAAACCTTTTCTGAGGGACGAGGACGTGCATCCGAAGGGCTCCACAGAAAAAGGGAGACTGAGCAAGATGGCACCTTTGGGTGGGAAGAGGACCACGCATGCGTGGCAGCAATCCCAAAGGCTTTCTTTGAAAGCTGGGGAATTGCTCCGTGCGGACTCCGTTGGTGCCGACGTCACCCATTAAGTGAGGACTGACTTCCTGCTTGTTCCTGGAGAATACTTTTTCACTGTGTCATGCCCTCATAGCCCTATCGGTAGGAACCGGTATTGCTGGGCTCCCTGAGGGTGGTAGTTGTGCCTTCCTTCGGACAAATCACAGAACAAGTTTAATTCTACGTTTAGGGTTTTATTCCCCGTCCCTTGAGGTTTTTCTTTTCCTTTTTGGCAACACAAAATAAGAGCCAACTTTGGCATATAACAAAAGACAAATGGTTAACAAAAATAGCTTACTTCAGCTTCAAACATCAAACAAAAGAAATGAATAAACAGCCTTACTATCCTATGTAGGCTTTTCCTTTTGTTTGCAGATAGCACAGCTTACGTCTGCTGTTTGTAAGAGAGTGAGAGCAATTAGCACATAAGTTACAGCACTGGTACTTTGGTTATAATCAAGTAATTTATCTCAGAGAAAACTCCTGGTCACTCACAGTTAAAGAACAATCCATCGGTTCAGGAACCACGGACACCTCTGAACTCTCACATTCCATCAATTCTTGTTCACCTGTATTTATGCTCTTAATATCAGCTGTTGGATAAGGGTACAACTGGCTTGCTTCGTCACACAGGAAGTTTCTTTCTCCCTCTGAGCTAATGCCTCTCTGGGTAAAACCGTATGGCTTTGAGTTGAGCTTGTCAGGGCTCTGCCCCTGCTGGTAACCCAGTAGATAACTCAAATCCTTGTTTGGTTTGTTAGTAGAGTAATTACGGTAGGCTCTGTGCCTGCTCAGGTCTAGCTCAGCTGACCTAGATTGCAAAGCTTTAGACGGAACTTTACTAGAAGCTGGGAGCTCACAATCACTAGGGAAATCTTCAGCTTTTTCTGGTAAGGAAATCTCTCTTCTCCTAGGGTTTCTGTAACCAGGGGAAAAGTTATTCTCAGCCTCTATATAGCTTGTCTTTGTGTGGCTATTTCTATGACTCCAGGGTTTTACCCTCTCAGATAGCAAATAACCTCTACTTTTATTTCTTGCACTGGTACCTGCTATGGCAGTCTTCCCACGTTTCTCTTGTCTTCCCAGCACATACACGCTATCAGGCTGCTGACTTCCAAGCGTTTCATTCAGGTCTCTGGCTTCCCTCAGACCATTATGCTGGCTCCCTTGTTGCTCCGATAACACATTCTCACTCTCTTTCTCTCTTTCATACCAACTCCGTGCTCTCCACGGCTTCAGCTGTGTTCGCCACGGTCTCTCTAGTTGTGACCCTTGTTGCCTCAACTCCTCTCCCCTTCTAACTGTTTGGGAGCATATTTTATCCTCGTGTCTCCTGGCTCCACCTCCACCCAGCTGATCCCTATTAGGCAAAGCAAATTCCCTTTCTTTGCTACCTGGGTGTGTCTTCATTGGCCTTGTGCACGTGTGCCTGGGTTGTCTATAGCAACCTTCTGACATTACTTTGTTTACCCTGTCATTTTCCCTCTGATCATTCGTGCTGATCTCCATTTTCTCGGGCTGTCCTAGGTCTAACCTTGTGACAACTGAAAGGGTGGTGAATGCTTGCAATACCCTCCCGATGGAGATGGTTGGGGCAAATACAGTGACAGAATTCAAAATGACGTGGGATGAACACATGGATCCCTTTATAGTAAGAGATATTGATATTTTTGTAAACCGCCCTGATGCCCGTGCCTGGGAGGTATATCAAGCGCATGAATAAAGATAAAGAATGAAATCAAAGCAAACTTAAATATCTTTTATATTTCAATAAATACTACTACTACTACTTCTGAGCATTTGTATAGTGCTACAAGACGTACATAGCACTGCACAGACACAAGTAAAAGATGGTCCCTGCTCATCAGAGTTTACAATCTAGTCAAAACAGACAACACAGTAGGACAACACAGACAAGGAATACATCTCGGGGAAATGGTAAGAAAACACAAAGGAGACCAGGTGAGTCAAGATCCAAAGTGAAAAGGTGAGTTTTCAGCCTGAATTTGAAAAGGGCCAGAGAAGGCGCCTAACATACAGACTCAGGTAGTTTGTTCCAGGCATAAGGAGCAGCAAGGTGAAAGGACAGAAGTCTGGAGTTAGCAATAGAAGAGAAGAGCACAGATAGAAACAATTTGCCAGAAGAGCGGAGTTCCCGAGGAGGGGTGTATGGAGAGATAAGAGAGGAAAGGTAGCAAGGAACTGCAGCGTGAATGCACTTATAGGTCAGCAGGAGAAGTTTGAACTGGATGTGGAAACAGATAGGGTGTCAATGAAGTGAGAAAATGGGTAATATGAGCATGACAAGACTGATGGAAGATTAGCTGTGCAGCAGAGTGTTGAAAAGATTGAAGGGGAGATAGATGATTCAGAGCAAGGATTAAGGTTACAATAGTCAAGATGGGAGGTGACTAAAGAGTGGATAAGTGTCTTAGTACTATGTTCATAAAGGAATGGGCAGATTTTAGCTATCAGATGGATATGGTGACCGGCACGAAACGGCAGGTACAACTCTAAACAAAGGCATGGAGGGGGGTGTTGACTTACAGGAAGCAGCGGTTACAACCATTCTAGTCACCTTACTGGGCAGACTAAATGGACCATACTGGTCTTTATCTGCCATCATAAACTATGTTACTATGTATCTCATCCTTCCTAGGCACATACTCCCACCTCTCTATTTCTCCCCACCCACACCCAGGCACACATCCCACCCCACCATCGTTCTCCCCCTCCTTCACTCTGTTCCCCACCCGCATTGCAGACACCCCCAACAAATTCCTCCAGTGAACATGCACAAAAGATATGGTAGAGGATCTGCGAAAGTTAAGTGTGTGTGAAATTGGAAAGGAAAACAATCCAGCTATTCAGGGAACAGCAAAAGGTTAGGCCTAGTTCATCCTTTACCAACCCCCCACATTACTTACCACAGCTTGCTGCCCTCTCTGTCCTGACTGAGTGATAAGAGGTTACAGTGGCAGTGAATGGCTGCACATCGGGTTGTGGTCACAAGTGGCAGCTGCACATCAGGCCGTGGCCTTCTCCTCTGACATCCCAGACCCAACTGCACATTTGAACCTCACGAGCCTCCATACAGCTGTGCAGGTCAAATGAAGAGTCAGGCCCAGGATGGTAGAAAAGGAGAACATGGTAAGTGTGATCTCTGTGGGGAAGAGAGCAATTAGGAATTGCCTGTGGTGCCTGTGCAGAATTCTGCATAACAAGAACAGAATTCTGCATTGTGCAGTTGCACAGAATTCCACTAGGTGCAAAAGATGGAGAGATTTTAATCATGCATGATATCTCCTTTGCTCTAATCCTGCTAGACTAGTCCAGATGAACAGGTTATGCTCCCTGGCCAGCAAGTGGAGGCAAACGTGAACTGTGTGACGTAGAAGCCCACACAGAACCTATGCAAACAGATAGAAAGGAGGCATTTACTTTTGAAACTGTTAGTCAGCCAGCATATACAGCTCATGAGAAACAGGGAAAAAGAGGAGCAGAGCTGACACACCCAAGCTCTGACATAGCAGCAAGCTCAGAGCTCGATTACACTCACCTGGGCAAGAAAGCCGAGTCAGCCTGCAGGGAACAGAGAGATAAAAGCCAGAGGGTAGCTCCAGCAAGGGAGTGTTGTGATTCCCCAGAGAGAAGAGAGTGCTGTGATTCCCCAGAGAGAAGGGAGTGCTGGGATTCCTCAGAGAGAAGCAGTGGGCGTGTCAGAGAAGCAGGAAGCAGCAGCAGAGGCGAAGCCTCAGAGAAACGTGGCTGGAAAAGCACACAGACTACAGGCAGCTGGAGGTCCTGTGAGAAACCAGGTTGCAGCTCAGAGAGAGAAGCCAAGGCAACAGAAGGAAGGAAGGCACACCCTGTGGCTAGGAACCTACCTGGACCAAGAGAGCAGGAAGTCTCCCAGACCTCACTGCCAGAGGAGAGGCTTCAGCATTCATACAAGTGGGAGCCTAGCACTATAATAAGAAAAGCCAGAAGTTCTGTTCGGAACAGAGGGCCAGGGCACTGCTCAACACAAGAAGTGTCAGCAGAAAGTTATACAGGAGTTCCTGCTAACTGGAGGGAACAAAAGGAGAGCCGGGGAAGAAACACTACAGCTACAGATACTTTTAAACTTCACTGTATGGAACTGTGTTCTTATGAGATACCCGAGTTCTCAGAGAGGGGTTTTTCCAGGGACAGCAGTAAAGGTCTAAAGCCAAACCCCACACACACTGAATGTGAGGATATGCAGTGGGAGTGTAGCACTAGTGAACCCGAATATGCTCCTATGGATTGTACGCTATGCCTTGCAGACAACATTGAGTCTTTACGCTAAGTTTTGTATATAGCAAAGAAAAAGAAGATATTTTTCTTTCAGAAGAAGTTGTTTGTTTTCCATGTTTTGTTTGCACTTAAATATGCTGTGGGAAGGGGAATAAATTCCTTGTTATGTTTTGCCTTGAACACTCGACTTACGACTATTATTTGCTAACAGAAGATATCAGGGTAACCCCAACCTTCGCACCCTAGGCGAAGGCCTGGCACCCGTTTACAACTGTCAGTGATGTCATCATTTGACACTTTATATATCCTCAAGTACAGCATACAGAGAAGTCAGTATGACACTTTCCAAGCAGTAAGCGAGACTTAAGATACAGGAAGAACTGAAAAAACATTATTAAACATAAACAGCTTTGTCACAAAGAGTGTGAGCCAGTATTTGGCTCTTACCATGAGGAAAGTGGAGTCAGACCAAAAGAGTGAATAGGCCCTTTAAAGTCATCCAGAACGCCCGAGCTTGCAGAACGAGTCTTCCAGACACTGATACTGCTAATGTGATCAAACGTCTACAGGATTTCCAACTTGCATAGGAGTTTTCCAGGATGGGTCTTGGACTAGTCTGGCAAGATTTCAGGAAAGGAGATTATCATCGGGAATGATTAAAATCTCTCCTTCCTCATCCGGGAAGACCATTCCAGATGAGTGGCACGTATCAAAGCAATCAGAAACAGAGGTGAGAAGAAGATGACAACATATGAGGACAGACTTAAGGATCTTAATATGTATACCTTAGAGGAAAGGCAGGATAGAGGAGATATGATAGAGATGTTTAAATATATCCATGGCATAAATACACAGGAGAAGAGCCTCTTTCGGTTGAAAGCAAGTTCTGCTACGAGGGGACACAGGATGAGAGTGAAAGGGGACAGACTCAGGAGTAATATTCAGAAATATTTCTTAACGGAAAGAATGGTAGATGTGTAGAATAGTCTCCCAGTAGAGATGTAGAGAAGAAGACAGTATCTGAATTCAAAAAAGCATGGGACAAACACAGAGGATCTCTAAGGGAAAACAGGAAACTATTGTAGTAGTCAATATGGAAGAGGAAGGTAGGACCACAATCTGGTGAAGATGATAATAAGGGGGGGGGGGGGGCAGTACCCTTGAAGGACAGCATAGGCTTCAAAGAGAAAAACTGTTGAAAAATACGGATTAGTGAGCTGCAAGCCAAGGGACACAGCCCTGACTCCACTCAGAGGATGCACGAGTCCCACAAAAGGGTTTGTAAGAAACCAATCCACTAGGGCCTTACACACAGGACCCTTCACATAAGAAGCCCACTGAGATCCAATAGAATACTGGAGCAGACAGCATCATTTCACGCCTACTAATGGAAGCAACAAAGAAATACACCCCAAGGAATCCCTTGGAGGCAACTCCTGTAGCAGGATAGAACATAAGAACATAACAAATGCCATAGGTCCATCAAACCCAGTATCCTGTTTCCAACAGTGGCCAATCTAGGTCACAGGTACCTAGCAGGTTCCAAAAAAGGCACACAGGTTCCACAATGCTTGTTCTGGGGTAAGCAGTGGATTTCCCAGGTCCTCTTTAATAATGGTTTATGGACCTTTCCTCCAGGAAATTGTCCAAACCTTTTTTAAACCCAGCTACACTAAACTACCAGCTTTTACTACATACTCCGGTAACAAATTCCAGAGTTTGATGACAAGTTGAGTGAAAAAATATTTTTTACCGTTAGTCTTAAATGGGTTACATTGTAGCTTCAATGTGTGTCCTTTAGTTTTTCTATGTTATTGATTGCGTAAACAACCGATCCAAGTTAACCCGTTCCACTCAATTCATTAATTTATAGACTTCTATCATATTTCCCCTCAGCCTTCTCTTTTCCAAGTTGAAGAGCCCTAACCTTTTAAGCCTTCCCTCATAGGGGTATCCTTCCATCCACATAACCATGTTGGGTTTTATTCTCCATTCCCTTCCTTATGATTCATAGCATTCTATTTGCTTTCTTGGCCGTCGCAGCACACTGGGTGGAGGGTTTCAACGTATTATCCAGGACGATGCCTAAATCATTTTCCTGGGTGGTGGTTTCAGAGTAGTTACTCACCTGTAACAGGTGTTCTCCAGGAGCAGCAGGAATCAGTCCTCACATATGGGTGACGTCGGCGCCGACGGAGCCCTCGTGCGGAGCATTTCCCCAGCTTTCACAGAAAGCCTTTGGGAATTGCAGCGCGCATGCGCAGTCCCCTTCCCGCCCAAGGGTGCCATCTTGCTTAGTCTGATGACATAGCTAAAAGACAGCAAAAAAATTAGCAAAAATAAATCATATGACTGCAACCCCAAGGGGAGGAGGGAGGGTTGTGAGGACTGATTCCTGCTGCTCCCGGAGAACACCTGTTACAGGTGAGTAACTACTCTTTCTCCAGGACCAAGCAGGAAGTCAGTCCTCACATATGGGACTCCCCAGCTTAAGGCTACCGGAGACCCCAAGCGGAAAAATGAGCTCCCTCTAGCTCGTCAGCACAGAAGGAAGGAATCTTCTCTGAGAACGCCCCCGACCGGTAGCCCAACACCAGGGCCGGAGGGTAGGAGTTGCCTAAACCCCAAAGAGATTATGGAGTACTGCCTGTCCGAAAGCACTGTCCCTGCAGGACTCCCTCTCAAGGCAGTAATGGGCCGCAAAGGTCTGGCTTGAAGACCAAGTAGCGGCCCGGCAGATGTCTGCCAACGGAACAGAGCGGAGATGAGCCACTGACGCAGCCTTCGCCCTGACATGAGCCGCCGTGACTCGACCCTCCAACGAGAGGCCGGCTGCCCCATAAGCCCAGGCGATACAGTCAGCGACCCATATGGACAACGTACGCTTGGAGACAGGGAGCCCCAACTTATTGGGGTCAAAAGAAACAAAAAGCTGAACAGCCTTCCGATGCTCCCGCGTACGGTCAAGGTAGAAGGATAACGCCCTCCTACAGTCCAGGGTATGCAAGACCATCTCAGCCCGGTTGGCATGTGGCCTGGGAAAGAAGGTCGGAAAAACCACCTCCTGATTGAGGTGAAAAGGTGAGACAACCTTAGGAAGAAACTTAGGGTGAGTCTGTAGGACTACCCTATTCCTGTAGAACCTAGTGTAAGGAGGATCAGACACTAGTGCCTGCAGTTCACTCACTCGCCTAGCAGAGGTGAGAGCTACCAGAAATAAAGTTTTCCAGGAGAGAAAACGGAGAGGGCAGGTAGCCATAGGTTCAAAAGGCGGACAAGTAAGCCGCTCTAAGACCACATTCAGATCCCACTCAGGGGCCGGTGGACGCAAAGGAGGCTTAAGCAGAAGAAGGCCTCTGAGGAAACGAGCCACCAAAGGGTGGTTGTAAAGAGGCCTGCCGTCCACCGGCGAGTGGTGTGCTGAGAGAGCACTAAGGTGAACTCGGACAGAGTTAGACTTAAGGCCCAGATTGGAGAGGAAGAGCAAATATTGCAATACTACCGCTACCAAGCACGAGAAGGGATTCTCACTGTGCTGAGCACACCATGCGGAGAATCTACGCCACTTAAGAGCGTAGGAATTCCTGGTGGATTGACGCCGAGAGGCCAAGACTACATCTTCCACCTCTCGAGGTAGTAGTAGGGGAGCTAGGACTACCCTTTCAGCAGCCAGGCCATCAGATGAAGGGACTGGAGGTTGGGGTGCAAGAGAGTCCCCTGATCCTGAGACAGGAGATCGTGTTGAAACCCCAGAGGAATAGGTGTGTCCACCGCCAGCTGTAGCAGAAGCGGGAACCACGGTTGCCTCGGCCAACTGGGGGCTATGAGAATCAATGAAGCCCCGTCCCTGAGGACTTTGAACAACGTTCTGGACACTAGTGGTGTGGGAGGAAACGCATACAGTAGACCTGTGGACCACGAGATCAGAAACGCATCCGCTGCTATTCTGAGAGGATGCGGTTGTCTGGAGCAAAAGCTCGGGAGTTGCCGGTTCAGAGGACTGGCGAAAAGATCCATGGTGGGGAGCCCCCACTTGAGAAAGACCTGCTGAACCACCAATGGGTTCAATCTCCATTCGTGTGGTTGCAGGATCCGGCTCAGTCTGTCTGCCAGGCAATTTTCCTGACCTGGGAGGTAGACAGCCTTGAGAAGGATTCCGTGATTGACAGCCCAAAATCACAGCCGTTGTGCCTCCTGACAAAGAAGGAAGGAGCCTGTGCCTCCTTGTTTGTTCACATAGAACATGGCAACTTGATTGTCCGTCTGGACCAGTACAGACTGGTGAGAGGCGAGTGGGAGAAGGCTCTCAGAGCTAGGCGTATCGCCCGTAGCTCCAGTAAGTTTATCTGCTGAGTAGCCTCCCAAGGGGTCCAGAGACCCTGAGTACATGTCCCTTGGCAATGTGCTCCCCAACCGAGAAGAGAGGCATCGGTTGTCAGCACCTGAGTATGCGGAGGGGATTGGAAAACCACTCCGAGCACCAGATTTGGAAGATGAATCCACCATTGCAGAGAGAAGATCAGGAGGTCGGAAATCCTCACTGAGTCCGTTAGGCCCCCAGTGGCTTGATGCCACTGAGCGCGAAGGCTCCACTGAGCAGGACGCATGTGCAGGCGGGCATTGGGGGTGACATGGACCGTGGAAGTCATATGGCCGAGTAGTCTCAGGAATTGCCTGGCAGAGACCAGGGAATTGCTGCGAAACTAGCTGGCCAGATCCATTAGCCTGTGGGCCCTGTCCAGAGGCAGAAAAGCCTTCGCTTGAAGAGTGTCTAGTCTGGCTCCTATGAACTCTAAGTTCTAGGACGGGAGCAAAGTGGACTTTGCGAAGTTTATGACAAACCCCAAGTGCTGAAGCAGAGCCACAGTGCGAAGGGTGGCCTGGTTGGCCTCCTGGGAAGATTGGCCCCTTATGAGCCAGTCGTCCAGGTACGGAAACACAAAGAGACCCTGAAGCCTCAGGTAGGCCGCCACCACTGCCAGGCACTTGGTGAACACTCTGGGAGCGGATGAGAGGCCAAAGGGAAGCACTCTGTACTGATAGTGGTTTCCTCCCACAACAAACCTGAGATATTGTCTGTGGTCTGGATGGATAAGGATGTGAGTATACGCATCCTTTAGATCCAAGGAGCATAGCCAGTCTCCCTGCTGGAGGTAGGGCAGCAGGATTCCAAGGGTAAGCATCTTGAACTTTTCCCTCTGCAGGAACTTGTTGAGGTTTCGCAAGTCTAGGATGGGTCTGAGGCCTCCTGTTCTTTTTGGTACCAGAAAGTACCTGGAATAAAAGCCTTGACCTCTCAGGTGGTGGGGCACCGGTTCCACAGCCTGATCCTTTAGTAGACCTGTCAACTCCTGAAGGAGTAAGTCCCTGTGCAGAGGGAGTCTTGGAGGTTCCCCTGGAAAATAGGAGGGAGGTACCTGGTGAAAATGGAGAAGATAGCCCTTTTGGACTATATGAAGAACCCAGGTATCTGATGTGACGGCTGACCACCTGTGGGCAAAGTGGGCCAGCCGGCCTCCTGTGCTGAGAGAAGCCAGCTGAGGAGAAGGGGCTATGCTGTTTGAGTCAAAAACCCCCACCCTGCTGAGCAGGGGCCGGTGTTGGTGGCTTGGGGGTCTTCGGCCTACGGGGCCCTTGACCCTGCCCCTTGGCCTGCTGACCCTGTTGGGGAGCTGCAGAGGCCTGATAATGAGGGTACTGTTTGTAGGCAGATGACTTCCTCGAGTAAAGTCTTTTTTCCCGAGCCCTTCTTTTTCTGAGAAGGGGCAGAGGTTTTCCTGGAAAGCCTAGTCCTGGTCAGAGTCTCGGTCTCGAGTTCTGCAGCCTTTTCAGCCATGGGCTTGCCAAAGAGGTTTTCACCTCGGCAGGGGACATCGACCAACTTGTCCTGGACCCATGGCTCGAGGTCGGATGACTGTAGCCAAGCCTGTCGGCGGGCACCGATGCCGGCCCCAGCTACTCGGGCCGAAGCCTCGAAGCCATCGTAGGCTGCTCGAGAGATAAACTTCGAGCACTCTCGAATACTGGTGGACAAGGCCTGGAACCTCTGCAAAGGTTCCTCGGAGAGACCAGCAGAGAATCCGGCAATCTCCTTTGAGCTGGTATGTCTGGACACGGCAATCTCCATGTAGAGCTGGTATGTCTGGACACGGCAAGCAAGCATAGAGCCCTGGAAGCACTTCTTACAGAGGGCATCCAGGTTCCGGGCTTCCCGGCCGGGAGGCACCGAGGAGTACATCTGACTTTTCAGTCGATGCATGGCCGATTCCACAACCATGGCGTGGTGCGTTAATTGTGCCTTTTGGAATCAGGGGCTCTTGCGGACTCGATAAATGGAATCGACCCGCTTGCTTAACACCGGCATCGAAGCCGGGGTCTCCCACATGCGGAAGAGTAGCCGCTCCAGCATCAGAGGAACCGGAACAGTAAAGGCCTCCTTCGGGGGAGAGTCATACTGGAGGGCCTCGAGCTCCTCGGCTCGAGGCTCCTCCTCGGGATCCGCGGGGAAGGCCAAGGCCTTGGCCATATCCCGCACAAAGTCCGAGAACCGGGTATCCTCCGGTGGGGACCGTCTCCGAGATTCGGACTCGGGTGAGTCCGAGGGGACACACAGAGTCCGATGGGTGTCGGGTGACTCTTCGTCCTCCGTCTCCCAGCCCGACTCCTTGGAGGAGGAATCGAGCGGCTCCGGTCAGGCGGGCACCGATGCCCTCCGACCCGACGCCGAGGGTATCGGCGTCGACGACCTCGGCCCCGAACGGGAGGTCGAGGGAGACCGTGGCCGAGGATCGACTCGAGCCCGCATGGACTCGAGGATCGGCTCGGCCTCCGGGGTCGACTTGGACGTCGAGGTCCCGGTGGTCGGGGCAGATGCACCGGTGAGACCGGCGATTAATGCCCGCTGCTGTTCCATGAAGGCAGCGAAGCCGCTCTCCAAGGCCATCAACCTGAGTCCGAGCTCAGGAGACCCAGCAGCCCCCGACGGCATCGGGCCCGACGTCGGCTCCCTCGGAGGAGAGTCAACGAGGACAATGTGTATGTTCATTGTTTATTGTAAACCGCGCTGATGCTGAATAGCGCGGTATAAAAGAGACTTTAAATAAATAAATAAAATAAACAGCACTTACGTGTCCAGGAGACTCCATCTCGACACGAGGATGCTTCGCAGGCCTCTCAGACTCCGAAGACCCGGGACGGCTATCGGGGCTATGCGACCTGGCCCTCGAGGAACCAGGAGCGTCCACCGATGCCGCCCTCACGGGTTTCTTCTTCCTGCGATGTTCCCGCGAAGGAGACCCCTGCTCAGAGGAACCCCGACGTTGCTCGGGGCCGGAGTCCCGAGACGTCGAGGCCTCTGATGAGGTCCGGGCCCAGCTGGACGCGGAGTCAGAAAAAATCCTATCCCTCTGGTGCTGCCGACTCCTCAACGCCTTCGAGGACATTTTGCCACACGGACCACAGATCATCGGGTCATGATCGGGTCCGAGGCAACGGAGGCAGCAGTCATGTGTGTCGGTAAGAGACATAAGTTTCTTACACCGATCACATTTCTTAAACCCGCTGGTAGGGGGGCGGAGCCTGATGTCCAGCGGGTAAGACGCTTCGCGCTGAAGCTCCCGAGAGGCCTACTTAGAATCCTGACTTAATACCTATACAAACTTACTATTTCGCTCCGGGCTGACCGGGGTACCTCGGGGGGGATGGCGGCCCATAAACCAGCGCGCTTGGACTTCGGGTCTCCTTCTTCTTCTCACGGAAAGCGCTCCAAAACAGAGGTGTCCTCCCCACAGAAGATGGTTCCATTTCGTGAAAACCCCGAAATGCACCTGGAGATTTTGGAGGAACTACGCGGTGTGAAGGAATTGGTGCAGTCCAATGGAGAAGCGCTTAGAGCCCTGCGAGAAGACTTTGGAGTGCTCCAGGACCGACTTGAAAGTCTCTCATTACGGCAGGACAATATGGCGGGGGTCCTCGACTCGCACGCGGTGCGCTTGGGCGCACTGGACAAGGCCGAGCGCCAGATACAGAATCTGCAAAAGGAGTTAGAAGATAGCAATAATCGAGCCCGTCGCAACAATGTGAGGCTCATTGGAATACCGGAGGGGGCGGAAGCGGGAGATATGAGAGAATTCCTGCTCAAAACTCTTCCCTCCTTGCTGAAGATCACCTTTCATAAAGAATTGGAAATCGATCGTGCACACCGTGTTCCTACCCACATGGCGCTCAACCGAACGACCCCCCGGCCTATTATCTTTCGCTTGCTACGATATCAACAAGTGGAACAAATTTTAAATGCTGCCCGGGCGAACCATCATTTGGAATTTGAAGGTCACAAAGTCTCCTTCTTCCCTGATTTGGCAAAGCCTACCGTTGACCGACGGAAGAAACTCCTTGCTTTTCGCCCTCGCCTTCAACAGCTACAGGCTCGCTTTGGCCTGTTGTATCCCGCGAAGCTCCGAGTGACTCTTCACAACCAAACCAGGACATTCGAAGATCCTGATCTACTATCAACATTTTTAGACTCCAAAGAAGCAGAACAGATGCGCTAATTCAACGACGTGGACTTTTATTCGCCGGCTCTGTCCGCCATTTTGAAGGGCCCGATGCGGCGGTCATAGTCAAGCACAGAGACTTCCTGGACTTTCTTTCTTTCTTTCTATGACTCTTGTTTTGTGGTCTCCTCTCCCTCCATGATGTGTGCCTCGGTCGGACTCGGAGCACGCACAGTCCTACAGGTTATGTGTTTTTCAATTTCGGCCTTCTCTGGGGCTTCTCCCCGCAGACACATGGTCGCCAGTAATTTTTGGGGTTTTGCTTCTTCTCTACCGCGCTGCGGTTTTTCTTTTTTAATGTGGGGCGCTTCATTGTATTATCTAAGCTTATTTTCTTTTATGCCATATGTACAGCCTGTTACAGTCAATATGAGGGACATTGTGAAATTAGGTGCGCTATTATGCTCAGAATTTTTAACTTGTCTGAATGGCTTTATGTAAAATTTTATCACTCAACGTAAAGGGCATTAATAGTCCAATCAAAAGAAAGAAAATCCTTAGCTATCTTAGCCATGAGCATGCTGATTTAGCGTTTCTTCAGGAAACGCACTTAAACTCTGCTGAAACACTGAAACTCAATGTTAAGCCTTACATGGTGGCTGCCTATTCTCCCGCCGTTTCCAAACGGTGCGGGGTAGCCATTCTGGTTAAGAAATCTTTGCAAGCTACTGTAATTGATACTAGCGCTGACAAGGAGGGTAGATGGGCCCGAGTACACCTCAAGGTTGGAGATAGTGAATTTACATGTATTTGCATTTATGCCCCGAATGTGGACAACCCTGCTTACTATGCAAGTATTGCGCAGTTGGCACAGGCCTCTGCCAATACTCCATTAATACTTGGTGGTGACTTTAATCAAGTGTTAGACCCTCTGATAGATAGACAGCCGCCAAGAACGAGTAGTCCACCCAAGAGTCTTGCTACCCTTACAGCTCTGATGCAAGATCTTGCGCTGGTAGATATATGGAGGCTGCTTCACCCCTCCGACTTAGAGTTCACTTTCTTTTCTGCCCCCCATCACTCCCAATCTAGAATAGATTTCTTTCTCATTTCCAAAGCACTGATTTCTCAAGTAGACACGACTAGGACTCATCCTCTCCATATTTCAGATCATGCTGCCATATCTTTATCATTACGTGTCACTGCGCGGGACGATTCTCCCCGAGCGTGGTTTTTTGATAGATCCCTACTGGGTCAAAAAGATTTTCAGGTTGATATAAAGGCCGCTATCCAAGATTATTTTCATTTTAACTCACCCCATGACACAGCGGGCTGGGCTTGGTGGGAGGGTTTTAAAGCATCTATCCGTGCCACTATAACTAGCTATCAAATTCGGCAGGGGAAACAAAGAAAGCAGCATTTACTGACTCTAGAGCAGCAGATACAAGCTGGGGAGCGGCTCCTCACGTCCCGTACTGACCCATGTATTTTACTCCGTTTACAACGCTTGCGTTTTCAATACAATCAGCTTTTGCACACTGCTGCTGTTAAAAATATTGAATCACAACAAGGGCTATATTATCGGGAAAATAATCGTGCTGGCAAATTATTAGCAAATGCCCTAAAAGGTCGAAAAGAAGCCAAGCGTGTTACCGCCCTCCGTAATCCGTCGGGGGGGGGCTTGGTCACTAAAGATTCCGAAATCTTAGAACTCTTTCGTGACTTTTATACTCGGCTTTATCAATCTGAATGTGATTTTGAGCCAGATGTATTTGAACGCTTACTTTCAGGAGTACAAAGACCGACCCTATCTGACGAAGATAGAGTGGCCTTGGACACACCATTTACTGTCTCAGAAATTCATTCTGCTATTAAGAAATGTGCCTCAGGTCGAGCCGCAGGCCCAGACGGTCTCCCCGCTGAATTCTACAAAACCTTTCACGCTGATTTAGCTCCAGTTTTGAAAATTTATTTTTCTGCTCTGGCCGAGGAGGGTTCTCCTTCTGGGTCCTTTTCAATGGCAAATGTAGTAGTTTTTGAGAAAGAGGGGAGACACCCGCAACTAACAGCTAATTATCGTCCAATTTCCCTCCTAAACGCGGACTATAAAATCTTTGCCACCATTCTCTCTACCCGGCTCTCGGATAGGATGCCTACCTTAATACACCCAGATCAATGCGGTTTCATTCCTGGTAGATCAACTGCTGACAATGCTCGGACTCTATGCCATGTATTGACTACCGCTGTTAATCTTGATCGCCCATTTGTTGGCCTCTCACTTGATGCAGAGAAGGCCTTTGATCGCTTAGAGTGGCCCTTCCTGTTTGCAGTCCTCCGCTGGTACGGATTCGGGGAAGGTTTTCTCCGTTGTCTTCGCACCATGTACGCTCAGCCTACAGCCAGTATATGCGCAAATGCTTTAAAGTCTCAGCCTTTTCCCCTTCAGCGCGGCACTCGCCAGGGATGCCCACTGTCTCCACTCCTCTTCGATCTTGCACTCGAACCCTTGGCTTTACTAATCCGGCAATCGGAGGAGATTCATGGAGTCCCCTTCACCCATAGGGAAATCAAAATTTCAGCGTATGCTGATGATCTTATGCTTTTTGTCTCAATAGACTCAGTACCGGCTGTCCTAGAGCAAATTGGTAAATACTCACAACTGTCCGGTTATAAGATAAATTGGACCAAGTCGGTAGCCTTTCCATTAAATCCTCTGCTTCATCAGGCAGATATGCAATCCTTCCCCTTTTTATGGCAACCTCGCATGGTCAAATACCTTGGGGTTCACTATTGTTCTCCTTTGGAAGACACTATCTCCTTCAATGCCAAAGACTTAATCTCTAAAGTCCGGGCGCTTACTCACCGCTGGACTCCTTTAACGCTTACCTGGTGGGGTCGATTAGAAACCATAAAAATGATGATTGTTCCGAAAGTGAATTATATCTTAGAAATGGTGCCCTGTCTCTTCCCTCGACGTATATATAAAGATATTGAGGGCCTTCTGACTAGATACTTGTGGCAAAACAAGACACCTAGGATAGCGAAACATAAGCTGCAAGCAGATAAGGAAAATGGGGGTGTCCGATTCCCTGATTTCCTGAAGTATCATCACTCTTTTCTTCTCAAACAAGGTGCTCGTTGGCTGGAAGATCCAGTACCGAGTAGACCTGTGTGGCTAGACATAGAAGAGGACCTTTGCAAACCGATTCCTCTTACTTTTCTCCCTGGTATGACTCTCCCATCAGACTCCCACTTTCCACCAATGCTTTTAGACACCTTAGGTGCCTTTAATAATCTCATGCAATCTTTAGACTCCCGACTCTGTCCGTTAGACAAGCTCCCACTTTGGTACAACCCTCGATTTCGAATACAAAATAAGCCGATGGCGTGGAGCCCCTGGTACACTAGGGGCATTTGGATTCCTAGTCAGTTGTTCCATGAAGGTCGCTGGAAAACTTTTAGTGAATTGCAAATTGAATTTGGTCTCCCAGCGAAACACTACTTTCAGTTGGTGCAACTTCAGCATTGCCTTAGGAGTGCTAAGGTGCTCCCGCCATCGGCCTCCCCTACACAAGGATGGTTGGAGACTATCCGATCTATCGGTAGCTCACCGGGTGTAGCATCCAATTTTTACAAAACCTTATGTAATGCTATAACTAGGGATACCCCTATAGCGCAGAAAGCATGGGAGAGAGAATTGCATGTGACCTTGACCCCGGAGCAATGGAGCCTTGTCTGGAGTAGAGTGACACGGGTCTCCCGATCCGCCTCACTCACTCAGACACTCTTCTTTCTAGCCCACCGGTGCTTTTACACTCCTGACAGATTAGCCAAATGGAACACTACTCAGGGCAATAATTGTTGGACATGTCATGCGGCCATTGGTTCACTACCTCATGTTATGTATGAATGTCCCGCACTACAGTATTACTGGAGTCGGGTCTGGGGTCGTATCCAGTCTATTTTGCACTTTCAAGAGCCCCTTTCTTGGAGGATAGTGGGACTTCGCTCAGCTGCGGGGATCCCCTCTCTTCCAAAGACGGCTTACTTCCTTTTGGACTTTATGCTAGGCATTGCTATTTCCCTAATTACGAAATACTGGAAAAATAGCTCCCAATTGAGCCCCACTGAATGGTGGAATCATGTCTGTCTCTACAGTAAATATGAACAAATACCTCGTATGTTTGCTTCCCCCATTCAGACTCCTCATCATCGGTCTAAATGGAAGATGCTCAATGACTATGTACATTCTGCTCAATGCTCTCATCTGACTGTCTAAATTTATATATATCTTTGTCTCATGATTATTCTGTATCGCAGATACTCTTTTGATTGTTTTGATGTACAATCACTGTTGTTTGGAAGCGCTCACATGCTGACATAATCAGCTAGAGAAGAAGCGTGGGGGTGGGGGGTAATTGGGTTTACTTTTCTTTCTTGTATACTTGTTTTGTCTCCTTTGGTGTGTTGTTTCTTTTGTTTGTTGCAAAATGAAAATAAAAGTTTCAAAACCCGCTGGTAGCCATCGGGGGAAAAAGGGCCCCTGCTAGGTCAAAAGACCGGTCTGCCAGGGAAAAAAGAAAAAAGGCGCGAACGCCAGTCACAAAGGACAAAAACTGAAAAAGAGAGAAAAGGACTCGATACCGGCGTATCGGTCCGAGTGGGAAAAGGATCCGGCATCGAACCGTAGAAAAAATAGAGAAAATCAACTTTTTCCTCGGGGAAAAACGAACTACGTCCGTCGGGCTCCGCGGAAAAAAAAGACGACTGAGCAAGATGGCACCCTTGGGTGGGAAGGGGACCGCGCATGCGCGCTGCAATTCCCAAAGGCTTTCTGTGAAAGCTGGGGAAATGCTCCGCACGAGGGCTCCGTCGGCGCCGACATCACCCATATGCGAGGACTTACTTCCTGCTTGGTCCTGGAGAATAAGGTGATACCTTGCATTGTGTAACCAAAGTTTGGGTTGTTCTTTCCTAGGTGCAAAACTTTGCACTTGTCCACATTAAATTCATCTCCCATTTGAACATCTAGTCTTCCAATTTATCAAGGTCCTCTTGCATTTTTTCACAATCCTTATGGGTTTTAACAACTTTGATTAATTTTGTGTCATCTGCAAATCTGATCACCTTATTCGTTTTCCCATTTCCAGGTCATTTATGAATATGTTAAAAAGCAGCGGGTCCAGCACAGATCCCTGGGGTACTCCACTATTTACTTTTCTCCATTGAGAAAATTTGCCATTTAGCCCTATTCTCTGCCTTCTATCTTTTAACCAGTTTCTGATCCACAATACTACATGCCTCACATCCCCTGACTTTTTAATTTTGCCAAAAGTCTCTCATGAGGGATCTTGTCAAAGGCTTTCTGAAAATCCAGTTACACGCTCATCTTTGTCAACCTGTTTATTCACACCTTCAAAAAAATATAACAAATTAGTAAGACAAGACTTTCTTTGGCTAAATCCATGTTGGCTTTCTCCCATTAAACCATGGCTATATACATGATCTGTAATTTTATTCTTTATAATGGTTTCTATCATTTTGCATCGTACTGATGTCAGACTCGCAGGTCTGTAGTTTCCCAGACCACTACTGGAACCCTTTTTTAAAATTTGGTGTTACATTGGCCATTTTCCACTCTTCAGGTACTACAGTTGATTTTAATGATAGTTCACAGATTACTAATAGTCTGCAATCTCATATTTCAGGGAGGAGTGGCTCAGTGGTTGGGACAGGTTACCTCAGGCCGGAAGGCCGGGGGTTCAATTCCCGCATGGGGACAAGCAACTTCAGGCTGGAGGGACTGGGGTCTCTAGTCCCATGGCCACTCCTTGTGGCCTCGGGCAAGCCACTTAACCCTCCATTGCCTCAGGTACACTTAGATTGAGAGCCCTTCAGGGACAAGGGAATAAAAAGTACCTGTTGGTATACATGTAAACCTCACTGATTCTAAATAGCACGGTATAAAAAAGAAATAAATAAAATAAATAAATATATTTCAGTTCTTTCAACACCCTTGGATATATACCATCCGGTCCAGGTGATTTGGTACTCTTCAGTTTATCAAATAGTTGTAATACATCTTCCCGGTTTATCAATATTTCTTTCAATTCTTCCGATACATCACATTTATATACCATTTCAGGCACGAGTAAATTCCCTACATCTTCTTCAGTCAAGACCGAAGCAAAGAATTAATTCCGCTATGGCCCTGTTTTCACTTAGCGCCCCTTTTACTCCTCTGTCATCCAATGGTCCAACTGACTGTCTCGCAGGTTTTTTGCTATGAACGTACTTGAAAAAGGTTTTATGCTGCATTTTTTTTATTGCATGGCAAGCTTTTTTCAAATTCTTTCTCTGCCTTATCAAGACCTTGCATCTAACTTGGCAATGCTTATGTTGTTTCCCATTTTAGTCATTTGGCTCCTTTTTCCATTTCCTGAAAGATGCTTTTTTGGCTGCAACAGCCTCTCTGACTTCGCCTTTAAACCATGATGGCAGTTTTTTGGCCTTCCTTCCACTTTTCTTAAAGCATAAAATACATCTGTTCTGGGCTTCCAAGATAGTATTTTTAAACAATGCCCATGCTTTATGCAAATCTTTGGCCTTTGCAGCTGCTCCTTTTAGTCTTTTGTTAACTATTTTCCTCATTTTATCATAGTCTCCCTTTTGAAAGTTAAATGGGAGTACTGTAGCTTTTCTTGCCGTCCTTTCATTTATTAAATCAAATGCAATTATACTATGATCACTATTGCCAAGTGGCCCCAACACCCTTATCTCTTGCACCAGACCCTGCATGCCACTAAGAACTAGGTTCAAAATAGCTTCCCCTCTTGTCAGTTCATGAACCAGCTGCTCCAAGAAGCAGTCTATTTCATCTGAAAACTATCTCCCTAGCATGTCCTGCTGTGACACTGACCCAGTCAATACCTGGGTAATTGAAATCACCTATTATTACTGTGTTGTAACTTCTGTTAGCTTCCCTAATTTCTTTCAGCATTTCATTATCCATTTGTTCATTCTGGCCAGGTGGTTGGTAGTACACCCCCACTGCCATTGCCTTCCCCTTTTTACACTGTCACTCAAACCCCGAGAGTCCAAAGCCAAGCCCCAGTCCAGGACCACCTGCAAAAAAGCCTAATATCAGCTAAAGGCCTAGAGGCCCACCTGGGCCCAAGCAGGGAGGATAATACCATTTACCAAGAAGCTCAAGACTGGCCTGTATCTGCATGGGCCAGATCATAAGTGAGAAGGCACCCGAAAACTGCCTTACAATGAACCCCCACTGTGTTTGTTATTGTAAGCCCCTATCTTAAAAAGAAAGAAAAAGGCCATCCTGTTTGGATCAAGATTCTGTGTAGCACAGTGTGCAAGGTCAATCCTGGGCCCCTAGGATCACCAGTTCCAGATGGGCCCTGAACCAGAGCAAAGGACCGCTAACCCCGTGACAAGAGAACGACACATACAGCATTTCTTCCTTAGATCGTTCCTGAGGAAGGGCCACAATCTGTGGAACCTTCCTGCATCTGAAATAGTCCTAAATCTGGCACTCCACTAAGTGGCCATCAAATAAAGTACTGGAAGGCCCCATCTTCACACCATGAGGTATGCATGGGAGGGCTGAGTTCTCATTGTGTCAGAACTCCATAAGTCTGAAAGCAATGGGGAATCACAAGCTAATTCAAACTTGTGAGGTGCATAGCGGCTAGGACAATCAGATAAGAATATAACATAAGAACATATGAAATGCATTATGGGTCAGACCAAGGTCCATCAAGCCCAGTATCCTGTTTCCAACAGTGGCCAATCCAGGTTATAAGTACCTGGCAGTTTCCCAAAAAGATACACATGTTCCACAATGCTAGTATTGGGGCAAGCAGTGGATTTCCCAGTTCCTCTTTAATAATGATTTATTGACCTTTCCTACAGGAACTCATCTAAACCTCTTTTAAACCCAGCTACACTAACAATTTTTACGACATCCTCTGGTAATGAATTCCAGATTTTGATTATGCGTCGAATGAAAGATATATTTTCTCTTATTAGTCTTATACGGGTTACACTGTAGCTTCATTTCCTGTTCCCTAGTTTTTCTACTTTTTGATGGCGTAAACGACTGACCTATGTTTACCTGTTCCACTCCATTCATTAATTTATAGACTTCTATCATATCTCCCCTCAGCCATCTCTTTTCCAGGTTCCTAACCTTTTAAGCCTCTACTCATAAGGGTATCCTTCGATCCCCTTTACTATTTTGGTGGCTCTTCTCTAATCCTGCTATATCCTTTTTAAGATACAGCGACTAGAATTCCACACAATATTCAAGGTGCGGTTAATCACAGAATGATGCAGAGGCATTATAATATCCTTTGTTTTATTCTCCATTCCTTTCCTTATAATTCCTAACATTCTATTTGCCTTCTTGGCCGCCCCTGCACACTGGTCGGAGGGTTTCAATGTGTTATCCATGACAACCCTAAATCTTTTTCCTGGATGGTGGTTCCTAATGTGGAACTCTGCATTGTGTAACCATAGTTTGGGTTGTTCTTTCCAAGGTGCGTAACTTTACACTTGTCCACATTAAAATCATCTGCCATTTGAACGGCCAGAATTCCAATTTATCAAGGTCCTCTTGCAATTTTTCACAAGCCTCTTCGGTTTTAACAACTCTGAATAATTTTGTGTCATCTGCAAATTTGATTACCTCACTCATTATTCCCATTTCCGGGTCATTTACGAATATGTTAAAAAGCTGTGGACCCAGCACAGATCC
This sequence comes from Ichthyophis bannanicus, assembly GCA_033557465.1. Lineage (NCBI taxonomy): Eukaryota > Metazoa > Chordata > Amphibia > Gymnophiona > Ichthyophiidae > Ichthyophis > Ichthyophis bannanicus. The sequence continues at coordinate 515,787,058 of CM066032.1, read as the reverse complement.
TTAGGGTACTCCACTATTCACCTTTCTCCATTGGGAAAATTGGCAATTTAACCCTACCCTCTGCTTTCTATCTTGTAACCAGTTCATGATCCACAAGAGTACACACTGCCTCCCATCCCATGACTTTTTAATTTTGCCAAGAGTCTCTCATGAGAGACCTTGTCAAAAGCTTTCTGAAAATTCAGATACACTATATCGACCCGCTCACATTTCTCTACCTGTTTATTCACATCCTCAAAAAAATATAATATAATAGATTAGTAAGACAAGACTTTCCTTGGCTAAAGCCATGTTGGCTTTCTCCCATTAAACCATGACTATCTACATGTAAAGTAATTTTGTTCTTTATAATGGTTTCCACCATTTTGCCAGGTACTAACATCAGGTTCACCAATCTGTAGTTTCCTGAATCAGCCCTAGAACCCTTTTTTAAAAATTGGCATTACATTGACCATTCACCAATCTTTAGGTTTTACAGATGATTTTAATGATAGTTCACAGATTAGTAACAGTAGATCTGAAATCTTATATTTCAGTTCTTACAACACCCTTGGATGTATACTGTCTGGTCCAGGTGATTTGGTACTCTTTAGTTTGCCAAATAGTTGTAATACATCTTCCCAGTTTATCAATATTTCTTTCAATTCTTCCGATGCATCACCTTTAATACCATTTCAATCATGGTTAACTTACATCTTCTTCAGTAATGACTGAAGCAAAGAATTCATTCAGTCTCTCCACTATGGCCGTGTCCCCTCTTAGTGCCCTTTTTATCCCTCTATCATCTAATGGTCCAAACTGACACACTCATAGGCTTTTTGCTACAAATGTACTTGAAATAGTTTTTATTATGCATTTTTGTTTCCACAGCAAGACTTTTTTCAAATTCTCTCTTTGCCTGCCTTATCAATGCCTTGCATCTAACTTGCCAGTGCTTATGTTGTTTCCCGTTTTCATCATATGGCTCCTTTTTCCATTTCCTGAAAGATGCTTTTTTTTTTGCTACAAAAGCCTCTCTGACCTTACCTTTAAACCATGCTGGCAGTTTTTTGGACTTCCTTCCACTTTTACTAAAGTGTGAAATACAGCTTGTCTGGGCTTCCAAGACAGTATTTTTAAACAGCCATGCTTGATGTAAATCATTAACTTTGGTAGTTGCTTCTTTTAGGTTTTGTTTTGTTTTTTGTTTGTTTTTTTAACTATTTTCCTCAATTTATCATAGTTTTTCTTTTGAAAGCTTAAAGATAGTACTGTGGATTTTCTTGCCATCCTTCCTCCATTTATTAAATCAAATGCGTTCATGCTATTATCACTATTGCCAAGTGGCCCCAACGCTAGGTCCAAGATAACTTTCTTCTTGTCGGTTCATGAACCAGCTGCTCCAAGAAGTAGTCATTTATTTCATCTAGAAACTATCTCCCTAGCATGTCCTGCTGAGACACTGACCCAGTCAATACCGTGGTAATTGAAAGAGTATTTTCCATTTAATCAGGTGAGGTCACCTGGCAGGAGCATTTGGGACAGGATGAAAGCAGTGGTGCAGGGCCAAATTGATCTCATTGGCTGCCCAAGATAATAAGAAGCTGGAGGCCTGTTTATTGGCTATCGGTGTGTGTATAAGAGAGAATAAATTGGTATTGAACTGCCAGAAGACTGAGGTCCTTTGGGTATATTCTCCATGTTTTTATTATAGCCCACCTACCTTGTTATGGTGGGGATTTTAGTTGGAAGTAAAGGATCAGATGCAGAGTACGGGAGTTGTTTTTGATATGCTCTAACACTGGAGCCGCAAGTCTCCAAGATTGTAAAGGTATGTTTTTTTCTATCTCCACCAGTTGCGGAAGGTTTCGTCTGATTTTTGATCATCAGGATATCGTCACGCTCATCCACGCATTAATTTTTTTCAAGGCTTGGTTATTGTTATGCATTATATTCTGGACTCCCTGTGAAGACCTTAGAGCGCTTCCAGAGGGTCCAGAATGTGGTAGCTAAGTTATTGTTCAGGGCTTATGCCGGGGATTATGTGGTGCCCATACTGGAGGCCCCGCATTGAGTGACTATTATGCAATGTGTTAAGTTTACATTGCCGGTTATTGCTTTTAGAATATTCCATCAGCTGTGCCCGGGTTATTTGCTGGTCCACTTTCAACTGCATAATGTTTCTCGGATTACTTTGTCTGAAGGTACTCAATTATTGGCCCTTCCTGGAGCAAGATTATTTCATTCGGTTAGATTGCAGGGTCAGGGCACTGACATACACAATGCCCCTTTAATGGAATAGGCATCCAGGCATCTAGTTTTTGCATGACCTCATTGGGGTTTAGGAAGGCAGTGAAAACATTTTGTTCCCTCGAGATAGCTGACAGATTCTGTGGGTGGTTTTAAAGGTGCTCCTGCTGCTGCTGTGACATCATTAATATGTTAATATGCTATGTATTTTTATCATGGTTTCAGCTATTTGTACGCTTGCGTGCATTTTTATGTATCCTGTTTGGGCTTATTGTAAGTGCAAGTAAAATTTCCGAGAAATGAAATGAAATGAAGAAAAAGAAGAGGAAGATATGGGAGGAGATACAGAAGCTGGAGAGAGAACATAAGCAGCACACAGAGGCAAGGAAGGAGGGCTTTGGAGTAATTAAAGGAAGATTTGTTAGAACTGAGCATGAAGCAGTTTGCCTTCCAGATGGAGAGGCCAGGGCTGGTGCTAGGGTTTCTAGAGTCCCCCTGCAACCTATAAATCGGTGCCCCTCCCTCATTATTATTAATGCTGGCTGCACCTTACCCTCCTTTTTCCCAAAACCGCTTTATGAACTTTTTTCAAGCGATATTAGTATTTCTCCTTCAAATCCAGTGTTGTAAGAAAATTGAAGCAAAAAAGCAAATGCATAACCAAAATAAAAATACTTAGCAGTAAATACTTAGCGTCATACAAACAGGCTGTGATAGTCCAAAATAAATAAAATCCAATTCTGGCCATCTCACTAACAACAAAATAAACATTCTCAAGGGCCAGGCATATTGTGAACTAATATAAAACACTGCAAAAGTCAATGAAAATCTACGAAGTCAAGTCTACTATACCATACCAGCATACACTTCCAAAACGCATACAATAAGGGGCCTACCCAGAAAAAAGCAGCACTACAAATACTGTAATGGGCCCAAAACATTCATACACCTATTTGAAAAGATGTACAGTCAAATTACTACAGTACAGATCCCTACATACAAACTGCTTGTTAACAGAACACTTGGCCTTGGTCACACACTCAGAGCACAGACCCTCACCAAGAACAGAATAAGTGATCACAGGGGGGCGGAGCCTGGTTGTTGGTCAAGATGGACATGTAAGAGCTGAGCTCCGGAGGGCAATTGGCAAGAATCCTGACTTCTGATGTCTTTAATCAAATAGTTCCTACCTACTTGGTTATTATTCGACCCTGGATATGTCAGACCCCAAACCGACCCGGCTGGATTATCAAGTTCCTCAAGGCGCCAGCACAAAGAGAACCAAAACGGAACCTCTCTCTCCTCACAAGATGGCGGTTATCCGAGACTGTCCTGAGACTTTGTAGGGTCTCCTGGCTAAGATTCAGGCAGTCAAAAAACTGGTCAAGTCTAATGGTGAGTCACTCACTATGTGCAATGCAGGAAGATATTAACGCTTTGAGAACTTCCATGGAGGGAATTACGGCTCGCTAGGAGAAGGTGGAGGGCGATGTGGCATCACATGGGGAAAGACTCAAGGCTGTTGAGAAGCAGGCCAAGCTGATACGGTCACTATAGAGAGAAGTGGAAGACGGCAATAACCGTTCAAGAAGAAACAACATAAGACTATTCGGAGTGCCTGAGGGTGCAGATGGTCCAGATATGGTTTCCTTGCTGTAGGCCATGATTCCAGGTGTGCTGAAGTTGCAGTTTGTTATGCCATTTGAGATCAAACGTGCCCATAGAGTGCCTACTCCACGCCCAATCATTTTGAAAGTTCTAAGTTTTCAACAAGTAACGCAAATAATGGGAGCTGCCAGAGCACTTTCAAATTTGGAATACCAGGGACACAAACTGCTGTTCTTCCCGGACTTCATGAAGGCGACAGCGGATCGTAGGAAACGTTTTCTGGCATTGCGTCCACATCTGTTGCAGCTGCAGGCTCATTTTGGACTGCTCTACCCGGCCCGCATGAGACCAAGACCTTTGACGATCCAGGAGAGTTATATGCGTTTCTGGAAGATAAGGAAGCAGCGGTGATGCGATGAATTATTTCGCAGCTTTCTTTGATGCAGTTTGCTGGAGCTCAATATCATGACGTTGGACTGGTCGAAAGGTTGTGTAAAGGAGTTCTACTTACGCAGAAGTGACATTTTATCATGCAGTTCTATTATGTATCGGGACATCCATTCCGTTTTTCCGTGAAGGAAGGTCAGGGTATATCTGGGTCAAGATGTTATTTTTCTGGTCTCTTTCTTTCTTTCCTTGGCTTCTCTTTGTTGTTTTCTCTCTTTTTCTTCTTTTGTGTTCTCTGTTGTTTGTGCTGTCTATGGAGGTCGAGAGAGATTTGGAGCTTGAGAAAGCGAAAGGGACCCTAGTCAGTTGGTGGGGTCTTTCAGCTCAAACTGTTTTGGTAAGGGTTTCCCTGCCATGCAGTGTTGGTAGTTAGGGTTTTGGGTACATGGCAGGAAACATGTACCGCTTGTGCTTATGCTGCAAATATGAACAAATGGCACAATGTGGCAGAACCCTCACACCCTCCACTCTTTTTAAGTGGAAACCCCTACAGAGCTACATTTCTAAAGCGAGATATGAGATATAATAAAGGGTTATTAATCAATCCTCATGCCACTTAGGTTATGGAGTGGTGATCCTCTAAAGCCCTTATAGGTATGGCTGGCCTTCAGCTGTGCTGTTTCTATGCTCCCTGATGATCGCATGTTGGTGGGAGGAATAGGCTGGGGTGGGCTACGATTTCATGTTACAGAGAAGTGTATATTTTTTTTATTTACTGTAATTTGGTTTTCCCTTTGTTTGTATTTTGTTGTAAAATATAAATAAAGTTTAAAAAAAAAGTGACCAAAACCTAAAGTAAAAATAAAAATATGTAGACAAAAATTAAAATGAAACCCCAAGAAGCCAGACTCCGCATGCTTTGCCACACCAGATAAGAGATGCAGTTCCCCATACTGTGTGAAATATAAAGATAGCGCAAAGTCCAATCACTAAATTGAAAATAAAATTATTTTTCTACCTGTTGGCTTATTATTTTTGATCATGCTGGTCCTGATCTGAGGTTTCTGTTTTCCTCTGTCTTCTCTTAGCTCTTTTTCTATGGTCTATAGTCCATCTGCCATTTCTTGTTTCTCCTTTTGCTTTCTTCATTTTTTCCATCAGCCTTTTTCCAGTCACAGTAACCCTCCCCAGTATCAGCTCCCTTTACAGCCTTCACTCCCAGGACCTTCCAGTCAACCCCATTGCATTCCCAGCACTGCCACTGGTGTCTATTCCCTTTTAGTCCCTCTCCTTCTCCATCGTTCAGCACCTTCTGATCCAAATACCATCTGAGGTATCAGCAAACTTCCAGTCCCAGTGCCCCCTCCCATGTCAGTTCCCTTCCAGTCACCCTCTCCTCTGTCCATCTGCCTTCCGGTGCCATCCCTGGGTGTCAGCTCCCTTCAAGCCCCCACCTTCCCCTCTTTTCCACTTCCTTCCAACCCCCCATGTAAGCTCCATTCTAGCCCCCATATTCCCCCCTTGTCAGTTCTCTTTCAACCCCTCTCCTATTAGCTAGCCACCTTAAAGCCCCATCCCCAAGTGTCGAAACAGGAAATGCTTATTCTTGCCATTAGAAACTCCGCGACCCAACAGTTTAAAAATTAGCAGAGCCATGGGAACATAGAAATGTTCCCGCTGCTGCTTTCTTTTTTGAAGCGTTGGGTGGCAGGTGGTAGTGACTGCTCCCTCCTACCGCGCTTACCTAGCTTACTGGGTAGCGCCGGCCATGGAAGAGGCTAAAACAGACGATTTGAGTTTGAGAACAAGGCTAGTCAGGTGATTGGTCAGAAGTTGAAAGCATGAATGAAAAACAGCAGCAGACTACCCAGCTGTGCAACAGCAAGGGGGAGTTGGTTACAGATTTTATAGAAATTCACATGCATTCTCCAGCAGTATTATGGGAAGCTCTATGAGGAGGTGGTGGCAGGAAAAGGGGAAGAGACTGAGTATTTGGGCAAGGTATTCACTGCCAGTTACCTCCTAAAATTGTGGGGGTGTTGGATAAGCCTACTACAGTTAAGGAAATGCTTAATGCAATTGGCTTACCGCAGGAGGAGAAAGCTTCAGTGCTGGATGGTCTTACAGCCAATTTTATTGGTTGAAGTTTTTAATGCAGTTTGAGAGAGAGAGAGAGAGAGAGAGAGAGAGAGAGAGAGAGAGAGAGAGAGAGAGAGAGAGCCTGCCAAACGCTGGCAGGAGCAAGGATGATCCCTAATACCCAAACTAGGTAAAGATTCTAATGTCTGTGGATCTTATTGCCCCATTTCCTTAATTAATGTTGACGCTAAGTTGCTAGTGAAGATACTGGCGAATAGGTTGCAGGGAGTAGTAATTTGACTGGTGCATGAGAACCAGTTGGGTTTCATCTTTGGTAGGCAAGTGAGTGATAACATTAGAAGGATTCTTAACCTACTATGAAGGGCAGACTGGGGGGTGGAGGGAGGAGTGCAATGCTTCTGACAGTGGACGCTGAGAAGGCATTACATGAAAACATAACATAAGAAATGCCATACTGGGTCAGACCAAGGTCCATCTGCACCCATTTAAATAGAAAAGCATCTTTTAATCTATTCTCCAGGCTCTTGTCCACTATTAAATTCAGTGCCTCCAACAGCAATATTCATCTTGTAGCCCAATAGTACACTCTATTAACATAACAAATCCAACAAAACTGGCAGTGTCAGAAGGGGTTTTGAATAGTAGAAGCCACATCACCTGCAAACAGAACTATTTTTGCTCTAGTCCCTGCACCCTTAACCTCTTTATATCTCTCCTTGCTCTGAGTCTAGTTGCCAGTGGCTCAGTGACAAATGCGAAGAGCAACAGAGACAAGGGAAACCCCTATCTTGTCCCCTCCTAAGTAGCTCCATTGCCTTCGCATACCAATCATTCACCCTTAGCTATATCCTGGGACTCTCATACAACATGGCCACTCATCTCCAAATGTTCTCCTCTAACCCCACCCACTTCAAGACTCCAAACATAAAATCCCACTTTATGAAGGAATGGAGAACAAAAGCAAGGATGTTTATGAGTACAGATTATGAAGTGAGGGAGAAATTGTTTCCTCTGAATTATTAACCCTTGGTCATGGCTCAGACAAATAGCCATAATCAAAATGAATGTCCTGCCAATTACTATGTCTTCATCATTAGAAATAATGACTGATTCAGGTTCTGAAACTGCTGTAAAAGAGAATATTTGATTTCATATGAGGCATCTTAATAGAGGACAGTATTCGTCTAGAGGGATGGGAAAGCGTAGTTACTCACCTGTAACAGGTGTTCTCCAGGGACAGCAGGAATCAGTCCTCACTTATGGGCGATGTCGGCACCGACAGAGCCCGCCCGGAGCAATTCCCCAGCTTTCAAAGAAAGCCTTTGAGATTGCAGCCACGCATGCATGGTCCTCTTCCCACCCAAAGGTGCCATCTTGCTCAGTCAGGTCCCCTAGCTAGAGCCCTACTAAGCAGATGGCAAGGGAAGGACAAAAACAGCAACTCGTCAGGGGAGGTGGGAGGGTAGTGAGGACTGATTCCTGCTGTCCCTGGAGAACACCTGTTACAGATGAGTAACTACGCTTTCTCCAGGAACAAGCAGGAAGTCAGTCCTCACTTATGGGACTCCCCAGATACAGGCTACCGAGCCCGTAATCCAAAATGCCTCTGCGAAGCCGTGAGCAGAGGTCAATGCCTGGAGGAGCCTGAGTCTTCGGGTCTCCGGGACGAAGCTCTCGGTAGCCATGGAAGAAGGGTCAGAGGGCAGGAGTTGCTTATACCCCAAACAGATTACGGAGTACAGTTTGGTTGAAGGTGCTGTCCGGGCAGGTATCCCTCTCCGGGCAGTAGTGTACAGCAGAAGTGTTCGCTGAAGACCAGGTCACAGCCCAGCAGATGTCCGTTAGAGGCACTGAGCACAGCAAAGCCACCTTCGCTCGGACGCCGTGCGCGGTGACCTGCCGATCCAGTGGGGCACCCACCTTTGCGTGAGCGAAGACGATGCAGTCCGCCACCTAAACAGAGATGGTACGCTTGGTGACTGCCTGCCCCAGGCGATTGGGATCGTAGGCGACAAAAAGCCGATCAGACTTGCGATGACCTTGGGTACACTGCAGGTAGAAGGCAAGAGCCCTCTTGCAGTCGAGTGTATGCAACACCGCCGATGCCTGGTTGGCATGCGGTCTTGGGAAGAAGGTCGGCAAGACTATCTCCTGGTTGAGATGAAAGTCCGAGACCACCTTCAGTAGGAACTTGGGATGGGTGCGGAGGACCACCCTGTTCCCATAGAACCTGGTGTATGGAGACTCAGCCATGAGGGCCTGAAGTTCACTTACTCGGCAAGCCAAGGTCAAAGCCACCAGGAAGACCACCTTCCAGGAGAGATGCCGAAGCGAGCATGTTGCCATCGGCTTGAAGGACGCCCACGTGAACTGCATCAACACTACGTTGAAGTCCCACTCCACTGGCGGAGGCCGGATTAGAGGCTTGGAAAGCAGTAGACCTTGCATAAAACAAGAGATCAAGGGCTGCCCCGAGAGGGGCTTTCCCTCGATGGGGAGGTGGTTTGCCGAAATTGCGCTCAGTTGTACCTTGATGGAGTTGGATTTCAGCCCTTCCATCGAAAGGTGGAGGAGATACTGGAGGATCCACTGGGTAGAGCAGGAGAATAGGTCGATCTGAAGCTCGGAGCATCGGAGCACCAGGTCGAGAAACATCACCACTTAAAGGCATACGCCCGTCTCATTGAGTCCTTCCTCGATGTCCTCCAGGAGACGTAGCAGAGCTAAGGCCGCCAAGCTGCAAGGGACAACGAGGCCAGGTTCAGGTGGAACACCCAACCCTCCTCCTGCGTCAACAGGCCCAAGGCAAGCCAAGGGGGACTGGGGGCTCGGACGTGAGCCAGAGCAAAAGCAGGAACCAAGGCTGTCAGGGCCACGAGGGAGTCATGAGGATCACTGAAGCTCGGTCCTGTTGAGCCTTGTTGAGTGTCCTTGCAATGAGAGGAGTGGGAGGACAGAAGGCGGCCAGAGGTCCAGCTCAAGAGGAACTCATCTGGAGCCACCCTGCTCGGGTGCGGAACCGGGCCACAGAAGCGGGAAAGCTGCGCGTTCGCCGGACTGGCAAACAGGTCCATGGATGGGGTCACCCACCTATGGAACAAGACACCGGCGACCTCAAGATTCAGGTGCCACTCTCGTGTGGGTGGAGGATCCTGCTGAGTTTGTCCGCGAGGACATTCTCCTGGCCTGGGAGGTAGACCGCTCGCAGGGTCATTTCCCGGCAAGACGCAAAGGAGGATCGCCTCTCAGCAAAGGAGGCGTTATCTTGTTCCCCCCTCCATGTTGATTGAAAATATGGCTACCCTGCTGTCGGTCTGCACGAGTACAGACTTCCCCCTCAGATGGTCTTTGAAGGTCCCCAGGGCCCATCGGACCGCTCGGAGCTCGAGCAGGTTAATCTGTTGACGAGACTCCTCAGTCAACCACTGTCCCTCGGTGCACAATGTGCCGCAGTGAGCTCCCCACCCCAGCAGGGAAGCATCCTTCATTAGGACGAGCTCGTGCTGCGGGGTCTAGAAGGGCATTCCCCGAAGGAGACATCGGGGGTGCTGACACCAACTCAGGGAGTCCTGGAGACTGCAGGAGACCAGGATATGGTCTCTGAGGCGGCCAAAGGCCTGGCTCCATTGTGCCCTGAGGCATCACTGGGCTGTCCGCATGTGCAAACGGGCGTGGGGGACCACATGGACGGTGGAGGCCATGTGCCCGAGGAGGGGCAGCATCTCCCGGAGTCGTAACCCAAGCCCTGTTTTGATCCTGGGATGCCACAGCCCGAAGGCGGTCTGCTCAGTCCATGGGAAGGAAGGCGGTCGCCCACACTGTGTCGAGACGTGTGCCGATGAACTCCAGGGTCTGCACCAGCTCGAGATGGGACTTGGAGTAGTTGACCAGGAAACCAAGGCACTCGAGGAGAAGAATCATGTGCAACACCGCCAGACAGGCTTCGCTGATCAAGGACCCCATGATGAGCCAGTCATCGAGGTAGGGGAAGATGGGTATGCCCTGCCGCCTGAGGGAGGTGGCGGCCGCGGAGAGGCACTTTGTGAAAACCCGCAGTGCAGATGCAAGCCCGAAGGGAAGCACTCTGTACTGGTTGTGTCCCCCCTGCACCCTGAAGCACAGGTATTGCCTGTGCTGGGGTTGAACTAAGATGTGGGCGTAAGTGTCCTTGAGGTCCAAGGAGCATAGCCAATCACCCTGCTGAAGGAAGGGCAGCAAAACACCAAGCGATAACATTTTGAACTTCTCCCGCACCAGGAACCCTTTTGCTTCCGCATCGCTGACTCCACAACCATGGAGGTGTGTGGAAGCTGGATCTTCCGGAACCCCGGGCCACGCTGAACTCTATACAAGGCATCGAGGCACTTGCTCACAATGGGGACCGAAGCAGGTGTCTCCCACATTTGGAGGAGCAGCCTTGACAATATGGGGGAACCGGGACAGTAAGAGATTCGAGGGGGGGACTCATACTATAAAATATCGAGCTTCTCAGCTTGCGGTTCCTCTTCAGTCTGCGTAGCCAGGCTGAGGACCCGTGCCATGTCCCGCATGAACACCAAGAATGATGTGTCCTCGGGCAGCAAATGCCTCTGATAGGCGGGCGGGTATGGGTCTGACGGGAGGTCCCTGTGGGCACAGGTCTCCGGGGAAGTATCCCCGTCCGACTCCCAGCCCGAGAGGTCCGAGGAGTCACCCAATTCGGGCAGGTCACCCGTCCAGAGGCCGAGGTTCGCTTGGAGCCAGAAGTCTTGATGGATCACACTCCCGAGGACCGGGAAGGCGAGCGAGACCGACGCCAAGGACCCTCACGAGAACCGTAGCACTTGGGGGTTTCCACGGCAGATTTTAGTGTCCCTCTCGAGGGAACCTTGGTCTCGAGGTGCGGGCCAGCCATGCTGGGCTTGAGTGCCTGCTAGGCAGCTAGAAAGGCAGAAACACTGCGCTCTAGTGCCAGAATTCATGACTCCCACGTGGGCGTGGGACCCTGCGATGCCAACACCGGGATTACCGGGTCTGGCGTGGAGCAGGAGAGGGGGTCCTCACCAAGACAACCCTCAGGAGACAGGGCGCCATCACCGGAGGCCTCTGTATCTGTACGAGGTACCTTTACAGGCCGCTCCTTGTCTGACTCTCGGGAAGGCCACGGGGGACTGAGCGACTGAGCACGGGAGCACTTTCGCTTATCTGGCGCCCCAAACAGCAACTTCGAGGCTGCCTTCTTCTTATGCCGCTCCACTTCAGGGGACCCCTGGTTGAAGTGCCGCCGAGAACGCAAAACCGTAGTGGGGGATCTGACCAGAGGAGGGGTGACCGAGGGTGCCGCCAAGGATTCCGGGGCCACCTTCCAGAAAATGTCATTGGACGTCTGCTTACGGCTGAGCACTGCCTTGGAGGACATTTTCTTGCAAAGAGTGCAGAGCTCCGGGTCATGGTCAGCCCCAAGACATGGGTGTCCGTGAGCGACATGTTCTTGGAGCATCTGTCACATTTTTTTAAAACCGGTGGCCATAGGGGCAGAAAGGACCCCCGCTAGGTCAAAGACCTTTGCGGCCAGCGGTTGGAAAAAAAAAAAAGGGCGCGAAGCCCACAACGGAAAGAAAACTTTTAAAGGAGGATATCCCCTCACTAGAGGAAAAAAGAAGAGCAAGGGGGATGGAAGAGGACCGGTGCAACTGGAAAAAAACACGGCCCAGGGGCTGAAAATGACATGGATGTGCGTCCAAAGGGCTCCGTGGAAAAAGGGAGCCTGAGCAAGATGGCACCTTTCGGCGGGAAAAGGACCACGCATGTGTGGCAGCAATCCCAAAGGCTTTCTTTGAAAGCTGGGGAATTGCTCCGTGCGGGCTCCTTCGGTGCAGTCACCCATAAGTGAGGACTGACTTCCTGCTTGTTCCTGGAGAAACTTAAAGCAATGGGTATTTGTAGATGGGGCAAGTTTGGATAAGAGTTTCTTGGAGGGAGTGCTATGGGCAGAAGGAAAGGATTCTAGGACTGTATGCTGTTCTCACTCAGCAGGTATGGCAGAAGGTGAGAAAGACCCTATTGAAAGGTATCAAGATGTCAGTTAATTTCCCATGACAGTGCTTTCAAGCCAGATATGAGGTGCAGAGCCTATTTGGAGCGGGAAGCTGAGGGGCTGAGAACTTTAGGCCAAATGGCTAATGTAGCAGTCAAGCCTCTACCATTCATGGAACTGAAAGAGAGGAGAGTGATTATTATTACCTATCTCCAGTTAGTAAATTGAGGCAAAGGGAAACAGGGAAGGTTTAGTGGGGAAGAATTAATGCCCTTTGAGGACTTGTATCAAAAATGTTAGGGATCAAGGGGGCTGCTGTCCAAACTGAATCAGGTGTTGTTAAGAAGATGATCCCAGAGGCCTAGTTTTATGGTGAAATGGGAGGGTGACCTTGGGGGTTAGTGGGTTAAGGATAGGTGGGGGAGGGTATTTGCTGCTACAGCTAAGCTGTTCCTGGCAGTCACCTTACTAGTAAATAGTTACAAGATCATTTATCATAATCACTATACACCCCAACTAGCTGGCTAGGATTCAAAGAGGAGAAGAAGGGAGGTGCTGGAGTATGGGATGTGGGGAAACGTTTGCATAGTAATATAGTATATGACGGCAGATAAAGACCAGTATGGTCCATCTAGTATGCCCAGCAAAGCGGCAAGGGTAAGTGCACCGGCTGCTCCGTGCAGTTCACCCCTCCCCATGCCTTTGCTTAGGAGTGTATCCACCGCTCCGTGTATGTCACCCATATTTGTTGAGTTGCTTTAAAGGGATCCACAGTGTCTGTCCCATGCCATTTTGAATTCTGTCACTGGATCAGACCAAGGGTTCATCAAGTCCAGTATCCTGTTTCCAACAGTGGCCAATTCAAGGTCTCAAGTACCTGTCGGGTATGCACATTCCATACTGCTTGTCCCAAGGGTAAGCTGTGGATTTCTCCAATCCTCTTGAATAATGGTTTATGGACTTTTCCTCCAAGAACTCATCCAAACCTGTTTTGAAACCCAGCAATGCAAACAGCTTTTACTACATCCTCTGGTAACGAATTCCAGAGTTTGATTGCACACTAAGTGAAAAAACCTTTTTCCATTCGTCTTAAATATGCCATGATGTAGCTTCATTGCGTGTCTCCTAATCTTTCTACTTTTTGAAGGAGTAAACAACTGATCTACATTTACCCATTCCACTCCATTCATTATTTTATAGACTTCTATTCTCCCCTCAGCTGTCTTTTCCAAGTTGAACAGCACTATCCTTTTAAGCCTTTCCTAATACAGAAATCCTTCCATCCCCTTTATGATTTTGGTTGCTGTTCTCTGTACCTTTTCCAGTTCTGCTATATCCTTTTTAAGTTATGATGACTAGAATTGCACACAATATTCAAGGTGCAGTCACACTATGGAGCAATAGAAAGGCATTATAATATCCTTTGTTTTATTTTCTATTCCTTTCCTTATGAGTTTCAACATACTATCCAACGAAGACAACGAGATCCTTTCCATGAATAGTAATTCCTAATATGGAACCTTGCATCATGTAACTAGTTTGGTTTGTTCTTCCCTAAGTGCATAACTTTGCACTTGTCCACATTAAATTTCATCTGCCATTTGGATGCCCAGTCTCCCAATTTTTCAAGGTCCTCTTGCAATTTTAACAATCCTCTTGTGTTTTAACAACTTTGAATAATTTTGATTCATCTGCAAATTTGATCACCTCATTCATTATTTCAATTTCCAGATCATTTATAAATATGTTAAAAAGCAGCAGACCCAGCAGAGATCCTTGGGGTACTCCACTATTCACCTTTCTCCATTGAGAAAATTGTCCATTTAGCCCTACTCTTTGTTTTCTATCTTATCTTTTAATTAGTGGTGCAGATGCCTACGAGTGCAAGTATATTGGAAGGACCATTGTAAAATTGGTAAGGGAAGTAACCGACCAAAGACCTGCTACCAGACCCAGTGTTTTTCCTTCTCAATGAGCCTCCATAGGAGGGAGATAAAAGCTATGCAAGATTAGCCCTGATGTGCATATTGGCCGCATGAATGGAGCCTGCCCATCACAGGAGAGATGGGAAACTACCCAGTAGAAGTACTTGCTAGATTTCTTTAGAATGAATGAAATTGCAGCGCACTGAAGAGAACAGTTGCAAAAGTTTATTAAGGTGTGGGAACCCTTTTTAAAATGGAAAATTGAGCATATGTGATGTTATCTTTTTATGCGAGCTGATAATGGATTTAATGTTGTGAGTTCTTTAAAGAATATGAAGCTGGGTGAGTGGATCAGGAGGGGAAGGAAAGTGTAGTTACTCACCTGTAACAGGTGTTCTCCGGGGACAGCAGGAATAAGCTGTCACATATGGGTGACATCAGCACCGACGGAGCCCTCGCAGAAGCATCCCCCCAGCTTTCAAGAAAACCTTTGAAAACCTTTGGGAGATGCCACCATGCATGTGTGGTCCCCTTCCTGCCCAAGGGTGTCATCTTGCTCAGATGACATAGCTAAAAGATGGGGGCAATCAGAATAGAGTCTTGGCTACCGGGGGGGGGGTCAGTGGGAACGTATAGGCCCTCGGACCACAAGATCAGGAAGGCATCTGCCGCCACTCTCCCGGGGTGAAGTTGGCGCAAGCTGTGCATTGTCCGGGGAGGCATAAAGGTCCATTACGGGCCTGCCCCAGAAGTGAAAGAGCCTCCTTGCCACCCTGGGGTTCAAGCACCACTCGTGTGGGCGAAGGACTCTGCTTAGTCTGTCCACTAGGCACTTGTCCTGTCCTGGTAGGCATACCGCTCACAGGAGCATGTTGTTGCGCACTGACGAGGGGAGGCGAGGAGAGCCACCACCTCCTGGCAGAGGGAGTACAAGCCCGTGCCCCCCTGCTTGTTGATATAAAATATGGCAACCTGGCTATCCATCTGGATCAGGACCGCTCAGTGCCACAGGCAGTGGCAGAACGATCACAGGACCAGGAAGATTGCCCTGAGTTCCAGGAGATTGATCTGCAAGAGCGACAACTCATGGGACCAGCTGCCTTGCATGCGGTGGTCCCCGCAATGCACCCCCCAACATAGGAGGGAGGCATCTGTTGTCAAGGTCCTCTGCAGTGCAGGCACCTGGAATGGCATTCCCACCTGGGGGTGGTGCAAACTTTGCCACCAGGAAAGGGACTCTGCCAGTTGGTGGATAACTCTGACCCTGTCCTGTAGCCTGCCTGTGGCTTGAGTCCACTGTGAGCAAAGGCACCATTGGGCTGTCTGCATGTGTAGGCGGGCTACTGGTGTGATGTGGACAGTTGAGGCCATGTGGCCTGGCAGCCGGAGGAGACAGTGAGCCAGTATGGACCGGCAGTGTTGTACCTCTCCTGCCCTTTCTCTTGGGAAGATGGCCTTGACTTACAACATGTCCAACTGAGCCCCTATGAATTCCATGCTTTGGGCTGGAGAGAGATGGGATTTGGGGTAGGTGTTAATGAATTCCAGGTGCTGCAGTAGAATGCTTGCCCACTCTGCGGCCTGACTGATCTCTGAGGCCATGCCACCCCTGATGAGCCAGTCGTCCAGGTTGGGGAAGACTAACGCCCCTAGAAGTCTACTTTGAGAGTCTCTGGCGGGTTACCACTTCAGCTTCTATCTCAGCCACATTGTAGGCCCATGGCTTTGCCGAACAGGTTTTCACTGGTGCAGAGGACATCAAGCAGCTTGTCCTGCATCCATTGCTCAAGGTCCGAGGTCTGTAGCCGGGCTTGGGGTCGATCCCTGATGCTGGCCACTGCTACTCAAGATGCTGACTCGAATTTGTCATAGGCCACCTGGGAGAGAAACTTCAAGCAGTCTTTGATCCCGGAGGTCAGAGTTTGGAACCGTTGGAGAGGTTCCCCGGCCAGCCCTGCAAAGAATCTGGACAACTCCTGGGTCAGGAACTTCAGATATATGCCTATGTATAGCTCATAGGCCTGGATTCGGCACCCCAGCATCAAGCACCCAAGGGAGACAAGGGCTCTAGCATCCCTTCCAGGGAGGACAGAAGAGTAAGTCTTCTAGCTTTTGAGTTTTTGCATGGTTGACTCGACAACCATGAAGTTATGTGGGAGTTGGGGCTTGCGAAAGCCCAGCCCCTTCCTGACATGGTATATAGCGATGAGGCAGTGGCTGACCACTGGCACGGACACCAGGGACTCCCACATTCGTAGCAGTAGCTGCTCAAGGATTGGCTGCATCTGCACCGTAAGAGTTTCCTTGAGTGGAGACTCAAATTGGAGGATCTCCAGTTCCTTGGTGCACGGGTCCTCCTCTGCTTCGGTTTGCACCAAGAGGACCCTGGCCATATCACTGACAAAGTCGTGGAAGGCCATGTCCTGTGGCAGAGAATGGCACCAATGGCTCAAAAATATCTGCCTGTTATCAGTTTGGAAGACGCTCAGTTGCGCTGCACAATACATATTTGTTACCTTTGTTATGTACACTATTTCCACCCAAGAGGGATAGACAGAGTTCAACTTTACCCCCTGAGTAAGGCACTGGGTGCCCAAACACCACTAGTGTTTTAATAAAGAAGTCTGTTCCGAAATTTAGAGGTTTCCTTGCTCCTGGTAATCCTGTCTGGTTGGGAGAGGAAACGTGCTTTGTTTGGACTTCCTGGTAAAATGTGCCTGCAAACCCTCAGGAACCTTCTTACCATGAAAAATATATGCCAGAGAGATTGCCTCCCTGATACACCTCCTCAGAGTGGACCTTGGACACCATCTCTCCTTTGCAAGTTCTTCCAAACACTACAAAAAGCTTATATGATATACAGAAATAATTTGTCACCTTCAAATACCTCAGGAGAATCCTGTACATATCCACCAACACGCCTCCTTCAAGAAGTTCAGAACAGAAATCACCCGGTTAAATATGAAAAGAGGATACAATCTTAGGCAGAAAGGACAGCACCAGAGGACGATCACCACCTCTGCAGAAAAGCCTCAAGAAAGGATACTCAAAGAAAGCTCTTCTAACCCCGAAACAAGTCAAGTTAAACAAAACGCCACCAGGAATAAAACCTTCAAAGTGGAACACTTCAGGGACTCAAAGGGAACGCTCACTAAAGCTCAAAGGAACAGAATCAAGTCCCATTGCAGAAACAGAGGCCAAAAAGGAGGGATATAAAATGCTTTACCACCAATAAAAAAAAAAAACCACATACTTTGGGGATAAAAGCCACAGGGCTTCCATGAATCTTAACCCTGAAGCAGGCTAAAGCTTTACCTGGTACATTCAGAAAATTCAGGGCCAGCCTCTTCTCTTAACTCTCTTGAAGAAAGGACAAAATCGAAGGAACTCCCACCTGCAAGGCAGACTTGCCCCTACTGTGGCACCATTGTTAAAAAGCTGCCACATGCTGACATAAGCCAAGGACATGGGATGATGTCACAACTTCAATAAAGGAGAAATCACTGTTGGGGAGCACCCTTTCCAGCATAGCCAGCTCAACTCAAGAGCCAAGCTGTAAGCCAAAAAGTTGGATCTTCCATTAGTATAGGCCCTTGCTGGAGGAGACCCCTGCCCTTCAACAATTAAAGAGTCCCTGCCAACAGCTGCACCAGATCCACATACCAGAGCTGCTGAGGCCAATTCTGTGCTACCAGGATCACCATCCCCAGATGATCTTTTATCCGCCTCAGAAAGCATCCCCTAAGAGGCTACATGAAAAACATACAGAGCCCCCGACCAAAGCCAGACATGGGACTAATGCACTGATGCCACCGGACCACAGTTCTTTCCACTGGCTGAAAAAGACCACAACCTTGGCATTCCCACCTCAATCTCACCCAAATTTCTTCACTCATTCCCCCCCCCCCGCCTCAATCTCTTTAGAAATGTTCATGCCATTGACCCCATCTGCTCTCTTCACTACTGTCTCATCACCTCTTTCCCCCACTATGTCATCTGAATCTGTTAACGACCAATCCACTCATATGAAATCAAATGGAATCAATCGTATCATTTCTAATCCAAGTTAGTCCCATATAAGAAGATGCTTATCTGAATATATGTTATATTCTCTTCCCAATGCCGTTTATTGGCGCCTCATCGCGTTTAACATGCTTAAGTTTCATCAGGGGATAGGTTTTCAGAGATGTTTGTTCAAATGTCTTCCAGGGATCTTAATGCTGCACACGTCCCACTCACAACCAACTGACTATCCAAGTTGAAACGCCGCCGCACATCGACGTTATGGGACTAAATTGGATTAGACTATATGGGACTAAAGTGGCTTTCTTAACCAGGGCTCCACACATCAAACAGTAAGTGAGATTTTGAGGGTTTCTTTGTTTGGTGTTTTTTGTTACATTGCTAGCTCTCTGACCGGGAGCTCTTAAAAGGGTTTTGTGTATATTTTTTTTTAAAGCAAGGTTAAATTCATTTTTGCTGTTTTAGGGGAATCTGTACTTGAGCACAGTAGTATTGCTGAACTCTGTAACCCCCTCAGGTTCAGGAACTGCTAACACCTAATCAGGGGTTAGTGGGCCTGTTTCCTGAGTGCAATTGAAGCCTGCATAAAAAGGCTGCTTGGCCCTGCCCTTTTGAGGCTTTCTTAACCAGGGCTCCACACATCAAACAGTAAGTGAGGTTTTGAGGGTTTCTTTGTTTGGTGTTTTTTGTTACATTGCTAGCTCTCTGACTGGGAGCTCTTAAAAGGGTTTTGTGTATATTTTTTTTAAAGCAAGGTTAAATTCATTTTTGCTGTTTTAGGGGAATCTGTACTTGAGCACAGTAGTATTGCTGAACTCTGTAACCCCCTCAGGTTCAGGAACTACTAACACCTAATCAGGTGTTAGTTCCCTCCCTACCCACCCCGACTCCCACCCACCCCTAGTGAGCAGTCTTGCTTTATAGGGCACCTCCCCCTTTATCAAATCACAGTGAATTGGACCAGCACATTTTGAATATAATTAAAGAGATTTAACTGCTTTTTCTCTGAAAGGACAGCTGCGAAACCAGCTGGTACTTCGTAGATCTCTCTCTTTTGCTTTAACAGATACCTAAGCTCCACAAACAGAACAATGGCTGGGAAAAATCGTATTGCTAAAGCTGTTGCCCCCGTTACAGCTTCTGCCTCGGTCCAGACAGAGGCCCTATTGCCAGTTGAAGAACCAGTTCCATGTGCAGGGTGCCTGCATGCTGAAGCTCTGAGGAAACAAGTGGAGGAACTCAGAGAGGAGGTGGCGAGGCTGAGGAGCATTCAAGACAGTGAGAAGTACATTGATGAGATGCTGCTTGCAGCAACCAGGCTCTCCAGCACAGGAGAAGATGGGTGTCAACAGAATGTCGATGGTTGGACAAAAGTCACCAGAGCCTGCAAAATCACCAATCCAGCTTCTCCAGCCCTTGAATTGAAGAACCATTATGCAGCCCTGGAAGTGGAGGAGGTGAAAGCATCCCTGGAAAGGGAAGAACCAGAGTTCAAGTACCCCATAGTTGCAGAATCAGTGACCAGAAGGAAACGAAGGGTAGTGGTGGTTGGAGACTCTCTTCTGAGGGGTACTGAGGCGTCCATCTGCCGACCAGACTTGATGTCCAGAGAGGTATGCTGTCTGCCTGGTGCCAAGATCCAAAATGTTACAGAGAATTTGCCGAGACTCATCAAGCCCACTGACTATTACCCAATGTTGCTAATCCATGTTGGAACAAATGATACTGCCAGGTATACCTCGGAACGTATCAAAAGTGACTTCATGGCTCTGGGACAGAGGGTGAAGCAGGTAGGTGCACAGGTGGTGTTCTCTTCAATCCTCCCTGTTGAGGGTAAAGGCCAAGGCAGAGAGGCTCGCATCCTGGAGATTAATGCATGGCTGCGTGGATGGTGTCTTCGAGAGCGTTTTGGTTTCCTAGACCATGGGATGCTGTTCCAAGGGTTGCAGAGCAGAGATGGCATCCATCTGTCCAAGAAAGGTCAACACATCTTTGGTAGTAGACTGGCTAATCTACTGAAGAGGGCTTTAAACTAGATTCGTTGGGGATGGGTGAAGAAAGCCCCCAGGTAAGTGATACATTAAATACCTTTATGGAAATGGGTAACAGGGGTAACATATGGAAAGCAGTGTGTATTAATGCCCGTAGCATGGGGAAATAAGATCTCTGAAGCTGAAGCTTTGGTGGGAGTGGCTGACTTAGATTTAGTGGCAGTTACAGAAACATGGTTCACAGAAAACCATGACTGGGATGTAACTATACCTGGCTATACTTTATTCAGAAAGGACAGGGTAGGAAGAAGGGGAGGAGGAGTAGCACTATATGTAAAAACTACTATTAAAGCTTTGGAATTACAGAGCTTAAAAGGGAGAGAGGAGGCATTGTGGGTTAAACTAGAAAGAGGGGAGGGAAAGAGAAATCTATTTGCATTGGTGTGATATACAGACCTCCCTCACAAGAGGAAGAGGTGGACAGAGAGTTAATTGAAGACATACGCAGCATTGCTAGGAAAGGGGAAGTGCTACTGCTAGGAGATTTCAACATGCCAGATGTTGATTGGCACTTTCCTGCTGCAGTATCATCTAGGAGTAAGGAGATCCTGGATTCTCTACAGGGAGAACTATTCAGGCAATTGGTAACAGACCCCACACGTGAAGGGGCCATACTGGACTTGGTGCTTACCAATGGTGAAAGTGTTTCTGATGTTGTAGTGGGAGATCATTTTGCATCCAGTGATCACCAGATGGTGTGGTTCAGTATTAGGACTAGGGCTGTTAGAATCCATTCCAAGGTGAAGATCTTAGACTTTAGGAAGACTAACTTTGCGAAGATGGGCCAATACCTCAGGGAGTCATTAGTGGGATGGGAACAGCTGGGGGATGTAGAACAACAGTGGGCAAAACTGAAAGGGGGTATTTTAAAGGCAACCAACCTTTTTGTTAAAATGGTAAATAAAGGCAAAAGGAACAGGAGACCGCTATGGTTTTCGAAGGAAGTAGCTGAAAAAGTGAAGAAAAAGAGGGAGGCCTTCATGAAATACAAGAGATCACAGAGAAAGGAAGACAGGCATCTGTATTTGGAAAAACTTAGAGAAGCTAGCAAAGCAGTCAAGAAGGCAAAGATTCAAAAGGAGGAGGAAATAGCCAATGCAATAAAATGGGGAGATAAGACATTTTTCAGATATATTAGTGAGAAGAGGAAGGGCAAAAGTGGTATTATCAGACTCAAGGGTACAGGGGGGGGAATATGTAGAAGCTGATAAGGATAAAGCGGAATTGCTTAACAAATATTTTTGCTCTGTGTTCACAGATGAAGAACCAGGAGCAGGACCTCAGAAAACACCCACAAATAAGAACAGAAGCGAGGGACATCTTGAACAATTTTCAGAAGACTGTGTTCGTGAGAAACTAGCTCAACTTAAAGTAGACAAAGCGATGGAACCGGATGGGATACACCCTAGAATACTGAGGGAACTTGGGGATGTTCTAGCAACTCCACTGACTGACCTTTTCAATGCCTCGTTGGAGTCGGGAGTGGTGCCAAAGGACTGGAGAGAGGCTCATGTGGTGCCTTTACACAAAAGCGGAAGTAAGGATGTGGTTGAAAACTACAAGCCGGTTAGTTTAACTTCAGTGGTGAGTAAATTAATGGAAACGCTGTTGAAAGAGAAAATAGTGAGGTTTCTGGAGTCCAGCGGATTACAGGATCCGAGGCAGCATGGATTCACCAGAGGCAGGTCTTGTCAGACAAATCTGATTGATTTCTTTGACTGGGTGACCAGGGAGTTGGATCGAGGGAGAGCTCTAGATGTGGTGTATTTAGATTTCAGTAAAGCCTTTGACACTGTTCCTCACAGGCGACTTATAAACAAACTGAGCACCCTAGGGATGGACCCTAAAGTTACTGCTTGGGTTAGAAATTGGTTGGGTGGGAGGCGACAAAGAGTACAAGTAAATGGAGCTCACTCTGAGGAGAAGGATGTTACCAGTGGTGTGCCCCAGGGATCTGTCCTTGGTCCAATTCTTTTTAACATCTTTGTTAGTGATATAGCGGAAGGGCTGTCGGGTAAGGTTTGCCTCTTTGCGGATGATACCAAAATCTGCAATAAAGTAGACAACCAAGAAGGTGTAGATAACATGAGGAGGGATCTAGCTAAGCTTGAAGAATGGTCTAGAATTTGGCAGCTGGGATTTAATGTTAAAAAATGTAAGGTCATGCATTTGGGCTGCAGCAATCCAAGGGAGCAATACAGCATAGGAGATGAAGTACTTTTGTCCACTAAAGAAGAGCGGGACCTAGGCGTAGTTGTGTCCGATGATCTTAAAGTAGCTAAACAGGTAGAAAAGGCGACGGCAAAAGCTAGAAGGATGCTTGGGTGCATACGGAGAGGAATGGCTAGCAGAAAAAAGGAGGTGATAATGCCTCTGTATAAGTCTTTGGTGCGACCTCATTTGGAGTATGGTGTGCAATTCTGGAGACCGCACCTTCAAAAGGATGTGAACAGGATGGAGTCGGTGCAGAGGGTTGCTACTAAGATGATTAGTAGTCTTCATTATAAAGCATATGAGGACAGACTTAAGGATCTTAATATGTACACCTTAGAGGAAAGGCGGGATAGAGGTGATATGATTGAGATGTTTAAATACCTCCGTGGCATAAATGTTCAGGGAGAGAGCCTCTTTCAATTGAAAGCAAGTTCTGCGACGAGGGGACATGGGATGAGGGTGAAGGGAGATAGATTCAGGAGTGATATGCGGAAATATTTCTTTACGGAAAGAGTAGTGGATCCGTGGAATAGTCTCCCAGTGGAGGTGGTAGAGATGAGGACAGTAACTGAATTCAAAAAAGCATGGGACCATCACAGAGGATCTCTAAAGGTAAAAAGTGGACTGTTGTAGTTGTTATGGAAGGACAGACTAGATGGGCCTTGTGGTCTTTTTCTGTCATCATGTTTCTATGTTTCTATGTTTCATTAGTCCTGATTCATAGGACGTTTGCAACAATAGTGCTGGAAAGTCTGAGACCATTTCCACTCTCTTATATGTGAAGTAAGGTTTTTATTTTATTATTTTCTGCATTGATATCCATTATTATCGATGGGGGTTTGATACTTATAGAGTGAATTAGTTATTTCTTTGAGGGGGACGACCCCAGCAAGCTGCGAACCCAGGGTGAGATGGGTCATGCTTCCTCCCATGGATCTCTGGCATCGAAACCCGGGATGGCAGGTAGGAGTTGTACGAAGTCTGAAAGAGATGCTGGAGAACAGCCTGGCCAAACGAGGCATCCCGACAGGAGTCCTTATCTAAGCAATAGTAGGCTGTAAAGGTGTGTACCGAAGCCCAAGTGGCCGCTCTACAGATGTCGTCAATGGACACAGAACGAAGGTTAGCCATAGACGCTGCCATTGCTCTCACATTGTGAGCTGTGACATGGCCTTCGAGAGAAAGTCCCTTACTCTCAAATGCAAAGGATATGCAATCTGCAATCCACCTAGAGAGAGTTCTTTTGGAAACTGGAAGTGCCAAATGACTAGAATCAAAAGCAACAATAAGCGGAGATGATTTCCTATGTTGCTTAGTTCTTTGAAGGCAAAAAGCCAAGGTTCTTTTACAATCCAAAGTATGAAGGTTCCTTTCTGCATTAGAGGCATGAGGCCTAGGGAAGAATACAGGAAAGTAAACCGCTTGGTTCAAATGAAAAGGCAAAACCACCTTTGGCATAAAGTGAGGATGAGTCCTAAGAACTACTTTATCATGGTGAAATCTTGTATAAGGAGGATCCGCCATTAAGACTGTAGCTCACTGATACGTCTTGCAGAAGTGAGGGCAACTAGTTAGATGACATTCCAGGAAAGAAACTTTAGAGCTGTAGTGGCTAAAGGTTCAAAGGGCGGTTTCATGAGTTACCCGAAAACAAGATTCAGATCCCATGCCACCGGCGGTGGCTTAATGGGAGGTTTTGTTAAGAGTAGACCTCTCATAAATCTTGCTATGAGTGGATGAGAGGAAATAGGTTGTTCATCCAGAAGTTTGCGAGAAGCTGCAATGGCACTAAGATGGACCCTTACTGAATTGGTTTTAAGACTAGAATTTGATAAATGGAGGAGATAATCCAGTAGCAATTCCACAGGCACCAAAAGGGGGTTAAGTCCCCTTTGAGAATACCATACAGAGAACCTCTTCCACTTAAAGACGTAGGATCGCCTTGTGGAAGGCTTTCTGGAAGCCACAAGGATATCCTTTACCTGTTGATATCCAGGAATCCTAGGCTTTCAATAGCCAGGCTCTGAGGTGCATGGACTGGGGATTCGAGTGCAATAGAGTCCCGTTCTCTTGTGAAAGAATATCTGGAGTATATCCCAACTCCAGAGGTGTGGCTTGAGAGAGACACAGAAGCAGAGGATACCCACGGTTGTCATGGCCAACGTGGAACTATGAGTATCATATGACTTCTGTCTCTCTGAAGCTTGAACAAAGTTTTGGGAATGAGGGGAATGGGTGGGAAGGCATAGAGGAAGTCCTGACCCCAGTGGAGGAGGAAAGCATCCCTTTGCCTGACAGTTTTGAGCTGGTATTCTGGAACAGAATCGGGGAACTTTGGCATTCTGAGGACTTGCAAAAAGGTCTCTATCTGGCATTCCCCAGATTCGAAACACTCGAGCAAGCTGGTCTGACTGAAGAGACCACTTGTATGGCAGCAGTATTTGACCGAGTTTGTCTGCCCAAAGATTTTGAATGCCCGGAAGATATAACACTAGAAGGTGGATTTGAAGCTCTCTGGCGAGGGCCCACAGTCGCAAAGCTTCGATGCATAATGACAGAGCCTGTTCCGCCCTGTTTGTTCACATAGAACATGGCTACTTGATTGTCGGTCTGAGATGGGCCTGAAATACTCAAATAGCATGGAAAATGGCTCTGAGTTCTAGGAGGTTTATGTGAAGACAAGCCTCCTGTGGGGTCCAGAGACCCCGAGTTGAGACATCGTGCAAGTGAGCCCCCCAACCCAACTTGGACGCATCTGTTAGGGTGGCTTGGTATAGAGGCTGCTAGAAAGGAGAGCCTACGGGAAGGTTTTCCAGTGATTGCCACCATTGCAGGGACAAAATGAGATGTGTGGAGTTTCTGATTTTGTCCATTAGCCGACCCGAGGCCTGTGTCCACTGAGAGGATAGGGTCCACTGGGCTGCTTGCATATGAAGGCGAGCCCCTATGAATTCTAGAGACTGAGAAGGGGTGAGATGAGATTTTGGGAGGTTTATGGCCAATCCCAAGTACTGAAGGATTCGCATAGTGCGAGAAAGAACGAAGCTGGCTTCTGGAGCTGTTAATGCTCGGATGAGCCAGTCATCTAAGTAGGGGAAGACAAATATTCCTAGAGTTCTCAGGAATGCTGCTACTACTGCCATGCATTTTGTGAAGACTCTCGGGGCAGAAGCTAGACCAAAGGGAAGAACCCTGTATTGGAAGTGTCTTCCCTGGAAAAGGAATCAAAGGAATTTCCTGTGATGTGCATGGATGAGAATATGCATATAGATCTATAGAGAACATAGCCAGTCCTGACTTTGAAGGTATGGCAGGAATGTTCCGAGGGAGATCATCTTGAATTTTTCTCGGAACAGATACCTGTTTAATTCTCTGAGGTCCAATATAGGCCTGTGTTCCCCTGTGTCCCCCCCTAGGATGAGAAAATAGGAGTAGAACCCCGTACCCCTGTTGGGATATGGGTACCTCTTCTATTGCTCCCTGAGCAAGAAGTGATACAACCTCCTGACACAAGAGATCGGTGACAGGGACCTGAGTCTTGAACTGTCTTATGATTGTAGGAGGGGACATACTGTGAAAGTGAAGTCTGTACCCCTCTCGTACAATGGACAGAGTTCAGTTTTCTGATGTTATTTGTTGCCATCTTCTGACAAAGTGGCATAACCTGCCCGGGATGGTAAGGGGTTCTGGACCTTTCAGGGGCAGAATGATCAAGTTCTCTAGGAAGGAGCCAAAGCCCCTGAGGGGGATGAATCTGCTGAGCTGGTTGAGCTCTTGGAACTTGTGGCTTCCTCTGCTGTCTGGTTTGTTGCTGCCCCTTTTGGGGAGCATGACCTGGACAGTGGCCTGGATGGGTAAAATCTCTTTTTCTTGTTGAAAAAGGGTTTCTTGACTGACTTTCTTTGCTGGGTTGGCTGTAGACTTTGATAGTCTGTTCAAGGTAGTATTTTCAGATTCAATCTGATTGGCCTTGTCTTGCCAATCCTTGCCAAAGAGATTTTCTTCTGTGCAAGGAATGTTTCCCAGTTTATCTTGCACCCATTGTTCTAAGTCTAATGCCTGAAGCCAGGCAATACAATGTGTACCAATGGAAATAGCAGAGGTTCTGCTAATGCATTCAAAGCAATCAAAGGTAGCAAAGTTCATGAACTTAGACACATTCTGGGCATGTTTGACAAGAGTAAGGAATTCCCCCCCTTTTTTCCTCAGGGAGAAGAGGGCTCATGAGCTCCAAGTCTCTTGCAACCTCCTTGAGGAACATTCCCATATAGAGAATGTAGAAGCCGATCCTGGCTGATAACACGGAGGACTGGAAGCATCGACGCCCAAAGGCATCGAGTGTCCTCGATTCACGGCCTGGAGGATTGGAAGAATGTGTTTTAGCACTCAATCCTATGCATCGCCCATTCCACTACCATTGAATGGCGTGGTAACTGAGTCTTTTGAAAACCAGGACAGCTTGGTACATGGTATCGAGTCATCGAGAGTGGGGAGACACCGTTAAAGGAGCTTCCCACATTCTTAGCATAAGATCATGTAAAATTCTGTGAATGGGAAGGGTAGCTGCCTCCTTAGGAGCCGTAGGGTATTGAAGAATTTCTAATTCTTCTGTTCTGGGCTCCTTCTCCAGAGTCACCGTGATTGAAAGACCTCGAGCTAAATCATGTATGAAATCCTGGAAGGACATGTCTTCTGGAGGAGACATTCTGCGTTGAGGAGGAGGAGATGGATCCTCTGGCAGGACTGCTCTGGTACCGGCAGAGTCATCCAAATCGGAGGATTCGAAGTATCTCTGCGCCGGGTGTTCCTGCAACGCACGGTACCAGTACCGCTCAAAGTCGGTGTCGGGGTGTCTCGGTACCGGCCCTTTGATACCTGAAATAGACTCAAGGCTCGGCATGGGGGGGGAAACATACCGGCAGAGGCAGGTATACTCGGTACCGGTACCGATGTCGATACCGATACCTGTGGAATCGTCTGTAGCGGTCTTAGCGGTACTGAAGCTGCTAAGAGGGCTGCTAGACTGTGTTTGATAGCGAGGATTCTCTGATCCATCGCTCCTGCCGATGCCTGGGTGTCAGTACTGGTGGAAGCGGGTACAACCCCAGAACATGGCACCGGTAGTTCTGCCGAGGTGGAAGCCTCTGGAACATTCTGGAGCCCCGTTAATGCTTTGGAGACCAAAGCCTCCAGCCGGGGCTGTTTTGCCGGTGAACTTTCCTCGAGGGCAACGCCAGTAGCATCTCGATACCTGGAAAGCACAGTCACTTACCTGTAACAGGTGATTTCTGGGAACAGCAGGAATAAGTTTTCACATATGGGTACGTCGGTACCGACGGAGTCCGCGCGGGAACGCTTCCCAGTGTCCAATCAGAAAGCTTTTGGAAGCATCCCAACATGCCTGCGTGCTGCCTTCCCGCCTTCCCAACTGCCTCTCCTCAGTTAAGTTTTAAAGCTGAGACAAAGAAAGAGAGAGAGCAAGGACTTAGCACTAAGGCTAGGAGGATTGCTAGTGGAGGAGAAAAACCTTGGTTGTGTAGTGAACAAAACCAATGGTTTAACCACTAGGAATTGCTGCATTTGCAGCAACTATCAAGGCAATCATGGAGAATTTCTTTTCCCTCCTCTTTTTTTTTTTGGAAAAAAGAAACAGACTGTCTGAGGAGCTGCCCTAAGGTAACAAGGGGGAAGACAACTCCAGAAGGGAGAATCCCCCGGTACAACAGGTAGAGGACCATAAAGGCTTACCCGTGCAAAAAAGTCACTCTTACAAACTAAATGTTGTAGTAAGAGGGAGGTAAGACAGAGTTGCAAGAGACCAATTATGGAGGAAATCTCCGACAGGTGAGATGATACATGCCAATACATGGAAAAACAACTGTCTATTGATAGTTGTTACCTCTCTTTCCTCCAAGAGGAAGAGGAAATCTGTTAAGTATGGGCATGATCATCATAAAGACTCAAGAGAAAAGAAGAGATATCTAGGTAGGTTAGGATAAATTAGTGCAGATACTGCAAGTGAAAAGAAGCAGACTGCTACCCTAACCAGCAACCAAGAGGGACAATGATCTATTTGAAACCCTGCGACTGCTGGGTTTGTTGATCCTGTTGAGTTTGTAGATTCTTCAGACCAGGGCGATGATTCCCCTGTTTGGGAACATCTGTATGATGGGCAGATGATGGACAAAACCTTCTCCCCCTAGGGAAGAAAGTTTGGTAGGACATTTCCTACCTACTGGGAAAGAAGGCGGCGTAGAATAGCCCCTGGAAACAGGAAAGTCAGTGGATAACTGAGTAACCTGGAGTAAAGACTCCTTGTTGAAGAGATTTTCTCCAGTGCAAGGAGTATTTCCCAGTTTTTCTTGTGCCCATTTGTCCAAGTCTGAAGCTTGGAGCCAGGCTCTACGTCGCACCCCTATAGCTATAGCAGAAGTCCTGCTAACACACTCAAAGGAGTCTAGGGAAGCACGATTAAGAGATATGAGCATGACTAACCAGCAAGGAATAGTCTGCTTGTTTGGGCTCTTGAAGAAAAGGAGTCAAAAGATGTAATTTTCTTGTGACCTCCTCGAGAGATAGACCCATATACAAAATATATGAGAGAATTCTTGCTGAAAGCATGGATGTCTGGAAGGTTTAACGTCCAAAGGCATCTAGTGTCTTAGACTCACGACCTGGCGGACAAGAAGAGTGCTTTTTATTACTCTTCACTCGCCTCAATGTTGATTCCACTACAATGTAATGAGGCAGTTGAGTCCTTTGAAACCCTGGAGAGGGGGGCACCTGATATAGGAGATCAGTTGCTCTGGAAAGTGGGGGTACCTTTAAAGGAGCTTCCCACATTCGTAGAAGGAGATCCTGCAAAGAATGATGCAAAGGAAGCATTATATTCTCCTTTGCTTCGCTAGGAACAGAGAGGTATTCTGTATTCCCTTGTGTAGGATCTTGTCCAGGAATAGGAATGGCAAGTGATTTTGCCATATCCAGGAGGAAAGTCTGGAAAGAAGGATCCCCAGAGGGAACTTCCCTTGGAAAGGCTAGATCTGATGAAGAACTAGCGTTGGCACCGAGGGATCTATTCCAGTATATAGGAATAGAAGATCCTGAATGGTGCAGTATGGGATCCTTAGATGGTGGTCGCTGGTACTGCAGGTCAGAACCAGCGACAGTCGGTAACAGATCGTCCTTGCTAGGGATCGATTCCAGACTCGGCATCGAAGGAAGCGAGTCTATTGATGCACGTCTGGAGGGTACCAACGTCGGTACTAGTATTGGTGTCGATACCGATACTGAAAAGTCGGTCTGAA
The DNA here is from genome assembly GCA_033557465.1 of Ichthyophis bannanicus. Classification (NCBI taxonomy): domain Eukaryota; kingdom Metazoa; phylum Chordata; class Amphibia; order Gymnophiona; family Ichthyophiidae; genus Ichthyophis; species Ichthyophis bannanicus. The sequence goes on along the minus strand of CM066032.1, from coordinate 515,757,198 downwards.
GCATATCCACCGGGCCCGTAGGTACCGAGGACACCAGACGACGATCCTTGGTGAGGAATATTTCATCCAACACCAGTGCCGATGCCGGGGTATCGGTACCGCTCGAAGCGGATGCCACCACCGGACATGGCTCAGGTATGTTCTGTGAGGGGTGAACCTCAGGAACAATCTGAAACCCCACACAGGCTTTGGAGGCCGAAGACTCCCACCAGGGTTTTGAAGCCAGTGGATTCTCGAGGGCAAGGCCGGAGGCATCTCTATGCTGTGCATGAGAACTGCCGCTCGAGGACTGGCTAGTCTTAACAGACTGTTTTTGGGTTACCTGATCCTGTGTAGAAGAAGATATGGTTGGTGCCCTGAAGTTAGAGGGGGACCGCGTGTCGAGGGGAACTCGATGTTGAAAACTTCTTCTCACCATACTGGTGCCCGAGGGCTCTGGAGGAAAATGGTCAGGACCCAAGCAGGTTAGACACCAATTTTGAGTGTCTAAAAATAAAGTTGTACCGCCACAGTTTGTACATTTCCTGGGGAAAGTGGCTGGCGGTTCCATGAGGAAAAATGGAGAGGCCTAGAAGGCCTGAGAACCATGAGACACTAAAAAAGAAAAATATATTCCTTAAAGGGAAAATACTTTACAAGAAAAGAAAAAAGAAACACCGGCGGTACCGGTGGCGTCAGGGAAGGCAGCCGCGACCACAAGAAAACTAAAAAAAAATAAAAGAAGAATTTTCTGCGGTGACAGGAGAACGTCCTGCCGGCTCCGCGGAAAAACGAAAACTGAGGAGAGGCAGTTGGGAAGGCGGGAAGGCAGCACGCAGGCATGTTGGGATGCTTCCAAAAGCGTTCCGATTGGACGCTGGGAAGCGTTCCCGCGTGGACTCCGTTGGTACCGACGTACCCATATGTGAAGACTCATTCCTGCTTGTTCCTGGAGATGGAGAGCTACCCTTTGAGGACCAGCCAGTCAGCGTAGTTACTCACCTGTAACAGGTGTTCTCCAGGGACAGCAGGAATCAGTCCTCACATATGGATGATGTCGGCACCGATGGAGCCCTCGTGCGGAGAAATTACCCAGCTTTTAAAGAAAGACTTTGAGCTTGCCATGCGCATGCGCAGTGCCCTTCCCGCCCAAGGGTGCCATCTTGCTCAGTCAGATGACATAGCTAAAAAGACGGCAAAATGAGAAAAATAAAAAAAGTGACTGCAACTCCAGGGGAGGGAGGGTCGTGAGGACTGATTCCTGCTGTCCATGGAGAACACCTGTTACAGGTGAGTAACTACGCTTTCTCCAGGAACAAGCAGGAAGTCAGTCCTCACATATGGGACTCCCTAGCTATAGGCTACCGAGAACCCATAGCTGAAAAACGGCTTCCTCTTGAAGAGCCGCAGCAGCTGTGAAAGGACTTTCTCCGAGAACGCAACCCCCACGGTAGCCTGACACCAAAGGGCCGGAGGGTAGGAGCTGCCTAAAACCTCGAATAGGTTACAGAGTACCGCCTGGCCGAAAACATTGTCCCGCCGGGACTCTCTCTCCAGGCAGAAATTGGCTGCAAAAGTCTGGCTTGAAGACCAAGTTGCGGCCCAGCAGATGTCTGCCAACAGTACAGAGCGGTGGTTAGCCACTGATGCGGCCTTAGCCCTGACACGGTGGGCTGTGACTCGATCCTGCAGCTGGAGGTTAGCTGTCCTGTACGCTCAGGCGATGCAGTCTGCCACCCGGGTGGATAACGTATGCTTGGTGACAGGTAGACCCAGCCTACTGGGGTCATAAGACAGGAAGAGCTGAGAAGCAAAATTACACAGCATGTAGATAGTCATGGCCTAATGGGAGACAGCCAACATGGCTTTAGACAAGGAAGATCTTGTCTTACTAATCTGATATGTTTTTTTGAAGGTGTGCATAAACAGATAAACAAAGGTGAGTCGGTTGATATAGTGTATCTGGACTTTCAGAAAGCTTTTGACAAAGACCCCCATCAGAGACTTTTGGCGAAGCTAAAAAGTCATGGGATAGGAGGCAGTGTACTATTGTGGATCGGGAACTGGTTAAAAGATAGAAAGCAGAGAGTAGGGCTAAATGGCCAATATTCCCAATGGAAAAAGGTGAAAAGTGGAGTACCCCAGGGATCTGTACTGGATCCGCTGCTTTTTGACATATTCATAAATGACCTGGAAAAGGGAATAACTAGTGAGGTTATCAAATTTGCAGATGACACAAAACTGTTTAAAGTTGTTAAAACCCAAGAGGATTGTGGAAAACTGCAGGAGGATCTGGATAAATTGGAAGACTGGGCATCCAAATGGCAGATGAAATTTAATGCACCTAGGAAAGAACAACCCACACTATAGTTACACGATGCAAGGCTCCACATTAGAAACCACCACCCAGGAAAAAGATTTAGGAGTCATCGTGGATAACATGTTAAAACCCTCCGCCCAGTGTGCAGCGGCGGCCAAGAAAGCAAATAGAATGCTAGGTATCATAAGGAAAGGGATGGAGAATAAAACAAAGGATGTTATAATGCCTCTGTATCTCTCCATGGTACGACCGCACCTTGAATATTGTGTGCAATTCTGGTCACCGTATCTTAAAAAGGACATAGCGTTATTAGAAAAAGTACAGAGAAGAGCCACCAAATTGGTGAAGGGGATGGAAGGCTACTCCTATGAAGAGAGGCTAAGAAGGTTAGGGCTCTTTAGCCTGGAGAAGAGACGGCTGAGGGGAGATATGATAGAGGTCTATAAATTAATGAATGGAGTGGAACGGATAAACGTGGATCAATTGTTTACGCTATCAGAGTATAGAAAGACTAGGGTACATGTAATGAAGCTACAGGGTAAACTATTTAAGACAAATAAGAGAAAATATTTTTTCACTCAACGTGTAATCAAACTCTGGAATCTGTTACCGGAGGATGTAGTAAGGGCTGTTAGTATAGCTGGGTTTAAAAAAGGTTTGGACAAGTTCCTGGATGAAAGGTCCATAAACCACTATTAAAAAGGGACCCAGGATATCAATGCTTGACCCAGTACAAGCATTGTGGAACCTGTGTCTTTTGGGGATATTGCTAGGTACTGTCAGACGGCTGCCTGGGTGAGAATGTTCACAGTCTAGGCAAGTGCATATATCAATATGATTTGCAAGGGATTGTGGAAAATGCAGTCCATTCACACCAGACACAGCTGCTCACAATAATTAGTTGTGCTTGAGTGTAAAGCCAATAAGATACTTATTTATGGGGTTATTTCTCCCAACACAGATATGCTTGGTAGCACATAAAACAGGATACTTGCTTTCAGTGTTAGACTTAGAAAAACAAAATCAGGAAAACAACAGATGAACTTGTCAGGCAATCAAATGAAAAGAATAAAGACCTGGTTGGTAACAAACTGGTCTTTTCTGTAGGCTTTAGCTAATATTTTCTTAGCAGTGTTTCAAACAACAAGCAAAACCCACAAAGAAGGGAAAAACTGTTCTTTTCAGGTTAACTTCTCATATCTTCCCACATAGACTCAGAAGTGATTCCCTCAGAGCTCACAAGCAATTAGGTAAGGCTCAATTGCTAGCAGTTACCCAGCTGAAACCCCTTAGCTGGCTTGCTTTCTACTGCGTGGCTCAAATCCTACTTCAGGAGCTTTTCTGAGTAGATTAAAGAACAAGTTTGTATTTCTTTGTGATGGTTGCTGTACTTTGTAACAGAAAATTACCAAAGGAGTTTAGACAGAGAGCAATCCATATATTCACAGCCTGTATCTAAGACCGCTCCTTCCCCTTCTTCAACAATCATGGGTTCAATATCAGGGATTGGCACAGAGGAAATTCTCAATGGAGCACTTTCAGGAGAATACTTGTTTCCCTGCTGTCTTTCAAGGTTATAGCTAGGGCATAGATCAGTGTTCATACCTGAGCTTCCATTGCTGTTAGAGTTCCTCTCTAAATAGCCTGGCCAGTATGTAGTCCAGTTCTTATGTCCAGCCTTCCAATCCAGATCCCTGGACACTGGATCTCTCTTCACATACCTTCTGGCACGGGTCTTAGGGTCCCTTCCATGTGCAGCCGTCTCCCTCACAGGTACCGTCTGGAGATTCCTAGCTCTGCAGCACCATTCCTCTGGCTTTCCCCAGTCCAATGGTGTAAGCTTGCCTTTTGAATGTCTCCCAGTATACGTACTGCTCTGGACTCCTTTAGACCTCCCAAATGCTTTTCTCTCCTTTCTTCCAAAGGGTTTCTTGCCCTCTCTGTCCGTCCGCTCTGGCTTCTGCTTCTGATGATCCTCCAGATGAAGACGTCCAAGCTGAGGATATCCAAGCTGATTCTGAGGATCTCCCAGATGAAACTGAGGATGAGGATAATTCTCTGTAGAATAAACTCTACCTTTATTCTGCTTTGATGAATGCTCCACCTTAGCACAGCACAGCTGTGCTGAATCAGGCCCTGCCCTTTGAGATGAGTGCTTAGGGATTACCTCATAGCCCTCCTGATTGAACACACGTTTCCCCACTTCAGCTCCTCTAATGGCTGTTGGAAACCTGGTGCATTCTGGGACTGGTAGTCTTTTATGGCAAAATTCTGTTTTCTTATTTCTACCAGAACTGAAAGGTTGCTTGTTCAGAGTCACTTCACCTTTACTATAGCTCCTTCCTGAGCTATGATAAGCTTCCTTATCACAGTATGTATGACCTAGATTGGCCACTGTTGTAAACAGGATACTGGGCTTGATGGACCTCGGTCTGACCCAGTATGGCATGTCTTATGTTCTTATGTTCTTATGTCCCCGCATACGTTCCAAGTAGAAAGCAAGTGCTCTCTTACAATCCAGGGCATGCAGGACCGCCTCTGCCCGGCTGGCATGCGGCCTGGGAAAGAAAATTAGAAGAACCACCTCTTGATTGAGGTGGAAAGAAGAGACCACTTTTGGAAGGAACTTGGGGTAAGTGTGAAGGACCACCCTATTTCTGTAAAACCGTGTGTATGGTCTATCAGATACCAGAGCTTGCAGCTCACTCACACGTCTGGCAGATATGAGTGCCACCAGGAAGAGGACCTTCCAGGAAAGGAAGCGCAGATGGCAAGTGGACAGCGGCTCAAAGGGTGGGCAAGTAAGCTGCTGCAAGACCACTTTCAAGTCCCACTCAGTTGCCGGAGGGCGAACAGGGGGCTTCAGTAGGAGTAGACCTCTGAGGAATCTGGACACCAAAGGGTGAGCAGAAAGAGGTTGACCTTCCACCTGAGTGTGGTTCACTGATAAAGCACTCAGGTGAACCCTGACAGAGTTAGACTTGAGGCCTAATTCAGAGAGGTGAAGCAAGTACTGTAACACCACTGGTACTAGGCAAGAGAAAGGACTTTCACTGCGCTGTTTACACCACCCCTCAAACCTGCGCCACTTGAAGGTGTAGGACTTCCTAGTGGACTGCCTCCTGGAGGCCAGCAACACTTCTTCCACATCCTTAGGTAGGAGTAGAGGAGCCAGCACTACCCTTTCAGCAGCCATGCCATCAGGTTGAGGGACCTGAGGTTGGGGTGTAAGATAGAGCCCTGCTCCTGGGACAGGAGGTCAGGCTGCGTCCCCAGAGGAAGTGGGGTTTCCACTGCCAGCTGGAGGAGAACAGGAAACCAAGGTTGCTCGGCCATCTGGGGGCTATCAAGATGACTGAGGCCTTGTCTAGAAGGATTCTGAATAGAGTTCGGGCCACCAGAGGCGTGAGAGGAAACACATACAGGAGGCCCACTGACCAGGAGATTAGAAAAGCATTTGCAGCCATCCTTTGAGGGTGTGGCTGTCTGGAGCAAAGGTTGGGCAACTGATGATTCAGCGGACTGGCAAAGAGATCTATGGTCGGATGCCCCCAACAATGGAAGATCTGCTGGGCTACTTCCCGATTCAGTTGCCACTCGTGAGGTTAGAGAATTCTGCTTAGCTTGTCTGCTAGACAGTTCTCCTGATCTGGCAGGTAAACTGCTTTGAGAGACATACCCTGTCGGATTGCAAAGGAACAGAGGTCCAGTGTCTCTTGACACAGGATGCGGGACCCTGTCCCCCCCTGCTTGTTCACATAGAACATAGCCACCTGGTTGTCCGTTTGTACTAATACCGACTGATGTAAGACAACATGAGAAAAGGCTTGAAGAGCTAGAAGTATCGACCGGAGCTCTAACAGGTTGATTTGTTGCGTCTTCTCTTGAGGAGACCACAACCCTTGAGTGCATAAGTCCTGGCAATGGGCTCCCCAGCCCAGCAGAGATACATCTGTCAGCACTCTTGTGTATGAGGGAGGCTGGAAAGACACTCCCTCGGGCAGGTTGGATGGCTGAAGCCCCTAGGTCAACGACCTCAGTAGTCGTTTGGACACTCTGATCCTGTCTCGGAGTCTTCCTGTGGCTTGTGTCCACTGATCTCTGAGGCACCACTGAGCTGTCCTCATGTGGAGACGGGTGTTTGGGGTCACATGAACCGTGGAGGTCATGTGTCCTAGAAGGCGTAGAAAGTGCCTTGCTGATATCTGAGACTTGTGGCTGATTTGGTGTACTAACTTCAGAATCCTCTGTGCTCTGCACTCTGGTATGAAAGCCTTTGCTTGAAGGGTGTCTAGCCTTGCCCCTATGAACTCTAAGTTTTGCGTGGGGAGCAAAGTGGACTTTGTCTGATTTATGACAAAGCCTAGATGCTGGATATGTTGATAGTGCGAGCTGCGGCCTGTTGAGCTTCTTGAGGTGACTGGGCCCTGATGAGCCAGTCGTCCAGGTACGGGAAGATAAAAATTCCCTGGTTCCTGAGGAAGGCCGCCACTACCGCCAGACATTTGGTAAACACTCTGGGGGCAGAGGTTAGGCCGAATGGAAGTACTGTGAACTGAAAATGGCTTCCTCCCACTACAAATCTGAGATATTGTCTGTGGTCTGGATGTATGAGAATGTGTGTATAAGCATCCCTCAGATCTAAGGAGCATAGCTAGTCTGCCTGGTGGAGGGAAGGCAGCAGTATTACAAGGGAAAACATCTTGAACTTTTCCCTCAACAGGAACTTGTTCAGATTCCGCAAGTTGAGGATGGGCCGAAGGCCTCCAGTTCTCTTTGGTATGAGGAAATACTTGGAGTAGAAGCCTTGCCCTTGCAGGTGGTGGGGCACCGGTTCCACCGCCTGATCCTTTATAAGACCTGCCAACTCCTGCAAGAGGAGGTTCCTGTGCAGAGGGGGCCTGAGAGGCTCTCCTGGAAAGACGAAGGGGGGTACCTGGCTGAAATGGAGCAAATAGCCTTTCTGAACTATGTGCAGGACCCAGGTATCCGTTGTGATAGCTGGCCATCTGTGGGCGTACAGGGTCAGCCTTCCTCCTGTGCATGGCCAAACCACTGGTGGGAGAGGAGCTATGCAGTGAGAGTCAAAACCCCCCTCCCGGCTGGGTAGGAGCCGGAGCTGGAAGCTTGGGGGCCTTCTGCTTACGCGGGGCTATTCCCCCAGTCCTCTGGCCTGCTGCCCATGTTGGGGAGCCGGGGTGGCCTGATAGGTGGGGTAATTGCGGTAAGCAGTACCCTTCCTCAGGAAAAAGGCCTTTTTGCCCGAGCCCTTCTTCTTCTGAGAAGGGGCAGAGGTCTTCTTCAAGAGCCTTGTCTGGGTCATGTACAGCTGGGTAGGTTTGGACACAGCATGAGAGCATCGAGCCCTGGAAGCACTTTCTACCGAGGGTGTCCAGGTTCCAGGCCTCCCGGCCGGGAGACACCAAGGAGTGCATTTTTTGGCTCTTGAGCCATTGCATGGCCGATTCCACAACCATGGAGTTGTGCGGCAGCTGCGCTTTCTGGAACCCAGGGCTCTTACGGACTCAATATATGGAATCGACCTGTTTGCTGAGAACCAGCATCGAGGCCAGGGACTCCCACATGTGGAGCATCAGCCGTTCCAACATCGGAGGAACCAGAACAGTAAGGGCTTCCCTTGGGGAAAAATCATACTGGAGGGCCTCGAGTTCCTCGGGGTTGAGGCTCCTCCTTGGACTCAGCTGGGAATGCCAAAACCTTGGCCATGTCCCTGACAAGTCTGAGAACCTGGTATCCTCCGGAGGGGACCTCCTCTGAGGCTCCGAGCCTGGTGAGTCCGATGGGATGCTCCGGGTTCGGTGGGTGTCTGAAGACTCTTCATCTTCCATCTCCCATACTGAATCCTCCGAGGAGGAATAGAGTGGCTCTGGCCGTGAGGGCTTCGGCCCCGACCGCGCCAACGCCAAGGGAGACCTTGGCCGAGGAGCGACTCGAGATCTTATCAACCCGAGGATCGGCTCGGCCTCCGGGGTCAACTTAGATGTCGAGGTCCCGGTGTTCGGGGCGGATGGACTGGTGAGACCTCAGAGCCCACTGCTGCTCCATGAAGACAGCCATGCTGCTCTCCAGGGCTGCCAACCTGAGAATGAGCTCAGAAGGCTGCGCAACCTACGGCTCGGGTCCCGACAACGGTTCTCCCGGAGGAGAGTCCACGAGGACAACAGACATTACCTTACTCAGCATCTCCGGTTCCATGTGAGGTAGCTTGGCCGACCTCTCCGACTCCGAGGGCCCAGGGCGGCGGTCAGGGCTCTGCATCTGGAACCCGAGGGCCCAGGCCAAACATAGGCCTCCAACGATGTCACCCTCACGAGCTTCTTCTTCCTCCGGTGTTCCCAGGAGGGAGACCCCCGCTCAGAAGACCCCCGACGATGTTCGTGGTCAGACACCCGAGATGTCGAGGCCTCTGACGAGGTCCGGGCTCGGACGGACGCGGACTCCGAGAAAAGTCTTTCACGTTGGTGCTGCCGACTCCTAAGTGCCTTGGAAGCCATTTTGCCACACGGCCCACAGACCACCGGGTCATGGTTGCGTCTGTGGCAGCAGTCGTGTGTGTCGGTGAGAGACAGTTTTTTACACCAATCACACTTTTTGAACCCGCTGGCAGCCATCGGGGGAAAAAGGGCCCCTGCAAGGTCAAATGACTGGGCTGAAATGCTCAAAGAAATCAAGGAAGCTAACAAAAGTCACAGCAGAGTAGTAATAATGGGTGATTTCAATTACCCCGGTATCGACTGGGTCAGTGTCACGGCAGGACATGCTAGGGAGATAAAGTTCCTAGATGAAATAAATGACTGCTTCTTGGAGCAGCTGGTTCATGAACCGACCAGAGGGGAAGCCATACTGGACCTAGTCCTTAGCGGAACACCAGATCTGGTGCAAGAAATAAGGGTGTTGGGACCACTTGGCAATAGTGATCATAGCATGATCGTGCTTGATTTTGTTAGTGGAGGAGGGATAGTAAAGAAATGCACAGTACTACCTTTTAACTTTCGGAAGGGAGACTATGATAAAATGAGGAATATAGTTAAGAAAAAACTAAAAGGAGCGGTTGGAAAGGTTAAAGACTTACATCAAGCTTGGGTGTTGTTTAAAAATACTATCCTGGAAGCCCAGACCAGCTGTATTCCACGCATTAAGAAAAGTGGAAGAAAGTCCAAAAAAACTGCCAGCATGGTTTAAAGGTGAGGTCAGAGAGGCTGTTGCTGATAAAAAAGCATCTTTCAGGAAATGGAAAAAAAGAGCCAAACGATGAAAACTGGAAACAGCACAAGCACTGGCAAGTTAAATGCAGTGGTAAGGCAGGCAAAGCGAGAATTTGAGAAGGAACTTGCTATGGAAGCAAAAACACGAAATAAAGACTTTTTCAAGTGCATTCGTAGCAAAAGGCCTGTGAGAGAGTCAATTGGACCATTACATGATGGAGGGGTAAAAGGGGCAGTAAGAGGAGATAAGGCTGTAGCGGAGAGACTGAATGAATTCTTTGCTTCGGTCTTTACTGAGGAAGATGTAGGGATGTTACCTAAGACTGAAGTGGTATTTAAAGGTGATACTGCAGAGGAATTGAGAGAAATATCGCTACACCGGGAAGATGTATTACAACTATTTGATAAACTGAATAGTAGCAAATCACCTGGACCGGATGGTATACATCCAAGAGTGTTGAAAGAACTGAAATATCAGCTTGCAGACCTGCTATTAGTAATCTGTGAACTTTCATTAAAATCATCTGTAATACCTGAAGATTGGAGTATTGCCAATGTAACGCCAATTTTTAAAAAGGGTTCCAGGGGTGATCTGGGAAATTACAGACCGGTGAGCCTGACATCAGTACCGGGGAAAATGGTAGAAACCATCATAAAGAACAAAATTACACAGCATGTAGATAGTCATGGCCTAATGGGAGACAGCCAACATGGCTTTAGACAAGGAAGATCTTGTCTTACTAATCTGATATGTTTTTTTGAAGGTGTGAATAAACAAGTAGACAAAGGTGAGTCAGTTGATATAGTGTATCTGGACTTTCAGAAAGCCTTTGACAAGGTCATCAGAGACTTTTGGCAAAACTAAAAAGTCATGGGATAGGAGGCAGTGTACTATTGTGGATCAGGAACTGGTTAAAAGATAGAAAGCAGAGGGTAGGGCTAAATGGCCAATTTTCCCATGGAAAAAGGTTAATAGTGGAGTACCCCAGGGATCTGTACTGGGTCCGCTACTTTTTGACATATTCATAAATGACCTGGAAAAGGGAATAACTAGTGAGGTTATCAAATTTGCAGACAACTGTTTAAAGTTGTTAAAACCCAAGAGGACTGTGCAAAACTGCAGGAGGATCTGGACAAATTGGAAGACTGGGCATCCAAATGGCAGGTGAAATTTAATGTGGACAAGTGCAAAGTTATGCACCTAGAAAAGAACAACCCACACTATGGTTACACAATGCAAGGTTCCACATTGGGAACCACCACCCAGGAAAAAGATTTAGGCGTCATCGTGGATAACATGTTAAAACCCTCCGCCCAGTGTGCAGCGGCGGACAAGAAAGCAAATAGAATGCTAGGTATCATAAGGAAAGGAATGGAAAATAAAACAAAGGATATTATAATGTCTCTGTATCGTTCCATGGTACGACCGCACTTTGAATATTGTGTGCAATTCTGGTCACCGTATCTTAAAAAGGATATAGCGTTATTAGAAAAGGTACAGAAAAGAGCCACCAAAATGGTAAAGAGGATGGAAGGCTACTCCTATGAAGAGAGGCTACAAAGGTTGGGGCTCTTCAGCCTGAAAAAGAGACGGCTGAGGGGAGATATGATAGAGGTCTATAAATTAATGAATGGAGTGGAACGAGTAAACGTAGATTGATTGTTTACGCTATCAGAATATAGAAAGACTAGGGGACATGTAATGAAGCTACAGGGTAATCTATTTAAGACAAATAAGAGAAAATATTTTTTCACTCAACGTGTAATCAAACTCTGGAATTTGTTACCGGAGGATGTAGTAAGAGTTGTTAGTGTAGCTGGGTTTAAAAAAGGTTTGGACAAGTTCTTGGAGGAAAGGTCCATAAACCATTATTAAAAAGGGACCCCGGATATCAACGCTTGACCCCAATACAAGCATTGTGGAACCTGTGTCTCTTGGGGATACTGCTAGGTATGTATGACCTAGATTGGCCACTGTTGGAAACAGGATACTGGGCTTGATGGACCTTGGTCTGACCCAGTATGACATATCTTATGTTCTTATGCTGCCAGTGAAAAATAAAAAGAGCATGAATGCTAGTCTCAAAGGACAAAAAATGAAACTTTAACCGGGCTCGATACCGGTGTACCGAGCCGAGGCGGGAAGGGGAACCAGCGTCAAGTCGAACCGCACCGAAACGAAAACTTTGCAGTTTTGACGCACGTTTTCCCGAGGAAAGCAGGACCACGTCCGAAGGGCTCCGCGGAAAAAGGGAGACTGAGCAAGATGGCACCCTTGGGCGGGAAGGGGATTGCGCATGGCAATCCCAAAGGCTTTCTTTGAAAGCTGGGGAACTGCTCCGCATGAGGGCTCCGTCGGCGCCGACGTCACCCATATGTGAGGACTGACTTTCTGCTTGTTCCTGGAGAATTAGAAGACTTAGGCTTAGTTACCTGAGATCCATGGGAGGAAGATGAAGCCCTGGAAGACATCGATGCAACTGACATCGTATCTGCGGCAAAAAGGATACCGGGTTTTGCAGCTCTATTCTGCAGGCCCCTCTTAGTCATCTTTCTGCAGTAGACACACTCCAATGGACAATGGTCAGGACCTAAACACTTGAGACACCAGTCATGGGTGTCAGTGACGGATATGGTTCCGCCACACTTGGAACATTTCTTGAAACCAGTAGCTGGTTTCTCCATGTTTGAAGAAAAGTGGGCCTAGTGCCCAAAATGGCACCTAGCACCGAGAGAGGAAAGACCCCTGAAAGAAAATCTTTTAGAAAACTAGTTTTTGTTTTTGTTTTTTGAAAAAGAAGAAAAGAGAACCGGCGGTACCAGTAGGCGTCGAATGAAGGCAGACGCGACCACAAAAAACAAAAAGAATAAATTTTCTGCGGTGACAGGGTATGCGTCCTGTCGGCTCCGCGGAAAACAAAGAACTGAGGAGGGAGAGTTGGAAAGGCAGCACGCAGGCGCTGTGGGATGCTCCCAAAGGCTTTCCTATTGGATGCTGGGGAGCGTTCCCGCGCGGGCTCCCTTGGTGCCGACGATACCCATATGTGAAGACTACATTCCTGCTTGTTCCTGGAGATAGGCAGTACGCCTTGTGAATAATGAGAATAAATTCGGGAGAAAAAATAGGTTCTGGTAAGGCAGCTACCACCTTGGGCTCTTATCACAGCAGTGAAGGAGCTGATTGGTTTTTTCACTTTTACTCTTCCTGCTCTTCACAGATGCCTCCAGGGAAATAGCCACTGGTGCGGAAATGGCCACAGTTTTGGTGGGAACCTCAGGTCCGGTAGACTCTGCAGAGGGATGCCTTGACTCAGCCTACATGCTTGCCACAGCTCTAATGGGAAGCCAAGGCCTACCGCGCCTCCAACAAAGCCGGCAAAACCCCAACAGAGAAATACTGCGGAAGCCTACACACAGAAAGCAAGCTTGAAAAACCAGCCACATGAACTTCCCCAAACCTCACACTCGTAACAGCCATTTGAGCAAGAACGTACCACGGGGGAACAGGTAGAGAATTACCCCTACTCACTGAACCACCCCACTCCTCCCTTCCGCTAGAACCTACCGCACCAAAGTCAGTCTGCTGTGCTCTGACAAGAAAACTGCTCCAGCAGAGAATGTCGTGATTCTGAAGTACAGCGCTCCTTTTGCTGCCCAGGGAACCTCACTTCCTGTAGCTAACAGGCTCGTAGGAACCCAGCTGAGGTGGGAAAAATGACCTGGGGCTCCCAGGTATTTTAACCCGGGATACAGCTGCAACCCCTCAGGTTGAGAAACAGAGAAACCGAGTAAGCCCTGCTCCACTGCCTGCCCTCATTCCAGAAGGGAGAACCCCAGCAGCACTTTTATCTCCTCTGTGCTTAGAGCCTGTCTTGTAACACTTTCTAATTTATTTTATGTATTGATCCTTTTTTTTTCTTTTTCTTAACTGATTCTTTTTTTTTTTATTAAGCTTTAAACGGTTTAACATCAGATAAGAATACAAAACAATCAGCAAAGGAAATACAAAATATAAGATCATCAACCATAAGAACTAACATCTGATATAGTCCACATTATTGGGAATTGATAATGGAACTTAAAAAGGAAAAAAGAATAGTAGGAAAATAAGGCAGAAAGCCCACAAAATAGGAGGCTAAATCTTCAATTAAACAAGCCTACCAAGCTCACCCGAACCCTCTCAGTCAAAGATAAATTTTTCCAAATGAGATACATCGGTAAAAATATAAGCACCACCATCATAATTTACCACACATTTACAGGGAAATCTAAGGAAAAAAAATAACATCCAGCTATCTTTCCGGATGTTGCACGTAGCACCCAGCTCAGGCGGAGGCTTTTTTTGGCTCTTCTTAACTGATTCTAAACCTCTCTCCAGGAGTCCACGATGCAAGAGCTCTTTCTCCAGATGCTGAGAACTGAGAGACTGGAGTCAGGAGCTGAAGGGGGAGCTCTTAGGATGGATTGTCAGAATTCTGACATGCTCAGTTCTAAGTTGCTAGTGGAGGGTGAGAACCCCTGCATACCTGGACTGGCCTGGAGGGACGATTAGGAATCACAATTTTACAATTCTTCTCTGTAGATTGCACCTTTTATTGTAACATAATAGTCCAAATATAATATAAAATGATTTCAAAATTATATAAAGTTGTAGACAACATTATAGGCATCCTTGCAGTTCAAACCCTTAATGTCCAATAAGTCCTAAAAAACGTGGCCAATGAAATGGTTTTGGACTCTATATGCACACATATTTGACACATAAAAGTATCAAATAAAAAAGGATCATTAAAAAATGAAATAGTAGGAAATAGGATAAAATCTGGGACATTGCCAAGACGTGATTATTCAATCATATGAAAGAAAACCTCCCCACAGTCAAAGCAGACTCATGCAGTATTTTTGTCGGATCCACAGTCAGGAGAGGACAATCTCCCTCTTGCAGGACTGCCATATCCTTTTACTCATTCACAGCTCCAAAGAAAAACAGCAACTTATCCGTTATGCTATGACCAGTTCTATTCATTGGCGAATCCAAATCATGCAATTATTCCCACATATGACGTGCACGTTTTCGGGCTGCAAGAACAAGCCCTGCCTCAGGTGCTGCAGGACAGAGAAAGCCTGCTCCAAGACTTTCGCCAAAGGACACCAAAATTCTGAAGGCCGCATGGACTTATCCACATATGAACATCTGCTATCATTAGACATTGGCTGATTGAACCATAAGGGAAACCCCACAGGGATGCCCTCGCTTAATTGGATAGAAGCTAAAACAAACTTGGCCAATCAATTTCTAAATTCAAACCCTTAGGGCTAACAGTGTCCAATTTAAATAGCCAACTCTGTTCTCTCCATTGTAACTTGTTCAATCTGTCACCACCCCAAGAATCATTAGGAACATGATCAATGATCCACCACCGCAGATCATCAAACATGTGTTGCATTGTAAGGCAACGCTCGACAATTGGAGCAGAGTGGACAGCTGTCCTAATGCAAAATGAATGTTTTCCCAGACGCAATTTGACAGGACGAGTGGTGAAATTACACAGGCAACATATTGCCTATGCCACATAACTTGATAGGTGGTATGCCACCTCATAAGGTAGGTGCGGCCACTCACAGGATCTTCCCAGGTGATCCCCTCCACTGTAGTGTTACAAAAAGTGCACCTGCCGCAAACCCGATGCTTCCCCTCCTCCGTCTCACCACTAATCGGGCGGTCCCTTGTTAAAGCAGATCTTACCAATTTATTCCTGATATTCAAACCCCGGGTGTGTGCAATGATCAAGGGTTTATCGAAACAAGAGAATAGCTACAGGATTGCCCAATGTTTAATCAACAAGCCTTCTGCATGAAGGGAAGAATGTCAACGATGTTATCACTGTCGGTGGAACGTGAAGCAGCTTCTTCAAACAATAGCCTATCGCGATGTGTATAAACGGGCCCGGGTATAAGCTCTCTTAATAATATACTCCGGATAAATGCCAAAGGTTAGTAGAAAGAAAGATCCAAACAAAAAAAATAATTGTGAAATAGTACTAACCAAATTGAATTCAACAAAAATGACCTAGGGATGCATGGTGGAACTAGACTGAAAGAAGACACAAGTAGATGAAGAGCATTTTCATGATTGATGTTAGTGTAGAGGGCATTTATAGAGTGTCACCCGTATCACATCTTCCATTGATTCTTGCAATTATGACAATAGAAATTGAGAAAAATCACAAACATAAGACCTTACTTGTGCAGCCATGATTATTGGCACCCTTATAAAGGAGTCAAATCAGTTTGAACAGAAGAACCAAATTCTCACTGCAATAAAATTAGATGCACCTGTGATTACATGTACTCACATGACTTGAATCAACCACTGCATGAAGGCTCTAATGTTTAAAATGGCCACATTCACTCATTGTTCCATTTTCACAATGGTGAAGACAAGAGAGCTGCCTGAGACTGTCAGAAAAGCCATTATCACCAAACATCAAACTTCAAAAGGGTTCAAGGCCATCTCTAAAGACCTTTGGATTCATGTGTCTATAGTTTGCAATGTTATTAAGAAGTTTTTTGCTAATGGAACGGTCAAAAACCTCCCAGGATGTGGTGGGAAGAGGAAAATGAATCCAATATGACCCTGTTTACTGTAAACTCGGACATGTTTTTGTGCTGAATTTGTGTTCGATGTAAACCGCGCTGATGTCAAATAGTGCGGTATATAAGAAATGTAAATAAATAAGTCTTCGAAGGTTAGTGCAAACTGTTGGAAAAACACCACATACAACATCCAAACAGCTTAAAGCTGACCTGGAGCAATCTGAACTGGTGGTTTCGATCTGCACCATGTGCCATGCACTAAACAAAGGAGGACTTCATGGGCAAAGACCAAGGAGGACCAAAATGCTCAAAGACAGACATAAAAAGGCACGCCTGATCTTTGCCCAAACCCACCTTCAGAAACCACAGTCCTTCTGGGAAAATGTTCTGTGGAAAGATGAAACCAAAACTAGAGCTCTTTGGCAATGCAGACCAGCGATACATTTACAGGCAAAGAAATGAAGCTTATAAGGAAAACAACATCCTTCCTACAGTTAAATATGGTGGAGGTTCCATAATGTTGTGGGGCTGTTTTGCTGCCTCAGGAAATGGAAGCCTGGAACATATTAAAGGAATCATGAAGTAAAAGCACTACCAAGGTATTTTAGAGCGCTAATGTGCTACCTAGTATCAGAAAGCTAGGTCTGGGTCGAAGATCATGGGTCCTCCAGCAGGACGACAATGACCCAAACTATACATCCAAAAGTACTAAAGAATGGATAAAAAGGAACGAAGAGGTAATTAGACCTTACCTGCTAATTAGTGTTCCTGAAGGATCGCCAGTCCAGTCCCTTTCTTCTGGGTTGTGCTCCTCTACCTGCAGCTTGGAGACTGAGTACGTCATTCTTTGATCACCTCAGGATATATACCACTGGCACCACTCACCAGCCTCAGTATCCTACTATTACTACTACTACTACTACTATTTAGCATTTATATAGCGCTATGCACGCAGCGCTGTACAGAAATATAAGCAAAAAGACAGTCCCTGCTCGTCAGAGCTTACAATCTAGTCACGACAACACAGAACAATAGACAGATCGGGAAAACAATTATGGTGACACTGAGCAATAGTTAATTCGGGATAAAGCAAAATATGGGGTAAAACAAAGTATGGCAATTACAATTTGGGCAAAACAAGTATGGCATTTACAAATACAAAGTATGGCATTTACAGTTTTAGACATGACAAACATCCTGTTGACAAAGTAGACCTAAAGGAGAGACTATTAAACCAAACAACTAACCAACTGTAACTATAACCAAAACATCACCTTCCCCCTCCCGGAAAGGGATAATCCAACCCTCCCCCCACCGCCCCCCAAGAGGAGGCTTACCTGAAAGGACCATACCAATTCCGACAGCCACCTTGACTGCCCATTAAGTAGTAGGGCCATACAACCGCCTGATCGTCACTGAATCCTAGAGCAGAAAAGCCTCCTTCCTGTCCCTCTTCAGACCGGTAATCTATTTCTTAACTTATTGTTCCGGGCGGGATCAGGGACTGGACTGGAGATACTTCAGGAACACTAATTAGCAGATAAGGTCTAATTACCTCTTCCTTAGCGTCTCTCCAGTCCAGTCCCTTTCTTCTGGGATGTAACAGAGCAGTTCAACCATGGGAGGGGCCTGCCAAACCGGACTGAAGCACCGCTCCTCCAAAACCAGCATCTGCCGCCGCCTGAACATCCAACCTGTAGTGCTTGGCAAAGGTATGAAGGGAAGACCAGGTGGCCGCCCTACAAATTTCCGATGGAGGAACCAGACTAAACTCTGCACAGGATGCTGTTTGAGCATTAGTGGAATGATCTCGGAAGCCTACCGTAACCTGCTTTCCCTTTAGAAGATAAGCCAACGCAAAGGCTTCCCTGATCCATCTTGAAATTGAGGCTTTGGCCGCTGCTTCTCCCTTGTGTGGCCCCCCAAACAAAACAATCTTTCCGACTTGCGGAATGCCTTGGTACACCTCAAATAACGCTGTAAGATTCTTCACATGTCCAGAAAGTGCAAACGTGCATCTCCCTCCCCTTGTCCCAAAGTAACAAAGGAAGGGAGAGACACCGACTGATTCACATGGAAGGGGGAAATTACCTTAGGCAAAAATGATGGAACCGTCTGCAGCACCACCTTCTCCTCGGAGAAAACGAGAAACAGCAGGAGACAGGACAAAGCTTGCAACTCAGACAAAGCCTGGCCAAACAAATGGCCACCAGAAAAACTGCTTTAAGCATCAGATCTTTCAAAGACGCATGTTGCACTGGTTCGAAAGGCTCACCTGCTAGGGCATCTAACACCAGATTAAGATCCCAAGAAGGCACGATCGACGTCTGCTGTGGTCGTAAGCGCCTCACTGCCTTGAGGAATCAAGCCACATCTGGATGCTCACCTAACGATCTACCCAAAATCTTACCTCTGTAACAGGAAATAGCCGCTAGCTGTACCTGCAAGGAACTGGCTGCCAGCCCCTTTTCAAAACCATCCTGCAAAAAAGCTAGCACCTCAGAGACAGAAACTTTCAGGGGCCTCTTCCGCCACCCCTCACACCAGTTCTCGAAAATGCGCCACACTCTGACATACGCCAGACAGGTTGACCGTTTACATACCTTGAGCAGCGTTGAGATCACTGCTCCCAAATATCCTCCCTTACGCAGCCTAGCCCTTTCAATAGCCAAGCCGTAAGCGAGAACCAATCCACCTGCGGCATCTTCACCGGACCCTGATTGAGAAGGTCCTCTCTTACAGGGAGGTGCCAAGGCCGATCTGCCAACAGCCTGATCAGATCGGCGTACCACGGCCTCCTTGGCCAGTCCGGAGCTATCAGAATCACCAGCCCCTGATGCGCCTCTATCCTTTGCAGAACCCTGCCTATGAGAGCCCATGGTGGAAACACATACAGTAACCCTTCTGTGGGCCATCGCTGAACTAGGGCGTCCAAGCCCTCTAACATTCTTTCTTTCCTCCTGTTGAAGAAATGGCTCGCCTTGGCCGACTCCCAGCACGCCATCAGGTCCATGACAGGCGAGGCCCACCTGCGTTCCACCTGTTGGAAAACCTCCTGGCAGAGCTCCCATTCACCGTGATCCACCTTGTACCTGCTGAGATAGTCGGCCGTCACATTCTCCACTCCTGCCACATGTTGAGCTGATAGAGCCAACAGATGAGTCTCGGCCCATGCAAGGAGGCTTTCTTCCTCTTCTTCCAACATGGGACTGCTCGTGCCTCCCTGTCTGTTGATGTAGGCCACCACTGTCACGTTGTCCGAGAGAACTCTGACCGCCCTCCTGTGAACCCAACGCAGGAACGCTTTGAGAGCCAGAGTCACCGCCCTCAATTCCAATCTGTTGATGGGTCACTGTGATTCCAGAACATTCCAGAGTCCCTGGACAAAGTGCCCCTCGCAGTGGGCTCCCCAGCCCGACAGATACGCTTCCGTTGTGACCTGAACCCACTGTGGAGGTTCAAGGGGCATTCCTCTCTCGAGATTCGCGGGACATAACCACCACTGAAGTGCTTCCTTGGTTGCTGGGGTACAAGGGAGCGTCATCAACAAGGGCTGACACTGATGAGACCAACGCCACAGGAGCGACCTCTGCAATGGCCGCATGTGAGTCCTGGCTCAGGGCACCAGGTCCAACATCGCAGCCATCGTCCCCAGCACCTGCAAGTAGTGCCATGCAGAGGGTGCTTCCCGAGCCATAAATTTGCGTATCAAGCGCTGAAGACCTTCTGCTCTCTCTGAGCTGGCAAGAAGACCCTGCCTGAAGCCGTGTTGAACCTTGCACCCAGGTAATCAAGTTCCTGAGAGGAACCAACCTGCTCTTTGCCAGATTGATTACCCAACCTAAGCTTCGCAGGAAACTGACCACTCTGGCGGTTGCCCTCGTCTCTAGCCTTGGCCCTGATCAACCAATCGTCGAGCTAAGGATGAACTAGAACACCTTCCTTGCGTAAGGCCACCGACACCACCACCATCACCTTGGTGAAGGTGCGCGGAGCCGTTGCTAAGCCGAACGGTAGCGTCCTGAACTGGAAGTGTCCCCTTGGTACCGCGAAACGCAGGAACTGCTGATGAGACTCTCTGATGGGGATATATAAATATGCCTCGATGAGGTCGAGAGAGTTTAAAAATTCTCCCTGTCGAACCGCCACTATCACTGACTTCAGGGTTTCCATACGAAAATGTGGGACCCAAAGACACCGATTGACCTGCTTAAGGTCTAGAATCGGCCTTAGGGAACCTTCTTTGGGACCACGAAATAGATGGAGTATCGAAAGCAGCCGCACTGAGCTTTTGGTACGGGAATGACAGCACCCAAGGCCAGCAACCTTGTTAGGGTTTCTTCTACTGCTATTAGCTTGGATTGCGACTTGCAAGGCAACTGGATGAAGGATGGAAGTACCAGCCTTGCGAACTCGGGACGTAACCGCCACACACTACCCTCCAGAACCCACTGGTCTGACGTAACCCGGGCCCAGGCGGGAAAGAACTACCGTAGATGCCTTGCTACTGGCAGAACTTCCACACAAGCCCGCGCAGCTTCATTGTGTCTTTCGCTGGGTGGAAGCGGCCAAATATGCCCCAAAACCTCTTTCCACTCCTCGAAACCCTCAGAAACTCTGTCCTCTCGAGGAAAACCATCCCCTCTAAAAGGAGTTCTGCTGGGCCCGACAAAATCTCCGGGGCTCCCTCTGCTGAGACTGCCCCGGAGCCAAAAAATGACTCTGCTGGGGCCTATCCTCCGGAAGTCTGCCGCCCTTTGACTCTCTTAACTCCTTCACCAACTTGTCCAGATCTTCCCCAAAAAGCAGCTTACCCTTAAAGGGAAGCTTACTAAGCCAGGCCTTGGATGAACTATCTGCCACCCAATTGCGGAGCCAAAGGTACCTTTGAGCCGCTACCAACGAAGCCATGTTCTTCGACAAACTCCTAATCAGATCATATTGGCTATTCGCCAGATAGGCTGCGCCGGACTCAATTCATGCTGCTTCTCCTTGCGGCCCCACCGCTGACTCGCCAGCTCCTTGTAACTGTTGGGACCATCTCAGACAAGCCCACGCCACCCAGGCCCCACATACTGATGCTTGAAGGGCCAGGGCACTTATGTCAAAGGCTTGCTTCAACAAAGTATCTAGCTTTTTGTCTTGGGCATCCTTTAGCGCTGCACTACCCTCCACCGGGATGGTAGCCTTTTTGGTAACCGCCAAAACTGCTGCAGCCACTCTAGGCGATTTTAACAGCTCCTTCTCCATTTCCAGCAGAGGGTACAAACGCGACATCAACCGTACGCCCCTCAAACCTGCCTCCGGCTGATTCCATTCTTCCTGAATCATCTGCTGTACCACCCTGTGTACAGGAAAGACTCTCTGAGATTTCCTAACTGGCTGGATTAACGGATCTTCCAGATCCTCCTCTTGTACAGAGGCCACTGCTGCCATGTTGAGTACCTTCAGGGACTCTCCTATTAACGTTGGCAGCTCCTCTCAGTGAAAAACCCTTACAATTCTCGCCTGCTACTCTGGTATCTCCCCCTCAAGTTCTTCTTCCTCCTCTCCCAACTCCTGTTCTGATACCTCCCTTTCCAGCACCTCCGATCCAGGGGAGAGAGGTTCCTCTTCTTCCGAGGTTCTAACTCTCTTGGAGGGAATAACCATTTCAACCAGGGACTTGTCCGCCTCCCGCTTTCGTGCATCTCCCTGGCTCCCCTGTTGATGCAGGCAGAAAGCCTTGTGTAATAGTAAAACAAACTCCGGGGAGAAACCTTCTCCAAGACTTGCCCCCTGAGGAGGTCCCGGGCTGTGGCTGAGAGGGCACCTGCTGTTCCAAACTCAGAGCGAGAAGAGCCCTCACCAAGAAGACCTTCCAAGGGCTTCACCGACTCCTGAGACACTGGAGCTGAAGGATCTTGAGACCCACAAGCCTGTAGTCCCTGCTCCGCTGAGGATGCCTCCATAGCACAGCCTCTACAGATGCCTGCTTCTGAAACTGTTCCCTTGCGTGATCCACAGAGCAAACACTGTGGCCGAGCAGGCATCTTGCAATCCAACAGCTTGTTGTTTTTTGGGGGTTTTTAAGCTCTACCCTCTCTCTCCGCTAACTATTGATATCTAAATATAGATAGATAGCGGAGAGAGAGGAGATTATATATATATATATATAGATATATATATATATATATATATATATATATATATATATATACATACCCACACACACACCCCAACTTTAACTCTCTGTAGAGAAAGGGTGAATAAACCCAACTAAATTGTTGTTCTAGCCAGAGGTGGCCCCCCAACACGGGAAAGAGCCGTATTGCCTGCTCTTCACTGAGTGCTGCCCCGCGCCCTCTCCGGCACGCGAAAAATGCACAAAAAACAAAGAGGAAGGGAAGAGAGAAAAAACTCTTCTTCCCCGAGCTGCTGCACCTCTGAGCGTCTTCGCAGCGGCCATGGCACTCCCTGTGCTCCACATGGCCCGCCTGCAATGCTCAGCCCCCCCCTTACCTCGTGCCGCTTTCCCGCAGCTCCTGGGACATCCGAAGGAGGCAAGATTTCTTCTATCTGCCCACCCTCGCACTAGGCCGTCTCTCTGGCTTCAGCAGCGAGGCGGGAACAGCTGCGAGGCCCTGCACACTCGGGAGAGACTGCGGAAAAAAACCCTCGCAGTCTCCCGGTCAGCACGTTTGATATATTTTTTTTTTTTTCACAGCTTGCCTCGGGCCAAGTAAGCCTCCTCCTACACCAGCCCTTCACCTGGGTGGGGAGGGGGAGTGGGGGGGAAAATCCCGAAGATCCTGGCAGCAACTTAATAAAATAAAACAAACTGAACCAAAGTAGATTAATTAAAGGAACACAAGAAAGGCAACAAAACAAACCCCTCTAAACCTAACGTCTCACCAGTAAGCCATTCCCTCAGGCTTACTGCTCCCTCCTGGGAGACTGAGTATACTGAGGCTGGTGGGTGGTGCCAGTGGTATATATCCTGAAGTGATCAAAGAATGACGTACTCAGTCTCCAAGCTGCAGGTAGGGGAGCACAACCCAGAAGAAAGGGACTGGACTGGAGAGACGCTAAGGAAGGGACTGTTTTAAATTGACTAGCAATGAGTCCTGATCTCAATACAATTGAGAACTTTTGTAGAGCTGCAATCTGCCATTGGTAAAAGGAATCCTAGAAACATTCATGAGCTGGAACAAATCGCAGTTGAAGAGTAGGAGAAACTACTAGCACACAGATATATAATACTTATAAATGGCTACAAGAAACATTTGCAGGCTGACATCACTGCCAAGGGTTGTGCAATCAAATATTACTAAAAGGTGTCATTAATCCTGTCCAGGACATATTTTGTTTTTTTCCTCAGAAATTACTATGTCTAAGTTGTACAGACATCTCTTTTTTATTATATACCTTTAAACATACTATTAAAATATTATGACATACAGTTGGTATATATCCAATTATTTCTCAAGATATGTAATCAACATACCTAAAATACAAGTGTGCCAATACTGTTGACCACAACTGTATACCCATTCCCTTTCACATCTAATAACGGGACTTATTTGGTCCTAAAAGACAACATGCCTCATCATATCTGGATTATTCTTATGTTGGCTAAATAAATTAAAAACATTCAAAGAATCCCATTTTCTCTAGGACGAATACGGCTGCCAGAAATCTCCAGTATAACAAATGCACAACCACAGGTAAGATTATTAAATTAAAAGGGTTTGTTTAACAAAGAACTTACCAATCCATAAGCAGTACTTCTTTCATGCTCTTGTGTTATGTCAGCTACATAAGCAAATATTACAGAGAAGGTAACTGAGAAAATCCCAGAGACCGATATCATAGCAAAATACCACCTAGAAAATTGAATGAAGAAATTAAAAAGATTACTGCTTTAGAAGTAAGTGAAAATTTACTTAGTAAAATGCTTTAAGCAGAATATACACTAATAAGTATTAAATAACCTGTAGCTGTGTTCTCCATGGACAACAATACAAGTTCTCCCAGATGGCTACTTTCATCTGACAGAGCCCATCATGGAAAGAGTTTCCACAGTTCAGATTCATCTGGAAGCTTTTGAGATACCCCTCCAAGCATTAGTGTTAATTTCCATTCATCGCGGTCACGCAGGACCTCCCTCTCAGTCTTTAAGCTCGGAGCAGAAGACAACTCCTTGAGGAGATGGGTGGCTTAGAAGAGGAATGATAATCTGGCTGTCCATGCAGAACATCTGCTACAGGTAAGTAACCTGCTACAGGTTTTATCAGAGGACAAGCAGTTGAAACTTTCTAACTATAGGCTGCCTTCAACATATAAGTGGTGAAGCATGCAGAGCATGGTCATGCAATTCTTTATAAACATCCTCTGTGCTTTGTATGCACATATACATTTGTGGAATGGAAATGTGTGTCAGTGCAGATGTATTTGTATGCATCAGTGCATGCTTGCATGTGTGGGAATAGTATGGCTATGGTGCATTTATTTCTGTGATGGTTCTCTATCTGTGATTGTCTTCCCTCATCTCCTCTCCAAAGGTGCAATTCTGTAATTGCCACATTACTGTGAATCATTATTTATCTACTATTGTGGTAGGCTATGGCCTGTAAACTAGGCCTAGATCCTAACCCCCACCTGAGAGTAGTATTGAAAAGAAACAGTTTAGAAATCTGCTTTAAACTGCTTTATGAAAGTCCGTTTCCTTCCCTCATGAAGTTTGTATAAGTTCTTTATGCTTGGTTTGTTCTGTCCTTGCATTCTCTGAGCTAGAAATGTCCTTGAAGTAGAAATGTATCTATGTCTAAGACTATGCCTTTGTTAGAATAAGCCTGAAAGGGGGGGGGGGGACAAGGAGCCAGGCCCAGAGAGGGTCCCCGATTGGACAGGTGCAGGGGGCGTTAGGACCAATAGAAAGTTTGCCTGTATCAAACTGTAAAGATTGTATATAAGGAATATGCTCCTGGACTCCATTGCTCAGTCATTTTTGGATATACAGCTGTCTGAGCCTGTGCACAATAAATTGGCTTGGATCCTGCAATTGACTCCTGGTATTATTTATTGCATGCTTATCAGCTGCTACATATTACTGGTGCGTTGGCCGGGAAGTGAGAGCAGTGTGATGGTATTCAAGTAAATATACCACGACTTCTCGCCTCAAAGGTTTGGTCTGGCTGGAGCCGCACCTGACTGATCGCAGGGGAGCCTCTGGCGCCACCGGTCCTCTTGTATCGGAGAGGGCTCCTCCTTGCCTCCGCAAGTTGCTGGTTCCAGCTGTCCAACACCTCCGAACCCGAGGGGAGTCCGGGATTCAACTCATGACCTGAACTTGGCACTTGGTACCAGATCCGGTGAGTAGGAATTTTCTTTTGCTACTCAGTTAGTTTGGAACTTGGACTTGTTTGAAATGAGAGCTTGATCACTTCTCGGGGCGGTCCTAGTAAGTCTCGCATGAGAATGCGCGGGACTGAAGCCATTGCCCCTTTGTTAGTTAGTCAGGCCTGAACTTGGAATTTGGAATTTTGGGAACCTGTTGGCATGCCTGTTTGTGTGAATGAGAGGTCTTGAAACACAGACCAAGCGAGAGCGGACTCCTGAGTAGCGCAGTTCCTGGCCGGGCGACAGCACCCAGGTCGCAAAAAGGAGGAAGCGTCTGGTGTTTGTGTCCCTCACTGTTTCTAGGGCTGTACGGACCCCGTCTGTTGTTTGTATCTGGTTTTGTTATCTGTTGAAACCGCTGGTTTCCCTTCTGGTGTAATATAAACAGTTTACCGATTAAGGGACAGTACTGAGAAAGAAAAAAGAAAAAAAACCCCCTCAGGAGTCACTTTAAGGAATCGAATCTAAGCACCGCACAGCGAGACAAGCTGTTTCAGTGATTTTATTTTTTTTCAGCACAGCGTGAGAGAGACGGTATCTCTAGTAAGCAGAGGGAGATGGAGTGTGTCTTTCACACAGCCTAGTTCTCATTAACCCCTTCGGAGCTCCTCAACTGTTCTTGTTATATCTCAGCCCTGCCTGTATTTCTACTTCAACTGTTAGAGGTCCGAGTACGGGCCAAGTGAGGAGGATTCTGTAGAGTTAGTATTACTTGTTACAGCATGTTACCTTTCAGAACTATCCAGGGGGGAGGGTCTAGTTCAGTTTTAGTATGCAGGGTGAGATTCCTTAAAAGAAATGCCTTATTCTGATCAGATAGGCTGTTAGGTATAATGCATTTGTGGGCTTAGCTTTGTCTTGTGTTTTTATGTTTTAGTCTTCAGCAAACACTGTCCTTCTTTCATTGATGGCTACTCCAGTAGATTTTATGGTCCCTGGAGCTGAACTGATTAAAGTTCTTTACTTTAGCTAAATGAAACAAACAGAAATGATAGAAAAATTAAGGAAACTGCTTCTGTTTTTCCTTTGACCTTCGACGTAGAGGTTAAGAGCTCTGACAGGACAATGAAGCATCCCGAGCCAGTAGTTACCAGATTGCGACTTGAAAATGATTTAAATCCTGAATGAATGAGGAGTTAATCGTGCTTGAATTTTATCTCTGATATATAATATATTTGGTTTTGACTGCGTATGCTATCGAGCAAAATTAAAAGTAAAACGGGATTTTATATACTGTGGCAAGCACCTCAGAGGACATACTTATTGTTCATAAATTACAGAAAAAAAAGAAAGCTGTAACTCAGCTGCATGATAATTAGTTGAAAGTCAGAAAAGAAACCTATTGTTTATTTTGTTAAGATACCGTCAAGGTTGGCTGAAGCTCTCAGTAATTTGCTTTCAACTAACTTAAAAAGGGGAGTGTTTGCATTCCAGATATCCACCAACTTTATGAAAAAGTATCCGTTTCATGTCCTTTGAATATCTGCTTTCTGAACTGTAAGATTTAAAATAATTTCTTTGCATTGTTCAGCTTAGTGCTGATGACTGCTGGCAGTTAGTTTCATGCCAAGTATTTTTACGTTTCCTACAGCATTCTCACTGAGAACAGTGTATACGATAGAATCTAGCCATACGTAACAGATATGTGGCCGTCATGTTAGGAGCCATATTTCTTTATATTGGAATTGATGTTATAACATGTTGCAAAATAATAGTTTTATATTTTAAGGACTTTATCTAAATTGTTCCTATTTAGAATGAGCACATACATCCATTATGCTTATTGCAACTAATCTAAGCTTATGTTTTCTGCCTACCCTTTGTTTACAGCAATAATACGTTTTTAATAATAAGTTTTTTAATAAGTGCAACCAGAGGAACATTGTTGCATAGTTCTGACTCGAAGTCCACAGGAAAATGCAGCCTGACTGCCCGCCCCCTCTGTCTGTTGTCAAGTACGTCATCATGGGGGGGTCTGAGTCCACGCAAACTCCGTTGAAATGTATGACTAGGAATTTTAGCAAGGGATTTGCTGGAGACTATGGAATAGAAATGTCTCCGTCCCGATTAGAAATGCTTTGTGATAGGGGAGTAGCCGGTACTGGTCTCATCATGGCCCCCTGGTGGTACCTTTGATGTTAGTATCATATCCTTAGTTCACCAGATTGCACGAAAAGAACATCCTGACCAGTTCCCTTATATAGACTTCTGGTTAAATGTTTGTGAAAAAGAGCCCTCCTGGATGAAACGTTGTTATGAGGAACAGTGTAGGATATTTGTAGCAACTACCCAAGGGGCCCAGAAGCCTGGGGAAAAGAAACTGCCTGTCTATTCAGCCCCAGAGTCCCCAGACATTCCGTCCCTTCCGCCCCAGTTCCTCTATAGGCCAGTCCCCTCGGCTCCGCCACTATCCCAGGCAGAGCCTGTCCAGGAGGAACCCATTCCTGCAGTTTTACCCTGGGTGTCGTCCCAACGGCTCCCGCGGCTGGAGGAGGCGCTCCCCTCCCCGGCCAGAAGCCCCGGCTCAGTTCAAAGTACTCCGAGTGGGCCACAGTCCACCGATGACACTACAAGCAGGGATTCATTCGCCAGTTCAGGGTCACTCACAGCCAGCGTCCAAGAACATGAAGTGGAACCCCGACAGTCCCGATTGTCGTATGCCTTCAGAAGTACAACTACCAGTAAAAGGGATGGTCACGTTATACCATTGCGCCAGGTCCAGGGCCTACCCACCCTTAATACCGAAGGCCAAGTCGTCGTAGGGCCGACCAGCCTTGTTTATGTGCCTTTTTCCACCACTGATTTACTGAACTGAAAGACGCATTATGCCTC
The DNA here is from genome assembly GCA_033557465.1 of Ichthyophis bannanicus. NCBI lineage: Eukaryota > Metazoa > Chordata > Amphibia > Gymnophiona > Ichthyophiidae > Ichthyophis > Ichthyophis bannanicus. Next base: position 515,728,863 of record CM066032.1, on the reverse strand, counting down.
CTACACTGAGAAGCCTCAGGATTTGATTGAACTAATGAACAGTATTATGCAGACCCATCAGCCTACCTGGTCTGATTGCCGCCAGCTCCTGTCCACCCTTTTCAGCACTGAAGAGCGAGCGCAAATTGTGCAGGCCTCCATTAGATGGTTAGAAGAAAATCCTGTAGGAGATGCAGGCCTGGACTCTCGGCAAGAAGCCGCCGCGGATTTCCCAAATGATGGCCCCAAGTGGGATCCAAATAGTGCAGACAGCCCTCAATCGGTTCCGCCAAGCCCTCATGCAAAGCCTAAAGAAGGGAGGCCAGAAAGCCATGAATATTGGAAAAATATCTGAAGTTCTCCAACGACCAGATGAGAGCCCAGCAGCCTTCTATGAATGATTATCTGAAGCCTACAGACTATATACCCCATATGATCCAGCGGCCCAGGAAAATTTGAGCATGGTAAATGCTGCATTCGTGAGTCAGTCCCGGGAGAGACAAAGTGAAAACTGCAAAAGTTGGAAGGATTTGCGGGCATGAATACAGCCCAGTTAATGAAAGTTGCTCAGAAAGCGTTTGTGAACCGTGATCAAGAAATGTCAGAGGGAAAGTGAACGTAGAATGAAGAAGAAAGCTGATTTTCTTGCTGCAGCTTTAGTTGAAAGACGCGGAGGAAGTTTCTCTAACAGAAGGACTCGAGGACGTGGAAGGGGCCGAGGAGATGGTCGGCCCCCATTGGGTGCAAATCAGTGTGCCCACTGTAAGGAAGAAGGACATTGGAAGAATGAATGCCCGAATTTTGACTCCGTCTCCCGGAGGGGAGGAGGGAGCACTTGGAGAGCAGGGGGCGATTCCGGCATCGGGGAGGAATGCATCGCACACAGTTCCAGCAGGGAGAAGCCGCTGTAGAGGGAGTGGCAACCGTTGAGGGCTACTACACGGATGAAGACTAGGCCAGACCGGGCTCCAAGTTCTCTGGGTCCCCAGGAGCCTATGGTCAATTTGAAGATCGGGGACCAATATATGGACTTTATGGTGGATACGGGGGCCGAACATTCAGTAGTGACTGAGCGGGTGGCCCCTCTGTCTTCTTGATCAGTCACTATCATCGGCGCTACCGGAACCAGAACTACAAGACCTTTCCTGCAGAACCGCGCCTGTGAATTAGGGGGACAGAAAATAATGCACCAGTTCCTGTACATACCTGAATGCCCAATCCCCCTCTTGGGCCGAGACATGCTCGCTAAGCTCCAAGCACAGATATCCTTTGTTGAAGGGGGAAAAATGGAAATGACTGTGAACTCAAAATCTGCTGGCTTGATGGTGCTGACTGTCCCCCAAGAAGAAGAATGGCAGTTCTACAGCCCACTTTTATCCAAAGCAGCCAGCCCCCGTATACCTACCAACATCACAGCTCCACCCGGAGTATGGGCAGAAGATAATCCTCCTGGTCTAGCGAAGAATATAGCCCCGGTGCTTGTCACCCTCAAATCAGGAGCGGAACCAGTGCATGTGAGACAATATCCTCTCCCACGACCAGCAATCGAAGGCATTCATTATCATGGACTCCTTAGAGAATGCCAATCGCCCTGGAATACCCCCCTCCTCCCGGTTAAGAAGCCTGGGACAGGTGACTACTGCCCAGTGCAGGATTTGAGACGAGTAAATAATGCAGTTGAAACCATACATCCAATAGTACCAAATGCCTACACTCTCCTGGGACTGATTCCTGCTGAAGCTACTCACTTCACTCTTTTGGATTTAAAGGATGCCTTCTTTTGCATACGCCTGGCATCCACCAGTCAACTCATAATTCATAAATGACCTGGAAAAGGGAATAACTAGTGAGGTTATCAAATTTGCAGATGACACAAAACTGTTTAAAGCTGTTAAAACCCAAGAGGATTGTGGAAAACTGCAGGAGGATCTGGATAAATTGGAAGACTGGGCATCCAAATGGCAGATGAAATTTAATGTGGACAAGTGCAAAGTTATGCACCTAGGAAAGAACAACCCACACTATAGTTACACGATGCAAGGCTCCACATTAGAAACCACCACCCAGGAAAAAGATTTAGGAGTCATCGTGGATAACATGTTAAAACCCTCCGCCCAGTGTGCAGCGGCGGCCAAGAAAGCAAATAGAATGCTAGGTATCATAAGGAAAGGGATGGAGAATAAAACAAAGGATATTATAATGCCTCTGTATCGCTCCATGGTACGACCGCACCTTGAATATTGTGTGCAATTCTGGTCACCGTATCTTAAAAAGGACATAGCGTTATTAGAAAAAGTACAGAGAAGAGCCACCAAATTGGTGAAGGGGATGGAAGGGCTACTCCTATGAAGAGAGGCTAAAAAGGTTAGGGCTCTTTAACCTGGAAAAGAGACGGCTGAGGGGAGATATGATAGAGGTCTATAAATTAATGAATGGAGTGGAACAGATAAACGTGGATCAATTGTTTACGCTATCAGAATATAGAAAGACTAGGGGACATGTAATGAAGCTACAGGGTAAACTATTTAAGACAAATAAGAGAAAATATTTTTTCACTCAACGTGTAATCAAACTCTGGAATCTGTTACCGGAGGATGTAGTAAGGGCTGTTAGTATAGCTGGGTTTAAAAAAGGTTTGGACAAGTTCCTGGAGGAAAGGTCCATAAACCACTATTAAAAAGGGACCCAGGATATCAATGCTTGACCCAGTACAAGCATTGAGGAACCTGTGTCTTTTGGGGATATTGCTAGGTACGTATGACCTAGATTGGCCACTGTTGGAAACAGGATACTGGGCTTGATGGACCTCGGTCTGACCCAGTATGGCATGTCTTATGTTCTTATGTTCTTAACTCCTGTTTGCGTTTGAATGGGAGAACCCGACCACCGGAAGGCGAGGCCAACTCACCTGGACTCGATTACCTCAAGGATTCAAGAACTCACCCACCATCTTCAGTGCTGCTCTTAATCAAGATCTATCAAGTTTCTCTGTGACTCCAGGAAAAGAGTCCTGCTCCAGTATGTGGATGACCTGCTTGTAGCCACCAACTCCAAAACTGAATGTGTGCAAGCCACCAGTGATCTCTTGCACCTCCTGAATGAAGCTGGATACAAGGTCTCCAGAGCCAAGGCGCAGTTGTGCCAAACAGAAGTAAAATACCTGGGATTCCATCTGTCCAGAGGGGTCTGGAGACTGGGACCCGAGCGAAAGGAAGCAGTATGCCGCATCCCTACCCCCACCACTAGAAAGCAAGTGAGGGCCTTCTTGGGAGCTGCCGGCTACTGCCGAATATGGATACCCAACTTCGCGCTCTTGGCAAAGCCATTGTACCAAGCCACCAAAGGAGTGGAACGATCTCCCATGGAATGGGGCCCAGAACAGGATAAAGCGTTCAAATCGTTGAAAGCAGTTTTGATGTCATCACCAGCCTTGGGCCTACCAGATGTACAGAAGCCATTGAAGCCAACAAACTCACCTTAGGTCAGAGTCTCCAGGTTACAGTGCCACACTCTGTCCTAACCCTCATGGAACATAAAGGAAATTACTGGTTCACAAATTCCCGCATGCTAAAGTACCAAAGCAAGCTGTGCGAAAACCCTCGATTACAGTTGATCGTCAGTCAAGCTCTGAACCCTGCTACACTATTACGAGTTGGTCCAGGTCCACCCGACCATGATTGCTTGGAAGTAATGGATACTGTGTTCTCCAGTTGCCCTGATTTAACCGATCTTCCACTGAACAACCCTGAACAGACTTTCTTTGTGGATGGAAGCAGTCTTGTCGTCAACGGAAGACGTTGTGCTGGCTATGCAGTAGTGACCCTGGACATGGTAGTTGAATCTTCAGCTTTGCCCCCAGGAACCTCAGCACAGGAGGCTGAACTGATAGCCCTCACTAGGGCACTGATAATAGGGACAGGGCTCCGCTTGAATGTGTACACAGACTCCAGCCCCCAGGTCCAACTGTAATCCCTGAATCATTGGGCCCAGCCTTTGTCCATGCTTTTCACCAAGCCACACATTATAGAAAAAACAGCTATGGAAAAGCTTTTAGGCCCCATTTCTATATCCCGCTGCTAGGGGATATGAGTCAGATTGAATCCGAAATCACTAGACAAGAGCTGTTGGCTTTAGGTTCTGTCTTACAGAGTCTCCACATTTGGGTACTAATGTAGAATCTACAGCCCTACTCCTGCCACCACCGGAAGCTGGCAGGTCCACGTACGGCAGAAACTTGAGGAACCTACAGCCCTACTCCTGTCACCCACCGGAAGCTGACAGGTCTACGTACGGCGAAGCTGTGGAAGAAAAGAACTTAAGTGATAGCTATGTGTTTGCTTCTCCCATGTTTCCTACCCCTTTGCTTGCGAATGTTTACCTCAATCATAGACAGTACAGTTGAACGTAAGGCAGCAACCAGGGTACTAGCCAAGCTATATCCGGGGAAGAAGCCTCAGTTTAAGGTGACTTTGATAGGTGATTAATTTCTCACCCTCTCTTATTCGGGTTGAGAATAATCAAAGGGCGGAATGTGGTAGGCTATGGCCTGTAAACTAGGCCTAGATCCTAACCCCCACCTGAGAGTAGTATTGAAAAGAAACAAAGTTTAGAAATCTGCTTTAAACTGCTTTTTGAAAGTCCCTTTCCTTCCCCCATGAAGTTTGTATAAGTTCTTTACGCTTGGTTTGTTCTGTCCTTGCATTCTCCGAGCTAGAAATGTCCTTGAAGTAGAAATGTATCTATGTCTAAGACTATGCCCTTGTTAGAATAAGCCTGAAAGGGGGGAGGGGAACAAGGAGCCAGGCCCAGAGAGGGTCCTCGATTGGACAGGTGCAGGGGGCGTTGGGACCAACAGAAAGTTTGCCTGTATCAAACTGTAAAGATAGTATATAAGGAATATGCTCCTGGACTCCATTGCTCAGTCATTTTTGGACATACAGCTGTCTGAGCCTGTGCACAATAAATTGGCTTGGATCCTGCAATTGATTCCTGGTATTATTTATTGCATGCTTATCAGCTGCTACACTATAGCTGTTAAAACTGCCTTTGCCACAGAAATTTATTGCTTTCATTTTTTTTGGGGGGGGGGAGGGGACAGAAGAGGAGGGAGAGAGAGGGCAGAAGAGGGGGAGAGAGGGGGCAGAAGAGGGGGAGAGAGGGGGCAGAAGCGTGGGGAGGGGGGGCATCTTTATGTCGTTTAGTTTATTCATATACTTGATATTTCCATCTCCTGCCGTATGCAAAAAGTGTACAAAACAAGAACTTCTCCCAGTTAATCTCCTCCCTTTCTGTGAAAAAAACATTCCAGTGCTCCGCCCCTACAGTCTTCCCATTGGCTGGACCCTACACACTCTCTGCTGCTAGCTACATTGGAAACAAGAAAGCCAAGCTCACGCAACACGGGGGGGGGGGGGGGGACAATAAATGTTTTAAGCTATCTTCAGTTCTCAGTGAAAAATGTCCAGACATAGCCATACTTTTAGCCTCAAGGCATAAACTTAAGTATCAGTATAATCCTCAAAAAAGCCATGTCAATTGAATTACTAACCTCTCAAGTCCTGATCACATTTGAAAAGGGCCCCTCTAAAAACTCTGGACCCTATGTATGTGCTTAATTTGTCTTGCTCATGGCAACAGATATTAGTTGCAGTATGCGTAACAACCAATAATTTATTTATTTATTTATTTATTTATTTAACAGTCGCTTATATACCGCTACCTTCCAATGATCAGGTGCGGTTTACATATAACAGGTAAAGAAACAGTATAACATAGCTGTTTTTACATTAAACATGCTTGAATTATGTACATCTTAACTTTAACAAACTTTGGAGAACTATGTACAATCAACTATGTACAGTCAACAGAAGTTGAGTTCAACGAGCAAGGTAGCTATTTACAAGCATCATAAACTGTGTTAAAGGGCATGTTTTCATAGGACATTATGGTGTTAGACTCAATGTGTTATGTATTATCCCTTTTCATTTTGGTATTGGGAATTCTCAAGTGGACCGTAGTGGGAGCTAAATAGGTGGGTTTTTAATGTTTTGTGTAGTTCTTTAAGATCAGTTAAGGCTCTAATTTCATCAGGTAGGGAATTCCAGAGTATAGGGGCTGCATGGGAAAAAGCTTTTTTATTTGTTGTTTTTTTAGTCTTTGTGAACTCTTTTGGAATCCTTATTTTATTGGCGTTGCCTCTTCTCTGAGCAGATTGGGGTGTGTCTTTAGTGAGTAGTTTGTTTAGAGTAGCTGGGGCAGTATTATTTAAAGCTTTGAAGGTGGTTATTATTAATTTATAGTTTATTCTGCATTGAATTGGGAGCCAGTGTAGTTTAGCTAGATAGGGTGATATGTGCTCAAAAGGGTGTACCTTCATTATGGTTCTAGCTGCAGCATTTTGGGCCAGTTGAAGCCTTTTGATGTTTTGGTTAGTTGTGCCTAGTAGCGTCAGATGAGCAAAGTCGAAGTGCGGTGTAATAATGGCTTGAATTATGCTCAGGAAGTCATGCAGGTGGACTAGTGGGCGTAATTGTTTTAGTACTTTGAGCTTAAAGTATATTTTTTTCGTGGTATTTCTTATGTGGGTGTTCATACTTAGGTGTGTATCTAAGATCACCCCTAGGTATTTTATCTCATAATAAAACTGTAAAATTATTTCACTAGTTTTCACAGTGGAATTAAGAACAAAGAAAATGAAATGGGGTCGTTTTAGGGAGAAAGTGAGCTAGGGGAATTCCCTGTGCTATACAAGTGAAGTTTCTGCATATGGTGGGAGATAGACGATGGAAGACAAATGAATCCCCCCCCCCCCCCAAATAAATGCCCCAATGCGCAGTTCCACCAGCTGCAGCATACAGTAATTCACAGAAACATAAGGACTACAGAACTGCACCTTTCAGAGCAAACCTCTACTCTCACCTTGTCAGAAGGTTATGAACCCACAGGGCCAACCATTGAGAATACGGAATACCAGAACAGGTTCCAGAGGCAGGTCCTAGTCTGATCTAGCAGGACTCAAGAAAATGACTTTTTCTGGTAGGTAAAATGTCACCTTCCATGTCGTCTTGCTAGACCAATCCAGACAAGTGAGATGTACCAAAGCTCTGTCTCCACCGGGCAGGAAGACGACATGGCAGCTTTTAAGACCTCTAAGCCAAAGGATCACAAGTGTGGACATCCAAGCAGTAATGCTTGACAAAGGTGGAAAGTGATGCCCACGTTGAAGCCTGACTAATGTCTGAGGAGACTACCAAGCTAAGCTATGCGCAAGAGGATACTTGCACCCATATGAAATGTGTAGGCAAACCCTCCGGCACTAATCTGCTCTGCAACAGATATGCTGAGGCAATCACTTCTTTGATCCAGAACACAAAGATAGACTTAGCCAACACATCACCCTTATGCGGCCCCGCAAACAGCACAGATAGATGAAAAAGGAATTAGTAACCTTCAAATATCAGAGAAGCGCTCTCCAGTCACCCACCAGGTGAAGGTCCGTGGTACTGACAGTTCTCAGACAAGGAGGGCAGACAAAACAATTTGTTCACATGGAAGGAAGATAAAGTTGTGGTCAACATTATTGGCACCCTTGCAGTTCACCCCTTAATGTCCAATATCTCCTTAAAAAAAGTGGCCAGTGAAATGGCTTTGGACTATATATGCACACATATCTGACACATAAAAGAATCAAATAAAACAATATCATCAAAAATGAAATAGTAGAAATAGGATAAAAACTGGGACATTGCCAGGACATGTGTTTGCATCCTCAGAACAGATGATCCGACAAAAATAACAAGACTTCAGTAAATAGGGAGATACAGTCCGTTAAGTCACAAGAATCCACAGTTGGTAATTTTAGGGATTAATCTATGTGTGTCTTCTTTAAGGATATATTATTGTGGTGACACTACTGGGTTTTTGACTTTATAGGACATGATTACTGGCACCCTTATAAACAATTCAAATCAGTTTGAACAGAAGAGCCACATTCCACTGCAGAAAAATGACTTGAATCAACAACTGAATGAGGACTCTAATGTTGAAAATGGCCACATTCACTCACTGTTTCATTTTCACAATGCTGATGACAAGAGAGCTGCCTGAGACAGTCAGAAAAGCCATTATCAGCAAGCATTAAACTTCAAAAGCATACAAGGCTATCTCCAAAGACCTTGAGATTCCTGTCTCTACAGTTTGTAATGTTATTAAGAAGTTTTCTGCTCATGGAACTGTCAAGAACCTCCCAGGACGTTGTGGGAATAGGAAAATTAATCCAAGAAGTCTCCGAAGGTTAGTGTGAACTGTTGGAAAAACACCACATACAACATCCAAAGAGCTTAAGGCTGACCTGGAGCAATCTGGTATAATGGTTTCAACCCGCACTATACACCGCGCCAAACAAAGGAGGACTTCATGGGCGAAGGCCAAGGAGGACCCCACTGCTCAGACAGACAAAGGCACGCCTGATCTTTGCCCAAACCTACCCTGAGAAACCACAATCCTTCTGGGAAAACATTCAGTGAACAGGTGAAACCAAACTTTAGCTCTCTGGCAATGCAGACCAGCAATACATTTAAAGGCGAAGAAATGAAGCTTGTAAAGAAAAATAAAAACCTTCCTAACATTAAATATAGTGGAGGTTCCATAAATGTTGCAGGGCTGTTTTGCTGTCTCAGGAACTGGAAGACTGGAATTTATTAAAGAAATCATGAAGTCAAGAGGACTATCAAAGTATTTTGGAGTGAAATGTACTACCTATTGTCAGAAGGCTAGGTCTGGGTCGAAGGTCATGGGTCCTCCAGCAGGACAATGACCCAAAACATACATTCAAAAGCACAAAAGAACTGCTATAAAGGAATACATTTATTATTTTAAACTGGCCAGCAATGAGTCCTGTTCTCAATGCATTTGAGAACTTTTGGAAAAAGAGCTGAAATCTTCCACTGGTTAAAGGAATCCTGGAAACATTCATGAGCTGGGACAAATCACAGTTGAAGAGTGGGAGAAACCACCAGCAGACAGATGTATGAAACTTACAGATGGCTACAAGAAACATTTGGAGGCTGGCATCACTGCCAAGGGTTTTGCAACCAAATATTAGAGAAGGGTACCATTAATTCTGTCCAGGTCATATTTTGTTTTTTCTCAGAAATTACTACAACTAAGTTGCAGAGACATCTTTTTTTGTTGTTGTATACCTTTGAACATACTATTAAAATATTATGAAGACATACAGTTGGAATATTTCCAATTATTTCTCAAGATATTTGTCAGCATACACCAGCAGGACATCATGCCTAGCATAGGTGTCAGGGCTGTTCCCAGACCTTGGATTTCAAGCAGCTTTGTTACTCTGGTGATATCAGTCTCCAAACTTAATGAGGGTAGTTTACAAGATGAGATTAACTCTTGACCCCCTGGTGATGTCAGTCTCCGGGCCTGATGAGATTGGTCTGCAGCCCCTCCTTGCTAAATCAAGAATAGCAGATCCTCAAAGGGAGGTGCTAGAGAAAATTCACTATAAAGGACAGAAACACTTCCTCTTTCGCTCTCTCTTCCTATTTTCATCGGACGCACCTTGCCATGAGGCTCTGACACCCACTTCTCTCCCCTCCCCCTTGTTCTCTCTTTCTCTCCCTATTCTTCTTACTAGGAGGCTCTGACCCACATTTTCTTACCTCTCTCTCTCACACACACACACACACACACACACACACATTCATTGAAGTAAACTAAAGCAGCTAACAACCTCCTACTTCTGTTCTGTAACTTTGTAATAAGCCTATTTCTATATAAAACCTTTTTTTCCAAGCCACACCTGTTTGGTTGTCTTATTTGTGCTGCTTACCCTACTGTCTCTATGAAATGAACCCAGGACCAAACGGAGAGTAGACCAGAAGAATACATATTCAGAAGATTACATTTTATGGGGGCTATTCGGAAGATTACAATATTGTACCCAACATACTTAAAATGCAAGGATGCCAATAATGTTGACAACTGTACCACCTTGGGCAAAAAGAAAGGAACAGGCCAAATGCACACAGCTTCCCCTGTGAAGGATAAGTAAGGATCCCTGCATGGTAAAGCCTACAGCTCAGAAATACATCTCACCAAGCATATTGCGACCAGAAAAACAGCCTTAAGAGTAAGCACATTCGCTTCAAGACCTCAAAGGGCTCTGGCATCAAAGTCCAGAGCACCAAGCAAAGATTCCACAAGGGAACAACTAAACATAGAGAGGCTACAGAAATCATACCCCCTTAAGGAAATGGGAAACATTCAGGTGTAAGACTATGGACCACCCCACCACCAATCCTCAGAGGCAAGATAACTTGAACTTTCAGGGACCTAAGAGAAAGACCTTTATCCAAACCATCCTGAAGGAAGGAAGACATGCAAGGATGACAAATTCATTGTATTAAGCCTAGACTGAGGCCCACGGCACCAATGCTCAAAAAGACATCACACACACACGTAGGCCAGATTTGTAGAACCTTTCCTTGCCTTGAGGAGCATCAAAACTTTGGCAGAATAGCCTTTATGCGTCAAGCGATGCCTCTCAAGAGCCAAGCTGTAGGCGAAAAGGGAGCCGGGTCGTCTAGAAGGACCAGCCTTTGATGCAACAGTCCCCGGGATGGGGGAAGTCATAGAGGGAGCTCCTGCAGGAGCCACATCAGCCTCCCAAACCACAGTTTTTGTGGCCAATATGGTGCTACCAGGACAATCCAGCCCGGATGCCACTCTATGCAACTAAGTGCATGTCTCACAAGTGGCCACAGAGGAAAAACAATCAGCAGGCACTGCCTTGGCCAGCACATCAATGCTCTCTGAGGCAGTTTCCCTGCAGTAACTGAAGAATCTGTGTGCTTCGGCAATGGATTTGGTTGCCATCAGATTCATTTTGGGATGACCCCAAAGGCACAGAATTTGTTGAAACACAATCTGATTGAGCTCCCCAGGATTGAGGCAACTGAAGAAGTCTGCCTCCATATTGCACTGACAAAGCTAGGTGGCTCCCTTCGTGCCCCCTTGTCGACTGACATATACCACAGCCATGGTATTAGCATACATCCAGACCTCTCTGCCTTTAACTAAGGTCCTGAAAGGCAAAAAGGGCCAGGCAAATGGCTCTCTCCTTGAAACAGTTGATGGACTATGCCGCCTCATGGCAGCTCCAACAGCCCTGGGCTGTTCGATTTTTGCAATGGGCTCCCCAATCCAACAGGCTGCAGTCTGTCGACAGAAGAAGTCACAAGTTATCTTCCCGTGGCATATATTTCTTCAGATGCCATGACTGCTGCTAACACCTCAGGCTGGACACCACCTCCAGCTGGAGGGAAGCCTGACCTCAAACTCCCGAGAGCCTGGAGACCTCAAAGTCAGTAAGGACCTCTGAAGCGGTCTCATATGGGCTCATAATGTATGTTATGTAAGTTAAAACACAAACTGTTACAATGTATGTTATAGCTGAGTTGCAATGTAAACCGCTTTGAAACTATGATAAGGCAGTATAGAAAACACAATAAATAAATGCCCATGACACCATCTCAATTGCCGCTGCCATCAAGCCAAGAAGCTGCAAATAATCTCAGACCCTGAGAGTCCACCAGCTGGTCCAACAACTTTTTCATCTTCTCCTCGGGCAGAAAATCTCTGCCCACTTAAGTGTCAAAATGCATTCCCAGGTATTCCAGCATTTGGGAAGGCTCTACATGGCTCTTTCCTCAACTGATCACCAAGCCGAGACCTTACAGGACGTGCACCATTCGGATCAAAACCAGAGATACTTCTGACTGACCTGGCCCAGATGAGTCATCGTCCAAATATGAGTGAACACAGATGACTTGGCGCATGCCCAAGTGCAGAGGCCACCACCGCCATTACTTTTGAGAACATTCTTGAGGCAGTGGAAAGCCCAAAAGGAAAGAGCGAAAACAGAAAATGAGAGCCAAGTACAATGAAATGGAGAAAAAGCTGATGATCCTCTCAGATATGAATGTGGAAATAAGCTTCAGCTAGATCCAGAGATGTAAGGAATTCCCCACAGTATACTGCCTGGATCACTCGCCGAAGTCTCTCATACGGAAGTGTAGTATGCGCAGGTGAGCGTGGATTCCTTTCTTGTCAAGGATTGGCCAAAAAGAACAGTCCTCCTTTGGCACCACAAAGTAGATGGAGTACTGGCCATTGCCCAACTCAGCAAGGGAAATGGGCACCACTGCTCGCAGACAGAGCAACGTTTCCAACATGATCTGAACAGCAGTTCTTTTGGCCACCAAACCACATGAGGAGACTATGAAGGCATCCAGAATAGGATCCCTCCATTTCAGAACATAGCTGTGCTGAATGGTGTGTAGCACCTAGTTATCTTAGATGAGCTGGGCCCACTACTGCTAGATGAAGTACAGCCTGCCATTCACCAAAAGAGTCTCAGAATGGGCCCCCAACCTGCCATTGTGCCAGCACTTCTGGAGGCAGTAGGTTCCCAGGGTCCACGAGCTCCATGAAAGGACTGGATTTCGATCCCAGACCCAGAAGAGGAAGAGAAGGTGGACTTTCCAGAGCGGGATTCCAGGTATCAGGAAAGAGGACATTGGGCAGATGCTGAGGATGATGCACCCATATGCTTACCAGGCGTCTTTGAACTATACTTTGGGAGGCGATGAGGTCTGGACTCGCCCAATTCCTTAGCCAGTTTCTCCAAGAAAAGTTTGATGTTTTGTGGTAAAACAATTCAGATTTTTACTGATGTCTGTAGACTCACACAACGGTGGCGAAAAGCTTTTCTTCTGTTAAAGTCTCGCGCCCTGGCAATAGGTGCATCTTTCTTTCTAAAGTATCCGTGTAAGTGTATTTTGATTTATGAGCAGACTAAATATGTTTTTATGGAGTCTGACCAGTTGGAAGTTTTCTTGTCTAGTAAAGAAAGCGATTAGTGTTTTTCTTCTTCTTTTCCATGTATCAGGGTTATTGTGATTAATCATGGGTATAGCATTTTTTTTTTGTATTGTAATTACTATGGTGTAAAGTATATTACTTCTTTTTTCTCCTCCTTTTTATCTTCCCCGTGATGTGGACTTGATTGTAATTCCTGTTTATATCTTAATAAAGATTTGAATAATTTTTTTAAAAAAAAGTGTAGTTATTCACCTGTAACAGGTGTTCTCCAGGAGCAGCAGGAATCAGTCCTCACATATGGATGACGTAGGCGCCGACGGAGCCCTCGTGCGGAGCATTTCCCCAGCTTTCAAAGAAAGCCTTTGGGAATTGCAGCGCGAAAGCGCGGTCCCCTTCCCGCCCAAGGGTGCCATCTTGCTCAGTCTGATGACATAGCTAAAAGACAGCAAAAAATTAGCAAAACAAATCAAATGACTGCAACTCCAAGTGGAGGAGGGAGGGTTGTGAGGACTGATTCCTGCTTCTCCTGGAGAACACCTGTTACAGGTGAGTAACTACTCTTTCTCCAGGGCCAAGCAGGAAGTCAGTCCTCACATATGGGACTCCCAAGCTTAAGGCTACCGGAGACCTCAAGCCGAAAAAATGAGCTCCCTCTAGCTCATCAGCACGTAAGGAAGGAATCTTCTCTGAGAACGCCCCCGACTGGTAGCCCAACACCAGGGCCGGAGGGTAGGAGTTGCCTAAACCCCAAAGAGATTATGGAGTACTGCCTGTCCGAAAGCACTGTCCCTGCGGGACTCCCTCTCAAGGCAGTAAATGGGCCGCAAAAGTCTGGCTTGAAGACCAAGTAGCGGCCCGGCAGATGTCTGCCAACGGAACAGAGCGGAGATGAGCCACTGACGCAGCCTTCGCCCTGACACGATGAGCCGTGACTCGACCCTCCAACGAGAGGCCGGCTGCCCCATAAGCCCAGGCGATACAGTCAGCGACCCATATGGACAAAGTACGCTTGGAGACAGGTAACCCCAACTTATTGGGGTCAAAAGAAACGAAGAGCTGAACAGCCCTCCGATGCTCCTGCGTACAGTCAAGGTAGAAGGATAACACCCTCCTACAGTCCAGGGTATGCAGGACTATCGCAGCCCGGTTGGCATGCGGCCTGGGAAAGAAGGTCGGAAGAACCACCTCCTGATTGAGGTGAAAAGGAGAGACAACCTTAGGAAGAAACTTCGGGTGAGTCCGTAAGACTACCCTATTCCTGTAGAACCTAGTGTAAGGGGGATCAGACACTAGGGCCTGAAGCTCACTCACTCGCCTAGCAGAGGTAAGAGCTACCAGAAACAAGGTTTTCCAGGAGAGAAAACGGAGAGGGCAGGTAGCCATAGGTTCAAATGGCGGACAAGTAAGCCGCTGTAAAACCACATTCAGATCCCACTCAGGGGCTGGTGACCGCAAAGGAGGCTTAAGCAGGAGGAGGCCTCTGAGAAAACGAGCCACCAAAGGGTGGTTGGAAAGAGGCCTGCCGTCCACCGGCGAGTGGTGCGCTGAGAGAGCACTGAGGTGAACCCTGACAGAGTTGGACTTAAGGCCTAGATTGGAGAGGTAAAGCAAATATTGCAATACCACCGCTACCAAGCACGAGAAGGGATTCTCGCTATGCTGAGCACACCAGGTGGAGAATCTACGCCACTTAAGAGCATAGGACTTCCTGGTGGATTGCCGCCGAGAGACCAAGACAACGTCTTCCACCTCTCTAGGCAGGAGTAGGGGAGCCAGGACTACCCTTTCAGCAGCCAAGCCATCAGATGAAGGACTGGAGGTTGGGGTGCAAGAGAGACCCCTGGTCCTGAGACAGGAGATCGTGTTGAAGTCCCAGAGGCAGGGGAGTGTCCACCGCCAGTTGCAACAGGAGTGGGAACCACGGCTGCCTCGGCCACCTGGGGGCTATCAGAATCATCGAGGCTCTGTCCTTGAGGACCTTGAACAGTGTGCGAGACACTAGTGGCGTGGGAGGAAACGCATATAGCAGGCCTTGGGACCACGAGATCAGAAACGCATCCGCTGCTACCCTGAGAGGATGCGGTTGTCTGGAGCAGAATCTTGGGAGTTGCCGGTTCAGAGGACTGGCGAAAAGATCCATGGTGGGGAGGCCGCACCTGAGAAAGATCTGCTGAACCACCAACGGGTTCAATCTCCATTCGTGTGGTTGCAGGATCCTGCTCAGTCTGTCCGCCAGGTAATTTTCTTGACCTGGGAGGTAGACAGCCTTGAGGAGGATTCCATGATTGACGGCCCAAGAGCAGAGCCATTGTGCCTCCTAGCAGAGAAGGAAGGAGCCTGTGCCTCCCTGTTTGTTCACGTAGAACATTGCAACTTGATTGTCCGTCTGGACCAGTACAGACTGGTGCGACGTGAGTTTTGAGAAGGCTCGCAGAGCTAGGCGTATCGCCCGTAGCTCTAGGATGTTTATCTGCTGAGCAGTCTCCCAAGGAGTCCAGAGACCCTGAGTACATGTCCCTTGGCAATGTGCTCCCCAACCTAGAAGAGAAGCATCTGTCATCAGCACTCGAGAATGCGGAGGGGGTTGAAAATCCACTCCAAGTACCAGATTCGGAAGATGAAGCCACCACTGTAGAGAGGAGACGAGCAGGGTGGATACACTCACCGAGTCTTCAAGGCTCCCTGTGGCCTGATGCCACTGAGTTCGAAGGCTCCACTGAGCAGGCCGCATGTGCAGGCGGACATTGGGGGTTACATGAACTGTGGAAACCATATGGCCGAGAAGTCTCAGGAATTGCCTGGCGGAGACCAGGGAATTGCCGTGAAACTGCCTGGCTAGATCCATCAACCTGTGGGCTCTGTCCAGTGGCAGAAAAGCCTTCACCTGAAGAGTGTCCAGTCTTGCTCCTATGAATTCCAAGTTCTGGGACGGGAGCAAAGTGGACTTTGCGAAATTTATGACAAATCCCAAGTGCTGAAGCAGAGCCACAGTGCGAAGGGTGGCCTGACTGACCTCCTGAGAAGACTGGCCTCTTATGAGCCAGTCGTCCAGGTATGGAAACACAAAAAGACCTTGAAGCCTCAGGTAGGCCGCCACCACCGCCAGGCACTTGGTGAACACCCTGGGGGCGGAGGCTAGGCCAAAGGGAAGTACTCTGTACTGGTAGTGGTTTCCCCCACAACAAACCTGAGATACTGTCTGTGGTCTGGATGAATAAGGATGTGAGTATAAGCATCCTTGAGATCTAAGGAGCATAGCCAATCTCCCTGCTGGAGGTAGGGCAGCAGGATTCCAAGGGTAAGCATCTTGAACTTTTCCCTCTCCAGGAACTTGTTGAGGTTGCGCAAGTCTAGGATGGGTCTGAGGCCTCCTGTTCTTTTTGGTACCAGAAAGTACCTGGAATAAAAGCCGTGACCTCTCAGGTGGTGGGGCACCGGTTCCACAGCCTGTTTATGTTTATGTTTATTAAAATTTGATATACCGCCCATTCAAGATCAGAGCGGTTTACAATATAAATATCACATAAAACAATCAAAAAACAATTAAAAACAATCATAAAACCATAGCCAGAAAAGAAGAAAGGAAATACAATCTTAATAGGAAAGAGGGGGTTAAAGAGCACAACACAGACTGCAAGAAATAGCTCATACAACAGGGGAGGGAAGGTCAAAGGCAAGGGAGAAGAGGTGGGTATTAAGATTACATTTAAAGGTAGAATGGTGAGGTTCAAGCCGAAGGGAGGGGGGACGGGAATTCCAGAGGGCAGGGGCTGTGAAAAAGAAGGCCGAGGAATGGGTAGATTGGAGGTGCGCTAAAGAAGGGGAAGGAAGGAGTAAGGCGGTTGAGGTGGAATGAACAAAGTGTGCGTCTAGGGGTGTGATAAGTGAGGAGATCGGCCAAATATTGCGGGATGTTAGTATGGAAAGCTCGATGGACCAAAGTAAGTAGTTTGTAGTGAAAGCGAAAAGGTAGGGGCAGCCAGTGGAGACGGAAGAGAAGGGGTGAAACATGATCGCGAATGGAAGAATGGGTGACGATACGGGCGGCAGTGTATTGAATACGTTTAAGACGGCATAGTTGAGACTTAGGGAGACCAAGAAAAAGGGAATTAGCAAAATCGACACGGGACATAACCAAAGAGAGAAGTAAGGTAGCAAGTGCAGGAGTTAGCAGACTTGCTAACTCCTGAAGGAATAGGTCCCTGTGCAGAGGGGGTCTTGGAGGCTCCCCTGGAAAGTAGGAGGGAGGTACCTGGTGAAAATGAAGAAGATAGCCCTTTTGGACTATATGGAGTACCCAGGTATCTGATGTGACGGCTGACCACCTGTGGGCAAAGTGGGCCAGCCGGCCTCCTGTGCTGATGTAAGCCAGGTGAGGAGAAGAGGCTATGCTTGCTGATTCAAAAAACCCCTCCCTGCTGAGCAGGGGCCGGTGTTGTTGGCTTGGGGGCTTTCTGCCTACGGGGCCCCTGACCCTGCCCCTTGGCCTGCTGACCCTGCTGGGGAGGCTGCAGAGGCCTGATAATGAGGGTATGGTTTATAGGCAGAAGACTTCCTCGGGTAAAAGGGCTTTTTCCCCGAGCCCTTCTTCTTCTGAGAAGGGGCAGAGGATTTTCTGGACAGCCTAGTCCTGGTCAGAGTCTCGGTCTCTGCAGCCTTCTCAGCCATGGGCTTGCCAAAGAGGTTTTCACCTCGGCAGGGGACATCGACCAACTTGTCCTGCACCCATGGCTCGAGGTCAGATGACTGTAGTCAAGCCTGTCGGCGGGCACCGATGCCGGCCCCGGCTACTCGGGCCGAAGCCTCGAAGCCATCGTAGGCTGCTCGAGAGATAAACTTCGAGCACGCTCAAATACCAGTGGACAAGGCCTGAAACCTCTGCAAAGGTTCCTCGGAGAGACCAGCAGAGAAGCCGGCAATCTACTTTGCCAGGTCTCGGAGGTACATGCCCATGTAGAGCTGGTAAGTCTGGACACGGCAAGCAAGCATAGAGCCCTGGAAGCACTTCTTACCGAGGGCATCCAGGTTCCGGGCCTCCCGGCCGGGAGGCACCAAGGAGTGCATCTTCTGACTTTTCAGTCGATGCATGGCCGATTCCACAACAATGGAGTGGTGCAGTAATTGCGCCTTTTGGAACCCGGGGCTCTTGCGGACTCGATAGATTGAATCGACCCGCTTGCTTAACACTGGCGTCGAGGCCGGGATCTCCCACATGCGGAAGAGCAGCCGCTCCAGCATCGGAGGAACCGGAACAGTAAAGGCCTCCTTCGGGGGAGAGTCATACTGGAGGGCCTCGAGCTCCACGGCTCGAGGCTCCTCCATGGGATACGTGGGGAAGGCCAAGGCCTTGGCCATATCCCGCACGAAGTCCGAGAACCGGGTATTCTCCGGTGGGGATCGTCTCTGAGATTCGGACTCCGGCGAGTCCGATGGGACACACCGAGTCCGATAAGTATCGGGTGACTCTTCGTCCTCCGTCTCCCAGCCCAACTCCTCCGAGGAGGAATCGAGCGGCTCCGGTCGGGCGGGCACCGATGCCATCCAACCCAACGCCGAGGGTACCGGCGTCGACGACCTCGGTCCCAAATGGGAGACCGAGGGAGACCGTGGCCGAGGATCGACTCAAGCCCGCATGGACTCGAGGATCGGATCGGCTCGGCCTCCGGGGTCGACTTGGATGTCGAGGTCCCGGTGGTCGGGGCAGATGCACCGGTGAGACCGGCGATCAATGCCCGCTGCTGTTCCATGAAGGCAGCGATGCTGCTCTCCAAGGCCGTCAACCTGAGTCCGAGCTCAGGAGACCCAGCAGCCCCCGACTCGGGCCCCGACGGCATCGGGCCCGACGTCGGCTCCCCTGGAGGAGAGTCCACGAGGACTACAGCACTTACGTGTCCAGGAGACTCCATCTCGATACGAGGATGTTTGGCAGGCCTCTCCAACTCCGAAGACCCGGGACGGCTATTGGGACTATGCGACCTGGCCCTCGAGGAACCAGGAGCGTCCACCGACGACGCCCTCGCGGGTTTCTTCTTCCTGCAATGTTCCTGCGAAGGAGATCCCCGGTCAGAGGAACCCCGACGCTGCTCGGGGCCGGAGTCCCAAGACGTCGAGGCCTCTGACGAGGTCCGGGCCCATCCGGACGCGGAGTCAGAAAAGATCCTATCCTTTTGGTGCTGCTGACTCCTCAACGCCTTCGAGGACATTTTGCCACATGGACCACAGATCATCGGGTCATGATCGGGACCGAGGCAGCGGAGACAGCAGTCATGTGTGTCGGTAAGAGACATAGGTTTCTTACACCGATCACACTTTTTAAACCCGCTGGTAGCCATCGGGGGAAAAAGGGCCCCTGCGAGGTCAAAAGACCTGACTGCCAGGGAAAAAAGAAAAATGGCGCAAACGCTAGTCACAAAGGACAAAAACAGAAAAAGAGAGAGAGGACTCGATACCGGCGTATCGGTCCAAGGCGGGAAAACGATCCGGCGTCAAACCGAAGAAAAAAAAGAGAAAAAATAGGGAAAAATCAACTTTTTCCTCGGGGAAAAACGAACTACGTCCGTCGGGCTCCACGGAAAAAAGAAGACTAAGCAAGATGGCACCCTTGGGCGGGAAGGGGACTGCGCATGCGCGCTGCAATTCCCAAAGGCTTTCTTTGAAAGCTGGGGAAATGCTCCGCACAAGGGCTCCGTCGGCGCCGACGTCACCCATATGTGAGGACTGACTTCCTGCTTGATCCTGGAGAATAAAAAGAATATAGCAGAATTAGCAAAGGTACACAGTAGAGCCACCAAAATCGTAATCGTAATCGGATGGAAGGATATCCCTACGAGGAAAGGCTTAAAAGGTTAGGGCTGCTCACCTTGAAAAAGAGATTGCTGAGGTGAGATATGATAGATGTCTATAAATTAATTGAGTGGAATGAGTAAACAGGTCGGTTGTTTACTCCTTCAAAAAGTAGAAAGACTAGGGGACAAACAATGATGCTACAATGTAACCCATTCTATTTTTATTTATTTTATTTGTGCGCTTTTCTATACCGCCCCTTCCAGAGATCAGGGGTGGTTTACAGAGAACATGGTAAACATCAATTACATAGAACATTTTTGAGCACATAACTATTTTACAGAGAAAATATTAACTATTTTACATAGATTGAGCACATATTCATTATTTACAGAGAGTAGGACAAATATGCACATCGATAATAAACATATTAACTATTTACAACAGCCAGAACAGGTCTGACTATAGTTTGGTGGAAGGAGTATAGCGGGGTTATCAGTGGGAAAGTGCAAGGGAGAGTCGGACATGAGTTAGGTAGGGTAAACTTGTGTTAGGCGATTTGTGTATTCTTGTGACATCTGCTCGGGGGTGAGCTGTAAGTTGTGATAGTGCTGGGTGAAAAGGTATGTTTTAAGTTCCTTCCTGAAGGTTAGAAGGTCTTTAATCTCTTTTAGGTTGCATGGTAGTTTGTTCCATTGACTGGGTGCAAAATAAGAGAAGTCAGTATTGCTTGTTACCTGCTTCGTTTTTCTTACAGAGTCAGGGATTAGAAGCATGTTAAGGTTCACCCTTCTTCTCATTCTGTTTTCTGAGGGGGTCTGGATTAGGGTTGCTAGATGAGACGGGGCTATTTTGTTAATGAGTTTAAATATAGTGACTAAAGTTTTATATTGAATCCTACTGGCAACAGGTAGCCAGTGGAGAGCGTATAGAATTGGAGAGATGTGGTCGGATAGCTTGGCTTTGAAAATAATCCGAGCAGTAACATTTTGGGCCATTTGTAGTATGTGAAGGTTTTTCTTAGATGTACCTTGAAATAAACCGTTGCAGAAATCTAGGTGTGGCATTATAAGTGCCTGGGCAACAGTTCTGAAATCACCAATGTCAATGAGGGGTCTGAGTTGCTGAATGGTCCTAAGTTTAAGGAATATAGTTTTAGCAGTCTGTTTTATATGCGGTGTCATGCTTAGTGTTTTGTCAAGGATAACTCCTAGATATTTTACTTCGGATTTGACTGGAAGGGTGACGTTCATCAGATTAACAACAGACGGGGGATGAAATTTGGGTTGCTGGAAACAAAAAGCGCTTCTGTTTTTTTGAAGTTAATATCCATGTGTATTGAGCGGAGCCAAAGTTCAGCTTCGGACAGAGAGGTTGAAATTTTGTCATAATTGGGATTATCTATGTCGCCTGGGGCGAACATGTCGTCATCCGCGTAAATGAAGTAGTTTATATTGTGGTGTTTGAAAATGGTGTAGATAGGTTGAAGATAAAGGTTAAAGAGTAAAGCAGAGAGAGCAGATCCTTGTGGAATACCCTGCTCTTGTGGGAATGGTAGGGAAGGGGATTGATCTATTTGAACATATTGGAATCGGTTAGATATGTAAGATTTAAACCAGCCGAGCCTTTTCTCTTTTAAACCTAATTGCGTTAGTCTGGCTATGAGGGTGCTATGGTTTACACTGTCGAAAGCTGAGGAGATATCAAGGAAGATAAGCAAAAAAAACTTGCTTAACATTATCCATGCCTTTGATGAGTGAGTCAAAGTAAAGTTTCTACCCCATGATATGGGCAGAAGCCGTACTGGCGCTCATCTAAAGGGGAGGTTGTGTCGATATGGTCCTGCAGCTGAATTTGAACTACCTACTCGATAATTTTAGCTAAGAAAGGTATACTAGCAATGGGGCGATACGAGGAGGGGTCACTGTTAAGAGTTTTATTTTTTAGTAGAGGGCGAATTGCTGTATACTTGAGGTCATCTGGCATGACGCCCTGAAGTAGAGATTGATTTACTACTTTCAATATATATGGGGCGAGTTCCGATTTTGCCACCTTAATCTATGCCACTGGGCATGGATCAAGGAGGGAGGTGGTAGTATTGAGTTTTGAAATGGTCTCTAGAAGTTGCTTGTTTGATATTATGTGAAATGAGCTCCCATTTAGAACTAAAAAGAGAAAAAAGTTTCAGTGAACGAGTAATCAAACTCTGGAATTCGCTACTGGAGGATCTAGTAAAAGCTGTTAGTGTAGTTGGGTTAAAAAATAAGGTTTGGACAAGTTCCTGGAGGAAAAGTCCATAAATCATTATTGAAGAGGACCAGGGAAATCTACTGCTTACCCTGGGATAAGCATTGTGGAAAATGTGTACTTTTTTGGGAACTTGAAAGGTACTGGTGACATGGACTGGCCACTGTTAGAAACAAGATACTAAGCTTGATGGACCTTGATCTGACCCAGTATGGCATTTCTTATGTTCTTATGTACCTGTTTCCATCTACAAAGCTGCATCGTTTGGCCTGGGCATTAAGTGCCATGCCCATAGCCTTCTGAGTTTTGAAATTGAAAAAGCCTGCAGAAAGAGGCCCCTTGCTTTCAAAATACTGTGTGCTTCATTCTTCATACCTGAAATGTCTGACTTTATTGTACTGTATGGCATGGTACTAACAGAAACCAGAAAAAGCAAAGCAACCCACAGAACAGTAGAACCAGGGAGGAGCAGGCAATATAGAACAACATGGAATGCTTGTGAAACCGTCTTTATTAGGGTGACAATAGGTCTGTTCCAACCTGTGTTTTGGCTCTAGGCCTTCATCAAGGGCACAAGATGGGGTTATCTACCTTCTAAAGCAGCACATAGTTAATGAGGAAGCCAACTAGCCAATGCTATATGCTCTAGATTTTAAGCACTGCAGTCCACAGCAGTGTTCTGCGTTGACTGCTGCTCCATGGTTTGACATGGTACTAATATACGGTAATCTATTTTGAAATAAAATGGAAAGATGATAAATTGTTATGACTGGGCACTATGCTTCAGGTTCTTTTAAACCACCCACTAGAGCCGGCCCAACCACTAGGCAAAAGAGGCAGTTGCCTAGGGTGGCAATTTCATGGGGTGCTAGCAACATTTTGACAGCCGGGTTGGGGGGGGGGGAGAAGCGGTATAAGGCTTCAGGTTTGCCCAGGGCACCAACACCTTAAACTAACTCTGGGGCTGGCCCTGCCACCCACTAAATCAAATTCACATTTACCCCAATAGGTTTCAAATTAAAATTGTATAGAACATACATTTTCTGATTTTCATTTAACATGGAGAAGGAAAGCAACACATGTGAGGCATATTTAATGCATCTCTACCTAAATATTGCTGGTTATCTTGCATGCAAATAACAAATCCCAAACCCCATACACAGTTGCATTTCTGCCAAGAATGCTCCCTTTACCACTTACCAAGGACTTATCTTCATTAATGGAATTGGGAAGCAAGTAAAGAAAACTGTAACCAGAAGAAAGGATTTTCTACCCCACACATCAGACAGGGCACCTATCAGTGGAGCGCTCATAAATGATAAAATACCCTAGTGAAAGAAAAAAAAAGTTGTAACTTTGAGAAATGTTTGGAAATCATTTGAAAGAGAACCTTTTACATGTTTTACAAAATGAATATAGAACAATTAAACACTCAGAATCAAATCAACTATAAGGAGAGATTTTAACATGCTTGATAATCTCCTTTCCTTGAGTCCTGCCTGACAGATCCAGATGAGTGGTTTATGTCCCCATGCCAGCAGGTGGAAGCAGACTTGAGCAACTTTCAGTGATATCATCACATGGTATATCCTCTGGTACAGCACTGAGAGGAGCCAGTATGTTACTTCCCAAGCATAAACAAAACAAAAAAAACCTCAAAAAACTCAAACATTACTAAAAGACACACAGACTTGTCACTAAGATTGATCACGTTCTTGGCTCTGTTACTATGAAAAAGTAAAGCTAGAACACAAGGCTGACTAGACCCTCCACAGCAAACAGAACCCCACAAACTTGCAGAAAGTGATTTTACTGCCCAGGAGATTCTAACACGAACAAAAGGCATCAGACTTTCCAACTTGCAAAAGGAGTCTTCCAAAGTGGGTCTTTGACTGGTCTAGCAGAACCCAAGGAAAGGGGGAGATCAAGAATGTTAAAATCTTTCCATTCTTATCATCCGAGTGGCCTGTACTTAAGCAGTCATGACTCAGGCTGGGTGGAAGACAACAATACAGGACAGACTACCCTTCCAGAGGAATCATTTGAATAACCTCCACAAGCACCCTGGCGGGCTCAAAGGTGATCAATTAAGGCCAGGAGGCTTTAAACTGTCCTCTGGGTACACCCACATGGACTCCACCCAAGAGGGTTGCATACATGGTGACTTGCTCCTGAGCATGCTTACCAAGCAGGATGTACACTCTCCACAAAAGTCTCCAGGAGTAAATGGACAATATAGGACTTGACGTCTGCAGCACTTCTCTCAAACTGCCAAGGACAGAGAAGGTCCAACTAATGGGAGATGAAATTGCATTGAACTTTATCAACACCCTTCACCCACCCACCAGATGCAGCAAGGAGTCCATTTAAAGACCCTTCTCTACTAAGAAAGGCAGGACCAGAATCCAAGCAGAATGAGAAAAGGCAAGGGGAAACCTCCTTGAAGAAAAAGATGACAAAAGCTTCATGCAAAAAGATGACATCCAAAGAACCAAAAAGGCATACTTAAAGCCAAGGGCCTCAACAGAGACACTCTTTGGCAGATGCCCCAGATGACGGGAATAGATCGCAAAGGATCAACACATGGACATGCGGGATTATGGTAGGGAGGTGTCTTCCAACATGTTCTAGTCCTAGAGCTGGCTGTCTTCAGACTTGGAGTCTCTTTATCTTTATTTAAAATGTAATATACCGCTCATACTGGAGGTATCAGAGCGGTTTACAATAAAAAAGAAAATATGAGACTGCTGAAAGGAAAAGAACGCCAAAATATAATAAACAGGATAGAGATAACAGAAAACGAGGTAGAGGCTAAGCATACAGGCATGGTGTTAATGGGGTGGACAGCAATCGAGGTCAGCGGGGGGGCGGGGGGGAGAAAGAGAAGCAGAGGGAAAGGGAAGGTTGAAGGCAGAACAGAAAAGGTGCGTCTTTAGCCTGGTTTTAAACGTTTTGTAGGAGGGCTTTAGGCGGAGGGCAGGGGGAAACGAATTTCTCATATGGGTCCTTTGAGTCTGTCATTGCATTGGCCCAGAAAAGGGGGGGGGGGGGGTACTACCACTTCCTGTACCTCGCCAGAGCAGTTCTTGCTTTGCGGCTTCCTATACCTTTTCTCAAGGTAATAATGGTGATAGCAGTGCTTTTCTGCAGGAAAGAGTCTGGTTGCTCATATATGGATGTCAAGCTGGCCCAGTTTATTGTCCTTGGTGAAGGGCACAAATGACACAAGCCTGCAGAGCTCGGCTGGAAAGTCTGGAGTTGAGAGGCAGCGGGTCCTAAGAGCAGCCTGATAACCCTCAGGACCTCGCTTCCTGGGAGATAGGTTACTAGTGACTTGTGTGGAGTTTACTGTGGTCCTAGATTGGACTCGTGCATTGTTTCCGGACACTTGGACCAAGTGGTCTGGTTTGCTCTTCCTCGTCAGGTATGGGCTCAGAGAAGAAGCAAGGCAGGAACTCCTGGTAAGGCAGTTTTCAGGCATATCCTTACTTAGAGCCAACTGGGACCTGGTGAGGGCTTGGTGCCCTTCGTAGATGTTAGATCTTGTGATTTGAAGGCTAGAATTGATTGTGAGGCCAGCTTTGTTACTAGCCCCTCTTTAATCATGGAGGCCTTTTTCATCCTCTTATTATTGTGTCATTTACATGCAATTCAATACTCCTCTTCTTAAATATTGTTTTTGAAAAAAAAAGCATTACTTTTGGTGAGTGATTATTTTTGAGCGCTAGGTTTTATTCAGCTGGCAATGGGAGAACCACCATTCTGTCCTCCTCAGACTTACCTTGAGGCAGCGGGAATGGCATTTGAGACCTTTAGACAACCCCCATAGGGGAAGGCTGGGCTCGCAGAGGAATGGAGGAGTGCAAGGGCAAAGCAGGAGCTATGACCTCTCTAGCTGCCCATGAGAAGAGCGCTCAAGGGCTCTAGATCCCCAGAGGGTGCACTTGGGCCATAAATGTTCTCACCGGGGTCTGAAAAGCAGTTAGCCAACTGAACACAGTCTGAAGGCTGTTTTAAGAGTTGCAGCACAAGCCAGCTTGCAAGTGGGGTCTCATGTCCCCAAAAAGCCCACAGGGCCTCAGTGCCATCCTGCCATGTTCCGCTCTTGCTGGGCCTATGCAGTCCACAAAACTGGCTGCAGAGCTCACTAGCAGCAAAGAAAAAAGAAAAGCAGCAGCAGCAGCAGGGGCCACAGGCACAATAAATCGGGACTCCCACAGGGGATGTCAGCATGCCAGCCAAACAGTGTGCTGGGTATCGCAGCCCAACGAGGGGAAAAACCTGCAGCTGTAGTGAAAAAAAAACAGTAGGGACAGCAAATGCATAAGGCTTGTAAAGCGGGGCGCTGGTCGTGAATGTCCACAGTCTTGGCAAAGGCAAAATATTATGACTTGCAAAGGATTGTGGGGGATGTAGTTCATTCATACCAGAATCAGCCGTTCACAAAATAATGAGTTGTGATGCTCGAGTGTAAGCAAAGAAAACAGATTTTATTCATGCGGTTAATTCTCCCACACAGATTTACTTGGTAACACAAAAGGACACTTGCTTCAAGTATTGTACTCAGGAAAAACAAAACATGTTATAAGGTAACTGAACTTCTTAAGCAATAAATCAATAAAGACCTTGATGGGAAACGGAAAAGGTCTTTTTGATGGCTCCTGCTAATGACATTCTTAGCAGTGCTTCAAAAGGCAAAAACAAAACCCAAAAGTAACAAAAAAAACCCTGTTCTTTATCAAGGATAACTTTCTTCTATTCACACACACAAAAAAAAGAAAAGTTTCCTTCCAGAGCTCACGTGCACTTGTGCCTGGCTCAATCACCAATAATTAGCCAGCTGCAAACCCCTTTGCTGGTTCACTATTTCTACGTGGCTAAATCCTACCCTAAAGCTTTCTTGCAGAGACTTTTCTGGGTAGATAAAAGAACAAGTTATAGTTCCTTTTGGTGGTTGTTGTTAGTGAGAAAGTACTTTAAAACAGCAGCCTAGACAGAGAGCAATCCATGTATTCATTCTGATCTCCTCCTTCCTCAAATATCATGGAATCAATATCAGGGTCTGGCTCAGAGGAATTCTTTAATTGATCATTCTCAGGATAATATTTGTTTCCCTGCTGTCTTCCTGGAGAAGAGCTAGGGCATAAATCAAAGTTCATACCTGAGCTTCCTTGGCTGTTAGGTTTCCTCTCCAGGTATCCTGGCCAGTAAGTAATCCAGCTTTTATGTCCAGCCTTCCAATCAAGATCCCTGGACACTGGGTCTCTCTTCACATACCTTCTTGCACCAGTCTTAGGGCCCCTTCCAAATGCAGCCGTCTCCTTCAAAGGTGCCGTCTGGGAATTCCTGGCTTTATAACCCCACTCCTCTGGCTTCTTCCAATCCAATGGAGTATGCTTGCCTCTGGAATCACTCCTAACACACGTACTGCTGTGGGCTCTTTCTTTAGACCTCCAAGATGTCTTTCTCTTCTTCCTTCCACGTTGCTTCTGCTGTTGTAGTCCTCTCTCCTCTTTCTGTCTGCTCTCCTGGTTCTCTCTGTTCTGCCTGTTCTTTCTGTTCTGTCTCTGTGGAGAATATCTTTTACTTTTAACTTGCTTAGAGGGACACTCCACCCTAACACAGCCCAGGTGTGCTGAATCAAGCCCTGCCCTTGGAGATGAGTGATTGGGGATTACCTCATAGCTCTCCTGATTGAACACACGTTTCCCCACTTCAGCCCTCCTAGAGGCTGTTTGAAACCTGGTGCATTCTGGGACTGGTAGTCTTTTATGAAAAAACTTTCTGTTTTAGTATTTCTACCATTAAAGACAGGTTGCTTGTTCAGAGCCAATTCACCTCTTTTATAGCTCCCTCCTGAACTATGATAAGCTTCCTTATCACAGGCTGAAGAAAACCACAGTAGCAAAAATTTAAAAAAAAAAAATCATGTTGAAAAAAGTTACAGTGAACTATGTCAAACAGGAGTCACAGAAAGGGAATTCCAAGGCCTGTTGGGCCAATTGGAGACATCCTATTAGGGAGGCCCTGGACACCCACATAGGCCTGGCTGAGGAAGGTCTTTTTTTGTTTGTTTGTTTGTTTGTTTGTTTTTTTAATTTGAAGCTTCTTTATTCAATGCAGTTGAAAGCCAATAGAACTCCTACTAAAATCAAAGTGGAAAATAAACAGAAAATAAATGTTAAAAAACACACACAAAAAAAGGTAACGATCCAATAAGAACAGCAAGGAGGGCTGGGCCCAACTTACTAACCTCCCCACCTTGGGGGCCCTGTGGGATTAGAAACATAGAAACATGACGACAGAAAAAGACCACATGGCATATCTAGTCTGTCCTTCCATATCAACCACTACAACAGTCCATTGTTTTCCTTTAGAAATCCTCTGTGTTTGTCCCATGCTTCTTTGGATTCAGTACTGTCCTCATCCCTACCACTTCCACTGGGAGACTGTTCCATGGATCGACCACTCCTTCCGTAAAGAAATATTTCCACATATCACTCCTGAATCTATCCCCTTTCACCCTCATCCCATGTCCCCTCGTAGCACAGTTTGCTTTCAATCGAAAGAGGCTCTCCTCTTGTGCATTTATGCCACGGAGGTATATAAACGTCTCAATCATATCACCTCTATCCCATCTTTCCTCTAAGGTGTACATATTAAGATCCGTAAGTCTGTCCTCATATGCTTTATAATGAAGACCACTAACCTTTTTAGTAGCCACCCTCTATACTGACTCCAGCCTGTTTATATCCTTTTGAAGGTGTGGTCTCCAGAATTGCACACAATACTCCAAATGCGGTCGCACCAAAGACTTTTACAGAGGCACTATCACCAACTTTCTTCTTCTGGCCATTCCTCTCCCTATGCACCCACGCATCCTTCTAGCTTTTGCTGTAGCCTTTTCTACCTCTTTAGTTACATTAAGATCATCAGACACAATCACACCTAGGTCCCGCTCTTCTTTAGTGGACAAAAATACTTCACCCCTATACTCTATATTGCTCCCTTGGATTGCTGCAGCCCAAATTCATGACCCTGCATTTTTTAGCAATAGATCTCAGCTGCCAAATTCTAGACCATTCTTCAAGCTTACCTATGTCCCTCCTCGTGTTATCTACACCTTCCTGGGTGTCTACTCTATTGCAGATTTTGGTATCATCTGCAAAGAGGCAAACCTTACCCAACAGCCCTTCTGCTATATCACTAACAAAGATGTTAAAAAGAATCGGACCAAGGACAGATCCCTGGGGTACACCACTGGTAACCTCCTTCTCATCAGAGTGAGCTCCATTTACCTGTATCCTTTGTCGCCTCCCACTCAACCAATTTCCAACCCAAGCAGTAACTTTAGGATCCATCCCTAGGGTGCTCAGTCTGTGAGGAACGGTGTCAAAGGCTTTACTGAAATCTAAATACACCACATCTAGGGCTCTCCCTCGGTCCAACTCCCTGGTAACCCAGCCAAGAAATCAATCAGATTTGTCTGAAAGACCTACCTCTGGTGAATCCATACTGCCTCAGATCCTGTTATCTGCTGGACTCCAGAAACCTCACTATTTTCTCTTTCAGCAGCATTTCCAATAATTTACTCACCACCAAAATTAAACTAAGCGGCCTGTAGTTTTCAACCACATCCTTACTTCCGCTTTTGTGTAACGGGACCACATGAGCCTCTCTCCAGTCCTCTGGCACCACTCCCGACTCCAAAGAGGCATTGAAAAGGTCAGTCAGTGGAGCTGCTAGAACGTCCCCAAGTTCTTTAAGTATTCTTGAATGTATCCCATCCAGTCCAATCGCTTTGTTTACTTTAAGTTTAGCTAGTTTCTCATGAACAGAGTCTTCTGAAAATTGTTCAAAATGCCCCTCGCTTCTGTTCCTGTTTATGGGTGTTTTCTGAGGTCCTGCTCCTGGTTCTTCATCTGTAAACACAGAACAGAAATATTT
Source organism: Ichthyophis bannanicus (assembly GCA_033557465.1). NCBI lineage: Eukaryota > Metazoa > Chordata > Amphibia > Gymnophiona > Ichthyophiidae > Ichthyophis > Ichthyophis bannanicus. Next base: position 515,699,004 of record CM066032.1, on the reverse strand, counting down.
GTTAAGCAATTCCATTTTATTCTCATCAGCTTCTACATATTCCTCCCCTTCACCCTTGAGTCTGACAATACAACTTTTGCCCTTCCTCTTCTCACTAACATATCTGAACCCACCCCCCACCCCCTCATTTTATTGCATTGGCTATTTCCTCCTCTTTTTGAATCTTTGCTTTTCTGACTACTTTGCTAATTTCTTTAAGTTTTTCCAAATACAGATGCCTGTCTTCCTCTTTCGGTGATCTCTTGCATTTCATGAAGACCTCCCTCTTTTTCTTCACCTTTTCAGCTACTTCTTTCGACAACCATAGCGGTCCCCTTTTCCTTTTACCTTTATTTACAATTTTAACAAAAAAGCTGGTGCTGGATTATTCTGCTTTTCTTCTGGCCTTCTGGCTAGTAATCTGAAGGAAACAGCATGGACAAAGAGAAGTTGTCTTCTCCAGGAGACTGGGTGTACCCAGACTCCAAACCACTGGGCCTTTAAGGACTCAATCCAAGGCGCCGCACTGCGGTGCAGGAAAGGAGAGTCTACTCAGTCCAAGGCTTCTGCACTGAAGTGTGGGCAAAGCGAGACAGGCCTATCTTCACTGTTGTACCAGTCCACACATCTTGCCACCTGTTGGAGGCAGACAATACTGGCTTCTCTCAGTGCTGTCCCAGAGGATATACCAGGTGATGTTGACAAAACTGAAAGTTGTTCAAGTCTGCCTTCACATGCTGACAATATGACATAACCCTCTTGTCTGGGCTAGTCTAGCAGGATAAGTGATTACTGTATGCTTTATTTTGACAAAAAACAACATACAGAATTTTGTATACTTCAGATTTTTTTGACAAAGAATTAAGTGTGTGTGCAGAATTCCAGCAGAATTATAAGGTAGACACACTACAAGCCTTCAGAAGGATCATGACCATAGTTGCCAAATAGACCTTCTGCATTAGCCTATACCTTTCAATGGCTAGGCAGTAAGACGGGAGTCATCCAGATCCCCCTTAAGGAGGGGCCTCTGATGGAAGTAGCTCACGACCCCAAAGAAACACAGCAGGGTATATCCCTCCAGAAGCCTGATGAGGTCTGCACACCACAGTCTGAGGAGCCAGTCTGGAGCTACAAGAATGACAAGTCCAAGGTGACTCTACCAACACAGAACTCAGTCTGTGAGCAGCCACAGGGTAAACACCTACGAAAGACTCTCCATCAGCCACAGCTGAATCAATAGGTCTATTCCTCTTCTGCAAATGAAGAATCAATCCACCTTTGAATTCTGACAAGTCACCAGCAACCATCCACAGATTCCCTATGCTGCTTTCCTGGCTGCCTGCTTCTTTCCTTTTCTTAAGCATTTATTACCTGCCCAAAGCAGCACCAGCTTACTTTTTCTCACAGCCTCTCCTCTATGCTGTATGAATGTGTTGGGGGGGAAGGAGAGGGACCATGCCAAACCAACCTCTCCAAGTTGAGGCCAGCAGGCCAAGATTTGCAACTGAGGAGCAGACTCCTCTTACTCAAACAGGGCAAAAGGTCTGCACAGAGATCCCTGAGAATCCCCTTTGATCAAGGATTCAATTGGGGGGCCACAGGCTCTAGACCATGTCCCTAGGAGTAAGACCAGAGAAAACTCCTGCTGCACAAGTCCAATCTGCACCATCTGCTGGAGGCAGAGAAAATAGAAATTATACTTACCTGGTAATTGTCGTTCCTTGAGTGACGACAGTTTAGTCCTCCACAACTGGGTAGTGCACCTCTTCCTGCAGCTTGGAGACTGGACAAGTCAAAATCGTGACATCACTGGTTATAACCTGCTGGCAACTCCCATCAGCCCCAGTGAACTACTGACAAAAGCAGACTCAAAGGAGCAACAGAGAAGTAGCCTTAAATGAACTTCCACCGTAACAATAAACTTGTGGAAACACTAACTCTGAATCCCTGAACAATCAAGAAAAATGCTCCATTATGTTTATCTTATAATAAAAACTATGCATCCCCTTAGTCTTTACTCTCCCGTACCCCCCCACTAAGGGGCAGAAAGGAACAGGGAAAGTTTAGAGCACAGACATCCATACTTACTGCGATCTAGGCACTGAACAAATCTTAATCACTCTTCGAAACTGACCCTCCTCCGCCTGTAGAAAGAAACTGCAAATTGAATACTCCCCGGGTGGGCATGAGGACTAAAGTGTCGTCACTCAAGGAACGACAATTACCAGGTAAGTGTAATTTCTATTTCCTTATCGTTCCTCTAGTTTAGTCCTCCACCACTGGGATGTATCAGAGCAGTAATCATTGGAAGGGACCGTTCAAACCTGATCACAATACCGCAGACCCGAAGCAGGCATCGCCAGCTGCTAGAACGTCGAGCCAATAGTGCTTACTGAAAGTGTGCAGCAACGACCACGTGGCCGCCCTGCATATCTCCACCGGCAAAACCAAACAATGTTCCGTCCAAGAAGTCGCTTGCGCCCTAGTAGAGTGAGCTCTCAACCCCTCTGGGACTCAATGCCTTCCTTTCACAACGCCGCCGCTGCCACCACTACCATTATTTTGGTGAAAGTGCGAGGAGCCGTCACTAGACCGAATGGCAATGCCCGAAATTGAAAATGCCCCCAAGGAAGGGCGAACCTCAAGAACATTTGATGGGACGCTCTGATAGGGATATGCAGGTACGCTTCCGTGAGGTCGAGAGAAGTAAGAAACTCCCCTTGCCGAACCGCAATGATTACCGAACGTAACATCTCCATCCGAAAGTGAGGCACTCAAAGACAACGGTTTACCCCTTTGCGTTCCAGAATAGGCCAGAGAGAGCCGTCTTTCTTTGGCACCACGAAATATATGGAGTATCGACCCACGCCGCACTCCTCTACAGGCAATGGGGAAACCGCTCCCAATTGTAGGAGGCGATCTAGCGTTTTCCTTACCGCTAAAATTTTTCATTGACCTCTTCAGGGTGAGAGCACGAAGGAATCGAGAACTGGACGTGCCAACCCCAGCACATATTCCTCTCGCACTATTTCGAGCACCCACTGATCGGACGTTATTCAGGTCCAGGCCGGAAGAAATTCCCAAAGACGCCTTCCAATCGGTTGGCTTCCTGCCCGGACCCGCCTCGCTTCATTGTTGCTTTCGAGTGGCTGCTGCCAAGGCAGTCGCGAAGCCTTTACCCGCTCCACAAAATCCCCAAAATCCATGAGCGCTTGACACTAATCTTCCTCTCTGAAAACTTCCCAGGCGAGAGGCCCGAAATCTCCTGAAATCCCTAAACTGACCCCGGGAGCTGGACATGGACTTCCCCTGCTTAGCTTTGTCCTCTGGCAGCCTCCCACCCTTGGACTCTCCTAAATCCTTAACCAGTTTAACCAAATCTTCTCCAAACAGTAACCTCCCTTTAAAGGGAAGCTTACTTAGACGGGACTTAGACGAGCCGTTGGCCGCCTAATTACGCAGTCAGAGGGCTCGCCTGGCGGCTACCAAGGAAGCCATACTATTTGCCAAGGTTCTAATTAAATCATAGTGTACATCCGCTAAATATGCTGACCCTGACTCCATTCGAGTCACTTGCATCACACTGTCCTGCTCAAGATGAGAATCCTGCTGCAAATGCTGGGACCAACGAAGACACGCTCGCGCCACTCAGGCCCCACAGATGGAAGCTTGTAAAGCTGAGGCGTTAGCCTCAAAGGCTTGTTTCAACAAACCATCCAGCTTTCTGTCCTGTGCATCCTTCAAGGCAGCGCTGCCTTCTACCGGAATAGTCGTCTTCTTAGTCACCGCTGATACCGCTGCGTCAATACGCAGTAACCTGAACCTTTCCTTATCTTTATCTGACAAAGGGTAGAGTCTGTTCATCGTTCTGACTCCCCTGAGGCCCGCTTCCGGCTGGTCCCATTCGTCTTGTATCATCCAATCTACCACACGATGAATGGGAAACACCACCTGGGGGACTGCCTCACCGCCTGAATGAGAGGGTCCTCGACCTGTTCATCTTCCACTGGCTGTGCGGTAGCGAGATTGAGCGCCTGCAGCGATTCTGTAATAAGAGCTATCCTGCGAAAGACTAATAATTCTTGACTGGTCCTCAGGCTGGAATTTCACCTTCCTCCAGCTCTTCTGGCCCAAACTCCGGCTCAAACTCTGGCTCATCCGGGTCTGGCCAGTCCAACTCAGAAAAAGATTGGCCAGAGGTCCGAGCTCTTTTGGAAGGTCTCGAGGGAAGAGGATCAACCTCCTCCCCCTTGGCTTGCTGTTTCATAGCGGAAGGCGGCAAGGATCCCGGAACCTTTCCCTGCCGCCTCAAACAAAAGGCTTGATGCATGATTAACACAAAATCAGGACAAAAATCCCCGAGTGGCGTAGCCGCCATCATTCCAGTCTGCGGCAAGACCTGGTTCAAGGACCGTCCGAGGAGCACCCGGGCTGGCCCTCCTGCAAACACTCTCCTTCTGCCCCCACGGAGCTCCTGAAGTCCTTTCTCCTCCAATTGCTGCTCTACACTGGTAGAGACAGTAGTGCATCCACGACAGATACCCGTGTCAGACACGGTGCCCCTGCGAGTGCCGCAGACTACACACTGCGGGCAAACGGACATCAGAACTGACCCTCCCCGCAGTTCTCCGTTGTCTGGCAATCACCATTGAACCAGCTTCATCAGCTTAACTTTTTTTTTTTTTTTTTTTTTTTAAACATTCCCATCAACGCTTAGACCAGGAGGGTCTGATGTGACCTTTGAACCTACTGTTCGCCAAACTCAGAACCCCCCGCAGGAAATAAGAAGCCCTGGAGCAGCCGCCGAACCCCCTGCTGCGGCCTCCGCATCAACCGCAGCGTTTGGGCCTGCCACGCGGTTCCCCGAGCGCGGGAACCGCCAAGAAAACGGCCGCCGTCGTCACAGCACCCGTTTTGGCGCCAAAACACTCGTACTGCTAAAGATCGCGAAAGACAAGCGCCGAACCCACCCCCGATACCGGCTTCGTCGGCGCCCGGCTGTCCAGCACTGACTCACCTACAAAGTGTAGCCCTGCAAGCCACGATGTCGCTCAGCACTGTTGCGAGCGACGTCCATGGCGAGGACTGAGCAGCCGGTCAGGAGTGAAAAAGTCTCTCTTCTTGTTCACCGTAGTTCCGCAGATGTCTGATCTCCACTGACCACCACCGCAACTGAAAGACAGAGCGTCTCCCCGTACAATCAAGGGAAGTAAAGCTAAGCCTCTTCCTGACCCCCAGCCCAGCAAAGCATAAGGGGAGCAGAGACTGCCGCCGGCTGATTAACTTGTTCTCTGATTTTTATTTTTTTTTTAAAGACGCAGTCCCTTAAATAAAAATAAAACCAAAGAATGAAATTGAAATATTTTAAACCAAATTTAAACCAGCTCTAAACAAATTTAGCCTAACTAGAAACTCCTTATATGTTCCTCTAGTGAGCCCAGCACCTAGGCTCACTACGTCTTCCTGCTGCTTGGAGACTGGACACACTGGGGCTGATGGGAGTTGCCAGCAGGTTACATCCAGTGATGTCATGATTTTGACTTGTCCAGTCTCCAAGCTGCAGGAAGAGGTGCACTACCCAGTGGTGGCGGACTAAACTGGAGGAACGATAAGGAATAGTGGTGATGATATCATTGAAGTTCGTTCTCCACCTCCATCTGCTGGTCAGGTGACACAACCTACTCTTATGGACTGGCCTAACAGGATGAAAAGGAATAGCACTTACCAACATATTGTCATTTGATAAAAGATCAGCATTCTTTCCTCTCTTTGTTCATTGCAAGCAGGAATAAAGTATCTCTGTTGTATAAATACACAGGAGGAGAACCTCTTTCGATTGAAAGCAAGCTCTGCTACGAAAGGACATAGGACGAAGATGAAAGGGGACAGACTCAGGAGTAATGTGCGGAAATATTTATTTACGGAAAGAGAGGTAGATGCGTGGAATAGTCCTCCACCGGAGGTGGTAGAGATGAGGATCTCAATTCAAAAAAGCATGGGACAAACAGAGGATCTCTAAAGGAAAAAGGGGGACTACTGTAGTAATTGATTTGGAAGGTCAGACTAGATAGAAACATGATGTCAGAAAAAGACCACATGGCCTATGTCAAGTAATTCTGATTACCAGTTACCATTTTTTTTATTGGCCTTAACCAGAACTGAGCTCAAAACTTCTTTAGTAAAGTTAAACTCAAACCAAGCCAAAACATTTAAAAAGGTATGGTGATTTGATTTACAGAAAAAAAAAAATAAAAAGACGGTATCACTTTACCAGTTCTATTCATTATACCATTTTTGCAGACTTCCTATATATACAAGCAAAACAATTCAGGTTTAACAAACAGCTTTTAAGAAACATTTTTTACTGAAACACATAATTATCTTAGAATAGTTATTATCTAGTAATATCAGTCAGAAAATATTATGCTTATAAGAGTATTCAGGGTCAGTATTCTTTGAGCAATACATTTGTTTCTAGAGACCTTTACAAAGAGGCCTTCTAGATAAGGGGCAAGAGACCTGTGAAATTGTACTAAATAGGTGTTAAAGCCAAGGGACAGATCAAAGGGGCATTTTGAAAGACTCCCTCTATCCAGGCAAGAGCTGTGTGAATCACCCAGGAAATTGGTCACCAATTGCCTTAGAAGCACATAACACAGTACTGTGTAGCAGCAAGCTTTTAATAAGTCTTCCTTCCCTCCCTCCACAACTCCCACCCACCCCTTGGATAATAGTAGCTATAAAGGTACTTAAAGCTCTTAAAGGAGGTGCATACATTAAGGACCTGAGATTAGTTAATCTTGAGGTGAACAAAGTCAATTAAACATATTAGGTATAGTTTTATTAGTATAAGAATGTCCCGCAAACCTAAGTAAACAAACAACAAATACCTAAACACTACCCTAAAACTAAGATGCAGACAGCAGTCCAGCAGCGAGATGGGGGCTTTCCAGTCTTTTGCATTGAGAGTCACATGTATGAGTTTCTCCAAGTTGGTGAAGGGACGTCCGTGTGCACTAGGTGAAAGGACCTCTTTGCTCTCAGGGAATGAGTCCAATCTCTGGATGCTAGAGTACAGGACTTGGAAAACATAAGGAAGACAGAGAGGTACATAGGCAAGACCTACAGGGATGTAGTACTGAAGTCCCACCTCCATCCCTGTTGCCATGGAGGAGAGAGGTCACGTGACAGGAGAGCATCACCCAGGTGAGGCAGGAAGTGATCCTGTAGTTAAGGACCTGTCCTCCACATTTATCCAGGGCCATATGCCCGCAAGGAAAGGGTTAGGACAGCAGCTATAGTTGGTGATTTGATCATTAGGCATGTAGATAGCTGGGTGGCTGGTGAACGTGAGGATCGCCTGGTAACATGCCTGCCTGGGGCAAAGGTAGCAGATCATATGCCCCAACTAGACAAGGACTTAGATAGTGCTGGGGAGGTGTCTGCTGTCTTGGTACATGTTGGTACCAATGACATAGGAAAGTGTGGTAGGGAGGATCTGGAGGCTAAATTTAGGTATTTAAGTAGGAAGATGAAATCCAGAACTTCCAGGGTAGTATTCTCCGAAATGCCTCCAGTTCCACGCACAGGACCCAAAAGGCAGGCAGAACTCTGGAGTCTCAATGCGTAGATGAGACGATTGTGCAAGGAAGACGGGTTTGGATTTGTTAGGAACTGGGCAACATTCTGTGAAAAGGAGGGGCTTTTCCGAAGGGATGGGTGCCACCTTAACTGGGATGAAACCAGGTTGCTGGCATTAACCTTTAAAAAGGAGATAGACCAGCTTTTAAATTAGATAATAGGGGAGAGCTGAGAGTCACCCAGGAGCACATGGTCTGGAACAATGTATCCTTGAAGGATACTAGCAAAAGACTGAAGTTAGAGCTGATCAGCAGAGAGGTTCCAATAAAGACAAAAGTACCCCAAATGCCCTCGAGTACAGAGCAGACAGAACTTAAAGATTCCAATTTACCCCTGCCTACCGATAGCCAGATTAATATGAATAAAATACACCCTCTAAAATGCTTGTATGCAAATGCTAGAAGTCTAAAAAATAAAATGGGAGAGTTAGAATATATAGCTCTAAATGAGAGGTTAGATATGATTGGTATCTCAGAGAAATGGTAGGAGGAGGATAACCAGTGGGATACTGTGATACCTGGATACAAATTATATCGTAATGATAGAGCAGAACAAATTGGTGGTGGGGTTGCACTCTATGCTAGAGAGAGCATTGAGCACAAAGGATTAAAGTTTTGCAGGAAACAAAATTCACAGTAGAATCTCTATGGATTGAAATTCCATGTAAAGAGGGGAAGGGGAAGGCGATGGCAATGGGGGTGTACTATCAACTGCTTGGCCACAGTGAATATTCAATGGATGATGAAATGCTCAAAAGAAAAATCAGAGAAGCTAACAAAAGTTACAATACAGTAATAATAATGGGTAATTTCAATTACCCCTGTATCGACTGGGTCAGTGTCACAGCAGGACATGCTAAGGAGATAAAGTTTATAGATGAAATAAATAACTGCTTCTTGGAGCAGCTGGTTTATGAACCGACCAGAGGGGAAACTATTTTGGACTAGTCCTTAGTGGAACACAAGATATGGTGAAAGATAAGGGTATTACAGCCACATGACAATAGTGATCATAGCATGATCATGTTTGATTTAATAAATGGAGGAAGGACGGCAAGGAAATCCACAGTACTACCGTTTAACTTTCAAAAGGGAAACTATGATAAAATGAGGAAAATAGTTAAGAAAAAACTAAAAGGAGCAGTTGCAAAGGTTAAAGATTTACATCAAGCTTGGATGTTTAAAAATACTATCTTGGAAGCACAGGCCAGCTATATTCCACGCTTTAAGAAAAGTGGAAGGAAGTCCAAAAAACTGCCAGCATGTTTTAAAGGTGAGGTCAGAGAGGCTGTTACCTAAAAAGCATCTTTCAGGAAATGAAAAAGGAGCAAAATGACAAAAACTGGAAACAACTTAAGCATTTATAAGTTAGATTCAATGCATTGATAAGGCAGACAAAGAGAATTTGAGAAGAAGCTTGCTGTGGAAGCAAAAACACATAATAAAGACTTTTTCAAGTACATTCGTAGCAAAAAACATGTGAGAGAGTAAGTTGGAATATTAGATGATAGAGCGGTAAAGGGAGCACAAAGAGGGGACAAGGCCATAGTGGAGAGACTGAATGAATTCTTTGCTTCGGTCTATACTGAGGAAGATGTAGGGATGTTACCCATGACTGAAATGGTATTTAAAGGTGGTGCCGCAGAAGAATTGAAAGAAATATTGATACACGGAAGATGTATTACAACTATTTGATAAACAGAACAGTAGCAAATCACCTGGACCAGATAGTATACATCCAAGGGTGTTGAAATAACTGAAATATGAGATTGCAGACCTATTATTAGTAATCTGTGAACTATCATTAAAATCATCTGTAATACCTGAATATTGGAGGATGGCCAATGTAATGCCAATTTTTAAAAAGGGTTCCAGGGGTGATCTGCGAAATTACATACTGGTGAGCCTGACGTCAGTACCTGCGAAAATGGTAGAAGTCATTATAAAGAACAAAGCTACTGAACATGTAGATAGTCAAAGCTTAATGGGAGACAGCCAACATGGCTTTAGTAAGACAAGACCTTCCTTGACTAATCTGTTATGTTTTTTGAAAGTGTGAATAAACAGGTAGACAAAGGTGAGTCAGTTGATATAGTGTATCTGGATTTTCAGAAAACCTTTGACAAGGTCCCTCATGAGAGGCTTTTGGCGAAATTAAAAAATCATGGGATAGGAGGCAGTGTACTATTGTGGATCAGGAACTGGTTGAAAGTTAGAAGCAGAGGGTAGGGTTAAATGGCCAATTTTCCCAATGGAGAAAGGTGAATAATGGTGTACCCCAGGGATCTGTGCTGGGTCCGCTGCTTTTTAACATATTCATAAATGACCTGGAAATGGGAATAATGAGTTAGGTAATCAAATTTGTAGATGACACAAAATTATTCAAAGTTGTTAAAACCCATGAGGGTTGTGAAAAATTGCAAGAGGACCTTGATAGATTGGAAGACTGGGCATCCAAATAGCAGATGAAATTTAATGTGGACAAGTGCAAAATTATGCACCTAGGAAAGAAAAACAAAAACCCAAACTATGGTTAGACGATGCAAGGTTCCACATTAGGAACCACCACCCAGGAAAAAGATTTAGGCATCATCGTGGATAAAATGTTAAAACCCTCCGCCCAGTATGCAGCAGCAGCGAAGAAAGCAAATAGAATGCTAGGTATCATAAGGAAAGGAATGGAGAATAAAACAAAGGATATTATAATGTCTCTGTATCGTTCCATGGTGCGACCGCACCTTGAATATTGTGTGCAATTGTGGTCGCCATATCTTAAAAAAGGACATAGCATTATCAGAAAAGGCACAGAGAAGAGCTACTAAAATGGTAAATGGAATGGAAGGCTACCCCTATGAAAAGAGGCTAAAAGGGTTAGGGCTCTTCAACCTGGAAAAGAGATAGCTGAGGGGAGATATGATAAAGGTCTATAAATTAATGAATGGAGTGGAACGGGTAAACATAGATCAATTTGTTTATGCCATTAAAATATAGAAAGACTAGGGGACATTCAATGAAGCTATAGGGTAACCTATTTAAGGCTAACAAGAGAAAATATTTTTTTCACTCAACGTGTTCAAACTATGGAATTTGTTACCGGAGGATGTACTAAAAGCTGTTAATGTAACCGGGTTTAAAAAAAGAATTGGACAAGTTCCTGCAGGAAAGGTCCATAAACCATTATTAAAGGGGACCCGGGATATCCACTGTTGGCCTCAATACAAGCTCTGTGGAACCTGTGTCTTTTAGGGAAACTGCTAGGTACCTGTGACCTAGATTGGCCACTGTTGGAAACAGGATACTGTGCTTGATGGACCTTGGTCTGACCCAGTATGGCATATCTTTTGTTCTTATGTTTCCCCTCCCCCTATAGCTCCAGATTTGGAGCCAGAGCAGGAACAGAAGTTTGCAGATACTCCAGAGCAGGGATTACTGGAGCAGTTTGAACCTGGAACCAAGGATCTTTGGTGATGCGCCATGCTTACTGGCTCTAGCACTACAGTAGTCTGACATTACAAGATATTAATGGGAAGCAGTATACCCTACCAGGGGTGGGGAACCTGCGGCCTTAAGGCCGCATGCGGCCTTTTGGAGCGTGATGTGTGGACTTCTGTGGCCTTCTTAAACAAGTTTTCATATTGTTATATATATGACATTGATTAACATATGTGAACTAATTTTGGCAATATGGCGATTCCGCTAAGAGATGATTCTCGGTAAAAGCCGTTATCTGGCCACGATAAGGTGGTATCGCTTATCTAATTGTAGTTCTTGGAGGCGATGATGAGGTCGCCCGAAATGTCCGTTGCCGGCGACGTCGGTACAGGGAACTGGCGATAGACACTACACCCGATAACAGATGCTGACAGACGCGGAACTGGCGTGGCGTAACATCACGCCTTCGGATAAATATATCACGATGAGACTCGAAGGAGAATGCGGAGGAAGAATAAGAGCTGGATTTTGAACGATAGAACGCATTAGCAAATCAGTTTGGAGTTGGCGGTGAAGCGTAGTGGTCGCACATGCGAGTCGAAGTGTGTCGCGTAGAGGAGAGTGTGCCTCAGCCTTGGCATGTGTAGGACGTAAAACCACGGTACGAGGAGGTACCCGGTGTGTGACGCTGAATAAATTCTCAACATTTTCGTTCAAATTTATATGTGAAGAAATAAATTCATGTTTGCAACAAAAAAGAATTGGTGCTAGTTTTGAAACTGAAATTTCTTCTCCACCTTCTGGCAACACTGTGGTGACAGTTACTAACTGGCTGGCATAGAGAGTGCAGTGTTTGTGGTTCCTTCCTACAGAGTATGTTTGTCACTTGATTACATTTTTTTTTTTTTGCTTTCCATCATGTCGAAAAAAACGAAAAGGTCGCTGAAAGAAGAACACAGTGTTTAATGATGAGTGGGAATTGCAATACTATGTTGTTTCTGAGAAGGATAAAATGAGTTGCTTGCTCTGTGATTCTTTGATTCAAAGGTAAAAAAATGCAATGCACATCAACACTACTCTACTCATAAGGACAATAAATACATTAAGCTAGAAGGTGAATCCTGAAAGATTGCTTTACAAAAACTGAAAGAAGGGAAGCAAAAGCAGAGGCAGTTATTCCAATCAGTGCAGAGCATTGGAAACGCAACTACAGAAGCTACTTATAAAGTGGCGTATATACTTGGGAAAACAGGCAAGCCATTCAGTGAAGCAAGAAATTATAAAAGATTGCATCGTAGAGGTTGTAGGATGCTTAGATCCTGATAAGGTTAACAAATACAAACAACTGCCTCTTTCAAGAAGAACTAATGCTGATCGGCAGCATGAATTAGCACTCAATGTAGATGATCAACTGAAAGAAATAATCCAAAAATAAAATGTGTACTATTCAATAGCGCTGGATGAATCAACTGATTGCACTGACTCAGCGCAGGTATTGTATTTTGTTTCCGCCATAACTAAGGATTTTCATGTTTATGAAGAGTTGCTTACTCTGAGCACTCTAAAGAGCAGAACGCGAGGAATCAATGTGTTTAACGATTTTAAAGACAAATGTCGTGAATTTGGACTGAATCTGGCTAATTTAGCCAGTGTATGCACAGTTGGGGCACCTTCTATGACAGGGAAGAACGAAGGTTTTATCGCACAACTTAAGAGGCCAAAATGATCTTCTCTCTTTTCAGTGCATTTTGCATCAAAAAGTCTCTGTGTCAAATCCACTGTTTTAAATGACACTTTGCAGAAAGTTGTAGGAATTGTGAATTATATTCGAGCAAATGCAACGAGACATCAACAATTTCGTGAGATGCTAATGATGGATAATGAGGTACGGTGAAATTAGACTTACCTGCTAATTGTAGTTCCTGGAGTAACTCCAGTCTAGTCCCGGACCATTGGAGTTGTGTACGTCCTCTCGCAGCTTGGAGACTGAGCATGTCACTCTTTGGGTGACCCCTAGTATAAGTAGTCCAGGGACCGCCTCCTTGAACCAGTTTTCCTATTGACAAAGCAGACTCACCAGAGCAAAAAGTAAGACAAATTTAACAATAACCAGAGAACTTTATACTATCTGAACCTGAAGAACGTAATACCAAATGCAGGAGCTGTTCCTTCTCCCGTGCCCCCAGACAAAACACTTTACTCTTATCGAGAAAGAACTACGCCCCTTACCTATGCAAGCCTGATGCATCTCCTGACTCTCGCCTTAAACTCTGCAACCTCCCCCCTCCCCGGTCTTCAGGCTACACCCTGGCAGTCTATAATAGGGAGGGATGCGGAACTAGACTGGAATTACTCCAGGAACTACAATTAACAGGTAAGTCTAATTTCACCTTCCTGATCATCCCTCCAGTCTAGTCCCGGACCATTGGAGATGTAGCAGAGCAGTAAACACTTCATCGGGAGGGACCTGCCAGACCAGCCTGAAGAACCGCTGATCCAAACCTAGCATCCCCTTCCGCCTGCACATCAAGACAATAATGCTTGACAAAGGTATGCAGAGACGACCAAGTCGCCGCCCTACAAATTTCCGCAGCCGGAACTAGGCTAAACTCCGCCCAGGAAACCGCTTGAGCCCTAGTCGAATGGGCCTTTAACCCTTTCGGCACCACTCTGCCCTGTAAAAGATACGCCACTGCAATTGCTTCCTTAATCCACCTAGCTATAGACGCCTTAGAAGCCGGTTCTCCTTGCCGCGCACCACCAAATAGGACAAATAACCTGTCCGACTTGCGGAACGCCTCTGTTCTCTTCAAATATCTCTTCAGCACCCTACCTATATCCAACCTATACAGGCGCCCTTTAGTCCTATCCGCCTCAGAACTTTCAAAGACTGGCAAGGATACCACCTGATTGACATTGAATGCCGATACAACCTTAGGCAAAAAGGACGGGACCGTTCTCAGCACTACCATCTTGCCTGAAAAGGACAAAAACAGCTCTCTACACGACAAACCCTGTAACTCCGAGATTCTTCTGGCCGAAGCAATAGCCACCAAAAACACCACCTTAAGCGTAAGATCCTTCAAAGTCGCCTTTGCCAGAGGCTCAAATGGCCGCCTAACCAGGGCCTCCAGTACCACATTAAGGTTCCACCCTGGCACCGCACTCCTGCAGGGAGGTCTCAATAAGAAGGCCGCTCTCAAGAATCTCTTTACATCTGGATGGGCCCCCAGCGTCCTCCCTTGCACCTTCCCCCTATAACAGGCCAGTGCTGCCAACTGCACTCTAAGAGAAGACGCTGCCAAGCCTTTATCAAAACCACCCTGCAAAAAGGCCAAAATCAGCGCTATCGTGGCCCTCAATGCCTGCTACTGTCTATCCTTGCACCAGGCCTCGAACAGGCGCCAAACCCTCACGTAAGCCAAGGAAGTGGAACCCGTGCCCGCAGCAGGAAGACTCTGCCCCTGCGCGTGTCAAAGTGAGCACCCAAGTACTCCAACTCCTGTGATGACGTCAATTTGTTCGTTGCCAAGTTGACCACCCATCCTAAGTCCTGCAGGAACGTTACCACCCGAATGGTCGCCTGCCGACTCTCCTCTTGCGATTTCGCTCAAATCAACCAATCGTCCAGATATGGATGAACTAACACTCCTTCCTTCCTTAACGCCACCGCCATGACCACCATAACCTTGGTGAACGTCCTTGGCGCTCTTGCCAATCCAAATGGTAGCACTTGGAACTGGAAATGCCCCATGGGCACCACAAACTGCAGAAACCGTTGGTGCTCCTCCCTGATCGGAATATGTAGATATGCCTCCGCCAGATCCAATGACGTCAGATACTCTCCCTGCCTTACTGCTACAATGACTGACCGCAACGTCTCCATGAGAAAGTGATACACTCGGAGACACCTGTCTTAGGTCCAAGATGGGTCTTAATGTGCCCTCCTTTTTTGGCACCACAAAATATATGGAGTATCGACCGCTTCCTTGCTGCACTGCCAGCACCGGCACTACCGCCCCGAGAGCCAACAGCTTCTCCAACATTTGCTTTACGGCCTTTATCTTGGATCTTGTTCTGCATGGAGACCGCATAAACGCGTCTTTCACGGGGCATTGGAATTCGAGCACATAACCCTTCTGCATGACCTCCAACACCCACTGATCCGAAGTAATGCGGGCCCAGGCAGGAACAAATTTTCTTAACCGACCTCCCACCGGTACAATTCCTGCCTGGACCCCCCTCACTTCATTGTGGCTTCTTGCCCCCTGGGGAAGAGGAGGCTGCAAAACCTCTGCCTGCTCCTCTGAAGCCTCGAAACCCCTGAGACCTATATAGGAACCAGCCCCCTCTGAACCGGGCCGAACCTAGAGGGGCGAGAAAGCCTAAACTCTCTCTGCTGACTCCTAGACGGCGCTCCCGGCCGGTTCTGCTTCTGCTTATCCTCCGGCAACCTGCCCCCTTTAGACTCACCTAGATCCTTAACTAACTTCTCCAACTCCTCCCCAAAGAGGAGCTTACCTTTAAATGGGAGCTTACCTAACCTCGCTTTAGAGGCCGCATCCGCCGCCCAATTACGCAGCCAGAGGTACCTCCGTGCCGCCACTACCGACGCCATACTCTTTGAAAGGCCCTGGATCAAAATCATACTGGCTATTCGCTAAATACGCCGCTCCCGACTCAATGCGGGCTGCCTCCTCAGCCTCTTTGTTCCCTTGCATCCCTTTCAATCTCTGGGACCATCAAAGACACGGCCTTGCCACCCAGGCCCCACAAATCGAGGCCTGTATAGACAGGGCATTCACCTCAAACACCTGCCTAAGCAAAGTATCCAATCTCCTATCCTGCGTATCCTTAAGCGCTGCACTTCCCTCTACTGGGATAGTCGTCGTCATAGTTACCGCCGAAACCGCCGCATCCACCTTAGGGGATTTAAAAATATCCTTGTCCAGTTCGGCTAGAGCAGGGGTCACCAACCTGCGGCCCGCGAGGTCCCTTGGTGCGGCCCGCGAGGCTCTACCCCGGTGCAGCCCGCCAAGGATGCTGCTGAAAGTACCGGCAAACTCATCGACTCCTTCTTCTGCAGCCACGGCTCCCTGCCTCTTAGGGAACCGCGGCTGTGCTTGTAAAATCATCGCGGAGCCCTTCCTGTCTTGACAGGCTCCGTGCAGCATTGTCCCGCCTCCAAAGGAAGTGGTAAACAACTTCCTTTAGAGGCGGGACAATGCTGCACGGAGCCCGTCAAGACAGGAAGGGCTCCGCGATGATTTTACAAGCACAGCCGCGGTTCCCTAAGAGGCAGGGAGCCGCGGCTGCAGAAGAAGGGAGGGAGCTGGCATGGAATAATTTTCAGGTATGAGCATTGTTTTTTTTCGCGGGGGCGGGGAGAAGGGGGGTGCGGCCCGCGAGTCTACCCATAGTCGGCTGTGCGGCCCGCGGCCCTCTGGAGGTTGGTGACCCCTGGGCTAGAGGATACAGCCGTGCCATTATCCTAGCCCCCTTAAGGCCAGCCTCCGGTGTATCCCATTCCTCTTGAATCATTTCCTTGAACACTCTATGCATCGGGAACGCCCTCTGTGATTTCCTGATCGCTTGCAATAAGGGATCCTCTAGAGCAGCATCCTCTGCTGGACCTGAGGCTGGCACATTCAAAGCTTTTAGGGTTTCCGCAATCAAGGCCGACAGCTCCTCTCTCCGGAATACTCTCACGATCCTCGCCTGGTCCTCTGGCTCCACTATCTCACTTTCCTCCAAATCTTGTTCCATATCTGACTCCTCTAAAAGGTCGGACTGCTCCTCTAAGTCCTGTTCAGCTCTGTCCCCCTGCAGCTTAGCTCTCTTGCCAGCGCTACTACCTGTGGTTTCATCTAACGCAGCCCCCGGCCTCTTTGCCCCCCCCCCGGCTCTCCGCCTCCAGGGGCCCAGCTCCTCCGCTAGCAGACCCCCCCCCCCCAAAAGCCTGCTGCAGCAATGCCAGGAACTATTGTGAAAAGATTGTCCCCAGCCCCCACTGCAGTGGGGCTTGAGGCAAGGGACCATCTGGAGCCGCCGATGGCACCGGTAGGGGCTCCTGAACTCTCTCTGGGGCCACCGGAGAGTCCTTTCCCAATGCAACCTCCTCAACTTCAGATTCTCCCTTTTGTGCCATGTCCTCAATGGAAGCTTCGAGGGCACAGTCTCTGCAAATTCCCGCTTCAGCGACTGTCCCTCTCCGCACCCCACACAAGAGACACCTAGCCTGTTGAGGCATAAGTCCGCTCTACAGCGCAGAGTCCTGCTAGAGCCCAAACTCCTGCTCAACACCTCAAGGCCTTCTCACTTCCTCTCGAATTCTTTTCTTTTTTTTTTTATATATCCACAAAACCAACAACTGTACTAGTCATGGCCTAAAAGAGCCCCCCCCCGGGAAGCCCGCCACGTGGCAAGCCCGAAGCCTCTGTTTCCCGTGCAAATCTTGCGGTCCGCTCTCCTAGCAAAAAAGGACACCTGCCCGCTTTAAAATCCACGGCAGACTTAAAACCGCCACCTCTTACCATCCCTGGCTCTTACCGCAAAGGCGCCGGTGAAAACAAAGTGGGCACGCTACCTCCTACGCAGGAAGACTCCAGCTCCGTTCCTTGGCGGCCGCAGCCGCCGGGCCTATCACCTCTGCTCACGCTGCCGCATCTCGTGGCTTCCCGAGGCGCGCAGCAACTGTGCAGCTCCTCCACGGCCTCTTACCCACCTCGGGGGAAAGGAAGCCGGAGACCCCTGCACAACTCCCTCACTCTAATCTGCTAGTGCTTGATCGCTACAGAGAGGGGGAGAAGGGGGGCAGCTCTCTGCACTTCTTACCCAACCGGCAAGAATAACTTCAATTTAAAGGGGTACTGACCCTTTTTTAAATTTCCTTTTTTTTTTTCCTTCAAATAAAATTTACTTCCTTATAGTACAACTATGAACTAGAAAACCCTAGCTGCTGCCTTAATTGTTGCTCCAGTGAGTCTCGGACCTCTGGACTCGCACCTCCTTCCGCTGCCTGGAGACTGAGAAAAACTGATTCAAGGAGGCGGTCCCTGGACTACTTATACTAGGGTCACCAAAAGAGTGACATGCTCAGTCTCCAAGCTGCGGGAGGACGTACACAACTCCAATGGTCTGGGACTAGACTGGAGGGACGATCAGGAATTAGTGCTGATTTGCCCTACCATTCGAAAGTGTGCTGGTTATCACAAGGACAGGTTTTAGTCAAAGTTTTGTATTTGCGTGAACAAATAATCCAAGTTTTTGAGGAAAGGAATGAACACCGAATTATCATTCAAGGAGTTTCATAGCAATGTTGCTTTTCTGTGTGATATAAGGACAAAGCAAAATAACTTGAATGTTTCATTGCAAGGTAACACCAAGTCTATATATGATATGTGGCGAGAAATAAAAATATCCAGAAAAAAATTAACATTTCTTAAATCACTTCTTGGCCGAAATGAGCTTCCTGAAGAGCACTTCTCTCACCTAGTAAAAATGATTAATGAAGAAAAATATTCTTTTGAACGTTTCAAACAATATGAATCTGTTATAGACTCGCTAATCAAGGAATACAATGAAAGGTTCAGAGATTTTGAGAAGCATGACATGACCCTCAAATTGGCTTTTCAACCTCACTTAGTTGATGTATCTGAGGCCCCAGAGAAGCTGCAGATGGAGTTAATTGAGCTCTCAGAAGATTATATTCTGACGTCGCTGTTTGACAGCAAAAAAGATCCCATTCAAATATGGAAAAATGCCATTGAATATCCTCACCTCAGGGAACACGCACGACGCTTGCTCTCCTGCTTCTCAACAACATATCGCTGCGAATCTACATTCTCCTACTTAACACAAATTAAGACATCCTTAAGATCACAAATTACAGATGAACATCTAGACCACCAGTTAAGACTACATGCATTCACGCTGCAGCCTGATATATCACTGCTTTCTCGCAAAAAAACAATCTCAGAAGAGTCACTGAAAGGTAAGCAGCTAGCTTAGTTGTTTAAAAAAATATATATATTATATATATATATATATATATATATATATATATATATATATATTTATATTTGTCTTGAAACATTGTTAGTATGCACTCTGCCGTATGGCAGTATAAGATACTTGAAAGGGTTAATTCTGTATAAAAGCTAAATTAGTATTAAATTATTTGCATTTTGCAGTAAATTTGGTTGTTTGTTTGTTTTGTTTTTTTGGGGGGGGGGGTTAGAATGTGGCCTTCTTGGAAGGATGTTAGTGCTCATGCGGCCTTCAAATGAGAAAAGGTTCCCCACCACTGCCCTAACCGCTCCCTAGAGTCCTGGCCAGCACTAGCACTAGTTGGAAAAGGCACCCACCTAGGGCAGTACAATATTGGGGGCAGAAGCAGGTCAGCCTAGAGCAGACACGGACATAAAAGATCAATCCTTCTTCTCCAATCCTTGTAATGTTGTATCAAGCAAGCTTTGGGGAAAGCACATGTTGCTGCAGAGATTTTTCCAGGTGCTTGTTCCTTTAAAAGGCTGATGGAGCCACAAAAGAAACAAGTAGTACGTGCAGCAGTGAATACGGTATGAAGTATTTCAAGTCATTCCTAGAGGGTCTCTATTTTTAGAAAGGTAATTTTGTGACTCAATACAAATTCTCTGCCTGAGAGATGTTAAGAAAGAGGGCTATTATTTTTATTAAGTAGCATTTTCTGATGCTTTGATTACTGATTTATTTTTGTAGCTGTTTGCAGATTTTTTTTCTATTCTTAGGCAAAGCTTTACTGTTATTTTTTTCTCCTGTCGCTGTACTGCTGAGGTAATAGATCTCTCCGTTGACACCCTAACTCCCATTCAGCCCATATGAGCAATCTTGCTATATGGGGCAACTCGCCAATTAACTTCATTTCATTTATTAAAATTTGATATACCACTCTTGGAAAAATAATGTCTTGTTGATACAGATCGAAAAAAAAGTTTGATATTGGCTGGAGGGGAAAAACGGGAAGTAAACAGGAGCTAAAAGGAACTTTGATTAAGTAATTTTACAAAAGGGAGCACATTAGATTAAACTACTAAAATCCGATATGTCTGAGGTGTGTAAAGTGTTAAGAAACTGCTCCATACCCAGAAAATGAGCAAACAAGCAGGACTACACACAGAGAATCAGAACAGAGGTGTTAGATCTCACATTATAAAAGCTAACTGCTTTTTGTCTTGAAGGACAACAGAGGAAAGTTAGGGACTTTAAAACCTGTTAAAGTAAATGAGAGAGACCTACCAAAGCTCCAACTACTGAACTATGGCTAGGAAAAATCATGTCGCCAAAGCTTTGCCCCCACTACAGCTTCTGCCTTTGTCCAGACGGACAACACGATACTCAGGCAAGGGACTGGTTTCGTGTGTAAGATAGATGCCTGCAAGCTGAATCCCTCATGAAACAAGTGAAGGAACTGAGAGAAGAGGTGACAAGGCCGAGAAGCATCAGAGACAGCAAGAAGTACATTGATGAGATTCTTCTTGAGGTGTCCAAGCTTGCCAAAGATGAAGTATAGAAAGAAGAAAGATCAGGAGTGTTGCCTGCAGTTTCACATGCTGTGGAGAGTGGGAACAGCTGGTGCTGGAGAGCCGGCCCGTGCGGGGCAGTCACTGCTGACGTCATTTTGAGGCTCCATAAAAGATCTATGCACGGAGCTGTTTCTTGGGAGTGTTGCCTGCAGTTTCACATGGTGTGTTGAGTGGAGAGTGAGAACAGCTGGTGCTGGAGAGCCGGCCCGTGCGGGGCAGTCACTACTGATGTCATTTTGAGGCTCCATAAAAGATCTATGCACGGAGCTGTTTCTTGGGAGTGTTGCCTGCAGTTTCACATGGTGTGTTGAGTGGAGAGTGAGAACAGCTGGTGCTGGAGAGCGCTGGCCCGTGCGGGGCAGTCACTACTGATGTCATTTTGAAGCCCCTTAATATATCCAGAGTGCTTTACGGCACTTGTCCGTCGGTGCTTGTTGGGGCATTTTCTAAGGTCTTTCAGCAAGGCCCTAGTCAATGGCTCAAAGGGAGCCTCTGCCAAGGCCGAGAGGACCAAGTAAAAATTTCCAAGATGGAACCACAACCCGCAAGGGTGGCCGAACCACCTTCAAGAAACGCAATGCATCTGGATGTGCCAACAAGCTGTGCCCCTGCACATGTCCACTGTAACACAATACTGCTGCCACCTGAACCTTCAGCGAATTCAAGACCAGTCCTTTCTCCAGTTCGGACTGTAAAAACGCTACAATATCTGCCACCAAAGTCGCAAAGGCTTGCAGCCCCTTGTCTGAGTACCAGGCTTCAAAAATCCACCAAATTCTGGGGGGCGGAGCCTATCTCCGGGCAAGATGGACGTGTAAGAGCTTTGCTCCAAAAGGGTAATGGTCAAGAATCCTGACTTCTACAGCCTATTTTGGATGTGTCTGGCCCCAAACCGACGCGTCTGGATTACCAAGGAACTCAAAACGCCAGTGCAAAGAGAACCAAAATGGAAACTCTCTCACCTCACAAAATGACAGTCATCCGAGATTGTCCTGAGGCCTTGCAGGAACTTCTTGCTGAAATCTGTGCTGTTAAAGACATGGTTAAATCAAATGGAGACTCGCTGAACACAATGCAGGAAGATATTAATGCCTTGAAAAACAGCTTGGAGTAAATAACAGTGAGATTGGAAAAGGTGGAGAACGTGGTGGCAACACATGGGGAGCGGTTCAGGGCCATTGAGAAGCAAGCAAAGCTGATCCGGTCACTGCAAAGAGAGTTGGAAGATGGTAACAACTGTGCACGAAGAAATAAAGCACAGTTACTTACCTGTAACAGGTGATCTCTGGGAAGAGCAGGAATAAGTCTTCACATATGGGTAACGTCGGTACCGACGGAGTCTGCGCGGGAAAGCTCCCCAGCGTCCAGTAAGAAAGCTTTTGGGAGCATGCCACAGCGCCTGCGCGCTGCCTTCCCACCTTTCATAACCGCCTCTCTCCAGTTCGAGTTTTAAAGCTGAGACAAAGAGAAAGAGAGGAAAGGAAAGATAGATAGAGAGATACAACTCCTAGGGGAGGTGGGTGGGTTGTGAAGACTTATTCCTGCTGTTCCCAGAGATCACCTGTTACAGGTAAGTAACTGTGCTATCTCCAGAAACGAGCAGGAATGAGTCTTCACATATGGGGACTCCCCAGCTAGAGATGCCAGGGAGATCTCCAAAGTTGTGAGTCCCTGAGAAGGGCTCTACCTCACCCCATGGATCTCGGGAATCCAACCAGGGATGGGGGGTAGGAGTTGATTAGGTATGGAACAGGTGTTTGAGAACAGCCTGACCAAACAAGGCATCACGGCGGGAGTCCTTGTCCAAGCAGTAATGGGCTGTAAAGGTATGAACCGAGGCCCAGGTGGCCGCTCGACAGATTTGGTCGATGGACACAGAGTTTAGATGAGCCATAGAGGCTGCCATGGCCCTCACATTGTGAGCTGTGACATGGCCCTCCAGAGAAAGGTTCTTACTCTGGTAGGCGAAGGAAATACACTGAGCAATCCAATTGGACAGAGTTCTCTTAGAGACTGGAAGTCCTAAATGAGAGGGATCAAAAGCAACAAAGAGTTGAGAGGACTTTCTATGTTGCTGTGTCCTTTGTAAGTAAAAAGCAAGCGCTCTTTTACAATCCAGGGTATGGAGATTCCTCTCTGCAATTGATGCATGAGGTCCTGGAAAAAGAGACAGGTAAATATACCTCCTGATTTAGATGAAAAGGTGAAACCACTTTAGGCATAAAGTGTGGATTGGTCCTGAGGACTACCTTGTCATGATGGAACCTTGTATAAGGAGGATTAGCCACCAAGGCTTGCAGCTCACTGATGCGGCGAGCTGAAGTGACTGCAATGAGAAAAATAACCTTCCAGGAAAGAAATTTCAAGGAGGTAGTGGCTAAGGGTTCAAAGGGGGCTTCATAAGCTGGCCAAGAACCAGTTTCAAGTCCCATGCCACTGGAGGTGGTCTAATGGGAGGTTTAGTCAAAAGAAGGCCTCTCATGAATCTTGCTATAAGAGGATGAGAGGAAATAGGCTGTCCATTGAGAGGCTTAAGGGATGCTGCAATAGCACTCAAATGGACTCTTACTGAATTCGTTTTAAGGCCTGTATGGGATAAATGCAGCAAATACTCTAGTAAAGAATTCAGAGGTATTGCAAGAGGGTTAAGACCCTTCTCTGCACACCAAATGGTAAACCTCTTCCACTTAAAAGCATAGGAACGTCTGGTGGAAGGCTTTCTGGAAGCATGAAGGATATCTTTCACTTGCTGAGAAAGATGCAAATCTTGAAGGTCTAGGCCTTCAGCAACCAGGCCCTGAGATGAAGAGACTGGGGTTGGGTGCAACAACGTTCCCTCCTCCTGGGATAGGAGGTCTGGAGCAGATCCCAAGTCCAGGGAGGGAGCTTGAGAGAGATGCAGAAGTAGAGGGTACCACACTTGGAGTGGCCAACGAGGTGCTATGAGGATCATAGACCCCCTGTCTCTCTAAGGCTTGAACAGTGTCTTGGGAATTAGGGGAATGGGTGGAAAGGCATAGAGGAAGTCTTGCCCCCAATGAAGGAGGAAGGCATCCCTGGCCTGAACTCCCTGACACGGAATCCTGGAACAGAACCGAGGAAGTTTGGCATTCCACGGACTTGCAAACAGGTCTATGTCTGGGGTTCCCCAAATTTGAAAGATCCTGGTTATCTGGTCCCCATGGAGGGACCATTCGTGTGGAAGCAGAACTCGACTGAGTCTGTCTGCCCAAGAGTTTTGAACCCCTGGAAGATACACTGCCATGAGATGAATTTGATGCTCTCTGGCGAAGGCCCACAATCTCAGAGCTTCATTGCAAACAACAGAGAGCCAGTCCCCCCCTGCTTGTTCACGTAGAACATGGCTACTTGGTTGTCCGTGTGGATGAGGACTGTCTTGTAGCTGAGCAGGGTGTGGAAGACTCTGAGAGCTAGAAAAATTGCCCTGAGCTCTAAGAGGTTGATATGTAGAGATGTCTCCTGTGGACACCAGATGCCTTGGGTGGAGAGATCTTGTAAATGAGCCCCCCAACCCCTTGGGGAGGCATCTGTTGTGAGGTTGCTTGGGGTAACACCTGTTGAAAGGGGGACCCCAGCAACAGATTTTGGGTGGACTTCCACCACTGGAGAAAGCAAAAAAGGCGACTGGAAGTTGCTATTTTGTCTGACAGGCACCCTGATGCCTGGGTCCATTGGGTGGACAAAGTCCATTGAGCTGCCCTCATGTGAAGGCGAGCATAAGGGACCACATGCACAGTGGATGCCATGTGGCCTAACAGTTGTAACATCTCTCGAGCAGTTAAATGGGACTTTAACTGAATCTGGGAGGCTAACTGCACCAAGCGTAGGCAACGGGCCTGGGGAAAATAGGCCCTTGCAGTGGTGGTATCCAGTAAGGCGCTATGAACTCCAGAGATTGAGTAGGGGTGAGATGGAATTTTGGGATGTTTATTATAAGTCCCAGATATTGAAGGATACGGCTTGTGCAGGCCAGGGAAGCCTGGGCTTCTGACTGGGATGGAGCTCGGATGAGCCAGTCGTCTAGATATGGGAATACAAATATTCCTAGAGTGCGCAGAAATGCAGCTACTACTGCCATGCATTTTGTGAACACCCTTGGGGCAGAGGCCAGACCGAAGGGAAGCACTCTGTATTGATAGTGCTTTCCTTGAAAAAGGAACCGAAGGAACCTTCTGTGTGTTGGATGGATGAGGACATGGGTGTACGCATCCTTGAGATCTAGAGAACAAAGCCAGTCCTGACTCTGGAGGTATGGAAGGAGAGTACCGAGAGAAGTCATCTTGAATTTCTCCTTGCATAGAAACTTGTTCAATTCTCTGAGATCTAAAATGGATCTGTAGCCCCCTGTTTTCTTTGGGATGAGAAAGTAGGGGGAGTAGAACCCTGAGCCCTGTTGAAGGAGGGGTACTTCTTCTATTGCCCCTTGGGCAAGAAGGGTAGCAATCTCCTGACCCAGAAGGTCGAGGAGAGATGTTGGAGAATTGAACTGTCTCACCATGGTGTGAGGGGGAAGGTTTAAGAAATGAAGCTTGTACCCTTCCCTTATGATGGAGAGGGTCCATTGCTCTGCTGTGATTTGTTCCCATCTGGGAGCAAAGTGAGCTAACCTTCCTGGAATAGTGAGAGGCTCTGGATGTTCTAGAGCCAGAAAGGCTAAGTTCTCTAGTTGTAAGTCAAAGGCCCTGAGGAGGCTGAGGCTGTTGGGCCGTAGTAGTCCTAGCAGCCTTAGGCTTGGCCTGTTTCGGTTGTTGCTGTCTCTTTGTAGCAAAACGACCTGCAGAAGATGCCTGCTGACCATAAGCAGAATAATATTTCCATTTTTTGGGGAAAAATCCCTTTTTGAACAACCTTTTCTTAAAAGGAGCAGAAGTAGACTTTGAAAGTCTATCTAAAGCAGAATTTTCAGCATCCATCTGGGTGGCCTTTGCTTGCCAATCTTTGCCAAAAAGGTTTTCACCTGTACAAGGAAGGTTTCCTAGTCCATCCTGAACCCAGGGTTCCAAATCAGAAGCTTGTAACCAAGCAACTCTGCGTGCACCTATGGCAATAGCCGAGGCTCTGCTGGCACCTTCAAAAGAGTCAAAGGCGGCACGGTTGGAAAACTTGGAAATATCCTGGGCATGTTTAAGCCAGGTGAGAAACTCTTCCCTTTTATCTTCTGAAATAAAAGGAGACAAAGTTTGCAGATGATCTGTAACTTCTTTTAGAAACATCCCCATATAGAGACTATAGGAGTTGATTCTGGCAACAAGCATATTGGCCTGGAAAATTCTCCTGCCAAAGGCATCTAAGGTTCTGCATTCTCTTCCTGGAGGAGTAGAAGAGTGCCTTTTTGTACTCTTGATCTTTTTCATAGCAGACTCCACCACAATAGAGTGGTGAGGAAGCCGAGTCTTATGAAAGCCAGGACAAGGAGGAACACGATACATGGTGTCCAACCTACAAGAATGAGGGGAGGTGGTGAGAGGAGCCTCCCATATGCCCAACATGTGATCATAAAGAATCTCATGTATTGGTAAAGTGGCTGCCTCTTTAGGAGCCTTAGGATATAGTAAAATATCTATTTTTTTGGCTCTAGGCTCTGTCTCAGGGTCCACTGAGATGGAAAGGACCCTGGCCACTTCCCTAATGAAGTCTTGAAAAGACAAGTCTTCTGGAGGAGACATTCTCCTTTTTGGAGAAGAGGGCTCCTGAGGAAGGATCACCGATGCTTCGATAGAGGCCTCTGATTCATCAGAGTCTTCAGAGAAATCGAAGTATCGTCTGTCTGGATGCTCCTGCAGAGCCCGATACGCGTACCGGGTGGTATCGACATCTGGAGCGATCGGTACCGATTCGGTACCGATGGGCATCACAGAACAGTGTACCGCTGCAGTCGACACCGAAGCCGATGTCGATGCAATCGGTACCGGCATCGGAACCGATATCGGTGCAGGTGCCGGATTCGGTACCGACAACGGAGTTTGTTGTGGTACCGAAGGCGTCGCAGCTTGTATGAATGCCGTGATGGCACGCTGCATGGTCAGAATATTCTGATCCATCGACGCCACCAATGTCTGGATGTCGGTACCAGTGGGAACCACCGGTACCCCAGAACATGGCAACAGGTGATCGGTCGAGGCCGAGCCATCGATGTCAACCTGTGACCCCATAGATAAAGCTTTGGAAGCCGGAGGCTCCCGCCGGGGTAATTTTGCCGGTGCGGATTCCTCGAGATCTACTCTTCGAGGACCGGCTGGACTTAAGTTTGGTTACCTGAGATCCATGGGAGGAAGAAGCAGCCCTGGACGACGTCGATGCCACCGAAGCTGCATCAGAGGGAAACAGGGTACTGAGCTTGGCTGCTCGATTCTGTAGACCCCTTTTAGACATCATGGAACAGGACTCACAATCCGTAATGGAATGGTCAGGACCTAAACATTTTAGACACCAGTCATGGGTGTCGGTGACAGAAATAGTGCCGCTGCACTTCGTGCACTTTTTAAACCCGGAGGCGGGCTTTTCCATGAGGAAAAATTTTCGTAGGCCTAAGGCCACAGAAAGAAAAAATGCACTGAAGTGAAAACAGTAGTTTTTTTTGTTTTAGAAGAAAGAAAGAAAAGACCGGCGGTACCAGTCCGGCGTCGAGAAGGCAGACACGTGACCAAAGAAATATAAGAAAATAAGAAATTCTTCAGCGGTGACAGGAACACGACCTGCTGGCTCCGCGGAAAAGAAGAACTGGAGAGAGGCGGTTAGGAAAGGTGGGAAGGCAGCGCGCAGGCGCTGTGGGATGCTCCCAAAAGCTTTCTTACTAGACGGGTGTGCTGAAAGTGAAGTTTGCCATGCCTTTTGAGATTGAGCGCGCCCACTGAGTGCCTACTCAGTCCGTGGTTTCAAGCAAACGTCCACGCCCAGTCATCTTTTCTTTTTTTTTTTTTCTTTCTATTTATGCAATTTTACAATTTAAACATCAATCAATAATGTTTACAGCAAAGATGAGTACTTGTGAAAATACAAAAGAAACACTCTCATTAACTAAATAACAACAAGAGACATCTTTAGTCCCCAGCAACGGGGAAATGGTAGCAAAACAACTGAAGGCAGGAAAAACCCACAGATTAACGAGAATAAATCTAAGGATTAAGATGGCTACGAGAGATTAGGATCAGTACTTATCTACAGATGGTAACCTTAAGAAGGCACAGTCGTAGTAATATGCGAGCTAATAAATGACGACAAATCTCCAGGCTGGAAAAAGACATATTTCTGAGACTTGAAAAATACAATACATTTGCATGGAAATCTGAGCACGAAAGAGGCCCCCAACTGAACAACACCAGGTTTTAACAAGAGAAAAGCTTTATGACGTTTCTGGGTTTCCTTGGAAATATCCGGGAAAACAGAAATCTTTTTCCCCATAAACAAATTTACTCTCTTCTTATAAGACAACTTAAGGAGCCAATCCCTATCTGATGAAAGGGCAAGAGATACCAATAATGTGGAAGTTCTTATCTCACCATCCCCAGACGAACTAAGCATAGCAGAGACATTAAAATCAAAGTCCACAGATCCTTGCACAATCTGGCCCTCTCTTTTACCCGAAGGTAAATAGAAAACTCTCTGCACAGGAGGAATTAATTCTGTAGGGACCGCCAAAGTTTCAAGAAGATATTTCTTAAATAGTTCTAATGGTGCTACATCCGGAACCACAGGAAAATTTAATAGCCTGAGATTAGAAGCCCTCGTAGCATTTTCCAGAGTCTCCAACTTCATTTTCAATATTTGATTATCCTTCATTAGGGAAGACGTTAAGTCAGAAACTTGGGTAAGCTTCTGATTGGAAACAACGGCACTGTTCTTAAACTCCACAAAGTCAGTAGATAACAGCAGCATATCCCCCTCAAGTTTGGAGACAGAGGAAGACGAGGAAGTCAGTTGTTGGAATACAGCTTGTGAAAGCTGGCTAATCGCTTCCCAAATATTGTCCAGAGTTACCACAGTCGGTCGAACCAGCGAAAAAGAAAATGGAGGCCCAGTCGGAGTGGAACTTTCATGCGCTGAAACAACATCATTCATCAGACCAACTTCCGTGCTCACCTCGATAGAAGTCGTGGCTCCGGGCACACAGGCAGCCGTCTCAGCAGCCGACAATTGCACTCCAGAGTTTCTGCTCAGCGCGCCCCGCGTCTGGTCCTTACCCACTTCCGACTCCGGAGGGGGAAGGAGACCACGTGCTAGGGAGATCCCCGAAGATCCAGGAGCCACAGGAGGTGAGCGACCATCTGGGGAGACACACAAATCGTGGGCGGAAGACGCTGCACTTTCCTCCAGCGGCGAAATCAAGCCCGCTCTGATCTCCCCAATCTGATCCGCACTGAGCTTGACAAATTTGTCCATCGGACCCGCAGCAACAGCCGGCGACTCCGCGGGGGGAGCTTTAGGCTTTCCCTTACGTTTCGGCATAAGCTCAGATCCTCTCGGGCGCCATCTTAGAATAAACCACTCCCCCCATGACTAAACCCACGCCCAGTCATCTTAAAAGTTCTGCAATTTCAAAAAGTCACATAAATAATGGAAGCAGCCAAAATGCATTCTCCCTTGGAGTATCAGGGGCACAAACTCCTCTTTTTCCCTGACTTTGCGAAGGCGATGGTAGACCGGAGGAAAAGCTTCTTGGCGCTACGCCCACGATTATCGCATCTGCAGGCCCGTTTCGGGCTGCTTTATCCTGTCCGCATGAGAGTCACGCTACACAACCAGACCAGGACTTTTGATGATCATGGGGAGTTGCACGCGTTTTTGGAAGACAAAGAGTTGGTATTGATGCGGTGAAAACCTGCCTAGCAATCAGTGGTGGACATAAGTTTTGCAGAGGTTTTCCAATGTGGATGCTTTTTTATGTGGATGTTTTGACTGGTCTGAGGTTGTGAAGTTGCGATTTAATTCATGCAGAGTTGATATTCAATGTGGCCTTCTCAGGGCAACTCCAGGGTATTGCTCTGGTCACATTGTCCCTCTGTTTCTTCTTTTGTGTTTTGTGTTGTGTGTGGTGGTTTGGTGGGCATTGTGGCACTGTAATGGTGGAACGGCCCTTGCCTATCTACATGTGGCCTACAGCGTTCATACAATGTATTGGTAAGGGTGGTTTTGCTCAAGTGCTTTAGAGCCTTGGGTTTGGGGACACTATTATAGGGGTGAGTTGTGCTCAGTATAAGAAGCTCTAAGCGGCAGAGGAGTTGCATCGATTTAGTTAGTTACACCCTCCGTGCCTGTCTTGTCCCTTTGGGCTCACCCGCTAAGTTCAGAGATAGTTATAGTCCCCCAGGGTTTTGGTGGATTTTGATATTTAAAATTATTTGTTTTACTTTTGAGCGATCTTCTATAAGGGCTATGGCT
The DNA here is from genome assembly GCA_033557465.1 of Ichthyophis bannanicus. NCBI lineage: Eukaryota > Metazoa > Chordata > Amphibia > Gymnophiona > Ichthyophiidae > Ichthyophis > Ichthyophis bannanicus. The sequence continues at coordinate 515,668,991 of CM066032.1, read as the reverse complement.
AAAAGTTGTTTTTTCTGCTTGTGTTTTTTCCCCTCGGGCTATTAATGTAGCCATTATTCTGAATGCTTTTAGGGTGTGGATTAACAATGTAAAATCATATGTTACAACCTGGTATGCTTCTGCGACATTTGTCTATCACAATGTGCTATATTGTCAATATGTCTTCCTTTAAGATAATGCTCTTAACATTCAGTGAGACTAATAATCCCATTAAGAGGAAAAAAATATTTTTATATGGGCGCAAAGAAAGTGCCGACATCCTATTTCTGCAAGAGACACATTTGAATGTGAAGGAGTCTTTAAAATTAGATATGAAACCCTTTTCACTAGTGGCTTTTTCAGCTGCCAATCATAAAAAACGGGGTAGCCATTCTAGTAAGGAAATCCTTATCCCCCACTTTACTACAAACCAGATCTGATACTGAAGGGCTGGTCGCAATAGTTATTAAGTTAAGATCTACTGAACTAGCCCTAATCAATATCTATGCTCCTAACATAGATCGCCCTACTTTTTTTTAGTTCTATTGCGCCTTTAGCGGAAGTGTCTAGATATCAGACTATTGTGGGGGGAGAATTCAACCTCGTGCTAGACCCATTGTTAGATAGGAGTCCAGTCAGAACCAATAAGGTCCCCAAAGCACACCCTGTTCTTTTGTCTCTAATACAAGATTTAGGCCTGGTAGACATATGGCAGTTGCAACATCCTGTTGACAAAGAGTACACTTTCTTCTCTCCCCTCATAACTCGTTATCATGTATAGGCTTTTTCCTAGTCTCTAAAGGACTATGTTCTAGAATTAGTGAGTCCAATATTCATGCCGCTCATATTTCTGACCATGCCGCAATCTCATTCTCCCTATTGGACTTAACAAGCTGCCCATCTCACTCAGGCTGGCATAATGACAGACCTTTTCTTGGCAGGCAGGAGTTCCGAGAGACCATCCTGATGGCTATAGAGGAGTATTTTCAGTTTAATTTACCTCAGGACACCTCGGGTTGGGCGTGGTGGGAAGGATTCAAAGCTAATATGTGGGCCACCATAATCAGTTTTGCTATACGACAGGCCAAGCAACGTAAAGCAGAACTTGAAGCTTTGGATAAGCATATTAAAGCAGGGGAACACATCATAGGTCAGAAAACCGATCCTAACATTCTGATACAGTTACAGTGTCTTAGATTTAGATACAACTTGATTTTGACTACTGAGGCTTCACAGAACATTAAAGTGCAGAAAGGGCAGTATTATTTGGAAGGTAACAGGGTCGGACGGTTATTAGCTAACTCGTTAAAAGGTCACAAGGAAGTTTCTCGCATTGCTGCTTTGAGAGATCCTCAGGGGCAACAATTGATTGTCAAGGACTCTGAAATTGCAGAAACCTTTCGCCAATTTTATGCTCAGCTATGCTCCCCAGAGATAGAATTTTCCGAGGAAGGTTTTGATAAATTACTGGCCAATATACAGAGACCAGTGTTGGATCAGGAAACAGCTGCAGGTCTAGAGAGGCAGATCACGGTCATGGAAATTATCCAGGTTATTGACTCTATGCAAGTGGGCAAAGCTACCGGACCAGATGGCCTTCCGGTTGAATTCTATAAAACCTTTTCCAAAGTGCTGGGACCATATCTTCAACATTATTATAGGCTTCTTTTAGAAACAGATGCCCAGACTGGAGCGTTCGCCTCTGCGAATATCATTGTTCTTGAAAAACCTGGGTGAGATCCTCAGATGGTTAGTAATTACCGCCCAATTTCATTACTAAATGCAGATTATAAAATACAGCTCTACAGCTGACAATGCCAGAGTGTTCTGTCATGTTTTGGAAGGTGCAGAAGGAGCAGAGGGCCCACTGGCCCGTTAAATGCAGACAAAACGTTTGATCGACTGGAGTGCCCTTTCTTATTGCAGTCTTGAAATGGTTTGGTTTTGGTGAGGGTTTCCTTAAATTAATTAAATGTATGTATGCGAGACCAAGTGCTAATATTTCTGTGAATGCGACTCAGTCTAAAGACTTTTTCTAAGTGTGTGGCACCCATCAGGGTTGCCCCCTTTCGCCTATCTTTTTCAATCTGGCCTTGGAACCTTTGGCCTTATTGTTAAGACAAAGCTCTGCGGTTAAAGGTGTGTCCATAGCGGACATAGAAATTAAACTTTCTGCTTACGCTGATGATCTACTGCTGTTCACCACACCCAGTTCTATTCCGGTTGTCCTAGAGTTGATGGACCAATACTCAGGTTCATCAGGCTATAAAAATTAATTGGTCAAAGTCTGTAGCGTTCCCTTTAAACTCTCGAGTTTGTAGGGCGGATTTGGAAGATTATCCTTTTGTGTGGGAATCCAAAATGTTGAAATACCTAGGAGTTCACTATTGTCATTCCACTTAGTGAAACTCTGCAATATAATGAAGGGGCGCTCCTTTCCACGTTACGAAATGTGACTGTGACATGGTCGCCGGTCTATCTTTCTTGGTGGGGTCGTCTTAAAGCGATAAAAATGACTATCACTCCTTAGGGAACTATGTGTTAGAAATGTTGCCAGCTTTCCTTTCGGGTAAAACATCGTCAAGTTAAAAGGACTCTTGTCCAATTTCTATGGAAAAATAAACCGCCTAGAATTGCTCTCAGGAAGCTTAAATCTAAAAAAGAAGAGGGGGGGGGTGAACTTTCCTGATTTTCAGGCCTATCACTGTGCTTTTTTTGTTTAAAAAAAAGGGTTCAAATGGGTGGAAGGGGATAAGTGTATTGATTTGGAAGAGAAATTGATAGCTCCATTCCCCTTGAGCCTCCTCCCTGGCATGGTGTCTTCTGGGAGGCTGAAGTTTCACAGGGTCATAACAGACACCCAAAGGGCTTTCTAGCAGTTAGCGAGTGTAATTCCCAGGGAGGAATGTTTATCAAAACTTATCCCCATCTGATACAGTCCCTTTTTAAAAATTCATCAAAGTCCGTTTGCATGGAAACAATGGTTTAGCAGGGGCATTTGGTCTATAGGTCAATTGATATTGGAAGGCAGGTGGAAACCCTTTGTATGTTTACAGCGTGAGTTTGACCTTCCTAAAACCTTATACATTCAGTAGATTCAGCTGAGACATTGTATAGAGAAATCCCTTATTGATATGAAATCTCTACCTGAAGAATGGGGGCTACTGAATATCATAGGTTCAGCCTAACAGGCTTCAGGGGTGGCTTCTTACTACTATAAATCGGTTGCCCATCACCCCACCCCTCAGTCCATTGGTGCTCAACGGATATGGGAACATGACACTGGGGAGACTCTTTCTCCGGAAGCATGGGTGAAATTCTGGAGTAAGCTAATTAGTCTCTCTCAGTCTGCTTCTATCTCCCAAGCTCTATATTACTTTTGCACATAGAGCTCATTTTACCCAATAAAGGTTTCCAAGTGGGATAAATCAGTTGGAAATGAATGTTGGTCTTGTCAGAGTGATGTTGGCACTTTAAAACATGTGGTATATGACTGCCCTAATATTCAGTCCTATTGGATTTCGATTTGGAACTGAATCCAAGAGGTCTTGGGATTCAGGGTCACTCTCTCTTGATCTATTATAGTTTTCCAGTCAACAACTGGCATCTCGTCGTTACAGAGGGATTGTCATTTCTTATTTGACTTCATGATGGGAGTGGCACTGCATCTCGTTATTACCAACTGGAAACATATGGCAGATCTCAACTGGCACGAATGGTGGAATGGTTTATGCTTATGTTGTAAATATGAACAAATGCCACGTTATGGTACAACTTCCATGCCCTCTACCTTGCTTAAGTGGAAACCCCTACATAATTATATTTCAAAAGCGCGATATGGTGTAAATTAAGGGGTAATTAGCTAATCAACCATGCCTCCACATGGTAGAAGGTTGCTTTCGTTATGTCATAGCCCTTGTAAGCCTCTTTCTTTTCTTTTTATAGTCTCCTTTTATGATGATCGCATGGTGAAGGGAGGGTTAATGTTGGGGTAGGCTGTTAAGGCCTTTTTTTTGCTCTTATGTTTAAAGAGAAGTATCACTTTAATTGTAAGTTTTTGGTTTTTTGTTGTAATTTGTCTGAAAGCGTAACTAAAGTAGTAAAAATAAAATCCACCAAATCCTGACATAAGCCAAGGAGGTCGACAGCCATTGCACTTTCAACAGCGTCGACGCTACCGCAGGAGAATAACCCCAGTGGTTAACCTCGTCCACTCAAGAGCCAAGCTAAGCGAAAAACGATCCACCTGAGGCATGAGAATGGGCCCCTGCTGAGCACGTTGAACCTGTATGAAAGCCGCCACAGATGAGCTATCAACAGTCTCACAAGATCGCCAATCCGGCCCAATGAGGATCACCTGTCCCCGCTGTGCCTCTATCCACTGCAGCAGTCTGCCGATGAACACACAGGGAGGAAACATATAAAGCAGGCCCTCACAGGGCCACCATTGCACTAGGGCATCCAGCCCCTCAGACATGTACTCTCTGCATCTGCTGAAGAACCTCTTTGCCTTGGTGTTGTCTGGGGTTGCCATCAAATCCATGACTGGCATGCCCCATCGTGCTGTAATCTCGTGGAATACTGCTATGTTCAGAGTTCACTCACCCTGATCAAGCCAACTGCCTGAACATTGTCTTTGCCTGCCACGTGGGCCATGAAGAGCGCCATCAGATTTGCTTCCACCCACAGTAGCAGAGGCTGAATCTCTGCTGCCAAGCTCGCACTGCCCATGCCGCCCTGGCAATTAATGTAGGCCACCGTGCTCGCATTGTCTGAACAAACACGCAGCACCCGGTTCTTTAGGCACGACTGGAAGACCTAGAGGGCCAGGAACACTACCCACATCTCCAGGTGGTTGATGGACTATGACTTCTCCTTTGGCATCCACACTCCTTGAGTGAATTGGTTCTCACAATGTGCTCCCCATCCTATGAGACTGGCATCGGTCATCAGCACCACCCACTCTGGTGGCTCCAGAGGAATCCCCGCTATCAAGAACGCTGTCTGTAACCATCAACTGAGTTGTGCTTTCACCTCGAGTGGAGAGATCAGCTTCCTGGATAGCGGATGGTGATGGGGGGGGGACCATCTGGAAAGGAGGGCCTGCTGCAGAGGCCTCAGAGCCCATGACCAAGCTACCAGATCTAAAGCAGCCACCATGGATTCCAAGCCTTGCATGTAATACTAAGCAGAGGATGCCATTATCCCCAGAAATCAATACATCTGATGATGCAGTTTCTAGATTCTTTCCCCCGGCAGAGAAATCCATTTCAGCTAAGGGCAAACCTATCTTCTCTGCTGGCTTAAAACTATAAATTCTAACTGTTGATTTTTGGGGAAATTACTATTATAGTGTTTAACTGTGGTTTTAGACTAAACTTGGGGGCATTTTGACTGCTTTCCTTGTATAGACTTACATCAGATATCGGTGTGTGCCCACGGTTCAGGAACAGCCTACTCGCCAAAGACACTTAGGTTCCCGCCCACCCTACCCCTCACCAAACCCACCCCAGGGGCTACATTGCCTTTATAGTGGTCACATACGTGCCATCTATCCTTTCTTACTTGAGTTAAAGTCCACAACTTCATCATTTCTTCTTCTTCTTCCTCTTCTGGGACTGCTTAACCAAACATGTGTATTCAGTGCAATAAATGCGGTACTTTCATTCCAAGACAAATCATTTGGCGCCTAGGAGCTTGTCCTATGTGCCTCAGGTCAGCTGCCATGCATGATGAATTAACTCTACAAAGGAAAGACCTAGCTGCCATGCATAAAGAAGTGACTCTACTGAGGGAGGAAATGGCTGCAATGAAACGCACCTCTTCTAGGATACAAACTGAACAAAGGCCACCACCGCTCCCACAAAGAATCAAACACCCCAGGAACAAATGGATCACAGTGGGCTCTGGAAGATTGCGACCTGTAACACAGAAACATCCTATACATCAAGAGATATCCCTGCATAATGCCTCTGCCTTGGCTAATGAGGCTCTGCCTTGGCTAATGAGGATGCTCAATCCAAAGAAAATGAAGGGCCCTTAAATGAGTCAGACAATGCCCAATCTCCTGTTAAAGCATCAAATATGAAGAAAACCTCGCCAAACAGAAAACTGCTACTACTTGGAGACTCCATCATCAGAGGCACCAACTTGGGAACACAGTTCAAAGGAGAGAAGATAGTCACGTGCCTACCAGGCTCGACAGCCAGCAGGAATACAAACCAAGTTGTTGAAGTACTTAGCGCAAAAAGTGAACACTCCAAACTTGATGTTGTTATCCACTTGGACACAAATGACCTGGCCAGAAACAGTGCCTCTACAGTCCAAAAGGACTTCCAATCTCTGGGAGAGAAACTCAACCCCCATTGTTAACACTGTTGCATTCTCAGAGGTTCTGCCTGTTCTTGGTAAGGGGACAAAAAGGCTGCATTGCATTAACAGCTTTAATACATGGCTCAGACCTTATGCAAACAAGAAGGATACAGATTTATTGGCGACTGGGGAAACAGATGGACCAACAAGAGACTATACTGTGCTGATGGACTACATCTCTGTCACAGGAAAAAGAATCTTAAGTGAAAAATTCAGGCAGTATGTGGATATGCATTTAAACTAGGAAAAGGGTGTGACGGATGTGGAAGGTCAAGACCTGCATGCCACTCCTTGCAAAAGCAGATCATCAGAAACAGTCACACTTTTAAAGCACACATGAAAAAAAAGTGGGAAGATGTGGGCAGAACAAAATCAATGCAAAATACACACAAGCCAGGTAAATGCTGGAGAGCAATGAGCACAAATGCTAGAAGCTTAGCCAACAAAGTTCCGGACCTGGAAGCCCTAATGGTGGAAATGGATTTTGGACATTTTGGCAATTACAGAAACATGGTGTAATGAATTGCATGATTGGGATATAGCCATAGCTGGCTATAATCTATTCAGAAGAGAAACAAACAGCTTGTTGTTATGGTCTTTATGTTATAATGTAAACCGCACTGATGCCGAATAGTGCGGTATATAAGAACTTGTAATAAATAAATAAATAAAATAGAGAAAATGGAAAAGGAGGAGGAGTAGCCTTGTATGTCAAAAGCAATATTAAAGCTACTGAAATGCAGGGGACATGGGGAAAAGAAGCAGCGCTCTGGATTGCGTTGGAAAGAGGAGATGGCACTGTCATCCATACTGTTGTAGTCTACAGACCTCCGACTCAAATTGAAGAGATAGATAACGAATTGATTATAGATATTGCCAAGATAGCCATAAAGGGGGAAGTGAACATTTTGGGTGACTTTAATCTACCTGATGTGGATTGGATTACTCCTTCTGCACATCCGGAAAGAAGCAAAAAAATTGTAGATGCTCTCCAAGATGCATCACTTAGACAAATGGTCATGGAACCAACCAGGGAAAGCTCAACGCTCAACGGTGATAGCGTGTCGAATGTCTGTGTGAGTGCCCCTGTGAGTAACAGCGATCATCGCACGGTGTGGTTTGAGATAAAAGCCAAGGTACAGGCCAAACATAGCAAGCTCAAAGTCCTAAAATTCAAAAAAACACTTACTTCAAAAAAATGGCCAAGTACCTAAAGGAGGAGATGACAGGGTGGAAGGAAATAAGGGAAGTGGAATTGCAATGGGCTAAACTAAAGGTGACAATAAAAGGGGCAACAGATAAATATGTAAAAAAAGTAAATAAAAACAAGAGGAGAAGGAAACCTATTTGGTTTTCCAAAGAAGTGGCTGCTCAAATAAAGGCAAAAAACACAGCTTTCACAAAATTCAAAAGCTTGCAAACAGAAGAACACAGAAATGAATACAGGATCAAACTCAAAGAATCAAAAAGAGAAATAAGGATAGCAAAATCAAAGGCTGAGGAAAAGATGGCTAAAGATGTTAAGGGTGGCGACAAAACTTTCTTCAGGTATATTCGGGAAAGGAAGAAGATCAGAGTTGGAATTGCAGGACTCAGAAGTGCTGGGAAAGGACTCGTGGAAACTGACATAGAAAAAGCGAAATTGCTAAACAAATACTTCTGCTCTGTTTTTACTAAAGAAAATCCTGGAGATGGACCAGCTGTGACTCACAAATATAAAAATGGGAATGAAGTAGATACCACACCATTCACAGAAGATGAGGTGTTGGAACAACTTGCTAAACTGAAAGTGGACAAAGCCATGGGATCAGATGGGATACATCCCAGGATACTGAAAGAGCTCAGAGAGGTTCTTGCAGGGCCGTTAAAGGATGTATTCAACAGATCCTTGGAAACAGGAGAGGTTCCTCAAGACTGGAGAATGGCTGATGTCGTACCTCTACACAAAAGTGGTGACAGGAAAGAAGTGTCAAACTACAGACCCGTGAGCCTTACCTCGGTGGCGGGAAAAGTAATGGAGGCGCTCCTGAAAGAGCGAATAGTGAACTTTCTCAAAACCAACAGGTTGCAAGATCCGAGGCAACATGGTTTTACTGAAGGATGGCCTTGCCAAACAAATCTGATTGAGTTCTTGGACTGGGTGACCAAGGAACTAGATCAGGGGCATGCGATGGATGTCATCTACCTGGATTTCAGCAAAGCCTTTAATACTATTCCTCATAGGAGGCTTGTCAACAAACTCAGTAGCTTGGGGATGGGTCCCAAGATGGTGAACTGGATTAGAAATTGGTTGACTGACAGACGACAGAAGGTGATGGTACATGGAGCTCACTCGGATGAAAGGAAGGTGATTAGCGGGGTGCCCCAGGGTTCGGTCCTGGGCCCGGCACTGTTCAATGCATTTGTGAGGGATATTGCTGAAGGACTGAATGGAAAAGTCTGTCTTTCTGCAAATGACACAAACATTTGCAACAGAGTGGACTCCCCCAAGGGAGTGGATAACATGAGGAAAGATCTACAAAAGCTGGAAGAATGGTCTAATGCTTGGCAATTACGATTTAATGCGAAAAAGTGCAGTGTCATGCACTTAGGTAGCAGAAATCCAAGGGAAATGTACGCAATAGGGGGCAAGAAATTGGTGTGCATGGTTCAGGAGAAAGACCTTGGTGTGATTATCTCTGATGATCTCAAGGTGGCAAAACAGTGGGTCAAGGCGGTGGCAAAAGCCAGGAGGATATGGGATGGATATAAAGAGGGATTACCAGCAGAAAGGAAGAGGTACTTATGCCACTGTTCAGGTCGCTGGTGAGGCCTCACTTGGAATACTGTGTTCAGTTTTGGAGACCATATCTTGCAAAAGATGTAAAAAAAGACTGGAAACTGTTCAGAGGAATGCGACCAAAATGATTTGGAGCCTGCGTAAGAAACCCTATGAGAAGAGACTTGAAGACCTAAAGAGGAAAAACTTACAGCAGATACTGACTTGGCCTCAGACCCTGTGTCCATGTGGCAACTTAAGTGGCAAACTTTAGCATTGGAGTTGGTTGCCAACAGATCCATTTTGGGGTGAACCAAATGGTGCAGAATCAACTGAAAATGCCTCCTGAATAAATTCCCACTCTCCAGGACCCAGAGAGAGTACCAACTGAGGAAGTCTGCTTCCACACTGTCCACCCCAGCAATGTGCTGAGCCGACAAGGCTAGGAGGTTATTCTCTGCTCAGGCAAACAGGAGAGCTATCTCCAGAGCTACTGAGCATGCCTCGTGCTGCCTTGCCGATTGACAGAAGCCACCACCATGGCATTGTCTGAAAATATTCAAACCACCCAGGCCTCAAACAGAGACAGAAACGCAAAAGAGCCAATCTGATGGCCCTTGTCTTGAGGCGGCTGATGGACCACACCACTTCCCTGTGGTTCCAACAGCCCTAAGCCATACAATCTTGGCAGTGGGCTCCCTAGCTCAAGAGACTGGCATCCATCATCAGGAGGATCCAGGAGAAATCAAACAGCATGCCTTTCCTCAGAAGACCAGATTGCTGCCACCACTGCATGCTGAACCTCATCATCAATGGGAGCAGGAGCCTGCTGGAGCGGTTGCATGTGAGCACGCACCCATAGTACCATCTCTATGGTCACCGCCATCAATCCGAGGAGGTGAAGATAATTCCAGACTCTGGGAGCCTGCTGCGCACAGAACAGTACCAGGTAATCCAACAATCTTTTGACTTTCTCCTCTGGCAGGAAAACTCTGCCCACTTGAGTGTCAAAAAGTGCTCCAGAAATTCCAAGGACTGGAAAGGCAACAGCTGGCTTTCACCAATTGATCACCAAACCAAAGCTCTTCAAAAAGGACACCATTCAGGACACCTCTGAAAGGAATGGGCCCAGATGAGCTAGTTGTCCAGATATGGATGGACACAGATCCCTTGATACCGCAACACCGCAGCTTCTATCACTGTGACCTTGGAGAACGTCCTAGGAGAGGGGTAGATAACTTGAAGGGAGGGTGACTAACCGGTAGTGAGAGCCAAGCATGGCAAAAACACAGATACTTTTGCTATTCTGCCTGAATCGGGATATGAAAATATGCCTTGGCCAGATCCAGAAAAGCCAAGAACTCCCCTCGGCACACTGCTTGAATCACAGAGCTCAAGGTTTCCATTCCAAAGCATAGGACACGTAAGTGTTCATTGACCGTCTTGAGGTCCAGATGAGCTGAAAGGAACCATTCTTTTTGATCACCATGAAATAGATGTTGTATCTGCCCTTGCCCCACTCATCCAGCGGGACAGGCACTACTGCCTTTAAGCACAGCAACCTGTCCAAGGTGGCCCACACAGAGGCACCTTAATCGCAGACCCATAAGAGGAGATGATGAAGGCACCCAGAATCGGCCCTTTGCATTCCAGGACATGGCCGAACATAATGATGTCTAGCACCCAGCAATCCTTGATATCCCGGCCCATTCCTGAAAGAAAAGATGAAGTCTGTCTCCAACTGGAGGTACTCGAGAATGGGCCCCCAAACCTTCACTGTGCAGCCTGGGAGGGTTCTCCTCTGGAAAAGAACATGTCCCTGAGCCCAAGTGCTCCACGAACAGACAGAGAACGAGCCTGAAGCCTGGAAGCAGAGGGGAAGAAAGGCTTTCCAGTCGGCAATGATGAGAGGCCCGAGACCCCCTGAGAATCAGGTCAGTGAACCCTTGGAGGACAGGTGGAGGCTGACAAGAAAGAAGCACCAGCCCGCTTTACAGGCCCAGAAGGCAGTAAGATTTTGCCTCACCCAGGTCTTTCACCAGCTTCTCCAATTCAGCTCCAGACAGAAGTTGCCCCTTAAAAGCCAGTTGGGCCAACCAGGCTTTGGAAGATGAGTCTGTTGCTCAGGACTAGACCCAAAACAAACTCCATGACACTATCATCGGGACACTATCCCTGGCCTCCAAACATACCAGGTCATACATGGCATCAGAAATGAAGGATGCAGCAGACTCCAAAAATGGTTAGTATCATCCGGCAGAAGAGACGGAATCCACTAGAGCAGGGATCAAGATGTCAGGCTGGTACATACCATCATGACAAACTGGCTCTGCAACAACAAATTCTCCTTGCAGACCAGAAAATCCTTTGAGGCCGATGCACCTTCCACAGGAATGGTGGTCTGTCTGGTAAACACCATGACCTGCACAGCCACCTTGGGAATGCCAAGCTCCTCCATGCACTCCATCCCTGGGAGAGAGTGTAGACTTTTATACCCCCCCCCCCCTCAGCCCCTTAGGCAGAGAGTTGGGAGAGTCCCACTCCGACAAGATCATATTCTTGATCACATCTAGGAATGGGAGGACAGTAGTGGATTTCCACATCCCTTGAAGGAGAGCGTGTAACTTCGGCTCCTGCTCCATGCTGGAAGCATCAGCAAAGCTCAAAGGCAGATGAGACCCTGGTCATTAATACTGCCAGGTCCTCCTTCTGGAATAGGCGGATAACTCTGGCCTCTTCAATCAGAGTTGCAGTCAAAATCTAGGACAGCTCCCAGCTGTTCCCCATTCCAGAGGGCGCCTTAGCCAAGGGTAATCTAACAGGGCTTCCACTCTCAGCCTATCCCACACATGACTGCACCTGGGGGCACCCAGAGGTTGCAGGATCTTAATTTCCACACAAGGAGGACCAGGCAAAAAGAAAGGATGCTGAGGACGACAATCCTGAGTCCGGAAGCTCTCCTCTCAGAAATAACCCCCCCAACAGCAGGGGGCACAGCCGCCACAGAGCCCCTAGAGAACAATGAGTGGCACACAACACGGCCATCGCATCCTCCAGCCATCTGTACATTCTTACCCATAGTGCCAACCGTCACCTCCTGCCCTAAGGTAGATAAGGCCAAACTAACTGCATCCCCCGGCTGGGAGAGCGGAAACAGACCCTCCAGGGATGACTCAGAAGCTGCCATGCAAGAAGAGCAGAGTCCAGAATCCAGAGATGAGGCACCTTTCTTGTCACAGGTCAAACACGTTTCCTGGAAGAAGACAGAGTTATGGCAAGTATCACAACAGTGCGCGCTAAGCCTGCAGCAGCCCAAAGGTGCATGTTAACTATGCTTTTATTACAATGCACGTTACGGGCACTAGGGAAGGAGCACTCATTGGAGCTGCTTGAACGGGAAGCACGCTAGAACCGGGCGGCCACACAACAGATAAAAAAACGCATGGAGTAAATGTGGGAAACCCCCACATCATGTCAATGGTCACTAACTGTCCACCCTGAATTGCATCACAGGAAGATGGAATCAGGAGCACCCAACAAGGACAATGAGTTGGTAAAGCCTTGGTACTCGCCCCCTGAGAGCCACAGGCAGAGGATCTGTGTCAGGCTCAGCTCTATGCCCCTGAAATTTTTTCTGTGGCTTGGCAGCACTGCATTTAAGGTGGCTGGCTGGCAGATTCCTCTAAGAGCCTTCTGCAATCTTCAGGAGAGAGCAGAAAGACAGAGGAGAAGGGAGAGGGCATTGAGGTTATGTGAGGCTGCTGAATTCTTCCAACCTTCCAGAAGCTTCCAATTTTCTGGCTGCTAAACAGGCTCTTATCCAGGGTAGGAGCATGGAGCTGAACCAATTTTCCCTCCTCCCATGGCCACTGAAAATACTGCAGTCTAGGGCAGTCACCCACATCAGGCTCTAGTGAGAAATCAATTAGCAGGCTGTCAATCATGAGCGTTTAATCAATCTTTTCCTCTCAATCTTCAAATTTTCTTTTCCTTCAGAAAGGAGAAACTCCATCCACCATCTGCTGGAAAGAAATACTGGAGGGACCCATGGTGGCTGAGGCGAATAGAGGCATAGGAGTGATGCTATTGAAATCTGGGCTTTTCATTTGTTCTTTGTCTCCACCAATCTGCTGGTAGGGGAACACAACCCACTTGTCTGAACTAGTCTAGCAGGACAATATGGAACTCCCCTTGCTGGGCAGATGCAATGATCGACCTGAGGATGTCTATGCAGACATGGGGCACACTCAGCTTGGCATCGACTGCCTTCCAAACTAGAAAAGGACGGAAGGACTTGCCTTCCTTCAATACCACAAAGTAAATGGAAGGACCATGCTTAGTAGTGAACATAGGTATGATAGCCTGCAAATGCAGGAGGTGCTGAAGAGTTTCCTTAATTGCAACTCACTTAGCTAGGGAGCCACAAGGAAAACGTCATAAAGGCTTCCCCAAGAGGCTCTGCAAACTCCAGTACATAATCCTTTGAGGACCTGGAGGATCCACTGGGATGATGCAAAGTGGGTCCATTATGAGCAAAACAGCTGAAGCAACCCCACCCCTATGCCTATCCCTCAGAAGGGACCTGCCGGATCTCATTGAGAGGGCTTAATGGCTTCTGCTTTCATTAAGCACTGGGATCCAGGAAAAAAAAGACAAACCCTTCTTGGGTTCAGGCCCGTCAGAAAGAATAGGCCATGCCAGAGCTCTTTCCCAACCCTGAAAAGCCACCATGCTCCCTGCTGTGCCCTCCAAGATGAACTTCTGGGCCTATCTTCAGGGAGCATCTCTGGGCGAGCCTTTCCCAGGTCCTTTATCAGCTTTTCTGGATTTCCTCAAAGAACAACCTGCCCTTAAAGGAGAGCTTGCTCAGCGACAGTTTGGAAGCATCAGTAGACCAATTCCAGAGCAGATCAAACAGAGCTACCACAGCCACCGCCACACCATAGCCTTAGAGGAGACATCAAATCATACACAGCATCCACCATAAACACCACTCCAGACTCCAATCTCACGACCTCTGAGCTGCCCACAAAAATCACCTCCTGAATGCCAAAGCCATAAGCCATAAAAGTGTTCTTGATGAGAGCTTCCACTCCATTTTAAATCTCCTTGAGCATAGCATCAACTTCCACTGGAATGATCACGTGCTTCATCATCATCACTGTGACCAGGGCATCCAACTTTGGGAGCCCAAAAGACTGTTCCATCTCCTCTTGAGGCAGATGATACTGATGAGCTAGTACCTAAGTGCCCCTCAGCACCAGTTCTGGTGTCTCTCACCGGGAGGACATGTATTTTCACAAAGGGCTTAGGAAGAGGGAAGAAAGGCTAGAGGGCCAACACCACCCCCTCCAGGATAGGCTTCTCTTAAACCTGTACCAAAATGGAGGTGTGGGCATCTGCAATGCATAAGGCCACCAAGGTCCTTCCAGTGAAAAAGGCTATCACTGATCGTTTCCATCCACTATGGAAAGCTCCCATTCCTCCGCTGACTCACCCACTGAAGACAAGGAATCCTCTGTCTCCCTGGCACTCCCCCATAGGGGATAAGGCTGGGCTCCCAGAGGAAAGGTCAAGTAAAAAAGCAGAGATACTAAACCCCTTATCAGCAGAGGGGAAGGCTTCAGAAGGCCCCCATAGGGAAGGTTAGGGCCTCAGACCCCCACAAGAAGGACTACCATGCAGCTACCAAAGACTGAAAACTGTGAACAATTTCAGGAGATGTTGCTCATAGTCAACTAAAAATGGGCCCTAGAGCCCCAAAGGACATTCTGGATCTTGCTGGCTTGAGACTGCAGCTGCATTACTACATTCCCCTTCAGCTGGGACCATGTGGACATCCAGGACGACCACCATTCCCACCAGTGGGAAAATCATGGGAAACGTGGCAGACACAGCAAAATTGGCATCAAGCTTCAGGCCTCCCATTGGGGGGCCCTACACTGCCAAAAAAAAGTGCCTCGAGGCTTCTCCATCACACTTGGGGTAAAGGGAGGCAGCTGTGGACCTCACTCAACAGCACACCCCTGTGCAGTAGGCATGGCTACAGACTCAAACACGATTAAAAAACACACAAAGGAAAAAAGGCAACAAAAAAGAAAGTCATATTAAAAAGGAAGCTCTGATCGGTAAGGGATTCTCTCACCTGACAGGCTGGCTGGAAAAACCTAAGAAGAGCCTCCCCAGCTGCCTGCACAGGCCTGTAAAGTCCAGCTGTCAAACAGATTGAAATTGCTCTAATCAAGCAGCACAAGGAATGCCAATTAAAGAAATAGTAATGAACTCAAAGCACTAACAAAAACTAAACAAACAAACAAAACAGAGCATGCAGATATAGGACAGTGAAAGGGAAGAGGGTCCTGGACCCAGATTTACTGCCCCTCCCCATCAGGGGCCCAAAGTGGTCCTGCTCACTCTCCGGCCCACCAGCACTAGAAACCCGTGAATAACAGTGCTGGACAAAGGATAACTGTCAGCTTGAGCAAACAATGGATATACCCAAGGTCCAAGCAAACATTGGGCCCAAAGGTCTCAATCACACAAGTCACAAGACTGTGATCTGGGCCAGGGGAGACAGGCCTAATTGCACCAGTTCACACCCCTTGCCATGTGCTGGAAGCAGACCATGTTGGTTTCCCTCAATGTTGCAGCAGAGTATACACTAATGATGACATCCACTGAAAGCTATTCTAATCTGGCTCTCCTCCTGCTGACTGGGGAGCATAACCCACTCATCTGGACTGGTCTAACAGGATAAAGAAATTCCCTTTGACCAAAAGGACACAACTTGTATTGTTCCCTATACTTGCTATCTTCAAAGATATCTAAAATCAAAATTACGAGGTGTGTTCAAAAGGTATCAAGACCTGTTGTGTAGCTATATAACAATTGTTACTGTCATTTTGGGGATGAGACCTGTGTCTGCAAACCTCATGCCAAAACTCCTGTCCCTTGACCAAAAAGAAGATTGACTGTTTGCAGTCAGGGAACTGTTGGAATGAGTTGAAAATGGCTCAGATTTCATCAGAAAGATTATTCCAGGTGATGAATCGTGGGTTTATGGTTATGACCCAGAAACTAAGGCTCAATCCTCACAATGCAAGATTCCAAACTCTTTCAGACCCAAGAAAGCCCTTCAGGTGAGAAGCAACGTCAAGGCCATGCTCACGGTTTTCTTTGATTACTACTGCTACTAATCATTATATTACCAGAGTATTGTTCATCATGAGTATGTTCCAAAAGGCCAAACCATCATTAAGGAGTATTATGTCCAAATTCTGACTTGTTTGAGAGATGCAGTTCGTCATAAGAGGCCAGAATTTCTCAGGAATGGTGAATGGTTGCTTCATCACAATAACAACCCAGCTCATACATCACATCTTGTCCAGCAGTTCTTGGCCAAATACCAAATCGAGCAAGTCCATTAGTCTCCGTACTCATCTGACCCCGTTCACCCTATGACTTTTTCTGATTTCCAAAACTGAAATTACCACTGAAAGGAAGGAGATTCGATGACTTGGAGACCATTAAGCAAAATTCAACACAGTTGCTTCACAGCATAACGAAAGAAGGCATTTCAAAATTGTTTCCTGGGGTGGCAGGAATGCTGGAGGAACTGTGTTATCGGAAAGGGACTATTTTGAAGAAGACTGAGTGCAATAACTGTCAGTGTTATAGGTCTTGTATTACTGTACAAGTCTCAATACCTTTTGATCCCACCTCATATAGCAACTGAGAACACAAGAAGATGGAAGTATTTGTAGAATGACATGCACAATTTTAACGATCTGTATTGATGCAAACAGTTAAGAATATTTCAAATGAAATGACAACCACTTTATTCATTATAGTATTGTTATGATTTGTTATGAAGCCATACATAAATATTTTGTCTTACCTTAACACCCTGTATAAGTCCATTCATAAGAAATGTGTGCTGGGAAAATGTTTCATGTAAAACCTAGAGATAAAGAAATAAAATCAGTGTTTTATATGAGCTCTTTCTAGCATTCTTTTTTATTTGTGAAAAAAGCACCAATCACCACTTCTCTTCAATTTGTTTTCCCACAGATAACAGAATGGAGTTCTAGCTCTAAAAAAACAAAAAAACTAGAATAGCCCTGGAAACTTTCTATTTTCAGGCTGTATCTACTACTTATATTGCCCTTTATCTTGGTCCTACAGCCATTGGTGGTGGTGGTCCAAGCATATTGCTATTTTGCTTGATTCTAAAACAAATTGTGTCACTTTATCCCTCCTCCTTCCACTCTCTGCAATTTGTCCTTAAGATATATTTCAACTTAATTGAGGGAGGTTGCCTTCTTTACGGCTGTAAACTGCAAAGATATGTGACTGGCATGCGGTATATCAAGATAAAGCGTAGTTACTCACCTGTAACAGGTGATCTTTGGGAACAGCAGGAATGTAGTCTTCACATATGGGTATCGGCGGTAACGACGGAGCCCGCACGGGAATGCTCCCCAGCGTCCAATAGGAAAGCTTTTGAGAGCATCCCACAGCGCATGCGTGCTGCCTTCCCGCCTCTGTACCTCTCTCACTTCAGATGAGTGTATAGCTGAGACCAAAGGAGAGAAGTAGAGAAAGAGAGAGATAGAGACAAACTCCTAGGAGAGGTGGGTGGGTTGTGAAGACTAAATTCCTACTGTTCCCGGAGATCACCTGTTACAGGTGAGTAACTACATTATCTCCAGGAACAAGCAGGAATGTAGTCTTCACATATGGGGACTCCCCAGCTGAAAGATGCCAAGGGGTGACCCCAGCTAGCTGCGAACCCAGGTGAGATGGGTCATGCTTCCTCCCATGGACCTTAGGCATCCAAACTGTGGATGGTGGGTAGGAGTTGTATTAAGTATGGAAGAGATGTTGTAGAACAGCCTAGCCAAACGAGGCATCCCAACGGGAGTCCTTGACTAAGCAATAGTGGGCTGTGAAGGTATATACAGAAGTCCAAATGGCTGCTTTGCAGATGTTATCAATAGAGACAGAACGAAGCAGCTGGTGAGGCTGCCATTGCTCTCACATTGTGAACCGTGACATGGCCTTCGAGAGAAAGTCTCTTACTCTGATATGAACAGGATATGCAATATGCAATCCAATTTGACAGAGTTCTTTTAGAAACTGGAAGTCCCAAATGACTAGAGTCAAAAGCCACAAAAAGCTGAGAAGATTTTCTATGTGGCTTAGTTCTTTGGAGATAAAAAGCAAAGACTCTTTTACAATCCAATGTGTGAAGATTCCTTTCCGCACTGGAGGCATGAGACCTAGGGAAGAATATAGGAAGATAAACCGACTGGTTTAAATGAAAAGGCGATACTACCTTTGGCAGAAAGTGAGGATGAGTCCTGAGGACTACTTTATCATGGTGAAACCTTGTATAAGGAGGGTCAGCTATTAACGCCTGTAGTTCACTAATGCGTCTTGCAGAAGTGATGGCAATTAGGAAAATGACTTTCCATGAAAGAAACTTTAGGACTGAAGTGGCTAAAGGTTCAAAGGGCGGTTTCATAAGCTGACCAAGAACAAGATTTAGATCCCATGCCACCGGTGGTGGTTTAATGGGAGGTTTTGTTAAAAGTAGGCCTCTCAAATCTTGATATAAGGGGATGAGAGGAAATTGGTTGTCCATCAAAAAACATTTATGAAAAGCAGCAATAGCACTAAAATGGACCCTAACTGAATTGGTCTTCAGACCAGCAGTTGATAATTGTAGAAGATACTCTAGCAGCAACTCTACAGGTACCAAAAGGGGGTTAAGTCCCTTTTGTGAACACCAGATAGAGAACATTTACCACTTGAAAGCATAGGAACGTCTTGTGGAGGGTTTTCTGGAAGCCAGGAGGATATCCTTTACTTGTTGAGAAAGGTTAACATCCTGGAATTCTAGGCTTTCAGTAACCAGGCCCTGAGATGTAGGGCCTGGGGATTGGGATGCAGTAAAGCACAGTTACTTACCTGTAACAGGTGATCTCTGGGAACAGCAGGAATAAGTCTTCACATATGGGTATCGTCGGTACCGACAGAGCCTGCGCAGGAACGCTCCCCAGCGTCCAGAAAGAAAGCTTTTGTGAGCATCCCACAGCGCCTGCGCGCTGCCTTCCCGCCTTTCCTAACTGCCTCTCTCCAGTTCGAATTTTAAAGCTGAGACAAAGAGAGAGAGAGAGGAAAGGAAAGATAGATAGAGATATACAAATCCTAGGGAAGGTGGGTGGGTTGTGAAGACTTATTCCTGCTGTTCCCAGAGATCACCTGTTACAGGTAGGTAACTGTGCTATCTCCAGGAACAAGCAGGAATGAGTCTTCACATATGGGGACTCCCCAGCTAGAGATGCCTGGGAGATCACCCAGATTGTGAGTCCCTGGGAAGGGCTCTACCTCTACCCATGAATCTCAGGCATCCAGTTCAGGGATGGAGGGTAGGAGTTGATTAGGTATGGAACAGGTGTTTGAGAACAGCCTGACAAAACAAGGCATCCCGGTGGGAGTCCTTGTCCAAGCAGTAATGGGCTGTGAAGGTAGGAACCGATGACCAGGTGGCCGCTCGACAGATTTGGTCAATGGACACAGAGTTTAGATGAGCCATAGAGGTTGCCATGGCCCTCACATTGTGAGCTGTGACATGGCCCTCCAGAGAAAGGTTCTTAGTTTGATAGGCGAAGGAAATACACTGAGCAATCCAACTGGACAGAGTTCTCTTAGAGACTGGAAGTCCTAAATGAGAAGGATCAAAAGCAACAAAAAGTTGAGAGGACTTTCTATGTTGCTGTGTCCTGTGTAAGTAGAAAACAAGTGCTCTTTTACAATCCAGGGTATGAAGATTCCTCTCTGCACTTGATACATGAGGTCCTGGAAAAAAGACAGGTAAAAACACCTCCTGGTTCAGATGAAAAGGTGAGACCACTTTAGACATAAAGTGTGGATTAGTTCTGAGGACTACCTTGTCATGATGGAACCTTGTATAAAGAAGGATTAGCCACTAAAGCTTGCAACTCACTGATACGGCGAGCTGAGGTGACTGCAATGAGAAAAATAACCTTCAAGGAAAGGAATTTTAAGGAGGTAGTGGCTAAGGGTTCAAAGGGTGGCTTCATAAGCTGGCCAAGAACCAGATTCAAGTCCCAGGCCACTGGAGGTGGTCTAATGGGAGGTTTAGTCAAAAGAAGGCCTCTCATGGGAGAGCTACCTGACTTGGAACCAGTCGCGGCTTTACGGGCCGCGGGAGCAGCTTGTCGGAGCCAGGAGGTCCTGCCCGATTTCGGACAGGCAGTGTGAGGGGTGTCCCTGGCTGCGGAGGACCCCCCCTTCACCACCCTATATCAACAGGTGTAAACCGAGGGTGCAGTGGAGAGCTACCTGACTTGGAACCAGTCGCGGCTTTACGGGCCGCGGGAGCAGCTTGTCGGAGCCAGGAGGTCCTGCCCGATTTCGGACAGGCAGTGTGAGGGGTGTCCCTGGCTGCGGAGGACCCCCCCTTCACCACCCTATATCAACAGGTGTAAACCGAGGGTACAGTGGAGAGCTACCTGACTTGGAACCAGTCGCGGCTTTACGGGCCGCGGGAGCAGCTTGTCGGAGCCAGGAGGTCCTGCCCGATTTCGGACAGGCAGTGTGAGGGGTGTCCCTGGCTGCGGAGGACCCCCCCTTCACCACCCTATATCAACAGGTGTAAACCGAGGGTGCAGTGGAGAGCTACCTGACTTGGAACCAGTCGCGGCTTTACGGGCCGCGGGAGCAGCTTGTCGGAGCCAGGAGGTCCTGCCCGATTTCGGACAGGCAGTGTGAGGGGTGTCCCTGGCTGCGGAGGACCCCCCCTTCACCACCCTATATCAACAGGTGTAAACCGAGGGTGCAGTGGAGAGCTACCTGACTTGGAACCAGTCGTGGCTTTACGGGCCGCGGGAGCAGCTTGTCGGAGCCAGGAGGTCCTGCCCGATTTCGGACAGGCAGTGTGAGGGGTGTCCCTGGCTGCGGAGGACCCCCCCTTCACCACCCTATATCAACTGCGGCTTCCCACGCGGCCGCGTGTCGCGGCCTGCGTGACGTGACCTAAGGGGCGTGACACAAGGGGCAGGACACGCCCCTTTGGCGCCCCTTCGGCGCAACTGAGGAGCCGAGACTGTGTCTTCACCATGGGTAAACGTAAAGTGAAAATGCCTAAATCTGGAGATAAATCTCCTGGAGGAAAAGTTGTGGGACCCATGGATAGACATTTAGTCTCCCAGCAGTCTGCTTTATCGTCTCCTGAGGGAGCTTCATTGAGTCCTCACCTCAGGACACCTCCCCCTTTTCCTCTTCCGCCTCTCTCTTCAACTGTTTTGGACTCATTATTGGAGCGTCTTCCACCTATGCCCCAGCCTGTTACTCCAGCGAAGTCAGATGGAATTTGTTTGAGTTCAAGTTCTGGTGAAGTAACTTTAACTGATATTTGGTTAGCTATTCAAGGCATTGATAAGCGTTTATCCACTACTGTTTCCTCTTTATGTACGTTTACCTCTGATGTAGTTAGTAAGATGCAATTTACTGATAAGCAGCTGAGTAATTTAACTGTTTCGATGGCCAACACTGATTCTCAACTCCAAACTAGTTTGGATAACTGTTCTATCCTAACTCGGGACTTATCGTCCCTTAATTACCGACTGGAGACAATGGAGAATCAGTCGAGAGCCAAAAACTTACGTTTTTTAAATTTTCCTGTAACCCACCTGCTTTCTCCTATTATTTTGCTTAAGAAATATCTAACGGATGTTTTGAAGTTGGAAGGAAACATAGATGTTATGTATTTATATTATTTGCCGGTACGGCCTCCCCCTCCCTCCCGGGCGGGGGATGCTGATCTTTCTGTTGGTGAAGATACTGTCGGTCAGGACTTAACTGCTTTTTTAGAAGACTCCGCTGATATCATTCCAAACGTAGCACTTTAATTGCTACATTTGGTTCTGAGCTTAGTAAAGTTAATGTTCTTCGTGCTTACTTTAAGAATCGTGATTCCCTCTTCTGCGGCCAAAAGCTGCAGGTCTTCCCGGATGTCAGCAGGGCCACTCAGGCCCGGCGCAAGCAGTTTCTAGGGTTAAAATCATCTGTGATAGCTATTGGTGCTAGTTTCTACTTAAAATTTCCCGCAGATGTATTATTACTTATGAAGGTCAATCCTTTGTTTTTTTGGAGGCACTCCAACTTAAATTGTTTATACAGCAAAGAGAGGTAGTCAAGGAGCAGGGGGGTGAGATTTCTGGTCCTCTATAGTAGGGTTTGATTACTCTTGATTTCTTTATCATGTCGTATAATTGGTAATTACTCTCCCTTGATGTGTTATGATTATGTGATTTATATTTCTTCTTGAGTGTTTTTTGTTCATTAAGTGTATTGCCTAAATGTTGTGACTTATTCAAGAAATTTCATAAATAAAAATTTAAAAAAAAAAAAAAAAAAAAAAAAAAGAAGGCCTCTCATGAATCTTGCTATAAGAGGATGAGAGGAAATAGGTTGTCCATTGAGAGGCTTAAGGTATGCTGCAATAGCACTGAAATGGACTCTGATTGAATTTGTTTTAAGGCCTGCATGGGATAAATGCAGCAAATAGTCTAGTAAAGAATGCAAAGGTATTGCAAGAGGGTTGAGACCCTTCTCTGCACACCAAAAGGAAAACCTTTTCCATTTAAAAGCATATGAACGTCTGGTGGAAGGCTTTCTGGAAGCATGAAGGATATCCTTCACTTGCTGAGAAAGTTGTAAATCTTGAAGGTCTAAGCCTTCAGCAACCAGGCCCTGAGATGAAGAGTTGAGGATTTGGGTGCCACAAGGATCCCTCCTCCTGGGAGAGGAGATCTGGAGCAGACCCCAGGTCTAGGGAGGGAGCTTGAGAGAGATGCAGAAGTAGAGGGTACCACACTTGGCGTGGCCAAAGTGGTGCTATGAGGATCATAGTCCCCTTGTCTCTCTGAAGCTTGAACAGAGTCTTGGGAATTAGGGGAATAGGTGGAAAGGCATAGAGGAAGTCTTGCCCCAATGAAGGAGGAAGGCATCCCTGGCCTGAACTCCCTGACATGGAATCCTGGAACAGAACCGGGGAAGTTTGGCATTCCACGGACTTGCAAACAGGTCTATGTCTGGGGTACCCCAAATCCGAAAAATTCTGGCTATCTGGTCCCCATGGAGGGACCATTCGTGTAGAAGCAGAACTCAACTGAGTCTGTCTGCCCAAGAGTTTTGAACCCCTGGAAGATATACTGCCATGAGATGGATTTGATGCTCTCTGGCGAAGGCCCACAATCTCAGAGCTTCGTTGCAAAGCGACAGAGAGCCAGTCCCTCCCTGCTTGTTCACGTAGAACATGGCTACCTGGTTGTCCGTGTGGATGAGGACTGTCTTGTAGCTGAGCAGGGTGTGGAAGACTCTGAGAGCCAGAAAGATTGCTCTGAGCTCTAAGAGGTTGATATGAAGAGATGTCTCCTGTGGAGATCAGATGCCCTGGGTTGAGAGATCTTGTAGATGAGCCCCCCAACCCCTTGGAGAGGCATCTGTTGTAAGGGTGGCTTGGGGTAACACCTGTTGAAAGGGGGACCCCAGCAACAGATTCTGAGTGGACTTCCACCAGTGGAGGGACCAAAAAAGGCGACTGGAGGTTGCTATTTTGTCTGACAGGCAACCTGATGCCTGGGTCCATTGGGAGGATAGGGTCCACTGAGCTGCTCTCATGTGAAGGCGAGCATAGGGAACCACATGCACCATGGATGCCATGTGGCCTAAGAGTTGCAACATCTCTCGAGCAGTTAAATGGGATTTTAACTGAATCTGGGAGGCTAACTTCACCAAGCGTAGGCAACGGGCCTGGGGAAGATAGGCCCTTGCAGTTGTGGTATCCAGTAAGGCCCCTATGAACTCTAGAGACTGAGTAGGGGTGAGATGGGATTTTGGAATGTTGATTACCAGTCCCAGATACTGAAGAACACACCTTGTGCAGGCCAGGGAAGTCTGGGCCTCTGACTGGGATGGAGCTCGGATGAGCCAGTCGTCCAGATATGGGAATACGAATATCCCTAGAGTGCGCAGGAATGCAGCTACTACTGCCATGCATTTTGTGAACACTCTTGGAGCAGAGGCCAGCCCGAAAGGAAGCACTTTGTATTGGTAGTGCTTTCCCTGGTAAAGGAACCGAAGGATGGATGAGAACATGGGTGTACGCATCCTTGAGATCTAGAGAACAAAGCCAGTACTGACTTTGGAGGTATGGAAGGAGAGTTCAGAGAGAAGTCATCTTGAATTTCTCCTTGCATAGAAACTTGTTCAATTCTCTGAGATCTAATATGGGTCTGTAGCCCCCCGTTTTCTTTGGAATGAGGAAATAGGGGGAGTAGAACCCTGAGCCCTGTTGAAGAAGGGGTACTTCTTCTATTGCCCCTTGGGCAAGAAGGGTAGAAATCTCTTGACCTAGAAGGTTGAAGAGAGATGTTGGAGAATTTAACTTTCACCATGGTGAGAGGCTCTGGATGTTCTAGAGCCAGAAAGGCTAAGTTCTCTAGTAGAAAGTCAAAGGTCCTGAGGAGGCTGAGGCTGTTGGGCCGTAGCAGTCCTCGCATCCTGGGTTTTGGCCTGTTTTGGTTGTTGCTGTCTCTTTGTAGCAAAACGACCTTGAGAAGAGGCCTGACCATAAGAAGAAAATTTCCCTTTCTTTGGGAAAGATCCCTTTTTTAACAACCTCTTTTTAAAAGGAGCAGTAGTAGACTTTGAAAGTCTATCTAAAGCAGAGTTTTCAGCATCCATTTGGTTGGCCTTTGCTTGCCAATCTTTGCCAAACAGGTTTTCGCCTGTACAGGGAAGGTTACCTAGACCATCCTGTACCCAGGATTCCAAATCAGAGGCTTGCAACCAAGCAACTCTGCGTGCACCTATGGCAATAGCCGAGGCTCTACTGGCCCCCTCAAAAGAGTCAAAGGCTGCACGGTTGGAAAACTTGGATACACCCTGTGCATGTTTAAGCCAGGTGATGTATTCTTCCTCTCTTATCTTCTGACATAAAAGGAGATAAGGTTTGCAGATGATCTGTAACTTCTTTTAGAAACATCCCCATATAGAGACTATAGGAGTTGATTCTGGCTACAAGCATACTGGCCTGGAAGATTTTCCTGCCAAAGGCATCTAGAGTTCTGCATTCTCTTCCTGGAGGAGCAGAGGAGTGCCTTTTTGTACTCTTGATCTTTTTCATAGCAGACTCTACCACAATAGAGTGGTGAGGAAGTTGAGTCTTATGGAACCCAGGACAAGGAGGAACACGATACATGGTGTCCAATCTTCTGGAATGAGGGGAGGTGGAAAGAGGAGTCTCCCATATGCCCAGCATGTGATCATAAAGAATCTCATGTATTGGTAAGGTGGCTGCCTCTTTAGGAGCCTTAGGATATTGTAGGATATCCAATTTTTTGGCTCTAGGTTCAGTCTCAGAGGTCACTGAGATGGACAGGCCTTTGGCCACCTCCCTAATGAAGTCCTGAAAAGACAAGTCTTCAGGAGGAGACATTCTCCTTTTTGGAGAAGAGGGTTCCTGAGGAAGGATGCCAGATGCTTCAATTGAGGTCTCTGAAGAATCAGAGTCTTCAGAGGAATCGAAGTATCGACTATCTGGATGCTCTCGTAGAGCCCGATACGCGTACCGGGAGGTATCGACATCGGGAGTAATCGGTACCGGGTCGGTACTGATGGGCATCACTGGATAGCTTACCGCTGCGGTCAATGCTGATGTCGATGCAAGCGGTACTGGTATCGGGGCCGATATCGGGTCCGGTACCGGAATCGGTACAGGTACCGACAACGGGGTTTGTTGCGGTACCGTAGGTGTTGCAGCTTGAATGAATGCCGTGATGGCACGCTGCATGGTCAGAATATTCTGATCCATTGACGCCACCAATGTCTGGATATCGGTACCGGTAGAAACTGCCGGTACCCCAGAACATTGTAACAGGTGATCGGTCGAGGCCGAGCCATTGATGTCAACCTGTGACCCCATAGGTAGTGCTTTGGAAGCCGGAGCCTCCCGCCAGGGTAATTTTGCCGGTGTGGTATCCTCAAGAGTAAGCCCGGGGGCATCTCGATACTTAGAGGGAGATGAACTCTTTGAGGACTGGCCAGATTTAAGTTTGGTTACCTGAGATCCATGGGATGAAGAAGCAGCCCTGGAAGACGTCGATGCCACGGAAGCTGCATCGAAGGGAAACAGGGTACTGAGCTTAGCTGCCCGATTCTGTAACCCTCTTTTAGACATCATGGAACAGGACTCACAATCCACAATGGAGTGGTCAGGACCTAAACATTTTAGACACCAGTCATGGGTGTCAGTGACAGAAATAGTGCTGCTGCACTTTGTGCATTTCTTAAACCCGGTGGCGGGTTTTTCCAAGAGGGAAAAATATATCTGTAGGCCTAAGGCCCCAGAAGAAAAATGCACTGAAAAGAGTAGAAGGGTTTTTTGTTTTTTTTTAAAGAAAGAAAAAGGACCGGTGGTACCGGTGCGGAATCGAGAAGGCAGACACGCGACTAAAGAAAAATAAAAGAAAAGAAGAAATTCTTCAGCGGTGACAGGAAACACGACCTGCTGGCTCCGCGGAAAAGAAGAACTGGAGAGAGGCAGTTAGGAAAGGCGGGAAGGCAGCGCGCAGGCGCTGTGGGATGCTCCCAAAAGCTTTCTTTCTGGACGCTGGGGAGCGTTCCCGCGCAGGCTCCGTCGGTACCGACGATACCCATATGTGAAGACTCATTCCTGCTTGTTACTGGAGATAGATCTGTCCTCCTGCGACAGGAGATCTGGAGCATTCCCCAACTCCAGAGGAGTAGTTTGAGAGATATGCAGAAGAAGAGGATACCAAGTTGCCATGGCCAACGTGGAGCTATGAGTATCGTACGGCCTCTGTCTCTCTGAAGTTTGAATAAAGTCTTGGGAATGAGGGGAATGGGTGGGAAGGTATAGAGGAAGTCCTGTCCCCAGTGGAGAAGGAAAGCATCTCTTGCCTGACAGTTTTGAGCCGGAATTCTAGAACAGAATCAGGGAAGTTTGACATTCTATGGACTTGCAAAGAGGTTTATATTTGGTGTTCCCCAGATTTGAAACACTCAAGCAAGCTGGTACGAGTGGAGGGACCACTCATGTGGCAGCAGTATTCAACTGATTTTGTCTGCCCACAAGTTTTGAATGCCCGGAAGGTATACCGCAAACAGGTGAATTTGTAACTCTCTGGCGAGGGCTCATATTCGCAAAGCTTCGTTGCATAGCAACAGAGAGCCTGTTCCACCTTGCTTGTTCACATAGAACATAGCTATCTAATTGTCGGTTTGGACCAGAACTGTTTTGTTGCTGAGATGGCCCTGAAAGACTTGAGTAGCATTGAAAATGGCTCTCAGCTCTAGGTGGTTTATGTGAAGGAAAACCTCCTGTGAGGTCCAAAGACCCTGAGTGGAGAGATCGTGCAAGTGGGCCCCCCAACTCATCTTGGACGCATCTGTCGTCAGAGTGGTTTGGCATAGAGGCTACTGGAAAGGAGAGCCTACAAGGAGGTTTTCCAGGGATTGCCACCATTGCAGGGTGGTAGTTCTGATTTTGTCTGTTAGTCGACCCGAGGCTTGCGATCACTGAGAGGAAATGGTCCACTGGGCTGCTCGCATAGGGAACCACATGGACAGTGGATGCCATGGGTCCCAGCAGTTGAAGCATCTCCCGAGCAGTAAGGAATACCTTCATAGATGCTTGAGATGCCAGTTCTATTATACGTAGACAGCGTGGCTGGGGCAGGAAAGCCCTTGACTGCCATGCGTCTAGACGAGCCCCTATGAATTCTAGAGATTGAGAGGGGGTGAGATGAGATTTTGGGGAGGTTTATGACCAGCCCCAAGTATTGGAGAATTATTATTGCTCGAGAGAGAGCGAAGCAGGCCTCTGGAGCTGTCGATGCTCGAATGAGTCAATCATCTAAATAAGGGAAGACGAATATTTCCAGAGTCCTCATAAATAGATCTTAGATTCCCAGAGTCCTCATAAAGAGATCTTATCCTGGCAGAGACGCAACAACTCTTCTCTGAAACCACCCAGAACCTTGATGACCTAATCTCTCACTGGAATAACTGCCTCAGTTCGATTGCCCTACGTAGGCCAACTAACAGGCCCCCAGGCACTCAGCTGATCTTAAAACATCACTTAACCAATTACGGAAACTTGAGAAACGCTGGCGCCGATCTCATTCTTTACATGACCAGACAGCATACAACTGTCATCTAGCTGTGCATCGTAACGCAATCACGGACACTATGAAGCAGTACTATGCAAACACCTTAAAGAGATCGCTTAATAAACCGCATGACCTTTTTGACCTGGTTAAGACCTTATCAAAAGAACCATCCTCTGGACCTCCATTTGAGATACACCCTCAAGATTTTGCAACGTATCTACAATCCAAAATATGCCAGACTGGCAAAATATCTACCACAACCTTCAAAAGAGAGCAAGACTGCCAAACATCACTAACCATGTTTTCTACCCCCACCAAGAGAGAACTCGAAGACACTATTGCGGCCCTAAATATCACTACTGCCCAGTCTGATCCATGCCCAGCCTTCTGGATCAAGGAGCTTCGCAGCCATTTCAGCCCAGTACTGTCCAAAATAATGACCCTCTCCTTCTCAACCGGCTCCTTCCCTTCCGCCCTTAAACGCACCTCTATTAGACCTCTGCTAAAAAACTGCAAACTTGATCCCCAGCAGGTGGAATCCTATAGACCCATATCCAGCATTCCACTTCTTGCGAAGATCATTGAAAAGGAAGCTCAACGACAATTACAGGATCACATCGACTCCACTGCACCGTTAGACCCATGCCAACATGGCTTTAGAGAATTTCACGGAGTGGAAACCCTCCTCACCACTCTCTTCTGCAAGATAATCACAGGCATTGATGACATCCGTAAGGGTTTTGCTCTCATCTTTCTGGACATCGCTGCAGCCTTTGATTCAGTAAATCATGAGCTTCTATTAAGACGGCTGATCGACAAAGGCATTAATGGACGAGCGCTTGAATCGTGCAGATCCTACCTGTCAGAAAGATGGCAACATGTTCGTTCTAGAGGGACAAATTCTGAACCTTTCCACCAAAGTCAAGGAGTCCCACAAGGATCCTCCCTTTCTGCGCTTTTGTTCAATATCTACATGCAGCCAATTTGTAACATCATCCGGTCCTTCAATGTTGACTGCATGTTATATGCAGACGATGTCCTTCTCTACATTCCTTTCTCTACTGAGCATCTGGACCTCTCCCCACTGACGAGTTGTTTCAATGCAATATCAGACTGGCTTCTTTCTCAAAACCTCAGAATACAACACAAGAAAACGGAAGTACTCTTCATTACGAGGAACCCCAACTTTACCCCACCATAATATCTTAAAGTAAATGAAGCTGAGCTACACTCTAAATCATCAATACGATACCTGGGAGTCATCCTAGATCAACGCCTGGATATGAAGGCTCACATAGGAAACATAGTCAGATCAGTCTACGGCAAGATCCGCTCACTTAGACATTTACGCTCCATGCTTGAACCATCTGACTTTCGGACAATTTTCCAGGCATTGATCATCCCTCATTTCGACTATGCCAATGCCATATTACAAGGTCTTCCTCAGTCTACACTAAACCCGCTGCAGCTAGCCATGAACACGGCAGCAAGAATCCTACATGGAGCATCCAGGAGCGACCACGTGACACCCCTGCTAATTCAGTTGCACTGGCTACCCATCCAGGCTAGAATAGTTTTCAAGATCTTGATAATCACTTTTAAAGCTCTTCACAATCTCTCATCCACATCCTTAACCTCCCTCATCCATGCCACATCACCAAATAGAGCAAGAAGATCCACGGCTATAAACTCCTTAACCGTACTGAAGGCTCTTACTGTTTGCACTAAATCAACAGCCAACAGGGCTTTCAGTTTCATTGCCCCAAGATACTGGAATTCATTACCCCATGATATCCGAGCTATTAAGAATCTACCACAGTTCAGGAAAGCCCTCAAAGGTCACCTCTTCAACAAGCACCTTATTGAGCCCAACTGTATCCCTTAGAGCTCCAAGACACCCCCATACCATCCACATCCCCAGACAAATTTATAGCATACCAACAACACAACAACTTGATACTCAAACCTATGACGTGATTGTGTCTTCTATGAATCCTTTGATTTTTCCATGTAATAAGTTTTGTAAATAGTTACCCCTGTTATCCAGGTTTTTTGTTCCCTGTTATCTGTAAACTCATACATGTTGTTGTACTGAGCATTTTGTTCCATGTAAACCGCGCTGATACCGAATAGTGCGGTATATAAGAGAATGTAAATAAATAAATAAAATAAATAAATGCTGCTACCACTGCCATGCATTTTGTGAAGACTCTTGGAGCAGAGGCTAGTCCGAAGGGAAGAACTCTGTACTGGAAGTGTCTTCCTTGGACCAGGAATCAAAGGAACTTCCTGTGATCTGAGTGGATAAGAATATGCATGTACACATCTCTTAGATCTAGAGAACATAGCCAGTCCTGACTTTGGAGGTATGGTAAAAGTGTTCCGAGGGAGATCATTTTGAACTTTTCTTGGAACAAATATTTGTTTAATTCTCTGAGGTCTAATATAGGTCTGTGTCCCCCTGTCTTCTTTGGAATAAGAAAGTAGGGGGAGTAAAACCCTGTCCCCTATTGGGGAATGGGTACTTCTTCGATTGCTCCTTGAGCTAGAAGTGATGTGACCTCCTGCCACAAGAGGTTGGTGGCAGGGCTCTGAAAATTGAACTGTTTTATTATTGTAGGTGGGGGCAAGTTGAGAAAATGAAGTTTGCACTCCAGTTGTACAATGGACAGAGTCCAATTTTCTGATGTTATTTGTAGCCATCTTATGGCAAAAAAGCATAGTCTTCCTGGAATGGTCAAGGGTTCCGGACCTTTTAGGGGCAGAATGACTAAGTTCTCTAGATAGACGTCAAAGACCCTGAGGGGGATGAGTCTGTTGAGCCAGTTGAGCTTTTTGAGCTTGCGGCTTTCTTTGCTGTCTGTTCTGTTGTTGCCCTTTCTGGGGAAAATGGAGCGGACAGTGAGTTTGATGGGTGTAAGATTGGTAAGGCTTCTTTTTCTTACTAAAAAGGGTTTTTTGAATATTTTCTTTTTTGCTGGGTTGGCTGTAGACTTTGACAATCTGCTTAAAGTAGTATTGTCAGATTCAAGCTGATTAGCCTTGTCCTGCCAGTCCTTAACAAAGAGATTTTCTCCTGTGCAAGGAATGTTTCCCAGCTTTTCTTGCACCCACTGTTCTAAGTCTGATGCTTGAAGCCAAGCAATACGACGTGCTCCTATGCATATAGCAGAGGTTCTGCTAATACATTCAAAGCAAATCAAAGGTAGCACGGTTCATGAATTTTGAGACATTCTGGGCCTGCTTGACCAGAATAAGGTAGTTTGCTCTTTTTTCCTCCGAAACACAAGGACTAAGGAGCTCTAAGTCTTTTGTGACTTCTTCCAGGAACATTCCCATATAAAGAATGTAGGAACTGATCCTGGCTCCTAGAATGGAGAGTTCTGGATTCACAGCCTGGAGGATTAGAACAATGTGTTTTAGCACTCTTGATCCTTCGCATAGCCGATTCTACTACCATTGAAGTGTGGTAAAGCATAGTTACTCACCTGTAACACGTGATCTTCGGGAACAGCAGGAATTTAGTCTTCACATATGGGTATCGTCGGTACCGACGGAGCCTGCACGGGAACGCTCCCCAGCGTCCAATTAGAAAGCTTTTGGGAGCATCCCACAGCGCCTGCGTGCTGCCTTCCCGCCTTTCCCAACTGCCTCTCTCCAGTTGAGTTTAAAGCTGAGACAAAGAGAGAGAGAGGGAAAGAGAAAGAGATAGATAGAGAGATACAATTCCTAGGAGAGGTGGTTGGGTTGTGAAGACTAAATTCCTGCTGTTCCCGGGGATCACCTGTTACAGCTGAGTAACTATGCTATCTCCAGGAACAAGCAGGAATGTAGTCTTCCCCTATGGGGACTCCCTAGCTTTAGATGCCAGGGAAAGAACCCCAGAAGTTGTGTGTCCCTGTGAAAGGGCTCCACTTCCCCCATGGATCTCCGGCATCCTACCAGGAATGGTGGGTAGAGTTGATTAGGTATGGAACAGGTGTTGGAGAACAGCCTGACCAAACAAGGCATCCCAGCGGGAGTCCTTGTCCAAGCAGTAATGGGCTGTGAAGGTATGAATTGAGGCTCGACAGATGTCGTCGATAGACAGAGTGCAAATGAGCCATTGAAGTTTCCATGGCTCTCACATTGTGAGCTGTGACATGGCCCTCCAGAGGAAGATTCTTGCTCTGACAGGCAAAGGAAACACACTGTGCAATCCAGTTGGACAGTGTTCTCTTGGAGACTGGAAGTCCCAAATGAGAAGGATCAAAAGCAACAAAGAGTTGAGAGGACTTTCTATGTTGCTGTGTTCTTTGTAAGTAAAAAGCTAAAGCTCTTTTACAGTCCAAAGTATGAAGATTCCTTTCTGCATTTGATGCAGGAGGCCTTGGAAAAAAACACAGGCAGGTAGACCGATTGGTTCAGATGAAAAGGCGAGACCACCTTTGGCATGAAGTATGGATGAGTCCTAAGGACTACCTTGTCATGATGGAACCTTGTATAAAAGGTGGATCAGCCACTAGTGCCTGCAATTTACTGATGCGACGTGCTGATGTGATTGCAATGAGAAAGATAACTTTCCAGGAAAGGAATTTCAATGAGGTAGTAGCTAAAGGTTCGAAAGGTGGCTTCATGAGCTGGCCAAGAACCAAGTTTAAGTCCCATGCCACTGGTGGTGGCTTAATGGGAGGCTTAGTTAGAAGAAAGCCTCTCATAAATCTTGCTATAAGAGGATGTGAGGAAATAGGTTGTCAATTTAAAGGCTTGAAAGAAGCTGCAATAGCACTCAAATGGACTCTTACTGAGTTAGTCTTAAGTCCTGCATTGGATAAATGAAGGAGATACTCCAGTAATGATTCCAGAGTTATCGGAAGAGGGCTAAGACCCTTCTGCGAGCACCATAAGGTAAACCTTTTCCACATGAAAGCATAAGAGCGTCTTGTGGAAGGTTTTCAAGAAGCATAAAGGATATCCTTTACTTGCTGAGAAAGGTTAAGATCATGAAGATCTAGGCCTTCAGCAACCAAGCCCTGAGATGCAGAGACTGGGGATTGGGATGCCATAACATTCCATCCTCCTGAGATCTGGAGCGGACCCTAGCTCCAGAGAGGGAGCTTGAGAGAGATGTAGAAGCAGAGGGCACCACACTTGTCGTGGCCAATGTGGAGCTATGAGAATCATACGGCCTCTGTCTCTCTGAAGCTTCAACAGGGTTTTGGGAATTAGGGGAATGGGTGGAAAGGCATAAAGGAAGTCCTGACCCCAATGAAGGAGGAAAGCATCCCTGGCCTGAGAGCCCTGAGCCAGAATTCTGGAACAGAACCGGGGAAGTTTGGCATTCAACGGACTTGCAAAGAGGTCTATGTCCAGGGTTCCCCAAATTTGAAAACTCTTGGCCACCTGGTCTGCATGCAGAGACCATGCGTGTGGAAGCAGAACTCGACTGAGTCTGTCTGCCCAAGAGTTTTGGATACCTGGAAAATACACTGCCTGGAGATGAATCTGATGCTCTCTGGCGAGGGCCCATAGTCACAAAGCTTCGTTGCAAAAGACAGAGAGCCTGTTCCTCCCTGCTTGTTCACGTAGAACATGGCTACTTGATTGTCTGTATGAATGAGGACTGTCTTGCAGCTGAACAGGGTGTGGAAGAGCAAGGAAGATTGTTCTGAGCTCTAAGAGACTGATGTGTACATGAATCTCCTGTGGAGTCCAGGTGCCTTGGGTGGAGAGATCTTGCAGATGAGCTCCCCAACCCATTGGTGAAGCATCTGTTGTGAGAGTTGCCTGGGGTAAAGGTTGTTGAAATGGGGACCCCACCAACAGGTTCTGAGTGGACTGTCACCATTGGAGGGACAAAATAAGGCGATTTGTGTTTGTTATTTTGTCTGACAGGCACCTTGATGCCTGGGTCCACTAAGTGGATAAAGTCCACTGGGCTGCTCTCATATGGAGGCAAGCATAAGGAACCACATGCACGGTAGATGCCATGTGGCCTAGTAGTTGTAACATTTCTCGAGCAATAAGATGAAGCTTTAGCACTGCTTGAGAAGCTAACTGCATCATGCGAAGGCAACGGGTCTGGGGAAGATAGACCCTTGCTTTTCTGATATCCAGCAAAGCTCCTATGAACTCTAGAGACTGAGTGGGAGTTAGGCTGAATTTTGGGATGTTTATGATCAGACCCAAATACTGAAGGATGCGCATTGTGCAAGATAGAGAAATCCTGGCTTCTGACTCTGATGGGGCTCGAATGAGCCAGTCGTCTAAGTAGGGGAAGATGAATATTCCTAGAGTGCGAAGAAATGCTGCTACTACAGCCATGCATTTCGTAAACACCCTTGGTGCTGAGGCCAGGCCAAAAGGAAGCACCCTGTATTGGTAGTGCTTTCCTTGAAAAAGGAACTGAAGGAACCTTCTGTGAGTTGGATGGATGAAAACATGAGTACGCATCCTTGAGATCTAGAGAACAAAGCCAATCCTGACTGCGAAGGTATGGCAGCAGAGTTTTCAGAGAAATCATCTTGAATTTCTCTTTGAAGAGGAATTTGTTCAATTCTCTGAGGTCTAAAATAGGTCTGTGTTCCCCTGTTTTCTTTGGGATAAGAAAATAAGGGGAGTAAAACCCTGTACCCTGTTGAGGAATGGGTACCGGTACCGTATCGGTACCGGAAGGCATAGCATGACTGGGTGCCGGCAATGCAGACACCGATGTCGATGCCGATGCTGTCGGTACCCGTACCGGTACTGATGCCAGAGTCGGTACCGGTACCGGTTGAACTGTCTGACGCGGTTCCGAGGGTGTCGATGCCGCAAGGAGAGCCGTCAGACGCAAGAAGCATAGAGACCTCTTGATCTAACAGATTGATGAAAGAGGTCTGAGAATTGAACTGCCTTACCACTGTGGGAGGGGGCATGCACAGAAAGTGAAGCTTGTACTCCTCTTTTATAATGGAGAGAGTCCAATGCTCTGCTGTTATCTGCCCCCATCTGGGGGCAAAGTGACACAACCTTCCTGGAATGGTGGAAGGCTCGGGACCATTGAGCGCCAGAAAGGCTAAGTTTTCTAGATGGAAGTCAAAGGCCTTGTGGAGGCTGAGACTGCTGAGACAGTTGAGGCTTAGCAGTCTTTGGTTTCCTCTGTTAAGGTGGCTGCTGACTCTTTCGGGCAGGTTGACCTGCAGAACGTCCCTGCTGGGAATAAGAAGTATAAAACCTCTTCTTTTTGGAGAATGGTTTCTTGAAAGATTTCCTCCTTGCAGGATCAGCTGTGGCTTTGGATAATCTATCCAAAGTGGAGTTGTCAGCATCCAATTCATTGGCCTTCTCTTGCCAATTCTTGCCAAATAGATTTTCACCTGTACAAGGGATATTACCCAGTTTGTCCTGCACCCAGAGCTCCAAATCGGATGCCTGGAGCCAGGCAATTCTACATGCACCTATGGCAATGGCAGAGGTTCTGCTTATGCACTCAAAACAGTCAAAAGCTGCACGATTGACAAACTTACAAACATCCTGGGCATGTTTAACCAGTGTGAGAAAATCCTGCCTTTTATCATCAGGAAGAAGAGGGCTCAAAACCTCTAAATCTCCTGTGACTTCCTTAAGGAACATTCCCATATATAAAATATATGAACTGATCCTGGCAGAAAGCATGGAAGCCTAGAAAGTACGACGTCCAAAGGCATCCAAAGTTCGACACTCACGTCCTGGAAGATTAGAGGCATGCCTCTTTGCACTTCTGATCCTTCTCATAGCTGATTCCACTACAATAGAGTGGTGAGGAAGCTGAGTTTTCTGGAAGCCAGGATAGGGAGGTACTCTATACATCGTATCCAGTCTACGAGAGTGAGTTGAGGTGGTAAGAGGTGTTTCCCACATTCGCAACATGAGACCATGTAAGATCTCATGGACAGGCAAAGTAGCTGCCTCCTTAGGAGCTTTGGGATATTGCAGAATCTCCAACTCCTTTGCCCTGGGCTCTGTTTCAGAAGCCACAGTAATGTTTATGTTTATGTTTATTGAATTTGATAAAACCGCCTTTCTGCAGGAATCAGAATGGAAAGACATCGAGCCACCTCCCTGATAAAGTCCTGAAAAGAGATATCTTCTGGAGGAGACATTCTGCGTTTAGGAGAGGAAGGCTCCTCCGGGAGAAGTACTCCAGTACCGACGGAGCTGTCAGAATCCTCAGACTCCTCCGAGGATTCGAAGTACCTTCTGTCCGGATGCTCTTGTAGAGCATGATACCCATACTGACCAAAGTCAGTGACGGGGGGGAATCGGTACCGGCGTATCGGTACCGGAAGGCATAGCATGACTGGGTGCCGGCAATGCAGACACCGATGT
The DNA here is from genome assembly GCA_033557465.1 of Ichthyophis bannanicus. Classification (NCBI taxonomy): domain Eukaryota; kingdom Metazoa; phylum Chordata; class Amphibia; order Gymnophiona; family Ichthyophiidae; genus Ichthyophis; species Ichthyophis bannanicus. The sequence goes on along the minus strand of CM066032.1, from coordinate 515,632,328 downwards.
CGATGCCGATGCTGTCGGTACCCGTACCGGTACTGATGCCAGAGTCGGTACCGGTACCGGTTGAAATGTCTGACGCGGTTCCGAGGGTGTCGATGCCGCAAGGAGAGCCGTCAGACTGCGTTCAATAGCCAGGAACCTCTGGTCTATCGACGCTGCTGATGCCTGGGTATCGGTACCGAAGAAAGCAGCCGGTACCCCAGAGCATGGCACCAGTAGTTCTGCCGAGGTCGAGGCCTCGAGAACATCCTGGAGCCCCGATAATGTTTTGGAAGCCGAAGCCTCCCACCAGGGCAATTTTGCTGGTACACAACCCTCAAGAGCAACACCAGAGTCATCTCGATGCTTGGAAGGAGATCTACCCTTTGAGGACCGGCCAGACTTATGTTTAGTTTATTTATTTATTTATTTCAGTTGCTTATATACCGCACTATTCGGCATCAGCGCGGTTTACAGTATAACAAAGTGACCAAAACACACATTTTGTTTGGTTTTACATCGAACAGGGGTATAAACTTGGATAACAGGGGTTGAACTATATACATGAACTATTTACATTAAATAGGCTATATACATGAGGTTACCTGAGATCCATGGGAGGAAGACGAAACCCTGGACGACGTCGATGCCACAGAGGCTGCATCGGAGGGAAAAAAGGGTGCTGAGCTTAGCAGCTCGGTTTTGTCGACCCCTCTTTGACGACATCATGGCACAGGCCATACATTCCAAGATGGAGTGGTCAGGACCTAAACATTTAAGACACCACTCATGGGTGTCGGTGACGGGGATAGTACCGCCACACTTGGTGCACTTCTTAAAACCCGAAGCGGGTTTTTCCATAATAAAGGAAATTTTGGGCCTAAGGCCCAAAATGGCGAGTGCACCTGAGGAAGAAAAGTTTGGAAAAAAATACTAAACTTTTTTTTTTTTTTAAAGAAAGACCGAACGAACCGGCGGTACCGGTATAGCGTCGAGGGAAGGCAAATGCGACCACAAAAAAGAAGGAGAATAAGGAAAACTTTTCTGCGGTGACAGGAACGACGACCTGCTGGCTCCGCGGAAAACAAAGAACTGGAGAGAAGCAGTTGGGAAAGGCGGGAAGGCAGCACGCAGGTGCTATGGGATGCTCCCAAAAGCTTTCTAATTGGATGCTGGGGAGCGTTCCCGCGCAGGCTCCGTCGGTACTGACGATACCCATATGTGAAGACTACATTCCTGCTTGTTCCTGGAGATCTGAGTTTTTTGAAAACCAGGACAATTTGGCACTGTAGTGTCAAGGCGTCAGGAATGTGAAGATATTATTAAAGTAGTTTCCCACATTCTCAACATTAGATCATGTAAGATCTTGTGGATGGGAAGCATAGCTGCTTCCTTGGGAGCCACAGGGTACTGTAGAATTCTTAATTCTTCTGCCCTAGGTTCCTTTTCTGGAATCACAGTGATTGCAAGACCCTTTGCTAAAACATGTATGAAATCCTGGAAGGACATATACTCTGGAGGAGACATTCTGCGTTGAGGAGAAGGAACCGAATCTTCTAATAGATTCGCTCTGGTACCGGTAGAATTGTCAGAGTCATTGCAATCAGAAAACTCAAGCACCAGGTGCTCTTGTAACGCATGGTATCGGTACCGCTTGAAGTCGGTACCGAAAGGTCTCGGTTCCTGATCCCGGATACCGGAGATCGGCATGGGGGGGAAGCAGTCCTGTCAAAGCAGGTACTGTCGGTACCGATACATATTGAACCGTCTGTTGCGGTCTTAACGGTACCGAAAGCCACTAAGAGGGCCACTAGACTGCGTTCAATAGCGAGGATTCTGTGATCCATCGCTCCTGCCGATGCCTGGGTGCTGGTACCGGTGGAAGCGGCTATGACCCCAGACCATGGCACCAGTAGTTCCACAGACATGGAGGTCTCTGGCACATCCTGGAGCCCCATTAGTACTTTGGAGCCCGAAGACTCCTGCTGTTTTGCCGGTGAAGCATTCTCGAGGGAAACGCCAATGGCATCTCAATACTTTGAAGGAGATTCACCCCTCAAGGACCAGCTAGAAGACTTCAATTTGGTTACCTGAGATCCATGGGAGGAAGATGAAGCCCTGGAAGACATCGATGCAACTGACATTGTGTCGGCGGCAAAAAGGGTACCGAGTTTTGCAGCTCTATTCTGCAGGCCCCTTTTGGTCATCCTCGTGCAGGAGAGAAACTCCGTTGGACAATGTTCAGGACCCAAACACTTTAGACGCAATCATGGGTGTCGGTGACGGAAATGGTACCGCCACATTTTGAGCATTTTTTGAAACCACTAGCTGGTTTCTCCATGCTTTGTGAAAAATGGGCCTAGTGCCCAAAATGGTGCCTAGCACCAGAAGCAGGGAAAGATCCATGAAGAAATACAAGGGTTGGTTGGTTTTTTTTGTTTTGTTTTTTTTAAGGAAAGAAGAGAACCTGCGGTACCAGTAGGCATCGAATGAAGGCAGACGCGACTACAAAAAACAAGAAATAAAGGTAAGTTTTCTGCGGTGATAGGGTACCACGTCCTGTCGGCTCCGTGGAAAATGAAGAACTGAAGTGAGAGAGGTACAGAGGCGGGAAGGCAGCACGCATGCGCTGTGGGATGCTCCCAAAAGCTTTCCTATTAGATGCTGGGGAGCGTTCCCGCACGGGCTCCGTCGGTACTGACGATACCCATGTGTGAAGACTACATTCCTGCTTGTTCCTGGAGATATAAATGTCCAAGAATCAGTTAGTCAAATCCAGTGCAACCGCACATGTCCTTGATATATATAGTTGTGTGCAAACGTTTAGTCACTTCTGGCCAAATTATCAGACCAATGCAGAAAGCTGGCGCTGAAGTCTCACTCTATCAACTTTTTACACCTATTTGCAGTGCACCGATAGCGTGCAACTTTAAACGCCAGCATGCAGAATGGGGCTCATATGCAAATTAGCCACATTAGCCATTCGTTACACTGTGAGCAAATGGCAGCATTAAACTAGAAGAACAAGCCAAACACATGTGCACAAGAAGTCGGCGCAAGTTTGGCATACTATCCCAGAGAAAGCACAGTTACTTACCTGTAACAGGTGATCTCTGGGAACAGCAGGAATAAGTCTTCAAATATGGGTACGTCGGTAACGACGGAGCCTGCGCGGGAACGCTCCCCAGCGTCCAAAAAGAAAGCTTTTGGGAGCATCCCACACGCATGCGTGCTGCCTTCCCGCCCATTCACTTCCCTCTCATCAGTTGGGTTTGTAGCTGAGACCAAAGGAGGGAAGTAGACAAATTAAAGAGAGAGAGAGAGAGAGAGAAACAACTCCTAGGGGAGGTGGGTGGGTTGTGAAGACTTATTCCTGCTGTTCCCAGAGATCACCTGTTACAGGTAAGTAACTGTGCTATCTCCAGGAACAAGCAGGAATGAGTCTTCACATATGGGGACTCCCAAGCTAGAGATGCCTAGAGGAGGTCCCCCAGCATGTTGCAAATCTAATCAGGCATCCAAGGCATCCAAGGGATGGAGGGTAGGCGTTGAACAAAAAAGGGTGTGCTGTGGAACAGCTTGACTAAACAAGGCGTCTAGAGGGGAGTCCTTGTGTAGATCATAAATGTTAGTAAATATTGGATTCCAATTTTCTAATGTGGACCTTAGTCAAAAGTATTGCGAAAGTATTTGTTGAGGCTAATATGGTCTGGTGCTAAGAGCCAGTACATTATCCTCAAAGAAAATACCTTACTGTGAAGTAGAGGAAAAATATTTTTGCAATACAAGCAGAGGTCAGAAGCCTAAATGGCTAGAAGTAATCCCAGAAGAAAAAACTGGGGTTGGACTTTGGATGAGAAGCTAAAGCTTCTGTAGGACAAAGTTTGAAGCTCTTTGTCCTTGGAGCAGAAAAAAGGCTCTAGGAAAGAGAGGAGATAAATCTCACTGGTTTGCAGAAAAAGGATAGGTCTTAAAGACCCCTCTATCCAAATGAAAGAAAGAAACATTTGTAGTAGGCGGTGTAGCCTCCAATTTCTTGAAGATCAGTAATGTCTTTCCTAAGTGATGTCACTTAGGATGATGACTTTACATGGAGAGCTTCAGATGTAACGTAACCGGAGAGGTTACAGTAAAAGAAGGTAGTTTCTAATTACCATAGAAATTGGTTGTCCATTTAAAACCCTATGGCATGCTGGAACAGCATTAATATGGACAGTAACAAATTTTCAGAGTGAGATATGTGTATTTATTTATAGATAGATATAGATATAGATATAGATATATATATTGTCACCCGTGAAGGTCCCCAGAGGCTATAAGCGGGGGTATTTCACGGGGCGTCTTCTTAAGTAGCAAGGGGAGTGGTACAAAAGGCATTGCAGTGCCCTCTGGGAGTAGTAGTCCCCCAAGCTAACAAAAGAGTTAAGTTGTAGTCGAGCAGTAAGGTTTTAAGACAGGACTTTTTATTCCCCTTCCCGGGCGGATTTTCAAAGCAATGGAAATAAGGACAAAGGACCATACAGCTGGTACAAAATAAAAGGAACAACCGGAACAAAAATACTGCTTATCTTCAGCTTATCAGTGGAACAGAAAAAGATAATTTAAACAGTCCTTTTTACTCAAGGTAAGTTTCTTCACCTCCCTTCCTTATCAAAAACTTCCAGAAACCTCTTCAGCATAAAGAAGTGATTTCATCAGACAAAGTCAATGTACAATCCATACAATTATCAGAAGCAGGTTCCTCATATAAATCACATTGCATTTCTTCACATTCCTCTTCTGTATAAAGTCCTTCTGGATTGTAACTCATGTTATTCTTAAACAGTCTCTCTCTATGGCTAAGAGAGTTCCTCTCCTCCTCACAGCTAGAGTAGAATGGGAAATTACCACACTCTCTGGAGTTGCTATTTTGAGAGCCACATAACTCTTGGTAAGTACAGGGAAAGTCTTCACTTTCTATGTCTCTTCTATTAGAAACAATACCCCTACCTTCACAGTCTCTCTGCTCAGCGTTTCTCGGTACAGCAGAGCCTGGCCAGGACGAAAGCGTTTTTCTGCTTTTCTCTCCCTGTTTTCCCTGGGGCCTGAAACTCCCTTCAGGGTAGAAGCTCTCTCCCTCCTTGTACCTGTTACTTGGTAGGTTGGCTTTCCTAAGCCTGGGTCCAGGAATGTCTCCTCTGCCTCCTTCTTGGTAAAGTTCACTGGGCTTCTGTTTAGCCGTGCACTGCTCTCTGAAGCAGTTCTTCTGAGTTCTTTCAGCTGCCCTGGTTCTACTGGGTTTCCAAATTCCTCCCGTCCTCCAGTTACCAGCTGTTTTCTCCCAGCTACCAACGGCTCTTGAATTCCCTGGTGGTCTCTCCTCACTAACCTCCGGTAAGTGAATTTTATCTGCATGTGGCTTAGTGTTTGCTTGGGCTCCGCCCCCTCCCAGCTGCCCCTCATTACCTAATGAGCTGTGAGCTAGCTTGCTATTTGGGCGTGCTCTCACACCTTGTGACGCCGTTTGTGTATGTTGCCTATAGCAACTCTGGGCCATGTGCTGCACTGAGCTGTCAGTGTCAGATCTGTTTTGCTCAACTTTACCTATCTCCATAGGCTCTGACTGATCTACCCCATGACAATATATAAAGAGAGATTCACTTAATAACAAGAAGGGGTAAGACCTGCTTGAGAATATGGATAGAGAACCCCTTACTGGTTACACGTGGAAGAACCATGAAGGTGGTTACCTGGAAACCAGTGGAATGTTCCTAGTCAGAAGGATAGGTCTAGATTTCTTTAAAAATTCTAGACTTTGAATAACCAGAAATGGAGATCTACGTGAAGGGGTGCAGAGAAATCCTTAGTTTTAAGACAAGTCTGGATTCTTCTATAACAACTTCAGTGTGGAGAAAAAGACGCAATAAAAGGGAATACCATATTTGCCCGTCTATGAGGGCAATATGAGCATAATGCGTTCTTTGTTCAGCATGAAGTATTGGGAATTAGAAGGAATGTACTAGACAAGGACAGACTGCAGTGAAAAGAAAGGCATCCCTGTTGGAAGAGTTCCACTGGAGATGTGGAACAACTCAGGGAATTAAGCAATTCTTTATGCTTTCACGTGATCTAAGCCCTGGTTCATTTTCCCTAAAAGGAAATTTTAAGGAAGATGGCAAGAGTAGGAAAAAACCGGTCATGTGGGAGCATGACTGGGCAAAGCCTTTTAACCATCTGGAAGTTACCCACCAGGAATGGCTCTGATGCTCTCTGGCAAAGGCCCATAGTTGCAGAGCTTTTTGTAGAATTGCAGAGAGCATGTTGTAGGTTGCTTAGGTGATATCTGGCTGTTTAATTACCAGTGTGCAACCTAATCTATTCTGTGGGAGCCAAAGAAATGAAGATGGCTAAGAATAGTAGACAGGCTGGTTGCCTGCAACGATAAATTGTCCAAGTAGGTTTTGGAACCTCTCTTGGAATTATTTGTTATTAAGGCAGCAGAAGAGGTTAGGTCCTATAGATTGGAAAAGGACCGACAGACATAATTATAAGTGATAAAACTCAATTATGGTCTGATAAGCTGCCTTAAAAGTAATATTTGAAAAGATTGCAGAGAGGAGAAACTCTGTATGGACATCACTTACTGGAGTAGGTATTGAAGACAATCCTATCACTTAAAAGGTAAGCCCTCCAGTCAAATAGTATCACTCCTAGAGTGAAAATCTCGACTAAGAGGAATAGAAAGTAACACAGAGTTGGGAAGACTTACAATTTGTTAAGTCTCTGAAAAAGGTAAAGCTCCCCTGCAGTCAAAGGTATGAGATATCCTCGTACAGGACAACTGTCAAGGTGAAGGGCATAGCATACCTTGTAATTAGTTGTAACTCCTCCGTTTACTTTAGAAGGAGAGGAGAAACCTGTTACCTGTAGGGCATGATTATCCTTAATAGCTCTAAGAGCTAAAAGAATGGATTGCTCTTGGCAAGAGATTCATGCCTAAAGTGGAGGATTGAGCCAGTGTATCACTGATCTCTCAGTAAGGATGAGAAGAACTGCAAATGCTTCGGTTGTTAAGAAGTAGCGGTTCTGAAGCTCAACAGGAAAAAGAGATTCAATGAATAAAATATCAGAAACCCTGAGACTGCTGAGTTTGCTGAGCCTGTTGAGGCTTTGGTTTTCTTAGCCTGGTATGATGTTGCCCTTCTTTGGAAACATCTGCATGATGGGTAGAAGATGAATAAAACTTTTTCCCTTTAGGGGGATAAAGCTTGTTAGGAGATTTTTTACTAGCTGGGATAGAGGAAAGTTTTGACAATCCTCTGAAAGCAACAATATCAGTGTTTAACTGATTAGCTTGGAATAAAGCATCCTTGTTAAAGAGATTTTCACCAGTACAAGGAGTATTTCCCAGCCTTTCTTGTACCCATTTGTCCAAGTCTGAAGCTTGGAGCCAGGCCATGCGTCGTGCTCCTATGGATATAGCAGAAGTTCTGCTAATAGACGCAAAACAGTCCAGGGAAGCACGATTAAGGAATTTGGAGACATTTTGAGCATGACTGACTAATATGAAAAAGTCTGCTCTTTTATGCTCTTGAAGAAAAGGGTTCAAAAGCTTTAAGTTCTTTGTGACCTCTTCAAGAGATAATCCCATATAGAAAATATATGAGATAATTCTTGCTAAAAGCACGGATGCCTGGAAGCATCGACGTCCAAAGGCATCTAAAGTCCTAGACTCATGACCTGGCAGATAAGAAGAGTGCTTCTTTGCACTCTTAATATGCCTCATTGCTGATTCTACAACAATAGAATGATGAGGAAGTTGAGTCTTTTGAAAACCTGGAGAAGGTGGCACCTTGTACATAGAGTCAAGTGTCTTAGAATGTGGGGATACCGTTAAAGGAGTTTCCCACATTCTTAATAGTAGATCTTGTAAGATCTGATGCAAAGGAAGCCTGATCACCTCCTTTGGAATCCAGGGGAATTGCAGTGTCTCTGAATCCCCTGGTACGGATTCTGTACCAGGTATAGAAATGGCAAGTAACTTTGCCATAATCAAGCAGAAAAGCTTGAAAAGAAATCTCCCCTGAGGAGGATCCTCTAAAATGAGGGGTAAAGGCTAGACTTGTTGAAAATTCAGCCTTGGTACCGATGGATTCATCCCAGTCATCAGGATCGGAAGACTTGAAAGGATGTTGTTGTTGTTGTTAAGTGCCGTCGAGTCGGAGTCGACTCATGGCGACCCTCTCGATAGCTATCCTAAATTGTGTTCGGTCTTCAATAGGTGGCTCATTGGATGAAGCATCGGATTTTCCCTAAAGCAATGTCTTCGGTACCGCCCGAGGTCAGTACCGAGACGAGTCGGTACAGAATCCTCCATGCTAGAGATCGATTCCAGGCTCGGCATCGAAGGAAGCAAGTCTGTCGAAGCAAGCATGGACGGTACCGACACCGATGACGATGCCGATGTCGATACCGGTATCGATACTCGAGGAACGGTCTGCAGCAACTCTAGCAGTACCGAAGTAGTCGAGAGCGCTAGACTACGTTCATCGGTGAGGAGTGTTTCATCCATCACCATAGCCGATGCCGGGGTGTCGGTACCGCTCGAAGCGGCCACAACCAACGAGCATGGCCCAGGTATGTTCATCAAGGTAAGAACCCCGGAAAAACCTGCAGCCCCATTAATGCTTTGGAGCCCGAAGACTCCCACCGGGGCTTTATTGCCAAAATGTCCTCGAGGGCAAGGCCAGGGCCATCTCGATGCTGAGAAGGAGATCTACCACTCGAGGACTGGCTAGTCTTTACAGACTTTTGTTTTGTTACCTGATCTTGTGAAAAAGAAGATATTCTAGCTGGTGACACCGAGTGCGATGTGAACCGGGTATCGAGTTGTGCTCGATCCTGAAGACTTCTTCTGTTTGAGCTCCAGCAGGAGAGACACTCCAGTGGGTAATGGTCAGGACCTAAACATTTTAGACACCAAGTATGAGTGTCTGAAAATATATCTGTACCACCACACTTTGAGCATTTCTTAAGGATAGTGGCTGGCTTTTCCATAATGGAAGGATAGAGGCCTAGTGGCCTAGAAACCGTCAGGCACTAAACAGGAAAAATTTCTAAAGAAAAGAAGAAATTCTTTAGTAAAAAGAAAGAAAAGCACTGGCGGTACCAGTGGCGTCGAGGGAAGGCAGACGCAACCACAAAAAACTGGGTTGTGTACCTCCTCCTGCAGCTTGGAGACTTGGCATGTCAAACTCGTGACATCACTGGATATAGCCTGTTAGTCTCTCCTTCAGCCCCAGTGTACCATTGACAAAGCAGACTGAAGGAGCAACAAATAAGCAGCTATCATATTAATTTCAAACTTCTACTAAAACTGAACGGCTAACACATAACTTATTTAACAAGTAACCGCACCTTCCAACAGAAGGGGCTGCCTCTCGCACTTTCTCCTTCTTCCCCCATGCCGAACCAGAGAGAAGAGAAAGAAAGAACAGAAAGACAGAGAGAGGAAGGATCAGCGTGATTCCGAACCTAGCAAGAGCTATACTCACCTGTAGACTTTGCAAGTCTCCCAACTAAACCACCACTGTTAACGAAGCCATATCCCGGGCCGGAACGAGGACTTTACTGGAGGTCCTCAAGGAACAACAATTACCAGGTAAGTGTAATTTCCATTTCCTTATCGGTCCTCCAGTTCAGTCCTCCACCTCTGGGATATAACAGAGCAGTAATTATTGGGAGGGACCTTTCCAGCCAGAACGCAACACCGCCGACCCGAAACAGGCATCGTTCGCCGCCAGGACATCAAGGCGGTAGTGCTTACTGAAAGTATGAAGAGAGGACCAAGTGGCCATTCTACAAATCTCCACTGGCTGAACCAAACTGTGTTTTGCCGAGGACGTCACTTGCACTCTAGTAGAGTGAGCTCTTAAAACTACCGGCGCTGGACGACCTTGCAAAAGATATGCCGACGCAATTGCTTCTTTAATCCACCTGGAAACAGAAGCTTTCGATGCTGCCTCGCCTTATGCGGGGACCTCCAAACAACACGAATAGACGATCCAACTTGCAAAAAGTTTCCGAAGCCTTTAAATACCGCCGCAGCACCCTCTTTATGTCTAAGCGGCGTAAACTACGATCCGAAACGCTCCCCTCCACCGCATCTAGAACTGGAAGAGAAAGCACAGTTACTTACCTGTAACAGGTGATCTCTGGGAACAGCAGGAATAAGTCTTCACATATGGGTATCGTCGGTACCGACAGAGCCTGCGCAGGAATGCTCCCCAGTGTCCAGTAAGAAAGCTTTTGGGAGCATCCCACAGCGCCTGCGCGCTGCCTTCCCGCCTTTCCCAACTGCCTCTCTCCAGTTCGAGTTTTAAAGCTGAGACAAAGAGAGAGAGAGAGGAAAGGAAAGATAGATAGAGAGATACAACTCCTAGGGGAGGTGGGTGGGTTGTGAGGACTTATTCCTGCTGTTCCCAGAGATCACCTGTTACAGGTAAGTAACTGTGCTATCTCCAGGAACAAGCAGGAATGAGTCTTCACATATGGGGACTCCCTAGCTGTAGATGCCTGGGAGAAACCCCAGGTTGTGTGTCCTTGAAAAGGACTCTACCTCCTCCCATGGATCTCTGGCATCCGACCAGGGTAGGTGGGTAGGAGTTGATTAGGAATGGAACAGGTGTTTGAGAACAGCCTGACCAAAACGAGGCATCCCGGCGGGAGTCCTTGTCCAAACAGTAATGGGCTGTGAAGGTATGAACCGAGGCCCAGGTGGCCGCTCGACAGATTTGGTCGATGGACACAGAGTTTAGATGAGCCATTGAGGCTGCCATGGCTCTCACATTGTGAGCTGTGACATGGCCCTCCAGAGAAAAGTTCCTACTCTGGTAGGCGAAAGAAATACACTGAGCAATCCAGTTGGACAGTGTTCTCTTAGAGACTGGAAGTCCTAAATGAGAAGGATCAAAAGCAACAAAGAGTTGAGAAGACTTCCTATTTTGCTGTGTTCTTTGTAAGTAAAAAGCGAGAGCTCTCTTACAATCCAAGGTATGAAGATTCCTCTCTGCACTTGATGCATGAGGTCCTGGAAAAGAGACAGGTAAATATACCTCTTGGTTCAGATGAAAAGGCGAGACCACTTTAGGCATAAAGTGTGGATTGGTCCTGAGGACTACCTTATCATGATGGAACCTTGTATAAGGTGAATTAGCCACCAAAGCTTGCAACTCACTGATGCGGCGTGCTGAGGTGACTGTAATGAGAAAAACAACCTTCCAAGAAAGAAATTTCAAGGAGGTGGTGGCTAAAGGTTCAAAGGGTGGCTTCATAAGCTGGCCAAGAACCAGGTTTAAGTCCCATGCCACTGGAGGTGGTCTAATGGGAGGTTTAGTTATAAGAAGGCCTCTCATGAATCTTGCTAAAAGAGGATGAGAGGAAATAGGTTGTCCATTAAGAGGCTTGAGGGACGCTGCAATAGCACTCAAATGGACTCTTACTGAATTTGTTTTCAGACCTGCATGGGATAGATGCAGGAGATACTCAAGTAGAGAATTCAGAGGTATTGCAAGAGGGTTTAAACCCTTCTCTGAACACCAAATGGTAAATCTTTTCCATTTGAAAACATAGGAACGTCTAGTAGAAGGCTTTCTAGAGGCATGAATAACATCTCTGACTTGCTGAGAGAGATGAAAAACTTGAAGGTCTAGGCCCTCAGCAACCAAGCCCTGAGATGGAGCGACTGGGGGTTTGGGTGCCACAAGGTTCCCTCTTCCTGGGACAGAGGGTCTGCTGCAGAGCCCAAGTCCAGGGAAGGAGCTTGAGAGAGATGCAGAAGTAGAGGGTACCACACTTGGCGTGGCCAATGTGGTGCTATGAGAATCATGGTCCCTCGATCTCTCTGAAGCTTGAATAGTGTTTTGGGAATTAGGGGAATTGGTGGAAAGGCATAAAGGAAGTCTTGACCCCAGTGAAGGAGGAAGGCATCCTTGGCCTGAACTCCCTGACATGGAATTCTGGAACAGAACCAGGGATGTTTGGCATTCCAAGGACTTGCAAAGAGGTCTATGTCCGGGGTTCCCCAAATTTGAAAAATCCTGGCTACCTGGTCCATGTGGAGGGACCACTCGTGTGGAAGCAGAACTCGACTGAGTCTGTCCGCCCAAGAGTTTTGAACACCTGGAAGATATACTGCCAGAAGATGGATGTGTTGCTCTCTGGCCCACAGTCGCAAAGCTTCGTTGCAAAGCAACAGAGAGCCAGTCCCGCCCTGCTTGTTTACATAGAACATGGCTACTTGGTTGTCCGTATGGATAAGGACTGTCCTGTAGCTTAGCAGGGAATGGAACACTCAGAGCTAAGAATATTGCTCTGAGTTCCAAGAGATTGATATGCAGAGAAGTCTCCTGTGGAGACCAGATGCCCTGGGTGGAGAGATCCTGCAGATGAGCTCCCCAACCCATTGGAGAAGCATCTGTTGTCAGAGTTGCTTGGGGTAGCGACTGCTGAAAAGGGGACCCTGGCAACAGATTTGGAGGGGACTTCCACCACTGGAGAGACCAAAATAGGCAACTGGAGTTTGCTATTTTGTCTGACAGGCAACCTGACGCCTGAGTCCATTGGGTGGACAAAGTCCATTGAGCTGCCTTCATGTGAAGGCGAGCATATGGAACCACATGCACGGTGGATGCCATGTGGCCTAATAGTTGTAACATCTCTCGAGCAGTTAAATGGGACTTTAACTGTATCTGGAAGGCTAACTGCACCAAGCGTAGGCAACGGGCCTGAGGAAGATAGGCCCTTGCAGTTGTGGTATCCAGCAAGGCCCCTATAAACTCCAGAGACTGAGTAGGGGTGAGATGGGATTTTGGGATATTTATTACCAGTCCCAAATACTGAAGGACACGCATTGTGCAGGTTAGACAAATCTGGGCCTCTGACTAGGATGGAGCTCGAATGAGCCAGTCATCCAGATATGGGAAAACAAATATTCCTAGAGTGCGTAGAAATGCAGCCACTACTGCCATGCATTTCGTGAATACCCTTGGTGCAGAGGCCAGACCGAAAGGAAGCACCCTGTATTGGTAGTGCTTTCCTTGAAAAAGGAACCTTCTGTGTGTTGGATGGATGAGGACATGGGTGTACGCATCCTTGATATCTACAGAACAAAGCCAATCCTGACTCTGAAGGTATGGCAGCAGAGTACCGAGAGAAATCATCTTGAATTTCTCTTTGAATAGAAACTTGTTCAATTCTCTGAGATCTAATATGGGTCTGTAGCCCCCTATTTTCTTTGGAATAAGAAAATAAGGGGAGTAGAGCCCTGAGCCCTGTTGAAGAAGAGGTACTTCTTCTATTGCCCCTTGGGCAAGAAGGGTAGCAATCTCCTGACCCAGAAGGTTGAGGAGAGATGTTGGAGAATTGAACTGTTTCACCATGGTGTGGGGAGGAAGGTTTAAGAAATGAAGCTTGTACCATTCCCTTAAAATGGAGAGGGTCCATTGCTCTGCTGTGATTTGCTCCCATCTGGGAGCGAAGTAAGCTAACCTTCCTGGAATGGTGAGGGGCTCTGGTTCTTCCAGAGCTAGAAAGGCTAAGTTCTCTAGTTGCAAGTCAAAGGCCCTGAGGAGGCTGAGGCTGCTGGGCCGTGGGAGGCCTGGCAGCCTTTGACTTGGCCTGTTTAGGTGGTTGCTGACGCTTTGCAGCAAAACGACCTGCAGAAGATGCCTGCTGACCATAAGTAGGATAATATCTTCGCTTTTTAGAAAAAAGTGTATTTTTGAACAATCTTTTCTTAACAGGAGCAGAGGTAGACTTTGAAAGTCGATCCAAAGCAGAGTTCTCAGCATCCATCTGAGTGGCCTTTGCTTGCCAATCCCTGCCAAAAAGGTTTTCACCTGTACAAGGAAGATTTCCCAGTTCATCTTGGACCTAGAGTTCCAAATCAGAGGCTTGTAACCAAGCAATTCTGCGTGCACCTATGGCAATAGCCGAGGCTCTGCTTACACACTCAAAAGAGTCAAAGGCTGCACGGTTGGAAAATTTGGAAACATCTTGGGCATGTTTAAGCCAAGTGAGAAATTCCTGCCTTTTATCTTCTGAAATAAAAGGGGCTAAAGTCTGCAGATGATCTGTGACTTCTTTTAGAAACATCCCCATATAGAGACTATAGGAGTTGATTCTGGCAGCAAGCATATTAGCTTGGAAAACCCTTCGGCCAAAAGCATCAAGTGTCCTGCATTCACGTCCTGGAGGATTAGATGAGTGTCTCTTTGCACTCTTTATTTTCCTCATGGCAGACTACCACAATAGAGTGGTGAGGAAGCTGAGACTTATGAAAGCCAGGACAAGGAGGGACATGGTACATGGTGTCTAACCTACGAGAATGAGGAGAGGTGGTAAGAGGAGTCTCCCACATGCTCAACATGAGATCATAGAGAATCTTATGAATAGGTAAGGTAGCTGCTTCTTTAGGAGCCTTAGGATATTGCAAAATATCTATTTGCTTGGCTCTAGGCTCTGACTCAGGGGCCACGGTAATGGAAAGGCCCCTAGCCACTTCCCTAATGAAGTCTTGAAAAGACAAATCCTCTGGAGGAGACATTCTTCGTTTTGGAGAAGCAAACTCCTGAGGAAGAAGTACCGGTGCCTCGACGGAAGCCTCCGACTCAGAGTCTTCGGAGGAATCGAAGTATCGCCTGTCTGGATGCTCCTGTAAAGCCCGATATGCATACCGAGTGGGATCGACATCGGGAGTAAGCGGTACCAGTTCAGTACCGATGGGCATCATAGGACAGGGTACCGTTGCAGTCGACACCGAAGCCGATGCAATCAGTACCGGCACCGGGAACAATGCCGGTGCTGGAGTCGGTACCGGCAACGGAGATTGTTGCGGTACCGGAGGCGTCGAAGCCTGCATAAACGCTGTTAGGGTGCGCTATATGGACAGAATCTTCTGATCCATCGACGCCACCAGAGTCTGGATGTCGGTACCAGTGGAGACCACCGGTACCCCAGAACACGGCAACAGGTGATCGGTCGAGGCCGAGCCATCGATGTCAACCTGTGACCCCATAGACAATGCTTTGGAAGCCGGAACTTCCCGCCGGCGTAATTTTGCCGGTGCGGATTCCTCGAGGACAAGCCCAGAGGCATCTCGATGCTTAGAGGGAGATTTGCCCTTCGAGGACCGGCGAGATTTATGTTTGGTTACCTGAGATCCATGGGAGGAAGAAGCAGCCCTGGAAGACGTCGATGCCACCGAGGCTGCATCAGAAGGAAACAGGGTACTGAGCTTGGCTGCTTGGTTCTGCCGACCTCTTTTAGACATCATGGTACAGGACACACAATCCGTGATGGAATGGTCAGGACCCAAACATTTTAGACACCAATCATGGGTGTCGGTGACAGAAATAGTATCGCCACATTTCGTGCACTTTTTGAACCCGGAAGCGGGCTTCTCCATGAGGAGAAAAGTGTTCAGGCCTAAGGCCCAAACTGAAAATGCACAGTTGAAGAAAGAAAAGTTTTGTTTTGTTTTTTTGAAAGAAAAGAAAAGACCGGCGGTACCGGTCTAACGTCCAAGAAGGCAGACGCGACACAGAAAAATAAAGAAAAAAATAAAGAACTTCTTCTGCGGTGACAGGAACACGACCTGCTGGCTTCGCGGAAAATAAGAACTGGAGAGAGGCGGTTGGGAAAGGCGGAAAGGCAGCGCGCAGGCGCTGTGGGATGCTCCCAAAAGCTTTCTTACTGGACGCTGGGGAGCGTTCCCGTGCAGGCTCCGTCGGTACCGACGATACCCATATGTGAAGACTCATTCCTGCTTGTTCCTGGAGATACCTCTTGATTTAGGTGAAACGGAGAAACCACCTTTGGCAAAAAGGACGGAACCGGTCACAGGACCACCTTTTCTCTGGAAAAGCACAAGAACGGCTCTCTACATGACAGCGCTTGTAACTCTGAAATTTGCCTCGCCGAACAGATTGCTACCAAAAATACTGTCTTTAACGTTAAATCCTTAACCGACGCTTGGTGTAAGGGCTCAAATGGCTCCTTAGCTAACGCCCCTACAACCAAGTTGAGATTCCAAGGCGGAACCGATTCTACGTGAGGGCCGCAGCCTGGTAACTGCCTTAAGAGAACACACCACATCTACATGTGACCCTAGAGGCACTCCCTGGACTTTGCCCCTATAGCAAGACCAGGCTGCTAACTGAACTCTCAAGGAACTACTGTAGCTGCCAGACCCTTTTCAAATCCATCTTGCAGGAAACTTAACACCAAGGGCATGGATACTTTTGCCGCACGTACTTGCCGCCTTGAGCAGCAGTCTTCAAAAATACGCCAGATGCGCACATATGCCAGCGACGTGGCCTTTTTCCTCGCTCGAAGTAAAGTTGCAATGACCCCTCTGGAGTAACCTTTTTTCCTTAACCTTGTCCTTTCAATGGCCAAACCATAAGCGAGAACCGATCCACCTGAGGCATTCAAAGCGGACCCTGAAGCAACAGATCCTCCGATGCCAGAAGCCTCCAAGGACTTCCGTCGAGTAGCCGAACTAGATCGGCGTACCACGGACACCGCGGCCAGTCTGGAGCTACCAACAGCACTCTTCCCTGATGAGCCTCTATGCGCTGGATCACGCGCCCTATGGAGGAAAGACAGAGGAGCCCTGACGATGGCCACTGCTGTATCAGGGAGTCAATGCCTTCCGACATGCTTTCTCACCGCCTGCTGAAGAAGCGACCCATCTTGGCTGAATGGAAGGTTGCCATGAGATCCATCACCGGTTGTCCCCATCTGTGGACAATTTCCGCAAACACGTCCAGATGCAACTTCCACTCCCCGGCATCCACCCGGACTCTGCTGAGAAAATCCGCCATCACATTGTCCTTTCCTGCAATGTGTGCTACCAAAATTGCTTGCAGCCGAGGCTCTACCCAGACGAACAGAGCCTCTGCTTCCTCTTCCATGTCCACACTTCCAGTGCCACCCTGTCGATTGATGTAGGCCACCGTTGCAGAGTTGTCTGAAAGCACCCGCACCGCACGGCGGTTCATCGTAGCTTCGAACGTCTGCAGCGCTAGAAATACCGCACGCAGCTCCAACCAGTTGATTGAACATTTGCTCTCTTGGACGGACCATGTCCCTTGCCCAAAGAGGTCTCCGTAATGTGCTCCCCAACCTGCGAGACTCGCATCTGTCAACAACGGAAGCCACTCCGGCTGCTCCAGGGGCATGCCTGCTGTCAGAGACTCTTGCTTCAGCCACCATCAAGAGACTGCCTGACCCGGGGCGGGCAAGAAAGACGTTTGTTCAGTGAATCGGACTGGTGCGACCAACGGTGCAGCAGCACTCCCTGTAATGAGCTCATGCGAAACCTGGCCCATGGCACTACCACCAGCGTCACCGCCATTGTACCCAGTACCTGAAGATAACTCCACGCTGAAGGCGCCGGAGTGGAGAGGAACTGGCGCACCAGACGCCGAAGGACTTGAACTCGATGATTCGGGAGAAACACCGCTCCTCTAAGTGTGTCAAAACGAACTCCCAGATATTCGAGATCCTGGGATGGAACTAAGCGGCTCTTGGCCAAATTGACCACCCAACCGAGGCTCTGCAGAAACTTCACCACCTTGTCTGTGGCCCACACACACTCGGGCCTTGGATTTTGCCCGAATCAGCCAATCGTCGAGATAAGGGTGAACCAGCACACCTTCCTTTCGCAACGCTGCTGCCACCACCACCATGATTTTGGTGAAGGTACGCGGAGTCGTTGCCAGCCCAAAGGGCAAAGCTTGAAACTGGTAGTGTCCCCAAGGAAGGGCAAACCTTAGGAACCTTTGGTGAGACTCTCCGATTGGGATGTGTAAGTACGCCTCCGTAAGATCGAGAGACGGCAGATACTCTCCTTGCCATACTGCCACAATAACCGACCCAATGTTTCCATTCTGAAATGCGGCACGCGAAGACAGCGGTTCACCCGTTTTAGATCCAAGATAGGATGGAAGGACCCGTCTTTCTTGGGCACCATGAAACAAATGGAGTAACGACCCGTGCTGTAGTGAGTCGCGGGAACGGGCACAACCGCTCTCAATTGCAAAAGCCAATCTAATGTGCTGCAGACTGCTAACGTTTTCCGCTGACCCTTGCAGGGAGACATTACAAAGGAGTCCCGAACCGGGCGTGCCAATTCCAACGCATAACTGTCATGGATTATCTCCAACACCCACTGGTCGGACGTTACCTGGTCCCAGGCAGGAAGAAACTACCCTCCGATCGGCTAGCTTCCTACCGGGACCCACCTCATTTCATTGTTGTTTACGAGCAGTCACTGCGGATATCGCTGCAAAACCTCTATCTGTTCCACGAAACCCGCGAAATCCCTGGGCTCGAGAAGCAAATCTTCCTCGCTGAAAACTTCTTAAGCGAGACATACGAAATCTACTGACATCTTTAAACTGGCCCCAAGCGACTGGCAAGGACCTCCCTTGCTTAGGCTTATCTTCCGGTACTTAAATTATTAAAGCGCTCAATGATACCAACAAAGAACTATGTTCAATTTCCAATCTTCAATATAATTAATCAAAGGATATGTATTTATACATCCACTGGAGGTCTCAGACTTTCATGACACTTATTTCTTGGACTTTTTTTTCTTTTGCCCAGTGAGTGTGTCTAATAGCATCAATGACCAACAGTGTGTTTTCATACAAATAGTATAAAAATTATTACTGCCCTCCTGTTATTCTGTGATCCCAATGCCTTCCTCGGGCACCGCTGTTGCGTTTCACATGAATCATTTCATCAGGGGATCGTATTGACTCCGTGATCATTATCTAAAAAAAATACAATCCTTATGTTTAAACCCAATCATCTAATACTACTATAAAGTTCCTATCGCTAAAACTGTGTACGTTAAGAATCCTACACATACCTGAGGTTAAAATAACTGCTGCCCACGTCCTATTATTTTCCTGGCACAACAACAATTTTTCAAGTTGAATCTTTTCACTGCCACAGAAACGCCGCGCATGCGAAAGTGAAACACTATTCCATTTTTTTTTTTTTTTTTTATTGAAAGACTTCCAAAGAATTACAAAGATACAGAAACCACAAGGGTCTTCAAACAAGATGCAACAGTATCAACACAACATCAGATCTCAATAAGGATCTACAATATGTCTTCATTTTTACTCGTTTATAATAAAGAGACCAGGTGCCCCACCCCCCCCAAACTCCCTTCCCCCCCCCCCAAAGTTACCCCAATCCCGGGGCCCCCCACCCCCACACCCCACCTCCCCACCCCCCCAACTATGGCTTGCTAAAGCTAGGGTTCGGAACAAAGGTGAGCTAGGAAACACACGTAGGGAACAAACCTCCGAAGAGGCCAGCATACCACTCCCAAATAGCCAGAACAATCACGCGCCATAGCGAGAAACGAAGGGCTCCCACACCAATTCAAAGCGCGCCAGACGCATCCTGTTAACCGCTACCCCTCGTTCCATGGAATATGTATCCCACATGCGTTCCAGCCAGACCTGGAAGGAGGGGGCCAAAGCATGCTTCCAGGCCGCCGCCAGGGATAGTCGGGCCGCATTCAAGCCATGCCTGAGTAAGGCGAGTTGTAAAGCCCGGGCCCCCGGCACGGAGGCTCCAAAAAGAAAAATCCCCGGGTCCCAAGGGATGCTTAGTCCCAGTAGCATCTGCAGCCGGAATTGAACCCCCCTCCAAAAGGCACGAATGCGGGGACACGCCCACCAAATATGTCCCAGGGTACCCCGCTGCCCACAGTTACGCCAACATAGGTCCACAGCCCCGGGGAACATACGAGTTATCCGCACCGGAGTCATATACCATCGGTACAGCAGTTTATAGTTCGTTTCACGGGCATTAGTCGCTATTGAGCTCTTCCACAGGCGAGCTTCCACTGTCTCCCACTGCTGATCAGTGTAAGAGAGACTCAAATCAGAGTTCCAAAGCACCCTATGACGTGTTGGGCACGTCTGGATCCGCTGCAAATGGGCGTATAAGGTCGCCACAAGACCCTTGGTGGTAGTACACCCCTCACAATAGCGCTCCAAATCTGTCAAGTCCCCGGGCAACCTGGGGCCGAACAGACCTAGAAGTGACCCAGTGCGTCACCTGCATATAACGATAGAGATGCCCAGCCGGGAGGTTAAACTCGTCCCGCAATGCACGGAAGGATTGTAGCCGACCATCATCAAAACGTTTGGCCGATCCGGCTGAGGCCAAGGTGCCCCCATTGTCGGAAGGCCACATCGGTCAAACCCGGTGGGAAAGAGGCGTTACCAACTATAGGGGCTAATGGGGATAGATCCACGTCACGGGATCGGAAGTGGCGATCCCAGCACCGGAGGGTATAAGAAATGTAGGGATTACTGGTGGATGTGCCACGACGAAGCTGCGGTCCAAGCCATAACCGATCCCCTAACCCCGCTCCCCCCCGCCAAGCTCATTTCCAACTGCACCCACCGCTTAGTGCTATCGGCAATCATCCATTCCACCCCCGCCCGGCACTGCGCCGCCGCATAATACCACTGTAAATTGGGCATGCCCATACCGCCAGAGCGCGTGCGGGCAAAAAGAACTTGCCGCGCTAGGCGTGGGCGACAATAATGCCACACAAACTTCAAAAGCAGCTGTTGCCAGGTCGCCAAGGTAGCTCGCGAGATGGGGAGCGGGAGAACCTGAAAGAAATAAAGGAAGCGGGGAACAATCACCATCTTAACTACGGCTATACGCCCAAACCAGGAGAGGAGCAGGCCGTTCCAAACTTCTAAGTCCCGCCGAACCTGACGAAGCAAGGGATCATAATTAGCTTTAAAAAGATCCGCCCGGTCCACGGTTAGGTTCACCCCCAAATAGCGCAGGGCGCCGGGCAGCCAGCAGAGAGGATAAGTCTCTTGGAGTTCCGCACAGACCGCCCTAGAGACCCCAACATTCAGGATCTCCGATTTAGTATAATTAATTTTAAAGCCGGAAGCTCGAGAAAAATTGGTGAACAGCTGCATTGCGATTGGGAGAGACACGGACGGGTCCACCAGGGATAAGATGATATCATCCGCAAAGAGCGCGATCCGATATTCCGCAGGACCGATGCGGACCCCTCGCAAACCCGGGTGATCGCGAAAGCTCTGAGCCAGAGGTTCCATTGCTAGGGCAAAGAGCAGAGGCGAGAGGGGGCAACCCTGTCGTGTGCCTCTTTCCAAAAAGAAATGTCTCGAGTGACCCCCATTTATCCGAACGCACGCCTGGGGCTGTTGGTAAAGGCTACGGACCCACCCGATATAAGTAGGGCCAAAGCCCATCTTTTCCAGGACACACCATAGATATCCCCAATCCACCCGATCGAACGCTTTTTCTGCGTCAATTCCCACTAGCAATGCTGGTTGTGGGTCCCGCTGGGCCACATGAATAATCTGCAACATACGGCGAATGTTGTTGGCGGCTTGGCGACCCGGCACAAAGCCAACCTGATCGGGATGAACCAAGCCCGGAAGAACCCGGTTCAGACGCGCAGCCAGCACAGAAGCAAAGATTTTGACGTCAACATTTAACAAGGAGATGGGGCGGTACGAAGCCGCATCATGCAAGGGTTTACCGGGTTTGGGTATCATCACAATCAATGCCTCACGTTGGGACGGGGGAAGAGAGGCTGTCCCCAGGATCTCATTAAACAGACAGGTCAGGGATGGTGCCAATTGTGCTCGAAACCTTTGGTAATATTCTGCCGGAAAACCATCACTACCCGGCGTACTGCCAGTTTTCAAACGCCAAATTGCATTTTTCACTTCGTCAATCGTAAAGTCTGAGTCCAACTGATCCCGTTCAGAGTCAGAGAGGCGCGGTAGAGCGGCCCCCTGGAGATAGTCCTGCACTTGGCCACTATCAGTGGGCTCTGCCTTATAAAGCCGCTCCAAATAATCGGCAAAAAGTTCACGGATCTCACGGGAAGTAACCCTCTTCTGCCCCCCCGCGTCATGTAATTCGCAGACCACTCTCGAGGACTGCTGTTGACGTAAACGCAAAGCCAAAAGGCGGCCAGTTTTATTCCCATGTTCATAAAAGGTTTGCCTTAATTTCCGACGCTTATTATCTAGTTCTCTCTGCATACATGCATCTAACTTCGCTCGGACCGTTCGCCATTGGCGTAAGATCTGCCGCGACCCGGTGCGGGCGTGCTCCAAGCCCAGGCGAGCAGACTCCCTCACCAAGTGATCGTGATCACGTGTCCATATTTTGCGCGTACGGGCTGCCTCTGCCATCAGTTGACTGCGGGCTGTGGCCTTATAAGCATCCCATACCGTGGGAAGGGGAACATCCCCAGTATCATTAAACTCAAAGAATTCCTTAATAAAGTGGGCGTGATCCTGTACTGCACCCTGCCGCCGTAAGAACCGTGTGTCTAACCGCCAAAGACGGCGGCACTCGCTACGCATGCCGTCTGGAAGGGTGAGCCAGCACGGGGCGTGGTCTGACCAAGTCAGCGCCCTAAGTCCAGCTTGCACTCTCCCGTCCATCAGACGCTGGTCCAACAAAAAATAGTCAATGCGAGTGTGGACCTGATGGACTGGGGAGTAGTAGGTATAACCCCTCTCTCCCGCGTGGGTGTCCCTCCATATATCCCGTAAGCCCAAGTCGAACATCAAACGTTGAAGGGCTCTTGCTGATCCCCCCGTCCCAGGGCGACCCGTAGAGTCCAAGTGGGGCACTAAATGCGTATTACAGTCCCCACCCAAAACAATGGGGCCCTTTGCAAAATCCGCCAATAGGGCTTTCAGTTGTGTAAAAAAGGGCCCCTGACCCGTATTTGGAGCATAGATATTAGCTAAAGTGAGCAAGTGTCCGTCTAGGCGAACATTTAGGAAAAGCCACCTCCCCAGGGGATCTCGTTTTATCTCTTCAATCTGCAAGGAGAGGCTCTGGTGAAATAGTAGAGCCACTCCCCGCTTCTTCCGACCCTGCGTGTCGGAGGCCACCCGTACCTCGGTATATGGGGATTGCTTTAGCCAATCCCGTTTATTCCATTTTTAAATCCTATATGCACAAATACTATTTAAATCCTATATGCACAAATACTATTGGTTGCAGACATCGCCACTTCAACCAAACAACGCTACAAACTCCTTTATGTTACAATAAGGTTTGGGCTAGCAGAACCCCGGTGTGTGTAGTCTCCCTCACCTGTTCTATATAGAAAAAAATGTTTGTGCGCTTATTTATTTTATTTATTATTTATTTATTACAGTTTCTTATATACCGCGCTATTTAGAATCAGCGCGGTTTACATCATAACAAAACGACCATTACGACAAACTGTCAGGTTTTACATTGAACAGGAGTACAAACTTGGATAACTGGGTTAACTATATACATAATCTATCTACACTATATACATAATTTATCTCCCCTCCTATATAGAATGTATCAATTTTAGAAAAAACTCTTGCACTATCATAATACTGAAATTGGATCTTTTTAAACACACCCTGCCCAATCTATATTTGCATTGAGTCCCATGGGTGCTGTTGTGCTCAGTTTATGTATCCATCGCTGTTCTCGAATCAATAAGGTTTGGTCCCGAGACTTTCCACTCATTCCCACTTCAATTTTATCTATACAGAAGCAGCGCAATTGTACAGTGTCGCGTGCTCGAGAGAAGACCATGTTTTATGTGTGATCACAATCATGGAAGGTCCAGTAACTTGGAAAGAAACATTTAGCTTCTCACCTGAGTATATTGCAGGATTGACAAAAGAGAGGACTCCCTTTGCACAATCTGACCTTGGATCTGAGCCATCGAATGAGGTATCTTGGGAAGCACTATTGAAGTTGCAGAAAAAGAGAGTGCGATCAGATCTGCATAGACTTTCTATAATTGAGTACATCAGTAGACAACAAATTCCCCGGGGTTTACAAATGTATAAAGAACCACGCATGCCAGCTATGGACACAGCTTTTGTTGAAAAATGGAACAAAATTTTAAACAAGCGTTCTTTGGATTTGATGGTGTTAATAGTCAATGAAACAAAAACATCTGTGGGAAAGTTGGATGAAGAGATTGATACTATACAAATGAATTTGAAGGAGAAAGAATTAGAATATCTTAAAAGAATTAGATATCTTAAAAAAATGGATGAAATGTAAAAACAGTTGTCAATTTTACAGCAGGAAGTGATGTTAAAAAAAGCGAAGAAGCTAAAGAGGGATCATGCTGATTATACAGTGGGATATGTGTATCCCTGGATGAGTTTGAATAAAAAAATAGCAAAAAAATTTAGAAAACAGATACATTTTGGAGACATGTCCGATGATAGTAGTTACGACGATTCTAGTCAATCTGCTAAAAGTACTGATTTTTTGTCCAAAGAAGACGACACCAAAACAAAAAAGAAACAAGCTGTACGTCGAGAAAAACGTTCGAATCAAAGGAGAAAATAAACAGAGTTTTGAACTCTGAGGATGAAATTGATTTAGTGGTGAACAATTCAGGGAAAACATTGTCTCTAGAGTCTATTGCCCTGCTTAATAAAGGGTTATCGTTTGTTCCCTATGCAACCTTTGACTCTCTTCAATTTCGAGTTGATTTTGAGGGCTTAATGCGGAAACTACATTTAAGAAGTTATTTTGCATCACAAACTGTAGATGATAAACGGCAGCAGAATACAGCTGATGCTTTTCAAACACGACGTATTCCATTACTATTAAAGTCTACCTGGTCCCCGCCGGGTTCATTACATCCCGCCTTAATGGTTTTTAAGGAATTGGTATTAATGGAAGTACAAGAATTAGAAAAATCAAGTAGATCATTTATTTCCACATTAACTAAAGAAGAACGAAAAGCTTTACAAGAATTACAACTCAGATCAGATATAGTAATAAGAAGAGCAGACAAAGGAGCAGTGGTGGTTTTAAGCAGGGAGTACTATGTAAAAGAGGCATTGCAACAATTACAAGATTTGAACACGTATAAAGTGTTGAAAGTTGATCCTACAGATGGTTTAAAAAGTGAAATTAAGGAAATAACACAGTTGGCTCTACAGGAGAAGTTAATTACACGAAAGGAATTTCAGTATTTAAATAGTGTGACATCGACGCTTGCGAAATTTTATACTGTTCCAAAAATTCATAAAAATTTGCATAATCCACCAGGTAGACCAATAGTTACAACTAAAGGCACAATTTTGGAACCTTTGTCTACGTTTGTGGATTCATATTTGCGTCCATTACTATCAAGTATTCCATCTTATGTAAAGGATACCACACATTTTTAAACATTTTGAAAGACTTGCAACAATGGTCAACACAGGAAGATACACTATTAGTAACGTTAGATGTCACCTCTCTATATACGAGTATACCGCAAACTGCAGCGTATCTAGTAGTTGAACAGCAATTAACTCAACGAGGTGAACTGACAAATAGGCAGATTACATTTTTGTTGCAATTGGCAAAATTAACTATTTTTCATAATTATTTTATTTTTGAGGGAGTTATGTATCAGCAACTATCTGGTGTAGCTATGGGAGCCACGTGTGTCCCCTCTATTGCAAATTTTTATATGGGGGAGTTTGAACGACAATGGATGTCTCAGTCTAATTTTGCAACTAATGTGATTTCTTGGAATCAATATATCGATGATGTTTTTATGATACGGAAATGTTCATAAGAAAACCTCTTAGAGTTTGTGGAATGGTTAAACAACTGTGATCCTCATATAAAGTTCACATATTCATATCATAAAGATCGATCAGCATATTTAGATGTTATGATTAACAGAGGGAAAAAAGAATGGTTGACGTCTGTGTATAAGACAAATACAGCTAGAAATACATTTTTACATTTTAAAAGTGCACATCCGTTTACAGTGAAGGAAAGTCTTCCTTTTTCACAGTTTTTGAGGTATAGAAGAAATTACTCGGATAAGAATGAATTTAAGCGGCTGTCTAAGCAATTATCTAATACATTTCGAAATAGAGGTTATCCGGGAAGAACGGTGAAACAGGCATATTTTAAAGCCCTTTATAATAATAGAACCTTATTATTGGGAGAAAAGAACTCCAATAGAAAAGAAAATCTTAATTCAGATAACGGAGAATATTTCGTGATTAAATTGACATTAAGTGTAGGGATTCAAAAAATTTTAAAGAAGCATACTAATGTAATAGCCGGATTGGCCGGAAAGAAGATACGTTGTGTTTGGCAACGCCATCGAAATTTAAAGGAATGGCTTAATCCGGCTGTATTAAGAGTGCCAGCAGATCGAGAGAATACGTTTGTAGAGCCAGGCCACAGAAAATGTGGTTGCTGTGACATTTGTGATATTTCTTTGGAGCTTGACGTTATTTTACATCAGGGACATACCTATTCTTTGCGAACCTCTACAACTTGTGATTCTATAGGAGTGGTATATGTCATCTGTTGCCTATGTGAGCTTATCTATGTGGGAAAAACACTCCGCATGTTTAAGATTCGCATGCGGAAACATAGGAGCCGGTTGAAGTGTCAAGTTAAGGAGGCTCCATTAGTTCAACATTGTTTATTAAAAGGCCACATTTTTGAACAATTGCGCTGCTTCTGTATAGATAAAATTGAAGTGGGAATGAGTGGAAAGTCTCGGGACCAAACCTTATTGATTCGAGAACAGCGATGGATACATAGACTAAACACAGCAGCACCCATGGGACTCGATGCAAATATAGATTGGGCAGGGTGTGTTTAAAAAGATCCAATTTCAGTATTATGATAGTGCAAGAGTTTTTTCTAAAATTGATACATTCTATATAGGAGGGGAGATAAATAAGCGCACAAACATTTTTTTCTATATAGAACAGGTGAGGGAGACTACACACACCGGGGTTCTGCTAGCCCAAACCTTATTGTAACAAAGGAGTTTGTAGCGCTGTTTGGTTGAAGTGGCGACGTCTACAACCAATAGTATTCGAGCATGTAGGATTTAAAAATGGAACAGTGTTTCAGTTTCGCATGCGCGGCGTTTCTGTGGCAGTGAAAAGATTTAACTTGAAAAATTGTTGTTGTGCCAGGAAAATAATAGGACGTGGGCAGCAGTTATTTTAACCTCAGGTATGTGTAGGGTTCTTAACGTACACAGTTTTAGCGATAGGAACTTTATAGTAGTATTAGATGATTGGGTTTAAACATAAGGATTGTATTTTTTTAGATAACGATCGCGGAGTCAATAAGATCCCCTGATGAAACGATTCATGTGAAACGCAATAGCGGTGCCCGAGGAAGGCATTGGGATCACAGAATAACAGGAGGGCAGTAATAATTTTTATACTATTTGTATGAAAACACACTGTTGGTCATTGATGCTATTAGACACATTGATTGGGCAAAAGAGAAAAAAAAAGTCCAAGAAATGAATGTCATGAAAGTCTGAGATCTCCAGTGGATGTATAAATACATGTCCTTTGATTAATTATGTTGAAGATTGGAAAGTGAACATAGTTCTTTGTTGATATCATTGAGCGCTTTAATAATTTAAGTACAGTGTCGAGTGCTCAAGAGAAGACCATATTTTGTGTGTTATCTTCCGGTAGTCTACCGCCTTTGGACTCTCCTAAATCCTTAACTAACTTGTCGAGATCGTCTCTAAATAACAATTTCCCTTTAAATGGGAGTTTGCTGAAGAAGGACTTAGAAGAACCATCGGCCGCCCAATTCCTCAACCACAGGGACCTCTGGGCGGCAACCAATGATGCCATACTATTTGCTAACGCTCTGATCAAATCGTAGTGTAAATCTGCCAAATACGACAACCCCGATTCAAGTCGTGTCAGCTCTCTTACACTCTCCTGATCCAGTTGCTCAGATTGGTCTCAGGCACTGAGACCATTGAAGACATGCTTGCGCCACCCAAGCCCCACAAATGGAAGCTTGCAGAGATAAGGCGTCAGCCTCAAAGGATTGTTTTAACAATCCATCCACCTTCCGATCCTGCGCATCCTTCAACGCTGCGCTACCTTATACCAGAATAGTGGTCTTTTTTGTAACCGCTGACACCGCTGTGTCTATTCGCAGTGACCGGAACTGCTCTCTGTCCTTGTCCGATAAGGGATAGAGCCTGTTCATAGTCCGGACCCCTCGTAGTCTGGCCTCCATCTGACCCAATCCTCCTGGATCATCCGGTCTACCACCTGGTGTACAGGAACAACCACTTGAGCCTGCCATACCGCTTGAATGATGGGATCTTTGACCTCATCTTCCTCCGCTGGCTGCGCCATAGCAAGCTTTAGCTTCTGAAGGGATTCCGTGATAAGTGCCCTAAGTTCGTCCCTCCAAAACACTCAAATAATTTTCGCCTGATCCTCCAGCTCAGGTATCTCTCCTTCTTCCAATTCGTCCATACCTGATTCGACTTCTAGCTCAGCCTCATCAATCTCCTGCCACTCCAGTTCTTGAGTGCCAGGTCAGAAGGCCTTGACCTCTTTGGCGCCCTCGGAGCCATGCTAGCAACCTCCCCTATCCCGGGCTGTTGCAGAGGAACCGTAACCGGCAAGAACTCAGGTAACTTCCCTAGACGCCTTAAATAGAATGCCTGATCCATTACGAGAACAAAATCTGGACAGAAATCCCAGATCTGTTGTCCCGACACCAAAGCCGGTAGCGCACTTGATGGACCCGCTGGAACTTCCGGACCGGACATGAGCAGAGGGACTATCAGCGCCTCACCCACGACCCCCGCCGATGGGCACTGGGACTCTTGAATTACTTTATTCTCCATCTGCTGTTCTACGCTAGTAGAAACTGTAGCGCAGCCCCGACAGATCCCGGTATCATCTACTGTACCTCTGTGGGAGCCGCAGACTATACAATGAGGACACAAGTTTCGTCTAAAGTTCTTCCTTTCATTGCTGTCTGGATCCAATCAATACAAAAATAGCGTAGATGAACAAATTCATGTTTCTGATCCTCACAATGTTGAACTATGGGTGCTGTCAACTGTTTACAGCGTAGGCGGCTTTTATGTACAAGCATCCGGATCTTCAAAGTGTGGCTAGTTTTTCCAACATAGAGTTTGTTGCATGGGCACCTGATAGCATAAACCACTGATGTAGTGCTACAAGAAGTTATATGTTTTAAAACACATTTTTTGCCAAGATACTGGAATTCTGTTACCTCTTCCGTAATGCTACAAAAGGAATGAAAGGAAGAACTTTAGACGAACCTTTGCTTTTTTAATGAAAAACGCTGGGATTTTCACCATCAATACAGTGAAACATTTTGGTTTGAACTCTTCTATAGAGTGGCAAGTCTGCAGTTAGCAAATCATGGTGCACCTGTTCAGTGATCTCGAGGGACATTAGCTGTCACATATAAAAATCAGGTAGGAGGTGAAGTCCGCATGCACAGCGTTTTTTCAAACTACGAGAAGTCATAGATGAACGCGGGCAGCTGCTTTTGAGTAAGTAGTGGCCTTGTAAAAGGGTTTTTTCATTAATTGACAAGTGAATAATTTTCTCAAATTTTAAATCACAGTCACAATCAATGTGCAAAAGCGTTTTTATTGTAAATATAGAGCTATTGTTTTGGCATTATTTCATTTTCAGACCCTCCTGAAGAAACTCGGGTGTGGAGTGAAACACTCAAAAAGGTGCCGTGGGAGGCGTAGAGACCAAACAAGAAAACTTCAGTTAAGATAAGCTTTTCAATAGCTAAACACACGATGTTGGTGGAGAATCGGTGATATTTATACATCAAAATATGCAAAAAAAAAATTTCCCACAGTAGTCATTGATGCTATCAAAGCGCCGTCTGATTTTTCATCAAATCAATAGTTTGGAGCGCTACTGAGGTCTGAGACTACAATTGGGATTATTAATTGTTTAAAAAGAATTCTAATTTATCACCGAGCCATCTTGGACATTGATGCATGTTTGTATGGAGTAATTCTTTATCTTATGTGATTTCATTATACTCCACGAAGACCAAGCTTGATTTCTTGTAGTTCTACAGACCTAAAGGAGTTGCGGCAAACCTCAGAAGAGATCTCTTCCTCACCCGCCCCCCAGTTCCTCAACATTGCTGGAAAGAAGGAAGATGTCAGAGGCCTCAAACTTTGGCTCTTAAGTTTTTGGGCTGCTCCCTAAATCCAAAGAAAATTTGTCAAGGCCTAATGTAATCAAGTAGAGATACATAAAAAAAGATGTGTTTGGAGGAAAAAAAAAGGGGGTGAAGCATTTCACCAAAAGAAGATCTTTACAATTGCTAACATGGGAATGGATCCCTGATCTGGTTTTGTGTGGCAGCAAGTGGCCCAGGAAATAGTGCAGGTGTAAGAGAGAATGGATCAACTAAATAGAAGTGAAGAAAACATGTGGAGCATCACTCGTGGAGTTCCTTCCAACCCTCTGTGCACATGTGCAGGTATGCACACACATGAATTTTTGTCCCCCCAAGGGTTAGGAGGAGCTGCAACAAGGTGCCTGGAATTCCCAAATTGAGCACATGGGACACAGATAATGAGGGATTTCCTTAAGGACTGCAGCAATAGCAGTCAGCTGAAGGGAACTGCAATGCACCTGGGTATTCAGTAGGACGTAGCCCTGTCTCCCCCTCCCCCCCCCCCCCAAAAAAAGCTGAAAGCCAGAGAGAGAAGGCCCTGAGAAAGAAGGATTGCTGCCTGCAAATCTGTCCAGATGTGGACAGGAAAGTCTGTTGCTTAGCACAGGGACTAAGGCAGAAGGGAAGGTTCATAACTTCAGTAAAAAGGGCAGAGCAGGTAAGAAATGGGAAGCCTCTCACAAATGGTCAGAGGAAAGGGTATTGCTCATAAGTCCTGGGAAAGAAGTAGAACTATAGGAAAGCAGAATATGGGAAAAGCTTTCTGGAAGTAAAAACCTGGATTTAAGTCCCAGGCAGGGGCAGCCAGCCCACTAGGCAGCTGCCTAGAGCAGCAGACTTCTGTGTGTGGCACAGCGCCCACGACAAGCTATGTGCTTCAGCACACATGGCCTGCCACAAGCCACCAAACGCGCAGTGTGGGGGGAGAGGGGAGCGGCACAGAACACAGACCATCTGAGTTGCAAAGGAAGGAGATAGGGTGTGTCCTCCTGCAGGCAAAGTGCCTGCAAACTCAGTGAAATTGAGGGAAATCTGGGTTTAAGTCCTAGGAATAACACAGGCTGCCTGGATTGGAAAGTAGAAGGCAGGGTGTGTCTCACTGCAGGCAGTGTGTTTGAAGTTTAGTGAAGCTGAAGTAAAGCTAGGTTCTAGTCCCAGGAACAAATCAAGTAGTGTGCTGGTTTAAGTCAGGTGGAAGAGCATGCAAATAATTGTGCACTGTATTATTTTAGTAACAACTGCTGGTTTGATCATGGGAAAATGTTTCCTAATACAATCCAAGGGAAAATACATGGTTTCTGCTTACTAAAGGTACAAGGTGGCTGTAGCCTGCCAGAGTTTAAAGAGTAGTTACTCACCTGTAACAGGTGTTTCTCCAGAGACAGGAGGAATAAGTGCTCACATATGGGTGAAGTCGACACCAACAGAGCCCCCATGTTAGCATCTCCCCAGCTTTCAAAGAAAGCCTTTGGGAGATGCCACCACGTATATGTGGTCCCCTTCCCACCGGAGAGTGCCATCTTGCTCAGTCAGATGACACAGCTAGAGCCGACAAAAGAAGATGGCAAAAATTGTACAGCAACTCCAAGGGGAGGAGGGAGGATTGTGGTGAATGATTCCTGCTGTCCCTGGTGAACACCTGTTACAAGTGACTAACTATGCTTTCTCCAGGAACAAGCAGGAAGTCAGTCCTCACATATGGGACTCCCTAGCTACAGGCTTCTGAGAACCTGTAGAAAAGAAAAACACGGCCCAGCCGTGAGCAGTCACAAATGAATCTAAGGAAAGATTCTAAGGACCCCAGTGTCCAGTGAGAACCTTGGCTCCAGTAGCCTGAACAAGGGTCAGAGGGCAGGAATTGCCTAAACTTCAAACAGATTACAGAGTACGGCCTGGCCGAAGGCACTGTCCCGTCTAGACTCCCTCTCCAGGCAGTAGTGAGCTGCAAAGGTGTGAACCAAGGACCAGGTGGCGGCCCAGCAGATGTCTGCCATAGGAACACTGCATAGTCTCGCAACTGAAGCTGCCATAGCCCTGGCATTGTGCGTTGTGACCCAGCGCTCCAACAATAGTCTAGTCTGATCATGGGCAAAGGCGATGCAGTCCGCCACCCAGGTGGACAGGGCCCGCTTGGTCACAAGCCTTCCGCAATCGATTGGGGTTGTATGAAACAAAAAGCTGTGAGGCTTTGCGGTGGCCCTGGGAATGCTGCAGGTAGAAGGACAGGGCCCTTCTGCAATCCAGAGTATGGAGAATGGCCGCCACCTTGTCGGCATGGGGCCATGGAAAGAAGGCAGGGAGCACCACCTCCTAAGAGAAGTAGAAGGTGGATACCACCTTCGGAAGGAATTTTGGGCGAGTGCAAAGCACGACCCTGTTCTTGTAGAACCTAGGGTAAGGTGGCTCAGCCACCAAGGCCTGAAGCTCGCCAACTCTGCAGGCAGACGTGAGCGCCACTAGGAAGACAACCTTTCAAGATAGGTAATCTAAATGGCAGGTAACCAAAGGTTCAAAGGGCAGCTTGGTAAGCTGTATCAGAACCACGTTGAAATCACATTCTGCCAGAGGCGGCTGGATGGTAAGCTTAGAGAGCAGCAAACCCTGCATTAATTGGGTAATGAGGGGCTGCACAGAAAGAGGTTTGCGCTGTATGGAGTGATGGTGCGCAGAGAGTGTACTCAGGTGTACCCTGACGGAGTTGGGGCGAGTCCAGTCTGCGAGAGGTGGAGCAGGTACTGCAGCACAGTGTGCACTTGGCAGGAGAACACGTCAAGCCATTGCTCCGTACACCATACTGAGAATCTGAGCCACTTGAAGGCACAGACTCATCTTGAGGAGTTCTTACAAGAGGCCAGGAGGACTTCTTCCACCTCCCTGGGGATGATGAAGGGCACTAGGGCAATCCATTCAGCAACCATGCTGTTAGCAACAGGGACTCCAGGTTGGGTGGAGAAGCGAACCCTCCTCCTGGGTCAGTAGTTCTGGGGCACTCTCCAGGAGGGACCAGGAGCTCCAAACAGCAGAGCAACAGGGGAATCCAAGGCTGTCTGGGCCACCAGGATCATGGAAGCCTTGTTCCACAGGTCCTTGAAGAGGATCCAGGCGATTAGTGGCATGGGAGGGAAGGCATACAGAAGGCCCTCCGACCATGAGATGAGGAAGGCATCTGTCACTATCCGGGAAGGGTGCGGTTGGGGACAGCAGAAGTGGGGCAGTTGAGCATTGGCTGGGCTGGCAAAGAAGTCCAAACTTGAGGTTCCCAATAATCGGAATAGCCACTGTGCCACCTGGGGTCTAGGTGCTACTCATGCAGCTTGAGGACCCTGCTCAGTCTTGTCCGCTAGGGCATTGTCCTGACCCAAAAGATATACCGCTCTGAGGAGCATTCCCTGACTGATCACGTATGAACAGAGGACTACTGCCTCCTGGCAGAGGCAGTAAGACTCTGTGCCCCCTTGTTTGTTCAGATAGAACACTGCGACCTGGTTGTCCGTTTGGACCAGCACAGGCTGGTGCTACAGGAGGTGTTGAAAGGCCCTGATTACCAGAAAAATGGCTCTGAGCTCCATCAGGTTGATCTGCTGCTGGTTCTCCTTTTTTTATTTATTTTTAATTTAACAAATTTTTCTATACCACAACCTTCCGAGGATCAGGTGCGGTTTACATAAAACAGTTAAGTAAACAGAGAGGCATTTCTGTTTTTACACTGAACAATAACATGAACTATGTGCAGTTAACATTCGAACTTTTAAACTATTTGGAACTATGTACAATAAACTATGTACAGATATAGTAGGAGAGGTTCAACAGTATAAGCATAATAGGCAGTATTGAGGTCAAGATATCTTTAGGCCTTGCGGTGTTGATCTACTTGTGTTGTGTATTTTATCCCTTTTCATATAGAAGTTGAGTGTTAGAAGTTGAGTGCAGAGATGTTGCCCTGCATATGCAGTTCCTTGCAGTGGGCACCCCAGCCCAGTAGGGAGGCATCCACGGTGAGGACCCTCTGGGAGTTTGGGTGTTGAAAGGGCATGCCCTTTTGCAGGTGCTGTACATCCTGCCACCAATCAAATGACTCTGCTAGTTGATGGGACACAGAGACCCTGTCCCAGAGCTTACCCGTGGTTCGAGTCCACTGTGAGTGGAGGCACCACTGAGCTGTCTGCATGTGGAGGCAGGCTTTGCGGACCACATGGACTGTGGAAGCCATGTGGCCTAGCAGGCGGAGCATGGACTGGGCCAACACAGCGTGATGGCGCTGCACCTCAGTCGCCAGGGCCCTGAGGCGATCTGCCCTGTCCAGGGGTAGGAAGGCCCTGGTCTGAAGGGTGTCCAGATGAGCCCCTATGAACTCCAGGTCCTGTGTTGGAGTGAGGTGGGATTTGGGGTGGTTTATCTCGAACCCCGGATGTTGTAGGACCTTGATGGTGCAGACCATGGCCTGTTGCACCTCTGAGGCCATTGTCCCCTTTTACTAGGCAGTCGTCCAGGTTTGGGAAGACAAAGGCCCCTTGGAGACGGAGGTAGGCAACCACCACTGCCAGGCATTTGGTGAAGACTCTTGGTGTGGAGGCTAGGCTAAAGGGTAGTACCCTGTACTAGTAGTGTTCGCTCCCACCATAAACCTTAGGAACTGCCTGTGGTTGGGGTGGATAAGGATGTGGGTATAAGCATCCTTTAGGTTCAAGGAGCATAGCCAATCTCCCTGCTGAGGTAGGGCAGCAATATTCCAAGGGAGAGCATTTTGAACTTCTCCCACACCAGGAATTTGTTCAGGTTTCTCAAGTCCAGGATGGGCCTTAGGCCTCTTGTTCTTTCCGGGACCAGAAAGTACCTGGACTAGAACCCCCCTTCCTTTTAGGTGGTGTGGTACAGGCTCCACGGCCCTGTCCCTATGAAGGCCTGCAAGTTTCTGCAGTAGCAGGACCTGGTGCAAGGGAGTCCGAGAGGGCTCTCCTGGAAAGAAAGGGTGAGGCGTCTGGTCCAGGTGAAGGAGGTAACCTTCCCTGACCACCTGAACTGCCCAGGAGTCGGTGGTGATAGCAGCCCACCAGTGGGCAAAATGAATCAGATGCTCCCTCCCTCCTCCTGTTGCTAGCTGGTCCCCCATGGGTAGAGAGGCTATGCTCTGGGAGTCAAAACCCCAACCCAGTCTGGGCTGGAGCTAGTATCTGAGGCTTGGGGCCCTTAGGCTTGTATGGGCCCTAGCCCGCTCCCTTGTCCCGATGACCCTGCTGAGGGGTCTGGGGGGGTTGGTATGGGGGATAACCTCAGTAAGGCTGTCCTTTCCGGTGGAAGGGGGGCCTTTTTCCCAGTGTTTGTTTTGGGAAGAATGGAGGTCTTCCTGGAGAGGCGAGTCCTGGTGGCATACTTGGTTTCGATCTCTGCCACATTATCCTCCATCAGCTTGCTGAAGAGGTTTTCACCAAGGCAAGGGACGTCGAGGAGTCCCCGACGGACTTCGTGAGGGTTTGGAATCGCTGGAAGTGATCCGTGCTGAGATCCATCGAGAAACCTCAGAGTTCCTTAGTTAGGTCTCGGAGATACATGCCGATATACAGCTGATATGCTTGTATTCAGCAAGCCAGCATCGAGCACTGGTAACATTTATGCCCGAGAGCATGGGACTCCCTGCCCAGGAGCACTGAAGAGAGTCTTTGGGCTTTTCTGTCGACGCATGGCCGACTTGAGCACCATGGAGGTGTGAGGGAGTTGCACCTTCCTGAAACCGGGGCTGCGCTACACCCGATACATAGTGTCCAGGCGCTGGCTAACAATCGGCACTGAAGCCGGTGTTTCCCACATCCGAAGAAGGCGGCGCCTGAGGATGGTGCGAACAGGGACCATAAGGGCCTCCTTAGGTGGGGCCTCATATTGGAGGATTTTGAGTTCCTCCATGCGAGGGTCCTCCTCCGTGGTGAGGGACAATGCCTTATGCCATGTCCCAGACAAACTCGAGGAACGAGGTGTCCTTGGGCAGGGACCAGTGCCTCAATGGCGGCAGACACGAATCCAAGGGGAGATCAGTATGCTCATGTCTCCGGGGAAGCCTCGCCCTTAGACTCCCAGTCTGAATAGTCCGTCAAGGACTAAAGGCCTGATGGCTCTAGGGGCGCCAAAATGTCCAGCCTTCGGTGAACCGCAACTGTTGCTTAGCCGGAGAAAGAAGCACTTGCCGGGGAAGTTCTCGCTCCTGAGGACTGGGATCGAGACCCTCGCCGAGGATCAGCTCGAGGCATGGGGTTCTTGAGGATTTCTTCAGCGGCCCAGGGAGTCCTCGGCATCAAGGTCCCTGTACTCTAAGTGCATGAGCCAGTAATGTCAGGCATTGACGCTTTCTGTGAGGCAAGGAAGGCAGAAACGCTGCATTCCAATGCCATCATCATGGCTTCCCACTCAGGAGTTGCAGCCTTGGACACTGACGCAGGTATGACCGGGTCGTGTGTCGGTGAGGAGAGGGAGTCTTCAACAACGTCTGTTCTGGGTACCTTCGCCAGCCGTTCCCACTCCGACTCCTCGGATACCCTTCAGGGGCTGTGGGACCTCGCACGGAACTTGTTGTGCGTGTCTGCTTCCCAGGAAGAGGCCCTTGAGAATTTCTCTCTTTTCCTTGTGCTCTTGCTCAGACAAACCATTATTGGAGTATCCGCATGCCCGCTCAGGCACCGCAGAGGCTTTAGTCGACTCAGAGGATCCATGCGGAGCCTTAGAACACATGGCTACCAGGGATACTGGGGCTGAATCTGACCTGTGGAAGATGTCATCCCTCCTTCTGCCAGCGACTCTGGATGGCCTTACCGGATATCTTTTTGCACCGGGAGCACACCTCTGGGTCATGGTTGGCACCTAGACATCGGAGGCAATAGTCATGCGTGTCGGTAAAGAGTACTTACTCACCTGTAACAGGTGTTCTCCAGGAGCAACAGGAATCAGTCCTCACATATGGAAGACGTCGGTGCCGATGGAGCCCTCGTGAGGAGCATTTCCCCAGCTTTCAAGGAAAGCCTTTGGGAATGCAGGCGCATGCACAGTCCCCTTCCCGCCCAAGGGTGCCATCTTGCTCAGTCTGATGAAATAGCTAAAAGAGAGCAAAAAATCAAAATGAAGTATATGACTGCAACTCCAGGGGAGGAGGGAGGGTCGTGAGGACTGATTCCTGCTGCTCCTGGAGAATACCTGTTACAGGTGAGTAACTACGCTTTCTCCAGGACCAAACAGGAAGTCAGTCCTCACATATGGGACTCCTCAGCTTTAGGCTACCGGGAACCCTAAGCTGAAAAAATAGCTCCTTCTCAAGAGCCTCAGCATTCGTGATAAGAATATCCTCTGAGAACGCCCCCGTACGGTAGCCCAACACAAGGACTGGAGGGTAGGAGTTGCCTATCCGAAAGCACTGTCGCTTCAGGACTCTCTCTCGGGGCAGTAATGGGCTGCAAAAGTCTGGCTTGAAGACCAAGTAGCGGCCCGGCAGATGTCTGCCAACGGAACAGAGCGGAGATGAGCTACTGACACGGCTTTTGCCCTGACACGGTAGGCCGTGACTCGACCCTGCAAGAGGAGGTTGGCTGCCTTGTATGCCCAGGTGATACAATCTGCTACCCAAGTGGACAACGTCCACTTGGAGACAGGTAACCCCAGCTTATTAGGGTCAAAGGAGACGAACAGCTGAGTCCCCCTACAATGCCCCCTCGTACATTCTATGTAAAAAGACAACGCCCTCTTACAGTCCAGGGTATGCAAGACTGTTTCAGCCCGGCTGGTATGTGGCCTGGGAAAGAAGGTCGGAAAAACCACCTCCTGGTTGAGGTGGAAAGAGGAGACAACTTTTGGAAGGAACTTTGGATGGGTCCGTAGAACCACCTTGTTCCTATAGAACCGTGTATATGGTCCATCACAAACCAGAGCTTGTAGTTCACTCACACGTCTGGCCGAGGTAAAAGCCACCAGGAAGAGCGCTTTCCAAGAGAGGAAGCGCAGATGGCAAGTAGCCATCGGCTCAAACAGTGGGCGAGTAAGTTGCTGCAAGACCACATTCAAATCCCACTCAGTTGCCAGTGGATGAACCGGAGGCTTGAGTAGAAGCAGACCTCTGAGAAATCTGGACACCAAGAGGTGAACCAACAGAGACTGTCCCTCCACCGGTGAGTGGTGCGCTGACAGAGCACCGAGGTGGACCCGAACAGAGTTAGACTTAAGGCCTAGGTCTGACAGGTGAAGTAGATAATGCAGTACTACTGGCTAAAGGCAAGAGAAAGGATCTTCATTGCGCTGAGCACACCATACCGTAAACCTACGCCACTTGAGGGCATAGGACTTTCTGGTGGACTGCCTCCTAAAGGCCAAGACCACCTCCTCAACTTCCTTAGGTAGAAGTAAGGAAGCTAGCACTATTCTTTCAGCAGCCAGGCCATCAGATTGAGGGATCTGAGATTGGGGTGCAGAAGGGAACACTGATCCTGAGACAGCAGATTGTGTTGCAACCCCAGAGGGAATGGAGTTTCCACCGCCAACTGCAGCAGGAGTGGAAACCACGGTTGCCTCGACCATCTGGGGGCTACCAGAATCACCAAGGCCTTGTCCCGAAGAATCTTGAACAGAGTTCGAGCCACCAGGGGCGTGGGAAGGCCCGTAGACCAAGAGATCAGAAAAGCATCTGCTGCCACTCTCAGGGGATGCGACTGTCTGGAGCAAAACCTGGGCAGCTGATGGTTTTGTGGACTGGGAAAGAGATCGATGGAGGGAATTCCCCAGTGGAGGAAGATCTGCTGGACCACCCATGGATTCAACTGCCATTCATGAGGCTGGAAAATCCTGCTTAGCTTGTCTGCCAGGAAATTCTCCCGACCAGGTAGATAAACTGCTTTGAGAAACATGCCTTGTTTTACTAAAAAGGAGCAAAGAGCCAGCGCTTCTTGACATAGGAGCCTGGACCCCGTGCCCCCTTGTTTGTTCACATAGAACATTGCCACCTGATTGTCCATCTGAACTAGGAAAGACTGGTGAGAGAGGGCATGTGTAGTGCTAAGCGGATTGCTCGCAGCTCCAAAAGATTGATTTGCTGTGTGGCCTCTCGAGGAGACCAGAGGCCTTGAGTGCACGTGCCCTGGCAATGTGCACCCCATCCCTGCAAGAAGCATCGGTCGTCAGCACCCTTGTGTGTGCTGGAGCCTGAAAAGGTACCCCCCTGAGAAGGTTTGGGAGATGTAGGGTACACAAGGAGCAAGAGTCCAAAACCGTCAGGATATGTTCAAAAGTACTTTATTGGGGATGACCCCAATAAAGTACTTTTGAACATATCCTGACGGTTTTGGACTCTTGCTCCTTGTGTACCCTACAGTCAGCTGCAAGAGCAGCGCTCCTTGTTTTGTTTCGTTTCGAGGTTTGGGAGATGTAGCCACCACTGTTAGGAGTCCAAAAGTGGTTTGGACACCTTTACACTGTCTCGGAGGTCGCCTGTGGCCTGCGCCCACTGAGCTCTGAGGCACCACTGAGCAGCCCGCATTTGCAGACGGGCATTTGGAGTCACATCTACCGTGGATGCCATGTGGCCCAGGAGCCGCAGGTAGTGCCTGGCGGAAACATGAGAATTGCTCTGAAACTGGTTGGCTAAGTCCATCAGTCTGTGGGCCCTGTCCTCGAGCAAGTAAGCTCTTGCTTGCAGGGTGTCTAATTTTGTCCCTACAAACTCTAGGTTCTGAGAAGGGAGCAAAATGGACTTTGCGTATTTTATGACAAAGCCCAGATGCTGAAGAAGAGAGACAGTGCGAAGAGTGGCTTGTCTGGCCTCCTGGAGAGACTGGCCTCTGATGAGCCAGTCATCCAGGTATGGGAAGACAAAAATTCCCTGATTTCTGAGATAGGCCGCCTCCACCGCCAGGCATTTGGTGAAAACCCTGGGGGCAGAGGTTAGGCCAAAGGGAAGTACCCTGTACTGAAAATGGTTTCCTCCCACCACAAATCTGAGATATTGTCTGTGGTCTGGATGAATGAGGATGTGAGTATAAGCATCCTTTAGGTCTAAGGAGCATAGCCAGTCTCCCTACTGGAGGTAAGGCAGCAG
This sequence comes from Ichthyophis bannanicus, assembly GCA_033557465.1. NCBI lineage: Eukaryota > Metazoa > Chordata > Amphibia > Gymnophiona > Ichthyophiidae > Ichthyophis > Ichthyophis bannanicus. Next base: position 515,592,199 of record CM066032.1, on the reverse strand, counting down.
TATCCCAAGGGTAAGCATCTTGAACTTTCCCTCTCCAGAAACTTGTTTAGGTTTCGCAAGTCTAGGATAGGCCGGAGGCCTCCTGTCCTCTTTGGTACCAGGAAGTACCTGGAGTAGAAGCCTTGCCCTTTCAGGTGGTGAGGCACCGGTTCCACCGCCTGTTCCTTTAGAAGACTTGTCAACTCCTGAAGGAGGAGGTTACTGTGTAGAGGGAGTCTTGGAGGCTCCCCTGGAAAGTAGGAGGGGGTAGCTGGTGGAAGTGAAGTATGTAGCCCTTTTGGACTATGCTGAGTACCCAGGTATCCCCTGTGATGGCTGGCCACCTGCAGGCATACAGGGTCAGCTGACCTCCTGTGCTGAGTGGAGCCAGCAGTGGAGAAGAGGCTATGCTGTGGGAGTCAAAACCCCACTTCCTGCTGTGCAGGAGCCGGAGCTGGCGGCTTGGGGGGTCTTTTGCCTACGGGGCCCATGCCCCTGTCCCTGCCCCTTGGCCTGCTGGCCCTGTTGGGGAGCTGGAGAGGCCTGATATTTAGGGTATAGGATTTGTAGGCAGCACCCTTCCGCGGGAAAAAGGGCTTCTTTCCCGAGCTCTTCTTTTTTTGAGAAGGGGCAGAAGTTTTTATGGACAGCCTTGTCCTGGTGCCTCAGTCTCGATTTCTGCAGCCTTTTCAGTCATGAGCTTACCGAATAGGTTGTCACCTAGGCAGGGGACATCGACCAACTTGTCTTGCACCCATGACTCCAGGTCCGATGACTGTAGCCAGGCCTGACAGTGTGCACCGATGCCGGCCGCGGCTACCCAGGCCGAAGCCTCGAAACCATCATAGGCTGCTCGAGAGATAAACTTCGAGCATTCTCGGATCCCTGTAGACAAGGGCTTTGAACCTCTGCAAGGGTTCCTCGGAGAGGCCAGCTGAGAACCCGGCAAGCTCCTTTGCCAGGTCCCGTAAGTACATGCCCATGTACAGCTGGTAAGTCTGGACATGGCAAGATAGCATAGAGCTCTGGAAGCACTTTCTACCGAGGGCATCCAGGTTCCGGGCCTCACGTCTGAGGAGCACCGAGGAGTGCATCTTCTGACTCTTCAGGCAGTGCATAGCCGATTCCACAACCATGGAATTGTGCGGTAGCTGCGCCTTTTGGAGCCCAGGGCTTTTATGGACTCGATAAATGGAATCGACCCATTTGCTAAGAACCGGCGCCGAGACCAGTGCCTCCCATATACGGAAGAGCAGCCGTTCCAGCATCGGAAAGACTGGTACAGTAAAGGCTTACTTCGGAGGAAAGTCATACTGGAGGGCATTGAGCTCCTCCTCGGCTACCGCAGGGAATGCCAAAGCCTTGGCCATGTCCCTCACGAAGTCCGAGAACCGGGTATCCTCCGGGGGGGGGGGGGGAACTTCTCAGAGGCTCGGACTCCAGTGAGTCTAAAGGGATGCACCAGGTCCGGAAGGTGTCCGGAGACTCCTTGTCCTCAGTCTCCCACGCAGACTCCTCCGAGGAGGAATCGAGCGGCTCCGGCTGTGTGGGCTTCGGTGCCACCTGCCCCGACGCCGAGAGCACCGGTGTCGACGACCTCGGCCCCGCACGGGAGGTCGAGGGGGACCTTGACCGAGGATGGACTCAAGACTTGATGGACTCAAGGATCAGCTCGGGCTCCGGGGTCGACTTAGACGTCGAGGTCCCGGTGGTCGGGGCAGATGCACGGGTCAGACCAGCGATCAGCACCCGCTGCTGTTCCATGAAGGCAGCCAAGCTGCTCTCCAAGGCCGTCAACCTAAATCCAAGCTCAGGAGACCCAGCAGCCTCCAACTCGGGCCCCGACGGCGTCTGACCCGACGTCGGCTCTCCCGGAGGACAGTCCACGAGGACAACAGAACTTACGTGACTCGGGGACTCCGGCTCCTTACGAGGTAGCTTGGATGGCCTCTCCGACTCCGAGAGCCCGGGGCGGCGGTCAGGGCTACGCGACCTGGCCCTCGAGGACCCAGGAGCTTCCACCGACGCCACCCTCACGAGCTTCTTCTTCCTTTTATGCTCCGGTGGGAGACCCCCTTTCAGAGGAACCACGACAGCGCTCGGGTTCTGACTCCCGAGATGTCGAGGCCTCTGACGAAGTCCGGGCCCAGCCAGACGCAGACTCCGAGAAAATTCTCTCACGTTGATGCCGACAGCTCCGAAGTGCCTTTGACGACATTTTGCCGCACGGGCCACAGGCCAGCGGGTCATGGCCGGGACCGAGGCATCGGAGGCAGCAGTCATGTGTATCGGTGAGAGACATAAGTTTCTTGCACCGATCACATTTTTTAACCCGCTGGCAGCCATCGGGGGGAAAAAGGGCCCCTGTAAGGTAAAAAGACCGTGCTGCCAGTGAAAATAACAAAAAAGGCGTGAATGCTAGTCACGAAGGACAAAAACCAAAAAAAGAATATTGGACTCTATACCGGTGTACCAAGCCCAGGCGGGAAGGGGAACCGGCATCTAACCGGATCAGAAAAAGCGAAAATCGCAGAAAAAAAAAATCTACTTTTCCCAGGTGACACGAACTCGCGTCCATTGGGCTCCGTGGAAAAAGAAAGACTGACAAGATGGCACCCTTGGGCGGGAAGGGGACCGCGCATGCGCGCTGTATTCCCAAAGGCTTTCGTTGAAAGCTGGGGGAAATGCTCTGCATGGGGGCTCCGTCGGCGCCGACGTCACCCATATGTGAGGACTGACTTCCTGCTTGGTCCTGGAAAAAAGGACATGTTCTTGGAGCACCGATCACACTTTTCAAACCCGGTGGCCAGTGGGGCAAAAAAGGGCCCCAGTGAGGTTGAAGACCTTCGGCATGGCCAGGGGTTAGAAAAGGTGTGAAATTGCGCTGGATAAAAAAAATATAAAACTAAACAGGTTCTGAGTCTCGAAGCAGAGGCGACAGGGCTCGGAGGCAGGAAAGGGACCGGTGCTAACCGGACGATGCAATGTAGTGCATGAGAAAATCAACTTTCTTCCGGGAAGTAATATGAATGTCTGTAAGGCTCTGCGGAAAAAGAGAGACCGAGTAAGAAGGCATCCTTAGGCGGGGAGGGGACCACGCATGTGTGGTGACATCTCCCAAAGGCTTTCTTTGAAAGCTGGGGAGATGCTTCTGCAGGGCTTCGTTGGTGTCAACATCACCCATTTGTGAGGACTGATTTCCTGCTTGTTCCTGGAGAAAAGGGAAAAACCTGGGCTGGATCACTTTTGCCATACACTTTAGTGAAGCTACTTAAGCATATAAGTGAGCTGTGCCAGGATAGCAACATGCTGCATGTATTAAAGGGTAAGCAGCTATATTAAGTGAGACATTAAGGTAGCTCCGATATGTTAGTAGAGGAGTCAAGCATCATGTGGAACTGTTGTTCATGACTATTCAGCCATTGCACAAGTTTACGTTGTGACTTCCTTTTTTTTCTTTTTTTTATAAACCATTAAACAGAAATGCGGAATTCAAAGCTGCCTGTGTGCTATTCCTGATTTTCTCGGAGTGAGAGGTTACCTTACTGGGGAGGAAAGGGGTCCAATAGACACAGTGAAGGACTGGTAGTCACTGGTGGCGCCCCCTTAGCGGCGATAACGCACAGACCTATCCTGCTTTATCTGCATAGCCTTTGGATACATGTGTGTCTCTTGTGTATGTATGTGCATATTTCTGTATTTCTATTTTGTGTGTGTATATTTGTGGGCTGGTATATATGTGCATGTTTGTATGTATGTAAGTGTACAAGTTTATGTCAATGCATATGTGCTTGTATATGTGTCTTTGCATTTGTGTGTTAGTGTGTGTTTGGCAGGTGCAATTCGGCAATCATTACTGTGATTCAGTATTTGTATGCTGCAGCTGTTGGAATAGCTTTTCCTCTAAAAATGTACCAAGACATTTTGGTTTTTTTTTGGGGGGGGGGGTTATTTCTCCTCCATTTCCCATCACACGCAGAAATTAACTTGTACAGCATAGGAATTCCTCCCTTTCTGTGACTAGAGGATCATTCCAGTGCTCCCTTTTTGGGCGCCAGGAATAGCAGCCCCTGAGAACCCTGCTGAGAACATGGGCAGAATAGCCTGCAACTGCAGGAGGTGCTGTAGACTTTCTTCTACTGCCGCCCGCTTGAGCAGCGAACTACAGGGAGACTCCACAAAGTATCCTGAAGTGGCACTGCAAACTTCAGATCATAGCCCAGACTGAGGAGCTTGAGAAACCACTGGACTGAGGTAATATGGTACAAAATGGTGCTCTCATGATCACCGAAACTTGGTTATCTAAAGAGGACAATGTCCTTATTAACCAACTCATTCCACCAAACTTCACTATACACACAACCCACAGAGAAAACAAGAAGGGAGGAGGAGCACTCATTCTCACCAAGTCTGAACTCCTCTTCAACATGACTAACTCCTATAGCACTAACAATCTGGACATAATCACCATAGCCAATAAACAATGCTCCATGAACCTGGTCTACAGAGCCCCCTCGAGCTCCCCAGACGACCTGCCCTCCATATTGGATCTGGCCGCCAATACCTGCAACCCCAACACTCCCAACTGGATAATGGGAGACCTGAACCTCCCATCACTACAACAAAACCACTCCTTTTCACTCCTCAACGCCATTGAAAATCTTGGTTACAAACAAATAATCACTGAGCCTACTCATACCAAAGGAAACATTCTTGACATGGTATTCGCCCCCCACCATGTCTCTGAGCAAAACAGCAACATTGTAAAATCAATCACCGAGGTCCCATGGTCTGACCATAAACTTATAAACCTACAAATTCCCCTGAACAACAATCATAGTCTGAACACCAGTAAACTCGCCAATCCATCTAGAGTAACACGGGGCTTTCGACCTTTCAACAGAGAACTTATTCTGTCAAGTACCCAACCAGTCCTCAACAACACAACTCTCAACCTTAACGAGTCAATCGCTGCCTGGAACAACAGCCTCAACGCTGTTGCTCAACTACCACACAAAAAGTCCATATCAGGGAAAAGAACCTCTGCTCCATGGTTTTCCTCCGAGCTACGGTCCTCTCTTACGCACCTACGAAGGCTCGAAAAACGCTGGCGCCGCTCACTAGCTATCGATGACCATGAAGCCTACATTCTCCACCTCTCAACTCACCGTGAGGCAATCACAACCAGAAAGAAGCAATACCACTCAGATATGCTCAAGAGATCATTGAACAAACCTCGTGACCTTTTCAACCTGGTTAAGTCACTATCAAAGGAACCATCCTCTGAACAAAATAATGATATCCACCCGCAAGAATTCGCTGATTACTTGCAATCAAAACTCCTACAGACAGATGAACTCTCAAAAAACAATATACAAGAAACAACTTGCCCAACATCCCTATCCGCACTTACCACGCCTTCTTCTAAACACATTGAAGACACAATCACCTCACTCAACACGACCACCGCGCAGACCGATCCCTGCCCAGACTTTTGGATAAAGGATCTTCGGTGTGCATTTAGCCCTTTCATTGCAAGAATCATAAACCTCTCCTTCACTACTGGCTCCTTCCCATCTGCATTAAAGCTCACATCCATCAGGCCACTTCTAAAAAACGCTAAACTAGACCCAAAACGGCCAGACTCCTACAGGCCTATAGCCAGTATCCCCCTCTTAGCAAAGATCTTTGAGAAAGAGGCACAGCGCCAAATCCAAGACATTAACTCCGCAGCCCCTCTTGACCATTCTCAACACGGCTTCAGAGAATTCCATGGCGTTGAGACACTGCTTACCACGCTATTCAATGATGTTCTCAATACCATAGACAACATCCGACAAGGCGTTGTGCTAATCTTCTTGGATATAGCAGCAGCGTTTGACTCGGTAAATCACGAGATCCTCCTCAGTCGACTGAAAGAAAAAGGCATATGCAACTCAGCACTTGAATGGTGTAAATCATACCTCGATACCAGAATGCAATACGTTAAGTCTGCAACAGGAGAATCAAAACTCTTCCATCAAAGACAAGGCGTTCCGCAAGGGTCCTCACTTTCATCCCTCATGTTCAACATCTATATGCAGCCTATCTGCGATATCATCAGGTCTTTCAATGTGAAATGTATGATATACGCTGACGATATCCTACTCTACATGCCATTTTCCACAATGCAAATGGATTTATTGCCTATAACAAACTGCTTCGACGCAGTCTCACAATGGCTCCTGTCACAGAACCTCCGCATTCAGCATAAGAAAACTGAGGTTCTCTTTATCACAAGAGACCCCAACTTCACTCCACCACCACACATAAGTGTCAAGGGAGCTGACCTAGGCACCAAGGAAACAATAAAATACCTCGGAGTCACACTAGATCATAGGCTCGATATGAAATCACACATAAACAATATCGTAAAATCTGTGTACTTCAAAATACGCACGCTTAGACACCTACGTCCCCTACTAGACCACGAAGACTTCAGAACCATCTACCAAGCTCTGATACTACCGCATTTCGACTTCGCCAACTCCATTCTACAAGGACTCCCACAATCCACTGTAAGCTCCTTACAGCTTGCCATGAACACCGCTGCCAGGGTTCTCCTAGGAGCGCCCAAAAATGAACACATCACACCTATCCTCAAACAGCTCCATTGGCTCCCTATACACGGAAGACTTACATTCAAAACCCTCACTCTCACTTTTAAGGCCATAAATGGTTTATCGTCCACATCACTTTCTAAACTCATCCAAACCGTCCCATCAAACAGAAATAGGAGACAGGCAGCATTAAACTCACTAACAACCCCAAAGGCTATAACAACGTGCAGCCTATCAACGTCAAACAGAGCTTTCATGTTTAGCGCAACAAAATGCTGGAATTCTCTCCCACCTGATCTCCGCGCCATAACCAACCTAACCCAGTTCAGAAAGGCCCTTAAACTGCACCTTTTCATCAAATACTACCCACATGAAGCGTAACATAATAGCCCCACCCTAATACAACCCACAAATCCATAGCCTCTCTCCTTTTTCCAAGTATTCCTGCTAATTTTATGTAAATAGTTCGAGCATGTTATCTAGTTAATAGATTATATACTCCATGTAAATAGTTCTCCCATGTTATCCAAGTTGATACTCCTGTTATATGTAATACCAAACAGCCTGTTCTGGTTTCTTCATGTTATCTGTAAACCGCGCTGATGTCGAAGAGTGCGGTATATAAGAAGTTGAAATAAATAAATAAAATAAAAAAATTCTACAAGAAAAAGATGGAGGCCCCCCCCCCCCAATCGGCTGAAACTTGTAAGGGATCGCTGGATCTCATTGCGGAGGCTTGTTGATTCCTCTAGGACCACCGATCCTTGAGGACATCAAGAGCCACAAAAGGAATAACCCCTGTTAGGCTTAGGTCCATAGAATTTATATGCCTTACCTGAACTCCGAGGAGTCTGAGGGCATCATCATGCTCCATGTAAGGTCCCATGAGAGTTTCTGGCTCCTTGGGCCTATCTTCTGCAAGTCCTACCCAGGCCTTTCACAAATTTCTACACATCTTCCCTGAATAGCAACTCGATGCTAAAGGGCGGTTTGCTCCATCATAGCACAGAAGCAGCATTACTTGCCCAATTGCAGAACCACAGCCAGTGTCTAGCCATTGCTACCACTGCCATGGACAGAAGAAAATGGAAATTACACTTACCTGGTAATAATTGCTCCTGTAGTGACTCCAGTTTAGTCCTCAACCTCTGTGTGCTTGGAGACTGGGCATGTCAAAAACGTGACATCACTGGATGTAGCCTGCTGCTCTCTCCCATCAGCCCCAAGTGAACTATTGACAAAGCAAACTCAAAGGAACAACAAATAAGTAGCTATTTAATTCATTAGAAGTTTAACAAAAAATTGAACTTATATTAGCTAACATATACCAGGGAATTTCCCACTGGATGAAAATACCCTTTTCCTTGTACCTCTTCCTTTCCTTCCTCGTCATACATAGCATTAGAACAGAAGAACAAGAAAGGATAGTAAAGTATAGCAAACAACTGCACCTACCGGTAATGGAACACCTCCGCTTAAAGAACTCCATTGCCAAGAAACAAACCCGGGCGGGAATGAGGACTAAACTGGAGTCACTACAGGAACAATTACCGGGTAAGTGTAATTTCCATTTCCTTATCGTTCCTCCAATTTAGTCCTCAACCTCTGGGATGTAACAGAGCAGTAATCATTGGGAGGGACCTTTCCAGCCAGCTTGCAACACCGCCGATCCAAATATGGCATCCTTTGATGCCAACACATCGAGGCTCTAGTGTTTGCTGAAAGTATGGAGAGACGACCAAGTGGCCGCCTTACAAATTTCTGCAGGCGGAACCAAACTGTGTTCCGCTCATGAAGTGGCTTGTGCTCTGGTAGAGTGAGCTCGCAACCCTGCTGGTACCTGTCGTCCACACAGAAGATATGCGGAAGCAATAGCCTCTCTAATCCATCTAGAAATGGATGCTTTCGCCGCCGCTTCCCCTTTACGGGAACAGCCAAACAAGACGAATAAACGATCCAATTTCTGAAAGGCCTCAGACACTTTCAAATACTGCTGTAGCACTCACTTTATGTCCAAGCAACGCAGCCCTCTATCAGCAGCATTTCCCTCCAGTGAACCAAAAACTGGAAGAGAAACCGTCTGAAATGGAGACACTACTTAAGGCAAAAAGGAAGGAACTGGCCGCAACACGACCTTTTCCTTAGAAAAAGACAAAAACGGCTCTCTACATGACAACGCCTGCAGTTCCGAAATTCACCTCGCCGAACAAATGGCTATCAAAAAGACCGTCTACAGAGTTAAATCTTTAACAGGGACTTCCGGTGACGTCACCTACTGGAATGGCGGTGTAGCAGAGGAGCTCCGCCACCAACCCGCAATAATTAATGCATTTTTAGCCCCCACGGGCAACGGAGCAGCGGTCCGAGGAGTGGTGGTGTGAGTGGAGTGTGCCTGCAAGCCGCGGCGGCGGCGAAACAAGCGGGTGCGGGGGTGCAGCGAATCTGGCGGGAGCCGAACGGGAGAGATAGCCTGACCATCAGGGGGCTTCTTGGCCGGTGGCTGCGCCGAGTAGGCCCTGCTGGGAGAGTGTCCACAGGGACAAAAGAGGCTGGCCGGTGAACAGAGGCAGTGAGCGTTCCAGCGGGAGGACACCGCGCCGCCGATTCTCACAGACCACGAGGCTGCAGAAGAGGGTGGCCAGCAGAAAGGTGCATCCGGAGGCAGAGGGGGCCGGGAAGGCCTAGCACGTGGCTGGGAGAAGTTGGAGGCAGGGACCTATGCCAAGTTGCAGCCCACAAGGAGCAGAGTGCAGAAGCAGCCAGCAGTGGTAAGTTTCACACCCCCCCCAACTGCACTAAAAAGGGGAGCAGAGGCAGAGAACTGCCAGACACGAGAATTGTACCCAGCAGAGGCTGTAGAGCAGTGAGTGGCCGCCCTACCTGATCCACTAGCCGGGGAGACCGGGGAGAAAGGGGCTAATCAGCCCAAAATGGAAAAAAATAATAAAACAGAGACTCTGGCAAAAAAAAAGCTGGCCGAGTTCCGATCCCCATATGCAACTACCAAAGGAGGGAAGGAGGCGGAAAAAGCAGGGAAACCTGTGACAGAGACCCCACAGAGCCCGGAGGGGAGTGAAGGAGGAGAGGAGGGCCTGTCGGCAGCGGAACAGATTAAACAATGGCTCCTTGAGTTAAAGGAGGAATTGAAGATGGAGATGTGTGGGGTTAAAAATGAAATCAAAGAAGTAATGCAGACCATGGGCCAAGATCTGCTGGAGCTGGGGGGACGTATGGAGGAGGTGGAGACCAAGTTGGAGAGTCAAGAGGAGACCCTGACGCAGGTCCAGAGCAGCTGGGAAGAGCTCCAGAGGGCGCAGGAGACCCTGAAAGCTAAAACAGAAGACCTGGAGGACCGTTCGCGCAGATGTAACCTCCGGGTGAGAGGGGTGCCGGAGGAACCACAATATAAGAACTGTGAGGAAGTAGTCCAGCGGATCTTCCGAGACCTACTAGTAGCAGCTGGCCCAGGAAGACCTGCAGAGGAGACCCGCCTCGAAATAGAAAGGGCGCACAGGGGTCTGGGGCCCATCCGGGACAATAGGCCAAGAGACATTGTGGTATGCCTGCACTCCTTTAAGAGTAAGGAACTCCTGCTGGGTGCTAGCCGCAAACTGAAAAATTTCCGCTGGGAGGGGCATACGGTGGAGCTGTACCAAGACCTGTCCCAAGGTACGCTACAAAGACGGAGGGAGATAAGAGAAGTTACCGCATATCTCAGACATGCCGACCTGCGATACAAGTGGCTCTTCCCCTTCGGTCTCTTTATTACGGTGAAAGGACGTTCGAGGACGGTGAGATCCAGTGTGGAGGCGTGGAGAGCGTTGCGGGAGCTCGGTGCCGAGCATCTACCGGAGCAGGCCGGGGGCTCCTCCACTTCGCCGAGAACGGAATCCAGGACCGGAGGAGCAGCACAGATGAAATGGCAGAGGGCAAGCGGACGGAGATTGGCAAGAACCACCAAGGACCCGCACCAGAGCCGGACCATAGAACAAGAGACTGGTTGAGCTGAAGCACCTCTCTAAAGGACTGGTATTTCTGAATAAGTTGGGCTGTGGGCGGGGGGGGGGGGAAGGAGAGAGGGGTAGTGGGCCAAGGGGAGAGGGAGGGGGGAGGAGGTGGGGACCAGGCTGAGAGGGAGAGAGCCCAGGGCGGGTGGAGAGAGAAGGGGGTGTAGAGGGGGGAAGAGATGGAAGCGGGGGGGGGTTAGGCAGGGGAGTGGGGGGGGGCTGGGGGACGGTTGAGGTGGGTAGGTGGGGAGGGAGAGAAGGTCACCGAGTTGGAAGTCGCATCTCCGCAGAGGAGAGTTACGAGGGGGGGAGAGGGAGGAGGGGAGGGAGCAGCAAGGGGGGGAGAGGGAGGCAGGGAGGGAGCAGCGGGAGGGGGAGTGGGGGGTGGGGGGAGGAGGGGGTGGGTAGGGGGGGGGAAGATGGGGTCAAAGTGGGAGGTGGGGGCGGAGGGACTTAGGGGGCGGGGTAGGGACCTGGGGGAAGGAAAGGAGTTAAAAATTCTCACTTTAAATGTGAAAGGTCTAAATTCACCAATGAAAAGACAGAAATTATATAAGGAGTTAACAAGACATAAAGCAGACATAGTGCTGTTGCAGGAGACACATCTATTGAGACAACATGAGGCATTGGTGCAACCCCGGGGGTATAAGCACCGTATGTTCGCCTCTAATCTTAATGAGAAGAAGAAAGGCGGGGTGGGGGTGTTCATCAGAGAGACAGGCCCCATGGAGGTCCAGGTAGTGTCCCGGGACAGGGGGGGGAGGTATCTCCTGCTGAGGGTGAAGATAGGTGAGGAGTGGTTCTGCTTGGTAAATGTGTATGCCCCTACGGGCCCGCAAACTGAATTTTGGGACGCATTGAGTGAGCAAGTGGCGGCAATGGGGGATGGGGTCCTAATCTGTGGTGGGGATTTCAATGTGGCATGGGAGGTGGGGAGAGACACGACCGGGCGCAGGGAGGGGAGAGGTACGGATAGGAAACACTACCATAGTTTTGTGAGGGAGAACGGCCTGATAGATGTATGGCGGACCCTAAACCCGGGGCGGAGGCAATTTTCCTTTTACTCTGCAGCACATGGCACTTACTCCCGGTTGGATGCCATATGGGTAGGGAAGGAGATAACAGGACGGCTCCTAGGGGGTGAGATGGAACCCATTACCTGGTCCGACCATGCCCCGGTGGTGGTACGGGTGCGGGTGGAAGGGGAAGATAGGGGCCGTCAGTTCTGGAAGTTGAATGAGGGGCTCCTTGAGGACGAGAGGGTGGTGCGGGAGATCGAAAGGCTCATCCCGGAGTACTTTGACCAAAATGGAGGTGGGGAAGTGAGGGATGGCACAGTCTGGGATGCCTTCAAGGCTGTAATTAGGGGGGTTCTCATTAAGTGGGGAGCCCGTCTAAAGCGAGAGAGGGCGGAGAGGGAGGACCGGTTACGCCGGCAATTGCGGGAGATGGAGGAAAGAGATGGTCAGGACAGAACTGGCCAGGTACGGGGAGAGGTGCTGGCACTACGGGCCCAGGTGAATGCTCTTGAAGCGGAAAAGATACAATTTCGCCTACAGCTGTTAAAACAGAGGTTCTTTGAAGGGGGGAACAAAGCGGGGAAATTTCTCGCGAGACAACTGAAGAAGCGGAGGGAGTGGAATAGGATTACACAGATTAGGAGTACAGGGGGGGTAGTGCGAGAGGCCCCACGAATAAGGGAGGAATTTGTGGCCTTTTATAGTAACTTGTATGCAGCCCGAGCTGCAAGGTCGGGAGAGGATATTCGGGAATATGTGAGGGAAGCAGGGCTCCCGACTCTGACGAGAGATGAACAAGAGGGGCTCGACAGGGAAATACAAGCTGACGAAGTCAGCCAGGCCATCAGGGGATTAAAAAATGGCAAGGCCCCAGGGCTTGATGGTCTGACGGCAAAGTTTTATAAGCGCTTTGGGAGCCTTTTGCTGAACCCGTTGACCAGGGTATTTAATGGACCGGGGCGGGGGGAGGCCCTGCCTGAATCAATGGGTTGGGCAGGTATTACGCTTATCCACAAAGAGGGGAAAGACCCGCAGGAGTGTGCGTCCTACCGTCCGATCTCGCTGCTGAACTTAGATGCGAAACTGCTGGCGAAAGTACTAGCGGTGCGCCTCAATGGAGTGTTAGGTAAATTGGTGCATGAGGACCAGGCTGGATTTGTACCAGGCCTGCAAGTGGCGGATCACATCCGCAAAGTGTTAAATGTGATGTGGTCGACACAGCGGCAGGGGGCGGGGGCCTTGTTGGTATCACTGGATGCAGAGAAGGCCTTTGATCAGGTGTCCTGGGATTTTCTGTACGCGGTGTTGGAGGCCCAGGGGTTTGGACCTGGGTTCACACAGTGGATAAGGGCTCTTTATGCTAGGCCGAAGGCATGTGTTCGCGTGAATGGGGGGTACTCTGGGTTCTTCCCCTTAGAAAGGGGGACGCGGCAGGGATGTCCATTGTCCCCCCTACTTTTTGTGCTATCCTTAGAGCCGTTGGCAGCTAAGTTGCGCAGCAGCCCCGATATCACGGGGGTTAGGGTGGGACGTCAGGAATGCAGAACGTCCCTCTTTGCAGACGATATACTCCTGACACTTACGAATCCCAGCGAATCTCTGAGGGCTGTGATGAGAGAGATTCAAGATTATGGTGAAAGGGCGGGCTTCCGGATTAATTGGGGGAAATCGGAGATTTTGAGTGTAGGGGGGGAGGGGGAGGAACAGCGTGACTGGCAGCAGAATTTCCCATTCAAATGGGCAAAGACATCGATCCGGTACCTCGGGGTTCACCTCGGTAGAACCTTGGAGGAGTTGTATGATTTAAATTACAAAAAATTGGTGGGGCAGGTAGAGGCGCGGTTACAAGGCTGGAGCAGGGGGTATTACTCGTGGTTTGGACGAATAGCGACGGTTAAGATGATGCTTCTCCCCCAGTTCCTCTTTCTGTTTCAAGCTTTGCCGGTCCCGATCCCCCCGAAAGTGCTGAGGAAGATCCAACAACAGGTCGAGCGGTTTATCTGGGGGTTGAGGCGTCCACGGGTGGCGGCAAGGACGTTGCAAGTATCGGTACAGGAAGGAGGGATGGGGGTTCCCAATTTCCGACTATATTATGCGGCAGCACAATTGAGAGCAGTCTACGCGTGGCTGCGGGAACCCCAGAAGCAGTGGGTTCAGCTGGAAATGGCCGAATTCAGGCCGGGTGCACTTGAACGGATAGTATGGGAGGGGAAAGGAGAGAAGGGGAGGAATCCCATTGTGGGGCATACTTTGCAAGTGTGGCAGCAGTACAGGAAGCGGCTGGTGGGCGACAAACGATGGTCGGCCACCATGTCACTACAAGCATGCTGTGCGGAGAGCGGGGGACCGGGAGCCACAGTGCTCCGTAAATGGGCGGCGCTAGGATTGTCCCAGGTGTCCCAGATTGTGGTAGGAAGACACTGTAGAGGCTTTGAGGGGGTCCGGGACCTTTATCGTTTGGGGGAGGTAGATAGATTCGCGTATAGGCAGCTATGCTCGGTAGTGAGTACAAAGGGAAGGGAGCAAGGGGGATGGGGGGGAGGTGAATGGTTTGAGGGTGCCTGCCTGGGATCCCTGGGACGTCAGGGGATGCTCTCCAGGATTTATAGAGGGTTGACAGCGAGGGGGGAAGGCAAGTTGAAATACATGGAAGCGTGGGAGAAGGATTTAGGGGTAAGCTGGGGGGTGGAGGAGTGGGAGACAGTGGCACTAGGAATAGCACGATTCTCCATTGCCACGACACTGCGAGAGAATGGGTTTAAGGTGCTGAGTCGCTGGTATCTCACACCGGAGCGGTTGTGTAAAGCGGGGGTGTTGCAAACGGATGACTGCTGGCGAAAGTGTGGGGAGCGCGGCTCCTGGCTGCATATGTGGTGGACGTGCCCGGTAGTGAGAGAGTACTGGCACCGTATAGGGGAAACCATCAACAAAATGATGGGGGCGAACCTCGAGCTTGGCCCTGAGATGTGTCTCCTGCATAGACCAGATGGAAAATGGGAGGGGGATTGGAAAATTATTTGGTATTGTGTCACAGCGGCCCGTTGCGAAATTGCATGGTATTGGAATAGACCAGCTCTACCCTCCATGGCGAGCTATGCACGCAGGGTGTCGCATCTTTATGCCATGTATAAATTGACCGGGGAGCGGGGAGGGAGAGGGGAGCAAATGGAGAAGCGGTGGGCAGGGGTTTGGAGGTGGTTGAGGGAAGAGGGGTGGAAATAGAGAGGGGGTGGGGGGGATGGCAGATAGGAGGAGAAATGATCAGTGAAAGCTGACTATTGAGAGGGCCGCATAGGTGGTACGCTGTTGGGCCCTCTCAGTTGGTCGCTACATAGCTTGAGCTAGAGCATTGGGGGAGGGGGGAGATTGGGTTGGGTGGGGGGGGGGTCAGGGATGGGATTCAGGTAATAGGGACTGTGTGTTAGTTGAAGGGTTGTCTCTTATGTTGTTGTTTGCTGAATCCTTGATGCCTTGGAGCTGTTGAGTACATGCTAATGTAACTGTTACAAAAGTTAATAAAAATTTAAATAATAAAAAAAAAAAAAAAAAAATCTTTAACAGACGCTCTGTGCAATGGTTCAAAAGGTTCTTTGGTTAACGCCCCCAAAACCAACTTGAGGTCCCATGGCGGAACCACAACATCATGAGAGGGTCGCAGTCTAGACACTGCCTTCAGAAAATATAAGACATCCGCATGTGCTCCTAAAGTTACCCCTTGCACCTTGCCTCTATAGCAAGCAAGGGCTGCCAGCTGCATTCTTAGGGAACTGGCTGCAAGACCTTTATCAAAACCATCTTGCAGAAAACTTAACACCAAAGGCACTGAGCCCGTAGCCGCCCGCACCTGTCTACGGGAGCACCAATCCTCAAAAATGTGCCATATGTGAACATATGTCAGCGAGGTAGCCTTCTTCCTAGCCCGAAGCAAAGTCGCGATAACTGAACCGGAGTATCCTTTCTTCTTTAGCCTCGCCCTTTCAATGGCCAAACCGTAAGCGAGAACCAATCCACTTGAGGCATCTGTAGTGGAACTTGCAGTAACAGATTCTCTGACGCCGGCAACCTCCAAGGTTCCCCGTCGAGCAATCGGATAAGATGGGCATACCACGGCTGCCTTGGCCAGTCCAGAGCCACCAATGAGCCCCCCAATGAGCCTAGATACGCTGTACCACCTGACCAATGAGCGCCCACAGGGGAAATACATAGAGCAGACCTGTCATCTTTGCATCAGCGCATCGATCCCCTCCGACATCCTCTCTCGTCTTCTGCTGAAGAATTGACCCACTTTTGCTGACTGAAAGGTCGCTATAAGGTCCATGATTGGCATAACCCACCTGCAAACCCTCGCGCAAACACGTCCAGATGCAGTTCCCATTCTCCCGCATCCACTTGGACCCTTGCTGAGAAAATCCCCCATCACATTTGCTTTTCCTGCAATATACGCTGCCAAAATCTACCCAAGCGAACAGCGCTTCTGCCTCTTCCTCCATGGCTGCACTTCCTGTGCTGCCCTGCCAACTGATGTATGCCACTGTTGCTAAGTTGTCCAACAGCACTCGTACCTCCCGTCCCTTCACCTTCTCTTTGAACTTCTGCAGTGCGAGGAAGACCACTCTCAGTTCCAGCCGACTGATTGACCATGTGTTCTCTGGAACGGACCAAATGCCCTGCGCAAAGACTTCTCCGCAATGTGCCCTCCATCCTGCGAGACTTGCATCTGTCAACAATGGGAGCCACTCCGGCTGCTCCAGAGGCATCCCGGCTTCCAAAAATCCCAGTAGTAGCCAACAGCGCAGCGACTGTTGAACCTTAACGGGACAGGGAAGTCGTTTGTTCAATGAGTCGTTCTGATGTGACCAATGGCGGAGCAGTGCCCGCTGCAGAGGTCTCATATGATACCTAGCCCATGGCACTGCTTCCAAAGTTGCCGCCATTGTTCCTAACAAGTGAAGATAACTCCACGCCGAAGGCGCCTGAGTGGCTCTGAACTTGCGTACCAATCGCCGAAGGATTTGATTTGACATACTTTAAAACATTGAAAGAAAAACTTCAGAAGAGAACCACGGTGTACAGTATGTTCGTTTCAATGTCAAAGAGAGACAATGATGGTTTGCGGGCGTCTTACAATATCTCACTACTCATAGCAAAATCAGGAAAGTCTCATACTATCGGGGAACAGCTCATTTTGCCAGCCGTTGAAGAGGTTTTAAAAATTGTTCTACACAAGCCTGCATATGATATACTCAAAAGAATTCATTTGAGCAACAACACAGTTCAAAGACGTATTGATGAAATGAGGCATGATGTTGAAAGCTTCTTGTGTAATTATCTGCAAATGAACCATTTCTCTATTCAACTGGACTAGTCAACGTTACCTGGTAATGAAGCACTATTATTGGCATATGTTCGTTTTGTTATGGACCAAGAAATCCATGAAGAATTGTTCTTTGCGAGAACTTTGACAACAGACACTAAAGGTGAATCAATATTCAATGTTTTGAAAGATTTCTTCATGGACAAAGCAATCCCTTTTATCAAATATAATATCGGCAGCAGCAGATGGAGCACCAGCCATGTTTGGGCGCTATCGCAGTTTTATAAGCCATTTAAAACAAAATGTACCCGGGGTGTTTGCAATTCACTACATCATTCATCGACAACATTTAGTAGCTAAAAATCCGAGTGCCAGATTGCATTAATCTCTTCAATTCGTCATAAACCACAGTAAACAAGATTTGTAGCAATGCGTTGAATTCTAGGTTATTTGAGCAGTTGTGTGAAGAAAATGACGAGGACTCCTTCACACTGAAGTATGCTGGCTCTCGAAAGGCTTATGTTTGACAAGATTTTTTTCACTTTTTGAGACCATTTTAGAGTTTTTGGATGCTGAACATCCCATTTTGAAAGAAAACTTAATCAAATGGAAACCAGACATTGTTATTTAACATATTTGTTTACTAAATTTAATGAGGTTAACTTGCAGCTACAAGGTGACAGTCTGAGTTTAATAAAAATAAAGTCCATCATTGCAGCTTTTCTTGCCAGAATGAATCTAATGAAGCAAAACACTGGACGGAGAGAATTTTCCCAGTTACCCAAATGGAAATTACACTAACCTGGTAATTGTAGTTCCTGGAGGGTCCAGTTTAGTCCTCCACAATCGGGTAGTGCCCCTCCTCCTGCAGCCGGGAGACTGGACCAATCAAATCTTCTGTAGTATATATACAACCGGAGCTCCCAGAAGTCCCCAGTGTACTAGTAACAAAGCATACTTAACGAAGCAACACATTAGATTAATATACAAAATGACCTAATTAAAGAACAATTTGTTCCCCCCAAGGAATATCCAACCCCCTCCCCAAACGAGGAAGTCAGAACACTGCATTGCGCCGGCACCGACGCCTCAGGAATCAAAACACCGCTCCCCACCAGAAGTTCAGGATCTGCCTGAACCCCCGAGACAGGGAAGAGCCTCTGCAAAAAACGCGGCTGCCACAGAGGGACCGAACAGCAAGAGGAACCGTCTTAATATCAACCGTTCGGAAAGGCGCGCCGCACCACATTAGCAGATAGTCGGGAGGGAAGGAGGACTAAACTGGACCCTCCAGGAACTACAATTACCAGGTTAGTGTAATTTCCATTTCCTGTTCGGTAATCCAGTTTAGTCCTCCACAATCGGGATGTAACAGAGCAGTTAAGACCGGGCGGGACCTTGCCATCCGGCGCGCAGAACCGCCGAACCAAAACAGGAATCCCGAGCCACTGACACATCTAAGCGATAGTGTCTACTGAAAGCATGCAGAGACGACCAAGTGGCCGCCCTACAGATATCCGCCGGCGGAACCAGGCTATGCTCCGCCCAAGAGGTCGCCTGAGCCCTAGTGGAATGAGCCCTCAGACCCTCAGGAATAGACCGCTGTTGCAACAGATACGCGGACGCGATCGCCTCTTTGAGCCATCTAGCAATGGAGGCTTTAGCCGCCGCTTCCCCTTTACGCGCACCCCCGAAGAGCACGAAAAGCCGGTCAGATTTCCGAAAAGACTCGGTAACCTTTAAATAACGATGGAGCGTACGACCCACATCGAGCCGGAGAAGACCTTTGTCCGTTGACCCGACAGATTGCGAAGAAAGCACTGGAAGAAACACTGCCTGATTCATGTGAAAGGGAGACACCACCTTTGGCAGAAAGGAAGGAACCGGACGGAGAACGATCCGATCCGCGGAAAAAGACAAGAAAGGCTCTCGACAGGACAATGCCTGCAGATCCGAAATGCGCCGTGCCGAACAGATGGCTACAAGAAAAACCGCCTTCAGCGTGAGATCTTTCAGAGACGCCCTGCGCAGGGGCTCAAAAGGTTCACGAACCAGGGCCCTCAGAACTAAATTCAAGTCCCAAGGAGGAACGAAAACTCTGCGGGAGGGCCGCAAATGAAAAACAGCCGTAAGGAATCGGCGTACATCCGGATGAGCCCCGAGCAGACGACCCAAAACCTTGCCGCGATAACACGAGATAGCCGCCAACTGGACTTTTAGGGAACTAGCCGCAAGGCCCTTATCGAAACCATCCTGAAGAAAACTTAAAAAGACGGGCACGGAAACCGTCGCCGCCCGGACTCCCCGCCGGGAGCACCAGTCTTCAAAAATCCTCCAAATCCGAACGTAAGTAAGAGAAGTGGACGTTTTCCTCGCCCGCAGAAGGGTAGAAATCACCGCGGGGGAGTAGCCCTTCCTTTTCAGCCGAGCCCTCTCAATGGCCAAACCGTAAGCGAGAATCGATCCACTTGGGGCATCCGCAAGGGACCCTGAAGAAGAAGATCCGGTAGTGCGGGCAGGAGCCAAGGAACGCCGTCGCTCAACCGGACCAGATCGGCATACCAGGGCCTCCGGGGCCAATCCGGGGCCACCAGTAACACGCGACCCCGGTGGCTCTCGATACGTTGTACGACCCGGCCGATCAGAACCCACGGAGGAAAGACATAAAGAAGACCGGACGTTGGCCACGGCTGAATGAGAGCGTCGAGCCCCTCGGACATGCGCTCCCTTCGCCTGCTGAAGAAGCGCCCTGTCTTGGCTGATTGAAAGGTCGCCATGAGATCCATGATGGGTGGACCCCACCGCCGGACGATTTGTGCGTAAACCTGTGGGTTTAGCTCCCATTCTCCAGGGTCCACCCGCACTCTGCTGAGAAAATCGGCCTGGACATTGTCTACGCCCGCAATGTGAGCCGCCGAGATTGCTGGAAGGCGAGTTTGCACCCAGTTGAACAAGGCCGCCGCTTCTGCCTCCAGGGCCACGCTGCCGGTACCCCCTTGGCGATTGATGTAAGCTACAGTGGACGCATTGTCCGACAGGACTCTCACCGGCCGTCCGAGAACCAGGGTCTCCAGGATGACGACGTTTTGGTCTATATTCAACATTTAAATATCCTTCACACAGACTTTAAAACCAGGTTTGAGGATGTTTTGACTATGGAAATCCCACATGAAGAAAAGGATGTCATATTACAAGAAGAACTGATCGGAATAAGCACTAACGAAGAACTTAAGGTACAGTTCAGAAAGAGGTATCAGCAGTTCTGGCTTCAGAAAGATATACCTGTTGCTTATCCTGCATTATGGACTATCGCAAGAAAGGTTTTGATAGTTTTTCCATTTTCATACCTCGTGGAAAGGGGTTTTAGCGAAGTTGCCAATCTTCTTACGAAAAAAAGAAATTGATTGCAAATCACTGGACTTGGAGATTTAAGACTATACCTCGCTAATTTGAAGCCAAATATTGAACAATTGCAATCAGAGCATCAGGTTCATCCCTCTCATTAACAGCATTATTTGTGTATTAATTTTACATAAGAATTTTACTAGGTTCTGATTTGTTTCGCTTCAAATCCAAATATTTACTTGCATTTTGTGTCTTTTCAATAAAGGTATGAATAAAAATCGTACATGTTTTTTCTTTTTTTTAGAATTGTCCACTCTACAAAAAAACCCATCAAAGTGAGCAGCACTGTGTCAGCTGTCAAAAACACATTTGAAGTTAATAAGTTTAGGAAAATTCAATATTAGGCAGGCAGGGGGGTCTATGGAAGAAAAAAAAAAAAATCGGCAAGTGGTCTAGGGGCAAAAACGTTTGGGAACCTATACTTTAGAACAATGGAGTTACAATTCCTTTCAAAAAATAAAACCAATAGTAACATAAGAAATTGTTCCCCTTGTGACAATTCCCTTTTTGTTTAAGCATAACAAAAGGTTTATGTTTATTAAAATTTGATATAGCGCCCTTTATGGATATATCAGAGCGGTTTAAACACAGTTACTTACCTGTAACAGGTGATCTCTGGGAACAGCAGGAATAAGTCTTCACATATGGGTACGTCGGTACCGACGGAGTCCGCCCGGGAATGCTTCCCAGCGTCCAATCAGAACACTTTTGGAAGCATCCCAACACGCCTGCGTGCTGCCTTCCCACCTTCCCAACTGCCTCTCCTCAGTTAAGTTTTAAAGCTGAGACAAAGAGAGAGAGAGCAAGGAAGGGAAAGATAGAGATAGAGAAAAAGCAACTCCTAGGGGAGGTGGGTGGGTTGTGAAGACTTATTCCTGCTGTTCCCAGAGATCACTTGTTACAGGTAAGTAACTGTGCTATCTCCAGGAACAAGCAGGAATGAGTCTTCACATATGGGGACTCCCAGGCTCAGATGCCCGGAGGGAGTCCTAGCATGTTGCAAGTCTAGAACGAGCCATGCTATTCCTCAGGACCTCAGGCATCCTGGGGATGGAGGGTAGGAGTTGAATACAGAAAAGGAGCTGTGGAACAGCTGGCTAGAACAGGGCTTCAAAAGGGGAAGACCCTGTACAGAGGGCATTTAGTAGTATAATATTGTAATCTGGGCCTCCCCTGTTGGCATTGCACAAGTCCACTAAGCTACATATGGATCTGTTAGAAGAGCCAGTGAATGTGCTCAAGGGGTACCTCACTGAGAAGTAGAGGTAATAAAGTAGAACAAAAACAAGTGGAGGTCAGAACCCTTCAGGGTGAGAAATAGCCCCAGGGGAAAAACTGGGGTAGTATAAGAAGTAGAGCTTCAGCAGAGACGCAGAAGGTACTATGAAAGAAAGCTTAAGCTGTTTTGGTCCAAAAACAGTACAAACCTTGGACCAAGAGAAAAAATGAGTCTGACCTAACCGGAGTGGGGTTGGAATCAGTCCATGTAGGGGAGAAAGGGTATGGAGACCCTTGTATCTGATAGGAAAGTAAGGACAGACTCAGGAGCGCTAAGCTTTAGAGTAACTGAAGCTCCGCAATGTCTTTCCTAAATGGGGTCAAGTAGGAAAGAAAAAGGTACATGGAGAGCTTCAGGAGTACCTAACCTGAAAGGTTATGGCAAGGAAAAGATTTTGTTAATTACCACAGGAAGTGGTTATAGCTGTAGCCCTCTAAGAATGCTGGCACAGCATTGATAGAGGTAGTGCCCATCTGTCAGGCTTATATAGGAATGTAGGGATATCTGAACCTGACAGACAGATAGATAAGTAGATGGATACAGATCTATCTAAAAATATATCTCATTATAACGATAAACATATATATATACATACATACATACATACACATACACATATATATATATATATATATATATATACACACACACACACACCTAGAGGGTATATAGGCATATAACTATAAGAGATATGTATGGGCAGAAGACACACCGATAAGTATATATATGTATCTATATACCTATATGAATAGGCAGGCATATAGACACGTCTCCAGGTATAAGGGTGGAGAGATGTCCATAAAACCTCATCCCCCCTAGGGATATAGGGAGAGAGAAAGATTTATCTGATAGCAAGAAGGTTGATACCTGCTTGAATAGATACATAGAGAATCCTCTTTTCCTGGTTATGACTGGCAGAGTCAGAGGAGAGGTCTCCCTGACAAGAAGAAGTCTGAATTCCTTGCAGAATTTGAGCTCTTGAATAACCAGGATGGCCTACGTGAAAATGGCAGAGGATAACTTCAGTCTGCAGACAGGAAGTCCAGGTATCTCCAGAATTGCAGTATGGAGAATGGAGAGAGGACGCCTCTGGAGGAAGATACCCTAGTGACCTGCCTATGAGGGCAAGAAGGGTATTAGGAGTCCTCTAGCTGCCATTGAAGAAATTGACCTCTGGCGAGAAGACCCAAGGAGATATGGCCAAGCTAGGGATCTGGCCCCTCCTTAAGTCTCTTTCTCGCAATGAAAGGCCTGAGGCATATGCCTCAAAAGAGATTTAAGATGAGATGGTAAGGGTAGGGAATACCTGCCAGACATGAACATGACTGGGGAGCCCCCTCTAACCATCTGGGGTTATCTGCTAGGCAAGATACTAATGCTCTCTAGCAAGGCCCCATAGTGCAAAGCTACTCTGTAGAGATGCAGAGAGCATGTTGCAGGTTGGTTAGAAGAAAAAACTGGCTGTGAAAAGCCAGCAGGTAACCAGCTATTCTGCCAAGGACAAGGTGGCGAAGAATAGAAGTTAACCAAACTGTGATAATCCCTGGTTCTGTAGAGAAACAAAACCAGTGGCTTAACCACTAGGAATTGCTGTATCTGCAGCAACTACCAGGGCAGTATTGAAAAGTTCTTTTCCCTGCTCCTTTTTTAGACTGGGAAAAAGAAACAACAGACATGATAGGGGTCCCTATTGTCTGATGAGCTGCTCTAAGGTAAGAAGGGGGGGGAGACATCTCCAGAAGAGAGAATACCCCGGTAGAACAGGTAGAGGACCATAGGGGCTTACCCGTTTAAAGAGCCACTCTTACAAGCAAATGTTGTAGTAAGAGGGAGGCAAGACAGAGTTGCAAGAGACCGACTATGGAAGAGGTCTCTGACAGATGAGATGATACATGCCAGTACAGGGAAACAACTGTCTATTGATAGTTGCTACCTCTCTTTCCTCCAAGAAGAAGAGGAAAATCTATTGATTATGGGCATGATCATCATAAAGACTCTTAAGAGTTAGAGAAAGATGTCTCATGAAGAGATATCTAGGTAGGTTAGGATGAAAATTAGTGCAGATACTTCAAGTGAAAAGAAGCAGACTGCTATCCTAACCCCCAACCAAAAGGGACAATGATCTATTTGAAACCCTGAGACTGCTGGGTTTGTTGACCCTGTTGAGGTTGTGGATTCTTCAGACCAGAGCGATGTTTTCCCCTGTTTGAGAACATCTGAATGATGGGCAGATGGGTAAAACCTTCTCCCCCTAGGGGAAGAAAGTTTGGTAGGACATTTCCTACCTACTGGGAAAGAAGGCGGCGTAGGACAGCCTCTGGAAAAAGGAAAGTCAGTGGATAACTGAGTAACCTGAAGTAAAGACTCCTTGTTGAAGAGATTTTCTCCAGTGCAAGGAGTATTTCCCAGTCTTTCTTGTGCCCATTTGTCCAAGTGTGAAGCTTGAAGCCAGGCTCTACATCGTGCCCCTATAGCTATAGCAAAAGTCCTGCTAACAGACTCAAAGGCATCTAGGGTAGCACGAGTAAGAAAACTAGAGATATTTTGAGCATGACTAACCAGTGAGGAATAGTCTGTACATCTGGGCTCTTGAAGAAAAGGAGTCAAAAGATGTAATTGCTTTGTGACCTCCTCAAGAGATAGACCCATATAAAAAATATATGAGAGAATTCTTGCTGAAAGCATGGATGTCTGGAAGGTTTGACGTCCAAAGGCATCTAGTGTCTTAGACTCACGACCTGGCGGACAAGAAGAGTGCTTTTTATTACTCTTCACTCACCTCATTGCTGATTCTACCACAATGGAATGATGAGGAAGCTGAGTCTTTTGAAACCCTGGAGAGGGGGGCACCTGATATAGAAGATCAGATGCTCTAGAAGGTGGGGGTACCTTTAAAGGAGCTGCCCACATTCGTAGAAGGAGATCCTGCAAAGAATGATGCAAAGGAAGCATTATGTTCTCCTTTGCTTTGTTAGGAACAGAGAGGTATTCTGTATTCCCATGTGTAGGATCTTGTCCAGGAATAGGAATGGCAAGTGATTTTGCCATATCCAGGAGGAAAGTCTGGAAAGAAGGATCCCCAGAGGGAACTTCCCTTAGAAAGGCTAGATCTGATGAAGAACTAGCGTTGGCACCGAGGGATCTATCTAAGTATATAGGAATAGAAGATCCTGAATGGTGCAGTATGGGATCCTTAAATGGTGGTCGCTGGTACTGCAGTTCAGGACCAGCGACAGTCGGTAACAGGTCGTCCATGCTAGGGATCGATTCCAAACTCGGCATCGAGGGAAGCGAGCCTGACGAGAAAAGCATGGAAGGTACCGACAACAAAGGTAAAGTGGATATCGGTACCGACTTCGGTACCGTATCTGATATCAGTGGATGAAGGCCAGCCGGTGGCAACTCTAACGGTGTCAGAGGAACCGAGAGCTGCGGATCCGAAGTATCGGAACCGAGCCTTCGGTACCAAGGCGAGTCGGTACCCAGTCCTCCAGACTGGAGATCGATTCCAGACTCGGCATCGAAGGAAGCGAGTCTATCGATGCACGTCTAGAGGGTACCGACGTCGGTACTAGTATCGGTGTCTGTACCGATACTGGAAAGTCGGTCTGAAGCGTATCCACCGGGCCCATAGGTACCGAGGACGCCAGACGACGATCCTTGGGGTGAGGAATGTTTCATCCAACACCAGTGCCGATGCCGGGGTATCGGTACCGCTCAAAGCGGATGCCACCACCAGGCATGGCTCAGGTATGTTCTGTGAGGGGTGAACCTCAGGAACAATCTGAAACCCCACACAGGCTTTGGAGGCCTAAGACTCCCACCGGGGTTTTGAAGCCAGTGGATTCTCGAGGACAAGGCCGGAGGCATCTCTATGCTGTGCATGAGAACTGCCACTCGAGGACTGGCTAGTCTTAACAGACTGTTTTTGGGTTACCTGATCCTGTGGAAAAGAAGATATGGTCGGTGCCCTGAGCGTGTCGAGGGAAACTCGATGTTGAAAACTTCTTCTCACAATACTATTGCCCGAGGGCTCCGAAGAAAAATGGTCAGGACCCAAGCAGGTTAGACACCAATTGTGAGTGTCTAAAAATAAAGTTGTACCGCCACAGTTTGTACATTTCTTGGGGAAAGTGACTGGCGGTTCCATGAAGGAAATGGAGAGGCCTAGAAGGCCTGAGAAACCGAGAGACACTAAGGAAGAAAAAAATATTCCTTAAAAAGGAGAGGCAGGCGGGAAGGCAGCACCCAGGCGTGTTGGGATGCTTCCAAAAGCATTCTGATTGGACGCTGGGAAGCGTTTCCGCACAGACTCCGTCGGTACCAACGTACCCATATGTGAAGACTCATTCCTGCTTGTTCCTGGAGATCAATAAAAAAACATTCCATTAGTGGAAAGGAAGAAGAAAAAGACAACTCCTCAAAACCTAGCAGATTAACTACAGCACAAGACAGTTCAGACTAGGAGAAATTTCCCAACCCCAAGTTGCCATATCACATGAGAGAAGTTCTGCCCAACCCAAAACAAATTAGAAAACAGAGCCAATGGAGCACAATCATGAAAAAAGTAGTACTTACTGTTAACATGGGTGTTGTCAAAAGGCCCCAGGCAAAGAACTCCAGGAAGATGACAACCACAGCATGGTACACACTAGGTCGACCAATACCTTGTTGCTTAAGTGAAGAAAAAAGACAAAAGATATGGAAAAATGTGTGAATATTTCATGATACTTTTTACCAGTGAAGGAAATGAGGTATTTATTGCTCATGCTGCACTAGCTATAACAAAATTTATTAAGGTGACATTTTTACATACCTGATCATTTTTTCTTCCTTGAATCCTGCTAGACCAATCCAGATTTATGGGTTATACCATCTTCCAACTTCCAACATGTGGAAGCAGTCTAACAACTTTCAGCGATGTCATTATTAGGTATATTTGCTGGTGCAGTATTGAGAGAAACTAGTATGAAAATTCTCAAGCAGTGAGACTGAAAAATTTTCAGAAACAAATAATGTTAACTGTTCCAAATTGGATTGTTGGTTATTTTGAACAAGAATTTAGCTCTCTTCTTAGCTCAATGAATTCTGTGTCAGAACATAGTATTTGAAATGCACTCAATGACAGCTGGGCTCCCAAACCTCTAGAAAGTGTCTTCCAGAATGGGTCCTCAACTGATCTATCAGGATTCAAGGAAAGAAAATTATCAAGTATGTAAAAAATGTCTTCCTTCCTTATCATCCTGTTAGACATCTACTCCTTCTTCAACGTGCAACCTCATACTTCACAAAGGTGTTCAGAGAAGACCAG
The DNA here is from genome assembly GCA_033557465.1 of Ichthyophis bannanicus. Taxonomy (NCBI): domain Eukaryota; kingdom Metazoa; phylum Chordata; class Amphibia; order Gymnophiona; family Ichthyophiidae; genus Ichthyophis; species Ichthyophis bannanicus. The sequence goes on along the minus strand of CM066032.1, from coordinate 515,565,286 downwards.
GTAGACACCTTACAGATGTCCTCTGGAAACACCAAAGAATATGTCACCCAGAGGTGACCTGTGCCCTAGTCGAGTGAGCTGATCCCCTCCAGCACACTTACCAGTCAGAAAGTATGTAGAATCAATGGCCTCCATAATCTATCAGGCAATGGAGGATTTGGCCACGACCTGTCCTTTCCTCGGACCACTAAAGAAGATAAAAAGATGATCCAACATTCAGAAGGAGTTCATATTTTCCAAGTATTTGACCAAAATCCTCTGCTCATTTGCTCATCCACCAGATGCAGCATGGGATCCTTCCCAAGATCCTCCTCTGAGAAGGTGGATCAAAACGACATTAAGACAGCACCTTAGAAAGGACTGCATAGTCTGCAAAAAAGACAGAAGCTATCAAGAAAACAAAGCAAGGCTCCCCTGCAGCACAAGGCCTGAAGCTCTGAAGAAAACCACCTTAAGGGTTAAATCCTCGAACAAAGTCTTACAAATGGGTTCAAAAGAAGGTCCCTTCAGAGCCTTCAATACCAGAGAAAGGAAGACTCCACTGAGTAACGGCTGGACGCACCGACAGATGGAACTACTTCACTCCCTGGAGGAAGTTGAAGGCATTGGGTTGTATTGTCAATGATATCCCCTAAACACAATCCCTTACAGCACACCAGAGTCACCACCTGAACCTTGAGAATGTTCAAGGCCAAGCCCTTGTCCAGACTGGATTTTAAGGATGACAAAATCATGATCATGTCTGCCTTCCTGGCCTTCAGGGATCAAGAGGAACACCACCTCCTGAAAGCCCTCCAGGCTCACATAAGTTAAAGACTAAGAAGTCCTTCAGGCCTTTAGCACAGTGTCCACTAACACTCCTGAATAGCCCTTTTTGAACAGCCTATGTTTCTCAAGAGCAAGAAGGAAGGGAACTCTGCCAACAGATACAAGAGATTCATGTAAAAGACCTGCAAGGCTAGTCCATGGCCACCAAAACCATCAAACCTAGATGCATCCAAATCCAGCGCAGAAGACAGCTTACCAAGGATATGGAGAGCAAAAAATACAGATGTACATGTTGGAACCACTCCTGCAGCAGGGCATCCAAGCCCACTGCCCACAGATCCTTCCTGAGGCTGAAATATTTTTCACTTTAGCATTCATTTGAATGGCCATCAAGATGAATACTGCAAGACTTTACTCCCACTTGCCAGGATCCACAATATTTTAACTCAAAGTCAGGCTGCACGTTGTCTATGCCTGCAATTTGTGCTGCAAATGGGGCAACCAGACCTTTCTAGCATATTGAAAGCCACTCCAGCACTGACTTGTTTGTTGAGGTACAGCACCGTTTATCCCACCAGGAGAGGCTAGAACCTCTCCAGTCAGTCAAATTGATCTGGTTTCCAACCAGTTGATCACCCAAGAGGCCTCCTGAGGTGACCAAAGCCCTGGACAAACTGGCACAGACAGTGAGATGCCAGCCCTTTAGGCTGGCATCTAAGGCAACAATCACCCAATTATATGCTTCCAGAGGCATTTGGGCATCAGATGACTGAACTGCAACCATGTCAACCACTCCTTGATCTCACCGGGGAAAGGAAGGATATGGTTCAACAACAAAGGGCAGGGAGACCAGAGGTCTAGCCGGTGTCTGAAAAAGACTGATGTACACCTTGGTCCCTGGAACCAGCTCCAGGGTTGATGACATGGACCTCAGCATTTGGAGGTAGTCCCAGGCTCATTGAGCTGACTGGGAACCAAATGCCCACAGTTGGCATTGAAGTTTAAAGGGACCTTTCTACGACAAGACTGAACACAGGAGAATACTGAATTGGGCTCCAAGATATTCCAAATCCTAGGAAGGATTCAGGCTGCTCGTGGAATATTGATCACCAACCCGAGCCTTTCCATCCAAAGGATCACCAGGGTCATGTGGTCTCTGGACTTCTCTAGGGGAAACTGACTGACTCAGCCAATCATCCTGGTACAGGAGAACTTGAATGCCGCCACTACCTCCCCCCCCCCCCCCCCGGCCTTCAAGAAGGTGCAAGGAGCCATGGCCCAGCCAGAGGACAAGGCATAGAACTAAAAATGGCAGCCCAGAACACAGAAGCAGAGAAACCGCTGATGCTGCTCCTAGGTGGAAATATGAAATTGTGCCTCAGCAAGATTCAGTGAGATGAGGAACTCCCCTGCCTGACCAATGCAATGACTGACCTGATAGTCTCCATGCAGGGGGCAGTGAGCTTGGCATTGAGCACCTTCAGGTCCAGCATAAGACAGAAAGAACCTCCATTCTTGGACATCACAATACAGATGGAATACGGTTCCAGGGCACTACTCTGTGGAGGGCATGGGTAGAATGTCATGCAACTGCAGGAGGCATTGTAGAGTATCCTTTATAGTTGCCCACTTGAAAGGGGATCCACAGGAAGATTCAACAAAGGAGTCTTGTACAGGCTCCTCTAATGTCAACATGTTACCCTGACTGAGAACCTCACATACTCACTGACCTGACATGATATGGGTCTACTCCAGTAAACAGTTGGAGCAATCCCCCCAACCAGCTGCACCTCGAAAGGGACCTGCCAGATCTCATTGAGGGCTTACCGGATCTGGATGGAGTTTTAGAGTCTTGAACACACAGAGTTCTAAAAAAAAAAGACTGCCCCCCTTCATAGGCTGAGACCCATAGAATGAATAGGCCCTACCAGGCCTCCTACCAATCCAAGGTCATCCCCAGGCTCCACACATGGCCCTATGAAAGGTACTCTGTATCTCCAGGCCTGTTGTCCAGGAGTCTCTATGGGCAAGTCTCCCCAAATTCTATTACCAATTTCTCCAGACCCACACCAAAGAGTAACCACTTCTTAAAGGGGTGTTTGCACAGTTACAGCTTGGAGGCAGTACCTGCCAACCAACTGTGGAGCTAGAACTTCTAAATGGCTACTACCACCACTGCCATGGTCTTGGAAAAGATTCTGATCAAGTCGTAGAAGGTGCCAGCCACAGAGACGGCCCATGACTCCAATCATGCAGCCTCTAGACCAAGCATAGGACAACTTAAGCAACTAAGCCTACACACAGTGCTGCTTGACAGCTTAAGGCAGTAGCTACAAAGGCAATCCTAAGAAGGGTTTCTACCCTCCTATTGTGAGACTGCTCAAGCAGCCCCCCCCTTTCACTGGGATGATCGTGCGAGTCACCTAGCCATGACCAGGGCGTCCACCCAAAGGTGACTAAAAGGCCGATCCAGCTCACCCTAGGGCAGAGAGTACATGTGAGAAAGGACCTACAAGCTCCTAATGCCCAGCTCAAGAGCCTCCTACTGAGCTGCTGCATAAAGTTCCAAGAGGGGAAAAGCCAGAAGGGTGCCCAACACTCCCAAAATGGAGTTCACTTGTGAAGCCTGTACAGGAACAGGCTCCACGACATGCAAGGCTATCCACAGCACCTTGAATTTAAGAGGGTCCTATCAGTGAAACGGTGAATTACAGAAGGATCCTTGCCCTCCCCAAGGGAAATTTCTTCTCCTTCCTCAGACTCACCTTCTGGAGAAGGGATTGCTTGGGATGTAGAAGAGGAATCCTATAGGGGATAAGAGAGATAAGAGTGGGTTCCCAGAGAAATGGATAGGTGAAAAGGAACAGAAGGGGCACCAAACTCCCCAGCTTGTAGAGATGGAGGTGCACAAGCACCCCAAATCTCTGTAGGGGAAGCTTGGGTCTCCAAACCTCTAAGAGGGCTGCCCAATACTTAAAAAGGACCGAGAACAGCCCATGAGCTGTTTCAACAACTGCTGCACAAGCTAGCTGCTGAAAGAAGGGGCCTTAGAGGCCCTATAGGGGGGGGTCCATGGGCTTGCCAATGCAGCCATCCTACCACATACCAATCCCTATTGGCAGGGACTATGCTATCATGTAAAACGTCAAGGAGCCTGCTGCTGGAAAAACAATGGAGGGAGCACATCAGAGGCATCAAACATGGTATCAGGTCCTGAGCCCCTGCCCACTGGTGAGGAATCCCACACATGCCACATTCCAAGCAGGAACTCTGTTGCAAGCAAGGTAATTCTGTGTGGCTTTTAACTACAGTCTCTCTACCTGAAAGCTCTTAAAGGGGCTTTGATTATCATATGTTAAAGCCAATTGTTTTTGTTTGTTTTTCTATAATGCAAAGGGAGAATCTTTTGTGCTGTTGGGCAAAAAGCTCTGTCAGTTAAAGTTCATTGTTTTTTGTTCCATTCACAGTGGGCTCTTTGAAGTCATTGACCTCATCAGGTGTTAGTTCCCTCCCTACCCACCCCCCATGTGAGCGGTCTTGCTTTATTTAACAGGTTTTATATACCGCTTTATCATCAATTCAAAGTTGTTTACATATAACAGTGACAGCAACGAGCTTCACATAGAGCAGGGAGTTAGAACTTGGAGGGTTACATGGGGTATAAAGAATATATATTTGATAATTTAAATGTACAGTTACACTGTAGCAGATTGGGTGAGTTCAGTTATCTTTAATAATTGTTGGTTAATAGCATGATTGTTGTAGTGAAGGTTGGGTGTGGGAGGGCAACTCCCCAATTAGCTACACACAGGGACTCCAAACAGCACTGTTAGAACACAGAGGTTCACTGCTTTTTCTCTGAAAGGACAGCTGAGGAACAGACAGGTATTTTTGTAGGTCTCTCTCTTATTTCAAAAGGGACCAAAGCTCCAGCAACTGGCATATGGCAGGGAAGAATTGTATTGCCAGAGCTGCTGCACCCATTACAGCCTCTGCCTCTGTCCAGACAGAGATCCCTATGCCAGTTGAAGGACAGGCTCCATGTGCAGGATGCCTGCATGCTGAAATTCTCAAAAAAGAAGTGGATTTGCTAAGAGACGAGGTGGCGAGGCTGAGAAGCATTCAAGGCAGTGAGAAGTATATTGACGAGATGCTTCTTGAAACATCCAAGCTCCACAACAGAGGTGAAGATGGGAGCCTGCAGAATGATGAAAGCTAGACATGAGTCACCAGGACCTGCAGAATCACCAATCCAACTCCTCCAGCCCTTGAATCGAAGGACCATTATGCAGCCCTGGAAGTGGAGGAAATGAAAGCATCCCAGGAAAGGGAAGAACCAGAGCTCGAGCACCCCAAAGATGCAGAATCAGTGACCACAAGGAAGCAAAAGGGTAGTGGTGATTGGTGACTCTCTTCTGAGGGGTACTGAGGCGTCCATGTGCCGATCAGACTTGATGTCCAGAGAGGTGTGCTGTCTGCCAGGTACCAAAATCTGAGATGTTAAGGAGAGTTTGCTGAGAATCATCAAGCCTACGATTGGCAATAATGATACTGCTAGGTATCCCTCTAAGCATATCAAAAGTGACTTCATGACTTTGGGACATAGGGTGAAGCAGATAGGTGCACACGTAATGTTCTCTTCAATCCTCCCTTTTGAAGGTAAAGCTGAAGGCAGAGAAGCTTGCATCCTGAAGATAAATGCATGGCTGTATGGATGGTGTATCATTCCATGATCGAGAAAACCAAAATGTTCTCGATGTTCCAAGGGTTCCAGAGCAGAGATGGCATCCATCTGTCCAAGAAGGGTTGACATGTCATCAAGTAGCAAACTGACTAACCTACTGAAGAGGGCTTTAAACTAGATTCATTGGGGAAAGGTGGGGAAAGGTGAAGAAAGCCCCCAAGTAAATGAAACATTAAGTCTCTCTATATTAAAGGGTAAAGGGGCAACATCTGGAAAGCGGTGTGTATAAATGCTCGTAACATGGAAAATAAGATCCCAGATGTTGAGGCTGACCTGAATTTAGTGGCGGTTCAGACAACCATGACTGGGATGCAATTATACCAGGCTATATCTTATTCAGGAAGGATAGGATAGGAGGAAGGGGCAGAGGAGTAGCACTATACATAAAAAACAACATTAAAGCTTGTGATAAGGAAGCTTATCATAGCTCAGGAAGGAGCTATAGAAAAGGTGAAGTGACTCTGAACAAGCAACCTGTCAGTTCTGGTAGAAATAAGAAAACAGAATTTTGCCATAAAAGACTACCAGTCCCAGAATGCACCAGGTTTCCAACAGCCATTAGAGGAGCTGAAGTGGGGAAACGTGTGTTCAATCAGGAGGGCTATGAGGTAATCCCTAAGCACTCATCTCAAAGGGCAGGGCCTGATTCAGCACAGCTGCGCTGTGTTAGGGAGGAGCACTCATCTAGGCAGAATAAAAGTAGAGTTTATTCTACAGAGAATCATCCTCCTTATCCTGAGAATCAGCTTGAGCTTGATCATCAGTTTCATCCTCAGGATCATCAGAAACAGAAGCCAAACCGGACGGACAGAGGGGGAAAGAAACCCTTTGGAAGAAAGAGGAGAAAAGCCTTTGAGAGGTCTAGAAGAGTCCAGAGCAGTACGTATACTGGGAGGCATTCCAAGGGCCAGCATACACCATTGGACTGGGGAAAGCCAGAGGAATGGTGCTGCAGAGCTAGGAATTTCCAGACGGTACCTGTGAGAAAGACGGCTGCACGTGGAAGGGACCCTAAGACCCGTGCCAGAAGGTATGTGAAGAGAGATCCAGTGTCCAGGGATCTGGATTGGAAGACTGGACATAAGAACTGGACTACATACTGGCCAGGCTATATAGAGAGGAACTCTAACAGCAATGGAAGCTCAGGTATGAACACTGATCAATGCCATAGCTATAACCTTGAAAGACAGCAGGGAAACAAGTATTCTCCTGAAAGTGCTCCATTGGGAGATTCATCTATGCCAATCCATGACATTGAACACATGCTTGTTGAAGAAGAGGGGGTGATAGCAGATGAAGAATCTGTTTACATGGACTGCTCTCTGTCTAAACTCCTTTGGTGATTTTCTGTTATAAAGCACAGCAACCATCACAAAGAAATACAAACTTGTTCTTTAATCTACTCAGAAAAGCTCCTGTGTAAGATTTCTAGCCACGCAGTAGAAAGCAAACCAGCTAAGGGGTTTCAGCTGGATAACTGATAGCAATTGAGCCTTACCTAATTGCTTGTGAGCTAGGAGAGAATCACTTCTGAATCTATGTGGGAAGATATAAGAAGTTTACCTGAAAAGAACAGTTTTTTTCCTTCTTTGTGGCTTTTGGTCTGTTGTTTGATACATGCTAAGAAAACATTAGCTAGTGCCTACAGAAAAGACCAGTTTGTACCAACCAGGTCTTATTTCTTTTGCTTTAATTGCCTGACAAGTTTAAAGGTTGTTTTCCTGATTTTGTTTTTTTCAAGTTTAACACTGAAAGCAAGTAACCTGATTTATGTGCTACCAAGCATATCTGTGTTGGGAGAAATAACCCCATAAATAAATATCTTATTGGCTTTAACACTTGAGCACAACTAAATTATTGTCAGCAGCTGTGTCTGGTGTGAATGAACTACATTGCCCACAATCCCTTGCAAATCATATAGATATATGCACTTGCCAAGACTGTGAAGATTATCACCCAGGCAGCCGTCTGACAAGCTATAGAATTACAGGGCTTAAAAAAGGGAGAGAGGAGGCACTGTGGGTTAAACTAGAAAGAGGGAAAGAGAAATCAATTTGCATTGGCATGATATACAGACCCCCTCACAGGGAGAAGTAGACAGAGATTTAAGAGAAGACATATGCAACATTGCTAGGAAAGGAGAAATGCTATTGATAGGTGATGTCACTATGTCGGATGTGGATTGGCACATCCCTGTTGCAGTGTCATCTAGAAGTAAGGAGATCCTTGATTCTCTACATGGAGAACTATTCAGGCAACTGATAACAGAACCACACATGAAGGGGCCATACTGGACTTGGTACTTACCAATGATGAAAGTGTTTCTGATGTTATAGTGGGATATCATCTCGCATCCAGTGATCACCAGATGATGTGGTTCAGTATTAGGACTAGAGCTGATAAAATCCATTCAAAAGCAAGGGTGTAGATTTTAGGAAAAAAAAAAAACAACCCACCTTACTTTGCCAAGATGGACCAATACCTTAAGGAATCGTTAGTGGGACAGGAACTGCTGGGGAATGTAGAAAAAGAGGGCAAAACTCAAAGGGGATATTTTAAGGGCAACCAACCTTTTTGTTAGAAAGGTATGTAAAGGTGGCTGCTATGGTTCTCACTACCCATAATGTAAAGAAGACAAAGATCATGGCAACTGGCATAAATCAACAGGTTCATCGTTGAAGGAGAAGAAATTGAAATCGTGAACAACTTTAACCTGCTTGGATCAACTATCAAAGAAGCAACAAGCAGTCAAGAAATCAGACGACGTATTGCTCTTGGCAGAATGGCTATGAAAGACCTAGATAAGATTCTCAAGAGCAGAGATGTCTCTCTCCATACAAAGATTTGACTTCTTCAAGCCATGGTATTTTCAATAACATTATATGGATGTGAAAGCTGGACAGTGAAAAAGATAGACAGGAAGAAAATTGATGCCTTTGAATTATGGTGCTGGCGGCAAATACTGTGTATACCATGGAGTGCCCAAAGAACAAACCAATCGGTACTAGAGGAGATCAAACCTAAGCTTTCTTTAGAAGCTCAGATGACAAGACTTCAACTTTCATATTTTGGACACATCATGCGAAGGGAGAGATCATTAGAGAAAGACATCATGCTTGGCAAGATAGAAGGTCAACACAAAAGAGGAAGGCCAGCAATGAGACGGATCGATACAATAACAGCAGCTATGGGTACCAGTCTGTCAACAATGAGCCGCCTGACTGAAGACCGAACACAATTTAGGATAGCTATCCAGAGGGTCGCCATGAGTCGACTCCGACTCGACGACACTCAACAACAACAACAACAACAACATGGTTCTCAAAAGAAGCAGCTGAAAAGGTGAAGAGAGACCTTCATGAAATACAAGAGATCAGAGAGAGCAATAGACAGGCATCTATATTTGGAAAAACTTATGAGAAGCTAGCAAAGATACCAAAAGAAGAAGAAATAGCCAATGCAATAAAATGGGGGGATAAGACATCTTTCAGATATGTTAGTGAGATGAGGAAGGGCAAATGTGGTATTGTCAGACTCAAGAGCGTAAAGGGGGGATATGTAGAAACTGATGAGGATAAAGTGGAATTGCTGAACAAATATTTCTGTTCTGTGTTCACATATGGAGGGCCAGGAGCAGGACATCAGAAAACACCCAGAAATAGGAACAAAGCGACAGAGTTCTCAAACAATTTTCAGAAGACTGTGTTTGCGAGGAACTAGCTAAACTAAAAGTAGACAAAGCAATCGGACCAGATGAGATAAATCCAAGAATACTGAAGGAACATGAGGATGTTCTAGCGGCTCCACTGACTGACCTTTTAGTCTAACCTCTGTGGTGAATAAATTATTGGAAACGCTGCTCAAAGAGAAAACAGTGAGGTTTCTGGAGTCCAATGGATTACAGTATCGGAAGCAACATGGATTCACCAGAGGCAGGTCTTGTCAGACAAATCTGACTGATTTCTTTGACTGGGTGACCAGAGAGTTGGTCTGAGGGAGAGCCCTAGATATGGTGTACTTGGATTTCAGTCAAACCTTTGACACCGTTCCACACAGGTGACTTATGAATAAACTGAGAACCCTAGGAATGGACCCTAAAGTTACTGAATGGGTTAGAAATTGGTTGAGTGGGCGGCAACAAAGAGTACAGGTAAACTGAGTTCACTCTGAGGAGAGGGAGATTACCAGTGGCGTGCCACAGGGATCTGTCATTGGTCCGATTCTGTCTAACATCTTTGTTAGTGATATTGCGGAAGGGCTGTCAGGTAAGGTTTGCCTCTTTGCAGATAATACCAAAATCTGCAAAAGAGTAAACAACATGAGGAGGGATCTAGCTAAGCTTGAAAAATGGTCTAGAATTTGGCTGCTGAGATTTAATGCTAAAAAAATGCAGGGTCATGCATTTGGGATGCAAAAATCCAAAGGAGCGGTACAGTGTAGGGGAGGGTAGAGTACTTCTGTCCACAAAAGAAGAGCAGGACCTGGGTGTGATTGTGTCAGACGATCTTAAAGTAGCTAAACAGGTAGACAAGGCAGAGATGGATAAACGTGGAACGGATAAACGTGGATCAATTGTTTACGCTATCAGAGTATAGAAAGACTAGGGGACATGTAATGAAGCTACAGGGTAAACTATTTAAGACAAATAAGAGAAAATATTTTTTCACTCAACGTGTAATCAAACTCTGGAATCTGTTACCGGAGGATGTAGTAAGGGCTGTTAGTATAGCTGGGTTTAAAAAAGGTTTGGACAAGTTCCTGGAGGAAAGGTCCATAAACCACTATTAAAAAGGGACCCAGGATATCAATGCTTGACCCAGTACAAGCATTGTGGAACCTGTGTCTTTTGGGGATATTGCTAGGTACGTATAACCTAGATTGGCCACTGTTGGAAACAGGATACTGGGCTTGATGGACCTCGGTCTGACCCAGTATGGCATGTCTTATGTTCTTATGACGAAAGCTAGAAGAATGCTTGGGTGCATAGGGAGAGGAATGGCCAGCAGAAAAAAAAAGGGAGGTGATAGTGCCTCTGTATAGGTCTTTGATGTGACCTCATTTGAAGTACTGTGTGCAGTTCTGGAGACCACACCTTCAAAAGGATATGAACAGGATGGAGTCAGTGCAGAGGGTGGTTACTAAAATGGTTAGTGGTCCTTGTAATAAAGCATATGAGAACAGACTTAAGGATCTTAATATGTATACTTTAGAGGAAAGGCAGAATAGTGGAGATAGGATAGAGATGTTTAAATATCCCCATGGCATAAATGCACAGGAGGAAAGCCTCTTTCGACTGAAAGCAAACTCTGCTAAGAGGGGACATATGATGAGGGTGAAAGGGGAGAGAATCAGAAGTAATATGCGGAAATATTTCTTTATGGAAAAAGTGGTAGATGCATGGAATAGACTCACAGTAGAGGTGGTAGGGATGAGAATCTGAATTTTAAAAAAGCATGGGACAAACACAGAGGATTTCTAAGGGAAAAGAGGGGACTATTATAGTAGTCAATATGGAAAGGCAGACTAGATAGAAACATGATGGCAGAAAAGACCTCATGGCCTATGCTTCTAAAAATAAGCCCCCAAGGCAATCTTACAGCACTTGGGACAAGAAAAAAAAAAGCAGTTGCAGGGGACAAAATAAACAAACAAGGACACCAGAAGCTGCCAGCTGCATTGGATCACGATTAAGTACAACAATGGCCCAAAAGGGGGAAAAAAACCAAACCACCACTGTGGTGATAAAGGAATCCTGAAATGTTGCTAAAGTCTGCCTCTACCTGCTGGAAAGGTAACATAACCCCTATATCTGGACTGGTCATGCAGCACAAGGAAGCCACACCATTCTTGGAAAAAAGCATTTATGATTATCTTTCAAAGCTGACAGTAGACAAAGTCATGAGACCAGATGAGAATATAAAGTACTATATCAGGTCAGACCAAAAATCCATCAAGCCCACTATCTTGTTTCCAACAGTGGCCAATCCAGGTTGCAAGTGCCTGGAAGATTCCCCAAAAAATAGCAAGATTTCATGCTTCATAAAACTAGGGATAAGTAGTGGCCCCAGGGTTCTATTAAGGAGAAGTTTTATATACCTGATATTTTTTTCCTGAATTTCGCTACACCAGTCCAGACGTATGGGTTATTCTCAGCAGCCAGAAGGTAAAGCATGACTTTAGCAGCTTTCAGTGACATCATGACTTGGTATATCCTTCGGTGCAGCAATGAGAAAAGCCAATATGACACTTCCTAAGCAGTAAGTGAGGCTGAAAACTCAGAAATTATGAACATTATTAAATAGACAACAACCATAACTTGGAATAAGTATTTGGCTCTCTTACCAGAAATGCCTTTGTGCCAGGCACTGAAACAAACACTGAAATCAAAGGCAGCAGGGCTCTCAAACCTTTGGGTCCTGAACTGGTCAAGCAGAACTCAAGAAAAGAAAAATGTTCAGGTATGTGAAATTTCTCCTTCTTTATTTTGCTAGACTAATCCAGACAAGTGGGATGTACCCAAACAGTCAGGACCCAGAGAAGAAGAAGACGACAACACTCTGGAAAGAACTTCCCTGTCAAAGGTATCATCTGATCCAGCTCCCACATGTAACCTGCAGTGCTTCACAAAGGTGCTCACAGACAACCAGGTAGCCACTTTTCAAATATCCTCTGGAGATACCAAAGCAAACTTTGCCCACTCCCTCTGGCACAGACTTTCCAGCCAGAAAGTATGCTGAACTAATAGCTTCCTTAATCCAGCTCCGCCCATCCTTTTTTCAGACTGCTGAAAAGGGCAAGAGATGATCAGACCAATGGAAGGGACAGCGATCTCCAGGTATCTAACACCCTTTACATGTCTATCAGATGCAGAGAGGAGTCTGGAGGAAGAGTGGAGAAGTAGCCTAATGGTTAGAGGCGTGGACAACCAGGGTTCGAATTCTACTATGACTCCTTATGATCTTACAAAGGACACTTAACCCTCCATTGTCTCAGGTATAAATTTACAGGCTGCTGCAGAAACCCCATGCAAGAGCCCAGTGCTTAAAGCTCTAGCACAGCACAGGGTTTCATAGTACACGTTTAACACAGACGTTTTGCACTGCAATGCAACATGCAAATTAACCAGTACGCAAAAAAAGTCAATGTTAAACTAGAAGAGCAAGCCAAACACATGTGCACCTGGAATGCTGTCCTGGACAAATAGGGTCATCTGAGATTGGGGAAAGCCCCCAATGCCACTGGCACAATGTCAGGAGGCCAGTACCGCCCCCCCCCCCCCAACAACAGAATTAAAACCACTGGTGCCCCCCATTCCCCCTAAAACAAACAAAAAAAAAGCACCCAGTGGTCTAGTGGACCCTAACCCCATAGCCCCTTAAACATTATAGGCGGGGCTTATGGTGCCTGTGTCAACATATTAAAAAATGGCAGTGCCTGGTCCCACGCAATGCAACCTGGAATGAACAGGGCAGGGTCGGACTGCCATATAAAGGCAGTCTGTGCTGCAAACACCAGCCAAAAACCCCTAATTGTGCTGGGTGACTTCAACCTCAAATCATCCTCCAACAAAGACTCGGAATCTTTCCTTACAGCCATGAGCTCCCTACAATTCACACAGATCATCACAACCGCTACGCACAGACACGGATCCTCACCTGACCTCATCTTTGCTCCCGACCTCCTGATAGAAAGGAACAGCATCTCGAACCCAGCAATATCACCGGTACCATGGTCTGACCACCACTTCAATTAAAATCATAATACAAGCAACAAACCCAAAGGAAAACCAGAGAAAACACACAGGCAGAAGATTCAAGAACTTCAGCAAAGACCAGTTCCTACAAACGATACTACCCGACCTGAACTCAATTAGCAACAACTCAGCGAACCAAATAGAAAGATGGAATGAGATCATCTCTTCTGCAGCCAAAATACCAGACACCAGGACCTCGGACGCCCATCACGCTAAGACAAAAACCACCCCCTGGTACTCAAAAGAAATCCGGAGACTAAAGAGAACCCTAAGGAGACTTGAGCGACGCTGGCAACACACCAGATCTGAAAGCTCCCAGAATCAATATTTGATAAAACAAAAAAATACAATGAACTCATCAATCAGCACAAAAAAGGAATACTATACAAACATGATTCTCAAATCCCCCAACAGATCCAGAGAACTATTTGAAATGGTTCATTGGTGAGCATCTTTACTAACACCAGAGAAAGATGAAATAATACATCCACAAACTTTCGCCAACTACCTCCAAACTAAGCTCGCCATCCCCAACATGACAACCCCAAACACACCCTCCAAGACATCAAACACCCAGCCAGAGCTGGAACAACTTCAGCATCTCATCAACGGAGCAGATATCCCAAATAATCACCAAACTCAAACACCAGCACCACCCTGACCGACCCGTGCCCTGTGGCATGGATCAAAACAACAAACTCATCAAACCTAGCCACAAAGTGCACAACTTCCTCACTTGCGGGACAATGCCAGAGGCCCTAAAATTTGCAATGATCCGCCCCATCCCCAAGAAATACGCATTGCATAAAGATAACCCAGCAGCCTTCAGGCCTATAACCAGCCTCCCACTCATGGCATTGAGAAGACAGTGCTACACCAGCTCCAGGAGCACGTCGACAACCACGCCCCACTGGACTGCCACCAACACGGATTCCGCCCAAACCACAGCGTCAAAACTCTCCTGATACACCTCTTTAACGAACTGCTCAGGCGATTGATAACATAAAAAGAGGCATCATCATCATTTTCCTGGCATCACATCAGCCTTCGACACAGTCGACCACAACATCCTCATCTCAAGACTCCAACAAACAGGACTACACGGCACAACTCTAAACTGGTTCACCTCCTACCTCACAAACAGACAGCTCCAAGTCAAATGCAGCCCTAACACATCCCAACCGTTCCAAGCCAAACAAGGAGTACCACAAGGATCCGCCCTCTCAGCACTACTATTTAACTTATACTTACAGCCCATCTGACATCAAAGAGCACAACATACAATACTCAAATCTATGCAGATGATACGATATACACCCCAATCAACCTGGACAACCCAGATTACACAAAAATAGCAGACTGCCTAAAACAAATGAAGAGATAGCTACTACAAAACAACCTAACAGAAGCTCTACTAATAACCAGGAATACCACCTTCAACCCCCACCCCACCCACCATTGAGCTCAACAACGTCACCATACCCATAAAACCAGAGATAAACTACCTCAGAATCACCCTCGACAGAGAACTGAACCTACAGTCACAAATCAGCAAAACCATCAGAAACGCATACTTTAAGATGCGAGTCAGACGCCTCAAACCTATCCTCTCCCAGGAGCACTTCAGAACAGTCTACCAAGCCATCATCACTCCAGTCCTGGACTACTGTTTCCACATCTTCCATGGCCTCCCAAAGCACTCACTCCAACCCTTGCAACTGGCGCATAACAGGATCCACAAAACATGACCACATCACCCTCCCCATCATGAACGTCCTACATTGGCTTCCAATAGACGCCCGCATCCAATACAAAACCATACTGCACTCATTCAAGATCAAATAGGACATCGCAGCAGACAACCTACAGGCAATCATCAACTTCAACTCCAGCTCCAGACCCAGGAGAGACACCACAAACACCACCACAACTCCCAAAGACTTCACCAAAATGAAACAAACCACATCAAAAAGAGCTATATCACTGGCAGCACCCGCCATCTGGAACTCCCTCCCCAACAACTTAAGAGCAATGATTAATATCAAGGACGTCTGAAAAGCTCTCAAAACCACACTCTACACAAAGAGCACTATGGTGACTGCACGTGACTTCCATCCGATCAGCATATTCTCCCCCTCCCACATTAGCCCAGCTTCATTGTATATAGCCTACTGTAAATAGCTTACCCTGTAGAATAGTACACCCCTAATCAAGACATACCCTTCCACTCACTCACGGACACTACTCCTACTACCACTGCATGCCCACACCCCCACACCATCCTACTTGATTGGTTTGCAGTGAACACTGCTTTGATTCAAGGATAAAGCGGGATACAAATCCTTTTAAATAAATAAAATAAATAAATAAAAAACATGCTTTAAATGTCAGTGACACCCCCTCGTATTGCATCCCAGGATACACCACGCAAGGCCAGGTGGCACCATTTTGCAAAATGGCAGCACAGGGGTGGGAGCATGGGGACAATGCTCCAATCCACAACATTTAAGGTACTGAGGAAGATTCGTGGGGGGGGGGGGGGAACCAGAGATCTAACAGGAACCTTTGAAGGGGATGCAAGTGTGCCCTGGTCCACAGAACAAGCTCCAAGGTTGATGTCATGGACCCAAGGAGTTGAAGTCATCCCTGGTCTATGGAGCTAACTGGGAGCAAAGAGCTTCTAGTTTGCTCTGAGGTTTGAGGGACACCACTGTCATGAGAAGCTCTACACAGGAGAGTACTGAACAGAGATCCAAGATGTCCCAAATCCTGGGAGGGTTTCAGACTGCTCTTGGGATAGTTGATTCATTAGCTGGAAAGACTGAGGTAGGTGATCACCAAGGCCATGTGGCCCCTAGACAACTCCAGGGAGTCTGACCAATTCAGCCGTATGTCCTGCCTGCAGAATAACACTGCCAGCATCATCACGACCTTCGTGGAGGTGCGAGCAGCCATGGTCAGGCTAAAGGGGTAGACATGGAACTGAAAATGGCAGCCCAGAATACAGAAACAGAGAAACCACTGATACTGTCCCAGATGGAAATATCAGTGTGTCTCAGCCAGATTTAGGGAGGCGAGGAACTCCCTGCCTGACCCATACAATGATGGGCCTGATGGTCCCCATGCAGAAGTGAGGAAACCTGAGTTGGCATTGATCTTCTTCAGGTCCAGCAGAGTCTGGAAGGAACTGCTCTTCTTAGGTACCACAAAGATGAAACCAACTCCCCCAGACCCTGCTCTGCAGACGGCATGAGTACAATAGCCTGCAACTTCAAGAGATGCTGTAGAGTTTCCTTGATCACCACCCACTTCAGCCGGGAGCCACAAGGAAACTCCACAAATACATCCCCCCAGTGGTTCTGCCAACTCTTGCACGAAAACCTGACTGAAGACCAAGAACCTATAGGCCTGACATGGTAGGGCTAATCCCAAGAAAAAACATCTGGGTGGATCTACAGAAGAGCCTCAAGCATGCAAAGAGCTCCAGAAAAGCTACCCTTTCCTGGACATAAATCCATAAGAGAAACAGTCCTTACCCAGGCTCCCAGAAGTTTGAGGGCATCTCCAAGCTCACGGCCCTGTGAAAAGCACTCCTGGGACCTCTAGGCTGATCTTCTGGGAGTGTCTGTGGGAGAGCCTCTCTAAAGGTTCTTTCCAAAGAGAAAGTGGCCCTTAAAGGGGAGTTTGCTGAGCCAAAGCTTGGAGACCACATCAGCTGACCAACTGCAAAGTCACAGGCACTGCCTAGCACTATTACTGACATTATGGATTTAGAAGAGACCCTAATCAAATCATACAGGGCATCACCACATAAGCAACTCTGGGACTCCAATCTCGCAACCTCCAGGTTGTCTAGCAACTGCTGAACCCAGGAGAGTTCAAACCACCAAATAAGCTGTGCTACGTTGCATGCAGAAGTACCTAAGGCATTCTTCAGGTGGGCCTCCACCCTCCTCCTATCTGAGGGTCCTTGAGTGCAGCACCACACTCCACCAGGATGGTCATGTGCTTTGCCATAGTCATGATTGTCAGCATACATGACAAAGGAGTCATGGCTTTTTCCCCAGACCCTGGATTCCATGCAGCTGTGGACTCTGGTGATTTCAGTCTCCAAAGGTAATAGGACAGTTTACAAGATGAGATTAACTCTGACCCCCTGGTGATTTCAGTCTCCAAGGCCTGTCTGAAGCCCCTCCTTGCTAAATCAAGAATGGCAGACCTTAAAGGGAGTGGCTAGAAACAATAGCAGACCTCAAGGGGAAGTGCTGGAGAGGATTCAATTCACTATAAAGGACAGAAACACTTTCTCTCTCTCTCTCTTCCACCATTCATCGGACATGAAGGACAGGAGGCTCTGATAATCAATTCCCTTCACCCCTCCCCCGCTCTCTCTCTCTCTCCCTTGCCATGAGGCTCTGACCCACATGTCCTGGCCTATCTCTCTCTCACACTTCACACATGCACATGCACACACAGATTCACTGATGCACACTGAAACAGCTCTGTAACAATCACTATATACCTCTGTTCAATACCTATGTATTAAGCCTATTTCTACATAAAAACCCTTTCTCCAAGCCACACCTGTTTGGTTGTTTTATTACAAACCTTACTGCCTCTGTGAAGTGAAATGAACCCAGGACCTACAGGAAAGTAACCTGACCAAAATCTTACAATGATCAGGGTATCCATCCTTGGAAGCCCACAAAGTTGATCCATCTCGCCCTGGGGCAGAGTACAGGCGAGAAAGGACCTTCAGGCTCCTAAGGCCAGTATAGGAGTCTCCTACTGACAGACTACAAGCTGTTGCATAGGATCTGGAAGCCAAAAGCTAAAAAGATGCCAGATACCCTCCAAAACAGGATCTGCAGGCAAGGCTTACACAGGAGCAGGCTGTGCAAGCAGCTAAGCCTCTTGAACAGGCAGATCGCAGAAGGATCTTTGCTCTTCTGAAGGGGAATTTCTTCTTCTTCCTCTGACCCACCTTCTGGAGAAAGGATGCCTCTTCTACATCCCAAGTAGTCCCCGTAGAGAATAAGACTGAGCCCTGAAGAAAAGGCAAGCGAAAGAGTGCAGCAAGTGTGCTTTACCTCCTGACCCCTAAAGAGAGATGACCAAAGGTCCCAGACCCCCCCCCCCCCAAAGGGGTAGCCTGGGCCTCCCAACTTTTCAGAAGGTCATTGGTGGTGAATAAAGGAGCGCACAGCCAAGGAACCAAAGATAGCATCAGACCCCCTGCCCCCCAAAGGGGTCCTACACATGCCACAAAACAAGACACAAAGCAATCTTTTAACACCCAGGGCAAAGAACTGCAGCTGCGAGGAAAAAACTCTAAAGGCCACAGGCTGTATTGGCTGCAATTAACACACAGAAATGGACCAAAGAAAGAAAAAAAAAAAAAAAAACATATCAGAAAAACTGAGAATACATGCTGAGAAAAAAGGAATCTTGAAAGAGGAATCCCCAAACCTGTCAAGCCAGTTGAGGAAACCAGAGAAGGGGGGCTCCGGCCATACCTGCAGGCCTGAGAAACCTAGCTGCCAGAGACTGTTTTGTTCTCTTAAATCTAGAGCTGCTTTATTGCAAGCAGCAGAGAGCCAAAATCAGCTCCACTTAAATTAATAGTGAAAAAGAAGTAGATTAAAAAATATTCACATAGCAAGCAGAAATAAGACAAGATGGAAGAGGGATGCAGGCCCAAACTTACCATCCACCTCAGGGGCCCTATAGGGTCCGCTATCTAAGGCTGAAATCCATAGGAAATAGTGCTAGCACAGGGCTGCTATCGGCTCCAGAAACGGTTTGCCCAAACTCTAAGCAATATTGGGCCTATTGGACACTGCATGCAGGTCACAGGACCATGGTCTGACCAGGGGAAGATAGGCTTATCTGCACTGATGTACCAGTCCACACATCTTGCTACCTGCTTAAGCAAAAGCCCATTCCCAAAACTTTTGCCAAAAGATGCCAAAAAGGAAGGGCCCTTTCTTTTTGACAATCTTTAAGGCTCCGCCACATTTGTTCTACTTTGGAAACTTTTTGCAACCAAGCAGTGGCAATGAAGGAGCGGCTATTGGTACGTGGCTATCCAGAATATACTATGAAGTGAGCTTATACCCGGGCTCATTACACACATCACGAATGGCTATTATCGAAGGAAGCCGCCTCACGTTCCACAGACAGTAACATCGTTGGCATACTTCCCTTCATGCAGAATATGGCTCATGTGATAGGCTTGTTGAGAAAACATTGGGTGATTCTGCAGCTATATCCTTGTTTCAACAAACCCTTGATTATAGCACATACCAAGGTCTCGAACATTAGGGATAAAATTGGTGAGATCTGCTCTAATAAGGGACCATCTAATCAGCAGTGGGATGGAGGGGGGGCATTGGGCTTGCGGTGGTTGCACGTTTTGCAGGGAGCCACATAGGAAGACCCCGTGAGTGGCTGTATCTATCTTATGAGGTGGCATACCACTTGTCTATCAAGTTATGTGGTATATGCAATACGTTGCCCGTGCAATTTGTTATACATTGGCCGCACCACTCGCACTGTCAAATTGCACTTGGGAGAACATTTCTCGCATTAGAACAGCTGTCCACTCTGTTCCAATTGCGGAACACTGCCTTACCATGCAACACACATTTGATAATCTACAGTAGTGGATTATTGATGATGTCCCTAATGATCCTCGAGGCGGTTACAGATTGAACAAGTTACAATGAGCAGAGTTGGATATTTAAACTGGACACAGTTAGCCCTAAGGGTTTGAATTTAAAAACTGAATGGCAGAGTTTGTTTTAGCCTTTATCCATTTGAGTGAGAGCATTCCAGACACTGTGGGGGTTTCCCTTGCTTGACTGATGGTTCTGAAGACTGATTTGTTGTCCGATCAGCCAATGTCTAGTAAGAGCAGACGTTCATATGTGGATAAGTCTTGGCGACATTTAGATTTTTGGCATCTTTCGGCGAAAGTTTTGGGAATAGACTTTCGCTGTCCCGTAGCACCTGAAGCAGGGCTTGTTTTTGCAGCTCAAAATGTGCTCGTCGTATGCTGGGGTTTATTGCCAATGAACTGGATTCAAAAAAAATAAAAAAATGCACTCTACATATACACAATCTTCAAGTAGAACAGATATTCCAAACAGAATCAAACAGTGAGGAGAAAAACGCCTTAGAATCACTGGGATACAGAGCTAAAACAACAGGCATTTACCACCCAAAGCTCCCCACAGAACATCAACGGCCAGAAAAAACTCCTCACATGGAAAAATAGAGATGGTCTTAGCAATGGGCTCCCCAGCCCAAGAGAATGGCATCTGTCATTAGAAGGATCCGGGAGAAAAAATCCAGCAGCACACCCTTCCTCAGATGACAGGGCTGCTGCCATCACCACAGACTGGACTTCACCATCAACAGGAGAGGGAGCCTGTGCTCTGAGAAATCGGGTACCACCAAGCCATCAAGGATTGCTGGAGCAGTTGCATGTGAGCACACACCCACAGCACCATCTCTATGGTCGCCATCATCAATCCGAGAAGCTGTAGCCCAGACTCTGGGAGCCCGCTGCAATTCAACAGTATTTTGACTCTCTTCTGGCAGGAAAACTCTATCCCCTCAAGTGTTGAAATGTTCCCAGAAACTCCAGGGACTGGGAAAGCAACAGCTGGCTCTTTCCTTGATTGGTCACCCAGCAGAAGCTTTCCAAAAAGGACACCACTTGGGACACCACCAGAGATGCTTCTGAAGGTGAACAGGCCCGGATGAGTCAGTCATCCAGATATGGATGGACACAGATCCCTCAGCGCCGCAGCGGCACCATCATGACCTTGGAGAATGTCCTTGGGGTGGTGGATAACCCAAAAGGGAGGGCAGCAAACTGATAGTGAGAGTTGAGCATGGCAAAATGCAGATACCTTGGCTGATATGCCCAGATCGTGACATGAAAATTCGCCTCGGCCAGATCCAGAAATGTCAAGAACGTCCCTTGGTGCTTGAATCACGGAGCACAAGGTTTCCATCTGGAAGCACAGGATGCACAAGTGCTCGTTGACCCCCATGAGGTCCAGAATGGGCCAAAAGGAACCATCCTTTTTGGGCACTACGAAATAGAGTATCTCTGCCCTTGTCCCCCGTCTGGGAGTGCAGGCACCACTACCTTTAGGGCAGCAACTTGTCTAAGGTGGTCTGTACAGCGGCTCTTTTGATCGTAGACCCTCAAGGGGAGATGACGAAAGCATCTGGAATCAGCTTCCTGTTAGACTGGGAACCCATACAGAGTACTGGGGTTTGGTAAGCGCACACTGCACACTGATACAAGGTACCCTGGTTTGACTATTACTGTGCCTTCTTGCTTTAGATGAGTGGAGGGACGGGAAAGAAGCTAGAGAGACCTGCCAGTTTGATTTCATCATCATCTGAAGTCAGGTGAATTTTCAGTTGTTAAAATGGGGTCATATGGGATAAAAGTTTGAAAAGCACTGGTTTAATCAATCTTTTCCTCTCAATCTACAGATTTTCTTCAGAGAGGAGAAAATCCAGCCACCATCTGCTGGAGACAAAGAAATACTGAAGGGAACGCTGGTGGCTGAGGCATATAGGAGGTATAGGAGTAATGTCACTGAAACCTAGGCTTTTCATTGGTTCTTTGTCTCCACTAATCTGCTGGTAGGGAAACACAATATACTTGTCTGGACCACTCTAGCAGGATAATATGGAATATTGGTTTCTCTCAGCACTGCACCAGCAGATAAACCTAGTGATGTTATTACCGAAAGTTGCTCAAGTCTGCCTCCATCTGCTGGCAAGGGAGCATAATCCATATGTCTGGACTGGTCTGGCAGGAAAACAAGGAACAATATTAACCATGTAGCCTTGAGAAAGCCATTGCTTATCCCAGAGAATAAACAAGGAACAGTTTGGCTCTTTTTTGATCCTGCTGGTACTTGTAATTTGGATTGGTCACAGGATGCTGGACTTGGCCCTATATAGAATATTATATATTTTTGTCATTATTTTTCTCAAATAGAGTGCAAACCACTATGAGCATGTACCGTCTAATAGGCCTCTGCATAGGTCTAGAAGTGATAATTAATAGAAGATGACAGCCCAATTTCACATTTTAGCAGCTCCTCCACACTGGAAGAATGAACCTGCTCTCCTCTACTTGTTGAAGTATAACATATGGGCCCTTTTATTAAAGGCCTCTAAGGGAGGGCCTGACAAATCCTGGGCAACTGGTTGCTATAGCACCTAGAATTTTCACCCTGGTGCCGGGATTTCATGCTCCCAAAAGTTCTGGTGTGCTTCTCATGCACTACCACAACCAGCTCTCTTCCAGCAGCTTTAGCCACAAAGTGCAGAAGTTCAGCTAGATCTCACAGTCGTGACATTTGAACCTGTGAAATCTAGCTGAACTTCCTGCATCTCGTGGCTCAAGCTGCTGAAAAAGAACAGATTGTGGAAGTGAAGTTTGCAATGTGCCATTTTCACCGTTATTTGAAAAATCAAGCCAGTAGTAATGCTGAAGGTGAGAGATACATACCCCTGATGAAGGCTGGGGGGCTATGAGAGAGACTGGATGAAAGCTATGGAGAGGCACTATGGAAAGAGAGAGAGACTGGATGAATGCAGGAGGAGGGAGCTATGGAGAGACACTCGGTGAAGGCAGGGTGCGAGGTTAGAGAGAGATTACTTTTGTTTCAAGTATTAGCAGGTCATGGTGATACATGAAGCTTCATCAGGTGCAGCTATAAGGGGTCACTAATAAGTTGCTAACAGAGTGCTCACCGAGGATGATGAGAAAGACAGGAGGATAAGTGTTTCTGTTGGCACTGTGCAATGTCACATTAATCCTTCTCCTCCTAGTACTCCAATCACCCCCCCAATGAGCATGCTGTCAACAGCTTATTGGTAACTCT
The DNA here is from genome assembly GCA_033557465.1 of Ichthyophis bannanicus. Lineage (NCBI taxonomy): Eukaryota > Metazoa > Chordata > Amphibia > Gymnophiona > Ichthyophiidae > Ichthyophis > Ichthyophis bannanicus. The sequence goes on along the minus strand of CM066032.1, from coordinate 515,542,098 downwards.
TAATGATTAAGGGCCTGATTAATTAGGTTTTTTTCTTTTCCCATAGAAAATGGAAAAACAGTAAATCAGGCCCTAAAAAAAGGAGGCCTGAAACACTTATGGGAAGGGGGGGAGCCACTGTGACCTAGGTCTCAGCGGCCGACTCCTAAATTTTTAAACTGGCTCCTAGATTCCAAGAAAATTTGTCAATGCCTGTAAGGTTCTGTAGTTAATGTACACAACAAATGCACTTTAAGTGCAAGGCCTCTACGTTAGTGGTCACAGGCTGACGTGAGCAAATATTTAAAGCAGGCCTTGACACATTCTTGGAATCTAGAAATCAGCCTAAAAATCTAGTAGCCAGCCACCGAAACCTGTTTCACAGTGCAAACCCCACCCCACCCAGCCAGCCAGCCAGCCAAAAAGGTATATCATGGCACTTATTTTTAGGGCCTGATTTATTAAGACTGCTTTCCAACTTTTTATGTGAAAAAGCTTAATAAATCCGGCACCACACCACCTCCTCCTCCCTCTCCCACCACCCCCAATGATTGTGTGTAGTGAGAAGGTGAGATGATGCTTCACTTTCCAACCACTTGCACGCTTCCTTTCCCGCCAGCACTCCAAGCCTTCTCCTGCTGTCCCTTCCCCACTTCCCTTCCCAGGTTCTCCCCCTTTGCACTCAATCCCCTGCTCCCCATTTTCTCAAATAAGACCTACCGCCCTTTCAAAATTTCTTCACCTCTGCTTTCCCCTCTCCCCCCCTCCCCCAGTAGGCTCCAGGGGCGGTTGTAGTACTTCTGTCAGCAGGGATCCTGTCTTCCACAGGCAGACCACACCAGTGTCAGCCACTATCTTGCTGCTCTTCTGCCGACGGGAGATAGAATCCCAATAGGCAGAAATGCTGCAAAAGGCTGCTATCATGGTGGAGATCAGGCCTTTTCCAGCCCTTTTCCCCACATGCGCTCTAAGCCCCAGGTCTGATTTTTCAGTCACCATAGCAACCTGGTGCCTGGGGTTTGTTAAGTCCTGCCTTAATGTGTGGCACGCTTAATGTAGGTGGCACCTATCAACACCCATAGGAGATACTGTTAGGGACACTTGCTGTAACTGCCACATTGGAGTAGCCTAGTGGTTAGATTAGTGGCCTGTTGATCAAACAGATCTGGGTTCAAATCCCACTGGCACTCCTTGTGGTTTTGGGCAAGTCAATTGACCCTCCATTGCCTCAGCTACAAAACAAATTGTAAGCTCTCTGGGAACAGGGAAATACCTACTGTAACAGATTTAAACTCGCCTTGAGCTACTACTGGAAAGATGTGAGTTAAATACTAAACAAAGAAATTGTCACCAAGTCCGTAGCAACAGCAATACCACTCTCTACGCCCACATTTCACTTCCCCATCACACCATGGGGTGCTTTAACATCCACTTACTGGCATGCCTCCACATTAGCGTTCCAAGCTGCCAGTTGATGCATATTTAAAATGCACATTAACCTGGACCATGATACATTTGGTTGGTCATTTAACGTCTAAACACGTTTAGTGCAATGCTGCTTAAACTATAGTCATGAGCAGGCTTGCACCAAGTACAGCCCACAGCACTAGTCAAAGTCCTGCACAGACAGGAACTCACCCTGCCTTACAGCTAGGATAAGACACCGCAAGGTCTTCATCTAAAAATGAGGCACTTGCAACGCCTTGTTTACATGTTTGAGATCAAGGATGGGCCAGGAGTCTTCCTTCTTGGGTACCACAAAACTAAATGGGGTATCAACTGGTACCACATTGGTTTTGGGGCACCGGCTGCACTGCTTCAAGCTGTATCAAAACGCTGAAGGGTGTAGTGAACCACTTTCCTCTTCTGCGGAGCACAGCAGGAGAGGTGACAAAACCATTGGATAGGAGTCCAGCAAATTCCAGCGCCTAACCTTCATGGATTATCTCCAAAACCCAATGAACGGATGTCATAGTGGCCCAGATGGAATAGAACTGTTGCAAATGACCTCTTATCACCACTTCCGCCTGGACCTCCATTGGTTTCATTGTGGTTTCTTAGCTGAGGCCAGCGGAGGGGAGAAATAACCCCGGCTGAATCCTCTGGCCCCTTGAAAGGGCTGTACTCTTGCCCCATAGCGCGAAGTGACTGGCTCGAATCCTCCGGAAATCCCTGGGTTGTCCCCTCTGCGGACCCCCCCACGGTACCTCCAGCTTTCCCCTTACTGGCACTAAAGCTCTCACCGGATCAACAGATTGCCTCTCAACTTCCCAAAAAGCATCCTGCAAGGGAGACTATCAAGTGGGAGCTCTTCCCCAGCTGCTGAGGACTCAGACTGGAGTCTGCAGCTATACGGGGAGCTCTTATACTGATGCAACAAAACTCCGTCATGATCAGTCCTCAGCTGCTGGCAGGGACTGACAACCCACAAGTAACGGGCCTGGCCTGGAGAGACAATGAGGAAAAAGCTGTTAAAGGACCAAAACAAAAGCTATAAAAAAGCTTTTACTCTAGTTTTCTCAAATGTTTGGGCTGTGACAAACATTTTCAACCCCCATCTTTTTTTAAAAAAGTTCTAGTAGAAAGCAAAAATGATGTGGTGTATCATAGTTCATTTACAAACACCTACTAAATTAGTCATCTAAACACTTAAGCTGACTTTTCTATATTGTTCAGATTATACCTACATCAGGCAATAAATTTGAAGTATCACTTCAAGATAAAGCAAACACACATTACACAACTTAAGAAAAGACCAATTTCTACTTATTGAATGGTCTACTGGAACATAAGACTAAAATGTAAACTCAGAGAAACATGACGGCAGAAAAAGACCAAATGGCTTATCTAGTCTGCTCTTCCATATCAACTACAATAGTCCCCTTTTTACCTTTAGAGATATTGTGTTTATCCCATGCTTTCTTGAATGCAGATACTGTCCTCATCTCTACTACCTCCACTGGTAAACTATTCCAGGCATCTACTACTCTTTCCATAAAGAAATATTTCTGCATATTACTCCTGAGTCTACCCCCTTTCACCCTTATCCTGTGACCCCCTCGTAGCAGAGCTTGTTTTCAATCAATTGTAGGATAAGGTGGTAAATCAGTCAGTCTGTCTGTCAATAAATAAATAAATGAGGATCTTCTCTTGTGCATTATGCCACAGTGTTATTTAAATGGCATATCTCCTTTATTGTATACGTATTAAGATCTTTAAATCTATCCTCATATGCTTTATAATGAAGACCACTAACCATTTTAGTAGCCACCCTCTGCACTGACTCCATCCTGTTTATATCTTTTAGAAAGTGTGGTCTCCAGAATGCACATAATATCCCAAATAAGGTCACACCAGAGACTTATACAGAGGCACTATCACCTCCTTTTTATTTTTTTTTATTTAACAGTTTTTCTATACCGCCTTTTCTATTAATCAAGCCTGGCCACTCCTCTCCCTATGCACCCAAGCATCCTTCTGGCTTTTGCCACTTTAAGATCATCAGAAACAATCACGCCCGGGTGCTGCTCTTCTTTCGTAGACAGAAGTACTTTGCCGCCTACACTGTACCATTCCCTTGGATTTCTGCAGCCCAAATGCATGACCCTGCATTTTTTAGCATTAAATCTCAGCTGCCAAGTTCTTGGCCATTCTTCACATTTAGCTAGATCCCTTCTCATGTTATCTACTCCTTCCTAAGTGTCTACTCTATTGCAGATTTTTGGTATCATACAAAGAGGCAAATTCAAACGTGAAGGACTGTCAAAAGTAATACGATTTTATGTGCCCTTTTGCAAATTTAAAATTTAGATATGCACTTGTGTTGCAGGCTTATCATAAGACTACTTGCAATTTTCTAAAAAAAAAAAAAAAAAAGAAAGTGTGGCACCTTTGCTTAACTCAACAATTCTAATCTTTGCAGTGAGAATAAATCAGCTCATAAATATCTAATAATCTGCAGAATCTGAGTTCATTGGCCACTTAACAGTAGAATGCTAAATTTAAACAAGACAGAATCTGCACTAGATAAAGAATATACCACCTGTGTGTATAGCTCTCCTATTGTAAATAGTTCAATGTTCGCAAATAGTTTGCTGTTATATATACTATATAATCAAAGTGTTATTTGTTCCATGTAACTGATGTTTTGTTCACTGTAAACTGCTTTGACCCAATGAAAAGCAGTATATAAGCCTAGCTAAATTAAATAAATAAATGTGCAATGTTTCAGTTGAAAACCAAAGACTGACTATAGGTCAATGTTTGGCTCAAATTCTGACATAAAAATGTCCATCTAAGCTAAATGTGCCCACAACGTCTATTCTGAACCACCGTTGGGACATAAATCCCTGCTATTCGCCGCCATCCCTGTCCAAAGCCTCCCCATACGAACAAGGAGGTTATATGAAGAGGCTAGATGGGGGCAGGGCAGAGGCAGAGTTAGGATTCTGAAGTCGGCCCTATACATCCGAGGCCAGCAGACTTGACAGGGCATTTATTCCAACCTGGAGATGGGAATAAGTCCCCCTAGACGTCAGGGGACAGGAGGCCCGGGCAGCAGCAAATGTTGGAGTGCAGAAGATTCTCCGCAGCCTGACCCTGACCATGGGAGGCCAGATTGGGGGTTGGGCTGTGGGGGATGAAGAAAGACGGCAGCAGCCAGGGATCGTGGCTCTGGCTCCATGGCAACCGAACGCCATGGCGCCTCAGCTCCATTCAGGAGCTTGACTGAGTTAGCTGGGCAGGAACCTGTACGTGCAGGCCAACCGGAATTGGGTCCTGGTCTGCACATACAGTGTACAGGCTTAGACGCGATTCTGATCCCGCGGGGCTAGATGTGCCCCGTGGGATCAGAAATCGCATCTACCTCTGTGCGTCTGGTTCCGATCAGATGCACAGAGACCTGGGACGTACAGATAGGAATAGGCCTCATAGAGTACAATGAAGTCTGAAACTTGTGAGCATAGGCTACATGTCACTTAACTATTTTAACCGGTACTTGAGTACTATAAAATATGTAAATTAGTGATGGTCAAAATTTCTATTATAACATTAGTTACAGTCACAAGTGATTAACAAACCCCACCATCCCTGCCCATGAAAAGAAGAGTGGGAGGTCAGAAAAGGGATCTTTAGCCAAAGGCATCACTATGATTGCTCCAAATTTATTGCCCGTTATGTTGTCATTCATGAAGCACAGTCAACCACAAAGAAAATTAATTTTTGGGCTGCCTATTTTCTAATTTAAAAAAAAAAAAAAAAAAAAAAAAAAAAAGAGGAAAAGCAAAACAAAACAAAAGCCCTTCTAACCAGTGGGTCTCTTTCACATAGCTGCTGAATTGTTTAAAATGATGAAAGTTAAACCAGTTAATGCCAGGATGTGTTTTTGAGTTGTAAGGGGTGTGTGGCCCAGGCTCGCTAGTGCCGGATGTATGTGTGTAGGGCCTCCATATCAATGAGTTCACCACTTCAAACTCCAAGCTGAGTTTAGAGGGCTTGCATCCCCCCAATACCACTCCTACCACAACCACGAACCCATTTAGTCCAAGAAACCACATATAGCTGTGGTCAATATTGACACCCTTGCATTTTAGGTAAGCTGTATACAATATCTTCAGAAATAATTGGAAATATTGCAACTATATATCATCATATTTTAATAGTATGTTCAAAGGTATACAAGAAAAAAGAAAAAAAAAAGGATATCTGTGCAACTTAGACGCAGTACTTTCTGAAAATAAAAACAAAATATGGCCTGGACAGGATTAATGGCACCCTTCACTAAGATTTGGTTGCACAACCCTTGGCAGTGACGATAGCCTCTAAACGTTTCTTATAGCCATCAATATGTTTCATACATCTGTCTGCTGGTAATTTCCTTAACTCTTCAACTGTGATTTCTTCTAGCTCATTAATGTTTCCAGAATTCCTTTTACCATGGTAGATTTCAGCTCTTTCCAAAGTTTCTCAATTGGATTGAGATCAGGACTCATTACCCATAAGTTTAAAACAGTCCATTTGTTCCTTTTTAGCCATTCTTTTGTAATTTTTTATGTATGTTTTGGGTCATTGTTCTGCTGGAGGACCCATGACCTTCGATCCAAACCTAGCTTTCTGACACTAGGTAGCACATTTTGCTCCAAAAATACCTTGGTAATCCTCGGACTTCATGATTCCTTTAATACATTTCAGCCCTGCATTGCTGAGGAAGTAAAACAGCCCCACAACATTATGAAGCTTCTACCATATTTAACTGCAAGAGGGGTGGGTTTTTTTCCTTATAAGCTTTCATTTATTTTACCTGTAAATTTACTGCTTGTCTGCATTGCCAAAGAGCTCGTTTACTTTCATTTGCTCAAAGAACATTTTCCCCAAGAGGATTGTGGTTTCTCAAGGTGGGTTTGGGGCAAAGATCAGGTATGCCTTTTTATGTCTGTCTTTGAGCAGTGGAGTCCTCCTTGGCCCTTCGTCCATGAAGTCCTTCTTTGTTTAGTGCGCAGCATATGGTGGTGGGTTGAAACCACCACTTCAGGTCAGCCTTAAGCTCTTTGGATGCTGCACATAGTGTTTTTCCAACAGTTCGCAATACCCTTCGAAGACTTCTTGGATTAATGTTCCTCTTCCCACCATGTCCTAGGAGATTGACAATTCCATGAACAGAAAACTTCTTAATAGCATTACAAACTATAGATACAGGAATCCCAAGGTCTTTGGAGATGGCCTTGAACCACTTTGAAGTTTGGTGATAATGGCTTTTCTGATAGTCTCAGGCAGCTCTCGTCTTCACCATTGTGAAAACGGAAGAGGGAATGAATATGGGTATTTTAAGCATTAGAGCCATCATTCATTGGTTGATTCAAATCATGTGAATACTGACAATTGATTACAGGTGTGTCCAATTTTATTTCAATGGAAATGTGTTCTAGGGTGCAAATAATCATGTCCTGGCAATATCCCAGTTTTTATACTATTTCCTTTTTTAATTGGTCTTGTTTTATTTGATTCTGTTATGTGTCAAATGTGTGCATATATAGTCCAAAGATATTTCACTGGCCACTTTTTTTTTTTAAGGAGATTATTGGACATTAAGGGGTTGAATTGCAAGGGTGCCAATAATGTTGACGACAACTGTACACGTTTGTGTGTGTCTTTGTTTTAAGTATTACAAGAGAAACGAAGGCTACTGCTCCTTTCCTTCCTTTTGCGTCAGCTTGTACCTAACCAACTCCTCGGAGATGGAGAGTAATGACAGGCCGGGAAGAGTGGAACCGTTTTTCTCACCCCTTAAGTCCCAAGTTAGAGGTAACCGTGCCTTCCAGTGCTAGGGGCTGGTTCAGCAACGCCGCGAGTTAATTACGCCTACAAAGAATATGCCAAAATGCCCTCTTTTTACCCCCTATCCACCTCTGAAAGTTGAAATGCTTTTTGACTAAAACTCAGCTGCAGATACTTCGGCGCGTCAATAGCTTCCGGCCCGGCAAGTAAAGCTCCTCCACCCGCCCAAACCCTGCAAGTTCCGCAGCCACCTACCACGCCTCCATCCTTCATGGTAATCCTGCGGACCAGCATGATAAGGGGTCCGCGACCCTTCGTTCAGCTCACGGCGTTGCCATCACTACAGCTTCCGCCAGTTCCCAGCCGAGAGTAGCCAAAACCGGGTCTAGGGATCGCCGGCTCTCGCACGTCACAAGCAACGCTCCGCCCCCCGACAGTTTGGAACCACGGAAGAACAACAACTCACAAAATAAATTAACATATAGTGAGTTTGGAGTAAGTTAAACTTCCGAAGCCACAGTAATAATCATAGTTGTCATTTCGACTCTGATAGTTGCAACGGGATCCGTCAACATTTTACCGGAAATTGCGTCACAGCCGCAGGGCATGACCTGCGGTCTCTTAGCAACCGCTATAGAAAGCGGCCGGAGAGGAAGGAGTCTTGCGAGCTTGAGCAGGCAGTTTATGCAGCTGTTGGCAGGGTCTCTGGAGGATTCATTTATACTTGCTTTTGTAATCTCAGACGTGCACGTACGTGTCAGTTTTCTATCTGAATTACATGTTGGTTAGAAAAAAAACATTCAATATCCAAATTGAGCATAATGGCTAAAGTAGCGTGGTAGGAAGAGGACAGCCAGGGTTCAAATCCTGCTACTGCTGTAGGTTTGTATAGCGTAACAAAGCGTACGCAATTCTGTACAGGTACATACATGTAAGAGACTGTTCCTGCTCATCGGAGTTCACAATCTAGTTAAGACAGGCAGCTCAACATCTAGGCCTCTAGGGGAATGGTAAGGAAACATAGGAGACTAAGCAGATCAAGGTCCAAAAGCAGCCTCCAAGAAGTGAATTTTTCAACCTGGATTTGAAAAGTACTGGAGATGACAGAGTATTTTCTTCTCTATACTCTGGATATTTTTAGTTTCCACGTGGAGCTCGTAGAGGGAAGTCAGTATCTGAATTCAAGAAAGTGGGACAAACAGAAGATCTCTAAAGGAAAAAAGGGATTACAGTAATTGATATGGATGGGCAGACTAGATAGGCCATGTGGTCTTTTTCTGACGTCATGTTTCTGTGAGTATGGAGGGAGAAAACATATGTATTTCAAACACGCTTTAAAACCAGAAAGATTGGATTAATATTTTCAAAGTATTAAGCCTTCAAGAAATTACTTTTCAACACAACCTCAGGGACTGCTTGGCTGGATGGGTTTTCAAGATAAACACAATCAATATGTCGAGATCTCCAATGTATGGAAATCATTCTCAGGGGGTCCACCATACCAGTAGATTGGTATTTTACATTCACAAATGTGGCATTTTTAATATCACTCCTACTTTGTTGTTTCACTGTTCTTGACACCGGTTCCTTTTCTCCTCCCTTTTAGCACAAGGTTTATACAATCGTTTTGAACCTGTTGGAAAGGTACTGTTTTTAAAGAACCTAAGTGTTCTTTTTAGTTGTCACACCTTTATATGATTATTATATATGATATTTTATTTTATTTATAGTTTGTTTTTATGTATTTATGTTAACATCTGATGTTTTTATTGTTTGTTTATGGCATTTTGTTTGGGCAGTCCAACACTTTTATTTATGATTATGATTAGTTTTGATGTTTTTATTATGGTTTTAATTTTGTTTATTTAATGTGCACATTGTTTTGATATGACAGATTATGGTTTTATTATTTTTTATGAACAACATTCTATTTATTTATTGTTTTGTTCATGTATTTATTGATATAGTATGCCTGAATTCCCCTGACGAAGAGGATTCGAAACTCGGCCTGTGTCGGGCGTTTGGGCAAATTGTGTGAAATAAAATTCTCCTTCCTTGATACCATGAATTAGTACTGGGTTTCTTTTGGAAATCATTCTCATACAGTCATTGTGGATATCTTGAAACCCCACTGGGGAATGGGTTGAGAATCATTGTGGGAAACTATTACAAGTCATTAGAACTGTTAGAAGGTTAACCACCACTCTGTTCCAAAAAGCCTCTCTAATGTCTCTTTTCACCCTCCACTTCACTCTTGAAGCAACACAGGCAGAGGTAGGAAAATTAACTGAAGCAGTTGACAAAGAATAGTACTAAAACCTTGATCTTCACTCCCAGTCCTTGAAGGTGGCCAACAGTTCAGGTTTTCAAGATATCCTAATGAACAAACATTCACATATGCCTATCACAAACATTCCAACATGTTCCAGCTCTCATCTTTTTTTCCTTAGGGTAAGCTGGATTCTAGTCTCTCTGTCTGTCCATGTTCTGTTTTACTTCTTAGGTCTCCCTTCCTTCTTAGTTCCAATTCTCTCTCTTTAATTTTCTTTCACAAGCCTTACTTTCCTCAAGCTACCTGATCAGTAAGGACACATTTTCCTTCAGACATTTCAACAGTTGTAGATAGTAATGTGCTTCTGAAGTGCCACAGTTCAGCTCTGGATTGTGAAGGGTAATCCAGTAAGGCACAGCTAAAGTTCCATGCATATGTACATGCATAAATCATGGTATTTTAGTGCTCTATGTGCAGTGTAGGCAGTTGCTAGTTTGCTATTATGTGCATCTGGACCGTGATGCATAGTTCTGGAGTGGCTGAGCACTGGTGTGGAATGTAGGTACACAAATTTACACATGCAAGTTATAGAATACTAGATTTGTTAGAAACATGCATTTCTCACAAATTTAATTGCAGGCATTTACAGCAAGTTTAGGATTGATGTAAGTTGTCCTGTTCAGATTTGGCACATATATCTCATCACTTACATTCCTATTTTATAAAATGAAGCGTGTGCATATTTTACCCTATAGGAGTCAAATATGCATGTGACAGCACACATTGAATTAAGCAACCCTTATAGAATTACCCTCTTAATGTCAGCCTAGATCTTACATACACCTCATTTCTTGGAAGAATTGATAAAAAGAGGATGAGATTTCAAAGACTTCCTCTAAGGTGTACAAGCCATTCATACCTGATATACTTGGAGTGTCTTTCTTAATATTTGGGTCAGCTTTGAAGTCATCTCTCACAACAACAATGTGTTTGTGGCCTGGATGGGTTTGTAGGAGACTTTTACAAACTATTTGATATACAGCTGTGTGGGCCTTCGGAGGCTTTATACGGCTAGGTGATTGAGGGGCTTCTTCCATCATGGAAGGAAACAGGCCCTGATAATGGTTATTCCTTTGCGTCCCTCTAGTCCAGTCCCGGAACCATAGAGTTTACAACCTCATCCAGCAGCTTTAGAGACTGAAAGATGTCATCGCTTTGGTGTCACTGGTATAAATAGGCAAGGACCGCCCCCTTCCACCAGTACTTTCAGTCTCCAAGCAGCTAGGAGGTTCTGAGCTCGGTGCTGGGCTCAGTGGACGCAAATAAGCAGAGCTTATTTTTAAATTTGAGAATTTTTGAGTTTTGATTTTTTTATTTTTGTTTTTCAGGTCCAGTGCTGCTGTTGGAAGGTGCCTTCTCTCCCTTCTCCTCCTCTCTCTATTCCCCCTCCCTTCCCTCCCTCTCCTCTGCCTCTGTAGTTTGAGATTTTTTCCCCAGCACTTAAACGAGCAAAGGGGGAGAGTAGTGCAGAGTGTGGCCTCCCTGCTCCCGAACCCGCAGCAAAAGGGTGAGGAGCAGGTAGCAGGCCAAAGATCAGCAGCAGCGCCTGTGAGGAGTGGAAGCCAGGGCACAGTAGGCTCGGCTCTGTTAAATGTGAAGTCGCCAGGGCTGAAGCCGCGATTAAGGCTGTGCTCCGGCGTCGGTGTGCCTCCTCTTTCCTCCCCTCCCCCCTTCCTCGGATCGTCGGCTGCAGCGGTGAGTCTGTTTTAGCAGCTTTCCGCATATTTCTTGGCTGGGCGCAGAGAGGGGATAGAGGGGAGGCTTTGCGGCGCGCAGGGACCCGGGCTGTGCAGGGGAAGCCGCGTGTTGGTGAGCGGGAAGTTTGCCGGCGGACATTTTAAAAGCCGCATTTTCAGCGTTCCAATTTTATTTTGCTTTTCAGCAGTCCTCTGAGCTTCGTTTGGGCTTCTGGTTGCCCAAGGGGGGCTAGGGGGCTGATTGTGTTGTGGATTTTGACAAAAAAAAAAAGAGAGATCATTTAAATAACGCTGATTGTGCTGTTAACCAGCTTCTGGTCTTGCTCTGTGAAGGATGCCGGCTAAACCTCGCTGTCTCGTCTGTGGGGTACGACGCAGCGACATGTTGGAGTCAGGTGTTTGTAGGAGCTGCTCCGTGGAGGCAGGAGTGATGGATACGGCTCTGGGGGGGCCGGCTGGGGAGCAGGTGGTGGTCCCTTCAGAGTCGGTGATGTCCGGGCTGCATTTCTTGGGGTCCGTGGAGCCAACGGCAGGGCCGTCCTCAGCCGAGGGCGCTTCTCCTGCGGCGGGGGGGAGTCAGGGAGTGGGTTCTCCTGGGATTCCTCCGGACTTCTTCTCACTGATGCAGCAAGCGTTTGCCTTGCTGCAGCCCGCTTTGGGAACTCGGGTTCAGGCTTCTAAAGGGCAGAAGCGAGCAGGGCCGGGGGGTCCTCTGGGGGAGGAGGCAATCCCAGACAAGAGACAGAGAGAGGCAGTAGAAGATAGCCCCCCTTCTAGGCGAGAGGAGGAGTTGACAGTGGGGGATATGCTGGTGGAGGAGGCCTCGGATGAGGAATTGGAGGAGGGGGAGTTGCCAGACTCGGAACAACAGAATAGAGTGGTCCGGGTGTTTCGTAAAGAGGAGCTGCCAGCGTTGATTGCAGAGACTCTCAAAGCGTTGAATATGCCTTCGGTGGCGCCTGTCGCAGAGGAAGCGTTGGAGGATCCATTGTTGCAGGCGGTGAGGACGTCCCAACGGATATTTCCCGTTCATAGAGTCTTTAAGAACATGATTCAAAAGGAATGGGACGTACCGGAGGCGGCGCTGTGGGGATCCAGGGCATTGGCCCGGCTGTATCCGCTTTCGGACCAGGATAGGGAACTGTTTCGGTCGCCAAGGGTTGATGCGGCGGTGTCGGCAGTCGCTAAGAAGACTACGATTCCGGTGGAGGGGGCTGCAGCATTAAAGGATGTGCAGGACAGGAAGTTGGATACCTTGATGAAGCAGGTGTTCGATGTGTGTGCCCTGTCCTTGCAGGCCTCGATAGCAGGGGCGTGGGTGGTGAGAGACTGTTTGAGATGGTCCCAAAGGTTGCAGGGGATCACTTGGAGGGTCAGGCAGATGAAGTAGTGCGGTTGGAGTCGGGCACAGCTTATCTGTCGGACATTCACTACGATCTCATTCGGGGGCTGGCTAGGCGTATGGCTTCGGTGGTAGCAGCTCGCCGGTATCTCTGGTTGCGTAACTGGTCGGCGGATGGATCTTCTAAGGCGCGGCTTAGCAAGCTTCCCTTTCGGGGGAAGCTTCTGTTTGGAGAAGATTTGGAAAAGTTGGTTAAGGATCTCGGGGAGTCCAAGGGGGGTCGGCTCCTGGAGGATAAGCCTAAGCAGGGCCGCGGTTTATCTGGGTCCCGGGGGGCCCTGAGAGATTTTCGTAGATTCCGGTCCTCTTGCTTTAGCCAACCACAGAGGGGCAGGTTTCCCCTGCGGGGTCAGGGGTTTCGAGGTTTCCGGGGGGGCGGGCAGAGATTTTGCGCCCTTCCAGTCCTCTACCATTAAGAAGTCCCAATGAGATAAGGCGGACCCAGGTGGTGGTGGTGCCCGTGGGAGGATGGTTATGTGAGTTTTACCCCGCCTGCGTCCAGATTACGTCAGATCAGTGGGTGTTGGAGGTCATTCGAGAGGGCTATGCTCTGGAGCTCCATCGACCCGTGTTAGATTCCTTTGTCCAATCCCCGTGCAGAGCCCCTCGGAAGCTAAGGGCAGTCGAAGACACTCTGCGGCGGCTGCTGCAACTCAGAGCGGTGGTGCCCGTTCCGGAGGACCAGTATGGGTGCGGTCGATACTCCATCTATTTTGTAGTCCCAAAAAAAGCAAGGTACCTTTCGACCAATCCTGGATTTAAAGAGGGTAAATCGGTGCCTGAGAGTGACTCATTTCTGGATGGAAACATTGCGTTCTGTCATTGCGGCGGTCAGAGCAGGAGAGTTCTTGACGGCTTTGGACCTCACGGAGGCATATCTCCATATGCCGGTTTGGCAAGAGCACCAAAGATTTCTGCGGTTTGCAGTGCCGATGGGACATTTTCAGTTCCAAGCTTTGCCCTTCGGGTTGGCGACAGCCCCTCGGACGTTCACCAAGATCGTGGTGGTGGCGACGCTCCGCAAGGAGGGCATACTGGTGCATGTTGTCCAACAAAAAGGCAAGAAATCACGTGATAGCAAACACACAGTCCAAACGTGATCTGAGTGGAAAAACACTTTATTTATCAATTAATCTAGGACCTAGTACAACCCGACACAGGCCGTGTTTCGGAGACCTTCATCAGGGGTTGTCGGAGTAGGTACTAAAACATAGAAACATATAACTTAACCATGGTTAAAATCCAATATATGGGAAAGAACAAATAAATAGTTAAAAACATAAATACAATGTAATCAATCATATAAACAATAAATAGACTAGTATAAAAAAGAATAAGACAAAATCCATTATTTAAAAGTGTGGATACGCAAATACATTGAAAAATTCCATATGTTTAAGTTAGTTAGAATGAAATAAAACAAAACACAATAAAATAGAATATAACAAGATAAGACAAATTAAAATAGAAAACTTAAAAGATGTGACAAGCATGTGGTTTCAACATTAATACCTTAGTTGTGGATATGATGAACAAATAATCCTCAAAGAGAGGCAACAACACTAAAACAAAGAAAACAGAATGAGGCATATGTATACCATGGAGATTATAGTTGTAATCCAATTAAAAATAGCAGAACAACAAATATTAACTTCTCAGAAAATGAAACTCAAATCTAAATTATCACCGGAGATTACATAGAGAGCAAACAACGGGTACTAGTCATCACTTAAAACTTTTGATTGTAAATGGTTATTTTATATCGCTGTTGGATCCTTTTTTCTTTATTACTATGTGGTCCCTCCGATGAAATTCCGGCCATACTATAAATGCATTTGTTTTATTTATTTATCGTTTTATTTATTTATCTATTTATTTTTTTAGTGTAATCTTTTATATTATCCATATAGAGCTTTTGATTTCTCATTTAAAGTTGTTCCTTCCCATCGAAGTACCTCGATGGGTTTAGGTTTGATTCTTTTAAAGATTCAATAGCTACATTGAGTATCACTGAGGCACATTGTTGCATATAGAGTTCTTTTTGGTACCTCTGAGCCTGACCTCCTTCCTCCCTAATTTGAAGACTAGTACCCGTTGTTTGCTCTCTATGTAATCTCCGGTGATAATTTAGATTTGAGTTTCATTTTCTGAGAAGTTAATATTTGTTGTTCTGCTATTTTTAATTGGATTACAACTATAATCTCCATGGTATACATATGCCTCATTCTGTTTTCTCTGTTTTAGTGTTGTTGCCTCTCTTTGAGGATTATTTGTTCATCATATCCACAACTAAGGTATTAATGTTGAAACCACATGCTTGTCACATCTTTTAAGTTTTCTATTTTAATTTGTCTTATCTTGTTATATTCTATTTTATTGTGTTTTGTTTTATTTCATTCTAACTAACTTAAACATATGGCATTTTTCAATGTATTTGCGTATCCACACTTTTAAATAATGGATTTTGTCTTATTCTTTTTTATACTAGTCTATTTATTGTTTATATGATTGATTACATTGTATTTATGTTTTTAACTATTTATTTGTTCTTTCCCATATATTGGATTTTAACCATGATTAATTTATATGTTTCTATGATTTAGTACCTACTCCGACAACCCCTGATGAAGGTCTCCGAAACACGGCCTGTGTCGGGTTGTACTAGGTCCTAGATTAATTGATAAATAAAGTGTTTTTCCACTCAGATCACGTTTGGACTGTGTGTGGGCATACTGGTGCATCCTTACTTGGACGATTGGTTGATTCAAGCAAAGTCAAGAGAGGAGAGCAAAGCGGCCACCAACAGAGTGGTGCAGATGTTGGAAAGTCTAGGCTGGGTGGTCAACTTGGCAAAGAGCAAGTTGGTTCCCACTCAGTCTCTGGAATACTTGGGGGCGTGCTTCGAGACGGTGCAAGGGGCGGTCTTTCTCCCAGTTCACAGAGCGCAAGGATTGAGGGAACTAGTGAAGAGGTTTCTGGCGCGCAGGGCGCTGACGGCGTGGCAGTACCTGCAATTGCTCGGAACGATGGCAGCCACGATCGAAGTAGTTCGCTGGGCCAGGTCTCATATGAGGCCGTTGCAGAGCGCCCTTCTTCGGCGTTGGTCTCATCAGAGGGACGCGCTGTCTCAAAGGCTAGTTTGTCCCCTAGACATGCGTCAGGAGCTTCTTTGGTGGTTGAAACCCGAGAGTCTGGAAGCCGGTGTGCCGTTAGAGCCTCCATCCTGGAGACTGGTGACCACGGATGCAAGTCTTGTGGGGTGGGGAGCGCATTGCGAAGGAAGGTTTGCTCAGGGGCAGTGGTCGTTAGAAGAACAGGAGTGGTCCATAAACAAGTTGGAGATGAGAGCGGTATTTTTGGCTCTTCAGGAGTTTCAGGAGTACCTGTGTCAGGAGGCGGTGCGGGTGTTCTCTGACAATGCGACAACGGTAGCCTATATCAATCGCAAGGGCAGCACGGGCAGTGCGTCGCTGGAGGCGGAGGCGAGGCAGCTGTTGTATTGGGCTGAGCAGAATCTAAGGGCGTTGTCGGCGCAGCACGTGGCAGGAGTGGACAATGTCAAAGCAGATTTTCTAAGTCGCCGCAAGGTGGATCCAGGGGAGTGGGGGCTCCGCCCGGACATTTTTGCAATGGTAGTGAGGCGTTGGGGGATCCCGATAATGGACCTCATGGCAAGCTTCGAGTCAGCAAAGGTGGCTCGGTTCTTCAGCAGGCGGAGAGAGCGAATGTCAGAGGGCCTAGATGCGTTGGCACAGAGGTGGCCGGTGGATGGGCTTCTCTGTGTTTCCGCCTTGGGCTCTCATAGGCAAGGTGGTGCAGTGCATAGAAAGGCACCACGGGTTGGTGGTTCTGGTAGCGCCTGATTGGCTCAGAAGACCATGGTATGCGGATTTGGTGCGGCTGCTGGTGGACAGACCGTGGAGGCTTCCTCTGCGGAAGGATCTCTTAGTTCAGGGGCTGTTGTGCATGCCTCAGGTGGAACGATTCTCGCTTACAGCATGGCTCTTGAGAGGGTTAGGCTGACGGCCAAGGGTTACTCGGCGGCGGTCATCTCTACGTTGTTGAAGGCTCGAAGGTGGTCTACTTCGTTGGCATACATCCGAGTGTGGCGGGTGTTTGAGGCTTGGTGTGCGGAGCCGAGTCTGCGGCCTTTGGGGGCCTTGGTGCCGCAGGTCCTTGCGTTTTTGCAGGATGGGGTGGAGAAGGGGCTAGCGCCTAGCTCCTTGAGGGTGCAGTTGGCAGCCATTTCCTGTTTCCGGGGGAAGGTTCAAGGACAGCTGTTAGGAGCGCACGGCGATGTTCGGTGGTTTTTGCGAGCCGTGCTGCTTCTGCGGCCGCCGAGACGAAGTTCGGTTCCCCCCTGGGATCTGAATTTGGTGTTGGAGGCTTTGCTCAGGGAGCCATTTGAGCCATTAGGTAGGGCCTCGTTGAAGGATTTGACGTTAAAGACAGTTTTATTGGTAGCTATTTGCTCCGCCAGACGGATCTCGGAGTTGCAAGCCTTATCTTGTAGGGAGCCGTATTTGTCCTTCTTCAGTCACAAGGTGGTATTGCGGACAGTGCCTGCCTTTTTACCAAAGGTGGTTTCGGTGTTTCATGTTAACCAGGTGGTGTCTCTTCCGGTGTTCTCAGTAGGGCAGGCGGGTACGTCTGGAGGTAGGTTGCATCTTCTAGATGTTCGGCGGGTGCTTAAGAAGTATCTCTGCAGAACTGCTCCTTTCCGGAGGTCGGACAGGTTGTTTGTTTCGTTTGGTTTCCCGCGCAAGGGGAAGGCGGCGGCGAAGTCTTCTATTTCTCGCTGGTTAAAAGAGACCATTGCTTCGGCTTACCTGCTAAAGGGTAAGGTAGTGTCAGAGGGCCTTAGAGCGCACTCAACGAGGGCGCAAGCGGCCTCCTGGGCAGAGTTCAGTTTGGTGCCGGCTGAGGACATTTGTAGAGCGGCGACTTGGTCGTCGTTGCATTCTTTTGCTAAGCACTATAGGCTAAATGTGCAGTCGGCTGGGGATAGCCGTTTTGGCTCAGCAGTACTTCAGGCTGGGCTGACGGGTCCCTCCCGTTGATATTCACTGCTCTGTTACATCCTCTATGGTTCCGGGACTGGACTAGAGGGACGCAAAGGAAGAGGAAATTAGACTTACTTGCTAATTGTTGTTCCTTAAGGAACTCTAGTCCAGTCCCGGATCCCTCTCCGGTAGTGTAAGGGGTGTGCAGCCTGAAGTCGGAGGGTGCGGTGGAAATAGGTTTCTGAATGAAGCACAGAGAGGTCGCAGGGGGGACCTTTTTTCGCAGCACTGCTCCGTGGGTTTTGGAGTGCCTTTTTTCTGTCTCCAATAAGTTCTTCCCTGGCGTTGTGTCAGGAAGGTTGGAGGTGGTTAAGATGTTTTTTTCTTATGCCTTATTCCTTTAACTACTTATTTGTTGCTCTGCTGAGTCTGCTTTGTCAATAGGTACTGGTGGAAGGGGGCGGTCCTTGCCTATTTATACCAGTGACACCAAAGCGATGACATCTTTCAGTCTCCAAAGCTGCTGGATGAGGTTGTAAACTCTATGCCACCTTGTGACTGAAGAAGGACAAATACGGCTCCAGAAATGGCTCCAGAGATGTCTCTGTGATGTGTACGTGCAGTCTTCAGACACCCATATCACAACTAAGACTTTTAAAATGACTCCCATAGTGAATGATGGCAGATAAAAGACCAGCATGGTCCCTCTAGCCTTCCCAGTAAGGTGGCTAGAGTTGTAGAGTTGCACCTGTTGTTCTGGACAGGATACTCCCATTTTTGCCTTTGCTTAAGGTCATAACTGCTGATTCAGGCAGGTTATCCCTCTCTAGTATTAAATTATTTACGTTTGCTTTGATTCTATCCTCTTGCTATATAGTGATCCTCTTCTCTGTTCCATGCCTTTTTGAATTCTATCACTGTATTTGCTCCCAGTGCCCTCCCAAAGGAGGTGGTGGTTGCAAAAACAGGGACGGAATTAAAAAAAGAATGAGAAAAACAGATGATCACTACATAGCAAGAGGGTGGAATTAATAAATAGAGAGGAGTAACCTGCCTGGAGTGGCAAATACAACCTTAAATAAAGGCATAAAGAGGAGTAACCTGCCCAGAGTGGCAGGTGCAACTCTATAACTCTAGCCACCTTACTGGACAGACCAGATGGACCATGCTGGTCTTGATCTGCTGTCATTCGCTATGTTATTATGGTTTTAGTTCAAGAGGTATTTTTAGCTATAATTGTGAGTGGGGTTTTCTCTGGGATTTTCCTTCTAGAGAAGAAAACCAGGCAAGGCTGCCCTCTTTCACCTTTATTTGTGGAAGATTTATGAGGGGATTTTGGGATTCTGAACATCTTTCAGGCTGCAGCTTAATTTTTCCAAGACAATTTCTATTAATGTGGATATTGATAGGCATTTCCCTAGAGCCTTTCTTCTCTGGGAGGCAGGACCTATTTGGGGATTCTTCTTCCTAGGGACTTGAGAGAGTTATATAGAGTGAATGTTGAAAAATTGTTGCAAAAAACAAAAGACATGCTATAGAACTGGATAGACTTCCAAATTTCTTTGATGGGGCAGGACTTGTATAGAATGACTGTAGTGCCCAAATGGTTATATATCATGCGAGTCCTCCCCTTTTCCTGACTCAAAAGGATGTGAAGGTGTTAAATAGTTGGTTAGGGAGGTTTCTTTGGACGGATTGGAAAGTTAGAATTTGTTTGTTGCTCTTAATAAAAGATGGGGAGAGGGGTATATTGGTCTTCCTGATCTAGTGCAATAAAACATGGCTAGTAGGTGGCGTCAAATTGCTGATTGGTTGTAAAATATTTTGATATATGCTTCCCTCTGCTGGGACATGGAATATATTAGACCAGGGGTTCTCAGCCCAGTTCTCGGGACACACCTAGCCAGTTATGTTTTCAGGGGAAAGTCGACAGTGGCCCAAGAGCTCATAGTTAGAAGTATGTATCCTTGAAGAATACTAGCAAAAGAGGGAAGTTAGGGCATCCCAACAGAGAGGTTCCAATGAAGATAAAAGTAATCCAGATGCCTTTAAATACAGAGCTGAAAGATTCCAAATTACCCCTATTAACTGATAACCAGATTAATATGAATAAAATATAACCTCTAAGATGCCTGTATGCAAATATTAGAAGTCTAAAAAAAAAAGATGGGAGAGCTAGTATATATAGCACTAAATGAAAGGTTAAATGTGATTGGCATCTCAGAGACCTGGTGGAAGGAGGACATCCAATGGGACACTGATATCTGGGTACAAACTATATCGCAATAATAGGGTAGATCGTATGGTGGACGGGTGCACTCTATGTTAGAGAGGGCAATGAGTCACACAGGATTAACGTTTTGCATGAAACAAAATACACTGTAGAATCTCTATGGATAGAAATCCCATGTGAAAAGGGGAAGGCGATGGCAGCGGGAATGTTCTACCGACTGCCTGGCCAGAGGAACGATGATGAAATGCTAAAAGAAATCAGGAAAGCTAACAGAAGTCACAACACAGTAATGGGTGATTTCAATTACCCCAGTATCAACTGGGTAAGTGTCACAGCAGGACATGCTAGGGAAATAATGTTTCTAGATTAAATAAGTGACTGCTTCTTGGAGCTGCTGGTTCATGAACTGACAAGAGAGGAAGCTATTCTGGACCTAGTCCTTAGTGGAACACAGGATCTGGTGCAAAAGAGAAGTTTGCTGGGGCCACTTGGCAATAGTGACCATAGCATGATCGCATTTGATTTAATAAATGGAAGAAGGACAGCAAGGAAATCCACAGTACCACCTTTTGACTTTCAAAAGCACAACTATGATGAAATGAGGAAAATAGTGTCACAAGTACAATGCCAAAACCACTAGTCTTCTAGTTGAGGGCGTGGTGGTTGAGAACCTTCTTCTATCAGCTGTTATATTTATGCTTTAAGTAGAAGGATTGTAGTCGTGTTAAACCAAGGGTAAGGCTTATGACAGAAAAATAATTTATTTTGAACACAATAGAACAGAACAGGTTCCTGGTACCATTTACAGAATTTCAAATTATAGGATTTTTGCTTAAGGTTCAGCAAGTTGGTGGCAAAACAAACAGAACTCAACATTGTCTTTTAAAGTCCTCTTCACTGCAGAAGCTTAGCCTTTTCACATATAACAAGATGCCACTTTTCTTATTGTCTTTTGTCAAACAGAGCAATAGCAAAACAAACTTTACTTCTTCTATGGCAAAATTATCTTCACTCAGCCATAATTCTCTCTAGGCTGCACTTCCAGGTGAAGAACCAAACTTAGGTTATGAAATAAGCATTCACAGTGTCCTGTGATGCAGCAGACCAGCAGGGCATAGAAGAAAATGTTTTAAACTTGAAAAAAGACGTGCACAAGCTGCAGTATTTGCAGGAACCTGATAGGGGGAGCAAGAGGGACCTCTGGAAGACCGAGGATCCACGCCCTACAGGGTGTAACCTGAAACCAGCCAGCCTCCAATCCAGGAAGACAGGAACTCCTTTTAAAGGAAGTCAGGAAGACTGGAAGAAGAACAGGAGGAACAGGGAGTACAGGAGGAGAAGTAGGAGCAGTGAGAGCTCTGGAAGAGGTGCTGTGCCGAGCAGAAGTGACTGGACAGGCAGAGGTAGCCTTAAAGCCAGAAGCTGCAGAACCTTCAGAAGCCGAAGGAGCGGCAGGAGCTGCAGAAGCTACAGACACTGCTGGAGTGCAGGAAAGAGGTACAAGCCAAAGGAACCTGAATGGACAGAGACTACAGAAGGGTCCAAGAGATTCAGGTACGCAAAAGCTGCATTGTGATTGCTGTGGGCAGAACCCAAGCCAGATTGCTGGAGCAAGGCAGAATCTCCCTAGGAGTAGGCCACAAGCCTCATCCTCAGGAAAGAAGCAAGAGTTACAAGGTAAACCATATTGTATTGGAAACAGCCTATGGAAAGGGCAAGAGACAAGCTCCCTGTACATGTCCCACTGCTCAAAAGAAAAGGTATGAAAAGTTTTTATTGAATAAGAAACTTTTAAGAAAGCCAGGTTTGCAGGAAGTGCATGTAAACCCTGGGAAGAAAGAGAGAGATTCACACTAAAAATGCTCATGGCCGACGCCCCACGCTAAACTCCAAACCCTGGGAGGTCATACAGCATTTGGGTGAGAAACCTAACTATAGCTTGCCGGGAACTGTTGACTTTGTCTCAGATACTTTTCTGGAGGAACCGATGCAAGTGGAAGAGGTAGAATCCCTTTCAGAGGAAGACATGGATTGCAGCTATTGCATCACGGGAAGCGTAGAATGCTTGTGTAACCAGTGAGCACTAAAACCGGTGTAAATAGGAATGTCTGCTTTTGTGACCTTTCTGTGAAAGGAACAGTTTTTATTTTGAATCTGAGTTGTGATTTTTATAACCTGATGTAAGGAGATTTCTGTTGGTGTTTGAAGCCGATCCTTTGAACCTTTGTGCAAACCAGGGGAAATAAAGCCTTATTTTTCCCTACACTCGATGACCTTTTGTTCTCTGGGTATTTTTGGTAATACAGGATGCTACCGAGGCTATACAACCTTGGGCCCTAGAAAGAGAAACATACCAAACCCAACTTTACTTTTATTTATGTCCGACCTGCCTTGGCCACCCTTAACCACCAGGGCGGCGTTGTGACAGTCCTCAAGACTCTTATAGCAGGCTTTTCTTATAAACAGGAGCAAAGCACAAACACTTCTAGCAGCCAATTAACTTTCTCTCCGTTGTGAAGTTTCAACACAGCTGACACAGAAGCATGAATCACAGCCTTACTTCACTAGCTCATGCTGCAGTAAATTCCTCCTTTCAAAACACACAGGAATTTACTTTGTCACTGTTTAACTCTGAGGTTACTTCAGCAATAGGAACAGTTCTTTCAAGGCTGGCCTTTCTTCAGACACTTTAAGTCTAGAGCTTGGCATGAAGAACAATCCATCAACATATCTTCTTCTGACACTGGTTCTCCCAATTGCATAGGTTCTGACTCACCCACTTGATCAGAGTGCCCTGCTGACAACCTCTCTGGTGGTCTGAAAGCTTCTCTCCTGCCAGGCTCCCACCTTTGTTGCAAACGTGATTCAGGGAAATCACCTTTCTCGGCAATGGGTAGCTTAGCCTGTCTCCAGAAGTTAGCACCTCCTCTGGCTTCTCCAGCATTCCATCGTCCTTGCTGCTCTGAAGTCTGTCCTCTGCTGCTTCCTCTGCTCCTTCTCCAATCACTCCTCCATCCACTCCTCCTGCTACTCTCTCCATAGTTTAACCAAGGTTTATATTCACTGGGATCCAACCCCACCTCTTTCTGTCCCAGGTGTTTGTAATCCCCCTGCCTTCTGACATCAGAATAATCAGTGCAGTTGTTAGAGTGAGGGTTTTTGTCCTCGTGCTTGCAATCTATCCCTCTTACACTGTCCAGCATTTCCTAGAACTTGTTCCAGCTGGGTTTTTTCTGCCTTTGAACTGTGGCTCTGGCCTTTTGGCCCTGCACACCTAACAGAGGCCCCTTGATTAAGGTGAATTCCTTATGCTGTTCACCTCCCCCATGTTCAAAATGGTTGACTTTGCCACAATAGTTAAATAAAAACTGAGGAGCAGCTGCAAAGGTTAAAGATTTATATTAAGCATGGGCGTTGTTTAAAAATACTATCTTGGAAGCCCAGATCACATGTATTCCATGCTTTAAGAAAAGTGGAAGGAAGGCCAAAGACCTGCCAGCATGGTTTAAAGGTGAGGTCAGAGAGGCTGTAGTAGCCATCTTTTAGGAAATGGAAAATGGAGCCAAATGACGAAAACTGGAAACAACATAAGCACTGGCAAGATAGATGCAAGGCATTCATAAGGCAGGCAAAGAGAGAATTTGAAAAAAAGCTTGCCATGGAAGCAAAAATGCATAATAAAACCTTTTTCAAGTACATTTGTAACAAAAAAACTGCGAGAGAGTCTGTTGGACCATTGGATGATAGAGAGGTAAAAGGTGTGCTAAGGGGGAAGACAAGGCTATAGCGGAGAGACATAATGAATTCTTTGCTTAGGTCTTTACTGAAGAAGCTATAGGGAAGGTACCCATGCCTGAAATGGTATTTAAAGGTGATATATTGGAAGAATTGAAAGAAATATTGTTAAACGGGGAAGATGTATTAGAAGTATTTGATAAACTGAAGAGTAGTAAATCACCTGGACTAGTGGGTGTTGAAAGAACTGAAAGATGAGATTGCAGATCTACTATTAGTAATCTGTCATTAAATCATCTGTGGTACCTGAAGATTGGAGAATGGCTAATGTAACACCAATTTTTAAAAAGGGTTCCAGGGGTGATCCAATAAACTACAGACCAGTGAGCCTGATGTCAGTACCAGGCAAAATGGTAGAAACCATTATAAAGAATACAATTATTGAACATGTAAATAGTCATGGGTTAATGGGAGAAAGCTAACATGGATTTAGCCAAGGATATCATAGAATTAGAAAAGGTACAGAGAATATCCACCAAAATGGTAAAGGGGAAGGAAGGATACCCCTATGAGGAAAGGCTTAAAAGGTTACTGTTTTTCAACTTAGAAAAGAGACGAATGAGGGGAGATATGATAGAGGTCTTTAAATTAATGAATGGAATGGAACGGGTAAATGTAGGTGAGTTGTTTGTACCATCAAAAAGTGGAAAGACTAGGGGCACGCAATGAAGCTACAGTATAACCCATTTAAAACTAATTAAGAGAAAATATTTTTTTTGTTCAATGCATAATCAAACTCTGGAATTCGTTACCGGAGGATGTAGTAAAAGCTGTTAGTGTAGCTGGGTTTAAAAAAGATTTGGACAAGTTCCTGGAGGAAAGGTCCATAAACCATTATTAAAGAGGACCAAGAAATCCACTGCATGCCCCAGGACAAGCATTGTAGAACCTGTGTGCCTTTTTGGGAACCTGCCAGGTACTTGTGACCTAGATTGGCTACTGTTGGAAACGATACTGGGCTTGATGGACCTTGGTCTGACCCAGTATGGCATTTCTTATGTTTTTATGTTCAGGATAACCACAATGAATATGCATGATTGAGATTTGCATACAATGGAGGCAGTGCATGTAAATCCCTCTCGTGCATATTCGTTGTGGTCATCCTGAAAACCTGACTAGCTAGGTGTGACCTGAGAACTGGGTTGAGAACCCTTGCATTAGACCTTCGGTCCAGCCTTTGTCCTGCATGCTCACCCGGGAGGCTACTGGAAACGTTAAGGACAGTGTTCTTACTAGTCCCTTCACCAGACCTATAAATGAGTGAATCAGGATAGAAATTTTAACTCTCATGTCACCCTTTTGCTGGCTTGCAGAATAATGGGCTTTTTTTTGACAGGTTTGGATAGGAGTATTTTTGCTGTTTTGCAAGGGGGGGGGGTCAGGAAAGGCATAACCCAGTTGGCCCATTTGGTAGATAGTGAGGGACAGGTTGTACAGTTCCAAGAGTTGGTAATGTTAAAAATGAGCTGTGTCCCAAGAGGAATTTTGCCTATTTTCAAGTGTGGCATTATATTTTCACACTCCCAAGGGAGGCTGTGAGAGAAGAGTTGCAGGAAAAACTTGTAGACCTTTTTCTGTTAGAAGCAGAAGATAGATGCCGTAAATCTCAGTATTATAGGAGACTGACTCAGGATGTCCAGCAGGAAGAACTGACTAGAGTAGCAGAGAAAGGGAATATGGAAGTGGGAGTGCAGATAGCTACTAGATGATCCAACACAGGATGTCCAGCAGGAAGAACTGACTAGAGTAGCAGAGAAAGGGAATATGGAAGTGGGAGTGCAGATAGCTACTAGATGATCCAACACAAAATCACTATCTCTAAGACTAACAAATGGGTGTAGCTACAGGAGCAGCAGTTTGTTTGTGCTAAGTGCTTTTATATCTCCTAAGTAGGTGGTCCTGTCTGTGATATCCACTGATGTTCGAAATGTGGGGAGCAGGTTGCTACACTGGGACATGTTTTGGGACTGTAGGAGAATGTAGCAGTTCTGGGCTTGACTGGCTGATGATATTGGAGGAGTTCTTCAGATAGCTGTTGTACTGAAACCTGAGATTCTGTTACTCAATGAATTTGCTTCTCTGAAGAGGCTGCATAAGGGAGGGTGGTTGCTACTGCCAAAGTCTTGCTTTTGGCTAGGAAGGATATACTAATACATTGAAGGAGGACAGTGCCTCTTTCCCTGACCCTTTGGAAAAATTTAAGGTATGACATGTTGCAAATTGAGTGCATGAAAGCAGGGCATCCTAACTCTGATAGATGGATGAGCTTTCAATCAATTTGGGAACAAATATGGAAACACTTATTTCAAAGGGTTTGTGGTCTTTTGTTGAATGGATTAGTGTGAATGTAGGTGTGTGCCTGTGGATATAGAGAGATTGGTAGCTTGGGAAGGTAGGGAACAGTGGCTGCTGATGGGTGGGATGTACTAGTACTTATGGGTAAGGTTTTCAGACCCATATAAGAGTCACTATGGGTCTTGGGATGGATTATGAGTGAAGAAGGGGAGGGGTAAGGGTTGGTGGGCCGATTTGGGTAGAAGGGAAGGAAATACAATTATAAAAAAATATATATTTTCTATCTTTTGTATAAGATTGTACCTGTGTATGGACATGTTTTTGGGGGCATTGTTACTTCCTTCAGTTCTGTTTTGTTTGTTGAAATTGTCTAGGTGCGGCAGTTAATAAAGATGAAATTTAAAAAAAAATGCTTTTGGACTTCAGTTTCTAAAACCATTTCGCTTCAGCTTCTATGCAGCTGACATGCCATTGACTCTTGTTATCTTAGCCCAGCAGACATCTTTCTTTCTGTCTTCTCTAAATTTCCTATAGAAGAAACTTGCATAAATTATTGTGACACTGGAGCCATCAGGGTCGTGCAAGACAATCTGCTGCCTAAGGCAAAGGATGTGATGGTGCCCCCCCCCCTCCTCCTAAGGAACCCCAAAAACGTTAGTGGTCTAATAAATCGAAAGCAGCTGATAACCTAATTGAACTGAAATAATCTGCCTGCTTTTATCTAAGATTAATCTAATTACAAGATTTATGCTGTTAACAGCATCTCAGTACTGAAACAACTCCTAAATCTAGAATCAGTAGGAAAAATAATATTATAATCCTCAAGAAATTTAACTAATTGAACAAAAAGAGTAGCTTCCAGAAATTTAGCAAATATTGGCACGTTTCCAATACGCCTATTTATTTATGACAAGATTTTAGACTTTCAGGATAGGTGTTAAAACAATAGTCTTACTTTTTTATTAACTAACCTTCTTTGCAATGATTTAGTCATGCATAAAATAATCCATTGCAAAATTTATACTGGAGAATCAGTCAGAAGTATTGTAAACACAAATCTGTCAGATAGTTACTGTAGTTTTAGTAAATCTCTTCAATATCTATTATAGATACTAATAGAAATTGATCCCATAGGCAATTGGCTCTAATAAAATAATAATTCATTCAAGCATCTCATCGGATCAGCCAGATATTCTACACTTACTAAATGCCGATCAACCAATTGCCTTAATGTTGTTTTTTACCTTAATGCCAAAAATGTGCTAAAATTTGTGCTGATGGAATATTAATTTCAGGAGTAACTTTAAATCTGTCAAAGGTCATCCTTTTTTTCGCTGTGTTAAATTATTTTTTTAAATTAGTTCTATTCCTACAATATTCCAGTAATAAGTATTTTTAGCTCCTATTAATTAATGCATTTCTATACAAAGTAAACTGCATCTTTCCACTGAGTTCTTTTCTCTAGATCATTAGAATTCCTCCATTGACATTTAAAGCGCATACAGTCTGTCCTTTAAACTGAAGGTTTCTCACTGTGGTATTCAGAACAGCTATTATCTGGAAATATTCCTTACTACAGTCCCCTAAAATAGTAGAAACTAAAGGCCAAAAGGAATCTGCATTTATTTTTTCCCTAGTCTAATATATCTCCCTTTCCTATTTTTTTTCAATCGGCATGGAAAGGGTAAATTTCAGAAGAGAATAATCAGACCAAGGTATCTGCCTTGTCCCACAATCAGAGACATTACTTTTACCCACTATGTCAAAGACATAATAAAGTCTGATTGTCTTTAATATGGGTACATTGCAAATTAACAGACCAAAATCCTAAATTATCCATAGCTCTTGGGAAAACCTTTGCATTGGGATCTTCAATGTTCTCTGAATGCAAATTGATGTCTCCAAGCATAACCTTTGTGCAGGACAGAGGGACATGTTTACGAAAGCTTTTAGCGCATGTACTCACAGCCCTTTTATTTCTATGGGTGCAGTAGCACTTAACGCACGTTAACATTTAGTAAACATGTCTTAGAGTGTACTGTATAATAAAAGAAAACAATTCATCCTGCACAACTACCCAGTTACTGAGCAGTCTATACACTAACATAATACCTACTTTAGAAGCATATGATTCCTCATTAATACCATAAAACAGTACTTCCAGATCTGAAATAATCAAAGAATGGAGGTCCCATAGCTTGAAAAATTCTTTAAAAATAATTGCTAAACCACCTCCCTTTGTTTCAAGTTATGGACATTGAATTATTTTGTAGCCTGCTGGACATAAGTCATTTAACAAAGGCCTTTTCTGTTCTTATAGCCATGTTTCAACAATAAAAGTAATGCCTACCCGAGAATCTCCAATCAAACCCTTAATCAACAATGACTTATTACAGACTGACCTTGCATTAAAATAAAAAAATATGGAATTGGTAAGATAGTTTCCAGATCATCCCTCCAGTCCAGTCCAGGTGCATGGCTTGTGCCCCCCAACCAGCAGATGGAGACTGAGCATGACCAGCTTTGCTGATGTCACCTGAGGGCACTGTACAGCTGGAGCCTGGCAATATTGCTCAGTCTCCAGAAGATGGGGGAGCTCCCTGTGCATCTGAGCTGTACTTTAGGAATATTTGGAGCCTGTTTAGGCCTGGAGTGCTTAGTGGGATTAAGCCTTTAGAGTTCTGCTACCTTTGGTGGGCAAGGCAGCAAACCAAAGCAAAAAAAAAAAAAAAGCAATAACAGAGACACAGCAAGAAGGTAAATTGGCTAAGCCACATTGAAAAATAAAATTAGCCAGAACCTATTTCGTGCTTACTGCTTTCTAGCAAGGAGTGCCACAAATCACTCCGGTGCGGTGACGGCCTCTCCTGCAGCAGGGTGCACACCCAGGAGCCCCAGGTCCCTCTCCCAGTCTCTTTTCGAAGCGCTTAGTGCAGCTGCATTGGGTGAGTGTGATTTTTGCGTGTGTGTGTTTGCTTTCTGTCTCCTACTGCCTTCATGCCATTTGTCAGGGAGGTTCGGGGGTCCTGCCTCTTAGCCCGGAGCCCTTCATTCAGCGTGTTTTTCTTCGGCGACCATGGCCCGTGGTACAAGCAGACCATGGCGAATATGTGGCAAAGCCTCCTCTAAGCCCGCCTGCGCTGCCTTCGTGGGGGGGGAGGGGTTGCTCCGGGGCACAGTTCCTGCTGCAGGCCTCTGTCGTCTGTGCTCAGAGGAGAGCAAGACGGCTGCAGGCTCTTCAGGTCTCACAGCGGGCAGATGAACAGGAAGCCTGCTCGTCGGAGGCCACCTTTCTGCTGCACAGTAGTGTTTGGATGCTGGAATCACACATCTTTGGCCACGCTGAGGGTGGAAAAGCAAAAGGAGATGCAGCAAAGGGCTTGGGCGCAAAGGCCAAGGCAAAAAAAAAAAAGCACCATTGTGTGGAGGAACCGGTAGCTTTGGATTCAGGGATTCTCTTTTTCCCTGAATTTGTTCTCCTGCTGCACGAGACTTTCTACTTAAAGTAGATCCAGGCTAAGAAGAGCAGCAAGGGCCCTGCAGCATTGGGGGATGCAGTGGGGGAGTTGTAGGTTCTGACAGATGTTGGTGAGGTTCTGGCAGCAAAGTGGAGGCAGGAAGCCTCTGAATTGGAACTTCTGGCAAACCCAGGGTCTCCAGCCTTGGCAGATGTGGCAGAGGGGGCCAAGGAGGACTGGTGGGAGGATTATGGTTTAAAGAGGGAAGTGGACAATCCCCCTTTGGGCGATGAGCCTGCCGTGGTGTGGATTTTTTTGGAGGAAGGAGCTGACAGCTCTTATCTCCCATTCTCTGGGGGCTCTTAACATGACTGGCCTATCTGCGAAGGAGCTTATACTGGAAGACACACTGTTGCAAGGGCTCTGTTCTCCCCAGGTTTTTTTCCCAGTACACAAGGCTATCAAGCAGATGATTGATACCGAGTGGGAATAACCAGAATCCAGTTCGTGGGAGGGGGTCTGCACCATGTCTCACCTATATCCCCTCGCCCCTGAGGAGAGGGAGCTGCTCAGGCTTCTAAAAGTAGATTCCTTGATGATAGCAGTGACCAAGAAAACCACCATTCCAGTGGAAGATGGTGCCATTGTGCGGGATGCTCAGGATCACAAGCTGGAGACCATGGTCAAGCAGGCTTTTGAGGTGAATGTGCTTACTCTACAGACCTCGATTTGTGGCGTGTATGGACTGAGCTTGCCTCCACTGGGTACAGGGTATGATGGACCGGGGTCGGAGGGGGCTGCTTTGGAGTCATAAGTGGCCTATTTAGCAGATGCCTTCCATGACCTGGTTCGGGTGTCGCCTAAGAGTATGGCCTTGATGATGGCTGCTCAAAGGCTCCTCTGGTTTTGGAATTGGTCCGCGGATGTTTCTTCCAAGGTCTGTCTCACCAAGTTGCCATTTTGAGGCAAACTGCTGTTCGGAGAGGCTCTTGAAAAGTTGATGAAAGGGAGGTTGGCTACTGGAGGACAAGCGCAGGGGAGCAAAGTCGGGTGGGGCTACCAGAGGGCAGCCCAGGGACTTCAGAGGTTCTGGGCAATTCATTTTGCTACATTTCAGCAAGGACCATATCCAGCTCGGGGAAACTCATCCTTTCATGGCCAGGGAACGAATGGGGGATTCTATCCCTCCGCTGGCTCAGCCAAGAAGCCTCAATGAAGCGAGGGAGACCCGAGGGATCGGGGGGAGATTCCAGCTTTTCTATTCCGCTTGGGTCCATGTCACGCAAGACCAGTGAGTGCTAGAGATCATACAGGAGGGCTGTGTGCTGGAGTTGGCACAGCCCATCCTCGACACTTTTCTAGTCTCACCTTGCAAGTCCCTGTTTAAGTGAGCAGTGGTCCAGGGGACTCTGGACAGGCTGCTTCGCTTGGGGGCTGTCTGCCCCTTGCCAGCAGACCAGCGTGAGTCAGGTAGATATTCCATCTATTTCATTGTCCCCAAGATGGAAAGGTCATTCTGTCCCATCCTGGATCTCAAATTCATCAATGGGGCATTGTAGGTGCTGCGCTTTTACATGGAGATGCTGCGGTCAGTGATCACAGCAGTGCAAAAGGGAGAGTTCCTCCCATCCCTGGATCTCACAAAAGGTGTATCTCCACATCCCGATCTGTGACAAGCATCAGCATCTCCTGCAGTTCGCGGTACTCATGGGGCATTTTCCCAAAGGTCATGGTGGTTCTGGCTGCGGCCTTGCAACGGGAAGAGGTCCTGGTCCACCTCTACCTGAATGACTGGCTTATCAGGGCAAAGTGCCATGAGGAAAGCCAGAGAGCCATTCGGCAAGGGGTGGAGCTGTTACAGAGCTTAGGCTGGCTGGTGAACCTCAACAAGAGTCTGCTGGAACCAGCTCAGGAGATGATATACTTGGGGGTATGGTTTGATACCTGGGAGGGCCAGGTGGCCCTCCCACCAAAGCACGCCAGAAATCTACGGGAGCAGATGTGCCGATTTCTCTCGATGTCCTGACCTTCAGCTTGGCATTACCTGCAACTCCTGGACTCCATGGTGGCGACCATAGACTTGTTTGCATGGGCTCAGGCTCATATGTGACCTCTTCAGCATGCACTGTTGTCGTGCTGGTCCCCCAACAGAATCCACTCACATGGAGGTTGCCGTATCTGAAGAAGGTGCACAGCAGCCTGCGGTGCTGGCTTTCCTCCCTGGCTGTGATGGTGGGTCTTCCCTTGGAGAACCCCTCCTGGATGACAGTGAGTTCTGACGCCAGCCTCATTAGTTGCAGGGCACATTGTCTGGATCAGATTTCTAAGGACCTGTGGTCTGAGGAGGAATCGTCCTGGTCTATCAACCGGTTAGAGATCAGAGTGGTGTTTAGGGCACTTATGCCGGACTGAACACCACCTGTGGGGCCCGGCAGTGTGGGTCTTTTTGAACAATGCAACTGCGGTGGCCTACATCAATCATTAGGGAGGCATGGTCAGTGTACCGCTGATGGAGGTGGTGGCGCTGCTGCTGCAGTAGGTGGAGGAGAACCTTCTAGCCTTCACGGCGGCGCATGTGGCTAGCAAGCAGAATGTCCAAGCAGATTTCCTGAGCCGGTATCGGGTGGACCCAGCAGAGTGGGTCTTGGCCGACTTGGTGTTCCAGATGTTAGTCCGGCGCTGGGGCCAGCTGACCATGGATCTGATGGCCAATTCCAAATTGAGCCATTTCTTCAGCAGATGGTGCGAGCACATGTCAGAGGGCCTCAATGCACTGTTGCAACTGTGGCCCGAGAGTGGCCTCCTATATGTCCTCCCACCCTGTCTGCCGATTGGACAAGACCTTCATAGAATCGGGCAGCACTAGGGGCCTGTGCTCCTGATCACCCTGGACTGACTGAGGAGGCTGTGGACTTCATACATCTGAAGGCAGAAGCCCTGTGGCAGTTCCTAGTACAGGATAGACTGCTGGTCCAGTGCGCATGCCCAGGTAGATCGGTTCTCGCTTACGACCTGGCTCTTGAGAGGTTGAGATTGAGCAGGTGGGTGTATTCCCCTGCAGTGGTGGTGACACTGCTCAAAGCCCGAAAGCAGTCTACTCCTTGTCTTACATCAGGGTTTGGAGAATCTTCAAGGACTCGTGCGTGGCCAAAGGAATTGCGACTCTCTCATCCTCTATACTACAGATCCTGACTTTTCTGCAGGTCGGGCTGGAGAAGGGGTTGGCACTCTGCATGCTGCGAGTCCAAGTGGCAGCATTGGCCTGCTATTGTGGCAAGATACGGGGTACATTCCTGTGGCCCATATGGATGCTGTGTGTTTTCTCAGGCCATTAAGCAGGTGTGGCCCCTGAGGAGGTTCGTGGTTCCATCTTGGGAACTGAACCTCATTCTTTCGACACTGATGAAAGCGCTGTTTGAGCCTTTGCGGGGAGTCTTCCTTGAAGGACCTTATGTTGAAGACTGTATTCCTGGTGGCGATCTGCTCAGCAAGATGCATCTCGGACCTCCAGACCTTGTCGTGTTGGGAATCATTTCTAGTGTTCCATCCAGAGAAAGTGGTTCTGTGGATGGTGCCCTCCTTCTTGCCAAAGGTCGTGTCGTCCTTTTATGTGAACCAACCCATTTCCCTGCCAGTGTTGCAGAAGGGAGGGAATTCGGGAGAGAACAGGTGTTTGCTGGATGCCCTGCAGGTTCTCCGGCTCTATCTGTGTCAAATGGAGACATACCAGCTTCTGATCATCTCTTTTTGTTCAGAGGGGCGTGGAAGGGGGCCATTGCTTCCAAGGCATCCATTGTGCGACGGCTTTCAGAGGCTATTGTGTCAACTTATCTCCTGACGTGCCGGCCTGTTCATTCAAGGCTACAGAGCATTCCACCTGCGCACAGGTCGTGTCCTGGGCGGAGGCAAACCTCATTCTGCCCAGGGATATCTGTAGAATGGCCACCTGGGCATCTTTTCATGCCTTTGCCAAGTATTATCACCTTGATGTTTGGGCCCAGGAGGAGGCATGTTTCAGGGCAAGGGTACTGCAAGCCGGATTCGCGGGTCCCTCTCAGTAAGGGGCACTGCTATGATACATCCCATGTGTCTGGACTGGACTGGAGGGATGATTTGGAAGGTGTAATTAGGCCTTACCTGCTAATTGCCTTTCCTTGAATATCCCTCTAGTCCAGTCCAGATCCCTCCCCCATTAGTGCTTATCCGGTCACTCTGTCTGCCTGTCTTGCTGTTTGGTCTAGTGGTGAGTGTGTTTGAGCTCAGTACTCATGAGACCATGAAGAAGTAACAAAACATAGGAAAAAAAAGAGAGAGAGAAGGAGTGGAAAGATTGGGAATCTTCAGAAGTATAAGGTAGCATGGTAATGAGAGTTATCTCAAGCCTCCCCTTGGAGGCTAGGTGCTCTCACTAGAGGGACTGGGAGTCTCAGAGGTGTGGCCAGAGCGGTGTCAGGTACTACGTTCCTCGCTGTATTTCTTGTGGTTAGGACCAGTTGGTCTCGATTGGCTTGAATTCTGCTTTGTGACTCCAATACTGGCCAGGCTCCTGATGTACAGTGCCTTTAGTAGGTGACGTAGGCAAAGCTGGTCATGCTCAGTCTCCATCTGCTGGTTGGGGGGTACAACCCATTTATCTGGACTCAACTGGAGGAATTCAAGGAAAGGCAATTAGCAGGTAAGGCCTAATTGCACCATCTAACTTAGCACCAGGTGACAGGAGTGGTATGGGTCTCTTTCTCATTCTATAAGAGCAATCTGTTAAACATCTATTCATCCACAATGGTTTGTTTCTATAATACCTGTAAGAATTTTGTACTACAGGTATAGAGTATACCTCCATATTGAACTAGAGACTTCCTACTAGACAAACCAGTATGAATAATAACTCTTTCATGATGAATAATAAAATCAGCAATAAAGTACTTTAAAACAGGTTTTTTATATCATTTTATTATTTCAGTCAAAGCAGTTTACATTGTAACTTAAACTTGGTAATGTACATTAAACAGGGACATTGATAACTTGGCTTTTTCTGAGGCAATGGAAGGTTAAGTGACTTGCTAGTGCTAATGGGAATCAAATCCTGGTCTCTTGGTTCCTACCATTAGGCTACTCCTCACCTATCACAGAAATATCAGTACACATAGGTGGGTTAACAATTCAGCCACCACATAAAATCTCAAAGAGCCTAATAATACGAATAGCTTACTTCCTTGCTATTCAAACATGTACATCCATGTTCTAAAGGGAAATATTTCCTTCTTATAATAGTAATTTGCTAAGCTCATGCTAAGGGTGACCACTTACAGGCCTCATTTAAGTTACCCGATCAGGTCGCCTGGTGATAATGGCCTCTCAGGGATGGAACTGGGAGCACTGGCAGCTGGAGGAGAATAACACTTCAATTTGATATTCCAGGGGCCAGAGCAAGATGGAACACTGCTCTTGCAAACAGTAATATGGCTCTCTTTGCTAGTCCTGAGTACCAGGGCCACCTTCGGACCTCATTTAAATTAGGGAGGACATGGCAGGCCTTGAATATTCTTATGGACTCAAAGGTCCTGTGCTTACTTGATTTTGTTGCTGCTTGGCCTGTCTGCTCCTCCAACATCCTACTTCTCTTGCTATAATACCCCCGCCTTGCTTTCTGCCCATGCTGACTCTGGTTGAATACCCCACAGCAGGACTTTGGATTGAGTCTTCATATTGCAACTTTCCGTACAAATCCTAGTGTTAAGAACTGCAGCAAGGAGCCAGACAATAGACCCTAGCTACTGTTCTGTAGGTTGAATTATAACAAAAGAGCTACCTGAATGAAAAGAGAAAATACAATAGATACTTTCCTTTTAAGAGGGAAACTGCTGAAAGGGGGTTCTGAACAAATATGGCCACCAGGAGGGACCATCGCTCATAAGCCCACAAGCAATACTAGGGAGAATAAGGTGGTGGGTGAAACTAGAACAGAAGTAGGTATGCTTATTAGGAGCAGTGGATCCAAGCTAAAAGGGTGGGTGTTTCCTGAGATAGGGAACCATGCCTGCTGCCAAGCAGAGTGTTCCTTATCGTTCCTCCAGTTCAGTCCTGCACTGCTAGGTAGGGTACCTCTTCCTGCAGCATGGAGACTGGGCATGTCAGAAGCTTGACACATCTACCAGTGACACCTCCCACCAGCTTCCAGTGTGTCCATTCTCCATGCAGCAGGAGGTTGTGAGCCTAGGGCGTAGGCTCAACTTGAGGAACACATAAGGAGAGTTAGTGGTTTAATATTTGCTTTAAATTTTGGGTTAAGATTTGATTTTGAAGGATTTGTTTTTGGTATGCTGTACTTTTAATTTATTTTTATTGCTTAAAAAAAAAAGACTCTGTGCCGGTATAATTGAAAATCCGATGTAAATAGTTACCCCAAGTTAACCAAGCTTTATTTCCTGTTTCCTGTAAGCACAGTTCATTATATGCAATGTGTATGTTTTATGTTTTATGTAAACCGCACTGATGTCGAATAGCACGGTATAAAAGAAATGTAAATAAAATAAATAAATAAGGGCAGTGAAAGGGATTCCTGCTTCCCCTTCCCTTCAATATTCTTTCTCTTAATGCCCTCTTAGCACTCCCTACCTTGAGAGGACGGTGGGGAGCTGTGTTGGCTCTGTTGAGCTGCTGCTCGATTCAGTCGGCAGCGCGAGAGAAGTCTGTGAGGTGAGGACTGCACTTCATTCAGCATCGCAGCTGACCGGCACGGGGTTCTGACAGCTACTGGCAGGAATCCAGGTATTTCTCTTCTCTCTTTCCTCCGGATCGGGAGGAAAGGTTGTAGGGCTCTTTGGAAGAACTGCGGGGACTCAGCCGGCAGCCTCGTGTTAAGCCGGGTGGCTAGATTTTTGGAGGTAGCCATTTTCAGTCGGGAGTGATTTTTCCTTCGGTTTTTGCAGGCAATCCCTGAGGCTACTTGGCTTTACATTTTGAGAATATATTAATTTTAAAGCTTGTCCCAAGCCTCTGAAGTGCCTGTGGTCAGGCATTGGAGGTAAAACAAAATGTTTAGATTGCGTTGTGTTTTGGTAAGATTCATAGTTCACTGGGTTGTGGGGCCAGACCCAGTTATTGGGAAGCCTCCAGATCTGGTAAGGCAGAGAGTGGTAGCTGATGCCTGCTCGGCCTCAGTGCCTGGTGTGCGGAACCCGCAGGGGCGCAGTTTCGGTGGACGGCGTGTGTTGGGGCTGTGCGGCGGAAGTGGTGCAGATGGAGCAGAAGTTACAGGATCAGAGTAAAGGAGAACCTCTTTCCATGCCCTTATTGGCTGAAGGGGAGGAAAAGGAGAGGTGAGCCCCTCCCCTGTCACCGCAGGCGTCGACCTCATCGCATCCAGGTACGGGTGCACCTCGAGGGGCGGCATCCACGGCCCTGGAAGAATTTTCCCCAGATTTTGTGCTACTGCTGCATCAAGCATTTTGCCTTCGTAACCAGGGGACTGCTTCGGCCATCTCAGGGTTGAGCCCCGTGGCGGTTACTTTGGAGGCGCAGGCAGCAGAGGGTTCTCAGGGGAGACTGGCCAAGCAGCCACGGTTGGCGGAAGATGAGACCCATCCCTTGGAGTCTTCGGACGACAAAGGGTTAGAAGGGGAATTGGAGGATCAGGGTGAGGCTCTTGAAGAGGGTGAGATTCAGGAACCTGAGGATCAGGCCAGGATTATTCGGGTGTTCAGGAGAGAGGAACTGGTGACGTTAATTTCGGAATCGCTGCAGGACCTTAACCTGCCCGTAGCCGCATCAGTGGAAGAAAACAGTGTGGAAGATCCACTCATTCAAGCAGTAAGGAAGTCCCATGCAGTGTTTCCGGTCCATAAGGTGGTTAGACAGATGATTCAGTATGGGACAAGCCGGAGTCAGCTCTCAGAGGTGGGAGGTCCATGGCTCGGCTCTATACGTTGTCTGATCAGGAGCGGGAGCTGTTTCGCTCTCCTAGGATAGATGTGGCGGTTTCAGCGATGACAAAGAAGACTAACATTCCGGTGGAAGGTAGCGCAGCGTTGAAGGATGAACAAGACAGGAAAATAGATTAGATGGTGAAGCAAGCCTTTGAGGCTAATGCCCTGGCGCTACAGGCCTCCATTTGTGGGGCTTGCATAGCAAGGGCATGTCTGCGGTGGTCTCAACGTTCGCAGGGGACAGACTTGTCGCAGGGCCAGCTGCAGGACTTGTCCAGGTTGGAGTCCGGAGTGGCTTATTTAGCGGATGTGCATTATGACCTGGTCAGGACTTTGGCTAATAGTATGTCGTCGTTAGTGGCAGCGCGCAGATATATTTGGCTGCGAAACTGGGCGGCTGATAGTTCCTCCAATCAAGGCTCAGTAAGCTCCCCTTTAAGGGAAAGCTGCTGTTCGGTGAAGATCTGAATAAACTGGTTAAGGACTTGGGGGAGTCCAAAGAGGGCCGGTTGCCGGAGGATAAGTTAAAAACGGGTAGTCCCGGGGTGGCGTTTAGAGGCCAGACTCGCGATTTTCACCATTTTCGTGCTTTGCAGTTAGGATCGTTTCAGAGAGGCCGGTACCCCTTTCGTGGCCAAGGTTTTCGCAGATTCAGAGGTGCAGGCAGAGGGTTCATGACCCCGCCAGCTACCGGTTTTAAAAAGTCGCAATGAAACAAGGAGAACTCAGGCAGGCGTACAGCCCGTGGGGGGTCAGCTGCCTGCGAGAGCTTTTGCCTGCCTGGGTTCAAGTTACATCCAATTAATGGGTGCTGGAGGTCATTCGAGAGGGTTAGGCTCTCGAATTTGCTCGACCGGTTCGGGACTCGTTTGTTCTTTCTCCTTGCAGGGGGGCAGAACAAGGAGTCAGCGGTTTGTGCAACTTTGATGCGTCTCGAGCAGCTCAGGGCCGTGGTTCCGGTGCCTCCAGATCAGTATGGTGTCGGTCGATACTCGATTTATTTCGTGGTCCCAAAGAAGGATGGGGCTTTTTGTCCAATTCTGGATCTCAAGGGCATCAACCGGTGTCTGCGGGTGACTCATTTTCATATGGAAACTCTAAGGTCCATAATGGTAGCCGTGTGTCAAGGAGAGATTTTAACTTAGCTCGACCTCACAGAGGCTTATCTGCACATCCCGATTCGACCAGAGCATTAAAGATTCTTGCGTTTTGCGGTCCCGTGGGGTCATTTTCAGTTTCAAGCCCTATTGTTCGGATTGGCGACAGCTCCGCGTATGTTTACCAAGGTAATGGTGGTGGTAGCGGCCTTTCTCCGCAGAGAGGGGGGTGCTTGTGCATCCCTATTTGGACTATTGGTTGATTCAGGCGAAATCACGGGCGGAGAGCAAGAAAGCAACAGACAGAGTGGTTCTTGCAGATTCTTGGTTGGATAGTCAATTCCTCAAAGAGTCGATTGGTGCCGACGCAGTCATTGGAGTATGTTGGGGTTCAGTTCGACACGAGGGTCGGAGTGGTCTTCCTTCTGGAAGCTCGAGTTCTGGCGATGAGTGCATTGGTGCTCAGGTTCTTAAAGCTGCAGGCCCCGATGGCGTGGCATTACCTTGGGGTACTGGGTACCATGGTGGCGACCCTAGAGGTAGTTCCTTGGGTTCGGGCGCATATGCAGCATTGCAGAGGTCTCTGCTCCATCGTTGGTCGAACCAGGAAGATTCATTGAGCAAACGCTTGTCCTGCCCGGGAAAGGTTCGGTTATCCCTCAGATGATGGCTGCGTTGAGAGAATCCAACAGCAGGAATGCCGTTGTAACAGCCACAATGGGTTCCGGTAATGATGGATGCCAGCCTGGGGGGCTGGGAAGCT
This sequence comes from Ichthyophis bannanicus, assembly GCA_033557465.1. Lineage (NCBI taxonomy): Eukaryota > Metazoa > Chordata > Amphibia > Gymnophiona > Ichthyophiidae > Ichthyophis > Ichthyophis bannanicus. Next base: position 515,502,844 of record CM066032.1, on the reverse strand, counting down.
CATTGCGAGGGACTCTATGTACAGGGAGTGTGGAGCGTGGAGGAAGCTTGGTGGTCTATCAATCGTCTGGAGTTACAGGTGGTGGCTCTGGCTCTAAAAGCGTTCGAGTCAGTATTGTTCAGGCGAGCGGTTCGAGTGCTGTCTGACAACGCCTCCGCGGTGGGGTATCTCAATTGGCAAGGCGGAACGGGCAGCGTTGCACTAGAAAAAGAGGCAGAGGTTCTGTTCGAGTGGGTAGAGCCTCGGCTTCTGGCGCTGTCGGCGGCACACATTGCAGGAAAGCACAATGTGATGGTGGATTATCTCAGTCGGGTTTGCGTGTATCCGGGGGAATGGGAGCTGAATCCGGAGGTATTCAGTCAGTTGGTAGTCAAGTGGGGAATGCTGTGGATGGATCTCATGGCGACTTACGATACGGCCAAAGCCAGCCGGTTTTTCAGCAGGAGAAGAGAGAGGATGTCCGAAGGGATCGATGCCTTAATTCAAAGGTGGCCAGACCACGGTCTTCTTTATGTATTTTCCCCCTGGGCGCTAATAGGCCGATTGGTTCAGCGCATAGAGAAACATCGAGGAACCGTGATTTTGATAGCACCGGACTAGCTGCGTTGTCCGTGGTATGCGGATCTGGTGAGGCTTCTCGACGGTCAGCCCTGGCAACTTCCGGTTCGGGAGGATCTGCTTCTGCAGGGTCCTCTTCGGATGTTGCAGGTAGCTCGATTCTAGCTTACGGTTTGCCCATTGAAAGGACTAGGTTGAAGAAGAAAGGTTATTCACCGGCGGTGGTGGCTACTTTGTTGGCGGCTAGGAGATGTTCCACTTCCTTGGCGTATATTTGCATTTGACATATCTTTGAAAGATAGTGTGCTGATCGGCAGTTGCGTCCATCGGTTGTCTCAGTTCCGGAGGTGCTGAGTTTTCTTCAGGATGGTTTTGATAAGGGTTTGGCGGCCAGTTCGTTAAGAGTTCAGCTGGCCGCTATAGCTTGTTATCGTGGTAAGGTACAAGGGTGTGCAGTGGGAACTCACCTGGATGTCTTACGTTTCTTGAAAGCGGTATCTCATTTGCGGCCTCCTCGCCGCGTGTTAATTCCTCTGTGGGATCTCAATTTGGTGTTGGGGGCATTAACAGGAAGGCCTTTTGAGCCGATAGGGGAGGCCTCTGTGAAGGACTTGATGTTAAAAAGTGTTTCTGGTGGCTATCTGTTCAGCACGTAGGGTTTTGGAGTTGCAGTCTTTATCTTGCAGGGAGCCTTTCCTAGTGTTCTCCAAGGAAAGTGGTTTCGCCGTTTTATCTGAATCAGTTGGTCACCTTACCGGTGTTAAGTTTCATCAGGCGGGGAGGCAGTCTATCATAACTTGCAGTTGCTGGATGTGAAGAGAGTGCTTCGTCATTATTTGCGAAGGTCCGATGCCTTTCGGCGGTTGGAGCGTTTGTTTGTGCTTTTTGGAGGACCGCATAAAGGTGAAGCAGCATCCAAGGCGTCTATTGCTAGGTGGATTAAGGAAGCGATTGCATCAGCTTATGTCTTGCAGGGGCATCAAGCGCCTTTTGGAATTGAGGGCTCATTCAACAAGGGCCCAAGCGATGTCTTGGGCGGAACGCAGTTGTGTTCCGGCAGCTGAAATCTGTAAGGCGGCCACATGGGCTTCTTTGCATACCTTTAGTAAGCATTACCATCTTGATGTGCAGGCAGCGGGGGATGCTGGTTTCGGGTCAGAAGTTTTGCGGGCCGGTTTTTCGGGTCCCTCCCATTAATGTACTGCTCTGCTACATTCCAGCAGTGCAGGACTGAACTGGAGGAACGATAATAAGGAAAGAGAAATTAGACTTACCTGCTAATTGTTGTTTCTTGAGGAACTCCAGTTCAGTCCCGATTCCCACCCAGTTTGGGGATTCAGTCAATGGTCTCATGACATTAAAGGGACCGGCCACGCAAAGGAAAGTCTAAAGGTAAGTGGCTAGTTCCTGTTCAGGTGAGATGGTTGTCTTAGTGGTGGCTCTGCTCGCTTCTTCTTTCTGTTGCCTTTTTTCATGCATTTCTTATCTTTACTGTTGATTTCCTTGGGGGGAAGGTGGAGCCAGTTATCCTCTTCTTGCAGGGATTTTATTGCGGAGTACAAATGAGTCCGCTAGTTTACAGTTCATGTTTGTTATAACTACTTATGTGTTGCTCCTTAGAGTATGCTTTGTCAATAGATCACTGGAAGCTGGTGGGAGGTGTCAACGGTAGATGTGTCAAGCTTCTGACATGCCCAGTCTCCATGCTGCAAGAAGAGGTACACTACCCAGCAGTGCGGGACTGAACTGGAGTTCCTCAAGGAACAACAATTAGCGGGTAAGTCTAATTTCCCTTTTTTCACAATCTCAGCAAAAGGTCTTTGCACACAACTGGAGCAGAAATGTATGCAGGTTGAAGAGCAGAGAAACACACCCTTTGAGATGAGCAGGAGTGTAGGCAGTGAGTGCTTAAATGAAGTGCTCAGGATTTGAGGAAGCACAGGTGACTAAAACATTACCAAGGATCGCCAAGGGAAGGCACTCCACCAGGATTCTGCCACTGAACTCAATAGGCCTGATATTCAGCGGTGGCAGCTAACCATTATAAAGCGGTTAGCCATTACTGCTGAACTTTAGACCTGGAAATTCAATGCTGGGACCATATCCAACCACCAGCATTGAATATATGGGTCAACCAAATAGCGGCAAAGCTAACTAGGCAGCGCTGATATTCAGCTGCTGCCCAGTTAGCTTTTGCAGTGAAAGTTAATCCAGCCTTCAAGCTGCTAAACTTTCACCACCTAAGAATCACCAGGCAGCAGCGGCCTAGTTATCCCCAAGTGCTTCCTTGGCTCCATCCCTGGAACTCTCAATGCTAACCGGCTGTCATCGTGGTGTTCAACAGTGACACCCAGGGATATTCAGCAGCAGTAGCCGTCTTATTGCCGTTGAATATCCCAGTCATCGTGAGTAACATGGTTAACAGGTCTGCTAACCACATTAATCACTTTGAATATCGAGCCCATTATCTTTTACTTCTGTTCCATCCATTCACAATGGACAAGCAGGTTAGTGAGCCTTCACAGATTGCAGGGAGCCTTCACAGATTGCAACATGGGAGTAGCTCCAACATCAGATCTTCCCGAAGCTTTTGAAAGTGCTCCACCATGGATGTTATGTCTGTTCCTGCCTGCCATATTTGCATGTGGGACCTCCTCAGTCTGTGGTTTTCCTTGGCAGATCTTCAAAGAGTACCTCACTGTAGTTGAAATGCAGACTGAAAGTGCACGTATTTCCCTAGCTGAACAATTAGCTGTTCAAAAGTGTATCTCAAAAAGGAGCTCAAGAATCCATGCACACAATTATTCAGGTACTGGAGTTGCTAGTGTTTGTCATAAATTAACTTAAGTTCAATTTAAGCCCATCAACTCAATTGTAATTTATAGATGCTCTGCTAGACATGACTCAGGCAAAAGCCTTCCTTTTCACAGAAAAGATCAATCCGGTGACTGTCGAGGAAGAAATTCAAAAGAGTCAGCAGATAGCATGGAATATGTTGAGAATGTTGGATCACATGGCCTCAACAGTACATATAACACACTTGGCATTTATTTTTTATTTATTTATTACAATCTCTTCTATACCGCGCTATTCGGCATCAGTGCGGGTTACAAACAACAACAACTTACACATCTCATTAACTGATTTGTGTTTACGTTGAACAAGGTGCAAAAACTTGGATAACAAGGGGTAAACTATGTACATCTATGTGGCAGATCGGTGTCATCTCGCTGGATGTAGTTGTGGTTGGCTGTGTGATAGGTCTTACTAAACTAAGTCGGCTAGGTGGTGGATGAGGCTATTGAGGTGCTGTCTAGGGGGTAATGCTGGAGGAAGAGATGGTGCTTCAATGCTTTTCTAAACTGCGAGAGATCTGGGATTGCTCGTATGCTGGGTGGTAGGGCATTCCAGTATCTTGGTGCACAAAATTTGAAGGCCCTGTTCATGGTTGCACATGTACATTGGGTTATTGATTTTGGGACAGTCAGCATATTAACTGCTGTAGATCTTCTAGACCTATTGGGTGGTGTGGGCTGAATCAGCTCTGCCAGTGATGTTGCTGAGAGCCCGTTGACAGCCTTGAATGTCAGCAGTAAGATTTTGTAAGTGAGTCTGCCGCGGATTGGGAGCCAGTGTAGGTGCTTCAGGATGGGGGTCACATGCTCTTTCCTGGAAGCTCCATGGAGGACTCTTGCCGCAGCGTTCATCACCAGTTGTAGAGGGTTCAGCGTGGTTTGAGGGAGTCCCTGCAGGATTGAGTTTGCGTAGTCCAGATGCGGTATGATTAGTGCCTGATAGACTGTTCTGTCTTGAAATGAGACAAGCTCAATGGACCTTGAGCACGTAGTGGATTCCAAACCATTCATAGGCTCCAGGACATCATATCTGGCACTATGCTGCTCCATGCATTCACATCCCATTATTTGGAAAGGGATGTGAATGCAACAGTATGATTGGCCAGTCTGTCCTCCAGAATATTTTTGAGGAGTAGAAGCCAGTTCCATCCCCCCAACCTTTCTTTTTATTTCTAGACCTCCTCACCTCCATTAACTCCCAATCAGCAGCCCTCTTCAACGGCTCAAAAACCGCCACTTCTGAGGCGGGCCCGCGCCTGAGGGCCTCGTCAGAGGGCCCTTTGGCGTGGCCCTTAGGCGCAGGTCCGTGGCATGTGAGTAAAACCTATTTTGTAACTATTAATATGGCTGTAATCTATTGTTCTCCTTTCTTCTTGTCTCTCCTATCCTTTTATCTATTACTGTATCTCTTACTGTCCTATCTCATATATGGCCTGAGCGGTATAGCAAATGATTAAACATAAACATAGACTGTCTTTCCAAAAAATAATAAAGTAAAACAAAGACTGCAGGTATCTGCCCATACAGAATTATATTCCTTCATTATTTTCAAATTTTCTGTAGCTTGGAATTCCCAAAAGTGGACGGGAGGATATGAGTTCTCACAAACGCATTCACCTCCTCCAGGAATTGTATTCTTTATTCAACTATCTTAATAAAATGAAGCAGTCCTGCATGACAGTGGCAAGCAAGAATAGATGTGTTGCAGCACTTCCAAACGTTTTGGGAAAGATCTGAAACTGGGGAGCTGCTCTTGCACTGGGCTGCATCAGTGATGTCACGCATACATGATGATTTGTATCCTACTGTAGCAGGAATTTCACAGAGAACTCCTGCTACGGGTAAGAAACTTAGTTTTCCTGCTAGTGTCCTAGTCTTTGAGACATCCTGATAAGATTTACAATTTCTTCCACAGTGGGTTCAACATCTGACTGTGGCTCTCATGTTTGTTCCCTGACTCTTCCCCCTGTTCCTCAGCATTTGCCCCCTATCTCTCTCCCCTTCTCCATTGTCTGCTTCCTACCTTTCTCAGTATCTACATCCTGCCCTTCCCCCTTCTTGGGCGTATGTAGTCACCCCACCCCCACATACCTTTTCCTTTTTCTAGAATTTTCTTCTCTCCCCTTTTGTCCACATCTTTCCCATTCCCACCCTTTTCCCCTATTTTTACCAGCATCTCCCTATTCCCTATCATTCATCTCATCTGCCTCCTCCCAAACTATCTCAACCTCCCAAACTATCTCAGCTACCATGCGTCATAACAACCATCCCTCCTCTACCTTTCCCTCCTTCCCTCCCACCCTCCAGCATCCATTCCCTTGTGTCTCTTTTAGCTAACTTAGTGCAGACAGTCTTTCTAAGAAGCTGCCCACTGTTCCTTATTGTTCCTCCAGTTTAGTCCTCCACCTCTGGGTAGTGCACCTCCTCCTGCAGCTTGGAGACTGGGCATGTCAAAATTGTAACATCACTGGATGTAGCCTGCTGGACTCGCCAATCAGCCCCCAGTGTGTCCAGTCTCCATGCAGCAGGAGGACGTAGTGGGCCTAGGTGCTGGGCTCACTTGAGGAACACATAAGGAGCTGTTAGTCAGGATTTCCTTTTAAATCATTCTTTTAATTCAATTGACAATGATTAAATTAAAATTCCTTTAATTTCAGTAATTTCTTTTGATTTCATTTAATTTCATCCAATTTAATTCGATTTCCTGAGCGGTCCTCCAGTTTAGTCCTCCACATCCGGGTAGTGCACCTCCTCCTGCAGCCTGGAGACTGGACCAATCAAAATCTTCCTCTGGTTGTAGGTATTCTGTCGGAGCTCCCATCAGCCCCCAGTGTGTCCAGTCTCCTTGCAGCTGGAGGACGTGTGTGCCTGGTGTGGCGCACTTCAGGACGCTTGGAAGCAACACTAGAGAGCTTTTTGTTAGGATTTTTCTTTTCCCTTTATTTCCTATACTTTAATTACTTTTTTAGGTAGCTGTCTCTTTAAGTCCTTCTGCACAGGCAAACAGCAGGGCAGAGCAGGACCCGGGCTATACTGACCTTCTCCCTCTCAGGCAGGGGTTGGTTGCAGTTGGGGGTTTTGATCTCTCCTCCTGGACTGTACGGAGGGGAGATCTGCCTTTAGCCAGCACTCTGTTCCTCCCGGGCAGTCTGCATTCTTCTGCTGCTTCTCTCCTTCCGTTCCGGCGTTTTGGCTGTTGATTGACAGCTCAGCTCGGCAGCGTGCTCCCGCTCTAGATTCGGGCGGTGAGCCGTCTGCCGGCGATCTGTGGACACTGTGGTGAGTGTTTCCTTCGGGGGACCTTTCTTTTTCCTTCAGGGGCTTTGATTTCTTTATTTATTATTTTCCTCGGGTGTTTTCGCGCCGTTTTTTGTCGCCGGCGAAAATGTGCCGGCGGCCATTTTCTGAGGCTTTTTTCTTTTCCCGCGCATTTTAAACGGCACGGCACGGGTTTCCCTTGAGTTTTTCTACGTTTTTTGCATAGCGTTTTTGTTGGGGAGTGTCCCCCCATCCCTCCTATTTCTTAAAGAAAACTTTTTTTTTTTTTTTTAAATATATTTATTTATTTATTTCACTTGCTCCTCAAGTGTGACTGCTCTCCATAGTGCCTATTTTGGCTGTATGGCTTCGCGACCGCAGTGTGTGATCTGTGGGTCGCGTAGGGGGACTGTAGCGGAGTCTGGTATTTGTAGGGGCTGCGCTTCAGTGTCCTCGGATTTAGAGCTATCTGGAACTATCTGGCTCGGACAATCCGCCTGTCCCTGCGGACCGCGCTCCTTCTCCGGGGTCTCTTCCCTCTCTTTCTGTGCTCCCTCCTAAGGGGCAAGTCGATCCCCTCCCGTTTGAGCCTGCCGAATCTACATTCACGGATTTTTCTCCGGATTTTGTGCTACTTATGCACCAAGCCTTCCGCTTGGGATGCTCAGGCAAGTTGCCTGAGGCCTGGCTGTCGCCCCTGCCTTCTTTTAAAGGTAAGGAGCCCCGGCAGCCACTTCAGCCTTCCGCCAAGCGGTTGCGGTCTTTGGATCTCGACCACGATGATTTGAGTTGGCAGGATCCCGATACAGAGATGGATCAGGAAGCGGGAGTGGACGACCTAGAGGACGGTGAAATCCCCGAGCCGGAGGACCAAGCCCGCATAGTTCGGGTGTTTCGTAAGGAAGAGTTAGTGCCCTTGATTACGGAATCTCTTCATACGCTTAATCTGTCGGCCCCTCGTCCGGTGGACGAGGACGGCTTGGAGGATCCTCTCATTCAGGCGGTGCGGGACTCCCAAGTGGTGTTTCCGCTTCATCGAGTGGTGGAGCAAATGATTCAGTCCGAATGGGATCAACCTGAGGTTGAAAGGTATTCGAACTATGAACCGTCTGTAACCCCTGGCGGACAAGGACAAAGAGAAATTTCGATCTCCACGGGTTGATGCCGCTGTTTCGGCGGTAACCAAGAAGACCACTATCCCTGTTGAGGGCAGTGCTGCTCTGAAAGACGCACAGGACAAGAAAGTGGATGGTTTGTTGAAGCAGGCGTTCGAGACCAATGCCTTGTCCTTGCAGGCCTCTATTTGTGGTGCTTGGGTGGCTAGGGCTTGCCTGCGTTGGGCGCAGCGCCTGCAGCAGCTTGCTGGCTTGGATCAGCAGGGGTTGCTGGAAGTTACTCGCTTGGAGTCAGGTTCGGCGTATTTGGCGGATGTACATTATGATCTCATCCGCACTCTCGCCAACAGCATGGCTTCCTTGGTGGCGGCGCTTAGATCTATTTGGCTGCGGAATTGGGCGGCCGACGGATCTTCTAAGTCTCGTCTCAGTAAACTCCCCTTTAAGGGTAAGCTCTTGTTCGGGGACGATTTGGATAAGTTGATTAAAGATCTCGGCGAGTCTAAAGGTGGTAGGCTGCCGGAAGATCGGCCTAAGGTGTCTAAAGGTTTACCGGCCGTGCGCGGTCAGTTTCGGGATTTTCGGAGGTTTCGTTCCTCCCGTCTGTGGGGTTCTCAACGAGGTCGAGTTGGCTCCCGTTCCCAAGGTTTTAGAGGTTTTCGGGGGGCAGGACGTGGATTTTCGGCAGCGTCCTCCTCCTCCGCCTCCTCTTTTGCTCGAAAGCAGCAATGAAGTGAGGCGGGCTCCGGAGGGATGCCTAGTCATCGGGGGTCGTCTCCGCGATTTTTTTCCTTCCTGGGCCCAAATAACCTCAGATCAGTGGGTGCTCGAAATCATCCGCGACGGTTATGCTTTGGAGTTCGCTTCTCCGATTCCGGATTCGTTTGTCCTGTCTCCCAGCAAAGGCGAGCAGAAATCGCGCGACCTTCGGTGGACGCTGCACCGTCTCCTGGCGCTGGGGGCGGTGGTTCTCGTACCTCCTTCAGAGCACGGCGTCGGTCGCTACTCCATTTATTTTGTGGTCCCCAAAAAGGACGGTTCTCTCCGTCCGATTCTGGATCTCAAGGGCGTCAATCGTTTTCTGCGGGTTCCGCACTTCCGGATGGAGACCTTACGCTCCGTCATAGTGGCGGTGTGTCGCGGGGAATTTCTCACGTCTCTCGATCTCTCCGAGGCCTATTTGCACATTCCCATACGGGAAGCTCAACAAAAATTCTTGCGTTTTGCCTTCCCTTGGGGTCACTTCCAGTTTCGAGCCCTGCCCTTCGGTCTGGCTACTGCTCCTCGCACCTTCATGAAAGTCATGGTGGTGGTCGCGGCGGCCTTGCGACGGGACGGGATCCTCGTCCACCCTTATCTCGACGACTGGTTGATTCGGGCGAAATCCCTCGAAGAGAGTGTGAGGGTTACGGGCAGGGTGGTAGCCTTGTTACGGACCCTCGGCTGGGTGGTCTACGAGAAGAAGAGTCATCTAGTGCCCACTCAGTCCCTCGAATACCTCGGAGTTCATTTCTGCACGGCAAAAGGTGTCGTCTGTTTACCGGAACGCCGTGTTCAAGCCTTGCACAGCCTCGTGCGCTCCTTCCTAAAGATCCCTTCGCCGTCCGCCTGGTGGTATCTCCGGCTGTTAGGCACTATGGCAGCGACGCTGGAGGTGGTTCCTTGGGCGCGTTTTCACATGTGCCCGCTTCAGAGCGCCCTGTTACGTCGTTGGTCGAATCAGTTACACTCCTTGAACAAGAGGTTACCTTGCCCGTTGTCCGTGCGACGGTCCCTTCGGTGGTGGCTGTGCTCGCAGAACCTGCGGTTGGGAATGCCGTTGGAACAGCCTCCCTGGGTTCCGCTTTTGACGGATGCCAGCCTGATGGGCTGGGGGGCGCATTGCGAGGGCCGATTTGCGCAGGGGACATGGTCTTCCCTCGAGGCGTCGTGGTCGATCAACCGCTTAGAGCTGCGCGCGGTGAGACTGGCGCTGTTAGCCTTCGAGGCGCTGCTACAGGGGCGTGCTGTACGGGTTCTGTCGGACAACTCCGCGACAGTGGCCTACATCAACCGCCAGGGCGGCACCGGCAGTGTGGCCATGGAGACAGAGGCAGTGGCTCTGTTCGCCTGGGTTCAATCTCGGCTGCCGGCACTGTCGGCGGCGCATATAGCAGGAAAGGACAATGTCATGGCGGATTATCTCAGCAGAGTGCGGGTGGATCCCGGGGAGTGGGAACTGCATCCGCAGATATATGCGCAAATAGTACGCAGATGGGGGCCTCCGGTCATGGATCTCATGGCGACCTTTCAAACGGCCAAGACGGCTCGTTTTTACAGCCGACGGAGGGAGCGCATGTCCGAAGGCATCGACGCGCTCATTCTACCGTGGCCAGAAGGTCAACTTCTTTATGTCTTTCCCCCGTGGGCGTTGATCGGTCGTGTCGTTCAGCGCATCGAGGTGCACCGAGGGCGCGTTCTGCTAGTGGCTCCGGATTGGCCCAGGCGGCCGTGGTACGCGGATCTGGTGAGGTTACGCGACGGTCTGCCTTGGAAACTGCCACCGTTACCGGATCTGCTGCTTCAGGGACCCCTCCGGATGCCTCAGGTGGATCGATTCTCGCTTACGGTTTGGCCATTGAAAGGGCTCGGCTGAGTAAGAAGGGTTACTCCGCATCGGTTGTTGCTACTCTCCTTCGGGCGCGAAAGTCTTCCACCTCGCTCGCGTATGTCCGGGTGTGGAGAATTTTTGAGGACTGGTGCTCCAGGCGTGGCGTGCGAGCTGCAACCACCTCGGTACCGGTGATTCTCAGCTTTCTGCAGGATGGTTTTGACAAAGGTTTGGCGGCCAGTTCTTTGAAGGTTCAGTTAGCGGCGCTGGCTTGCTACAGGGGTAAGGTTTTGGGTCTTTCCCTGGGGTCCCATCCCGACGTGCGCCGTTTTCTTCAAGCGGTTTTCAGATTGCGACCGTCGCGCAGAGTTTCCATGCCGTCGTGGGACTTGAATCTAGTGTTACAGGCCTTAGTGCGCGAACCTTTCGAGCCGCTTCGGCAGGCGTCTCTTAAGGATTTGACCTTGAAGACGGTTTTTCTGGTGGCCATGTTCGGCGAGGCGCATTTCGGAATTGCAGGCGCTCTCGTGTAGAGAACCGTTCTTGTCTATTTCTCGGGATCGCATGGTTCTTCGACCGGTTCCATCTTTTTTGCCTAAGGTGGTGTTGCCTTTTCACCTGAATCAGGCCGTTTTTCTACCGGTTCTTTCCTCGGATTCGGCAGGTACCTCGGACGCTGACCTACATTTCTTGGATGTCCGGCGAGTCCTTCGTCGCTACCTCAAGGTGTCGGAATCGTTTCGCAAGTCCGACCGGCTGTTCGTGCTTTTTGGTGGAGCTCGGCGGGGTGAAGCGGCAGCGAAAGCTTCCATCGCTCGCTGGATTAAAGAAGCGATTGCTTCGGCTTATATTCTCCAGGGTCGACCGGTACCGGTGGGTCTACGGGCGCACTCTACAAGGGCTCAGGCAACCTCTTGGGCGGAGCATAGCCTTGTTCCGCCCATCGAAATTTGTAGGGCGGCTACCTGGTCGTCTCTGCATACCTTCAGTAAGCATTATCGGTTGGATGTGCTGGCCGCTCAGGATTCTTGCTTTGGTTCGGCAGTACTGCGCGCCGGTTCGAAGGTGCCCGCCCGGTGTTAACTGCTCTGTTACATCCCGGATGTGGAGGACTAAACTGGAGGACCGCTCAGGAAATAGAAATTACACTTACCTGGTAATTGTAGTTCCTGGAGGGTCCAGTTTAGTCCTCCTTCCTGCCCAGGTGTCAGGGTTCCTTGTTGTTTGATACGGCGCGCGATCTCCGAATGGTACGGAACTGCATCAGTGACTTTTATATTCGCGTTCCGTCTTTCTACGCCGTCTTCTACGTTCTTCTGTTTCCGGCTCGGGAATTCTTGCCTTTTTTGGGCTCGGATTCAGACATTTTTGCATTTTTGCTTCGCCTTTCGAGCGGGGCGTGGGCAGAGTTCTGGCTTCCTCGTTTGGGGAGGGGGTCGCTGATTTCAAAAAGGGGGAATTTTCTCTTTCTCTTATGTATTTATGATATTCTCATGTGTTGCTTCTCTGAGTCTGCTTTGTTACTAGTTCACTGGGGGCTGATGGGAGCTCCGACAGAATACCTACAACCAGAGGAAGATTTTGATTGGTCCAGGCTGCAGGAGGAGGTGCACTACCCGGATGTGGAGGACTAAACTGGACCCTCCAGGAACTACAATTACCAGGTAAGTGTAATTTCTATTTAGTTCAACTTAATTCCATTTCATTTGAGGTAGTTTAATTTAATTTAACTTAATTTAATTTGACTTAACTTGGGATATTCCTTTAAGAAAAAAAAACAAAGAAGAACCGCCTTGCCTTCTGCCTTCATTAGCCACTCACTTTTTGGTTGGATCTCTCTCCCTGGATGGTACGGGGGAGAGCTCCGGGGCCGGTGCCAGTACACTGAGGGTGTGTGCGACGGCAGCTCGCTTACGGGGCGAGATCAATTTTCTGGACATTTCCAGAGTCGGGGTAGCAGCTCCGTGCGGCAGCGTGGTTGCAGAGCCTGCTTGCTCTGGGATAGCAGGAGCATAAAGCAACTTTTGCCGCAGCTACTGCTCGCGGCAGTGCAGAGGAGGATCGCAGCGGCAAAGGCTGCTTGATCCGCGGTCACAGGAGCGCGCCTTTCAAATCTTCGGCGCTGCAGATAAGGCCCTCGGGCTTGCAAATGCTGTTGTCAGTGGTGTGAGCAGCAAGAGTGTTTTGGCGCCAAACTAGGCAGACGCAGTTCGGCGCCATTTTGTTTTCTTCTCAGTTGGGGCCGCATGGTGAGTGTTTCTGCGGCCTGCATTCTCGGTGAAATCACCAGGTTACAGAGCATTGCTTAAATTTGATTTGTTTGTTATTCTCTTTGTTGTTTTGGAGGGGTTCTTTCACTTTTTAGTGAGGGATTCTTTATTATTTAGTTTTCTATGCCTCATTTTGGTTAAGAAAAAAAAAAAAGGGGATCAGTTTTATTTTGATCTGGTTCTTCTGTTTGGAACGCTACTGGGCGACATAGCTCATGTCATCATGCCCCCAGTGCGTGGTCTGCGGGTCCCGCAGGGGCACAGCAGCAGACACCGGAATCTGTCGCAGCTGCGTTTCTGTGTCTACCAGCATGGAGCAGCAGATGGAGGTTACAGGGACTCTAGATGCTTTGGAGCCACCAGCTGCCTCCAGGGAGGAGGCGCTGATAGTCTTTCCGCCAGCGCTCTCTCAGGAGGACCTGCCGGGGCCCCTCAAATACGTTACCTGCAGTAGGCTCAAATCCACAGCTGGGGGATTTCTGTTCGGATTTTGTCTTAATAATGCATCAGGCATTCTGTTTGAGGCATCAGGGGAAGTTGCCTGAGCCATTACCCATGGCATCCGCTAGGCAGCAAACCCGATCAGGAGAGCCTGGTAGCGGTTCGCCGAAACCCCCAAAGAGGTCAAGGCCTCGTGAGCTTTCTCCTTTGTATTTGGATTGGCACGAGACAGATGACGCGGAAGTGGACCTGGAGGTCGGAGTGGATGAATTGGAAGAAGGGGGAAATACCTGAGCCAGAGGATCAGACGAAAATAATTTGGGTGTTCCGGAAGGATGAGCTGACGGCACTTATCACAGAATCCCTTCAGATGTTAAATCTTGCTACGGCACAGCCGATGGAAGAAGAAGACGTGGAAGATCCTATCATTCAAGCGGTGAGACAAGCTCAGGTAATGTTTCCCGTCCACCTGGTGGTAGATCAGATGATCCAGGACGTGTGGGATCAGCCAGAAGCAGGACTGAGAGGGGTTAGGACCATGAACAAGCTTTATCCCTTGGTGGATAAGGACAAGGAGAAGTTTCGGTCACCACGTATAGATGCGGCAATCTCAGCGGTCACAAAAAAGACCACTATCCCGGTGGAAGGTAGCGCGGCCTTAAAGGATGCACAGGATAGGAAAGTAGATGGTTTGTTGAAACAATCATTTGAGGCTAACGCATTATCTTTGCAGGCATCCATTTGTGGGGTGTGGGTGGCGAGAGCATGTCTCAGATGGTCGCAACGCTTACGCCAGTCTCTGCAATTAGAGCAGGAAGGTATAGGAGAGCTCGATCAACTAGAGTCTGGATCGGCCTATTTGGCGGATGTGCACTATGACTTGATCAGAGCACTTGCCAATAGTATGGCTTCGTTGGTTGCCGCCCAGAGATCACTGTAGTTGAAGAATCATCGAAATCTGGTCTCAGCAAGCTTCCCTTTAAAGGGAGGTTGTTGTTTGGAAAAGATCTTGGCAAGTTGGTTAAAGATTTAGGAGAGTGCAGGGGTGGAAGGCTTCCGGAGGATAAACCTAAACCAGGAAAGTCTTTGCCGGCCTTTCGGGGTCAGTTTAGAGATTTCAGGAGATTTTGTACTTTTCGTTTGGGTGGTTTTGAAAGGGGGAGATTTCCTTCTTGAGTCCAGGAGTTTCGTGGAGCGAACAGAGGTTTCGCTGCGGCATCCTCTTTGACTTTTCGGAAAACCACAATGAAAGGAGGCGGGTCCCAGCAGGAAGTCAACCGATAGGGGGTCGGCTTCGGAAATTTCTTCCTGACTGGGCCCAAATAACCACGACCAGTGGGTGTTGGACATCATTAACATAAGAACATAAGATATGCCATACTGGGTCAGACCAAGGTCCATCAAGCCCAGTATTCTGTTTCCAACAGTGGCCAATCTAGGTCATACGTACCTAGCAGTTTCCCCAAGGGACACAGGTTCCACAATGCTTGTATTGGTTCAAGCATTGATATCCTGGGTCCCTTCTTAATAATGGTTTATGGACCTTTCCTCCAGGAACTTGTCCAAACCTTTTTTAAACCCAGCTACACTAACAGCCTTTACTACATCCTCCGGTAACAAATTCCAGAGTTTGATTACACGTTGAGTGAAAAAATATTTTCTTTTATTAGTCTTAAATAGTTTACCCTGTAGCTTCATTGCATGTCCCCTAGTCTTTCTATATTCTGATAAGGTAAACAATCGATCTACGTTTACCTGTTCCACTCCGTTCATTAATTTATAGACTTCTATCATATCTCCCCTCAGCCGTCTCTTTTCCAGGTTAAAGAGCCCCAACCTTTTTAGCCTTTCTTCATAGGAGTAGCCTTCCATCCCCTTTACCATTTTGGTGGCTCTTCTCTGAACCTTTTCTAAAATTGCTATATCCTTTTTAAGATATGGCGACCAGAATTGCACACAATATTCAAGGTGCGGTCTCACCATGGAACGATATAGAGGCATTATAATATCTTTTGTTTTATTTTCCATTCCTTTCCTTATCATACCTAGCATTCTATTTGCTCTCTTGGCCGCCGCTGCACACTGGGCCGAGGGTTTTAACATGGTATCCACAAGGACGCCTAAATCTTTTTCTTGGGTGGTGGTTCCTAATGTGGAACCTTGCATCGTGTAACCATAGTTTGGGTTGTTCTTCCCTAGGTGCATAACCTTGCACTTCTCCACATTAAATTTCATCTGCCATTTTGATGCCCAGTCTTCCAATTTATCAAGATCCTCTTGCAATTTTCCACAATCCTCCTGGGTTTTAACAACTTTAAATAGTTTTGTGTCATCAGCAAATTTGATAACCTCACTCGTTATTCCACTTTCCAGGTCATTTATGAATATGTCAAAAAGCAGCGGACCCAGCACAGATCCCTGGGGTACACCACTATTCACCTTTCTCCATTGGGAAATTTGGCCATTTAGCCCTACCCTCTGCTTTCTATCTTTTAACCAGTTCCTGATCCACAGTAGTACACTGCCTCCTATCCCATGACTCTTTAGTTTTGCCAAAAGTCTCTCATGAGGGACCTTGTCAAAGGCTTTCTGAAAGTCCAGATACACAATATCAACCGACTCACCTTTATCCACCTGTTTATTCACTCCTTCAAAAAAACTTAACAGATTAGTAAGACAAGATCTTCCTTGTCTAAAGCCATGTTGGCTGTCTCCCATTAGGTCATGACTATCTATATGCTGAGTAATTTTATTCTTTATGATGGTTTCTACCATTTTTCCCGGTACTGATGTCAGGCTCACCGGTCTGTAGTTTCCCGGATCACCCCTCGAACCCTTTTTAAAAATTGGTGTTACATTGGCGATCCTCCAATCCTCAGGTATTAGAGATGATTTTAATGATAGTTCACAGATTACTGATAGCAGGTCTGCAATCTCAAATTTCAGTTCTTTCAACACCCTTGGATGTATACCATCCGGCCCAGGTGATTTGCTACTCTTCAGTTTATCTAATAGTTGTAGGACATCTTCCCGATGTATCGATATTTCCTTCAATTCTTCCACACCTTTAAATACCACTTCAGTCGTGGGTAACATCCCTACATCTTCCTCAGTAAAGACCGAAGCAAAGAATTCATTCAGTCTCTCCGCTATCGCCTTGTCGCCTCTTAGTGCTCCTTTAACCCCTTTATCATCTAATGGACCAACTGACTCTCTCACGGGTTTTTTGCTACGAATGTACTTGAAAAGGTCTTTATTTCGCGTTTTTGCTTCCGCAGCAAGCTTCTTCTCAAATTCTCTCTTTGCCTGCCTTATCAATGCCTTGCATTTGACTTGCCAGTGCTTGTGCTGTTTCCAGGTTTCATCATTTGGCTCTTTTTTCCATTTCTTGAAAGATGCTTTTTTGGCAACAACAGCCTCTCTGACCTCAGCTTTAAACCATGCTGGCAATTTTTTGGACTTCCTTCCACTTTTCTTAAAGCGTGGAATACAGCTGGTCTGGGCTTCCAAGATAGTATTTTTCAACAACACCCAAGCTTGATGTACGTCTTTAACCTTTGCAACTGCTCCTTTTAGTTTTTTCTTAACTGTTTTCCTCATTCTATCATAGTCTCCCTTTCGAAAGTTAAAGGGTAGTACTGTGGATTTCCTTACTATCCCTCCTCCACTAATTAAATCAAAGGCGATCATGCTATGATCACTATTGCCAAGTGACCCCAACACCCTTATCTCTTGCACTACATCTGGTGTTCCACTAAGGACTAGGTCTAATATTGCTTCCCCTCTGGTCGGTTCATGAACCAGCTGCTCCAAGAAGCAGTCATTTATTTCATCTAGGAACTTTTATCTCCCTAGCATGTCCTGTTGTGACACTGACCCAGTCGATGCCGGGGTAATTGAAATCACCCATTATTATTACTGCACTGTAACTTTTGCTAGCTTCCTTGATTTCTTTGAGCATTTCATCATCCATTTGTTCATTCTGGCCAGGCGGACGATAGTACACCCCCACTGCCATCGCCTTCCCCTTTTTACATGGAATTTCAATCCATAGAGATTCTACAGCAAATTTTGTTTCTTGCAAAACTTTAATCCTTTCTGACTCAATGCCCTCTCTAACATAGAGCGCAACCCCTCCACCAATTTGATCAGCTCTATCATTTCGATATAGTTTGTACCCAGGTATCACAGTGTCCCACTGGTTGTCCTCCTTCCACCATGTCTCTGATATTCCAATCATATCTAACCTCTCGTTTAGTGCTATATATTCTAACTCTCCCATCTTGTTTTGTAGACTTCTAGCATTTGCATACAAGCATTTTAGAGACTGTATTTTATTCATATTAATTTGGCTATTGGTAGACATGGGTAATTTGGGATCTTTAAGTTCTGTCTGCTCCATACTCGAGGGCATTTGGGCTACTTTACTCTTTTTTGGAACCTCTCTGCTTTTTGTAGTATCCTTCAAGGATACATTCTTCCGAACCATGCGCTCTTGGGCGACTGTCGGCTTTCCCCTATTATCTAGTTTAAAAGCTGCTCTATCTCCTTTTTAAAGGTTAATGCCAGCAGCCTGGTTCCATCCCGGTTAAGGTGAAGCCCATCCCTTCGGAAGAGCCCCTCCTTTCCCCAGAATGTTCCCCAGTTCCTAACAAATCCGAACCCCTCATCTCTGCACCATTGTCTCATCCACGCATTGAGACTCCGGAGCTCTGCCTGCCTATTGGGTCCTGCGTGTGGAACGGGAAGCATTTCAGAGAACGCTACCCTGGAAGTTCTGGATTTCAACTTCCTACCTAAAAGCCTAAATTTAGCTTCCAGAACCTCCCTACCACATTTTCCTATGTCATTGGTACCAACATGTACCAAGACAGCAGACTCCTCCCCAGCACTATCTAAGACCTTATCTAGGTGGCGTGTGAGGTCCGCTACCTTCGCACCAGGCAGGCATGTTACCAGGCGATCCTCACGTCCACCAGCCACCCAGCTATCTACATGCCTAATGATCGAATCACACACTATAACTGCTGTCCTAACCCTTCCCGCATGGGCACTTGGCCCTGGAGAAACCTCCTCGGTGCGAGAGGGGTTTACATCACCTGGAGGACAGGTCCTAGTTACAGGATCACTTCCTGCCACACCAGGGTGATGCTCTCCTGTCACGTGACCTCTCTCCTCCATGGCAACAGGGATGCTGCCAGACTGGAGGTGGGACTTCAGGACTATATCCCTGTAGGTCTCGTCTATGTACCTCTCTGTCTGTCCTATGTTTTCCAAGTCTGCTACTCTAGCCTCTAGAGAACGGACTCGTTCCCTGAGAGCAGAGAGCTCCTTGCACCTAGTGCACACGTAAGACCTCTCACCAGCTGGGAGAAAATCATACATGTGACACTCAATGCAAAAGACTGGAAAGCCCACATCCCGCTGCTGGACTGCTGTCTGCATCTTAGTTTTAAGTTTGTGTTTAGATCTTTAAGTTCTATATGTACTAAAGGGTGCAATGGATATTTATACCACTAAAACTGTACCTAAGAAGTTTAATATACCTTGTTCACCTGAAGCTTAATTAATTTCAGGTCCTTGGTGTATGACTGATTTGGGTAATGGTTACGCATTGGAGTTGGCAAGACCAGTGCTGGACTCCTTTGTGATGTCTCCCTGCAAAGGTCCATAGAAAATTCTTGCGATTCGTCGTACATTAGACCGGCTCTTACAGTTGGAAGCAGTCGTACCGGTTCCAATAGCAGATTACGGCGTGGGTCGCTACTCCATTTATTTCGTGGTGCCAAAGAAAGACGGGTCTTATCGTCTTATTTTGGATCTAAAAGGGGTGATTAACTGTCTTAGAGTGTCACATTTCAGGATGGAAACGTTGAGGTCAGTCATTGTGGCGGTACGCCTAGGGGAGTACCTCACTTCCCTGGACCTCACGGAGGCTTATTTGCACATTCCAATAAAGGAGATTCATCAAACGTTCCTGCAGTTCGCTCTGCCTTGGGGACATTATCAATCCAAGGCGTTTCCATTCGGTCTTGCAACGGCTCCACGAACCTTCACCAAAATCATGGTTGTGGTAGCGACGGCCCTGCGAAAGGAGGGTATTCTAGTGCACCCTTATCTCGACGATTGGCTGATTCGGGCAATGTCAAAGGTTGAGTGTTCAGGTTAGAGACAAGGTGGTGAAGTTTCTACAGAGTCTCGGCTGGGTGGTCAATTCGACCAAGAGTCGGTTGGTTCCGTCCCAGGATCTTGAATACTGTGATAAGGAAGCTTATCATAGCTCAGGAAGGAGCTATAGGAAAGGTGAAGTGACTCTGAACAAGCAACCTGTCCAGTTCTGGTAGAAATAAGAAAACAGAATTTTCCCATAAAAGACTACCAGTCCCAGAATGCACCAGGTTTCCAACAGCCATTAGAGGAGCTGAAGTAGGGAAACATGTGTTCAATCAGGAGGGCTATGAGGTAATCCCTAAGCACTCATCTCAAAGGGCAGGGCCTGATTCAGCACAGCTGTGCTGTGTTAGGGAGGAGCACTCATCTAAGCAGAATAAAGGTAGAGTTTATTCTACAGAGAATTATCCTCAGAATTATTATCATCTTCATGATCAACTTGGATATCCTCAGTTTCATCTGAAGGATTATCAGAAGCAGAAGCCAAACCGGACAGACAGAGAGGGCAAGAAACCCTTTGGAAGAAAGAAGAGAAAAGCCTTTGGGAGATCTAGAGGAGTCTGGAGCAGTACGTATACTGGGAGGCATTCCAAGGGCCAGCATACACCATTGAACTGGGGAAAGCCAGAGGAATGGTGCTACAGAGCTAGGAATCTCCAGACGGTACCTGTGAGGGAGACTGCTGCACGTGGAAGGGACCCTACGACCCGTGCCAGAAGGTATGTGAAGAGAGATCCAGTGTCCAGGGATCTGGATTGGAAGGCTGGATATAAGAACTGGACTACATACTGGCCAGGCTATATAGAGAGGAGCTCTAACAGCAATGGAAGCTCAGGTATGAACACTGACCTATGCCCTAGCTATAACCTTGAAAGACAGCAGGGAAACAAGTATTCTCCTGAAAGTGCTCCATTGAGAAATTCATCTGTGCCAATCCATGATATTGAGCCCATGATTGTTGAAGAAGAGGGAGGGATTGCAGATGAAGGATGTGTTTATATGGACTGCTCTCTGTCTAAACTCCTTTGGTGATTTTCTGTTATAAAGTACAGCAACCATCACAAAGAAATACAAACTTGTTCTTTAATCTGCTCAGAAAAGCTCCTGAGTAGGATTTTTAGCCACGCAGTAGAAAGCAAGCCAGCTAAGGGGTTTCAGCTGGGTAACTGCTAGCAATTGAGCCTTACCTAATTGCTTGGGAGCTCTGAGGGAATCACTTCAGAATCCATGTGGGAAGATATAAGAAGTTAACCTGAAAAGAACAGTTTTTCCTTTCTTTGTGGATTTTGTTTGTTGTTTGATACGTGCTAAGAAAATATTAGCTAAAGCCTACAGAAAAGACCAGTTTGTTACCAACCAGGTCTTATTTCTTTTGCTTTGATTGCCTGACAAGTTCAAATGTTGTTTTCCTGGTTTTGTTTTTCCAAGTTTAACACTGAAAGCAAGTAACCTGATTTATGTGCTACCAAGCATATCTGTGTTGGGAGAAATAACCCCATAAATAAATATCTTATTGGCTTTACCCTCAAGCACAACTATTTATTGTGAGCAGCTGTGTCTGGTGTGAATGGACTACATTGCCCACAATCCCTTGCCAATCATATTGATATATGCACTTGCCAAGACTGTGAACATTCTCACCCAGGCAGCCGTCTGACAATACCCAGGGGTACGGTTCGACACGCGGAAAGGAGTGGTTTTCTACCAGCTCGTCAACGTCAGGCTCTTCAACAATTGGTATGCAAGTTCAGGGCCGCCCCGGCGCCATCAGCGTGGACTTACCTTCGCGTGCTGGGAACTATGGTGGCAACATTGGAAGTAGTGCCATGGGCCAGATTTCATATGCGACCATTACAACGGGCATTGCTTCACCGTTGGTCACATCAGTCAGACTCGCTGAACAAACGGCTTCCCTGTCCGCTCCAGGTCAGACAGTCCCTGCGGTGGTGGCTGCTTCCAGAATCCCTGCAGAATGGGATGCCTCTGGAACAACCGGAGTGGCTTTCTTTGCTGATGGATGCGAGTCTGGCGGGATGGGGAGCACATAGCTGCGATCTCTTCACGCAAGGCACTTGGATGGCACAGGAGAGCCAGTGGTCGATCAATCGGCTAGAATTGAGAGCAGTCGGCCTGGCGTTACGGGCGTTCGAAGCTACGGTGATAGGTCAAGCGGTGCGAGTGCTGTCTGACAACTCCGCAACAGTAGCCTACATCAATCAGCAGGGCGGAAAAGGAAGTGTGGCCATGGCAGAAGAAGCAGAGGCTCTGTTCTCTTGGGTAGAGCCTTGTCTACCAGCGATCTCGGCGGCACACATTGCAGGAAAAGACAATGTGATGGTGGATTTTCTCAGCAGAGTCCGAGTAGATGCCGGAGAATGGGAGTTACATCCGGAGGTATTCGCACAGATAATTCGCAAATGGGGGCCTCCGGTAATGGATCTCATGGCGATGTTTCAATCTGCAAAGACGGGTCGTTTCTTCAGCAGACGACGCGAGAGGATGTCGGAAGGAATCGACGCACTGATTCAGCAGTGGCCGTCGTCATGTCTCCTCAATGTTTTCCCTCCTTGGGCACTCATAGGGCGAGTGGTTCAGCGTATCGAAGCCCATCGGGTAAAAGTGCTGTTGGTGGCCCCGCACTGGCCAAGGCGCCCGTGGTACGCCGATCTCATTCGGTTGCTCGACAGGAATCCTTGGAGGTTACCGACGTCGGATAATCTGTTGCGGCGGGGCCTCTTCGAATGCCTCAGGTGGATCGGTTCTCGCTTACAGTATGGCCATTGAAAGGGTAAGGTTAAGGAAGAAAGGTTACTCAGCAGCAGTAATTACAACTTTACTACGAGCGAGGAAAAAGTTCACGTCCCTTGCATATGTGCGTATTTGGCGTATTTTTGAGGACTGGTGCTTGCGGAGACAAGTTTGCGCAGCAACAGTATCCATTCCCTTAGTGTTGAGTTTCCTACAAGATGGTTTTGATAAGGGTCTAGCAGCTAGTTCCTTAAGAGTTCAATTAGCAGCCCTGTCTTGCTATAGAGGCAAAGTCCAGGGAATGGCTCTAGGCTTGCATGCAAATGTGTTGCGGTTTCTTAAGGCAGTTTCCAGGCTGCGGCCTTCTCGAAGAATCGTGGTGCCTCCGTGGGATCTCAACCTGGTTTTAGGGGCACTAGCTAAAGAACCTTTTGAGCCCTTACACCAGGCGTCGGTTAAGGATTTAACCTTAAAGACACTGTTTTTGGTAGCCATTTGTTTGGCGAGGCGAATTTCGGAGTTGCAGGCGTTGTCATGTAGAGAGCCGTTTTTGTTTTTTTCCAAAGAAAAGGTGGTATTGAGGCCAGTTCCGGCTTTTTTGCCAAAGGTGGTTTCTCCGTTTCACCTAAACCAAACGGTTTCTCTTCCAGCTCTAGGTTCGGGGGAGGGCAGCGTATTGGACCTTGGTTTACACCATTTGGACATAAAGAGGGTGCTGTGGCACTATTTAAGGGTTTCGGAAACTTTTCGCAAGATGGACCACCTCTTCATGTTGTTCGGAGGTCCCCGCAAAGGGGAAGCGGCGGCAAAGGCGTCCATTTCAAGATGGATTAGAGAGGCGATTGGGTCAGCATACCTTTTGCAAGGGCGTTCAGTCCCAGCAGGCTTACGAGCGCACTCTACCAGAACGCAAGCGACTTGGAGGGAGGAACACAGTTTGGTCCCGCCAGTAGAAATCTGTAGAGCGGCCACCTGGTCGTCTCTTCATACTTTCAGCAAGCACTACCACCTAGATGTTCTGGTGGCGAACGATGCCTGTTTCGGAGCGGCGGTGTTATGATCTGGCTGGAAAGGTCCCTCCCAATGATTACTGCTCTGATACATCCCAGAGGTGGAGGACTAAACTGGAGGAACGATAAGGAAATAGAAATTACACTTACCTGGTAATTGTTGTTCCTTTAGGAACTCCAGTTTAGTCCTCATTCCCGCCAGGGGATGGTGTCATTAGCGGTAGGGTTTCAGTTGGAAGAAGTGCAAGGTTGTAGGTGGGTATAGCCTTTAACGGGTTCGCAGTAGTATTGATTCGGTTCATTTCTTCTCTCGCTATCCTTGGTTTATGGCTAAGCATAGGGCAGAAAGGAGAGCATGCTGAAAGCAGTTCCCTTCTCCCTGGAGGGGGGGGGGGGTTAGTAGATAAACATGTTGGTGTTATGCGTTCACCTATCTATAAGGTTAAAATTATTGGAACAAAAAGCTACTTATTTGTTGCTCCTTTGAGTTTGCTTTGTCAATAGTTCACTGGGGGCTGATGGGAGAGTCCAGCAGGCTACATCCAGTGATGTCACGATTTTGACATGCCCAATCTCCAAGCTGCAGGTGGAGGTGCACTACCCAGAGGTGGAGGACTAAACTGGAGTTCCTAAAGGAACAACAATTACCGGGTAAGTGTAATTTCTATCTTTCCAACATCTATGCCAGTTTCAAAAACAAGTTCAAAACTCACAGGCTGACACTTGCTGCATGTTAATCTTACAGTGCATAAGAAGCAGGTGACTAAAGGTTAAGGGCACAATATTCAGAGCGATTAATGCAGTTAACAGACCTTCTAGTTATGTTAATCGCAGAGACTGGGATATTCAACAACACTAATGTGGTTAATGCTACTGAATTTACCCAGCTGCCACCCCTGAATACCCCGATACTAGCCGGCTAGCTTCGGGGCATTCCGGGAGTGGAGCAGAGGCGGCACCCGGCAATAACCAGGCAGTGGCAATATTCCACCACTGCCCAGTTATCCCTAAGTGGCAATGGTTAGGCACCTTAAAGGCTGGTCTAATTTTCACTGCAGAAACTAACCGGGTAGTGGCTGAATATTGCCGCTGCCCAATTTGCTTTGCCGCAATCCGGCTGACCTGGATATTCAGTGTTGGCAGGATATGGCCCCGGCATTGATATCTGGGTTTTAATTTCAGTGGAAAAGGCTAAGCAATTTTACAATAGCTAGGCACCGATGTTGAATATCGGGCCCTAAGGTTCTGGTGCAACCAGCTTCATTTAATTTGACAATTTGTATTCTACCTTTTCCAACTATCATTGATACATGGCAAATAAATATAGGGCCAGATATTCAAAAAAGACATACGTGGTCAGCGTTAACATCAACCACAAGTCTTTTTTTTAACAGCGAATGATTGTACACATAACTTTACATGTATAATATTCTATCAAGGATCAAGCAGTTGGAGCAGTCCATGGGAGGTGCCAGCACTTATCCGTTTAGTGACAAAATTCAGCCATTAAACAGATAAGTTATCTATTTAAATCAGGATAGTATGATGCCAGTAGCTCCCTAAATGCAGATTCAAGGGTGCTATTTAAATGCATAGCACCACTGAATTTTTGAATGGCCTCTTATCTAGTGGCATCCACCACTGAAAATCAGCCAAACAGAATTTAAGACTATCATCTGTTAAAATAAACCATTACAAATATGTATGCTATGCATGAGCTTACCATAAAACAATATAAAACATACAAAATTAGGGTCTGATATTCAGCAGTGGCAGTTAGTGCAGCTAAGGTTGCTAGCCACCACTGCTGAACATTAGAACCAGAAATTCAATGCCAGGGGTCATAGCTGATCCCCAGGATTAAATATCAGAGTTACCCAGCTTGCCAAGAAGCTAATCGGGCAGCGGCAATATTCAGCTGCTGCCCGGTTAGCTTCAGCGGCAAAGGTTCGGGCAGCCTTTACTGCACCTGACTTTCACCGCGTTGCAATAACTGGGCAGTGGCTCAACATCACTGCTTCCCTGTTATCACCAGGTGCCACCCCCAGAGTGGGCGGCAGCAATCACAGATATTTAGCTACACTAACTATATTAGTGCCACTGAATATCCCTGCCAAGGGTATTAACGCAGTTAGCAGGTTTGCTAACAGCATTAATCCCTTTCAGTATTGGTCCCCTAGTTTTCAAAATTATTGTATTGTTTTTCTCTGAGGGAGATTCATTCTTTCCACACAGAATTCTACAACTGACCGCTCCCAGTTAATTCTCAGTGGATTTCTTTTGTTCTTAGGCAAGCGGACATCAAACTTTGTGGTTCCAAAGGATTTTATTCTGTAATGAAACAAATACAGGGAATAACAACTCCGTGCTGATCAGATGTTTCATCTAAACATTCCTGAAGACATATAAAGCCACTGTTAGACCTGTCCTGAGGCAGCCCTTTAAAAGTTTGAGCGAAACTCGAGTCAACCAAGGGTCCGACAGCATCATTGGCTCTGAGGTTCGAGGCTTTAGTGAGAACGACGGTTAAGTTTTTCAAGTTTTTAAATGCATTTAAAAGTTGTAAAAACGTGCCTAATAGCCTATGAATGAAAATAAGGGTACATGCTTTGGTGTGGTGCCGCAGTGAATGGTAACCGCAAGTGCAGCCCCTAGCCCTTTCACTGAGGCTACCCCCTTCTCTCAGAGTGGGTATGTTAGTACTGACAAACTCATTGCAGCATTGAGTTAGGGCATTTTAAGAAGGTAGTTTGTTTCCACTTTTCTTTCCCTTCAGGTATGTTTATAGTTCAGCTTTTGAAATCATCTTTACTCTCTTTTTCTTTGATTGATTAATCTAAACATATAGCATACAGTAAACAAAAAAGGTAGATGAAAATTTTCCAGTGATTACATACACAACATTACATAAAAATAATATTCAGTTCATATTTCAACATGTCAAAACAGAATTAACTCTAATCAAACATAATATAAAAGAGAGCTCTACAATACCTGGAATGAAATAAATAGAGGGAAGATCTGATCCTCTTAGCATACAGCAGTGCACACAGTGTTGGAGGAACAACTGAAATTATAGGGCGCAGAGAGTGCCATTGACTATCACAAAAAACCTTGTGGCTATCTGGATAGTGTGCTGGGTGGTTCCAGGTCAGAGTTGGGGTGGAGCAGGAAACTATCCACGTAGTGGCATTTTTCAGCACCACTATTCAGATAATTATCTGCATAACTTAGGACAACAAACAAGCAGTCAAAAGTTATGCAGATGGCTATACGGATATGGCTCTGAATAATGCCATTATCCATATAACTGCAGTGGTCAGCATCATACCTGGATATTCAGTACCTATATCTGAATAGCAGCTGACACTGAATATTTGGATGTAACTTTAAGGGGCTGATTCTATATAGTGTGCATGGAAAGTTACACACCAGAAATGCAAGCAAGCCTCAAGGACAACGCACCTGAATGGGCACTTACGTGCATGCTTTGGGTGGTAGTTATTCTGTAAACGCGTGCAAAGCTGGACCAAGGGTTTCTGCCACTCCAGGCAGAAACCCCGGCCATGTTGCCCTCACTCATGCTGAGCAGTGCTGCTTCTGGTGGTGGGGTTTGGGGGTGGCTGGCTGGCAGCGGCAGGCCATGAGCTTTGGCACACATGGCCTGCCACTTCTGACCCCCCCTCTGACACAACTTCGAGGGGTCAGAAGTGGCAGACAAGCAACCACTGAGCTAGCCACCGCCTCAACCCTGCTGCTGGAATCAATGATAGTGGGGGACGGTGGCACGGCTCAGCACGGGGGGGAGGGGCAGTCCATATGTGCCAAAATATGTGGCCTGCCATGGTTGCTGTGCCGCCCACAGAGGTCTGTCGCTCTAGGTGGCCGCCTTGCCTACCTAGTGGACGGGCCAGCCCTGAATGCATGTGTAAGTCCCATCGCATGTGCTTTCTGTAGGGATGCGCATGGGGTTGGCACTTGGGTAGAGCATTGCGGGTCTATATTCACATGCATATGTTATAAAATGCTATAATGTACATACATTTCTTTGCCAATCTAATCATTTGCAGTTATGCCTGCTCTGGACCAGGCATAACTACTGCAACTGAGTTCAGGTACGATAGGATGCCCCAATTCTATAAAGTACACATGTTATGTTACTTTATAGAATAGACTCCAAATATTCACATGGCAAGGTGCGGAAATTGCACAGGTGTTTATAAAATTACACTGAATATTACTATCAGTGTTTAAAAGAAAAGTTGACCACAGGATTTAAAAATTGGTCTGAAAGCTTTTTCTAGTGCATAGGATATAAAACAAGAGAATATGGCATGAGACTCCAAGGGAATAGGCATAAGAATAACATCAAAAATATTTCTTTAAATAAAGGATGCTGGATGGAAGGATCAGCTTTCCAGGGGACGTGGTGGAGGCAAAGCAGTACAGGAACTGAAGAAACCATGAGATAAGCTTAGAGGAACCCTAGTTGCAAAGAAGTGAAAGGAAAGCTAGAGATTAGCCAGGCGCTATGTCATTGAAATAAACTGAATTTAATTTAATTTTGGGTTACTCCTTTCTGCATAGCAGCAGGAGGTAAACTGAGCAAGCTAGATAGGCCTTTTTCTGCCATCACTTTTCTATGTTTCTTTAGGATCTCTTAAGGAAAAAAGGGGACTGTTGT
Organism: Ichthyophis bannanicus; assembly: GCA_033557465.1. Taxonomy (NCBI): domain Eukaryota; kingdom Metazoa; phylum Chordata; class Amphibia; order Gymnophiona; family Ichthyophiidae; genus Ichthyophis; species Ichthyophis bannanicus. The sequence goes on along the minus strand of CM066032.1, from coordinate 515,475,144 downwards.
AGTGGTTGATATGGAAGAGCAGACTAGATAGGCCATATGGTCTTTTTCTGCCATCATTTTTCTATGTTTCTAGTTTAGATGGACCTTTTAAGGTTTTTTATCTACCTTCATATTCTATGGTTCTCTGAAACTCAGCTGCAAATTTAGTCATGTCCTCTGTCGCCGAATATATATAATCATTGTTCCTAAGCATCCCTCCAGTCCAGTCCCTTTCCTCTGGGTTGTGCTCTTCTTCCAGAAGCTTGGAGACTGAGCCCGTCATTGACTTTTGATGACACATAGGGTATAAATAGCACTGGCACCACCCACCAGCTCCAGTAAGCTCAATCTCCAAGCAGCTGGAGGTAGCAATTAGCCAGGGGTCAGGCTCACTGGAGAGACTAGGTGTTAAGGGGGTTTCTTTCTTTTTCTTTGAATCATTTGAATTTGGTTCTTTTTATCTAGTTTTTAGTTATTTGCTAAGTCCTGGTTGCTGGTCTATTTCTTTCCGGCAGGTTGGAGAGTTCCCCCCGGAGGAGGCTTGACCGGGTGAGGCTAAGGAGAGGATCACAGTACTTGAGCCCGGTATGCACAGGGAGATGGCTGCAGCTTCTTTCAGCAGGGCCTTCTTTTCTCTTGCTCCCGCCTTGCAGCTGAAGCCCTTTAGGCGGCTGAGCGCGAGAGCGGTGAGAGCCAGCCGATCTGATCAGCTTTTCAAGCTCGGGAGCGAAGACATGCCAACGAGCACGGTGGTGAGCCATGTGGTGCAGGGAATTGACCATGTGGTCGCCAGCTGAGAGTGGGGGAACAGCATGCGGTCTATAATAGGAGCAGCCACGCCGGATCAGCTACGCTAGATTTTTGGTGTGCTTTTCGCGCGCCCTCGGGGCTGTAGGCCAATGAGAGCTGTTTTTCAGGGGAACTTCTTATCAACGATCGGCAGTTTCCAGTTAGGCTTTATTTAAGCGATTCTGAAGTGTTAATTTAATTTACTGTGTTTTTTGCTTTATTTCGACTTTAGTTTAAAAAAAAAAGTTTTTTCTTTGGTTTGCTACAAGGTTAACTGTGGGCCAGAGGTTAGGGGCTAAAGGACCTGGCCACCATGCCGGCAAGATCTCGATGTTTGGTCTGCGGTGCCCGGCAAGGAGCAGTCTCAGAGGCCGGAATATGCAGGGGCTGCGCAGCCGGGGCTGTGTCCTTGGAGCAAAGTATCCAGGCCAGCATGCCCCAGGAGCATGTACCTTCCCCTTTGCAAGTGGCAGGGGAATCTCTGGAAACAGTACTCTCTTCTGATCCCTCGCTGCCTTTGGTCTCGGAGCAGACCCCCCCCCTTCCCTCAGGATCAGCATAGGCCCTCAACTTTTTCGGGAGTAAAAGGAGGGGGCTGGGGGGGTTCTCCCTAGAGTTTGTCTTATAGTTGCCTAGGGCCTTCTGTTTGCGTCAGCAGAGAATGCATGGACAGGGGGCTATGCGGAGAAGCTCAGCTACGCTGACAGCAGAGTCCAAAGGGCTAGAAAATAATGAGGTACTGTCTAAGCGGCCTAGACTGATGAATCAGGAAGATTCCCACTGTCCTTTGGCTGAGGTTCTAGATGGGGAATCCTCAGACCGGGAAGGGGGGTGGAAGACGATGAGAACCTCGAAAAGGGCAAGATTCCGGAAGAGGAGCACGCCAGGATTGTTCGGATCTTCCGCCGGGAAGAGCTACTGGCGTTAATCAGCGAACCCTTGAAAGTCCTCTATATGGCCTCAAACACTCCAGCGGAGCAGGAGGTCTTGGAGGATCCACTGATCCAAGTAGTCAGGAAGTCCCAGAAGGTTTTCCCTGTTCACCAGGTAGTTCGGCAGATGATTCAGGAAGAATGGAATCAGCCAGAATCCACTTTAAGGGGTGTCCGGTCTATGGCACGTTTATATCCCTTACCGGAGGTAGAGAAGGAGTTACTTCGGTCACACAGAGTGGATGCAGCCGTATCGGCAGTTACCAAGAAGACGACCATTCTGGTAGAAGGCAGTGCGGCTCTCAAGGACGCCCAAGATCGGAAGCTGGATGCTCTGTTGAAGCAGGCTTTTGACATCAGTGCTCTGGCACTTCAGGCTTCTGTGAGTGGAGCTTTGGTGGCTTGGGCTTGCCTTCACTGGTCTCAGCAGCTCTGGTTGCCGGGCGACATGCAGGGTGGACTGGTGGTGGAGGCTGCAAGAATTAAGTCCAGAGTGGCGTACCTGGCCGATAGCCAGTATGATCTTATCAGGAGCTAGGCCAAGGCCATGGGGTCCGTGGTAGTGGCTCGTTGAAACCTTTGGCTTCGCAGTTGGGCAGCGGATGGGTCTTCAAAGACCCGTCTCAGCAGGCTTCCCTTCAAGGGAAAGCTGCTGTTTGGCGAGGAGCTAGACAGGTTGGTAAAGGAATTAGGGGAGTCTAAGGGAGGCAGGCTCCTGGAGGACAGGCCAAAACTGAATCGCAACCCCACTTTGGCTCGATCTCAGCCGTGGGAATCCTGTAAGTTTCGGACGGCTCGGTCGACGCCTTTTCAGAGAGGTCACTTCCCCTCGGGGCAAGGTTTCCGGGGTTTTTGGGGGGCAAGAAGGGGATTCGGAGCCTCTTCTTCTGCCTCGGGGCCTAGGAAACCACAATGAAGTGTGAAGTGATGGGCGCCTGGACGGGAGTTCTGCCGGTGGGAGGTCGTCTACGGCAGTTCTTCTCCGCCTGGGTCAGAGTCACGTCCGACCAATGGGTCCTGGAGGTCATACGAGAAGGCTATGCTCTCGAATTTGCCAAGCTGGTCTTTCCATTGTTCATACACTCCCCTTGCGGTGCTCCAGCCAAGGCCACGGTGGTAGAAGAGACGTTGACATGGCTGTTGCTGTTGGGGGCGGTGGTTCCCGTGCCTACAGACCAGTGCGGATGTGGTCAATACTCCATCTATTTTGTGGTTCCAAAAAAGGAGGGCTCTTTTCGGCCCATTCTCAATCTGAAGCGGGTCAATCGTTGTCTCAGAGTGCCTCATTTTTATATGGAAACTCTGAAGTCGGTGATAGTGGCGGTGCGACAGGGAGAGTCCTAACATCTCTCGACCTTACAGAGGCGTACTTGCACATTCCCATCCGCTAGTCACATGAACAGTTTCTGTGGTTTGCGGTTCCAAGGGGACACTTTCAGGTTCAGGCTTTGTCATTCGGCCTGGTGACAGCACCTCTCACCTTTACCAAGGTAATGGTTGTGGTGGCGGCGGCATTACACAAAGAAGGGGTGCTGATACACCCGTACCTTGACGACTGGTTGATCAGAGCCAAGTCCAGGGAGGAGAGTCTGAAGGCAACGGCCAGAGTAGTCGGTCTCCTTACGAGCCTAGGGTGGATAATCAATCAAGTAAAGAGCAGGTTGATACCCTCTCAGGAGATCTCGGGGCAAGATTCAACACCAGCACAGGCAGGGTGTTCTTGCCGGCGCAGAGAACATCAGAGCTGTGGTGTTTGGTGTGCCGATTTCTAGCTATGAAGGTGCCCTCTGCTTGGCATTATCTTCAGGTGTTGGGGACCATGGTGACGATGATCGAGTTGGTGCCGTGGGCCAGGGCACATGTGAGACCGCTTCAGCGTTCACTCCTTCGTGGTTGGTCCCATCAGCGTCAGCCCTTATCCAAGGTGCTGCCCTGTCTCCCAGCGACCAGGGGGGCCCTACAGTGGTGGCTCCATCCGAGGAATCTGGAGCGAGGCATGCCCCTCAAAACCCCGCAGTGGCTGCAGGTGATGACGGATGCCAGATTGGTCGGTTGGGGAGCTCACTGCAAAGGGCGCTTTGCCCAGGGTCGCTGGAGTTTCCTAGAAGCCCGGTGGGCAGTCAACAGATTGGAGATGAGGGTGGTGGCTCAAGCTCTCTGAGCATTCAAGCGCTCGGTCTGCCAGCGAGCAGTCCGGGTACTATCGGACAACGCCACCACGGTAGCATATATCAACCGTCAGGGCGGTACGGGCAGTCCTGCCTTGGAGGAGGAGGCAGAGAACCTGATGGAGTGGGCCACAGCCCGGCTGCAGGCCTTGTCGGCGGCGCATGTGGCTGAAGTAGAAAACGTCACTGCGGACTATCTGAGCAGGTACAAAGTGGATCACGGCGAATGGAAGCTCTGTCAGGAGGTGTACGATCAAGTCGTACACCAATGGGGGTCTCCAGTGATGGATCTCATAGCACAATGGGAGTCGGCCAAGGTGAGCTGCTTCTTCAGCAGGAGGAAGGAAAGGATGTCAGAGGGCCTGGATGCTCTGGTGCAGAGCTGGCCCATGGGGGGAACTACTGTATGTGTTTCTTCCTTGGGCTCTCATAGGCAGGGTCCTCCAAAGAATAGAGGCCCACAGGGGATGCGAGATTCTAATCGCCCCAGACTGGCCACGTCATCCGTGGTACGCCGATCTCATGCGGCTATTGGCCGATCGTCCCTGGCAGTTGCCAGTGAGGGATGATCTCCTGTCTCAGGGGCCTGTGCGAATGCCTCAAGTGGATCGGTTCTCACTTATGGTCTGGCTATTGAAAGGGCAAGGTTGCGTAAGCGGGGATATTCTGGTCCAGTGATCATGACCTTGTTGAGCGCCCGGAAGTGTTCTACTTGCCTGTCCTATGTGAGTCTGGTGCATTTTTGAGGGCTGGTGTGCAGTCCAGAAGAAGAGACCTTTTGATTTCAGTTCTGGAGGTGCTGGAGTTTCCTGCTACAGGGGCAAGATTCAAGGTGTGTCATTAGGGCAACACCCAGATGTAGGTCAGTTCCTGAGGGCGGTATGTCGTCTGAGGCCCCAGCAGAAATCGCTGGTTCTGGCCTGGAATCTTAATCTCGTACTGCATTCTCTGGCGGGGGAATTGTACGAGCTGGGAGAGAGAGAGCCTCCTTGAAGGATTTGACTCTCAAGACAGTATTTTTGGTGGCGATCTGTTCAGCTAGGCATATTTCGGAGCTTCAGGCTCTTTCGTGTCGTCCGCCATTCCTCTCCTTCTTCGCAGACGAGGTGGTTTTGCGGACAGTACCTTCCTTTTTGCCCAAGGTGGCCTCGGGTTTTCATATGAGTCAGCCGGTGTCTCTGCCTGCCTTCTCCAAATTGGGGCAGGGGGGGAGGATACTCGCCCATGCCGTTTGGACGTCCGCAGGATTTTGAAGCGGTACCTGAAGCATACGGCACCATTTCGCAAATCAGAAAGGTTGGTTGTCCTATTTGGAGGACAGCGTAAGGGAGAGGAGGCGGCCAAGGCATCCATTTCCAGATGGATCAGGGAGGCCATCGCATCGGCATACATTCTAAGGGGAAAGATGGTGCCGGTGGGTTTCCGGGTGCATTCTACAAGGGCCCAGGCATCGTTGTGGGCAGAATTTAGTCTTCTTCCTCCTTTGGATATTTGTAGAGCGGCTACTTGGTCGTCTGTACATACGTTTGCTAAGCACTATCGTTTGGATGTTCTGGCAGCGGGAGATGTCCATTTTGGAGGAGTGGTACTTTGGTCCGGTCTTGCAGGCCCCTCCCAGACTTGAACTGCTCTGTTACATCCCAGAGGAAAGGGACTGGACTGGAGGGATGCTTAGGAAAGAGTAATTAGTCCTTACCTGCTAATTAGCGTTCCTGAAGGAACTCCAGTCCAGTCCCTGATCCCACCCAGCATTATGTGGCAAGTAGGGTTTCGCTGTGCCAGACTGAAGTTAGGTTTCGCTTCAGAGGGAGTATCAGGAGGCCCTCGCTGAAAGGTGCTGGGAATGCATCGGGATAGACGGATTAAGTGCCCCTCAGAGAGAACTATAGGGACAGTTGATGTCAGGTAAGCCGCCTTCTCCTCGTTCGGGGGGGGGGGGGGGCGGAAGTCCCTTCCAAAGGAGGTGGGGGGTCCTATGATATATAGTTGATAGTCTGATACAGTTGCTTAATTGTTGGTTAAAATGTCTCTCTATTGAGTTCTGCTTTGTCAATAGGTTACTAGAGCTGGTGGGTGGTGCCAGTGCTATTTATACCCTAGGTGTCATCAAAAGTCGATGACGGGCTCAGTCTCCAAGCTGCTGGAAGCACAACCCAGAGGAAAAGGACTGGACTGGAGTTCCTTCAGGAACGCTAATTAGCAGATAAGGACTAATTACTCTTTGTTTGCTTTTCATATTATTTATTCATTTTGTTCATTTAACTTTTTTCTTCCACATATCTAGCACAGCTATCCTTACTTTGCTCCCACTAGTAGATCATATGGCTCCATTTTTTACCCTAATCTCAGCTTGACTCTATGGGACATGTTAACTTTACTTAACACGTGCTAATCTTTAGTAAACGTTTACTAAGAACTGCCACTACCCATTCATTTCTATGGATCATTGCAGCACTTAACATGCATTAACGCACGTTAACCTTTAATAAACATAACCCTATGATTACAGGCAGGCTGAAATCATAAAGAGAGACCTTTTTAAAATATAACCCTGGATTTTATTTAATCCCATTTCCTAAATGGGATTAAATAAAGGAATGGAAGGAATGGAATGGAATAATTCGTTCACTCTCAAGTTCATCTTTTTGTTTATCTACAGGAGGTTGTAGCTGGATCCTCTAAAGAGTTTGAACAGAAGAATTACCATACAGGGTCAGCCCAAAGATCCATCAAGCCCAGTATCCTGTTTCCAACAGCAGTCAATCCATGCCACAAGTACTTGGCATATCCCAAAAGCAGAGAGAACAACAGAGTAAGGTGAAGAATCTACGAGTATGTTTCCACTGCAAATGATTTCACCTACAGCCAGTTTATTCGATCAACCAGTAAAATTCTCTGAATAAACCAACATCACTGGGCTTCCAAGAAGTCTGACAAAAGCAAGCTCCTGCACACAGCTGGGTGGGGACGGGGCACCAGGTTCACCAATTACCCAGGGTTCATTTCTAGCTCAGTACGGTCTTGGCTTTTAATTACAAGTTGAGAGAAAAAATATTTTCTTCTATTTGTTTAAAATGTACTGCTTTGTAACTTCAAAGTGTTTGAAAGAGTAAATAATTGATTCTTGTTTACTTGTTCCATTCCACTCAGGATTTTATAGCCCTCTATCAAGGAAAAAGGAGGTGATAGTGCCTCTGGATAAGTCTTTGGTGAGACCTCATTTGGAGTATTGTGTGCAATTCTGGAGACCACATCTTTAAAAGATTATGAACAGGATGGAGTCGGTGCAGAAGGTGGCTACCAAAATGGTCAGTGGTCTTTGTTATAAATCATATGGAGACGGACTTACAGATCTCATATTAACATAGTAACATAGTAAATGACACCAGATAAAGACCAGTATGGTCCATCTAGTCTGCCCAGTAAGATGGCAAGAGTAGGTGCACCTGCTGCTCCGTGCAGGTCACCACTTCCCATGTCTTTGTTTAGGGGTGAACCCACCACTCCGTGTAGGACACCCCTGTATGTTGAGAAATTAGATAGTTAAATTTATTTTGATTTTATCCTGTTTCTGTAAAGGGATCCTCTGTGTCTGTCCCATGCCATTTTGAATTCTGTCACTGTATTTGCCCCCACCACTTCCATCAGGAGGGCGTTCCAAGCATCCACCACCCTTACAGTGAAAAAGTATTTCTCCAGGAACAAGCAGGAAGTCAGTCCTCACATATGGGTGACATCGGTGCCGATGAAGCCCTCGTGCGGAGCAATTCCCCAGCTTTCAAATAAAGCCTTTGGTATTGCCACGCGCATGCGCGGTCCCCTTCCCATCCATCTTGCTCAGTCATCTTTTTTTTCTGCGGAGCCCAACGGACGTGGTCCTGTTTTTACTGTGGAAAAAGTAGAAAAGTTGAGATTGGTTTTCAACTTCCCGATTCGACACCGGTTCCCCTTCCTGCTTCAGCTCAGTACACCGGTATCGAGTCCGGTCATATTTTTTGTTTTTGTCCTTTGTGACTAGCGTTCATGCTCTTTTTCTTTTTCACTGGCAGCCCGGTCGTTGGATCTCGCAGGGGCTCTTTTTCCCCCGATGGCTGCCAGTGGGTTTGAAAAGTGATCGGTGTAAGAAGTTGATGTCTCTCACTGACACACACGACTGCTGCCTCCGATGCCTTGGCCCTGACCGTGACCCGGTGGTCTGTGGGCTGTGTGGTAAGATGTCTTTGAAGAGCAGGCAGCATCAGCATGACAGGATTTTTCCTGAGTCTGCATCCGGCCAGGCTCGGACCTCGTCAGAAGCCTCGACATCTTGGGAATCAGAGCCCAGCACCGTCGTGGGTCTTCTGAGCGGGGGTCTCCCTCCAGGAAACACCAGAGGAAGAAGAAACTCGTGAGGGCGGCGTCGCTGGATGCCTCTGATCGGCTTGGGCCCTCGGGTTCCAGGCCGCGGAGCCCGGACCGCCGCCCCAGGTCCTCGGAATCGGAGAGGCCGGCTAAACAACCTCACAAGGAGCCGGAGACGCTGGACCAGGTAACTTCTGTTGTCTCGTGGACTCTCCGGGAGAGCCGGCATCAGGCCCGATGACGTCGGTACCCGAGCTGGGAGCTGTGGAGCCTTCTGAGCTCGGTCTCAGGTTGGAGGCCCTGGAGAGCAGCATGGCTGCCTTCTTGGAACAGCAGTGGGCGCTGATGGCCAGCCTCGCTGGTCCATCTGCCACGACCACCGATACGTTGAAGTCGACACCGGAGGCTGAGCCGATCTTCGAGTCAATCTGGTCTCAAGTTGATCCTCGGCCTAGGTCCCCTCGACCTCCCGTTTGGGACCGAGATCATCGATGCCAGTGCCCTCGGTGTCGGGGCGGTCGGGCTCGAAGCCGTCGAGGCCAGAGGCCATTGACTCCTCCGTGGGAGACGGAGGAGGAAGACTCCCCAGGCACCTACTGAACCCGGTGTATCCCAACGGACTGTCCGGGTTCGGAGCCTCGGAATATGTCCCCTCCGGAGGATACTCGGTTCGCAGACTTCGTTAGGGACATGACCAAGGCTTTGGCATTCCCTGCGGACGCCAAGGAGGAGCCTCGGGCCGAGGAGCTTGATGCCCTCCAGTATGACTCTCCCCCGAAGGAAGCCTTTACTGTACCGGTGCCTCCGATTTTGGAACGGCTGATGCTCCACATGTGGGAGTCCCCGGTCTCGATGCCGTTGCTCAGCAAGTGGGTCGATTCCATCTATCGAGTCTGCAAGAGTCCTGGGTTCCAGAAAGTGCAGCTGCCGCACAACTCCATGGTTGTGGAATCAGCCATGCAACGGCTGAAAAGCCAAAAGACACACTCCTCGGTGCCTCCCAGTTGGGAGGCCCGGAACCTGGACGCCCTCGGCAGAAAGTGCTACCAGGGTTCGATGCTGTCATGCCGTGTCCAAACTTACCAGCTGTACATGGGCATGTACTTGCGGGACCTGGCAAAGGAGATTGCCGGGTTCTCGGCTGGTCTATCCGAAGAACCCTTGCAGCAGCACTTCAAAGCCTTGTCCATGGGGATCCGAGAGTGCTCGAAATTCATGTCTCGAGCAGCTTATGGCGGCTTTGAGGCTTCAGCCCGAGTAGCCGCAGCTGGCATCGGTGCACGCCATCAGGCCTGGCTCATGTCGTTGAACCTGGAGCCATGGGTTCAGGACAAGTTGGTCGATGTCCCGTGCCGAGGAGACAACCTCTTCGGCAAACCCATGACTGAGAAAGCTGCAGAAATTGAGTCAGAGTACTTGACCCGGACAAGGTTGTCGAAGAAGACATCTGCACCTTCTCACAAGAAGAAGGCTTCGGGGGGAAAAAAACCTTTTTCCCAAGGAAGGGTACAGCTTACAGAAACTACCCCACTTACCAGGCCACCCCAGCTCCCCAACAGGGGTAGCAGGCCAGGGGACAGGGGCATGGCCCACGTAAGCCAAAGACCCCCCAGCCTCTGGCTCCGGCTCATACCCAGCAGGGAGGTGGTTTTTGACTCTCCCATCAGTGGTTTGGCCCTGCATAGGAGGAAGGCTGGCCCTGTACGCTCACAGGTGGCCAGCCATTACTACCGATGCTTGGGTTTTGAAAGTAGTCCAGCAGGGCTATTTCCTTCATTTCAACCAGGTGCCCACCTCCTTTTTCCCAGGAGAGCCTCTCAGGCCCCCTCTTCACAGGAACCTACTCCTGCAGGAGTTGACAGGTCTGCTAAAGGATCAGGCAGTGGAACCGGTGCTCCACCACCTGCATGGGCAAGGCTTCTACTCCAGGTGTTTCCTCATACCAAAAAGAAAAGGAGGCCTACGCCCCATCCTGGACTTGCAAAATCTGAACAAGTTCCTGGTGAGGGAAAAGTTCAAAATGCTTTCCCTTGGGATCCTACTGCCTTATCTCCACCAGGGAGACTGGCTATGCTCCTTAGATTTAAAGGATGCTTATACTCACATCCTCATACACCCAGACCACAGACAATACCTCAGAGGTTTGTGGTCGGAGGAAACCACTTCCAGTGCAAGGTGCTTCCCTTTGGCCTAGCTACTGCTCCCAGAGTATTTACCAAATGCCTAGCAGTGGTGGCGGCCTTCCTTAGAAGCCAGGGAGTCTTTGTCTTTCCATACCTGGACGACTGGCTCATCAGAGGCCAATCGGCACAGGAGGCACAGCAGGCCACTGCTCACACAGTCACCCTGCTCCAGCACCTAGGGTTTGTTATAAATCACGAAAAGTCCACTTTACTCCCCACTCAGAACTTGGAGTTCATAGGGGCGCAACTGGACACACTTCAGGCAAGGGCTTACCTACCGCTGGACAGGGTGAGGTGCTTGCTGGACTTGGTCCAGCAGGTCCAGCACAAACCTCAAGTCTCCGCAAGGGTCTTCTTACGCCTCCTGGGCCACATGGCCTCCACGGTGCATGTGACTCCATATGCTCGATTCCACATGCGCACAGCTCAATGGAGCCTCAGAGACCAGTGGACACAAGCCACTGGCCGTCTCAGGGACAGAGTAGCAATTTCCAAGCTACTGGTGACAGCCTTGCAATGGTGGCTTCACCCCCCCCAACTTGCTTCAGTGAGTACCATTCCAACCTCCCTCTCACACCAGAGTGCTGATGACAGATGCCTCCTTGCTGGGCTGGGGTGCCCATTGCCAGGGTTCATGCACTCAGGGTCTGTAGTCCTTGTGAGAGGCCGCACTTCAGATCAATCTAGAGCTTTGAGCCATCCGCCTAGCTCTTCAAGCCTTCTGTCATCTTCTTGCACATCAGTCAATACTGATACAGGCAGACAATCAGGTAGCGATGTTCTACATCAACAAACAGGGGGGCACTGGCTCTCGCATCCTATGCCAGGAGACTCTGGACCTCTGCTCTTTTGCAATGGCAAATCACATGTCCCTAAAGGTAGTTTATCTGCCAGGTCAGGAGAACCTCCTGGCCAACAAGTTGAGCAGGATTCTTCAGCCTCACGAATGGCAACTGAACCGGGATGTAGCCCAGTGGATCTTCAACCGTTGGGGTCTCCCATCCATGGATCTCTTTGACAGCCCGCAAAACCATCAGTTGCCCCGGTTCTGCTCAAGACAGCTTCCCCATCTTTGGAAGAGGTTTGTTTGTTCATTAATTCTCTTTAAGTTTTTAAAGGTCTGAATCATATCTCCCCTATCCCTCCTCTCCTCCGGAGTGTACATATTTAGGTCTTCAAGTCTCTTCTCATAAGGCTTCTGACGCAGGCTCCAAATCATTTTGGTCACCTTCCTCTGAACAGTTTCCAGTCTTTTTACATCTTTTGTGAGATATGGTCTCCAAAACTGAACACAGTATTCCAAGTGAGGCCTCACCAGTGACCTATTCAGTGGCATTAGTACCTCTTCCTTTCTGCTGGTAATTCCTCTTTGTATGCAACCCAACATCCTCCTGGCTTTTGCCATTGCCTTGTCGCACTGTTTTGCCACCTTGAGATCCTCAGAAATAATCACACCAAGGTCCTTCTCCTGGTCCGTGCACACCAGCCTCTCGCCCCCTGTCGCGTACATTTCCCTTGGATTTCTGCTTCCCAAGTGCATGACAGTGCACTTCTTCACATTAAATCTTAACTGCCAAGCATTAGACCATTCTTCCAGCTTTTGTAGATCTTTCCTCATGTTATCCACTCCCTCAGGGGAGTCCACTCTGCTGCAAATTTTCATGTCATCTGCAAAAAACAGACATTTCCTTTCAGTCCTTCAGCAGTATCACTCACAAATACATTGAACAGTGCCAGGCCGAGGACCGAACCCTGGAGCACACCGCTAATTACCCTCCTTTCATCCGAGTGAGCTCCATTTACCATCACCTTCTTTTTTTTTTTTAATTGTTTATTTAAGCATTTTCCAAATACATAACCATACAAGAAAATGATAACAATACAAACATATTTGAAATCAAAATGAATATAATTTCAACAATACCACATTAAGGAAGAGAAAACTATACAATGCATAGAAATGAGAAAGAAATTAAAGAGTATCAAAACCCCATAATAGGGAGCCAAGAATTTACGTTAATTCCCCCTCAAGATCTTCACCGACCTCCCTCTCACCAAGAAAAAGTTGTAAAGCTTTCACATCAGTATATATATATGTATGTCCCCCTAGAGTAACAATACAGCGGCAAGGGAACTTTAAAAAAAAAGTAGCTCCCAATGTGTGTGAGGGAGCCGCCGCGATTTCATCTTTGCGGTTCAGTGCAGCAGGACCCCGTGGAGGCTTGGAGTGTCAGCGTGCAGGCAGGAGGAGGGTGTGCCCTGACTCAGAGGACCCTTCCCTGCCCAATAAAGCCCAGAGGGTTCCACGCGGCCGCGTGTCACGGCCCGCGTGGCGTGGCCTAAGGGGCGTGGTTCAAGGGGCAGATACGCCTCTTCGGTGCACTGAGGTATTCACGTGTATGGTGAGATCAGCTTGGAATCCATGGGCAAACGTAAGGTGAAGGTTGGTGCAAAGCCTGGAGAGGCTGTTGAGAGTGGGAAAGTGACGGGACCTATGGATAAACATGTGACATCTCTGCTGCCTGAAGTTCAAACTCCAGATGGGGCCTCGCTAAGCCCTGTATTCCGGTCTCCTCCTCCTCTTCCTGTGCCTTCACTCTCATCTACTTTAATTACTTCTTCTCCTGTGAGTACAACTCCTGCTTTGCGGCCAGTGTTTTTGGAAGCTGCAGATGTTGGAACGTTTCCTTCCCCTTCTGGGGATGTGACTCTCAAGGATATTTAGACAGCCATTCAGAAGATAGATAATCGTTTAACTTCTACTGTGTCCTCTTTGTGTACATTTTCCCAGGAGGTGGTGGGTAAATTGCAGAATGTTGATAAACAAATTGATAACTGTTTAAAGTCAGCTGCTCGGACTGATTCTCAGTTGCAGTCTATTACCATCACCTTCTGTCGTCTGTCAGTCAACCAATTTCTGATCCAGTTCACCACCTTGGGACCCATCCCCAAACTACTGAGTTTATTGATAAGCCTCCTATGAGGAACAGTATCAAAGGCTTTGATAAAATCCAGGTAGATGACATCCACTGCATGCCCCTGATCTAGTTCTCTAGTCACCTAGTCTCTATATGTATAGTTTAGAAGAAAGGCGGGAGATAGGAGATATGATAGAGACATTTAAATACCTCCGTAGCATAAATGCACAGGAGGAGAGCCTCTTTCAATTGAAAGAAATCTCTGCAAGGGGACATAGGATGAAGGTGAAAGGGGATAGACTTAAGGAGTAATATGTGGAAATATTTCTTTAAGGAAAGAGTGGTAGATGCGTGGAATAGTCTCCCAGTGGAGGGAGTAGAGGTGAGGACAATATCTGAACTCAAGAAAGCATGGGACAAACACAGAAGATCTCTAAAGAAAAAAAAAGGGACTATAGTAGTTGATATGGAAGTGCAGACTGGATAGGCTATATGGTCTTTTTCTGCCATCGTTTTTCTATGTTTCTATGATATTTCCCCTCAGCCATCTCTTTTCCAAGCTGAAGAGCCCTAAACTCTTTAGCCTTTCCTCATAGGAGAGATATTCCATCCCCTTTATCAATTCAGTCACCTTTCTCTGTACTTTTTCTAATTTGGCTACATCTTTTTAGAAATGAGATGACCAACACTGCGCCGAGTACTCAAGGTATGGTTGCACCATGAAGTAATACAGAGGCATTATGATGGTCTATATTTATTTTATTCACCATTACTTTCCTTGTATTTTTAGAATTCAATTTGCTTTTTTGGACACCACTACACACTGAGCAGAGGATTTCAACGTATTATCCAGTATCCTAAGTTTGCATTATAAAGATGAATAACCAGGGGATCATTAGCACTGGATAAATGGGACCTGTGCCCTGTAGAACTGGTTCCTGAGAAACTAAAGCCTGAACGATGGGGCCTACCTGAGAAACTAAAGCCTGAACCAAACAAGATGGATTTCTTTTCTGCTATAACTCAGTTTGAAACCTGCAGATCAAGCCATTCTGCAAAGTCATGTATTTTACAGCAGTTATTTCCAGCCATGACTATGTGCAAGAGAACTCAAGGCCGAGGCCAGAGACTATACTGCTGGTCCTTGCATTTGCAACAGTGTTTGAACCTGCATACTAGCATCTTTCTTGTACCATGGACCTTTGTTTGGAGAAGGACCACAACTGTTACATGATTCGCTGAAGATGACATACGGTATCCAAGACCAGCCAATCATTGTGCCGTGATGAGGAATTCAGAACAAAGAATTATACACTGGACACAGAGAGATACTTGACACTTGGGGGTCACTTTTATACTTGCAGAACATTTCAGTACTTCATGGGAACTTTAACTTAGCTCCCTGACACCAGCAGTTTGCTCTCTGCAGTCTCTCGTTCTGCTGCCTGTTTGTCTCTTTCTAAAAGACAGTGTGCAAGGACAAAGACTAACCTCAGGAAGGAGTGAATCTCTCCCACAGACCTGAAGCTCAGTGCTATCGCATGGCTCGTTGGGACTGCCTGCAACCTGCGTTGGACCACTGCCATTCTTTGGACTTTGTACCATTCTGGAGAGAGACAACTTCTCGGACCCAGTTACAATTGTTCTTCTGGCAAAAGCTAAGGTACTGGTCTAAATTCTGGGATTGGGTCTAGCTTAGACAGATGGATAATTTGCTGTATGTCTGAGTGCAGAGTAAATCAATGACATTGGTTGCCAGAACAGTGCATTATTTTTCTATCAGCAATAAAGTCTAATTTATATATAACACAGGGTTGGTTCCTTTATATCATGTGATTCATTTGCCAGACGGACCTATAGAACCTTGGGAAAAGTGGGAAGTAACAATTACCCCTGGACATATTGAGTATTTATATATATTTATTTGCTACTGACAATAATCCTCAGAGTCGTGGGTGTCCTCCGAGATGAGTAACTCTGCATGAGCTACATCCCTACAGCCCAAAATCTCAGCTGCCGCCGCCACAGAGTTATAGTATGAGGAAAAACCAAGATGAGGATGCCCAGATCACACCAGCTGTAGACTCAGCAAGAGCTGCTCGAGGTGCCAGTGGCGATCTCCAGGCCTCTGTGGTTCCCAAAGTGCTAGAAGGAAACCCTAGCCTCACCAGCTAACAAAAAATGCATTCTAAATACCCAGAGGATGCATTTGAAGCCTCCCTCTGGCTGCTGATGCACTGTTTACTTTGCTTTTGGCAGTGACTAAGTGAGACACAGCATGGGGTTGCAAAAGTGGGGAAGAGATCATGGAGATGAGTGTGAGAAGTAGAGTGAGTGAGGGAAGGCAGTATGGGGATTGAGTGAAGAAAGAAGGTAGTAAACATGAGGATGAGTAAGGGGACTGAGTTGGAAAAGCTTGAGTGTGTGTGTTGGAAGGGGATAACAAGTTGGAGAGTGAGGACAGAGGAGGAAAAGCAGGTGGGGGGATGAGCTATTGGGAAAGTGTGGGAGTGGAGTAGGAAGGGAGAGCAAGAAGTGGATGGAGAGTATTGGGGGAAATAGAGGTGACTGAAAGAGCAAGTGGGGGGGACTGTGGTAGGAGTTGGGAAAGAAGGAGAGAATTGGCATGACGGGAGTGAAGATCTATGGGCACTGTATCTTTTAAGTACTTAAAAGCATAGCTTGAATTAAATGAGTGTCTAGTCTCCTAGAGTGTCAGGAGCAGTAGGGCATGTGGGCCAATAATAAGGTTAAGGATGCATCAGTAGCTGCAAATATCTGGTGAATGCTGATCTGGAGTTACTGGGGCTGTGGAATCAGTGAGCTGTCTCAAAAAACACACTGGGTTGGAATACGTAGCGTATGGGGAGAGCCTGTATTTGAGTAGGCCAGGGGAAAGCCCAGGATTCAGATAGTTGCTGTTAGACAGGAATCCAGGCAGCTGATCACAGGAAAAGGAATCAGGAAGGAAGTTGCATCAGCAAGATTGCTTTAATACTCTAGCCAGTCAAGAGTGTCACCCTTGTTGGACTAATGAAAGCCTTTGTTTTCCCTTACAGTTACAGTTTGCATTACCGATCTTCCTTCCACTGTATCTGGGAGTGCCTTCTGATTAAGCATCTTAGCTTGGCATGTCCAAGGTTATCAGTTCAAGTCCAGTTTAATCTAAAACTAAGATAGTAAAAAGATCAAATCTGTAAACTTGTAAGAGAGGAAAAGTAAAAGGGGGAACCACTGAAGCTGCTAAGCCTAGTCTATGGAGAAAGCTAATTAGATAAGCTTTTCGCAAGCTGATATTTGGCCTGCAGTGGTTTAGTAGTTTCTTTAATCACTGTAGGTGAAATATACCAGATATTCAGTGGCAGTATGTGGATACGGCTGCTGCCACTGAATACTGTATCCAGTATTTACAGTCGGTACTGACAGCTATCTGGATAATGGTGCTGAAAATTGCTGCTATCTGGATAATTGCCAGTTCTTCCCCAGCTGGCTTGTGAGTTTGTAGAAGTGGAAGCAAGTGGCAGAGTGAGTAATCTTTAAAACGAACAACCTCCCAGCCCTAGTTGGTCCCATCCCAGAACCCTGTAATCCGAACGGTGGCAGAGTAAGCCTGAAAGTGCTGTCTCCTCTGAAGTATATGCCCCTGGTCTCCCCACAGAGTGAAGAACCCTTGACCAGGCAGCTATATTTCTATGTGGCAATCTGCATTAGATGTCTCTGGTGGTTTCCTTTCTATTAAAATGTTAATACAAATATTTACAAACAATAAAATTTCCCTTTTTAGTTTACACTCAACATAGTTCCCGCTTTCAGCCAGTATGTCCCTTAACAATTTATACACTCAATAACACCATTGTGGATGTCACCGAAACACCCAGCCTCCCATGGCGCTGCAACCTTCCCAGGCGTCCCCCTGCTACTCCCAACTTGCTGCACCAGCCTGCTCATCATGAGAAGCACATGGCCTGTCTGAAAGATCCTGTTAAAGGCAATTTTTGTTAGAATTTCTAATTCTAGTTATTATATGCTTGCACTTGCCAGACAATCCCAGATGGTAACTAATTCTTCCACTAGCATTTCACTTTTTTTGCATCAAAGATCCTTTGTGCTTGTTCAGTGCCTTCTGGGAGTCCATTACCATTTTAGCCACTGCCACCTGTTCTGGAAGGTTATGCTGGGCATCCACCATCTTTTCTGTAAAAAATATTTGCTAAAGATGTAACTTAAGTGCTTTCCTGCCACACAAGATAAGTGGCCTATTACAAAATTACCATCTAAATTGTTAGATTGTTAGGAGGAGGAGTGGTCTAATAGTTAGGACAAGGTACTTCAGGCCGGAGGGCCGGGGGTTCAAGTCCCACCTGGGGACAGCAATCTCAGGCCGGAGGGACTGGGATTTCTAGTCCTATAGGCACGCCTTGTGGTCTTGGGCAAGCCACTTAACCCTCCATTCCAGTTCATACTGCTAGACCAGTCCAGACAAACGGGTTATGCACCCCTGCCAGCAGATCTTGGAGACAGAATTCTACCAGAGCTCTGATAGGCTGGAGCCTGGTGATATAATCCTACCCCTAGGGGTCTCCCTCAGTTTTTCTCTGTCTCCAGCAGATCTGGATGCTTTTTTTTTTGCTCCTTCAAAAAAATTTAAGATGCTTTATTTCTTTGTGATTTCTCTGGGAGAGATTATACCCTGTAGTTGCCAGTGTACTTATCTGGGCACCAGGATGAATTCCAGCTGAGCTCCTGTGTCCTGCGGGTCACAGTAGAGCTTGCTGATGTGCAGACTTCCCAGCACTAGTCAAGAAGACTATTTAGCTGGATGGTAAGCCTCCTAAAATCCAGTCCCTGGGGCTGATTTTAGTGGTGAGGCAGCTGGTAGTGCTCTCAGCAGCGGTCCGTGGATTCTCTGCACTTTCGGTACTGTGAGTACAAAACCTGTCTTTCTCCCACTGCTGTCTGCAACTCTGTGGTGACTGGATTTATTTTTCTTGATTTTTCAGCGATTTTAGGCATTTCTCTCATGCCTGCAACCCCCCCCCCCCCCCCCCACCTTGTCATTTGACTTTTTAAGTTAATTCCTTAGCTTTTGGGGGGTTTAATTCACTCTTTTTGAAGTTTATTTTTGCGGGCGGCCATTTTGAATAGCTAATGAGCCCTGGTTTTTGGCAGGAAGCCAGATTCCTTCTCTCTTTGCTGGCTTCTAGCACCAAAAAAAATAAAATTGCTGTTTAAATTTTTCCACAACACTGGCTAGCTGTGAGTTGTGTGGGGGTTCCTTTTTCTCTGCCTATGTATTAACATAATGAATAAAAAGTACGGAAGGCATGATTAGAGAACCGGATGCAATTCAGAGCCACAGTACAATGCTAAGACACTGACCACTGGTGCAGGGCTCATGGGTTCCATCCCCCACTGTGCCCAACAAAGAAGGCTGGCTGAGGCATTGCATAGTATGGGGAATATTGTTAAATGCCTGTTCCTCCGGGGCAGAGTTATTTTTTTTTTAGTTCTCCCTATGCCTTATTCAGGTCTATGCTGCATAAGCTGTCAGAAGACACACAGGGACCTCAGAAATCAACTGTGCTTCCCCCAGCATCTTGATTCCCCAGATAAACTTGGGATCTCCTGAGCCTGGCTTCAGTGGAGCTCTCCATTGGCTTTACGCTGCGCTGAGTCTTTGCCACGGACATCCCCGGGAAGTTCAGGTATCAATTCCTGAAAGGAAACTGTGAGTAGCCTGTTTTTTTGCTCACTTGCCTCAGCTACTGCTCCCGGACCGGCTGCCTCTGAGTTTTGAAGTTCCTACTTTAAAATTTTTAATCCACATACTGCAGCCGGGTTACTTTGTACGTCTTACTGGAATATTGTACCTGTCTTTTTCAATATACCATTTGATTGGAATTTTAAGTCAGTGTTTTGGATCCTGACTGTTTTGGGCTCTACCTAATTAAACATACTCACTGTCATCTTCCGTACGGCTGGGTTTGAGCTTCTACATCCCTCCCCAGAAACACCTTTCAGCCCCTACCATGGAGGTCTGAGTGGCTGCGGAGGAATCAAACTCTAATTTCCCTACTTTCAGTCACTGTAATGGCCTTACCCTGACTTTGAAAGTTTCTCTGTACCAGCACAGTGAATGACTGACAGTTCCCTTCTCAGCTCAGTGAATACCTGACAGTTTTTCTGTACCAGCGGCCATTTTGTTTTTCTCTTCAGTGTTTCTTTTTGGAGGGAACAGCTCTAGACAGCAGTTTCCACACATTTAAACATGCTGTGGAGGCACGGAGAGTTTCAAAATCCTTTTCTTTGAAGAGTCTTCGGTTTCCCTGAGCCTACCTTGATTTTTGTTTTAAATGCAAAAAAAAAAAAAAAAAGGGAAAAAAAGAGGAAAGGTGGTTTAAGTCTCTACAATGCTTGTTTCTCTGGCTGTATTATATGTAATAAGTAATCAGCCGAATGGGGAATTAAGAGATTGCTTGTGTTCCACCTGCACGCTGCATCCCGGAGACTCTTTCCCCATTCCCACTGCGCTGCTAGATGGGTTCATCAGCCCCTTATCTCCTCCCTCCTCAGAGCCCCTGCTGCAGGATCTTCCTGCAGGAAACGATTCAGTCAGCTCCCATGTCGCTTCCACAGCCGCTGGAGGCCACAGCAGCCTTGACTGACAGTGCCTTCCTCACACTCTTCCATCTGGCATGACGCCTGTGACTTTTGGAGTCTTTTGGAATATCTCCTACACCTGCCCAGTAGCAGGCAAGCATATAGCGTGGTCTCGCAAGTGGTCCCATAAGTCCTCAGACCTTAGAGCAGTACGTCCTCCTTGGAGCGTTGCATGTGCCTTGCGGGGTACTATGGATATTCAAGAAGACTTTAAATCTTCGGAGGTCAGCCCTGACTCGTTGGAGTACGGAGATGGGGAATATTCTCCGTCTGTTTTCTTCGCTGACGGTTCTCAGCCTTTTTCGGAAAGAGGAGTTGCCGGCTCTAATCACACAGGTGATGGAGTCGCTCCCCCTGGCCAACACACCTGATCCTCCGGATTCTCAAATCCGGTTGCAGCCGGATCCCATTTTCCAGGGCATTCGTACGGCACGCAGTATTGGTCAGTTATACCCTTGGTCTCCCTTTCACTTGGACCGTTGGCTGACATACCCGACAGTTGATGCATTCTGACCAGGGTCATCAGGCATACCACACTTCCGGTTGAGGGCGGAGTGGCGCTCCGCGACCAGCAAGACCTAAAGAGTTGGGAGGCTGCTGAAGACGGGTTTTCCTTCGCCCGCTATTTCCTTCTTGCAGGGGTGTGCAGAGGTCTAGCAGCTCGGGCCTCCCTTCGCTGGATTCAGCAGCTTCCAGGTGTTCCCGAGTTGGTTCATTTTGAATCCATCGCTGCATTCCGGGCAGAGGCATTCTGTGATCTCTTGCGGCTCAGTTCGCTTCCTAGCACCGGTGTCGGTAGCTCGGAGATGGCTCAGCCTGCGGCAATGGGCAGCAGATGTTGCTTCATTTCCAGGCTCCAGCGTTTAGATGTCATTCGTCCCGGTCCACCGTTGGAAGGAGGACTGGGCCGTTACTCTGTCTATTTTGGGATGCTTCAGGTCCTGGATTTTCTAGGGGCTGGGTGCGACACTCGTCGGGGGCGGGTGTTTCTACCTCAGGAACGTTTTCAGAAGATCTCTCTTCAGCACCACCGCTGCTTGGATCAAGCGGCACCTCGGCCTTGGGGGCTACCTTCAACTCTTGGGGTCCTTGGCAGCAACGATAGCCCTCGTTCCGTGGGCGGAAGCGCACATGCACTGCTTGCCGACGGCGCTTCTATCTCGTTGGTCGCCGGTGTCGGACAGTTATCTAATCCGGTTACCTTTGCTTCTGCCGGTGCACCGCAGCCTCCGCTGGTGGCTTCAGGCACACAATCTTCTACAGGGGGTCCCTCTGGAGTCTCTGCGCTGGATCTTGGTGACGCCAGTCGCCGACCTCTCCAGTTGGGGAGCGCCTTGCGGCTTGGCCTCGGCACAGGGGAGTTGGTCACCTCGCACAGCCCAAGGGTCTATCAATCGTCTCGAGACGCGGAAAGTGCGCTTCGCCCTTCTTCAGTTTCAGCCTCTTCTGCGGCGGCGTGCGGTTCGGTTCCTGTCCGACGCCACAACGGTTGCTTACCTAAGCCACCTAGGCGGCACGCAATGTCCGGATGTCTCACAGGAGAGGCGTTTGCTCCTCCCGTGGGCGGAGGAACATCTTCAGGCTATCGGCGCAGCACATCGCAGGCGTGAACAATGTGTAAGCCAATTTTCTCAGCCGGCACTCTCTGGAGCCCGGGGGCTGGGCTCTGCAGCCGGATGCGTTTCGGTCCATTGTTCACCTGTGGGCTCTGCCGACCATGGATCTAATGGCTACGGCGCAGACTGCCAAGGCTTCGCTGTACTTCGGCCATTGGAGGGACTAGGGAGCGCACGGCATAGATGCTCTCTCTCAACCGTGGCTGGCTCATCTTCTCCTGTGTGTTTTCCCTCCCTGATCCATGATATGCATAGTTCTCCAGCGGCTCCGAGACCGTCGCGGCCCTGTACTCCTGCTGGCTCCGAATTGGGCTCGCGGACCATGGTATGCGGATCACTTCCGTCTGTCTGGGGCGTGGCTGCTCCGCCTCGAGGCGTTTCTCGGCCTTCTGATTCACGGACCGGTGGAGATGGAAGACCCGGCTCCTTACTCGCTTTCAGCCTGGCTATTAACCGCCGCCGGTTTGCTCGCTACGGCTCTTCGCCTAGCGTGGTCATGGCACTTCTCACGGCGTGGCGGTCTTCCACGACGCTGACTTACGCTCGGGCTTGGCGTCTCTTGATGGTTAGTGTTCGCAAAATAACCTCACACCCTGGCGTTGCGGTATTCCGAACATCCTGTCCTTTTTACAGGCCGGAGTGGATAAGGGATTAGCATTCAATTCCTTGCGAGTACAAATGGTCGCTTTAACTTGTTTTCGGGGTCCTATACCGGGGCGATCGATAGCTTCGTATTCGGACGTGTCTCGGTTTCTCCGCGGAGTTGGGCCTTCCGGTCTCCTCTGCGTTCGCCTGTGCCAGCGTGGGTTCTCGTGCTTGTCCTCTGTGCCCTCGTTGCTCCTCCCTTTGAGCCTCTGAGGGCCTGTTCTCTTCTAGATTGGACTCTCAAGGCAGTCTTCTTGGTGGCCATAACTTTGGCACGCCGTGTTTCTGAGCTCCAGGCTCTCTGTGTCGAGATCCCTATCTCTCGTTTTCCTCCGAAGGCGTTTCTCTGAGAACTGTCCCTTCCTTTGTTGCCCAAAGTGCTGACGCCGTTCGCTGTTGACCAGCCTCTTTCCTTTCCGTCTTTTCCAAAGACGCAGTGTGACAGTGGTCGGTCTCCGTTGCGGGCGGTGGACCTTAATAAGGTTCTTTTTCTGTATCTGGGGGTCGCCAGACTCTTCCATATGACTGTTCCTTTTTTGTCTTGTTCGCGGGGATCCGCAGCCTCCGAATCTACCATTTCTAGATGGGTTACGGAGGCCATTGAGGCGGCGTACCTTCTTCAAGGAGAACAAGCTCCACCGGGACTCCGTGCTCACTCCTCTCGTGCGCAAGCAACTTTGTAGGCCGGGAGGTCTCATGTAGTTCCTCTCGATATTCGCCGGGCGGCAACTTGGTCGTCGCTGTCCACCTTTGTCGGTCATTATAGGTTGGACGTTCATGCCCGTCAGGAAGTCCGTTTTGGAGTTGCTGAGCTGTCGGCGGCCTTGCCCCCCCTTGAAAGCAGGTAGCTTGGGTACTGCCCGTTTGTCTGGACTGGTCTAGCAGTATGAACTGGAAGGAGAAATATCACTTACCATTAATTTCCTTTCCTGGAATACTGCTAGACTAGTCCAGGACCCGCCCTGCTGTTGGTTGGAGTGCCGCTGGTGCGGTGCAGCCGCAGACTGCCGTTCTTCTCTTTGCCGGTATGCCTCTCCCTGGGCAGTCCATGGGTTCGTAGGTGGATACTGTTTTCAGCTCTAGGGAGTTCTTCGGCTCCCTTGTATATAGTTCACTTGGGACCCTCTGGGGTGATGTTACAGTTCATGTTGCATTAGCTTGTGGACGTAACTGAGGGAGACCCCTAGGGGTAGGATTATATCACCAGGCTCCAGCCTATCAGAGCTCTGGTAGAATTCTCTGTCTCCAAGATCTGCTGGCAGGGGTGCATAACCCGTTTGTCTGGACTGGTCTAGCAGTATTCCAGGAAAGGAAATTAACGGTAAGTGAAATTTCTCCTTGCCCATGTTCCCTGTAAGTATTAGCATATGTGTCTCGTATCCCCTCGTGTTAAATGTATCCCCCAATTGACCACTTTGACCCGGTGAAAAGCAGGATATAAATACAGCTAAATAAATAAATAAGTGCTAGAAGAATTGCCAGTAGGAAGATAGTTGTTACTTTGAACAAATACAAAACATGGGTACTGTCTTTTAAACGCTGCAGCAGAGTTGGGCCTATGGCTTAAATGGCTTTTAAGAGGGATTTTAGGACAGGCCCTGCTTTGAACTGTTCAATATTGACTAAATGATGGCAAAGGCAAATGAACCACATAGGCTGAAGGAGACTTAGAGGAGGGAGGAAAGAGATATAACTACAGGTGTGAGAAATTAATGAGCCATGCTAAAGTTTTTTATTTTTCTCTATAGAGCCATTTTAAAACATGTTGCTTCTCTGCTGACAACAAGGGGTTTACAACCTCCAGCAGTATTTAACAAAGAACTTTGATTAATCCTTACTTCCTTATCGGTCATCCAGTTTAGTCCTCCACCTCTGGATTGTGCACCTCCTCCTTCAGCTTGGAGACTGGGCATGTCACAAAAACTTGACATCACGGGATGTAGTCTGCTGGCCTCTCCATCATCCCCAGTGTGTCCAGTCTCCATGCGGCAGGAGGATGTCGTGAGCCTAGGTGCTGCGCTCACTTGGGAACTGATAAGGAACAGTTAGAGTAGTGTTCAGCTAGTTTTGTTTTAATTTTGTCCTTAAATTTAAACTTTGTCTAATTTGGGGGGCTGTAGCTTTAAAAAAAAAAGAGAGAGAAAAAGAAGCATACTAAGGGAAGGAAGTGCTGTTGCTTGTGCCTGGTCCTTATTGCCCTGTCACTCTTTATGTTTGCTTGTCCCACTCACTACCGGCACTGATCTCTCCCCCCCTGACCAGTACGGGGGAGAGCTCAGCAGTAAAAGGCAGTTCAGACTTCAGCAGCACAGGGCTGCCGCAACTCTGTAGACTCGCTGATTTCTTCTGCCGGAATTTGGTCTGGCGGCTCTAAGCTCGCTTGTTCACTGAGCGGAACTGCGTGGGCTGCAGCCCCGCGAGAGCGGGAGCGCCGATTGCAGGGATCCGGCAGTGCTGATGGTGTGAGTACGGGCGGGGCAGCTGAGCTGAGAGCGGGGGGGTCATCTGCAGGCCCGCGAAGCCGGGATCAGCGATTTTGGTGCCTCTTTTCTGCCTTAGTCAGGCAGCGGCGGTCATTTTGTCAGCGTGTCTGTTGCATGCAGACAGCTGAATCCCACAGCACTCCCTTCTCCCTTTCTTGATACCGTTTTTTTCTTAAATTTAGTTTACTTTGACGTTTAAGTTGTTTTTTATTTTCCTCGACTTTAGTGGGCACTGTATTGCTCTGGGAGCTAGTGATCAGGCAGTTCAAATGGGTTGCTTGATTTTGGGGGCAGAACCACTTCTCTTCTAGTACAGTTTTGGATCCGGTTCCTTTTGGCAGTCTTAGCTGTTTAAAAAAAAAACAACAACAAAAAAAAAAAAAAAAAAGAAAAAGAGAAGCAGACTATACTGAAGGAATACTTTGAGGATAAAAAAAACAGAAAAAGAAAAAGGGGAAGGAAGGCCGGCAGAGTTGCCTTCTGTCAGAGCTGTAAGCAATGGCGTCGAGGCCTCAGTGTGTGGTTTGCAGTACCCGTAGAGGTGCTATCGCTGACTCTGGGATTTGCCGGGGCTGTATGCAAGTTTCTACCAGTGTGGAGCAGCAGATGGAAGGACAGGATCTGCAGGGTTCCTTGGCTGGATTGGTTGCAGAGGTATCGCTGACCACTTCGCCAGGAGTTGTGCTCGAGTCGCCAGCCAGTCCTTCAGGGACCCTCTCGGCTTCGGGACTGCAACCAGGAGATTTCTGCCCTGACTTTGTGTTGATTATGCATCAGGCATTTTGTTTAAGATGGCAAGGGAAAGTGCCGGAGTCTTTGTCACTCTCTGTGGCGCCGCCACAGCCAGGACCGACAGAGGCATGTACCAGTCCCCTGAGACCACCAAAGCGGGCTAGGATTCGGGAGCCTTCGATTCCTGAGTTGGAAGGGCAGGAGTCGGAGGACATCGAGGTTGAGCTGGAAGGAGAGGAAGACTTGGAAGAAGGAGAGATTCCTGAACCAGAGGACCAGGCGAAAATTATTCGGGTCTTCCGGAAGGATGAGTTGACAGCGCTTATCACGGAGTCCCTTCAGACTCTTAAACTCGCCACGGAGCAGCCTGTCGAAGACGACAGTGGGGAAGACCCAATTATTCAGGCAGTGAGACAAGCGCAGGTGGTGTTTCCCGTTCACAAGGTGGTAGACAGGATGATACAGGATGAGTGGGATCAGCTGGAAGCAGGACTAAGGGGAGTTCGGATTATGAATTGGCTGTATCCCTTAGCAGATAAGGACAAGGAGAGGTTTCGGTCCCCACGGATTGATGCTGCGGTGTCAGCGGTGACCAAGAAAACCACTATTCCGGTTGAAGGCAGTTCAGCCTTGAAGGATGCACAGGATAGAAAGTTAGATGGTTTGTTGAAACAATCCTTTGAAGCCAACGCGGTGTCATTACAAGCGTCCATTTGTGGGGCGTTGGTGGCAAGAGCTTGTCTTCGATGGTCGCAGCGTTTGCAGCAACCCGTTCAGCTGGAGCAGGAGGGTCTGAGAGACCTGGATCGCCTTGAGTCAGGGACGGCTTATTTGTCAGATGTGCATTATGATCTGATCAGGGCTCTGGCTAATAGTATGGCGTCGCTCGTTGCCACTCGCAGATCCTTGTGGTTACGGAATTGGGCGGCAGACGGTTCTTCTAAAGCACGGCTCGGTAAACTCCCCTTTAAAGGAAGGTTGTTGTTCGGGGAGGATCCCGATAAGTTGGTGAAAGAGTTAGGGGAGTCTAAAGGTGGTCGCCTGCCGGAGGAAGTCCGCGTCGTCATTTTGGAGTTCCTTTTGGGATTTTTGGAGATTTCTGACTTCTCGCTTGGGCGGATTCCAAAGAGGAAGATTTGCTCCTCAGGGCCAGGGGTTTCGGGGGTTTCGTGGAGCAGGTAGAGGTTTTGCGGCGGCGGCCTCAGCATCCAATTGAAAACCGCAATGAAGTGAGGGGGACCCCGGCAGGGGGTTGTTCGATAGGCAGGTGACTTCGGAACTTTCTTCCTGCCTGGGTCCAAATAATGTCCGATCAGTGGGTGTTAGAGATAATCCGGGAGGGCTATGCGCTAGTGTTCGCACAGCTAGTTCGGGATTCGTTTATGCAGTCACCCTGCAAAGGACAGCAGAAAACACAAGCAGTCCGCTGCACACTGAATCGACTGTTGCACTTAGGTGCGATCGTCCCTGTGCCCCAGGAAGATTGTGGCAGGGGTCGATACTCAATTTATTTTGTGGTGCCAAAGAAGGACGGATCTTTTCGTCCCATATTGGATTTAAAAGGGGTGAACCACTGTCTCCGGGTACCGCATTTTTGGATGGAAACGTTGCGGTCCGTCATTGTCGCGGTAAGCCAAAGAGAGTACTTGACATCCCTCGATCTCACGGAGGCCTATTTACACATACCGATCAGAGCGGCTCACCAAAGGTTCCTGCACTTCGCTCTTCCGTGGGGGCACTGTCAGTTCCAGGCATTGCCTTTCGGTCTGGCAACGGCGCCGCGGACGTTCACCAAGATCATGGTGGTGGTGGCGGCGGCGTTACGAAAGGAAGGAATCCTAGTTCATCCCTATCTCGATGATTGGTTAATTCAAGCAAAGTCCAAAGCTGAGAGTGAACAAGTTACGGACAAGGTGGTGAGATTCTTGGAGAACCTTGGCTGGGTAGTCAATACGAGCAAAAGTCATCTGATTCCGTCCCAGAGCCTCGAGTATCTCGGGGTGCAATTCGACACTCAGAGAGGAGCGGTATTGCTGCCCGATCATCGGGTGCAAGCCCTGCGACGAGTCATTTGCAAGTTCCGGACCACACCGGCTCCTTCGGCCTGGAATTATCTCCGGGTATTAGGTACAATGGCGGCGACCTTGGAAGCGGTACCGTGGGCCAGGGCGCATATGCGGCCGTTGCAGCTATTGTTACTTCACCATTGGTCCCATCAATTTGATCCGCTGAGCAGACGTCTGCCCTGTCCTCTCGGGGTCAGGTGAGCGTTGAGCTGGTGGCTAATTCCGGAATCCTTGACGGCCAGGATGCCCCTGGAGCAGCCGGAGTGGCTACCATTGTTGACAGATGCAAGCCTTGCGGGATGGGGAGCACATTGCGGGGAGCTCTTCACGCAGGGTCTGTGGTCAGCTGAGGAGAGCACGTGGTCAATCAACAGACTGGAACTCAGAGCAGTGGCATTGGCATTGAAATAATTCGAGGCGGCGGTGCGGGGTCGGGCTGTGAGAGTGCTGTTGGACAACTCTGCAACGGTGGCCTACATCAATCGGCAGGGTGGTACAAGAAGCATGGCCCTGGAAGAGGAGGCAGAGGCGCTTTTTGCTTGGGTCGAACCTCGGCTGCAAGTGATTTCGGTGGCACACATTGCCGGGAAAGACAATGTGATGGCGGGTTTTCTCAGCAGAGTTCAAGTGGATGCCGGAGAATGGGAATTGAATCCGGAAGTGTTTGCACAGGTAATGCTCAGGTGTGGGCCGCCAATCATGGATCTCATGGCGACCTTTCACTCAGCAAAGGCCAGTCATTTCTTCTTCAGGCGGTGAGAACGGATATCGGAGGGCATCGACGCTCTACTGCAACGCTGGCCGGTGTCGGGTCTCCTATATGTATTGCCACCGTGGGTACTCATAGGTCGGGTGGTACAGCATATCGAGGCTCACCCGGGGAGAGTGTTGCTGGTGGCTCCAGACTGGCCAAGACGTCCGTGGTATGCCGATCTCATTCATCTCCTCGATGGAGAGCTGTGGAGATTACCGGCGTCGGACAGTCTGTTATTTCAAGGGCCTCTGTGGATGCCCCACATGGATCATTTTTTGCTTACGGTTTGGCCATTGAAAGGGTGCATTTAAAGAAAAAAGGTTACTTGGGAGCAGTCATTGCAAGTTTACTTAAAGCATGGAAGTCATCTACGTCTCTGACATATGTTCGCATATGGCGCATATTTGAGGATTGGTGCTCGAGGAGACAAGTGCGTGCGGCAACCGCATCCGTGGCAGTGGTTTTAAGCTTCCTGCAGGACGATTTTGAAAAGGGCCTGGTGGCCAGTTCCTTGAGAGTACAGTTAGCTGCGCTGGCTTGCTATATAGGCAAGGTGCAAGGATTAGCGCTCGGGGCACATGCCGACGTGTTGCATTTCTAAAAGCAGTAACCCGGTTATGTCCCTCTCGTAGAATTGTGGTCCCTTCTTGGGATCTCAACTTGGTGTTAGGAGCTCTGGCTAGGGAGCCATTTCAGCCTTTACATCAGGCATCCGTAAAAGATTTCACATGAAAGACGGTGTTCCTGGTGGCCATTTCTTCAGCGAGGCGAATTTCTGAGTTACAGGCGTTGTCTTGTAGAGAGCCGTTTCTGTCCTTTTCTAGGGAAAAGGTGGTGCTTCGGCCGGTTCCCTCCTTTTTGTCCAAAGTAGTTTCTCCATTTCATTTAAATCAGACGGTTTCCCTTCCGGTGCTGGGTTTGTTGGAGGATAACGCAGTGGACCGGGGCTTACGCCGCTTGGACTTAAAGTGAGTGTTACGTCAGTATTTGAAGGTTTCTGAGAGTTTTCGCAAATCTGACCATCTGTTCGTGGTGTTCGGTGGATCCTGTAAAGGGGAGGCAGCGGCGAAAGCCTCCATTTCTCGATGGATCAGAGAGGCGATTGCTTCGGTATATCTGTTGTTGGGGCGACAGGTACCAATTGGATTGCAAGCCCATTCTACTAGAGCACAAGCGGCTTCATGGGCGGAGCACAGCTTAGTGTTGCCTGTGGAAATTTGTAGGGTGGCTACTTGGTCGTCTCTGCACACTTTCAGAAAGCACTACCGCCTGTAGTCTTGGCAGCAAAGGATGCTGTATTTGGGGCGGCGGTGTTGCAGGCCGGCTGGAAGGGTCTCTCCCATTAAGTACTGCTCTGTTACATCCCAGAGGTGGTGGACTAAACTGGAGGACCGATAAGGAAATGGACATTACACTTACCTGGTAATTGTTCTTCCTTGAGGGAAGACAGTTTAGTCCTTATTCCCACCTGGGATAGTATGCTAAGCAGTGGAGGTTCAGCTGGGAAAAAGGTAATATAACAGGTGGGTAGATGGCTTTTGGTGCTTCTTTGTTTCTTCTGGTTCTTGCTGGTCTACGTTTTCTGATGGAGGCGGAAGGAAAAGGCACAAGGGTATAAGCCTCACTTCCGTCCAAATTTTCTTATATAAAGTAGATGTTATGCATTCACGTAAAATGTTTGTATTAGCTACTTATTTGTTGCTCCTTTAAGTATGCTTTGTCAATAGTTCACTGGGGATGATGGGAGAGACCAGCAGACTACATCCCGTGATGTCACGTTTTTGTGACATGCCCAGTCTCCAAGCTGCAGGAGGAGATGCACAACCCAGAGGTGGAGGACTAAACTGTCGTCCCTCAAGGAAGAACAATTACCAGGTAAGTGTAATGTCCATTTATTTAGAAAAGTGAATATGGCATAGATGTAGTTTGCCTGCTTAATGAAGTGGGAACAAGGGTTGGAAGATTATATTTCTGTCTTAGCTGAGGGGAGAAATAAGTTCTACACGAGTGACCTGAGCTTTTAGGGGTGATCAGTGACCTGAGCATTTAGGGGTGGGCATACCCCAAAATCTGCCTTTGACAATGTGTATGATATTCAGGTGATTGACAGAGACTGAATTTAAATTTAGAAAATCTGTACTGCAAGTATGATCTATATATGCATGGATCTGAGGCCGACCTTGTCAGATGAATGTAATACATTTCTTTGGGTGACCCAAAAGCAAAATTGGAGAGAGTGCTAAATATGGTGTACTTGGATTTTAGCATAGATGACTAATAAATAGAGTAACCTTGATATGGGCACAAAGTGACAGAGTTAGGAGCTGGTTGAGTGAGAGGGGACAACGGTAAACAAGGTTCACTTTAAGGAAAGAGGACTTCCCAGTAGGGATATGAATTCATTTGAAACAACATGGGAAATATCAACGTTTCATATTGTTTTTAATCTGAAAAGGACACTGAAAAATCCCAAACTTGTTTTCCCCTCCAATTTCCTGAGAGGTTGGCCTCAAACTAGTAACCTTGGGATTGGAAGGTAGGCATTTTACAGAACAGCTATCTGTCTCTATAGGGGCTGGTTCTAACCAATTTGTTCTTAACTTTGCTGATTTTCCTTTCTGTTTCCTGATTGGCTCAAAGTTTGTCTGCTATGGAGCTGTAGGGAAAATGTTTACTAGATTTTTTGCCTTGTGAATCTATTGATTCTTGCTGTACAGATTTGCTACGAAGACTTTTCTTTTACCATTATTTTACCAGAAGTTCTGTAAAATGATGTCTTGGTATGCTTAATTCTGTTTTCCAAGCTTAATTCAGATCCTGGTTGATTTTCATGAATTGGATAACCAGCATCTAGATTAGGCTTTTAAATGTTTCTGATAGGGTACGTAGTCAAATTTTCACAGAGTTTCTGGCACAAGAACATGGCAAAAGAAAAATCTTTGGAGTAAATGTCTACAGCAGGAATCAATAAATTTACAAGGCAAAATATCCAATGAGCATTTTTCATAGAACAGAGAAACTTTGGGCTAATCAGGAAACAAGAAGGAAGATCATCAGTAATACATGAGTGAAGATCAGCAGTAATATGATGACTCTTCCTTCAAGTCACCTGCCTTCTAACCCTAAGGCCACTGGTTTGAAACCAGCTTTGAGGAAAAAAATCAGTTGGGTTTTTCATTTGCCTGAAACCTCTAATAACATTTCAGCTATGTTCTTCATGTGGGCAGCAGCCACAACTACCTCTTTAATAAACACAATTGCCCTTAAATGAAAATTTATAAAATGAAACAAAACTGAAAATGACACAGAAAATGAAACTAAATGAAATATTTTTGCCTGCCCATTCCTAGTTGCCAGTGATGTGTTGCAAGAATCAGTCCTTGGTCTTGTTCTTTTCAATATTTTTGTATGTGACATTGCAGAGAGGCTGTTGGGAAAGGTTTCCTTTTTGCAGATGATATCAAAATCTGCTGCAAGGTGGACAGGATACACACTGGAAGGTGTCAAAAATGTGTACAGGGAGCTAGCAAAGCTTGAGGAATGATCTAGAGAGCTTGGCAGCTAAGATCTAATACTAAAACATGCAGGGTCATCATTTGGTTGGACTGAACTTAAGATGTCAGGATAGAGGAAAAGACAGATGACAACATATGTTGGTCACTGTGCCAGAAAGGCTCTTAAGATGATCTCATCCAAAAGCAGCCTACATAAGTGAAACAGTGACCATTGTCCGTGTGAGTTGTGATTACAGACAGTTAAGTATATTTTGACATTTTTTATGATGCTAATGCACTTTTTGTCTCTCTTATTTTCTCTAGTAGTTTAATATATAAAAAAGTGGAGATATAATGACCTGGGATGTTAAAGTAGTTCACCTAAAGTAAGTACAAATGCACTATTGAGATGCAGGAGCTGTGTCTCTTTCTCTACCGTTAAAGATACATGAGCATTCAGTAGATTGTTAATTGTCATTGAACAATTCTATTTGGAAGTGGATTTTTTGTAATACTTATTTTTCTACCTCTTTTCCTCAGAATGATTGTATTTTATATTCCTTTTACCAATTGATTTTTGTGACAAGGTGTATGTCCCATCACTGCCGGAGTCCCTGCTCTAGGGGTATGCCTCTAGAGCAGCGGACAAGGACACCAGGGGCAGAGGAAGGACCCGAACCCCTTCTCCCTCCCCGGCCAGGAGACATAGGGTCCAACTCCCTGATGACAACTGGGATGAGAGGGAGATGGAAAGGGAAGTAAGGGACTTGGCCCAGACCCCCATGGAGAAGACCCCCTTAGGGAGAATTGAGGGGACCCCCAGCAGGGAGGATAAGATGGAGCTAGGAAATGAGCAACAGCTTGTCCCTGAAGAGACATCCATGGACATTCAGCCGGTGGATAACACACTAGACCTGGGGTGATAGCAGCAGCAAGCGGCTACGTGGGAGGTGGCAGGGCATCCAGGTAATTCCACACTTGGGGCACACCCCGGCTGAATCCGAGACTTACAAGGGGGGGGGGGAATATATTGTGATATTGGACATGTATGTTTGAATAAACTGAAGGACATTGGGAAGACGTCATTTGCATTTCTGACTTAATTTGCAAAGTATTCACATTTGTGTTGATACAAAAGACATTAGTGAGGGCTACTTTGGACCCAGGAAGGGAACAGTTGCCCAGAAGGGGGGGGGGACAGACCCCAGCGTGGGAAGTGATCCCACCAAATGTGGACTTTGGATCACTCACCCTAGCGTACAGGGAAACCCCAGAGATAGACCTCCCTGCTAGGGGGAGGCCATAAAGGGTGGTTCCTGGACTCTTCTCAGAGAGTGGACTAAACCAGGAGGATAACAGACACCTGCCTGCTGGATCTGGAGAAGGACAATACCAGACTGGACCCGAAGCGGAATAACAATAAAGAAGACAACTTTTCACTTGCAAAATAAATACCATTATAATTTTGGCTAAATAAATAGCTGTTTCTGACTCTCTCTATGCCATTGTCTTGAGATGTTGGCAGGTAATTATCAAAGGGAACATGAAATCACACCAGATCATGAGTTGAACTCTAAGTACATTACATATGCATGATATTAATTTGCAAATAATAGATCTTTGATACATGTAGATTTAGCTTATTGATGTCACTAAGTTCATAGAAATTAGGGAGTCCTTTTGTATAAGGTGGCCAAGTCAATGGAGTTTTTTAGTGCTTATCATGCAGAGGACCACTAGCCGCAGTACCAGACTAAAAACATACTAACATAGGAATATTTCAACTGGCTCCCCAGTATGGATAGCCAGGGGAGGAGCTAGAAGGGTATTAGAAAAAATAAAAGAGCTGCTTTAGGAGGTTCTCATTGGACTGGGACTGTGTCTGCAACACTCCTTAAAAACATCTACCTCTTATCACGGAACAGACTACAGCTGCTCCTCCCTTTGCACTGGAGATTAAATTGCTCTGTGCACCATGGTATACGGCCACGGGCTGCCCCTTAGGAGCCCCTTTGGAGCATTTGGGAGCCTCTGTGGTGGTGTTGCTGCTCTACGAGGGACATGGGCAAAGGTAAGGCAAGATGCAAGGGCCTTGTGGTGTTGAAAGGGGTTGTTGGCCCTATGGACCATCATGTAGTGAATCTTGCCTCACCTGAGTCAACTGGTATCCCTACAGTGGATGGCGCTTCATCTTCGGAATTCTCTTTAGGTTTGGGGGTACATACCCCTCCCCCTCAACCAGGTACTGATATAGCCATTTTTCCCCAAGGAGGACTGCCGGTTTTGAATGGTTCTCCTGCTCCATTGGCTTCAACTCCTCTTCCAGGGGAGGTGAGCCCTGTGTTTAGCCTGTCTTGTGCAGTTCAAACATACCCAGTTCCTACCTCGCTGCCTTCGGCTGGGTCGGTTCTAGGTGTTTCAGGCCCTCCCACAGGTGAGGTTTCACTGAATGATACTGTTGGCTATTCATCGAGTTGAAGGTGTTCTTTCAGGTACTTTCTCACAGCTGCGTGCCTTTATGGAGGGCACTTCTTTAGTCCTTCAAAGTCACGGAGAGACCTTCTCACCTGTTTGTGAGAGGATCCGTAAGACTGAGATTACGGGGAATGGGGTTCAGACTGCGGGCAAAGCTTTTGTTAAAGATAGTGTGACAGAGACGCCCGTCTTGAACCCATGAGAATAGAAAAGGACATGGAATTGGACTTAGGGGAGAGCCCAGTTGTGTATTTCAAGGGTAACCTGAATCCTGCGTACACCGATACCCACGAAATCCCTGCCTGGCCTGGATCTCAGGCCCCGCAAAGGGAGAGAAAGAAGAGAGAGAGAAAGCCCAGGGTGCCACACCCAGACTCCTATGAGGTCCCTGCAGGCATGAGAAGAGATTGTCACCTGGGAAGGGCTGGAAGGGAGGAGGAGGGGCTGGAACCCTGGAAGTGGAAATATAAACCCCTGCTAAGGCAAAGAGAGAGGAGGCTGGAGGAACAAGGGGCTCAGGAGAGTCAAGAGAAGCAGGAGATGCAGCAGAGCCATAGAGGAGAGTCCTGGGAGGAGCTGAACCACAGGGAACACAGCCGAGGAGACGGGCCACAGGCTGAAGGTACTGACCGGCTGTCTCAGGTAGAGCTGGGAACAGGAGTGACTCTAGGACCCAAGGGGAGTTGTTTACTAAGCACTGCTTTGAGAACTCAGAACGAGACACTGCTCCAACAATTGAAGATATGCAAGTCGATACTGCTGAGGAGGACTTGAGGGCTATGGATATTCCTATGGACTGTACTTTATGCCAAGCCAAGTGCGTTGAACCATTAGGCTGAGGGCTAACACTTTCTGAGAAGGTCTCCTAAAGCTGGAAATAACAAGACCCAGAGAACAGACAGGAGGCCGGGGATACTTTTGCTAGCACCCGGAGGTTTGTGACGCAGCCAGGAAAACTTGCAGGGAAGCTAAAAAGCATGGTGAATATTTGCTGCCCGTGTCTCCCATATTTTGTTTTAAACTTAATCCGGGAAGGGAGTTAAGAAGAAGCTTTTGTTCTAGTAGGACTAAGTTTTATTGTTGCCATTAATTGTTTTACAAGGCAAGGCTAAAAAGAGGCATTTTTACCCTTGCTAAAGAAGTGCTGTTTTTCAGGGCTGAGAAACGTTTGAAGCAGCTGTCTGTGTTTGAAGCTTGTGAAACAGTTATGCTGTTCTAGTGCTGTATTACCAATAATCCTGCATAAGAAGGAGTCCTGTCTACAGGGTACTTGAACTTTTGCGTAAGAAATAAAATTCTGTCACTTTGCCTTACCTCCGGACCATGACTACAACTTCTTCTTGAAGCCATTTTTTAAGGCAAACTACATATCCCAAGATACTCCTGGGGAAAGTTAGTTTGCCCAAGCCAATCGAGAGAAGTTCCTCCGATACCACGCCCCTCTAGGCTAGAGGCGGGTGGTGAGGGCGTGACAATAGTTTGTTTCTCCATTCCAAGTTACAATTACTGGAAAATGTAGCCCGGGCCAGGACCATAGGTTTTTTTAATTTTCCTAAAGTTTGTCTCATTTCCCCTTTGGAGATGTTTAAAAAAATATGTTAAAGAGATACTGCATTATACTTCTTTTGATGAATCTTCCATTTCTGCTATTTATTATTTACCTCAGAGTACATTGGCTAAGGCACCAGAGGGTGAAACAGACCAGTTAATTGATCTTGATAAATTAGATCTAACGACCTTCTTGGAGACTTCGCTAGATAAGGTCTCCCAGAGGGGCATCTTTGTTGTTTTTTTCTCAGAAACAGTGAAGGGGGCGATTTTGTGTCTCTAATTTATTAAGAAGGATGCATTGTTTTGTGGTCAACCTTTATCAGTATTTCCTGATGTTGTTAAAACCACCCAATCACGCCATAAGACTTTTCTTCAAATTAGACCTAGGGTTCTGGATGCTCGTGCTACATTTTATTTGAAATAACCCTGCAAGTGTCTTGTCACTTACAAGGGTAATAAATTCATTTTTATAAATCCATTTTAGTTGGAACGGTTTTTGCATAATAAGATCATATGACATATATATAACTCTTGTTTCCTGATTGGTTGTATAAATAGTGGTCTGCTATGTAATTAGTGGGTGGTTGGTCTGATGTTTTCCAGGACCAAGCAGGAAGTCAGTCCTCACATATGGGTGACATTGGCGCCGACGGAGCCCCTGTGCGGAGCTTTTCCTCAGCTTTCAAAGAAAGCCTTTGGGAATGCAGCGCGCAAGCGTGGTCCCCTTACCACCCAAGGGTGCCATCTTGCTCAGTCTTTCTTTTTCTGCAGAGCCCAATGGACGTAGTTCGTGTCACCCAGGAAAAAGTTGATTTTTTTCTGCGATTTTTCGCGTTTCTTTATCCGCTTTGACGCCGGTTCCTCTCCCAGCTCGGCTCAGTACACCGGTATCGAGCCCGGAGTTTCTTTTTAGGTTTTTGTCCTTTGTGACTAGCGTTCGCGCTGTTTTCTTTATTTTCACTGGCAGCCCTATCTTTTGACTTTGCAGGGGCCCTTTTTCACCGATGGCTGTCAGTGGGTTCAAAAAGCATGATCGATGCAAGAAACCTATGTCTCTCACCAACACACACGACTGCTGCCTCCGATGCCTCGGGCCCAACCATGACCCGTTGGTCTGTGGCCCGTGCAGCAAGATGTCGTCGAAGGCACTTCGGAGCCGTCAGCATCAACGTGAAAGAACTTTTTCGGAGTCCGCAGCTGGCCAGGCCTGGACTTCATCAGAGGCCTCGACATCTCAGGAGTCTGACCCTGAGTGCCGTCGTGGGTCCTCTGAAAGGGGGTCTCCCACCCGGGAGCACAGAAAGAAGAAGAGGCTCGTGAGGGCAGCATCAGTGGAGGAACCTGGGTACTCCAGGGCCAGGTCGCGGAGCCCTGACCGCCATCCCGGGCTCTCGGAGTTGGAGAGGCCATCCAGACTGCCTCGCATGGAGCCGGAGTCACCGAGTCAGGTAACACATGTTGTCCTTGTGGACTCTCTTCTGGGAGAACTGATGTCAGGCCTGACGCTGTTGGGGCCAGAGTCGGGGGCTGCAGAGTCTCCTGAGCTTGGACTCAGATTGACGGCCCTGGAGAGAAGCCTGGCTGCCTTCACGGAGCAGCAGTGGGTACTGATCGCTGGTCTGACCGGTGCATCTGCCCTGACCACCGGGACCTCGACGTCTAAGTCGACCCTGGAGGCCGAGCCGATTCCCGAGTCAATCAAGTCTCGAGTTGATCCTCGGCCAAGGTCTCCCTCGACCTCCCGTTCGGGGCTGAGGTCGTCGGCGCCGGTGCCCTCAGTGTCGGGGCAGGTGGCATCGAGGCCCACATGGCCGGAGCCATCTGACTCCTCCTCGGAGGAGTCGGCATGGGAAACGGAGGACGAGGAGTCTCCTGACACCTTCCGTACCCAGTGCGTCCCTTCGGACTCGCCGAGCCTCGGAGAAGGTCCCCCCGCCCGGAGAATACTCAGTTCTCGGATTTCGTCAGGGACATGGCCAAGGCTTTGGCATTCCAGGCAGACGCCGAGGAGGAGCCTTGAGCCGAAGAGCTCGAAGCCCTCCAGTATGACTTTCCTCCGAAGGAAGCCTTTACTGTACCGGTTCCTCCGATGCTGGAACGGCTGCTTTTCCATATATGGGAAGCACCGGCCTCGGTTCTGGTTCTTAGCAAGCGGGTCGATTCTATCTATCGAGTCCGTAAGAGCCCTGGGTTCCAGAAGGTGCAGCCACCGCACAACTCCATGGTTGTGGAATCGGCCATGCACAGGCTGAAAAGCCAAAAGATGCACTCCTTGGTGCCTCCCAGCCGGGAGGCACGGAACCTGGATGCCCTCAGTAGAAAGTGCTTCCAGGGCTCAATGCTGTCTTGCCATGTCCAGACTTACCAGCTGTACATGGGCATGTACTTACGGGACCTGGCAAAGGAGATTGCCGGGTTTTCGGCTGGCCTCTCCGAGGAACCCTTGCAGAGATTCAAGGCCTTGTCCACAGGGATCCGAGAGTGCTCAAAGTTTATATCTCGAGCAGCCTATGACAGCTTTGAGGCTTCAGCCTGGGTAGCCGCAGCCGGCATCGGTGCACGCCATCAGGCCTGGCTACAGTCGTCGGACCTGGCGTCATGGATACAGGATAAGTTGGTCGATGTCCCGTGCCGAGGTGAGAACCTTTTCGGCAAACCCATGACTGAGAAGGCTGCAGAAATCGAGACCGAGACTCTCATCAGGACAAGACTGTCCAGAAAGACTTCTGCCCCTTCTCACAAGAAGAAGGGCTCGGGGAAGAAGCCCTTTTCCCCGAGGAAGGGTGCTGCCTACAAAACCTACCCTCAATATCAGGCCTCTCCAGCTCCCCAACAGGACCAGCAGGCCAAGGAGCAGGGGCATGGGCCCCATAGGCAGAAAACCCCCAAGCCTCCTGATCCGGCTCCTGCACAGCAGGGAGGGGTTTTTTGACTCCCAAGGCATAGCCTCTCCTCTGCCGGTGACCCCACTCAGCACAGGAAGTCAGCTGACCCTGTACGCCTACAGGTGGCCAGCCATCACAGAGGATACCTGGGTACTGAGCATAGTCCAGAAGGACTATATGCTCCATTTCCACCAGCTACCCCCTCCTACTATCCAGGGGAGCCTCCAAGACTCCCTCTGCACAGGAACCTCCTCCTTCAGGAGTTGGCAAGTCTTCTAAAGGAACAGGCGGTGGAACCGGTGCCACACCACCTGAAAGGGCAAGGCTTCTACTCATTTTACTTCCTTGTACCAAAGAGAACAGGAGGCCTCAGACCTATCTTAGACTTGCAAAATCTAAACAGGTTTCTGGAGAGGGAAAAGTTCAAGATACTGGGATACTGCTGCCCTACCTCCAGCAGGGAGACTGGCTATGCTCCTTAGATCTTAAGGATGCTTATACTCACATCCTCATCCTTCCAGATCACAGATAATATCTCAGATTTGTGGTGGGAGGAAACCATTTTCAGTATAGAGTACTTCCCTTTGGCCTAACCTCTGCCCCCAGGGCTTTTACAAAATGCTTGGCAGTTGTGGTGGCTTTTCTCAGGAAACAAGGGATCTATGTCTTCCCTTACCTGGATGACTGGTAATCAGGGGCCAGTCACTCCAGGAAGCCCGACAGGCCACTCTTCGCACTGTCTCTCTTCTTCAGAATCTGGGCTTTGTCATAAACTACGCAAAGTCCACTTTACTCCCCACTCAGAACCTAGAGTTCATAGGAGCCAGGTTGGATACCCTTCAGGCAAGAGCTTACTTGCCCGAGGACAGGACCCACAGGCTGCTGGATTTGGTCACCCAGATCCAACAGACATCTCATGTTTCCGCAAGGCACTTCCTGCGTCTCCTGGGCCACATGGCATCCACAGTGCATGTGACCCCACATGCCCGTCTTCATATGCAAACTGCTCAATGGTGCCTCAGAGATCAGTGGACACAAGCCACAGGCGACCTCCAAGACAGAGTAAAGGTGTCCAGACAACTTCTGAACTCCTTGCAATGGTGACTACACCCACCAAACCTTCTTGTGGGTGTACCTTTTCAATCTCCAGCACACACAAGGGTGCTGATGACAGATGCGTCCTTGAGGGGCTGGGGTGCACATTGCCAGGGCTTATGCACTCAAGGCCTGTGGTCACCACAGGAGGCCACTCAGCAAATCAACCTTTTGGAGCTGCAAGCAATCCGCTTAGCTCTGCGAACTTTCTGTCATGTGTCACGCCGCCACCGCTCGCCTCAAGCTAAGAGGGGCGTGGTTATTTTATAGGAACTTTTTGCTGTCTGCTTTTTTAGCCCTTTTCAACTATTTCCCCGTAGTGCCTTCTGGGAAAGGTAGTCTTTGCTTGGCTGTATGTGTTGTGATAAGGAAGCTTATCATAGTTCAGGAAGAAATAATACAAGAGGTGAATTAGCTCTGAATAAGCAACCTGTGCTGGCTGGTAAAAGCACTAAAACAGAGTGTTTACCTAAAAGACTACCAGACCCAGAATGCACTGGTTTACAGAAAGCCTCTAGGAGAGCTGAAGTAGGGAAACGTGTGCCTAATCAGAGAAGCAATGATGTAATCCCTAATCACACATCTCCTAGGGCAGGGCTTAATTCAGAACACCTGCAGTGTGCTAGGGTGGAGCGGCCATCTAGGCACTTTAAAGCTAGAAGAAATTCATCAGACAGACAGCATGGACAGCAACGGGAGCTGGAGAAGGAGAGACTGATCGTGAACAGAAGGAAGAACAGCAAGACATCCAGAAGGTCTAAGAAAGGAGCCCAAGGCAGTACGTATGCTGGGAGAGATTCCTGGGGCAAGCATTCTTCATTGGACTGGAAGAAGCCAGAGGCTTGGAGATATACAGCCAGGAACCCTCGGACAGCACCTGTAAGGGAGACGGCTGCATCTACAGAAAGAAGGAGCTCTAATACCTATTTAAGGAGGTATGGGAAAAGAGACCTGAAGTCCAGGGATTCTGACTGGAGAGCTGGGCACAGAGGTTTTGCTGCCTACTGGCCAAAATACCCAGAGAGGAAACCTAATGACAACGTGATCTCGGGTATGAACTCTGATCTGTTCCCTAGCTTTGCACAAGGAAGACAGCAGGGAAACAGTTTCTATCCTGGTAGAGATCAGTTAGAGAATTCCTCTGAACCAGTGTATGAAAGTGATCCTATGATATTTCAAGAGCAAGGGGAAATATCAGATGAGGAAGTTGAATGCATGGATTGTTCTCTTTCTAAGCTGCTGTTCTAAAGTAATCCTCAGATAAGGATCAAACACCAAAAGGAACTGTACTGATTTTTAGCTTCCCAGAAAAGTTTCTTTGAGAGAAAGCTTTGGGGAAAGTTGGAGCCACGTGAAGAGTGGGCCAGCAATGGTTTGCAGCTGGTTAAGCACTTGTGATTAGAGCAAGGCACAAGTGCACGTGGGACTTTGGAAAAAGCTGCTTCTCTGTGTGGAAGGAAGAAAGCTGTTTTTTTTTTTTATAAAGAGAATTTTCCTTTTGGATTTGTTTTTCATTTCAGCACTGCTAAGAAAGTTTATTAGCAGGGGCTAGAAGAAAGACCTTTTCTGTTCCATCAAGGTCTTTACTAAGTTGTTGCATAAGTAATTCAGTTGCCTTATTTGTTTTGTTTCCTGAATAAAACTCCTGAAGAAATTATCCTGTTGATGTTACCAAGCATATCTGTGCGAGGGAATAACACTCCATAAATAAAATCTATTTTCTGCTTTACACTCGAGCAACTACAATTCTTTATTCTTGTTAAACGGCTAGTTTTTGTGTGAATGAACTACAAGACCCACAATCCTTTGCAAGTCAAGTAAATTCATAGCCTTGCCAAGATTGTGGAACTTTCAAAACAAGCACCCCCGTTTACAGTGTGCATCAGACAAAAAAGCTGTAGTTATTTTATTTATTTATTTATTTAACAATTCTTATATACCGCACTATTTGTTATCAGTGCGGTTTACAATTAACAAAGAATACTCAGATCAGAGAAGACTGATAGAGTTTACATTATAACAGGGAATAGAACTTGGAGAACATGGGTAACCATGGGTGGAGTGGAGGAGTGGCCTAGTGGTTGGGGCAAGGTACTTCAGGCCGGAAGGTCGGGGGTTCAAATCCCACTAGAGGACAGCAACCTTGGGCCGGAAGGACTGGGGTTTCTATTCCCACAGGTGCTCCTTGTGGTCTTGGGCAAGCCACTTAACCCTCCATAGCCCATGTTCCCTGTAAAATAGTTATCTCCAAGTTATAACACCCTGTTCAATGTAACTTCAGTTTGTTCAATGTAAACCGCACTGATGCAGAATAGCGCGGTATATAAGAGAATGTAAATAAATAAATAAATAAAACTATTTACATATTGACATATTTCAGGATGGCGGCAGAATACATGAAACTATATACATAAAGATATGGCCTAATAGATGATACTTTATCTGAAAGTACGTAAGAAGGTTCAGGCTGGTGAGAGTGCTTGGGGCTTGAGCGTTATGTTGTGTAGGGGGCTCTCGTAGGGGATGAGGATGCTTTCTTGGAGTCGGGGAAGCAGCTTGAGAGAAATGGAGCAAAAAAGTTAGGCTCCAAGGGTTAAGGCAAATGACAGAATTTATTTTACACAATGGTTCGATCTCACCACGTACAGGATATGGGTTCAGGTCTCTGTGAAACAGAGTATTCTCCCAAAAACAAACATAAACTAAAAATGTCTGTTTAAAGGTTTTCCATATTGCAGGATACACAGTCTTTTAACAGAATGGATAATTCACTTCCTTTGTAGCCTTGCTGGCCAAAAGCACAAACAAAAATCACATTCACTGTCCGTGATAGTATAGCTTCTCTTCAGCTGCATAAACCTTCAAGCAACAAATACAATTCAGGGCACAAGAAAGCTCTGTTACAAAAGCTACTTTCTTACCCCAGCGTCCTTGTTCCTGCAGCAGGTGCTTAACAAGCTTTTCACAGCTTTCAGGGTTACTCCTTAGTCCTTGTGACCTTTCCCTTTACCAACATGAGGGAATCAGGGCCACCGACTTGTGGACTATGGGTTCCCTTCCCTGGTAAACTCTCTCTCAGGATTGACTTGTTTTCTCCCTGTTCCTCAGGTTTAAAGCCTTGCACACAGAACAGTCCATAGGAATCTTTTCCCCATTTAGCTTTACCTCAGGCTCTCCCAGCTCACAGTCCTCAGCCACCAGCCTCCCGGGGGAATCCTGGAGTCTCTCCTGTTCCTGGCTTCAAACCCTCTGGCAGATGTGCTATCTTCCACTTAGTACTCTCCTCTCTTGGAAGCCCAAGGGCTCTGCTCTGCTCCGCACCGGTCAAGCTTTGCCAGCTTGCAGCTGTGCCTCAGCTCGTGGCAGTTTGGCTTCCTGTTTCTCCTTCTCCCCTGCTGCTCCTCTTGCTGCTACCTCCATCCTTGCTGCTTCTCCTCACGATGACGACACTGCTCTCACACTCTGGCTTCAGTTTATACTTCCAGGGCTCTCTCTTCCACCCCTCACCAGCCAGGTGATGGCAATCAGCCTGACTGCATGCACCTGAATACTTGGAGCACTCCCTGCCTAAGGGGTTCTGGGCTCTGTATCCTCTCCCCTTCCTTCCACTAGGGGGAGCATGGAATGTGGGCCATGTGGAAGTTTTCTGATTCCTAGCTGTGTTTGTGTCTTTCCTACCCTGCCTCGGTAAAAGGGGGCCCTTTTACTAGGGTGAATTCCCTGTCTCTTTGTCCTCCCTCATACTTTGGATAGGCCTCCTTGCCACACATGCCCTCTCACAACAGTCTATCCTAGTTCAGACGGACAATCAAGTGGCAATGTTCTACGTGAACAAACAAGGGGGCACAGGATCCAGGCTCCTATGTCAGGAGGCACTAGACCTCTGCTTCTTTGTGGTCAAGCAGGGTATGTTTCTCAAAGCAGTTTACCTGGTCAGGAGAATTTCCTAGCAGACAAGCTAAGCAGGATTCTCCAGCCTCACGAATGGCAGTTGAATCCACTGGTGGTCTAGTAGATCTTCCTTCGCTGGGGGCTTCTGTCCATCGATTTCTTTGCAAGCCCACAAAACCGTCAGCTACCCAGGTTTTGCTCCAGACAGCCGCATCCCCTGAGGGTGGTGGCAGACGCTTTTCTGATCTCTTGGTTCATGGGCCTCCTGTATGCATTTCCTCCCATGCCTCTGGCCCAAACTCTGTTCAAGGTCCTTCGGGAGAAAGCCTCGATCATTCTGGTAGCCCCCAGATGGCCGAGGCAGCCTTGGTTTCCACTTCTCCTGCAATTGGCGGTGGAAGCTCCTTTTCCTCTGGAGATGCAACCTGATCTCCTGTCTCAGGAATAGGGTACCCTTCTGCACTCCAACCTCAGGTCCCTCAATCTGATGGCCTGGCTGCTGAAAGGGTAGTGCTAGCTCCCTTACTTCTGCCTAAGGAAGTTGAAGAGGTGATATTGGCCTCTAGGACGCAGTCCACACGGATGTCCTATGCCCTCAAGTGGCGTAGGTTTACAGTGTGGTGTGCTCAGCACAATGAAGATCCTTTCTCTTGCCTTGTGCCAGTAGTACTGCAGTATTTACTTGACCTTCCAGACCTAGGCCTTAAGTCTAACTGTTCGGGTCCACCTCAGTGCTTTGTCAGCGCACCACTCACCGGTGGAAGGACAGCCTCTGTCGATTCACCCTTTAGTGTCCAAATTTCTCAGAGGTCTGCTTCTACTCAAGCCTCCGGTTCGTCCACCGGCGACTGAGTGGGATTTGAACGTGGTCTTGCAGCAACTTACTTGCCCACCGTTTGAGCCGATTGCTACTTGCCATTTGTGCTTCCTCTCTTGGAAAGTGCTCTTCCTGGTGGCTCTTACATCGGCCAGACGTGTGAGTGAGCTACAAGCTCTGGTTTCTGATAGACCGTACATGCGGTTCT
The DNA here is from genome assembly GCA_033557465.1 of Ichthyophis bannanicus. Lineage (NCBI taxonomy): Eukaryota > Metazoa > Chordata > Amphibia > Gymnophiona > Ichthyophiidae > Ichthyophis > Ichthyophis bannanicus. The sequence goes on along the minus strand of CM066032.1, from coordinate 515,430,462 downwards.
ATTGGAACAGGTTGATCCTACGGACCCATCCCAAATTCCTCCCTAAGGTGGTCTCCTCTTTCCACCTCAACCAGGAGGTGGTTCTTCCGACCTTCTTTCCCAGGCCGCATGCCAGCCGGGCTGAAACAGTCTTACATACCCTGGACTGTAAGAGGGTGTTGTCCTTTTACATAGAACGTACGTGGGAGCATTGAAGGGCTGCTCAGCTCTTCGTCTCGTTTGACCCTAATAGGATGGGGTTACCTGTCTCCAAGCGCACATTGTCCACTTGGGTAGCAGATTGCATTGCCTGGGCGTACAGGGCAGCCGACCTCCCCTTGCAGGGTCAGGTCACAGCCCACCGTGTCAGGGCGAAAGCCGCGTCAGTAGCTCATCTCCGTTCTGTTCCGTTGGCAGACATCGGCCGGGCCGCTACTTGGTCTTCAAGCCAGACTTTTGCAGCCCATTACTGCCTGGAGAGAGAGTCCCGGTGGGACAGTGTTTTCGGCCAGGCGGTACTCCGTAATCTATTTGAGGTTTAGACAACTCCTACCCTCTGGCCCTTGGTGTTGGGCTACCGGACGGGATGCGTTCTCAGAGAAAATTCTTATCACGGATGCTGTGGCTCTCGAGAGGGAGCCATTTTTCAGCTTTGGGTTCACGGTAGCCTAGAGCTGGGGAGTCCCATATGTGAGGACTGACTTCCTGCTTGGTCCTGGAGAAAGAGTAGTTACTCACCTGTAACAGGTGTTCTCCAGGAGCAGCAGGAATCAGTCCTCACGACCCTCCCTCCTCCCCTGGAGTTGCAGTCATATACTTCATTTTAATTTTTTGCTGTCTTTTAGCTATGTCATCAGACTGAGCAAGATGGCACCCTTGGGTGGGAAGGGGACCGCGCATGCGTGCTGCATTTCCAAAGGCTTTCTTTGAAAGCTGGGGAAATGTTCCGCACGGGGGCTCCATTGGCGCCGAGGTCACCCATATGTGAGGTCTGATTCCTGCTGCTCCTGGAGAACACCTGTTAAGGTGAGTAACTACGCTTTACTTGTGTGGCTATGAAATAGTTGTTTTTCCTGAATGTTTACTTTTGTATGCATTTGAAAATGTTATGAATAAAAAAAAAATAAAACAGCTGCTTTAGGAGGAAAAGGGTCTTTCTTTCATTTTTATGCCAAGTCAAGGATAAGGAGGTGGAACTCCAAGTGTCAGTCAGAGCTGAGTGCTAATAGACCCATATCAGTGGAGTGGAGGTGTGGCCTAGTGGTTTGCACACTTGCTTGGGAACCAAGAGACCAGGGTTTGATTTCCATTAGCATTCCTTGTGGCCTTGGGGAAGTAACTTAACCCTCCATTGCCTCATAAGAATCCAAGTTATCAATGTCCCTGTTTAATATACACTACCATGTTTAAGTTACAATGTAAACCACTTTGGATATAATGATAAAGCAGTATAAAAAAATTGTTAAATAAATAAATGTCACATGAAAGGAGTGTTACCCCAAGCTCAAAAGTCTTAAGGAGAAGAGTTGTCGTGAGTATGGCTGACACTTAAGATTAGACAACAGGAAAAGAGATTGTAGTTCTAGAAATGAAGTTTCTGCATCCCACAGAATCTGGCTGAGACTGGTGGGTTGGCGTGAAACATCCAGTGAGGGGACATGAAAGAGTGATATCAAGCAGGTTGCATAGAATTTTTCATGCCATCCACCTAATGTGCTGCGCAAGAGGAAATTTTGCCTAGGGATATTTATTTATTTAACAGGTTTTTTATACCGCCTTTCTTACAATCAAAGCGGTTACAAGACTACATCAGGTTAGCATAAAATACAAACATACAAACAGACTATACAGACCAAACAATAAATCCAGTTTATACCACCTTATCCAAATATCAAAGTGATAAGCAAAGGATACATAGGTAACAGGGAAAGACTACATCATGTTAACATATAATACAGACATACCTCTAAACGGAGGAACAGCCTAAGGGAGAGACAAAAGGAGAAGGTTGTACAGAGAATAATTTTTGCCATGGGCCCACGCCTAAGGGCCACGCCAAAGGGATATGTAAAACTGCATAGGAGATTGAATTAGCAGAGATAGCTGAGAGGGGCATGCAGTTTGCGTACTGAGACTATGACAGAGGAGATCCTCTCTACTAAGGAGACTGGACTTTAAACCATAGGGAGGAGAAGAGTTCACTACCATGAGAGTAAGTAGAGAGTGGAGTGTCATTCCAGAAAAGTAGAGAAGGAGTAATTTCCTCCAAGGAAGATCACAAAAGAGGAGGCATACAGAGTCCATGCAAAAGTCACCTAAAGCAACAAGAAGAGAGAATTGTGAGGAGGAAGTTCACGCACTGGTACGGAATTCAGCTGTTTTGTAAGATATTTTTTCCATATGTTTGTCTCTACCTGATCAGTTCTTCTGTTAATTCACAGATTTTTACTCGCCCAATAAGTTATATTTTAAAATAGTGCCACTGGTGTGGTGGTCAGTTTGCACTCTCTCAACTTATTTTCAGAGGTGAGAGTTCATTTCCTGGCTGAGGTCTTGAAGAAAAAACTTTTCCTCCTCCTTCAGGACCCACAAAAAACAACAATATGGGCGCAATTCTGACATCAACGTCCTGGCCCTCTGTGCGTCCGGTTGGAACCAAACTCACAGAGTTAACCAGGATTCTGATCCCATGGGGCACGTCTAGCCCCGCGGGATCAGAATCCTGACCAGGCCTGTATGTGCAGGCCGGGACCCCGATTCAGTCCACGTACAGGCCTTGCCCGGATAGCCCAGTCAGGGCTTTTCAATTAAGTCGTGGTGCCATGGTTGCCATGGCACTGCAGTTCCATCGAAAAGCCATGATCACCAGCCACCGGCTCAGAAAGTGCAATCCCCACAGCCCAACACCCATTCTGGCCTCCCAAGTCCAGGCCGGGCCGTAGGGAATGTCCTCTGCCACCTCCTGCCCTTTCTGAGGCCCGTGCCCGCCGTCCTCTCCAACTAGGGGAACTTATTCCATCTCCGAAGTGGAATAAGTTCCCCATTCACGCCTCCGACTCCGGACGTATAAGGCCGATATTGGAATCGGCCCTGTACGTCTGGGGCCAACGATTGCCCACTGCCCACCCTAACACCACCCCTGATCCGTCCCTCTCCTGTCCCCATTTAACTTTCCCATACAACAAGCAGGGAAGTCAGGAAGGGGCCCGAATAGATCCAAACGGAATGACTTCTTATCTCTCTGTAGACCTTGGAGCAGTCACAAACCATGGTCTGTTAAGGGATCTGCTACATAATTAAATAGTCATTGTAGAGCTCCTGAGAACTAAATTGGCTATAGGGCCAACAGGACAGATTTGGGAAACACTGGCGTAAGCCCAGTTTATGAAACTATGTCCCTCATTTACTAGCATGCATTAATTAGTTAATGTGCAATCTCCAGGAACAAGCAGAAATGCAATCTTCAAATATGGGTGATGTCGGTACCAATGGAGCCTGTGCGGAAACGCTCTCCAGGGTCCAATTGGAGAGCCTTGGGGAGCACTCCACCGCACCTGCATGCCTGCCTTCCTGCCTTCCCAACTCCTCTCCTTAGTTATTTGTTTTCCACATAATCAGCAGGTTGAATAATCCAGTCACAGCAAAAACCTTTTTTTTTTTTTTTTAAATGAAATGCTGTGCTTCTGCCTTCCCGTTGACACCGGTTCCATCAGATCTGACACTGGTCCTGATAAATTTTTCTTTTTTAGTTATAAACTTTCTATTTTTTTTTAATTTTCCTGCAGTTTTCACCACTAATTAAGCCTTTAGGCCTCCATAATCTTATCTTCAATCTTGAACACTTTTTTAAAGCATGGCATAACCAACTAGTGGTTTTAAGAAATGTACCAAATGTGCCGGTACTATATCTGATAAGCACGACTTATGTCTAAAATGTTTAGGCCTCTCTTTGTCATTTGTGCATTCAAGCAGGCATGGTGGCCTCCAGAATAAACACCTGCATGCTGCACCTGGGCATGTTTCTAAAGGATGTCATCAGGGATCTGGAGACTTTTGCTCCTGTGCTTCCTGATGATAAATGGAGTATATTCCAGACACTCATCAAGCAAGGCTAAAGTACTTCAAAATGTATTACCAGGGTCTCTTTCATTCCATTTGAATCAACAAGCAAAGCTTCAGCAGTCTACATTGGGCCTCGCAGGATGGCCTGGTTACAGGCATCAGATCTCGAACAGTGGGTCCAGGACAAACTAGCCAATATCCCATGTATGGGAGAAAACCTCTTTGGAAAAGAATGGGAGAGAAAAAGCCAGGGAGATTGAGACAGATCTCATCCTCAAACATCTTTCTAGAAAAACAGCTGTTGTTGTTGTTGTTAAGTGCTGTCGAGTCGGAGTCGACTCATGGCGACCCTCTGGATAGCTATCCTAAATTGTGTTCGGTCTTGAGTCAGGCGGCTCATTGTTGACAGACTGGTACCCGTAACTGCTGTTATTGTATCGATCCATCTCATTGCTGGCCTTCCTCTTTTGCGCTGACCTTAAAACAGCTGACCCCCTCCAAAAAAGAAGGCTCTTCCCAAGAAACCGTTCTATTCTAAGAAGAGACATTATCTTTCCTACCCACCTTTAGCTGCCTACCAGCCTCAGCATCCTCAATAGTGGCAGCAGGGTCCTCACCAACTGAAAAAACCCAAGGCTCCTAAGCCTCAACCATCTGTACAGGCACAACCTGTGCCTGTTTTTTGAATCCTTCCTAGAGAGCATTGCCAATCTGCCTCTGGAGGGTCCCTAGCCCCTCCACATAGCAGGCAGACTCTGTTCCTATGCCCACAGATGACACCTCATAACTTCAGAACAGTGGACACTCAACATTGTCCAAAGGGGATATCTGCTTCACTTCGAAATCTTACCCCCCACCAGCTTCACAGGGGACTATCCCACCCATCCCCTTCAAAGCACTCTCTTAAGAGAAGAGGTGACCACTCTGTTGTCCCAGGGCACCAAAGAAAGAGTTTCTCCTCCTTAAGAAAGGATGGGCTTCTACTCCATATTTTTTCATCCCAAAGAAAACAAGAGAATTCAGGCCCATCTTAGATCTCGGAGACCTAAACAAGTTACTGGTCCAAGAAAAATTCAAAATGATTTCCTTGGGAAATCTTCTTTCATACCTCCAGAGACACGATTGGTTATATTCTCTAGACTAAAAGGAGGTGTACATGCATTTACTCATCCATCCCCTGCACAGACAGTATCTGCACTTCATGTTTCAAGGAAACCATTACCAATACCGGGGGCTGCCCTTTGGCTTAACCTCTGCACCACGAGTCTTCACAAAATGCATGTCAGTAGTAGCTGTCTATCTTTGCACTTTGGTAGTCTTTGTCGTCACTTACTTAGACAACTGGCTAATCAGTGGAGACTCCCCATAGGAACATAAGATATGCCATACTGGGTCAGACCAAGGTCCATCAAGCCCAGTATTCTGTTTCCAACAGTGGCCAATCTAGGTCATACATACCTAGCAGTTTCCCCAAAAGACACAGGGGTCAAGCATTGATATCCTGGGTCCCTTCTTAATAATGGTTTATGGACTTTTCCTCCAGGAACTTGTCCAAACCTATTTTTAAACCCAGCTACACTAACAGCCTTTACTACATCCTCCGGTAACAAATTCCAGAGTTTGATTATACGTTGAGTGAAAAAATATTTTCTTTTATTAGTCTTAAATAGTTTACCCTGTAGCTTCATTGCATGTCCCCTAGTCTTTCTATATTCTGATAACGTAAACAATCAATCTACGTTTACCCGTTCCACTCCGTTCATTAATTTATAGACTTCTATCATATCTCCCCTCAGCCGTCTCTTTTCCAGGTTAAAGAGCCCTAACCTTTTTAGCCTTTCTCCCCACAGGAGGTAAAACTCTCCCTTCACCTCACCATCACGGTACTCCAATATCTGGGATTTGTATTAAACTTCCCAAAGTCCCACTTCACTCCAACCCAACATCTGGAGTTCATCGGAGCACTCTTAGACACTCAACAGGCCTGAGTTTTCTTCCATAAGATTGCTGTGTCCACCTCATTGAGCTTGCAAAAGGAATGCGTAACAGCTTGAGAGATGCTAGGTCTTTTGGGACACATGGCCTCCATGGTCCATGTCATCCCCTATGCTCAATTATAAATGCAACAAGCCCAATGGACTCTGTCTTCTCAATGGACCCAAGCAAAGGGGCGTCTCAGAGACAAGATACACATCATCCCTTAACTGATCAAGTATCTGCAATGATGGTGTTCTCCAGAGAACCTACTCAGCGGGTCACCTTTTCAGATGTCTCCACCTTGATCTACCCTGACAATGGATGCTTCCAAGCTGGGTTGGGGAGCACATCTGAACAGTCTTACCAAACAGGGGCTGTGGACACAACAGGAATCTGCCCTGCAGATAAACCTCCTAGAACTATGGGCACTCACAAATGCATTTTGGGTTTTTCAACCCCAACGTTTGAGGCAACATGTTTTAGTCAGGATGGACAACCGGGTTGCCATGTTCTACATGAAAGAACTGGTAGGGATGGGGTCCCATCCCCTCTGCAAGGAAGCGCTTTGCCTGTGGTCCTTTGCCATTGCACATTGCATTCACCTCAGAGCAATGTACCTCCTGGGTGAATTCAATGTCCTGACAGACAAGCTAAGCCATATCCTTCATCCACACAAATGGACCTTGCATCAGGAGAAAGCTGTTTGGATCTTCTGAATGTGGTGAACCCCAACTCATAGATCTTTTCATCACTCCGCAGAACACACAGTTTCCACTCTTCTGCTCCAGGCTTCTGTCGCTGCACCACAAGCTCTAGATGCCTTTCTTCTCCATTGGAGATAGGGTCTGCTCTATGCATTCCCTCTCATCCCCTTGATACCCAAAATGCTGTTCAAGCTATGGGCCACAGGTTCTTGATGGTTCTCATAGCCTCCTTTTGGCCTCATCAACCGTGGTTTCCTCTGCTTCTTCGTCTTGTGCAGACTCAACCTCTCAGCCTGGGATGGGTGCCCGAATTCCTCTCTCAGGACCATGGAATGCTCCTCCATGCCAATCTTCATACCCAATGCCTCAAAACATGGCTGCTGAAGGGCTAGTACTTGCTAACCTCGACCTGCCCAGGAGGTCAAACATATCCTCCTTGTATTATGCAAAGATTCCACCAGGTGATCTTATGCCTTCAAGTGACACAGGTTTGCTCTCTGGTACTCCCCAAAGGGCATTGACCCTTTTCTTGCCCGGTGGAATCTCTTCTACAATATCTCCTCCATTTATCATTAAAACTAACTCAGTGAGTGTTCACCTTATTTCCATTGCGGCCTTGTACAAACCACTGGATGGACAGCCTTAGTAGCACACTTCATGCAGGGTCTCCTGCTGCCCAAACCAACCATTAAGCCACTCCCAGTGGCCTGGGACTTGAATCTGGTTCTTGCTCAACTTCTAAAGCCTCCTTTTGAGCCTTTATCCACCATTTTACTTTAGTTCCTATCTTGGAAGGTAATCTTTCTCATTGCCATCACATCAGCTCGCCACATCAGTGAGCTGCAAGCTCTGATGTTGCATGCACCCTATACCCAGTTCCACCATGACAAGGTAGTTCTCTATATTCATCCGCATTTCCTTCTGAAGGTAATCTCCTCCTCGGGAATCCTCCCAATTTTCTTCGCTAGACCACATGCATCTCTGGCCGAATCAGCGCCACACACCTTTAGACTGTAAGCAAGCACTGGCTTACTACTTGGATGGAACTAAGGATCACAGAAAATCCTATCAATTATTCATTTCTTTTGATCCGAGTAACCTTGGCTAGCAGATTCTTTTGATCCTAGTATCCAGATGGCTAGCAGATTGTATTTTGTTTGCTTATGCACAGGCAGGAATTTCTTTGGAAGGTCACATCACTGCTCATAATGTGCGAGCTATGGCAACCTCCATAGCCAATCTCCGTTCAGTATCCATTGAGGAGATTTGTTGGGCAGCTACCTGGTCCTCCATTCATACTTTTGCTGCACACTATTGTCCGGACAGGGATTCCCGTTGGGATGTTGTCTTTGGCCAAGCAATACTCCAGCACCTCTTTGGGACTTAAACTCAATTCCTACCCTCTGTTCCGGATTTTACAAGTGACCAGACTATCACTGGGGGTGGTATCACCTTCTGGAATCAAGTCCATGGGCCACAACCTTTCCACACTCTTTGGCTATAAGCTTTAGCCTCAGAAATCACTGCTCCCCCCTTTCCCCATGCCAGTCTGCTTCCTGGGAGCTAGTGAGTCCCATATCTGAAGACTGCATTCCTGCTTGTTCTTGGAGATAGCATAGTTACTCACCTGTAACAGGTGATCTCTGGGAACAGCAGGAATCGGTCTTCACAACCTGCCCTTCTCCCCTAGGAGTTGTAGGGTTAATTTATTTTTCACTTTCTCTCGGCTACAAGCACAACTGAGGAGAGGAGTTGGGAAGGAAGGCAGGCACGCAGGCACAGTGGAGTGCTCCCAAAACCTTTCCTATTGGGCGCTGGGGAGCATTCCCGTGCAGGCTTCGTCAGTGCTGACATCACCCATATGTGAAGACTGATTCCTGCTGTTCCCGGAGATCACCTGTTACAGGTGAGTAACTATGTTTTAATGCATGTTAACATGCATTAATTCAAGTAAAGTACATAGTTTAATACAAAGGTCCATTGAGAATAATGTGGCTTGCATTTTTAACGTGCATTCAATCAAATTATTATAGCAGCCTCCACTGGTGCAGGCAAGATCACTTGCTCCATAAATTAACGAACTATTGTTTTTTAAGGCAGGCTGCCATTTCATAGTAATTACTGTGATAAATGTTTTAGCATTATTCTGGTTAAAAAGAAATATTCGAAGTTACCCAAGACAGCATGCCTGAGGAAAAGCCATCTCCAGTTATGGTTTTATTGATGACACATAGGGTAATGTGCAAATGAAAATGCAAACACAGCAGCTCAGGCTTCAACATGTATGAGAGCTCAAATACAGAGCCCAAAAGATATCCATTTCCCCTACCTCAGATTACCGAAACCCGGAAACAGTGCTTTCCCCACCTGCCACAGCCACAGTTCCTTGCATGACTGTTTTGGTGTCTCATAGCAACAGTTAACCAGCAAGATTTGAGACCAGCTGAAATTGTGTGAGCTTAGTTTTTAGAGTTATTAACTTCTTAGCACATACTAATCTCTCAGGCAATTTTTAATTGTAGCGTTCTTTATTTTAGGCTCAATGTGAAAGAAAAGAGAGATTATTTGCATCTGAACATAGCAGGTGAGTTGAATAAGAGGTAAGAAGAAAATAGTAGTTAAATAATCAGAGTGCACTTGTTGATTGTGCTTCTAATACCTCCTTCTTATTTGCCTTAATTACTAACTACAAAGACTTGAACGTCTGCCATTCTTAAGGTAATATGTAAGGATGCATTTCTACTTTTTTTCATAAACTTCAGCTATTTATATAACCATCTGTATATGAAATATCCAGCTCTGTCCACTGACGCAAATACCTACATCTCTAAATACATCTGTAAATTTCAGTATTACTCTCGCAGTTGATTAGATAATGAGAGCTCAAACACTTCAGTGCTGACAAAGGTACCTTCTTTCTTCTTTTTGCTTTAAGAGCATGGCGTTAGCAAGTGGACACTGGATTAAAAAAGAGGTAACTGGAGATCCACCAAGTCCCAGGTATGTTTTCATTTTTAATTGAGTAATGTTTTCCTGCAGAAAGTGAATTTGAGGGTATGTTTATTAAAGTGCCCTAACGGAGGTTTTACCATGCATGCAGTAACTGTTAGCATGCACTCAAAATGCACTTGCGCTAAAAATCCCCCACTAACTGCTTAGTGTGGGTTGGGGCAGAAACAGGGTGGATTGAGGCAGTGTGTGCATTGTCTGTGCATAGCACTGGCATCACTAGCACACACTCGCCATCAATTGAGATTAGTGCTGGTGCGCTTACCACCATCTCAATGGTACTCGCAGATTATTTATTTATTTAAAACATTTATAACCAACTTGTTCACAAAATTCAAAGCCATAAAGCAAAAATATTCAACAGACATAAATACATATACAGAAAAACAGTTAAAACTGATATAATAAAGATATTAAATAAACAATAAAGCACATCAGTACCAAAAACGTGATAAAAGAAATATGTTTTCAAATCTTCTCAAAAGCCCAGCAAATCATAGAAAGGCCATAAAAAGTCTGGCAAATGATTCCAAATAGAGGGTGCATAGAACACCAACACATGAGAACATGCTATCTGCAGGCTACCAAACCAGAGAGGAGACATAACTAAAGAATTCTGAAGACCTGTCTGCACTGGACGTGTAAAGACATGCCATTGCAGTAACGTAGTAAGGCATGGTGCAGACAAGTCAAACCTAATTTTTTTTATTTTACATTATTTATATACCACCTTTCATGTTTATCAAGGTGGTTTACAATGAATCTTCATAACAACACACAAAACCTTAAAAGAATCCATGTTGAACCTGCAACCAATGTATGTAGCGCAAACATGTCATAATGTGATTTACCTAAAAGAACCCTCGCTGCGGCATTTTGCACAAGCTGCAAAGCAGTTATAGTTGAACAGGGGAGATCCATCAGAACCACATTGGCATAATCAAGTGTAGGAAATAGTATAGCTGGAAACGCAGACTGAAAATCCGGATCATAAAGCAGATATCACAAAAAACATCCTAATTTGAAAGAACGATTGATGAACAATTTTCTTCACATGAACTTGCACAGTTACAGATTGATCTAATGTTACTCCCAAATACACAACTTCACTACACACATTTACAATCTGATCATTTAACAACACATCCTTAGGATGAACAAAAGATCTTATGTGTCACAAATAAGACTTCCATTTTTCTTTAATTAATTGCCAGCACAAGTTTAGAAAACCATAATGCAATGGCACGCATACACTCAAAAAAAAGGTAAAAAATGAAAAATGGCAGAAACATCAAATAGCATATAAATCAAAACTTTTGGGCTTTTTGGAGGATTTTCAAGATGGCGGAAGACATGTTCACCTCTTATGGGAAAGAGGAAGGCCAAGACAGGCAAACAATCCTTGGCTGCCTGACAAACACCCTCTGCCTTGCCTGTACAGTCGGGTCCTTTGGACACTTACCTTTCTTGTCTGGAGTGACAGCTGGCTGTGGCGGGAGCGGTGTGCTCAGCTGTTTCGAGACCGAAGTCGGATGGCTCGGCATCCTATTCGGACTTAGATCTGACGTCTCCCGAATTGCGTAGGCCCTCAAAGACAATGTGCGCCATCCCTAGTCCGGGAAGCTAGCAAGAGCTCGACATACCTGGTATTGGTCTGCTGGTCTTTCAAGGGCCAGCTCCTGGACGTGATGAGAAGCTTTCTGTGAGCCCGCAGAATCATTTTCCAGGTAATGTGCGTTTCAAGGGGAGCTATGGTGGCTGCACCTTTGGCCACAATGCAAGCTTCAATGGTCAATGGGGGACCCCCAGCAAATGGAGAGGGAGCAGGAACATAAGAACATAAGAAATGCCATACTGGATCAGACCGAGGTCCATCAAGCCCAGTATCCTGTTTCCAACAGTGGCCAATCTAGGTCATACGTACCTAGCAGTTTCCCCAAAAGACACAGGTTCTGCAGTGCTTGTACTAGGTCAAGCATTGATATCCTGGGTCCCTTTTTAATAGTGGTTTATGGACCTTTCCTCCAGGAACTTGTCCAAACCTTTTTTAAACCCAGCTATACTAACAGCCCTTACTACATCCTCCGGTAACAGATTCCAGAGTTTGATTACACGTTGAGTGAAGAAATATTTTCTCTTATTTGTCTTAAATAGTTTACCCCGTAGCTTCATTACATGTCCCCTAGTCCTTCTATATTCTGATAGCGTAAACAATTGATCCACGTTTATCCGTTCCACTCCATTCATTAATTTATAGACCTCTATCATATCTCCCCTCAGCCGTCTCTTTTCCAGGTTAAAGAGCCCTAACCTTTTTAGCCTCTCTTCATAGGAGTAGCCTTCCATCCCCTTCACCAATTTGGTGGCTCTTCTCTGTACTTTTTCTAATAACTCTATGTCTTTTTTAAGATACGGTGACCAGAATTGCACACAATATTCAAGGTGCGGTCGTACCATGGAGCGATACAGAGGCATTATAATATCCTTTGTTTTATTCTCCATCCCTTTCCTTATGATACCTAGCATTCTATTTGCTTTCTTGGCCGCCGCTGCACACTGGGCAGAGGGTTTTAACATGTTATCCACGATGACTCCTAAATCTTTTTCCTGGGTGGTGGTTTCTAATGTGGAGCCTTGCATCGTGTAACTATAGTGTGGGTTGTTCTTTCCTAGGTGCATAACTTTTCACTTGTCCACATTAAATTTCATCTGCCATTTGGATGCCCAGTCTTCCAATTTATCCAGATCTTCCTGCAGTTTTCCACAATCCTCTTGGGTTTTAACAACTTTAAACAGTTTTGTGTCAAATGCAAATTTGATAACCTCACTAGTTATTCCTTTTTCCAGGTCATTTATGAATATGTCAAAAAGTAGCGGACCCAGTACAGATCCCTGGGGTACTCCACTATTCACCTTTTTCCGTTGGGAATATTGGCCATTTAGCCCTACCCTCTGCTTTCTATCTTTTAACCAGTTCCCGATCCACAATAGTACACTGCCTCCTATCCCATGACTTTTTAGCTTTGCCAAAAGTCTCTGATGGGGGACCTTGTCAAAAGCTTTCTGAAAGTCCAGATACACTATATCAACCGACTCACCTTTGTCTACCTGTTTATGCACACCTTCAAAAAAACAGATCAGATTAGTAAGACAAGATCTTCCTTGTCTAAAGCCATGTTGGCTGTCTCCCATTAGGCCATGACTATCTACATGCTGTGTAATTTTGTTCTTTATGATGGTTTCTACCATTTTCCCTGGTACTGACGTCAGGCTCACCGGTCTGTAATTTCCCGGGTCACCCCTGGAACCCTTTTTAAAAATTGGTGTTACGTTGGCGACCCTCCAATCTTCAGGTATTACAGATGATTTTAATGAAAGTTCACAGATTACTAATAGCAGGTCTGCAATCTTATATTTCAGTTCTTTCAACACTCTGGGATGTATACCATCCGGTCCAGGTGATTTGCTACTATTCAGTTTATCAAATAGTTGTAATATATCTTCCCGGGTGTAGCGATATTTCTCTCAATTCCTCTGCAGTATCACCTTTAAATACCACTTCAGTCTTGGGTAACATCCCTACATCTTCCTCAGTAAAGACTGAAGCAAAGAATTCATTCAGTCTCTCTGCTATAGCCTTGTCTCCTCTTACTGCCCCTTTTACCCCTCTATCATCTAACGGTCCAATTGACTCTCTCACAGGCCTTTTGCTACGAATGTACTTGAAAAAGTCTTTATTTCGTGTTTTTGCTTCCGTAGGAAGTTTCTTCTCAAATTCCCGCTTTGCCTGCCTTATCAATGCTTTGCATTTAACTTGCCAGTGCTTGTGCTGTTTCCAGTTTTCATCATTTGGCTCTTTTTTCCATTTCCTGAAGGTTGCTCTTTTGGCAGCAACAGCCTCTCTGACCTCACCTTTAAACCATGCTGGCAGTTTTTTGGACTTTCTTCCACTTTTCTTAATGCGTGGAATACAGCTGGTCTGGGCTTCGAGGATAGTATTTTTAAATAACACCCAAGCTTGCTGTAAGTCTTTAACCTTTGGAACCGCTCCTTTTAGTTTTTTCCGAACTATATTCCTCATTCTATCATAGTCTCCCTTTTGAAAGTTAAAAGGTAGTACTGTGGATTCCTTTACTATCTGTCCTCCACTGATTAAATCAAACATGATCATACTATGATCACTATTGCCAAGTGGTCCCAACACCCTTATTTCTTGCACCAGATCTGGCGTTCCACTAAGGACTAGGTCCAGTATGGCTTCCCCTCTGGTTGGTTCATGAATCAGCTGCTCCAAGAAGCAGTCATTTATTTCATCTAGAAACTTTATCTCGTTAGCTTGTCCTGCTGTGACACTGTCCCAGTCGATACCGGGGTAATTGAAATCACCCATTATTACGACTCTGTTGTGGCTTTTGTTAGCTTCCTTGATTTCTTTGAGCATTTCATCATCCATTTGTTCATTCTGGCCAGGCGGTCGATAGTATACTCCCACTGCCATCACCTTCCCCTTCATAAATGGAATTTCAATCCATAGAGATTCTACAGCAAATTTTGTTCCCTGCAAAACTTTAATCCTTTCTGACTCAATGCCCTCTCTAACATAGAGCGCAACCCCTCCACCAATTTGTTCAGCTCTATCATTACGATATAGTTTGTATCCAGGTATCACAGTGTCCCACTGGTTATCCTCCTTCCACCATGTCTCTGAGAGTGCAATCATATCTAACCTCTCATTTAGTGCTATATATTCTAATTCTCCCATCTTATTGTTTAGACTTCTAGCATTGGCATACAAGCATTTTAGAGACTGTATTTTATTAATATTAATCTGGCTATTGGTAGGCATGGGTAATTGGGAATCTTTATGCTCTGTCTGCTCCTTACTCAAGGGCATTTGGGCTACTATACTCCCTTTTGGAACCTCACTGCATTTGGTAGTATCCTTCAAGGATACCTTTGTCCGAACCATGCGCTCTTGGGTGACTGTCGGCTTTCCCCTATTTTCTAGTTTAAAAGCTTCTCTATCTCTTTTTTAAAGGTTAATGCCAGCAGTCTGGTCCCATCCTGATTAAGGTGAAGCCCATCCCTTCGGAAGAGCCCCCCCTTTCCCCAGAATGTTCCCCAGTTCCTAACAAATCCAAAACCCTCATCCTTGCACCATTGTCTCATCCACGCATTGAGACTCCGGAGCTCTGCCTGTCTTTTGGGTCCTGCACGTGGAACAGGAAGCATTTCGGAGAACGCTATCCTGGAAGTTCTGGATTTCAACTTCCTACCTAAAAGCTTAAATTTAGCCTCCAGAACTTCCCTACCACATTTTCCTATGTCATTGGTACCAACATGTACCAAGACAGCAGACTCCCCCCCAGCACTATCTATGATCCTATCTAGGCGGTGCGTGAGATCTGCTACCTTCGCACCAGGCAGGCATGTTCTCCCTTTGCTTTTCCTTTGGTGAGAATGGAGTAGTTCACCCTGGAGACAATCTGTTGGCGATCATGAAAATGAGTGAAGGGCTTATACCGTAAGTACAAACTTTGACTCTACAAGCTCAAAATAATATGGCAGCTAGTAATAAGAATGTTGAGGACATAATATTTTTGCAGACTTTTCTATCCGATTTGCATGTGAGAACTGCTGGTATTGAGAATTATTTTGATGCATATATTAAGGATGCAACGCTGCTTAAGGCAAAAATAGAACACTTAGATAACAGTTCTAGAAAGGCTAATGTCTGTCTTATTACTTTCACTAAATCTTCTTTTTTGTCAGCTAAAGATTTGCTTAAAACGTCTCTTACTGAGGTTTTTTGGGTTTCCCCAGAATCCTACCCACCTATGATTAAAGTATATTATTTGCATAAGGCGAAAAAAGGTTCCTGGAGGTGTCGAAGTCTCAGGCTGCCAACAGGTTGGCTCATTTAATGTATCTGCTGTTTTGGAAAATTCTGACCTTGATTCTGTTACATCATCTACTTGCTTGGCTGTGTTTGCCTTAATTTCAGACCATGACTGGTTTTTGAAAATGTTTTTCAGGAACAGGACTATTTATTTAAGGGTTTACTGGTCTGTGTATTTCCAGATCTTGCTAAGGAAACCCTGCATCGGAGGAGAGAGTTTCTCCTCCTCCGACCCCAGGTTTTACAATTTGGGGCATTATTCTTTTTGAAGTATCCCTGTAAATGTTTAATCAATATACAGTCTATTTCCTTTGTATTTCTTCATCCATCTCAATTATGGCCTTTTATAAATGCCTATTGTCTGACTGTTTCGGGGTCTATAGACTCTCCACTTTCATGAATTATAGCTTACTGGCTAAAAGGCCTGCCTGTTTTTTCCTTTAATTGTACAATTATTTTCTTTTTTTCCTTTTTGGAATCCTCCTTCTGGTGGGCTAGAGAAGAGATTGGGGTTGTTTATTTCTTCTGTTGTTTAAATGCCTTGTTATGCATTATTTGCTTTCTGCTAGTAACCCTTATTTCTGTGCAAGTTATGGTTATGCTTGTAATTGTGAAAATTCAAAATTAATAAATTAAAAAAGAGGCATATAAATCATAAAATCATCAGCATATGCCAAAATCCCGAATAAGTGAGCAGACGGAGGTTACATAAATATTAAAGAGCAAAGTCGACAAAGCAGAGCCCCATGGAACATCTTGCAAAAGCGATGATGAATCTGATACCTGTCATCCTGATAATAATGATCCATCAGAAAGAAAACCAATATCTTTCCGGAACTATCCATAGTGTGCAACTTCTGCAATATCAATATGTTGTTAACAGAATCAAAAGCTGATGATATATCAAGAAATATCATCATCCCTCCCGTACCTCGAGATTAAACCATAGATTATTAAAGAGACGACAAGTGTCACAATCCCATGATTACATTGATACCCAAGCTATTGTACATCCAACAGATTATACAATTCCATATAATCCTGCTATTTTTCCTATACTGCACATTCAATATGTTTTGCTAAGAATGGAAGACTGAATATTGCCCTACTGAATATTGCCCTATAGGCTTCTGGCACCAAAACATCCAGTCCTCCCTTCTTAAGCAATGGCGAAACAGATGCCTTCTTCAGCTCAGAAGGCATTATTTCAGTAGACAGAGACAAACTGACCAATTTCTGCAAATGTAAAACAATGTCACTCTTAACCACCCTGAACAAACTGACTGGACAAGGATCAAGGGGTAGTGCTGGAGCTATGTTAACTACATGGGGACATGCCATGTATGCCCCCATTTGTTAGCGTGGATCTGGAACCATCCCCTTGCTAAGTTTTGGGTCTGAATGTGCAGTAAACTACAGCATTTACAAAACATACCCCTATATGTGATAAAGCATAGGTTATACAGTACCTGTATTTCATGTGTTTCCATAATTTTCTCATGTCTGCAAACTCTTTCAAAAATGTTATAACCAGTACAAATATGACTGTGGTTATGAAGACAAGGAAAATGCATGTGAAGCTGTCTATATGTAGCTGCTCTTCTATCACATGGGGTGAGGGTTGCCCCAGAAGCATAATAAAACAACAACAGGAAGCAACATAAACACTGGCAAGTTAGATGCAAGGCATTGTAACCATTGTAATGAAGGGCGGTATATCAAGTTTTTAACAAATCATAAACCCTAAGGCATTGGTAGTAGTATAATGGGTACACTACTTGTCAAACTGATTGACAGGTGAGATAAGGATGGCGGGAGCCAATCAGCGTTCACTTCCGGTGTATGTCCTGCCTTAGGCCACGCCCCCTCCCATAGAAGTGAATGGTGAGTTAGCCCCGCCCACTCCCGCCCCCAAAATGTTGACAGGTACCAATCAGCGCCCACTTCCGGTGTATGTTCCGCCTTAGGCCATGCCCCCTCCCATAGAAGTGAATGGTAAGTTAGCCCCGCCCAGTCCCGCCCCCAGGTGTGGCCACCGCCCCCCACTTGACACACCCCTGCCCCGCCCCAAGGATGACATCATCCAATCAGCGTACACTTCCGGGGGTGTGTCACACCCACGCCACGCCCCAGAATATGGCATTAGCCAATCAGCACCCACTTCCGGGTTTGTGCTACGCCCACAGCCTCCCACCCTCCTCCACGACTCCTGCCTACATCATCGGAAATGACATCACCAGAAACAGGGCGTCATCAGAAGAGGGACTGTCCCTTTTTTGCTGACATCAGCGGAAACAGTATGGTTGACTCCGGAAATGTGTTTTTGCTTCTGCTTAATACTGAAAAACAAAAAAGCTTTTCTCTCTGTCTCTCTCCCACACAGACTCAGTTGTGTTTTTCTCACACAAAAACTGATTCTTAGCACAGAGAGACAGGCAAGCTAGAATCTTTTTTCTTTCCAAATGCAATTAGCACATCTTTGTTAGAGGGATCACCCTCTCACCCTCAACCACGCCCCTGCCTACATCATCGGAAATTTCAAATAAAATGTTTTCATCTTGTGAAATTCATTTGAGCATTACAAGTTTAAAAAAAAATAAAAGGCATACATATAATTTTTGTTCATCTGTATGTTCAACTAATAAATTCTGGAAATACATACATTTTCATAAAAAGTCAATTTTTACAGAACTTGGTGTTTTTTAAAGAACGATCTATAATCTCTGTCACAGATTAAGCCTTCCACTATTTCTATTTCGCTGTCTGCCACAGAATTAAGCAAAATATTGAGTTGTCCTGGATTTCTACTGGTATTAAAATCTCTGACGAGTTCAAACAAAAAATTCAAATTTTCATAAACTAGGACAGTTGCTTTCATTTTATGACCCGCAATCATGGTAACATTTAAAATAGGTCCTAGACCCAACCTGTTACAAGTTTTATGGATTTTCTGCTGTATTTTCTTGTGTCACACAATCATGATGTCTTTGCCCTGGAGCATGTATTACACACGCTGTACAGTCTCTATGCATAACACCCTGCCAGCATTTCTTGATAATACAGTCCACCGTTGTTTGTATAGCAGATTTCAATGTGTTTATTTCATCAGGTTTTGTGTAGTCCCTTTGACTGGCTATGACATCAAATGCCTCCCTTTGATATGTACAGAGAAAGCACAAACATTTGAACTCGGGTCTCTCTGTCTCTGAATTTCAGTCTGAACTTACACTGTGTTTGCCAGAATATTTCTCTAACCATGAGGTCTTAAAAGCAAAATTCTATCACATGGACAGCCCTGGTTTCTCTAACAAAAGATGTGTTAATTGAGGTTTAACATTTGTAAAACACATTTCCGGAGTCAGTCATTCTCTTACCTCTGCTGATCCTAGTTTGCTTGGTGTTCCAAAAAGAGCCATTTTTTTCCTTTCTGAAACTCTGTATTAAAATGTTCCCCTTACACAAAGCCTTACAGCAGGAGCATGCTCAGAACACCTGGAGCATGCTCAGAACAGACCTCTTGTTTCAACCAGTCACATGTTACCACACCCTAGAGAGACATGTCCAGGCTTGTCTCTCTGTATTGGTTTTTTCAAAGCCACTAAAAAATAGCTGTATTAGTATTTGGATTTGAACTCGGCTCTCTCAAAACAAAATAGCTGTATTAGGGGGATTTGAACTCAGGTCTCTCTGTATTTCAGTCTGAACTCTACAGGTCTGTCAGAATACTTCTCTCTAACCATGAGGTCTTAAAAGTAAAATTCTATCACATGGACAGCCCTGGTTTCTCTAACAATTGCATTTGTAATTGCATTTGTAAAGAAAATTGTGTCTCTCTGTGCCGTGAATCTTTTGTGAGAAATAAGAACTGGGGCAGTGGGGGAGAGAAAAGCATTTTTGTTTTTCAGTATTAAGCAGAAGCAAAAACACATTTCCGGAGTCAGTCACACTGCTCCCCGCTGATGTCAGCAAAAAGGGACAGTCCATTTCCGATGATGTAGGCAGGGGCGTGGTTGAGGGTGAGAGGGTGATCCCTCTAACAAAGATGTGCTAATTGCATTTGGAAAGAAAAAAGATTCTAGCTTGCCTGTCTCTCTGTGCTAAGAATCAGTTTTTGTGTGAGAAAAAAAACAACTGAGTCTGTGTGGGAGAGAGACAGAGAGAAAAGCTTTTTTGTTTTTCAGTATTAAGCAGAAGCAAAACCACATTTCCGGAGTCAGCCATACTGTCATTTCCGGAGTCAGCCATACTGTTTCCGCTGATGTCAGCAAAAAAGGGACAGTCCCTCTACTGATGACGCCCTGTTTCTGGTGATGTCATTTCCGATGATGTAGGCAGGGGGTGTGGAGGAGGGTGGGAGGCTGTGGGCGTAGCACAAACCCGGAAGTGGGTGCTGATTGGCTAATGCCATATTGTGGGGCGTGGCATGGGTGTGACACCCCCCAGAAGTGTATGCTGATTGGATGATGTCATCCTTGGGGCGGGGGCAAGGGTTTGTCAAGTGGGGGGCGGTGGCCATGCCTGGGGGCGGGACTGGGCGGGGCTAACTTACCATTCACTTCTATGGGAGGGGGCGTGGCCTAAGGCGGGACATACACCGGAAGTGGGCGCTGATTGGTACCTGTCAACATTTTGGGGGCAGGGCTAACTCACCATTCACTTCTATGGGAGGGGGCATGGCCTAAGGCGGGACATACACCGGAAGTGGGCGCTGATTGGTACCTGTCAACATTTTGGGGGTGGGAGTGGGCGGGGCTAACTCACCATTCACTTCTATGGGAGGGGCGTGGCCTAAGGCGGGACATACACCGGAAGTGAACGCTGATTGGCTCCCGCCATCCTTATCTCACCTGTCAATCAGTTTGACAAGTAGTGTACCCATTATACTACTATCAATGCCTTAGGGTTTATGATTTGTTAAAAACTTGATATACCGCCCTTCGTTACAGTGGTTTACAATGGTTACAATGCCTTGCATCTAACTTGCCAGTGTTTATGTTGCTTCCTGTTGTTGTTTCATTATGCCTCTGGGGCAACCCTCACCCCAAGTGATAGAAGAGCAGCTACATATAGACAGCTTCACATGCATTTTCCTTGTCTTCATAACCACAGTCATATTTGTACTGGTTATAACATTTTTGAAAGAGTTTGCAGACATGAGAAAATTATGGAAACACATGAAATACAGGTACTGTATAACCTATGCTTTATCACATATAGGGGTATGTTTTCTAAATGCTGTAGTTTACTGCACATTCAGACCCAAAACTTAGCAAGGGGATGGTTCCAGATCCACGCTAACAAATGGGGGCTTACATGGCATGTCCCCATGTAGTTAACATAGCTCCAGCACCACCCCTTGATCCTTGTCCAGTCAGTTTGTTCAGGGTGGTTAAGAGTGACATTGTTTTACATTTGCAGAAATTGGTCAGTTTGTCTCTGTCTACTGAAATAATGCCTTCTGAGCTGAAGAAGGCATCTGTTTGGCCATTGCTTAAGAAGGGAGGACTGGATGTTTTGGTGCCAGAAGCCTATAGGGCAATATTCAGTAGGGCAATATTCAGTCTTCCATTCTTAGCAAAACATATTGAATGTGCAGTATAGGAAAAATAGCAGGATTATATGGAATTGTATAATCTGTTGGATGTACAATAGCTTGGGTATCAATGTAATCATGGGATTGTGACACTTGTCGTCTCTTTAATAATCTATGGTTTAATCTCGAGGTATGGGAGGGATGATGATATTTCTTGATATATCATCAGCTTTTGATTCTGTTAACAACATATTGATATTGCAGAAGTTGCACACTATGGATAGTTCCGGAAAGATATTGCATTGGTTTTCTTTCTGATGGATCATTATTATCAGGATGACAGGTATCAGATTCATCATCGCTTTTGCAAGATGTTCCATGGGGCTCTGCTTTGTCGACTTTGCTCTTTAATATTTATGTAACCTCCGTCTGCTCACTTATTCGGGATTTTGGCATATGCTGATGATTTTATGATTTATATGCCTCTTTTTTAATTTATTAATTTTGAATTTTCACAATTACAAGCATAACCATAACTTGCACAGAAATAAGGGTTACTAGTAGAAAGCAAATAATGCATAACAAGGTATTTAAACAACAGAAGAAATAAACAACCCCAATCTCTTCTCTAGCCCACAAGAAGGAGGATTCCAAAAAGGAAAAAAGAAAATAATCGTACAATTAAAGGAAAAAACAGACAGGCCTTTAGCCAGTAAGCTATAATTCATGAATAGACTCTCCACTTTCATGAATTATAGCTTACTGGCTAAAGGCCTGCCTGTTTTTTCCTTTAATTGTACGATTATTTTCTTTTTTCCTTTTTGGAATCCTCCTTCTTGTGGGCTAGAGAAGAGATTGGGGTTGTTTATTTCTTCTGTTGTTTAAATACCTTGTTATGCATTATTTGCTTTCTACTAGTAACCCTTATTTCTGTGCAAGTTATGGTTATGCTTGTAATTGTGAAAATTCAAAATTAATAAATTAAAAAAGAGGCATATAAATCATAAATCATCAGCATATGCCAAAATCCCGAATAAGTGAGCAGACGGAGGTTACATAAATATTAAAGAGCAAAGTCGACAAAGCAGAGCCCCATGGAACATCTTGCAAAATAGGCAACGGTCGGACAATAGGCATTTATAAAAGGCAATAATTGAGATGGATGAAGAAATACAAAGGAAATAGACTGTATATTGATTAAATATTTACAGGGATACTTCAAAAAGAATAATGCCCCAAATTGTAAAACCTGGGGTCGGAGGAGGAGAAACTCTCTCCTCCGATGCAGGGTTTCCTTAGCAAGATCTGGAAATACACAGACCAGTAAACCCTTAAATAAATAGTCCTGTTCCTGAAAAACATTTTCAAAAACCAGTCATGGTCTGAAATTAAGGCAAACACAGCCAAGCAAGTAGATGATGTAACAGAATCAAGGTCAGAATTTTCCAAAACAGCAGATACATTAAATGAGCCAACCTGTTGGAAGCCTGAGACTTCGACACCTCCAGGAACCTTTTTTCGCCTTACGCAAATAATATACTTTAATCATAGGTGGGTAGGATTCTGGGGAAACCCCAAAAACCTCAGTAAGATACGTTTTAAGCAAATCTTTAGCTGACAAAAAAGAAGATTTAGTGAAAGTAATAAGACAGACATTAGCCTTTCTAGAACTGTTATCTAAGTGTTCTATTTTTGCCTTAAGCAGCGTTGCATCCTCAATATATGCATCAAAATAATTCTCAATACCGGCAGTTCTCACATGCAAATCGGATAGAAAGGTCTGCAAAAATATTATGTCCTCAACATTTTTATTACTAGCTGCCATATTATTTTGAGCTTGTAGAGTCAAAGTTTGTACTTACGGTATAAGCCCTTCACTCATTTTCATGATCGCCAACAGATTGTCTCCAGGGTGAACTACTCCATTCTCACCAAAGGAAAAGCAAAGGGAGAACCTCCTGCTCCCTCTCCATTTGCTGGGGGTCCCCCATTGACCATTGAGGCTTGCATTGTGGCCAAAGGTGCAGCCACCATAGCTCCCCTTGAAACGCACATTACCTGGAAGATGATTCTGCGGGCTCACAGAAAGCTTCTCATCACGTCCAGGAGCTGGCCCTTGAAAGACCAGCAGACCAATACCAGGTATGTCGAGCTCTTGCTAGCTTCCCGGTCTAGGAATGGCGCACATTGTCTTTGAGGGCCTACGCAATTCGGGAGACGTCAGATCTAAGTCTGAATAGGATGCCGAGCCATCCGACTTCGGTCTCGAAACAGCTGAGCACACCGCTCCCGCCACAGCCAGCTGTCACTCCAGACAAGAAAGGTAAGTGTCCAAAGGACCCGACTGTACAGGCAAGGCAGAGGGTGTTTGTCAGGCAGCCAAGGATTGTTTGCCTGTCTTGGCCTTCCTCTTTCCCATAAGAGGTGAACATGTCTTCCGCCATCTTGAAAATCCTCCAAAAAGCCCAAAAGTTTTGATTTATATGCTATTTGATGTTTCTGCCATTTTTCATTTTTTACCTTTTTTTTGAGTGTATGCGTGCCATTGCATTATGGTTTTCTAAACTTGGGCTGGCAATTAATTAAAGAAAAATGGAAGTCTTATTTGTGACACATAAGATCTTTTGTTCATCCTAAGGATGTGTTATTAAATGATCAGATTGTAAATGTGGCTTCCTCTGCAGTGGAACAACAGAAACTCAAGGTGCTCCTCCTGAAGACTCTGGCAATAGAGCAAGCCATGAAGGAGGGTTCAGTTGCACAGAGTGTCTATGGGGAGATGCCTGCGCTTGAGCAAGAACCAACTGATGCACCACAGCTGCACTTATCTGGCTTCCCATCTGACTTGGAGTGTACTGGCCCACAGCTTGGCTTCTCTCCATCTGCCATCTCCTTCCCTTGCAGAGGAGACTGGCGTTAGTGTCATGGACCCCACCTCATGTTTGACTCCACTGGTACCCATGTCTGGGCAAGCTGGAGTGGCTGACTTTGATCCTGTGAAAGCTGGCGCTGTGGCGGATCCTGGTAATCCAGGTCTGTCTAAGGAGGAAGAAAATCATTTGAGAGCCCTCCCTGCTATAATGGTGAATCAAGTTTCCTTGGACGTCACACAACCAATATGGACAATATTAGTTAAACATGAAGGAACTGTTTCTAAGTGTGCTTTGGATGTCTCCTCATTAGTGCAAGCTGTGAGTCAAATCTCCTCTCAGCATGAGACTTTCATCAGGGAGACCCAAGAGAAATGTATTAATATGTCAAAGGAAATAAGTGACTCTAAAGCTGTTATTGACCAACTGGTTAAGGACAAAGTTTTGATACAGCAAAAAAACTGGAACAATTCGAGAATACACAGCGGAGTTTAAGTTTGAGGGTGTTAAACTTCCCTCAGATACCAAATATTTCTCTGTTAGAGACATTTAGGCAATATCTACATGAGGCTGCTTTACCCCCAATTAATAAGGCTTACTTTTTACATTGTGGGAAGTCTTCACAAGAAAATGTGGAAATGCGTGGTGAACAAAATTTAAGTGACTTTTTGGAGAATTCATTCAGAAATGTTTCCATGACGGCTACATTACTAGATAATTTTGTATTTGAGTCTAATTTATCCAGAATACTTTCCCTTTTTTTAAAGAAAATTACTGGTCCATTTTTGGGTCAAACTGTTCAGATATACTCTGATTTGAGCTATTCAACTCAAGAACAGAGGCGTCAGTTTTTATTAATGAGACAGGAAACATTATTGCTGGGGGCAAGCAGAGATTAAAGCAAGAGTAGGTCTCCTAAATAGTGAAGCAGTGGTTGCGCCAGAGTGTCCCTTTCCCCTGCTAATCCTGATCCTGGAAATCAGGGAATGTCAGCTCAAAGAAGTAGGTTTTAAGGGCTTTCTTGAATTTAGAATAGCGGGATTCTGTTCATATATAGACAGGTAGTGCATTCCAAAGGAAAGGTGCAAGGAAAAAGAAGGCAGAGTGATGTATGGATTTAAGCTGTGCGCATTTGACTGAGGGGAAAACCAGTTGATATGTATCCTGAGATCAAAAGAGGCATGAGAGATGGTGAGGAATCAGCAAGGATGCCAAGAAGAAGAGAAACCCTATGCTTTGTGGGTAAGTAGAAGATCCTTGATGTGGCATCGAAAAGTCAAGGGAAGCCAATGGTTCTGAAAGAATAAAGAAACACGTGATCATATTTTATTGCTGCATTTGTGAGGAGGCAAATTGCCTGCCATGTTGTGTATGAGTTGAAGCTTCTTTAGTTGGGATAAACAGAGGTCATAATAGACAGAGTTACAGTAATCTAATTTAGATATAATGAAGGTGTGCAGTAACGTTTGTAATGCAACCTTATATAAGAATGGATGAATCGAATGAATCCTGTGGAGAGCATAGAAGGATCCCCCCACTGTATTTGCTATTTGGTGCTCAAAAGTGAGGAGGGAGTCGAGGGTGACCCCTAGGTAGATTAGTGATTTGGAAAGTGGAAAAGACACCCTAGCAATCATAGGATGTACAGCGGGACCAGCAGATGTCCCTGAAATCCATAGAGATTGTGACTTCTGAGGACTGAACTGTAACCCATCTTTAAGTAGCCATGAGGCGACAGCCTAAGCAGGTGTTCAAGGTGAAGAGGTCCAGACTGGGGGCAGTTGAATAGTAAATCAGTAGGATGTCCTCAGCGTAACAGAAACCACTAACCCTGTGTTCTTAAATTAGTGTGGCTAGTGGGGCCAGAAAAATATTGAAGAGGGATGGGGACAGAATGGAACCTTGGGGGACTCCACAGGAAAATGTGGACAGCGGGCAATCGGGTGAGTGAGAAGTCTGTACCCTGAATGAACACTCATAAAAGAGTAGAACTATTGCAGTACAGTGTCCTGAAGTCTGATATTTTGAAGGTGCTGAAATAGGAGGGAATGGTTAATGGTGTCAAAGACAGCAGAAAGGTCAAGTGAGACAGCTACAGCTGATTTGTGGAAACCTATGTTAGCATGTAACTCACTGAGCAAAGCTGGCAGGGTGGTTTCAGTACTGTGGTTCTTTTGAAATCCTGATTGACGAGGGTGAAGTATGTTAGGTTTTTCAAGGAAGTCAGAGAGTTGGCGGAACATTGTTTTTTCAATAATTTTTGCAAGGTAATGAAGATTAGAAATCGGGCAGTAATTAATTGGTTTGGAAACATCTAGATTAGATTTCTTAAGGTACAGGAGGACTAGTGCCAGTTTTAGAGACTGCAGAAGGGATCCAGATGATAAGGTCTTGTTAGCAATGACACAGCAAAACACAAGGATATTCAGGGCAAGAATCTTCAACCAGGATGAAGGAATCGGATCTAGAGGACAGATGGTCGATTTGGTAGAGGCAAAGGCAGCAGAGGAGATCAGATTAAATGAGGACTGGATGCTAGATAAGGTCAGAAAGAGACAAACATCAAGAACTGAGGTGGCTGAAACTGATTAGGTGTCAAAGGGGGGAGAGGGAAACAGGGAAAAAATAAAAAATAGTTGACCCCTTAGAGACAAAGAAGTTAGCCAATACCTCTGATGAGGGGGTATCCGGCCAGGTTCTCGGCATGTGCTCCATGAGAGAGGTGAAGGTAAAAGGAAAAGGAGATTGCAATAGTTTTCGAAAGAAGTAGCTGAAAAGGTGAAGAAAAAGAGGGAGGCCTTCATGAAATACAAGAGATCACAGAGAGAGGAAGACAGGCATCTATATTTGGAAAAACTTAGAGAAGCTAGCAAAGTAATCAGGAAAACAAAGATTCAAAAAGAGGAGGAAATAGCCAATGCAATAAAATGGGGGGATAAGACATTTTTCAGATATGTTAGTGAAAAGAGGAAGGGCAAAAGTGGTATTGTCAGACTGAAGGGTGAAGGGGAGAATTTGTAGAAGCTGATGAGGATAAAGCGGAATTGTTTAACAAATATTTCTGTTCTGTGTTCACAGATGAAGAACTAAGAACAGGACCTCAGAAAACACCCACAAACAGGAACAGAAGTGAGGGGCATCTAACAATTTTCAGAAAGACTATGTTCGTGAGAAACTAGCTCAACTTAAAGTAGACAAAGCGATGGGACCGGATGAGATACACCCTAGAATACTGAGGGAACTTGGGGACATTCTAGCAGCTCCACTGTTGCATCGTTGGAGTCAGGAGTGGTGCCAAAGTACTGGAGAGAGGCTCATGTGGTCCCTTTACACAAAAGCGGAAGGAAGGATGTGGTTGAAAACTAAAGGCCGCTTAGTTTAACTTCGGTGGTGAGTAAATTATTGGAAATACTGCTGAATGAGAAAATAGTGAGGTTTCTAGAGTCCAGCGGATTACAGGATCCGAGGCAGCATGGATTCAGCAGAGGCAGGTCTTGTCAGACAAATCTGATTGATTTCTTTGACTGGCTGACCGGGGAGTTGGACCGAGGGAGAGCCCTAGATGTGGTGTATTTAGATTTCGGTAAAGCCTTTGACACTGTTCCTCACAGGTGACTTATAAACAAACTGAGCACCTTAGGGATGGACCCTAAAATTACTGCTTGGGTTAGAAATTGGTTGAGTGGGAGGCGACAAAGAGTACAGGTAAATGAAGCTCACTCTGAGGAGAAGGAAGTTACCAGTGGTGTGCCCCAGGGATCTGTCCTTGGTCAGATTCTTTTTTTTTCTCTCTTTTTCTTTTTTCTTTTTTTAATTTAAAATTTTTATTTATCATCTTATACCAAAATCTTATGTATTAACATACATATGTACACTGGCAAATAAACAACCAATATTGTGTACATTTCTTTTTTGTTTTTTGTCACGTCTTTTTTAATATCTTTGTTAGTGATATAGCGGAAGGGCTGTCGAGTAAGGTTTGCCTCTTTGCGGATGATACCAAAATCGGCAATAGAGTAGACACCCAGGAAGTTGTAGATAACATGAGGAGGGATCTAGCTAAGCTTGAAGAATGGTCTAGAATTTGACAGCTGAGATTTAATGTTAAAAAATGTAAGGTCATGCATTTGGGTTGCAGCAGTCCAAAGGAGCAATATAATATAGGGGGTGAAGTAAGTTTGTCCACTAAAGAAGAGTGGGACCTCGGTGTGGTTGTGTCTGATGATCTTAAAGTAGCTAAACAGGTAGAAAAGGCGACGGCAAAAGCTAGAAGGATGCTTGGGTGCATAGGGAGAGGAATGGCTAGCAGAAAAAAGGAGGTGATAGTGCCTCTGTATAAGTCTTTGGTGCGACCTCATTTGGAGTATTGTGTGCAATTCTGGAGACTGCACCTTCAAAAGGATATAAACAGGATGGGGTCAG
Source organism: Ichthyophis bannanicus (assembly GCA_033557465.1). Taxonomy (NCBI): domain Eukaryota; kingdom Metazoa; phylum Chordata; class Amphibia; order Gymnophiona; family Ichthyophiidae; genus Ichthyophis; species Ichthyophis bannanicus. Next base: position 515,402,007 of record CM066032.1, on the reverse strand, counting down.
TACAGAGGGTGGCTACTAAAATGGTTAGTGGTCTTCATTATAAAGCATATGAGGACAGACTTCAGGATCTTAATATGTACACCTTAGAGGAAAGGCGGAATAGAGGTGATATGATTGAAACGTTTAAATACCTCCGTGGCATAAATGCACAGGGGGAGAGCCTCTTTCGATTGCTATGAGGGAACATGCTATGAGGGAACATGGGATGAGGGTGAAAGGGGATAGATTCAGGAGTGATATGCGGAAATATTTCTTTACGGAAAGAGTAGTGGATCCGTGGAATAGTCTCCCAGTGGAGGTGGTAGAAATGAGGATAGTATCTGAATTCAAAAAAGCATGAGACAAACACGGAGGATCTCTAAAGGAAAAAAGGAGACTGTTGTAGTTGTTGTTATTGAAGGACAGCCTAGATAGGCCATGTGGTCTTTTTCTGTTGTCATTTTTCTATGTTTCTATGTTTCTCTGAAGATTCCAGAAAGGGCCTTGGAGACATTTGGGGTCATTCCAGAACACAAATAAGGGGTTTGTACAAGCGGTGGGGATGTTTATTTGCCAAAAATGTTCCCGACCATATTCTGAAACACTGCTATTGTGCATATATATGGCACTAGCATAGGGATCTGAGAACATGCCCAAAAGGGGTGGAATGGGGGCATGGTCAACCACAGAGACATAAAGCATATTCAGGAAGGTTCCATGTACGTATTAAGTATTTCCCAGAAACATCCACGTTATTTCTTCTGAAACGTGGAATAAGGCCAGGATTTAAGAAATTCTTCTGTTGTGCTCTGTAATTTGTCCCATATAGAAGAATGGTTGGGACAAGTATGTTCTGAACTGGTGTGACTGCAGTCTGGAAAAACACAAGATGCGGTTACAAAGAACAGAAAGCAGAGGTGAGGGAATGTTGTAAACTAAAGAAATATTAATAAACATCCTTACCGAAATGCTAAGAAGAGCAATAGTGTATTTTCAGGCTATGCTGAAATGTGCTAAAACAGTTTATTCAGGGGACCCTAACAAATCCTGTGTTCTGAAAACTGGGATTGTTGATGTACGAATATGTGAGTGAGTCTGGAAACAAACCATGTTGCAGTGAGAAAGGGAGATCATATGTGTAGTCCTGGGATGTTATGTAATTGTGGTATAGCAGCTGTTAGTTATAGGTTTGGTTTGGTCTTTTAGGACTGTAAGTCAGAGGTGTGGTTTGGGGATAGCATGGGAGAAGCAGGTGTTCTGATCTGCAATTCAGGGAGGCCATGAATGGCTGGCCGGTACTTGGACCATATGGATGACCACAGTGTCACCAGGTGCCAGTGTGATAAGGCAGCCATACATCAGCTGTACTAGGCACTGGGAGACACAAGTGATGTTGTGCCAACATCCACCAAATCGTGCCATAAGGCCTACATCCTTCCCCAGTCCAGGATTTATGCAAGCTGCAAGAGTAGTGATATGTCTGGAGGCTGGCTACTTGGGTATGATGGCATAGGGATCCCTCTTTCCATGTCCATGTAGGCCTGACCAGGGGAGCAGTGCCACAAAGCAGACTGTGGGAAGGCAAACAGGGTTGCCCCACGGATAGCAGATGAGACGGGTGTAGCTGCTGTGAGAAATGCCAGTACCCAGATATGTGGGAATCAGATGCCATAGTCAGAAGGCTCTACTACTACTACTACTACTACTACTACGATTGATAATTTGTATGGCGCTACAAGGCATACACAGCGCTGCACAGACACACATAAAAGATGGTCCCTGCTTAGCAGAGCTTACAATCTAGTCAAGACAGACAACACAGCAGCTGTGGAAAAGATACATTTAGGGGGAATGGTAAGGAAACACAAGGGAGCTTAGGCGGATCAGATCCAAAAGCAGCAATGAAGAGATGAGTGCTCAGCCTGGATTAGAGAAGGGCCAGAGAAGAAACCTGATGTACAGACTCAGGTAGTTTGTTCCAGGCATAAGGAGCAGCAAGGTGAAAGGAGCAAAGTCTGGATTTGACAGTAATAGAGGAGGGCACAGATAGAAGCACTCTGACAGAAGAGTGGCGTTCCCAGGAAGGGTTATAGGGAGAGATAAGAGGGGAAAGGTAGTGCAGAGCAACAGAATGAGTGCATTTATAGGTCTGAAGCACGAAAAGGGCATACATTTGTTGCTCAGCAATATTATGCATCCTTTGGGGAACTGCAATGTTAGTTTCAGGTTTGGTGCACTTGGTAAGGGTCTGTCCTTCACAGTTTAAAGCATGTTTGTAGATATGACCAAGGCAGAATCACTGGGGCCATTTCCTAATGCCAAGTACCATATGATGCAAGGTATATCGTAACATACATGTTCATATTTACATTCTTTTATACCATATTAGGGTGCACTGGGATTACCTAATACTTTTCAGGGGTCTGTAGAAGACTGGTATATGGTTCAGGTTGCAGCAGCAGTCATTTCTCATTGGTATTTATGTCTAGTTTATATCAGCAAACTACTGTCAGTGTGAAGAGCAACTTCGGAGATGAATGTTTTTACGGCGGGGGGGGGGGGGGGGGCATGGTGTTCGCGGGTACATCACGGGGAAGGGCAGGATCCCAAACGTGTAACTTTTCAGAATACTGTAGGTGCAGGGATGTCCAAAATGTTTGCCCGCATATGAAAATATTGACAAGTGATGTGTTTCACCATTATATTGCATGACCCGTGCCTGCACCTGTGCGTGGACTATGCGCTGGATGTGTGCATGGGCCAGCTGAATAGTGCTTTGCCTGTGCCATGCCAAACACGTCTACCTCCCTGATTCCAGACCTGTGGGCACATCCAGACCCGCAGATGCAGAATGAGGTTTAAACGGGCACGTTTTTAATTTAGACATGTCCGCGGGCTAGACATGTATGTTATAGAATTGGGCTCACTAGGGCTCCTGTCAATCAGAGAGGTCACATTATTTTTCTTTGCCATTTTAATATGTCTGCAGTAGGTATTGTCACGCCGCCACCGCTCGCCTCAAGCTAAGAGGGGCGTGGTTATTTTATAGGAACATTTTGCTGTCTGCTTTTTCAGCCCTTTTCAACTATTTCCCCGTAGTGCCTTCTGGGAAAGATAGTCTTTGCTTGGCTGTATGTGTGCATCAGACAAAAAAGCTGTAGTTAGGCTCCAAGGGTTAAGGCAAATGGCAGAATTTATTTTACACAATGGTTCGTTCTCACCACGTACAGGATATGGGTTCAGGTCTCTGTGAAACAGAGTATTCTCCAAAAAACAAACACAAACTAAAAATGTCTGTTTAAAGGTTTTCCATATTGCAGGATACACAGTCGTTTAACAGAATGGATAATTCATTTCCTTTGTAGCCTTGCTGGCCAAAAGCACAAACAAAAATCACATTCACTGTCCGTGATAGTATAGCTTCTCTTCAGCTGCATAAACCTTCAAGCCACAAATACAATTCAGGGCACAAGAAAGCACTGTTACAAAAGCTACTTTCTTACCCCAGTGTCCTTGTTCCTGCAGCAGGTGCTTAACAAGCTTTCACAGCTTCCAGGGTTACTCCTTAGTCCTTGTGACCTTTCCCTTTACCAACATGAGGGAATCAGGGCCACCGGCTTGTGGACTATGGGTTCCCTTCCCTGGTAAACTCTCTCTCAGGATTGGCTTGTTTTCTCCCTGTTCCTCAGGTTTAAAGCCTTGCACACAGAACAGTCCATAGGAATCTCTTCCCCATTTAGCTTTACCCCAGGCTCTCCCAGCTGCATAGGCTCAGACTCTCCCTGTTCACAGTCCTCAGCTACCAGCCTCCCAGGGAATCCTGGAGTCTCTCCTGTTCCTGGCTTCAAACCCTCTGCCAGATGTGCTATCTTCCACTTAGCACTCTCCTCTCTTGGCAGCTCAGGGGCTCTGCTCGGCTCTGCACCGGTCAAGCTTCGCCAGCTTGCAGCTGTGCCTCGGCTCGTGGCAGTTTGTCTTCTGCTTCTCCTTCTCCCCTTCTGCTCCTCTTGCTGCTACCTCCGTCCTTGCTGCTACTCCTCACGATGACGAAGCTGCTCTCACACTCTGGCTTCAGTTTATACTTCCAGGGCTCTCTCTTCCACCCCTCCCTAGCCAGGTGATGGCAATCAGCCTGACTTCGTGCACCTGCATACTTGGAGCACTCCCTGCCTAAGGGGTTCTGGGCACTGTATCCTCTCCCCTCCCTTCCACTAGGGGGAGCATGGAATGTGGGCCATGTGGAAGTTTTCTGATTCCTAGCTGTGTTTGTGTCTTTCCTATTCTGCCTCAGTAAAAGGGGGCCCTTTACTAGGGTGAATTCCCTGTCTCTTTGTCCTCCCTCATACTCTGGATAGGCCTCCTTGCCACAGTATATTGGCCAGTTTGATAGGTTACTAAAGCCTCCAGGGTCTTAGACTACCTCCAAAGTCTCTCGGTTTTACACATTTGCCTTTAAAGTTATTGTAGCCCAGAATGGGACCATGGATGGTCAGATCTTTGAGATTGTGCACATGATTTAGCGGGGCAGTAGCATCTAGGAAACTCCCTAGATTGGTATTCCAGAGATCTACTTGCTCTTCCGGTGGAAGATCATCAAAATTAGAAGGAAAAAGGTGGGCAAGGGAGGGAAGGATTCAGTCAAGACATGACACAAAGAGCGTGAAATTTTTATGGAACAAAAGGACAAACACTCTCATGAAAGAACCTGTAGACTGAATCTCACCAGAGAGTGGTCAATCCAAGGTAGTTATACTGTACTCATGTTTGCAATTTGCCCAGATATGGCTTCAGATGAGAGGATCAGGTCCAGGGTGTGCCCTCCTATATGGTTAGAAGATGAACATGTTGTTTGAAGTTTAGGTTATTGAAGTAGTCCAAGAAGAAGGATGATTTGGCCTGGGAAGGATCATCTACATTGATCTTAAAGTCTCCAAGAATGATGAGATTTGGAAACTGTAATACCACCCCAGTCCCTTTAAGTAAGATCTCCATCCCTGCTAGCACAGGCTTCTCCATGCGGATGCTAGTAACTGATTGCCTAAGCCACAACAGTTTGGTTTTATCTCTGTTAGGTTAAGGTAGGTGATCTCTCTTCCATCCAGCAACCAACACATAATCTAACAAGATCTAAGTAGTTCTAAGGTATTTTGAAAGGGATAAGAAGCAGTATATTGTTGAATTAATAAAAATATTAAATACAATAGGCGACAGTAGGGACCCACACAGCCTATTTTCCACTCCTCAAAGATCACTGAGACAAACTTTAATCTACAGCTTCTACTCTTTAGAAATTCACTAAACCAGTTAAATACTGATCCTACTATGCCCATATTAATTCAATAATAATTTATTTAACAGGTATTTTATATCGCTTTATCATTTAAGTCAAAGTGGTTCACATTGTAAATTAACCTTGGTAATGTACATTTAACAGGGACATTGTTAACTTGGATTCTTCTGAGGCAATGGAGGGTTAAGTGACTTGCCCAAGGCCACAAGGAGGGCTAATGGGAATTGAACCCTGGTCTCTTGGTTTCCACTAGGCCACTCCTCCACTCCAATAGAAATAATTGAATAATAGAAATCCAACAATAGAAATCAACAAACAAACAAAAAGGCTTAGAACCATAAAGATAAAGAAATGTGTTTTAGAAGGGTGAAGTTCTATTATAAAAAGCTGCTTCATACATGTAAGTAGCGATTTTAGATAAACTGTGCCTTCCACGTGTGTTTTGAAGGGAGTGTGTCAAGGGCATACCTGAAAAATATGCCTGTATTTCCTAATCTAGAATGGGAGTACCCACATACTTCAAAAAATTTACCTGTTGGCATTCATGCCTACTTCGAATCATGCTTAAGTTTAAGCTAACTGCTCTTTAGACCTAGACTTCAGAGGTGTGATAGATTTGGATTTGATATTTGATTACTCGCCTTTCCAAATCTGAGTTCAAGCTGAGTTGCAAATAGATACACAAGTGGACCTACAATCTTGATGGGCAAACTGTGCTTACTTCAGGGGTATTTCAAACCATCTCAATAACCAAAACGTTGAGTTTGGTAGCTTGACCCAAGTGTAAGTGGTGACAAAATCTGCTATTTATGTATGTAACATAGTAACATAGTATATGATGGCAAATAACGACCAGTATGGTCCATTTAGTCTGCCCAGCAAGGTGGCAAAAGTAGGTGCATCTGCTGCTCCATGCAGATCATCCCTCCCTATGCCTTTGTTTAGGGGTGTATCCACTGCTCCATGCAGGTCATCCCTATTTGTTGAGATATACAAGATAGTTATGTTTATTTTGATTTTATCCTGTCACTATAAAGGGATCCACTGTGTCTGTCCTATGCCATTTTGAATTCTGTCACTGTATTTGCCCCCACCACTTTCATTGGGAGGGCATTCCAAACATCCACCACCCTTTCAGTGAAAAAGTATTTCCTGACATTGCCTTTCAGTTTACCCTCTTGCAGCTCGATGTTATGCCCTCAGGTTTTATAGCTTCCCCATCTTTGAAAAAGGTTTGTTTGTTCATTGATACCCTTTAAGTATTTAAAGGTCTGTATCATATCTCCCCTGTCCCTCCTCTCCTCTAGTGTATATATATTTAGGTCTTCTTATACATCTTCTGGCGCAGGCTCCAAATCATTTAGGTTGCCTTCCTCTGAGCTGCTTCCAGCCTTTTTATATCCTTTGCGAGATATGGTCTCCAAAACTGAACACAATATTCCAAGTGAGGCCTCACCAGCGACTTGTACAGTGGCATTAATACCTCCTTCTTTCTGCAGGTAATTCCTTTCTGTATGCAACCCAGCATCATTCTGGCTTTGGCTACTGTCTTGTCACACTGTTTTGCCACCATGAGATTCCCAGAAACAATTACTCTAAGGTTCTTCTCCCTGTCCATGCACACCAACCTTTCGCCCCCTATTTCATACAATTCCGTTGGATTTCTGCATCCCAAGTGCATGACACTGCACTTCTTCACGTTAAATCTTAACTGCCAAGCATTAGACCATTCTTCCAGCTTTTGTAGATCTTTCCTCCCACTCCCTGGGAGAGTCCACTGCTAAATATAAATTGAAAGCCTGAATCATGCCGCTCTTTTTTTGTACATGCATTTTCATAAAATCTTTGTTCCCAGTGTACATGCTGCCAAATACATATGCATTCTTCTGCAGCATCTCCTTTAAATACCATTTCAGTCATGGGTAACATTCCTACATCTTCCTCAGTAAAGAGTGCGTGGAACAGGAAGCATTTCGGAAAACGCTACCCTGGAAGTTCTGGATTTCAACTTATGTTTATGTTGATTTAAAACTTGTTATACCTCCCATAACAAATGCTTCTGGGTAGTTTACAATCAAAAATTAAAAGCTGCAGATATATAGAAAAGAACGCCATTTAAAAAACAAAGCAGGACAGAGAGACAAGAAGCATAAGGAGAAAAGAAGTAACGTGCATCAGTGAGGAGGAGGAGAAAGGGGCGAGAAGGGAGGAGGAAGGTCGAATGCTAGACAGAAGAGGTGGGTTTTTAATTTAGCCTTGAAAGATTTAAATGATAGTTCTAGGCGGAGGGTGGAAGGGATTGAGTTCCAGATTCTTGGGCCCAGGAAGAACTTCCTACCTAAATGCCTAAATTTAGCATCCACATTTTCCCTACCACATTTTCCTTTGTCATTGGTACCGACATGGACCAAGACAGCAAACTCCTCTCCAGCACTATCTAAGACCTTGTCAGGGTGTGCGTGAGGTCTGCTACCTTCGCACCAGGCAGGCATGTTACCAGGCGATCCTCACATCCAGCAGCCACCCAGCTATCTACATGCCTAATGATTGAATCACCAACTATAATGGCTGTCCTAACCCTTCCCTCATGGGCACATGGCCCTGGAGAAACGTCCTTGGTATGAGAGGGTTTTACATCACCTGGAGGGCAGGTCCTAGCTACAGGATCTCTTCCTGCCACACCAGGGTGATGCTGTCCTGTCACGTGATCTCTCTCCTCCATGGCAACAGCGATGCGCCAGACTGAAGGTGGGACTTCAGGATTATATCCCTGTAGGTCTCGTCTGTGTACCTCTCTGTCTTCCTTATCTTCTCCAAGTCTGCTACTCTAGCCTCCAGATATCGGACTCATTCGCATTGGACATTTGGCATCTCTGAGTGTACAACACAGGTCCCAAACTGTTGGTGTTGTCAACCTAGTCCAGCAACAACTGTGTGAGTCACAATGACTGTATAGTGCACGCTGTGGGCATGGCACATCTTAGAACAACACTATCAGAGGCATCAGTTGTCAGACTTGGGTGCAGTCCTTGCACTGTGCTGTGAATGCTGTAGTGCCCCCTGTGACACAGAGTGATGAGAGCAGTGGAGACCAGCATATTCCACAACCACACACATTTATTATACTATGTAAAGTCAAAACATTGCTTTTACAGATGGGACATTGGCTATTATGTTACAGCTCTGGCTGTCACAACAGGAGTTGTGGGTATGAGAGTCAAACATTACATGGTAGCATGTTTCACCATGTACAGGTAATGGGTGTACATACCCTCTACATGACTAACATGGCATGCTGGGAGCACAGACCCCATGACCCGGGCAGCCTACAGGCCATCCTCCCCCCCCCCCCCCCAGCTTGATGGCCTAGAGGGGAATTAAGTGTCTCTGAGAGGTGGTGTATCTTCTCCATCAGGTCATGTATCTCTCCTCATATGCCCTCTAGGTGCTTCATGATGAGGTCTAGTGGCCTGGCCAGGGCAGCAAGGCCCTGCAAGCACAAAGCGCTCACAGGTTTCCAACTGCTTCAGGGTCTCGCTGGCTGCACTGGTCTCTGGTGCCTCATCATGATGAACCATAGCTAGAGGGGTGGTGGACAGTGTCTGCACTCTCCTCCCCCATCAGCTTCCCCAACCCCCAGCTCACTCCCATCCCCACCCTCCTCCCATAGTCTTTAAACATGCTGTGATTACAACTCTCCTCATAAAGTCTTCACTAGATCATACCTGTCCTTCCAGTTATCGACCTGTCTCTGTCCTCCTCTGCTTCAAAACTACTTGAATGAGCGGTTCACCATCACTGTGTTGACTTTCTTTCCTATCAAGCCCTTCTGGATCCACTGCAATCTGGCTTTTATTCTTTACATTCCACAGAAACGGCTCTTGCCAAAGTCTCCAGTGACTTGTTCCTTGCCAAATGCAAAGGCCTCTACTTGATTCTCATTTTTCTTTACCTTTCTGCTACATTTGACACTATTGATCACCAGCTTCTCTTTGATACCTTGTTCTCACTTGGATATAGGGGCTTTGTTCTGTCCTTATTTTCTTCGTATCTCTCCCAGTGCACTTTTAATGTATACTCTGGTGGATCCTCCTCTACTGCCATCCCGCTTTCAGTTGGTGTACGTCAGGGCTCTGTCTTGGAACCGCTCTTTTTCTCTGTCTACACTCAGTCCCTTGGTACACTTATTTTCTCCCATGGTTTTCAATACCATGTTTATCCTGACAACTCTCAGATCCACCTTTCTCTGCCTGAAATCTCTCCAGTAATCCAGACCCAGATCTCTGCCTGCTTATCTGACATTGCTGCCTGGATGTCTCACCACCATCTGACACTGAAAATGGCCAAAACTGAGCTCTTTATCTTTCCCCCTAATCCCAACACCCCCTTCTCCCTTTTGTATTTCTATGGATAACACTGCACTCCTCCCTATTTCCTCAGTTTGTAACCTTAGGGTCATCTTTGACTCTACTCCTCTCTTTCTCTGCACACGTCCAACAGATAGCTAAAACCCATCTCTTTCTCTATAACATTGGCAAAATTCAATCCTTCCTTTCTACAGACACTGCTAAAGCCCTCATCCAGTCACTAGTCACATATGGTTATGACTATTATAACCTGCTCTTCACTGGTTTCCCTCTGAATCATCTTTCTCCCCTTCAATTTGTTCAAAACTCAGCAGAACGGCTTATCTTCCACGAGTGCTGCTATGCTCATATAACCCCTCTTCTTCAGTCACTTCACTGGCTCCCTATCCGTTTCTGCATCCAGTTCAAACTTCTCCTACTTACCTACAAGTACATTTATTCTGTGGCTCCTCACTACCTTATCTCTCTTGTCTCACTCTATGCGCCTTCTCGGGAACTCCGCTCTTCTGTCAGATCCCTTTTATCTGTGCCCTTTTCTGCCACTGACAACTCCAGACTTTGGTCATTCCTCCTTGCTGCTCCGTATGCCTGGAACAAACTACCTGAGTCAGTCCATCAGGCTCCTTCTCTGGTCCTATTCAGATCCGGGCTAAAAACCCACCTCTTTGAGGCGCTTCTATTTCTTTATTTATTTAGTTAACAGGTTTTTTTATACCGTCCTATTATTAATTCAGGCCAGTTTACAGAAAACATGTCACCCGACCAAACTTTTACATAGAACAGGGTGTTGAACTTGGATGATTATATGGGGATCAAGGGGTGTGTTAAATAACAAGTATTTATATTAAGGCAGCTATAGTTTGTTTATACATGGTGTAGTTATTTATGGGTTGAGGGTACAGTCCATGGGAGAGTTTCACTGAAACTGTATCTGGAGACTGTAATAGATATGCTTGAGCAATTGGCTCAAAGGGGGGGTCCATAGTATTCCATAAAGCTTTCCTGTGCTCTGATAGGTCCTTGATGTCTCGTATCAAGGTGGGTAGCTCATTCCACAGTGGGGCAGCGTATATGGAGAAAGCTCTTTTGCAGGTTGATTGTTTGGCTTTTATCTTGCTTGCGGGGATATCCAAGATGGTGTTATTGGATGTTCTTCTTGTTTTGTTCTGTGGTATTTTCCTGATCATTGGTTGAAGGATGGGAGGAAACAAGTTGTGGATTATTCTGAAGATTATTATTAAGGTCTTGTATTTGGATCATATGGTGACTGGGAGCCAGAGTAGCTGTTGCAGTGTGGGAGTTGTGTGGCTGTATCTTTCTGTTCCAGTAATTATTCGGGCTTCAGTGTTTTGTACCAGTTGGAGAGGGAGTATTGTTTTCTTGGGAAGGCCCTGGTAGATTATGTTGCAATAGTCTAATATGGGTGTTTCTAGTCTTGAAGGACTACAAAAGGGGACTGCTACTTCTGGAGAGAGATCTGCAATTGTAAGTATTTACTTATGGGAATTTGTCTAAATCTTGGAGAAAAAGGAATTCTTTAGATTAAAGCTGATTAATCTGTGAACCCAGTGTATTTGTTAAATCAGTCACAGCCTTGTAGCAGCAAAGAGCTTTCAGTTTAAATTTAAAACACAGCAGAGAGCTTTCTGGTTAAATTTAGAACCCAAGACTCCCTCTATCCAAGCAAGGGCTGTGGGACTCCCCCTGGAAATTGTTCACAGATTACCTTAGAAGCACAGGACAGGGTATTGTGTAGCAGCCAGCTTTTAATAAGTCTTTTTCCCTCCCTCCCTCCCCAACAACCACCCACCCCTGGGATAATTGTAGCTTTATAGGTGCACAAATCTCTCAAAGGAAAGGAGATGTCATATTCACTCTCAGGTGCAGATGTTTGTCCTCATCAGGCATACATTAAGCATCTGAGATAAATTAAGCTTCAGGTAAACAAAGTACATTAAATGTATTAGGTATAGTTTTATTAGTATAAATATCCCTACCAACCCTTAGTAGGTAAAGAGCTTAAATATCTAAACACAACCTTAAAACTAAGATGTAGACAGCAGTCCAGCAGCGAGATGGAGGCTTTCCAGTCTTTTCCACCGAGTGTCACATGTATGATTTTCTCCCAGTTGGTGAGGGATTTTAAGTGTGCACTAGGTGCAAAGAGATCTTTGCACTCAGGGAACGAGTCTGATCTCTGGAGGCTAGAGTAGCAGACTTGGAGGACATAAGGAAGACAGAGAGATACATAGACGAGGCCTACAGGGATATAGTCCTGAAGTCCCACCTTCAGTCTGGCTGCATCCCTGTTGCCATTGAGGATAGAAGTCACGTGACAGGAGAGCATCACCCTGGTGTGGCAGGAAGTGATCCTATAACTAGGACCTGTCCTCCAGGTGATGTAAAACCCTCTCGCACCGAGGAAGTTTCTCCAGGGCCATGTGCCCATGAGGGAAGGGTTAGGACAGCTGTTATAGTTGGTGATTTGATGATTAGGCATGTAGATAGCTGGGTGGACATGAGGATCGCCTGGTAACATGCCTGCCTGGTGAGAAGGTAGCAGACCTCACGCGCCATCTAGATAAGGTCTTAGATAGTGCTGGGGAGGAGTCTTCTGTCTTGGTACATGTTGGTACCAATGACATAGGAAAATGTGGTAGGGAGGCTCTGGAGGCTAAATTTAGACTTTTAGGTAGGAAGTTGAAATCCAGAACTTCCAGGGTAGCATTCTCCGAAATGCTTTCCTTTCCACGTGCAGGCCCCAAAAGAAAGGCAGAGCTCTGGAGTCTCAATGCATGGATGAGACAATGGAGCAAGCATGAGGGTTCTGAATATGAGATTGCAGACCTGCTATCAGTAATCTGTGAACTATCATTAAAATCATCTGTAATACTTGAAGATTGAAGGATGGCCAATGTAACACCAATTTTTAAAAAGGGTTCCAGGGGTGATCCAGGAACCTACAGACTGGTGAGCCTGACGTCAATACCAGGAAAAATGGTAGAAACCATCACAAAGAACAAAATTAATGAACATGTAGATGGTCATGGCATAATGGGAGACAACCAAAATGGCTTTAGACAAGGAAGATCTTGTCTTACTAATTTGTTATGTTTTTTTGAAGGTGTGAATAAACAGGTAGACAAAGGTTGGTTGATATAGTGTATCTGGACTTTCAGAAAGCTTTTGACAAGGTCCCTCATCAGAGACTTTTGGCAAAACTAAAAAGTCATGGGATAGGAGGCAGTGTACTATTGTGAATCAGGGACTGGTTAAAAGATAGAAAGTAGAGGGTAGAGCTAAATGGCCAATTTTCTCAATAGAGAAAGGTGAATAGTGGTGTACCCCAGGGATCTGTACTGGGTCCGCTGCTTTTTAACATATTCATTAATGACCTGGAAATGGTAATAACGAGTGAGGTTATCAAATTTGCAGATGACACAAAACTATTTAAGGTTGTTAAAACCCATGAGTATTGTGGAAAATTGCAAGAGGATCTTCATAAATTGGAAGATTGGGCATTCAAATGGCAGATGGAATTTAATGTGGACAAATGCAAAGTTATGCACCTAGAAAAGAACACCCTAAACTATGGTTACACAATGCAAGGTTCCACATTAGGAACCACCACCCAAGAAAAAGATTTAGGCGTCATCGTGGATAACATGTTAAAACCCTCCACCCAGTGTGCAGTGGCGGCCAAGAGAGCAAATAGAATGCTAGGTATCATAAGGAAAGGAATGGAAAATAAAACAAAGGATATTATAATGCTTCTGTATCGTTCCATGGTGCAACCGCACCTTGGATATTGTGTGCAATTCTGGTCGCCGTATCTTAAAAAGGATATAGCATTATTAGAAAAAGTACAGAGAAGAGCCACCAAAATGGTAAAGGAGATGGAAGGATTACCCCTATGAAGAGAGATTAAAAAGGTTGGGGTTCTTCAACCTGGAAAAGAGATGACTGAGGGGAGATATGATTGAGGTCTACGAGGTGTGACAAAAAAGAAATGAGACTGTCCCATAAATGTTTTATTACAAAATCTACAGAGAAATTATGCATTGTCCCCTTCAAAGTAATCCCCCCCCCCCCAGAGTTAATGCACTTCTGCATTCGCTTCTGCCATGTACGGAAGCACTAAGTGAAGTCCTCTTCCTTGAGGTCCCTCATCTCCCTCATCACAGTCGCCTTGATCTCTTCTACAGAGGTGAAATGAGTTCCTTTGAGCACAGTCTTCAGCCTGGGGAAGAGCCAGAAGTCGCACGGTGCGAGATCTTGGGAATAAGGAGGGTGGTCGAGAGCTGTGATCTGTTTGTTGACCAAGAACTGCCTCACATTGAGCACAGTGTGTGCGGTTGCATTGTCATGGTGGAGCAGCCACGACTTGTCTCTTCACAGAGCCCGCCTGCTGCGCCAAACCCGGTCAAGGAGGCAATTGAGGACCTGCTGGTAGAAGTGCTGGTTGACTGACCCTCAGGCACAAACTCATTATGGACCACTCCTTCTGGTTGAAGAATGCAATCAGCATGACCTTGATCCTTGATTTGGACATGCACGCCTTCTTGGATCTGGATGACAGTCGAATCTTCCATTGCAGGCTCTGTCTCTTGCTTTCAGCGTCGTACTGGAAGACCCAAGTCTCGTCTGCTGTGATGACTAATCCAGCGAACTCTGGATCTTCTCCGATCTTCTCTAGCAAATCTCGACAAACATTGACCTTCTGGTTGTCCGATAAAAGCTTGGGTACCATCTTGGCGCACACCTTCAGCATCCCCAGCTCCTGCAGCAAGATGGTCCGCACTGACTCCCTGTTCAGGCTGAGCTCCTCAGCTATCATCCACACCATCAATCTGCTGCTACTTTGCACCAGATGGCTCACTCTGTCAATGTTCTCAGCCATCTTTGTCGTGGAAGGCCGTCCTGACTTGGGGTCATCCTCCACCTCCTCGCGGCCAGTCTTGAAGCATTTGTGCCACTCGAAAACTCATGGCCTTGACATTGCATCTTCTCCATAAGCCTTTTGGAGAATTTGGAGACACTCAGTTGGGCCCTTCTCCAACTTAATCAGAAATTTCAAGTTGATTTTTTGCTCCATATTTCTGCCACCTTCAGTTGCGTCAAAAAGATAAGTCCAAAGAAATATCAGCAGTAAAGTTTACCAATAAGAATACATTTTTTGTCGGAGCTGTATATACAAAAGGGGGGTGGGAAAAATACCACTACCTCACTGTAACTTCTCCTTTTACTCAGATTATTAAAGTGTTTAAAGTGAGAAGAAACAACATCACTTACCTGAGAAGTGTCATACATCATCCACAGCTTTTCTTCTTCTTTTCCTTCAAAGAAACGCTTTAACGGGTTAAAACATTTCAAACCCTGCATCAGGTAGAATAAGTATTTGTATCCCAAAGATTGTGTATGCGTTCTCTTCAACACAATTTTTTTTTTAAATGGCCAATATCACGGATATAAGAAGGCACTTGAGCCACTGCCGGCTGCAAAAAACGATCACAAAATTTTGAGAGGGCTCTAGCAGCGAGTCACGGCAAGATACAATGGGTCTGCCAGGGGGATGGGCCAATGATTTATGTATTTTAGGGACAGCATAAATAACTGGAACCTTAGGTCTTTTATTTACCAATAAATTCAATTCCCGTTTGGTAATCCAGTTGCTTTGGAGGGCTTCCAACATTAGAGTTTGAGTTTGTATAAGCAAAACCTTCAGTTGCGTGACAAACCTATGGAGCAGTATGTTACAAAAAAAAACCTGAAAAAGAAAAACAGAGTGAGAGAGATGAAAAATATTATAGCAGAATAGTGGTGAGATGTTGCACAACACAGTGACATAAGCGGTTAGCCAATTGGCATTGAGTAATGGGCGTGGCTGCCACAGTCTCGTTTCTTTTTTGTCACACCTCGTATAAATTAATGAATTGAGTGGAACAGGTAAATGTAGATCGATTGTTTATGTCATTAGAATATAAAAAGACTAGGGGACATGCAATGAAGCTACAGGGTAATAAGAGAAAATATTTTTTCATTCAACGTGTAATCAAGCTCTGGAATTTGTTACCCGAGGATGTAGTAAAAGCTGTTAGTGTAGCTGGGTTTAAAAAAAAGGTTTGGACAAGTTCCTGGAGGAAAGGTCCATAAACGTTTATTAAAAGGGACCCAGGATATCACTGCTTCACCCAATACAAGCATTGTGGAATCTGTGTCTTTTGGGGAAACTGCTAGGTACTTATGACCTAGATTGGCCACTGTTGGAAACAGGATACTGGGCTTGATGGACCTTGGTCTGACCCAGTTTGGCATATCATATGTTCTTACTATGGCTTGACATACCATTCAGAAGTCACTGTCACTGAGCAGAGGCTTGAATTTATGTACTGTCCTTAATTTGTGGTAGGTTGTCCTGGTTGTTCTTTGTATGTGTGGTTGGAAGCTGAGGTGTTGGTCAAATGTATCTCCAGGGTATCTGACTTCTTGCTTGGTTGTTAGGGTATTCTAGGATATGTATTGAATTTGGTGGGAAGAATATAGCATTCCTAGTGATGTATAGCACTTCTGATTTTTTAAAGTTTATAGAGAGATTTTGTTCTTCGAGCCATCCTGTTTCGAGGCATGTGGTGATCTGTGAATAATCCGGGTGTTCGATGTTTATGTGGGTAAATACCTGATCCGGTCTTTCAACATTAACTGCATGATATACGCAGATGATGTGCTATTATACACGCCTTTTGCAACAGATAACCCAGACCTCGAACCAATAACATGCTGCATAAACGAAATATCCAATTGGCTACAATCCCAAAACCTCCGGATTCAACACAAGAAGACGGAGGTGATGTTCATTACAAGGAACCGTAACTTCACTGCCCCAACAGTACTGAAAGTGAAGGAAGCAGACCTCCAGACCAAATCCGCGATCAGATACCTCGGCATCACACTAGACCAGAACCTAAATATGCAAGCTCATATAAGTAACACTGTAAGGGCAGTATATCATAAAATTAGATCCCTTAGATACCTAAGATCTCTGCTGGAGCCAGATGATTTCAGGACTATCTATCAGGCACTAATTATCCCGCATTTCGATTATGCAAATGCAATACTTCAAGGTCTCCCCCAAACCACCCTAAACCCACTGCAAATGGCAATGAACACCGCAGCAAGAGTACTGCACGGAGCATCCAGGAAAGACCATGTCACACCTATAATGAAACAACTCCACTGGCTCCCGATTCAAGGTAGAATTACATTCAAGACCTTGCTGCTCACCTTCAAAGCCACCAAAGGTCTCTCGTCAACTTCACTAACTGAGCTAATCCAGATGACACCCCACAACAGAGACAGAAGGTCAGTAGCTCAAAACACCTTGATAGTCCCAAGATCTATAACTCAATGCTCCAAGTCAACATCCAGCAGGACTTTCAATCTTTATGCACCAGTGATCTGGAATAACCTCCCTCACAACATTAGATCAATCCCAGACATATTCCAATTCAGGAAGGCCGTGAAACACTACCTCTTCCTCATACATTACCCTGAACCTAATAGAAACTCAGCACCATTTGCCGAATCCACCCAAATCACCACTGTCTAAAACCATACAAACACATGATCAGCCTACAAATTGTATATATTGTATATTTTGTGGTTGTACATAGTTACCCTGTTAGCCAAGTTGATTATCCTGTTCATATGTAAACACAAAGTACTATTGGAAATGTGTATGTTCACTGTTTATTGTAAACCGCGCTGATGCTGAATAGCGCGGTATAAAAGAGACTTTAAATAAATAAATAAATAAATAAATAAATAAATAGCATTATATTGTCTGCATATATCCTGTATTGTATGTTGTGTTATTTTATGATGTTGCAGAGTGGTTGTAAGTATATATTGAAAAGCAGTGCTGAGAGACCTGAGCCCTGCGTCACACCTTGTTGTTGAATGAAAGGTCTTGATTGTTGGCTTCCAGATCTCACCTTGGGATCATACCTGTGGGAAAGGTATGATACAAACCATTTCATCACTGTACCATGGATCCCTATTTCTTGAAGCCTATGTAGTAGATTATTATGGTTGACAGAGTCAAAGGCTGCAGTGAGGTCGATGAAGAATAGAAGAAGCGGTTTCGTATGTTATCTATGCCCCTTATAAGGGTGTCCATAAGTGACGTAATTAGTGGTTTCACACTGTGATTCTGTTTAAATCCATATTGGTGTAGGTCTAGTGGGGCATGGTGGTCTATATGTTCCTGTAGTTGTTGCTGGACTATTTTTCAGTTACCTTTGTTATGAAAGGTAGGCTTGAAATTGGTCGATAGGATCTGGGGTCCTTGGTATCTAGGTTCTTGCCTTTCAGAATGGGTCTTATGGCTGCTTGTTTGAGTTGTGAGGGAAGGTATCCTTGCGTGAGTGATGAGTGAGTGATCTTTAGTAGATATGGTGTTAAATATTCTCTTGCATGTTTAATCCAACTGACTGGACATGGGTCGATGGGTGATGTAGTTGCATTGATACTGGCTATTATAGAGTCAAGTTGCTTTTCCGAGGGGATGTGGAATGAGTCCTCTGTTTTTTTTTCATAGTTACGATGAGCATGGGGTATGCCCGGTTGGGTCAGTTTAGATAATGGTTTCTTTGTGAATTTTATCTGTAGGTAGTCTGCCAGGTCATGGGAGGTTATGGTGCTCGCATCATCTGGTTCTCTTGGTTCTTTAGTTAGCCTGTTTACTATGTCAAATAGTTCTCTTGGTTTGTTAAGGAATTTCATTATCAGGTTTGTATGATATTCTTCTTACAATTGTTTATCATGTTATGTATATGGCTTGCATTTTGTTAGATGGTTTTGGTCTTTGGTTCAATGCCATTGCCTCTCTAGTTTTCTTAGTTGTTTCTTCTGTTCATTGATTTCACTTGAGAACCATGGAGCATTATGTTTTCTTCTGCTGCCTTGGATTGCTTTGTTTGGTGCTGTTGCTGTGTTGTGGAGCGTGTTGTTCCAGTTAGTGATGATGGAGTCGAGGTCTGTTGTATTTTGCTCAAGCTCTGGTTGTACGTGTTCTAAGAATTTTTCCTTGTTGTAGGTCTGGAATCTCCTTCTTTTCTTCAGGGTTGTTTCTAGTATTCTTTCCGTTATGGGTGTATTAATAGAGAAGGTGACTAAATGATGTTCCGACCATGGGATTGGTGTGACTGTTAGGTGTGAATAGGTTTTGGGTAATATATTGATTGGGTACAAAAATGAGGTCCAAGATCACCCCTTTCTTCTGGATTGGAGTATTTATCATCTGGGTATAGTATAGATCCTTCATTGCATCAGAAAAAGTAGCTGCATCATGCTGTGGTAGTGATGGGAGGTTAGGATCTCCGAGGATGAGGAGAGGTTTGTTCTTTGCAGTGTGGGCGCACACTAGCTCTAGGATGGCTGAGAGCTCTTCTTCATCAGAACTTGGTGCTCTGTATATGAAGCATAATGCTAGGTTCCTATTTGAGATTGCTATTATATTGCTTCCTTTTGAGTAAAAGGAGGAGGTTGTGGTGAAATTAGGTGTGCCTTTGCTATGATTAGAACCCCTCCATCTTTTCGTGAATGGCTTGTGGAGTTATGTATTGTATATGGTTGAGAAGCAATTTGATTTATAATAATATTGTCTGAGTCGGAGAGCCATGTTTCAGTGATGCACATTTGTCTTACTACATCAAAGGCTAACACACCTTGTTAATGAAGATGTGCAGTTTATTTACAAAGAAAGCAAGGATACTTATTCAGAAAGGCAAGTAATTCCCTTAGTTACACATGAGTAATTAGAAAAGATAACTTGAAAGCAATCAGAATAATAACTAAAAGCACTTAATTACAGAAGAATAATACTTCACTGAAAGAGTTATGAGATAGTGAAGCTATTTGCAAAGAATCATACTTCATCAAACTGTATCATGGCAGCCCTTTACACATCAGCTGGGAGCGCTCAGCGAAGGCTAGAGAAAGTCTGGGATTCTTCATGCATGGCATGCGCCTGGCCAAGCAGATCTACGCTCTCTCTGTTCTGGATTTTGTCTGTACTTATATAGGCACAAATGTGTTGCAGCTAGCTCTCACACATGAGCTTTTCCCTACAGATATTCTCCACCCCATCCACCTTTGCTTGACCAGTCCCTCTCCAGCCTTTGTTTGCTCCCAGCCTTTGGTTTCCGGGCAGGCTTCTGACAATGCTCACCCCCCATGGTTTTAGAAGCTCAAAACTTACACAATCAAGACGCTGGTCAGACATCTGAGAATGCTCAAGGGAGACACCCCCCATGGTTTTAGAAGCAGCTCAAAACTTCTACATTATAATTGGTGAATTCTTATTCTGTCTACATTGGCTAGGTAAATGTTTCTATATTGGCTAAGAGAATTGTTTCGAAGGCTAGGTGAATTGTTCTCTTTAATGGATCTCCATTAGAAGAACTCCTCCCTAGTCTTTCAGTATCCCTCAGGCTAGATGTGTAAGCAGTTTCTCACCAGATTGCAAATGCAGCTTTGGTCTCTGGGCTAGCAAGCTGGGTCAGCATGATTTCTCACAGGCAGAATGGCTCAAGAGTTGAATTTCCTTGCCAAGTTCAATATTTCTTGCTGATACAAATAAATCTTTAATTAGTAATACAACATTATATCTAGATTCTGGGTTGGTATGTAATCTAGTATTGTATGGAATTTGTTTTGGATTGATTGAGCAATGGGCATTTTTTTGGATTATCTTTTGTGGTCTGTTGTGTAGGTTTTGGTTTGCATGTATCTTCTGAGTAGCATATCTGCTTGTTTGAATGATTGGGATCAGCTGAGCTGATATGAGGGTAGTCATTTCCGCAGCATTTAGGAACATTTATTTGAGGAGTAAAAGTGTGAGGAGGATTAAGGGGAGTAGTTTCATGCTCATTGTGTATGTTTCTTCTTGATTTTATGTTTAATAATGAATGGGGTTGCTGAGGTGAAAGTTACTTGCAAGGTGGGAGCTTGATGGTGATTTGTGCTTGTGTGTATGGCTGTATTCGTCTGGCAGAGGAATTTAGCTGGTTGCTTCTTTGTGGGGTTTATATATATATCTCATGAACAGACAAAAATGATATGAGAATTATTCTGATGAATCAAGGAGCTATTATTCATCGGAATAATTCTCATATCATTTTAGTCCCCCCTCCCTTTTTTAAACACAGTTTTATTATGTATTTCAATCTTTTGATTACAATATATAGTATTTTATCGTATTTATTTACCCTCCCCGATGACCACTCCGCATATCTGATTATTCAGTTGCGCTATCCGTTTCCTTATTGTCTGTTCATGATATATATATATATATAAACCACAATGGCAGTTTCACTGTGGCTTTTTTGCATAGTACTAGTTTTAACATTCTCTTCGACAATGAAACAAGGTGTTTTTATTTATGTTACTATTCCTTCCTATGTTTAAGACATCTTCACATAGTTTCACACCATGGGCAGTAGAATCTACCTCTGGGACACAAATTTATAAATTTAAAAATTAATTCTACAGTGAGTAATTACAGCTATTATGATTATAGCTGGCTTTCTCCCTCCTCTCATGTGGTCAATTGAACAGCAATTGTTGGATTTTTAATTGTTCTTTTGCTCCTCTCCTATCTGGCTCTGTGTTTCCTTCTAAAAAAGTTGTTTGTAATTACATGATCGCTGTTCTTTTTCAACAGTGAGTTATTAATTGAAAAAGGTATTTTTCAAGACTTCTACTCATAAGTGTTTTCCACATGGTGCACTACGTAAATACCCTCTCTGCAATACCCTCCATTATACAATATGAGCTGTTTGGTTTTAATTTTTTAAATTATTTTTTAAGTATTTATTTGGCTACTTTTGATCTTCATGTGTTTATGTACTATCTGTCACTCTTTTGGTTTGCCCTTTCATTCTTACGTTTATTGTTTTTTAATATTAATTTTATAAATATGAATTTGATATAATTGTTCTTTTTATGTTTTCATATTTTATATGTTTTAATATGCATTATTTCCAATTTTACCCAGTGGTATGTATTATAATTGTTTTTAGATGCGTAACCCCCCCCCCCCCCCCGATGAAGGCTCCATGCCGAAATGCGTAGAAGATTTTTACTAATAAATTCAGCACCTGTGACTTCTACTGGCTTTCACCTATTGTGTTTCTTTGCTGCTTCTGCGAGGGCCTTGCTCCCTTTGTGTTTCTGCATCAGGCATAGCCATGATTTGCATACTAGCCCAGCAGATTAAAATGCATTTAAATAATTAGTATTCATTTAAATACGCGTGGTGTTACTTAAGCGCTAGTTTTTCCACCAATGTTTAAGTCTATTTCCTGCATGGGGAGGATCATAAAAATCTGCTTAAACGTGGCATTATGGGCTCATAAAGCCCACGATAGCTTTCTGCTTTGGCCTGTTAGGTTGTAAGCCCTCTGGGGACAGGGAAATACCTACTGTAACTGAATGCAACTTGCCTCAAACTGCTATTGGAAAGGTGTGAGAGAAAAACTACTACTAATAAAAGTTTGTTTATGCTTGATCTGTATGTGGATAAAAGTGTGTGCATTGTTCCACTATGTGTGCCTGCATTTTTCTGGAGACTTTCCCAGGATGAGGTTAGACTAGGGGAGGCAAGAATATTTGTAGGACCTGATATGCAGTGGTGGCAGCTAGCACTGCTAATTCTGCTAGCTGTCACTGCTGAAAACTAACCCTGGATATTCAGTGCTGGGGCCATATCCGGCCACTGGCATGAACATCTGTGTTGCCAGAGATCCTGGAAGCTAACCGGGCAGCAGTGATAGAGAGCCACTGTCTGGGCGGGTGGAGGGGAGGGGAGAGGGAGAGAGGGGAAGGGGGGAAAGGGAAGGGGAAGGGGGGGAAGAGAGGAGAAAAGGGGGAAAAAGGGAAGGGGAATGAAAGGGGGGAGGGGAGAGGAGGGGGAAGAGGGGGAAAAGGGAGAGAAGGAAAGGGGAAGGGACTGTGGGATGCTGAAGCCAACCATACCTTATAAAATTAAAAAGTAAAAAATTACAAAAAGATGGACAAATCAGATTCTAAGTTAAGGAGCATGATGGTTTAGTATCTTTGATTTGCAATGGATGCATGTCAACTTGGGTTGTACACGATTGTTCCTTGAAGAATAATGTTTTGAGGTCCTTCTGATTTTTAAATACCCCCCCCCCCCTTGTCCCCCTAATTTTGAGTCAGTTTGTGATTCCTGGTTGAGTATAGTGGTTCACTTTGGTTATAGCGGCTCTATTCCCTTGAGTACAATTTAAGTTATTTTGAAGTAGGAGAATTAATGCCCAGATGCATTTATATAACGTGGAGGGATTTTGGGATCCACTTTGACCATTGGTGGTTTATAGGAGAGTTTCATGTGAATCTTAATTATTTAGATTTTATTTATTGTGGGCTGATAGTAATAAGCTTTAGTCTGGGTCTAATTTAGTATGACTACAGTCGCTCCAATGAGATTGAGAAATAGGGATTGTTATTTTTTTAAAAGTTTTTTTAAGAATATATATAACTTTGCCGTTTGTGAATGTTCAACCGGTTAGCAGAGTGATCATTTATGGTTGCAGCAGTTCAACTTTATGTGTCCATTTTAAGATCATTTGTAGCTTGAAAATGGGTGC
Organism: Ichthyophis bannanicus; assembly: GCA_033557465.1. Lineage (NCBI taxonomy): Eukaryota > Metazoa > Chordata > Amphibia > Gymnophiona > Ichthyophiidae > Ichthyophis > Ichthyophis bannanicus. The sequence continues at coordinate 515,378,701 of CM066032.1, read as the reverse complement.
TGGGATGTAATCATGCAAAATGTTTTTTGCAATTTGCTATGATATCTAGTGTTTTACAGGGGATCAATAGTTGTTAGATGACATTTGACAATTAAAATGTGCTAGTCTAATGCTACATGTTGTGGTAGGCTATAGCCTGCAATAATGGGACTTCAGTGTTTTGAAATTTGAGAAGGTCAGGTGGTATCTGTCTTCCCGCGGAGATAAATCTCCTGCACAGCGCATGTTCGGGCGTTTTTTCGGAGCCTGGACGCTTTTATTTTGCCTCATGTGGTTGGATCATACTGCGTGATTCTTAATCTCGGATGCATAATCAGAAATGATATGCTTTATTTAATTTAATTTATTTACAGCCTCTGGGGATATCGAACCAAATTTGTAATATTGCACAGAATTTTTCATTTATCAGATTTTTACTTAGGATTGTAATTTGTTTTTAAGGTTTACTTTTTGAATAAGAAGCTTTATGTTAAGACATGTTTTACAGCACAGATCTGAATTCATGTTGTGCTGATAAGGGGAGCTTACACTCTTCTGTGTATTATGTGGTGGAGAAGCAGCTGCTGAGGGCAGAAAAATAAAGGGAAAACTGCCTTTTTTTCCTTTCACCCAAAGAACTGCAGGCTCTGAAAGGGTTAACTCAGATACGAAAGAGAAAAGTTTCTCAAAGAGAACTGCAGACCAAAACATACCCCCTGTTCCCATGGAGATAGAGGGAGGAGAAGGGAGTGGTTTGGGGGCGGAGCCAGAAGGGATAGGACAGCCCCAAACATTTAGGAAGAAAAACTGCACTCATACAGCAGATTTTCCTGACGGAGGACAGGCTCAGAGCAAGCACCAAGGCAAGCACAGACACAGACACGAGGAGGAGATAAGAGACTTTCCTCGGGAGGAGAGAAAGAGAGAGAAAATTCAGACACAGAGGACACAAGGGTTCCAGGAAGGAAGGACAAGAAGTCCAGGGGAATCCCTTGCACAGAAGCCGGTGAGAGCCAGGAGTAAAAGGCTGATAAGGCTTGTGGAAACCTCGGGAGAAGAGTCCTCAGAGGAGGAAATATTCTCAAAAGGGTCTTGGCTCAACTCTCTACCCAGTAAGGACGTTGTCAACAGAAAACCCAGCACTACTAAGGTGAGCCCTTTACATCGGTTAAAAGGCTCATTAGAGGAAAGGGGTTTTCCCTGCCCTTCCCCCGCTAGCTCTCTCACGGTTAAGAGTGCCTGGGGAAAACTACTGAAGGCTCTGCAGGCTGGGGAGGCTTCCCAAGAGCATACCCAGGAAAACAATGACCCAGGAGAATCAAGTGTGGAGGAAATGGAGGTAGGAGTCTCTGGAGAGTCAGATAGCATTTCAGATATGGAAATAAGCTGTGCTATTTATGCAAGAGAAACATAAGAGGACCAAAGAGGGTTTGAGTGAAGAAAAAAACCCAGCTGGGTGAAGTTAATGTATATTTCTGAGTTACCATGTATTAGGTAAAAGAACTGAGGAAGTTCCTTTTACCAGGACTTTTTAAGCCAGTACTTTTAGCCATGCTTTTTAAAAGTAGCTGTTTCATTTAATGCTGCTTGGGCCAGAGCTAGGCTGAAAGTTTGTATTACAACTGAGAAGGAATTACACTGCGTGTGAAAGCAGTTGATTGAGTCAGGAACTGTGCTACACCTGCTGTGGAACAACGGAGGGTGGCACAGCACCTCCTGAAGACCAAGTACAGAATATCATTGAAAGTAAAGTTTTACTTGAATGCCAGTTTAAAGGCTACAGCAAGCCAGGGACTGTATAAATGGCTTGAGTATTGTTATGTTTGGAGAAGTATCCTGAGTTTTGTTTTCCCTTATCTTCAATCAATTCATGTTAAAGAATTGACTTGGTTTTTGGAATTCCTGATTTCTGAGAATAAAAGAAATTTTCCTGCGACCTTGCACTTGGCTATAATCCTTTCGGGGACACAACTACATGAGTTTAGGCAAGTTTTAACAAAGGTCAATCGTCACAACCCCTGCAGCCCTAGGCAACCGCCTGGCCACAAGGGGGAGTGACGACAGGTGGCGTAGTTGTTGGATACAGGAAAACCTACCAATTTGGAGCTACCAGGGAACACCAGGATCTACAAGGTGGCCGGAGGAATATCCTGAAAGCCTTCCTAAGCACTCGGCAGAGAAAACCAGGACCGTAGATTCAACGGAGCGGAGTTGGAGAGCCCAGCTGGGACCAACGCTGTTGAGAGGCCTGAGTCACTACTTACAGCAGGTAAACCCGTATTTAAGGGGGTTATTTGGTGGATTGCTGTAAGTGGGGAAGTTCTGCAGAGGGAGGAGAGGAAGCACTGTGATAAGGGCCGCACTTGGTGTTTTTCTTTTTGTTTCTTTTCAGCATTCCAGGATGGAGCAGGCAGAGCTGATTAACTGGATGACAGACTGTTTCCGCCAACAGCAGGAGAACGCTGCGAGGACGCAGGAGAAAATGGCTGCCATCATGAAGGAACAGCAACAGCCGCTCCTAGACCTCATGACTGCTTGGATGAAGGAGCAAAAGAAGACAACTGACGAGATAAGGACTGGGTCTAGTTCCTCAGGAACATTTTTGGGACTGGGACAATTTACTAAAGGACCTTTATCCTTTGGGCCTTTAACCCCAGGTGATGATGTCGATGACTATTTTGAAGTGTTCAAGCGTGTGGCAGTCCTAAGTGGATGACCAGCAGAGCAATGGGCCGTTCGGATAGCAGGCTCCCTTACAGGGGAAGCCCTTGCAGCATATAGGGCCATGCCTGCTGAGCTCGCCTCCACTTATGACGAGGTAAAAAAGGCTGTGAGAGACCGACTGGGATTGACCCCAATGGTCTACCGCCATCTTTTTAGAGGTTGCAAACTGAGGTCAGATGAAACACCTCGGGCTTTGTGCCAACGCCTCAAGGCACTATTGTACAAGTGGCTTTTGCCTGATGGTAAAACTATTGATTCTATTCTAGATACCATTGCTCTAGAACAGTTCATAGAGGCTGTGCCACAGGAAATGCGATCTTTTCTGGTCTTACAAGATTGCAAGAGCACTAAAGAAGCAACTTCTTTGGCAGAGCGGTTTTTGGAGGCTCGAGTAATAGGCCAAATGAAGGGTGCAGGGTTGAGCTATGCAAATGTAAGAGAGCCAGAAAGAGTGAGCAAGACCATGCTAGGAGAGGTTATACAAGGAAAACCCCTAAGCAGGTCAGGATATGAGCAGCGTAAGTGTTATGGCTGTGGAAATAAAGGCCACTTAAAGAAAGATTGTCGCACTAGGACAGTCTTGATAACCAACCTCTCCCAAGAAGGAGAGGGCTTTCTGCTGTCAGTGGAGGTGGAGAACATCCCAGTACAGGCGCTCTTAGATTCTGGCGCCGACCAGTCGATGGTCTCCCAACAGCTGTGGGCAGAGATACAAGCCAGGAGAGGGGGCCCCATAGAAAAACCTTCGGAGGGGAATATAAGGATCCGATGCGTTCACGGCGCAGCATCCGCTTATCCCTTACAGAAACTTGTAGTAAAGGGCCTAGGTATGAAGAGAACTATCACTTTAGCTGTGGTCCCTAAACTGCCATATCCTGTAGTTTTAGGGAGGGACTGGCCACAGTTCAAACATGGGCTAGCCAAGGGTCTAGAGGCCCGGACAGGGTTAGTGTCCACGAGGGCCCAAAACAAGGCTAGGGAGGAAGAAGAAGACTCTAGTGAAGAGCCCAGCTGCAGTCTACCCAATCATGAAGACTTAATAGTACCCCCTAAGGAAGGAAAACGAAGGAGTAAGGCAGAAAAACGCCAGGGAAGGAGGGCCAGGGCTCAGAATCGGGCGGACTTAGCCAAGGGAGAGGGATTACCATGGGCTCCCGCAGAGCTGGTAGGGAAGTTCCCTTCTTTCCCCAATGAGCAAAGGGAGGATCCGGCCCTCAAGCGAGCGTTTGAACATGCCAATACAGGTTCAGAGACCCTACCACGATTCGTCCTAGACAGGGAAATACTTTACCGGGAAAGTATAGACCCTCATTTAGGTACTATAAGAAAACAGTTAGTAGTCCCTACTACTTTTAAAATCCTAGTTCTAAGGTTAGCACACGACCACCCGGTAGGGGGGCATAAAGGTTTCCATAGCACCCTGGATCAGATTATGGGCCGCTTCTATTGGCCGGGCTTCTTCAAAGAGACGTCAAAAGTTTGTGCAGCTTGCCCAGCGTGTCAGAGGGTTAGCACGGTTCATCCTAGGAAGGTGCCATTAATTCCTTTGCCCCTGGTAACTAAGCCGGTAGATAGATTAGCCATGGACATAGTGGGACCCCTAGTTAAGACCCCTAGGGGATATCAGTATATACTGGTCATTGTGGACCAGGCGACGCGTTTCCCGTGGGCCATTCCCCTACGTAATGTGTCCGCACGGACCATGGCCACGGAAATCATTAAGCTCTTTTGTGAAATTGGTTTTCCAAGAGAGGTTTTAATAGACAGAGGCAGTAACTTTCTTTCACGTTACCTTGCCCAAGTTTGGGATGCCTTTGGCATCAGACACATAAAAACTGCCGCATACCACCCGCAATCCAATGGCCTGGTGGAAAGGCAAAATCAGACCCTCAAACGTATGCTGAGGAGGAGTCTGGAAGGCAATATGGCGGAGTGGGAAGTAATGTTGCCATTCACCCTGTATGCCTGTAGGGAGCGCCGACAGACTTCCATGGGTGTCTCGCCGTACGAACTAATGTACGGGAGAGCTCCCAGAGGGGTGTTGGATATATTAAGAGAGCAGTGGGTGGAGCCCGAGCTAGAGGAGACAGATGTACCCCACTTTTTAAGGGATTTAAAGGGGCGCTTAGAGCGGACATCCCAGGTGATGGTGGACAATATGACGGCGAGCCAAGCCCGCCAGAAAGGTTACTATGACAGGCATACCCAACCACGTCAACTGGAGGTGGGTGAAAAGGTGCTAGTAACAGTGACAGGACCTACGTCAAAGTTCGAGAGCAGGTGGAGAGGACCCTATAGAGTCCTCAGGCAGGTAGGGCCAGTTTCCTATGCCGTAGGAACCAGGAAAGGGAAGGAACAGATCTTCCACATTAATGTGCTGCAGCCATGGCATGAGAGAGTTGCACTTGCCTGGCTGGCTGCAAGAGAGGATAGGCTAGAGGGATACCCTGTAGACCCACAGACCCAAGGAAAGATTCCGCACTGTGCGCTAGAAACGCCAGCGCGGAATATCTTAACCCCCCCCCCCTTATGTGGTGGAGAAGCAGCTGCTGAGGGCAGAAAAATAAAAGGAAAACTGCCTTTTTTTCCTTTCACCCAAAGAACTGCAGGCTCTGAAAGGGTTAACTCAGATACGAAAGAGAAATGTTTCTCAAAGAGAACTGCAGACCAAAACACACACCCTGTTCCCATGGAGATAGAGGGAGGAGAAGGGAGTGGTTTGGGGGCGGAGCCAGAAGGGATAGGACAGCCCCAAACATTTAGGAAGAAAAACTGCACTCATACAGCAGATTTTCCTGACGGAGGACAGGCTCAGAGCAAGAACCAAGGCAAGCACAGACACAGACACGAGGAGGAGATAAGAGACTTTCCTCGGGAGGAGAGAAAGAGAGAGAAAATTCAGACACAAGGACACAAGGGTTCCAGGAAGGAAGGACAAGAAGTCCAGGGGAATCCCTTGCACAGAAGCCGGTGAGAGCCAGGAGTAAAAGGCTGACAAGGCTTGTGGAAACCTCGGGAGAAGAGTCCTCAGAGGAGGAAATATTCTCAAAAGGGTCTTGGCTCAACTCTCTACCCAGTAAGGACGTTGTCAGCAGAAAACCCAGCACTACTAAGGTGAGCCCTTTACATCGGTTAAAAGGCTTATTAGAGGAAAGGGGTTTTCCCTGCCCTTCCCCCGCTAGCTCTCTCACGGTTAAGAGTGCCTGGGGAAAACTACTGAAGGCTCTGCAGGCTTGGGAGGCTTCCCAAGAGCATACCCAGGAAAACAATGACCCAGGAGAATCAAGTGTGGAGGAAATGGAGGTAGGAGTCTCTGGAGAGTCAGATAGCATTTCAGATATGGAAATAAGCTGTGCTATTTGTGCAAGAGAAACATAAGAGGACCAAAGAGGGTTTGAGTGAAGAAAAAAACCCAGCTGGGTGAAGTTAATGTATATTTCTGAGTTACCATGTATTAGGTAAAAGAACTGAGGAAGTTCCTTTTACCAGGACTTTTTAAGCCAGTACATTTAGCCATGCTTTTTAAAAGTAGCTGTTTCATTTAATGCTGCTTGGGCCAGAGCTAGGCTGAAAGTTTGTATTACAACTGAGAAGGAATTACACTGCGTGTGAAAGTAGTTGATTGAGTCAGGAACTGTGCTACACCTGCTGTGGAACAACGGAGGGTGGCACAGCACCTCCTGAAGACCAAGTACAGAATATCATTGAAAGTAAAGTTTTACTTGAATGCCAGTTGTCACACCTCATCCGCCCCAGCCGTGACTACTGGTATTGTTGGGCTTTTATGAGGGTGGTAGTTGTGCCTTGCTTCTATATATAAATCACACAGAAGAACTTTCTTTTCTTTTAGGGTTTTATTCCCCGTCCCTTGAGGTTTCTTCTTTTCAAACAACAGAAATTAATAGCCCACTTGGCTTCAAACAAAAGATAACTATGTAACCAAAAATAGCTTCCTTCAGCTGATAACTTTAAACCAAAGGTAAATAATAAACAGCCTAACTGACTGCTTGGCTTGGAGAGAGGGAGAGAGTTGCAGCTCTGCCACTTGTATACTGGAACTTTAAGGTTACACAAATCACATTTACCTTAATGATATCTCTGGCTCTATCACAGAGAAAGAACAGTCCATCAATTCTGTATTTGTTAATACTTCAGAATTCTCATATTCCATTATTTCTTGCTCATTGGTATCTCCACTATCCACTTCCAACGTGGAATAAAAATATGGAAGGCTTGCCTCGTCAGTCAAGAAGTTTCTCTTCCTGTGAGCAGCACTGCCTTTCTGGGGAGTATCACCAAACTCTGAGTGATGTCTTTCAGAGCCCTGCCCCCGCTGGTGCCTCAATGCATAGCTCAGGTCCTGATTTGACCTGCTAGCTGGGTAATTTTGATAGGGTCCCTGCCGGGTCTGCCCTAGCTTTCCAGGCCGAACTGTGCCTGATTGCAACCGGTGTAACGGTGTTTCCCTAGAAGCTGGGAATTCACCGTGAGAAGGGATTTCTTCAGCTTTTCTAAGTAAGTGAAGCCCTCTTCTTTTAATACTTCTATAATCAGGAGAAAAGCTATTAATAGCCTCTGAATATCTGGGCTTTATATGGCTATCTCTAAGCCTCCAGGGCCCTTCCCTTTCAAATGGCAAATAGCCCTTGTATCCACTTTTTGCCCCTGTACCTGCTGTTGCAGTCTTCCTGTATTCTTCTTGCTTTCCAAACACATTCACGCTGTCAGGGTGTTGCCTTCTCCCAGAACCACACAGGTCTCTGGACTCTTTCCAACATTCACACCGGCTCCCCTGTTGCCTTTCAGCTCGTGACCTCTGCTGCTTTAATTCCTCTCTCAGGGATTCTCTCCTCGGCTCATCCCTCCAGGATTCCCTCCTTGACTCCTTTCTCCAGGATTCCCTCCTTGGCTCCTTCCTCCAGGATTCCCTCCTTGGCTCCTCTCTCCAGGATTCCCTGTCTCCAAATGTTTGGTAGTCTGTTTTATCTGTGTATTTCCTGACTCCACCTTCCCTCAGGTGCACTCTATTGGGTAAAGCAGACTCCCTTGCTTTGCTCTCTGGGTGTGTCTTTCTGGGCTCTGTGCACGTGTGCTTAGGTTGTCCCTGGCAACCAATAAACATTCTCCTGTTTATTCTGTCACTTTCACCGTGATCATTCACACTGCTCTGCACTTTCTCAGGCTGCCCTATGTCCACCCTGTGACACAGTTTAAAGGCTACAGCAAGCCAGGGACTGTATAAATGGCTTGAGTATTGTTATGTTTGGAGAAGTATCCTGAGTTTTGTTTTCCCTTATCTTCAATCAATTCATGTTAAAGAATTGACTTGGTTTTTGGAATTCCTGATTTCTGAGAATAAAAGAAATTTTCCTGCGACCTTGCACTTGGCTATAATCCTTTCGGGGACACAACTACATGAGTTTAGGCAAGTTTTTAACAAAGGTCAATCGTCACAACCCCTGCAGCCCTAGGCAACCGCCTGGCCACAAGGGGGAGTGACGACAATTATTATTCTACATAGCCTTTTCCATTTTTATAATATATCATTTCATACGGTGGATATGTCCTTACTGGCTTTTGTAGTTCACTCCTCGTTTTTGATTACATGATTCCTGATTTTGTAGCAGCAGAGCGCAGACAAACCAATGATACCAGGAGTCTGTTCAGAAGGTCCAAATCATTTATTTGTGCACAAGTCTCAAGCAGAATCAAATTCAAAATGGCTGAGCAATGGGTTCTAGCAAAACAACAACTTTTATAGACTTCTTCTCCATTCTAGACATAGGAAAACATTTCATTGGTCCCGGTACCCTCCCGTACACCTTCTATTGGTTCCGGTACCGATATGGCTATCCAATGATGTTCTTTGACTGGGCTTAGCACCTGCTTACCCCCCTTCTAGTCCCAATTACAATGGTCAGTTCACCAACTTAGATACTTTTCTCCTCCAAGGCCATTTAACTAGTTAGCACATGTGGGAAAGCAGGGCACTGTAACCTTTCTTTCAGCAGATTTAATTAATTCCATAGCAGCTGTACTCTCTTATCAGTAGCAATTAAACTTATTTTTCTATATTTTTCTGAGTTTCGATTCTGCTCAGCTAAGTTGATTATGCTTTGCTAAGTTTCAGTTCTACAGTAGCAGCATATTGGGGGATGTGCAATTCCTATGGGCCTCTCCACAGGCTTCATTTACAGGTCAAGCTAGTTAGGCCTGTCTGCTTATTTCAGACACCATGGATCATAGGCCTTCGCCTACCACAATTTCATGAATTGCTAATTGACACATGTTGTTCATATTGGGTTTTTTTATCTCCCTATAGCTTATAAAACAGCACAGAAGAAGGTTTTAATTTGGATGCAAGTGACTTGCGGTCTGTATTGACGGTTCTTGAATGGTTATATGTCGCATCCCTTGTCTTTTTTCTTTCTTTCATTCTTTTTCCTGTTTTTTCCTCTTTTTTTGGTCTTTTGATTGTATATTTATATTATTTTCCTTTTTATATGTATCTTTTATTATGTTTAATGATGTAATGAGTACATTTATTTATATGTTTATATATTTATATTTATATGTTTTATTTTGATGTTTGATTATTTCCGTTTTCATCTTGTTATGGCTGTTGGATATATATTTTTATATATTTGATATTAATGTTTTACAGTATGAATATGTGTTTTGTTTTTATCTTATTTATTGTTCTAGTTTGCCAAGAAAACCCCTGAAGAAGGCATTACTGAAACACGGCCTGTGTCGGGTTGGCTTGGCCTCCTGGGGTGTATATTGTAACCCTGGTTATATTTTATTAAAGTAATTCTTCCTGGTTTGCCACATTTGGACTGGGCTGATATTTCAAGTAGGCAGGCTATGCACAGCTACGGTTCATAGCCCTGCCGGCTCACCCCTAACCCCAGATATTCAATGTCGTGGCAACAGCATGGAATATCCTGGTTTGGCACACATGCCCCTGAGCCGCCAAGGCTAACCGGATAGTGGCAATATTGCACTGCTACCTGGTCAGCATTCGCGGCTAAGACTAGGCAGTCTCCGCCTCTGGTCCTCCCCAGAATGCCCCCAACACATCCTGATGCTAACCGGATAGCATCGGGGTATGTAGGGGCCCTAGATGGGGATATTCAACAGCACTAACCATGTAGGTGCCATTGAATATCTCAGTTTAAGGCATTTACACAGTTTACTGTGCTGTAAACCATGTAAACGCCTTTCAAATACTGGGCCTTACATGCATTTGTTCAAAAACAATGTTTCTGTAGAAAAAACAGGTATGAAGCTCTGTGGGTACTTTTATGGGGGCAATTTTCAAAGGGAACATGCACTTATGCTTTTGCTTTGAAAAATAGGACAAATTCTCTTGCACACACATTTTTGTAAAGTGCCCCATGCATGTGTAATCAGGTGACAAACTGCAATGTGAGTGTACAAAAAGAAGAAAATGGTTGTAAAATGATTTCCTCTCTATTAATTTCATTTTAGACATGGGCATGCATTGGCGGTAGCAGGAAATGTAGCATTTGTGTTCGGAGGCTGTGCAACTCACAATGCATCAGTAAGTGCTTCTGTTAACGTTCTTCCACCTCTTTATATTTAATATTTGCATTGCCTATAGAGCCAGGTAACAGTGACCTAGAGAGCCATTTTATCAGACTTCTAATAAGGAATCATCAAATCCAGTTTTTCATCAGCTTTCTAATTCCCAAAGAGCACATTAGAGTGTATCCATCTTTAAGAGAACGTGACAAATATCAATTAGTAAACTAAATTTAAGCAGGTCATCACATATCATGTCATGTCCTGAGATGGATTTGCTTTGAATAATTTTTATAGATTATTCTAGTGAACTCTGCTATCTACAGAGATGCAAGTCCTAACTAGCTAATTTGAACACTTTGGGCCCGATATTAAAAGACATTTACAAGGTCTGCAGACCTGCAAACCATGTAAATGCTGCTAAGTGTGAAACTCAGCGGCACTAATACAGCTAGCGCCGCAGAATATCCACAGGTATCGCCGCTACACTCCCCAATGCTAACCGGTTAGCATCAAGGTGTTACAGGGGTATTCCGGGGGTGGCACCCAGGGATAACCGGTCAGCAGCGATATTCAGCTGCTGACCAGTTATCCCTCGGCTGCGAACATTAGGCACAGAATATCACCACTGCCTCGTCAGCTTCCTGCTTCTGCAGCAAACCCGGATATTCAGTGCTAGTGGCTGGATATGGTCTAGGCATTTAGTGTTCAGCGGTGATAGCTAGCCCTTTAAAACAAGACAGGCAGCATGAGAGATACTTTAGAAGATCATTTCCAACATGAGACACGTATCCAGGGCCATCCTGTTCACTAAGGCTAGGTGGCCTCCTAGAGCAGCAGTTCTCTGTGGGCAGCTGGCGATGTGCTTTGGCACACATGGCCTGCTGCTTCTGAACCCCCAAAGTTATTTCAGAGGGGGGTCAGAAGTGGCAGGCCATGTGTGCCAAAGCACATAGCCTGCCTCCGAGCTGAGCCATTCCCCCCCCCCCCCCCGAAGCCTGCTACCGGAATCGGCAGTAGTGTGGCTCAGCATGGGGGGGTGCAGCATTGCTGGGGAGGAGAACAGGCAGCAACTGTCCCTAACTGGGCAGCAGCGATATTGCATGCTGCCCAGTTAGCAACCTGCTCCTAAAAGATAGGTGAGAAAAAGCCTCGCCTGTCTTTTAGGCGCAGGAACTAACTAGGCAGTATGCAATATCGCTGCTGCCCAGTTAGCTACTGCAGCTTCCAACATGGGCAGTGATCCCCGAATATTTAATACCGGGACCGCATGTGACCCCAGCATTGAATATCCACAATTAAGAGTCGGTGGGCATGTGAGAAGACTCTTGAAATTGCTGCTCCCATGGGGAAAGCCACCATAGGTCCTTAGACCCCTGACCACTCTCCTGATTTCAGGCCCTTCCCCCTTGTTCAGGAAGTAATAGTATCATCCCCCATCTCCCAGAAGCACATTGGCATCTTCCCAACTCAATCTACCACCCCCCCCCCCAAGCATCACCTATCCCCCTAACCCCTCCCAAAGGACATAGTCACAGCCCCCCCAAGGCAACCCCAATTTCAGCACCCTCCAAGACCCCCCCCCCTCCAGCCAACATACCCTCTAGGACCCCTCCTGGGCAATTCAAGCTTCCTCTGGTGCCTGCACCATCTACCAATCCCCATCTTCAGCTTACTGGGAATCGTTGGTTTTCATTACTCCTGCTTAGTTAGTACACAGCTCAACTCCAAAATGGCACCGATGACCCCTAGCAGTAATCTTGCAGTGCTAAGAGACACACCCACACCACTCTCTTTCACCCCCACCATTCCCCAAAGAATGTAGATGTGGAAGCATTCCCATGTATGAAAAGCCTCTGTTCTAAAATGACATTTCCATGTGTAAATGCTGTTTTTTAGACATGGGAATGCTTCTAAAATTACCCCCTTTATTTTTATCTATTTACTTTTAAAGTGACTAACACAGCAACAACATTTTAAGGTAATTTTATAAAGAATGTTTTGCATATTCATGCCAGCATACACGCGTAAAAGGGCTATTATAAAATTATCTTATATGTAAAAGTATGCATGGTGTACATGACTTTAGAGTATGCATGTTCTTGGGTGGAGTTGGTTAGAATGTGGGTGAAGTCATGATTTACATGTATATTTTATAAAAAAAATGTACATATGTGCATACTTTACACACTAACATTTATGCCTGCTCCCAAGCAGACATAATTTATTTATTTATTTAGACAGTTTTGTATACCGCCTTATCCTTCAATCAAAGCGGTCACAAGTGGGGGATACATTTAACACATGGGGATATGAGACACACACACTAATACTTACAGGGAACATGGGCAATGGAGGGTTAAGTGGCTTGCCCAAGACCACAAGGAGCACCTGTGGGACTAGAAACCCCAGTCCTTCCGGCCCAAGATTGCTGTCCTCTAGTGGGATTTGAACCCCCGACCTTCCGGCCTGAAGTACCTTGCCCCAACCACTAGGCTACTCCTCTACGTACCAATTGCTGGCTTGTTTTGACCTGAAGCAGGGTTTTTCAGAGTTACAGAAGCAAAACCCGAAACGCGAGCCGCGTCGTCTACTGGGAGTCTCGGCATTTTGGTGACTTACAGCTAAGTGACTTACAGCTAAGTGATGGACTTTCTGTTCACTTTTAAATTAATTTATAAAATGGCGTGGTCTCGGCTGTGTCTTTGATAAATTGGTTCTGGACACTGGGCAGACTTACTCCGACAAAAAATCTTTTCAGGCGTGTAGTGGAATTTCTCCTTGGGAAAATTGGATATATTTTTTGTTGGTGTTCCCTTTCTAATCCAATTGGGGTTCGTTTTTGTTTAGATTAAAAATAGGCACCTACATGGCCTTCACATATAAGCAACCTGTTATATAATTACCCTGATAGCTTGGAACAGCTCACCTAGACATCTAATTTAGATGCTTAGCAGACTAATTATTGCTACTCAAAGATATAATCCAGTGTTTTTCAACCCAGTCCTCTGGGACCTTCAGGCCAGTCAGGTTTTCAGGATATCCACAATGAATATGCATGAGATAGATCTGCATATTCTGCTTCCATTGCATGCAGGTCTATCTCATGCATATTCATTGTGGATATCCTGAAAACCTGACTGGCCTGGGGGTCCCAGAGGACTGAACCGCTGAAATCTATGGGTCTGATATTCAAAAATGCTGAGCTCCTAAATTTAGGCTCCTACTTTTAGCTTCTACAGTAAGTTTGTGCCCTATTTTCAGTCTTACATAGGAGCTTAAGTTTTTAGCTGAAAATTCACCTTGATTTAGATGCTTAAAAATTATGCTTATAACTTAAGGCCTGCTATTCATTTGCCTAGATTTAGGAGCCTATTGCTGAAAATCAGTGCTAAAGGCTTAACTTTTTTCCCCACCCTTAATCAACCTTAAGCTCGGTGAAAATTTGAGCATAAATTTAGGCACTTCGCCATAGTAAAATTTCAAAGAGGGCAATAAAGAGTATAACTCTCAAAGTTAGGAACATATATCCTTTGAATATGTCTAAGTAGTGCCACTCCTTGGGGAATACCCCAAGTCTCGCCTTCTTTTTTGGACAGATCATTTTGGCAGCATATGGATTTATATGCCCAAAATTATCTATTGAAGTAGCCCAAAATTTAAAAAAGAAAACACTTATGTGATCAGCACTTCCACCAGCTGCATAAGTATTTTTGAATTTCAGGCCAATGAGTGTCACAGAAAATTTGCATAATTCTAAATAGTTATTCATTTAGAAGTTATTGTATGCCATTTAGAAGTTACTGTATGTGACATCCATATCACTGTATTTTCATCTCTTAAGCTTTTGGCTGAATAGTCACTTAAATTAAGGAATCTAAAACTTAGGCTCCTAAAGTTAAATGGCAATTAATTTGCCTAGATTTTGGCACCTAGGTTTGGTACCCCCTTAGCTATCCAATTTTTAGACACCAAAATTTATGTGATAAGTGAAAACAGGTGACTGAATTTCTGTGTGCGGCCTTAGTCACTTTAAGGCAATCGAGATGGGCACCGTGTTCCCAAATTTAGGTACCTAAACCCTCAGAAAATTGATTCCATAAATTCTTAGTTCTTTTTAAGTTGTAATAAAATTGGTGAGTGGGAGAAACTGTCGCCTTCTCAATCTTCTATGCTTCCAATATACAGTTGTGGTCAACATTATTGGCACCCTTGCATTTTTGGTATATTGTGTACAATATCTTGAGAAGCAATTTTGAATATTCCAACTTTATGTTATCATAATATTTTAATAGTATGTTCAAAGGTATGCAACAAAAAACAATGTTTGTGCAACTGTGATGTATTAATTTCTGAGAAAAAAAACAAAATATGACCTGGATGGGATTAATGGCACCCTTCAATAATATTTGGTTGCACAACCCTTGGCAGTGATGACAGTCTCCAAACATTTCTTATAGCCATCTATAAGTTTCCCACAGCTGTCTGCTGATAGTTTCTCACACTCTTGCACTGTGATTTGTTCCAGCTCATTAATATTTCCAGGATACCTTTTACCAATGGCAGATTTCAGCTCTTTCCAAAGGTTCTCGATTGGGTTGAGATCAGGACTCATTGCTGGCCAGTTTAAAACAGTCCATTTGTTCCTTTTTAACCATTCGTTTGTACTGTTGGATGTATGTTTTGGGTTATTGTATTGCTGGAGGAACCCATGACCTTCGACTCAGACCTAGCTTTCTGACACTAGGTAGCACATTTTATTCGAAAATACCTTGTTAGTCCTCTGACTTCATGATTCCTTTAATACATTCCAGGCCTCCAGTTCTAGAGGCAGCAAAACAGCCCCACAACATTATGTAAGCTGTACCATATTTAATTGTAGACAGAGTATTTTCGAATCCTTATAAGCTTCATTATTTGCCTGTAAATGTATCTCTGGTCTGCATTGCCAGAAATCAAGTTTGGTTTCATCTGTCCCCAGAACATGTTGCAAGTAGGCTTGTGGTTTCTCACGATGGTTTGAGCAAAGATCAGGTGTGCCTTTTTAGGTCTGTCTTTGAGCAGTGGGATCCTCCTTGGTCTTCACCCATGAAGCCCTTCCTTGTTTACTGCGAGGCGTAAGGTGCAGATTGAAATCATCAATCCAGATTGTTCCAGGTCAGCCTTAAGCTCTTTGGATGTTGTACATGGTGTTTTTCCAAATGTTTGCACTAACCTTTGAAGATTTCTTGGATCAATTTTCCTCTTCCCATGATGTCTGGGAGGCTCTTTGCAGTTCCATAAGCAGAAAACATCTTAATAACATTGTGAACTGTAGACACAGGAATGCTAAGGTCTTTGGAGATGGTCTTGTATCCCTTTGAGCTGTAATAATGGTTTTTCTGGTGGTCTCAGGCAGCTCTCTTTTCTTCAGAAGTATGAAAATGGAACAGGGAGTAAACTATTTAAGACAAATAAGAGAAAATATTTTTTCACTCACCGTGTAATCAAACTCTGGAATTTGTTACCGGAGGATGTGGTAAGGGCTGTTAGTGTAGCTGGGTTTAAAAAAGGTTTGGACAAGTTCCTGGAGGAAAGGTCCATAAACCACTATTAAAAAGGGACCCAGGATAATCAATGCTTGACCCAGTACAAGCATTGTGGAACCTGTGTCTTTTGGGGATACTGCTAGGTACGTATGACCTAGATTGGCCACTGTTGGAAACAGGATACTGGGCTTGATGGACCTCGGTCTGACCCAGTATGGCATATCTTATGTTCTTATGTGGCCATTGTAAACATTAGAACCATCTATCATTAGTTGATCCAAATCATGTGAGTACTGATAGTTGTCACAGGTGCGTCAGATTTTACAGCAATGGAAATGTGGTTCTTCTGAACAAATGGACTTGATTTGTTTATCAGAGTGCCAATAATCATGTCCTGGCAATGTCCCACTTTTATACTATTGTCTACAATTTCCTTTTTTAATTGGTCCATGTATATTTGATTCTGTTATGTATCTCCTATGTGTGCACGTGTAGTCCAAAGCCATTTCACTGGCACTATTTTTTCCAGATATTGGACATTAAGGGGTTGAACTGCAAGAGTGGCAGTAATGTTGACTGCAACTGTAGTTCCTGAGCGGTCCTCCAGTTTAGTCCTCCACATTCGGGTAGTGCACCTCCTCCTGCAGCCTAGAGACTGGACCAATCAAAAACTTTCTGTATGATGTATGCAGACGGAGCTCCCATAAGCCCCCAGTGTGTCCAGTCTCCTTGCAGCTTGAGGACGTGTGTGCCTGGTCTGGGCACACTTAGTGGCTATTGGAGGAGCAACACTAGATAGTTATTGTTTTGGGGGTTTCTTTTGCCATATCATTTCTTTTCATTTCATTTAATTAGGTAGCTGTTTCTTTAAATTTAAAAAAAAAAAAAAACAGTCAGGTGGCATCCGGAGGGGCTTACCGGTTTTGAGAAGCCAGTCCTGCATTGGGCTCCTGCCTTCCTTACCGATGACATTTAACAGCCAGTCAGGTTAGAACTCTCCCCTAGACTGCACGGGGAAGAGTTCTGCCTTTCCCGGACAGCTCTTTTGCTTGGGCTGCTTTCTGTGCCTGCGGGTGCCTTCCGGAGGTAATTGTCTCCCTCCTCTCTCTCAGCATTTGCAGCACTCTCCCGCTTCAGATTCCCACGGTGGGTCGGCTGCCGTCGGCATTTTGTCCCTGCGGTAAGTGCCCTGTCTGAGGGGTTCCTCATTTTACTTTCTTTTGCTCCGTTAGTTTTATTTCTTTATTTTGGATTTTCGCGCCGTTTTTTCAGCGCGGGTGCATGAGTCCGGCAGCCATTTTGTAGCTCTGTGTGGAGGTTTTTTTCCCGCCGGCTTCAACAGTAGGGCACGCGTTTTCCTTGCGTTTTTTAGGCTTTTGGCACTAGCGATTTTACTCGGGACCTTCTCGGAGTGCTAGGGGGTACTTTATTTTCTAAAAAAAAAAACAAAAAAAAAAAACTTAAAGCGCTCCAACGAGGCTAACTGCACCAGCGTTTCTTTTCCTTCTTTGTGGGGATCAGCTCTGGGTTTCTGCCTGGAGCGGATTCTACGCTGGCATGACTACCAAACCGCAGTGCGTAATCTGTGGTTCACGCAGGGGAGCGGTTGCGGAGTCTGGCATCTGCCGGGGCTGTGCCTCGGTTTCTTCAGACTTGGAACATCAAATAGAACTGAAGGAGCTGCCTGGCCCTGAGGGCCCCCCTGTTCTGGCAGAGGGAGAACTCTCGCCTGGCTCTCGCCCGTCTGGTGCCACGTCCCATTCTAATGGGCATGCTAGTGCGTTGCCTGGTACGGCTGTTGAATCCGCTATGGACTTTTCCCCAGACTTTGTACTTCTGATGCACCAGGCCTTTCGCTTGAGCCGTTCCGGCCAGTTACCGGAGGCCTGGCCAGCGCCTCTCCCCTCCTTTGCATCGGAGGAGACCCGGCGTGTTTCTCAGCCTGCCGCCAAACGTTTCAGGTCAGTGGACCCGGAGCAGGACGCCCTGAGTTACCCAGATTTGGAGGCGGAGGGAGATCCTGATGCTGAGGCTGAGGCTGAGGAATTTGAAGACGGTGAGATTCCAGAGCCGGAGGACCATGCTCGGATTATTCGTAGGGAAGAGCTGGTGCCGTTGATTACAGAATCTCTTCAGACCCTTAATCTGGCCGTAACTCGCCCTAGGGAGGAGGACGGCTTGGAGGATCCTCTCATACAGGCGGTACGGGAGTCTTAGGTGGTCTTTCCTGTGCACCGTGTGGTAGAGCAAATGATCCAAACTGAGTGGGATCAACCGGATTCAGGTTTGAAGGGGATTAGAACTATGAACCGTCTGTATCCCTTGGCCGATAAAGACAAGGAGATGTTCAAGTCACCGCGGGTGGATGCTGCGGTGTCGGCTGTGACTAAGAAGACCACGATACCCGTTGAAGGCGGGGCTGCCTTGAAGGATGCGCAAGACAAGAAAGTAGATAATTTGTTGAAACAGGCCTTCGACACCAATGCCTTGTCTCTGCAAGCCTCTATTTGTGGCGCTTGGGTAGCTTGGGCCTGTTTACGTTGGGCTCAGCACCTGCGCTCCGCTTCCGGATTGGATAAGCAGGGACTATTAGAGGTGACCCGCATGGAGTCGGGGTCGGCGTATTTGGCGGATGTTCATTATGACTTAATTAGATCCTTGGCTAATAGTATGGCTTCCTTGGTGTCGGCGTGCCGGTCCATCTGGTTGCGAAACTGGGCGGCCGATGGTTCTTCTAAGTCTCGACTCAGTAAGCTGCCCTTCAAGGGCAAATTATTATTTGGTGATGCTCTGGATAAGTTGGTTAAGGACCTTGGAGAATCTAAGGGCGGTAGACTTCCGGAAGATAAGCCTAAGCTAAATAGAACCTTGCCTCCTTCTCGCGGCCACTTTCGGGATTTTCGCAGATTTCGCTCTTCCCGCCTGTGGAGTGCTCAGCGTGGTCGCTTCGGATCCCGTTCACAAGGGTTTCGTGGGTTCCGTGGAGCGGGACGAGGCTTCTCTGGATCCTCCTCTTCCTCGCCCTCTTCCTTTAATCGCAAGCCGCAATGAAGCGAGGCGGGCCCCAGGGGGAAGTCTGGTCATCGGGGGTCGCTTACACGATTTTTTTCCTTCTTGGGCCCAAATTACTTCAGATCAGTGGGTGCTAGAGATTATCGAAAAGGGTTATGCGCTGGAGTTTGCTGGTCCGCTCCGAGATTCCTTTGTTCTGTCTCCCAGCAAGGGCGACCAGAAGACTCAGGCCATCCGCTTGACGTTGCACCGGCTCTTATCTCTGGGTGCAGTAATCCCTGTCCCTCCTTCCGAGTGCGGCGTCGGGCACTACTCCATCTATTTTGTCGTTCCAAAGAAAGACGGTTCTCTCCGCCCAATCCTGGATCTCAAGGGCGTAAACCGTGCCCTCAAGGTTCCGCACTTCCGGATGGAAACCTTAAGGTCGGTCATCGTGGCGGTGCGTCAAGGAGAGTTTCTCTCCTCTCTCGACCTATCGGAGGCTTATTTGCACATTCCCATCCGGGCGTCTCACCAAAAGTTCCTCCGGTTCGCGTTTCCGTGGGGCCATTTTCAATTTCGGGCCATGCCGTTTGGCCTCGCCACGGCGCCTCGCACCTTCACGAAAGTCATGGTGGTGGTCGCGGCGGCTTTGCGGAAGGAGGGTATTCTCGTTCACCCTTATCTCGACGATTGGTTGATTTGGGCAAAGTCCAACGACGAGTGTGTGCTAGTCACGAGCAGAGTGGTTTCTCTATTGCGCTCCCTAGGCTGGGTGGTCAACGAACGGAAGAGCCGTCTGTTTCCCACTCAAAACCTCGAATACCTGGGGGTGCAATTCGACACGGCGAGGGGATTGGTATGTTTGCCGGAGCACTGTGTTCTAGCCTTGAGGGGCCTCGTCCGTCTTTTCCTGGGGATGCCAGCGCCGTCCGCGTGGTGGTACCTCCGGCTCCTCGGCACGATGGCGACGACTCTGGAGGTGGTGCCTTGGGTGAGGTTCCATATGCGTCCGCTCCAGAGTTCCCTATTACGTCGTTGGTCGAACCAGTTCGACTCGTTGAACATGCGCTTGCCTTGCCCGAAACCGGTTCGTCAGTCGCTCCACTGGTGGCTGTGTTCGGAGAACCTGAGGATGGGTCTTCCCTTGGAACCGCCCCTTTGGGTACCGCTCACAACGGATGCCAGCCTTTCGGGCTGGGGGGCTCACTGCGAGGACCGTTTCACACAGGGAACGTGGTCTCCCCTGGAAGCCTCTTGGTCGATCAACCGGCTCGAACTGCGAGCGGTGCGGTTAGCCCTGTTGGCCCTCGAAGTGTTGGTGCGAGGGCGGCCGGTTCGCGTTCTCTCGGACAATGCGACGACGGTAGCATACATCAATAGACAGGGGGGCACCGGAAGTGTGGCCCTGGAATCGGAGGCGACAGCTTTGTTCACTTGGGTGCAGACCCGTCTGCCAGCAATCTCGGCTGCGCATATCGCGGGCACGGACAATGTCACGGCAGACTTTCTCAGCAGAGTGCAGGTAGACCCCGGGGAGTGGGAGCTGAACCCGCAGATTTACGCGCAAATAGCTCGTCGATGTGGACCGCCCGTCATGGATCTCATGGCGACCTTTCAGTCAGCGAAAACGGGGCACTTCTTCAGCAGACGGAGGGAACGCATGTCCGAGGGACTTGACGCCCTCATTCAGCCGTGGCCGGAGTCCCAACTTCTTTATATCTTTCCTCCGTGGGCGCTAATCGGTCGAGTCGTTCAGCGCATCGAGGGCCACCGGGGACGGGTGTTGCTGGTGGCTCCGGATTGGCCCAGATGACCGTGGTATGCCGACCTGGTACGGTTGCGCGACGGCGTTCCCTGGCCTCTGCCCTCGTTACCGGATCTGCTACTTCAGGGTCCGTTGCGGATGCCCCAAGTGGGTCGATTCTCGCTTATGGTATGGCCATTGAAAGGGCTCGGTTAAGAAAAAGGGGTTATTCCCCTGCGGTGATTGCCACCCTCCTTAGAGCGCGGAAGACTCCACCTCCCTCACGTATGTGCGGGTATGGAGAATCTTTGAGGACTGGTGTTCACAGCGTAGTATTCGGGCGGCGACGGTATCCGTGCCAGTCATTTTGAGTTTTCTACAGGATGGCTTTGACAAAGGTTTAGCGGCTAGCTCTCTGAAGGTGCAGCTGGCAGCGCTCTCCTGTTACAGAGGCAAAGTGCTGGGTCTTCCCCTGGGATCTCATCCGGACGTTCAGCGTTTTCTCAAGGCGGTTTTCCGTTTACGGCCTTCGCGTAGGGTGGCCGTTCCTTCGTGGGATTTGAACCTCGTGTTGCGTGCCTTGGTTCGCGAGCCCTTTGAGCCCCTCCGACGTGCGTCTCTTAAGGATCTGACCCTGAAGACGGTTTTTCTTGTTGCCATCTGCTCTGCACGGCACATTTCCGAACTCCAGGCACTCTCGTGCAGGGAACCGTTTTTGTCCTTTACTCCGGATCGGGTGGTCCTTCGGCCAGTTCCTTCCTTTTTGCCCAAAGTGGTCTCGCCTTTTCATTTAAATCAGGCGGTTTTCCTTCCAGTTCTGCGTGACGTGCCCGAGAACCCGACGGACGAAGGACTTCACTGTCTGGATGTGCGTCGCGTTCTTCGGCGTTACTTGAAGGTGTCCGCGGAATTCCGTAAGTCCGACCGCTTGTTCGTGCTGTTTGGCGGTGTTCGGAAAGGTGAGGCGGCGGCTAAGGCCTCCATTGCTCGGTGGATCAAGGAAGCGATAGCGTCGGCGTATCTGTTGCAGCATCGGCCCGTTCCGGAAGGTCTGCGAGCCCACTCCACTAGGGCACAGGCGACGTCCTGGGCGGAGCATTGTTTGGTTCCACCAGTAGAGATTTGTAAAGCGGCTACTTGGTCGTCATTGCATGCCTTCAGTAAGCACTACCACTTGGATGTGTTGGCCGCTCGGGATTCTTGTTTTGGTTTGGCTGTACTGTGCGCCGGCTTGCAAGGTCCCGCCCGGTGTTGACTGCTCTGCTACATCCCGAATGTGGAGGACTAAACTGGAGGACCGCTCAGGAAATAGAAATTACACATACCTGGTAATTGTAGTTCCTGGAGGGTCCAGTTTAGTCCTCCTTCCCGCCCGAGTATCAGATTTTCTATTGCGGCGCGCCTTTCCGGACGGATCGGACTGGGTGCGGCCTACTCTTCTCTTTTCTCTTTTTGACCGTGTTTTCTGTCGGTTGCTTTTTTTGTCTACTTTCCAGCCTATAGCCTTGAGCGTCTGGGGTTTTCTGGCTGTTCTTTCTCTGACGGTGCGTCGGTAGCGGCGCTGTGCAGCGTTCTGGCTTCCTCGTTTGGGGAGGGGGTCGATATTTTCATGAGGGGCATAGTTTTTACCTTTTGTTCTGAATATGTTTTTTCTAACAGTCTCATGTGTTGCTTCTTTAAGTCTGCTTTGTTACTAGTTCACTGGGGGCTTATGGGAGCTCCATCTGCATACATCATACAGAAAGTTTTTGATTGGTCCAGTCTCCAGGCTGCAGGAGGAGGTGCACTACCCGAATGTGGAGGACTAAACTGGACCCTCCAGGAACAACAATTACCAGGTATGTGTAATTTCTATTTTCTCTTCTGTCTAGCATATATATTTCACTAATAAGTCTTGACAAACCAGCTATGCATGAAATTAAAAAATGTGATAATATGATACTGCATGTTAGCCTAGTTATAATAATATCTATGATAATGGTTATGGTTAAGGCACTTGATATACTGTCCTTTTTATGCTGTGCATCAGAGCGGTTTACAACTTATGCTAACAGGCACTTTTTATTCCCTTGTCCCTGAAGGGCTCACAATCTAAGCATACCTGAGGCAATAGAGGGTTAAGTGGCTTGCCCATGGTCACAAGGAGTAGCTGTGGGATCAAACACCCCAGTCCCTCCGGCCTGAGGTTGCTTGTCCCTATCTGGGAATTGAACCCCTGGCCCTCCGGCCTGAGGTAACCTGTCCCAACCACTGAGCCACTCCTCCCTCTGGTTCATAAGACTTGAAAGAAGGCCTCACAAATTTTACTTCTGTCTATCGGATAGCATCTAAAATGAACTACTGTTTTATTTCCTCTGCTTCTTGCTGCCTGGCCATTCTTAGGTAAGGGGTCAATAGCAGTAAACTCTCAGGGCACTATGCCACTATGGGGCTCCTGCTCCAACACAACAATTTACTATCAATGTGGGGCTGGAGCCATGCACGTTAGTGTTCTGGGTCCTGCTCTGGCTGATTCATCCTGAACCTTGGACCCTGGACCCACTAATGATCAGCCCCTTGCAGCTTGTGCTGTATTATGTTTCTCTCCTCTTCTCTTTTGCTCCAGCTGCCCCAGGACGCTGATGGCAATTTGATCCCTTTGTCAATGAAGTAGAGTTATGGGGGTATATTGTTTCACAGCATAAAGGAGCATTCTCATTTCTCTCAAAAAGAGAAGTAGAGAGGAAGTCTATTACAATATCACAGCAGCAGTCTCATACAGGACCGTGCCCCCCCCCCAGCTCCCCCTACACAGAGCTGCCACTCCGCTGTTACCGATTATGTCGGCATGCTGGTGGGGTGATGGCTCAGCTCGGCATGGCAGCGATGGCCTGCAGCAGGACATGTGCTTTGGTACACAAGGCCTGCCGCTTCTGATCCCCCTCCGACGCAACTTTCTGTCAGAGGGAGTTCAGAAGAGGCCAAAGCACACAGCCTATCACAGGTGCCATGCCGCTCACAGAGGTCTGCTGTCCTAGGCGGCCGCCAAGTCCACCTAGGGGACCGGTCAGCCCTGGTCTCAGACAACTATAATCATATCTTTCCAAAGTTTCGTACTCTTCATTCCCAGTTACTGGATTAGGATCGAGTTTAGCTTTTAGGGAAAAGTAGGGCAAACAAAAAAGAAAGCTAAAAGACTGAAGTGAGTTTGCACAGTCTTGAAATAACACATCTGTTGTCCAAAGATTTAATATTATGCAACTTCAGGAAAGGAAAAACTTAATTTTGCTAATCTGTGTTGTTATACTGAATCTCCAACTAAACATTTTTTAAACCAAATCATTAAGGTAAAATATTGAGCTGAAGTAGTTTAGTTAAGTTAAATGAGAGGTGTTAGGTTCATAAATGGATAAAGGGCAAGCATTATGCCAAATTTGTTAACAAAGTTGCCTGGAGCATTTTGATATTTTATATCCTAAGTTTTGTTCAAGTTTTTAAATTTGAACTAATTCTGTAGTACAGTAAAAACAACAAAAAAAAAGTTTTCTTCTCACACCGAAATGGCATGATCTAAATTTCCTGTATTAGTGCTGTTTCCCTAAAATCTACCAACAGTGCCATGCCCCTACCTTCTGCAGAACCAGTGAGGAAATATTTTTTCTCTACAGGAGCTGTTTTTAAATCTTCATTATTTGTCATAACTATATAGATACATTTGAGTTTTAAGAATTTCAGTGTTCTGTGTTATTCATCAAATAATTATAACCTCTGGTCTTTCATATAGAAGGATGAAACAACATACTTCAATGATTTTTACATGCTGACAGGTAAGATAAAATATTATTGATATTTAACATCACATGAGGTCTTTTGGGGGCAGTTTTCAATAGACTGTGTTGTTATGAGGTGTATGCACAGTTTTTTGTCAACAGTTTTTGATTACCAGACTTACCTCAAATCTCTAAACATATAGGGAGTTATTCTGTGCCACGAATAGCGGGAATAGATGGCCCAATGGGACGTCCATCCCCGCTATTTGTGCCTTCACCCAGCCTCGACTAACTTCTCTGCCAGTTGTGTGGGGAAGTTAGACGGGGGCGGGGAAGGAGCAGAGTCTGGGCGGTCGCCGGCCCTGGATGTACAGGGCTGATTCTAATGTCGGCCCTGTACATCCAGGGCTGGCAACATGTGCAGGGAAATTATTCCACCTCCGAGGTGGAATAACTTCCCTGGACGTTTCTTTATTGCATTGCTGGGGCACGGATGGGGCTGCGGGGGGGGGGGGGGGGGCCGGAGGACATTCCCCGCAGCCCAACCCTGGCCTTAGGAGGCCAGATCATGGGTCGGCCTGCGGGGAATACGCTTTATTTTGCACCACCGGCATCGCTGCTCTTCAATGGAGCTGTGGTGCCATGGCAACATGACAAAGGCATTTACACAGTTTGCAGACCTGCAAAACATGTACACACTGCTCACCAAGATATTCAGCTATGGCCAGTCCTACGCATGTGCAAGCATGTTGTTGGCACAGGGCCCCGCTGAACAGCAGGCCCCACGTAAATCTCAAGCTGTACACAGAGCATGCTCAATGCCAACCTTACTACCACTGCCAGCCCGGCTCTCCAGCCTCCCTTCCACCATGAGGCCGGCTTCACACAGATGGGAGGAGGAGGTCTCTCTTAATCTCAGCTCATCTCTTCTGCTGTGAGCCCGACATCCCCGTGCATGCCATTGTATGCAGCTCAGTCCATCACCCAGTCGCAGGGGCATGACGTCAACAACTGGCTGATTTTTCTGAACCCATCAGCTATTACCATCTGAGTCTGCCACTGTCCACTATCAACCCTTCTCCACCCGCTCAGCAGCAATACTGATTGCAGCTAATCACCCCCATGCTTGGAGGCAACACAGTAGGACTGCTTGTGCCTGTGCAAAGGCTCCACTACATCCCTCCCTCAAAGAAGCAGGAAGTCTGCATAGGGAGTGGGATGCCTCGGAGCCTTTTCACAGGCACAAGCTCAAAGTCCCGCATTTCCTCTGACTTATTGCGGTTGCCTCCAAGTCTGGGTAATTAGTTGTGATCTAGGGTGGGAATGAAGGTTGATGCTGGAATAATGGGGTGAGATGCTTGGGGGGGGAGAGGGATGGTGGTAGGAGATGGGTGAGAAGACTGAAGAACAGATGTGCTTAGCAGCAGGGGATAGGAAATAGTAAGAAGAGGGCTACCAGGGAGGGAGGGGGAGAATAGAGAGATGGAGGTCCTAAACATGGGGGGGGGGGGGGCGAGAGAGACAGAAAGGAGATGCTATATGGGGAGAGGGCTTGGGAAACAGAGAGGAGATGCTAGACTATCATGAGGGAGATAGGAGATGCTAGACTTGGGGGTGGGAGGAATTAGAGGGACAGAGGAGACGCTGGTGGATATGGAGGGAGGAAACTAGGGAAACAGAGGGAATGTCAGACATTATGGGACATAGCAAGACAGAAGAAATGCTGGATCTGGGAGAAAGAGATTGAAATCATAGGTAGATGCAGTAGAAATTGGGAAATAGAGGACCAATTGGCAAGGAGAGCTGAAAAATAAATGGAGAAACAGAAAAATAAATGGAAGAAAACTGAAAGGAAGAAATCAATATTAGAGATGCATGTAGGGGAAGACAGGAGGAGAGAGAATAAATAGCAACTGGACAGGAGACCCTGTAAACAGAGCTAGGAAAAGAAAGAAGAAAGAAAGCAGAGTCTGGGACCAACATGATTAGGAAAAAAATGGTCAGACCACAAAAGTAGAAAAAGCATAGTTACTCACCTGCAACAGGTCTTCTCTGGAAACAGCAGGAATCAGTTCTCACATATGGGTGACGTTGGCACCGACGGAGCCTGCGTGGTAACTTTGCTCCAGCTTTCAAAGCCAGCCTTTGGGAGATGCATCATGTGCATGTGGTCTTCTTCCCACTTAAGGGTGCAATCTTGCCTCAATATAATGACATAACTTAACTTGGCAGTAAGTTCTGAGAGAATCATGTTGAGATCCTGCTCCGTGCCGGGGGCCTGAGGGGGCCTTGAGAGTAGTAGGCCCCTGAGGAAGTGAGTCATGAGGGACTGAGCGGAGAGAGGCTTGCCCTCAACCAGATGGTGATGCACCGAAAATGCACTAAGGTATACTCTAACGGAGTTGGACTTGAGCCCTGCCTGGGACAGGTGAAGCAGGTACTGCAGCACCAGATGAACAGAACAGGAGAAGGGGATGCACCACACAGAGAATCTCCACCACTTGAAGATGTAGGCCCGGCAGGTGGAAATTTTGCGTAAGGCCAGGAGGACCTCCTTTACTTTGCTTGAGAGATTGAAGTGAGCCAAGGCTACCCTTTCAGCAGCCAGGCCATCAGACAGGGATCCCAGATTGGTGTGCAGGAGAGTCATCTTCCTGTGAGAGCAGCCCCAGGGTGTACCCCAGAGGAACTGGGGGGGGGGGGGGTGCCTGGGACAGGTGGAGGAACAGAGGGAACCACAGCTGCCGGACCTACCGAGGAGCCACCAGTATCAAAGTGGCTCTATCAAGCTGGATCTTGAACAGGGTCTTAGTGATCAGTGATGTGGATGGGAAGGCATAGAGGAGGCCCCCCATCCACAGGATGAGGAACACATCCACTGCCCCCACGAGGGATGTGGTTGCCTGGAGCAGAAGCGGGGTAGCTGAGCATTGGCTGGACTGGCAAAGAGGTCCATCTGTGGGAGCTCACAGAGATAGAACAGCCAGCTGGCAACCTGGGGGTCCAGCTGCCACTCGTACAGTTTGAGTATCTGGCTGAGCCGGTCCGCCAAGGTGTTGTCTTGGCCCAAGAGATAGATTGCTCACAGGAGCATCCTGCTTTCACTCGTGAAAGAGCAGAGGCTCGCCGCCTCCTGGCACAGGAGGGATGACTCCTTAGCTCCCTGTTTGTCAATATAGAACATTGTCACCTTGTTGTCGGTCTGGAGTGGTACCGCTTGGTGCTGTAGATGATGGTGAAAGGCCTGGAGGGCTAGCACTATGGACTGCAGCTCCAAGAGGTTAATCTGCTGGAGGCCCTCCATCAGTGACCAATTGCCCCGAGTGCGGAGGTTGTCGCAATGGACTCCCCAGCCCAGTTTGGAGGCATCAGTGGTAAGGATCCTCTGGTGTTGGGGGCTTGGAAGGGCATCCTGATCTGTATGTGCTGGAATTGTTGCCACCAACCGAGGGAGTCAGCCAGAGGAGAGGTCACAACCGCTGTGTCCCGCAGGTGCCTGTTGCTGGAGACCACCGAGCCAGCTGTATATGTAGGTGGACGTCTGGAGTGACATGCAACGTGGATGCCTTGTGACCTAGCAGGAAAAGCACGAGGTGGGCAGACACTGAGGGGTGAACCTGGACATTTTTTGCAAGCGAATTGAGGCACTGGGCTCTGTCCAGACCGAGGAAGGCCCTTCCTTGGATGGTGTCCAGCATTGCCCCTATGAACTCCAGGTATTGTGCTGGATGGAGATTGGACTTTGGGTAGTTTATGATGAACCCCAGGTGCTCCAGAATGAGAATGGTATGGCTCATCACCTGATGAGCTTCAGCGACGGTGCTTGCCTTTATGAGCCAGTCATCCAGATAGGGGAAGGCAAGGACCCCCTGGAGATGCAGGAAGGCGGCGACCACCACCAGACACTTGGTGAATACCCTTGGGGCAGAGGCCAGACCGAAGGGTAGAATTCTGTACTGATAGTAGCAGCCTCCTACCAGGTACTGCCTGTGAAGGAAATAGATAAGGATGTGTGTAAACACATCCTTGAGATCCAAGGAGCATAGCCAGTCTCCCTGCCGGAGGTATAGCAGCAATGTTCCAAGAGAGAACTTTTCCCTCTGGACAGGGCCCAGGAAACAGTTGAGGTCCCACAGGTCTAGAATGGGCCGAAACCCTCTGGTCCTTTTGGGTACTGGAAAGCAGCAGGAGTAGAACTCCTTTCCCCTGAAGGGGGGGAGGGTGACGAGTTCCACAGCCCTATCTGCCAGAAGACTTGTGAGTTCCTACTGAAGCAGGCCCCGGTGGAGGGGAGTCATAGGAGGCTCTCCCAAAAAGAATGGTGTGGGCGTCTGTTTGAGGTGGAGTAGGTAACCCCACAAGATCGAACTCCTTTGGCCCGGTCAGAAAGGACGTGAAAACCTGCACACCAAGAAAAAACCCCAAGAGGGAAAAAAAGGAAACCCAAGGAAAAACATGATGCCGAAGGCAAGCAGACTCGGGGGCGAGAAGGGCACCGGTATGCAGTCAGAGAAAGGAATCGAAGTAAAAGGCAAGAAAAAAAATCAACTTTTTACAGGGGGGACAGACACACATTCAATGGGCCCCACAGAAAAAAGGAGACTAAGACAAAATGGCAGCCTTAGGTGGGAAGGGGCCCTCACATGCATGGTGCATCTCTCAAAGGCTTTCTTTGAAAGCTAGGGAGAGGTTACCACGCGGGCTCCGTCTGCGCTGATGTCACCCATATGTGAAGACTGACTTCCTACTTGTTCCCAGAGAACAAATTTTATTTTCTATTTAGTGATTGGAATATGTCAGTTTCTGAGAAGTACATCTGCAGGAAGGGTACTAGATATGGCTGGAATCTAGCCCAAGACAAAAATTTGGGAGGGGACCTAGCGGCACAGGTCAGGTGTTCTGGATGCTTCTCCCCCCCACACCCCAGTACCAGCCCTGACATCTGTTGTCTTTATATGTTATACACTGCAGAGGGAAATGCATTTCTTTCTATTTCTCTGGTATTTCATTGCATGCAACGTTTGGCTGCTTGAGGTTTCAGTTTAATTTTTGTCTACATATTTCACTCATTCTGTAGTTGGTGAGGGTTTGTTTGTGTTGTGTGTGTGTAACCAAGGACAGCTATTCTCTTAGCATGAATTTTCTGTTTTGTGATCTGGTTGGTGGACAGAGAAAGTGCGAGATCTATATACTGTAGCATAATAACATTTAATTCAATTTTATATTAAAAAACATTTTGATTTAATTAGTAGAGACGGGGAGGGGGAGATAAAGGCAACAGTGCCATCTAAGAGACCAGGTAATAGGCATAGTAACAATTTTACATTAAAGAATATTTTAACTGAGATTTAATTAGTAGGGATGAGGAGAGGGAGATAAAGACAAGTGTCATCTAAGAGAAAGAGTGTGAGATGGGGACTGGCTGGGAATTGGTAGGGGATGGGGGGGGGGGGGGTGAGGCACATGAGTGCTGGGGTAGATTTATCTTCTAACCATTGCAATTTATTCTAACCATAATGCATGTAGCACTATATATTGCTGTTTTACAGTATGGAACTCTACTAGTTTGTGCATTTTTTAAATTCTTGTTACAGATTTATTGTTGGATTGCCTCCCATCTGTTTTCAGTGTTTTCAAAAGTCTTGATTAATCAAAGCGTTCTTGACATTCTGTATTATGTAAACAGCACTTTGTGGACTGGCAGAGTGTGTTGGGGCTGCGGGGGCCTGAGAGAGAGAATGTGTGTGTGCTGCTGGAAATAAAGGAGATTTGAGCGAGAGAGTGTGTAGAGTGGGAATGGGGGCTTGAGAGAGAGAGTTTGTGAAATTTTTATAAATTTGCAGTCTCTACATTTTATTTGACCAGTTTAGAATTTTGTTAAATAGTAATAAAAAAGAAGAATGGTTTTTAAAAAAGTGTTTTAATGCTAGTGCAGAAGCATCGACATCCTTTATCACATCGCCTGCATTGTCCAATCTTATGGCCTAAGAATCAATGTGGACAAGACCAAAGTTATGATCACGGATGGATCACAGACCAATGTTCACCTCAATGGAATCCAAATTGAGCAGGTCCCAGAATTCAA
Organism: Ichthyophis bannanicus; assembly: GCA_033557465.1. Taxonomy (NCBI): domain Eukaryota; kingdom Metazoa; phylum Chordata; class Amphibia; order Gymnophiona; family Ichthyophiidae; genus Ichthyophis; species Ichthyophis bannanicus. The sequence goes on along the minus strand of CM066032.1, from coordinate 515,348,350 downwards.
ATACCTGGGATCACTGGTACAGGAGAAGAAGGTGGCATCCACCACCGAAGACCACAACAGGATTGGCCAGGGAACAGTAGTGTTTGCCTCGCTCAAACAGTGCCTCTGAAAGAAGGCCAATATCTCTACCAAGACCAAAATTTGCCTCTTCCAAACACTGATCCTGCCAATTCTCCTGTATGGATTGGAAACATGGACTCTGCTCAAACCTGACATGAACAAGCTCAAGGTCTTTCAAATGCAATGCCTGAGACAGATTTTGGGTGTCTCTCTTCGTGATTGCCATTGAAATGAGACAATTTGGATAAGGTGCGACCATCAACCTTCTGTTGAAGAACAAATCCAAAAACTCAGACTGCAATGGTTTGGCCACATTAGCAGAATGAACACCAGTCAGCTGCCATACAAACCCCTCTGGCGAGAATGACCTGTCCACTGGAAGGCTCAACGAGCAGCACCGAAGAAAACGTGGCTTAAACACATCGAGGGAAACCTAAGGAACCAGCAACTGACCATCAATGAGGCCAGAAATATCGCCACTGATCGCCAAGGTTGGAAGTGTATTGTGAACAATACATGGAATCCAGCAGCACCTACAGCAGCATATTGGTTGAGAGGACGACCTGCTCCCCAAATACCAGCTAAGGATTAAAGAAGAAGAAGAATGATAGTTTAAATTTGATACTACATGGGCCACTATGACAAAAAGTTCCCCGGGCTTCTATGTTCCTGAAACCAGTGAGTGGCTCCTGATCCAAGACTGGATAAGATTGCCACTGGAGCCTGCAATAGTAGCTCCAGGTTGCTGCACATCACCTTAAGGTATCGGACTCTGTCACTGGCCTCCTGCCATTCTTGGGCCTTACATCCTGCTTGCAGTTGGGAAGGAGCAACACGCTGACTCCATCCTTCCCATGCTCTGCTCCCATTCCCAGCCAACCTCGCACCTGAAGAGCAGGCCAAACCCATACCCCCCCTCCCTTCCAGCACCACCACTGTAGGCAATGCAAAACTGGATTCCACCCACCCCAACTCTAAACATGCATACACCACCTAAGTTGCCCCCTGCACACTGAACGGTTGAGGGAAGGGAAAGGGGGATGACAGAAACCTGTGGTGGGGGGAGGTAGATAGACAGAGGAGGAGGCAGAGCAAGGAAGAGGAGAGGAGAGCGATGGAGAAGAGAGCTCCAGAGGTTTCTTATGGCCTCATCCTGTATATTATAGCTGATGGCCTCATCCAGCTATTATAGCTTATGCAGCTAGGATCACATTCAAGTATTTCTATCTCCAGCAGATGTTAGCTACAATCTACTGCAGCTCTGTTGAAAATCTGAGGAAATTCTGTTTTAGCTCATGAGAAATCACTCTCTGGGGATACTTTCTCATTGGAACTTGATGAGGGAGGAATCCTGGAGGGTCACCCATAAAAAAGGTGCTCTCTTGGGAATAGCCCACAAGGGAGAGGGGTATTGCTTCAGTTCCCTGTCCTTATCTGGTTAAGGGCCAATTGAACAGCTGGGATTGGCACCTAGCATGAGAGCCAGTGCCACCACCCCCCTTCTCCTTCCCCAGCTCTCCCCCAAAGATATTGTATGAAGGTCTTCAGAGGTATGTGCATTCAAAACTTGGAAGCAGGGGAGTAGCACTGAGCCCAGTACTATTGCCATTTGGGATCCTTGGGGGTGAGTACCAGAATTAAGTTACTTCTGCTGGACAGCATTTATCTTGGGGGAGGGGGATGACCTGATATCATCTGCTGGGCAGTTGGCAATTGGTGGCAAGGATCTCCTTCCTTTGTTGCCCATTCAGCAGTTGACAGCAGGGGTGGCTGGAGGAAAGGACAGTGCTCTGGTTTTGGATTCTTCCTCGCTCTACCGACCATTTTCTGCCTCTTCTTGCAGCTTCTCAGTGCGGCACTGTAGTGAACAGTCTGCTCCCCGCTGGAGGGGGAGTAGACTATCAGGGAGGTCCTGGCCTCAAGCCTCTCCTTTCAAGATCTCTTTTTCTTTCTCCAGCAAGCATAGTCCTTCTGCTGAGGCAACTTGGATCAAGAGATCTCCGGGCCCTCCTGTGCTCTCTTTTCTCGATTAGAAGAGAACCCTGCTACATGGGGCAGGCAAAGCCCTATGGAAACCTTTCCACAAAAGCAGCCATGGCAGAGATTTGATGCTGGGGACTCGGACTGTCTCTCTTGTGCTTAGGATTCTGATTTGAGCTGAAGTAGTTCTGGTGGAGACTCCACATTTTATGAAGGTGAGTCGTCAACGCCAGGAGACCAAGACGATTCCCTAATCATCCATTTGTTTCATAGGGAAGAGTTGGCGGTGCTGATTGATCAAATGTCTTCTGTCCTGCAGCTGTCAGATCTTTTGGTGGTGGAGCAGGTGCTGCAAGTGCACCCCCTCTTGCAGGGGTTCGGAAAAATACTAGGACCTTTCCTTTCCTGAAGGCTCTCAAGACCATGGTGCACATGGAATGGGACCTGCCAGACTCACCATTGAAAGGGGTCAGGGTCATGAACAAGCTTTATGCTCTTCCTCAGGAGGATTTCAATGTGTGACTACATTTACCCTAGGTGGACGTGCACATGATAGCTGTCACTAAGCGCACCACTATCCTAGTAGATGGTAGTGCAGGTCTCAAAACCAATTGGAACGCACAGTGGAGTCTCTCCTTAGGAAACAGTTTTCGGTCCCCTCCCTTATTTTCCAGACAGTGATTTTTGGAGGGTTGACAACTCATGCCCTCCTCCAGTGGATTCAGTCGCTACTTCGGGATGAGGTGATGGGGCAAATACAGTGACTTGAATACAAAATGTAATGGGACAGACACAGTGGATCCCTTTATAGCAAGAGGATAAAATCAAATAAAACTTAAATATCTTTTATACTTCAATAAATTGGTAACCAAACAACCAGGGTTCAGTTCCCACTAGCACACCTTGTCGCCTTGGGCAAGTCACTTAACCCTCCATTGCCTCGGAAGAAAGGCCTGGCAATCTATTTCCAGTCACACTGCCAAGAAAACCCAGGAGAGCTTCTGGGTCGTCAGGAGTCAGCACTGACTCGAAGGCACACATTGCATTGCAAATTAGGGGGGGAGGGGGCGGTGCTGACCTGCACGGAGCGCCAGTTACAACTGCTCTAGCCACCTTAAAAGGCAGACTAGATGGACTGCACTGGTCTTTATCTGCCATCATATAATATGTTACTATGTTAGGGAATCAGAGGTGGGAGATGATGAGGACTCAAGAGAGATTGAGTAGGAGTTTGGAAAGGACAGCATTTAGTAACTGATAGATATGAGGGAGTTGGTGTAAGAGAATAGGGAAGGAAGGTTCAGAGAAGGTTAAAACCTGATGTGAATGATCTAGAGGACTAGAGAGAGGATGAGGGATGTTAAAAGGGATGGATCTCTGAAGGGGAGAGAGAGAGAAAAAAGACAGAAATGTGGCTGGGGAGATGGTGAAAGAGGGTAATAGGAAGTTGGGCAGGGGGTGAAAGGCTGAAGAATGAACTGGGGGCCAGGGAGGATAATGAATGACAGGGAAGGGGCTAGGATTGGTGAAGGGATGAGAGGCAGAGGATGGTAGGTGAAGGTTGAATGGGTGAATATAGAGGGTAGGAATAGCGAACTAGGAAGTGGGTGAAAGATAGAGGGGATATAGGAACAAGGGAAGGAGAGAGATAGTGAGAGCAATGGGAGCTCTAGAGAGGGGTAAGAGTGAAAAATGAAAAGTCTGTAGATAGGTGTGAGGTAAAAAGTGTGAGGCTAAGGACTGGAAGGTGAGAGAAAAGGAGAGTGAGGGATAAAATCTAGATGAGTGGATAGAGAAGCAGATAGAAAAAAAAGATAAAAATAAAAGATTAGCATTGAAGATATGTAGAGAACAAAGAGAAGAATGCAGGAGGAGAGAAGACATGAAAAGGAGTCATTGAGAAGACAGACACAAGGAAAGTCGAAAAGAGAGACTGGAACCAGCTCAGTTAGAAAAATAAAATGACTAGACATCAAAGATAGAAAAATAATTTTATTTTCAATATGTCAGTTTTTGTAATTAACTTGCTCTTTCTTTATCTGTCTCTTTCTATTTCTCTGGTGTTGCACTGCATGCAGTGCCTGGCTTCAATTGAATTGTTGTCTACATCTTAGTGACTATGGGCCCAATATTGCATGATGCACAGAAGAAGCCAATAACTTGCTAAAGCAACATGCACAGAAAAGGGCATGAATTGCGAGTTAGCCAGCGTACATGCAGGCAAAGATGGAAAATTGGCAGATATAGGAGATCGTCTCCTCGCGCCCAAATCTGGCTATGCGGGTGGAACCCAAGCAGCGATATTCGATACCCACGCAAAGGGGCCTACACGAATATAAATGGATAAACCATGCATGACGCAGAGGGCAGGACATAACCACGCAGTGATGCAAAGGCAGGTAAGGATGTAATATTCTGCCATACACAGGTAGAGCATGCAAAGGCGGGTAAGGGTGTAATATTGAGCCACATACAGGTAAAGCCATGTAAAGGCAGGCAAGGTTGCATTATTCAGTGTTAGACAGTTATGTAATGATTTGATAGATATTACCCAGTTATGACCTCGTACTCAGTTATGAGCTTCCATGCACCCGGTTATGACCTTCTGTGTACTGTCAGTGCAGGAGCCCCCTCTGGCTGTGCAGATACACAGCAACAACATGGCGACAATGAGAATGCAAACTTCAGCTCTGCTGAAGCTAAGGTCCTTGCCAAAATGGTGCTGCGGTCTAAGGGAGTGCTGTACCCCAGGGGCCACTGCAGGGCCAATGCCTGTCCATGGCCATTTGGAGGGAGATCCAGTTCCAGCTGTGGAGTTGAGTTGCCAGTAGGTGCTGGAGGCCCATGGAGGAGAGATGGGAATGGGCAGAGCAGCAGATCAGAAATAACCCCCTGACACAGGCCTAGGTGTGGGAGTGTGCATGCAAACAGTGAGGGTGGCTCATGGCAGATGCAGTGGTTAGTGTCATGAGTCAGGTTATTGACTCTGCCAAGTACTTCTGTTCTATATGCATATCCCTGCTATCCCAAGTTGCCTAAAACAGTATGCAGTTGCAGACATCACATAGGAGGAAGCAATAGCTCCACATGGTAGAGTTTGTCTTGCAAATGCACGTGTCACAGGTTAAAGATCACAACAGGGGAACTTTAATAGCTTGTGGGGCTGTTGCATGTTTTGTTTGTTGTGGGAGCGTCACTCCTGTAATAGTGTCCATTATCCTGTGTCCTGCTGCAATTGCCCAGCCTCCATGAGAAATTATTGCCGCTGGCTATGAACATTTGGAGAACACTGAAGTAAACAGCTGGGAATTGTGCATTCCCTAGTATGCCCTCACCGAAGCACCCTATTTCCCACATATTGCACATCTCGAAGTTGTGTACAGCATCATAAGGCTGGCTCTGTGCAAAAACTCACACATGCAACCGAAAAATAATAAGAACCACAAACCATGGCTGGATGCTCTGAGGGTGATGTCACAAGAGGGAGGTACAGAAGAGGTGGTAACAAGGAAGGGAGGCCAAGGGGGTTGGGAAGAGTGGAAGAGAGGGGGAGGAGGGGCAGGGCAGCAGAGTGAGGGGTATATTGTGATCAGGCATGGATGAGACGAGATGGGACAGAGTGGGGTATGGGGTTGAAAAAGGCGAGGAAGCGACAGGGTATAGAAAGTGCAGGCACAGAGCAGGGTGTAGGGGCCTAGATGGCATTTGGTAAGGGCAGCTGAAGAAAGGATATGGCCCTAAGGGGTCCAGAGGTCAAAGACACGTAGCTGAGGAAGTATATGCAGGGTTAAGGTGATGGCCACACTGTATCGATACCCAGAGGACTGGGAAGAGATATGGACGATGTGGGGATGCTAGTGAGAGCTACTAGGTAGTGTCCATGAAGCCCCACATTTAGTGGCATATACTACTGAGATCCATACAGAGCAGCAACATATGCCCTGCCAGGGGCCAATATCTGTGCATCTGTCACAGGTTCTGGAGGCATTGTCTAACACCTGTAGATGGCCTGATCAGCGAGCAGTACCATAGTACCAGTTGGACACAGGGGTTTGGGTGAACCCCAGTAGACAGTACACAGAGGTCTAACTACTGACACATATGGTGAATTCCCCACTGAGAAAGGACACACATGCCACTGCTGCTAGGGTGGATAGGTGAACTGGGAATAGCTGTGTATGTGATAGCAGTGGAGGGTCAATGTGGGCACAAAAGGGTGCAAATCTGATCCCAAACCTCTCTCCCACAGTGAGTTTGGTGTATGCCGGACCCTGGAGGCACTGAAGTGCCGCTTCCTGACTATGCGCCGACAGAGGCTTGAGCTAATTCAGTGCCTCTAGGAGGAGGTTGTGGCAGTGTCCATGTGCCATCAGGAATGACACTTGTTGATAACATCAGATATGTAGCTCGCCTAGCACTTTAGGTCTGCAGCGTGACACATTGGTCCACCACATGTGTCATCAGCCACATATTGTTGACTGACAGTGAAGAAACAGATTTGCGCATACATAGCACAGAGATCTCTATGCACATAGGCCCACACAGTGAGTGATACTCTTCTGAGTGCATGCCCTTCAGATGCTTCACACACAGACAGCTTGGTCAGATGCAGTACAGTAATGGTGGCAGATGCGCCCCTGGGGCTGTAGGGATGTTTTGGAGTAGTGATGGTCTGACTGAAAGCCATGTGAACATTGCACTGAGTGGTGGTGGCTGAAAGGATGAGGCACAATAGCAAGCAATAACAGCACCCACTGTAGGCCACATATGTATGGTGCCTTCAGTGGAATCAACTTACAGAAGCACACATCCCATGCAGTGGACTGTTATACAATGACCATACCTTGCCACTCAGGAAATCCTGAGAAATCAGTCAGCATGTTAGGGCATTTACCACCCACATGGCATCATGTCTGGGGGACATATGTGCAGCTCACAGATGAGCACATATATGGTGATGTTGCAAACCCATGGAGTATGCATGTACAGTGGCCAGTATGTGTGCCATGTGTCTGCTCTGTCCATCTCCTGCAAGTCTGATGTTCCACCCATGTTATGGGCCACTATCTCTCTCTTTGCAGCCAGAGAAGCTGAGGAACAAGGGCAGGGACAGGTAGCCAGGCAGCAGCCAAAGAGTGGCCAGATGCCCCCATCAGCTGCAGGAGCTGCAGTGACTGCACCAGGCCACACATCCAGGCCGAGCCCTAACATCAGCACCACCATCACAGCTGGCACATCTGTCACCACCAGCACCTTAGGGAGGGAGGGGGGTAGATGAAGTCCTGGAGGAGGCCCCAGAAGCAGCAGGAGATGATGCAGAGGCAGCTGAAGAGGAAGAGGCTGAGAAAGAGGAGGACAGGGAGGAGGAGGATGTATCAGAAGAGGAGGAGGCTGAGAGTGAGGGAGGACAGTGAGGAGGAGGAGATGGTAGAAGAGGAGGAGGAAGAGGTCTCAGTAGAGGAAGAGTCGGGGCAAGTGTCCTATGAGTGGTGGGAGGAACACAAACAGCGAGTGGTATGTGGTGGTAACAACTGCGTTATTAATTCAACAAATAGCCCGACGCGTTTCAGCCATAGCCTTCTTAAGGGGGCTGAGAAGTGCAAACAAATATGAATAAATAATAATGATCAACAATAATAATCAAATAAACACATTAATATTAAAATCATTAAATAACAAAACGTAATTAAATTTAAACAAATAAATGAAATTAAAACCAACACTAAAAAGACCCGTTAAAAATATACATGTAAAAACATTGTGGAACGCAAGGGAAGGAACACCATAAAAAGGATAAAATAAAATAAAAACAGTAATAACCAAAAAGCATTTAAAACATTCTTGTCAAGCCAAGAGCAAGAACAAGAGAAGGGAGATAAGGAGGAACAAAAAACAAAGTGAAGAGCACATCTACTGATATGTTGGTACTTACAGTTGCACACAACGTGTGTTGTATATCAAACTAAGAATGACCTCTGCAAAAGAGCAAAATATTAAAAGTACAATTTTGAAATGCAAGCTGTTGGTAAAAACAGGGGTTACAAACAAATAAAGGGGTTACATTAAAACTAATATGCAGGTATTAAAAAGAAGTGATAATAGCAGGAAGCCCATAGTCGGATGCTACAAAAAATATATATATATGAAGGACCATTTTATGGTACTTTAAGGAACGCCAATGTAACAATTAATCTGATTAGCCTGACACACAGACTGCACACTATTGAACGTACGGAACTCGAACGCAATGTATATTGACCTAACAGTACAAACTAGAGGGGAACTAGAACACAGAAGACAGCATCAGAAACTTGAAAAGCTAGTATGTGGATTACAGGAGGGGCGAGTGCCATGAAATGAAAGACAGGACCGAAGCCATGTGGAATTGTCAAGGACGCTTTGTACTGAAACAATCAATGTAAGAAATAAAAAACAAAAAGTGAAAAATGGGGGTTTAAGGACTCACGGTGCAAATAAAAGTAAAGACGACAAACAAGCAGAAGCCATAGATTAGCATTTTCACTTGTAATATAAACGCAGGAGCCAGTAAAAGAAAGTCAGCCAAAGCACTGAGAACTTGTCGGGATGCCGGGGTTTTCGCACCTTATAAGACAGGGGTCACCAACCTGCGGCCCGCGGGCCGCATGCGGCCCACGAGGTCCCTTCGTGCGGCCCGCGAGGCTCTACCCCGGTTAACATTATGTGCGGCCCGCCAAGGATTCCCGCCATTGTATCCACGAGCTCGCAGCTCACCGACGACCACCTGCAAGCGTCCCTTCTCCTGTCAGTGTCATCTGTGAAGCCGGACTTTAAGCGTTTGTCTGCTAGCATGAATCATCAGCCATCTCATTAAATTCAATAAAGGTGATCAGCCATTGTTTTCATAATTTTGCGTTTGTTGTTTTTTTTCGCGGGGGCGGGGAGAAGGGGGGTGCGGCCCGCGAGGCTCCCGATAGTCGGCTGTGCGGCCTGCGGCCCTCTGGAGGTTGGTGACCCCAGTTATAAGAGGTCAAAGAACCACATCGTCTGCATATTCATGAATATGTATGAAGCGCTGACATCACATAGACTTAGGGGCAGTAAGAGAATATGAAAAAGAGTGGACCGGCGAGCTCTAGATCGTAGCAAAGCCGAGACCAAAAGATTTGGGAAATAAATAAATAAATAGTTAAAAGAGTAATGAACAATGGGAACTATAAATCTTGTAAATAAAGACGTTAAAAGGCATGAATCAAGGGCAGAATAAACAGCTTAATTGTGTGTCCGAAGGACTGGAACGACATATAGGGATTACAGGAGGATTTAGCTTAAAAAATATGACATTGTAAACAATAAAAGTCGTTAAAAAACATATCATATTTATTTTTTAATTAATTTATTTATTTACATTCTCTTATATACCGCGCTATTCTGCATCAGTGCGGTTTACATTGAACAAATTGAAATTACAATGAAGGGGAACCTAAAATAAGAACGATAAACGTTGTAGGTAAGAACCTCAAGAGGCATAAATCAAGAACTGAATGAAGAGCAAAACTATATGTTCAGAGGGCATCCACTCAGAGTTGCGCACCATCCGCCAGGAACTGAAGGCCAGTAATCAGATGCTTCTGGGCCACCACATGATGAAGCAGAGGCACAGGTTCAGCTCCTCAGGGAGATGGCAGTCTACATGGCCTCCATTTCCAACACATGTTGGCAGTTGTTGGTATCCCACCAGGCCAAGATACAGGTGTCCAGCAAAGGGACCCTCCTGCAGCATCACCAGAGGGTGAAGAACCACCAGAGACAGGCTACATCACAGGAGTGGAGGAAGACACAGTGAGCAATGCCTCAAAGACTGCACCGTTGAGATGCAGTGCCCAGGTGGTAAAGCATCCAGGGCCTGATCACAAGCTGGGTGGTGGAGGTGGAAAGAGGGCATCGTTTCTGTGATGTTTGTCTCACTGTGCTGCAATAAATTTGAGCACTTACTCTAGAAGGTTTCACGGATGAGTCTGTTCCTAGTGATGAGTACTAATGACATTTGCTGTTGGTTCCCTCTCTGCACCCCTTCCTCTTCCACAGCCTCTGCAGCATCTATCCCCTCTGTCACTTCAGCCTCAGAAATGAGGATGCCGCACTGCATAGCAAGGTTATGTAGGATGCAGCAGGCTGTGAAGATCCTGCACACACATTCAGCTCACCCCCACTGCGGTCTAGGCATCTGAAGTGGCTTTTAAGGACCCCAATTGCCCATTCAACCACTGCCCTAGTCCTCTGGTATGCCTGGTTGTATCGCTCCTCCTGTGGGGTCTGCAGGTGACACACAGAGTGTCATTAACCATGATCTGAGAGGGTATCTATGGTTACCTGTGGGAGCAGGGGACAGGCATATATCAGTAAAGCAACTGTGCAAGGTGTGTTGGGGCTAGTGGGGTGGGTGGGTGGACATATTTACAGTGCTTTTCACAGGACTGTGACATGTGACTCTGCATTTTGGTGATATTTACTGCAGAGCCCTGTGTATCATGTCATTGTTTGGCTGCTGTTCAGACTCCCATCGTGTCTCCAGGATGCCCTGCTTCTGCACATTCTTGGGCTTTATCACTTCTAGTCTGCTTTTCAGCATACCTGTCCCCTCTGAATGTTCAGGTGTGTTCCCCCTGTGACTGCACCACCTATGTGCAGCTTCTCATTCTGGCCCCTCAATTCTCCCTTCACACTATGCACCTGTGTTGGAGTGTCTCAGATATCATATGCCCACTCACCTGGATCCCATTCCGGGGTGCCTCCCCATAGAGTTGCATGAATGACTCACTTTCTATCACATTTCTTCTCAGCTGTATCCACTGACCAAGCAACCATGCATTCCAAGGTGTCCTGTGGCTGCTGCTTGTCCCAGGCCAGATTGAGAGAGGATCAAGGCATCATGGCAGGAGCCTGGGAACCGGGTGCATACATTAGTGATTAGTATCTGGCATTGACAACCACTTGCATATTTATGGAGTTGAAATTGTGCCAGTTTCTGAATGCCCTGTGGTCCTAACCCAGTGCCCTCAGTGCAACATGGGTGCAGTCAATGATACCAATGACAGATGAAAAGTCAGCTATATAGAACAATACCTGCACTGTCTCCTGTCTTTGCTCAGGCATGGTGGGGAAGATGATGTAGGTTTGCATCCTTCTCACCAGAGCAGTGGTGAAGGCATCAATACACCGGCATGTGGCAGACTGGATGATGCCTGTGGTGGCACCCACCACATGCTGGAAGCTTTCTGTGGCCAGGAAATCCAGTGTGGTGGTTACCTTTAGAGCCACTGGCAGTGCATGGCTTCAGGCGGTGGCTGGCTCCAAATCCCTGTACAACATACCACACAGCCGATAGTGTTGGTAACCTCCTCCTCCAACAGCTGCAGGTACATAACCCTTGGTCTGTATATCTGTGAGGTATGGTATGTGTGTCTTTGGCGCTGGGTCACCCAGGTTTGTTGATGATTTGGATGACGTGTACTGCTGTCTCAGAAGGTGAAATGCACCCAAAATCTGATCTAAAGATACGCGGCTTATGGTGTTTGGGGTCGGCTCAGTGGGGCGCTGAATATCCCTGCAAACCGGGTGTGTCAAGGCTATGCCCCTGTTATGCCCCACAGATATCTGGCTAAGGCAGCACACGCTGCCCAGATATTCGTTGATGGATGGCCGACTGAAGATCCAGAATATCCAGGTATTTGCCACTTAGACAGGTAAGCCTGCTTTTTCGCCGCCTTATCAACGCCTAAGGATTCCAATATCGGGCCCTATATCTTTATTGTTGTCCCTTATTTTCTACTTGGTGAGAGTTTATGTATGTTATAAATGTGTGAATGTGGTCATCTTAGCAATGAGTTTCTATATAAGGATCCATAGTAATGTGGCTTGTTCAGTTTTCCTGGTAGGTGTATGGATTCCCTACGGCTCACAGCAATATTTATGGTGCGGCCCTTTTCTATGTAGGCTCCTTGTTGTGGCAGTTTTGGAAGTTAGTGCTGTTATGGAATGGTAGATTTAAATCAAAAAGTGATTTGTTTTCTCTTGGGACAATTTCTTCATATGGGTTAGTTTTGTGCAGACCATGACAGTCATGAACCTCACTTCTAAGCCAGGGAATGCGGCGTGCTCTATGGTCCTGTGCTGTAGTTCTCACTTTTTGTTTCACTCGGGGTAGTTCTCCAAATGGGTTAGTTTTGCATATACTATGGCAGTCATGAACCTCACTTCTAAGCCAAGGTATGTGGACTATGATCTTAGTCTCTCAAATTTACTGCTAATGCTTGGCGTAATTCTTGCATCGTGCCAAAGAACTTCCTTCTGGAGTTTGTAAGATGTAATGGCAATTTTCCTCTTTCTTCCAGCTTTTGGCAAACTCTCTTTGTATACCCTCTTGATTTAAATATAAGGTTTGTAGCATGAAAATAGCAGTACATTATCTCCCCCTTATCTGCAGAAGTCCACTTAAATTTAGTTAATCCTTTTAACTTCTTCATTAATTTCTGTGGTTTATCTCCTGCCACACTGGGTCCATGAACAGGCTCACAATGTTATCTTCATCTGCTGCACTTGCACTGTCGCAACCACCATTGTTAGCTATAGTGTGTAAGCTACGGGTGGGCACCTTTTTATCCTTGGAGACTTGTAGCCAGTATGTATTTTTCTTCTTCGTTCCTACCATACTTTAATTGTTGTCCTGTGTGGAGTCAATAGTAGAGTGCTGGTTGGGGGTACTGGAATATGAATAGTTTTGAAGCTTTGCAATTTTGTGTTTTTGTTGCTGCTGAACTGGTCTTAAATTTCAAATCTTGTGTTGGTTTAGATTCAAGGAAATCTCATGCTTTAAGGGAACAGCTCAGTTTAATTTTGTTTTGTGGTCAGATACCTTCACTGTTACTGATTTCTGGGCTTTTCCAGCTCTGGCACAGTCTAAGCCAGCATGCGCACCATGGTTCGACTTCCCAGTTACCATGATTTTTATCTCATTTGATATCTTCTTTCCTTCTCATTAAACTGGGTCATAGCACTGACCCAAATAAGTCCTCTTGTTGCTGTTATGCAAATATGTATGCAAATGAGATCATGCAGATATGCAAATACTTATGCAAATGAGGCTTTGCAATGGGTCTCCACACATGGCCCCGCATCATCCTCAGGCCACCCTGTTTGTGCTGATAAATGCCCTGCTGCTAAGCACTTAGCTTCTGGGCATTCTGGGGACAGAGCAGAGGCTGCACTATAGGTTTAACCGGCAGTGGCAATATAAAGCTGCTTCCTGGTTAACCCTAACTAGCTAAACTTCAGCTGGTTCTGCAGTCTGGCCGGTGGCTGAATATCGCTGCTAACCAGATTGCAAAATGTCAATCTGTGCAACCTGGATATTCAATGTCAATGCCAGGATATGGCCCCAGCATTGAATATCAGGGGCAAATTTAAAATGGTGATGGCCAGCAACTGTAAGTGTTCTGGCCACTGTCACTGAAAATCACCCTTCCCCCCCAATCTTTTTTTTTTCAGATAAGATTATAGCACCAAAAATGTATCTCTCTCCAAGGAGAAAAACACCAAAAAGGTAGACCATCTAGTTATTATATTTTGTGAATCCCCACTCCCAGAAGGGCCCCCTGCAGCAACCTCCTTATTGGACCCCCTACTCTGAGAGGCCTTTGATATATAGAAACATTTCACACAATATAATCTTCCTTAGGAAGCTGCAAAGTCTCCTTAAAATATTTTCTAAAGATAAAGTCCAGGAAATGAAGAAACTTAAGGTTAATAAGTTTTAAGGCATTATTAAGGATTACAGGGCCCAATATTCAAACCCCTAGCTAGACTACCAATGGAAAGCTGGCTGGCTAAGGGCACTGAAGAGAATATTCAGCAGCCCTATCCAGATAATGCCACTGAATATCCCCACTGACTGTTCTAGGATTATCTGGATAGTGCAGTGCTGGTCTGTGGGTGGGGTAAGGTATGCTGGCGTTAACGGAATAAGTGTGAACATAAGAACTTAAGAAATGCCATACTGAACATAAGATATGCTGTACTGGGTCAGAACAAGTTCCATCAAGCCCAGTATCCCATTTCCAACAGTGGCCAATCTAGGTCATAAGTACTTAGTGAAAGATTACCTGTGATCTGGCCACAATACCTCGGCTCTTTTGGTCTCTGGTCCCTCAAGCAGCAAGAAATAAGCAGAGAGTAACGCAGAACACAAACAATCAAACACAAAGTTCTACTTTCTTTGAGCTCAGAGGGAAGTCAACAGAAGGACTATGGACACAGCACAGTTCCACTTCTGTTGGATTCAAAGTCTTCCTCCCTTGAAGCCCTTTTTATTATAGAAAAAGAGGAAATAACACAGTCATTAATCATAAACATGAAATAACACAAGGTGTCGCTAGAATCTTTTTACAGAGTAAGAGCTGATTAGTTACATTTATGATTTCTCAATAAATTTCCTAAATCTGCTGATTTCTCAAACTATATTTAATTTCCAGTATATGTTATGATCAAAGGTCCCTAATTCTCGGAAAGTTCATAAGATTTTGCTGAAGCATGCAAGCCTTAGTTTGACCTTTACAGTAACAATTTGCAGTGACACTTTTACAGTTAGGTCCTTTCTGGTATAATGCTTATGGTTACAATTTCAACATAACTCATGATCAGCAGCACGTACTTCTTGTTACTTGCTATTAGCCTTGCTAATATGGTTTCAAGCTTAAACCAATTTTTACAAACCTGTCTCTTCTGTCTCTTCCTCAACTTTAATAGTGCCATATGTTGAATCAATAGTGGCATATGCTATATCAAGGGGTAGGATCAGCTATCTCATCTACCTGGGAATGGGTGTCCTCACCTGTACCTCCATTCCTACACTTAGCAGTTTCCTCAAAAGGTTCCACAATGCTTGTATTGGGTCAAGCAGTGATATCGTTGGTCCCTTTTAATAATGGTTTATGGACCTTTTCTCCAGGAACTTGTCCAAACCTTTTTTAAACCCAGCTACACATCTTTTTACTACAGCTTTTACTACATCCTCCAGTAGCAAATTCCAGAGTTTGATTACACGTTGAGTGAAAAAATATTTTCTCTTATTAGTCTTAAATAGTTTATCCTGTAGCTTCATTGCATGTCCCCTAGTCTTTCCATATTCTGATGACATAAAAAAATCGATCTACGTTTACCTGTTAAACTCCATTCATTAATTTATAGACCTCTATCATATCTCCCCTCAGCCGTCTGTTTTCCAGGTTGAAGAGCCCTGACCTTTTTAACCTCTCTTCATAGGGGTATCCTTCTATCCCCTTTAACATTTTGATGGCTCTTCTCTTTATTTTTTCTAATAATGCTATATCCTTTTTAAGATACGGCGACCAGAATTGCACACAATATTCAAGGTGTGGTCACACCATGGAACAATACAGAGGCATTATAATGTCCTTTGTTTTAGTCTCCATTCCTTTCCTTATGATTTTTAGCATTCTATTTGCTTTCTTGACCACCACTGCACACTAGACAGAGGGTTTCAACGTATTATCCACGATGATGCCTAAATCTTTTTCCTGGGTGGTGGTTTCTAAGGTGATACCTTGCATCGTGTAACCATAGTTTGGGTTGTTCTTTCCTAGGTGCATACTTTGCACTTGTCCACATTAAATTTCATCTGCCTTTTGGACGTCCAGTCTTCCAAGTTTTCAAGATCCTCTTGCAATTTTTCATAATCTTCTTGCATTTTAACAACTTTGAAAAATTTTGTGTCATCTGCAAATTTGATCCACCTCACTTGTTATTCCTATTTCCAGGTTATTTATTAATATGTTAAAAAGCAACGGGCCCAGCACAGATCCCTGGGGTACGCTATTCACCTTTCTCCATTGAGAAAATTAACCATTTAGCCCTACTCTCTGCTTTCCATCTTTTAACCAGTTCCTGATCCACAATACTACACTGCTTCCAATCCCATGACTTTTAAATTTTGCCTTGTCAAACGTTTTCAGAAACTCCAGATACACTATATCAACCGGCTCACTTTTGTCCACCTGTTTATTCACACCTTCAAAAAAACATAACAGATTAGTAAGACAAAACTTTCCTTGGCTAAATCAAGGATATCCACATGTTCAGTAATTTTATTGTTTATAATTTTTTCTACCCTTTTGCCCAATACTCATGTCGGGCTCACCAGTCTGTAGTTTCCTGGATCACCCTTGGAACCCTTTCTAAAATTGGCATTACATTGGCCACTCCAATCCTCAGGTACTACAGACGATTTTAATGATAGTTCACAGATTACTATTAGTAGGTCTGCAATCTCATAGTTTGATTCTTTCAACACCCTTGGATGTATATCATCCAGTCCAGGTGATTTGCTACTCTTCAGTTTATCAAACAGTTGCAATACATCCTCTCGGTTTATTGATATTTCTTTCAGTTCTTCCACTATATCATCTTTATATACCATTTCAGGTATGGGTAACTTTCTGTGTTAAGCTATACTCTGATTTGATTTATATGAAAAGCTGTCTGGTGGTACTGACCTGTGACTGAACGAAAACACTGACTTCTAAAATACACATATTTATCATTTTAACCCAAATAATTCCCTTTCCCCAAGATTCAGAATATTTACCAGGAGATAAATATTTACAAGTGCAGATCTTTTTCCAGCTATAGCAGTCCCTTTTGATAGTCCTTCATGGCTTATCCAGGCACTTATCCAATTAGCCTGATATTCAACCAGGGCTTCTGCAGGCAACTTGGACTGCTTAAAAGGCTATCTAAGTAGCTATCTGCAGAATTCCCACTGAATATCAGGCTGACTAGATAAGTGCTCCGGAAACTGCCACTGAATATCCTGTTGATATTTAATCACCACAGCTAAGTGTCATGGTGTTTAAATATTGGCTTTTCTGAATATTAATCATAAACACAAAATTATCTCCCAGCTCCCAGCTATTGTGTTAATGAAATTGCACTGAGTTAATGTGGTGAATTAGTAAAATGTGCTAACAGACAGTGAAGGGTTAGAGGCTGGGGCCCTATTACAGAGAATGTTGATGCTTTTGGAATGAAGGCTAAATGCTTTGATGCTATAGAAGGAAGCTCTATGCTACAACAGAAGGAAAGAGGAGAGTGATTGCAGTGACGGATTCATTGGAGATGGAGTTTTCTTATTGGATTTTATGGAACTGTCAACTTTAGCAACTTTAGATTAAGGATGTGATACAATCAAATTATCGATAAAGAGGTTACAAGACTTTTTAAGGAAGTTTACACAGAACTGTTGGTGTGATTGTGCGGATGTGTATGAGTGTGTTGTGTTATTGTATGGTTTAAAAATACTTTGATAGTGATTTGGTATTAGGATATACCAATTTAAATGTTTTTGAATACAAGTGTACAAAGGTAATTTAAAACATTGAAAGTGTTTTTGGTACCACATTTTTTTATAGATTTGGTATATTTTATTTGTGCTGTGGGTTCTTTTTTAGTTGTGTGCCATCCAGGGCTGGTGCAAGGATTGGAGGCTCCTAGGCAGGCCCCTCTATCCTGTTGCCCCACCCCTGGGCCCCCGCCCTTATTGCTGCTGCTGCCGCCGTCCCTCTCTAGGGCTTGCAACGGAGACAATAGTTCAGAAACCGCGAGACAGCACTTACTTTAATTTGCTGGCACTGCCCTGTGGTTTCTGTCTTCGATTCTCGGCCTCTTCTGTCACCCTCCAGTGCACACTTCTGGTTTGATGTGTGCATCAGAGGGGGTGGAAGAGGCCGAGGGTCGAAGGCAGAAACCATGAGGCAGCGCCGGCAAATTAAAGTAAGTGCTATCTCGCAGTTTCCGAACTATTGCCACCGTTGCAAGCCCTGGAGAAGGGCAGTAGTGGCAGCAATAGGTGCCCCGACAACTAGTGCTCTAGGCAACCAACTGGTTTACCTGATG
Organism: Ichthyophis bannanicus; assembly: GCA_033557465.1. Taxonomy (NCBI): domain Eukaryota; kingdom Metazoa; phylum Chordata; class Amphibia; order Gymnophiona; family Ichthyophiidae; genus Ichthyophis; species Ichthyophis bannanicus. The sequence continues at coordinate 515,330,362 of CM066032.1, read as the reverse complement.
GAAGTGCCGGCATTGGTGCAATCCCCAACTGCCATCCCTGCATTTTCCCACTTATGGCTCCTCCCTTCTTCTCTTGTTCCCCTTCATAGCAGGGACAGCAAAAACATCTTTTTTGTTGGAGTGAGTCAAACAAACCAAACTCCAGTCACGCCCCCCAAGCACTCTAGTTGCTGATATTATGTTGGCCAAAATATTGGTGGGGCCGTGGGCCCTGTGATACACCTCATTCCACTTCCTATGCCTTGCATATCCCCACTCATCTCTCTCCTCCCCCCTTTCATCCTCCATCTCCGCTTGCTTGCCCACTCATTTCTTTTCTTCACCCTTCTCTCATCTCCTTTCTACTCTTCCCCACTCTCTCTCTCTCCCTTCTTCGTCTTCCTTCTTTTCTTGCTTTCTTCTGTCTCTTCCCTCTATCTTCATTTCATCTCTCCTTCCTCCTTACACTTCCCTTTCCTCATGTCTCATTTCTCACCTCTTCATCTGCATGGTCAGCAAGGCCCTCAGGAGCTGGAGCACATGCAGTATTGCTAATCCTATGACCCCTCATCTTCTTCGACTGGTGCTTCTGCTTTGTAAAAGGAAGCATGCAGTATGAGGGCAGACTGTGGAAGTGAAAGTATTGCATGTGCTCCAAGTCACAAGTGCCTTTATGTTTTAAAGTTGTCAACCTGGGAGCCTCAGATTTCCCCCCTTTATTTTCTTTTTTCTATTTTTTCGGATAAAAGTTATAACCCTGGGCATGGGTAATAAAGGAAAAATCTGAACGACATATCAACCTTATCATATTAACTCTTATCGCTCCAAACCACGCCAAAGAGACCGGAAACCACAGATGGATCCACACGGCCTCAACGAAGCCCTCTTCCACTCCAGCAGCCACCGGAACAGCAAGGGCCGTCTCAGCCGCTGCCCAATCGGGGCAGCCAGGTGCTTTTAAAAAGAAGCACCAGCAGTCGCGCCCGCGCCTTGCGGGCCTGCGCCTGAGGGCCTCGCCAGAGGGCCCTTTGGCGTGGCCCTTAGGCAGTGGCACGCATTGGATCCACAGAGTCCACAATCCATCGACAAAACCACCTTGTTACAACGACTGAACAGCCTGCCCACCCCTTAATACCACCGCAGACGCCCAGGCTCTCCCAGGAGGGATTGAGCAACACCGAGCCCACCGCAGCCGACAGCCACGTGAGCCATCCAATGGGACAGTGTAAGTTTGCTCTATTGCTAACAACAAGAATTGCTTTATACTGCAAATCTTCATAGAGAACTTTATCTGACTCATTCACCTACCTGACTACTATACAAAGTATCTGACACAAAGTATCTAATCAATCACCTGTACAAGTAACTGTTATAAGTATCTGCCACTAAGTAACTGAGCTTTATCACTAAGTATGCATTAAGTTGACTACAATGTACCTGTATAAGTAGATACAACCAAGTAACTGAATTTACACACTAACCCTATGCATACTAGTACCTATGTAAGTAAATGCAACTAATTAACTGAATTGCTATACCGAATTGCTATACTGAATTGCTACATTGAATTGCTATACTGATTTGCTATACTGAATTACTAAACACCCCTACTACCACACCATACTATACTGAATTACTAAACACTCCTACTACCACGAGACAGCACCAACAAAACATCACCAGAAAACACATACAACATAACAAGGCAACACCCATTAACGTAGTGAGACCCTACATCGGAAGCACAAATGGCATACCCATTATTTACTCTCGCCCTAATCTATGCTCTAGCCAGCACACTCTATGATTCAGCTGTATCTGCAGAGGGCTGCAACCCTATACAACTACTAAAGAGCACAAACGGTAAACAATACAACAACCAATACCACCGACAGCCAAACCCCTACCACCGAAGACAGTCACACCTACTTTATGTATCTATAGAGACCTCAAACCCCACAAAACATATAGATGCAAAACATCAGCAAGAACGTAGGTGCGCCCTTATCAATGCACACTCGGTCTGTAATAAATGGCCTGTAATCACTGACCTAATCACTACCCACAATCTAGACATACTAATGGTCACAGAAACATGGATCTCTGAATCTGACAACGTCATACTGAACCACCTTACACCTCCTAACTTTTCGATCTACACCTGTAACAGAGAAAACAAAAGAGGTGGAGGTGTACTGATTCTTGCAAAATCAGCGTTACAATACCGCACTAGCCTTACCAAGAGCACACAACACCTGAACACACTAACTATCACCAGTAAATTCAATACTATTAACCTCATCTACAGAGCACCAGGTACTGGATCTGATGAGCTCTTGGACATCATTGACTTAGCATGTAATCCAGAAGACCCCTCCAAACCTAACTGGTTGCTGGGCGACCTCAATCTTGCTTCTACGCAACCCGCCCTAACCAAAACCTTCCTAGAAGCAATGTCTAACCTCAACTACAAGCAAGTTATAACTGATCCCACCCATCAAGGAGGGAACCTCCTTGACCTAATTTTCATCCCCCATACAGTTATGAGTACGTTAAATCAATTTGACCTTACCATCTCACCAGTCCCCTGGTCAGACCACAGTCTAATAACATTCCAGATACCAACGCAACAAACTACATGCCACCACTTAAATACAACGGCTACATCAAGAGTTCCACACTTCAAACAACTTGACAGGGATATAGTCATTAGTGATATTCACCCAAAACTTGCTCAACCAACAAACAACCTTAATGAAATGCTGTCCAACTGGAATGGGACCCTATCTCAATATGCTCAACAGCCTGCCAACAACAGAAAAACCACACCTGACACAAGAGCCACTAAGAAGCAGACCGCCCCATGGTTTTCCTCTGAACTACGAGCCTTCCTACTTAAGCTTATAAAACTTGAAAGAAAATGGAGAACCACTCATAATATCTCAGACCAATCCATCTATTTACAATACCTGAAGACCCACCGCGAATCAACCTGGGCCAAAAGGAAGCAATTCCATGCAGAAATCCTCAACCGCTCACTAAATAAACCAAGAGACCTTTTCCACCTGGTGAAATCCCTTACCAACCAACCCTCCCCACCTCAACAAGAAGGTATTCAGCCTCAGGCATATGCAAACTACATCCAATCCAAGGCAATAAAGATAACTACAACTACACCACCACCACATCTCAACCATACCTCAAACTCCAAAACTACTCATATTCAGCCTACAATCACCAAACTTTCACCTCCATCATCGAAGACCATTGAAGAAGTAATTGCCTCAATCAATGCCATGACTGCACCAACTGATCCCTGCCCAGCACACTGGATCAAGACGATGCGCACGGAGCTCAGCCCTTTCATAGCCAACATTACCAAGTTGTCCTTTGAAATGGGAGTCTTCCCAGATGCACTCAAGCACACATGGACCCTAAAGTTACTGCTTGGGTTAGAAATTGGTTGGGTGGGAGGCGACAAAGAGTACAAGTAAATGGAACTCACTCTGAGGAGAAGGATGTTACCAGTGGTGTGCCCCAGGGATCTGTCCTTGGTCCGATTCTTTTTAACATCTTTGTTAGTGATATAGCGGAAGGGCTGTCGGGTAAGGTTTGCCTCTTTGCAGATGATACCAAAATCTGCAATAGAGTAGACACCCAGGAAGGCGTAGATAACATGAGGAGGGATCTAGCTAAGCTTGAAGAATGTAGAATTTGGCAGCTGGGATTTAATGTTAAAAAATGTAAGGTCATGCATTTGGGCTGCAGCAATCCAAGGGAGCAATACAGTATAGGAGGTGAAGTACTTTTGTCCACTAAAGAAGAGCGGGACCTAGGCGTGGTTGTGTCTGATGATCTTAAAGTAGCTAAACAGGTAGAAAAGGCGACGGCAAAAGCTAGAAGGATGCTTGGGTGCATACGGAGAGGAATGGCTAGCAGAAAAAAAGGAGGTGATAATGCCTCTGTATAAGTCTTTGGTGCGACCTCATTTGGAGTATGGTGTGCAATTCTGGAGACCGCACCTTCAAAAGGATGTGAACAGGATGGAGTCGGTGCAGAGGGTTGCTACTAAAATGATTAATGGGCTTCATTATAAAGCATATGAGGACAGACTTAAGGATCTTAATATGTACACCTTAGAGGAAAGGCGGGATAGAGGTGATATGATTGAGATGTTTAAATACCTCCGTGGCATAAATGTTCAGGGAGAGAGCCTCTTTCAATTGAAAGCAAGTTCTTCTACGAGGGGACATGGGATGAGGGTGCAGGGAGATAGATTCAGGAGTGATATGCGGAAATATTTCTTTACGGAAAGAGTAGTGGATCCATGGAATAGTCTCCCAGTGGAGGTGGTAGAGATGAGGACAGTAACTGAATTCAAAAAAGCATGGGACCAACACAGAGGATCTCTAAAGGTAAAAAGTGGACTGTTGTAGTTGTTGTTATGGAAGGACAGACTAGATAGGCCATGTGGTCTTTTTCTGTCATCATGTTTCTATGTTTCTATGTTTCTACATCCATTCGCCCACTACTAAAAAACAATCAACTTGATCCAAAGAAAGAAGACTCATACAGACCAATCTTTAGTATCCCATTACTAGCTAAAATTCTCGAGAAATTAACCCTGAGACAGATCCAGCAGCATGTTGACTCATCCTCACCATTAGATCCCGCTCAACATGGATTCATAGAAGCCCATGGTATTGAAACTCTGCTAACAACATTAACCAGTTCATTGATCAATGGAACAGACAGTATAAAGAAGGGCTTTGCGCTAATCTTCCTTGATATAGCAGCAGCGTTTGACTCCGTAGATCATCTACAGCTTCTTACGCGGCTACATGAGAAGGGAATTCGTGACCAAGCTTGGAACTGGTGCAAATCCTACCTCGAAAACAGATGGCAGCAAGTCCGTATTGGATATGCCACTTCCGAACCTTTCCGGCAGACACAAGGCGTACCCCGAGGCTCCTCCCTCTCTGTGCTGCTCTTCAACATCTATATGCAGCCAATTTGCGACATCACTCGTGCATTTGGAATATCTTGCCTTATGTATGCCGATGATGTACTACTATTTACACCCATAACCATCACTTGTCCTGACTACACAGTGCTAGTCAACTGCTTCAACGCAATAACGGACTGGCTACTCACTCAGAACCTCCGGATAAACTTAAAAAAACCCAAAGTCCTAATAATCACAGGAAATAAATGTTACTCTCCCCCACCAACGCTCAAAGTCACAGACGCGGAACTCCCAATCAAACCCAATATACGATATCTTGGGGTAATACTCGATCAACAACTGGACTTCAAGGAACATATCAAACGAACGGCCAAAACCATCTACTTCAAGATCAAAACCCTACGGCACCTTAGACCCATGATGGAACCTGGCGATTTCCGCACCATCTTCCAAGCACTAATAACACCGCACTTCGATTATGCCAACATAGTTCTACATGGTCTCCCAAAGAGTACCCTCAACCCTCTGCAGCTAGCCATGAATGCAGCAGCCCGTGTGCTCTACGGAGCCTCAAGGACCGAACACATCTCCCCCATTCTAAGGGAACTCCACTGGCTTCCCATAAGCTGTAGGATCCTATACAAAACCCTCCTCATTACCTACAAGGCCTTCAACAAGATATCTCCAGCTTCCATCTCTGACCTCATCACACACTCTCCAAACAACAGATCCAGGAGATCACTGGCCGCTGACATGCTACTAATACCAATTGAATCCACAAAGCTCAACCAGATCACCATTAATAGGGCATTCTCAAACTACGCCCCTGCATGCTGGAACAAACTCCCCCCTTGCATTAGAGCAATTAGGGACCTTAGTCAGTTCAGAAAAGCTCTCAAACACCACCTTTTTCTCTTGCATTATACTCATCCCGATATCCCTCCCCGTATTTCTCCCACACCCTCACTACATCAAACAGCCGCTATATGATGCAAAACTATACTGTGTATTCATCTCGAACATGTAATGTATTTGAATTGTATATAGTTTCCCCAAGTTTATGTATATGGACTTGGAATGTATATAGTTTCCCCAAGTTTATCTCCATGTTAAATCCCTGTTCTATGTAAACGACGGCCAAATGTATCTGACCAAGTGTTATAATGTTTTAATGTAAACCACACTGATGACAAATAGCGCGGTATATAAGAAATGTTAAATAAAGAAATAAACCTTAGACAAAGTGGTGATTACTATAGATAAAGGGAGAAGTGAACTGGCCTTATATATGAGGCTATGTGAGAGGGGAAAAGTGTTTGACCACTGGCTATAACCAAAGTGTGGGAAAAGGAATTAGGATGTAAATGGGAGGTTTTTGGAAATATATAGAAATATTCCATCTTTGCACATATTGAAGAACCACTTTATCAAAGTCTGCTTAGAACATATTTTACCCTTGCTAAGATGCATGTGATGAATAAGGATATTTCTGATATAACTATTGCTGGAGTTCTACAAAAGCTAGGCAATCAATGCTACCTATCACTGTATGTAGTGACCTGACAGTTTTTACCTTTTCATTTGGCCCAATAAGCCAAATGAGCCTATTTGACCAATGGGGTCCTGCACTAAGGTTGCTACCTCCAGCTTTGAAAAATAAGGAATACCTTACAGAAAATATAGTAGGAGGGGGGCGGGAATGGAAACTGTGGTGAGACTTGGGGAAGAAGGAATAGGGATGGAGCAAGCCTAGCCCTAGGGCATCATTTTATATGTTTGACAGAAGGCTTGATTGGCAGCCAACGTTTGTGCCTACTGACAACAGTAGCTACAAAAACATTTTAGAGCACTATTGAAAAATAGCACACATTCAAAAAAATGGAAACAAAAATTAAATTTAAAATGCCCCACCAATGAAACAAACAAAAAATAATGAAACAAAGTCAAAATACCCTGCATACCCCTACTGCATATAATCCTAGCAATTATTATTCCACTTGTCTGATTTCTAGGAATGGGCTTATATTTCCTCCCATTTTCAAAGTGAAATGAAAAAAAATGTTTTTCCTTTTGTTTTGAATACTGCAAGACCTATTCCTCCTGCCAGAAAACCATGCCACCAAAATTACAAAGAAATCTCTTTGGGCTTACTGCCACTAATCTCCCGCTCTCAGAATCTTTGCCTTCCTCCCCCCTAAACCTAACCCTCCCCCCCCCCCCCATCCACTGTTTTCATGGGGCAGGAGTGATCCCTAGTAACTTCTACTCCACGGTACCACCAAATTGTGCCACTTGACCTGATGTTGGTGCTATTTGGGAGTACTACAGTAATCCAAAATAGTGCCAACCTTAGGTCAACTGATGTCCATTTGGATTACATCATCCACAAAGCAGGGACAACTGTAGATTGCTCCTTGCTCCCCTGAAATCCCCCAGATGAGGTAAGAGAATGGGAGGGTCCAAGGGCTAGAGTGATAGAGAAATCCAAGAGGATTGTTTCATATCAAATCAAATGAATACCAACAATTAGAAGTGAAAATGAAAACATAATGAGAAAAACTTTCTGTGCATACAATGACTGTTTTCCATGCTCTTGAAATCAATTGAATAATTTATGAATCTTCTCATTACTCAAGAGCACTAGCATCCATTGAATAGATCAACGGAATTAATTTGTACTGTCCATTTCTTGAGAGAGCATACTAGAGAAAAGGAAAAAATAGCAGCTCTTTAAAATCAGAAGAGGTTTCCATTAGTTACTGCATACATAATACTACTTATCTAAATCATATTTCCTTTTAACAGTTACTCCTACTGATTTGACTTGGGAAGTCATTCCTCAGGAAGGAAATATTCCTTGCCCCAGAGAAGGTCACTCACTTAGGTAAGTACATTTTTTTTGTGCCTTCACATTAATGCCCTGCTCTTTGCTGACTCCAAGATGTTGCTGCCCTAGGCGGCCACCTAGTTTGCCTAATGATTGGTCCAGCCCTGAATATGATCTTTATGTATACGTATTACTTTTGTACATATCTATGAAAAGACCTCCCCTGCACTGTTGTATCCATTTCTATATGCCTTAACTCTGAAAGCATATTGACAGAATAGAGGCAGTCCAGAATAAATAGCTAAAACAGTGCAGGGTTTATGCCAAGAATCTCATGAAACGGCATTTAAGAACCTATATGGGGGCAATTTTATAACAGGCTGCCTAGGTTGAGAGGGCAAGTAAGTGCTTATTTTGAGGCTATTCTATAAAGACACATAGGGGAAGGTTTCTAAGCTGTGCTGTTAATGTGCGTTTGAGCATGAGCTAACCAGCTTGCGTGGAGATGCACAAACAGCACACCCCCAAAACAGACAGTGCGTGGTTAATTCCACCTATCTGCTGAGAGTGCGACAGGGAAGGAAATGGGTCAGGTAGGGATAGAGAGCGGGCATTGACTGCATATGGCAGTTAGCACAGGGGTTACTAACGCGCATTCATTGTCAATGTTGCAGTTAGCATGGGTGCACTTAATGCCACCTCAATGGATGGCATTAAGTGCATCCATGTTAAGTGTGAATGCCGCTGGTGTGCATTAGGCTACAAATAAAGCGTGGTGTCTGCTGAGGCCATGCTCTACACACTTGCAACTGATAGCACACGACTGTTGCATGTACTGCATATTGATTTTTACTCTCCATGCGTGATACCTGCAAAAAATGAACACAGCTTAATAAACTTCCTCCATAGGCGCTTATGTGTATTTATAAAATACTAGGAGTAAACTGGCAGAACTTGTAGCTAGATTGAAGCAGCAGACCTTTACATCTGCACAAGAGCAGGGGTAAATGCTTATTCATGAAGTACGCATGTAAACCACTTAGAATTTTGGATTTACAGTATACGTGTATTTTTAAATAAACAGAAAAGTCTTTAAGGGGGTAAACTGAGAAGCAACATCACAAAATATTTTTTAACTGAAAGGGTGATGGATGCATGGAAAGGTCTTCTTGGGACTGTGTAGAGACAGTGATATGAAAAAGTGAAGGTGAAAGTACAAGTAAAAATGAACTGGGGTCTATCACACTGCAGTGGGGATGCAGTTGCGTAGACTAGATGGGTCTTTTAGGGGATGGTTACTAATGTGTGTTAAGGGAATAATGCATGATGGGCCCTAGGTACTAAAGTACAAAGTGACTTTACAAAAGTGCACTAGCATGCAAAAACACCAAAATGCAGATATGTTTTTTTATATTTTTAGTGTACTTGCAAAGCCACTTTGGAAAGTATACTTCGTGATAGTAAACTTTTTGTGCAAAGCACACTTTGCTCAAAGGTTTATACAAATTTTGCCTTAATGGGCAAAATCATATAAAGTAGCACATTAATGTAAAAAAAAATAATGAAAATGAGCACGCAAAAATAACTTTGAAGGCCTGTTTTTACAGAAAAATAAATAGAGCTTGGGGCATAAATAAAATGTCCTCTTTGCATGGCATTGGCAACACAAAATTAAAGGGCCCACCATACCATTTCAGAGTTCTCCTGAACTCCTTTCCCCTGATGCAGGTATAATTTGTTAGGAATCCCCCAAAGCTATGCCCCTTCATTAAATGGGGCATGGCTCATCCTGGCCCAACCCATACCTTCCCCCATAACCCTCAGAAAGGTCTGAGACAAAATGGGACTAGGTTTGTCAACTTTTTGAACGAGAAAAACCCGCCACCTCTGGCTAGCCATGCTCCACCCATGCCTACCCTCTGCCCCGCCCACAAAAAATAGCTGCAGAAGGCAAAGGTGCAGGTTAACCTTTTGAAAGAGAAAAACCTGACACCTTCGCTCCAAGCTTCTCCCTTCCCATGCCCCTACCCCTCCCCTGCCACACCCCCTCTACATTCACTGTTTTAATTCAGCTACACCACCCATTATATGTCAAATATGTTTTTGAATTTTTTTATTAATTTCTAACACACATACAACAGCAAAAACATACTGCCATGCTTTGACAGAGAAAGTACAATGTATGTATTCTAATTCTGTGACTCACATATTTGTATGCCAGTGAATTCAGAATATTCTGAATGCCCACCACACACAAGCACTCTACCCCGCTGGCATCAGTCCTTTATCTCACTCAAAAGAACCAACCGCCTTTGAGTCGTAGTCCCTAAAGCTCTTGTGGTCAACTTTATGTTCAGACACATAACTCGCCAACCTCCCACTAGAAGACAATTCCAACCTTTCTAGAGATCTCTACATAGAAACTACATGCTAATAGAATGCTGTACCTCAGTCATACTTATAAATCATAGACAGACCCTCACCAAATACAAAAACAAATGACCACAAATTAGAAATAGAAATACAGTAATTGAGCTGGGAACCTCAAGAAGTCAAATTCTGCATTTATAGTACTGAACAAAAACACAGACATCAGCAATGCACATTTTCCAAAGTTAACATATTCCAGTTAATAAATTCAAAATAAAATACTTTTTTCTGCTCTTTTTGTCTTGTCATTTTATTTTTTCAGTTACAACGTCCCGGTCTCTCCTCTGCTACTCTGTCTTCTCTTAACCCTCTTTCCAGTGTCTGCTGTCCATTTGCCTTTCTCCTTGCTCCTTCTGTCTTCTTCAATTCCCTCTCTATGTCTGTCTCTGATATAATGATCTTTCCCTTTTTGCTCCTTTCTCCATGTCTTACTTTACTACCTCGCTAGCACTCACATTTCACCATCTGCCCATCCCTCAGAGCCCAACAATTCTATTCCTGTCCACCCTCACCCTCTCCATCCACCACTTAGAGTCCAACATCTGCCTCTCACTGTCCACCTCTCAGAATCCAGCATTTTCCTCTCTGTTCACACCTCAGAGCCCACCATCTCTGTCAGCCCCTCATAGCTCAGCATCTCTGTGTATGCATGCATGTGTCATTGGGGCATTTTGGAGGATGTGTAGATACATGTGAGCATGCATATGTTATAGGAAGTGTTGCGGCTTTATATATGTATATGTTTGTATGTATAGTGGGGAGTGTTGAGGGCTTCATGTGTGTGTGTGTGTGCATCATGGGGAGTGTCGGGGCTGCATGCATGTGTATGTCATAGGGAACCTTGAGAGCTTCATGCAGGGGTGTGAGTGTGTGTGTATCAAAGGGAGTTTTGGGGGCTGCGTGTATGTCTGTATGTCATGGGGAGTGTCAATGGCTCTGTGTGTGTTTGTGTCTGTCAGTCATGTTGAGTGTCAGAAGCTGTGTATGTATGCATGTCTGCTATACAGTACAGTGTGTCAGAAATTGTGCATGTGTGTGTGTCTTTCTCTCTCTCTCTCATGACTCCCCTCACAGGTTTCCTGAAGTCTCTCTCTCTTACATAATCCCCCAGCCTTCCCCTAATCTGTTTCTCTCTCTCTCATTCTCATAATCTCCCATGCTGCTTCTTTCTCTCTCATACCCCCTCTCCCTAGCCTTCCCCTAGTCTGTATCTCTCTCCCTTAAGGCCTCATCAGACTTCATCCAGTGTCTCTGATAACCCCAACCCCAATTAGATTTTCCCTAATCTCTCTCTTTCTCATATATAACTCTCCAGCCTTCCTACAGCCTCTATTTCTCTCTCTCTCTCTCTCTCATTCTTCCTTCCCTCAGCATCCTTTTACCCATTGTGCAATTTGTGCTCCTCCAGACCACTGCAGCTCAGCAGCTTCTTGCACCTATGATCAGCTTTCTGAATTGTGGAGCCAGGCAAGACAGGAAGCTCAGAGTGATCTCTTGAACAGCGAGATCAGTGTGAACTTTCTGCCCCGCACGGCTCCACCATTTAGAGAGCTGACCATCATCGCGGTACAGGAAGTGCCACTGGCTACTTAAAGACCCCTAAAAATTAGCACGAGGGTTTGCTCATGCATGTGCTGCACATCAGACATGCAGCACACACATGGGCTTCAAAGCCCTGCGCTAATTTTTTACTGCCCAAAAACAACCAGCTTTTCAAATATAAAAACCAGCCTGACCAGCTGAAAACCAGCCAGTTGGAAATAAAACATAACTTTTTTACACAATAACAGACTTCTCAGTGAAGCAAAGGGTTACTTTAATTACATTGCATTCTTGCAAGAACGGTTGCCCGTTTGACTGAGCAGACACACCTATCCTCTGTTTCACAGTTCTTTTATAGTACACTATGTCCTCTCCCTGTTCCAGCATGTCTATAACTCATTGGTTAATACTGTCTCACTCTGCTTCTTTGCACTTCTGCACCTGTGGCAGGCTAGATGTTACTAGCCACATAGCCTGTCCTTCCAGGATGCAGATATACAACAAAGGGAGTCAGAAAGTCATTACATACAAAATTATATTACAGAGTGGTAAATGAGTGGAATACAAGAATTATATTACATTGTAAAAATAACATATCACATTTGTTTATATCAAACCCCTCCCTCTTTCTTTTTAGAGTTTTCTTGTTACTTTTTACATTTACTCTATAGTTCCATAGGAAGCTTCTAATTTTGATAACATCTTTCCTGACTCTGTCTCTTCCCCTTTATTGTCCATTATTAACACTGCATCCTTGTGCACTGAAGGTGATACTCGTACAATCATTTGTTTAGTACTTGCTGTTTCTATCAATCTTTGAGTTAGCCCCCCTATACATGGTATTATGCGACACCCCACCGTAATTAATACTCCAATTATAACAAGTACAGAGGTAAATATAGATACTACCACCCCTTTCCACTTCCCAAACCATGACTCCAACCATCCAGTGAGAGAGGTATCCATACCTGAATTTTCTGCCAATTCCTCTGCCAAGGCAGTTAGTCCTTGCAGGGCTATAGTGATAGTGCCATCAGGGGCCGTGTTATTGGGGATGAACATACAACATTTCTACCCCCAACATCACACACACACCCCATTTTTCAGCCGCCATCATATCTAAAATCATTTGGTTCTCCTAGGCCATTCTGCTAGTGGTGTCCAATTGTTCCGCGATCCCCTTTATTGCATCCCGGGTACAATTGATAACATATATAATTTATCCAATCTACATTTTAGTTTGTAGATTGGATGAATTATATATATATCCCATATCAGGTATTCGAATCCAGCTGCAATCTGGTTTCAGACTTTATACTCATCCGGAACTCTCCGAGGGATTCCTATTGCGTCTATATATATCTTGTCATCAAATGAGGCTCCCAAAGTACTCCTCCTTTTCCTTTGTATTTGCCCCTTGTCCTGTTCTATGAACGCCAAGGTGAAAGGAACTGCCAGTTGAATTATTGCACATGTTCCAGACCATAGGGTAGGCAATGCTGGTCTCAACGTCCACCCTCCACACTACCACCACAGGTCTGCCCTAGGGATTACCAGGTTGGAGTAGTTCTTCTCTTCTCTTTCCATCCCTGTCAGGTTTAAGCTTAGAACGCAGGTGTTCAGTTCCCCCACTTCCCTCGTGTAGTTCTTCCCCCGCCTGATGAGACAGGCGGAGTGATTTCCAAACACTGCTGAAAATGTGGGGGGAACTTTCACCTTATTCAAGTCTGTAGGGGGAAAGAGCAAATTCAATGACTTTCAACTTTCATTTCCCCAAGCCGTTCTTTCCTGATACAGAAATATAAGGCATCTTACTCCATTGGGATCTGTATCCCACCTCAAGGGTAAGGGCACAACCTATGCAATGGGCCTCCCAGAGGCACATGCATAGCAATTGCTACAATTGAGACTTCCTACGGTATATTTAACCCATTCCATCCATGCGTTCACATCCCCATAACCCGTTTCCACCTCTAGAGTGTCCTCAAATCTTTAATCTCCACTATCTTGACTGCCTTAGGGTCCTTATTAGGTTCAAAGGATACGCTGGTGAATGGTGTGGAGACCTGAGTCTGATTCTTGAGGGGTATTTTTATCCTCAATCTTCCCAGGGGATCTTGCCCACTAACGTCTATTCCTAGTCCATAGGTCCCATCCAGTGAGTCATCTTTCCCAGAGATTGTGTAACCGTAGTTTGGGTTGTTCTTCCCTAGGTGCATAACTTTGCACTTGTCCACATTAAATTTCATCTGCCATTTTGATGCCCAGTCTTCTAATTTATCAAGATCCTCTTGCAATTTTCCACAATCCTCTTGGGTTTTAACAACTTTAAATAGTTTTGTGTCATCTGCAAATTTGATAGACTCACTCGTTATTCCACTTTCCAGGTCATTTATAAATATGTCAAAAAGCAGCGGGCCCAGCACAGATCCCTGGGGTACACCACCATTCACATTTCTCCATTGGGAAAATTGGCCATTTAGCCCAACCCTCTGCTTTCTATCTTTTAACCAGTTCTTGATCCACAGTAGTACACTGCCTCCTATCCCATGACTCTTTAGTTTTGCCAAAAGTCTCTGATGAGGGACCTTGTCAAAGGCTTTCTGAAAGTCCAGATACACTATATTAACCAACTCCCCTTTGTCCACCTGTTTATTCACACTTTCAAAAAAACATAACAGATTAGTAAGACAAGATCTTCCTTGTCTAAAGCCATGTTGGCTATCTCTCATTAGGCCATGACTATCTACATGCTGAGTAATTTTATTCTTTATGATGGTTTCTACCATTTTTCCCGGTACTGACGTGAGGCTCACCGGTCTGTAGTTTCCCGGATCACCCCTGGAACCCTTTTTAAAAATTGGTGTTACGGGGAGAGATTACCGCTGCTGTACTTCTGTGGAGGGGGTGATTCCATCTGGTCCGTGCAGCTTGCCGGCTTCTTCGGGGCAGCTCCATCGACGTCACCGAAGGCCCCTATTTAAAGATCCCAGCGGCCCCTGGATATCGGGAGAGATTACCGCTGCTGTACTTCTGTGGAGGGGGTGATTCCATCTGGTCCGTGCAGCTTGCCGGCTTCTTCGGGGCAGCTCCATCGACGTCACCGAAGGCCCCTATTTAAAGATCCCAGCGGCCCCTGGATATCGGGAGAGATTACCGCTGCTGTACTTCTGTGGAGGGGGTGATTCCATCTGGTCCGTGCAGCTTGCCGGCTTCTTCGGGGCAGTTCCATCGACGTCACCGAAGGCCCCTATTTAAAGATCCCAGCGGCCCCTGGATATCGGGAGAGATTACCGCTGCTGTACTTCTGTGGAGGGGGTGATTCCATCTGGTCCGTGCAGCTTGCCGGCTTCTTCGGGGCAGCTCCATCGACGTCACCGAAGGCCCCTATTTAAAGATCCCAGCGGCCCCTGGATATCGGGAGAGATTACCGCTGCTGTACTTCTGTGGAGGGGGTGATTCCATCTGGTCCGTGCAGCTTGCCGGCTTCTTCGGGGCAGCTCCATCGACGTCACCGAAAG
The DNA here is from genome assembly GCA_033557465.1 of Ichthyophis bannanicus. NCBI lineage: Eukaryota > Metazoa > Chordata > Amphibia > Gymnophiona > Ichthyophiidae > Ichthyophis > Ichthyophis bannanicus. The sequence goes on along the minus strand of CM066032.1, from coordinate 515,315,097 downwards.
CCCCCCTTGGCTTTCTCCTCCCCTTTCCCCCTGGATAAAAGTGATTTGTGTTATTTTCGGCGTCTGCCGTCGGCGTCTGCAGTGGGCGTATCCTAAGGGGCGTATCGAAAGGGGCAGGCCATGCCCCTTGGGAGCCCCTTAGGAGCGACTTTGGAGTGCGCTGGTGGTGTCGGTGTATTATGCCAGGGGGAAAGCGAAAGAAAAAGATTGTTTCCACGGAGAAAACTTCGGGCCCCATGGATCGACATTTGGTGTCGACACCGGCCCCTGCACAACCAGGTACTGTTTCTTCTGTTCCCTCTATTGAAGGTGCTAGCCTTAGCTCGGTGGAACGTACGCCACCTTTACCTCCGGGTTTTTTGGAATTTACTGAAGTGTCTTCTCTGTCCTCGGATCCTTTGAAAGTCGGAGTATTACCTAAAGCTGTTGATTGGAAAGAGCCGGCTATCCCGGTCGGAAGTCCCTCCGGGGCTTCAATCTCTTTGGTGGATATTTGGCAAGTAGTTAAAAGAACTGAGCGGGTCCTATTAGAGACTGTTCCTCTACTTTGCCAATTCACAAAAGATGTTAACTGCAAGTTCCAATCGGTGGACTTGCAAGTAAAGAACTTGTCTTCCAAGTATGTGCAGCTAGATACCCAAGTTAAAGCATTTTCGTCATGGCAGTCTGATAGTGTGAGGGATAGCACAGGTACCGTCTGGAGATTCCTAGCTCTGCAGCACCATTCCTCTGGCTTTCCCCAGTCCAATGGTGTACGCTGGCCCTTGGAATGCCTTCCAGTATACGTACTGCTCTGGACTCCTTTAAACCTCCCAAAGACTTTCCTCTTCTTTCTTCCAAAGGGTTTCTTGCCCTCTCTGTCCGTCCGCTCTGGCTTCTGCTTCTGATGATGATCCTCCAGATGATGAAGATGTCCAAGATGAGGATCTCCAAGATGAAACTGAGGATAATTCTCTGTAGAATAAACTCTACCTTTATTCTGCTTAGATGAGTGCTCCACCCTAGCACAGCGCAGCTGTGCTGAATCAGGCCCTGCCCTTTGAGATGAGTGCTTGGGGATTACCTCATAGCCCTCCTGATTGAACACACGTTTCCCCACTTCAGCTCCTCTAATGGCTGTTGGAAACCTGGTGCATTCTGGGACTGGTAGTCTTTTATGGAAAAATTCTGTTTTCTTATTTCTACCAGAACTGACAGGTTGCTTGTTCAGAGTCACTTCACCTTTACTATAGCTCCTTCCTGAGCTATGATAAGCTTCCTTATCACACACTTCAGTCATCGGTAACATCCCTACATCTTCCTCAGTAAAGACCAAAGCAAAGAATTCATTCAGTCTCTCCGCTATCGCCTTGTCGCCTCTTAGTGCTCCTTTAACCCCTTTATCATCTAATGGACCAACTGACTCTCTCACAGGTTTTTTGCTACGAATGTACTTGAAAAACTCTTTATTTTTGGAGTGGAAGAGTGGCCTAGTGGTTGGGGCAAGGTACTTCAGGCCGGAAGGTCGGTGGTTCAAATCCCACTAGAGGACAGCAACCTTGGGCCAGAAGGACTGGGGTTTCTAGTCCCACAGGTGCTCCTTGTGGTCTTGGGCAAGCCACTTAACCCACCATAGCCCATGTTCCCTGTAAAATAGTTATCTCCAAGTTATAATGCCCTGTTCAATGTAATTTCAGTTTGTTCAATGTAAACCGCACTGATGCAGAATAGCGCGGTATATAAGAGAATGTAAATAAATAAAAAATAAAATATTTCGCATTTTTGCTTCCGCAGCAAGCTTCTTCTCAAATTCTCCCTTTGCCTTCTTTATCAATGCCTTGCATTTGACTGGCCAGTACTTGTGCTATTTCCAGGTTTCATCGTTTGGCTCTTTTTTCCATTTCCTGAAAGATGCTTTTTTGGCAATAACAGCCTCTCTGACCTCACCTTTAAACCATGCTGGCAGTTTTTTGGACTTCCTTCCACTTTTCTTTTTTTTTTAAACTTTTATTTTCATTTTGCAACAAACAAAAGAAACAACACACCAAAGGAGACAAAACAAGTATACAATAAAGAAAAGTAAACCCAATTACCCCCCACCCCCACGCTTCTTCTCTAGCTGATTATGTCAGCATGTGAACGCTTCCTAACAACAGTGATTATACATCAAAACAATCAAAAGAGTATCTGCGATACAGAATAATCATGGGACAAAGATATATACAAATTTAGACAGTCAGATGAGAGCATTGAGCAGAATGTACATAGTCATTGAGCATCTTCCATTTAGACCGATGATGAGGAGTCTGAATGGGGGAAGCAAACATACGAGGTGTTTGTTCATATTTACTGTAGAGACAGACATGATTCCACCATTCATTGGGGCTCAGATGAGAGCTATTTTTCCAGTATTTCGTGATTAGGGAAATAGCAATGCCAAGCATAAAGTCCAAAAGGAAGTAAGCCGTTTTTGGAAGAGAGGGGATCCCCGCAGCTGAGCGAAGTCCCACTATCCTCCAAGAAAGGGGCTCTTGAAAGTGCAAAATAGACTGGATACGACCCCAGACCCGACGCCAGTAATACTGTAGTGCGGGACATTCATACATAACATGAGGTAATGAACCAATGGCCGCATGACATGTCCAACAGCTATTGCCCTGAGTAGTGTTCCATTTGGCTAATCTGTCAGGAGTGTAAAAACACCGGTGGGCTAGAAAGAAGAGTGTCTGAGTGAGTGAGGCGGATCGGGAGACCCGTGTCACTCTACTCCAGACAAGGCTCCATTGCTCCGGGGTCAAAGTCACATGCAATTCTCTCTCCCATGCTTTCTGCGCTATAGGGGTATCTCTAGTTATAGCATTACATAAGGTTTTGTAAAAATTGGATGCTACACCCGGTGAATTACCGATAGATCGGATAGTCTCCAACCAACCTTGTGTAGGGGAGGCCGATGGCGGGAGCACCTTAGCACTCCGAAGGCAATGCTGAAGTTGCACCAACTGAAAGTAGTGTTTCGCTGGGAGACCAAATTCAATTTGCAATTCACTAAAAGTTTTCCAGCGACCTTCATGGAACAACTGACTAGGAATCCAAATGCCCCTAGTGTACCAGGGGCTCCACGCCATCGGCTTATTTTGTATTCGAAATCGAGTATTGTACCAAAGTGGGAGCTTGTCTAACGGACAGAGTCGGGAGTCTAAAGATTGCATAAGATTATTAAAGGCACCTAAGGTGTCTAAAAGCATTGGTGGAAAGTGGGAGTCTGATGGGAGAGTCATACCAGGGAGAAAAGTAAGAGGAATCGGTTTGCAAAGGTCCTCTTCTATGTCTAGCCACACAGGTCTACTCGGTACTGGATCTTCCAGCCAACGAGCGCCTTGTTTGAGAAGAAAAGATTGATGATACTTCAGGAAATCAGGGAATCTGACACCCCCATGTTCCTTATCTGCTTGCAGCTTATGTTTCGCTATCCTAGGTGTCTTGTTTTGCCACAAGTATCTAGTCAGAAGGCCCTCTATATCTTTATATATACGTCGAGGTAAGAGACAGGGCAACATTTCTAAGATATAATTCACTTTCGGAACAATCATCATTTTTATGGTTTCTAATCGACCCCACCAGGTAAGTGTTAAAGGAGTCCAGCGGTGAGTAAGCGCCCGGACTTTAGAGGTTAAGTCTTTGGCATTGAAGGAGATAGTGTCTTCCAAAGGAGAACAATAGTGAACCCCAAGGTATTTGACCATGCGAGGTTGCCATAAAAAGGGGAAGGGTTGCATATCTGCCTGATGAAGCAAAGGATTTAATGGAAAGGCTACCGACTTGGTCCAATTTATCTTATAACCGGACAGTTGTGAGTATTTACCAATTTGCTCTAGGACAGCCGGTACTGAGTCTATAGAGACAAAAAGCATAAGGTCATCAGCATACGCTGAAATTTTGATTTCCCTATGGGTGAAGGGGACTCCATGAATCTCCTCCGATTGCCGGATTAGTAAAGCCAAGGGTTCGAGTGCAAGATCGAAGAGAAGTGGAGACAGTGGGCATCCCTGGCGAGTGCCGCGTTGAAGGGGAAAAGGCTGAGACTTTAAAGCATTGGCACATATACTGGCTGTAGGCTGTGCGTACATGGTGCGAAGACAACGGAGAAAACCTTCCCCGAATCCGTACCAGCGGAGGACTGCAAACAGGAAGGGCCACTCTAAGCGATCAAAGGCCTTCTCAGCATCAAGTGAGAGACCAACAAATGGGCGATCAAGATTAACTGCGGTAGTCAGTACATGGCATAGAGTCCGAGCATTGTCAGCAGTTGATCTACCAGGAATGAAACCGCATTGATCTGGGTGTATTAAGGTAGGCATCCTATCAGAGAGCCGGGTAGAGAGAATGGTGGCAAATATTTTATAGTCCGCGTTTAGGAGGGAAATTGGACGATAATTAGCTGTTAGTTGCGGGTCTCTCCCCTCTTTCTCAAAAACTACTACATTTGCCATTGAAAAGGACCCAGAAGGAGAACCCTCCTCGGCCAGAGCAGAAAAATAAAGTTTCAAAACTGGAGCTAAGTCAGCGTGAAAGGTTTTGTAGAATTCAGCAGGGAGACCGTCCGGGCCTGCGGCTCGACCTGAGGCACATTTCTTGATAGCAGAATGAATTTCTGAGACAGTAAATGGTGTGTCCAAGGCCACTCTATCTTCGTCAGATAGGGTCGGTCTTTGTACCCCTGAAAGTAAGCGTTCAAATACATCTGGCTCAAAATCACATTCAGATTGATAAAGCCGAGTATAAAAATCACGAAAGAGTTCTAAGATTTCGGTATCTTTAGTGACCAAGCCCCCCCCCGACGGATTACGGAGGGCGGTAACACGCTTGGCTTCTTTTTGACCTTTTAGGGCATTTGCTAATAATTTGCCAGCACGATTATTTTCCCGATAATATAGCCCTTGTTGTGATTCAATATTTTAACAGCAGCAGTGTACAAAAGCTGATTGTATTGAAAACGCAAGCGTTGTAAACGGAGTAAAATACATGGGTCAGTACGGGACGTGAGAAGACGCTCCCCAGCTTGTATCTGCTGCTCTAGAATCAGTAATTGCTGCTTTCTTTGTTTCCCCTGCCGAATTTGATAGCTAGTTATAGTTGCGCGGATAGATGCTTTAAAACCCTCCCACCAAGCCCAGCTCGCTGTGTCATGGGGTGAGTTAAAATGAAAATAATCTTGGATAGCGGCCTTTATATCAACCTGAAAATCTTTTTGACCCAGTAAGGATCTATCAAAAAACCAAGCTCGGGGAGAATCGTCCCGCGCAGTGACATGTAATGATAAAGATATGGCAGCATGATCTGAAATATGGAGAGGATGAGTCCTAGTCGTGTCTACTTGAGGAATCATTGCTTTGGAAATGAGAAAGAAATCTATTCTAGATTGGGAGTGATGGGGGGCAGAAAAGAAAGTGAACTCTAAGTCGGAGGGGTGAAGCAGCCTCCATATATCTACCAGCGCAAGATCTTGCATCAGAGCTGTAAGGGTAGCAAGACTCTTGGGTGGACTACTCGTTCTAGGCGGCTGTCTATCTATCAGAGGGTCTAACACTTGATTAAAATCACCACCAAGTATTAATGGAGTATTGGCAGAGGCCTGTGCCAACTGCGCAATACTTGCATAGTAAGCAGGGTTGTCCACATTCGGGGCATAAATGCAAATACATGTAAATTCACTATCTCCAACCTTAAGATGTACTCGGGCCCATCTACCCTCCTTGTCAGCGCTAGTATCAATTACAGTAGCTTGCAAAGATTTCTTAACCAGAATGGCTACCCCGCACCGTTTGGAAACGGCGGGAGAATAGGCAGCCACCATGTAAGGCTTAACATTGAGTTTCAGTGTTTCAGCAGAGTTTAAGTGCGTTTCCTGAAGAAACGCTAAATCAGCATGCTCATGGCTAAGATAGCTAAGGATTTTCTTTCTTTTGATTGGACTATTAATGCCCTTTACGTTGAGTGATAAGATTTTACATAAGGCCATTCAGACAAGTTAAAAATTCTGAGCATGATAGCGCACATAATTTCACAATGTCCCTCATATTGACTGTATCTGGCTGTACATATGGCATAAAAGAAAATAAGCTTAGATAATACAATGAAGCGCCCCACATTAAAAAAGAAAAACCGCAGCGCGGTAGAGAAGAAGCAGAACCCCAAAAATTACTGGCGACCATGTGTCTGCGGGGAGAAGCCCCAGAGAAGGCCGAAATTGAAAAAACACATAACCTGTAGGACTGTGCGTGCTCCGAATCCGACCGAGGCACACATCATGGAGGGATAGGAGACCAAAAAACAAAAAAGTCATAGAAAGAAAGAAAGAAAGTCCAGGTAGTCTCTGTGCTTGACTATGACCGCCGCATCGGGCCCTTCAAAATGGCGGACAGAGCCGGCAAATAAAAGTCCAAGTCGTTGGATTAGCGCATCTGCTCTGCTTCTTTGGAGTCTAAAAATGTTGATAGTAGATCAGGATCTTCGAATGTCCTGGTTTGGTTGTGGAGAGTCACTCGGAGCTTCGCGGGATACAACAGGCCAAAGCGAGCCTGTAGCTGTTGAAGTCGAGGGCGAAAAGCAAGGAGTTTCTTTCGTCGGTCAACGGTAGGCTTTGCCAAATCAGGGAAGAAGGAGACTTTGTGACCTTCAAATTCCAAATGATGGTTCGCCCGAGCAGCATTTAAAATTTGTTCCACTTGTTGATATCGTAGCAAGCGAAAGATAATAGGCCGGGGGGTCGTTCGGTTGAGCGCCATGTGGGTAGGAACACGGTGTGCACGATCGATTTCCAGTTCTTTATGAAAGGTGATCCTCAGCAAGGAGGGAAGAGTTTTGAGCAGGAATTCTCTCATATCTCCCGCTTCCACCCCCTCCGGTATTTCAATGAGCCTCACATTGTTGCGACGGGCTCGATTATTGCTATCTTCTAACTCCTTTTGAAGATTCTGTATCTGGCGCTCAGCCTTGTCCAGTGTGCCCAAGCGCACCGCGTGCGAGTCGAGGACCCCCGCCATATTGTCCTGCCGTAATGAGAGACTTTCAAGTCGGTCCTGGAGCACTCCAAAGTCTTCTCGCATGGCTCTAAGCGCTTCTCCATTGGACTGCACCAATTCCTTCACGCCACGTATTTCCTCTAAAATCTCCAGGTGCATTTCGGGGTTTTCCCGAAATGGAACCATCTTCTGTGGGGAGGACACCTCTGTTTTGGAGCGTTTTCCGTGAGAAGAAGAAGGAGACCCGAAGTCCAAGCGCGCTGGTTTATGGGCCGCCATCCCCCCCGAGGTACCCCGGTCAGCCCGGAGCGAAATAGTAAGTTTGTATAGGTATTAAGTCAGGATTCTAAGTAGGCCTCTCGGGAGCTTCAGCGCGAAGCGTCTTACCCGCTGGACATCAGGCTCCGCCCCCCCCTTCCACTTTTCTTAAAGCGTGGAATACAGCTGGTCTGGGCTGCCAAGATAGTATTTTTCAACAACACCCAAGCTTGATGTAAGTCTTTAACCTTTGCAACTGCTCCTTTTAGGTTTTTCTTAACTATTTTCCTCATTTTATCATAGTCTCCCTTTCGAAAGTTAAAAGGTAGTACTGTGGATTTCCGTACTATCCCTCTTTCACTAATTAAATCAAAGGCGATCATGCTATGATCACCATTGCCAAGTGGCCCCAACACCCTTATCTCTTGCACTAGATCTGGTGTTCCACTAAGGACTTGCACTAGATCTGGTGTTCCAATAGTGAATTACAATCTAAAAAATTTGTGTTGAGTGTATGAATGAGTACTCTAAGAGGTTTCCTATCTATATATGGTTTAATTAATCTGATCATTCACAGTGGGGTCTATTCTGTCCCACAAATAGTGGGGTCTATTCTATCCCACGAATAGTGGGGATGGACATCCCATTGGGATGTCCAACCCTGCTATTTGTCCACCTTCCATCCCCGGCAAAAGCCCCCCATATGAACAAGGATTTTCTATGGAGAGGCTTATACGGGGGTGGGAGGGGGCATTACAGAGGCGGAGTGAGGGTGGGCAGTGGGCAGTCCATGACCCCAGACATACAGGGCCGATTCTGAAGTTGGCCCTGTACGTCTGGGATCAGCAGACTGGACAGGGGACTTATTCCACCTCAGAGGTGGAATAAGTTCCCCTGGACATCGAGGGACGGCAGGCCCGGGCAACAACAGTGAAGTGAGGGGGTGAATGGAAGCCCAGATTGGGAGTCGGGCTGCGGGGAAAGGAAATTGTGGTCGGCGGCCGGGGATCGCGGCTCCTGAATGGAGTCGTGGTGCCATGGCAATGAGACACCATTGCACCGCGGCTCCATTCAGGAGCCTGACTGAGTTAGCTAGGCAGGGGTCTGTACATGCAGGCCGATCAGAATTGGGTCCCGGCCTGCACAGACAGACCCTAGACCCAATTCTGATTCCACAGGGCACATCTAGCACCTGCGGGATCAGAATTTGGTCTACCTTTTTGCGTCCTATTTCCGATACGGCGTACAGGGGCCTGGATGCACACATTAGAATATGTCTCAGTGTAAATAATGATTTCTGAACTAAGGAAGAGATGAATGGGCCAAATGTTAATTTAAAATAATACTTAAGGTGGTGATAGAGTCCTTAATCGGTACAGGACTATCTGCATTCTGAGGTGAAAACTGTCAGAGTGTATTGTCATTAGAAAACAAATTGCTGAGGATTTTGAAATATTAAGGACAAGCTTGTGTGATGTAATCCAACAAACAATCTTTTCCAAGTACTCAGAAATACTAGCTTGAAAATCCAGGGCCCATAGATCATGGTACGAACAACACACAATGACCCCATCTCACATATATACAGTTACCAATTTCAGTATCCCATCTGTGTACATAGTTTACCAATTTCAGTATTCCATTTATGTACATAGTTTCCCCCGTTATCCAAGTTGATTGCTCCTGTTCATTGTAATGACCTGACTCTTGTTCATTGTCGGATTCTGTTTTGTTTTATGTAAACCGCGCTGATCGTAAATAGTGCGGTATATAAGAAATGTAAAATAAATAAAATAAAATAAATAAATGTCATGAGGCTGGTATCAATAAAGATGCAAAGTTGAAAAGAAACCCTGTTTCTAAGAGAGATCTAGATGTGCAATTACCGCAAAGCACAGCTAGAGGGGGCAGGAGTGATCATACAGGAGCTAATGAGGCTAAGAGAGCTAACTACTTGCACCTGGAAATGAGCCCGGGAGATTCAAAGGAAAGATTCCTTTATAAGCAGAAGCTGAATGCTAGCAAAAGAGGAACAGCTCCAAGGGCAGGAGAAAGAGGAACAGCTCCAAGGGCAGGAGAATGAGGAACAGCTCCAAGGGCAGGAGAATGAGGAACAGCTCCAAGGGCAGGAGAAAGAGGAAAAGCTCTGAGGGAAGGAGCAACTCTAAGAGAAGGAGAAGGACTTGGAGAAGGAATAAGGAGCACGGCTAAGGAAAGAAGGAGAGACCTGAGGGAAGGAATCCTCCTTGAGCAAGCCCAAAGGAACAGAGTTCACAGAGGTGGAGTTCAGAGGGGCCAAGCTACGAGAGCAGCTGTTCAGAGGGAGTCTGCTGGGGAAAGCAGTCGGGCTGGAGAGTGTGCCACTCCCTGCTCAAGCAACGTTCATGAGTCCAAAGCTGAGAGACGTATCCAGAGAACCAGGTTTGGAGGAAGACCTGCAGTCACTGGAACCTGCTAGACAAGTTTTACCAGGTACTCGAGGAAAAGGAGTCTTTAGCAAGGCTACTTTATCACTGAAGCATAGAGTTGAATCCATACCAGGTTTTACTAAGCTGCCAGAAAGCACAGCCCTGCCCAGAGGCTACCGGCAGAGAACTTGTTGCAAGAGAGACGTTCTTGGGAGAGAAAGCTCCAGGGATTCAAACTACAGAAACTCAAGGTATGAAAGCTTTATTCCTGATAAAGAATGCTTAACTCCTAGAAGCACTGCTAAAACAAGTATTCAGTTTGTAAGAAGGAAGAAACCAGAGTGGTTTCAGAAAATACCAAGAGAACTTAAAACACAGTCTTATTGGAGGCAAGAGTCTAGAGACAGTCCACGTAGAGCTGTAACAGCCAGGGACAGTATTTACTCAGAGGGGGAATGTAGTGGAGCAGAATCTATGGAAATTGAAGATATAAATGCTATCCCCATTCCTCAGGCAGAAGATATGGATTGTGGTTTGTGCATGGCCACCAGTCTAGAATCTATAGCCACTGTATAAATAAGAAGAAACTTGTTTAATTGATGTTGCTTTGGAATGAAGTGAATTCCTCCAGTTAACCTTGGCACTAATTGTGAAGATACTAACAATTAGTTAGCCTGTTTAATACTGGCACCTTTACAAACAAAGGACATTCTTTAATTTTCTAGTGTCTTAATGAACCCTTGCACAGAGGGGAAATAAAAGCCTTGTTTCCCTACACTCTTGGCTTGATTATTGAGTTCACACCAGGAGCTGAAATACCTAAGGCCAATCTCCATTTTTGCCTTACATAAACCCCACGCTCCTGGAAAATAAATATATCGTGGAGCATGCCCTTACTGCCCTTGGCCACTAGGGGCTGCCACCATGACATAATGGCGTAGTTGTTTGGATTTGGTTATCAACCTAAGACATACTGGAAAGAAAAGAAAATTACCAGTATTAAGCTTGAAAAAAAAAAGGGAAAACCCGGACCGGAGGAAAAAAACGCGGACCAGACTCAAAGGAAATTCGGAAGGGAAGGCGAGGTTGCTGACTACAGTGGCAGAGTGCTACAACGCAGAGCAGCACCACCCTTGCTGAGAGTTGGAGTCTACACTTCTACCAGGTAACAGGTAGAAGGGCATGATTTGATGTGGATACAAGTTAAAGTTTAAAGGGGAAATTTAAAAAGAAAAAAAAAAAAGGAGAAAAGTGTAGGGCTGATTTTGGTACAGCCGCACTTGGACTTTTCCTTGTTTCTCTTTGTTTTCTAGGGGATCTCATCGCCATGGAGCAGCGAGAGATGTTCAGCTGGATGGCTGCGCAGTTCAGCAAGCAAGCGGAACTGGCTGTGCAAACACAGCAGCATGCAATCCTGGCCATGCAGGAACAGCAGAAGCCAGTCTTGCAGATGCTGGAAACTTGGCTAGGCCATCAACAAAAGACACAGGAAGCAGCCGCAGGACATCTGAAGCAGAGCTCAGGACTGGGCAACTGTCCGGTAGGACTAGGGTCCTACGAGACTCTAACTTTGGGGAAGTTAGGGGTAAATGATGATGTGGATGACTTCCTGGACTCTTTTGAGAGAATAGCTGTTTCCGTAGGTTGGCCGGAAGAGCAGTGGTCCATTAGATTGGCAGTTTCCCTCAAAGGAGAGGCACTGTAGCCTATAGGGCAATGCCCGCTGCGTTAGCGAACAATTATAGCGAGGTAACGAAGGCCATCAGGGAGCGCCTGGGTCTGACCCCTCTCGTCTATAATCATAAGCTACGTGCGGCACACCTTGAAGTAGGTTGAACGCCAAAAACATTAGGTCACAGGCTGAAGAGCTTAGCCGAGAAGTGACTAAGGCCTAGTGAAAAAACCATTGAAATGCTGATGGATATGATAATCCTTGAGCAGTTCATGACTGCAATACCCAGTAGTATACGGAGCTTCCTTATCCTACAGAATTGTCGCACTACTGCGGAGGCTATTGCCTTGACTGAAAGGTATTTAGAGGCTGAATTAGCCACCCAGTGTACTGGGGAAGGTGCAAAGATGGCAGTAGCGACATTCAAGCAGTCATCAGGAAGTCTCTCACAGTTTAAAACGCAAAACATGAAAAATGTTAAGAATATAGAGAAAAGTCACTCTAGGAGATGTTTTGGCTGTGGAAAATTGGGACATGTTATGAATGAGTGCCGAGTACGTACTGCTCTCATGGGGGAGAACAGAGAAATGTTGTCTGAAGGATTTGTACTTGATGTAACTGTACAAGGAGTAGCTGCCAAAGCTCTTCTTGACTCTGGCGCAGATCAGACGATGATTTCGCGCAAGCTCTGGTCTGTTATCAAAGAGCAAGCTGCGTCTGCCCCAGATCAACCAGAGGGCAGAGTCAAGATAAAATGTGTGCATGGCGCTGCCATCTTTTATCCTGTGTATAACTTACTTGTAAGAGGTTTGGGAATAGAGAAGAGAATGATGATAGCTGTAGTGCCCCGATTGCCTAAAGAGTTAGTCTTAGGTAGAGACTGGCCACAGTTTGAAAGATGCCTAGAGAAGGGTCTGAACCCCAGAGAGGTTTTCATCTCCACTCGCAACCAGACGAAAGCTTTGGAGGAACCCTCATGTTCTAGGGAAGAAAGTTTAGATGAGCTCCCATCCCATGAGGATTTAGTAAATGCCCCTCCGGATAGGGACAGAAAGACAAAAGCTGAGAAGCGCAAAGAAAGAAAGGGACGCTCTCAAGGCAGAGCCCATTTGGAAACAGGTGAAGAATTACCCTGGATTCCAGCAGAGCTCATGGAGAAGTTCCCTTCCTTTGCCGGGGAGCAATGAGATGAACCTGCACTAGCACGAGCATTTGAGCACACTCAAACGAAGAGAAATATTTTCCCAAGGTTTATAAGAGAAGAAGGGCTGCTATACAGGGAGAGTATAGACCCACAGACTAAAGATATCCGCAAACAGCTGGTAGTCCCAAATATGTTTAAAGCTGCAGTGCTGAGGTTAGCCCATGATCACCCAGTGAGTGGTCACAAAGGGGTACAAGGGACCCTTGACCAGATACTAGCCAGGTTCTATTGGCCAGGAGTTTTTGAGGAGGTCTCATGTTTTTGTGAGTCCTGCGCCTCCTGCCAACGGGTGACCTCCATAGGACCAGCTGGGATACCACAATTTTTGAGAAGTTTAAGAAGCCGGTTAAGACGGACCTCACGTTTTGCTGAAGAAAAGCTGAAGGACAGTCAGAAAAAGCAAAAACAGTACTATGACAGAGATACCAAGCCCCGACGTCTGACAGCGGGTGAGAAGGTAATAGTCTTGGTATCAGGCCCCACTCCGAAGTTTGAAGCCCGATGGAAAGGACCTTACATGGTGGTCAAACCACTTGGTCCAGCATCCTATCTAATACGGGACGCAAAGGGACATGAACAAGTGTACCACATAAATGTTCTTCGACTCTGGCACGAAAGGCTGGCTTTGTTTACGTCAGCTCAGAAGAGGTCTAGGATTACGTGCTGTAATAGTGATAAATATTCAGCCCATAATATTTTAAGAGGGGGGATGTGTCATGAGGCTGGTATCAATAAAGATGCAAAGTTGAAAAGAAACCCTGTTTCTAAGAGAGATCTAGATGTGCAATTACCGCAAAGCACAGCTAGAGGGGGCAGGAGTGATCATACAGGAGCTAATGAGGCTAAGAGAGCTAACTACTTGCACCTGGAAATGAGCCCGGGAGATTCAAAGGAAAGATTCCTTTATAAGCAGAAGCTGAGTGCTAGCAAAAGAGGAACAGCTCCAAGGGCAGGAGAAAGAGGAACAGCTCCGAGGGCAGGAGAAAGAGGAACAGCTCCGAGGGCAGGAGAAAGAGGAAAAGCTCTGAGGGAAGGAGCAACTCTAAGAGAAGGAGAAGGACTTGGAGAAGGAACAAGGAGCACGGCTAAGGAAAGAAGGAGAGACCTGAGGGAAGGAATCCTCCTTGAGCAAGCCCAAAGGAACAGAGTTCACAGAGGTGGAGTTCAGAGGGGCCAAGCTACGAGAGCAGCTGTTCAGAGGGAGTCTGCTGGGGAAAGCAGTCAGGCTGGAGAGTGTGCCACTCCCTGCTCAAGCAACGTTCCTGAGTCCAAAGCTGAGAGACGTAACCAGAGAACCAGGTTTGGAGGAAGACCTGCAGTCACTGGAACCTGCTAGACAAGTTTTACCAGGTACTCGAGGAAAAGGAGTTTTTAGCAAGGCTACTTTATCACTGAAGCATAGAGTTGAATCCATACCAGGTTTTACTAAGCTGCCAGAAAGCACAGCCCTGCCTAGAGGCTACCGGCAGAGAACCTGTTGCAAGAGAGACGTTCTTGGGAGAGAAAGCTCCAGGGATTCAAACTACAGAAACTCAAGGTATGAAAGCTTTATTCCTGATAAAGAATGCTTAACTCCTAGAAGCACTGCTAAAACAAGTATTCAGTTTGTAAGAAGGAAGAAACTAGAGTGGTTTCAGAAAATACCAAGAGAACTTAAAACACAGTCTTATTGGAGGCAAGAGTCTAGAGACAGTCCACGTAGAGCTGTAACAGCCAGGGACAATATTTACTCAGAGGGGGAATGTAGTGGAGCAGAATCTATGGAAATTGAAGATATAAATGCTATCCCCATTCCTCAGGCAGAAGATGTGGATTGTGGTTTGTGCATGGCCACCAGTCTAGAATCTATAGCCACTGTATAAATAAGAAGAAACTTGTTTAATTGATGTTGCTTTGGAATGAAGTGAATTCCTCCAGTTAACCTTGGCACTAATTGTGAAGATACTAACAATTAGTTAGCCTGTTTAATACTGGCACCTTTACAAACAAAGGACATTCTTTAATTTTCTAGTGTCTTAATGAACCCTTGCACAGAAGGGAAATAAAAGCCTTGTTTCCCTACACTCTTGGCTTGATTATTGAATTCACACCAGGAGCTGAAATACCTAAGGCCAATCTCCATTTTTGCCTTACATAAACCCCACGCTCCTGGAAAATAAATATATCGTGGAGCATGCCCTTACCGCCCTTGGCCACTAGGGGCTGCCACCATGACAAATAACGACTAAGATGTCATCACTACCGAAAATCACAACTTTGAATTAGGGTGGCCAGAAGGGTAATGAAAATGTTAAAAAGTGTTGGGGATAAGATTGAGTCTTGGTGGACACCATACTGTAAGGGAAAGTTAAGTGAGGTATCATTCTCTATGATTACTGTAAAGAAGCAGTGAGAGGGATAAGTCTTGAACTAGTCCATTGCTAAGTCTCTCACTCCAACTTCCTCCAATCTGGCTAATAAGATTTGGTGGTCAGCAAAGTCAAAATGACATAGACAAATCTAGGTGCAGCAGTAAGACCTTTTTGCCTCCGTCTAAGAATCCAAATCTTTTGTTATGGATAGAAACCAATAATGTCTCCGTGCTATGATGGGCTCTGAAGCGTGATTGTTTAGGATGCAATATGTTGTTTGCTTCAAGGAAGGATAAAAGATATTTCAGTACTGCCTTCTCTCTTATTTTTGCCAACAAAAGAAGATTTGAGATTGACCTATAGCTTGATGGCAGGGTGGGATCTAATTTAGGGGCATGTTTACTAAACATTAACACATGCTATGTAAAGTTAACACGCGTAAAGTGCTGCAATGGCCCATAGAAATGAATAGGCAGTGACAGTACTTAACGCACATTAACCTTTAGTAAACCTGCCACTTAAAGTCTTTCAAGACTAGTCTGATTAGCAGATTTCCATTATGAAGGGGCTGTTCCTTCTAGCAGGTTTGAATATATGAATTCCAGTAGGCCTTCAATAAGAAAGGGGAATAACTCTTTTGAAAGGAATGGGGGAAAGGATCAGCCATAAAGGGTTTTAAATTCATTGAAAGGAATAATTTCCTCAAGACTACTCTATTAAGAGGGGAAAGTTGTTCAAAGTGTACTGCAGGGTACTATCTGAATTTGTGAGACATTGGGAGAAGAGCAAGAATTCAGAAGATTATTTCTTTTCTCTAGAATAAAATGGCAAAATTGATTGGCCATTGGCTTGCTTATGTACTGATTAAACTCTGAAGTAGCTTAAATAATTGACTAGTATAATTACCCTTGAATGAGTTTTGTTAAGTAATTTTCTGTAGTCTTTCTTATTAGAGCTCTGTATTTACTCTGGAGCAACCTACACTCGATTCTGTTTTGAGTAGATTTATTTTTAGTCCATTTTCTTTTGTCCTATGGAGTTGCTGTTTAGTTTTCTTTAGAATCTCATTGAACCATGGCTGATTCTTTCCACTTTTTGATCTAACTTTTCTTGGTGGGGTTAATTGCTCCAGGGAGCTTACTTACACCTTATTTCAGTTAGTGATTTTTTTGTCAAGTGAATTGGAGGATGAGGAGGCCGGGAGAAGAGCAAGACATTTCTGGGATCCAGTAGACCTCTAGTGATAGTAACACAAGACTACTGCTAAGGGTCAATTGGTGCCAGTTTAAACCCAGTGTTGGACAGGGCAGGAGTGGTCTGTAACACTAGGCCACTAGGGATTTCTTGAGATAGGCTCAGGAAGGCTTACATGGGTGAGGGCTCTTTGGGGGGGGGGGGGGTATAGGATCCTTGGGGTGTCTTTGGGTGGTAGTGGGTATTGATTGTGGGTCTGGGGGGATGTGATAATCCTGATTGGGGGAGGGAGGAGGTCCATGCAGATTTACTATTGCAGTAGCTCCTTTAAGAAGGCCAAGAATTAGCGTAAAGCTGATTGATATTCATTTACCAAGGAAGTTACTAGTCTGTGGTTCTAGTTGCTGCAGGTTAGTAACTTCTGCGGTAAATTAATTTGCAGTAAAATCTCAGATTTTACTGCAATTTAATAACTCCCCCCCTTAATAGGTTAATTTTAGCTAGTTAACTTTGTCCAGATGTGCAGCCACAGCTAACTAACTGAGCTTAGAGCAGAGTGGTTAAATCTAACTGCACAAAAGCTGTGTGGTTAGATTTACAGTAGCCATTTGTACGTTACACTTAAGTGGAAAGGCTTAGTCAGGATAAATATACAACCCTAAGCATGATCCAACAAAGTCCTTTTATTGTCCAACTAAATCTGTGCACACAGCGAATTTGTTGGACAGATTTTAGCTGTTCAGAAGGGTAACATTTTGAATAGGTTAGATTTATGTATTTATAACCAGCTTTGACCACAAATCTTTTGAATATCACCTCCTAAGGATTAAATTGAGATTATTACCTAAATTGTTTAATGCAGATATGTGTGCTTTGCTACTCAGCTTCATCTTGATTGCTATTCAAGCAAAGGTAGAAGTGCAGGGAAACAACCTGATGGAATTACAGCCTCTGAATATGAATGAAGTGGCTGATTGTTCCCCAGGGGCATATTTACTAACCGTTAACCCACATTAATGAAAGTTAAAAGAAGTTAAGTGCCACCACACCATTTTATTTCTAAGGACGCAGTGGCACTTAATGCACGTTAACATTTGTTAATTCACATTAAACTTTAGTAAACATGCCAAAATGGTCTCATGCGAAAGGATTTTAGCCAGGGATTCCAAACTTATCTAACTAGAACAAAGTTTCAAGGATAACTGACCCTGGCAATAACAATATCTCATTGTCTAAAGTTGCAATCTTTTTTAGCCACGCTCATATTCCCTGTTGTGTTAGCAGTCTATGCTTGTTGATGGCTCGAGTACTTGCTTTCTGCTTAAATCATCAACAAAAAAAACAATTTGCACTCTATTTAATCTCAGCGTATTCTAATACAAATTTCTGCAGCTGGTGTTCATGTTTTAACCTTTGAATCTCCAATCAGTGATTTACAGAAAATGCTTTTGTAATGTATGAATACTTTTCTTTTATTATTTTAAATCTAAACTTTGGCTACCTTTTCTGTCTTATTTATTTAGGGGGCTATTTTAGAAGCCCTATTCGTGAGTGGGACATCTTAAAATGGGTACTTAGATGTGTAAAGCATGGAGACGTCCCCAGCGCGAGAATGTCCTTTTAGCATGGGGGCGTGGTAGAGGTATGGCCTGGGTGCGATTTCACAATGGCAGTAGCATATCTGGTCTTGGTTGGTGACACGTCCATGCTCCTGACCTGATTAAAGTGAAAAGAAATGCTCATTTCATGGATATAACTCTTCCAGGGGAACGTGCATAATGCACCTTCATCACCACAAGTATTATTTCCTGCCTGAAGAAACCTGCATATAAATACATGCTCCAGACACATTACTGGCACGCTGCCGCACATTTAAGTACCTGAAATGACAGGTCAGGGCATGCATGTCTTTTAGCGTAGTCACTCGCCTTCTGAAATATCTTTTCTGGCATCTTCAAGCTTTGGTTCTGAGGCCGTGCAATTCGGGGATGTCCACATTTGAAAAATGACACAAAGAGAGAGCACCAAACTCGCAGAGAGTCCAAGACAAACAAAGCAGCGAGCAGGATAAAGGTCACTTGCACTTTATTAATGAACAACCCCGACGCGTTTCGGCAGGTGCCTTCATCAGGGGGCTAAAAGGACTGCAAACCAGATAAAAACATATAAACAAAACATCAATAAATACATGCTAAAATAATAATAATAATAATAAATATAAACATCAATATATGATCACAAGTAAAGGAAAATTATACTTACACGTTGTACTCTAGTCATGCATTAAAGGAAGCGCATAAACAATGTGTGACCAATAGTACAATAGATAATGCTGAAAAAACAATAAATACGTTAAAATATGAAACTACATATGACTTCACAATAAAAACAGAGGAAAATGGGAGACCCAGACCAAGAAACAATATACTATATAGGTATATATATATGTATAGTATAACAAGAACATCTACAATGTAACATTAAAAGATTATAAAAACCAATAAATACGTAAAACTAAAAAACAAAATGTTTAAATACATCATTGTAGGAAAAAAACATTCAAGAACATCACAAAATAAAACCCAAAACCATAAAAGCATTGGTGGATGAAAGCAATAAAAATTAGAATAGTTGTAAATGAAATCAAGTGTAAAGACCATTAGACAACTATATAAAAACACTACTAGATAATACGTTTTTTGTGTAAAAAATGCCAATGCATTGAGTTATAACATAGGAGCAAAATATGACATACTAAAAAATAAAAAGGTGTATCAACATCTAAAATAGATACAAAACCATACAGTGTGATAACCAAGGTCAAACCATGCCAAAAAAGGAGTTAAAAAAGTGAATAAAAATTGAAACCAAAATTGTGGACAGCCCATGAAAAAAAGGAGGAGCCACTCGTACCTTAAGCAATTACATGAAGAATTAAAACAGCCCTAAAAAACGTAAATGACCCGTTAAAAAAAGGATGACTCAATATAAGCATATGTACAGTACTTAAAAGGCTGTGTCTGGCTGAATAAAAAACATATCGATTAAACCTATCATGATTGCTAGATGTAATCTAGCATGCTGACCTGGCTTATAAAAGAGTATGACCGTGCATACGATCAAACCCAATTAAGGTGAGATAATAAAGCATGAAATATGAATGCTCATACAATGATGAAGTCAAAGGACACGGTACCTTTTAAAAATACTTAAAAAAGGCACAGCTTTAAAAAAACCGCTGAATGTGGCGGGTTTTTAAAGGTCACAAAACTAGATTCGACATATATGCCTTTGTGTTAGGAAACATAATAGCACCAGAAAAAACAAAGGTCTAACGTTGTGTCTTGCTTTTAGACAAAAATAAAAATACCGTTAAAAAATATATATATGGGTATATCTAGACATGATCGCAAAATCAAACCCAGACATATGAGATGGTGTAACCATGCTTACAAGAGATCCTAATGCAAAAAGCACAAGGATAAAAAATGCCATGAAGTGTATCAGAAAAATAATGCGAAGCCTACAATGAGGCTGCAACAAAGAAGTAACTCAAACAGCCTGATGACATTGCATTACGTGAACAAAGGGGGAGAGGGTGGTTTAAAATGCCGCGTATAAAAACCAAAGATCTGTTCAAAAAGAAACGTGTACGTATACCTTCATGGCAACTGAACCTAGAGAATGAAATAACTATAGATCAATGCGACAAAGAATTAAAAAGGAGATGACGAACATACTCCTTCACGAAGAGACACACGTACCTTCAGAACCAGCATAAGGAACTGAAACAGCCTTAGACCGACGCGCTGAATTTTGGCGCGTTTTAAAGAAATCACAAGACTCGATTTAGCATATATGCATATGTATTAGAAAACGTAATGACACCAGGTGATTGCAAAAGTCTAATGCTATAGCTAACTTGTAAACAAAGAATATGTGAATATGTATTACTGATATTGTCTCACATTTGAAAAATGGCCATGCACGTACCCGGCCTCGCTATCTGTGCCGGGCCTGTCTTCAGAACTAGCTACTGAGATGGTTATTTTTCGAGGTAGTAACATAATGATTTCCAAAAGCACTTATACGTGCCTCCCTTCACTGCTGCCACACCCCCGGATTTTTGAAAGTTCTGCTCTGAATATCCTAGATTCTTCCCAGACATTTCTTCTAAAATTCCACTTCACATGACATGATTTCCAGCATCCTGACAAAGCATAGATCCAATGGTGGCACATTACCTGTGGTCTAGTTAAATAATATGTATTTATTTATTAAGTGTTAAAAATTAATATACCATATTCATGATTTTCATCATTCAAAATGGTTTACCTCTCAAATAATATAATCAAATTATGAAGAATAAAAAGCAAGAACAAAATTAGAGTACAAACAAAACAAAGTTCAGCATCCCCCCTCACGTGCTACAGCCATGTTAAAACCCATGAATGGGGAATATGCATTTTTTGGCCATTAGAACTATCAGTATAAGAAATGTTCTTGCCATTCTACATGATATATTATCAGGTGGAATAATCCTTAAGAAGGCAATTTTCATAAGCCCATTTACCTTGTAAATAGGTTTCTTGAAAATTGTGTACCCTCTTCTTGGGCAAAAGTGCTTTGAACCCACATTCAGCAGACTCAGTTTCGGAAGGTGTTTAGGTTGGTATAGGCAACAATACATGTAGTTCTGCAGCTTGAATAGCTTCAGTGCAGCTATATACTCGCAGACCTTTCACTGTGTATCCATTCCAGGATGCATGAATTTCCCCAGAAACTGGCAAAATCTGTACTAAATTCTTTTGCATTTTCATTTATTTCTTTCCTTTTGAGACTCTATAATTATCTGATAAAGAGCAGCCTTCCTTTTTCACATGCACAAGAAACCATCAAGGTTGGAAGTCTCCTCTCCATCTCCGACTTACCCCAGCTGTGGCCCCAGACCACCGCAGCATCCTATGGATAGTGCTGAGGTGATCAGAGGGAATATTCAGTGGTCCTCTCTGGATAGTACCACTCAATATTCCCTTCAGTGGCACTTGTCTGGTTAGCAGATAGCACTAACCGGAGAAATGCCTTTGAATATTGACCCCTTCTGGGGTAGATTCTGGTCCCTGAATAGCGGTGTTGTACATCCGGCTTGGATGTGCAACCCCCACTAGTCGCAGAGACCATATTCTGCCCTATCACCTCCCTGCATGTACAGAGGCTTTGTGTGGGGAACAATGGATGGGGGCGGGATGGAGGCAGAGAGAGGGCAGAGTGGGGGAGGGCTAAAGCACCTGGACGTACAGGGCATATTCTGGTCATGACCCTGTATGTCCGCCAACAGCCACTTAGAAGCCCGGCTTATTCTACCTCGAAGGTGGAATAAGTGCTGGTCACGGGGGGATCAGGCCCTGCAGCCACCCAAAGACTATGCACTGCCACAGGAGATGCCCTGCAACCCTGCCCAGGCTGCCCCAGCTGAGGGTCGGGCAGCGGGGAAAAAGTATGCTCATGGGGTCAGGCATTGGGTGCTCCTGCTGCAGGAGCCGGTGCCATGGCCTGCAGGGGGGGCTGGCCATGCAGTTCCCTATACACCCCCCCCCCCAGCAGAATGCAGGGCATGCTGGCTATCTAAGTGCCCTAATTCTGTAACTGTGGGAATGTATAGCTCCCATGGTTGCAGAATCAGGTACAAATGTGCCCTTCCATTTTCTGGACGTTTGGACAGCCCGGATGTGCACCGCACAGAATCGGCCTGTCTGTGTTTAAGAGAGTATAATAGGGTAAATGGAAAAAACGTTAATTTACCTCAGCAGGCTGGGCAGCATCAAGTTTCCAGAGTGAGCAGTGCCCCACAGTTTGTTTCTGTGCAGGCATGTTCCTGGGCTGGAGTTCAACTGCAGGAGCCGCTGGGGCAGAGAATGCACTAGGGGAGGCAGTGCTAGCTCGGGGCAGCTTTAGGGAGATGTGCACTGCATCCCAAAGGTGCTGCAGTGGTGCCAAGTTAAAAAAAAAAAGTTTTAATAAGTGTATGAGCTGGCAAGTGCTGTGCCTGCATGCTGAAAGAGACTTGGGGGGGGGGGGGGTAAATTGGCTCTGGCTACATGGCTGGCAGAAGAGGCAGGAGTGGCTATGGGAGCTCCAGGCATGCTCTAGTGTGATGACTGGCTGAGATTCCAGGCAGGCAGTAGTAGAGACTCTTCCAATTAGGAGCTGGCTGGCACTGATAATAATTTAGTGAGACCCCGGCTGAGGGAAAATACTGCAAGCACTGGCCGGTGTGAACGAAACTGAATTCCACTCCCCCCCCCCCCCCAAAAAAAAAAATAGGCTGGGGGGAGTTTACTAAAAGGAAAAATAACTTAAAAGAAGTTGCCAAAAATAAAATTAATATTGTGTGTGAAAAACAGGAGTGAATGTGTGTGAATGAGCAAGTGAACAGGGTTCCAAGACAAGCTGCTGAGAGGGATAACTTGTAAGCCACTCCCGTAAACTGTAGGTGCCTGTGCTGGAGGGGAGCTCCTGCTGCTGAACATGGGAAGACGGTGCCAAGGAGAACCGTGTCTCTGTTCTAAGTCCGCTGAGTCAGTTAGGGAAAAGATACTGGGCAGTGAGATTGTGCACTGAGGTGTTTTGAGGTTAGACCCTGACAGGACCTATTCTTGGCTTGTTTAATGAAACTTTGTTTGTTTAAGTGATTGTGTGTGTGTGTGTCAGCGAGTGAGTAAACCAAACTGGTTTGTGTTTTTTAAAACAAACTGAGTTCAGTGAAAGAATTCAGAGGTGTCTGTGGTAATTTGGGTGATATTGAGTGAGACAAATAGGGACTTTATAAGTTAATTTAAAGAGGGAACTTGTCAAATACTGTGTGAGAAATTTCAGAACAGAGTTTAAAGTGAACCAAGATGAAAGAAAATGTTACTGACAGAATAGGAGAGAGATTCTGAGAGGAGAAACCTTAGTAATTGAAATTAATTACCAAGGAGCTTTTTAAGAATAATCAGGCTCTTCACAGAGCAAAGGGGTTCAAAGGGGAGTGCAACATAAAATTCACTTGCAGCAGTGGGAGTGCAACATAAAATTCACTTGCAGCAATTGGTGAATTGTTGTGCATCTCTTAGAGAGAGAGAATAAAGTTTCCTCCTCAATTCTTGCTGAGTACCTTCATGTGGTGATCCCATTGTAGAAAATCTATTCTGAATCTCAGCAAGGCAACACTACAATTGAAGTACGGTAGGACAGAAAAACAAAAATTTATACTAGTTGCCTGTCATCCAGGATAGAAAGGTGCCCACCAGTAACTTATGCACTAGGGCTAACAATGGTGGTAGTGTTAAGTGCAGACATGCAGATGCAGATAACATTACTGCCACAGATAAAGGCCATGGTGAGCGTGTTCATAGACCCACTGTGACAGGAGATAAACCACAGGAATTAATGAAAAAGTTGAGGATTAACTACAATTAAGTGAACTTCTGTAAATAAAGAGGAGATAATGTACAGCTATCTTTATGCAGAATAAAACCAAGGAGCGGGGAAACAAAATTATCAATATCAAACCTTATTGAGCCCCAAAATGGCCGCTTACCTACAGGGGGAAGATTTAAAGGGGAAGCCACACCCTATTGGTTTTGATTGGCAGATTGTGAAGGATAGTAAAAGGTTTGTATAGAAACAATGTAAAGATAAATCTCCAGAATAGCATTAAGAGAGGCTATTTACCTGCTAAGAATACCCCAAGATCAGACCTTTTAAAATCACGGCCATCACAGGAGACTTCCTCTTTGATATGCATTTTGCAATACTCTTATTTAGCTACTAATGTAAAGAAGATTATTTGATCGCATTGGCATATTTTACAGAGGTTAAACACTGTTTTCTCAGCACCACCCATTGTCTCATTCATCATGATCAGAATCTCAAAGACAAATTGGTCTCCTCTGTCCTTGATACATATGCTGCCAATCTTTCTCTGCAACAATTTGGCCATCGTCCATAAGGCACGTATAGCATATGCCCCCCAATCCATTGTGGTAGGCTATGGCCTGTAAACTAGGCCTAGATCCTAACCCCCACCTGAGAGTAGTGCTGAGAAAAACCAAAGTTTGAGAAACTGCTTTAAAAACTGCTTTTTGAAAGTCCCTTTCCTTCCCCCATGAAGTTTGTGTAAGTTCTTTATGCTTGATTTGCTCTGTCCTTGCATTCTCTGAGCTAGAAATGTCCTTGAAGTAGAAATGTATCTATGTCTAAGACTATGCCTTTGTTAGAATAAGCCTGAAAGGGGGAGCAAGGAGCCAGGCCCAGAGAAGGTCCCCGATTGGACAGGTGCAGGGGGCGTTGGGACCAATAGAAAGTTTGCCTGTATCAAACTGTGAAAATTGTATATAAGGAATTTATTCCTGGACTCCATTGCTCAGTCCTTTTTGGATGCTTTCTTGTCTGAGCCTGTGCACAATAAATTGGCTTGGATCCTGCAACTGACTCCTGGTATTATTTATTGCATGCTGTAACTCCTCTCCCAGTCTCTATTAGGTATCCGCCTAGGGCCTTGAGGATCAAGTTGCCTTCTAGCACAATAACAGTCTGCAGTCGAGTAATTAAGGCAAAATAAGAATAGGGCTTTATTTCCCCTCCCCTAAGGATCTCCTTTTATACAACAAAAACCAGGAACAAAAACAGCTTCTTCAAAGAAAAATATATTCTTTTCCTTTGGTATTTTTACAGAACTTCTGCCCACTTGTTTAGCACAATGATTCAATATCATCAGAGAAACATAACGTACAGTCCATTGGTGTGGGTTCAAGGTTACAGCTATTATTTTCCCACTGCATTAGTTCACAATCCTCCGGGGCTGCAGGTGGGTTAAAATCCTCATAGCTGTTTTCATTGTAAAACCCTCTCTGTGAGGCACTGGTCAGCTTATCAGGAAACTGCTCTAGGCAAGCAGGGTTTTGAATACCTGGTATTGTGGCAGTTTCCCTCTGGCTTTCCTTTTCTCCCCAATAATGTGGAATTACGTCATAACTCACAGCATTTACTTTACTTCTTATGCCATGCCCTGGACCTCCAGACAAAACAGAGTTCTTAGCTTTTTCTCTCTTAAAGCTAGGTTCCCACCTTCTCTCTGTTGTCCTGGTTCCTCTCTCTGGGCTACGGACAGCTCCTTCCCGGGACCTCCAGCTACCAGCAGTCTGAGCAGTGCTATGGCCACGTTCCTGAGAAGTTTTTCCCCGGCTGCTTCCTGCTACCGGACCACACCTACTGCTTCCTTGATTGAGCAGGCTTCCTTCTGTGTGACGTCTGCTCTCAGCCTGGTTGCTCACTCCTCCCAGGTCGCTGCCCCCTCTGGCCGTTCCTGGATTTACCCAGCAGCTTTTATCCTCCTGTCCTTTGCACGCTGCCTGTGCTTTCATGGACAGGAGATCCTGATTAGCTTTTAACCTTCCTGCTACGTCAGGACTGGTGTGTGGTAAACTTATTCTATTGCTCTTTTGCCTCCTGTGAGTGTGTTTGCTGCCTATCAGACTCCAAGGTAAATTCCTCTTTTTCACCTATTATCATGAGCTCTACACTGGCTACTGTATCACAATGCTTATCAGCTGCTACACCATGACAGTTGATCATATTATTCATCCCACCTCTGGTTACACTTATAAAAATACAACATGTTTCCAATTGCAATACCAGTAATGTTTACCTCATTCAGTGCCCTTGCAAACTGTTTTATATTGGCAAAACAAAAAGAAGAGTTAGGATTCGCCTTCTTGAACATAAAGGTTGCCTCTCACATAAGTTAGAAGATAAACCTATTGTTGCACATTATCTAAGAATCACCAATTTAAAGATTTAGGGCTTGATATTCTTCTAAAGGCACTTACATGGTTTAATGACCTGTAAACCATGCAAATGCTGCTAAACAGGATATTCAATGGCATTAATATGGATAGTGCCACTGAATATCACCAACTAATGCTTCTATATGCCCTGATACTAACAGTATTCCGGAGCGTGTTAGGTGGCGACATTCACTAACCAGGTTGCGGTGATATTGCACCACTACCCGGTTAGCGACCTTAAGACTAGGCGACGCAAAAGCTGACCTAGTTTTACCTGCGGGAGCTATCCGGGGAGTGGTGCAATATTGCCACTACCCGGTTAGCTTCTGTGGCATTGGAGGCTGTGTGGTGATCCCGGATATTCAATGCCAGGGCCACATATGATACTAGCACTGAATATCCTGGGTTAGAGGTTGGCGGCGATGGCTATGCACCGTAGTAGCTCATAACTGTCCCAATTGAATATTGAGCCTTTAAGATTTTGTGTGATTTATACAGCCCGCATATCATGGCATGGTGGCGATATTGATAAACATCTTTTAAGAGAAGAACAAAGATTAATTTATGTCTTCAGTACCATGCACCCTTTCGGTCTCAATATGGAAATAGATTATAAAGAACAATAGGGTGTGGCTTCCCCTTTCAATCCTCCCCCTGTAGCTAAGCAGCCATTTTGGGGCTCAATAAAGTTTGTCGCTGTTAATTTTGTTCCCCCGCTCCCTGTTTTTTTTTGTTTGTTTTTATTGCAGAGGTGTCCCTTCTTGTTTTGTTCTTTTGTTCCTGCTATCTTTATGCTACAAACCGTATATTTGAATCAAGAAGGTATACAATGAGAATCTACTAAAAATTGGAAGAAAGAAGAATATTGCCAAAAGAAAAACTGAAAAAAGCTACTGATGCAACTATAAGATCTTTAATTTCACAGATCAAAGTAAAGAAATATGTGAATGATAACATCTTGAATCAACTAAGCGCAGGGTCGGCTCAAGGCAATCTGCTGCCTGAGGCGAAAGATGAGATGGCGTCAAGGAACATGAACAGGAAAGCGTA
Source organism: Ichthyophis bannanicus (assembly GCA_033557465.1). Classification (NCBI taxonomy): domain Eukaryota; kingdom Metazoa; phylum Chordata; class Amphibia; order Gymnophiona; family Ichthyophiidae; genus Ichthyophis; species Ichthyophis bannanicus. Next base: position 515,288,129 of record CM066032.1, on the reverse strand, counting down.
TATAAATATCTTGGACTAGAGGAAGGAACGACATTCAAGCAGAAATTACTGAGAGAAAAGATCAGTAAAGAATTCTATAAGAGATTAAAATTATTATTGAAAAGTGTTTTAACATCACAGAATAAGATACAAGCCATCAATTAGCTTGCAATTCATGTAGCTTCATACAGTTTGGAATTGCAGACTGGCCACTCAAAGATCTTGAAAAACTGGATGTGTGAACAGGAAAACCTCTCCATGCCCATGAGGTAATTTACAAGAATCAGTGCATGTTGAGACTGTACATTACTAGTGATGAAGGAGGGCTAGGCCTCATAGAGATTGATTACACCTACAGAGCTACTATCATAGACCTCCAGGTCTACCTAACAGCATCACTGGATCCAAATATGCAAGAATTGCTGAAATATGAAAGTAAATGTCCAGAATCTGTGTACATCATCAAAATTAGACAAGTGTTCCTATGACTAGAAGAAATGAGTAAGAATCCACAAGCATATATGGAGAAGGAAGCAACAAAATTTGCAAAACAAGAGCAACAACTCTTCAAAGAATTAGATCAGCAAACGAGGAAAAACAACTGGCAAATACTGTGACTCTAGGAACCCTTTGTCAATCAATAACAGACACATGAGTGGTTAAGGAGGGGTGAACTGAAACCAAAGAATGAGAGATGCAGCCCAGGACAGCAGATTACAGACGAGATGGTTTACAGCAAACATTAAAAAACTGGCAAAACAGACATGTTGATTCTGTAAGAAAAAGCTGGAAACAGTGACTCACATAGCTGGCTCTGAAGATCTGACGGCAGAAAATTTCAGTACAGAAAGGCACAATAAGGTAGCATGCCTCATCCACTGGAGCTCTGTAAACACTACAACATCACTGTGCCTGAAAAGCACTGGGATCATGACCCTAAGAGAATTATAGACAATGAAGAGATTATGATCACCTGGGATTCTCTCATGCTGACTGATAAAAATCTAGATGCAAGGAAACTGGACATATGGTAAATGAGAAGAATACCAGAACAGCATTAATTATAGAAGTGTCAGTCTCAAGCGCCTATTCTGTAAATCGCATTGAAAGAGAGATCTTCAAGTATCAAGAAATGCAGTCAGAGACCAAGAAAATGTGGCAGAAAGATATCGAGTTATTTCCCATCATGTTGGGTGCCACAGGCTTAATTAAGAAGAGTTTCCAAGCACACTTTGGTAAATTACCAATACATGTTACATCTTACAAACTCCAGAAGAAAGCTCGCTTTGGCGCGATGCAAGTACTACGGCAAGCATTAGCAGTAAATTTGAGAGTCTGAGATCATACTCCACATACACTAGCTTAGAAGAGATGTTCATGACTGTCATGGAATGCACAAAGCCTATCCATTTGGAGAACTTGCCCCAGGAGAATAATACCAGTGAAAGAATACTATTTTAGACAAGATATACACATTGTGTTAATTTTCAAATTACTGCATCACAGTTACAGCCCAGAACTCATTAAAAAAAACCTGGTTACTTAAATAAAATACGGAGCTGTTTTCTTCAGACACTGAGGAAAACAAATCGGTGTGAGTTGTGTGTCTCTGAAAAAGCCTGGAATAATGACAGAGTCAGATCACCAACAGCAACCTCATTTCTCTACATTTTGCTGCCAAAAGCTGCTAAATTCCTGGAAGTGGCTCTAATCCAGGCTGGACTTTAACAATCTGGTGGGACCCAGATAGGGATTTTGTTTGTACCATCAGCTGAAGCAGTCTTGAATTGAAGCACACATAGCGGTATGTTTACTAAAGTGCACTAGGAATTTGCAGGTATCATGCATTTAGGGTACATATCAATGTGTGGTATGTGCGAAAGTCGTGTACTACCTGTTGGGTACATGTATAGCATGGCCCCAGCAGATACTACACTGATTTATTTATTTATTTATTTTATTTATTTATAGACTCTTATATACCGCACTATTAGGCATCAGCGCGGTTCACAAAAAACAGTGAGATACACAATTCAACAGTACTTTGTGTTTACAGAAAACAGGAGAATATAACTCGGATAACAGGGTATATAATTAATAAACATAGTCATAATATCATCATGGCTTCAGTTTTGTGTGTATGTGGTCTGTGGGGTATCTGTATTGTATGTGTATGAGTGGAAGGTCTGTGGGTTGGTTGAGATGTCTTTATTGTTTACTGGATAAGATAAAAGGAAGAGGTAGTGTTTCAAAGCTTTGCGAAACTGCAAAAGGTCTGGTATTGCTCGGATGTTTTGAGGGAGGCTATTCCAACACCTTGGTGCACAGAATAAAAAGGCCCTGTCTGAAGTAGTTTTGGTACACTGTGATATTGATTTAGGGACTAACAGAGTATTGAGTGTTACTGACCCTAACACATGTTGCTGGCAATGCGGGTGCACTTAATGTCACCTGTTAAGGTGGTGTTAAGTGCACTTGTGCTAACTGCAACATTGTTGGCAAATGCGCATTGTCAACCCTTGTGCTAACTCTGACTCCGCCTTACCCCACCCATTTCCCTCCCTTTCGTGCACATTAACCAGAATTAACCCCACACTGAGTTTAGTGTGTGTGCTACCTGTTATCACGGGTCATTAGCATGCACTGAAGCCTGCATTAACAGCTAGTGGAGCTTAGTACATCCCCCTTAGATAAATTGCTCTTGTATATAATAGGAAGGCAGATACTCTTTTTTTAATCTAAAGATAGGGACTAGGAACCACTTGAGGAGGATCCTGTTCCTGAACACCACTGAGATCATCTCTGGAGCAGAGAAACCCCAAGCAGGCAGCCAGTGACAAGAAAGCTGCAAGAGATCCAGCTTACAAGAGAAGAAAAAGATAAGTGACTGAATTTACACAAACACTAGCGCACTAGTTTTAAAATCACTCAGGGCCTGATATTCAGCAGCGACTACAGCGACTAGCTGTCGCTGCTGAACACTAAACCCAGATAGTCGATGCTGGGGCCATAGCGATATTCTGCCGCTGCCCGGTTAGCCTCAGTGGCAAACGTTATGCCAGCCTTTGCTGCACTTTACTTTCACCACCAAGTGATAACCAGACAGCCGCTGACCAGTTATCCCTGGGTACCACCCACGGAACACCTCGATGCTAACGGTTATCACTGAGGCACGTAGCGGCAGTACCTGCAGATATTCAGTGGCACTAAACATGTTAGCGCCGCCGAATATCCCGCTTAGGGGCATTTACACGGTTTACAGGTCTGTAAACTGTGTAAATGCCTTTGAATACTGGGTCCTCAGTGCTTTAAAAGGAGCTGAAATTAAAAAGAAACCTAGATATATACTAACCGGAAGTATTTCTTGAGGGTGAAGCACCTCCCCACAGAAAAAGAAAAAGGTTGCTGAACCAAAATTTATTTCTGGAAAGAAGTTGTCAATTGAAGTTGAGATTTTTAAAAATAGTTATCTAATGTTCTGAGCAAAGCTGAGAAAATGAGAATTAACCTGTTAAACAAGGAATAAGTTGTTAGTGTATTTGTTTACAGTTTATTCAAACGAGCTTAATGCAGGTTGTCTTTTAAATATTGCATGCACTTTCAAAGGAAACACTACAGTGTATTTTAATTCAAACTTAAATTATTTTATCTTGCTATTTATTGCACTATCGTGCTTTTTTTAAAAAACAGATTTTAAAGTAAAACAAATTAATTGTTAAATATACTTATATTTATTCATTCATGAAAGGGATTTCTTCCCATAATTTACTGACACATCGTACTTTCTAACATTTGACAGGTTCAGGTTACAATTTTGGAAAATCTGATTGAACACAAATTTAATTTTTAAACATGTATACCCAGGTTTGACATGATGGTTGGTCTGAGGTAACCACTTGGCCATTCAAGACATAACTTCCAGGTATAATTAAAATCATATCCCCAACAGAATACTGGGTTTACAAGAGGTAGCTGAATATCAGAAATAACTCTAGTTTGTGGATCTCATCCGTGTCTTTCTGGCTATATACATCCTGAAAACATTCTTAAAACTTCATTAATTTCTTCAGTTTCGAACATATTTTCTCTTCCATGAGGTTTTGAAGGAAGTGAATTTTGGGCAGCTGGCCACTAGGAGGAGCTCTAAAGGAGTGATTGGAAGCCATAGGGAAGATATTGCTCTTGCACAAAGCATGCTGGGAACTCTCATTTCAAGGGAATTTAGCTGGGTGGACCAGGTGGAAGTGATTAGACAATTGAAACAAGAACAGAGAAAAGCAAATGACTGCCAAAACAGCAAGGACTGGAACATTGTAAGCACAACTAAACTCAGACTGTGGTCAGAATGGCAATAGGACCACTAGATGAGGCTATTATAGCACTAAAGACAACATGCCAGTAGAACATTTCCATTTATGAAGCCTGGAGCAGCTGGCCTGAAATGTCTTGACGACTTAAGCTGTAGAACCGGGTTGAGACCTATAATTAATGAATCTCTGAATGAAAAGAAAAATCATGTCTGAGTTTTACATCTCATGTTTGAGAAGAGAGAAGTCAAGTCCCCACTAAAAAGAGCTTACTGAGCATAGCGCTAGTCACACAGGATATAATTAGACTTCTTCTCACCAGCCACTAAAATTCCTATCATTTTCCATGGTCTTTTACCTAATCTAAAACTGCTGGAGGGAATATTTAAACTTCACAGTCAACATTCCTTTTAAACACAGGCTGCAGTGTTTAAAGATATACCCAAACATGCAGCACTGGCCACCATCTAGATAGCGGCACTGAATATCGGTATGCCACTGACTGCCGCCCACAATATAACAGCCATATACAGCATTGTTATCCAGTAGCCATTTGCAGAATTTAGGATAGCTATTTTGCTGTTCTAAGTTTTGCGGATAGTTATCCAGAAAGCGGTTTCCGGATAAGTTGCTGCTCTGCCCCGACTCTACCCACAGACCACCCCGGCGCTGTCCAGATAGTGTCAGGGCAGTCGGCAGTGATTTTCAGCAGCACTATTTGGATAATTCAACTGAAAATCAGTGGGTGGCCCCAGTCGCCAACATTTATCCAGTTAGGAGGTACCGTAATCAGACAAATACTTTAAAATATTGGGTCCGTTATGTTTAAGCCTAAAGAGTGCTGCTACTACTATATAATTTCTTGCAACAGAGCATTAAACATCTTTCTAGCAGTTTTGTAAGATAATTTGTTAACATATCATCCTCGCATTATGCCTGCCATCTTAACTTAAAGAGTTGTATTTATATTGAACAATGAGGTTTGACCTTATTGATACTCACACTTTAAGGTATTATTTTCCCCCTTATTACTGCTTTAGAAGTTTCCTAAAATAAAAGATGATCTTTTGTATGAAATGCATTGTTTACAGTGCCATGCTCCCACATAGATGTTAAATATAGTGAAACATTGTCATCCTTATTCAGAGCAATTAGAAGCTTCCGTACAAATAAAATGGGCCCTATGGACCCTTTACACAGAGGACATATTAGAGATGGCATAACTGGTGAGTGGAATGAACCATGTGCTGGTGGCTTCCTTCTAACAGTGGCCACAGTGATGCACTCCACAGAATTGTATAGGAGTTAGCTTAGAGTCTGAGTGGAACGTGGAAAGAGAAATCAGCCTCCTTTCTCCAAATTCCAGTAGAATGCAGGATGTCCCACAGTCTGTCTCTGTGATGGTGCACTTGGTTTTATACTGTATAGCTTTTCGCTGCTCACTCCTTTCACTTTGGGTAATGTCACCAAATGGATTAATTTTGCGCATACCATGACAGGAATGAATCTCACTGCAGTGCCATATGGGGATGATCTCAGTCTCTCAGATTCACTACTAATGCGTGCCTCAACAATAAGAACATAAGGTCCATCAAGACCAGTATCCTGTTTCCAACAGTAGCCAGTCCAGGTCACAAATACTTGTCAGGTTCCCAAAACGGTAAACAGATTCCACACTGCTAACCCAAGGTAAGCAGTGGATTTTCCTAGTCCTCTTTAATAATAGTTTATGGACTTTTCCTCTAGGAACTTTTCAGATCTTTTTTAAACCCAGCTACAGTAACAGTTTTTACTACATCCTCCGGTAATGAATTCCAGAGTTTCTCCTACATTGTAGCTTCATTGCATGTCCCCTTGTCTTTCTACTTTTTAAAGGAATAAACAGCTGATCTATGTTTACCCGTTCCACTCCATTCATTATTTTAAAGACCTCTATCATATCTCCCCTTAGTCATCTTTTTTTCCAAGTTAAAGAGCCCTAACGTTTAAGCCTTTCTGCTTAGGGGTATCCTTCCATCCCCTTTACCATTTTGGCGGCCCTTTGTCTTTTTTCTAATTCTGCTATATCCTTTTTAAGATATGGCGACCAGAATTGCACACAATATTCAAGGTGCAGTCACAGCATCAAATGATACAGAGGCATTAAAATATCCTTTGCTTTATTTGCCATTCATTTCCTTATGATTCCTTCTGGAGTTGATATGCGATAAAAATATAGGCAAGATATCAAAATGTGAACGAGTTGCTTAGTGGTTAGACCAGTAGGAAGGAGGCTAGAGTTGAAATCCCACTAACACTCCTTGTGACTTTGGGCAAATCACTTAACCCTCCATTGCCTCAGATGTAAAATTAGCCCTTCACTGATGGGGAAATACCTAGCCCAGCTGAATGTAACTTCCCTTGAGCTATTACTGAAAAGGCCTGAGCTAAAATAAAAAAAGATGTGTACTTGCAAGTTCTTTTTAATTAGGTCAGTGGCACCCAATAGAATTGAGACAATTTTATCTTTCTGCCACATTTTCTTGGCCTTTGATTGCATTTGTTGGTATTTGTGCATCTTCTTTCTCCATGTGTAGTGCAGAATGGTCACTGGGCAGTGACTTCTCTATTAATAGTGCTATTCTTGTGATTTTCTCCTTTACCACAAGGTCTGGTTTTTCCGCATCAAGCTTTTGATTGGTGGGAATAGAAATGTCCTGGGTGACAACATCTTCATTTGCCACAATTCTGTAAGGGTCATGAGCAATGCTCCCGCTAAGCTGTAAGGAGTTCTTCAGCAGCATTCCTGCTAGTGGGGGGTGGTGCAAAGCGTTTGCGCTTAAGATTTTAAGCGCAATTGCTTTTACAATCGTTTTGCACCTTCCCCCACTGGCAGGAGTGCCGGCGAGGACTCGGCACAGCTTAGCAGAAACATTGGACATGACCCCGTGTTTTTCTGGCACAGAAATGTTAGTGTTTACTGTAGATGATACATGGTACTTTGTTGTACCTTTCTGTACACAGTACTTCACATCCAGCACTGAGTTGTGTGACCATTTTCTGTTTAGTGCTACAAAATCAACATTTGTTTTGCCAGGATTTTTTCCTATATTGATTGTGAGCCATCTTGCCTGTAAGTCACTATTCTGTGCTGCAATTTTCACTCTCATCTGTAAGTTTAAATTTATGTCTCCTTAACCATTCATATGCCAGATTTTGATGTACTTGTTCCTGAAGTAACTCTGCATTTCCCATTTTGCTCTTTAGCCAATTGTTTTTCTTTGAATGCTGGTCTAATTCCTTAAAAAATGTCTTCTCTGGTTTTCAAATTAAGTGTCTCCCCCCCCCCCCCCCCCTTTCCCGATGTGCTGGAAGATTCTTATTCATTCCTTTGTTCACTGGAACACTTGCCCAAGTTTAAGAACAGAAATTGTTTCTAGCCATTTGCATTTGTACTTAAGTCTCTTAATGCTGTTGAATGTGCCTGAAGATCTATGATGGTTGCTATATGAGCATATTTTTATAAAGGGGCACCTAGTTTAAGAAGACAAGTGTGTACCTACGTAGGCAATATTTTATAAAGGTACATAGGTGTCTATGTGTCTTTATGAAATGCTAACATAAGAAGCAGAGATCACATCTTAAATTCAGGCAAGGACATTTACACCTCTTAGGAAGCAGGTGTAAGAGAACGCATGTAAAGTTTGCAAATATGCATGTAGATTAAGGTATTTTGTAATCAATGCGTGACCTTTTAAACTCTGCTGCACTCCGCTTAGAACGCACCCCTCCTAGCTACTCTTACCAGCAAAGTATGTGCATTTATACCAGAGCACCTGTTTTTACGCTGGTCAGTATTGTGACTGCATACACGTGAAAATGACCTTATAAAATTAACCCCTATATGTGTAATCTATTTCTAGAAGACCCTTACTGCTCATGGTAACAGGACTGCACCACTGTGAGTGAACCCCATTTTACATAAATCATTGAGATAGCAATTGAGACGTCCAGGCTGGAGCATTCTCATTTCCCTCTGTATTTTACAAAAGACTCTGCCCAACGTGGAGCCTTTTGTAAAATCCCTCTGCAGGTGCCATTAAATACTCATGTATTTGTCAGGACACCAAGTGAGAGGAGTGATTTCACAAATCTACATGTGGTTAAAGGTAGCATCTCCACTCAGGGCTTTACATTTGTAGGCACCAGCATTTATACACGTATGTGCTGATTTTACAACATAAGTGTGTACTTGCTGGTGCCTACATGCATTGGTGATGAATTGTAGACACCTGCTCATTCAAGTGGAGTCAATTAAGGAGAGGGGTGAAATAATTCTTTCTTCCCAGTTTCTCAGGGGGTGGTAGACATCACAGAGATTTGTGCTACTGCTCCCTTATTCACTAGTGGAGACCCCAGGTCTGAACAAGCAGGTAGCCAGTCCTTACGTATTTATTTATTTATTTATCTGCATTTATATCCCACTTTTCACCGGGTCAAAGCGGTTGGGGGATACATTTAACACGAGGGGATATGAGACACATACACTAATACTTACAGGGAACATGGGCAATGGAGGGTTAAGTGGCTTGCCCAAGACCACAAGGAGCACCTGCGGGACGTATCCCTCAAAGCAGATGCTAAGGCCAGTGCAGAAATTTCTAAAAGAATATGTGTATTCCCTTCCCATTATAAAGTGAGAAGTGCACACATAGGGCCCGATATTGGAAGCCATTGACATGGTTAGCAGACCAGCTAACCACATTAATTGTGCAAACCGGGATATTCCTTATCGCTTCTCCGGGCCAGTCCAGGGAAGGTTAGGGTTGTCAATCCCCTTTAGCAGCTGAGAACTGAAAGAAACTTTAAAACTTGCTGACAGGTTAAGCCACTCCCCCTGATGTCAGTGTACCAGTCTTTCAGTCCTCAGCAGCTGAAGAGGATTGATGCTGACAGTCTGCTTCTACAGAATTTCTGTATTTTCTTATTTTCGTCTTCCTCACTTATAGCATTTTAGCTCTAGCGGGGCTGATAAGGCGCTATATTCCACTGTGCTGTTTAAAACCGGTAGAGCCGACAAATTGTAAATTTATATTTACCCTCCGGAAGACATAGTAGACGACCCCTGCCTGCTTATTCTCGGCGGCGGAAAAGTGTAGAGCCTGCCTTCTCTAGAGGGTCTCTCTATCGTCGGTAGATTGGTCCTGGGAACCCCGGTTACCCTCTACCTGGCAAGACAACCTCGTTGCCGCTACTTCCGCTAGCAGCGGGGAAGAGAAGCGGCGAGGCTGTGCTGCGGCGCTCAGGTCAGGTGAGATCTGTGTTTCGGAGGCAAGGCTTGCCTGTCCAGTCAGTTTCGCTGCAGCGAGCAGTTCTCCACGTACGGGCTCCGGTGCGCTGATTTTGTTCTTTTTTGGGGGGGTCGGTTTTTTCGATCGGGCTGTGTTTCGCGCCCGAGTGGCCTTGATTTCCCGGCAGGTCTCACATGGAGGGAAAGATCTCTTCAGAGTCAGAGAGGCCTTTATTAGCCTCCGAAAAGGCAGGAACGGTGGCCATTTTGAGTGAGCCGTCCATTTCTCCCGCGGGCCATCATAAGCCGGGGAAGCGCAAGTCAAAGTCTTCTAAGGACACTCCGTCTCTCCCTAAGATGTCGCAGAAGGTTCCTGATGCTCAGGAAGGGCTGTCTGCCTTTTTTTTCTCCCGAGTTTTTCTTGGCACTCCATAATGCTTTTTTATTGAAAGCCTCTCAGTCAGACTCTCCTGGTTCTGGTTCCTTAGAGCTCAGTCAGCCAGCGCGGGCGGCCATAGACCCTGGAGAGAGTACTTCCCAGTCGGGGATACAGGCTCAGTCCGGATTGGACCCTTTAGAGCCTCTGGTCACCGACAATCACATTTTAGAGGAAGGAGAGCTCTTCTCTGAACCAAGCTTGGGCGTGGGCTCAGGGGAACTTGAGGAAGGAGAGATTGCTCCTGGCGACGATCCTAAGGTTTTTAGGGTATTTCGGAAGGAGGAGCTGGGAGCGCTTATCTCTCAGTCTTTATCTGCTTTGAATCTTCTTCTTCCTTCTGTTTCTCAGGAACCTCTCGAAGATCCGCTGTTGCAGGGTTTTAAATCTGAACAACAGTGTTTTCCTGTGCACCGCGTCATAAAGCAGATGATTGAATCTGAGTGGGAGTGTCCGGAAGCCTCGCTACGGGGTAGTCGTGCCCTAGCTCATCTTTACCCAGTGCCTCAAGAGGAGAAAGAGCTCTTAAAGATGCCTAAAGTTGATGCTTTAGTGTCCGCAGTCACTAAAAAAAACACCATTCCGGTAGAGGGGGCAGCGGCTCTTAAAGATCTACAGGATCGAAAGCTTGAGGTCCTCCTCAAGCAAGCTTTTGACTCCAGCGCCCTTGCTCTGCAGGCTTCCATTTGTGGGGCGTATGTGTCCAGAGCTTCCATCTGTTGGATTCAGGGAGATACCTCTACGGAATCGGCAGCTGCTTCTTCTCCGGAAGGGGCTAAATTGGAGTCTGCGGCGGCTTATCTAGCAGATGTATTCTATGATTTAGTAAAGATTGCGGCGAAGTCCATGGCCTCGCTGGTGGCGGCCCAGCGTTTTCTTTGGTTGCGTACTTGTGCTGCTGATGTTTCGTCCAAGTCGAGATTCAGCAAACTACCCTATAAGGGAAGGTTGCTGTTTGGAGAGGCCTTGGAAAAGATTGTTAAAGACCTCGGGGACTCCATGGGGGGTCATTTACCGGAGGATCGTCCTAAGGCGTCTAGAGGAGGAGCAGGGCAACGAGGCCAAGTTAGAGATTTTCGTTGGTTCCGAGGAGTTCGATTTGCTCCCTATCCCAGAAGCCGTTTCGGGTCCCGCGGTCAGTCCTTTCGTGGCGCTAGAGGCTTCGGAAGATCCTATTTTACCGCCCAGCAAACCTTTGCGAAGAAACAGCAATGAAGGTTTGCTGGTCCAGGCCCCAATTCCTGTAGGAGGGCGACTACACAACTTTTTAGCGGCCTGGACCGCAGTAACCTCGGACAAATGGGTGTTAGAGATCATTCAGAAAGGTTATGCACTGGATTTCGCTCACCATTTGACGGATGCTTTTGTGATGTCTCCTTGTGCTTTCGGTCCGAAGAAAAAAATAGTTGCCGACACACTAGCACGGCTTTTACAGCTGCAGGCGGTGGTTCCAGTTCCTCGCGACCAGTGCGGCTTCGGTCAGTACTCGATTTATTTTGTGGTGCCCAAAAAAGAAGGATCCTTTTGGCCAATTCTGGATCTCAAGCATGTAAACCGTGCCTTACGAGTTCCGCATTTTTGAATGGAGACTCTGCGGTCCGTTATTCGAGCGGTGCAGCCGGGAGAATTCCTTACGGCCATAGATCCCACGGAAGCTTATCTGCACATACCGATCAGGCCAGATCACCAACGATTTTTAAGATTTGCCCTTCCTATGGGTCATTTCCAGTTTCGGGTGTTGCCATTCGGTCTGGCGACTGCTCCTCGAACCTTCACGAAAGTGATGATAGTAGTGGCGGCGGCCCTGCGAAAGGAAGGGATTCGGGTACATCCGTATCTCGACGATTGGCTGATCAGGGCGGAGTCCCTGTTGGCTTCAGTCGCGGCAACTACTCACGTGATTCAGATTCTGGAGCAGCTGGGTTGGGTCATCAACCAAGCGAAGAGTCACTTGCAGCCGGTGCAACAACTTACTTATCTCGGAGCCTTCTTCGACACGGCGAGAGGATCGGTTTTTTTACCCGAGAGCAGAGTGCTAAAGATTTTGGAGCAAGTGCGGGTTTTTTTGCTGATTCCCACTCCTTCGGCATGGACCTACTTACAACTCTTGGGGTCCATGGCGGCGGCCCTGGATCTTGTCCCGTGGGCCAAGGCACATATGAGACCCCTGCAACAGGCGTTGCTCTCCAGGTGGTCTCCTCAGCTTCATCCTCTCTCCCAGAGGCTGGTCTGTCCGGAGCTGGTACGCAAAGTCTGGTCTGGTGGATGGATCCCACGCATCTGCGAGCGGGGGTTCCCTTGTAGGATCCAGCATGGGTGCTTGACTCTTCTCTTCCATCCAACTATCATCCTGTTTCTAATCTTCCTTTTCTGTCTAAGCTTCTGGAGAAGTTTGTCTTCGCACAACTTTCTCATCATCTTGATTCTATCAATTTTCTTCACCCCCATCAATCAGGTTTCCGTTCTGGGCATAGTGTCGACACCGTTCTTTTGGCTTTCACTAATGCACTGCATGTAGCTCACGATCGAGGTGATATCTCAGTGGCGGTTGCCTTAGACCTTTCAGCAGCGTTTGATTTAGTCGATCACTCTCTTCTTCTTCACCGGCTTCGGGAAGCCGGTCTTTGTAGCACTGTTCATCACTGGTTTCACTCCTTTCTCTCCTCTCACTTTTGCACAGTCCTTCCTTCCACATCTGCTTTCCCTCCCTCTGATCCACATCACCTTCCTTGTGGGGTTCCGCAGGGTTCTGTTCTTGCCCCCCCCCTCTATTCAATCTTTTTCTTGCCCCTCTCGCTCTCCTTATCCAGCAGTCAGGTATCTCAGCTTTTTTCTACGCCGATGATATTCTCTTACTCCATCACACTTCTCCTTCCTGCCCTGATCTCACTCCTCTGAACTCCTGCCTTTCCTCTGTTGCTAGCTGGCTTACTACCAATTGTCTTCACCTTAATCTTACTAAGACTCTTGCTATTTGGTTTACTCATGGTGCCCCCCCTCCTATTCTAGCCCCTTCTTTCTCCAACTCCCCGGTCCCACTGATCGCTACATTTCGGTATTTAGGTGTTCACGTTGATTCAGATCTTTCCTTCCATTCTCACATTTCCCATATCACTAAAACCTCTTTCTTTTTTCTTCGGTAAATCCGCTCAATCCGTCCTTTCCTTTCTCCTTCTGCTCTGTCTACACTGGTGTTGTCCTTAGTTATGTCACGGGTAGACTTTTCTAATGCACTATTTCTCGGTCTTCCCAAAAACCAGATGGTTAGGCTTCAAAGAATACAGAACACTGCCGCACGTCTTGTCACACACTCCACTCTTCGAGATCATGTCACTCCCTTACTTTTTCATCTTCATTGGTTGCCAGTTTCATTTCGTTCTCAGTTTAAGTTATTGACCCTGCTTCACAAGGCCTATCATGCCGGTACTCCATCCTATATGACCGACCTTCTATCCTTCCATTCCCCTCGGTACACCCCCCGCTCTTTTCACCTTAACCGTCTCGCCCTCCCCTCCCCTTCCCGTGCCCATCTCCAGCTCACGCGTCATTCTGCAGTTTATTTTGCCGGTCCTGCACACTGGAACTCCCTCCCCTCTTCCCTCCGCCTGGAACCACAATTTACAGTCTTCAAACAAAACCTCAAAACTCACTTCTTCTCCCTAGCATTCAATCTCCCCTCCCCTTTTGTATGAGTCTGCTCCCACTGTACCTACCTGCCTTTTGTATCCTGTCCTGTATTTCTTTCACTTTAGCCTTCTGTCCTTTATAGATTGTATATTTCTTTTTCTCTCTGGCTTTGGCCAAAGTTTTTATGTATTATGTTTTACGTTTTGTGTAATTTATGTATTTTATGAATTTTATGTATTTTATTATTGTACACCGCCTTGATTGTTCCAGAAAGGCGGTTTTTATCAAATGATTAAACCTTAAACCTTAAACCTTAGTGACCACAGACGCCAGTCTCTCGGGCTGGGGTGCTCACTGTCTGTCTCAGATTACACAGGGGTCATGGTCCGAAGAGGAGAGTTCGTGGTCGATCAATCGCTTGGAACTCCGAGCAGTGCGGTTCGCGCTCCTTCATTTCGCACCCTTGGAAGAGGGGACAGCGGTCCGGATTTTTTCCGACAATGCGGTGACGGTCTCCTACATCAATCGGCAGGGGGGCACAAGGTGTGTTCCTTTGCTCACCAAATGTCAGGAATTAATGATTTGGGCGGAGAATCATCTGGTAGCTTTATTGGCGGCGCATGTGGCGGGCAAGGACAACGTGCAAGCCGATTATCTGAGTCACAATGTCCTCGATCACAGAGAGTGGGAGTTGAACGCAGCAGTGTTTCACGACCTTACCCTTCGCTGGGGGCAGCCGGTGATGGATCTCATGGCTACTTTCGCCAATGCCAAAGTGACTTGGTTTTTCAGCAGGCACAGAGAGCGCATGTCGGAAGGTCTAGACGCGTTGGTTCAGCCCTGGCCTGCCGCCGCGCTCCTGTACGTGTTTCCTCCGTGGCTGATGCTGGGTCGGATCATTCAGCGCATAGCCAAGCACCCAGGTGCGGTGATTCTGGTTGCGCCGGATTGGCCTCGACGTCCTTGGTATGCCGATCTGGTGTGACTTTTGATAGATTCTCCTTGGCGACTTCCGGCCCGGGTCAATCTCTTGAATCAGGGTCCGATTCTCATGCCTTAGGTCGATCACTTCTTGCTTATGGCTTGGCTCTTGAAGGGAGTCGCTTGAGACGTAAAGGTTACTCAGATTCCGTGGTGGCTACTCTACTACGTTCCAAACGGTCTGCCACTTTGCTAGCGTACGTTCGAATCTGGCGAGTATTCAAGGATTGGTGTGCGCAGCGAGGCTTTCGGCCAATGTCTAACGCTCTACCGCAACTGCTTTTGTTTCTTCAAGAAGGCTTGGATAAGGGATTGGCACTCGGCACGTTGAAAGTGCACTTGGCTGCCCTCTCTTGCTTCAGAGGGCTGGTGCAGAGTCGCCGTCTCTCGGTGCATCGGGATGTGCAACATTTTTTTCGTGCGGCCCGGCTCATTCGACCTCTGGTGCGCCACGTGGTGCCGCCTTGGGATTTGAATGTGGTCTTGGAAGCATTAGCACGTCAGCCGTTTGCCTCGGCTTCTTCGAAGCATTTGAAGGAATTCTCCTGGAAGACGGCTTTTCTCGTAGCCTTGTGTTCGGCTAGGAGGATTTCTGATTTGCAGGCGCTTTCCTGTCGAGAGCCCTACCTTCAATTCTTGCCGGAAAAGGTGCTCTTGCGTACTGTTCCTTCGTTTCTGCCTAAGGTAGTTTCCTCATTCCATGTTAATCAGTCCGTGGCGTTGCCCATTTTCTCCGACCTTTCGGATTCGCCGATGGATCGGGTTCTCCAAAGTTTGGATCTGGGACGTGTCTTGAAAGGTTACTTACGGGTCACTAAATCTTTTCATAAGTCAGATAGGTTGTTTGTGCTGTTTGCGGGATCAAGAAAGGGGCAAGCGGCTTCAAAGTCCTCCATTGCTCACTGAGTAAAGTACGCCATCTTGGCGGCTTACGAGGCTGGAGGGAAGGTACCGCCTCCGGGACTCAAAGCCCACTCCACTCATGCTCAGGCGACTTCATGGGCGGAGCATGCGTTTGTTCCTCCGGTAGATATTTGCAGAGCGGCGACGTGGTCCTCTCTCCATACCTTTGCCAGACATTACAGGTTGGATGTTCACGCCAGAGAGGATGCGAAGGTGGAGGCTTCTGCATTGATAGCAGGTCTTGCAGGTCTTGCGGGGCCCTCCCAAGTTTAGGTTCTGCTTTGGTACTGCCCTAACCTTCCCTGGACTGGCCCGGAGAAGCGAAGGTGAAATTAGGCCTTACCTGCTAATTACCTTTCTTTGAGCTCTCTCCGGGCCAGTCCAGGGCCCACCCTTTACTTTTGTCTTCTCCATCTGTCAGGCTACCTGTGCCTAAGAGTAACAGCGAATCAGCTTGCTGGGTAGATGTGACTTGGGAGCTCCTTAGACTTCTCCGAGGGAGCATATGTTTCATTCTGTTTTTAGTAAATTACAACCCCCCCCCCCCCCCCCACAAATAGACAGGGGGGCCTTCCGTCCGACTGAGCCATGTTTGGCGGTATAGTGCGTTGTTCGGTACTAGGGAATGTAGAGTCTTATCACTTCTTAGGTTGCCTTTTTGCTGCTTTGTCAAGAGAAGACTGGTACACTGACATCAGGGGGAGTGGCTTAACCTGTCAGCAAGTTTTAAAGTTTCTTTCAGTCCTCAGCTGCTAAAAGGGATTGACAACCCTAACCTTCCCTGGACTGGCCTAGAGAGAGCTCAAGGAAAGGTAATTAGCAGGAAAGGCCTAATTTCACCTTCAGCAGCACTAACACGCTGCATGCCCCTGTGCTAACCGGCTAGCATTGGGGCATTCTGGGGATGGAGTGGGGGCGGCATCTAGGGATAGCCGGGCAGTTGCGATATTCAACCGCTGCCCGGTTATCCCTCAGCAGCAAAAGTCAGGTGCAGTACGAGAGGCTGGCCTGACTTTTGCCGCCAAAGCTGAATATCACAACTGTCCGGTTAGCTTCCTGGCTATCTAGCTGACCTCGGTATTGAAAATACGTTTCTAGGGTTTAGCAACAATGGCAAGCCACTGTAATCGTGCTAGCCACTGCTGCTAATATCAGACCCATACTTTTTTGTCCTGTCCAAACAATGATTCCCAGAACACTCTCACTTGAAATATGTATCTCAGCCATCTACATGAGAAAATATCAGCTTTCTAAAATCATCATGTATGTGTGTAGCTAATCTACATATGTAAAAGCCACTATTTCCATGTGCAAATGCTTCTAAAATGACCTTGCTAGTGCAGTGAGGAGGTGTAAACCATTTTCTATAGCATCCCCATGTGGACTTACTGTGGTGGTTCAATCTAAATCTATGTAAGCCTTGAGTGGTGATGTGAACTTTCTATGGATTTTTTGTTAGGCAGTATACATTTCTTTTGGCTCTGTTTTGGGCCTGCTGTTTTTGCATCTTATGAAGAATCACCCTTGAGCCTTAATTTATATCTTTGGTGAAGTATATATGTGAAGATGGAGATTTTATCCATCCTTCTGCCCTGATTACAATGAAAAAGCAAGTTATGGAGCTGTGGAAATTCTAGCTTGATTCACAAGCAGTTGAGTGATGGACAGGGCTGGTGCTACCATTAGGCAAACTAGATGGTCGCCTAGAATATTAGCCCTTTGGGGCTATCCATTGCCGCCGCTGCTGGCCCTCTCTGGGGCCTGCAGAGGTGGCAATGGCCCCAAACCACAACGCAGCATTTACTAATACACTCCAGTACTTCATCACGTTTTTCTTCTGTTGCTTTGGGCCATTTCTACCCACCTCTAGTGCAGACTTCTGGTTTATGAATACCGGAAACAGCATTGGAGAGGGGGGTGGAAATGGCACATAGGAACAGAAGGAAACCGTGATACAGTGATGGAGTGTATTAGTAAGTGCTGTGTTGCAGTCTGAGGGCTATTGCCGCCACTGCAGACAGTAGAGAGCGGTAGCAGCAGTGGCAATGGGGGCAGGGAGGCCACAGGAGGGCAGTAGGATAGTGGGCCTGCACAGCATGCCTCTAATCCTTTCACCAGCCCTGGTGATGGAGCATGAGATTCTCCAGGAACAAGCAGAAAGCAAGTCCTCACATATGGGTGATGTCACCGACAGAGCCCACGTGGGAATGATATCCAGCTTCCTTAGCAAGCTTTTGAGAGGTCCACCATGCCTGTCTTCCTGCCCGGAAGAGTCATCTTACCTCAGTCTTCTTTTTTCTACAGAGTCCTTTGGACGTCCATCTGATCCCAGAAAGCTGAAGTACTTTTGTGGATCGTGTTTTTTGCCTTTTGCTTCATTTTTTCTGTCTTTTTTTCTTTTTCCTACCCAGCCCCGGGAGCGACGGTGCCTCGGCGTCGTATTTTTCCCAGGTTCCCTTTTTCAGCATATGGATCTTTTCTCTTGCACCCCCCG
The DNA here is from genome assembly GCA_033557465.1 of Ichthyophis bannanicus. Taxonomy (NCBI): domain Eukaryota; kingdom Metazoa; phylum Chordata; class Amphibia; order Gymnophiona; family Ichthyophiidae; genus Ichthyophis; species Ichthyophis bannanicus. Next base: position 515,270,133 of record CM066032.1, on the reverse strand, counting down.
ATTGGTTGGGACATTGGCATCCTTTGATTTGGCAAAAGCCGTCTTCCCCAAATGAGCAAATCAGCCAGTGGTTCAAAATGTGCACAAGGTTTGTCCGCATCATCTTGGTGGTGGACTGCCACAATTGGTGCACAATGCTTCTTCTATTCATATATTATGTATACAACTGACTAGAAAAGGGCTCAAGAGAAATAGTGGGAATCGTTGTTTGGATCCTCCGAGTCGGCAGCATCAGCACTGGCATCAATGTCAGTGTCGACATCGTTGTCATCCAGAGCTGAGGGTCTCCTAATGCAGTTACCATCATGAAGTCCCCGGGGAGGATGCTGGCATCAGAGGCCATTGGTGCTACCATGGTTCCTGCCGCTTCTGACATAGTATTGCTTGCTGAGAGGATACAGGCCCTCAAGTGCAGTTTGGATGCATTCCTGGCTGAGCAGGATGTGAGGGACCCAATGCCTTCGGGGACTTCGATGCTGCTGCCGGCCTCCGCAGACAGCAGTAGCCCCGCCAATGGAGGTACAGTCTATCCTAGAGACCCTCACCCTTCCCACCGGGAGAGAGGGTTCCGCCAGGCGATTGGAATTGCTCTTGGTTACCCGAGGTTCCCCTCCAAGTGCCTCCACATCAGAGGACCATCATCGGGAATGCAGAGAGCTTTGGACTCCAACTTCTCCTCTAGAGGACCATCGGCATCGGGAAGAAACCCACTGATACTTCTACTGCCTCACCGACTCCAACTCTGATGACTGGGAGACCAAAGACGAGTCCCCTGTTTCCGAGTGCCTTAGGGATATACCATCCGATCCCTCACTGCCTTATAAATGTTGTATGTCCCTGCCCAATGACATTTCTTTCCATGAATTCATGGGACATGGCAAAGGCCTTATCCTTCACCTGCGAGGTGGAGTAGCAGCTGAGGGCAGAGCTGGAGATCCTCCAGTAATCCCCCCAAGAAGGCGATCACGGTTCAAGTACACCATATTCTCAAGAGGTTGCTGTTCCACATATAGGAGAATCCTCTGATGTTGGCCACTGTCAGCTGCCACTTGGACTCAATGTACCAGGTCCTAAGAGCCCTGGGTTCGAGAAACCATAGCCCCCGCACAACTCCATGGTTGTGGAGTTTGCCATGAGGAGGATAAAGAGTTCCCTCCAGGTAGGAAAGCCTGAACCCTAGATGATGTCAGGAGGAAATGTTACCAGGGCTCTATGCTGGTGGGCCGCATCATCGCTTACCAGCTCTACATGGGGATGTACCTTATAGATCTTGTGGGGAGCTTGATTGTTTTCTCTGCCATGCTTTTGGGAGAGCAACCGGACCGCTTCCGTGGCCAGGTCTCCAAAGGTAGAGAATGCGCAAAGTACATCAGCAGGGCAACCTTTGAGTCGGTGACCAGGGTGGCTTCCATTGGCATTGGGTCCTGTCAACTGGTCTAGCTCCAGTCCTGTGACCTTGAGCAATGGGTGCAAGATAAGCTTGCAAATGTATCCTGCTGAGGTGAGAACCTCTTTGGCAAGCCCATGGAGGACAAGGCTGGGGAGCTAGAGAGGGAAAAATTAACACTGAACAGGCTCTCCAGGAAGATGGTGGACCCCTCAAGGAAGAAGGCCTTCAGGAAGAAGGCTTACTACCCCAAGAAGCATAAGTACTATGGGGGCTACCCTGTCTATCAACCCTACCAGGGCCCTTGGCAGGGGCAACAGCACAAAGGACAGGGCCAGTGTCAACAGTGCCGGCAGAAGCCCCAGCCTGCACCACAACTGCAGCACAGTGTGGATTTTTGACTCCTCCTGGAGGAGCATGGCCCGTTTGTCCATTCCCAGCACAGTTCCTTCACAAGTGGGGTCACTTGATCCACTATGCCCACCGGTGGCTCACCATAACAGACACCTGGGCACTGAGGATTGTCAAGGATTGGGTACCTGTTGCATTTCCATCAGCTTCCTCCCACATTCTTCCCAGGGGAGTACCCCCCTTGATCCTTATCACAGGGAGCTCCTCTAGCTGGAGGTTCAATCTCTTCTGGCGGATCTCCCCATCAAACTCATACCATCTTCACAGGCTGGGAAAAGTTTCTACCGTTACTTCCTCATGCCCAAAAATACTTCCAGCCCATTTTGGATCTATGGAACCTCAATCGGTTCCTTGTAAAAGAAAAGTTCAAGAGGGTCTCTCTGAGAATGTTGTTACCTTACCTCCAACAGGAAGACTTGCTATGCTTCCTGGATTTGAAGGATGCTTATACTCATATTCCCATTCATCCCCTTCATCGACAGTACCTGTGCTTTATGCTCAGCGTAAGGTACTACCAGTACCGGGTGCTGCCTTTCGGCCTTGCCTCTGCCTCAAAGGTCTTTACAAAATGTCTGGCAGTCACTGCTTTCCTCCAGACTGGGGGTATTTGTCTTCCCCTATCTGGATGATTGGTTGATAAGAGGTTCAACACCAGACGAGATCCAGCCATCCCTGAGGCTCACCATTCAAGTACTGGAGCATCTTGGTTTTGTGAAAACTATCCAAAGTCTCATCTGCAGCCCTCTTAGTGTTTAGAGTTCATTGGGGCCCTGCTCGATACTACCCTAGCTCAGGCCTATGTACCTGCGGATTGAGTTCAGTGGCTTGTCAAACTCTCTCGCGAACTGCAGCAAAGCCCAACCATGACGGCTTGGCAGATGCTCTGCGTCCTCGGCCATGTGGCTTCCACAAGCCATGTTACTCTTCTTGCCCGGTTATAGATGAGACAAGCACAATGGACCCTCTGCATGCAGTGGTGGCAGGCCACGGGTCGTCTGGTGGACATGGTGATGATCACACCACTGCTCAAGGAGTCCCTGTCCTAGTGTCTACAACCACAGAACCTGGTCTTGGGCCTTCCCTTTCAGGCCCCTCCGCATCACTGCATTCTGACAACGTATGTATCTAAGACGGGCTGGGGGCCCCATTTTGACGGCCTGTGCACACAGGGTCTTTGGACAGCTCAAGATAGCCTGCACCAAATCAACTTCCTGGAGCTTCGGACGTTTTGGAAATAGTTGGCCAACCAAGTCATCCTCATTCAAACGGACAACCAGGTGGCGATGCTCTATGTCAACAAACAGGGCAGCATAGGTTCATACCTCCTCTGTTGGGAGGCGTTGCATCTCTGGAAATTTGCCTTCTCTCAGGGCTTGATTATCTGGGCGATGTATCTCAGCTGGGTCCTTTAGCCACACGAGTGGGCCCTCAGCACTTGGGTAGCCAGCCACATCTTCCAATGCTCAGCTGCTGCAGATCTGCTCCAGGATTCCGCGCACCTGTTGGATAGCTTCTGATGGCTTCCTGCTGGACTGGAGCGAGAGTCTGCTCTATGCACATCCACCAATTCCACTTGTGGCCAAAATGCTGTTCAAGCTTCAGTCAGGCAGGGCTACTATGATTCTCATTGCTCCACATTGGCCCAAGCAACCATGGTTTCTTCTTCTGTTGCACCTCTCTTGGAGGCAGTCCCTCAAACTGGGCTGTGACCTGGATCTGGTCTCCCAGGATGGTGGGTCTCTTTTCCACCCCAACATCCGCTCACTGGCTCTCACAGCATGGATGCTGAGCACATAGTTCTTGTGGAGCTTCATCTCCCTGCAGAGGTAGAGAATGTGCTTCGCGCTTCCCATAAAGACTCAACCCACCATGCCTATGCCTTCAGATGGAGGTTTTCCATTTGGTTTGCAGGGAAGGTGCAGGACCCTTTCTCCTGCACAGTGGAGGTATTGCTGATTTATCTCCTCCACCTTCACAGTCCATTAATGTCTGGATGCAGATTCTTGATGTGACACAAACTTTGACCAAGCCTTACTCCAGCACCTGTTTGGGAATTAGCTTCAACTCTTCCCACTGGCCCTTCTGTCCATCCAGACTAACATAGAGTTGTCCTGATGTTGATGTCCTCGCTGGATACTGACTCTCAGAATCTAACAGAGATTACTCACATTGTTTCTTTTGGTTTGTTTTTTCTGGTTGCCCTGTTGGGTGTTTTACAGGTTTTTTCGGTAACCTGTAGCTGGAGAGTCCTAGTTACCTGTAGTGGGTGTTCTCTGGGAACAACAAGAATAAGTCCTCACTACCTTCTATGGAGTTGTTCTTTTTTGCTTAATTAAGCTATGTCATTATACTGAGGTAAGATAACTCCTTTGGGTGGAAAGGCAGGCATGAATGCATGGTGGATCTCCCAAAAGCTTCCTATGGAAGCTGGAGATCGTTTCTGCGTGGACTCCATCGGTGATGTCACCCATATGTAAGGACTTATTCTGCTGTTCTTGGAGAACACCTGCTACAAGTGAGAATCTACGCTTTCCCAGCCTGGTGCTAACATAAGGAGAGAGGTATGGTGTAAGGAAGATTTCCACTGAGAGTTGTGTGTGTTCTGAAGAGGAAACCAGTTTACAGGGAAGAGTCCTCTGTAAGAGTAAAACTGGATGCCCAGCAGAGAAAACCTAAATCTTAAAGGATTAGTTCAGTTATTTTATTTATTTATTTAAAAGAATTTTTATACCACTTTATCCTTAAATCAAAGTGGTTTACAATTCAATCCAAACATGTTACTCGTACATGGAGCGAGAGTGTAGGCATGCAGTGGATGTTACAATGTGTTTTAAGTAGGTGTAATTGTAGTATAACTATGTACAAGATGCCCTATATACAAAATGAGCTATATACAAGGAGGAGGTGTCGGTTTATCTGGGGATAAGTGGAGTAAGGGAATGGGGTGGGGCGGGAGGGAGGAGCAGGAGGTGGGTCAGGGCAGGAGCAATTAAGACACAGAAAGTTGAGATTTTTGGTCAAGTCATGTGATATCACTGACGTATTCTATATAGAGCGTGGTTTTGAGCAACTTCATGAAGTCTTTAATGTCCATAGTAGATCTTAGGCAGTCCGGGAGGGAGTTCCATAGGGTGGGAGCAGCCAGAGATATTGTTCTCCCTGAAGTAGATTGCCTCACTTTGGTGAAGGCTCTGGGGGTTGTGATGATGTCCATGGTTCATCTCCTCCTAGGTCTGGTGCTTGGGTCAGAGTTAATGAGGGTTTGCAGACTGATCGCCGAGAGGTTCTGTTTGACTTTAAAGATGTTTAGTAGGGTTTTATATTTGATGTGAGAATTGATTGGGAGCTAATGGAGGTGGTTCAAGATGGGGGTGATGTGTATGTTCCTTGAGGAACCAGTTATAATGTGAGTAGCGGTGTTTTGTGCCATCTATAAGGGACAGGGTGAGTGTTTTGGGAGCCCAAGGTATATGGTGTTACAGTAGTCTAAAATAGGTGTAATTAGAGCTTGGCAAACAGTGCAGAAGTGGTCTTGGGAGAGTATCAGCTTGAGGCATCTGATGGCTCTCATTTTGAGATGTGTGACTGGAGGTTCAGATTTTTGTCGAGTGTGACTCTGAGGTAATTCACTTCAGGCTTTATGGGTACCGTGGTGGTGTTCAGATTGATAGTAGGTGTGGGGGGGGGGGGTGAATCTAAAGTTTCGGGTGATAAATAAAGCTTCCAACTTGTTGTAGTTTATCATCAGGTTGTTTTGAAGAAGCCAGCTTGTCATTTGTTGAAGGCAGTCCTCTATTTTTGTGTAGTCTGAGTTGTCGAGGTTGATGAGTGTGTAGATCATAATGTCATCTGCGTAGATAGTGCATTGAATCTTGTGGTTATTGATGATGGAGCAAATAGGTTGTATGTAAAGATTAAATAACAGTGCAGAGAGGAAAGAATTTGCGGTATACCCTGTTTAGCTATGAATGGTAGGGAGGTGACAGGGTCACATTTGACCTGCAGTTGTCTGACTTCGAGGTAAAAGGTAAACCATTTCAAGGTAGTGCCGTATAGACCAATCTCTTGAAGTCTTGATTGAAGAATGCGGTGGGCGACTGTGTCAAAAGCAGTGGTGATGTCAGTGAAAATCATAATGATACCCATCTTGACATTGTCAATAACTCTGATCATAATTATCGAAGAGGAATATTAGGAGGGTTTCGACACTATGGTTTGGTCGGAAACTGTGTTGATATGGGTCTAATGGGGCATGGATGTCAATGTGGTCTTGGAGTTGATGTTGTACAATTTTTCAATGATCTTAGCGAGGAACGGGAGGCCAGAGATAGGCCTGAAGGCAGCTGGATCAGTATTGCTTAGTGGAGAGTTCTTCGGAATTGGGCAAATGGTTGCTGGCTGTAGAGGATTTGGCATGCTACCGTGGGTAAGGGATTTGTGCACAATGTTGTGGATAATGTGAATGAGATCCTCTTTCATTGATTTAATCCAAGCCACTGGGCATGGATCTGTAGGAGTGGTGCTGGTGTTAAGCGTAGTGATGATATGGGAGATCTGTTCCATAGATGGGATACTGAACTTGCCCCAAATTTGATTAGGTACTGAAGACTTGGAAGGAATGCTCATGGTCAGTTGTGGGGAGGTTGTGAATTTGGCTTGAAGGAAGTCAGCGAAAGTCTGTGGATGTATCAGTTCAGCTTTCTCAGGGTTAGGTTCATTGGTGAGAGTTCTCACTATTTCAAATAGTTCTCTGGGTCTATTGGAGGATTTGAGAATAAGGTTTGTGTAGTATTCTCTTTTCTGTTGATTGATGAGGTTGTTATATTCCTTTTGCTTTGTCTGATAGAGATCCTGGGTGGTGGTAGATTTAGTGCGTCTCCAGCGTCGTTCTAATCTTCATAGTATTTTCTTTGCATTCCAAATCTTCTTTGAGTACCAGGGGGCAAATTTGGGTTTAGAGCATTGAGGTTTTGAGTTCTTGGCCTCTGGTGCTTTGGCTGCAGAAGAGATGATCTTGTTCCAGTTATCAATTAGGTCATTTATATCATTTGAGTTTGTGATCAGGTTGGGGAGAATTCTATGGAGGAATTGGTCCTTGTCAAAGCTTTTGAATCTCCTACCTGTGTGGAACTGGTCCTGATGATCGTTTAGGCTTATCAACTGTAGCTCAATATTTATTATGTGGTGGTCCAACCAGGGCACTGGTGTAATCGAGGGGGTTGTAATGATTTCATTTTCTATTAGATGGTTAGGTGCAAAGATGAGATCTGGTGAGGATCCGTGTCTGTGTGTGGAGGTTTTGATGAGCTGGGTGTATTGTAGGGAAGGATTCTGCATCTTTGTTGGTGGCTGGTTTGAGGCTGAAGTCCCCAACCACTAGCAGAGGTTTGTGGAGGGTATTGACTGCGCAGACCGACTCCAGAATTGAGGATAGTTTGTCCGGGGAGGCATGTGGAGCCCTATAAGTGAGGCACAGGGCTAAGTGCCTGTTCTTAATGAAAATTGTATTGCAGTGAGTTGTATTTGTGGTGGCTCAGGACTTGAATCTTAAGTTGCTTCTTGCGATGATAAGGATGCCTCCTCCTTTCTTGTGTGTGCATGGGCATTTAAAAGCTGTGTGGGGTGGGGGGTGTTAACTGGTTGAGAAGAACATTGTCAGTGGGGGTGAGCCACGTTTCTGTGATGCAGAGTATGTCTGTTTGTTGAGCCTCTATGCGGTCTGTTAGAGTATTGATTTTGTTTCTTATTGACCTGGCATTAATAAGCTCTATGCTGATAAGTGGAAACGTTTTGGGGGTTATTTGAGACATATGTGGGAACGGGAGGGAACGTGCTTATTTTGGTGAGTTTTCTTTGGCAGAGTCTCTTGTGTGTAGTTTGCAGGGCAGCATAGTAAAGCGGTGGGATGGTATGGAAAAGGGGTGGTAGCTGCATTGTGTTTGTGGAGATAGGGGAGGTTTGTGTGTGGGGAAGCAGGTATGTGAGGAGGAGAGCCATGGGGAGGTAATGTGTTGCTGGCATTGTGGGGGGGTGTTGTGTTGGAATAGTTTGGTTGAGGGAGAGCATGGGAGTGAGAGCTGCTTTGCCTGGAGGAGTGGGTATGAGATCATTAGTGATCAAGGTGATTACCTTGTGTTAGGCAGGAAGAGTTCAATCTTTCGGTCCTGGTTGTTGACTGGCTTCTGTCGTTCAATATCCAGGGAGCCGTGTCCTTGTTAGCTAGAGACCTTGGGTGAGGTGTTTTGGAGGTTTTGGGACCCGCTGTGCCCGGGAGGTTTCTTTGTTCTATTCTTGCATTTGTTAGCTTGCTGTTCTCATTGGGGCGGTGTCCGCCTCACCGCCTCCATGCCCTGCCTAAGGGCCATGCCAAAGGGCCCTCTGGTGAGGCCCTCAGGCGCAAGTTCGCCAGGCGCAGGCGCACCCCAAGGCGGCTTTAATTTAAGCTGGGTCCTCTCTGCCCTGATTGGGCTGGAGCTTCTGAGCGGGAGGAAGTTGGTTTCCTGCTCAAGCGGTCAACCCCAATTGGGGGAGCTGCACAGATGGAGTCGTGCGGTCTTGGAGCTTTCTACCGAAGGTGGCTTTAATTTAAGATGTGTCCTCTCTGCCCCGATTGGGCTGGAGCTTCTGAGTGGGAGGAAGTTGGTTTCCCACTCAGGCACTCAATCCCGATTGGGGGAGCTGCACAGATGGAGTCCTGCAGTCTAGTAAGTTTATTGGACATCTTGATATATACCTCCTTTCGACTTAAGGGAAATACCTACAGTAACTGATTGATTGTAACTCATCTTGAACTATTGTTGGAAAGGTGTGAGCCAAGTACCAATAAATAAATAGATTAAAAAGTATGGGCCCGATATTCAGCACCAGCGGCTAGCACTCCTACAGTGGCTAGCTGCTGGTGCTGAACCTTAGCTCCAGATATTCAATGACAGGGCCATATTTGGCCACCAGCACTGAATATCTAGGTCGACTGCAAAACCCAGAAGCTAACCAAGCTGCGGCAATATTCAGCCATTGCCCAGTTAGATTCTGCGATGAAAGTTAGGCCAGTCTTTGCTATGCCTGACTTTAGTCACGTAGCCATAACCGGACAGCTGCTCAATATCGCCACTGCCCAGTTATGGATGGGTGCTGCATCTGGACTACTATGGAATGCCCCGATGTTAACCAGTAAGCATGGGGCATGCAGAAGTGGCATCAGTGCATATTCAGCAGCACTAATCGTGTAAATGCCTTTGAATATCAGGCCCTATGTATCAAAGCTGTTTGCAATAAATCAAGTAACAAGCACAACAAATTACAAATCCATTAAGAAAGCTAGGGACAGAGGGGAAAGGAGGATAGAAGGCAAGGGGGGAAAATGAAATAGGAGTAGGAAAAGTATAGGGGAGTGGAGGGGGTGGGCTGACTCCAGGATCACTGTGGGGAGGAGTCCAGGGACTCACCAAAATAAAGAAAAAGCACATTTTTAAGGCTGATTGGAAGTGATTCAGATTTGGCTTTCCTTTTAAATGGATGGATAGGGAGTTCCAGAGCAGAGGGCCATAATAAGAAAGTACTGTATGAGTGGTAATTTCAAGGAGGCAATTGTAGGCATTTGGTAAGATGAGTTGATTATGATTGTTAGAACGGGTAGAACAAGAAGTGATTATTATGTCCAAAAGGTACAGGGAGAGTCAGTGTGCACTGCTTTGTGTATAATTAAACAGCAAAAGGGATCCCAAACACGGATGAAAAAGTGGAGCATTATAGTAAAAGGAGACTACAACATTTAATCAATGTTATACAACTATGGAAAAAAAGACTGTTTTTTTCAGATGTTTGCAGTAAAGCTTAATTGGAGCACCCCAAAAAGACTGTGTATGCTACTGGTGAGTTTGGAACTAGGCACCTTGGGTCTTGAAGGGAATTCTGTCCCCCTCCATTGGAAAATCCCTGGAAGTAAAAGAGCATAGGGAGATAAGAGGACTAGGGAAAATAAATTCATTTTTTATATGTACCCCTTGGATTCAATATGGTGTTTCCAAACAAAAGGTTACACTACCATCAGCTCGTGGGATATATAGTTTATTTATTTATTTATTTATTTTACAGTTTTTATATACCGCGCTTTTTGGTATCAGCGCGGTTTACAGATAACAAATTTTCGCATTAGAACAATCCTTTGCTTACATTATAACAGGGTCAGTAACTTGGAGATAACATGGGAAACTATATACAAGTTATGTACAGAAAATATATTACCTCTGGCAATTACAGTTCAAGTTGGGGTCATAAATTTGGGGTGCAGAGAGACTAGTTCGTGTTCTGTATTGACTAAGTTTTTGGGATGTCTGCGGCTGTGTGGGTGATTTGCGAAGTAAGTGGAGGAGGCGTGGAGTTGGGGCCTAAAAGGTGATGACAGAATAGGTAATGTTTAAGGACCTTTCTAAATTGGGAGAGGTCTTTTATTGATCGGATGTGAGGAGGGAGATTGTTCCAACAAGTTGGGGGCGAATAAGGTAAAGGCCCTGTCTCTGGTTGCTTGGTTACATTTAGTGTATTCCTTAGGTACGACAAGGGTATTAGTGGCTGCGGATCTTCTCGGTCTGTTCGTGGGGGTGTTGATAATAAGTGATGAGAGTGACGGTGGGGCAATTTGATTAATAGCTTTAAAGGACAGCAGGAGTGCTTTGTAAGTTATCCTGGCTTGTAGGGGTAGCCAGTGAAGCTCTGGTTTTTATAGATTACTGGTGGGTATGGAGGTGTTTTTCTCATTTTATATCCAATTACACAAGATCTTTGAGGCAAGTCTACAGTTTAAAAGCTATATGAGAGCACAGGTATTGGAAACCAAATAACTTGTATCTTATTTCATGCTATTTTTTTATATTTTATTTTTAATCAATATTTATAATAGTCAAAGACAACAACAGAGAAAAAAGATTAAAAAATATCAAAAGAAATTAAGGAAAAATACATTCAAGAAGTTTGGTTGAGAGACCAAGGGAAGTGAAATACACTCTAGTCTGCTTCACAAAATTAAAATAATAATAATAATAATGATAATAATTAATAAAACAATTCAGCAAAGAAAGATATCATGGCTGCCAGTATGGGAACTAAAGCTGGAAAACCTTGGGTACATTCTCTCTAGCCAGAAGAAAATCTTGAAGTTGCATAGGATTGAAAAAAAGAAATTACTTAGACTGATAAATCACATAGCATTTACATGAAAACTTTAAATGAAAAACAGCACCCAAACAAAACCCTTGGACGAAAAGCCATAAGGTCCTTCCTCCTCTGCTGGCTTTCACAAGAAATATCAGGAAAATCCTGAATCTTCAGTTGTGGGAACATCTCATTCATATGTGTAAAGTAAAGTATGAGAATATAATTCTGGTCCATCTCCAATGCAAAACAAACAAACAAGATGGCCCTGCCCATCATCACTTCCAGGGAGCTCTCAAGGAAGCCAGAGAGATCCAAACTCTCTGGCATAGCTTGCTCTATATGAACCTTTCCAGATCCTGAGGATACAAGCAAGTATTGAACCTTCACAATTGGAGGAAGTACCTTCTGAGGGTTCTTTAATATTTCTAAGCAGTACTTATGAACCAAATCTAAGGGACATGTTTACTAAGCAGAGCTAATGGTTAACCCACGTTATTTGTACCTATTGAATAACATGGGACCTAGTTACAAACAACACACACTAACCATTAGCCCAGCTTAGTTAAAATACCCTTAAGAGTGTAAACAATGGCAATTTAGGAAAATTAAGGAACTGTAAATTATATTTCTGTACAGCGCTGCGTGCGTAGCGCTATATAAATACTAAATAGTAGTAGTAGTATTTTACCTCATTTGGTTCTCTAAGAACTCAATCTTCCAGGTTTGTACAGAGTTGTCCTTGAAATGGGCACTACCCAGCACCTGAAGCTCGTCCATGCGGATTTTCATCAGAGCCAACCTGGCCAACTGCTGGTCTTGCTCTCAGAAAACCTCCTGGATGGAAGATTTAAGAGACAACTTCAGAAATTACTTTACCCGTAATAGATACCAGAGAGTTTTGAACACTGCAACCATATCCCATAAACGGTCCATAGCAACATGCACATAATACTCAGAAACTTGAGATCTGAATTCACCCTTGAGGTAGGTGTAGAACGCTGACCCGAAGTGGAAAAAGCCGGCTCTCCTCCTTCCAACACCACTGCCGAATCAGGTCTCGCGAGGAGACTTCCCTCTGCTCCCTCTCTGGCTGGCATGTTTGTACAACCCGGTGAGGGGGGGGGGGGGGGTTGCTCCATTTCTCTATGGGTTAGCGCTTCAGGTTGAGCAATTCCATACTGTTTAAGAATTGTCAATATCACTTTCAGTCTTTACTGGTCTGTTGTCTCAGTAGTTTCTGCTGGACTGTTGCATTTTCTTCTACTCCTAGATATTTATATATATTTTCCTACTCTAGCTCATATATACTACAATTTTCTGCCAGAGATGTTTTCAGGTTTTCTCAGTGTTCCATTATGGAAGATTGCCTTTGCATATTTACCCAGACCAAAAGTCATCCTGATATCATCTGAGAAACTCATCACTGCTCCGAATCGTTTCATCAATTGAATTATCAGAGGAGCTATACAGCTTCAGATCATGTACAAATAGTATGTGTGATGTTGTCTGAGGTCATCAGCACCTCTATGATTAAGGCTAAATCCATAACCGAATGATTTAGCAAGAGTGCTCAGTGGGTTTATGTCAAACAGAAATAAAAGTGGTAACTTGGAATCTTCCTGAAATCTTCCTCCCTGGATTTTGATGTAAGGAATGATAAGCTGCTCTTCTTCATAATTCAGATGACATGTTTTTTGCTACATTTTCTTGGTAAACTTGATGTACTCAATTATTCCAGGGGTAATCTCTATACATTTTAAGGCAATTTACTATCCAGGAGGTGGGATACTATTGAAAGTGTTTTTTATAGTCTGCCCATGGTATACTGAGGATTTGCTTTTTCTATATGTCATCTGTAATGGAGAGTATTCCTACACTGAGGGAAAAAATGCTCACTCCTGGGTTTGTTTTCGGAGGAAAAAAATCCTGGTTTAAGTTCCAAGGAGAAGCTAAGACTGTATATTGAGGGATATGTCTACAAAGGGCATTAGCTGTCACCATGGCGCTAACACAGGAAAAATGTAGCTACTGCAGGCAATTTTCAGCGGTAGCTGCATTTTGTGTGTTAGCAGTGCAATTGGGCAGGATGTGGACAGAGAGTGGGTGTGCCTGTACCATGCAATTACTGTGGGCATTGACAGTGTGCGGCAGCCATATTTTTTTGCACACATTGGGGATGGCGTTGTTTTTTTGTTTTAATTTTGGTTGGGGCAGCAGCATGGCCTACATACATGCCTTGGCAGATAGCATAGTTGTATCAATGCTGCCTATCAATGCATGTAACATGACCTCATAAGAACATAAGGAACATAAGAAATGCCATACTGGGTCAGACCAAGGTCCATCAAGCACAGTATCCTGTTTCCAACAGTGGCCAATCCAGGTCACAAGTACCTGGCAGGTTCCCAAAAGGGTACACAGGTTCCACAACGCTTGTCCTGGGATTTCCCGGGTTCTCTTTAATAATGGTTTATGGATCTTTCCTCCAGAACTTATCCAAACCTTTTTTTAACCCAGCTACATTAACAGCTTTTACTACATCCTACGTTAACGAAAGTCAGAGTTTGATTACATGATGAGTGAAAAAATATTTTCTCTAATTAGTCTTAAATGGGTTACATTGTAGCTTCATTGTGTGCCCCCTAGTCTTTCCACATTTTGATGGCATAAACAAACAATGTACATTTATCCATTCCATTCATTAATTTAAAGTTCCTGAGCGGTCCTCCAGTTTAGTCCTCCACATCCGGGTAGTGCACCTCCTCCTGCAGCCTGGAGACTGGACCAATCAAAATCTTCCTATGTATGATGTATGCTGTCGGAGCTCCCATCAGCCCCCAGTGTGTCCAGTCTCCTTGCAACTGGAGGACGTGTGTGCCTGGTTTAGGCTCACTTAGGGACAGTTGGGGAGCAACACTAGAGAGTTTTTTGTTTGGGGGATTTTCTTTATCCTTCATTTCTTTTAATAGGTAGCTGTTTCTTTAAAAAAAAAAAAAACAGGGGCACGCCGGCGAAGAGAAGCCATATCTGCATTGGTCTTCTGCCTTCTCTGTGGAGGAGCTCTGGCAGTCAGGCAGGTTTGATCTCTCCCCTAGACTGCACGGGGAAGAGATCTGCCTTTCCCGACCATATCCTTCGGTCTGGGACGTCTTTATTTCGCTCCTGCTTGTCTTTCTAGGTCCCGCAGTGATAGTGTCGCTCCTGGTAAGTCCAGAGCTGTAGCGTGCTCCCGCTCTAGATTTGAGCGGTGAGCCGGCTCCCGGCGGTGCCTCGTCTGTGCGGTGAGTTCCCTTTCGGCGGGGATCGTGGGTTAATTTAATTTTCCTTTAATTCCCTTTATTTCATTTATTTTTTCTTCATTTGTTTCTTTCCTTTGAATTTCGCGCCATTTTCTTTTCTCCGGCGAGAGGGTGCCGGCGGCCATTTTCAGTCCCGTTTTTTCTTTCTTTTTCCCGCCAACTAGAACAGCTGTGCACGCGTTCCCCTGGGATTTTTTGGTGTTTTTCATGTGGCGATTTTGCCTGCGGGCCTCTCAGCATTCTGAATTGATGCTTTAAAACCAAAAAAAAAAAAAAACCAGCAACTCTTTTTATTTTTGCTTTGGGATATAGGCAGACTCTATTTTCAGGAGCGCCTCCGGTGCTTGCATGGCTACAAAACCGCAGTGCGTGATCTGCAGGTCGCGCAGGGGGGTGGTGGCGGAGTCTGGCCTTTGCAGGAGCTGTGCCTCGGTATCTCCAGGAACAAGCAGGAATAAGTCCTCACATATGGGTACGTCGGTACCGACGGAGCCTGCGCGGGAAAGCTCCCCAGCCTTTCAGATGAAAGGCTTTTGGGGCCTCCCACTGCACATGCGCGCTGCCTTCCCGCCTTCCTGACCAGCTCTCCTCAGTTTCTCTTTTTCCGCGGAGCCAGCAGGTCGTGTTCCTGTCACCGCTGAAGAAATTGTGAAATTTGTTTGTTTCTTTAGACCGCGTACCTGCCTTCCCCATACCGAAACCGGTACCGCCGGTCTCTCTTTCTTTCTTTTTAAAAAAAAAAAAAAAAAGACTTTTTTATTTTCTTCAGCACAGCTTGGTAACTTTTGTTAGGCCTTAAGGCCTACACAAATTCTCCTCATGGAGAAGCCAGTCCCTGGTTTTAAAAAGTGTACCAAGTGCAGTGCTGTCATTTCTGTCACAGACACCCATGAATGGTGTCTTAAGTGTTTGGGACCTGACCACTCCATACCGGACTGCCCATCCTGCACCCAGATGTCTAAACGTGGTTTGCAGAACCGGGCCAACAAGCTCCATGTGCTGTTTCCTTCAGAAGCATCACAGTCATCCAGGTCTTCCTCTCCGGATGGATCTCAGGTAACCAAAACTTCTGTGGGCAAATCCTCTAAAAGCAAATCTCTTTCTAAAGATCGAGAGGCTCTCAATCTTGAGTTCGAGGATTCTGCCCAGGCCAAAAAACCCCGGCGGGAGGCTCCGGCCTCCAAAGCAATCATGGGGTCACAGGTTGACATCGATGGCACAGCCTCGACCGATCACCTGTTGGACTGCTCTGGGGTACCGGCCCATACCGGTACCGACATCCAGGCAGCAGTGGCGTCTATGGGCAATACTGTCCAGACCATGCAGCAGGCCGTTCTGGCATTCATTAAGGCTGCGACGCCCTCGATACCGATTCCATCGGTACCGACCCCGGTTCCGGTATCCACACCGGAACCGAGACCATCGACTTCCAAGAGTCGATCGGTTCCGCATGCCGGATTCAGGCTTTCGCCCGGTACCGATCCCATGCCCGATACGCCCGATGTCGATACCGATCGGTATGCGTATCGTACATTGAAAGCACAGAGAGAATACTCAGATTCTTCTGATGAATTCAATTCCTCTGATGACTCTGCTGAGCTTGCTCTTCCTGAGGAGCCCTCTTCTCCAAAGAGGAGGATGTCTCCTCCAGAGGATTTATCCTTTCAGGATTTCATTGTTGATGTAGCTAAAGCACTTTCTATTGCTACATCTTCTGAAAAAGAACCCAGATCAAAAAAATTGGATATTTTAGGATACTCTAAAGCTCCTAAAGAGGCAGTCACTCTGCCTATCCATGAAATCCTTCAAGAACACTTGATGGATTTGTGGGAGACTCCTTTAACACTGTCTCCCCATTCCCGTAGGTTGGACACCATGTATCGGGTCCCTCCTTCTCCTGGGTTCCAGAAAACTCAGCTGCCTCACCACTCTATTGTGGTGAAGTCTGCCATGAAGAAAATAAAGAGTCCTAAAAGGCATTCTTCTACCCCTCCAGGGCGAGAATGTAAGACCCTGGACTCTTTTGGAAGAAAGATGTTCCAGGCTAGTATGCTTATAGCCAGGATCAATTCTTATAGCCTTTATATGGGCATGTTTCTTGGACAACTTGCCCTAAAGATACAGAATTTTGCCCCCTTTATCCCTGATGATCAAAGGGCGGACTTCTTTTCTATGGTGACACAACTTTCAGAGGTCTCCAAGTTCTCCAACAGGGCAGCCTTTGATTCCTTTGAGGTTGCAGGCAGAGCTTCGGGAATTGCTATTGCAGCCCGACGTCTCGCTTGGCTCCAGGCTTCTGACCTAGAACCCTGGGTTGTAGATGGCCTCAGGAATCTGCCCTGTACAGGTGAGAACTTATTTGGTGAAGACTGGCAAACTAAAGCTGCTCAAATGGATGCAGAAAATGCTACTCTAAATAGACTTTCTAAGTCTACTTCTACCCCTGCCAAAAAGAAGTCTTTTAAAAGGCCTTACTATAAGAAGGCCAGATTTTCCACAAATACTGGCCAGCAATCTGCTCAGCCTCGCTTTGCTGCTAAGCGTCAGCAGTCTAAGCAAGTAAAGTCAAAGCCTGCAGTGTCTGCTACACCCCAACAGGCTCAACCCCCTCAGGGGTTTTGACTTGCCCCTAGAGAACTTGCCGTTTCTGGCTCTAGAACAACCAGAGCCCCTCACCATTCCTAGAAGGCTAGCTCATTTTGCTCCCAGATGGGAACAAATCACATCAGAGCAATGGACCCTCTCTATTATCAGGGAGGGCTACAAACTTCATTTCTCCAGCCTTCCTCCCCATACCATGGTGAGGCAATTCAGTTCTCCCCCATCTCTTCTGACCCTGTTGGGTCAGGAAGTCTCTTCTCTCCTTGCCCAAAGGACAATAGAGGAGGTTCCTCCTCCACAACAGGGGTTAGGTTTCTTCTCCCCTTATTTTCTCATAACAAAGAAGACAGGGGGCTTCAGACCTATCCTAGATCTGAGAGAATTGAACAGGTTTCTATTCAAGGAGAAATTCAAAATGCTCTCTCTCTGGGCATTCTCCTTCCATACCTTCAGAGTCAGGATTGGCTTTGTTCTCTAGATCTCAAGGAGGCGTACACTCATATACTCATCCATCCATCCCACAGAAAATATCTTCGCTTTCTGTTCCAGGGAAAACATTTCCAGTACAGAGTACTACCCTTCGGTCTGGCCTCTGCTCCAAGAGTCTTCACAAAATGCATGGCAATCGTAGCCGCATTTCTCAGAGGCATGGGAATCTTTGTCTTCCCATATCTGGACGACTGGCTCATCCGAGCTCCATCTCAGTCAGAAGCCCAGATTTCTCTGGACCGCACAAGGTGTATTCTTCAATATCTGGGACTTGTGGTAAACGTTCCCAAGTCCCAACTCATCCCTACTCAGTCCCTGGAATTCATAGGAGCCCGATTGGACTCCACCACTGCAAGGGCCTACCTCCCTCTGGTCCGAGGCCAAAGGCTAATAAGCTTGGCCTCCCAGGCTCAGTCCAGAAGTCACTTGTCAGCCAAAGAAATGCTGCAACTTCTGGGCCACATGGCCTCCACGGTCCATGTGGTGCCCTACGCTCGTCTTCATATGAGGGCAGCTCAATGGCTTTTGGCCACCCAGTGGTCTCAAGCATCAGGACTTCTCTCAGACCAAATACTCACCTCAAAACGACTGTTTTGGTCTCTCCAGTGGTGGACATCCTCCAAAAATCTGTTGTTGGGGATTCCCTTCCAACCTTCGTTGCCCCAAGCAACCCTCACAACAGATGCCTCCCAAACAGGGTGGGGAGCTCATCTCCAACACCTCTCCACTCAGGGCACCTGGTCTCCTCAGGAGACCACCCTTCACATCAACCTTCTGGAACTGCGAGCAATCTTCCTTGCCCTCACAGTCTTCCACACCCTCCTTGTCAACCTGACTGTCATAGTCCAGACAGACAATCAGGTAGCCATGTTCTATGTCAACAAACAAGGAGGGACGGGCTCTCTGTCGCTTTGCAACGAAGCTCTCAGATTATGGGCCTTCGCCAGAGAGCATCAAATTCATCTTCTGGCAGTATATCTTCCAGGAGTTCAAAACTCTCGGGCAGACAGACTCAGTCGAGTTCTGCTCCCACACGAATGGTCCCTGCATATGGACCAGATACGCAGAATCTTTCAGGAATGGGGGACCCCGGACATAGACCTCTTTGCAAGTCCGTGGAATGCCAAACTTCCCCGGTTCTGTTCCAGGACTCCGTGTCAGGGAGCTCAGGCCAACGATGCCTTTCTCCTACATTGGGGTCAGGAATTCCTGTACGCTTTTCCACCCATTCCTTTGATTCCCAAGACTCTGTTCAAACTACAGAGGGATCACGGATCCATGATCCTCATAGCTCCACGCTGGCCACGCCAAGTGTGGTTCCCTCTACTTCTGCATCTCTCCCAGGGACCTTCCCTGGACCTGGGAGCTGCGCCAGACCTTCTGTCTCAGCAGGAGGGGACTTTGTGGCACCCAAACCCCAAGTCCCTACACCTCAGAGCTTGGTTACTGAAGGCCTGAGCCTTCATGACTTCAATCTTTCTCAACCAGTGAAAGATATCCTTCATGCCTCTAGGAAACCCTCCACGAGGCGTTCCTATGCTTTCAAATGGAAACGTTTTTCCATTTGGTGTGCGCAACAGGGTCTTGACCCTCTAGCACTTCCTTTGAATTCTCTACTGGACTATCTCCTGCATCTTTCCAATGCAGGCCTCAAGACGAATTCAGTGCGAGTCCATTTAAGTGCTATTGCAGCATTCTTAAAACCTATAAATGGACAACCTGTCTCCTCTCATCCTCTTATTGCAAGATTCATGAGAGGCCTGACCCTCACTAAGCCTCCCATCCGACCTCCTCCGGTAGCATGGGACTTGAATTTAGTTCTGGGTCAACTTATGAAGCCACCTTTTGAACCAGGCTTTGGTGGCGAATCCACCTTATACCAGATTTCATCATGATAAGGTGGTCCTTAGGACGAATCCCCACTTTATGCCTAAAGTGGTCTCGCCTTTTCATCTTAATCAAGAGGTATATCTACCTGTTTTTTTTCCCGGCTCCTCATGCATCCAGTGCAGAGAGGAACCTTCATACTCTTGACTGTAAAAGAGCTCTCGCCTTTTACCTCAACAGGACTCAGCCACATCGAAAGTCTTCCCAACTCTTCGTGGCTTTTGATCCTTCTCATTTGGGACTTCCAGTCACCAAACGTACACTTTCCAATTGGATTGCTCAGTGTATTTCTTTTGCTTACTAGAGTAACAACATTTCTCTGGAAGGCCATGTCACAGCTCACAATGTGCGAGCCATGGCCACTTCTATGGCTCATCTTCACTCTGTGTCCATAGATCAGATTTGCCGAGCAGCCACTTGGGCCTCGGTTCATACCTTCACAGCCCATTACTGCTTGGACAAGGACTCCCGCTGGGATGCCTTGTTTGGTCAGGCTGTCCTCAAACACCTGTTCCATACTTAAACAACTCCTGCCCACCTTCCCTGGATGGATGCCTGAGATCCATACGAAGATGGTTTACCCTTGGAGGGGGATCTCCCAGGCATCTTAGCTAGGGAGTCCCCATATGTGAGGACTTATTCCTGCTTGTTCCTGGAGATAGCACAGTTACTTACCTGTAACAGGTGATCTCTGGGAACAGCAGGAATTAGTCCTCACAACCCACCCTCCTACCCTAGGAGTTGTATCTTCTATCTATCTTCCTTTCCTCTCTCTATTGTCTCAGCTATAAACTCGAACTGAGGAGAGCTGGTCAGGAAGGCGGGAAGGCAACGCACATGTGCAGTGGGAGGCCCCAAAAGCCTTTCATCTGAAAGGCTGGGGAGCTTTCCCGCGCAGGCTCCGTCGGTACCGACGTACCCATATGTGAGGACTAATTCCTGCTGTTCCCAGAGATCACCTGTTACAGGTAAGTAACTGTGCTTTCTTCAGACTTGGAGCATCACAAGGAGCTGCCAGAATCTGACGGCCCTCCTGTTATGGCGGAGGGAGGGCCCTCGCCTGGACCTCTCCCTTCTTGCTCTATGGCCCCTACTATAGGGCAGACTGGCACGTTACCAATTGAGGCTGCCGAGTCCCCCTCCGCGGATTTTTCCCCGGATTTCATTCTCCTTATGCACCAGGCCTTTCGCTTAAGCCGCTCCGGCAAGTTGCCCGAGTCCTGGCCGGCGTCCCTTTCCTCCTTAAAAGCTGAGGAGCCCCGGCGAATTTCCCCACCTGCCGCCAAACGCTTTAGGTCCTTGGACCTGGAGCAGGACGAGCTGAGCTGGCAGGATCTGGATGCGGAGGTAGATCCTGATACTGGTGCTGAGGAGTTGGAGGACGGGGAGATTCCCGAGCCGGAGGAACAGGCCTGGATTATTCAGGTATTTCGTAGAGAAGAGCTGGTGCCTTTGATCACGGAATCTCTTCAGACACTTAATCTGGCGGTGCCTCGTCCTATCGAAGAGGACGGTTTGGAGGATCCTCTCATCCAGGCCGTGCGTGAGTCTCAAGTGGTGTCTCCAGTGCACCGAGTGGTGGAACAAATGATTCAGACTGAGTGGGATCAGCCCGATTCCGGTCTGAAAGGGATTAGGACTATGAACCGTCTGTATCCCTTAGCTGACAAAGACAAGGAAAAGTTTAAGTCACCTCGGGTAGATGCAGCGGTTTCGGCGGTAACTAAGAAAACCACCATTCCTGTTGAAGGCAGTGCTGCCTTAAAGGATGTGCAAGACAAGAAGGTAGACAGTTTGTTGAAACAGGCCTTTGACACTAATGCCTTATCGCTGCAGGCCTCCATCTGTGGCGCTTGGGTAGCTAGGGCCTGTTTGCGTTGGGCTCAGCACCTGCGGACCGCTTCTGGTTTGGATCAGCAGGGCTTGTTAGAAGTGACCCGGCTGGAGTCTGGGTCGGCTTATCTGGCAGATGTGCATTATGACTTAATCAGTACTCTGGCTAATAGTATGGCTTCCTTGGTGGCGGCGCGCAGATCTATCTGGTTGCGGAACTGGGAGGCCGACGGCTCTTCTAAATCTCGTCTCAGTAAGCTTCCTTTCAAGGGCAAGTTGTTGTTTGGAGACGCTCTAGATAAGTTGGTTAAGGACCTCGGGGAGTCGAAGGGCGGTAGATTGCCTGAGGATAAGCCTAAGCTGAGTAGGAACTTGCCGCCTGCGCGAGGTCAATTTCGAGACTTTTGCAGATTTCGCTCTTCCCGCCTTTGGAGTTCCCAACGTGGCCGCTTTGGATCTCGATCCCACGGGTTCCGAGGTTTTCGAGGAGCGGGAAGAGGCTTCTCGGGAGCTTCTTCTTCCTCGCCCTCTTCCTTTAGTCGAAAGCCACAATGAAGCAAGGCGGGCTCCGGAGGGAAATCTACTCATCGGGGGTCGCTTGCGCGACTTTCTTCCTTCCTGGGCCCAAATCACTTCAGATCAGTGGGTGCTGGAGATCATCAGAGAAGGTTTTGCGCTGGAGTTTGCTTGCCCGCTCCCAGATTCCTTTGTCCTTTCTCCCAGCAAAGGCGAGCAGAAGGCACGAGCGATTCGGTTGACTCTGCTCCGACTCTTAGCCTTAGGGCGGTCATCCCTGTTCCTCCCGAGCGCGGCGTCGGTCACTACTCCATCTATTTTGTGGTGCCAAAGAAGGACGGGTCGCTCCGACCTATCCTGGATCTCAAGGGCGTGAATCGTTTTCTCTGGGTCCCTCATTTCCGGATGGAAACCTTAAGGTCGGTCATCGTGGCGGTGCGTCAGGGGGAGTTTCTCACGTCCCTCGACCTCTCGGAGGCCTATTTGCACATTCCCATTTGGGCGGTTCATCAAAGGTTCCTGTGGTTTGCCTTCCCGTGGGGTCACTTTCAGTTTCAGGCCATGCCGTTTGGTCTGGCCACTGCCCCGCGCACCTTCACAAAGGTAATGGTAGTGGTCGCGGCGGCCTTGCGGAAGGAAGGCATTTTGGTCCACCCCTACCTCGACGATTGGTTGATTCGAGCAAAGTCCAACGACGAGAGTTTGCAGGTCACGGGCAGAGTGGTGTCATTGCTGCAGTCCCTCGGCTGGGTGGTCAACGAGAAAAAGTCACTTGATGCCGACTCAATCCCTCGAATACCTCGGGGTTCGGTTCGACACGGCGAGAGGGTTGGTGTGCTTGCCGGAGCGCCATGTCCAAGCCTTGCGGGGTCTAGTGCGCACCTTCTTAGGGATGTTCGCCCCGTCCGCCTGGTGGTACCTTCGGCTTCTCGGCACTATGGCGGCGACTCTGGAGGTAGTTCCTTGGGTGCGGTTCAATATGCGACCGCTCCAGAGCGCCCTGTTACGTCGTTGGTCGAACCAGTCCGATTCGTTGAACGTGCGGTTGCCCTGCCCGAAGCTAGTTCGTCGGTCGCTCCGCTGGTGGCTGTGCGCGGACAACCTGAGGATGGGGCTTCCCTTGGAACCGCCCCTTTGGATTCCGTTCCTTACGGATGCCAGCCTCTCCGGCTGGGGAGCTCACTGCGAGGGCCGCTTCGCTCAGGGAACGTGGTCTTTCCTGGAGGCCTCTTGGTTGATCAACTGTCTCGAGCTGCGAGTGGTGAGGCTCGCCCTGATTGCCCTTGAGGCGTTGGTGAAGGGGCGGCCGGTGCGAGTTCTCTCGGACAACTCGGCGATGGTGGCCTACATCAACCGCCAGGGAGGCACCGGAAGTGTGGCCATGGAATGCGAAGCGGCGGCTTTGTTCACTTGGGTTCAGTCCCGTCTGCCGGCGATTTCGGCGGCGCATATCGCGGGAAAAGACAATGTGACGGCGGATTATCTCAGCAGGGTGCAGGTGGACCCCGGGGAATGGGAGCTGAACCCACAGATTTACGCGCAAATTGTTCGCTGGTGGGGGCCTCCCCTCATGGACCTCATGGCAATGTTTCAATCGGCGAAGACAGGGCGCTTCTTCAGCAGGCGGCGAGAGCGCATGTCCGAGGGGATCGACGCCCTCATTCAGCCGTGGCCGGAGTACGGTCTCCTTTATGTCTTTCCCCCTTGGGCACTAATCGGTTGGGTCGTTCAGCGCATCGAGGTGCACCGGGGGCGAGTGTTACTAGTTGCTCCGGATTGGCCCAGAAGACCGTGGTATGCAGACTTGGTGCGGTTGCGCGACGATGTTCCGTGGACTCTGCCTCCATTGCCGAATCTGCTGCTTCAGGGTCCGCTTCGGATGCCCCAGGTGGCTTGATTCTCGCTTACGGTTTGGCCATTGAAAGGGCTCGGCTGAGGAAGAGGGGTTACACCCCTGCGGTTATTGCCACTCTTCTTCGAGCGCGGAAGTCCTCCACCTCCCTCGCGTATGTGCGGGTGTGGAGAATTTTTGAAGACTGGTGTTCACGGAGTGGAGTTCGGGCGGCGACGGCTTCGGTGCCTGTAGTTCTCAGTTTTTTGCAGGATGGATTTGACAAGGGTCTGGCAGCCAGCTCTCTGAAGGTTCAGTTGGCGGCTCTTGCCTGCTACAGGGGCAAAGTACTAGGACTTAACCTCGGGTCTCATCCGGACGTCCACCGTTTTATCAAGGCGGTGTTCCGTTTGCGGCCTTCGCGTCGGGTGTCAGTGCCTTCGTGGGACTTGAACCTGGTGTTGAGGGCTTTGGTAGGCAAACCTTTTGAGCCTCTCCAACAGGCGTCTCTTAAGGATCTCACCCTCAAGACGGTTTTTCTAGTGGCCATCTGCTCGGCGCGGCGCATTTCCGAGTTGCAGCACTCTCGTGCAGAGAACCGTTCTTATCTATCTCTAGGGATCGCGTGGTGCTTCGTCTGGTTCCCTCCTTTTTACCTAAGGTGGTGTCGCCTTTTCATTTAAATCAGGCGGTTTTCCTTCCGGTCCTGCATGCGGGACCGGAGAGCGCTGCGGACGAGGGCTTACATTGCCTGGATGTACGAAGGGTTCTTCGGCGTTACTTAAAAGTGTCAGGGTCTTTCCGTAAGACCGACCGGTTGTTCGTGCTTTTTGGCGGGGAGCAGAAAGGAGAGGCGGCAGCTAAAGCGTCCATTGCTCGGTGGATCAAAGAGGCTATTGCATCGGCTTATCTATTACATTCTCAGCCAGTTCCGGTGGGTCTGCGGGCCCACTCTACCAGAGCTCAAGCAGCTTCCTGGGCGGAGCACAGTCTGGTCCCGCCGTCGGAAATTTGTAAGGCGGCTACTTGGTCGTCGCTGCATGCCTTCAGCAAGCACTACCGGTTGGATGTGCTCGCCACTCGGGATTCTTGTTTTGGTTCGGCAGTGCTGCGCGCTGGACGGCAAGGTCCCGCCCGGTGTTGACTGCTCTGTTACATCCCGGATGTGGAGGACTAAACTGGAGGACCACTCAGAAAATAGAAATTACACTTACCTGGTAATTGTAGTTCCTGGAGGGTCCAGTTTAGTCCTCCTTCCCCCCCCCCCCCCATGCGTCAGGTTGTCTGTTGCGGCGCGCTTCTGCGAACGGGACGGAATTCAGTCGGCCTTCTTCTCTTAGTCTTTCCGGCCGCGGATTCTTGTCTGCTTATCCTTTTTTCCTTCCAGCTCCTAGTTTCGGCGGCTGGGATTAGGGCTGTCGCTTTCTTCCGGGAATGAGGTAGAGGCGATGAGCAGAGTTCTGGCTTTCTCGTTTGGGGAGGGGTCGATAAATTCATAAGGGGAATGAGTTGTTTTCTTCTGTATATATATTTCTGATAGTCTCATGTGTTGCTTCTTTAAGTCTGCTTTGTTACTAGTTCACTGGGGGCTGATGGGAGCTCCGACAGCATACATCATACATAGGAAGATTTTGATTGGTCCAGTCTCCAGGCTGCAGGAGGAGGTGCACTACCCGGATGTGGAGGACTAAACTGGACCCTCCAGGAACTACAATTACCAGGTAAGTGTAATTTCTATATCTTTATTATATCTCCCCTCAGCCGTTTCTTTTCCAAGTTGAAAAGCCCTAACCTTTTAAGCCTTTCCTCATAGGAGTATCCTTCCATTTTACCATTTTGATGGCTCTTCTCTATATCATTTCTAATTTCACTATATCCTTTTAAGATAAGGTGATCAGAATTGCACACAGTATTCAAGGTGCAGTTGCACCATGGAATAATACAGAGGCATTATAATATCCTTTGTTTTATTCTCCATTTCTTTCCTTATGATTCCTAGCATTCTATTTGCTTTCTTGGCTACTGCCACACACTGGGTGGAGTGTTTCAACATATTATCCACGATGACACCTAAATCTTTTTCCTGGATGATGGATCCTAATGCTGAAATATGCATCGTGTAACCATAGTTTGGGTTGTTCTTTCCTAGGTGCATAACCTTGAACATGTCCACTTAAAATTTCATCTACCATTTGGAAGTCCAGTCTTCCAATTTATCAAGGTCCTCTTGCATTTTAGCAACTTTGAATAATTTTGTATCATCTGCAAATTTCAACACCTCACTCGTTATTCCAATTTCCAGGTCATTTATGAATATGTTAAAAAAACAGTGGGCTGGTAGTTTCTCCCACTCTTTAACTGTGATTTGTTCCATCTCATGAGTTTTTCCAGGATTCCTTTTACGAATGGCAGATTTCAGCTCTTTTCCAAAGGTTCTCGATTGGATTGAGATCAGGACTCATTGCTGGCCAGTTTAAAACAGTGTTTGTTCCTTTTTAACCTTTTTTTTTTTGCAATTTTGGATGTATGTTTTGGGTCATTGTCCTGCTGGAGGACCCAGAACCTTTGACCTGGACCTAGCTTTCTGACACTGGGTAGCAGTTTTCACTCCAAAATACCTTGGTAATCCTCTGACTTCATGATTCCTTTAATATGTTCCAGGAATCCAGTTCCTGAGGCAGCAAAAGAGCCCCACATATTTAACTGTAGGAAGGGTGTTTTTTTTTTTCTCTTATAAGCTTCATGCATTATGAAGGAACATAAGTTAAATGATGCCACCTGTGCCCAATCTCAGCAGCTAAATTGATTCCACTACTTCTGAAAGAAGAATCACGCTGTTACTGTTGTATGAGTAAATTTGAAGCAAAGGTCTAAACATGCTGAACTCAGAGCTGCTGTAAGAATGCTGGGATAAAGTTATTCAAAGGTATAGACTGGAAGAGAGCTATAACAACATGTTATATTTGAACTGTTTTATAGAATCATCAAAGCCAAAACATCAGACCATATCACAAAGTACAGGCAGTTGGAAACAGATGATTATAGTCTATCTAACAGCTATAAGCAAGTTTTTATTGCCCCCCCCCCCCCACCATCCGCCATGGTGTACTGTTTATAAAACACCAGGGAGTTATGCAGTCTGGTGTGTGGTGGCTCTTACACACTATCAGCTGCCTCGTCCCCTTCCCCAATCCTTCCAGTCCCCTCCTTCCTTCCCTCCCTCCCCTCTCTCCCCTCTCTCATTCTGCCAGCGACACCCCTTCCACCCTGGGTGTATTAACTAACAACCCTCTCCTAAAGATCATTAAGAACATAGCTGTGGTAAGGGGAGGTAGCACTTGAATGTAATTGTCCCATACTGTGTGAAAGTGTGGAATGAGTCTGCACTCAGCTTTGGCCCAAAGTTTGTCAAGCTGCATGTGCTGGTGCAGAGCATTCCGCCAGTAATTGGGGGATCCTCTGACATCCAACCCACGGCAATGGAAGTGACTATCCAGGTCTGGCTGCACTGCTCAGAAGCCACTGAGGCTAACCATGCAGCATCGATTTTGGATGATGCACTGTTAGCCTCAGTGCCTATAAGATAGATGAGGGTTTTCCTCGCCTATCTTATAGGCGCCAAGTGCTAACTGTGCAGCTTCCAATATCAGTGCTCCACGGTTAGCGCTGGTCACCGCCTCTTCTCCATCCCAGAATGCTGTCAGCACACCCTGATGCTAGACGTCTAGCATCGGGGCGCATAGGAAACTTAATCTGGGATATTTGTCGGCACTACCCATGTATGTGCTGTTGAATATCCGGTTAGCAGGCGTTTATGTGGTTAACTAGCTGTTAACCGTGTAAATGCCTTTTGAATATCAGGTCCTAAGTCCCCTTTCCCTTTCTCCCTCCCAACCCTTTCCCCAATCTCCTTCTATCTCAGGTCGCTGCCCCACTGTTGTCGGGCATGTAACAGGTCATCGTGACATTGGGGCTCCCCATCTCCCTTCCCATCATGCTTAAGCTTCTCCCCATCTAGTGTGACATAGCCCCTCCTGGGGGGGGGGGGGTGTCCTTGAAAGAACTCTGGTGGTATCCCCGGCCCAAGGGGCAGCAAAGCAGAGCTATCCCCATAGGGTTGGGGTGGGTCCAGCGTGGGGCAGGTTTGCCGAGACTCCCACCCAACAGGACTTACTATCCCACCCTGTCTGCCTCCACTCGCGCTCTGCGGTTGGTCTCCCCCTGCATTGGCGGTTGGTCTCCCCTGGACTAACTCCTATTGTATTCTCCTTTTAAAGCTTAGTCATGTCTCTTCCGTTAAACCCTCACGTCCCCCCCCCCCCTCGAACACCCACACAGCCATAGCATTCCCAGAGTCTGTCACACACACTACCATCTACTCTCTATTACCAACCCCAATCCCGGTCCTATTAAACCCCCATCCAAGAAGGAAATAGACACACCTATAATCCCAATCCCCCATTCACACAGCTTCCTGTCTCCTCCCCCTAGTGTCCATATTTCCAACACTCAAAGAGCATATAATACAAAATCGATACAGAATCCCCCCCCCCCAGCAGTTAAACTGAGTGGGTGGAGGGCTCTCTGGGAGAACGTCCATCACTCCCCAGGTACAAAACATCCCAAGGCCAGAAGGGTCAAATCATCCAGGCCCTGCCTCGGGCTCCGGGAAAGGTAGGCTCACACCACAGGAACAGACTCTGAGACAGAGCAGGGCAGCCCAACAACATGAATGTCCAAGCATCCAAACATGAATGTTTCACTGCCCCCCTCCCTTATCCAAGCCAGAATCAGGTTGAATATTAGAAATGGAGTCCCCAACAGAGGATTTGAGGGTATGTTGTCTTCAAAACTGGACTTGGCAGCCCGTTCATCCCCAGCCATTGTGCAAAAGGTCCCCCCGACAGTCATATTTCACTTTACAGGTGCACTGAAGCCAGTTAATCACACAGTTCTCTGTGACCAATTCATATCAGCAAAGTTACCAGGAAGCTCTGCGGGGCAGAGAAAATGTGAACTTGCTCCTTCAATCCACAGCTTCACAGGGTACAATAATGAAAAGCAAATGTTCTGTTGTAGGAGTTGAATACAGAGTGGGACATATTCCCAATGACGACAGCTGAGAAGCGTGGAGTAGTCTTGAAAGAGTAAGATGTTCTTGGTCATGAGGGCTATGTTCCGATGTGCCTGAGCCACATGTAGCAAGGTCTCCTTCTGTGTGTAATTGTTGAACTGGGCTATCACTTTTCTGGGGTGAGAGTTGTTATCTTTGAATGGCCCCAAGTGGTGGAACTGCTCCAGGCATATTTTCCTGGTTAATCCGGTCAAAGATGTTGGGTGGTATACATGTCTCCAGGAAGCCTCAGAGCTCTGCATCACCCATTAATTCTCCTAGCCCCATGAAGTGGAGGTTTTTACGGTGACCTTGATTCTCGAGGTTGTCAATTTTCTCCTGCTGACGTATCAGGCCCTCCAGTTATTTAATAGCTGAGGAATGGGCCTGCTGGGCCTCTTTGGCATCTGATATCTGTTGTTCCACCAAGGCAATGTGACCCATAAAGTCCATAACCGCTTGGGCAACCTGGGATAGTTGATCTGTCAGGATAGTAAAGTGCATATCTAGAGCTTTTACCACCACCAGTGATACTTCTTCAACCAGGTTTTGCGGCAACTCCGCTTTTTGCCACAAAGGTTAGTTGGCAGCCATCTTTACCTCGGGTATTCGGTTTTTCTCTTGGCAGGCAATCCTTGATGCCATCCGCCCTCGGGGAGGCAAAAGTTTGTTACTTGGGTTTCCATGGCAGTTGTCTGGCCCTAGGAGCAAAATGGGAGCCGTTCAGGTCAGAACAGCAAAGGTTTAATGCTAAAGAAGGTGAGGAGCCCAGGAGCTGAGCAAAACGTGTTTCACTCCGCTCACTGCATCACGTGACCTCCCCTATAATAACATTTTAATGTGTGTCTCTTGGAGCACTGTCAGATCCATCATTGTAAAGTGGAAGCAGTATGGCACCACCAAGAAATTGTTTCGATCAGGCTGTCTACCCAAAGTCAGTAGCTGTGGGTTAAATCAAGTGCTGAGAAAGGTCACTGTAAAACCTAAGATTACTTAGATTACTGTCTGACTGAGAATGTGAAAAATGTTGACTGTTCAATAAATTCAAGATTATTCTACAACCATGGTTATATGGGGGAAGGGGCAAGAAGAAAGCCATGCTGAAGAAGTCCTTATGATGTGCTGCATAGGGAATACAGAATGCATGTGGGAGAAAGGTTTGTGATCTAATGAGAACAAAGAGCTTTTTGGTCTCAATATTAGGCAATATGAGGGAGATTTTATATGGGGGTGCGCAGGATGGATGGTATGCATGAGAAACACACATAATCCCCTATTTTCAAGGACTTGAGCATGTGAGTGGGCACTTGTGTATCATTCCTCTTTTCTCCCCTCCTCTTTCTTTCACATACAAATTGTTAGCCCTTTTCTTTCTCTCTTTCTATTTCCTCTCCCTTTCTCTGTAAATCACCTATATGGCCCTTTTGTGCTCCCTGGCGGTATGGCAAGTCCTGAAAATAAATAAATATAGTAAGTGCCAGAGGGAGTGCATGGGGCGATGCTTGGATGGAGCATAGGTGCAGCCTCCACTGGCATACGTTACACCGTCAAGTGTGGCAAGTTACACCAGAAATTAACAAGAAATAACTTAACTGGATAACATGAGGAGGGATCTAGTGAAGCTTGAAGAATGGCAAGAATTTGTTGGCTAAGATTTAATGCTAAAAAATGCAAGGTCATGCATTTGAGCTGCAAAAATTCAAGGGAACGGTACAATATAGGGAGTGAAGTACTTCAGTGCATGCCTGAGGGTGATTATATCAGATGATTTTAAAGTGTCCAAACTGGTAGAAAAGATGATGACGAGTCAGAAGGGTACTTGGGTGAATAAGGAGAGGAATGGCCAGCAGGAAAAAGGAGGTAATAGTGCCTTTGTAAAAGTCTCTAGTGAGGCCTGATATTTCAGAAAATGGAAAAAGGAGCCAAATGACGAAAATAGGAAAAAAACATAAGCAATGGCAAGTTAGATTCAAGGCCTTATAATGCAGGCAAAGAGACAATTTGAAAAGACGCTTGCCATGGATGTTAAAATTCATAATAACAATTTTTTCAAGTACATTCATAGCAAAAACCCTGCGGGAGACTCAGTTGGACTATTGGATAATAGAGGGGTAAAAGGGGCACTAAGGGAGGCCAAGATGATAGCGGAGAGACTGAATTAATTCTTTGCTTTGGTCTTTATTGAAGAAGGCACAGGGAAGTAACCTATATCAGAAATTATTTTTAAAGGTGATGTATCAGAGGAATTGTAACAAATCGTGATAAACTGGAAAGATATAATACAGCAATTTGATAAACTAAATAATAGCAAATCACTTGAACCAGATGGCATACATCCTAGAGGGCTGAAAATTTTCAAATAGGAAAATGCAGACCTACTATTGGTAATCTGTGAACTATCATTAAAATCATCTGTAGTACCTGAAGACTGGAGAGTGGCCGACGTAACACCAATTTTTAAAAAAGGTTCCAGGGTTGATCAAGGTAATTACAGATAGGTAAGCCTGATGTCAGTACCAGGCAAAATGATAGAAACCATTTTAAAGAACAAAATTACCGAACATATAGATAATCATGGTTTAATGAGACAAAGCCAATATGGATTTAGCCAAGGAAAGTCTTGTGTCACTAATCTGTTATATTTTTGTGAAGGTGTGAGTAAACAAGTAGATAAAGCACAGTTACTTACCTGTAACAGGTGATCTCTGGGAACAGCAGGAATTAGTCCTCACATATGGGTACGTCGGTACCGACGGAGCCTGCGCGGGAAAGCTCCCCAGCTTCCCAGAAGGAAGCTTTTGGGGCCTCCCACTGCACATGCGCGCTGCCTTCCCGCCTTCCTGACCAGCTCTCCTCAGTTCGAGTTTATAGCTGAGACAATAGAGAGAGGAAAGGAAGATAGATAGAAGATACAACTCCTAGGGGAGGTGGGTGGGTTGTGAGGACTAATTCCTGCTGTTCCCAGAGATCACCTGTTACAGGTAAGTAACTGTGCTATCTCCAGGAACAAGCAGGAATAAGTCCTCACATATGGGGACTCCCTAGCTGAGATGCCTGGGAGATCCCGTTCCAAGGGTTCGCCATCTTCGTATGGATCTCAGGCATCCATCCTGGGAAGGTGGGCAGGAGTTGTTCAAGTATGGAACAGGTGTTTGAGGACAGCCTGACCAAACAAGGCATCCCGACGGGAGTCCTTGTCCAAACAGTAATGGGCTGTGAAGGTATGAACCGAGTCCCATGTGGCGGCTCGACAGATCTGATCTATGGAGACAGAGTGAAGATGAGCCATAGAAGTGGCCATGGCTCTCACATTGTGAGCTGTGACATGGCCTTCCAGAGGAATATTTTTACTCTGGTAAGCAAAGGAAATACACTGAGCAATCCAATTGGAAAGTGTACGTTTGGAGACTGGAAGTCCCAAATGAGAAGGATCAAAAGCCACGAAAAGCTGGGAAGACTTTCGATGTGGCTGAGTCCTGTTGAGGTAAAAAGCGAGAGCTCTTTTACAATCTAAAGTATGAAGGTTCCTCTCTGCACTGGATGCATGAGGAGCCGGGAAAAAGACAGATAGATATACCTCTTGATTAAGATGAAAAGGCGAGACCACTTTGGGCATAAAGTGGGGATTCGTCCTTAGGACCACCTTATCATGATGAAACCTGGTATAAGGTGGATGAGCCACTAAGGCCTGTAGTTCACTGATGTGGCGAGCCGAAGTGACTGCAATAAGGAAAATGACCTTCCAGGAAAGAAATTTCAAGGAGGTAGAAACCAACGGTTCAAAAGGTG
Source organism: Ichthyophis bannanicus (assembly GCA_033557465.1). Lineage (NCBI taxonomy): Eukaryota > Metazoa > Chordata > Amphibia > Gymnophiona > Ichthyophiidae > Ichthyophis > Ichthyophis bannanicus. The sequence continues at coordinate 515,237,824 of CM066032.1, read as the reverse complement.
GCTTCATAAGCTGACCCAGAACTAGGTTCAAGTCCCATGCTACCGGAGGAGGTCGGATGGGAGGCTTAGTTAGAGTCAGGCCTCTCATGAACCTTGCAGCAAGCGGATGAGAGGAGACAGGTTGTCCATTTATAGGTTTTAAGGATGCTGCAATAGCACTCATATGGACTCTTACTGAATTCGTCTTAAGGCCTGCATTAGAAAGATGCAGGAGATAGTCTAGTAGAGAATTCAAAGGAAGTGCTAGAGGGTCAAGACCCTGTTGAGCACACCAAATGGAAAAGCGTTTCCATTTGAAAGCATAGGAACGCCTCGTGGAGGGTTTCCTAGAGGCATGAAGGATATCTTTCACTGGTTGAGAAAGATTGAAGTCATGAAGGCTTAGGCCTTCAGTAACCAAGCTCTGAGGTGTAGGGACTTGGGGTTTGGGTGCCACAAAGTCCCTTCCTCCTGAGAAAGAAGGTCTGGCGCAGCTCCCAGGTCCAGGGAGGGTCCCTGGGAGAGATGCAGAAGTAGAGGGAACCACACTTGGCGTGGCCAGCGTGGAGCTATGAGGATCATCGATCCGTGATCCCTCTGGAGTTTGAACAGAGTCTTGGGAATCAAAGGAATGGGTGGAAAGGCATATAGGAATTCCTGACCCCAATGCAGGAGAAAGGCGTCGTTGGCCTGAGCTCCCTGACACGGAGTCCTGGAACAGAACCGGGGAAGTTTGGCATTCCACGGACTTGCAAAGAGGTCTATGTCCGGGGTTCCCCATTCCTGAAAGATTCTGCCTATCTGGTCCATATGTAGGGACCATTCGTGTGGAAGCAGAACTCGACTGAGTCTGTCTGCCCAAGAGTTTTGAACCCCTGGAAGATACACTGCCAGAAGATGAATTTGATGCTCTCTGGCGAAGGCCCATAATCTGAGAGCTTCGTTGCAAAGCGACAGAGAGCCTGTCCCTCCTTGTTTGTTTACGTAGAACATGGCCACCTGATTGTCTGTCTGAACTAGGACGGTCAGGTTGACAAGGAGGGTATGGAAGACTTTGAGGGTAAAGAAGATTGCTCGCAGTTCCAGGAGGTTGATGTGAAGGGTGGTCTCCTGCGGAGACCAAGTACCCTGAGTGGAGAGGGATTGTAGATGGGCTCCCCACCCTGTTTGGGAGGCATCTGTTGTGAGGGTTGCTTGGGGCAACAAAGGTTGGAAGGGGGCCCCCAACAACAGATTCTTGGTGGACATCCACCATTGGAGGGACCAAAACAGACGCTTTGAGGTGAGTATTTGGTCGGAGAGCGCTCCTGATGCTTGAGTCCACTGGGTGGCCAAGGTCCATTGAGCTGCTCTCATATGAAGACGAGCGTAGGGCACCACGTGTACCGTGGAGGCCATGTGGCCCAGAAGTTGCAGCATTTCTCTGGCTGTCAAGTGACTGCTGGACTGAGCTTGGGAGGCCAAGCACAGCAGACGTTGGCCCCGGACTTGAGGCAGGTAGGCCCTTGCAGTGGTGGTGTCCAACTGGGCCCCTATGAATTCTAGAGACTGAGTAGGGGTAAGTTGAGACTTGGGAAGGTTTACCACCAGTCCCAGATACTGCAGAAGGTGCCTTGTGCGGTCCAGGGAAATCTGGGCCTCTGACTGAGATGGAGCTCGGATGAGCCAGTCGTCCAGATATGGGAATACAAAAATTCCCAGACTTCTTAGAAATGCGGCAACAACTGCCATGCATTTGGTGAACACTCTTGGAGCAGAGGCTAGACCGAAGGGAAGTACTCTGTACTGGAAATGTTTTCCCTGAAACAGAAATCTTAGATATTTTCTGTGGGATGGGTGGATGAGTATGTGTGTATACGCATCCTTGAGATCTAGAGAACAAAGCCAATCCTGACTCTGAAGGTATGGAAGGAGAATGCCTAGAGAAAGCATTTTGAATTTCTCCTTGTACAGAAATTTGTTCAATTCTCTCAGATCTAGGATAGGTCTGAACCCCCCTGTCTTCTTTGTTATGAGAAAATAAGGGGAGTAGAATCCTGTCCCTTGATGAAGAAGAGGAACCTCTTCTATTGCCCCTTGGGCAAGGAGAGAAGAGACTTCCTGATCCAACAGGCCCAGGAGAGATGGGGGAGAATTGAAGTGCCTCACCATGGTATATGGAGGAAGGTCGGAAAAATGAAGTTTGTAGCCCTCTCTGATGATAGAGAGGGTCCATTGCTCTGATGTGATTTGCTCCCATCTGGGAGCAAAGTGAGCTAACCTTCCGGGAATGGTGAGGGGCTCTGGTTGTTCTAGAGCCAGAAATGTTAAGTTCTCTAGGGGCAAGTCAAAACCCCTGAGGGGGTTGAGCCTGCTGAGGAGTGGTAGACGCTGCAGGCTTTGACTTTGCCTGTTTAGGTTGCTGACGTTTAGCAGCAAAGCGAGGCTGAGAAGATTGTTGGCCAGTATTTGTGGAAAATCTGGCCTTCTTGTAGTAAGGCCTCTTGAAAGACTTTTTCTTGGCAGGAGTAGAGGTAGACTTAGAAAGTCTATCCAATGTAGCATTTTCTGCGTCCATTTGAGTGGCTTTAATTTGCCAGTCCTTACCAAATAAGTTCTCACCTGTACAGGGCAGATTCCGTAAGCCATCCAGGACCCAGGGTTCTAGGTCAGAGGCCTGGAGCCAAGTATGTCATCGGGCTGCAATAGCAATGCCCGAAGCTCTACCGGCACCCTCAAAGGAATCAAAAGCTGCTCTGTTGGAGAACTTAGAAACATCTAGAAGCTGTTTCACCAGAGAAATGAACTCCTCTTTTCTATCCTCAGGGATAAAGGAGGCAAAATGTCGTATCTTTAGGGCAAGTTCCCTGAGAAACATGCCCATATACAGACTGTAAGAATTAATCCTGGCTATAAGCATAGTAGCCTGGAAAAGTTTCTTGCCAAAAGAGTCTAGGGTCTTACATTCTCGTCCTGGAGGGGTAGAAGAGTGCCTTTTGGTACTCTTAATCTTTTTCAGAGCAGACTTCACCACAATGGAATGGTGAGGCAACTGAGTCTTTTGAAAACCAGGAGAAGGAGGGACCCGGTACATGGTGTCCAACCTACGAGAATAAGGAGACAACGTTAGAGGAGCCTCCCATAAGTCCATCAAGTGTTCTTGAAGGATTTCATGGATAGGCAGGGTGACTGCCTCTTTAGGAACCTTAGGGTATCCTAAAATATCCAATTTCTTTGACCTAGGTTCTTTTTCAGAGGATGTGGTAATAGAAAGTCCTTTAGCTAGTTCAATAATGAAGTCTTGAAAGGACAAATCCTCTGGTGGAGACATTCTCCTCTTTGGGGAAGAGGGTTCTTCATGAAGAACTAGAGACAGCTCATCAGAGTCCTCAGAGGAGTCAAAATCCTCAGAAGAATCAGAGTATTCTCTATTTGCTTCCAACGCACGATACGCATACCGATCGGTATCAACATCGGGCGTACCGGGTATGGGATCGGTATCGGGTGGAAACCCGGATCCGACATGCGGAACCGATCTGCGTTTGGAAGTCGATGGTCTCAGTTCCGGTATGGGAGACGATACCGGAACCAGACCCGGTACCGCTGAACGCGGTACCGAGGGCGTCGCAGCATTAATAAAAGCCAGCATGGCCTGCTGCATGGTCTGAACAGTATTGCTCATAGACGCCACTGCTGCCTGGATGTCGGTACCGGTATGGGCCGGTACCCCAGAGCAGTCTAACAGGTGATCAGTCGAGGCCGTGCCATCGATGTCAACCTGTAACCCCATAGATGGTGCTTTGGAAGCCAGAGCTTCCCGCCGGGGTTGTTTGGCTGGGGCAGGATCCTCATATTCAAAAGTGAGAGCCTCTCGATGCTTTGAAGGAGATTTGCTCTTTGAGGACCTGCCCACAGAGGGTTTGGTTACCTCAGATCCATCCGGAGAGGAAGACCTGGATGACTGTGATGCTGGATTATCTGAAGCAAACAGCACATGGAATTTGTTGGCCCGGTTCTGCAACCCACGTTTAGACATCTGGGAGCAGGATGGGCAGTCCGGAATGGAGTGGTCAGGTCCCAAACACTTAAGACACCATTCATGGGTGTCTGTAATAGAAATAACAGCACTACACTTGGTACACTTCTTAAAACCAGGGGCTGGTTTCTCCATGAGGAGAATTTGTGTAGGCCTGAGGCCTAACCGAAGTCACCAAGTTGTGCAGAATAAAGATTTTTTTTTTTTTTAAAGAAAAGAAAAGAGAGACCGGCGGTACCGGTTTCGGTATGGGGAAGGCAGGTACGCGGTCTAAAGAAACAAACTAAAACAATAATTTCTTCAGCGGTGACAGGAACACGACCTGCTGGCTCCGCGGAAAAAGAGAAACTGAGGAGAGCTGGTCAGGAAGGTGGGAAGGCAGCGCGCATGTGCAGTGGGAGGCCCCAAAAGCTTCCTTCTGGGAAACTGGGGAGCTTTCCCGCGCAGGCTCCGTCGGTACCAACGTACCCATATGTGAGGACTTATTCCTGCTTGTTCCTGGAGATAGGTGAGCCAGCTTTTATAGTGTATCTGGATTTTAAGAAAGCCTTTGACAAGGTCTAACATGAGAGCTTCTAGAGGAAATTAAAAAGGTCATTTGATAACAGGCAATGTACTATTGTGGATAAGGGTTAAAAGATAGAAAACAGAGAGTAGGGCTAAATGGACAATATTTGCAATTGAGAAAGGTGAATAGTGGAGTACTCCAGGGATCTGTACTAGGCCTTCTGCTTTTGAAGATCTTCATGAATGACCTGGAAAATGGAATAATGATTGCAGTGTTCAAATTTGCAGATGAAACAAAATTATTCAAAGTTGTTAAAATACAAGAGGATTGTGAAAGATTGCAAGAAGACCTTGAGAAATTGAGAGACTGGGCATCAAAATGGCAGAGAAAATTTAATATAGACAAGTGCAAACATATGCACTTAGGTGCTCATTCCATACAATGAATATCGGGGTTGGATGTCAGGGTTGGACGTCCAACCCGCACTCAGCCCCTGAATGTGATTCTGGTCTCAGCGCTCCCTGCACATACACAGCATTTGTATGGGGGGGCGCTGGATGTGCACGGGAAGGGGCGGGGCAACACACCAGGATGTACAGAGAACTTTCAGGTCTGGCCTCTGTAGTCTCCCAACGCAGAGATGTATGCCAGGCTTATTCCACCCCGATGGTGGAATAAGCCCCGGGGATCCCCACTGCATGGCGCTGCACACCCCTGCACAACATGCCACCGGTTGTGCTGTTCCCCTGCAGCCCCCATCTGGCCCATGGGGGCCTCCAATGCCGGCAGGATCACGGTGTGCAGGGGTGGACAAGGGCAATGGCATTCTGAGCCATCAGATAGACGGCTCCTTGCCATGGTGCCAGAATGCCACGGCTCCCACACCCCAGCCGTGGCGTTCTGGCCTCTGGACAGGCAGTTCCTCATACATCAATCTGGTCGGCATACGAGGAGTGCCCGGATGTCCAAGTCCCAGATTCTGTTGTCATGGGTATATCCGGGTCCTGCGACAACAGAGTCGGATACATCTCACACATGTCTGTTTTTGCCCTGCCAATGCAGCCAGATGTGTGGGAACCGGAATGTGCCTCTTAGGGAAGAACAACCCAATCTGGTTACACAATACAAGGTTCCACATTAGAAATCACCACCCAGGAAAGGGGCATCATCGTGGATAATACGTTGAAACCCTCTGTCTAGTGCAGCAGCCAAGAAAGCAAATAGAATGCTAAGAATCATAAGGAAAAGAATGATATTATAATGCCTCTGTATCACTCCATGGTGCGACTGCATCTTGAATATTGCATGCAGTCTGGTCATCATACGTATCTTAGAAAGGATATAGCAGAGTTAGAAAAGGTACAAAGAAGAGTTATCAAAATTGTAAAGATGGAAAGATACACCTTCAAGGAAAGGCTTAAAAAGTTAGGACTCTTCAACTTGGAAAAGAGACGGATGAGGGGAGATATGATAGAGGTTTATAAAATAATGAATGGAGTGGAATGGGTAAACATAGATTCGTTGTTTACTCCTTCAAAAAGTAGAGACTACAGTATAGCACATTTAAGACTAATTGGAGAAAATATTTTTTCACTCAATGCATAATCAAACTCTGCAATTCATTATCGGAGGATGTAGTAAAAGCTGTTAGTGTAGTTGGGTTTAAGAGAGACTTGGACAAGTACCTGGAGGAAAAATCCATAAATTGTTACTAACGTGGACAGGGGAAATCCACTGCTTACCCTAGGATAAGCAGCATGGAATCTATCTAATGTTTGTGAATCTGACAGGTACTTGTGGCCTGAATCGGCCTCAGTTGGAAACAGAATACTGGGTTTGAGAGACCTTTGGTCTGACCCAGTATGGCATATCTTATGTTTTTATGTACTTATGTGTTTGTATTTATTTATCGGTCTCTATTTTGTTATTTGCTCTGCTGTTCTGCATTCTGTGTTTGTTGCCCTACCTGCTGTTTATGCTTTCATGCTGGTTTTGTACTGTCTGCTGAGTCTGCCTGTATGTCTCTTTTTTATTCAGACTGTAGATACTCGATTTTGTTGTACATAGTTTTCCCAGTTGAAATCCAAGCTTAATTTCCTGTTCATTGTAAATGTCTAAGATCCACCTACCTGGCACAATACAGTTGAATGTAAACCACGCTGATTTTTAAGAGTGCGGTATATAAGAAAAATAAAATAAATAAATACAAAGAAAATTAAGAAAGAAAATTAACCCTTGACACTGTCTGCCACTAACTATTAGATCTTCCTTCTAAGCTGCTGACTTTTGATTTCCCTCCCACTCACCCCAAGGTCTAAATTTCTTTTATAGACTTCCTCAGGCTCATTCACACTATTATTCTTAGTAGCGCCCCTCTCCTCTCCTGCCTTACTGTATCATATCATAACTCCTCAGATCTGTAGTTTCTCTTCCCCATCTATTCCTATGGCTCGACGTTACTTTCTCTTTTTGATGTTAACTCTCCCGTCTTTTCCCTTATTTTCAAACCACTTCAAATCCCAAGTCCATATCACCCATTACCTACTTCCTTCACCTCTCCAGCCATTTCATCTTCTACCCTATCATCTGCTCTTGAATTTCAACATTTCCTTCCTCTCATTCAGTCATCTTCACTCTCTCTCAATGCACCTCATCCTCCTCATCATCATGTCTGCTGTTCTTTATACTCTCCTGCTCCTTCTCCTCTCATCTGGGAATATCAATTCCAATGCTGGCACCCCTAGGCTTCTGTCACACTCCCTGTGTTGATACAACCACAGCTCCTCCAATGTTATTCATATTCCTCTCCTTCCTTCCTCTTCTGTCCCTTTCTCATGCACCTTGTGGAATGTCCACTCTGACTCTCACAAATGTACTTACATTCATGACCTCTTTATCTCTCATGCTCAATGGCGAAAGGTGAATAGTAAAATACCCCAGGGATCTGTGCTGGGCCTGTTGCTTTTTAACATATATGACCTGGAAATGGGAATAATGAATGAAGTGATCAAATTAGCAGATGACACAAAATTATTCAAAGTTGTTAAAACACAAGAGGATTGTAAATAATTGCAAGAGGAACTTGATGAATTGGAAGATTGTGTGTCCAAATAACAGATGACATTTAATGTGGGCAAGTGTAAAGTTATATGCACTTAGGGAAGAACAACCCAAACTACAGTTACACAATGTAAGGCTCCACATTAGGAATCATCACCCAGGAAAAGGATTTAGGTGTCATCATGGAATAATACATTGAAACCCTCTGCCCAATGGGCAGTGGCAGCCAAGGAAGCAAATAGAATGCTAGGAATAGAGAATAAAATGAAGGATATTATAATGCCTCTGTATCGCTCCATGGTTCGATCACACCTTGAATATTGTGTGCAATTCTGGTCGCCATATCTTAAAAAGGATATAGCAGAATTAGAAAAGGTACAGAGAAAAGTGACAAAAATGGTAAAGGATATCCCTATGAGGAAAGGCTTAGAAGGTTAGGGCTCTTCAACTTGGAAAAAAGACAACTGAGAGGGAGATATGATAGAGGTCTATAAAATAATGAATGGAGTAGAACGGGTAAATGTAGATTGGTTGTTTACTCCTTCAAAAAGTAGAAAGACTAGGGGGACATGCAATGAAGTTACAATGTAGCACTTTTAAGACTAATTGGATGAAATATTTTTTCACTCAACATGTAATCAAACTCTGGAATTTATTACCAGAGGATGTAGTAAAAGCTGTTAGTGTAGCTGGATTTAAAAGAGGTTTGGACGAGTTCCTGGAGGAAATGTTCATAAACCTAAAGAGGACTGGGGAAATCCACTGCTTACCCACTGGATAAGCCGCATGGAATCTGTATACATTTTAGGAAACTGACAGCTACTTGTAACCTGGATTGGCCACTGTTGGAAACAGGATACTGGGCTTGATGGACCCTTGGTATGATCCAGTATGGCATATTTTATAGTCTTATGCTCTGCATCTGCTTGCTCTAATTGAGACTAGGCTTCTTCCTGAAGACTCAGCTTCAGTTGTTACCCTCTGTCATGGAGACTATCTTTTCTCCCATATACCTCGCCGGCTGGCCATAGCATGGTGTTGGGTTGCTACTGTCTCCTGCCTGCTGGTTTCATCCCCTTCTATCTCATCCTCACTGCTGTTTTTCCTTTGATGTCTACTCCATTCACCTATTTACTCAATTACCTCTCTGGATAGCTGTCATTTATCAACCCCCTGACAAATTCACTTTTTCTCACTGGCTTTGACTTCTGACTTTCCTTCAGTGTGAGAGCCAGAGGAGAAGGGGTTAACACAGAACACAAAAAAATCATTGAAATGTCTGAATGCTGGAATTGTACTGAGGTGCGTACGTGAAGCTTTCAGAGGTATATGACATCATATGGAAAAGATGTAAAAACACACTTATCAGTAAATGGTGGACCTTGAGAGAGGGTAGAAAGGCAATCATGAGAGATAAACATGCCAGCTTAGCATGAAGAAGAACATATGGCCCCCAGTATAGTTGTCAGAACATGGGGAGTTAAAGAGATATATTTCTTGGGAACTGAGAGGTGGGAGAAAACCAAGCAAGAGAACCAGGTTAAGAACTGAGTGAGGGGGGCAGAGGTCAGAGTGATAATTGCAGACATAGGCCTCATAAAGAAGGTCAACGGAAAGAGGTACAGACATGAGTAGAATAACATGGCAAATCACACAAGTGGGGCCCCAGACAGTTGGAACAAGAATTAGCTAATTAGAGAAGAATGCCCTGAATAGTAAGTATGGTCCTGAGCAAGGGTATATAATGTGACAGGACCAGATACACGATGAGTTCGTCTCCTGCGCAGTGAAGGCTGTGTGGGGTATGAATTCCCTGGCTTCCCTATGGCCCCAGTATCCCTGTTGTCATGTCTGAGTGTTTTGTGTGCATGTTGTTTTGTCTTGTGTATGTCTATTACACTGATCTCTTGTGTCCAGCAAAGCCTGTTCTTGCTTGTAGCTGTTTAGAGATCTGTGTCTAAGATAAGACAGAATGACCCTGTTTGTTTGCAGTGAGAGGTGGCAAGTTCTGTAATTCTATTGGACTGTTTTCCTTTGTTCTTAGTTTTCTGTTTCTGTAAGATAGGGAATAATAAAATGATCCTTTTGGAAGAAAAATCTGTGAGATACTTATTACCATGTACAAGCGTGTTGTCCTGCATAAGGTGAGATTTTATTGGGAAGTGTAGGTCCTCTCTGTGATGTTTCTTTTATTGGGAAGTGATATGTCCTCCCTGAGTGGTTCCCCTTCTGGACGGAGCAAGGTGTCGGCTTGGGAACTGTCTGGCCCACAGTCCAGCTGACCCTCTGCCCTGTATAGTAACTGTCATTTATCAGCCTCCTGACAAATTCACTTTTTCTCACTGGCTTTGACTTCTGACTTTCCTTCTTTCTTGAACCATCCTCCCCTTCCCCGTCCCTTATTCTTTGGGATTTCAACTCACACAAAACACTGCTGCTAGAATAATCTCAGGTGCTCCTCAATGATAGAAACATAGAAATATGATGACAGAAAAAGACCACATGGCCTATCTAGTCTGTCCTTCCATATCAACAACTACTACAGTCCCCTTTTTACCTTTAAAGATCCTCTGTGTTTGTCCCATGCTTTTTTCAATTTGGTTACTGTCCTCATCTCTACCACCTCCACTGGGAGACTATTCCATGGATCCACAACTCTTTCCGTAAAGAAATATTTCCGCATATCACTCCTGAATCTATCTCCCTTCACCCTCATCCCATGTCCCCTCGTAGCAGAACTTGCTTTCAATTGAAAGAGGCTCTCTCCCTGAACATTTATGCCATGGAGGTATTTAAACATCTCAATCATATCACCTCTATTCCGCCTTTCCTCTAAGGTGAACATATTAAGATCCTTAAGTCTGTCCTCATATGCTTTATAATGAAGACCACTAATCATTAATCCTGTCTTAAAGCCTTCACTGGCTCCCGATTCACGTGAGGGTTAAACACAAATCCTCCCTAAATATATTCAAAATTCTCCACAACCTTTCTGCAGACATTCTCCAGCTACTCATTCTGACACCCCCCAACAACAGGATGAGGAGGAAAGCCAACCAAAACTTATTAATTTACCCATCTCTGACATCTCGATGCACTCACGCCACTTTGAATAAAGCCTTTTCCCTATATGCATCCTTTATATGGAACTCCCTCCCATTGGACATATGATCATCGATAGCCATAAACAAATTCTATCATAGGCTCACCTTTTAATTGAACATTTTGGCTCCAGCACCTAGCTGTACACCCCACTCGCAATACAGCTATTTTATACAGCCTTAGGTCCTCTGTCGTTACCTGAATAACCTTATATGAGCTGTATGATAATCTGACACTCCACAACCCAATCTTCCCTTCAATCCCTTTAACCTGTACCTTTTGTTTTTGATATAGGTTATACTTATTGCTTAGCAATTGCTCATGTGTTGTTATAAATTATGCTTTTGTTTAACCACTGATGAAATTACATTTAAAATCTCTTAACCCTTGTAACCTATGTTACACCGCTGTGACTTGTAGATATAGTCGTGAAAAAAAGTTGCTAAATTAATAAATAAAATTCTGTTATAGCCTCAACCTATTATTTTCCACTGCAACTGTTCAAACATGCTGTGGTTACATGGATCCTTAAAAATATTTCACTGGACCCTACCTGTCCTTCCAGATATCGGCCGATCTCCCTCTTCCCTTTCACATCCAAACTACTTCAACGTGCGGTTCACTGCCACTGTCTTAACTTTCTTACCACCCAAACCATTCTGGATCCATTGCAATCTGGTTTTCATCCTCTACATTTTACAGACATCGCCATTGCCAAAGTCTCCAGTGACCTGTTCCTAGCCAAATCCAAGAGCCTCTATTCTATCATCCTTCTTGACTTCTCTGCTACTTTTTGACATCATAGATCCCCATCTTCTCCTTAATACCCTATTCTTGCTTGGATTTCATGGCTCTCTTCTGTCTTAGTTTACTTTTTATATTTCCCATTGCACTTTTGGTATATATTCTGATGGATCCTCTTCTGTTGCTAGCCTACTTTCAGTCAGTATACCTCAGGGCTCTGTCTTGGGACCTCTTCTTTCCCTACACTTGTTCCTTTGGGCCCTGCTCTCCTCCCATGGCTTTCAGTACTATCTTTATACTGATGACTCTCAGATTTCTCTCTTTACATCAGATATCTGTCCAGGAATTCAGGCCCAATCTCCTCCTACTTGTCTAACATTGCTACCTAGATGCTCACTGCTGTCTGAAACTGAACATAGCTAAGATGGAGTTTCTTATCTTTCCCCCTAAACCTACCGCCCCCACCCCTTCCTGCTTTCTCTATTTCTGTGAATAACATTGACATCCTTCCTGTTTTTAGAGCTTGCAACCTTGGGGTCATCTCTCTTTTTCTCTACACATATCCAACACATAGCTAAAACCTGTCATTTCATTCTTAATAATATTAACAAAATTTGTCCCTTCCTTTCTGAAAATACTATGACGTCCGTTATCCACTCTCTTATCACCTCCTGCTTAAACTATTGCAACCTGCTTCTCACTGGTCTCCCACTGATTCTTCCCTCTGTCCTTCAATCTATTCAAAATTCAGCTTCATGACTAATCCTCCACCAGTGTTGCTATGCTCAAGCATCCCACATTTCTCCTACAGAGCTACAAGTGCATTCATTCTGTGGGTCCTTATTGCCTCTCCTCTCTTATCTCTCCTTACACTCTTTTTCTAGAAGTCTGTTCATCAAGTAAAACACTTTTATCTTTACCCTTCTCTTCTAGTGCCAATTCCAGGCTCTGTTCATTTCACTGTGGTTCGCCATATGTCTGGAATAAACTACCTGAGTCAGAATGTCTGGTTCCATCTTTGGTCTTATTCAAATCAAGACTAAAAAAACATCTCTTTGAGGCTGTTCGTGGATCCTGAGTCCCTTATTCTCCTGTTTAACATCCATGTGTGTTTTAATCATTTCCCTTACGGAATTACCCTAGTCCCCTGTTTGTTGTGTTTTTCTGTCTTGAATAGATTGTAAGCTCTATAAAGCAGAGACCATTTGTGTACAGTGCTGCATATGCCCAATAGCGCTATACAAATGATAAGAAGAAATAGTATTAACCGTGCACACACCTGCCATTTTCAAAAATACATGTGCTATTTTAATCTCCTTCACCTCCTGCACAGACAGCAAGTACAAAGTGCATGACTGATATGTGTGCTTTATGTTAACTACTTTTCAAAGTAAAAGCTACCCAATTAAGTGTAAAGTGCATTAAAAAAAGGTACCTCTGTACTTGCCATTATGGGGGTAATTTTATTAGACGTTCTACACAAAGAAATCTCTTTATATACAATTACCTGGAGCATGTACACCTGAACCGCTATGTAAATATATCCCAATATTTGCATAGGTTTGGCTGACCTGGTGAGAGGCATTCCTGGGAGGTGGAGTTTGAGCGTGATTTGCACTTATGTGCTTATTTTATAAAATAGATGCATAAGTGTATGAAATACACTCTCAAATCTTGTATGTCTCGGCCACTCTAAATGTGTGCCTTTATTTTCCAAAGGGGAAGTATACACATAGTTTCCCTTCGAAAGCTGATGTAACATTACTACTACTCCTTAGCATTTATATAGTGCTACAGTCTACGCAGCGCTGTACAGTATAGACATGTAAGAGACAATCCATGCTCAATAGAGCTTACAATCTAGTCAAGACAAAACACACAAACACCAAAGGGGGTGGAATAAGGGGGAGAAGAGGAGCTCAGGTGAGTCAAGATCCGAAAGCAGCAGCAAAGAGGTGAACTTTCAACCTGGACTTGAAGAGGGTTAGAGAAGGTGCCTGGCGTACAGACACCGGTAGTTTGTTCCAGGCATAGGGTGCAGCAAGGTGAAAGGAACGAAGTCTGGAGTTAGCAGTAGGAGAGCGGGGCATGGATAGAAGCAGTTTGCTAGAAGAGTGGAGTGCCCGAGGGGGGGTTATAAGGAGAGATGAGAGATGAAAGGTACTGAGGAGCCGCAGAGTGAATGCATTTATAGGTTAGCAGGAGAAGTTTGAATTGGATGCGGAAGCGGATAGAGAGCCAGTGAAGTGACCTGAGAAGAGGTGTAACATGGGCATGACAAGGCTGGCGGAAGATTAATTGCGCAGCAGAGTGTTGAACAGATTGAAGGGGAAAGAGATGACTCAGAGGGAGACCAGCAAGGAGTATGTTACAGTCAGCGAGGCGGGAGGTGATTAAGGGGTGGACAAGCGTTTTAGTAGTGTGTTCAGAGAGGAAGGGGTGGATTTTGCTAATGTTGTGAGAAAGAAACGGCAGGTCTTGGCTACAAGCTGGATGTGTGTGGAGAAGGAGAGGGAGGAGTCAAAGACCACCCCCAGATTGTGGGCCGACGGAACAGGGAGGATTACAGAGTTATCCACAGAGATTGAGAAGGGAGGAAGAGGAGGGGAGGTTGTAGGGGGAAAGATGATAAGTTCAGTCTTGGCCATGTTCAGCTTCAAGCGGTGGTGAGACATCCAGGCAGCAACATCAGAAAGGTGGATTGCCGGAGAGATTTTGGGTGTAGAGAGGTAGATCTGGAAGTATCGGCATACAGATGGTACTGAAAGCCATGGAAAGAGATGAGCGCACCGAGGGACTGAGTATAGAGAGAGAAGAGGAGCGGACCCAGAACAGATCCTTGGGGTACACCAACTGGGAGCGGTGTAGCAGAGAAGGAGGAGCCACCAGAGCACACACAGAAGGAGCGGTGGGAGAGATAGGAAGAGAACCAGGATAGTACAGAGCCCGTGAAGCCAAGCGAGGGCAGGGTATCGAAGAGAAGGGTATGATCAACGGTGTCGAAGGCAGCAGAGAGGTCAAGAAGGATGAGGACGGAGTAAAGGCCCTTGGATTTTGCCAGGAACAAGCCACTGGAGACTTTGACAAGAGCCATTTCAGTAGAGTGTAGAGGGCGAAAGCCAGACTGTAAGGGATCAAGGAGTGCATGAGAGGACAGGAAGTCGAGGCAGCGGCGCTGAACCGCCCGTTCGAGTACTTTAGAAGTGAAGGGAAGGAGAGAGATGGGTCGATAATTAGAAGGACATGTGGGATCGAGTGAGGGTTTTTTGAGGAGATGTGTGACCACAGCGTGTTTGAAGTCCGCAGGGTCTGTTGCAGTGGAGAGTGAGATGTTGAGAATATGGGAGATGGAAGGGACGACAGTTGAGGAGATGGGGCTTAGGAGACACGTGGGGATAGGATCGGAGGAGCAGGTGGTGAGTTTGGAGGAAGAAAGAAGGTGTGCAGTCTCCTCATCAGAGATCACGGGAAAGGAAGAGAGGGTAAGAGAGGTGGGGGGGGGGGGGGTTGGAGTGAAAAGGGGGAGGAGTGGAAGTAGTTGATTTTGTGGGGAAATGGAGAGTGATCTTGTGGATTTTGTCCTGGAAATAGCCAGCGTTTGGGCAGAAAGGGAGGGGGGGGGGGATCGGAGGTGGCATACCTGCCACACATTAGGCGGCTTGTTATAAAATTATACTCCATGAGGAGTATTCAAACTTGCCCTCTCTTGAGATATTTATGAAGCATTTTCTGCATGTAATGCATGTTTTCCTCAATGGAAACAGGCTCATTATAAAACTGTGTGACCATATATGTGTGTAAAAAGTAGGCGCATGGAAAGAGTGTGCCTACTTGCATGTAGACATTCCCTGGGGGTAGAGTTTGGATGTAGCAGGTATGAAGCTGTTATGTACACCTTTATTTTATAAAATGCATATGTACCCAAATAGAGTAGATGCCAATATGTACACCTTTTGTGAAGCAGGTGTAAATTTATATGCTGGCATTTGTATGATGTTCTATCTAGCTTTGGGTATCAATTTTGTAACGGTGCATAAGTGCCTATATTGTCTTTATACAAGATGCTTTAAATAAGCACTGTTTTGGACTTCTTACATAGGCATACTCTTATAAAAATTATCCCCCCTCCCCCGTGAATTCTGCTAAAAAAATCATAGATAGGGATATTCATCAGTGGCGACTAATGCTTATAAAGTGGCTAGCTTTCACCGCTGAACTTTGATTCTGGATATTCAGTGCCAGGGGGCCATAACTAGCCACCAGCAATGAATAGCCAGACAGAGCATTAGCTAAGCAGCTGGCTGCAATAGTCAGCTGCTGGCTAGTCAACTAAAGTGATGAAAGTTAGGAAAGCCTTTGAGGTGTCTAATTTTCGCTACTTTGGGATAACTGGCTAACGGCTGAATATTGTTGCTAGCTCTTTCTCCCTGGGTGCTGCCACTAAATAACCCGAGGTTAGCCAGCTAGGGTCGGTGCGTTCTGGGGGGTGGAGCAGAGGCGGCACCTGGAGAGTGCCTTTTAGGAAATTTGCATGTCTGCAAACCTTCTAAATAGCTTTGAATATCCCCCCTTACTGTTTCAAAAGCAGGGCTCTTACATATCACTATTTGCCATAGGAATTATAAAATGCAAAACTGTATTATTCTTGTTTTGATATCCTATAACTTTAAAAGATGGCACTGTTTCTTTCCTACATTTGTCTGAAACCCACTGGGTCTGCTAAGCAAACAGGAAAAGATTGAGGCAGAATTTTGATTTAACAGATATTTACTAAGGTGCGGTAACGTTTACCACACTACGCCGTTAGCATAGGGCTGTGGTAACTGCTACCACATGCTCAAACAGGCAGCACAGTAAAAATCTCTCACTAACTGCTTAGTGCGTGATGAGGTGGGGACTGGTTGGTTTAGGAGCGAAGAGTGGGCATTGACTGCACATTTGTGTTAACATGGAGGTAGTCACTGCACACTGAGGGAAATTTTATAAACTTCTGTGCAGTCCTTTAAAATGTGGACTTACTACTGCTACTACTACTACTTATCATTTGTAAAGCACTACAAGGCGTACTCAGCACTGTACAGGCACGTGTAAAAGACGGTCCCTGCTCATCAGAGCTTACAATCTAGTTCTGTGCGTCCAGCACATTGCCATACACATATTCAGGCTCTATTTTAGAAAGTGAAATATGCATGTACTGATGTGCCTTAACCCAGTCGCGGCAGTTATGCCCGCCCTTCAGCTGACAAAAGTGGCCGCAGCTAGATTTGCAAAATGCACATAAGTTCTACTATTCTATAGCTTCCCCCCCTGTAAACTGAAGCCTCACCTATGCTCTGCTCAAGCTCCTCCCCCATGCACACCCAAGGGAAAGTACACTCGTTGGGCCTTACATGCACACTTACAGCATAGTGACCACCCAAACCACGTGCCCAAGTCCTTTAAAATACGGACTTATGCACGTAAGTAGCATGCAACTTTCTGTGTGCCTCTTATAAAATCAGCCCCTAAGTGTCAATGTTGCAGTCAGCATGGGTGAACTTAATGCCACCTCAATGGCATTAAATTCATCCTTGTTAATTGTAAATTAAGCTTTAGCGCGATGAACTATTTTTCAGCCAGTAACTGCTGAGCATGCTCCCAGCGGTTAGCACGCAGCCTTTGTACCTAGTATGCGTTAGTTTTTACTCCACATGCGCATGAAGTGCCAAGCATTAGTGCATGTTGGTAAAGAAATGCCTTTATGTATCATATCAAAAAGTGTTTCATGTAAATACAAATCACTTCAACTTTCTCATGATTTTCCATTACAGCATAGTGAAAGGGAAGATCTATTTATTTGGAGGCAATTCATACCAAGAATCTAAGGAATGTCTTCCAGGGATGTACTGCTTTGACCTCGGTAGGTTAAAATATCAAGATTTATCTGTTTATTATAATAAAAAGCTACTGCCTCATTCTAGCCTTTACTTCTTGAAGGTAAAACACTGGGGAGCATATTCAGTAGCAGTGGTCAATGCTATTAAAGCGGCTGGCCATTGCCACTTTAATTTAAAGCGAGATATTCAGTGCTGGACTATATCCGGCAATCAGCACTGAATATCCAATTTGCCAGGATTGCCCTTTTTCAATCCAGTTAGTAGCAATATTCAGCCATTAGACAGATTGTAAAATCACCTAAAGTAAGGACAGAGCATTTAACCAGGTTATTTAGCAGCAAAAATCGCATTAGTGATCCTGAATATTCCGATGAGCAAACCGCATAAATTCCTTTGAATATGCCGCCCATTGACACCAAGCTCTGAAGAAATGAATCAGGCCCCTAAGGACTTTCTATCACATGAATGAAACATTTTGTTTAGGTGTTCTTGGCTTTTGTTGGCTTGAGATAAGAGTAAGCAGTTGACACAGTCCATAAGAAAGTTATTTCTGTATGCAATGTTTTGCAGTGGGTAAACCAAGTGAGCACCTGTTTGAATCAAGATATAGAAACTAAGTTTATGAGTTTTTAAAATACTGCCTGCCCTACTCAAATTATGTCATAGAGTTAAAGGGAGTACTTTTCAAACTGTCCTCCTAGGACTACAGCTACATACTCGTGAATTCTGTACCTTGTTTGCAAAGGGAGATTACAGATGTATTTCTCTTTGAAGAATGTCCCTGGGTACCAAGGGCCTGCACATTTTGCATCTGCGTTTTCAGCAGGTAGAATTTCTATGGTAAATAGTAGACAGAGTTATGAAAATGGAATCTATGTTCTTTATGTTCTGATTCCACCAAGAACACAGCCCCTGAAATGCCTCCTCTCACTCCAGCTAAGGGTATGTGTGCTATGTGCATATTTTCAGTCAGACTGAGTGAGCATTTTTCAGATGGTCAGTTTACTCAGGAAAATTGTTGTGTATTTGGGTAAATGGTTTTAAAAATCACTCTCAAAGTGACATTAAAATATATTATGGATCGGGATCACGTGATGTGCTGAGAGGGAGCAGACGCACAGAGCTGTCTCTCCAGGGATATCCTTCCCCCCCAAAGGACCCGCAAAACACCCTCCTTGGGATATTTGGACTACCCAAATAATGCAGGAACAACTATAGAGAAGTGTGCAGCACTTCGAGAGCGAACCGGGGCAGAAAAATGCCATGAAAGTGGCACTCCGGGACCACAAAAACCGGGACTGACCAGTTCAAAAATGGCAGAACAGCCATCCTCACCTAAATCACCATCGCAGATGGCACTCGTCGAAGATGTAATTACAGCAGTGGTGGGGGCCCTTGCAAGCCAATTTGAGGACATAACGGGCAAGTTAGACTCCCTAAGTAAAACTTTTGAGTCTTTCGGAGGTTGATTACAAGAAGCAGAGCAACGTATAGAAGAAATGGAAGAGACTGTTGCTGCCCAAGTGCGGGAAATCCGTCAGCTACAAAAACAAGCAGAGACACAGGCTACAAAATTGGACAATCTTGAAAATCAAAGCCATAGAAATAATCTACGGTTGGTGGGCATCCTTGCTTCCGTTAAAGACGGTGAATTACAGGGATATCTACAAACATTCTGTGGTACACCAACAATCAAACAGGCGCACAGGATGGGCCCAAGCAGACTTGGCGACCACCGACCATGCATTGTGATTTCTAAATTCCTGAATTACGTGCAAAAATATCAAAATCTATGTGCAGCCAAGAATCAGGGCCCCATTACACACGGGGAGACCCACCTCCGCATCTACCAAGATTTCTCCAGGACCAAGCAGGAAATAAGTCCTCACATATGGGTGACGTTGGCGCCGACGGAGCCCTCGTGCGGAGCATTTCCCCAGCTTTCAAAGAAAGCCTTTGGGAATTGCAGCGCACATGCGCGGTCCCCTTCCCGCCCAAGGGTGCCATCTTGCTCAGTCTTCTTTTTTCCGCGGAGCCCGACGGACGTAGTTCGTTTTTCCCCGAGGAAAAATTTGATTTTCCCTATTTTTCTCTTTTTTCTCCGGTTCGACGCCGGATCCTTTTCCCGCTTGGACCGATATGCCGTTATCGAGTCCTTATCTTTCTTTTTCGGTTTTTGTCCTTTGTGACTGGCGTTCGCGCCTTTTTTCTTTTTTCCCTGGCAGCCCGGTCTTTTGACCTAGCAGGGGCCCTTTTTCCCCCGATGGCTACCAGCGGGTTTAAGAAGTGTGATCGGTGTAAGAAACTTATGTCTCTTACCGACACACACGACTGCTGCCTCCGTTGCCTCGAACCCGATCATGACCCGATGATCTGTGGTCCGTGTGGCAAAATGTCCTCAAAGGCATTGAGGAGTCGGCAGCACCAGAAGGATCGAATTTTTTCTGACTCCGCGTCCGGCCAGGCCCGGACCTCGTCAGAGGCCTCGACGTCTCGGGACTCCGGCCCCGGGCAGCGTCGGGGTTCCTCTGAGCGGGGGTCTTCTTCGCGAGAACATCGCAGGAAGAAGAAACCCGCGAGGGTGGCATCGGTGGACGCTCGATTCCTCCTCCGAGGAGTTGGGCTGGGAGACGGAGGACGAAGAGTCACCCAACACTCATCGGACTCGGTGTGTCCCATCAGACTCGCCCGAGTCCGAACCTCGGAGACGATCCCCACCAGAGGATACCCGGTTCTCGGACTTCGTGTGGGATATGGCCAAGGCCTTGGCCTTCCCCGCGGATCCCGAGGAGGAGCCTCGAGCTGAGGAGCTCGAGGCCCTCCAGTATGATTCTCCCCCGAAGGAGGCCTTTACTGTTCCGGTTCCTCCGATGCTGGAGCGGCTGCTCTTCCACATGTGGGAGACCCCGGCCTCGACGCCGGTGTTAAGCAAGTGGGTCGATTCCATTTATCGAGTCCGCAAGAGCCCCGGGTTCCAAAAGGCACAATTACCGCACCACTCCATGGTTGTGGAATCGGCCATGCATCGACTGAAAAGTCAGAAGATGTACTCCTTGGTGCCTCCCGGCCGGGAGGCCCAGAACCTGGATGCCCTCGGTAAGAAGTGCTTCCAGGGCTCTTTGCTTGCTTGCCGTGTCCAGACTTACCAGCTCTACATGGGCATGTACCTCCGAGACCTGGCAAAGGAGATTGCCGGGTTCTCTGCTGGTCTCTCCGAGGAACCTTTGCAGAGGTTCCAAGCCTTGTCCACCGGTATTCGAGAGTGCTCGAAGTTTATCTCTCGAGCAGCCTACGATGGCTTCGAGGCTTTGGCCCGAGTAGCCGGGGCCGGCATCGGTGTCCGCCGACAGGCTTGGCTACAGTCATCCGACCTCGAGCCATGGGTCCAGGACAAGTTGGTCAATGTCCCCTGCCGGGGTGAAAACCTCTTTGGCAAGCCCATGGCTAAAAAGGCTGCAGAACCCGAGACCGAGACTCTGACCAGGACTAGGCTTTCCAGGAAAACCTCTGCCCCTTCTCAGAAGAAGGGCTCGGGAAAAAAGTCCTTTTACCTGAGGAAGTCGTCTGCCTATAAACAATACCCTCATTATCAGGCCTCTGCAGCTCCCCAACAGGGTCAGCAGGCCAAGGGGCAGGGTCAAGGGCCCCATAGGCAGAAGGCCCCCAAGCCACCTACACCGGCCCCTGCTCAGCAGGGTGGGGGTTTTTGACTCAGACAGCATAGCCTCTTCTCCTCAGCTGGCTTCTCTCAGCACAGGAGGCCGGCTGGCCCACTTTGCCCACGGGTGGTCAGCCGTCACATCAGATACCTGGGTTCTTCAAATAGTCCAAAAGGGCTATCTTCTCCATTTTCACCAGGTACCTCCCTCCTATTTTCCAGGGGAGCCTCCAAGACCCCCTCTGCACAGGGACCTACTCCTTCAGGAGTTAGCAAGACTGCTAAAGGATCAGGCTGTGGAACCGGTGCCCCACCACCTGAGAGGTCAAGGCTTTTATTCCAGGTACTTTCTGGTACCAAAAAGAACAGGAGGCCTCAGACCCATCCTAGACTTGCGAAACCTCAACAAGTTCCTGGAGAGGGAAAAGTTCAAGATGCTTACCCTTGGAATCCTGCTGCCCTACCTCCAGCAGGGAGACTGGCTATGCTCCTTAGATCTAAAGGATGCGTATACTCACATCCTTATCCATCCAGACCACAGACAGTATCTCAGGTTTGTTGTGGGAGGAAACCACTATCAGTACAGAGTACTACCCTTTGGCCTGTCCTCCACTCCCAGGGTGTTCACCAAGTGCCTGGCAGTGGTGGCGGCCTACCTGAGGCTTTAGGGTCTCTTTGTGTTTCCGTACCTGGACGACTGGCTCATAAGGGGCCAGTCTTCCCAGGAGGCCAGTCAAGCCACCCTTCGCACTGTGGCTCTGCTTCAGCACTTGGGGTTTGTCATAAACTTCGCAAAGTCCACTTTGCTCCCGTCCCAGAACTTAGAGTTCATAGGGGCCAGACTAGACACTCTTCAAGCAAAGGCTTTTCTGCCTCTGGACAGTGCCCACAGGCTAATGGATCTGGCCAGCCAGTTTCGCAGCAATTCCCTGGTCTCTGCCAGGCAATTCCTGAGACTACTCGGCCATATGGCTTCCACGGTTCATGTCACCCCCAATGCCCACCTGCACATGCGACCTGCTCAATGGAGTCTTCACACTCAGTGGCATCAAGCCACAGGGGGCCTAGCGGACTCAGTGAGGATCTCCGACCTCCTGGTCTCCTCTCTGCAATGGTGGCTTCATCTTCCGAATCTGGTGCTCGGAGTGGTTTTTCAATCCCCTCCACATACTCAGGTGCTGACAACTGATGCCTCTCTTCTCGGTTGGGGAGCACATTGCCAAGGGACATGTACTCAGGGTCTCTGGACCCCTTGGGAGGCTACTCAACAGATAAACTTCCTGGAGCTATGGGCGATACACCTAGCTCTGAGAGCCTTCTCCCACCTCGCCTCTCACCAGTCTGTACTGGTCCAGACGGACAATCAAGTGCCATGTTCTATGTGAACAAACAAGGAGGCACGGGCTCCTTCCTTCTTTGTCAGGAGGCACAGCGACTGTGCTCTTGGGCTGTCAATCACGGAATCCTTCTCAAGGCTGTCTACTTCCCAGGTCAGGACAATTGCCTGGCAGACAGACTGAGCAGGATCCTGCAACCACACGAATGGAGATTGAACCCATTGGTGGTTCAGCAGATCTTTCTCAGATGGGGACTCCCCACCATGGATCTTTTCGCCAGTCCTCTGAACCGGCAACTCCCGAGATTTTGCTCCAGACAACCGCATCCCCTCAGAATAGCAGCGGATGCGTTTCTGATCTCGTGGTCCACAGGCCTACTGTATGCGTTTCCTCCCACACCACTAGCATCCAGAATGCTGTTCAAAGTCCTCAGGGACGGGGCTTCATTGATTCTCATAGCCCCCAGGTGGCCGAGGCAACCATGGTTCCCGCTTCTGCTACAACTGGCGGTGGACACACCTCTTCCTCTGGGGTTTCAACACGATGGAGTGGAGGAGTGGCCTAGTGGTTGGGGCAAGGTACTTCGGGCCGGAAGGTCGGGGGTTCAAATCCCAGTAGAGGACAGCAACCTTGGGCCGGAAGGACTGGGGTTTCTAGTCCCACAGGTGCTCCTTGTGGTCTTGAGCAAGCCACTTAACCCTCCATAGCCCATGTTCCCTGTAAAATAGTTTATCTCCAAGTTATAATGCCCTGTTCAATGTAATTTCAGTTTGTTCAATGTAAACCGCACTGATGCAGAATAGCGCGGTATATAAGAGAATGTAAATAAATAAATAAATAAATAAATCTCCTGTCTCAGGATCAGGGGACTCTCTTGCACCCCAACCTCCAGTCCCTTCATCTGATGGCCTGGCTGCTGAAAGGGTAGTCCTAGCTCCCCTACTACTACCTCGGGAGGTGGAAGATGTAGTCTTGGCCTCTCGGCATCAATCCACCAGGAAATCCTACGCTCTTAAGTGGCGTAGATTCTCCGTATGGTGTGCTCAGCACAGTGAGAATCCCTTCTCATGCTTGGTAGCGGTAGTGTTGCAATATTTGCTCTACCTCTCCAATCTGGGCCTTAAGTCTAACTCTATCCGAGTTCACCTTAGTGCTCTCTCAGCACACCACTCGCCGGTGGACGGCAGGCCTCTTTCCAACCACCCTTTGGTGGCTCGTTTCCTCAGAGGCCTTCTTCTGCTTAAGCCTCCTTTGCGTCCACCAGCCCCTGAGTGGGATTTGAATGTGGTCTTACAGCAGCTTACTTGTCTGCCTTTTGAACCTATGGCTACCTGCCCTCTCCGTTTTCTCTCCTGGAAAACTTTATTTCTGGTAGCTCTCACCTCTGCTAGGCGAGTGAGTGAACTGCAGGCACTAGTGTCTGATCCTCCTTACACTAGGTTCTACAGGAATAGGGTAGTCTTAC
This sequence comes from Ichthyophis bannanicus, assembly GCA_033557465.1. NCBI lineage: Eukaryota > Metazoa > Chordata > Amphibia > Gymnophiona > Ichthyophiidae > Ichthyophis > Ichthyophis bannanicus. The sequence goes on along the minus strand of CM066032.1, from coordinate 515,214,080 downwards.
GGACTCACCCTAAGTTTCTTCCTAAGGTTGTCTCACCTTTTCATCTCAATCAGGAGGTGGTTCTTCCGACCTTCTTTCCCAGGCCGCATGCCAACTGGGCTGAGATGGTCTTGCATACCCTGGACTGTAGGAGGGCGTTGTCCTTCTACCTTGACCGTACGCGGGAGCATCGGAGGGCTGTTCAGCTCTTCGTTTCTTTTGACCCCAATAAGTTGGGGCTACCTGTCTCCAAGCGTACGTTGTCCATATGGGTCGCTGACTGTATCGCATGGGCTTATGGGGCAGCCGGTCTCTCGTTGGAGGGTTGAGTCACGGCTCATCGTGTCAGGGCGAAGGCTGCGTCAGTGAACATAAGAACATAACATAAGATATGCCATACTGGGTCAGACCAAGGTCCATCAAGCCCAGTATTCTGTTTCCAACAGTGGCCAATCTAGGTCATACGTACTTAGCAGTTTCCCCAAGGGACACAGGTTCCACAATGCTTGTATTGGTTCAAGCATTGATATCCTGGGTCCCTTCTTAATAATGGTTTATGGACCTTTCCTCCAGGAGCTTGTCCAAACCTTTTTTAAACCCAGCTACACTAACAGCCTTTACTACATCCTCCGGTAACAAATTCCAGAGTTTGATTACACGTTGAGTGAAAAAATATTTTCTTTTATTAGTCTTAAATAGTTTACCCTGTAGCTTCATTGCATGTCCCCTAGTCTTTCTATATTCTGATAAGGTAAACAATCGATCTACGTTTACCCGTTCCACTCCGTTCATTAATTTATAGACTTCTATCATATCTCCCCTCAGCCGTCTCTTTTCCAGGTTAAGGAGCCCCAACCTTTTTAGCCTTTCTTCATAGGAGTATCCTTCCATTCCCTTTACCATTTTGGTGGCTCTTCTCTGAACCTTTTCTAAAATCGCTATATCCTTTTTAAGATATGGCGACCAGAATTGCACACAATATTCAAGGTGCGGTCTCACCATGGAACGATATAGAGGCATTATAATATCTTTTGTTTTATTTTCCATTCCTTTCCTTATCATACCTAGCATTCTATTTGCTCTCTTGGCCGCTGCTGCACACTGGGCCGAGGGTTTTAACATGGTATCCACAATGACGCCTAAATCTTTTTCCTGGGTGGTGGTTCCTAATGTGGAACCTTGCATCGTGTAACCATAGTTTGGGTTGTTCTTCCCTAGGTGCATAACCTTGCACTTGTCCACATTAAATTTCATCTGCCATTTTGATGCCCAGTCTTCCAATTTATCAAGATCCTCTTGCAATTTTCCACAATCCTCTTGGGTTTTAACAACTTTAAATAGTTTTGTGTCATCTGCAAATTTGATAACCTCACTCGTTATTCCACTTTCCAGGTCATTTATGAATATGTCAAAAAGCAGCGGACCCAACACAGATCCCTGGGGTACACCACTATTCACCTTTCTCCATTGGGAAAATTGGCCATTTAGCCCTACCCTCTGCTTTCTATCTTTTAACCAGTTCCTGATCCACAATAGTACACTGCCTCCTATCCCATGACTCTTTAGTTTTGCCAAAAGTCTCTGATGAGGGACCTTGTCAAAGGCTTTCTGAAAGTCCAGATACACAATATCAACCGACTCACCTTTGTCCACCTGATTATTCACTCCTTCAAAGAAACATAACAGATTAGTAAGACAAGATCTTCCTTGTCTAAAGCCATGTTGGCTGTCTTCCATTAGGTTGTGACTATCTACATGCTGAGTAATTTTATTCTTTATGATGGTTTCTACCATTTTTCCCGGTACTGATGTCAGGCTCACCGGTCTGTAGTTTCCCGGATCACCCCTGGAACCCTTTTTAAAAATTGGTGTTACATTGGCGATCCTCCAATCTTCAAGTATTAGAGATGATTTTAATGATAGTTCACAGATTACTAATAGCAGGTCTGCATTCTCGTATTTCAGTTCTTTCAACACCCTTAGATGTATACCATCCGGCCCAGGTGATTTGCTACTCTTCAGTTTATCTAATAGTTGTAATACATCTTCCCGATGTATAGATATTTCCTTCAATTCTTCTGCACCTTTAAATACCATTTCAGTCATGGGTAACTGTCGCGCCCTCGCCCCGCCTAGGCGGTTGCCTGACAAGGAAAGGGGCGAATGTTCCTTTCAATTGCACTCCAGGGCAAAGGCCTCTGGGAATTGTAGTTAAATTGTAGTTGTAAAAAAATGCTGAGCCGAGGGTTGAAAGCAAACACAGGAATTTTATTCACCTCCCGTAATAAACAGGAACTTCTTAATGAAGCTTGGCTTTTCACGTGTACAGACTTTTTACAGGAAAATAAAAGATATCACTTGCTCTTGCTTACTTCAACAAGGCACATGGGTTTCTTCAAAAGTAAAGCTTCAATTCACATTGCTTAACTGACACTTTAAATGTCCATTGAAAACTTCAATGATACCAAACTCAAGCAATAAACTTTTCTTCTTAGCTTATTTCTTCAGGGGTTTTAATTAGCTTCCTAGAGACTTCAGGCAGTCCTCCTTAATAAGTCTCTTTTCAAGCAGCAGCCATGCTTCTTAGCATAACATGCACAGCAAACACATGGATATTTCTTCAAGGTTAGAATTTCCAAACATTCTTACTTTACTGCTATGGACAAATCACACTCCATTTCTATCTCAGGCTGACTCAAGACAGTATCATTCTCTCCCAGTTCCATTGATTCACATTCTGAACACGATGGATCTGTGACGTCGTTGTAAAACAGCTGTTCCCCTCGAGACCTCTCTCGGTACACAGAGCTGTTATTACCACAAGCTACTTCCTGGTCCTTTAACAGACCTTTTAAAAGCTTTAAAACATTCATACCTTGTTTGTTAAGAGGTTTTCTTACCAGCCCTTCCTGGGTTCTTGAACCACCTGCAGGCTTCCTGTAACCCTGGGTCTGGTTTAAATCCTGGAGCTGCCTTTGGGGATATCCTTCCCTCAAACTGCCGTCTGGGAACCTTTCCTGAGAGCTTTGGCTATAATCCTTTTGAGCAATACCTTTGGAGATTCTTTTCAGCAATGCTTCACTGCCACTCCCCTGGCCATGCTGGTTCCTGGATAAGTTATTTATTTATTTATTTATTTATTTATTTACATTCTCTTATATACCGCACTATTCAGCATCAGCGCGGTTTACATGGAACAAAATGCTCAATACAGTTAACATGTATGAGTTTACAGATAACAGGGAAACACAACTTGGATAACCGGGGTAAACTATGTACAATACTTACTATATGGTGTCAAGTTAGCCTTCACGTCTCTCTCCCTCTTGCAAGAGTGAAACTCTTGCTCAGACTGAGGTTCCTGCTCAGACTCCGCCTCTGAATCAGACTCAGCTCTCCTCCTCTCGTGCCTTCCTGTTACTCTTTCTGCTGTCTTGTTCCTGTTTCCTGCTCTCGCTGTTAATCTGTCTTTCCCTGTTCTCTGGGGTTTATATGAGTGGGTCCAATGTTCCCTCTAATTTTCTGTAGGCTGTGTGCACATAAAATATCAGCTGTGCAGCTTTTGAAGGAAGGTTAAATTTTTGTGTGCCACATAACGACACTCGGAGTTATATACTTTAAAATTTGACTACACGTCAGAATAAAGCATGTAAACCACATTGATTGCACTAGAAAATATTGTAGAACTTCTGAAAACCGTAAATATACAACAACTTTTAAATTTTAAGACATCTGTGTTGTTTTCTATCAGAATCAGAACCGTAATTTTTGTGCGCTCTGTTATAAAATATGTGCGCTCGCTCGGCGAGCTGTGTGCGCGCGCACACGCGCACAGCTTAGAGGGAACAGTGAGTGGGTCTGACCTGTATCTTTCCACCCCGCCCCCAGCTGTCCTGCATTACCACCCTCAGTTACCATGGAGCTGGAGCGTGGCTTTTGGACAACAACTTTTGACAGGTTTCTTTCCATGTTAGCTGCACTTTTAAAGTGACCATTTCTTGCACTTTCCTTCTGACTATGGGAAACTGCTTGCGCTTTCTCTATCTCCCTAGGCACCTGGCTGGCTTCGCCACCACAGTAACATCCTTACATCTTTATCTTTATCTTTATTAAAATTTGATATACTGCTGTGGCAAAAGCATTAAGCGGTGTACAATAAAAACTGATTAGCACCACAACCCAAGAAACAGAACGCCAAAATTAAGACAGGAAAGAAGGGTAAAGAGAAAGTGAACAAATCACACTGGAACACTTAACAGTAAATCATAATAAGTCGCAAAACAAATCATGTTAACATTTAACATCAAATTATAACAAATCATAGGAGAAATAATATTAACCAAACCAGGGTACATAAAAGGACATAAGTAAACAGACAGGGACAATACATGGGGTTTCCTCAGTAAAGACTGAAGCAAAGAATTCATTCAATCTCTCCGCTATCGCCTTGTCGCCTCTTAGTGCTCCTTTAACCCCTTTATCATCTAATGGACCAACTGACTCTCTCACAGGTTTTTTGCTATGAATGTACTTGAAAGGGTCTTTACTTCGCGTTTTTGCTTACGCAGCAAGCTTTTTATCAAATTCTCCCTTTGCCTGCCTTATCAATGCCTTGCATTTGACTTGCCAGTGCTTGTGCTGTTTCCAGGTTTCGTCGTTTGGCTCTTTTTTCCATTTCCTGAAAGATGCTTTTTTGGCAACAACAGCCTCTCTGACCTCACCTTTAAACCATGCTGGCAGTTTTTTGGACTTCCTTCCACTTTTCTTAAAGCGTGGAATACAGCTGGTCTGGGCTTCCAAGATAGTATTTTTCAACAACAGCCAAGCCTGATGTACGTCTTTAACCTTTGCAACTGCTCCTTCTAGTTTTTTCTTAACTGTTTTCCTCATTTTATCATAGTCTCCCTTTCGAAAGTTAAAAGGTAGTACTGTGGATTTCCTTACTATCCCTCCTCCACTAATTAAATCAAAGGCGATCATGCTATGATCACTATTGCCAAGTGGCCCCAACACCCTTATCTCTTGCACTAGATCTGGTGTTCCACTAAGGACTAGGTCTAATATGGCTTCCCCTCTGGTCGGTTCATGAACCAGCTGCTCCAAGAAGCAGTCATTTATTTCATCTAGGAACTTTATCTCCCTAGCATGTCCTGACGTGACACTGACCCAGTCGATACCGGGGTAATTGAAATCACCCATTATTATTACTGCGCTGTAACTTTTGTTAGCTTCCTTGATTTCTTTGAGCATTTCATCATCCATTTGGTCATTCTGGCCAGGTGCTCGATAGTACACCCCCACTGCCATTGCCTTCCCCCTTTTATAAGGAATTTCAATCCATATAGATTCTACAGCAGATTTTGTTTCCTGCAAAACTTTAATCCTTTCTGAGTCAATGCCCTCTCTAACATAGAGCGCAACCCCTCCACCAATTTGATCAGCTCTATCATTACGATATAGTTTGTACCCAGGTATCACAGTGTCCCACTGGTTGTCCTCCTTCCACCATGTCTCTGATATTCCAATCATATCTAACCTTTCATTTAGTGCTATATATTCTAACTCTCCCATCTTATTCTTTAGACTTCTAGCATTTGCATACAAGCATTTTAGAGAATGTATTTTATTCATGTTAATTTGGCTATTGTTAGACATGGGTAAATTGGGATCTTTAAGCTCTGTCTGCTCCATACTTGAGGGCATTTGGGCTACTTTACTCTTTTGTGGAACCTCTCTGCTTTTGGTAGTATCCTTCAAGGATACATTCTTCCGAACCATCCGCTCTTGGGCGACTGTCGGCTTTCCCCTAATATCTAGTTTAAAAGCTGCTCTATCTCCTTTTTAAAGGTTAATGCCAGCAGCCTGGTTCCATCCCGGTTAAGGTGAAGCCCATCCCTTCGGAAGAGCCCCTCCTTTTCCCAGAATGTTCCCCAGTTCCTAACAAATCCAAAACCCTCATCTCTGCACCATTGTCTCATCCACGCATTGAGACTCCGGAGCTCTGCCTGCCTTTTGGGTCCTGCGCGTGGAACAGGAAGCATTTCGGCTCATCTCCGCTCTGTTCCGTTGGCAGACATCTGCCGGGCCGCTACTTGTTCTTCAAACCAGACTTTTGCGGCCCATTACTGCCTTGAGAGGGAGTCCCGCAGGGACAGTGCTTTCAGACAGGCAGTACTCCATAATCTCTTTGGGGTTTAGGCAACTCCTACCCTCCGGCCCTGATGTTGAGCTACCGGTCGGGGGCGTTCTCAGAGAAGATTCCTTCCTTCTGTGCTGACGAGCTCGAGGGAGCTCATTTTTTCGCTTGGGGTCTCCGGTAGCCTTAAGCTGGGGAGTCCCATATGTGAGGACTGACTTCCTGCTTGGTCCTGGAGAAAGAGTAGTTACTCACCTGTAACAGGTGTTCTCCAGGAGCAGCAGGAATCAGTCCTCACAAGCTCCCTCCTCCCCTTGGAGTTGCAGTCATATGATTTATTTTTGCTAATTTTTTGCTGTCTTTTAGCTCTGTCATCAGACTGAGCAAGATGGCACCCTTGGGCGGGAAGGGGACCGCGCTGCAATTCCCAAAGGCTTTCTTTGAAAGCTGGGGAAATACTCCGCACGAGGGCTCCGTCGGCGCCGACGTCACCCATATGTGAGGACTGATTCCTTCTGCTCCTGGAGAACACCTGTTACAGGTGAGTAACTACTGTTACTCAGCAACGCTGAGTCAATGACGCAGATCCTATGCTCCATTGTGTTAGCACCTTGTGGAGGAGAAGATTAAATGTATGGTCCTATATCCAGCCTGCCTGCATGTATTTATAAATGGCATACCAGGACCTTTGAATCAGCAGAGGAAGCCCTTAAACAACTAGAAGAACTAAGACCGAAATCGTCGCTGACAGGCACACAGTAAAGCAAGCCAAGGATGGGTCTGTGAAAAGAGAATGAGTGAGAGTAGATTTGTGGTAGGTTATGGCCTGTAAACTAGGCCTAGACCCCAACCCCCATCTGAGAGTAGTGCTGAGAAGAACCAAAGTTTGAGAAACTGCTTTTGACCAGTTTTAAAACTGTTTTTGAAACGTTTGAACTTCTTTATTAATTTCTCTATACTGATGACAGACATGTTCCTGCATTCTCTGAGCTAGAAATGGCCTTGAAGTAGAAATGTATCTATTTATTTATTTATTTAGACAGTTTTGTATACCGCCTTATCCTTCAATCAAAGCGGTCACAACACAAGTGGGGGATACATTTAACACGCAGGGATATGAGACACACACACTAATACTTACAGGGAACATGGGCTATGGAGGGTTAAGTGGCTTGCCCAAGACCACAAGGAGCACCTGTGGGACTAGAAACCCCAGTCCTTCCGGCCCAAGGTTGCTGTCCTCTAGTGGGATTTGAACCCCCGACCTTCCGGCCTGAAGTACCTTGCCCCAACCACTAGGCTACTCCTCCCTCTGTCTAAGAACTGTGCTTTTGTTAGAATAGTCTGAGCAGGGGGAGCAGGGAGCTAGGCACAGAGAGGGTCCCCGATTGGACAGGTGCAAGGGGCGTTGGGACCAATAGAAAGTTTGCCTGTATCAAACTGTAATAATTGTATATAAGGAATCTGCTCCTGTTCTCCATTGCTCAGTCACTTTTGGATGCACTCCTTGTCTGAGCCTGTGCACAATAAATTGGCTTGGAACCTGCAACTGACTCCTGGTTTTATTCATTGCTTGCACTTCGCTGCTACATATTCTTGGTGCTTTGGCCGGGAATGTGCGAGTAGTGGATGGTATTCAAGTGAATATACCACGTATTACCACCTCAAGTTTTGGCCCGGTTGGAACTGTGTCTGTCCGACCGCAGGGGAAACCTCAGGTGCCACCGGCCCTCTTGCATCAGAGAGGGTTACGCCTTGCCTCGGCGGACCTCTGGGTCCGACCGGCCAACACCTTCGAACCCGAGGGGTGTCCAGGATTCAACCCAAGAGCTGATTCTGTATCGGGTACCGGATCCAGTTAGTAAACATTTCCTTGTTCAATAGTCAGTTAGGTTTGGATAGGTCTTGCATGAGTATGCGCGAGACTGATTTGGTATAGGGTACCGAGAGTCTGATCATCTCTCAGGGCAGGTCCGAGTAAGCCTTGCCTGAGTATGCGCGAGGCCCAAACTACCGCCCTCTTCTTGGTTTGTTAGCAGTCCAAACCCGTCTTGCATGAGTATGCGCGAGACCGGCTGCTCTTGGTTAGTTAGATAGGGTCTGGGAAAATTTGGGAAAACGTTTTGCTAGCATGTTTGGTTGTGTGTGCGTGAATGAAAGGTCTTGAAACACAGACCACGTGAGAGCGGACTCCTGAGTAGCGCAGTTCCTGGCCGGGCGACAGCGCCCAGGTCGCAAAAAGGAGGAAGCGTTTGGTGTTTGTCTCCCTATTTGTTCCTAGGGCTGTACGGACCCCTTACCTGCAGCCATACTACCCGCCCTTACTGTCTGTTGTTGTGTACGCATTATGGGAGGGGCGGAGTCCACGCAAACTCCGCTGAAATGTATGATCAAGAATTTTAATTAGGGCTTTGACGGTGACTATGGAGTAAAAATGTCTCCGTCCCGATTAGGAATACTTTGTGATAGGGAGTGGCCGGTGCTGGTCACCTTGTGGCCCCCTGGTGGTACCTTTGATGTTAGAATTATATCCCGAGTACATCAGATTGTACGTAGAGAACACCCTGACCAGTTCCCTTATATAGATTCCTGGTTAAACATTTGTGAAAAAGAGCCCTCCTGGATGAAGCGCTGCCATGAGGAACAGTGTAGGATAATGGTAGCGACCACAAGGGGGGCCTGGAAGTCTGAAGGAGAAAAGCTGCCTGTCTATTCAGCCCCAGAATCGCCAGAAATACCGACCTATCCGCTCCAGTTCCTTTATAGGCCAGTTCCCTCGGCTCCGCCGCAGCCCCGAGAAGAGCCTGGTGCAGGAGGATCCACTCCTACCGACTTGGCTCTAATCCTCCCGCCACCTCCGCACCTGGAGGAGATGCACCCCCACCCGAGCGGAAGCCCCAGCTCTGGCCCGAGTGACTCGGAAGAACCACAGTCCACTGATGATACAGCAAGCAGGAATTCAGTTGCCAGTCCAGGGTCACCTGTTGCCAGAGACCGGAGCAGAGGAGCCAAATTCCAGCAAACCAAGCTACATTACACCCTCAGAAGTACAACAGCAAGTCAGAAAGATAGTCACATTATGCCATTATGCCAGGTCCCGGGGCTACCTATCCTTAACGATTGGGACAAGGTTGTGGTGGGGCCCACCAGTCTCGTTTATGTGCCCTTCTCCACCACAGATTTATTGAATTGGAAGACGCATTTATGCGTCCTACACTGCAAAGCCCCAAGAATTGACAGAATTAATGTCTAGCATTATGCAAACCCATCAGCCTACCTGGTCTGATTGCCGCCAGCTCCTGTCTACCCTCTTCACTACTGAAGAACGAGCACGGATTGTGCAGGCAGCCACCCGATGGTTGGAAGAAAATCCTGTGGAAGACGCAGACCTAGATCCCCGGCAAGCAGCCACCGTGGATTTCCCAAATGACGATCCCAGGTGGAATCCAAACAGTGCAACCGGGGCGACGGCCCTTACCCGGTTCCGTCAGGCCCTACTGCAGGGCCTGAAGAGAGGAGGCCAGAGGGCCATGAACATCGGAAACGTAGCTGAAGTCATCCAGCATCCAGATGAGAGCCCAGCAGCCTTTTATGAATGTTTATCCAAAGCTTACAGACTTTATACCCCATATGACCCAGCGGTCCAGGAAAATTTACGCATGGTGAATGCGGCCTTTGTGAGTCAGTCCCAGGGAGACATAAAACGGAAACTTCAGAAGTTGGAAGGATTTGCGGGCATGAACGTGGCCCAGTTAATGGAAGTTGCTCAGAAAGTGTTTGTGAATCGTGATCAAGAACGTCAGAAGGAAAGTGAACGTAAAATGAAGAAGAAAGCTGAGTTTCTTGCTGCAGCTTTAGTTGAACGACGTGGAGGAAGTATCTCTAACCGAAGGATTCGAGGACGTGGAAGGGACCGAGGAAACAGCCGGTCGCCATTGGGTGCAAATCAGTGCGCCTATTGTAAAGAAGAAGGACATTGGAAGAGTGAATGCCTGAACTTGAGCTCCACCTCCTAGAGGGGAGGAGAGAGTATGCGGAGAGCAGGGGGAAGATTCCAGCAGCGGGGAGGAATGAATCGTGCACAGTTCCAACAAGATGAAGCAGCTATGGAGGGCATGGCAGCCGAAGAGGGCTATGGCATGGATGAAGATTAGGCCAGACCGGGCTCCAAGTTTCCCTTAGGTCTCCAGGAGCCTATGGTCAGTTTAAAGATTAGGGACCAATATATGGACTTCATGGTGGATACGGGGACGGAACATTCGGTAGTAGCAAAACCAGTGGCCCCTCTATCTTCTCGATCTACTACCATTGTCAGAGCTACAGGAGTTAAGGCCACAAAGCCTTTCTTGCAGAACCGCACTTGTGAATTAGGGGGACGGAGGATAACACACCAGTTCCTATACATGCCCGAGTGCCCAATTCCTCTTTTGTGCCGAGATATGCTTTCCAAGCTCCAGGCACAAATATCCTTTGTCGAAGGAGGGAAGATGGAAATGGCTGTGAACTCGAAACCTGCTGGCCTGATGGTGCTGACTGTCCCCCGGGAAGAAGAATGGCGGTTATATAGTGCATCTCTGGCCAAGGCAGCCAGTCCCCGTATGCCCACCACAATCTCAGCTCCGCTCGAGGTATGAGCGGAGGATAATCCACACAGCCTAGCAAAGAATATAGCCCCTGTACTTGTCACCCTCAAATCAGGAGCCGAATCAGTGCACGTGAGACAATATCCTCTCCCGCCACCAGCGATTGAGGGAATTCACTGTCATTTAATGAAATTACTGAAGCATGGACTTCTCAGAAAGTGCCAATCGCCCTGGAATACCCCCCTCCTCCCAGTTAAGAAGCCTGGGACAGGTGACTACTGCCCAGTGCAGGACTTAAGACTAGTAAATAATGCAGTTGAAACCATACATCCAGTAGTACCAAACCCATATACTCTCCTGGGACTGATTCCCGCTGAGGCTACTCACTTCACCGTCTTGGATTTAAAGGATGCCTTTTTCTGCATACACTTAGCATCAACCAGTCAGCTCCTGTTTGCATTTGAATGGGAGGACCCAACCACAGGAAGGCGAGGCCAACTCACCTGGACTCGATTACCCCAAGGATTCAAGAACTCGCCTACTCTCTTCAGCGCTGCCCTCAATCAAGATCTTTCAAGTTACCCTGTGACCCCCAGGGAGAGAGTTCTCCTTCAGTATGTAGATGATCTAATGGTAGCCACCAACTCTGAAACTGAATGTGTGCATGCCACCAGTGATCTCTTGCACCTCCTGAACGAAGCTGGATACAAGGTCTCCAGAGCCAAAGCGCAGTTGTGCCAAACCAAAGTAAAATATCTGGGATTCCATCTGTCCAAAGGGATCCAGAGATTGGGACCAGAGCGGAAGGAAGCAGTGTGTCGCATCCCTACCCCCACCACTAGGAAGCAGGCTGGGAGCTGCAGGCTATTGTCAAATATGGATACCCAACTTTGCGCTGCTGGCAAAGCCATTGTACCAGGCCACCAAAGGCATGGAGCGATCCCCTTGGAATGGGGACCAGAGCAGAATACAGCATTCCGAACGTTGAAATCAGCCCTGATGTCATCACCAGCCTTAGGCCTGCCGGATGTATAGAAACCATTTCACCTCTACGTACATGAGTCAAGTGGAACTGCATTGGGAGTATTGACTCAATCCCTTGGATCTTGTCAGCGACCTGTGGCTTACCTATCAAAGCAGCTGGATACCGTCGCAAAAGGATGGCCACCTTGCCTAAGAGCCGTTGCAGCCACAGCTCTCCTGGCGGGTGAGGCCGATAAGCTCACTCTGGGTCAGAACCTCCAGGTTACAGTACCACACTCTGTCCTAACTCTCATGGAGCACAAGGGAAACTACTGGCTCACGAACTCCCAGATGTTGAAGTATCAGAGTATGTTATGTGAAAATCCCCACTTACAGTTGGTTGTCAGTCAAGCTTTGAACCCTGCCACACTGTTATTAACTGGTCCAGGCTCACCTGATCATGATTGTTTGGAAGTCATGAACACTGTGTTCTCTAGTCGTCCTGATCTAACTGATGTCCCATTGGAGAACCCTGATCGAACTTTCTTCGTGGATGGAAGTAGTCTTGTCGTCAATGGACACAGATGTGCTGGCTATGCAGTGGTGACCCTGGACATGGTAGTAGAGTCATTAGCTTTGGCCCCAGGAACTTCAGCACAGAAAGCTGAATTGATAGCCCTCACAAGGGCACTGATAATAGGGACAGGGCTCCGCTTAAATGTATACACAGATTCTAAATATGCCTTCACAACATTGCACGCACATGGAGCCCTGTACAAAGGACGTGGGTTAATAACCTCGGGAGGCAAGTCCATTAAGTACGGCCCTGAAATATTGACATTGTTAGATGCTGTATGAGCCCCCAAACAAGTTGCAGTGATGCACTGCCGGGGTCATCAGGTAGGAGAAGGAGAAGTTTCACGAGGAAACAGATTTGCTGACACTGCGGCTCGAGAAGCAGCCACCACACAACAAGCTTCTACCTTTAGTACTACGGTCCAGGCAGCCATATTCCCAGTGCCCCTCAACGCATGGACCCCTCGATACACTCCCAAAGAGCTGGACTATTATTGCCAAACAGAAGGAGGAGTGTTATCAGAGACCGGGTGGATAGTACTACCACTGCCAACAGATGGTCTTCCTCCTGGCCCGACTGTGATCCCTGAAACGTTAGGTTCTGCCTTTGTCCAAGCTTTCCACCAAGCCACACATTATGGGAAAACTGCAATGGAGAAAGCTCTCAAACCTCACTTTTGCATCTCACTATTAGGACCCTTGACAGCCTCAGTAGCCCGAAGATGTATAACCTGTGCCAAGAACAATGCCCGTCAGGGTCCTAATCCACCCCCAAGAGTTCAGTCAGTAGGAGTTACCCCCATGGGAAATATCCAGGTGGACTTTGCAGAAATGCCACGAGCAAATGGATACCGTTACCTGTTAGTCCTGGTTTGTACATTCTCTGGATGGGTGGAGGCTTTCCCCACCAGAACTGAGAAAGCCAGGGAAGTCACCAAAGTTCTGCTCCATGAAATCATTCCCCGGTTTGGTCTACCACTAGTTATAGGATCAGACAATGTGCCCTCCTTTGTATCCCAAGTAACTCAGCAGCTGGCCCGAGCCTTACAAGTGCAGTGGAAGTTACATACAGCCTATAGACCCCAAAGTTCAGGAAAAGTAGAGCGAATGAATCAGACCCTAAAGTCCCAGCTGTCCAAACTCTGTCAGGAAGCGCACCTGAAGTGGCTCCAGGCTCTTCCTATAGCCCTCCTCAGGATACGTTCAGCCCCCACCAAGTCATTAGGAGTTTCCCCTTTTGAGGTCTTGTATGGGCGACCTCCACCCATTGTTCAAGGGATTAAAGGGGATATGAGTCAAATTGGGTCTGAAATCACCAGACAAGAACTAGTGGCTTTAGGTTCTGTTTTACAGAGTCTCAATGCCTGGGTGCAAGATCAGCTGCCAATCAACCTGACCGAACCTTTTCATCCCTATAAGCCTGGAACGTTGGTGTGGGTCAAGGAGTGGAGAAACACACCATTAGCACCTCACTGTAGAGTACCCTATCTCGTCATCCTATCAACCCCTACAGCCGTCAAAGTTTCAGAACTGGAACCTTGGATCCACCACAGTCGAGTAAAGCCAGCGGCGACCACTGAACTTCGTCCCTGGACTTCAACCACCCATCCAACATCACCATTGCGACTTACACTGCGACGACAACCACTACTGTGAGGAATCTACAGCCCTACTCCTGCCACCTGGCTGGAAGCTGGCAGGTCTATGTATGGCGGAAGCTTGAGGAATCTGCAACCCTACTCCTGTCACCCCCGGAAGCTGACAGGTCAACGTACGGTGGAAGCTGTGGAAAAAGAGAACTTCAGTAAAGACTTTTGCAATTCTTAGACAGACTCATTGAGATATTGTAATCATGTTGCCTTTCTATGTTTATATTGTACTTGTGGTATCCCTGGGGTCCCCTGAAATAGCTTTTGCCTTACCTCCCTGTGCAGCTTGCATAACTGCAACCCGAGTCGGGACCAAAGTCACCCAAACTTTGCTTTATCACTCTTTCTACACCTGTACTGGTGTGACTAGCCGATGTTTATATAATGGTATGGAATTGAGTATCTGTACCAAAGGGAAAGTAAAAACCTGTTTTAACCCTCAGTAAAACCCCTCATACCATGTTCTGGAGTTGCGATGGAACAACAAGGATGGAGCCCTCCTAAATGCTACACGACAGCTCGCAGATCCCACCAGACCAGCCCCTCTTTACTTTGATGCTTGTGAGGCCATCAACAGGAATGGCTACTATAGCTGTGGATCTGTCGACAACGAGCAAATTTATTACTATGATGAGAAGTACATGTGCCCTGAAGGAGCCTACAAGTGGGGGAAAATGTACCGGAACGCATACTTCAACTAGTTATGTTAAAGCATCAGAAGACGCCTACTTTTGCCCCAAGTGGGAGTGTGTATATTATGCTACCTGGACTGATGGACCTCAGGGACAGGATGGAGATCATCGCCGAGCCAGTTTGGAAAGACTGCCGTTGTTAACACCCCTTAAGTGTCTGAAGGGTACCTGTAATCCCCTGAAGCTCCTCGTGTTTAACCCTAGCCACTGGCAGCTAGGATATCGATTTGGGATACGAATAGCAGGTATTTATTTATTTATTAACATTTCTTATATACCACACTATTTGCCATCAGCGCGGTTTACATGGAACAGAAACATCCGACAAATTACATATGTCTGGTCATTACATTTAACAGGAAATGGAACTTGGAGAACAGGGTAAACTATATATATAGGAAGTGTAATGAGAAAGGATACTGTTTGGTGTAGGTAGAGGAGTAGACCCTGGAACCTTCCTACATATACAACTTAATACCAAGACTCGTACTTCCTTGCCTTATCAAATACACCATACCTTCTATGAAGCCATGCAAACGGAGATAGAACTGCCCAAGCCCACGCAGAACTACTTATTCATCGAGCTTGCTGGAGCTGTGGCCTCGAATCTACACATTTCTAATTGTTTCTTCTGTGGCGGAACCAAGATGGGAGACCAATGGCCCTGGGAAGCAAGAAAACTTAACTACTCCGTCCCTTATAACCAAACTGCCCTGAACAAGACTGCTAGTGAATGGGTGTTGGCTAACACCATCGTCGGCTGTCTCTGATTCGTCCGAATGGGACCACAGTTCACCATACCAGTGGGAAAAATGCTCTGCCTGAGCCAGCGAATTTATAATGCCACCACAAAGAAGACGTCCTGGTGGTCAGGTGTTAATGCTACAGAACCTTCCAACCCCTTGATCTCTTTCCCTCATCTCTCCAAGCTCTGGACTAACCTCGCCCTGACCAATACTTGGGAAGCCCCTCCTGGACTTTATTGGATTTGTGGCGCTTGAGCATATGCTCGGCCCTCTAATACCTGAGGAGGGGCCTGTGTTTTGGGAACCATACGACCTTCATTCTTCCTTATCCCACTTTCTCAAGGGGAACAGTTGGGTTTCCCCCTCTACAGTGGACGACGCAAGCGAAGCACTCTCAAAATAGGGCAATGGGATAAGTGGGAGGGTGATGAGTGGCCCCCGGAGCGAATTATCTCATATTATGGCCTAGCCACTTGGACACAAGATGGGACCTAGGGGTACCGCACTCCTGTTTATATGCTGAATTGTATTATACGCTTACAAGCTGTTGTAGAAATTATAACTAATGAAACTAGTAGAGCACTAACTCTTTTAGCAAAGCAAAGTACTCAAATGCGTACAGCTATTTACCAAAACCGCTTAGCACTTGATTATTTACTAGCATCTGAGGGTGGTGTGTGTGGTAAGTTTAAACTAACTAACTGTTGTCTGCAAATTGATGATCAAGGTCAGGTTGTTGAAGAAATAGCTGATAATATGCGTAAGCAAGCATATGTACCAGTCCAGACATGGAATGGCCTTGACCTCAGTGGATGGTCTGGAAGCCTATTTTCAGGCCTAGGTGGATTGAAGACTTCTATGTTTGCAGTTCTTATCATGATTGCTCTATGCTTGCTTCTCCCATGTTTTCTGCCTCTCTGCATTCGCATGTTTACCTCAATTCTTGATAGTACTGTAGAACGTAAGGCAGCAGCCCGAGTGTTAGCTATCTGGCAGTATCCTGCTATACCCCGAGAAGAAGCTTCACTTTGAAACGTGTTTGATTTGTGATTATATTCTCACCCTCTTTTAGTCGGGTTAAGAATAATCAAATGGGGGAATGTGGTAGGCTATGGCCTGTAAACTAGGCCTAGACCCCAACCCCCATCTGAGAGTAGTGCTGAGAAGAACCAGAGTTTGAGAAACTGTTTTTGACCGGTTTTAAAACTGTTTTTGAAACGTTTGCACTTCTTTATTAATTTCTCTATACTGTGGCAGGTGCAGGCCTGTGACCCACGGTGTCTGACATAGGCAGGCCAGCATGGCTAGCTTGACCTGTAAATGAGGCCTGTGGAGAGGCATATAGGATTGCACATCCCCCAATATGCTGCTATTGTAAGAAAGAACTCAGTAGAAATATTGAATTAGCTTAGATAAGCAGAATTGCAGAATTAAGAAATGGAAAAATACAGAAAAGATGTGTTTTAAAGTTACTGATAAGAAAGAGTACATTTGCAGAGAAATATTGAGGAGTGCTGACAGATGAGTTACAGAACCTTGCTCTTCTGCACGCACAAATGGTCCCATAGCCTTGAAAGTGTGAAAGTAACAAGTTGATGAACTGACCATTGTAATTGGGACTAGAAGGGGGGCAGGCAGGCAGGTGTCATGCCTACAGAAGCCCACAGAAGGAACATAATTGGAGAAACTTATCAGTACCGGGACCAATAGAGGGGCTACGGGAGGTACGGGAGCGTACCGGGACCAATGAAATGTTTTTCTATACCTAGAATGGAACAGAAGTCTATAAAAGTTGTTGTAATGCTTGAAAACTTTGCTCAGCCATTTTGAAATTGTCTTGCTTGAGACTTGTGCACAAATAAATGATTTGGACCTTCTGAACAGACTCCTGGTATCATTGGTTTGTCTGCGCTTTGCTGCTACATATTCCTTGGTGCGTTGGCCGGGAAGTTGTGGAATCAAAGTGTATATAGGGCAATATACCACGACTTTCCGCCTCTATAGGCTTGGTCCTGCCGGGATCGCGCCCTTCCGACGAGGGCCGCTCCCTGGCGCCACCGGTCCCTTGTATCGGAGGGAGCTGGTCGGACCTCGGCGGGCGACGAGCCCGGCTGGAGTCAACGCCTCGAACCCGAGTGAGGGGAGTCCGAGGTCCAACTCATGCGCCTGCTTGGGAAGTTTTGAGGACCGGATCCGGTGAGTATAGTTTTGATTTTGGGTCTAGACAGAAATAGAAAGAACAGTACTGCCATTGAAACTTGGAACTTGGAATTTGTAATCTCGAGATATTGGGAATTGGTAAGAGAGCCTGATCAACTCTCAAGGAAGAGCCGAGTAGCCTGGCATGGGAATTCGCTAGGTGAAACCCTCATCCTTTTTGTAATTTGGGAAAAAGACTAGTCAGAACAGATAGAAACGAATGCATTCTGGGAATACGTTGCTAGCATGAGTGTGTGAACGAAGTGTGATTGAGAGGTCTGGCAGCACGGACCAAGTGAGAGCTGACCCCTGATTAGCGCATTTCCTGACCGGGCGACCGCGTTCAGGTCGCGAAAAGGGGGAAGCGATTGTCGTCTTGTCTTGTTATTTGCATTCCCTATACGTTTCCAGGGCCGTGAGGACCCCTTACCCACGGTCCGCCCACCTTTTTCCTTCTGTCTGTTGTTGCGCGCACACATCGAAATGGGAGGGGCGGAGTCTACTAGAAACACTCCATTAGAATGTATGATCGCACATTTTAAAGAGGGATATTCAGGAGATTATGGTATTAAAATGACAGCAGCCCGTTTGCAGATTTTGTGTACTAGGGAGTGGCCCGATCTAGACCCCATCTGGCCCCGAGAGGGAACGTTCACCGTAGAGATTATCCAGTCAATACACCGTAGAGTGCGAGTAGCGCACCCCGATCAGTACCCCTATATAGATTCCTGGTTAAGTATTTGTGAAGATCCGCCCTCCTGGGCGCAGCGCTGTTATGAGGAACAGTGCAGAATAATGTTAGCTAAAACAGATTCTAGACAGAGAAAGGAACAGCCTAGAATGAAAGAGCAGGATAAGAAAGCCAAGAAGAAACCCATCTTGGCAGATCCCGATTCCCCAGAAGTAGTCCTCAGGCAGCCCCGAACCCCAGGTCCAGTAAGAATAGCCCGGCGGCGTCCTGCCCCAGCACCCCAGAGACCGCCGGAGCCGAGGCGAGACCCAATCCCTGACCTCCCTCCTCCTGGAGAAGAGGAAGAGAGAGAATTAGCGGAGAGAAGAGAGGAGGATGTAAAAAGTGAGCCAGAAGCGGAGCTAGAAGAAGAGGAAAGTGAGGATCCCCCAGAAGAAGAAGAAGAGGAAAGTGTACAAATAATTGAGGAAGTCAGCGCCAGCACTAGCAAGCCAGTGAAAGAAAAACCCAAAGCAAAACCAGTTGAGAAAAAGACAGCAACTCCTGCAAAGACAACGACAATAGCCCTTAGATCCCAGACTCAAATGACGCCGAGGACAGCCAAACTGTTTCCCTTAAGGCAGGTCCCGGGGGTGCCCGTAAAGAATGATAATGATGAAGTGGTAGCGGGACCCCTAACCTATGTGTATATCCCGTTCTCTACAACGGATTTATTAAATTGGAGGTCGCACTATGCCTCCTATACTAGCAAGCCCCAGGAGCTGACAGAATTAGTAACTAGTATTATGGAAACTCACCAACCCACTTGGCCAGATTGCCGTCAGCTCCTGACCACCCTATTCACTACAGAAGAACGAGCGAGAATTAGAAAAGCAGCTATCGAATGGATGGCAGAAAACCCTGCAGCTCCAGCGCAGGGGCAGAATATAATAGATCGTAGAGAAGCAGCTCAGAGAGAATTCCCAAATGAAGACCCCCAATGGGATCCAAATACAGATGAAGGATCCACCGCCCTAGCCCGTTTTCGCCAAGGCTTTTTACAAGGCCTGCGAAGAGGAGGCCAAAAAGCTATGAACCTTTCCAAAGTAGCAGGAATTATCCAAGGAATAGATGAGAGCCCAGCAGATTATTATGAAAGATTAACTGAAGCTTATAGAATGTATACTCCCTATGATCCCGAGGCACCAGGAAGTTTATGCATGGTGAATTCTGCTTTTGTAAACCAGTCTCAACCAGACATTAGACGTAAATTACAGAAATTAGAAGGGTTTGCGGGCATGAATGCAACACAGTTATTGGAAGTCGCTCATAAAGTGTATGTGAATCGTGATACTGAAAGACAGAGAGAATGTGATAGAAAGATGAAGAAGAAAGCTGATTTTTTGGCTGCGGCCATAGTTGAAAAGAAAAGGGGAGGTGTCCCTAATCGAAGGAGCAGAGGAAGAGGGCGGGGTCAAGGCGGAGGCCGGACCCAGAGACTAGGCGTGAACCAATGCGCCTACTGCAAAGAGGAAGGACATTGGAGAGATACTTGCCCGCAACTCGAAGACGCCCAGCAAGATGACGAATACGATCATCAGTGGCGAGAAGAAAGAAGAGGCCGTCCCCGAGGCCGAGGAGGAGCCAATCGAGAACAATTCCAGCGAGAGAGGGGAGGAGGAGCCATCCAAGCATTGGCCACACAGGCCCATGACGAAGATGACGTGGATTAGGACAGACCGGGCTCCAAGTTTGCTTTAGGTCTCCAGGAGCCTATGGTCGAAATACAAATAGGAGACCAATTTATGAACTTTATGGTTGATACTGGAGCAGAACATTCAGTAATAGACAAAAAGATAGCCCCATTCACCAAGAAAGCAGTCACCATTATAGGAGCAACTGGTGCCAAAGCCACAAAGTCTTTTCTACAAAACCGAATATGCAGTCTAGGAGGACAGCAAGTAACTCATCAATTTCTTTACATGCCCGAGTGTCCAGTACCATTACTGGGACGAGACATGCTAGCCAAGCTTCAAGCCCAAATATCTTTCTCTGAGCAAGGAGAAATGCAAATGACAGTGAATTCTCAAGCCAAACCAGCAGGAATAATGCTGCTGACAGTACCCCGAGAAGAAGAATGGAGATACTACATTGATGATTCGATTCAAGATACCTATTTTGAACAAACTTTAAAGAACATTCATGCACCACTTGAAGTATGGGCAGAAGGCAGTCCCCCAGGCCTAGCCAAACATATAGCTCCAGTGATTGTAACCCTCAAGCCTAGCGCTACACCAGTGCACGTCAAACAGTACCCTCTCCCAAGAGCTGCAATTGAAGGCATTCATCGCCACCTACAGAGATTACTTGAGTATGGCCTACTGAAAGTATGTCAATCCCCATGGAACACCCCACTTTTGCCAGTGAAGAAGCCTGAGACAGATGATTATCGCCCAGTGCAAGATTTGAGAAGAGTAAATGATGCAGTTGAAACTATACATCCAGTTGTGCCCAATCCTTACACTCTTCTAGGACTGATACCTGCTGAAGCTACCCATTTCACTGTACTGGATTTAAAAGATGCATTCTTTTGCATAAGATTAGCCCCTGTAAGCCAAATATTGTTTGCATTTGAATGGCAAGACCCCATCTCTGGAAGAGGGGGCCAACTCACCTGGACAAGATTACCCCAAGGATTCAAGAATTCACCTACCATCTTTAGTGCTGCACTAAATCAAGACCTTTCAAGCTATCCAGTAGCCCCGGGGAGGAGAGTACTTCTCCAGTACGTGGATGATCTGTTGATAGCTGCCATATCAGAAAAAGAATGTATACGAGCCACCCAAGATCTCTTGCAGTTACTAAATGAAGCTGGATATAAAGTTTCCAGAGCCAAAGCACAACTATGCCAAACAGAAGTGAAATACTTGGGTTTTCGTATTACCCAAGGAAGCAGAAGATTAGGCAGAGAAAGAAAAGAAGCAGTATGCAGAATTCCAACTCCAACAACCAGAAAGCAAGTCAGAGCCTTTCTGGGAGCAGCAGGATATTGCCGAATCTGGATACCCAACTTTGCCCAAATTGCCAAACCACTGTATGAAGCCACAAAAGGAGAAGAGAAGTCACCACTGGAGTGGGGACTTGAGCAGGATACAGCCTTCCAGAAGTTAAAAGAAGAACTGATGTCATCACCAGCACTTGGACTACCAGATGTCCACAAACCCTTCCACTTGTTTGTACATGAAGCACAGGGAAATGCCTTAGGCATGTTGACTCAGAAATTAGGAAATTGGGAACGACCTGTAGCCTACCTATCAAAACAATTGGACCCTGTGGCCAAAGGATGGCCACCCTGCTTGAGAGCAGTTGCAGCTACAGCACTACTAGTGAGTGAAGCAGACAAACTCACATTAGGACAGAACATACGAGTCACTGTGCCACATGCAGTCCTTGCCCTTATGGAACAGAAAGCAAATTATTGGCTCACCAATTCCCGAATGCTAAAGTACCAGAGCATGTTATGTGAAAACCCACAGATACAACTCGAAGTGAGCCATGCCCTGAATCCAGCCACCTTGATACCCATCAGTGAAGAACTCCCAGAACATGACTGTATCGAAGTCATGGAAACTGTGTTCTCTAGTCGACCTGACCTAACAGATGTGCCCATAGACAATCCTGACCAGATCTATTATGTTGATGGGAGCAGTCTCATCCTTGACGGACGACGCTGTGCCGGATATGCAGTCGTCACTCAACATGAAGTAGTTGAATCATCAGCCCTAGCCTCAGGCACATCAGCCCAGAAAGCCGAATTGATAGCACTCACCAGAGCATTGTTATTAGGAGAAAAACTTGTGCTAAATGTATATACAGATTCCAAATATGCTTTCACTACCTTGCATGCCCATGGAGCTCTCTACAAAGAAAGAGGACTCATCACATCCGGAGGAAAATCAGTCAAATATGGTCCCGAGATATTGATGTTACTTGATGCAGTCTGGGCCCCAACACGTGTAGCTGTCATGCATTGTAGAGGACATCAAGCAGGAAAAGGAGAAGTTGCTCGAGGGAATAGATTCGCAGATGCCTCAGCACGACAAGCAGCTATGACAGGACAAATTGCCCCACAAGCTATGCCAATGCAAGCAGCATTGTTTCCAGTACCCTTGAATCTATGGACCCCACGATATACCACCAAAGAATTGGATTACTATTGTGACAAAGAAGAGGGAGTATTGAAAGATGGATGGATTGAGCTGCCACCAGAAGAAGGCAGTCAACCTCCGGGAAGAATAGTAATTCCAGAATTGTTAGGACCAGCCTTTGTTAAAGCTTTCCATGAAGCCACCCACTATGGAAAGAGTGCTATGGAGAAAGCACTCAGACCACATTTCTACATTCCTCTGATGACAACCATATCAGCCTCAGTAGCACGACAATGTCAGATCTGTGCCAAGAATAATGCCAAGCAAGGCCTTATTACAGCACCCCGAGTTCAGTCAAGAGGTGTGACCCCCATGCACAACCTCCAAGTTGATTTCACCGAAATGCCAAAAGCTAATGGATACCATTACCTACTAGTATTAGTTTGTACTTTCTCTGGGTGGGTAGAAGCATTCCCAACCAGAACTGAGAAAGCCCGAGAAGTTACCAAAGCCCTAATGAGAGAGATTGTCCCCAGATTTGGAATCCCAGCAGTGATAGGGTCAGACAATGGACCCTCATTTGTCTCCCAAGTTACTCAGCAGTTAGCAAAAGCTTTGCAGATACAGTGGAAGCTCCACACTGCATACAGACCCCAGAGTTCAGGGAAAGTTGAGCGAATGAATCGTACTTTGAAAGCCCAAATGTTTAAGCTTTGTCAGGAGACACACTTGAAATGGCCCCAAGTGCTCCCCATAGCTTTACTCAGAATACGCTCAGCCCCTGTAAAGTCAACAGGATTTTCCCCTTTTGAAGTTTTGTATGGTAAACCCCCACCAATAGTGCAGGGAGTCAAAGGAAACCTAGCCCAGATTGGTTCAGAAGTAACCAGACAAGAACTCCTAGCTCTTAGTTTTGTTCTGCAGACTCTCCATACGTGGATCCAAGACCAGTTGCCTATCAACTTGACGGAACCCTTGCATCCCTACCAGCCTGGAACTTCGGTGTGGATCAAAGATTGGAAGAAGATACCGTTGGAACCCCATTGGAAGGGACCGTACACCGTCATCCTGTCTACCCCAACTGCAGTAAAGGTAGCCGAGATCGACGCCTGGATCCACCACAGCCGAGTCAAGCCCGCCGCCGATCCTGAACCAGAGCGGTGGACAGCAGAGCAGCACCCTGATGTACCCTTGCGAGTTACTCTGAGACGGCAACCAGCAGTATAGACACTTCATCACAAGTGCTTTGCAGTAGCCAAGTCTTTCGAAGAGGATTGCTGTTTTCCATGCAGCAACAGCTTTGTTTCAACGAACCCAATTTGTGTGTGTAAGTTGACACACTACTTCGAGACTACATTGACTAAGCCAGACTTCACAAGCCAACTGAATTGCTAAGTTGGTTAATGTGTGCTGGACACCTTGAGGATCTTCAATCAACACTCAGCACCCGTTAAATTGCTTCATTAGCAAACGGGACGAAGAATAATAGACCGTCGTGATCAAGATCAGCAAGCTGAGGATTCAGAAGAACTCCAATCAACATCAACATGTATCTTTGCTTCTGCTTTGCCTTGGTTGCCTTCTTTGGAGGTTTTAAACAGACTTATGCTCTACCTCCATGCACAGCTTGTATTACCTCTACTAGAACTGGACTGAAAGTAACTCAGACTTTGCTTTACCATTCTTACTATACCTGCAAGGGAACAATAACTCGGTGTATCTATAACACCACTGAACTAAATGTTTGCACTCATGGCAAAATTAAAGCATGCTATAATCCGCATCAGAATCCATCCTATTACACGTTGGAAATAAGATGGAAGGATGCAGATGGACCTATATTAGCTGCTACACCACCACTTAAGGACATTACTAAACCTGCTGTTTTGAATTTTGATGCATGTAATGCTATTAATAGAGATAGTCAGTCCACCTGTGGTACATGGGAGAAAGCGTATCGGAATGACCATAAGTATATGTGTCCAGAAGGTGCCACAAATTGGTGGAAGTGTACAGGTAAAACAGGATCAGGGTATAGTACTGCTACAGCGGCAGACTACTATTGCCCGTATTGGGAATGTGTTTTCTATGCTACCTGGAACACTGGTATAACTAATGAGAAAATAGATAAACGGATGGCTACTCTAACCAAGCCAACCACGAATGATAAATGTCAGAAAGATGCTTGCAACCCCTTACATTTGCGTGTACATAACCCCCATGCATGGAAACAAGGATATAAGTTTGGTTTACGTATTGCGGGAGGAGGAACAGATCCAGGGACCATTGTGTATATTAGATTGAATACCCAAGCCCACAAGTCATCTAAATATCATATTCATAGTACCTTTTATGAAGCTATGCATGTGAATAAGTTTGAGATCCCTCACCCTTCACAGAATTTGTTTCTAGAATTAGCCGGAGCAGTAGTATCTAGTCTTAAGATCACAGATTGTTATTTCTGTGGCGGAACCCAAATGGGAGACCAATGGCCCTGGGAAGCCCAAGAATTGAATTATTCCATGATCTACAATCAGACTGAATTACACAAGACAACCAGTGAATGGGTGTTAGCGCACTCAATCGTTGGACGTCTTTGCTATGCCAGAACTGGACCCCAGTTCACCCAAAAGGTAGGACAGCTGGTCTGTCTTAGCCAGAAATACTATAATGCCACGACCAAGAAGGTAGCATGGTGGTCAGGAATCAGACATCCTGAACCTCCTAACCCATTAGCCAGATTTCCTGAACTTGCAGGTCTATGGACTAACCTTGCCAAAGTCCAAGCCTGGCAAGCCCCACCTGGCCTATATTGGATCTGTGGAAACCGAGCATATGCGCAACTCCCACCACAATGGGGAGGAGCATGTGTCTTAGGAACCATCAGACCTTCGTTCTTCTTGTTAAACACTGAACATGGAGAACAATTAGGATACCCTGTATATACTACCCACAAACACAAAGGAGCATCTAGACAGAAAAGAGAGGCCTTACAGATAGGCAAGTGGGAGAAATGGCAAGGTGATGATTGGCCACCAGAAAGAATTATTGAGTATTATGGACCTGCCACTTGGAATGATGATGGTATGTGGGGCTATCGAACCCCAGTCTACATGATTAATCGTATTATTCGCTTACAAGCAGTAGTTGAAATAATAACTAATGAAACTAGTCATGCTCTCACGCTCCTAGCTAGACAAAGTACTCAGATGCGCACTGCCATATATCAGAATCGCTTAGCCCTTGATTATTTGCTAGCAGCTGAAGGAGGAGTATGTGGTAAGCTGAATTTAACCAATTGCTGTTTGAAAATAGATGATAAAGGTCAAGTAGTTGAAGAAATTGCTAAAGATATGCAGAGACATGCTTATGTGCCAGTACAGACTTGGCACGCCTTAAAATTTCCTAATTGGTTTGCTAACCTTTTCTCTTGGCTGGGAGGATTTAAGACTTTTATTATCTTAGTACTAATCCTTGTTGCTGTTGTCCTCTGCTTACCATGTTTAATCCCATGTTGTATGCGTTCCCTTCATAGTGCTATTGATAGTACAGTAGAGCGGAAGACCGCAACTAAAATAATGGCTTTATACAAAGCTAGTCCTAGTAGAAATCCTTCAATCATGATGTGATTCTTCAGAAAGTGATTTAATTCTCACACCTTATTAAGTAATAGGGTGAGATTAATCAAAGGGGGGAATGTGGCAGGTGCAGGCCTGTGACCCACGGTGTCTGACATAGGCAGGCCAGCATGGCTAGCTTGACCTGTAAATGAGGCCTGTGGAGAGGCATATAGGATTGCACATCCCCCAATATGCTGCTATTGTAAGAAAGAACTCAGTAGAAATATTGAATTAGCTTAGATAAGCAGAATTGCAGAATTAAGAAATGGAAAAATACAGAAAAGATGTGTTTTAAAGTTACTGATAAGAAAGAGTACATTTGCAGAGAAATATTGAGGAGTGCTGACAGATGAGTTACAGAACCTTGCTCTTCTGCACGCACAAATGGTCCCATAGCCTTGAAAGTGTGAAAGTAACAAGTTGATGAACTGACCATTGTAATTGGGACTAGAAGGGGGGCAGGCAGGCAGGTGTCATGCCTACAGAAGCCCACAGAAGGAACATAATTGGAGAAACTTATCAGTACCGGGACCAATAGAGGGGCTACGGGAGGTACGGGAGCGTACCGGGACCAATGAAATGTTTTTCTATACCTAGAATGGAACAGAAGTCTATAAAAGTTGTTGTAATGCTTGAAAACTTTGCTCAGCCATTTTGAAATTGTCTTGCTTGAGACTTGTGCACAAATAAATGATTTGGACCTTCTGAACAGACTCCTGGTATCATTGGTTTGTCTGCGCTTTGCTGCTACAATACTAATGACAGACATGTTCCTGCATTCTCTGAGCTAGAAATAGCCTTGAAGTAGAAATGTATCTATGTCTAAGAACTGTGCCTTTGTTAGAATAGTCTGAGCAGGGGGAGCAGGGAGCTAGGCCCAGAGAGGGTCCCCGATTGGACAGGTGCAAGGGGCGTTGGGACCAATAGAAAGTTTGCCTGTATCAAACTGTAATAAATGTATATAAGGAATCTGCTCCTGTTCTCCATTGCTCAGTCACTTTTGGATGCACTCCTTGTCTGAGCCTGTGCACAATAAATTGGCTTGGAACCTGCAACTGACTCCTGGTTTTATTCATTGCGTGCACTTCGCTGCTACAGATTATTAGGCCAAAGACTATTTTAATGGCTGGGGACAGTAAGAAGGCCCGACTGTGGCAGGTGCAGGCCTGTGACCCACGGTGTCTGACATAGGCAGGCCAGCATGGCTAGCTTGACCTGTAAATGAGGCCTGTGGAGAGGCATATAGGATTGCACATCCCCCAATATGCTGCTATTGTAAGAAAGAACTCAGTAGAAATATTGAATTAGCTTAGATAAGCAGAATTGCAGAATTAAGAAATGGAAAAATACAGAAAAGATATGTTTTAAAGTTACTGATAAGAAAAAATACATTTGCAGAGAAATATTGAGGAGTGCTGACAGATGAGTTACAGAACCTTGCTCTTCTGCACGCACAAATGGTCCCATAGCCTTGAAAGTGTGAAAGTAACAAGTTGATGAACTGACCATTGTAATTGGGACTAGAAGGGGGGCAGGCAGGTGTCATGCCTACAGAAGCCCACAGAAGGAACATAATTGGAGAAACTTATCAGTACCGGGACCAATAGAAGGGCTACGGGAGGTACGGGAGAGTACCGGGACCAATGAAATGTTTTTCTATACCTAGAATGGAACAGAAGTCTATAAAAGTTGTTGTAATGCTTGAAAACTTTGCTCAGCCATTTTGAAATTGTCTTGCTTGAGACTTGTGCACAAATAAATGATTTGGACCTTCTGAACAGACTCCTGGTATCATTGGTTTGTCTGCGCTTTGCTGCTACATATTCCGACAACGCAGGTAGAAACAAGTGAGTGGATGCAGGGTGGGGCCTAAAACTGCCTGACATCAGAGCAGTGGCATTATAACTGACTCACACAGAAGGAAACAGCAGTTGCAGTGGAATACTCGGACTTATAAACCAATGCAGAGACTGAAAGCTTGTATTGCTGCAGTGAAGTGCAAACAATGAACAAATCCAGGAGTCAATTTACAGGGTCCAAACCAATTTATTGTGCACAAGGCCCAGTTAGTCAGAGCTTCAAAAAGGACTGAGCAAAGTTTTTACAGAAACATATTCATTTATACATTTTTCTTCAGTTTGATACATGCAAACTTTCTATTGGTTCCAACGCCCCCTGCATTTGTCCAATCGGAGATCCCTCCTGGGCCTAGCACCCAGCTCCCTCCCTTAGGACTGTTCTAACAATGGTTCAGTTTCTAGGTTTTGATACTTCTCTACAGCAAGGTCGTTCCTGGCTCTAGGAATGCAAGTATTGAAACATTTTCATCTTCAGAACACAAGAGAATAATGAAAGACTTATGAATTCATGTAAAACTTCTTATTAAGCAGTTTAAAACAGTTTTCTCATTTTTCACAGATTTTTGGTTCTTTCTAGCTATGATGGGGGTTGGAATCAGGGCCTAGCTTACAGGCCTTTCATATTTGCAGACTATTATAGGCCATAGCCTGCCACATTCCCCCCTTTGATTATTCTCACCCGCAAGTGAGAGAGGGTGAGAATTAAATCACACATTATACTGGTGTAACAGCATCACCTTGGGGTATAGGGTAATATTGCCACATAGCTAAAGCTTTGTAGCTGCCTTCCGCTCTATAGTACTATCAATAACAGAGGTTACCATGCGTAAGCAAAGGGGTAGGAAACATGGGAGTAATAGGCATATAGCTAATATGAATAACACAATGAACACAAGGGTCTTCAGACCACCTAACCATGAAAACACTGACCCAAACCACCCATCCAACTTTAGACTATGCCAAGTCTGAACAGGCACAAATGTTTGCTTTCTCATCTGGGTAGCTATATCTTCAACAACATGCCCATTATTATCAATCTGCAAACAACAATTGGTTAAATTCAATTTTCCACATACTCTACCTTCAGCTGCTAAATGATTCTGATAAATAGCTGTGCGCATTTGTGTACTCTGCTTAGCTAAAAGAGTTAGTGCTTTGCTAGTTTCATTGGTTATTATTTCAACAACAGCTTGTAAACATATAATACGATTTATCATATAAACAGGGGTACGATATCCCCATGTCCCATCTTGCTCCCAAGTAGCAGGTCCATAGTATGAAATGATTCTCTCAGGTGGCCACTCCTCATCCTTCCATTTGTCCCATTGGCCTATTTTCAAGGCTTCTCGCTTCTGTCAACTTCTGTACACAGGATAACCCAGTTGTTCTCCATGGGATGTAGGCAAAAGGAAAAAGGAAGGTCGTATGGTTCCCAATGCACATGCTCCTCCCCAATGGTGAGGAAGCCTAGCATATGCTCGGGTTCCACAAATCCAGTACAGTCCAGGTGGTGCTTGCCAGGAATTATAAGATGCTAGATTAGTCCAGATGCTGGCAAGATTAGGGAAACGGACTAAAGGGTTGGAGGGCTCTGAAGCGTTGATTCCTGACTACCAGGACGTCTTCCTTGTGGTACTGTTGTAGAATCTTTGATTGAGACAGACCAGCTGTCCAACCTCCATGTTAAACTGTGGTCCAGAGCGAGCAAAACACAAGTTACCAACAATGGGGTGGGCCGGTACCCACTCACTAGTAGTGTTATGTAAGTCAGTCTGGTTGTAAGGAAGAGAATAGTTCACTTCTTGCGCCTCCCAGGGCCATTGGTCTCCCATCTTAGTTCCTCCACAGAAGAAGCAGTCTGAAATGTGGAGACTAGATGCTACTGCCCCCGCAAGCTCAAGGAACAAGTTGTGGGAGGCATGAGGAATCTCAAACTCTGCTTTCATGGCCTCATAAAACGAGTGATGTATTCGATAGGGTGCGGATACATGAGTCTTAGTATTCAGCTGTATGTATATAAAAGTTCCAGGATCTATTCCTCCTCCTGCAATTCGTAGCCCAAATTTATACCCCTGCTTCCATTGACTGGGGTTAAATATGATGAGCCACACTGGATTACAGGCACCTTTCGTAGGCTCTGGCAATGATAATTTCTCCAAGACGGCCACTCGCTGATCTCCATCTCGTCCCATAGGCGCACCCGCCCAAGTAGCATAATACACGCATTCCCACTTGGGACAATAGTAAGCATCTTTGGATGATGTACTGTAAACGGTTGGGGAAGATTTCCCAGTACACTTTCCCCATCCGTATGCTCCTTCAGGACACATATATTTATCATCATAATAGTAGGCGTGCTCCCAATATCCACACTTGTGATAGGTATTTCTGTTTATCACTTCACAAGCGTCAAAACTCAGGTCAACATGCTTTGTGGGATCCAGGAGCTGTCATGTAGCATTTATGAGGGCTCCATCCTCATCATTCCAGCGTATCTCAAGTACATAGTAGGAAGGATTCTGTCGGGGGTTATAACAAGTCTTACTTTTCCCCTTGGTACAGATATTTAGCTCTGTACCGTTGTACACACACCGGCTGACTATACCAGTGCAAGTATAGTAGGAATGATAAAGTAAAGTCTGAGTGACCTTCTGTCCAGTTTGGGTGGTAGTTATACAAGCTGCACAAGGGGGTAAGGCAAAAGTCTTTTCCAGGAATCCCAGAACCACCACTCCCACAAGGCAATAGTGGAAGAACATTGTGATTACAGTCTTTGGAGGTCAACTGGAATGTTGGGTACGATGAACTTGTAGGGTCTTCTTCTTCTTCTTCTCTCCTGCTTCGATGATCACCCTTGCGTGACAGGAGTAGGATTGTAGATTCTGAAGATTCTTACATCGCCAGTTGTCTCCGCAATGTGAGTCGCAATGGAGTCTCAGGGTCATTTACTGAAGTCCATTGACCAGGCTCAGGAGCAGCTGCCGGCTTCACTCGACTGTGATGGATCCAGGGTTCGAATTCTGCAACTTTTACTGCAGTTGGGGTTGACAGGATGACAACATAGGGTCCCTTCCAATGTGGTGCCAGTGGGGTCTTTCTCCACTCTTTGATCCACACTGACGCTCCTGGCTTGAAGGGATGCAGAGGCTCTGTCAGTTTAATGGGCAATCGATCTTGCACCCAGGTATGAAGACTCTGCAAAACAGAACCTAAAGCCAATAGTTCTTGTCTAGCTATTTCAGATCCTATTTGTCTCATATCTCCTTTTATTCCCTGTACAATGGGTGGGGGTCGCCCATACAAGATCTCAAAAGGGGAAACTCCTAAAGACTTGGTTGGAGCAGAACGTATCCTAAGAAGGGCTATAGGGAGAACCTGAAGCCACTTTAGGTGTGTTTCTTGACAAAGCTTGGACAACTGGGATTTCAGGGTTCTATTCACACGTTCTACTTTCCCTGAACTCTGGGGTCTGTAGGCAGTGTGCAACTTCCATTGTATCTGTAGAGCTCTTGCTAACTGTTGAGTCACTTGGGATACAAATGAGGGTCCATTATCTGATCCTATAGTCAATGGTATTCCAAATCGAGGAATAATCTCATGGAGCAGCACTCTAGTGACTTCTCGAGCTTTCTCAGTTCGGGTGGGACAGGCTTCTAACCACCCAGAAAATGTGCAAACTAGAACTAACAGGTAGTGATATCCGTTTGCTCGTGGCATTTCAGCAAAATCCACCTGAATATCACTCATCGGGGCCACCCCTACTGACTGAACTCTTGGGGGTGGAATGGGACCCTGCTTAGCATTATTCTTGACACATGTCAAACATCGCTGTGCCACTGAAGCGGGCAGGGGTCCTAATAGTGAGATACAAAAATGGGGCCTTAGGGCTCTCTCCATGGCCGTCTTCCCATAATGTGTGGCTTGATGAAAGGCCTGGACAAAGGCTGGCCCTAATGCTTCAGGAATGACTGTGGGACCTGGAGGTGAGCTACCTTCTGGAGGTGGCAGCACTATCCATCCTTTTTCTGTCAGGATCCCTCCCTCTTTTTCACAAAAATAATCTAACTCTCTTGTAGTGTATCAGGGTGCCCATGAGCTAAGGGGCACAGGGAATACGGCTGCTTGCAGTGGGGTATCTTGGGTCACAACTCGTCCAGTTGTGGCTGCTTTTCGGGCTGTGATATCAGCAAATCTGTTCCCTCGGGTAACCTCTCCTGCTCCTGCCTGATGACCTCGACAGTGCATGACTGCAACTTGCTTGGGGGCCCACACAGCATCTAATAATGTCAATATCTCGGGCCCATACCTAATGGACTTGCCCCCTGAGGTAATCAACCCTCGTTCTTTATACAAGGCTCCATGTGCGTGCAAAGTTGTGAAGGCATACTTGGAATCTGTGTACACATTTAAGCGGAGTCCTTCTCCTAATATCAGTGCTCTAGTGAGAGCTATCAGTTCAGCTTTCTGTGCTGAAGTTCCTGAGGCCAGAGCTGAGGACTCAACTACCAGATCAAGGGTCACCACTGCATATCCGGCACAACGATGTCCATTGATGACAAGACTGCTTCCATCTACAAAGAAAGTCCATTCAGGGTCCTCTAGAGGGACATCAGTAAAATCAGGGCGACT
The DNA here is from genome assembly GCA_033557465.1 of Ichthyophis bannanicus. NCBI lineage: Eukaryota > Metazoa > Chordata > Amphibia > Gymnophiona > Ichthyophiidae > Ichthyophis > Ichthyophis bannanicus. Next base: position 515,181,631 of record CM066032.1, on the reverse strand, counting down.
TGAAAATACAGTGTCCATAGTTTCCAAACAGTCATGATCAGGGGGCCCAGGACCAATTGGGAATAACGTAGCAGGATTCAGGGCTTGACTGACTTTTAACTGTATCTGAGGGTTTTCACACAGCATGCTTTGATATTTCAACATTCGTGAATTCGTTAGCCAGAAACTTCCTTTGTGTTCCATGAGGGTCAGGACAGAATGTGGTACAGTAACTTGAAGATTCTGTCCCAGAGTGAGCTTGTCTGCTTCGCTCACCAGGAGGGCTGTGGCTGCAACAGCTCTCAAACAAGGGGGCCAACCTCTTGCTACCACATCCAACTGTTTGGACAAGTAGGCTACTGGCCGTTGCCAAGATCCAAGAGATTGAGTCAGTACCCCCAACGCATTTCCTTGTGACTCATGGACATAAAAATGGAAAGGTTTCTGGACATCAGGGAGACCTAAAGCTGGTGATGACATCAGAGCACTTTTTAAAGATTGGAATGCTGCATCCTGTTCAGGTCCCCACTCCAGTGGAGACTTTTCCATTCCTTTGGTAACTTGATACAATGGTTTTGCTAGCAGCGCAAAATTGGGGATCCATATGCGACAGTATCCTGCGGCCCCCAGGAAAGCTCTTACTTGCCTCCTGGTGGTTGGAGTGGGAATACTGCATACAGCTTCTTTGCGTTCAGGTCCCAAACGTCGAATTCCACTAGACAGCTGGAACCCTAGATATTTAACTTCAGTTTGACATAGTTGCACCTTGGCTCTTGAGACTTTGTATCCAGCCTCATTCAGAAGGTACAGGAGTTCACTGGTGGCTTGTAGACATTCACTTTCTGAGTTGGTGGCTATGAGCAGATCATCTACATACTGAAGGAGAACCCTTTGTCCTGGGTTCACTGAGTAACTTGAAAGATCTTGATTCAGGGCAGCACTGAAAAGGGTAGGTGAATTCTTGAATCCTTGAGGTAATCTAGTCCAGGTAAGTTGTCCCCGCCTTCCTGTTGTGGGGTCTTGCCATTCAAAAGCAAACAAAAGTTGACTGGTGGGGGCTAGGCGTACGCAGAAAAAGGCATCTTTCAGGTCCAGGACGGTGAAATGAGTAGCCTCAGCGGGGATCAGTCCCAAGAGAGTATAAGGATTTGGCACCACTGGGTGTATAGTTTCAACTGCATCATTTACCCGCCTTAGATCTTGCACTGGGCGGTAATCCCCTGTCCCAGGTTTCTTGACTGGGAGAAGAGGAGTGTTCCAAGGTGACTGGCACTCCTTGAGAAGTCCATACTTCAGCAGTTTCATTAAATGGCAGTGGATACCTTCAATGACTGGTCGGGGAAGAGGATACTGCTTCACATGCACTGGTTCCGCTCCTGGCTTGAGGGTGACAATGACAGGGGCTATGTTCTTTGCTAGACCAGGTGGATTATCTTCTGCCCATACTTCAGGTGGGGCTATAAGGTTGGTAGGTAGACAGGAACTGATTAACTTGATTGGAGGTGCACTATAGAACCGCCACTCTTCTTCTCGGGGAACAGTTAGCACCATTAATCCAGCAGGCTTTGGGTTCACAGTCATCTTCATTTCTCCCCCTTCAGCAAAGGATATTTGTGCCTGAAGCTTGGCAAGCATATCTCGGCCCAGAAGTGGAATAGGGCACTCAGGCATATACAAAAACTGGTGCGTTATTTTCTGTCCCCCTAGCTCACACATACGGTTCTGCAGGAATGGCTTCGTGGCCTTATTCCCAGTGGCCCCAACAATGGTGACAGATCGAGAGGAAAGAGGAGCCACTGGCTTTGCCACCACTGAATGTTCTGCTCCTGTATCTACCATGAAGTCCATATATTGGTCCCCTATTTTCAAACTGACCATAGGCTCCTGGGGACCAGGGTAAACTTGGAGCCCAGTCTGGCCTAGTCTTCATCCGCTTCATCCATGTCATAGCCCGTTGCTACTGCCACTCCCTCAATGGCTTCTTCTCTCTCTTGCTGGAACTGTGCTCGGTTCATTCCTCCCCGACTTCGAAATCGGCCTCCTGTTCTCCAGGGACTCCCTCCTCCCCTCCTGGGGGCGGAGTCAAGATGCGGGCATTCATTTATCCAATGTCCTTCTTCTCTGCAGTGGGCGCACTGATTTGCACCCAATGGAGGCCTGCTACTTCCGCAGCCTCTTCCACGTTCTCTGGTCCTTTGGTTAGGAAAACCTCCTCCACGTCATTCAACTAAAGCGGCAGCAAGAAGATCTGCTTTCTTCTTCATTTTACGTTCACTTTCTCTGTCACGTTCATTTTCACGATTCACAAATACTTTCTGAGCGACTTCCATTAACTGTGCTGTATTCATACCCGCAAATCCATCCAGTTTCTGCAATTTTCGTTTTGTGTCTCTCTGGGACTGACTGACAAAGGCTGCATTTACCATGCGCAAATTCTCCTGAGCGGCAGGATCGTATGGGGTATATAGTCTATAGGCTTCAGACAACCACTCATAAAAGGCCGCTGGGCTCTCATCTGGACCCTGGATAACTTCAGATACCTTCCCGATATTCATGGCCCTCTGGCCTCCCTTCCTCAGGCCCTGCAGCAAGGCCTGACAAAATCTCGTTAGGGCCGCCGCCCCCCTTTCATCATTTGGGTCCCATCTAGGATCTTCATTTGGGAAAGCTGCGGCAGCAGCTTGTGGGAGATTCAGATCCCCTTCTTCTACGGGGTTCTCTTCTAACCAACGGAGGGCTGCTTGCACAATTCGCCCTCGCTCCTCAGTAGTAAAGAGGGTGGACAGAAGCTGGCGACAATCGGCCCAGGTGGGCTGATGGGTTTGCATAATGCTAGACATTAACTCTGTCAATTCCTTGGGCTTCGCTGTATAGGATGCATAATGCGTTTTCCAGTTTAATAAATCAGTAGTGGAAAAAAGCACGTAAACTAGACTGGTTGGTCCTGGCGCCATCTGGCCCTGTTCATTTAAGATAGGTATACCAGGCACTTGACGTAATGGCATTAGGCGCCCTTCTTTCTCCTTCTTCTTCAGGGTTATACTTCTTAAATCATACGGCTCCCGGGTATAGGCTTCCTTGGTGGGTGACCCTGAACTGGCAGGAGAGCCTCCGCTTTCAGTATCATCGGAGGACCCTGGTCCCCCCGACGTGCTTGGGCCTGACTCGGGGCTATCACTCGGGGAAGTGGGCTTCTTTGGCTGCTGCAGCGGTAATTGCTGGGATTCCTCATCAGGCTCAGCTTCAGGTAGCAGAGCTGGGGGAACTAACCTATGTGGGTACTGGGGTAAACGGGCCAGGATTTCTGGGGACTCTGAGGTGGAATACACAGGTGGCTTCTCCTCCTCAACCTTCCAGGTCCCCCTAGTGGTGGCTACTAATTTCTACATTGTTCCTCATAGCAGCGCTTCATCCATGAGGGCTGCCTTTTGCAAGCACTTAACCAGGAATCTATGTAGGGAAACTGGTCAGGGTGTGCTTTTTGTACAAGCTGATGAACACGGAAAACTATGTCTACATCAAAGGTACCCGCACGGGGCCATGAAGTAGCTAGAACAGGCCACTCCCTATCACATAGCATTCTTAATCTAGACGGAGACACTCTTATACCATAGTCTCCTGAAAATCCTTTATGGAAATTCTTGATCATACATTCCAACGGAGTTTGCGTGGACTCCGCCCCTCCCATAATCTAATTGTAACGACGTACACGTAATGACGTACAAGACAACAAACAGTAAGGGTAGGTAGTATGGCTGTAGGTAAGGGGTCCGTACAGCCCACAGAACACTGAGGGGAACAAACACCACACGCTTCCTCCTTTTCGTGACCTGGGCGCGGTCGCCCGGCCAGGAACTGTGCTACTCAGGAGTCCGCTCTCACTCGGTCTGTGTTTCAAGACCTCTCAATCACACAAGCAATCATATCATCACAAGAAATCATTATTCAAATGCCCAAGGTTTTCTGACTAACTGACTATTCCCAACCAAAGGTTTGACGGCTTCTGCTAACACTTATGCGGAGCGTATTAGGACCGCCCTTATGAGAGGTGATCAAGCTCTCTTGTCTCGCGCACTCATGCGAGATTTTCTCAGTTAGTCTATACCAAATCAGTCTCGCACACTCATGCAAGACTCTTTTCCCCAGGCTTCACTGACTATTAAACAAGATCCAGTTCCCGATACCACACCCATTCTTGGGTTGGATCCTGGACTCCCCTCAGGTTCGGAGGTGTTGGCCGGCCGGACCCAGTGGCCCGCTGAGGCAAGGCGGAACCCTCTCCGATACAAAGGGATCGGCGGCGCCTGAGGTTTCCCCTGCGGTCGGACAGACACGGTTCCAACCGGGCCAAACCTGGAGGCGAATTGCGTGGATTATTCACTTGAATACCATTCACTACTCGCACTTCCCGGCCAACGCACCAAGAATATGCTGCAGCGAAGTGCAAACAATGAACAAATCCAGGAGTCAATTTACAGGGTCCAAACCAATTTATTGTGCACAAGGCCCAGTTAGTCAGAGCTTCAAAAAGGACTGAGCAAAGTTTTTACAGAAACATATTCATTTATACATTTTTCTTCAGTTTGATACATGCAAACTTTCTATTGGTTCCAACGCCCCCTGCATTTGTCCAATCGGAGATCCCTCCTGGGCCTAGCACCCAGCTCCCTCCTTTAGGACTGTTCTAACAATGGCTCAGTTTTTAGGTTTTGATACTTCTCTACAGCAAGGTCATTCCTGGCTCTAGGAATGCAAGTATTGAAACATTTTCATCTTCAGAACACAAGAGAATAATGAAAGACTTATGAATTCATGTAAAACTTCTTATTAAGCAGTTTAAAACAGTTTTCTCATTTTTCACAGATTTTTGGTTCTTTCTAGCTATGATGGGGGTTACAAGCCTTTCATATTTGCAGACTATTATAGGCCATAGCCTGCCACAGTATCTCTCTATATATCTTTCTTCACCTTTATTATGAACCCCCTTATTGGTACCAGGTACAGAGGTGTGAAAAAAAGACACCATGGGGTGAGGAGAGGGGGAAAGAGGGGTGGAGGGAGGAGGAGTACTATAGAGAAGAGAAAATGAGGATTGAGGCGAGAAAAGTGGGCAGAGGACCTTAGGAAATGGTAGAGGGGACCTGGGATAGAAACCTAAATGTGCACGGAAGGGGGGAAGGGTAGTAAAGCCCAAAGAGGGCCACAAAAGGGAACCCGATAATGCGCTGCCGAAAGCAGTGGTCACTACCCATCTGGGATGTGCATCCCAGGTTAAGAATATTACTGAGATATCCCAAACTCCAGTTCAAAGGGTAGAAGAGGAAACAGGGACCCTCTCATCACCCTACCAAGAACAGGATAACACATTACAGGCAACACATGGAGGAAGGTGGGGGGAGGAGGAAGAAGAGATGAGAAGAGAGGGGAAGGTTAACATTGACTTGGGAGATAGGGGGAAACAAGGAAATAGAAGATAACAAGAGGAAGGATGTGGTAGGGCTTGGGGAGGCCCTTGACACATCCGGAAGGCGTTGGGGGATGAGGAAAGATTCACAAAGGGGGAAAAAGGGGCGGGGTATGATAGGAAGGAAAGAAGGAAGGAAGGAGGGAGGGAGGGGTTGGGTCAAGAAGGGGAGAGAGAGAGGGTCTGAAAATGCAGGATGAAACAAGAGGAATAAGGAGCGACTTAACAACAGACTGGGACACTGGCAATCAGAGGGGGGAGGGGAGGGAGGGAAGATGCAAATTGATAAAATACTGTATATGTAAGGAATGCATGTGCATCATTTCAGGCTACTGGACTAAAGAAGGGGGAGGTCCTAGACTGGGGGGGGGGGGAGGTCCATCCCAATGGATAATAGAAATCTACCTCACTAGACCACTAAGATCAGAAATGGGCTGAGAATCCTATCATGGAACATATATGGGATGGGTACCCCAATTAAATGCTACAAGATTCTCGACGTGTTGGTACATCACACAAGTGATATAGCTTTTCTCCAAGAGATGCACCAAACGGCAGAGGAACATGTTAAATTAAGACAGGATTGGGTGCGTCAGATCTTTGGAGCTCCCGTACAGGGCCGGAAAGGAGGCGTCGTGATATTGATACACAATCTTATTCAATTCATGTGCATAAAAGAAATCTGTGACACCCAGGGTCACTACGTAATAATACACAGAGATTTAGAAGGTCGCCCAATGACTCTATGTAACATCTGTGGACCAAACGGACCGGAGGTGTCATTTTATGCACAAGTAGTATCCCAACTAGAACAACTGCCAGAAACAGGAGATAGTGGTAGGTGGTGATTTAAATGGGATCTTAGATCCACTAATGGACACCTCCCGAACCATACAGGGCCCCCAAGAACACAGTACCCAAATCCTTCAATGGCTCCTGAGGTGGCTACACCTAGTGAACCCATGGCGGCTCCTACATCCGCAGGAAAGAGACTATAAACACCTCTGGAGAGCCCACGGCACAAGTGCCTGAATAGACTACCTTCTTATCCCCGAGAATTGTTTCTGAAGGGTGGAGGATGCACAAAAAGGGCCAAGGGAGATCTCGGATCACACAATGATATGGGTGGATCTGGCATGGCATAAACAAAGCGAAGGTTCATGGCCATGGCGCTTCCCACTAGAATTATAAAAGGAGGAGCAATTTCACGTATACATTAAGGAGCACTGGCAGGCCTATAAGACCCATAATGTGCAACATTGGGATATCCCTGAGTTGTACTGGGAGAAAATGAAAGCCGTACTACGAGAGGATATAATAGCATACTCCGCCAGGTGGCGCCACATGCTTAATACATGGGTGCTCCGTTCAGAGAAGCAGGTGGTATGGGCATGGTGACAACATGCCTCTCACCCCATGGGAAACTCTCGCGCATGACTTTTAGATTTGCAAACAACACTAAATTAAGTTATTCACCAACGTGCAAAAAAATCTTACATGTACTACAGATTTCAGCTGTATAACTTTGGAGATAAAACAGGGACGTTCCTAGCTCGATGTCTCCGGGACATGAGCCTCTAACAGGGTCCCCATGCTGTGAAATGAGACAGGTCGTATATGCAAGGAAAACACTGAAATAGTACGCCTCTCCCAAGCGTTTTACCAGAAATTATACACAGCAGAGCAGACTTCCCCAGATAGATTAGCAGCCTACCTGCAGCAACGTTCTCTGCCCCAGTTATTGGAGCAGCAGGCTCTGGATTTGGGAGCGCCTATTACAACACAGGAGATTCTGCAGGGCATTATCAGGGCACAGTGCTGCAAGTCCCCTGGCCCAGACGGGTTTATAACCAAATTTTATAAATTATTACAGGATGAGGTAGTGGTCCCTTTAGCTGAGATGTACAATGGAAGGGCATAGTCGGGGAGGCAACAATGCCAACATCACTTTAATCCCTAAGCCAGGGAAAGACTACATGGAGGCCAGTTCGTATCGCCCTATATTGCTTCTCAACTTCGATAGCAAATTATATGCCAAGATCTTGGCAGACCAATTGGTGGCACACCTGCCTCATCTGATACATGACTCCCAGAGAGGCTTTGTGGGAGACCGCTATGTGTCAAAAAAATACGGAAAATTATCGCATCCCTGGAGTGGGTGCTGGAAAAACAGATCTCCTCACTCCTGATCAGCTTTGATACTGAAAAGGCATTTGATAGGATGAATTGGGACTATCTTTTTCAATGGCTGCCCTGTTATGGGCTGGGGGACCCTTTTATACAACAAGTCCATACATTATACTCTAAACCCATGGCATCAATACTAGTTAATGGGACGCTATCAGAACCATTTTCATTGGAGAGGGGGACATGTCAGGGGTGTCCACTCTCCTCACCGCCCTTCATCTTATCATTGGATCCCTCATGCTTTCTGGAGTAGTGCAAGGTGATTCCAGGGGTCAAGACTGGGCAATTAGGATTCAAGGTGGCAGCTTTTGCAGACGATTTATTAGCCCACATTACATACCCACAAACATCAATGCCCAGACTGTTAGCATTTCACTCCTATGGCAGACTGGCAGGGCTATGGCTAAACCAAGATAAGTCAGAAGTGTTGGATGTACAGGGAATAATGCGAGCATCATGGGGATTGGCATTAATTTCCTGCTACAGTGGGTGGAAGGAGAGTTTAGATATTTGGGGATTCGCATGCCCTGAGACCCCGATCAACTATATCGGCTTAACTGTGCCACAACAATGGAATATATTAGCAATAACTTGCAGGAGTGGAACTCCTTGCCCCTGTCACTTTACATTTTGCAGACCCTACCGATGCACCTCCTGCGTTGCGATGTTGATCGAATAGAGCAGGAGATACGCAGATTCATATGGAAAGGAGGACTAGCCCACATACCCTTCTCTAGGCTGTGAGGATTGTGGCATCAGGGTGGTATTGGGGTCCCAGACATTGCCAGATATGCACGGACATGTCACTTCAGACACGTGAGAGATTGGTTAGGGCAGACAGAGCTGTTTAGCACTAGAGAGCTTGAAGAAGAATTTGTGGCACCTTACCTGCTGATGGCAGTGTTACACATGGACAACCAGGAGGTGCCAATGCACCTTCGGCGCAGCTTGTTGGTAGAGCTGATGCGAGGGGTGTGGCGCTATCTATGCACTGTAGCACATGTCATCGGCTATATCGTGTTCCCTACTGATACGCAGCAATCCCAGATTCCAGCCGGGGATGGATAATCATACCTTCCGGGATAGGGAAAACAGGGGATTCATAGTCTTGGTCATGTGCTTACACTAGAGGATATGATGAAGTCCTTTTCAGAGTTATGTAAGGAGTTTGATTTGAAAAAATCCCAGGTTTTTGCATACTATCAACTACACCATTATGTGCATTCGCTGCCAAGGGACAGTTTATCGACGGAGTGGTCTAGCCAAATCTTACTTTTTTTTAAACTAGGAGACCAGGAACAGATGTTCTTATCTAGGCTATCATAGAAATTAATGCAATGACAAATCCCAAAAGATTATCAGGTGCTGGAGAAACGCTGGGCAGCCAAATTAGGTAGCTCTGTGGCAGAGGGTAAATTGGGAAGAGCGTTGTGGTGCATACCAAACTTAGTGCATTCATCTAGGCTCCAAAAGCTTCAATTGCAAGCGATATGCAGAGCCCAGTTTTCACCCTTGAGAGCCTTTCATAGTGGGGTGGCACCCAATAGTGACTGCCCATGGTGTGGAGCCATATTGGCAGATCTGGGGTACATGTGGTGGAAATGCGAGTGGACCCAAAGATATTGGTGTAGAATTCAGAAGTATATATAATCTTTCATCGGTCAACCCTTGACATGGATGGGTGTATGATTATCTCCCCCCTGCTATTCAAAAGGGCGCTGGGAGAGATTCCTAATAGGCAAGGCACATATGGTGGGGAAACAACTTTTGGTGCATAGCTGGAGGGAGCACGCAGGTCCCTCCTTTTGGGACTGGTGCAATTGCTTTCACCAGTTAATGATACAGGAATGATTGGCATCAAGGGGTAAGCCAGTGTGGTGAGGGAATTTTCTGGCACTCTGGGGAAGATACCTGGATGCACTAAAACCAGTGGCTCGGAATGAGCTCCTGACCCTTTGAGGGAGCTGGGAGATGACTTGGAGAATAGGAACCTGGAGGAGGACCCAAGATAAATGAATGACACCCCCTGTTATGTCAATTGTAAATAAGTTAAATCTATATAATTATGTAAATTTTTGATTTTCTTTTTCACCACCAGTTATATTGTTATAATGTTTAATGTATCTGTTGTTAGACATGTAAACTGCTATGATTACTCGAAATAGCGGTATATAAAACACACAAATAAAATAAATAAATAGCCATAATGGAAATCATAAGCCTAGATGCATCTGCATAGTGGACCCCAGTAGGGGCAGGGAGGGGAGAGGAGGAAGAGAGGGAGAAGATCTGGTTGTTAACAAAATGAAAACTGTTATTGTATATAAGCTGTTGTATACGTTGTGCCCAGGGCAGGGTGTATGTAATATGAGTTGGGATCTAGCTAAGCTTGAAGAATGGCCAAGAATTTGGCAGCTAAGATTTAATGCTAAAAACTGCTGGGTCATGCATTTGAGCTGCAAAAATCCAAGGGAGCAATACAGTATAAAGGGTGAAGTACTTCTGTCCATGAAAGAAGAGCGAGACCTGGGTGTGATTGTCTCTGATGATCTTAAAATGGCTAGATGGTAGAAAAGGTGACAACGAAAGCCAGAAGGATGCTTGGGTGCATAGGGAGAGGAATGGCCAGCAGAAAAAAGAAGGTGATAGTGCCTCTGTATAAGTCTCTGGTGTGACCTCATTTGGAGTATTGTGTGCAATTCTGGAGACTGCACCTTCAAAAGGATATAAACAGGATGGAATCGGTGCAGAGGGTGGCTACTAAAATGATTAGTGTCTTCGTTATAAAGCATATGAGGACAGACTTAATCTTAATATGTACACCTTAGAGGAAAGGCGGCATAAAGGAGATATGATAGAGACATCTAAATACGTTTGTGACATAAATGCACAGGAGGAGTGCCACTTCCGATTGAAAGCAAGCTCTGCTATGAGGGGACATAGGATGAGGGTGAAAGGGGATAGACTCAGGAGTAATATGTGGAAATATTTATTTATGGAAAGAGTGGTAGATGCATGGAATAGTCTCCCAGTGGAGGTGGTAGAGACGAGGACAGTATCTGAATTTAAAAAAACATGGGACAAATACAGAAGATCTCTAAAGGAAAAAAAAGTAACTTTAGTAGTTGATATGGAAGGGCAGACTAGATAGGCCATGTGGTCTTTTTCTGCCGTCATGTTTCTATCTTCAGGAGTCTACCTAATAGTTTTTAGTCCTTTAAAGCTTTTCATTAGTTTATCTTCTGCTGCAGTGGGCCCTCGAAGAAGTTCACCATGACCCATTGCTGCATCAGGGATGCTGTCTTCTTCTGAAGGTTTTATACTATTGCTCTGACCATTTTTAGCCCTAGGGTACAATCTATGATTGGGCACCTTTTATTCTGGGCAGCATGCAGCCAGTATGCATTATTCTTTTTCCTTCTTATCATACTTTTACTGCCGCCTTGCTAAGAATTTGTATAAATTTTATACAATAGGGTCACCACATGCTCAGCAAAGCTTGGGGAAAAAGTATTCCCTTCTCCTCAGAGATACTCAGCAATTCATTAATTTTTCTGCTGAATTTTATGTTGCTTTCCTCTTTGACTCCTTTAAAAATAGATCCATGTTTGCCCTTCTGTGATGGTATAATAGCAGCTCAATAAATATTTGTATATAATATAAACTGTCAACAAAAAACTTTATGCTCAAGATGGAAAAATTTTGAAAATATGTTTTTCTAATGCCTAATTTTTTTTCATTGTATTTCCTTTTAGGAACTTTAGGATGGCAGAAACTGAAAACAAATGGTATAATTACCCATACTCTGAGACACAGTTCAACAGTTGTGGGTGACAATATATTTTTCTTTGGTGGAATCCATTATGGAACCGTTGTTGAGGATCTGTACATGTTCAGTACGGGTCAGTAATGCAAATTATGTCCCTCTTATAGAAAGTTCCAATCCTGGCTATAGTTTTTGTTTGTTATGTTAGCTCAAAAGCATTAAAGCTAAGGGTGGAAGCTCAGAACCTGTAGAGCTGTCAGGCATAAAAGCAACTTCTGTGTTTGTTTACCTTTTACTGTATATTGGGATATATGAAGTGGCATTTTAGAAAGGACATCCAGGGCAAAATGTCTGAGAAAACCCTGAGGCTGTTTACATTTTGCCCTGATTTTAGAAACTTGGACATCCCCAAATGGACGGCTGCAGAAACAGCTTCTTGGACTTCCCAGCTGGCATTTTCCAGATGGAAGACATTTTTATTTATTTTATTTATTACAGTTTCTTATATACCGCGCTATTTAGCATCAGCGCGGTTTACATAATAACAACGACCATAACGACAAGCTGTCAGGTTTTACATCGAACAGGGGTACAAACTTGGATAACAGGGTTAACATCTGTGTTCAGTGATATTTCAGATACTCAGATGTGCAGTGGTGGGTTATTAATCTGTTTGGAGTTTGTATTTACATGCGGGTTTCTTTAATGAAGGGATAATTGGAATAAAGGGATAATCAGCTCAGATCTGCTTTATATGTTTGCCTTATGATTGCATATATGTCTGCCTTATAACTGCACTCTGGCCTGTTTGAAACAGACACAGCAACATATGGTTGGCACAAAACAGGTGGGCAACAGGAAAAGAGTACATGCAGCTTACTACTGTTATAAAGCCTAAAAAAAAGCTATACTTTGGACAGAAGTGTCCAAGGATATAAGCCTAGGTTCAAACAGGTCAAGCCAGGAATTCAACTAATGCTCTTGCCCTGAAGGTTTCAATTGGTGCCAGCAGATGGAAAAACACAGGAGGAGGCAGAGGGCTATGATTGATTGCATAGATAGGCAAGCCTTGATCAGCAGATCCAACTGCATAAACATAGAAGGCCCTGGGAATGAGCTTTGCATTTGCTGAAACTATTTAGAATTTGAAGCAGAGAGGTATATATAAGACAGCAATTTTAGAGGGTCTTGGGCAGTTCTTTTCTCCCCTTGCAGAGAGAAGTCTGCCCCGCTGTCCCTCAGACAGGCACTTGCTATCTGCATCTATAACCATTTGTTTGCTGTGCCAAATAAAAAGTTTTTTTGTAGCTGAGCAACTTGCTGTCTGAACTGTTTATTGGTAATTGGGGAGACTTTGTAGGTAGACCCGGCTTACATTACCCAGGAAATATTGAGAGTGAAATAAATGCACCTTGTGCTCTTCCTCTTGGAAGCATTGCTGCCATGATATGAGCGCTTTTTTGCTCCTTATCTATGGTCAGGAGCAGCTATAGGCATAGATGCCTCAGCAAGCAGGGCCAGATGTACTTTCTGGAATCACATTGCAATATGCATTTTTGTTGCTCTGCCCAGACCACTCCTTCAGCATGCTCCCATTCTACTTGGATGTCCTTGTTCTAGGGACGCCCATATACCCATCTTCTAAAATGGTTCCAGGGATGCCCCTGTGAATTGGACGTCTGCATGCCTGTTTTCAGACCTCTAAAAAGTGGTGGAGGAGTAGCCTAGTGGTTAGAACACATGGCCTGTAACTAAAGAGATCCCACTAGCACTCCTTGTGGCCTTGTGTAAGTTACTTAACCCTCCATTGCCTCAGGTATAAACTTAGTTCCTTAGCGTCCCTCTAGTCCAGTCCCGGAACCATAGAGTTGTGAACCTCCACCAGCAGCTTTGGAGACTGAACATCTTCATCTCTTTGATCATCCAGCTATATGCAGCCCCAAGGACCGCCCACACATCAGTATCTCAGTCTCCAAGCAGCTTGGAAGTCAGAGCCCAGAACTGGGCTCCTTAGGAACAAATAAGCAGAGCTTTAGTGTTTTATTATTTTCTAGATTTAGGTGCTGGGCTGCTGCTGTGGAGGAAATCTTTGACTGTGTCCCTTGTGTCTTTCTCTAATCTGTTTTTTTTTCTCTCTGTCTCTCTCTGTCAGTCTCCCCATAGGTTAAACAAGCAGGGGAGCTGCACAGGACACAGGTCTCCTTTCTACCTAACCCCCTTGGTGGGTGAGGAGAAGGTTGAAGACAATTACAGGCAGCAATTGAATACAGCAGTAGGCTCTGAGGGTCCCCTGACTGATTTAGGGGTTCCCCGAGCTGCCCTGAGCAGTTATTACTCTGTTATTGACTCTGATAACTGCTACTCAGAGCTTGTGACAGGCACGCTGGACAGCACTCTCAGTGTTTTGACCCCCCCTCCACTCCTGTGTGTGGGTGAGTAGAGTTTGAAGCTTTTTCTTTCTAAAGGCAGTGGTGGAGGCCTTGGGGTGGCCTGGAATCAGCTCTGGGGAGTGTTTTAGACCTTTTGGGTATTTTTTCTGGTCCTTTTTTTGGCAGGATCGGGTCTGGTGGCCATTTTGGATTTTTTTTTTCAAAGTTGTTTTTCTTCGTGTTTTTTTTTTAGGGATAGGAGCTTCGTTTTTGCATTTCTTGGTCAGATATCAGCTAATTGGCTCCAGCTCTATCTAATCCTGCAATTTGGAGTGTTTTTGAGCACTTTTAAAATTGCGATTTTTTTTTTTTTCTGCTCTGTTTGCTTCAGCAAGGTGTTCCTGCTTTGCTGGCAAAGGGCTGTGTGCATAGCCATGCCTCCTAGTCCTCGGTGTCTGGTCTGTGGCATTCGTAGAAGTAGTAATTTGGCAGCCCGAGTCTGTGCCACTTGTTCTGCTGTGGGTGCTGGCATGGGGGATCCTCTGGAGGGCTCCAGTGCAGATCTCCCACCTGTATCTACAGAAGGGACATCAGAGCAGGCAGAGACGGTCCTTGGTCCTGGGATTTCTGCGGTGCCGGAGCGCCTTTTTCTCTCTCATGCAGGAGGCTCTGGCTCTCTTGCAGCCGGCGGGGGGAGGCTCGGTCCTGCCCCGCCGTGGGCTAAAGCGTCCACTTTCAGTGGAGGGAGACACTGGTCCACAAAAGAAGAGCCGGCCCCCGAGTGTTGCGGATTCTGCGCCTCCTGGGGACGAGCCACTGGATATAGCCTGCTGGTATCTCCCATCAGCCTCCAGTGTGTCCAGTCTCCTTGCAGCAAGAGGACATAGTGAGCCTAGCTTCTGGGCTCACTTGGGGGGAACAGATAGGAGCATTTAGTGTGACAAATTCTGATTTTACCTTTGATTTTTACCTTTAATTTACTTTTAATTTTGCTTTTAATTCAGTTACCTTTGGTTAATTGACAATCGGGGATTGGTTCCCTTTAGTTAGGAGCAAATTTCTTTATTTACAGTAATTTTAAATTTGAGCCTGGTTCTTTAAATTAGTAGCAGTTCTTGCCTTCCCTCCTTGTCAGTGATTTTCACTTGCTGCAGGCATTTGCCGGTGCGGATCTCTCTCCCTGGACTGTACGGGAGAAAGCTCCGGGACCCGTACAGCCACACTGAAGCTGTGTGGGATGGAGCCTCTCTGTTGCTGCGGGATTTAATAATTTTAGTCTGTGGAACCGGCTGAGCGATCCTCGCCGCAGCTGCCAGGCGCATCAGCGCAGTTTGAGGATCGGAGAAATTCAAGGAGGTAGGAGCAGGCTGTGTGGCTTTCGGCCCTGCAGGTAAGGCCTTCGGGCTCTGTCGGTCTGCTGAGGCCTCATTTTTGCAGCGGCGGCTGTTCTTGGCGCCAAAATTCATTGGCGAAGGGGCGGCCATTTCCTCGCTAGGGATTTGGACCGCATGGCGAGCGTTGCAGTGAACTGCCTGCGTGAGGACAACAGGCAGAATAGCTAAATTTTTGGGCCTAGTGATTGTTTCTTTCTTTTTGTAGCTTTTTTTTTTTTTTTTAAGGCCAGGGGGGTTCCTCAGCATTAAGGGGGACTGTTGTCAATCCTCTTTATAGAATAAATAAGAATGAACTTAAAAACAGGACAGCAGTTTTGGCATTGATCCCTGATACCACATGTTCTTTCCCTCCTAATCATGTCTCTGAGGAGCATCTGTTCAGGCCCAGGATATTAGGCAAATTGCCAGCTTTTAGGTTCAAGGGCAGAGCCCTAACTTGTAGTTTGCAGGAGGGAAAGCCTAGAAGTGTGCCTTTATGTATTATATAGTGACAGTTGCCCAAAATTCACAGGGACAGGTTTAGGAAACCTTAGGATGTACAAGAATAGACTGGCAGTTAAACTGTCAGCCGGGAAGTGCCTGTGCTATGGGCTATGGCCACCGGAGGGCAGCTGGTACACTCAATAGTGCCTTTCTATGACTGTGCAGGCAGCCATTATCTGCAGGTCAGGATAGAAATCACCACAGAGCCTCGGTGCTGTGATGTAAGGTCTGAGAATCCAGTTTATATGACCAAGATTTAAAGCTCTTAATTTCTGTATCATTGGTCGGGCTCTGCTGCCCTAAAGGTCACCGAATGACAGCGCTGCTCATGAATCACATAAAGTATTCAGTGCCCCCATCCCTGGGGGGTGAATGGTACAATACAAAATCATATTACTCATCAGGTTCACACAGGCAACAACCTCTCAGACTTCCATTTTCAAGGTGGTCGGTGTATTCCACTGCTATTTCTCTGACTTCAGGAAGGCCTGGTGAGGTGCTTGTGGGTTTCATAGCAACACTTAGCAGGCCCTTCCCAGGAAATTCTCATCTATTACTAGAGCAGGGTTTCATTTCATTTCATTTCTCTGGTTGTGGTTAATGCACAGCGCTAGGGGCTGTGTTCGAAAGCTTGCGTCCCACGGACTTCGGTGGGATTTCAAAATGATAGAGAAACTCGCTTTAGTAAGAGATAGCCTTGTTCATTTTTAGCTAACACTGTTGCTTTTACTTTTGATTTTTACCTTTTGCGCCTGAATCCCAGGGACACAACACTGTTTGCTTCCAGGGGTTCTACTTTCTATTTTGCTCTTCAGCTCCCTGGCAGCTGCAGTAGGCTGGCAGGGGGTGGGCAACGCCTCCTGCAATGCAGCATCCCCCTGGATAAGGGGGGGGGGGGGAAGGACAACTGGGTGCAGCGGGGGCTGGTAGCTTCTTGCAAAGCTATAGTAGCAGTTCAGGTAATTTTAGCTGATCTGCTTTGATTTCATTGGAGTTGGCGGAAACTTGGTTTTTGGAGTCCTCTACTTTAAAAAAAAAAAAAAAAGATTCTCCTTCCACTATCCATAGAGGGTCCTATAAAGCGTTAAAGTCGGTTTATATGGCAGGATAATATTTTGGCTTAGCTGCTGTGATATAGCGCTATGTTCTGCTGTAAACATTTTCAGGTCAAAAGGAATTATGGTGATAACTCTCTTGGACAGTTGTAACAGAGGCTTGGGTGAGCGCCATGGCCAGTCCACAGATGTGGAATGCTCTGCCATAAGCTTTATGTCATGGGAAGGATTTTATAGTTGTGTGGTTTCTTAATGGACAATGTTCCCGTTAGTTTGGCTTTGCCCAAATTATAAGATTTTACGGTAGATTTGTAATGTCTTCATTTTGGATATATGTGGTTTAATTTTACATATGGAAGAGGCAGCTCAGCGGAGAGGGGTTGCAAGATAGAACTCTGGCCTTTGAAGCTATCTATGCTCCCATTCCATTTATCAGCGGTTCTCCAGTACGGAGAGTCTCTGCTAGTGTTCAGCAGGCGTCGGGAACTCATGTCGGAAGGCCTCGATGCATTGGCACAAAGGTGGCCAAGGTACGGGCTGCTCTATGTCTTTCCTCCGTGGGCCCTGCTGGGCCGCCTGGTACAGCGGATCGAGCGGCATCCGGGTCCCATGGTCCTGATTGCCCCGGACTGGCCTCGTCGGCCTTGGTATGCGGATCTGGTGCGGTTGAGTGTGGCCGATCCGTGGCTCCTTCCTCCTCGGCCGGATCTCCTTTGGCAGGGGCCGCTGCAGATGCCTCAGGTGGCTCGATTCTCGCTTACGGCATGGCTATTGAGAGGGCGCGAATGAGAGCCAAAGGTTATTCTCCGGAGGTCATTGCTACCTTGTTGCGGGCGCGGCGTCGGTCTACGTCGCTAGCGTATGTCTGGGTCCAGGCGTATTTTTGAGAGCTGGTGTGCAGTTCGCGAGTTGCGGCCTTTGCGGACCTCTGTTCTTCAGCTCCTCTCCTTCTTGCAAGCAGGGGTGGACAAGGGCCTGGCGGCCAGTTCGTTGAGGGTACAACTTGCAGCTCTTGCGTGTTTGAGGCAAGGTTCAGGGCCAGTTATTGGGGTCCCATGCGGACGTGAAGCGCTCCTTGCGAGCGGTGTTGCTTATGCGTCCTCCGTACAGGGCTTTAGTGCCCTCGTGGGACTTGAATTTGGTGTTGAGGTCTCTGGTGGCTCCGCCGTTTGAACCCTTGGCGCAAGCTTCGTTGGAGGACTTGACGTTGAAAACGGTGTTTCTGGTAGCGATCTCGTCAGCTCGCAGGATCTCGGAGTTGCAGGCTCTTTCGTGTAGGGAAACCTATCTGTCTTTCTCTGCCGACATGGTGGTATTGCGACCGGTTCCCGCGTTTTTGCCTAAGGTAGTTTCGGCGTTTCACATGAATCAGGGGGTGTCTCTCCCGGTGTTTGCCAAGGAACGGGGCCAGCACGCGGATAACTCCTTGCACGCGTTGGATGTCCGTCGAGCTCTTTGTCGGTATTTGAGGGAAACGGCGGCCTTCCGTAAGTCCGATCGCCTATTTGTCGCATTTGGCGGTCCGCGCAAGGGGGAAGCAGCGTCTAAGTCTTCCATTTCCCGCTGGTTGAAAGAGGCGATTTCGTCGGCATACCTTTTACACGGCAGGATGGTTCCTGCCGGGCTTCGGGCTCACTCGACTAGGGCGCAGGCGGCGTCTTGGGCGGAAGTTAGCTTGGTACCGGCGGTGGATATTTGTCGGGCGGCGACGTGGTCGTCCTTGCACACCTTTGCTAAGCACTATCGTCTGGATGTGCAGGTGGCGTCGGATGCGCGGTTTGGGTCTCGGGTGCTTCAGGCTGGACTAGCGAGGCCCTCCCGTTGAGATTTACTGCTCTGTTACATCCTCTATGGTTCCGGGACTGGACTAGAGGGACGCTAAGGAAGAGTAAATTAGACTTACCTGCTAATTGTTGTTCCTTGCGGAACTCTAGTCCAGTCCCGGATCCCTCCCTGTCTATCTGTTCTCGCTGCCAGCCAAGAAGGTACATTCATTATAGGAGTCTGCCAGGGTTTTTGTTCTCTATACTTTCGGTCAGAGCTCCTCTGCTTGCAGCACGCCTTAGTTCCCTTTCGGGGTCAAATCTTGGGGGTGAGCGGTGGCGTCTCTTGTTGCATGCGTTTTGCACAAGGGTCGCCACGGCCGTTCTGGTCCGCCTTCCCGTAGGCGGGAGGTTGTTCTTACGCAGTTGGAAAAAGAAAAAAAAAATTTTGCTAGTGGTGGGAACTTTAGGGTCAGGATCCTTTTTTCCACTGTGTTATATCTACTTATTTGTTGCTCTGCTTAGTATGCTTTGTCAATAGGTACTGATGTGTGGGCGGTCCTTGGGGATGCATATAGCTGGATGATCAAAGAGATGAAGATGTTCAGTCTCCAAAGCTGCTGGTGGAGGTTCACAACTCTATGGTTCCGGGACTGGACTAGAGTTCCGCAAGGAACAACAATTAGCAGGTAAGTCTAATTTACTCATTGTAAGCTCTCTTGGATAGGGAAATATCTACTATAATATGAATAAAATAACCCCCATATTCTATCTTAACATATTTAGCTTTCAGGTTTTTTTTTTTATATTTTATTTACTCCTGCTGGAATTCTGCACACAAAACTCAAAATTCAGTGTCAAAAGGTTAGAATTAGGCAAATTTCTGCATGCTTTGTTTGTCAATATAACAAATCATATTGTTTTTGAGTGACATGCAATTTAAAATACAAGAGAGAAGAAAAATCACAAAAAAATGCAACATTTTGAATTGCGTGCAGAATTCCAGCATGAGTATTTGTTGTGTCTTTGTATCACCTATGTTTATAACAAATTAGCAGGGAGTAGACAAAGTATGATGTATTTGAGTACTAAGAGGTCAATTATCAAAAAGTCGGATATTTAAATACCACAGTAGTCAGCCGAGGCATTTAAATATCCTCCTGATAGTCAAAAAGAAGAAACTCTTTTTACCCTTCCTCGCCAAGATCATCGAAAAGGCAGTGCAGCGGCAGCTGCAAAACCACATTGATGACACAAACACCCTTGATATGCATCAATACGGGTTTCGGCAACATCACGGCGTAGAAACCCTCCTGTTAGCCCTACTGGACAAACTACTCAAAGGTCTGGAAGACAAGAGCAAGATGTACATGCTTATATTCATAGACATCTCAGCAGCTTTTGACTCAGTTCATCACCTCACACTTTTAGAACGACTCGAGTCCATAGGTATCTCAGGAACTCCACTAAATTGGTTCTCCTCCTACATAACAAACAGAATGCTGCAGGTCAACTTCAACAATGTCAAAGCAACCCCCTTCCCGCAGACCCAAGGCATTCCACAGGGATCCGCCCTCTCCTCCCTCCTTTTTAACTTATACATTCAACCAGTATGCAATATTTTCCAAGGCCACGACATCAACTACCATATCTATGCAGATGACCTAATGCTCTATACCCAACTAGACGTAAATAACCCAAACCTCAACAAGCTAGAAAATTGCCTACACGAACTTCAAGTCTGGCTCCAACGCAACAATATGTCCATAAACCACAAGAAAACAGAAGCAATGTGTATCTCCAGGAAACCAGGATTCGAGCCCCCCACAATGGTCACCATGAACAGTAATAACTACAACATCAAAACAGAGATAAAATATTTGGGAGTGATGCTTGATAGCAACCTGCATATGGACAAACATCTTCGAATCACCAATCGGGCTATCTTCCACAAATTAAGAGTCTTACAGCCCCTACGTAGCATCCTCGATCATACTGACTTTAGATCTGTCGCTCAAGCCCTCATCATCCCGCACTTGGACTATTGCAATGCCATACTGCAAGGCTTGCCAAGAAAAACTATAAATATTCTACAAATGGCACAAAATGTAGCGGCCCGAATCATTATGCAAAAAGGACTCTCTGACCACATTACGCCCGCGCTAATTGAGCTTCACTGGCTCCCAATCACTGCCCGCATTCAATACAAAGTCATAGTCACGACTTTCAAACTCATCCATGACATAGCGCCCTCACACCTCAACAGCTTAATATCCAATCTGCCCAACAACAGAAGCAGACGAACGCCCAACCTAAATACCCTCTGTATCCCGAAGTGCTTCACAAAGGTTAATGCATGCACCAGCAACAGAGCTTTCTCATTTATTGCTCCGGCACTCTGGAACCGATTGCCAAGCGATCTACGTGAAGTCTGCGATCTGAAGGACTTTCGAAAACAACTTAAGACGCACCTCTTCCAATCACATTTCAACTTAACCTCATGAAATGCACCCAGCCGTAATGTAAATATGTATATAAGGATCATTTGTATAACTTGTAAATATGTTTTTAAGTACCCTGTATGTAGCTGCGATATTCAATCAACTGTAAATCCTGTAACCCCATGCGTGCTGTGCACTATCCCCCCTCCCTAATCGAAATGTATACACTCTAATTACCGGCCGGTACAGCCAACTCCCCCATGTATAGCAACCGCTGCTGATCACTGGAAGCAGCGGGATACAAATGTACGTTAAATAAATAAATAAACTGGGTAGTGGCTGCTACTCAATATGCAGATTATACAGTCATTATCTAGATAGTAATGATTTTCCGCTGCTATCTGGGTAATTTATCTGGTTCACAATTTAGGATAATTTTCTCTGTAGCTCAAGCTAACATCTGACAAATCGCCACTATCTGGATAATGTTGGCATTTATCCAGATCATGGTCAATCCAAACTTGCTCTACCCATAGACCACCACGGCACTCTCAGGATAGTGCTACTGAATATCTCAGTCAGTGCCTTTATCCGGATGACCGTTATGGCTATGCGGATAAGGGCTTTTGAAAATCTTACCAAAGTCTTCTGCTCTATAGATGCATCTATCATAGATCTTCTCTAAAGCAAGTATACGGTTGCAGAAATTGACTTATTAATTATATTGCTGTAATTCCATGCGACAATTCGTGTTCTGTGTTTTGTTTCAGTATCATTTAGTTGGATCCCAATCAAAACTACTGGTTTATTACCTGAAGCCAGGTTAGTTTAAAATCATTTCAATTAACCTGAATGAATGGGAAAGGAGGGGCAATCACACATGCTTATAAGTTTGAGAGCCAGTGTTCAAAAAAATGACAAAAAGATAACTTCTGTGGAAGAAGCTATGTGCATACTATTTTCCAGACATATGGTGGGACTTATGTGCATATGTCTACCACTGACTATCTCTGGATAAAGTTGTGCACAAAATTTTATGGGGTAATTTTATTAGTGGCTTGATTGTGTAGAACACCATTTTACATGGGCAAGTAGGCACTTATGAAATTGCCCTAGCATATAAATGCACAATGATAGGCACTCGGAAAACAATATGGGGGTAACTTTAGAAAGGATTTTTCATACGTATATATATGTAACGTGCCTCTTATGAAATTACCCCACAGGTACAAGTATGCATGATGACAAGAATATCCATACTTGTATGAGGTTTTGGTATAGGCAAGTTCATGGGTATTGCTTGGGCAAAACATGGGAGGAGTCACAATTTATATGTATTTTATGTGTGATTGTGTATATTGTATACATGTACATTTATACCTACTCTTGAGCCAGTGTAAATATAAATGGTTTCATTATAGCTGTGATTTCTGCAGTATTTGGGTCAGTATTTTATAAAGACACACAGGAACCTGTGTGTTTTTGTAGAATAAACTCAAAATTGGCATCTACTTGCCTTCCCATATAGGCGACGTGTGTGAAGGGCAACTAGGCACATATTTTCAGGCTATTTTATAGACACACATAAGCATCTACGTGTCTTTATTAAATACTAGGAGCAGAGCAGCAGAAGTCATGACCAGAATCGGCCCTATAATTAGGCGGTGGCCTCAAGCGGCAAACTTTTGGGGGGCAGCAGAAATGCCCCCAAAAGAGCTGCCTCACTCCTCCTTCAGTTTAAAAAAAAAAAAAACGGACAAACTGTTGTGGGAGCGATAACTTTAGAAATGAGAGGAAACCGGTGCGGAGCCTACCGGCGGTATGGAACCTCTGCTGTTGCCACATCCTGCACTAGCGTCACTTTCTTTTGGGGCAGGATGCGGCAACAGCAGAGGTTCCATACCGCCGGGAGGTTCCGCACCAGTTTTCTCTTATTTCTAAACCTATCACAGGCAGCCGAAGGGGAAGGAGCAGAACTATGGAGAAACGGCCGGCAGAGCAGAATGAACTACATGGGCGGGGGGGGGGGGGGAGGGCTGGGAGGAGAGAAGAGGAACAAGCTTACCGGGGGTAAGGGGGGGGGGGCTGGAAAAAACTGACAGGGAGAAGAGAGGGGCAAAGAGTGGGCTGGAAGAAAGTTGACAGGGACAAGAAAAGACTGGAAGGGAACCAAGAGCGGCAAAGAGTGGGCTGGAAGAAAGCTGACAGGGGGAAGAGAGGACTGGAAGGGAACAGAGAGAGGCAAAGAGTGGGCTGGAAGAAAGCTAACACGGGGGAAAAGAGGTTTGGAAGGGAGCTGACAGGGGAGGAAAGAGATGGCAGGAAGGGAACTGAGAGAGGTGAGGGAGATGGCTGGAAGGGAACTGACATGGGGGAAAGAGGGGGCTGGAAGGGAACTGACATGGGGGGAAAGAGGGGGATGTAAGGGAGCTGACACCTGGGGGTGGGACTGGAGGGAGCTGACATTTGGGGATGGGACTGGTAGGTGGCTGGGTAATAGGGAGGAGGCTGACAGGGAAAGGGCACTGGGACTGGAAGGGAGCTGACATGTGTGGATGATCATTGGGACTGGAAGTAGGCTGATGGAAGGAAGTGAAGAAAACAAAAAAAAAGACAAGAAATGGCAAATAGAGTGCTAAAAGAAGACAGGAAAGCAGAAGCCTCAGATCAGGACCAGCATGACCAGAGAATAAAAAGGTCAGACAATAAAAGTAGAAAAAAATAATTTTATTTTCAATTTAGTGATTGGACTTTGTGCTATTTTTATAGTTTACACAGTATGTTATGTTTATTTGAATTTGATATACCGCTCAGGCAGAAGCATTAGAGCAGTTTACAATAATATATCATTTGTGGAAATATGAAAGGAACGCCATTTGTAAGATAGGAAAGAGTAGAGGACAGAAACAGTCAAAAGAATAGGCAAAGAAAAGAAAGGGAACAGCAGGTTACCATAATATAAGCGTATGACAATCCAGACCACATATTCAATGCTCATTTCAGGACAAACGCCATGGACCAACGCCTAAGGGATACGGCATCTCTTAAATGGTGTTGCACTGCATGCAGAGTCTGGCTTCTTGGGGTTTCGGTTTAATTTTTCTCTAAATATTTTATTTTTACTTTAGGTTGTGATCACTTATTCTGTACTTTGTGAGAATCTGTGTTCCTAGTGTGTGACCAAGGCTGTGTGTTCTATTATCATGTAATCTGTATACAGGGATCTGTACTGTAGCAATTTGCCTTGTTCAGCTTTTTAAGTAAGTGTCAGATGTTCTAGGGCCTGCTGCTTTTTTTGTATGAGTTTTGGAAGTTTATGCTGGTAATGCTATGGTATATTTGGCCTTGTAGATCTTTGGTGACTTTTGTATGGTTTTATATTAGTTTCCAATATTCCTGGTCCTGAAGAATATTTGTTAGTGAGATGACTTGAATCAGATTTTTTTTTAAGATATTGAGTCCTGTGGGTGAATGTTCTAGTTCTGCTCTGCACCCACTGTTGAGGGAAGGGGTTCTGTGGATGCAAAATATATCTTCCAAAAGAAAAAGCAAGAACCATAACACAGTTTATAACAAAATAAAAATGAGTTATAGTTTAGTTTTATAAAGTGTGCTGTGATACTCGCTCATTCTTTTAATTCCTTGGTGAGCAAACATCTTGCATTTCCTCCATATTATCTAATTAGCTTTTTGGTTTGGTTCAGTCCCTGACTGAGTTTTGAGAAGGTTTCCCCCCTCCATACTCTACGGTGGGGGCGGAATGGGGTGCCATCTCATCCTTCGCCTCAGGCAGCAAATTGCCATGAGCTGCCCCTGGTCATGACACAAAACTGCGGACATGTGCGCTCTCTTGGGAGCCGCTGTAAATGTAAGCTGCAGAGGGAAGTGTGCACTTGCGTATTTTATGGAAGTAAATTGAGACTCTGTCCATGTTTTGCCCAAACTCCACCCCAGAACACAACCCCACATGGGTCATGTAAAAGTAAACACCTTCTTGACAACACACCAAAACCTCTGCGGCGATTTTAGAGAAACCCTGTTACATGTCTAAAAAGTCCTTTCCCTGTGAAAAATCCTTTATAAAATTATCTCCAATGCATGTAGATTTTCCTGGAAATGGAGAATGGGCAGAGTGGAGGCAAGACTGGCACTTTTGCATGTATGTTTATGTTTATTCAGTTTGATAGACCGCCCTTCATAATATCAAGGCGGTGTAGAATAATCAAAAATCAAAAATACAGAGAGGCTAGAGGCCAGAAAAGGAAAAAAGAACTACAATATGTGACAGGAAAGCAGACAAGACAGGGGGAAGAGACAACGTGAGAGACATAAGACATAAGGCCGGAGTGGAGGAGTGGCCTAGTGGTTGGGGCACGGTACTTCAGGCCGGAAGGTCGGGGGTTCAAATCCCACTAGAGGACAGCAACCTTGGGCCGGAAGGACTGGGGTTTCTAGTCCCACAGGTGCTCCTTGTGGTCTTGGGCAAGCCACTTAACCCTCCATAGCCCATATTCCCTGTAAAATAGTTATCTCCAAGTTATAATGCCCTGTTCAATGTAATTTCAGTTTGTTCAATGTAAACCGCACTGAAGCAGAATAGCGCGGTATATAAGAGAATGTAAATAAATAAATAAAGGTCACATGGTGGGAGTTGGTAGGTTGAAAGCAGTGGAGAACAAATGGCTTTTGAGGAGTGATTTAAATGTGCTATAGTTCTGTTCCAATCTGTTGGGGGTAGGAAGAGAATTCCAGAGGGTGAGTCCAAGGAAAACGAAAACTGAGTGGCGTGTGGACTGTAGATGGGCACGGGCTGGAGAGGGGAGGTGAAGACGATTGATGTGTGCTGAACGCAGATGGTGGCTGGGAGTGTGGAACTGGAGGAGATCTGCCAAATATTGCAGGGTGTGAGTGTAGACAACCAATCTTATAAAACAGATGCATGGAGGATAATTTTAACAGCTTGCCTAAGTTAATTGGGCAGGAAGGCATCTGTTTTTCCAGTTTTATAAAGGAACATAGGCACCTGTATGATTTTATAAAATACTAGCACAAATCCTGCAGAAATTGCATCTACAATCAAGGCGCGGACATTTACACCTGCTTGGGAGCAGGCATAAACATTAGGTTGTAAAGTGCATGCACAAATCTTGACTGCACTCGTGCTCCACCCAAACATTACCCCAGAACAGGTCTACTTTAAAGTCACATACAAGCTGCCTAAGTGCATTTTGTGTTCTTTTATGCCTGACATAATTTTATAAGAGATCTTATACATGTATAAATGAGTATTTTATGCTTAGAAAAGATTTATAACGTGATCTCCTTAGAAAGTATTTTTATAACAGGTCTCCTAATTGGGAGGACAAGTTGGTGCCTATTTTATAAAACACATAGGACCTTATGAAGGTTATTTTATAACATGGGGCATTATTTTAAAAAGACAACTAGACACCTATTTGTCATTATAAAATACTAGCCTATGTGATAGAGAATGCACCTTGACTGCAGGCATGATCACTAGCACCTGCTCAGGAGTAGCTGTTAATGATTAGACATACTTCATGCATAGACATGCGGAGATTAAGGTATTTTATAATCCGAACGCTGCCTGCACTCTGCCCCTGGTTATACCTACCAGCAAAATATCTATCTTCATGCCAAAGAGCATACTTTTATGACAATCAGTATTTTTTAAGAAGTAGTTTATGTGCAATGGTCAGAAAAACCTCTCAAATACTCATTCAACCGGCTAGTAAAACCAGACACCATTATTAATAAATGCTAATAGCAACCACAACAGCTAGAAAGCAACAGCACATATTCAAAAAACATCTAGACCCTGACACCAGGTGTTTCGCCGGTCTGGCTTCCTCAGGGAGTTAGATGATCTTTCCAGCAAGGAATGGCAGGAAGATCAAAGGCTGTGTTGGCTGTTGCTGCAAGTGTCATCCACAGAAAAGCCATTGATGCCAAGGGTTAGCCTAAGATTGTTCTGGCTACTTCCCCCCTTTTTTGAGTCTGATGAGTTCTGACTTAGCGGGTATCTGAGGTCTTTTCCTCTCAAAATTTAATCACGGCTGGTGTATTTATGTTATAATAAACGCCTGGCCTGTTTTAAGTAGTCTAGCACAGAGTGAGGAGTTACACTTAAATACATTTTCTGTTACCTTTGACTCCTTATGAGGAGACACGTTGTTTGTAATTGTCACCAGCAGTGGCTAAACTAGTGTTGGTTAGCTAGGCACACTGCTGGCCCTGACCCTTCTATGAAAGAAAGTGTAGTTGAGACGGAGTGGTCAGGTTTAAACAAGGATTTATTCCCCTCCCGGGGTTTGCTGAATTTTCAAAGTAATACAAAACTCCAAACTTAAGAGATAGCCATGCTTCTGGCATAAACAGAAAGATGAAAGGAAAAATACAGCTTCTTGCTTGAACAAAACCAAATAACAAAACAGAACAGAAAATCAGGTAATAACCTGGGCAGTTCCCTCTGTGCACGCTTATCCTCTCTAAGGCAGACTTATCTGCTATTAGCGTAGGGAAGTCTCATCAGTGGTTAATAAGGAGCAGTCCATGTCTTCCCCATAAGACAAACACTCACTTTGATCCGTGCACATAGGCTCCTCAACTACCTCGTCTTCTTTATGGCAGAGAGTCTGTAACTTTCTCCAGCCAGTCACTGGCTTCTCCTCACCACTCTCTCCACAGTAAGGTAAGTAATTATCAGGTACTTGGTAAAACTGCTTTGTTCTGCTTTTACTGGGTTTTTCTCTTGGCAGCTTTCTGCCAGGTTTTAAATGCAAACAATCATTTCTTCATTCATGCATACATCCTCAATTACTTCACTGTCCTTTCCCCAAGGGTGTGAATACTTTAAACCGTTCTGGCTTTCATTAACAAAGAGTCTCTTACCAGCTGCTCTACGTTCTCCCCACTGACTTCTGTCTCTGGGAAATTCCTCCTGCGTCACAGGAGAGGGTTTTCTACAGTTAACCCTTCGGCTGATAAATGGCTTTCTGTCTTGCTTCCAAGCCCTGCTTGGCTTTCTATTCCAGACCTCACAGGAAACAGTGTTAGGCTGAGAGTATTCTGACCTTCTATTGGAGGGCTTCAGGTTTTCTCTGACCTGCCAAGTCTCCAAATCACTTTCCAATTCTGAGTCTTCAAAACCACTGTCAGAATTCATACAGGAGTCAAACTCAGCCTCTCTTCCTGGATCCTCCCGATCCCTGCCTGTTTCTGTGTCTCTCTCTCGGTCTTGATCTAACTCTGCTTGCCTACCATGCTTCTTATACAGAGTTAGGGGCGTTTTCCTGCACATGTGTAAACTATTCCCTTCATTGTTTGGGGAGTGTTTGTTGGCTAGGCATGCCTTCAGGCCTCGTGTCTCAGCCTGCTCTGGTTGCCTATAGCAACTGTGAAGCTTTTTATCTCCCTTCCTGTCAGAATCTGTGCCGAACTCCTCAGCTTTTTGTGTCTTAAAGGTATAGGGCATATCTTCGGTGTTACACATCCCCCTTCTTAAGACATTACGAGCTGCGGACGTCCTCGTCGGACAGCGCGTAATTCTGCTCAAAGCATCCGCATTGCCATGCAGCCTCCCTGCACGATGCTGTACCTCAAAACTAAAGGCTTGCAAAGCCAAGTGCCACCGCGTCAGTCGTGCATTATTGTTGCGCATTTGGCTCAGCCATTTTAATGGTGCATGATCCGTTACTAATAGGAATTTTCGCCCCGTCAAGTAAAATCGTAGTGCTTCTACGGCCCATTTGATGGCTAAGCATTCCCTTTCTACAGTAGAGTACTTCCGCTCCGCATTGGACAGTTTCCTGCTTAAGTAGGTGACTGGGTGTTCTACACAATCAAATTTCTGGGACATGACTGCTCCCAGTCCAGTCTCAGAAGCGTCTGTCTGGACGATGAATGGAAGTCGGAAGTCAACCCCCTTCAAGACAGGAGCCTTACATAACTTCTCCTTAAGGGAGACAAAATTCTCCTCTGCCTCGGGAGTCCAATGCACCTTATTTGGGGCATTTTTTCTAATCATGTCCGTAAAAAGACTGCTCTCCTCCGCAAACCTGGGGATAAATCTTCGATAGTAGCCGATTAGGCCCAAGAAGCTACGGACATGCTTCTTTTCTATCGGTCTTGGAAAGTTCCGCACACTTTCTATTTTGTCTGCTAGGGGTTTCACTATCCCATTCCCAACCAGATGTCCCAGGTATTTGGCCTCCCTAGCCGCAAAAAGACATTTTTTTGGGTTCAAGGTGAGACCAGCTTTCCGGATGGCCTGTAATACCACCTCTATCCAGGATAGGTGTTCTAGCCAGGTGCCGCTATGGATGATAACGTCGTCCATATAGGCCAACGCGTATTCTTGATGCGGCCTTAGGACCTGGTCAATAAGACGCTGGCACGTTGCCGCTGTGCCGTGTAGCCCAAATGGCATACGCCTAAATTGATATAGGCCTATGGGGGTGGAAAAAGCTGTCTTTGGCTTTGAATCCCTCGTTAAGGGGATTTGCCAATAACCCTTGGTTAAGTCTAGGGTTGTTAGAAACCTGGCCTGTCCTAACCGATCTAACAGATCATCGATTCTCGGCATAGGGTATGCGTCGAATTGTGAAATCGCATTGATCTGCCTAAAATCAATACAAAAACGGAGTGTGCCATCCGGTTTTGGGACGAGGACTATAGGGCTAGACCAGGGACTATGGGACTCCTCGATCACCCCCATTTCCACCATTTCCTTAACTTGGGCAATGACCTCGTTTTTCTTTGCCTCCGGCAACCTATATGGGCGCTGTCTAATGATTTTCCCCGGGACCGTGATGACCTCATGTGCTACCAAGCGTGTTTCGCCGGGCACTGCTGTCAAGACATCGGAGAATTTCCGTAATAGCCGGGCTAACTCTGCCTGTTGATGTTCGGACAGGTCAGTACCTGTACGTATCTCGGGTTGTTCCCTCCAATCTGAGGGCTGAGGGCCTAAGTCCTCCTCTTTCTTTTCCTCAGCGATGGCTGCTAAGCCCTTAACATCTTTCCTGCCTGTGGAGCCAAACCCCCCAGACCCACGGTCTGTAGAAGTTAATGAGGATGTCTCTTCTAATACTGGGAAGCCCACCCGTTCACAAATCAGCTGGGCTATTCTTTCACCCCTTTTTATTGTGAAATCCTCTTCCGCAAAGTTAAACAGTAGGGCCTTGACCACCCCCCGATAATCCGGGTCTATTACCCCTGCCCCAATGTCAATTGAATGATTGACCGCTAGGCCAGACCGCGGTGCTATGCGGCCATAACATCCTTCGGGGATTTGAATTCTTAACCCGGTATCAACGAGGGCTTTCCCTCTCTTGGGAACTATTATATCCTCATTACTGAATAGGTCATAGCCTGCTGAGGCTTCGGTAGCTCTTTGGGGACTCTTTACCTGCTGGGATGTTTTTGTGAATTGCAACACAAACCTTTTTTTAACCGGGGATCTCTCTTCTACCCGCGGTTTCCCAAATAAAGCACTTGGGATCTTTTGTGCAATGGCTTCAGTTATGTGGGTTTCAGGCGGTACGCTTTCCCTTAGAGGTTCTTTGGGGCCTACTTTCCCCTTGAGGCCTTGTCCCATTTCTTCCTTAAATGGGGGCCAGTCACGCCCTAGGACCACCTTAAAGGGAAGTCGGGGGACAACTGCCATGTGTACCTTTGCCTTGGTATTCAACCCATTCACACTCATCTCATACATCGGGTAAAAAGAGGAAGCACCATGCACGCATCTAACTTTCACACGTCCATCCATACTATTCCACTGGGTAGGGTTATGGGCCTGAATGGCCTTCCACATTTCCTGGGAGACCATACTCTGGTCCGCCCCGGAATCCAGGAGCGCTACCGCATCTATACCCTCCACTTGGACATCTATGATAAATTCCTCCCCACCGGGTCTCTCCCTTCCTGACATAAGGGCTAGGTGCTCTTTACAGTCCCTACGTACATGACCGTTTTTCCCACAGTAAAAACATTTTATCACATTATTATAACTTTTTACATTTTCTCTCGGGACTCTAGAAGTATAAGCTTTCTTTACACCAGGCATCCTTTCCATGCCGGTTACTCTCAACATACTATCCCTAGAAGCTCCGGCCAATTCAGCTTCAAAATAGCATTCTGTCATTTCTGCTGCTTCTTTAGTAGACTTGCATTTTTGTAACAGCAAGAAAGCTTTTACTTCCTGGGGTACAGCTTCAAAGTACTGCTCAAGAAGCACAGCATCCATTAAGGATTCTACTGTGGCCTTCTCTGGAGCCAACCACTTTGCTGCCAAACCTTTCAGTCGTTGCATTAAGGCTTTAGGTGTCTCCTTAGGCAAGAGCTTTGCCTCCCTAAAAAGACGGCGATAGTGTGTAGGTGTTAAACCTAACCTATCTTGTACTGCTAATTTTACGTCCGGGTAATTGGACGCTAGGCCCGCGGGCATCGCCTTGTAGGCCGCCAATGCCTCTCCAGTTAATGACATGGCGAATCTAACTGCCCACTGGTCTAGTGGCCATTTAGCCGCCTCAGCGATTCTCTCAAATGCATCAGAGTAGTCGTCAAAGTTATCATTTTTTTGTAAAGGTCCTAGTGCCAATGCACCATAGTGTTGTACTCCTACCGCCGCTGGTACTGGTACACCTTCCTCCTCAGTAGTAGATGTCCGCTGCAGTAGCGTAGTCAACAAGTCCAAGAGGGGCTTTTGTTGCGCAGCCAGTGCTGCCATAGTCCTGTCCTGGGCCTGTCGTGCAAGCTCACTTTGTGCTTTCCACTGTTCTTCCATCCAACGAAGCATGTCCTGTGGGTCCATCTCGGCGCTTGAGGTATACCTGTATGGGCGAGAAAAAACACAGGGCCCACCAAGTGCGGCACACAATATAATTCTTCCTCCCTATCTGCCTTTATCCAGGTATCTCTCTGTCCCCCTTTCTCCACAATCCTCACCACCCGTGCCCAGCCACTTGTACCTCAGCACGGTGTAGGATCTTATTTTGAGAAAGATTCTCTGCACGCCTCCGTCAGGTCAGCTTGTGGATGTCCACACAGTATCAGGATTTTCTTCTTTTCAGGATTTTCTTTGCTGCTGTTTTTTTTTCCTTCTTCAGCCAATTTGTATCCTCTTAGGAAAACTTTGGGTAGTAGTATTTTTTTTTCAAAAATCCAACGTGCTACGCCATTTAATGTCACCAGCAGTGGCTAAACTAGTGTTGGTTAGCTAGGCACACTGCTGGCCCTGACCCTTCTATGAAAGAAAGTGTAGTTGAGACGGAGTGGTCAGGTTTAAACAAGGATTTATTCCCCTCCCGGGGTTTGCTGAATTTTCAAAGTAATACAAAACTCCAAACTTAAGAGATAGCCATGCTTCTGGCATAAACAGAAAGATGAAAGGAAAAATACAGCTTCTTGCTTGAACAAAACCAAATAACAAAACAGAACAGAAAATCAGGTAATAACCTGGGCAGTTCCCTCTGTGCACGCTTATCCTCTCTAAGGCAGACTTATCTGCTATTAGCGTAGGGAAGTCTCATCAGTGGTTAATAAGGAGCAGTCCATGTCTTCCCCATAAGACAAACACTCACTTTGATCTGTGCACATAGGCTCCTCAACTACCTCGTCTTCTTTATGGCAGAGAGTCTGTAACTTTCTCCAGCCAGTCACTGGCTTCTCCTCACCACTCTCTCCACAGTAAGGTAAGTAATTATCAGGTACTTGGTAAAACTGCTTTGTTCTGCTTTTACTGGGTTTTTCTCTTGGCAGCTTTCTGCCAGGTTTTAAATGCAAACAATCATTTTCTTCATTCATGCATACATCCTCAATTACTTCACTGTCCTTTCCCCAAGGGTGTGAATACTTTAAACCGTTCTGGCTTTCATTAACAAAGAGTCTCTTACCAGCTGCTCTACGTTCTCCCCACTGACTTCTGTCTCTGGGAAATTCCTCCTGCGTCACAGGAGAGGGTTTTCTACAGTTAACCCTTCGGCTGATAAATGGCTTTCTGTCTTGCTTCCAAGCCCTGCTTGGTTTTCTATTCCAGACCTCACAGGAAACAGTGTTAGGCTGAGAGTATTCTGACCTTCTATTGGAGGGCTTCAGGTTTTCTCTGACCTGCCAAGTCTCCAAATCACTTTCCAATTCTGAGTCTTCAAAACCACTGTCAGAATTCATACAGGAGTCAAACTCAGCCTCTCTTCCTGGATCCTCCCGATCCCTGCCTGTTTCTGTGTCTCTCTCTCGGTCTTGATCTAACTCTGCTTGCCTACCATGCTTCTTATACAGAGTTAGGGGCGTTTTCCTGCACATGTGTAAACTATTCCCTTCATTGTTTGGGGAGTGTTTGTTGGCTGGGCGTGCCTTCAGGCCTCGTGTCTCAGCCTGCTCTGGTTGCCTATAGCAACTGTGAAGCTTTTTATCTCCCTTCCTGTCAGAATCTGTGCCGAACTCCTCAGCTTTTTGTGTCTTAAAGGTATAGGGCATATCTTCGGTGTTACATAATGTTGCTATATATATGCAGGAATGACTTTATAAAATTACCTCCAAATGTTCTTGAAAAATTGCCTCATAAAAGCTTGCAGGTGTCTTGCACTTGGGGCCAGTTTTACCTATGGGTCCCCTATTGTGCAGGGCCCATATGAGTTGCCCATAGGTAAAAGTGGCCCTGTGGATGAGAGAAAGATCACTTGGGAGCGAGATGGGAAAGAAAAGAAAATCTATACTGGTTAGAGAATGTGAAAGAAAAGTTCAAGTTCAAGAATAAAATGAAAACATGGTTCTTTTGGAAAGCTTACCATTTGAGCATGTGAGGATGAAACAAGATATATTTCTTTTTCTCTTTCTTTTTAATTCCTCTTTTCTGCTCATATTTTGTAAGTCACTTTGATATGTCCTTGGCTTCAAAATGTGGTACAGCAAATATATAGTTAGATACACAGAAGATAGGCATGGGAAGAGGGAGAGAGAAGAGATAGAATGCGAAGGTGAACAAGGCTGGAGCCAGGGAAGGAGCCACCTTCCTTTTGGGTCCTTCCTGATGATTCTAGAACCTCCTTCCCCCAAGATTCCAGAAGCTATCTCCCCACTCTGCATTATTGTCAAAATACTAGAATCTCTATCCCCTCCGGTTCGACTCTCCCTTTCTATGATCTCTCTCCTTCTCTTCCCCCATCTCCTTCTCCTGATTTTCTGTCCTTGATTCTTCCTCCCCCACCTCTTCCTATCCCAGATCCTCTTTCTCTCCTCTCCCACATCCATATCTGAAATCCTTTAACAATAAAACTCCCAAAAGACATAAGGGGAACGTACTCAATATGATTAACATGCTTAGCAAAACTCTCTAACTATGAACATCCTTAATCTGCATTATTGTAAATAATAATTTGTGTAAATGTATATAGTTTTCCCCAGTTCTAACCTAGTTCATGCTTCCTGTTATCTGTAAACCTATTTCAGTTTTCTGTCTAGGTAATTTATGTTCAATGTAAACCGCACTGATGATAAATAGCGCGGTATATAAAAACTGTAAAATAAATAAATAAATAACTGCTAACCACATTAATTGCAGTGAGTGGGATATCCAGCAGCACATAGCCTTTTTGTGCCTCTGAATATCCCCTCCTAATGCTGCTGAAAGCTTTGATGTTAACCATATAGCACCGGGGAATTGCAGGGGTGGCGCTCACGTTAACCGATCAGCAATGATTCAGCCACTGGCCGGTTAACACATACCAGCTAGCGTTAGGCACAAAAAGGCTGGCCTAATTTAAGCCGGATTAGCTAACTGGGCAGTGGCTGAATATCGCCATTGTTAAGTTAGTTAAAACACTATTTGGATATTCAATTCTAGTGGCCAGATATGACCTCGTCATTAAATATCCAGCTCTAAATTAAAACGGTGACAGCCAGCTGCTTTATTTGAACTGGGCACCGCCATTAATTACTGGCCCCTAAATGAATGATATATACACACAAAACAAATTTAGAAAAGCCCTTTTTTATTATATGAATACATTTATCTTATTTAATATACATAAATGATTCCAATATATGTAAATGTGCTATACATGGCTAGCAGCAGCTGCACCCGCAGATATTCAACAGCACTGAATATCCCGGTTACCACGATTAACACGGTTAACAAGTCTGCTAACCACATTAATCACATTGAATATCATCCCCTCCCCCCCTCCATTATATTGTATTTACCTTAACCATTTGTTTGGAAGAAATAGGTCTCACATGCTCACCAGAAACACTTTTGTCTTTTCAGGTCAGGACATACATTAGCTACTGTTGGAGATCAAATATATTTGTTTGGAGGTTGCACCGAGAAGAACATTTATAAAACAGATGTTCATGTGTTAGACACAGGTATTGTATTTTCAGCTTTCTCAATAATATTATTATGAAATATAAAACCCTATTTTGAGATAGGCATTGGGACGTCCAGTTCAGGATGCTCACAGTTCTCTCAGTATTTTACAAGAGACTAACACGTACAGTAGGAGCTGCGATTAAGAATCTATAGTGCATAAAAAGAGTGGCATCACTCAGCATTTTCCATGTTGACATACTGATTTTTGCTATTTCCACATATAAAAAATAGTGATTCTACATATAAAAGCCCTATGCTAGATACTTATACAGTATAAGTGTAATCAATTAAGCAGCAGATTAAAAAAATAGTTATCTTTTTATATTTTAAAGGCTAAGAAAAATACCAGAGTTCTAAACACAATTACCCCCTCAATCACTCAATCATTTAAAGCCCTGGCCAAAACAAGCATGTTGCAGAGCTTTATGCGTGCCTCACAAGAGATGCAAATGCCAGCGGGGGATCTTTTGGAACTATACATTACTTTCATACACATATAATTCTATGATCCACCCATACCGTACCCAAAACACGTGCCCTTTAAATCTGTTCATTCCAAGCCATATCTATGTGTAAATAGCAGAGGTGATAGTGCCTCAGCATAAGTTCTGGTAACATCTCATTTGGAGTATTGCATGCAATTCTGGAGACCACACCTATAAAAAGCATGCAGTCAGTGCAGAGAGCTGCTACTAAAATGGTGGGTAGCCTTTGTCATAAGGCATATGGAGACAGACTTAAAGATCTCAATATGAATATTTTGGATGAAAGGAAGGAGAGTAGAGATGACGAACACCTCTGTGGCCTAAATGCACAGGAGAACCTCTTTCAATTGCAAGAAAGCTCTGGAATGAGATGATTTAGGATGAAGGTGAAAGGGGAGAGACTCAGGAATAATCCAAGAAAATATTTCTTTATGGAGGTGGCAGACACAAATATTGTAAATGAATTCAGAACAGCATGGGACAAGCACAGAGGATAAAAGGGAAAGGAGGGGCTAACAGAGTTTAGTATTTGGTATGGATGGGCAGAATTGATAGGTCATATGGTCTTTATACTGTATGATGTCATTTTTCCATGTTTCTATTCTGAAATCACCAGTTACATGTCTATTCATTCTAAATGTAAAGGCTGCTATTTACATATGAATATGCCATGCAGGGCATTTAAACTGACCTCTTGGCTGCAACAATTTGTCTTAACTTTTGGAATCTTTGCTATGGGGCATGTTTACTAGGCTGTGCTATCTGGCTGCATTAACATATAAAGCCTGCAAAACGTAGATAACGACGTGATTTTCTGTGCTATCTGCAGAAAGCACGTTATCTGCATGAGTGAGCAGGATTAGGACAGAGACTGGGTATGTCTGCAACACGCGGTTACCACGGGCCTCAATAGCATTCATTAACTGCGAGATTTTCAGACAGTGCGGGTGCTACTAACGCCACCTCAGTGTGTGGTGTTAGCTGCATCCAAACTGCTGGCTGACTATGCTCTCTGCATTTTCAGTACATTATCTGCTATGGCATGACATCATGCTTGGCAAAGTAGAAGCTCAACACAAGAGAGGAAGGCCAGTAATGAGATGGATCGATACAATAACAGCAGCTACATGTGCCACTCTATCAACAATGAACTGCCTGACTGAAGACCGAACACAGTTTAGGACAACTATCCAGAGCGTCGCCATGAGTCGACACCGACTCGACTGCACTTAACAATAACAGCAACAACATCTGCTATGGAAATGCTGTACACATCCCCAAAAAACAACACATGTTTTTTTGCAGCTAACACCGCATTATCTGCACTTTTCTGTTAGCTGCAAAAATCTAACATGCTTTAGTAAAAATGCCCATTTGTATGCTTATACTGAAAAAATAAAAATAGTATCTATTATATATGGCAGGCTTGTCCAACAGGTAGATCGCGATCTACCTGTAGATCGCGGAGGGGTCAGAGGTAGATCGCCAGCTCCACTTGGCTCCATCTCTCCAGCAGCTCGCCCCGTTGCTAGGAGAGAGCTCGTGCCGGCAGGTCGTCTGCCGAGGGCTTGCCGCCGCTGCTGATCCTTTGCCTGTCTTTTTTCCCTGCCTGTGGGAATCTTGCTTGCGGGTGTATTAGGGGCATTTGTTGTTTTCGTGCCAATAGTTTGTGGGTACCCCAGGGGGCCACCACCCACGCCCGGCGTCATACCTGGTCTCCTGCCTCTCAGAATCACCCATTCCTGCCCCCACCCCAATACCCCTTAGAAGTGTGTTATATACCGGGCGATATCCATTCACCCGAGCTTTACCTGAATACACTTACCGTATTAGTTGTGTCGTGTGCTGGTCATTGGTCGCTTTATAGATCGCTTTCATTAAACGTTTTCGGGCAGACACAACAAAGTGTCAAGAATTTGGTGATTTTGGTGGGCTTTTCGAATTTTGTCCTAACTTGCCTATTCCTTGCCTTCAAATTGGTTCAAACCACTGTGACTTTTGCTTGCCTCTGCAATTTTATTTTGTCTAGCCTTTGCGTTGATTCTACACTGCAATTTTATTTTGCCTTGCCTTTGTGTTGATTCTACACTGTGTGCAGAATTTATTAAATCGCGTGTGGTATTTGAACTTGGTGGTATTTGAACTTGTTTGGCGGTATTTGATTTTATCTGGTTTGCTGGACAGGTGTTTGAGGTTTTTTTGATGATTGTTTGGTAGTATTTGATTGGTGCCAGTATGATAAATTCTTATTTTTACTTTTAGAACTACATGTGTGATTTTGGCATCTCCAGACCTTGTATTGCACATCATCCAGAGGTCTTCAGTTCCTGCTGATCTTTAATACTTTGGGACAGTGACAGTTTTGGACCAGATTCAGCCAGTGTTTATACTAACTTAGCAGATTTGCCCTTCTTACATCCAGCCACCCCAGTATAACAAAGATGAGTGTTCCAAAGAAGAGCAAAACCTACCACTTTCATGATGAATGGGAAATGGACTACTTCTTCATCATGGTGAAAGACAAGTGTTGTCTAATTTGTAACGCCCCAGTATCTTGCCCAAAAAGGGTAATCTGGAACATCATTATAAGGCTCTGCATAGCAATAAGTTTGATGCTGATTTTCCACCCAAAAGTGAAATTCGTAAACTGAAGCTCAAAGAACTTAATTCGAAATTGGCTACTCAGCAACAGTTGATGAAGAAGCCAAGGTCACATTCGGTTAATGCAACCATAGCATCCTTCAAGGTCAGCAACCTGATCGCAAAGAAATGCAAACCTTTCACTGAAGGGGAATTTGTAAAAGATTGTTTTCTTGAAGCAGCTGACAATCTTTTTGAAGGATTTCAAAATAAGAAAGATATCATAGCTGCTATTCAAGATGTACAATTGTCAAGAAACACCGTTGTGCGGCGAATAGAAAAGATGTGTGGAGACACAACTGAACAATTGTTGGAGGATGTTTCAAATTGTGATGCTTTATCACTCCAACTGGATGAATCTACAGACATAA
Source organism: Ichthyophis bannanicus (assembly GCA_033557465.1). Taxonomy (NCBI): domain Eukaryota; kingdom Metazoa; phylum Chordata; class Amphibia; order Gymnophiona; family Ichthyophiidae; genus Ichthyophis; species Ichthyophis bannanicus. The sequence continues at coordinate 515,142,842 of CM066032.1, read as the reverse complement.
GAGACATAGCCCAGTTACTAGTCTTTATCCGGATGGTTTTGAAGACTTCAGTGTTAAAGAAGAACTACTTGGAATGATTTCTTTAAAAGGGAGAGCTACCGGTCAGGAAATATTCAGTTCTTTCCATTCTTTTGTGACAAAGTGTAATCTTCCATTGCATAGACTTGTTTCCATCACTACTGATGGAGCAAAACAATGACAGGTGAGGTTAACGGTTTCATACCCCTCTGTAGACAGCATGACGACTTCCCAGATTTCCTTTCTTACCACTGCATCATTCACCAGCAAGTTTTGGCAAGCAAGAGACTCAATACAAAGACTGTCATGGACATCACTTTCAAAATTGTAAATTCAGTTCGTGGAAGATTACTTCAAAGATGGCTTTTCAATCTTACTCTTGATGAAGGGGCAGCGGAAATCATTTTGCACACAGATGTAAGGTGGCTAAGTAGGCACACATTTCTGCAAAGATTTTGTGATTTGCTGAATGAAATAAGATGTTGTTTGAAGGAGAGGGGAGATGACCAAGCAGAGTTGGAAGATGAGGAGTGGTTATGTGATTTGGCATTTCTCGCTGACTTTACAGGCAAACTAAGTGATATGAACCTTGAACTACAAGGTGAAAAAAAATGCATTGGTGAGATGATGAGTACAGTTTCATCCTACAAGAGCAAATTTGAGCTAATGATGACTGACCTTGCAAACAACACTTTTGATCATTTTCCTAATACACAGGACCATCTGGGACAATATCCAAATTTTGTTTTTCAGAACGAGAAGTATGTGACAGAAATCTGTTCTGTTATCCAGGAATTCGCAAATAGATTCTGTGACTTCCAAAAAATTGGAACAGTTGTGGAGTACTTGTCATATCCATTCAAAGTAGATGTGGACATTAAAGAAACTGCAGCTGCTATCAGTAAAAATGACTCATTGAACAAGCCATCTCTTGAAAACAAAATATTAACCCTTAAAAATGACATTTTTCTCAAGACCCGTGCTGAGCAAGAATCGTTTTGGAAGCTAGTGCCTAGAGACAAATTTCCGAACTTGAGAAGATGCAGTGAAGCTGTACACTCCTGTTTCGGTTCAACTTATTTGTGTGAATCTGCGTTTTCCCATCTGAAAATGACAAAGAGTACACAACATTCCACTGCAGGAGGATGGATGCACATGCCCCTGAAGTTAGCACGGGCTCCCCCACTGGTAACTTCAGGGGCATGTGCATCCATCCTCCTGCAGTTAGTGTAGTACAAAGATGCAGCACCATGGAAGCCCCACCCACTGAGGTGGTGTTAAATGCACCCACACTAAGGGCAGCAAGCACAGTTATCTCCAGGAACAAGCAGGAATGTAGTCTTCACATATGGGTATCGTCGGTACCGACGGAGCCTGTGCGGGAACGCTCCCCAGCGTCCAATAGGAACGTTTTTGGGAGCATCCCTCAACACATGCATGCTGCCTTCCCATCTTTCCAACTGTCCCTCTTCAGTTCTTCGTTTTCTGTGGAGCCAACAGGACCTATCCCTGTCACCGCAGAAAATTCCATCTTTAAAATTCTTTTTTGTGGTCGCGTTTGCCTACCACTCGACGCCTACCGGTACCGCCGGTTCTTTTCTTTTCTTTTCCTAAAAAAAAACAAACCCTAGACTTAGACTGTTTTCTTTCAGAAACTTTCCTGTTTTGGTGCTAGGTGCCATTTTGGGCACTAGGCCCCATTTTTCCAAAATCATGGAAAAGCCAACTAGTGGTTTTAAAAAATGTACTAAGTGTGACGGTACCATTTCCGTCACCAGGGGCGGCCCAAGGGGGGTGCGGGGCCATGTGCGGAGACTCGGTGTGGGGACTCATTTGCATAAGTGGTCTTCTTTGCATAAATATTTGCATAATGTTACTATACACTAACTTTTAGTAAACATGTCTCTTAATGAGTGTATGGATAAAGAAAGACTAAAAGATTTCTACATTACTATAATCCAGTGCCAACCGCCAGGCACATTAGGAACTACTACAAACGCTGCCCATTTAGAACCCATAGCAAACCCGCCGTATCCTGACAGCACTACCAGGACTCACAAAGCACCAGACCCTACTTATCAAAAGGCAACACTGCAAATATTAAACCAATACATTTCAGAGAATACTGGGGAAAGAGAACAAGTGGCAACGTCAAATAGGAATTACATAAACAGAATACCTCAGCTCAGTTACACATGCAGAACATAGACCATCACCAAACAAGGAATCACAATTTAGAAACAGGAAGGCAATAATTAAACTGGGAACCCCAAAAGCCAAACTTGGAATGTACAACAACACTGTAGAAATAAAACTATAAATTAATTTCCTCTTGTACCAAACAAAGCGCAGACGTTAATGATGCACATTTCCCAGAGCTTTCATATTCCAGTTAATAAATTCAAAATAAAGAGATATCTTTCTACCTTTTGTGCATTTTTTTTCAGTTGCAATTGGTCCAGCCACTTTCTTCTGGTTTCTTCATGTTTTCTGCTAACTCTCCATCATCTGCTGTCCATTTGTCCTTTCTTCTCTCTTCTAGTTTTTTTCCATTCTCTCTCTCTACATCTGCTTTAACATACTAATCTTTCTCCTTTTTCTCTTTCCTCATTCCTATTTCATCCACACAAATTTTACCCCTCCATCCTCAATCCCCACTTACTCTCCCAATACCCGGCCAATTGTAGATTTATCATCCCTCCTACACAAAATATTTTTCCCCTCTCCATTTTACTCTCCCAGCCCCATCCCATTCTAATCCTCCCCCAACATCAGCTCCCTTCTAGTTCCAGTCTCACCAAGCATCCATTCCCTTCTAGTCCCTGCATCAGCCCATTTCCAGTCCTAGCTCCCCCATCCATTTCCAGTCCAAGTCCCTTCATCAGCTCATTTCCAATCCTAGCCCCCCATCAGCCCATTTCTAGTCATTTCCTAGCCCCACCATCAGCCCATGTCAAATCATAGCTCCCCTCCACTCAGCCCAATTCCAGTCCAAGCCCCCCATGAGCCTACTTCCAGTTCTAGCCCCTCCATGAGTCCATTTCAATTCAAGCCCCCACCACAGCCCATTTCCAATCTTAGCTCCCCCCAACAGCCCATTTCCAGTCCATTCCTAGCTGTTCCATCAGCCCATTTTCAGTCCTAGCTCCCTTCCCTCACAGCCCATTTCCATTCCAAGCCCCCTCCCCATCAGCTATTTGCAGTTCAAGCCTCCCCTTCCACTCAGCCCATTTCCAGTCCTAGCAACCCCCCAACCCATTACTAGTCCTAGCCCCCCGTCTACTTCCAGTCCTAACCCCCATCACCCGATTTTCAGTTTAAGCCCCCCCTATAACCCATTACGAGTCCTAACCCCCCATCAGCCCACTTCCAGTCAGCCCCCCATAGCCCATTGCCAGTCCTAAAACCCCCATCAGCCCACAGCCCATTACCAGTCCTAACCACATCAGCCCACCTCAAGTCCTAACCCCTCCCCATCAGCCCATTTCCTGTCCTAGCCCCCCCATAGCCCATTATCAGTCCTAACCCCCCTCCATAGCCCATTACCAGTCCTAACCCCCCTCCATAGCCCATTACCAGTCCTAACCCCCCATCATCCCATTTCCAGACAGGCCCCGTCAGCCCACAGCCCATTACCAGTCTTAACCCCCCCATTGCCCATTACCAGTCCTAACCCCACCCCATCAGCCCACTACCAGTCTTAACCCCCCCCCCATAGCCCATTACCAGTCCTAACCCCCCATCACCCCATTTCCAGACAGCCCCCATCAGCCCACAGCCCATTGCCAGTCTTAACCGCCATAGCCCATTTCCAGTCTTAACCCCCCCCCATAGCCCATTGCCAGTCTTAACCCCCCCATAGCCCATTGCCAGTCCTAACCCCCATCACCCCATTTCCCGACAGCCTCAATCAGCCCACAGCCCATTGCCAGTCTTAACCACCTGCCCATTGCCAGTCTTAAACCCCCCTCCCCTAGCCCATTGCCAGTCTTAACCCCCCCCAGCCCATTGCCAGTCTTAACCCCCCCTAGCCCATTGCCAGTCTTAAACCCCCCTCCCCTAGCCCATTGCCAGTCTTAAACCCCCCACTAGCCCATTGCCAGTCTTAACCCCCCCCAGCCCATTGCCAGTCTTAAACCCCCCTAGCCCATTGCCAGTCTTAAACCCCCCCTAGCCCATTGCCAGTCTAAAACCCCCCCCCTCCCTCCCTCCCTCCGCTCATGGCAATTAAAAAAAAAAAAAAAGCTGGCCACTGCCGCCGCGGCGGCATGGAGTGTCCCGCGGGGCTCCCTCTGCCCGGCGGAACTCTCCCGGCATGGCTGAGCCCCTCTGCGCCGGCTTGCAGATACGCGAAGGGAGAGTGTCTCCCTCGCGTCTCTGTTAAGCCCGCAGGGGCTGATGGGGAATTTCCCATCAGCCCCTGCGGGCTTAACAGAGACGCGAGGGAGACACTCTCCCTTTGCGTATCTGCAAGCCGGCGCAGAGGGGCTCAGCCGCGCCGGGAGAGTTCCGCCGGGCAGAGGGAGCCCCGCGGGACACTCCATGCCGCCGCGGCGGCAGCGGCCAGCTTTTTTTTTTTTTTAATTTAATTTTAAAAAAGCAGAATGTTCTTTGCGCGGGGCCCCCCGAAACGCGGGGCCCTGTGCAAAAAACATTCTTGCTCAATGGACGGGCCGGCCCTGTCCGTCACTGACACCCGTGATTGGTGTTTAAAATATTTAGGACCTGATCATTCTCCAACTGAATGTCTCTCCTGCATGGGGATGACCAAAAGAGGAAGACAGAACCGGGCCGCAAAGCTCGGTACCCTCTTTTCTTCAGATGCCAGATCCATTGCATCAACATCATCAAGGGCCTCTTCTTCCTCCCATGAATCTCAGGTAACTAAACACAAAAGCCAGTCCTCAAAGGGTAGCTCTCCTGCTAAGCATCGAGAGGCCATTGGCATTGCCCTTGAGGGAACCACACTGGCAAAACAGCCCCGGTGGGAGGCTTCGACTTCCAAAGCATCGATGGGACTTCAGGATGTTCTCGAGGCCTCAACCTCGCAAGAACTACCTGTGCCATGCTCAGGGGTTCCGGCCGTTCTCACCGGTACCGATACCCGGGCATCGGTAGCGTCGATAGACCAGAGATTTCTTGCTATCGAATGCAGTACATAAGAACATAAGATATGCCATACTGGGTCAGACCAAGGTCCATCAAGCCCAGTATCCTGTTTCCAACAGTGGCCAATCTAGGTCATACGTACCTAGCAGTTTCCCCAAAAGACACAGGTTCCGCAATGCTTGTACTGGGTCAAGCATTTGATATCCTGGGTCCCTTCTTAATAATGGTTTATGGACCAAGAAGGCACAGAAAGCGTAGTTACTCACCTGCAACAGGTGTTCTCCAGGGACAGCAGTATCGCAGCTCTTCTCTCAGCTGCGGTACCGGTGGTCCCAAGGGCACTGGTACTGACACCGATGCCGGTACAGACACCGGTACCGACAGTACCGGCCCCGATGGTAACTCTTCCCATTCCACCTTTGGCTGGGGTGGATAAAGTGGTACCGGGTCACCTCGGTACCGACTTCAATCATTACCGGGATCGTGCTTTGCAGGAGCATCGGGGTCAGGAATACTTCGATTCCTCCAATTCCGAAGACTCTGACAATTCTGCTGGTACTAGAGGGTTTCTCCTAGAAGATCCCTCTTCTCCCCAACGCAGAATGTCACCTCCAGAGGACATGTCATTTCAGGATTTCATCCGTGATATGTCTAAAGGTCTTTCAATCACAGTAGCTCCTGAAGAGGAACCCAGAGCAAAGGAATTGGAAATCCTCCAATATCCTAAAGCTCCTAAGGAGGCAGCTACTCTGCCTATACATGAAATTCTGCATAGCTTGATGCTCAGGATGTGGGAAATACCTCTGACTACTTCTCCTCACTCTAGGAGAATTGATACCATGTATCGAGTCCCACTATGTCCTGGATTTCAGAAAACTCAGCTGCCACACCATTCAATGGTAGTGGAGTCAGCCATGCGTAGGATGAAAAGTGCAAAAAGACATGCATCCAATCCTCCAGGTCGTGAATGCAGGACTCTGGATGCTTTTGGACGCAGAACTTTTCAAGCTTCCATGCTTTCAGCTAGGATCAGCTCATATATCCTATATATGGGAATGTTCCTCAAAGAAATCACAGGAGACTTGGAACTTATGAGCCCATTTCTCCCAGATGATAAGACAAAGGACTTTCTTACTCTGGTTAAGCATGCTCAGGATGTCTCCAAGTTTGTCAATCGTGCAGCCTTTGACTGCTTCAAATGCACCAGCAGAACTTCTGCTATTGCCATTGGCGCACGACGGATTGCCTGGCTACAGGCATCAGACTTGGAGACTTGGGTACAGGACAAGTTAGGCAACATTCCTTGCACGGGAGAGAATCTCTTCGGCAAGAACTGGCAGGAGAAGGCTAACGAGTTAGATGCTGACAATTCTACCTTAGATAGATTGTCAAAATCTACAGCCACTCCAGCCAAAAGGAAGCCTTATAAAAAAACCCTCTTTTAGCAAAAAGCGGAAGTTTTATCCTTCCTATACCTACAGACTCAGACTCCAGGTCAGGTTGCCCAAAAGGGATAAACTAGACAACAAAAGAAATCAAAAGGCCGAAAGCCCAACCAGCTCTCCAGGTTCAGCCCCCTCAAGGGCTTTGACTCCTTCCTAGAGAGCTTTGCCTTCCTGCCTCTGAGGGGTCCTCAACCCCCCAATATTCCCGGCAGGTTATGCCACTTTGTCAACAGATGGCATCAAATAACAGCAGAAGATTGGACTTTGTCCATTGTAGGGGAGGGGTACAAACTTCATTTTCACAGCTTACCCCCTCCTACAATTCTAAAGCAGTTCAATTCACAAACCTCTGCAGACAATCTGCTAGATCACGAGGTCTCCACACCTCTTGCCCAAGGGGCAATAGAGGAAGTACCCATTTTTCAACAGGGTGCAGGGTTCTACTCCCCCTATTTTCTTATTTCAAAGAAAACAGGAGGACACAGACCCATTCTAGACCTCAGAGAACTGAACAAATATCTGTTTCGAGAGAAATTCAAAATGATTTCTCTGGGAACTCTTCTGCCATACCTTCAAAGCCAGGACTGGCTTTGCTCTTTAGACTTAAAGGATGCATACACTCACATTCTTATCCATCCAGATCACAGGAAATTTTTATGTTTCCTTTTCAGGGGAAGACACTTCCAGTACAGGGTTCTTCCCTTTGGTCTGGCTTCAGCACCAAAGGTATTCACGAAATGCATGGCAGTAGTAGCTGCATTTCTACGAACCCTGGGGATTTTTGTCTTCCCTTACTTAGACGACTGGCTCATCCGAGCCTCCACAGTGACAGAGGCCAGCACTGCACTGTCTCGTACAATGCGAATCCTTCAATACTTGTGATTGGTAATAAACTTCCCGAAATTTCAACTAGTTCTTTTCCAATGCCTAGAATTCATAGGAGCCTGTCTGGATACCAGACAGGCAAGGGCTTTCCTTCCACAAGCCCGGTGTCTTCGCATAATGCAGTTAGCTTCCCAAGAAGCAGGCAAATCCTCCCTCACTGCTCAGGAGCTACTGCAGTTACTGGGACACATGGCATCCACAGTTCATGTAGTCCCATATGCTCGCCTCCACATGCGAACGGCTCAGTGGACCCTCTCCACACAGTGGACACAGGCCACGGGTCATTTGTCGGACAAAATAACAATCTCTCAATGACTAATTTTGTCCCTTCAATGGTGGCAATCATCAGAAAACCTGACAGTAGGGTCTCTTTTCCATCAACCCCTCTTTCAGGCCACCCTAACAATGAATGCATCACAGGTGGGTTGGGGAGCACACCTGAATCATCTCTCTACCCAGGGCACCTGGACTCCACAGGAGGTTGGTTTACACATAAACTTCCTGGAGTTAAGAGCAATTTATTTAGCTCTTTGAGTATTCCATGCTCAGCTCAGCTACAAGACAGTCCTACTCCAGACGGACAATCAGGTAGCCATGTTCTATGTGAACAAGCAGGGTGGGACAGGCTCTCAGTCGTTATGCAACGAAGCTTTACGACTATGGGCCCTCGCCAGAGAGCATCAGATTCACCTTCTAGTGGTATATCTTCCAGGCATTCAAAATATTTGGGCAGACAAACTCAGTCAAGTCCTGCTACCTCATGAGTGGTCACTCCACCTAGACCAGGTGGCAAAGATATTTCATCTCTGGGGCACTCCAGACATAGACCTCTTTGCAAGTCCACTGAATGTCAGACTTCCCCGGTTCTGTTCCAGAATTCTGGCGCACAACTGTCAGGCAAGGGATGCCTTCCTCCTTCACTGGGGTCAGGACTTCCTTTATGCCTTCCCACCCATTCCCCTCATCCCGAAAACAATCTTCAAGCTTCAGAGAGACAGGGGTCGCATGTTTCTCATAGCACCACGATGGCCACGCCAAACGTGGTATTCCCTGCTTCTGCATCTCTCTCAAGCGGCACCTCTGGAGTTAGGGCATGCTCCAGATCTCCTTTCCCAGGAGAACGGGACGCTATGGCACTCGAATCCCCAGTCCCTGCACCTCACGGCCTGGTTGTTGAAGGCTTAGACCTCCAGGATTTCAACCTGTCCCAGCAGGTAAAAGATATCCTTCAGGCTTCTAGGAAACTTTCCACAAGAAGATCTTATGCCTTCAAGTGGAAACGTTTTACTATATGGTGCTCCAAGAAGGGATTAAACCCCCTTGTCATACCCTTAGAATTGATACTAGAGTATCTCCTTCACTTATCGAATTCTGGGTTAAAGACCAATTCGGTAAGAGTCCATCTTAGTGCAATTGCAGCTTCTTATAAGCCTCTAAATGGACAACCAATTTCCTCTCATCCACTCCTATCAAGATTTATGAGAGGCCTTTTATTAACAAAACCTCCCATCAAGCCACCACCGGTAGCATGGGATCTAAATCTAGTTCTGGGGCAGCTCATGAAGCCGCCTTTTGAACCTTTAGCCACTTAAGCCCTTAGGTTTTTGACTTGGAAGGTCATCTTCCTGATTGCAATCACCTCTGCCCGTCGCATTAGTGAATTGCAAGCTTTAGTGGCTGATCCTCCTTATACTAGATTTCATCATGATAAGGTTGTTCTTCGAACTCACCCATGCTTTATGCCAAAGGTGGTTTCGCCTTTTCATTTAAACCAATCAATTTATCTTCCTGTATTTTTTCCAAGGCCTCACACCTCTAATGCAGAAAGAAACCTTCATACTTTGGATTGTAAAAGGGCCTTAGCCTTTTACATTCAAAGAACACAGCAACATAGAAAGTCCTCGCAACTTTTTGTAGCTTTTGACCCTAGTCGTTTGGGACTTCCGGTCTCCAAAAGGACTTTATTTAAATGGATTGCCCAATGCATATCCTTTACTTATGAGAGTAAGGGTCTTCCTCTTCAGGACCATGTCACAGCTCTCAATGTGAGAGCCATGGCAGCTTCTATGGCTAATCTCCACTCTGTGTCTATCGATGACATTTGTCGAGCAGCCACCTGGGCTTCAGTACACACCTTCACAGCCCACTACTGCCTAGATAAAGCCTCCCGTCGGGATGCCTTCTTTGGCCAAGCTGTTCTTCAAAATCTCTTTCAAACCTAAACCAACTCCTACCCACCAACCCTGGTGGGATGCCAGAGATCCATGGAAGGAAGGATTACATTCGGTGTCACCTTCCTGGGGCTATCTCCCTGGCATCTTCAGCTAGGGAGTCCCCATATGTGAGGACTACATTCCTGTTTGTTCCTGGAGATAGCGTAGTTACTCATCTATAACAGGTGATCTCCAGGAACAGCAGGAATTTAGTCCTCACAACCCACCCACCTCCCCTAGGAGTTGTCTCTGTCTCTCTATTTGTCTCTTTCCTCTCTCCCTCTATCCTTTCACTTAGCTACAAACTTAACTGAAGAGGGACAGTTGGAAAGGCAGGAAGGCATTGTGCATGTGCCGAGGGATGCTCCCAAAAGCGTTCCTATTGGACGCTGGGGAGCGTTCCCGCGCAGGCTCCGTTGGTACCGACGATACCCATATGTGAGGACTAAATTCCTGTTGTTCCCGGAGATCACCTGTTACAGGTGAGTAACTACGCTATCTCGAGCTACTTAAACCCATGCTAACCACAAACTGCTGTCTATGTCTGTGTTCTGCCCCTGGCACTCTACCCGGTTAACATGGGATTTTTAGCGTGGGGGGCCCGTGCTACTTTTTAGCTTGGTGCTTTTACTGTGTGGTAAACCCCATGCTACCAGGTAGCGCATTTTAGTAAACATGTCCCTAATAGCACTAAACCCCATTCAAAATTATTTGAGTAAAATATAAAGTGGAATGTGAAATTTGCTAATTTCATTTTAATAAAATTACATATGAAGGCCAACGTTAGATAGGCCCTGGAGATGGGAATTGAGGTGTCCAGGTCAGGGCGCATACTGTTCTGCTGCTATTTTATGAAGGCTCTGCCAAATGTGCAATCTTCTGGAAAATATATATAAGGATGTGCAGGAGTGTATGTGAATCTGTAGCGATGCACAACTAAAAGAGACATTTTAGAAGTGTACATGTGGGAAAACTGAATGCCACAAACCCAGCAGCTTCCACGTGGAGGTGTCGGCAGTGCCACATGTAGCCGGGCCATTTTGCAGACCTGTATGTAGAAGTGCTTGCTGCCAAGTAATTTTAAGACTGTAAATGTTTTCTTTTTTCAATGTGGAGCAGGACATAAACAATGGATTAAGGGAAAATTACTCCTTTAGTCCCTTGTGGAAAACTGTGATCAAAACTGGCACTTTAAAAAAATCCATATGTGCCTCGGAGCCAAAGGAAAACCCAATGTAGAAATTTTAGGCCACATACGTTGATTCCCTTTATAAAACGAGGAATACACATGTAGATTTTTGGCCACCCAGGACATGCCCAAACCAGACCCCCCCCCCCCACCAACACACCCACTTACAATTTCTATGTGGCATGCATTGCCATGTGTAAATTGTGCCTTTCAAAATTACCATTTACATGTGTTTGTGATCTACATAGGTAACTGGCAGTTTTTCCATGTAGAAAGGGCCTTCTAAAATAACTCCCAAACTCAAGGGCATGTCATTTGTTTGCATTATACTCTGAATTGTACAGTGCAAAGTTAAGAAAATCTGCCATATTAGTCAATGATATATGGAATTTCATGGTGACAAATTTCTCATATTTTTCCACATACCTTTCCAAATGCCAAGTTTTATATTGTGGAAAAGTTCTGAGAAATTATTTTGAGTGTAGGGGCTCATGAAGGGTTTGCAATTCTAAACCTAAATGTGTTTGCAAAATATGCATCAGCTGGATGGAATTCTAGACCTTGTCAAGAAAGAAAAGGGGTAAAGATAGGAGGCAAGGAAAACAGATCTCAATATGTTGAAAAAAACACACAGCACTTCTAGGAATTAATAATTAAGCTAATCTAGTTTGCAAATCTTTAACTTCCTGTTATGATATCAAAAAGTGAATTTCTTCATCTTCGGTTTTTTGAAATGTGTTATTTTTCCTAAAAAATAAACTAATATGGGGCAATTTCATAATTGCACACGTGCATAAAGTGTGCCTACGTTTTTTTTCCTGTGTGTGCTTCACTGAATTTTCAAAATATGTGTAAGATATGATTACTAAATCCTACAGCGAACTTATCACCAATGTAATTTACTAGAAATGTATATAGTTTCCCCCAAGTTTAACTCCATGTTAAATCCCTGTTCTTTGTAAACAATGGCCAAATTTAACTGACCAAGTGTTATACTGTTTCAATGTAAACCGCACTGATGACAAAGAGCGCGGTATATAAGAAATGTTAAATAAAATAAATAAATAAATAAAATTATTCCTGAAATATTCTGTACTTACATGTACACCTGCTCTTTAGAGTATGCACAAATTTTCTATAGTATACATATGAATGCAAACCCTATCCCAACTCAACTCCCTCTGCCCAGTCCAGGTAAACCTTTACGCATACAGAGGGAATAGAATTGTGTATAGTATGGAGGGATATATCTGGGAGGACAGATGTGTATGGGGTATGTTTTGGAATCGATAAGGGGTTGTATGAGTGTTGTATTGGGGGGACTTTGGAGATATGACTATTGTGACAAGGTCAGCCATCCAGAGCATGGGGAAGGTGAAAAGCATAAGGAATTCACCTTAATCAAGGGGCCTTTGTTAGGTGTGCAGGGTCAGAAGGCCAGAGCCACGTTTCAAGAGCAGAAAAACCCCAACTGGAATAGGTTTCAAGAAATGCTTGATAGAGTAAGAGGGGGAGATTGCAAGCATGAGGACCAAAGCCCTTACTCTAACAAGTGCACTGATTATTCTGAGTTCAGAAGGCAGGGAGATTACAAACAGCTGGGAGAGAAAGAGGTGGGGTTGTATCCCAGTGAGTATAAACCCTGGTTGGATTATGGAGGGAGAAGGAGCAGCAGAGGAAGCCAGAGGAGCAGAAGAAGCAGATGGGGAGAGGAACAGAGCCCAGAGCAGCAAGGACGTTGGAATGCTGGAGAAGCCAGAGCAGGTGCTAACTCCTGGAGAAGGGCTGAGCTACCCACAGCTGTGAGAGCTGTTTTCCATGAATCAGGTTGGCAACAGGGGTGGAAGCCAGGAATTGGAGAAGCATTCAGACCCCCAGAGAGATTGTCAGCTGAGCAGTCTGATCAAGTGAGTGAGTCAGAGCCCATGCAATTGGGAGGACCAGAGCCAGAGGTGGGGGAAGAAGACATGTTTATGGATTGTTCTTTATGTCAAGCTTTAGAATTGAAGTGTTGAAGAAAAGCCAGCCTTGAAAGAATTGTTCCTCTTGCAAAGGTAACCTTAAAGCATTATCAGTAAGGAGGTAAATTCCTGTGTGTTTTGGAAAGGGAATTTACTGCCACAAAAGCTTGTAAAGGAAGCTGTGTTTCATGCCTGATTATCAGCTGTGTTAGCTTTCTTGCTGTTGCAGAGTTCTAATTGGCTGCTTTAAGAGTTTGTGCTTTGCTCCTGTTCTATATGGAAAGCCTGCTAAGAGTTTTGAGGACATTTTGAATGCTCATTTCATATTCACCTGGAAGTGCAGCCCAGAGAATTGAGGCTGAGTGAAGATAAACTGCCATAGGAGAATTAACCTTGTTTTCTTTGTGCTATGATTAACAAAGGACTATAAGAAAAGTGGCACACTGTTATCTGTGAAAAGGCTAAGCTTCTACATTTAAGAGGACTTTGAAAAGCCATTGTTGAGTTCTGTTTGTTTTTGCCTCCAGTTTGCTGAACCTTAAGCAAAAGCCTATAATTTATCCTGTTAATGGAACCTTGAACCTGATCTGTTCTCTTGTGTTTAAAATAAACTTTTTCTGTCATAAGCCTTACCCTCGGTTTGCCTCAACTACAATCCTTTTACTTGAAGCATAAATATAGCTGATAGAGGAAGGATACATAAACCACCACGCCTTCAACAACTAGAGACTAGTGGTTTTGGCATTGTGCTTGTAATACTATGTTGGTGGTAGATGTGTTTATGAGGGAATATGTGGGAAGGTTATTTATGTGCAAGGGTTGTATGTGTATGTGAAGGATTGTGTGTATGTTGGATAGATGGAGGAGCTGAGTAGGTGTGAAGTGTGTGTGGGATGGTGGTGTTGGTTTTTATGGTATGTTTGTGTGAGAAGCATGTGCATAATGGTTATTCAGTTGTAGTCAGCATTACTGGCACACTTGCACTTTAAGAATGTTGTGTACAATATCTTGTGAAAAACTTGGAAATATTCCAACTGTATGTCATCATAATATTTTAATAGTATGTTCAAAGGCATACAACAAAAAAAAAGATATCTGTACAACGTAGACGTAGTAAGTTTTGAGAAAAAACAAAAGATGGCCTGGACAGGATTAATGGCACCCTTAACTAATATTTGGTTGCACAACCCCTGGCAGTGATGATAGCCTCTAAACATTTCTTGTAACCATCTATAAGTTTCATACATCTGTCTGCTGGTAGTTTCTCTAACTCTTCAACTGCGATTTGTTCCAGCTCATGAATGTTTCCAGGATTTCTTTTACCAATAACAGATTTCAGTTCTTTCCAAAGATTCTCAATTGGATTGAGATCAGGACTCACTGCTGGCCAATTTAAAACAGTTCATTTTTTCCCATTTTAACCATTCTTTTGTTCTTTTGAATGTATGTTTTGGGTCATTGCCCTGCTGGAAGACTCATGACCTTCAACCCAGACATAGCTTTCTGACACTAGGTAGCACATTTTGCTCCAAAGTACCTTGGAAGTCCTCTGACTTCATGATTCCTTTAATATGTTCCAGGCCTTCTGTTCCTGAGGCAGCAAAACAGTGCCACAACATCATGGAACCTCCACTATATCTAACTGTAGGAAGGGTGTGTTTTTTATTTTTTTACCTTATAAGCTTCATTTCTTCATCTGTAAATGTATCACTGGTCTAAATTGCCAAAGAACTTAAGTTTGATTTCATCTGTCCACAGAGCATTCTCCCAGAAGGATTGTGGTTTCTCAAGATGGGTTTGGGCAAAGATCAGGCTACCTTTTTTATGTCTGTCTTTGAGCAGTGGGGTCCTCCTTGGTCTTCATCCATGAAGTCCTTCTTTGTTTAGTGCACAGTGTATGGTGCAGGTTGAAACCACCTCTGCTTCAGATCAGTCTTAAGTTCTTTGGATGTTGTACAAGGTGTTTTTCCAACAGTTCACAATAACCTTTGAAGACTTCTTAGATGAATTGTTCTCTTCCCACCATGTTCGGGGAGGTTCTTGACAGTTCCATGAGCATAAAACCTCTTTATAACATTGCAAATTGTAGATACAGGAATCCTATGGTCTTTGGAGATGGCCATGTACCCCTTTGAAGTTTGATGTTTGGTGATAAGTCTTTTCTGATGGTCTTAGGCAGCTCTCTTGTCTTCATCATTGTGAAAATGGAACAGCAAGTAAATGTGACCATTTTAAACATTATAACCATCATTCTTTGGTTGATTCAAGTCATGTGAGTACTGACAATTGATCACAGATCCATCTAATTTTACTGCAGTGGGAATGTAGTTCTTCTGTTCAAACTGATTTGAATTGTTTATAAGGGTGCCATTAATTATGTCCTATCAATGATCAAAAAGACTATCTTAATCCCCACCTATGTATTCAAGAAAATAAGAGGATATACAATTCTACCTGAATAACTAAATAGTATCTAGACCATCATTTTTTGTTGGATCGTTTGTCTTGAGAGATTACTCTCTCCTCTAGCAAACCCTCCGTTTTTCTCTTTTATAGAAGGAAAAATCCCTCTTCAGCACACCAAGGGACGATACAATCCTACCCCCAGATGTACTTATCTGAAGCAGCACCAAAGAGTCCATACATCCAACACTGTCTCAAATTTAAGCTTAATAGAAATGGCTTGATTAAACTCATAAGTGTGAACCAGCCAAGTCCAGCCAGGTGCAGCAATTCATTATAGCATTCATAGTGTTGTAGTAACAGAGGACTCTATCAGACCTATCCAGTCCGCTTTTGCTACACAACGCTGTGTTTCAGGCCACTGAAACTCCCGGCCCTTCCTCATGCGTGCTTCCTCATGCATGCTGACGGTTTGCGCAGCACACATGAGGAAGGGCCTCCCATGATCCCTCCCAAAGAGTTCCTCTCATAATCTGCCCCCAAGAGATACCCCTTTTCAGGACCACCTTAGCCAGAAAGCCCCACCACATACCCAACAGCAACCTCACCTCTCCCTGACACCCACCCAGGATCTTACTGGGTTCTCCTTGGTGGTCAAGGGGTGATTGAGGCAAGAACAGTTCCTCTCCACTCCTGCCTCTGCTCTAGCAGTCTTCAAAATGTTGCCATGGTAGTACTGTTAGATGTTGTGAGACTAGCAGGAGGTGATCCCAGCAACATTTTGAAGACTGCCAGTGCAGGGGCAGGAATGGAGGGGTGACCGCTCCTGCCCTGATCATCCCGAGACCACCAGGGAGGACCTGGTAGGACCTAGGTGGGAGTCGGGGGGGGGGGGGGGAGAGGGTGCAAGTGGGCATGTGAAAGGGATGGACTATCTTATTCTGGAGTTGGTGGACCTCTCTGCATGGCCTCCATAGCAGGAAGCCTTTCATGCCATGGTTATCTTGAAAGGGTGTACTTCTTGGGGGAGGGGGGGATCATAGGGGGGTACTCTTTACTGGAGAGTCACAAGATGGACTCTTCGGGGGGGGCAGATTGTTAGGGGGGTTATTGCTTGGAGGGGCTGCATTGATTCCTGGTCTGGGCTCCCTGCCTTGGCAGGGAATGCAAGTGCTTCCATGCTCTCTGCTAAGGTAGGAGCGCAGGGCCATGTGGTTTATGTCTGCCCTGTGCATTAAATGCAGGACAAATGCTGGGCACACGCCTATATTTACTGCACAAGCTTTGCATCAACTGTGTAGTTTTATTCTGGGAAAATCCATGGTGCATGCAAAACCTTACCACACTATTCTATTAATTTCTATGCATCTTTAGAAAATGGGCTTAAAGTAAGTGCCTGCTTGTCCTCCCAACCTAAGAGACCTGTTATAAAATTGCTGTCTATGAGGGTAACTTTATAACGGATCACCTAGATTGGAAGACCAACTAGTGACGTACTTTAAGCCTTTTATAAAGGTGTCTCTGGGGCTTGTTTACTAAGCAGTGGTAGCGGTTTCCGACCGATGTCGGAGCCACGGCCCCATTGAATTCAATGGGACCGCGTCTCCGATATCTGTTGGAAACCGCTACTGCTGCTTAGTAAACAAGCCCCTACGTGTCTTTATAAAATACCAACAGAAAAGCAACAGAAATCAGGACTAAAATGTTCCCCCTAACATTTACACTTGAGCAGATGTAAATGTGCCCGGCTGAAATATGCGCGAAAGGCCTATTTATAATCTACACAAATCCTTGGTTACTCTACTTGCACTCTATCCTAGCTCCTCCCTCTAACATGCCCGAGTCATATACAAGTAACGGCTTACCTCGTATATCACATACTGGAATGTGGGAGAAATGTAGGAGGCTTTTTACACATGTTTGTTGGCATTTAAGCATGATAACATCTTTTCTAAATTTACATGCGCTTAACGTTCATTAATGCTTATTAACGTACGTTAACTCATTAATGCACTCTAGTACATTAGGCTCTTGATCTGTAATTCGGAAACTTTTATTTCAGAAACATACAAGTCAAATATTAAGATTTTGTGACGTTAATATGCTGAATAGAAATGTATCATTTTTTAAAGAGAAATGTTAACTTGCTATTGCTTATCAGAGATTATATACCTGGAAATATTTGGAAAGATGAAATTATATAATCATACTTTACTTCAGTTACTTTGGTGTGGCAGCAGGGTGAAGTCAAAGGAGAAATGCCGAGTGGAAGGAGTCATCATTCTTTTACAGCTCACCATGACAAAGTAAGGAAAGTCATATAAATTCTTAACACAAACTAAACTATTTCTCCCATTTCTGCTTGGTATGTCCCAAATCCTGTTTCACCTACATGATTTTGAAGTGTCCTTCTACTGATAAAATTCACTTTGATGCCAATGTACTAACCCACAGAAATGTCCTCAAATGAGTTTCATGCACGAAAATGCCTGAAAATACAGGAATTTCAGGTGTTTTGTGAGCAAAGTCATATTTGCAGTACTTTTCCATGGATTTTCTCCTTTAAGTAGTAAAAAGTTGTGAGTAATCTGCTATGTGGAAATTTTTCTTCAAATTCAAAATTAAGGAGTTGCTGCAATGCAATATGAAAAGCCATTCATTAACTTTGAATTCCAAAAAAATCAATGCATGAAAGAAGCTTCTTGAACCATTTTTCACAAAAAAAAACTATACTTTAAAAATGTTACTAGCAAAATTTTGCCCAAACTTTTGCTACAGAGTTAATTTGCATCTATAGCAAACTTGTTTGAACATGGTCTCTAATCCACAGAAAGTGCATTGGCCTCTTTATGAAAATGAGGTGTTGGGGCTCTATGTGTTTCTCTCTGTCTTCCTGCTTTGTGACTTCAAAGCTTTCTTTGAAGTTATAGTCTTCCTTTATCCCCTTATTTACTGATATGTGAATATGAATTGTTTGAGTCAGACAATGGTAATCCCTGTGATGTCACAAAATTCATTTCTCAAGGTCCATTTTCACTGAACAATAAGAAAGGAGTGACTCAGCAACTAAGCAGGCAGAGGATGATTTGCAAGATCTCTGCCTGGAATACTTGTACCACTTTTTCATGAAGTGAGAAGAGCACAAAAACACTTTAAGGGTTACATATAATAGTAGGAGCTGCATTTTCTATCTATAGAGGAATGTTTGTTACAGTACATCTGATTCTAATTACAATGTGGTCTTCATTTGACTACTAGCAATCCGTTTGAAACCTTCAGGTCCTTATTAAATTTAATAATGCTTTTATGTATTTATGTTTCTCACAATTTGAATAACATAACATAAGAACATAAAATATAGCATAATGCATCAGGCCACGGGTCCATCAACCCCAGTACTCTATTTCCAACAGTGGCCAATCCAGTTCACAAGTACCTTTCAGATTCCCAAATTTTACAGATTCCATGCTGCTTGTCCCAGGGATAAACAGTGGATTTCCCCAGTCCACTTTAATAATGGTTTATGGACTTTTCCTCCAGGAACTCATCCAAACCTTTTTTAAACTAAGCTACATTAACAGCTTTTACTACATCCTCTGGTATCGAATTCCAGAGGTTGATTACACCCTAAGTGAAAAAATTATTTTTTCCGATTAGTCGTAAATGTACTATATTATAGCTTCAGTGCATGTCCTCTAGTGTCTCTACTTTTTAAAGGAGTAAACAATCTATGCTTACCCATTCCATTCCATTCCATTCATTACTTTATAGACCTCTATCATATCTCCCCCTTAGCCGTCTCTTTTCCAAGTTGAAGAACCCTAACCTTCTAAGTCTTTCCTCATATGGATATCTTTCCATCCCTTTACCATTTTGGTGACTCTTCTCTGTAACTTTTCCAATTCTGCTATATCTTTTTTAAGATATGGTGACTAGAACTGCACACAATATTCAAGGTGCGATCTCACCATAGAGTGACTCAGAGGCATTATAATATCCTTGGTTTTATTCTCCATTCCTTTCTTTATGATTCCTAACACTATATTTGCTTTTTTGGACTTGGCTGCACGCTGCGAAGAGGGTTTCAACGATTATCCACAATAATGCCCAGATCCTTTTCCTGGGTGGTGATTCCTAATGTGGAACCTTGTGTCGTGTAACCGTAGTTTTCGTTCTTCTTCCCTAAGAGGCCGATTCCCAGCTACACACACCTCGACCATGTGCACTCCCAAAACATGGACGGGGCCCAGCTGGACCCGATTCTGCTATCGTGGGACCTATACACACCCGTGATTGTGGAATCAGGGAGATAGGCAGCCCGGTATGCACAGTCTCCCACACTACCCGTCCCCTCCACAGAACGCAATGGCTTGTGTGCCGATGCATTGGCATCCTGTCATCATGGCACTGACATGTCCAGCCGGCGCCATGGAATCCCCTGCCTGATCGTGGCCCCTGTATTTTTTCACAATTTTTGTGTTTTAACAACTTTGAATAATTCTGTGTAATCTGCAAATTTAATCACCTCACTCATTATTGCCATTTCCGGGTCATTTATAAATATGTTAGAAAGCAATGGGTCCAGCACAGATCGCTGGGGTATTCCACTGTCCACCTTTCTCCATTGAGAAAATTGGCCATTTAGACCTACTCTCTATTTTCTATCTTTTAACCATTTTCTAATCCACAACATTAATACTAATCCCTAACTGGCTTTAATTTATCTGGAAGTTGGCTTGTAATACTAGAAACATCGAAACATAGGCCATGTGGTCTTCTTCTGCCGTCATATTCGATCTAGTGTACCCTTCCTTATCAACTACTACAATAGTCTCCTTTTTTCCTTTAGAGATCCTCTGTTTTTGTCCCATGCTTTTTTGAATTCAAATACTGTCCTCATCTCTACCACTTCCACTGGGAGACTATTCCTCGCATCTGCCACTCTTTCCGTAAAGAAATATTTCCTCATATTACTCCTGAGTCTATCCCCTTTCACCTTCATCCTATGTCCCCTCGTAGCAGAGCTTGCTTTCAATTGAAAGAGGCTTGCCCCCTGTGCATTTATGCCACGGAGGTATTAAATGTCTCTATCATATCTCCTCTATCCCGTCGTTCCTCTAAAGTGTACATATTAAGATCCTTAAGTCTGTCCTCATATGCTTTATAACGAAGACCACTAGCCATTTTAGTAGCCACCCTCTGCACCGACTCCAACCTGTTTATATCCTTTTGAAGGTGCGGTCTCCAGAATTGCACATAATACTCCAAATGAGGTTGCACCAAAGACACAGAGGCACTATCACCTCTTTTGTTCTGCTAGCCATTCCTCTTCTTATGCACCCAACCATCCTTCTAGCTTTTGCCGTTGCCTTTTCTACCTGTTTAGCTATTTAAGATCATCAGACACAGTCACGTCCAGATCCTGCTGTTCTTTTGTGGACAGAAGTACTTCACCCCCTATACTGTATCACTCCCTTGGATTTTTGCAGTCCAAATGCATGAACCTGCATTTTTTAGCATTAAATCTCAGCTGCCAAATTCTCAACCATTCTTCAAGCTTAGCTAGATCCCTCCTCATGTTATCTACTCCTTCCTGAGTGTCTACTCTATTGCAGATTTTGGTATCATCCACAAAGAGGCAAACCTTACCTGACAACCCATCTGCAATATCACTAACTGATTTAATAAAACACTGAATTTTAAAATACACAGACTTTATCAGTTTTAACCCAAAGAATTATCTTTTCTTCCAATATTTATGGCATTTCCCAGCAGGTAAATACTTAGAAGTGCAGATTCCTTTCCAGCAGTAGCAGCCCCTCCTGGCAGTCCTTCAAGACTAGTGTACAATCAATTTATGTACACAAATTATATGGGAACACTTTATGTGTTATGAGAATGCTTGTGATTCTGAAAATTTGAATTTGTTAATATTCCTTGCTCATTCTGGGTCCGATTCTGACATGGATGTCCTGGCCCTCTGTATGCCCGGTCGGAATCGGAAGCACAGAGTGAGTCAGGATTCTGATCCTGCGGGGCAAGTCTAGCCCGCGGGATCAGAATCGTGTCCAGGCCTGTATGTGCAGGCCAGAACCCCGATTCAGGTCAGCCTGCACGTATAGGCTGTCAGACGGCTGCCTGGGTGAGAATCTTCACACTCTTGGCAAGTGCATATTTCTATATGATTTGCAAGGTATTGTGGGCAATGTAGTTCATTCACACCAGACACAGCTCCTGACAATAATTTAGTTGTGCTCTTGGGTAAAGCCAATAAGATATTTATTTATGGGGTTATTTCTCCCAACACAGATATGCTTGGTAGCACATAAATTAGGTTACTTGCTTTCAGTGTTAACTTGGAAAAACAAAGTCAAAATCAGAAAAACAACAAATGAAAAGCCACAAAGCAAGAAACAAACTGTTCTTTTCAGATTAACTTCTGATTACTTCCCACACAGATTCAGACTAGATTCTCTCCTAGCTCACAAGCAATTAGGTAAGGCTTAATTGCTAGCAGTTATCCAGCTGAAACCCCTTAGCTGGCTTGCTTTCTACTGTGTGGGTCAAAACCTGCTTCAGGAGCTTTTTTGAATAGATTAAAGAACAAATTTGTATTTCTTTGTGATAGTTGCTGTACTTTATAACAGAAAGTTACCAACGGAGTTTAGATAGAGAGCAGTCCATATAAACAGGATCCTCATCTGCTATTATTCCCCCTTGTTCAACAAGCATGGGTTCAATATCATGGATTGGCACAGATGAATCTCTCAATGGAGCATTTTCAGGAGAATACTTGTTTCCCTGCTGTCTTTCAAGGTTATAGCTAGGGCATAGATCAGTGTTCATACCTGAGCTTCCATTGCTGCTAGAGTTCCTCTCTATATAGCCTGGCCAGTATGTAGTCCAGTTCTTATGTCCAGCCTTCCAATCCCTATCCCTGGACACTGGATCTCTCTTCACATACCTTCTGGCACGGGTCTTAGGGTCCCTTCCACGTGCAGCCGTCTCCCTCACAGGTAGCGTCTGGTGATTCCTAGCTCTGCAGCACCATTCCTCTGGCTTTCCCCAGTCCAATGGTGTATGCTGGCCCTTGAAATGCCTCCCAGTATACGTACTGCTTTGGACTCTTCTAGACCTCTCAAAGGCTTTTCTCTTCCTTCTTCCAAAGGGTCTCTTTCCCTCTCTGTCCGTCCGGTTTGGCTTCTGCTTCTGATGATCCTTCAGATGAAACTGATGATCAAACTCAAGCTGATTCTCAGGATACTGAGGACAATTCTTTGGATATCCAAGGTGATCATGAAGATGGTCATCTGTAGAATAAACTCTACTCTTATTCTGCTTAGATGAGTGTTCCTCCCTAACACAGCGCAGCTGTGCTGAATCAAGCCCTGCCCTTTGCAATGAGTGCTTGGGGATTACCTCATAGCCCTTTTGATTGAACACACGTTTTCTCACTTCAGCTCCTCTCATGGCTGTTGGAAACCTGGTGCATTCTGGGACTGGTAGTCTTTTTTGGCAAAATTCTGTTTTCTCATTTCTACCAGCACTGACAGGTTGCTTGTTCAGAGACACTTCACCTTTTCTATAGCCCCTTCCTGAGCTATTATAAGCTTCCTTATCACAAGGCCTTACCCGGATAGCTCAGTCAGGGCTTTTGAACGGAGCCACGGCGCCATGGTGTCCAGTTGCCATGGCACCGCGGCTCCATTCAAAAGCTGCGATTCCCGGCTGCCAGACTGCAAGCATCATTCCCTGCAGCCTAACCCCCGATTTGGCCTCTTAAGGCCAGGGTTGGGCTATGGGGAATCTCCTCTGCCCCCTCCCTCCGCTTTTCATCCCAGGGTCTGCTGACCTCCGCTGACTAGGGGAACCTATTCCACCTCAGAGGTGGAATAAATTCCTCATTCAGTCCGCCGGCCCTGGATGTTCAGGGCTGTCATTGGAATTGGCCCTGTATGTCCAGGGCCGACGACCGCACACTGCCTGCCCTAATGCTGCCCCTGATCCGCCCCTTTCCCGCCCCCGTCTAACTTCCCCGTACAACGAGTGGGGAAGTTAGTTGGGGTCAGGAGTCGTCCATCCCCGCTATTCATGCCTCAGAATGACCCTGATTGTATATAACGGAATGCATAGGGAGAGTAATTTTAAAACAGAGCACCTAGGCTATCAAGGCACATAAGCACCTATGGTATGTTGCATACATCTTATAAAGGTAACATATGCACATATATACCTTTATAACATTTATTTATTTATTTATTTAAAATTGCCTCCTTGAAAGTTGTTGCACAAACATATAACTGCAAACCCATGGATTCTGTTCTCAGCTGATTCCAGATCATCAGGACTAATTGTTCATGTTCTGGTTTTACCCATGGCCTGCCTGGACTTGTAGTCTTGCTTTTCTTACGGAAATCAATAGAGACACCAGAACTGCATGCCCTAGGGTTGCCAACTGACTCCAGATGTGTCCGACAGGCTTGATCCAGTCCTGGGTCTACCCCATTGCATGCAGGGACATGTAGTTCTGATTTCTCCATTGCACTCTATAAGAAAAGCAAGACTACATGTCCCTGCATGCAATGCGGTAAACCCAGGACTGGATCAAGCCTGTCAGGCGCATCTGGAGCCAGTTTTCGACCCTAGCATGCCCATGCTTCCAAGAGTAGCAGAAGTTAAGAAATCATATGATTATCATAGAAGATCATGGGATACAAGAAAGTGAGTACAAAGCCAGAGATCAGATGACTCTGTGGTATTTCTTCAACAGTGGGATGAGTGGATGGGTCTTGCCATTCTTATTTGCCGTCATTTTCTCTGTTTCTTTGTTTCTGTGGCAACAATATATTGGATATAATCTCACCAACAGGACATCTATCTGTTTGGAGGAGTATGTAAGCATGAAGATGGTAACAAAACACTGAAAAATGATGTTATGAAGCTAAGTCTTGGTAAGTACAAAAACAGAAAGAGAGCATTGAATGTGCAATGCAAAATCTATATTGATGCTAGACTGATTCTTTAAGCAATCTTCCATCTGGGTTTATGTGTACTTGTCCATGCATTATTGAGAGTTTCAGTATCTTTTGCTTTGAGAGGTCAATTTACAAAGTCTTTGTCCTATCTGCAAATTGCCCTCCATTATCTGGCTAAAACAGTGCATAAACCTTTATAGTTTGTATGCTTTTAGCTGAATTGACGATAGACTGAGGAGGAGGAAGATGGCAGGATAGGGAAATAATGAACACAGAAGGAGGAGTTATAAAAGAGGGTGTGCACTGTAAACAGTAAAGTACACACCGAAATTGCACTATTTTAGTCATTAATGCACATATGTACATTAATGGTTTCTTATAAAATAGTACCAAGTTTAAAACTATGTGCGCTGTTTTGATGGCACGTACCTTCATTGCGGGCATGTACATGGACAGGCGTTGGATGGAGCATGGGTGGTGTGAGTAAGTATGTGTGTTTATAAAATATTTTATAATTTATAGGAACAGACATTTACATCAGTTCTAGGGCTGGTGTAAGTGATTTTACCTTAACTTACGGTATGTTCTTTACCACATATGCTCACATTTAGAACATGTTTGAACTAAGCACCACCATATAAAATTACCCTATTTAAGTCTAAGCACATTCTGGTCAATATTCAGCTGCTGCAGTCAGCATTTTTCTAAATTCTAGCCACCACTCTTCGGATGGCAGCCAGTGTTGACTATATATGTAATATGATTAGCCCTAGAGTTATCTGAATAGTGGCGATATTCAGTCCACTATCTGGATAAACTATCAGGATAACTTAGGAAGCAAATAGGACTGAATAGTGCCACTATCCAGATACCTACAAGAATCAGCGTTACTCCACCCACATTCTGCTCTGGCACTATACAGATAGCACCAGGGTGATCAATAATGGTTTTCACAGTACTATCTGGAAAGTGCCACTGAAAATCGCTGGATAGTCCTGGCCAGTGAATCTTACCCAGATGCGAGGTATTGCAATCTGGATAAATGCTTTTAAATATCAGGCCCATTCTTTCCCGCAAATGTTTGCCCTGAAAAAACAGGTGTAATGTCCAGGAGTAGACGCTAATGGAGGAAGGGGATAGCTGCCTAGCCAGCCTGTTAGTTGAGTCAACTCTAGCCATCATGAGGTGACAGATTTTCTTTATATCCACCATCCTCCATTGCTGTACTTGTTGACTAAAAAATTATACTTGTCAAGTCATTGACTAAGAAATCCTTATATTAATGTTCAGAATGACTATAGTGCACTCCTTGAATGCTTTTCCATCGCAGAAGGATCTTCCTTTGTGCTGCTTTATTTATTTAAGAAAGCTTATATACCGCCCCTTCCTGAGATCAGGGGCGGTTTATATGGAACATCAGAACATATTTTACATTAAACATAGGAATTATGTACAATGAACATATGAACAATAGAACTATGTACATTTAATTTTGGAACTACAGTATTTAGCATATATGAAAGAGAGTAGGTGATTGTGTGCATTTTGCTTGTATTTAGCGTTTGAACTGGATGCGGAATTGCTGGAGGTCTTTTACTGCTCTTATGTCATTAGGGAGTGAATTACATAGTGTTGGGGCCACATAGAAGGCTCTGATACTGGTACATTGATTTGTGTTTCGGATGTCTGTGGCAGTTATGTATGTATTCTGTTAGTTGTTTCTTCTTGTTCTTGATGTGTTTGGTGTTATTAGGAGGGAGGATAGGGTGGTAGAGGCAATGTTACAGTGGTGTTTGAATATGATCATTAAATATTTATATTTTACCCTTGCGGTTATTGGAAGCCAGTGTAGATCACAGAGTATGGGGGTTTAATGTTCCATTGCTAGGACCTAAGTCCTCAATGCCAGGACTCAAACCTTTAGGCACACAGCTTAGCTGAACTCTCTAGCGGCCTGGGCTTGTGCCACTTCTGCTCTTGTGTTTCTTCTCCTCCTCTGCTGTTTTAGGGCCTTCAAGCCAATCTGAGTGCTGTGCTGGCATAATTTAGGGACTTGCGAGTGATCCTGGAGCTGTGTTGATCCTCCTGGAATAATTTAGGGACTTCCACCTGATCTGGGTGCTGCAATCCCCAGCAGACCCAGCATTCTGCTTTTCCCTGCAGCCTGACTCCCTAATCAGCCCTGCCATGGCCAGGGCTGGGCTGCAGGGACCACCCTGCTCCCCCTCACCTCTGGTCCATTGCCCGGCTCACCAATCAGGTTCTGACTAGGGGGACTATTCCACCTCCGAGGTGGAATAAGTCCCCTGTACAAATGGCCAACCCCAGATGTACCGGGCTGACCTTGGAATCGGTCCTGTACCTAGCATAGGTTTCATGGCTTTTCCCAGACCTTGGCCTGCAGGCAGCTCTGACACCCTGGTGATGTCAGATAGGATGTCTCCAGACTTGATGGGCTTAGCATTATTAAATTATTAACATTAACATTATTATTAAATGTAACCTTTCGCCGCTTCCTACATTCGGTTACTCTCCTGTTGGTCCTGGGTCCACTTCGCAGAGGCAGTAGGGAAATGTAACCTTTCGCCGCTTCCTACATTCGGTTACTCTCCTGTTGGTCCTGGGTCCACTTCGCAGAGGCAGTAGGGAAATGTAACCTTTCGCCGCTTCCTACGTTCGGTTACTCTCCTGTTGGTCCTGGGTCCACTTCGCAGAGGCAGTAGGGTTTGTAGCACAACAAGACAACCAAACTAGTGTGGTTTGAAAAAAAGGTTTTTATATAGAAATAGGCCTCTTACATGGGTACAGAACAGAGGTATATAGTGGTTACCGAGCTGCTTCCGTGTATATCAATGACTCGATGTGTGTGCCTGGATGTGGGAGAGAGAGAGAAAAAAGGGGGGGGGGGAGGTAAAGAGAAGTGTGTGTCAGAGTCTCATAGTAAGAGGTGTCCGATGAATAGGAAGAGAGAGAGTATTTTTGTCCTTCTCTGTATTTATAGTGAAGTTCTCCTTTTCCAGCACCTCCCTTTGTCATACTTTGGTTTGTTTGAGGTCTGTTATCACCTGATTAGCAAGGAGGGGCTGTTGTCCTGCAGACTAATCTCATCAGGCATGCTAAGCCCATCAAGCCTGGAGACGTCCTATCTGACATCACCAGGGTGTCAGAGCTGCCTGCAGGCCAAGGTCTGGGAGAAGCCATGAAACCTATGCTAGGCATAATGTCATGCTGTATGCTGACATCTCCCACATTTTTTTTTCTCTGGGAAATGGTGGAAGCAAACCTGTGGTACCTGTCCCAGCTGCAATTACTATATACATGATAGTAGGCAGCTTGTCTGCTACCTCCTGTTTAAATACCTTGCTATGTCCAGCAAGTCCCCTATCCTGCACAGTACTGTCTCTAGTGTTCTAGAGATGAGCAAGTCCCATTATGAGTCCAAACCTCGTGTTTTAGGTAGGGCAGCCACTACTGGGTGGGGAAACCCAATATGCCACCTCAGTGCCCGTCTTAGAGAGAATGAACAGTGCATAAGGGATGCAGGAATTTCTGAGGAGGTTTAAAGCCGGAAGGTACCAGGATGCTATGAGTGAGGGTAGGAAGTAATACTAGACTGCAGCTGACTCTGGTATTCCATGTAGTAGGAAATGCCAAATTAGCAGGCCAAATGAGCGTGGATGTAGAGGTGGATGCTGGAGAAATTAAGTGTAACTACCTTAAAATGTTGATGGTATTTTGTAGGACATGCGCTGCAAAGAGGGGTATAGGGACAGATAAGAGAGGAGAGGTAGTGAAGAACAGCAGAATGAATGCACTTATAAGTCAGTAGGAGAAGTTTGAACTAGATGTGGAAACAGAGAGGGAGCCAATGAAATTACTTGAGAAGAAGGGTTCATGAGCATAATGAGACTGGCGGAAGATTAGCAGCACATCTATCCTTTCTTTGTCCCTTCTTCTTCCTCCCATGTCTAGCATCCCCCTTCTGTACCTATCCTTCCATGTCCAGCATTTCCTCCTGAATATCTCTACCCTCTATGTCCAGCATATCCTCTCTGTCCCTATCCCCCTCATATCCAGCATACCCCTTTTGCCCCTATCCCCCCATGTCCAACATCTCACCCCATGCCCAGTATCCCCTCTGTCCCCAGCCCCCATGTCCAGCATCTCCTCATTTCACCCCACCCCATGTCCAGCATCCTCCCTATATCCCCCTATTTCCCCATCCCTTGTCCAGCATGTGCCCTTTATCTCCCTATGACCCCTTTCCTGTGTCCAGCTTGTGCCCTCCATCCCCTATGACCCCTACTGCATATCTAGCATCTACCCTCATCCCCTTATGCCCCCACCCAGTGTTCAGCCTGTGCTCTCCACTCTATGTGCACCATCTGTTCTCCACCTCCCTGTGCTCCTAGCTCATCCAGTAACTGCCCTTCCCCTATGCCCCTACCCCATGTCTATCATCTGCTCTCCACTCAATATCCATTATCTGCATTATCTTATGCCCCCACACCATGTCCAGCCTCTGTTCCCACCCATGCCCAGCACCTAAGCCCACTCCTATCCATAATCTGCCCTCTATCCCCTTATGTTTCCACCTGTGTCTGCTCTTTACCCCTGCACCCCTTCCTTTATGTCCAGCACATGCCTCTGCCCCCTTCCCTTATGCTCGATATCTGCCAGGCCTCTGATCCTTAGAATATGCTCATCCCCATCCCTCCATCCCGCCACTGCTGTCACCTTTCCTGTTCTGATGGCAGCAGCAATGGCAGACCTCCAACTTTGAAAAACAAATTTCAGGTCTTTGTGACTCCGTGCTTGGATGGATGGTCTGATCCCGCTCCCTCTGATGCGAGCATACGTCAGAGGAGGGAGGGACCAGCCTTGCAAGCGTGGAGTCATAAAGTCCATGGCTTTTTAGTTTTGTTTTGTTTTTTTTAAATTGGAGGAAACAGTGGAAGCAGCGCAGCAGCAGCGGCAGGGACAGGGGCAGTGGTAGGCAGCGTGGAGGGCAAGCTGAGGCTGCGGTTGGCAGAAAACCAGCCCGTCATTGGCCAGTTTTACCATCTTGCCAGCTGCCAGCCTGCAGCTTGTAAAACCAGCCAGGCCAGCCTAAAACCGGTTGATTGGCAACCCTAAAGGGGAAGCCTCCAGTCTAGAAGCCCAAACCCCATTGGCTTATCATGGGAAGTCGTAGCACAGTGTCTAGAGGGGAAGTGCTGAGAACTCAGAAAAAAGTGACAGGAAGAAGAGGTATGTTCAGAGTTGGAGAACCCAAGATTCAAAATGGCAGGAGGTAAGCCAATATGTCAGTCGCTCTATTACTGTATGGTTAGTAGCCAACACAGTCAAACAAGCAGTGTGTAAGAAAGCCGAGTGTAGGAAAACTAGCTGCAGGAGAACCAAACCAAGGAGATTTCCAGGGAAAGAGAATGCCTTGAGCTGAACAGTTTGTGTTAAGATGAATTTGCTGCAGACAAGAAGCCCCTAAAAATGTCTTAGTTAATTTGATTGTCTGCAAATAAGAGGTGGAGATCAGTAAATACCTGTGAAATTAACAGTGTTTTCTGAAAGTAAGAAACCACTGCACTCATTAGAAGACAGTAGGATAGGGAGTTGTCTGTCTCTCTCTCTCCTTGAGCTAAATCACCAGAGCTAGAATTACTCAGTCAGCTGAAAAACCCAGACTGGATCAGCTTGCTCTCATCCTCTAGTCAAAGACTCAGGAAGCCTATTATATGTTTTTAAGCTAGGAAGCTGAGTGATGTCATATAAACAGCACTATTCAATGTACTATTTACTTGTGGGGTTCGTGCTGGTCTAAAAGCCTGGGACACAAACTTTTGGGGCTCACAGAATATTACTAACTTGTCAGTGGGACTGATTGAGCACCACTGGTCAGCTTTGGTAGCCCGAACCTCATGGGAGGAGAGAGCCTTAGAAAGGGTGCATGGTTGACCATTGTATGGTCCTAGAAAGATAGCCATCTGTGTTTATTATTATTTCCTGTAAGAGTCTTTGTTTGAGATTGAGGTTTCTAAAATAACCACATTAGTGAATAGGATTCTCAGTCTTGGCTATTTACTTGATCATTTCATGGAGCAAACATAAATTGCCAAACTTGTCCTATAGTGGAAAATATGGATACATTATGAAGGAATACAGACTTTCAACCTTCAGGCACTATAATCTTTTGTCAATTACTGTTACCTCTTTCGAGATGAACATGTTTAATTATAGATCTTGTTATTAGTCCCCAGCCTGCAAACTAATAGGTCTTTCCTTGAATTTGTAATTTATTATGTCAGCAGAATGTCTCAATACCTTTCTCAGTCCATTACACGACATAAGCGAGGCACGTGGGAAAAATTTAATTATAGTCTGCTTAGTTTGTATGACAGATATGTTCCTAAGTTACACCAATTTTATAAAGGGAACATATGCACATAAGTGCCACTATAAAATTGCCATTCTTGAACCTCCTCCTGCCACTGGAAAGCTTCCAAAAAGTTATACCTTCTCCAAGGCATGCTCAACGTTCTCATTTTATTTTGCCCACTTATGTGCATATTTTTCAGAAATGGCTTATCAAACTACCTCTTAAGTGGCAAACACCACATATAAAAAGCCTTTCACTCCCCTTCTCAAGTGGCTTCCTATTGTCCTTGTTAGTTTACAGAGCTGCCTGCTTATAAAGGCAGGATGGTGTAGAACAATTGAAAACTCTGCAGGTAGCTTGATTCCCCTTTTGAATCCAGAAACCACTACAGGTTTGCGGAAGTGGTATTGTTCTTCAGTGAAAAAGATAACAGAGATAAAACAGCATCCTTGTTTTTAAAGCTACTCTCCTTGCTCTCTCCCTCCTCTCCATGGTTATTTATATAACTGCTCTTTTCTCCTCAGCAGTTCATTGGGATTATATCAATGTGTAGACTTTTGACTGCCTCATTATTTATTTGCTACCTGCTGGGCTCATTGAGATTGGAGGAGTAGCCTAGTAGTCCAAGTACTGGCTTAGTACCCAAGAGACCAGAGTTTGATTCCCACTAGCACTCCTTGTGGCCTTGGGCAAGTCCCTTAACCCTCCATCACCTCAGAAGAGAGAGGCCTGGCTGGCAATCTACTTCCGGTCACACTGCCATGAAAACCCAGGGGCTGCTGGGTCACCAGGAGACAGTACTGACTTGACAGCACATTGCATGCATGGGCTCTTGAACCCTTGCCTATTCCATTTTGCCTCTCTAACTTTGATATCCATTTTATTTTAATTTACAGCAAAGATGAAATGGAAGGTGCCGCTTTATGTTGGGATCCCCCCAGCCTGCCGACATAGCCATACAGCCTTTATTCTTCACAGCCATGTAAGCACTATAGAATCACAGATTTTCCAGCTGTTTGCAGCATTAATTACAAAAGATTATACTTCTTTTGCTTTATCCTTATTTGTTTCACGTAAGTATTGCATTTGATTCTACCTTGTGGTTTATGTGCCCTTTGGAAATATAGAGAGTAATTTTATAACAGGTCACCTAGGTAGGAAGACCAAGTGGGCACCTGTTGTGGGCTGTTTTATAAAGACACATAGGTGTCTTTGTGTCTTTATAAAATACTAGCATAAACTCTGCGGAAGTTACAGGTAGAAAGAGCCCATGTATTTTTATATACACATACATTTCATGCAGACTTGTGCATTTTATAGATCAAAACTGCACCCAAACTCCACTTCCAAACACACCTACACCATGTTATGCACTGACTGCCACAAGCTAAATATCGAGCTCTATGTGTTGCTTTCCTCCTCCCCTTGAGACACTTCTTTTAATCTGCAGAGAAGCATACATGCTAGGAAAGTCAACATGCACTCTTTCCTATTCTAAGAGGAACAGCTGTCAAGAAGGGCAATCTACCTGGGTATATACTGATTTATCTGGATAAATTCATTTGAAAATTGCCTGGCGACCTATGTGAGACTATCTACTGGGTTTTTGTGGCAAGGTGTGGAAGTAAATTGTCAGGCTTTTCTTCTGTGCAGGTAGTTCTAATGTTGTTTCCATTGTCACAGAAATGTGATCCTCCGCCTCCAACATCGTCCTATTCTGCTGCTGCCTAGATGACAACTTTGTCTTGGTCTGGCACCTCAGCTGAGACCAACAACAGGGTATGGGTGTCACTCTATCAACAATGAGCTGCCTGACTGACCAAACATAGTTTAGGACAACTATTCAGAGAGTCGACATGAGT
Organism: Ichthyophis bannanicus; assembly: GCA_033557465.1. NCBI lineage: Eukaryota > Metazoa > Chordata > Amphibia > Gymnophiona > Ichthyophiidae > Ichthyophis > Ichthyophis bannanicus. The sequence goes on along the minus strand of CM066032.1, from coordinate 515,110,406 downwards.
CAACACCGACTTGACAGCACAACAACAACAACTATGTGAGAAATCTGAAAATGCACCTATTTGAAGCCTATTTTTTACAGGCAACATAAGCACCAAGGGGCCAATTTGAGTCATCCAGATTTTGGAAGGGCTATGTGCCTCGTCGGCACATAGCCCTCTCTGCCGACCTCTAAACCAGGTATTCAGTGCTATGGGGATGCATTGAATATTCAGTGATCGCCGCAGAGAGAGGAAGTCACCGGGGCTAACAGGCAGCAGCAATATTGGATGCTGCCTGGTTAGCCCCTGTGCCTTAAAAGATAATCCCCGTCCCAGAATGCCCCCAACATGCCTCAATGCTAACCAGATAGCATTGGGGTGCTTAGGGGACATAGACGGGGATATTCAAAGGCACTAACAATGTAAGTGCTGTTGAATATTCCCGTTTAAGGCATTTACATGGTTTACTGTGCTTTTGAATATCAGGCCCCAAGTGCCCTTATAAAATAGCCTCCCAAAATCAGTCCCAGTAGCATGCAAATGTCCCCACACAAATTTACACCTGCTCCAAAAAAAAGGTGTAAAGATATGCATGTACTCTACGTCTGCCTGCATATTTTATAAAATATGAGCATACAAAGCAACTCCGCCTCCGCTGTGCCCAGACTATGTCACCGGAAACGCCTTCATATAGATTACATAAAAGTAGCCATTCTGTTTCCATGTGCCTATTTTTTTCTGTGTGTATGCAGTTTTGCAATTTTATAAAAGCCCCTTTCTGCATTTAACATAGGCTTTACACATGGAAAAACTTTATAAAATTACCCTCTTAATTGTATAATCTTTGGCATTCTTTGTGCAATAAGGGTTGTTTATTGTAGGCCATGGAGTGGAGGAGGAGCCTAGTAATTTTAGCAACACCCTTGCACTCAAGAGATCAGGGTTCAGTTCCCACTGGCACTCCTTGTGGCCTTGGGTAAGTCATTTTACCCTTCATTGCCTCGGAGGAAAAGGCCTGGCAATCTACTTCCAGTCATACTTTGCCAAGAAAACTCAGGGGCTGCTGGGTCACCAGGAGTCAGCATTGACTTGAAGGTACTTAAAAAAATTTGTAGGTCCTGTTGAGGCAGCCATGAGGTTTAGCTGTGGGTAACCCTTCCCCCAAGCCATGAGGTTTTACATAGTGATCAGCTTGCTAAGAGAAGACATAAAGGTTTCAGTAGGCACCCTTCCCCCCCCCCCCTCCAGGCCTGAGCACAATACCCCCTTACCCAGAAATCAGCAGACCAGAGCATACCGGTTTGGACAGGTCACCCAGGCACCTTCCCCAGGGGCTGCTGATTGGTGGACAGGAAATACCTGAGACGAATGAGATTGTAAAATGAGTTTAAAAATGTACTGTATATAAGACAATGTAGGACGTCCTTCGGGGCTCAGATTTTTTGTGGAGGGTACCGGCTCTCTGTCTGGGCCTGTGTGCACATTAAAAGATCCTGTTTGCATTCCAGCCTGTCTGTGTGTTTCCTTCTGTGGGTGAGTGAGAGAATGAGAGCATTTTCAGCTGCTTGGCTGCAACACTGTGATATTTGAGGTTATAAGGTGCACTGACAGTATTGTTAGGGAGAGGTTGTAGGGGGCCCTGACAATAGTAGACATCCTATTCCATCCAGTATATTGTGCAAATATTGGACATTTATTAATCATGACTTTGCTTACTAACACCAAGCCATGAATTCACCAAAAACACATTTAGGGTCCCTTTTACTAAAGCCCGCTAAGGATTTGCTATTTATGCACCAATCTCATGGTGTTAATTACAAAAGCTTCTGCATTAGCTGTTGGGGGCATGGCTAGCATGTTCCCAGCAGCTAACATGTGAAAGGTTTGTCTAAGGTGTGCTCTGCTACAGCAGGTTCAGTTAGCGACTCCTAGAGAAGAGTCATTAGGTGAATTCACATTAGGTGACACATTGCTGCTAAATGTGTGAGAATAGCCCAGACTCATGGTGATATCCTTTCATCCCCTTTAGCATTTTGGTTGCTCTTCTCTGTATCTTCTCTAATTATGCTATATCTTTTTTTCAGATATGGCTGGATCCATTACAATCTGGTTTTCACTCTCTACATTCTACTGAAACGGCTCTTGCCAGTTTCCATTGACTTGTTCCTCACCAAATCCAAGGGTCTTTATTCGATCCTCATTCTTCTTGACCTTTCTGCTGCTTTTGACACTGTTGATCACCACCTTCTCCTTGATACCCTGTCCCTTGGATTTAGAGGTTCTGTCCTGTTCTGGTTTTCTTCCTATCTCTCCCACCACACTTTTAGTGTATGTTCTGGTGGATCCTCCTCTACTGCTATTCCGCTTTCAGTCAGTGTACCCCAGGACTCTGTTTTGGGACTTCTTCTTTTCTCCCTCTACACTCAGTACCTTGGTGCATTCATCTCCTCCCATGATTTTTAGTATTTTCTCTATGCTGATGACTCTCAGATCTACCTCTCTGTACCTGATACCTCTCTGGGAATCCAAGCCTGGATTTCTGCCTGCTTATCTGACATTAGTGCCTGGATGTCTCACTGCCATCTGAAATTGGCCAAGACTGAACTCCATATCTTTCCCCCTAAGCCCACCTCCTCCCTTTCTCTATTTCTTTGGATAACACTCTACTCCTCACTGTTTCCTCAGCTCGCAACCTTGGGGTCATCTTAGGCTCCTCTTTCTCCTTCTCCATACACTTCCAATAGATACCTAAAACCTGCCATTTCTTTCTCAACAATATTGGCAAAATTTGTTCCTTCCTTTCTTATCATACTACTAAGACCCTTATCCATTGTCTAGTTACCTCCCATCTGGACTATTGTAACCTTCTCTTTAATGGTCTTCCTCTGAATCATCTCTTCCCACTTGAGTCTGTTTAAAACTCAGCTGTATGGCTGATCTTCCACCAGTGTCGCTATGCTCATATCACCTCTCTTCTTAAGTCACTTCATTGACTTTCTATCCGTTTCTGCATCCAGTTCAAACTTCTACTACTGATCTATAAGTGCTTTCATTTGGCTGCTCCTCACTAGTTTCCCTCTCTTATCTCTCCCTACACCCCTCCTCGGGAACTCCGCTCTTCGAGCAGATCCCTTCTATCTGGGCTCTTCTCTTCCGCTGCCAAATCCAGACTTTGATCTTTCTACCTTGCTGCTCCTTATGCCTGGCACAAACTAACTGAATCAATACGTCAGGTTCCATCTGTGGCCCTGTTCAAATCCAGGCTAAAAACTCATTTCTTTGAGATTGCTTTTGAATCCTGATCCCCTTAGTTTTCTGATCACCTCCTATGTGTTTCTTTACCATTACCTTTGATATATCTGATGAGCAGGGACTGTGTCTTACATCTAGAGTATATGTACAGCACTGCATACACCTTCACACACTATGAAATGATAAATAGTAGTAGTAGTAGTGGTAGTACTCTCATGTTAATGCGCTTGCTCCACCCATTCCCTTCCCTATCTTGCACTTGCTGATTAACATGCATTTTATCATGCAGTGGCAAGCATATTTATATGTTAGTGTTCCCAGCTGCAGTTGCTGAGCATTAAAACATGTGTTAACCAGCTAACAGGATTTAGTAAAAGGGGCCCTTAACAACTAATAGGCTGCAGGATGTAATTTTTCACAGTCATGAAGTCATTAGGGTGCAACCAAACTGGCATCAAAGGAGAAAAAGCAGCCATCTGCGTACAAGGAAAAACTAATAAAGCCATGCTCTCCCACCCCACATGTAGTCCAGCATCACCCCTTCCCTATTTTATTTTATTTATTTATTTTATTTAACAAGAGCTTATATACCGCTACCTTCTATTCCCCTGCCCCAAGATGTCCAGCATTTTCTCTTGTCCCCCCACAATCCCACCGAGATCTTAGCATTTCCCATCTTATGTTACACCGCTGCTGCTGCTTCTGACATAGTTGACCATTCTATCTCCGCCGGAGCTAACTTATCTATGCCTAAAAGCAGCACAGCTTGGTGGCAGGCCTTTGAACAGCTTTGCATACATGCTTAATGCTAGCAAGTTCTGCCCTCTTCAACAGTGAATATCAGAGGAGACAGATGTGGCAGGTCTTAAGTGTGCATGTGTAGGTGTTCAAAAGTGGAATCGGCTCCAGGGGAGAAAGAGTGGGCAACAGTGTGCCAGTTTTCAAAGACTCACTGCACAGCTCTGTCTGATCCACTGCTATCGCCCCACTGCTGCCCCTTACAATGTGCCGCCCTAGGTGGACGCCTGACCCACCTAGTGGCTGAGCTGGCCTTGTGTATTGCTTTTGGTCTTTCTGTGCTTTTTTTCGGCTTAGATATATCTCACAGTTGTTTAGATTCTTACAGAAGTAACCTGCAAACACCTTGGTTTGGATGTGACTCCCACTTAACAGAGATTTTCTAACTGTTTCAGTGCAGCATAAGGATTGTTCTCTAGATCTGAATTAATATCTGCTGGAATGTGATACCTTGCTGATATATTATGAGACAAGTTTTGGAAGAATACTGTAAGATATACCTGATTTTTCAAAACATCTCAACCAACATCTAAAAATTCAAATGTGAACTCTGTAACAAGCAAGAGAATGTTTATACCTTATACATCTTCTCTATTGGTCAAAGCGGTGACCCGCTTTTCACCAGGTCACCGCTTTGACCCGGTGAAAAGCGGGATATAAATACAGTTAAATAAATAAATAAATAAATAAATATTGGTGACTTTTGGATGGCTACAAGAGTGAGGAGTCACAATCAACAACCATACTTTGCTTCCCCTTAGGAACCAAAAAGACACGGAGAAATCAGGAACATTCTAGAAGTTCTATGTTGTAGCTCAGCACCATACTAATTTAAGGGGTTGGTAAGAACTCTTCAGGCACCTGTGGGGTTTGCATCAATAATCAAAACAAACTATGTTGGCGATCACGTCAAAAAGCATATGAGATGAGTAGTTCCAGGTTTCTAGATTTTTCAGCATGAAATTCCTTTAAATTTAACAGGTTTCCTTTAGTTGTTTTTGTCTGTTAAGGGGGAGAAGTGTGTTTAACCCTTATTTAGGAGCACGCAGGCAGATTTTATTTATTTATTTATAAAAATGTGTTATACCACTCATAGCAAAACATCTTTTTCTCATATTTGATTATCACACCTCACCAACATGTCAAGGCCTGTTAAAATAAAATCATCATGACAATACAATGCAGTCTCCACCCAACCCATTTCATGAACACAAATCATCCCAATCCCGACCAATATAAAGAATATGACAGATAATAATGTTATACAAATTGTATCTCTGAGACACACATCAGTTGTTTATTGCACGTCTTACTGCTTTGTTTATACATTCATACATATTTGTTACTGTACAAATAAAAAATAGGAATGTTTTTATTAACAGCTTTTCATTTTCGGTGGAATAAATGAAGAAGACAGCTTCAATGACATCATGGCAATGAAGCTAATTAACCCTTCAGACAGAAAGCCAAGTAAGTTAAATTTTGCAGTTTTAAAATTCTGTAAATCCCACCGTGTATACAAAACAGAGTCACCAATTTGTTTACATTCTCTCATTTCAAAAATATTTTTACTAACCTGTCAAGCTTTAGTTACTGATATTGTTAAATTGAGTCAGGTGATAAAGTATCTTCATGAACTCCGGGATATTTTGTTCCTACCTTTTGATTACAAAGTATTAAGGGATCTCTAAGTCGATTATTGAAAGGACTATAAACCCAGATTGTCTTGGAATAGTAGTAACAAATTTAACAGAGTTGGACAAAAATGTGCCAGTGAAAAAGATCAGCAGTTTACTTCATTTGTCGTTTGTAAGGCTTTTGGTTTTCAGATGTAGTTCACAAACATAACAAGAATGAAGTACACACAATTTGCAAAGACTTTCTTCACCTCCATCCATAGCTGTCGTTGACCTGCCTTGTTTGGAGGGCAAAGGATAGGGAGCTCAGATTAGTGGTGGAAGGAACTCCCCCCCCCCCCTTAGATTTGCATCAATTTTTCTTCCCACTCCCCACCCCCACTGGCACTCTCTCTCTTCCATATATACATACTCACCCTGCTCCTCCCACGTATGCCACCACACCTCAGTTTCCCCACCTGTTTAGTTGTAACTGCAGCCAAATAGCAATAATATCTTTTCTGATCTTTGTATTTCTTAATCTACTCTTTTCACCTTTCTTTCATCCTTGTTTTCGTTTTTTTTTTATTTAGATTTATTTTCTTTTCTCTAATTTCATGTATCCTTTATCCTCAATTCAAAAAACTCAAGAACTTAAAACAAAATAAAAAATGACACTATAGAACTATTCGTGACTGTATTTCTAAACTATCCTTAAAATCATCTACGAAACTGAAGATTGGAAGGTGTCCAATATAATGCCAAGTTTTAAAAAGGGATCCAGGGTTGATCCAACTAAAATGCTGAGCTTGACAGTACTGTATTAGACTAAATGGTAGCAACTATTATAAAGAACAAAATACTGAGCCTATAGTCATGGCTTAATGAGAAACAGCTAACATGGACTTAGGCAAGGGAAGTCTTGTGTCATCACTCTGGTACATTTTCTGAAGGTGTGAACAAGCAAGTTGATAAGTTTGAGCCAGCTGATATATATTGATTTTCAGAAAGTGTTTGACAAATTACCTGCTGAGGTAATTAAAAAGCCATGGGATAGGAAGCAATGTCCTACTGTGAACTGAGAGCTAGTTAAAAGACAGAAGACAGAGAGAAGGACTTAATGGTCATTCCTTTTCATTCTACTAGACCAGGGGTTCTCAACCCAGTCCTGGGGACACACCTAGCTGGTCAGGTTTTCAGGATAACCACAATGAATATGTATGAGAGAGATCTGCTTGCACTGCCTCCATTGTCTGCAGATCTCTCATGCATATTCATTGTGGTTATCCTAACACACCTGACTGGCTAGGTATGTCCTGAAGACTGGGTTGAGAACCTCAGTGCTAGTCCACTCCAGACAAGTTGTTATACTCCCCAGCCAAGGTTGGTTAGACAAGAAAAGCTTTCAGTCATATCATCACTAGTTATATCTGCCGGTGTAGCACTGAGAGAAGCCAGTATTTTCTGCCTCCAGCAGGTGACAGTGTGTGGATTGGTGCACCAGTGCAGATAGGCCTTTTTCTCCTGGTTCAGATCACAATCTTGTGGCCAGAGATATTGAGATTTGTGTACATCCATGGTTTCCTCAAGTCGACAGCCATCTTATGTCCAGTGCTGTCACCTATGGGTTCCAGCATTGACAGATTGCAGAGCAGACAGGAGGACCTCAACTTTTGATTGTATGTTTTGGGTCATTGTCCTGCTGGAGGAACCATGACCTTTGACACAGGCTTAGTTTTCTGACACTAGGTAACATAGTAACATAGTAAATGACAGCAGATAAAGACCAGTATGGTCCATCTAGTCTGCCCAGTAAGATGGCAAGAGTAGGTGCACCTGCCACTCCGTGCAAGCCACCCCTCCCCATGTCTTTGTTTTAGGGGTGAACCCACTATTCCGTGTAGGACACCCCTGTTTGTTGAGAAATTTGATAGTTAAGTTTATTTTCATTTTATCCTGTTGCTGTAAAGGGATCCACTGTGTCTGTCCCATGCCATTTTGAATTCTGTCACTGTATTTGCCCCCACCATTTCCATTGGGAGGGCATTCCAAGCATCCACCACCCTTTCAGTGAAAAAGTAATCTCCAGGAACAAGCAGGAATGTTGTCTTCACATATGGGTATCGTCAATACCGACGGAGCCTGCGCGGGAATGCTCCCCAGCGTCCAATAGGAAAGCTTTTGGGAGCATCCCACAGCGCCTGCGTGCTGCCTTCCCACCTTTCCAACTCTCCCTCTTCAGTTTTTCATTTTCCGCAAAGCCGACAGGACACATACCCTGTCACCGCAGAAAATTTTATTCTTATTCTTTCGTTTTTTGTGGCCGCGTCTGCCTTCCTTCGATGCCTACCGGTACCGCCGGGTCTCTTTTCTTCTTTTTCAAAAAACCAAAAAAAAACAAAGCTAGTTTCTAAAGATTATCTTTCAGGGACCTTTCCCCTCTTGGGGCTAGGTGCCATTTTGGGCACTAGACCCATTTTTCTTCAAACATGGAAAAACCAGCTAGTGATTTCAAGAAATTTTCTAAATGTGGCGGTACCATTTCCGTCACCAACACCCATGAATGGTGTTTTAAATGTTTAGGTCCTGACCATTCTCCATCGGAGTGTCTCTCCTGCAGAAAGATGACCAAGAGGGGCCTGCAGAATACAGCTACCAAACTCGGTACCCTTTTTGCCGCAGATACGATGTCAGTTGCATCGATGTCTTCCAGGGCTTCATCTTCCTCCCATGGATCTCAGTTAACTAAACTTAAGTCTTCTAAGACTGGCCGGTCCTCAAAGGGTAGATCTCCTTTCAAGTATCGAGATGCCACTGGTGTTGCCCTCGAGGAAAGTTCACCGGCAAAACAGCCCCGGCAGGAGGCCTCGGTCTCCAAAGCATTAACGAGCTCCAGAATGTTCCAGAGGCTTCCACCTCTGCAGAACTACTGGTGCCATCTTCTGGGGTCATAGCCGCTTCCACCAGTACTGACACCCAGGCATCGGCAGGAGCGATGGATCACAGAATCTTCGCTATCAAACGCAGTCTAGCAGCCCTCTTAGCAGTTTTGGTACCTCTAAGATCGCTACAGAAGGTTCCACAGGTATTGGTACCGGTACCGAGTGCCTCGGCGGGTATGCTTCCCCCCCATGACGAGCCTTGAGTCTATCTCAGGTATCGACGGATCGGTACCGAGACACCCCGATACCGACTTCGAGTGATACCAGTACCGTGCCTTGCAAGAACATCCGGCGCAGAGATACTTTGAATCATCCGATTCTGATGACTCTGCTGGTACTAGAGCTATCCTTCCGGAGGATCCATCTCCTTCTCCTCAACGAAGAATGTCTCCTCCAGAAGACATGTCCTTCCAGGATTTTATACGTGAGGTCTTGCAGTCACGGTGACTCCAGAGAAGGAACCTAGAGCAGAAGAATTAGAAATTCTTCAGTACCCTAAGGCTCCTAAAGAGGCAGCTACTTTGCCTATTCACAGAATTTTGCATGATCTTATGCTAAGAACGTGGGAAACTCCTTTGATGGTGTCTCCACACTCTCAACGACTCGATACCATGTACCGAGTTCCAAGCTGTCCTGGCTTTCAAAAGACTCAGTTACCACACCATTCAATGGTAGTGGAATCGGCGATGTGTAGGATTAAGAGTGCTAAAGCACATTCTTCCAATCCTCGGGCCATGAATCAAGGACGCTCGATGCCTTTGGGCATCGATATTTCCAATCCTCCATGTTGGCAGTCAGGATTAGCTTTTACATTCTCTATATGGGAATGCTCCTCAAAGAAGTTACAGGTGACTTAGAGCTCATGAGCCCTCTTCTCCCTGAGGAAAAAAGGGTGGAATTCCTTACTCTGGTCAAACATGCCAGGATGTCTCAAAATTTGTAAACCGTGCAACCTTTGATTGCTTTGAATGCATTAGCAGAACATCTGCTATTTCCATCGGTGCACATCGTGGCTTCAAGCATCAGACTTAGAACAATGGGTGCAAGAAACTGGGAAATATTCCTTACACAGGAGAAAATCTCTTTGGCAAGGATTGGCAAGACAAAGCTAATCAGATTGAATCTGAAAATACTACTTTAAATAGACTATCAAAGTCTACAGCCAACCCAGCAAAGAAAAAGTCAGTCAAGAAACCCTTTTTCAACAAGAAAAAGAAATTTTACCCATCTTACACCAATCAGGGACACTGTCCAGTTCAAATTCCCCAAAGGGGACAACAACAGAACAGACAGCAGAGGAAGCCACAAGTTCCAAGAGCTCAACCGGCTCAGCAGACTCAGCCTCCTCAGGGGGTTTGACTCTTTCCTAGAGAACTTCGTTTTTCTGCTCCTGAAAGGTCCAGAACCCCTTACCATCCCAGGCAGGTTATGCCATTTTGCCAGAAGATGGCAACAAATAACATCAGAAAACTGGACTCTGTCCATTGTACGAGAAGGGTACAGACTTCATTTCCACAGTATGCCTCCTCCTACAATGATTTATTCTCTTTATACTACAACAAAGGAGCAGAATTCACCCAGACCACTCAAAGAGACACAGGTTAACAATCATAATACAAATCATAGCTACATGTTCTCTGAAGTATAAATTAAAATACAACTCAAGTGATATATACCACAATTTATAATTCATGACATAATTTGTAAATATCAACAATGTAAATATGTTCTAACAGTTTAATGTTCTAATAATTATAATGTTAATACTTTATATTGTTACCTGTAAATAGTTCAATATGTTCTATGTAAACTGACTTGGTATGATACCATCCATACCATATAACATACTGTTCATTGTAAACCGCACTTGATACTTGTGAAAGAGCGGTATAGAAATAATTGCTAAATAAATAAAAATAAATAAATAAGACAGTTCAATTCTCAGGTCCCTGCCACCAATCTCTTGGGTCAGGAGGTCGCATCACTTCTTGCTCAAGGAGCAATAGAAGAGGTACCCATACCCCAACAGGGAACGGGATTCTACTTCCCCCTACTTTCTCATACCAAAGAAAACAGGGGGACACAGGCCTATACTAGACCTCAGAGAATTAAACAAGTATCTGTTCCAGGAAAAATTCAAAATGATCTCCCTCGGAACACTCCTGCCATACCTTCAGAGTCAAGACTGGCTATGTTCTCTAGATCTAAAGGATGCATATACGCATATTCTCATCCATGCAGATCACAGGAAATTCCTTTGATTCCTTTCCAGGGAAGACACTTCCAATACAGGGTTCTTCCCTTCAGTCTGGCTTCTGCCCAAAGTGTCTTCACAAAATGCATGGCAGTAATAGCAGCATTCCTGAGAACTCTAGAAATATTTGTCTTCCCTTACTTAGACGATTGGCTCATTCGAGCATAAACAGCTCCAGAAGCCAGCTTCGCTCTTTCTCGCACCATGCAAATCCTTCGATACTTGGGGCTGGTCATAAACCTCCCAAAATCTCATCTCACCCCTTCTCAGTCTCTAGAATTCATAGGGGCTTGTCTGGACACAAGGCAGGCAAGGGCTTTCCATCCACAGCCACGGTGTCTTCATATCGTACAGCTGGCCTCCCAAGCAGCTATGAAGGTCTTCCTGACTGCTCGGGAGATGCTTCAGCTTCTGGGGCATATGGCATCCAAGGTCCAGGTGGTTCCCTATGCTCGCCTTCATATGCGAGCAGCCCAGTGGACCCTATCCTCTCAGTGGACACAGGCCTCAGGTCGGCTAACGGACAAAATCAGAAACTCCACACATCTCATTTTGTCCCTACAATGGTGGCACTCACTGGAAAACCTTCTCGTGGGTTCTCCTTTCCACCAGCCTCTGTGCCAAACCACCTTAACAACAGATGTGTCCAAGTTGGGTTGGGGGGGGCTCACTTGCACGATCTATCAACTCGGGGTCTCTGGACCCCACAGGAGGCTTGTCTTCACATAAACCTCCTAGAGCTCAGAGCCATTTTCTATGCTGTCCGAGTTTTTCAGGCCTATCTCAGCTACAAGACAGTTCTGGTCCAGACCGACAATCAAGTAGCCGTGTTCCATGTGAACAAGCAAGGTGGAACAAGCTCTCTATCATTATGCAACAAAGCTTTGTGACTGTGGGCCCTCGCCAGAGAGTTTCAAATCTACCTCCTAGTGGTATATCTTCCAGGCATTCAAACTCTTTGGGCAGACAAACTCAGTCAAATACTGCTGCCACACGAATGGTCTCTGCACTCAGACCAGCTTGCTCAAGTGTTTCGAATCTGGGGAACGCCAGATATAGACCTCTTTGCAAGTCCACAGAATGCCAAACTTCCCCGATTCTGTTCCAGAATTCCGGCTCAAAAACTGTCAGGCAAGGGATGCTTTCCTCCTCCATTGGGGTCAGGACTTCCTCTATGCCTTCCCACCCATTCCCCTCATTCCCAAAACTTTATTCAAGCTTCAGAGAGACAGAGGTCATATGATACTCATAGCTCCACGCTGGCCAAGGCAGACGTGGCATTCTCTGCTTCTGCGTCTCTCTCAAGCCACACCTCTGGAATTGCCATGTGCTCCAGATCTTCTTTCCCAGGAGAACGGGATGCTATTGCACCCAAATCCCCAGTCCCTGCACCTCAGGGCCTGGTTACTGAAAGCCTAGGATTCCCGGATATCAACCTATCTCAACAGGTAGAGGATATCCTTGTGTCTTCCAGGAAGCCTTCCACAAGGCAATCCTACGCCTTTAAGTGGAAGAGATTCTCTGTATGGTGTTCTCAAAGGGAACTTAACCCCCATACAGTGCCTGTCGGAGTAGGTACTCCAGAAGCGATTCATCTATCAGATTCTGGTCTTAAGACCAATTCAGTAAGGGTCCATCTTAGTGCCATTGCTGCTTTTCGCAAACCTCAGGATGGACAACCTATTTCCTCTCATCCACTCGTAGCGAGATTTATGAGAGGTTTACTTTTAACAAAACCTCCCATTAAGCCACCACCGGTGGCATGGGATCTGAATTTTGTTCTCAGGCAGCTCATGAAACCGCCCTTTGAGCCTTTAGCCACTACAGCTCTAAAGTTTCTTTCTTGGAAGATCATTTTCCTAGTTGCCCTCACTTCTGCAAGACGCATCAGTGAGTTACAAGCTTTAGTGGCGGATCCTCCTTATACAAGATTTCACCATGATAAGGTAGTTCTTAGGACTCATCCTCACTTTATGCCAAAGGTGGTTTTGCCCTTTCATTTAAACCAAGTGGTTTATCTTCCTGTATTCTTCCCTAGGCCTCATGCCTCTAATGCAGAAAGGAATCTTCATACCTTAGATTGTAAAAGAGCCTTAACTTTTTACCTTCAAAGAACTAAACAGCATAGAAAATCTTCTCAGCTTTTTGTTGCTTTTGATTCTAGTCATTTGGGACTTCCAGTTTCCAAAAGAACTCTCTCTAGGTGGATTGCAAATTGCATATCCTTTGCATATGAGAGTAAGGGACTTTCTCTTGAAGGCCATGTCACAGCTCACAATGTGAGAGCAATGGCAGCCTCAATGGCTAATCTTCATTCTGTGTCCATTGATGACATCTGTAGAGCAGCCACTTGGGCTTCGGTTCACACCTTTACAGCCCACTATTGCTTAGACAAGGACTACCGTCGGGGTGCCTTGTTTGACCAGGCTGTGCTCTAGCATCTCTTTCAGACTTAGTACAACTCCTACCCGCCTTCCCGCGTTTCAGTGTCAGAGATCCATGGGAGGAAGCATGACCCATCTCACCTGGGGTTCGCAGCTAGCTGGGGAAATCCCCCTGGCATCTCTCAGCTGGGGAGTCCCCATATGTGAAGACAACATTCCTGCTTGTTCCTGGAGATAGCGTAGTTACTCACCTGTAACAGATGATCTCCGGGAACAACAGGAATAAGTCTTCACAACCCACCCACCTCCCCTAGGAGTTGTCTCTATCTATCTCTCTCTCTTTGTCTACTCTCTCCTTTGGTCTCAGCTAAAAACTCAACTGAAGAGGGAAAGTTGGAAAGGCGGGAAGGCAGCACGCAGGCGCTGTGGGATGCTCCCAAAAGCTTTCCTATTGGACGCTGGGGAGTGTTCCCACGCAGGCTCCGTCGGTACCGACGATACCCATATGTGAAGACTTATTCCTGCTGTTCCCGGAGATCACCTGTTACAGGTGAGTAACTACGCTTTTCCTGACATTGCCTTTCAATTTACCCCCTTGCAGCTTCATGTTATGCCCTCTAGTTTTACAGCTTCCCCATCTTTGGATAACACATTTTGCTCTAAAATACATAAGATAATAAGATATGCCATACTGAATCAGACCTAGGTCCATCAAGCCCAGTATCCTATTTCCAACAGTGGTCAATCTAGGTCATAAGTACCTAGCAGTCTCCCCAAAAGACATAGGTTCCTCAATACTTGTATTGGGTCAAGCAGTGATATCCTGGGTCCTTTCTAATAATGGTTTATGGACCTTTCCTCCAGGAACTTGTCCAAACCTTTTTTTAAACCCAGCTACACTAACAGCTTTTACTACATCCTCCGGTAACAAATTCCAGAGTTTGATTACACGTTGAGTGAAAAAATATTTTCTCTTATTAGTCTTAAATAGGTTACCCTGTAACTTCATTGCATGTCCCCTAGTCTTTTTATATTCTGATGACGTAAACAATTGATATACGTTTACCCGTTCCACTCCATTCATTAATTTATAGACCTCTATCATATCTCCCCTCGCCGTCTCTTTTCCAGGTTGAAGAGCCCTAAACCTTTTAGCCTCTCTTCATAGGAGTATCTTTCCATCCACTTTGCCATTTTGGTGGCTCTTCTCTGTACCTTTTCTAATAACGCTATATCCTTTTTAAGATACGACGACCAGAATTGCACAAAATATTCAAGGTGCAGTCGCACCATGGAACGATACATTGCATTATAATATCCTTTGTTTATTTTCCATTCCTTACCTTATTATACCTAGCATTCTATTTGCTCTCTTGGCCGCCGCTGTATACTGTGTGGAGGGTTTTAACATATTATCCATGATGATGCCTAAGTCTTTTTCCTGGGTGGTGGTTCCCAACATGGAACCTTGTATTCTGTAACCATAGTTTGGGTTGTTCTTTCCTAGGTGCATAACTTTGCACTTGTCCACATTAAATTTCATCTGCCATTTGGATGCCTAGTCTTCCAGTTTATCAAGTTCCTCTTGCAATTTTCCACAGTCCTCTTGGGTTTTAAGAACTTTAAATAGTTTTGTGCCATCAGCAAATTTGATAACCTCATTCCTTATTCCCTTTTCCAGGTCATTTATTAATATGTCAAAAAGCAGCAGACCCAGCACAGATCACTGCAGTACTCCATATTCACCTTTTTCCATTGGGAAAATTGGCCATTTAGCTCTAACCTCTGCTTTCTATCTTTTAACCAGTTCCTAATCCACAATAGTACACTGCCTCCTGTCCCATGACTTTTTGGTTTTGCCAAAAGTCTCTGATGAGGGACCTTGTCAAAGGCTTTCTGAAAGTTCAGACACACTATATCAACTGACTTACCTTTGTCTACCTGTTTATTCACACCTTCAAAAAAACAACAGATTAGTAAGACAAGATCTTCCTTGTTTAAAGTCATGTCGGCTGTCTCCCATTAAGCCATGACTATCTACATGTTGAGTAATTTTGTTCTTTATGATGATTTCTACCATATTTCCTGGTACTGACATCAGGCTTACTGGTTAAGTTTCCTGGATCACCCCTGGAACCCTTTTTAAAAATTGGCGTTACACTGGCCATCCTTCAATCTTCAGGTATTAAAGATGATTTTAATGATAGTTCACAGATTACTAATAGCAGGTCTGCAATCTCATATTTCAGTTCTTTTAACACCCTTGGATGTATACCATCTGGTCCAGTTGATTTGCTATTCTTCAGTTTATCAAATAGTTTATTTATTTATTTATTTATTTAACGGTATTTCTATACCGCCTTATCATAAAATCAAAGCGGTGTTGTAATACATATTCCCGGTGTATCGATATTTCTTTCAATTCTTCCGCAGTATCACCTTTAAATACCGCTTCAGTCATGAGTACCATTCCTACATCTTCCTCAGTAAAGACCGAAGCAAGGAATTCATTCAGTCTCTCCGCTATAGCCTTGTCCCCTCTTACTGCCCCTTTTACCCCTCTATCTTCTAATGGTCCAACTGACTCTCACAGGTTTTTTGCTACGAATGTACTTGAAAAAGTCTTTATTATGAGTTTTTGCTTCCACAGCAAGTTTCTTCTCAAATTCTCTCTTTGCCTGCCTTATCAATGCCTTGCATTTAACTTGCCAGTATTTGTGCTGTTTCCAGTTTTCATCATTTGGCTGTTTTTTCCATTTACTGAAAGATGCTTTTTTGGCAACAGCCTCTCTGACCTCACCTTTAACCATGCAGGCAGTTTTTTTGACTTCCTTCTACTTTTCTTAAAGCTTGGAATACAGCTCATCTGGGATTCCAAGATAGTATTTTTAAACCACACCCAAGCTTGATGCTCCTTTTATTTTTTTCTTAACTATTTTCCTCATTTTATCATAGTCTCCCTTTTGGATACCTTGGTAGTCCTCTGACTTAATGACTCCTTTAATATGTTCCAGGCCTCCTGTTCCTGAGACAGCAAAACAGTCACACATTATGGAACCTTCACCATATTTAACTGTAGGTAGGGTGTTTTTTTTCCTTATAAGCTTGATTTCTTTGTCTGTAAATGTATTGCTGATCTACAGTGCAAAAATGTTCAGGTTTGATCTCATCTGTCCACAGAACATTTTCCTAGAAGGATTGTAGTTTCTCAAGGTGGATTTGGACAACGATCAGGCATGCCTTTTTATGTCTATCATAAGAACATAAGAAATGCCCATACTGTGTCAGATCAAGGTCCATCTAGCCCAGTATCCTGTTTCCAATAGTGGCCAATCCAGGTCACAAGCACCTGGCAGGTTCCCAGAAAGGCACACAGGTTCCACAATATAAGCAGTGAATATCCAGGGTCCTCTTTAATAATGGTTTATGGACCTTTCCTCCAAGAACTTGTCCAAACCTCTTTTAAATCCAGCTACACTAAGAGCTTTTACTATATCCTCAGGTAACGAATATGAGAGGCTGATTACATGTTAATTAAAAAATATTTTCTCTTATTAGTCTTAAATGGGTTACATTGTAGCTTCATCGCGTGTCGTCTAATCTTTCTGCTTTTTGATGGTGTAATCAACCGATCTACATTTACTGTTCCACTCCATACATTAATTTATAGACTTCTATCATAGTCCCTCTCAGGTGCCTCTTTTCCAAGTTGGAGCCCTAACCTTTTAAGCCTCTCCTTATAGGGCTATCCTTTCATCGCCTTTACTATTTTTGTTGCTCTTCTCTGTGCCTTTTCTAATTCCACTATATCCTTTTTAAGATATGGCGACCAGAATTGCATACAATATTCAAGGTCTTTTCACATCATGGAATGGTATAGAGGCATTATAACATCCTTTGTTTTATTCTCCTTTCCTTTTCTTATGATTCCTAGCATTCTATTTATTTTTTTTTGCTGCTGCTTTACACTGGGTGGAGGTTTTCAACATATTATTCACAATGCTGTCTAAATCTTTTTCTGGATGGTGGTTTTTATGGTGGTACCTTGCATTGCATAACCAAAGTTTGGGTTGTTTTTTCCTAGGTGCATAACTTTGCACATGTCCACATTAAATTTCATCTGCCGCTTGGACGTCCAGTCTTCCAATTTCTCAAGGTCTTCTTGCAATTTTCCCAATCCTTCTGGGTTTTAACAACTTTGAATAACTTTGTGTCATCTGTAAATTTGATCACCTCACTCGTAAATTCCCATTTCCAGGTCATTTATGAATGTTAAAAAGCAGCGGGCACAGCACAGATCTCTTGGGTACTCCACTATTCACCTTTCTGCATTGAAAATATTGGCAATTTAACCCTACTCTTTGATTTCTATCTTTTAACCAGTTCCTGATCCGCAATACTACTCTGCCTCCAATCCCATAATTTTTTAATTTCACCAAGAGTCTCTCATGAGGGACCTTGTCAAAGGTTTTCTGAAAATCCAGATACACTATATCAACTGGCTCGTCTCTGTCTACCTGTTTATTCACATCTTCAAAAAAGGACAATAGATTAATAAGACAAGACTTTCCTTGACTAAATCCATGTTGGTTATCTCCCATTTAAGCCATGACTATCTACATGTTCAGTTATTTTATTCTTTATAATGGTTTCTATCATTTTGTCCCATACTGACATCAGGCTCACCGGTCTATAGTTTCCCAGATCACCCCTGGAACCCCTTCTAGGAATTGGTGTTACAATGCCATTCTCCAGTCTTCAGGTACTACAGATGATTTTAATGATAGTTCACAGATTACTAATAGTAGGTCTGCAATCTCATATATCAGTTCTTTCAACACCCTTGGATGTATACTACCTGGTCCTGGTAATTTGCTACTCTTCAGTTTATCAGATAGCTGTAATACATCTTCCCAGTTTATCGATATTTCTTTCAGTTCTTCCAGTACATCACCTTTATATACCATTTCAGGCATGCGTAACTTCCCTACATCTTCTTCAGTAAAGACCAAAGCAAAGAATTCATTCAGTCTCTCCACTATGGCCTTGTCCTCACTTAGCACCTCCTTTACCCCTCTATCATCCAGTGGTCCAACTGACTCTCCTTTTTTTTTTCCATTTGAAATATACTTTATTTAAACAAATAAAGAAGTTATTACAAAGTTCCCGTCATGAGAGAGATCTACCACATAGTAAGGAAATACATCAAATGGAAACTGCCAATATAACGATCAATACCCTATTAACAAAACCATAAAGAAAAGAAGAAATCACATCCACAACTCTCTTTTTGAGCAGTGCCAGGATGTGGTGGAAAGAGGAAAATTAATCCAAGAAGTCTTTGAAAGTTAGTGTAAACCGTTGGAAAAACAACACATACAACATCCAAAGAGCTTAAGTCTGACCTAGAACAATCTGTACCATACACCAACCCATATGCCTCACACTAAACAAAGAAAGACTTCATGGGCGAAGGCCTAGGAGGACTCCAATGCTCAAAGACAGACATAAAAAAGCACATCTGATCTTTGCCCAAACTGTCCTTGAGAAACCTCAATCCTTCTGGAAAATGTTCTGTGGACAGATGAAACCAAACTTGAGCTCTTTGGCAATACATACCAGCGATACATTTACAGGCAAAGAAATTAAGCTTATTAGGAAGAAACATCCTTCCTACAGTTAAATATGGTGGAGATTCCATTATGTTGTGGGGCTGTTCTGCTGTCTCAGGAACTGGAATCATGATGTCAAAGAACTACCAAGGTATTTTGGAGCAAAATGTGCTACCTAGTTTCAGAAAGCTAGGCCTGACTTGAGGGTCATTGGTCCTCCAGCAGGACAATGATCCAAAACATACATTCAAAAATACAAAAGAATGGTTAAAAAGGGACTGTTTCAACTGGCCAACAATGAGTCCTGATCTCAGTGCAATCGAGAACCTTTGGAAAGAGCTGAAATCTGCTATTGGTAAAACCTTTATCAACTGGAACAAATCACAGTTGAAGAGTGGGAGAAAATACCAGCAGACAGATGTACAAAACTTATAGATGGCTACAAGATATGTTTGGAAGCTGTCATCACTGTCAAGGGTTGTGCAGCCAAATATTAGTGAAGGGTGCCATTAACCCTGTCCAGGTCATATTTTGTTTTTTCTCTCAGAATTATTACGTCTAAGTTGCACAGACATCTTTTTTTTGTTGTTGTTGTTTTATACCTTTGAACATACTATTCTTTTTGCACATTAACCTCTCCAAAACAGCTGCTATTTGGTTCACCTTTGGTTCCCCCATTCCTTCTCTCGCTCCTTCTCTCTCTAATTCCCCAGTTCCTTTCGTTTCCTCTCTGCGCTATCTTGGGGTAACTTTAGACTCTGCCCTCTCCTTTAAGGAACACATCTCTTTGGTAGTACGTAGATCCTTTCACACTTTAAGACAACTGTGCACAATTTGCCCCTTTTTATCTGTTTCTTCCATGACCACCTTGCTCTTATCTCTGGTAATATCCTGGCTACATTATTGTAACGTTTCCCTGGCAGGCCTTCCACAGTCACAACTTCGTAGGTTACAACTAGTCCATCACACAGCAGCCCGCATCCTGACTCACGCATCCCGTTTTGATCACATTACCCCCATTTTAATACAATTACATTGGCTCCCGGTTCCTTATCGTATACAATACACAATGCTTACCTTTGTCCATATGACCATCCACACCGGCATTCCCCTGTATCTCGCAGACCTAATCCGTCTTCATACACCTTATCGTTCACTTAGATCAATTCCCTCTAAATGTATGTTTCTACCTTCCCCTTCTCAAGCCCATCTTGAATTAACCCGTTCTTCTGCCTTTTTCTTCCTGGGTCCTCGATTGTGGAACTCGGTCCCTCCAGATCTTCGTCTTGAACTCTCATATAAAACATTTAAAACCAGGTTAAAAACACACTTATTCTGCACCGCGTTTGACCTTCCACCCCCTCCCACTATATTATGACCACCTCCCCGTTAGCCATCCTATGCCTCCTCTCTATCTAACGTTGTATTGAGTGTTCTATCTTGCCTGTTCCTGTCCTCTTTCCTGTCCTGAATTGGCGTTCCTTTCTCTCTAAAGCAGTCTCAGTTTTATTCTGTAAACCTCTCTGATGCTCCTAGTAAGAGCGGTGTATTAAATCTGTAATAAAGATAAAGATATTAAAATATTATGATGACATACAGTTGAAATATTTCCAATTATTTCTCAAGATACTGTACAAAATATACCTAAATTGTAAGGGTACCAATAATGTTAACCACAACTGTATTACCGAATGACCAGTGGGAGCTTCACTGCATATATGAGTAGCAATTTTAGAAAAAGTACTACTTACACACATTTGCCTGTAGCATGCAGAGATTTGAAGGAGACATGCTCTGGGCATGAGTTAGGTAGACCTTCAAGATATATAGGAATTCCATATTTTAGGATGGCAATATACATATATCCCAGAAAATTTCCCCGTCTGCATTTCTATCTGTTTTAAGTCACAAATAACTGTCAGCTAGCTTCAACTTTGGGAGAAGAGCTTGAGGGGAGAATACTGCTTACCTCTTTAGTTTTCAAAACCATCTTGAATTGCAAAATTGACATTTTTGGAGTGGAGCTTCTTAATCACGTAGATGTGCAGGTTTCAAAAATCCACCACTTACAGGTAGAATTAGCAAATTTGTCACTTATATGAGCAGTTAATGCTTCTGATTTGTCACAGCCCCTTGTTATGCGATTCTTAATTTGAACATTATTAATGGCCTCTTCTAATGTGCATTATGCCAAACAAAGGTATTTATACTGTATATATTTTATAAAAGGCTTCATGCTGAGTGAACCTTTTAAAAAATTTCATCATAGGTTTCTTTGCACAGACTTAAATGTCAGTTTTATAAACTAGACACTCTATACAAAATTATCCTCTTAGTTTGCAGTCAAGTAATTATATGTGGGTCAGTATTTAAAAAGCACCAAGATATTCTGCCCTGTGCTAAACATCTAGGTGTTTGGTTTTTTTTAATTTTTAAGCAGCATTACACGTAGAGTTGAATTTAAATATCTCGCTCTACACATAATGCTATGCATTCTGCAGACAGCGTGAGTTTGGAGTGTTCTGGGGATGGGGCTGCCAAAACACATAGGACTCAATGTTCAAAGGTATTTACACGATTTACAGATTGTAAACTGTGTCAATACCCCTAAGTGGGGGTTTAGTGCCGCTGAATATCCCCGGGTACCGCTGCTATATACCCTGATGCTATATGGTTAGCATCGGGGCATTCCGGGGGTGATACTCAGGGATAACTGGTCAACGGCGATATTCAGCCGCTGTCCAATTATCCCTCTGTGGCGAAAGTTAGGCACAGCAAAAGTTGTCCTTTCACTGCTGAAGCTAACCAGGCAGTGGCTAATTATTGCTGCTGCCCGATTAGCTTCTGACATCCAAGGCTGACCCAAATATTCAATGCCGGTGGCGCTGTAATTGGACTAGCCGCCTCACTGAATATCGGGTTCATAGTTTATATATCTAAGTGCCAGTTTTTATTACCTAGACTATGCATTAGTTTAGACACTGGAAAACCAGGTACAAGCTGAAGCATCTAACCAAAGGCATAATCTATACAGGCACCTATTTCACAAGCTAGATGTTTAAAATATGTGAATACTTTTGTGCTCACCCAGGTACTTGTATTCAGTGGTACTAATCAAACCATTGGCACTGCTAAATATCGGCACAAATTGCAAGATTTCAAGTTATGCCCCAGAAGTCCTAATGAAAATGGGATCCTAATTGCTAATTTAGTGACTGTACAATAAATCTGTAGTATTATAATCCACATTTGTTTCTTAATTCCAGTCATGAAAGAGATTCTTTCAGAATTTGGAATCCAAGGAGTAAGCAATCGGTATGCTTATTTTATTATTATTTATTATTAGTAGTAGTAGTAGTAGTGGCATTTAGTTAGTTATTTCTGGGAAGAACTGCTATCATTCATGACCATGATGGAGCATCTACGAGGGAGAATCATGAATCATATAACTTTAACTGAGCTCTTGTGTCCTTTCTTTATCTCCAGGAACAAGTAGGAATGAGTCTTCACATATGGGTACGTTGGTACCGACGGAGCCTGCACGGGAATGCTCTCTAGCATCCAATCAGAAAGCTTTTGGGAGCATCCCTCGCGCCTGCGCACTGCCTTCCCGCCTTTTCCACTGCCTCTCCTCAGTTTTCGTTTTTCCGCGGAGCCGGCAGGACGTCCTCCTGTCACCACAGAAACATTTTTCTTCAAATTCTTTATTTCTTGTTTTCTTGTGGTCACGGCTGTTTTTCCCGCCGCCACCGGTACCGCCGGTGGATTTTTCTTTTCTTTTTCTTAAACTCAGGGAGACTTTTCCCTCAGTTTCTGTCTTTAAATTTTTTGGGCCTACAAGGCCTCCCCACCATGGAGCCTTCGTCTCCTAAGAAGTGCCTTCACTGTGGAAGCACAGTTTTCTTTTTAGACTCCAATTCCTGGTGTCTAAACTGTTCGGGTCCTGACCCTTTTTCCCCCTGAACACTCAGGCTGCAAAACTGTGAGAAGAACTTCCCTCTTTCGAGTTTCCCTCGATACCGTTTTAAGTGCGGGCACCGTTTTTTTCTTCTCTACAGGATCAGGTAACCCACAAACAGTCTGTTAAGACTAGCCAATTCTTGAGTGGTAGGTCTCATGCCAAGCATGATGACGGCTCCGGCCTTGCCCTCAAGACCTCATTGGCATTAAAACCCCGGCGGGAGTCTTCGGGCTCCAAAGCATTTCAGGGGTTTCAGGTTGTTCCTGGGGCTCACCCCTCACAGAACATACCTGAGCCATGCTCGGTGGTGGTATCCGCTTCGAGCGGTACCGATACCCCGGCATCGGCACTGATGTTGAGTGATCCACTCTTCACCAGGGATCGTCATCGGGCGTCGTCGGTACCTTCGGGACCGATCGATATGACTCAGATTGACTTTCCTGTGTCTGAGCCATGCTCGGTGGTGGCATCTGCTTCGAGCGGTACCGATACCCCGGCATCGGCTCCGGTGTTGAGTGATCTACTCTTCACCAGGAATCGTCATCTGGCGTCCTCAGTACCTTCGGGATCGAATGATACGACCCAGATTGACTTTCCTGTATCGGCAAAATCGCCGATACCATCACCGACGTTGGTACCCTCGAGACATGCATCGATAGGCTCCCTCCCTTCGATGCCGAGTCTGGAATCGCTATCTAGTCTAGATGACTGGGTACCGACGCGTCTCGGAACTGATGTTTACTGATTCCGCATACACGGTACCAAGGATAATCACCAAAGGGTTTTACTTACCTCGGTACCGCTTGAGCTGTCTCCGATGTCTGCTTCGGCGCCTTCGCTACCGGTATCGGTATCGATGCCGGTACCTACAGCATCATCGGAACCAGCTCCTTCCATGATTTGTCACCTGGATCGCTCCTCTCTATGCCTAGTTTAGAGTTGATTCCTGGCATGGATGATCCACTACTGACTGTCTCAACTCATAATTGCCAGTTCCAGTATCCATCCATTGCAAATCCTGTTCTGCACCGGACAGGTATATCCTCCGGTGCCCAGGCTTCCTTTTCAGGTTTAACCCGTCCAGGGATGGTTCCCATCGGAGATCCTTCTTTTCAGAAGTTTCTCCTTGACATGGCAACCTTCCTTAATATTCCTATCCCTGGCTATGAGTCTTCTCAGGGTTTTTCTGCAGGAAAGGAAAATGTAATGCTTCCTTTACATCACTCTTTGCAGAATCTTCTTCTGAAGGTATGGGAAAAACCTTTAAGGGTTTCTTCACCTCCTACAGCAACTGATCTTCTGTATCAGGTGCCCCCCTCTCCAGGATTTCAAAAGCCTCAACTTCCCCATCATTCCATTGTAGTGGAATCAGCAATGAGGAAGGTAAAAAGCAAGAAAAAACATTCTTCTTTTCCGCCAGGGCGTGCATCTAGATTACTGGATGCCTTTGGACGTCAAACCTTCCAAACATCTATGCTGGCAAAAAGGATTCTCTCATATATTTTCTATATGAGTCTATCCCTTCAGGAGGTCACAAAGAAATTATCTCTTTTGACTCCTTTTCTATCAGAGCCCAAGGCTGCAGACTATTCCTTACTTCTTAGTCATAGCCAACATATCTCTTGGTTTCTTTCTCGTGCTTCCCTAGACTCTTTTGAGTCTGTTAGCAGAACTTCTGCTATAGCCATAGGAGCACGTCGTAAAGCCTGGCTCCAAGCATCAGACTTGAATAGATAGGCACAACAAAGACTGGGTAATACTCCTTGTACTGGAGAAAATCTCTTCAATAAGGAGTCCTTACGTCAGGTTGCTCATTGCTCCACTGACTTTCCTGTTTCTGAGGGCCATCCTAAGCCCTCTCCCTCCTCAGCAGGTAGAAAATGCCCTACCAGACCTTCTTTCCCTAAAAGAAAGAGGTTTTCCTCTTCACCTGCCCATCATTCGGATGTTCCCAAGCAGGGGAAGTCTCGCCCTGGTCTGAAGAATCCAAACTCTAGCCAGGCTGAATAAACACAGTAACCATAGGTTTCTGATTAATCTTTTTATAACTACAGTTAACTTCTTTTCAGCAGAAGTTTTTCACTGTTTTTCCATTCAAAACTCTGCTCAGGGATTCCTATTCTCAGGAAATCCATTTACTCTTCAGCTGAACTGTCAGGTTATTCATGTCTATAAGTTACAGAGTTTTCCACCTCTTCCTGACTAGAAGAGAGGTTTAGCAACTATCATATGATAGTTTCTCTGTACCAGCATGAATTTTTTCCTTCCATGGACTTACCATGTGGTAAGTCCTTCTTCAGCTTCTATCTCTACCCTCTTCGCCAGGGTTTCCCCTGTACGAGTGGTACCTTACCATTGAAAGACTTTCTTGTCTTTCTTTTCACTGTATAGTTTCTTCTCCTGAATAAACTCCTTTCTTTATCTGGGCAGCTCTGCAGACAGAGACAGCTTGCTCTCTTTGTTCAGTCTGTTCTCTCTGTTTGACATAGACCGACTCTCTCTGTTGTCCTTTTCAGTAGCTGCCCATGCAGGAGTTCCAGTGCTTGCCTACTGGTACTTTTCCAGAAGTCCCAGTCTTGTCTTCCACCACTCCTGTCTGGCCTTAGTAGTGATTCCAAGACAATTTTCTACATCTTTCTTGGATATTCTCTTTCACTACAGGCTTCTTACACTATGCCATCTCCAATCCCTGGGTTTGGCACGTAATGGACGTGGCTGTCAGTTTTCTCCATCAGCCAGTTCTACATCCCAGTTCTCCTGCATAATGCTCTCTGCAATCCTGCTGAGAAGCTTTCCACTATGGGCCCTTGCTAGAGAGCATAGAGTTTTCTCAAATGACTATCCATCACTATGACTGTGAGGGTTCTTCATGCCCTGCTATCTTTTAAAAAAAAAAAAAAAAAGAGGGAGAAGGACATAAGCCTTCTACACATTAAAGTCTGAGAGTTATCCCATTCCTTAAGGAATATACTCTTTTTTCTTGCAGCTTGTCCTCATGGTATCCTAATACTTCAAGGACAGCACATATTACTCTGAAAAATGCCTGATACCTCCTTTGTCCCTCATGTGGGTCAACCTGGTATCTCATTCTATGTGTTTCTGTCCTTTTACCATGCTGGAGTTCCACAGGACTCCGGACTTGCTGTTTACAGACTAATATTATCCTCTGTTTTTTCTCATAACCATCCTGGTCATTCACTGTATAGCATTCCTTTATCATCATTCCTGGGGGAATAGATTCTCTATATATTTTCTCAAGTAGGTTTCGCCTCCTTGTTCTTGGATGAATCTTTTCCCTTCACATCTCCATGTGATTGTCCTGATATGCATAACTCTGTCTGCTTATTGCAGGCATCTATCTTTAGACCTATATATTCAGGTATATATATCTATATACATATATATATATATACCTATATACATCTCTGTAGATGTATCTGTCTGTCAGCTAAGTGTGCATATGCTATGCCCTTTAGATCTTTTTATAAATCTCTATATATTTATCTATATACTTATATATCTATCTATATATATATATATACACATATCTCTACATATATGTGTGTATCTGTCCAGATACTTATGATAGGTAGATATGTATTTCCATACTTATCTCCTGACTGTCTATGCCCATAAAGGTTTTTACCTTCTTGCATGTTCCTGACAGTGGGCTTGCACAGCTTCATACTGTTCCACAGTATGTTTCAGATATTTTGCACACAACCACTGCTGTGGAACTGACAGCCCTACCGTATCCTAGGTTTACGTATCCCTGAAGCTCCATGCCCCAATGTCTTCCTACCTCTCACCAGTTAGGAAAGACATGGTGGATCTTCAGTGGATTTCAGATTCAATTCCTCAAACATCTGTCCTTTCTTGGGAGTATGGGGTTCTTCTCATACCCTTTCCTCCCTCAAGGACTAGGTCTGTTTGTCAAGATCGGTCAGTCTTCCTCTTTTGCTCCTACCTCTGAATACTTCTGTAGCCAAAAGAGTTTTCAGCTTTCCATGAAGCTTCCCACTGAAGACCTGCCGTATTTGTGTTACCCCAATTAAATCCTGGGGTCACCTCTCACTTCCAGATGTGGACCTCCACATTCACTCCATTGAGGTCACCTTGAACATTATTCTACTGGATCCCCAGTAGACTCCATCAGCCTCTCTACTTCCTGCAATCCAGTAGGTGAACATCATTTGGTGTTTGTTCATTCCAATATTATGGTGATTGTTCATTTCAATATATCTTTTGATAATGATCATACATACAAGGACTCCTTCCGGGTAGTCCTTTCTTAGCTTAGCTGTTTTTTTCAGCAGCTCCTCTCTTTTCAACTCCTGCCCTCCATCCTCAGGATGCCTGGCCATATGAGGTGTAGCATGTTTTCAATCTTCAACATGTTAGGGCTCCAGGCATCTTAGCTTGGGAGTCCCCATATGTGAAGACTCATTCCTGCTTGTTCCTGGAGATAGCACAGTTACTTACCTGTAACAGGTGATCTCTGGGAACAGCAGGAATAAGTCTTCACAACCCACCCACCTCCCCTAGGAGTTTTTCTCTCCTTTTGTCTCAGCTATGAAACTCAACTGAGGAGAGGCAGTGGAAAAGGCGGGAAGGCAGTGCGCAGGCGCGAGGGATGCTCCCAAAAGCTTTCTGATTGGATGCTGGGGAGCATTCCCGTGCAGGCTCCGTCGGTACCGACGTACCCATATGTGAAGACTTATTCCTGCTGTTCCCAGAGATCACCTGTTACAGGTAAGTAACTGTGCTTTCCCTGTTCACTTTTCTCCTCCTCTTTTCTCCCCCACCTACCATCCCTGAGGCTCTTCTGTAGTAATAGATCTAACAAAGTAACATAGTCAATTATGGTGGAGAAAGACCAGCATGGTTCATCTAATCTGCCCAGTAAGGAGGTGCAAGTTACTCCTCCTTTATGGGGGTTATTCTGTGCCACGAATCTAACTTCCCCGCCAGTTTACGGGGAGGTTAGACGGGGCGGGGATGGTGTGAATCGGGGAAGGAGGCAGAGAGAGCGGTGGGCAGTCATTGGCCCTGGATGTACAGGGCCGATTGCAATGATGGCCCTGTACATCCAATGCCAATGGCTTAGACGGGGAACTTATTCCACCTTTGAGGTGGAATAAGTTCCCCAATCTTGCAGGGGACAGCGACCTGGGGCTGAAAATAGGCGGCAGGGGACGGAGGAAATTCTCTGCAGCCTGACCCTGGCCTTGGGAGGCTGGATCAGGGGTCTGGCTGCGGGAAAAGCATTTTTCTGTGCCAGTGCCAGGGACTGAGGCCTTACAATGGAGCCGCAGTGCCACAACAACTAGATGCCATGGTGCCGTGGCTCCATTGTAGAGCCCTGACTGGGTTACTGCTGGTTACAGTCCCGGCCTGCACGTACAGGCCTGTTTGTGATTCTGATCCCGCGGGACTAGATGTGCCCCACGGGATCAGAATTGTGAACCCCTCTGTACATCCGATTCAGACCGGACGTACAGAGGAGCTGTATGTCTCCAATGGAATGAGCCCCTATGCCTTTAAGTTTGTACCTGTTGCCCCGTGCAGGTTACCTCCTCTATTAATGAAGTTATTTAAGTTTGTTTTGATATTATCCTCTTGCCATATAATGATCCCCGTTTTGAATTCCACCTCTGTTTTTGCAACCACCACCTCCATCAGGAGAACAGTCCAGGCATCTACCATCCTTTCCGTGAAAGTATTTCCTGATCTTGCTTTTAGGTTTACCTCTCTGCAGTTTCATATTCCAGTTCTTTTAGAATTTTGAAGTGTATACTATCCAGCCCTGGTGATTTGGTTTTCTTTAGTTTATGAATTTGCTCCATTACATCTTTCAGGTTCACCATGATGTGCTTCAGTTCCTCAGAGATATCACCATCAAAGGATAATGTTGGTGCTGGTATCTCCTTGACATCCTTTTCAGTAAAGACTGAATCAAAGGATTCATTTAGTTTTTCTCTGAGTGTCCTTTTTACCTCTCAGTCATCTAATTGTCCAATCTACTCCCTCATAGGTTTTTTTGCTTTGAATGTGCCTGAAAAAATTATTTTTACCTCTAAAGCAAGCTTCTTTTCAAATTCTCTTTTGGCCTCCCTTATTAAAGCTTTACTTATAACTTTGCTTTGCTTTGCTTATGTTTTTTCCTATTTTTTTCATTTAGATCACTTTCCATCTTTTGAAAAATGTTCTTTTAACTGTGATGGAAATATATTGGTCTTCCATTGACTTTTTCTTTTTTTTGTTTGTATTTTAATCTTTATTAAGATTTACAACCTTCAACAACCTTTAGCAGGCTAACAATTGAATACATCATAGCAGTGTCCTCATTTATCCTCTCCTCCCCCCCCCCCTTGCTCCTTTAATGTGACAGTAATTACCTTGGAAGACCTATTGCAATACATACATATCCTTATACAGATACATTTCTTCATGTACTCTGTTAGTTCTCAGTTCATCTCAGGGACTCTCCTTAAGTTGATGAATAAACACCCCCCAGGTTTCCTCAAATTCCCGTAGTGTATCTCTCTGGAGTGCAGTTAATCTTTTTAGCATATATATATCATGCAATCGAGTTTCCTATAGCTGTAATGAGGGCTGAATCTGTGATTTCCAATGGGCAGCGATCACACATTTTGCTGCTACTCCACTCATTCACACAAACTTCCCCTGCTTCCCCTTCCATCCTTCACCTTTCATTCCTAGCAAGACATTCTCTTTTTTCCAGTTCACCTGCCCTCCAACCATCTCTTCCACTTCGTTGCACACCCCATCCCAGAAGCTCTGGATCTTGTCACAGGTCCACCACATGTGTAAGTAGGTGCCCCTCTCCGCACATCCCCTCTAACAGGTCTCAGGAATACTAGCTGTGTGTCTATGCAATCGGACAGGGTCATGTACCAGCAGTAGAATATTTTATACCCATTTTTTTTATGGCTCACCGAAACATGTCCCTTGGCGAATCCCTCCAGCACCTCTTCCCACCCTGATGTATTTAACTCCCTCCCTAGATCTTCCTCTCACCTTCGTTGGCACAAATATTTCTTGCTGCCTGCTACAGTCAGGAGCAGTTGAGATATTTTTGAGAGGCAACGTCATCGTGCCAAGGGCATCCAGCATATTTTCTCAAAGGCTGTCAACTCTTTCTCACTCTCTCCCCAACTCTCCCCCCTGTATCCAGTGTCTCACTTGCAAGTACCCATAAAAATCTCATCGGGGTAGCTGAAATTTAGTTTGGAACTCCTCATAAGTCATTAATTCCCCCCCCCCCCCCGGTAGAACTGATATACCACTCTCAAACCTTGTCTTTCCCACTCCTGAACAATGGGACCTGTAAGCTCAGGGGAAAAGCCTCATTTTGACAAATCGATTGCAATAGAGATTGAGTCGTCATCATCCCCCCCCCCCCCCCCCCGTTTTTGGCAAAAGCCCTTTCCTCCCCATACATTCATTACCTCCCTCACTAATGTATTGGTTATCAGTCTAGAGGGGTTTTCTAGCCAAGGCAAATGCTGAAGCAGCATGCCCAAATGCTCAGCCTGAGCAATTTTCACCCATTTGCATTGGTCCTCTTCCTGCCAATACACCACATCTGTGATTTGTGCTGCCTGGTAGTATCATGCTAGATTTGGCACTGCCAGTCCCCCCCCCCCCTCTGCACATTCAGTAGAGGACATCCCTGGCCACCCTTGGAGGCCAATGGTTCCATATGAAGTGAAACAATTTCCGCCGCATCAAGGTAGCACTATTGGGCACCTGAATCAGTAGAGTTTGAAAATAATATAATATTTTAGGCAAGATAATCATCTTTAATACTAGCAATGTGACCCAGCCAAGACAGCAGGTAATGGCACTATTTTTCTAGATCCTCAAAGAGGGTCATAATTTAGCTGGTATAATTGTAATAAACATAACTTTTTACACAATAACAGACTCCTCATTGATTCAAAGAGTTACTTTAATCCAATTACATTCTTGCAAAATGGGTGAATGCTTGACTGAGCATTCACACCTATCCTCTGTTTCACAGTTCTTTTATAGTACACTATGTCCTCTCCCACTTCCAGCATGTCCATAACTCATTGGTTAATACTGCTACACCTGTGTCAGGCTACGTGTTATTAGCCATATAATCTCTCTTCCCAGGATGCAGACATACAGTAAAGGAAGTCAGAAAATCATTACATACTACACTATGTCCACGCCCTCTTCCAGCATGCCTATAACTCATTGGTTAATTCTGTCTCACTCCACTTCTTTGTACTTCTGCACCTGTGACAGGCTACGTATTACTAGCCACGTAGTCTCTCCTTCCAGGATGCAGGCATACAACAAAGGGAGTCAAAGTCATTACATACAAAATTATATTACAGAATGGTGAATGAATGGAATACAAGAATTATATTACATTGTAAAAATAACATATCACATTTGTTTATATCATAACCATGTTTCATCTGCACATATATTTATTCCCTGGTATCTTAATGGGCCCTTGGTCCATCTCAAGGGACACTGTCTTGCCAACCTCTCTGTCTCTACCCCCGACAATGAAATATTCATGACTTCTGTCTTCTCTATATTAGTTTTGAAGCCAGCCACCTGCTGATACTGCTCTAACTCCCTCAGTACCTCCTTAAGAGAGCTATCTGCGCCGGTGAGTCTTAGTAAAATGTCATCTGCGAAAGGAGAGATTTTATACTCTTCTCCCTGGACCCAGATGCCCTTAATATCCAACCTCTCCCTAATTTTCAAGTCAAATTGTTTGGCTGACATGGCGAACAGTAGTGGTGAAAGTGGGCAGCCTTGTCGTATTCCCTTCTGCAAATCAAAAAATTGGGAGTACCCCCCATTCACTTTTACAGCAGCAATTGGGTGGACATACAGTGCTTGTACCCACTGTATATATCTTCCTCTGATTCCCACTTTCCCATAATCGCCCATAGAAATGCCTAGTGCACCAGATCGAAAGTCTTCTCGTCATTAATCACTAAAATAAGAGCTGAAAGATTCTCCCTGTGTGCTTTAGTGCACAGGACTATTACTCTCTTAACATTGTCCGCCATCAATCGGCCCTGCACAATCCCCATTTGAGCCCCGTCAATAGGTTTGGGCATATAGGCTCCCAACCTAAGTGCCAATATCTGGACTAATATCTTAGTGTCCAGGTTGAGGAGCAAAATAGGCCTATAAGATGCACAAGAGGTGGCATCCTTCCCTGGCTTAAGTAGTACGCTAATCCCTGCCTGCCCCAAGGACTCCGGTAGGCCTCCCCCCCTCTGGTATGTTATTGTAGTCCCTCAGCAGTCTAGGTGTCAACTCTTCCCTAAATTGCTTATATAGCCATGCTATTAAGCCATCCAGCCCTGGCGACTTCTCATTTGCCAGAGCTCTAATCGCTCTCCCTATCTCTTCGGCCTGGATCAGCCTCTCCATGCACTCCTGTTCATCTTCTGTTAGGGCTGGTAAATCTAACTCCTACAGATAGACCTGAATATTATCATGCGTTATGTCTGTCTCTTTACTGTACAGCTGGTGATAAACTCTAAATTCCTCTCAGATGACTTCATCTCCTATGGCCCATTTGCCATCGGCCTTCCTAATCCTTGCTAACGCATATTGCGCTTGCATTGTTCTTAAACTGTGAGTTAGTCTGCGTCCCGGTTTATTATCGTGTTCATAGAGCCACTGTCATGTACATTGTAATTGATAGGCCAAGGCCTCAGATTGCAAATTAAATACCTGTGTGTGCCACCAGCATCTCCTCCCACAGCTTCCCCCCTTCTTCCTGCCGGAGACATTTTTCCAAGTCTTTAAGTCGGAGCACTGCTGCCCCCATCTCACATTCCCTTTATCTCTTTTTTATTGCTCCCCACTGGACTAATCAACCTCTTATAAAAGCCTTAAAGGCATCCCACACTACTTCCTCTTTTACCTCCCCTCCTGCATTGAGCTCAAAAAATTCTGCCACTTCCGCCCTAACCACCTTCACGATGTTTTTATCCCTTAGCAAACTATCATTCATTCTCCAAAATATGAGGTCCACTTGGGCCCCCCAGTCCCGTAGCTCCACCCATTCCATTCCATGGTCTGACCATGTTGGTGGCTCATACTCCACCCTGCCCATGTGGCCCAAGACCAGGCTCTGCACCATAATCAGGTCTATTCATGCTGAGGATTTATGCAGTGTGGAGTGATGGGAGAATACACTGCTCAGTGGGTTCCAATCTGAGAGTCGCCATAATCACATCAGCTCTCCTAGCTTCTGCCATTGTGACTGATCACCTGAGGGTCTGCCCCCTCTGCTGTCCACCCCTGGATTTAATATTACATTAAAATCGCCCATTACCGAAGGCTTCCGGTGACGTCACCGAACCTCATAGACAGCTGAAAAAGAGCTCCGCTGTTCATCCCCATAAAAGTAACTAATCTCCCCTACAGAAGTGCACCAAATACCCCCGGAGAGGATTGTTTTGGTGAGAAGGTGCAGAGGCTGGTGGAATGACGACAGCAAGGAAAAAAACGGCAGACATTCAAGAGTACATGTTCGCAACAATAAGAGGGGAGCAGAAAGAAGGAGAAAAAATGGGAGGCGAGGCATATATGGAGGCCGAATCTGAAGAGCAGCTGGGTGCCTTAGAAGAGGTGCAGAGTAAAAGCGCTGTGGTACAAATCTCCAAAGAAGAACTGCGGTCCTGGTTTGGTGAGCTGCGGTCAGAAATGGCGGGATTGAGAGCAGACATGGAGGCAGCCATAATGGAGTTTCGCGCTGATGTGCAGGAACTGGGGAAAAGAGTGGAGGAGGCACCTCAACCGCCTTACTCTTCCCTCCCCCTCATCTGCTCACCTGCAATCCACCCGTTCTTCCGCCTTTTTCTTTGCCGGTCCCGCTCTTTGGAATGCTCTCCCTTCCTCCCTACGCCTAGAGACCCATCACCCCACCTTTAAACGCAATCTCAAGACTCACTTATTTGCACTAGCTTTTGACCTCCCCTCTCCTTTTGTCTGACCTCTCTCCCTACCCAGCTGTTCCCCCTACAACATAGTCTCCCTCGTCTCGTGTTGTCTTGTCCACTCTTCTTCTTTCCTGTCAATTGAAACTGTAACTTCCTTTCCTACCTTCACTGGCCTCGGCCACGAACCTCTCTGTGTTTGTATATTGTACACCGCCTTGACTTATGTAGAAAGGCGGTATATCAAATTTAATAAAACATAAAACATAAGGGCAAGTAGAGGAGGTGAGAAGCAATATAAGCGCCATCAATAAAATAGTGAGCGGATTGGAAAGTGCGAAGGAACAGATGGAATTAAAGCTTGGAAAACTGAGCAAGAAGGCAAAATCTAAGAATAAAGGGGGTGCCGGAAAGTGAAGAATACAGAGACTGTGAACAGACGGTATGAGATATATGTATGATGGTGCTAGAGGATCCCGAGGACAGAGGGAAGGCACTGGAAGTGAAGATAGAACGTACCGTACGCTTGGTCCAAGGAGAGGGGAGGCACCAAGAGACATTATTATATGCCTCCAGGACTTTAAAACTAAAGAAAAAATAATTAACAAGGTGAGGGGAGCAGGCCCTCTTGAGTGGAAAGGAAATAAAGTGGCAATTTTGGGGGACTTGGCTGCGGCCGCGCTACAGCGCAGAAGAGAATGGAGAGGATTTACAATGAGGCTGAGGGAAGAAAATATTAAATATAAATGGTTGTACCCAGCAGGAATTGTGTTTACCAGCCATGGCATCACAAGGCGGGTGCAAACAGTAGCTCAGTTGGTGGCAGAGATGAAGGAAGCAAGAGTAACACATTTACCAGAGGTGGGAGAAATGAGAAAACCAGAGAATGGACAGACAACAAGATGGCAGAAAGTGGAGAATAAAGAGAGGAAAAGTAAATGTGTAATGCAAAAGAGAAAGGACTTGGGACTGTGCAAATGGGCAGAGGGGAAAGAAATGAAAAATGAATGGAAGACAACAGCAAGGATAAAGAAGCTGCAAAGATGGACTGAGTATATGATATGAAGGGGGAGAAGGAGGTAAGGTAAAATGAGTAAGGATAAAAAAGGGGGGGGGAGACTAAGATAAGAAAAGAGTGTGTTGTGAATTGAGTAGCATGAGTGGGAGGGGGGTAATGATGCCACGGAGGAAGTGGAAGCTACAAAATGGGTAGTAAGAAGGAGGAGGGGAGGGGAGGTTGGGAGGGAGGGAACTAGGAGGGGGCAGGGAGGGATGGGAAGGGGAGGGGTACCTGGATCCTGTGTATGCAAGAAGAGGAGGTACAGTGATGTGAAGCTATGGGTAGTAAACAAAAACAGTTTGATGAATGTAAGATTGTAACCATAAATGTGAAAGGCCTCAACTCCTGGTATAAAAAGCAGGCCCTACTAAAAGAGGGCAGCAGAACAAGAGCAGATGTTGTGCTTATACAAGAAACACATTTTTAAAAAGTACAAGAAAGATGGTTGATGAATAAAGAATATGACGTTTATTTGGCCCATAACAGGGAAGCGCCAAAGAAGGGGGGGGGGGGGAATACTATTTGCAAAAGGATTGAGTGTGGAAAAAGAGCATGTGGAGAGAGACCCAGGAGGGTGTTTTATTTTCTGGAAAGGGAAAATAGCAGGGAGGCCCGTAGTAGTAGGGAGTATATATGCGCCAAATACACAGCAGGGGAGGTTTTACGGGAGGCTCTATGAGGTGGTGGAATCATATATGCAAAGCCCGGTGATATTAGGAGGGGATTTTAATGCAACCCTGAATTCTAGAATTGACACTAAGGGGGGTAATAAGCATGGTGCCAGGGGGGTAAGCAAAAAGTTGGGGAAGTTGTTGTACAAACTGGGAACAGTTGATGTTTAGAGATATATACATGGAAATAAAAGAGAATATACACACTACTCACATCCACATAAATGTTATAGCAGATTAGACATGATATGGGTGGAGGGACGGATAATAGAACAGGTCAAGGAGGTAGATATAGGGACCCATAAGTTGGTCAGATCATGCACTGGTGATGGCATCCTTGAGGTTACAAAGAGAAGGAGGAGGTCTGTGTTTTTGGAGGCTGAATGAGGCCCTTATAGATGAGGTGGAAGGGCAAAAAAGTATTCAGAGCACTATAAGGGATTATATGTATCATAATGGGGGGAGTGAAGTGAGGCTAGTTGGTGTATGGGATGGGCTGAAGGTGGTGGTAAGGGGACAATGTATAGCGCTAACGGCGAGATGGAAGCGAAGAAAAGAACTGAAAGAGCAGGAGTTGTTTACAAGTTGAGAACAGAAGAGACACTGCATAAACAGAGAGGTGGAAGAAAGAAGATGCAACGGACTAAAAAATTATGGGAAGAATTAGGAGAATTAATGGAGTGGAAGAGGCCTATAAGTTAAACCAAATTAAGCATGAATTTTATGTACAGGGGAATAGACCAGGCAGGTATCTTGCACGAAAACTTAGGGAAAAAAGGAGGCGGCAACAGCTTCTGAGAATAACAGATGAGCAAGGAAGGTGGGTTAGTGGTACTGAACAAATACAAAAAGTATTTTGAGAATACTATTGTCATAGCTCCTCCACTCCCATCACTGCTGCTGTCTCTTCCTCTGATGCACTCTCTCTTTTCCCATCTTCATTCACTTCCCGACAACGCATGCTGTCCCCCAGCACCATTTTGCTTTCTCTCCAGGGAGTTGCTGGAATGAACTCCTTCAGATCGGGTCCTTTCTTTTTCCCCGCCATGGCCCCGGAGTCTGCAACTACTTAATCACCCTTTGCTCGGTCTCAGCTTGATTTCAGATCTTTTTGCATGCATTTTTTGCTATGGGGGTGAGGAGCTCTAAATTCATACCACCATCTCGTTGGGTGACGTTACTTCCTCTCTCCGTTGACTTTTTCTAATGCATGGAATGCATTATATCTAGGCTTTAAAGAGTGCCCAAATCACATGCAAACTTTTGTTTTCATCCACTCCTTTTTGTTTCTTTCTAATTAATTTCATCATTTTATCATAGCTCCACTTTTTTGAAGTTAAATGAAAGTGGAGTGGTTTTTCTTAATGTCCACCTTCCATTGATTAGGTCAAATTTGATCATGCTATTATCGTGATCGCCAAGGGGCCCCATGATCATTAATCTTTGTACCAGTGAGGACTAGATCTACAGTAGTTTTCCCTCTCATCAATTCTCAGAACAGCTGTTTCATGAAGTAGTCATTTATGTCATTTAGAAACCTTTGGGCCTGTTTATTAAAGTAGTCACTGTTTGGGTCATTCCGAGCCACATTTAGCAGGGATAGACATTCGGGTCGGACGTCCATCCCCGCCAAATGCTGACACCGTATCTCCTGCC
Organism: Ichthyophis bannanicus; assembly: GCA_033557465.1. Taxonomy (NCBI): domain Eukaryota; kingdom Metazoa; phylum Chordata; class Amphibia; order Gymnophiona; family Ichthyophiidae; genus Ichthyophis; species Ichthyophis bannanicus. Next base: position 515,073,251 of record CM066032.1, on the reverse strand, counting down.
CAAAGCTCCCTGCACATATATAGGAGATGTACGGAGAGCTCTGGATGGGGACGGGAGGGGAGGGGTGGGCCGAGGGAGGAGTGAGGGCAGGCGGTAGGCGGGGATGCAACCCTGGATGTACAGGGCCGATCCTGAGTTCGGCCCTGTACTCCTGGGCCGCCAATGGATGGGGGACTTATTCCACCTCAGTGATGGAATAAGTCCCCCTGGACATTGGGGGACGGTGGCGCAGGGCCAGGTCAGTGGGAGCAAAAAGGTGCAGGAGCTTCCCTGCAGCCCGACCCTGCCTTTGGAAGGCCACATCGGGGGTCAGGCTGTGGGGAATGAACTTTGTGACAGCAGCCGGGGATCGTGGCTCCTTATTGTAGCTGCAGTGCCATAGCAACAGGACGCCAAAGCACCGTGGCTCCATGAGGAGCCAGGGCAGGTCTGTGCAGGGAAACTCTTGGATGTCTAGCGGCACAGAATTGAGGGACGGCCTGCCCATCCAGACACAGGCCGGCCATCTAGACCCAATTCTGATCCTGAGGGAACATTTAGCTCCCGCGGGCTCAGAATCAGGGACTAGACAGGCTCGTCCAGATCCTGGACTTCTGGGAGGGCAGGACGTTCCGCCTTCGGAATCGGGCCCTGTGTCAATTAGTGTGAGGAAACAATTACTGCGTGTCCACGGAATGCCTCTTGCTAAAAATCATGCATAACGGGGGCTGGAAAGGGGTAGAGAATGAATGGGTTATGGGCATGGACAGCACTTGCAGTTAGCACACAGTAAGTTACTGTGTGCCGCCACAAATGGAGATAGCACAGGTGCACTTAACACTGCCTCAAGAGGCGTTAAGTGCACCTGCCTTAGCTACTGTGATCGTAATCTACCCCCTCTCAGCATCCCAAAATCCCTGAAGAGGCACCAACCCTCTCCCCCCCTGCCGAATCCCAACTCTAGAGGTTTTCTTTTGAAATACAGACATATCTTTTTTCTTTGTCTACATTTTGTTTCTTTATTTTGTGCAGATTTATTCCTACAAAAATTCCAAAAGTGAAATATGAATTATCATCGTTACCTTTCCCAGCAAGAATGGATTCTCCACTTCCAATATTAGTAAGAGTACTTTCTCTGTTATAACATGTCGTCCCACTTATTGCTGTCTTCAACTCACAAATGGTTTCATTTTCATGATCATATAATAGCAGGCTGCAGGCATTGTCTGCAAGACAAGAGTTAGATGCTAAGAAGGGCTTCACTTATTTTTTACTCTTTGAAAATGCTAATATGTGAGAAAGTGGTCACCGAACATCAAAGTAATTAAATTGTTAATACTTCATTTGAGTTGTTTGCCTCCTTGCGAGGATTGTATGACATCACTTCTACAATTAATTTGCATGTCATCGTCTCTACAAATAAGGTAGTAACATTGTAATTAAGCTGTTTATTACCTCCAGCAAGGATTTTATTGTGTCTGCATGTATTTTATTGTGTCTGCATGGATTTAGTTGTGGTCTATTTTAGTTTTACTATATATTTTTATTTTTTAACTATGTTTGGGTATCGCATTTTGAGTATTTGAGTTTTATAGTTTTATTATTTTAATTATTATTCACTTTTTAATTATTTATTATAAATTATTTATTATCCCTTAATTAGTATATATTTATTTCTATTTTTGTGTGAATAGAGTAAAATGTATGTCCTCGATTATTTGTTCTTTCACTATTATTTGATTTTTTAATATTGTTTGTTTTTATGTTTCTAGTACCTATTTAGACAACCCCTGACGAAGGTCTCCGAAACACGGCCTGTGTCGGGTTGCTAGGTCTGAGAAATCAAATAAAGTGTTTTTCCACCTTATCACGTTTTGGACTGGATGTCCCCATAGATGTCTATATCGGGCACATCTACGTTTGTGAAATCGTGCCTGAACTTGCACGTGCCTGCTTTTTTTTCAGACATTCTGGCTTTGATGTCCCACATTGCACTTTGACGTCCTTTGTAAAATGTTCCTTTAAACGGGTAATTTCTGGGCCTAATATTCAACAGCAGTGGCTAGCCATTGTAAAGTGGTTAGTCATTGCCACTGAACCCAAGACCCAGATATTCAATGCCAGGGCCATATCTGGCCACCAACATTGCATATCCGGGTCAGCTGGAAAGCATGGTAGCTAACCGGGCAGTGGCAATATTCAGCCACTGTCCAGTTAGCTTCTGCGGCGAAAGCTGGGCCACTCTTTAACATGCCTAATTTTCACCATTTAAGGATAACAGGGCAGCAGCTGAATATCGCCGCTGCCCGGTTATCACTGGGTGTCGCCTCTGCTCAGCCCTGGAATGCCCCGATGCTAGCCTGCTAGCTTCAGAGCGTTCAGTGACAGCACCCAGGGATATTCAGTAGCGCTAACTGCATTAGTGCAGCTGAATATCCCTGTTAATGCGGTTAGCATATCTGCTAACCACGTTAATCGCATTGAATATTGGGCTCTATATCTTTGGTTTAGGCCTGCCAAAATAAGGGGGCTATTTTAGTAGCTTTATTTACAGTTTCTGCTCAAAGTCCATTATTTACATGTGCAAACGTCATCCAAGTATAAATGGTGATTTTATAAAGGTTTCAACTTACACATGGATGTCTATAATTCATAGAAATTGGAAGGAGTCATGTCATGGGTTTGGTTAGAGCATGGCCTGGGTGGGTCAAAAATTGACACATATATTCCTTATTTCATATAAAATTATCCACATCAGGATTTACAGCTGCTATCTGGCATGTGTAGGTTTAAAAAAATGCTTGTTTTTTTTGCAAGGGCAAAGCAAAGCTTTGCAAAAAAATTTATATTGGGTGTCTCGATTGAATACAGGTACTCGTACAGCCCTATTAGTATCCTATTGTATGCAATATGAGCATTCTTTTACACAAATACAATGGCGAGTGTTTGAGCATGTTCCTGCCCAATGAAGGGTGGTAATCGTGAGGCTCGTCTTAATTATAGAGAACAATTTTGGATCTATACTTTGAATATTATACACCCAACGGAATTAAACCAACGAATGGGTTGATATACTACTACTTCCTGTTTCTCGGCTTTCAACCTTGGGTCATCTTTGACTCCTCCCTCTCCTTCTCCACTCACATCCAACTAATGGCTACAACCTGTCGTTTCTTTCTCTATAACATCAGCAAAATTCGCCCCTTCCTTTCTGAACACAGAACATCAGTGCCAGGGTAATAGTAAAAGCACCTCTAACTGACCACATAACACCCATCCTACATGAACTACACTGGCTCCCTATAAATAGCCGGATAAAATATAAAATACTCTTGACAACATTCAAACTCCTCAATGACATCTCCCCCTCACACCTTTCCACCCTCTTACACTCCCCACCAGAATCCAGAACATGCAGGCAAAATGCAACTCACTCACTCGACATATACAAAACAATCTGCAAGACAAAGAAAACTACTAGCTCAAGAGCCTTTTCATTTGCTGCCCCTACCCTCTGGAATGAACTACCACTAGCCCTCTGCATGACAAAAGACCTTCAGCTATTCAGAAAAGGACTTAAAACACACCTTTTCACTGAATATTTTGAAAACCTAACTGAAATCCCTTACCCCCCACGAGCTGCTCCCCAGCAATCGCAAAAACAACATACCAACCTCCAAAACCCACAACCCACTAACCCCTCCCTAAACCCAGAGCTTCACCCCACCTCAGCCAAATGTAGAACATAACTCAAAGATTGACTCAAGATTATTTATACAATATGATGTAAAAAAAAAATATATATATATATTTTTTTTTTTTTTTTTTTTTGTAAATAGCACCACATTTGTAAATAGTTAGCAACACAGTTTCATACAAAAGTTGTTTGTAAATAGTTATAATTTGATGTTCCATGTAAAAGTTGTTCAAGTTTTACAACTGTTCTCTGTAAACCGCCCTTGATCTCTGGAAGGGGCGGTATAGAAGAAAATCATAAATAAATAAATAAAACACACTACTAAGACACTTATCCACTCCTTAGTTACCTCGCGCCTAGGTTATAGCAACCTCCTCCTTGCTGGTCTCCCTCTGACTCATCTCTCTCCCCTTCAGTCTGTTCAAAACTCAGCTGCATGACTAATCTTCCATCAGCCTCGATATACTCATATTACCCCTTTTCTAAAATCTCTTCACTGGCTCCCTATCCATTTCCATATCCAGTTCAAACTTCTCCTACTGATCTATAAGTGCATTCATTCTACTGCTCCTTAGTACCTTTCCTCTTTTATTTCTCCCTTCACCCCTCCTCAGGAACTTTGCTCTTCTGGTGGATCACTTCTGTCTGTGCCCTTCTCTTCCACTGCCAACTCCACACTTTGATCCTTTCACCTTGCTGCTCCTTATGCCTGGAATGAACTACTTGAGTCTGTACGTCAGGCTTCATCTGTGCCCCTTTTCAAATTCAGACAGAAAACTCACCCCTTCGAAGCTGCTTTTGGATCCTGATCTGCATAGTCTCCTGTGTGTTTCCTTACCATACCCTAGATGTATTCTTGTCCTCATCTGTTGTATTGTCTGTCAACTAGATTGTAAGCTCTGATGAGCAGGGACAGTCTTTTACATGTACCTGTACAGCGCTGCGTATGCCTTGTAGCGCTATACAAATGATCAGTAGTAGTATGGTTACTAGGTTGATTTGGACGTCTGGCCCTTTACGTTTTTCATCTAGGGCGGTCGTTGAGTACTTAAATGATACCGTGGCCATACTGGACTTATGTCAGAGATAGTCCAGCTACATTTTGGAAGTAGAACGAGACGTTGTGATCTCCATTTTAGATGAGTATATCAATGCAGACCCTGATGCAGAACTTAGCAGGTTACAAGTTCAAAATGCAATGTTGTTGGAATTTAACATTGATATTTTAAAATGTTTTTGCACAGATCACTATTAAAAAATTAAAATAGACTTTTGATTGAGCTAGCGTATATTATTAGCCGCTTTATACAAGCTGGTCTAACAAAAAAATGTATTTGAGAGCTGGCAGTTTATATGGGATATTGTTTGGTCACATTGTGAATTTTTTTTTTAATGTGCAAATTTTTAAATATACTTATAACAAAAGCATACAGGAAATAGGATCCATAAACAACAACAAGGAACTAACTCAAAACAACCAGGAAACCCTGGACCAGAAATAATAAAAGATCTTATTAGCCCACATCCCGGGGAGATACACATCAAACAAATAGAAACCCATGTGAAGAAAAATAGAGAACTATACTCCAACTCAGCCACACCTTTCTAAAATTCCACTCATAATCTCATCCCACCCCTGCCTGCTTCTCCTTTTCAGCTATCAATGCCTCTAATTGCGGAGAGTCAAGGAAAATAAATTTGGCTACCTGCAATGTAACTATACATTTGCAGGGATACTTAAGAAAAAAGATGCCCCAAAGCCAACACCCGCGGCCTTAGGGCCAAAAAGGCCCTTCTACGCAACTAGGTGACTCTTGAGTCATCAGGAAATAACTGAATACGAGCACCACAAAAAAAGGCCTCATTCTTAAATACTAAAGTATTGTCCTGTTCTGTAAGAAATGTAACAACAAGGTAGCCCTGAAAGAGATCACATCCTGCAGGTCTTCCAGGAATGCTGTGAAATCAAATCCTGGTTGGGACTGGATCAAACCAACCCCCTCTGAGGACTCACTAGATACTTTCCCTCCAGGCAAGTAATAAATCTTGGAGAATACCATAGAGTCAGCTTCCTTAAGGTACCTCCGGAACAAGACTTCAGGAGAAAAGAAATAACAGAATGGAAATTTCATACAATGTATATTTTTAACCCTCAAACCATTCTCAAACATTTCCAACCTGCGATGAGTTATGAGACTATCCTTAATATGTGAGGCACTAACAGCCTGTAAGGAAGAGCAGTGATCTTCACACTTGTGAACCTGGGCAGCTAACAAGCCCACCTGTTCCTCGACTTTACTCAGCCGTGTAACCATTCCTTGAGAGAATGCACACAGCTGAGAAACAATGTTCACCAAAGTCTGCTCAGTCCTTGTCACCACCCTCCAGATGTCCCCCAAGGAAACCTGTGATTCAGGCCTACCTTGGGTATCAGCTGGAGGGGGTGTCCAGATAACAGCCTGAAACTGTTCCAGGGGAATCATTGGCGTACTCTGAGAGATAGGCAGAACAGTGGCCATCGGTGGAGAGGGGAGAACTGGTGGTGAGCATTCCAGCAAGCTCAAAGATGCTCCCAAAACCTGTAAGGAAGCAAACGCAGCACCTACTGTTGAAATAGTAATCACTCTGGGCTGCACATGTTTATCCATGGAGCCAATAACTGCCCCCTCCACGACCACTGGCTTCTTCTTGCGCTTACCCATATCCAGCGCCGCTCAGCTTCTCACCCGCTAATACTCCCTCGGTGCTCCTAAGGGGCTCACAAGGGGCCAAAAATGCCCCTTGTGACACTCCCCTTAAGGCATGCCACTGCCATGTGCCCAAGGCCGCGTGCCTAGGACCTAGTCAAGAATATACAAGTCCCTGATAACACTGGGGCAGCCCGGGGATCAGCTTGCTTCCTCCTCTCCCCACAGCTGTAGCAAAGGTACCTCCCAGTCTAGAAGGGCACTCCACAGCTCTTTAAACAAGACCCTGATGATGGGGCAGGCTGGGGATCAGCCTGCTTCCTCCTCTCTGCACGGTTGTAGCAAAGGTACCTCCCGGTCTCATAGGGCACTCCACAGATCTTGTTTTCTGACTACATTTCTTGGTATTTATGGACCTTCTGCCTCTCCATTCGATTCACAGAGTAGTCACTTGGAAATGACACCTCTCTTATCAATGCCATTCTGGCATTTTTCTCCTTAACCACTATATCTGGCTTCCTCGCATCTAGCTTTTTATCGGTTCGAATGGGAGTATCTCAGGTGATCATAACCTCCTCATTCTCTGTAATTCTCTTAGGGTCATGATTGCAGTGCTTTTCAGGCACAGTGATGTTGTAGTGCTTACAGAGTTTCCAGTGGAAGAGAAGCTCTACTTCATTATGTCTATTTGTATAGAAATGTTCTGCCATCAGAACTTTACAGCCAGCTAGAAGGTGAGTCACAGTTTCCAGGTCTTTCTTACAGAATCTACATATATCTGTGTTGCCAGTTTTTTCAATGCTCGCTGTAAGCCATCTCGTCCTTAATCCGCTGTTCTGGGCTGCAACTATCAACCTCTCATCCTTCGGTTTCAGTTCACCCCTCCTCAACCATTCATGTGTCCGTTCTTGATCAACAAAGGGTTCCTGGAATAACACAGTTTTTGCCACTGTATTTGTTTATTCGCTACTTGTTTTTCCTTGTTTGTTGATCTAATTCTTTGAAGAGTTTTTTCTCTTGTTTTGCAAATTCTGTTACTTCCCTGTGTATGCTTGTGGATTCTCACTCATTCCTTGTAGTCGTCGGAACGCTTGTCCACGTTTGATGCTGGAGACAGATTCTGGACGTTTGCTTTCATATTTCAGCACTTTTTGTGTATTTGGATCAGGTAATGCTGTCAGGTATGCCTGGAGGCCTATGATAGTAGCTCTGAATGTGTAATCAATCTCTACGATGCCTAGCCCTCCTTCTGCTCTAGGGTTGTACACTCTTGGCATACACTAATTCTTGTAAATTACTTCATGGGCATGGAGGAGTTTTTTGTTCACGCATCCAGTTTTTCAAGATCTTTGAGAGGCCAGTCCACAATCCCAAAGTTGTATGAGAATACAGGAATTGCCAGTTGATTGATGGCTTGTATCTTATTCCGTAATGTTAAAGCACTTTTCAATAATGATTTTAATCTTCTGTAGTATTCTTTACTGATCTTTTCTCTCAGTAATTTCTGCTTGAGTGTCATTCCTTCTTTCTTTCTTTATTTAAATAGTTTTTCTATACCGCCCCTTCCAGAGATCAGGGGCGGTTTACATTTAAACAAATCAGTTACATAGAACAGTTTTACAAACCGAAATGGTTTAACTATTTACAGTTTCATGAGAATGTGAAACATAAGTATAAATACAATAAACTATGTACAAAGTGATTTTCTGGATCATGAGATTAAACGGCAATTGTTAACATAAACTTGAATTTGAGGGTTGCAGATGGGCATGGTGACAATATTGCCTCAGTAAATGTTAAAGTATTTGGTAAAAAGAAGAGTCTTTAGCTCTTTTTGGAAGGTCTGTAGGTCTTTGATTGACCTGATTAGGTCTGGTAATGAGTTCCAAAGTGTCGGTGCGGTGTAATTAAAGGCCCTGTTGCTGGTTGTTTTGTTTTACGAACTGAGGAAGGTATTGCAAGTATGTTTTGGTTATTCTTTATTCTGTTCCTAGAGTCTGTTTGTGGTTGGATTCTAGATTTAAGGAAGGAGGGAGAGATGCCATTGATTAGTTTGAAAGTGGTAATTATTGATTTATATTTTACTCTACTTGTTATTGGAAGCCCAATGTAGATTTTTAAGCACAGGTGTGATATGATCTGTTAGGTGAGTTCTTGAAATAATTCTGGCTGTCACATTTTGGGCAAGTTGTAAGGTGTTGATGGTTTTTTGGGGAGGCCCTGTAGTAAGATGTTGCAATAGTCCCAATGGGGAGTTATTAGCGCCTGGACCACAGTTTGAAAATCGATGGGTTCAAGGAGAGGTCCGAGGTTCTGGATGGATCTTAGTTTGAAAAATATGGTCCTAGCTGTTTGTTTTACATGAGCTGACATACTGAGGACTTGTCCAGGATGATTCCTTCCTCTATCTGAGATACTTATATATGCCTTCCTGTTCAAAGTCCTTTATGGCCCTTCAGCCAGGGAGATGTTTTCCATTTTGCTCAATTTTCCTCTGAAAAAAAGGTGCCTTAGCACATTTGTCAAGGCCAAAGGTCATCTTGATATCATCAGAAAAGCTTTTCACCACACGGAGTTGCTCTGCTAATTGTTGGTCGCTGGAACTGTAGAACTTCATCTTGTCTACGAATAATAAATGAAATGTTGTTTCTGGGTTGTTATCTTCTTTATGATTCAGCCTAAATCTGTATCCCAAAGAGTTGATGAGGGAACTTATTGGATTAAATGCCACATAAAACAGAAGGGGCAACAGGGAATCCCCCTGAAATATTCCTTGCTGGATCCTGATGTTAGGAATGATGTTATGACCATGTTCCTATTTCAAAAAGCGTGTAGTTTGCCACATTGTCATGGTGAACTTAATATACTCTATCAAACCAGGATTTGTTTTATACATTTCAAGGCAATTTAATATCCAAGAGTGTGGGACACTGTCAAACCTCTCTTATACTCAATCCATGCAATATTAAGATTTCTGCTTTTCTTAGCGCTGGCCATGATGGCCTTATTCAACATTCATTGCAGGAGCAGCCTTCCAGTGCAGTGGCAGAGAACACAGAGGTGAGCCCCTCCCTGCAACTCCACTCCACCAATCACCCACCTGAAACTGCATTCAAATTGAAAACCTTCTCAGGCCTGAGGAGAAAGATCATCATGGGAGCAGCCTTCCAACGCAGTGGCAGAGAACATGGAGGTGATCACCTCCCTGCTCCCCCACTCCACCAATCACCCGCCTGATACTACATTCAAATTTAAAGCCCTCTCAGGCCCGAGGAGAAAGATAATCACAGGAGCAGCCTTCCAGCGCAGAGGCAGAGAACATGGAGGTGAGCTGCTCCCTTTCTTCACCAATCACCTGCCTGAAGCTACATTCAAATTTAAAGCCCTCTCAGGCACGCCTGCACCTGGCGGGCCCGTGCCTAAGGGCAATGCCAAAGGGCCCTTAGATGTGGCCCTTTGACTGGCATTGACTGGCCCTATAAACACAAGTTATCATTACCGCCGCTCCACAAGACCACAAATCAAGGTAAGCAAACTACACAGTTTACTACTCCATCCCACATAGTCTCACTATCAGTTAGCTGACAATAATAACAATCAGCGATCAAAAACTAAGACAAAATGCATAACAAATTAATTGCCTTCCTGACCATAACCTGCATTTTATTGTCAATCTTACAATCTGAATCCTATCCAACAGCCACAAACCGGATTCCTATCATATACATACTCAAACCACGAAAAATGGTTTATACTTCAAAGAAGCAAAACCAAAACCAATAACGACTGAAACAAATAGAAATTCAACAACATACACCACTAAACTGCCAAATCATCACCACACACAAACCACAAGATTTAAAGTGCATTTTAATCAATACCCACTCAGTCAGAAACAAAATCCCTATCATCACAGACTACATCACAGATTACAATCCAGACATCATTTGTCTAACTGAAACATGGATCAATGAAAAAGACAAAGTACTCACAAATCTCCTCAAGGTACCAGATGAGTTATTTTATAGCACCACAGAAGAGGAGGCATACTCATCATTACAAAATGCAAACTCAATTTTTCCACTACTATTACAACCAGCACTTACAGCCTCAACCTAGTCGTCATTGAAAACAAACACCTAGCACTGTGCCTAATATACAGACCACCCAAAGCTAATGCTGTGACACTAGCCGACATCCTAGAAATAGCTAGCGCCTCCACATCCCAAAAGAAGCAGTCAATTATATTAGGCGACTTCAGCCTTCCATCGCTACCCCTCAGACAATCAACAGCATTCCTAGAAGCCATGGAAGCCTTAGACCATACAAATCATCAACAAGCCCACTCATAGTGGAGGAAGCATGTTGGACCTAATCTTCTCACCTAAAGAATTGTGCAATCATAACACAGACTACAAAACACAAGTCACTCAAGTACCTTGTTCTGACCATCACTTAATAGCCTTCCAGCTTCCCTACAACTTCCCTAACCACCACAATAATCCAAACACAAATACAGGGAGCCGCTTCAAAGACTTCGACAAGGCATCATTCTTGGATGAAATCTCTCCAATATTAAATACAGAATCAAACAACCTAGATGACCTTAACAAGATCTGGAACAAATCAATTAGTGAATATGCCACAATATCTCTAGCTAGGCACAACAAAACGGCAGCCAGAACCATCTGGTACAACCCTGAACTAAAACAACTGAAAAAGGAGCTAAGAAGATTGGAATGCAGGTGGCTCCACTCTGAGCATCCAAGATAAAAATAAATACCTGCACCACCTCAAATATATATTGCAACAAAGTCAATGAGCATAAAAAGAAATATCACACCAACCTAATTCTTAGCTCCATAAACAGACCTAGAGAATTATATTTGACATTGTAAAGTCCCTGCTTAAACATGACAACTACAAAACCCTCAACTATCCTAACCCACAAGAACTAGCCAACCACTTCCATTCCCAAGCTGATACAGCATACTCCATTCCAACATTACCACAACATAAACAAGCATCCAACTGCTCGCTTAAAGAACTTACCCAACCCTCTCTGGAAAGTCTGAATTATATCATCAAGGAACTCAACACCACAACATTACCATTGAACCCTTGCCCAGTAAGCTGGATTAAGCTCACCCATACTGACATAACACCATCCCTAATAAGAATAATACAACAATCATTCAAGCAAGCTTACATACCAGCCTGCCTCAAAGAAGGCTCAATCCGACCCGTTCTAAAAAGCACCAACCTAGACACAAAAGACCCATCATACCAACCAATCACCAGTCTACCATGCCTAGCCAAAATACTCAAAAAAGTAGACTATTACAACTACAAGCCTACCTTAACACATGCAATCCACTAGATACACAACATGGGTTCAGTCAGTTTCATGACGTTGAAACACTTATAACATCCCTCTTCGATAAAATCACAAAGGACATTCAAAACCATCAACAAGGATTCATTTTAATATTCCTTGACATCAAGGCTGCCTTCGATTCAGTTTCACACATACTCTTGCTCAAACATTCACAAGACATAGGAATACAGAGCACTGTTCTACTATGGTTCTACTCATATCTAACTGGATGTCAGTAACACGTCAAAGTAGCATCTATCAGATCAACACTGTTCAACCTATCACAGAGCGTCCCATAAGAGTCTGTTCTATCCTCCCTCTTATTCAACATCTACCTACAACCAATGTGCCAAATCATTCAAACCTACAACATCCTATACCACATCTTCATGGATGAAATTATGATTTACACTCCATTCTCCACAACAAAAACTTGCTACAATCCCATAGTTAAATGTTTCAGTGCAATATCCAACTGACTATCCCAGCACCAACTCAAAATAAAACTTAAGAAGATGGAAGTAGTATTTATCAGAAGGGATGAAACATGCTCTCCACCTCCGTTTCTAAAAGTTCACAACACTGACCTGGAAGTTAAGAAGGAGATCAGTATCTTGGAATTACAATTGACTATTGATTCACCCTACAGACCCACATCAACAAAATCACTAGAATAATCTGTTGTTAAGTGCCGTCATGTTGGTGTCAACTCATGGCAACCCTCTGGATAATTGTCCTAAATTGTGTTCGGTCTTCAATCAGGTGGTTTATTGTTGACAGACTGGCACCCATAGCTGCTGTTATTGCATTGATCCATCTCATTGCTGGCCTTCCTCTTTTGCATTGACCTTCTACTCTTCTGGAGCTCTGTCATTTGTATCTAAAGCAGCAAATCAATTTCTCAGGTAGTCTTTAAATTCCAGTGGTATATTCTCAAGGTCATATTTTGCTACATTCATGAATAGCTTGCTCTTTTTCAACTTTAGCTTGAGTTTGCATACTTGTAGTTAGTGATCTGTACCACAGTCAGCTCCAGGTTTTGTCTTTGTTGATGTTATCAAGCTTTTCCATCATTGTCTTCCGCAGATGTAGTCAATTTGATTTCTGTACAATCCATTGGGTGAAATCCACGTGTACAGTCAGCACTTGTATTGCTGGAAGAAGGTGTTTGAGATGAATAGATCATTGGTCTTGCAGAATTCTATCAGTCTTTCTCCAGCTTCACTTTTGTTGCCAAATCCATATTTTCCAACCACTTTGCTTTCTCCTTTGTTGCCAGCTTTTGCATGCCAGTCACCCATGACTATCAGGCTATCCTGTTTGCATGTGCTGTCAATTCATTGTGGAGGTCTTGTGGTGGTTTTGTGGTTACAGCTGCGCTAAGTTTTGTCATCAAAGTGTTCTTTGAGGAGGAGTGTTTTTAGTTCCTTCCTGGAGTGGGTGATGTCACTTGTGTTTCTCATTTTTTGCAGGGAGGTTGTTCCAGAGTCCAGGTGCAAACAATGAGAAGGGTCTTGAGCATGTTGACTGGTTACATTTTAATATTTCTGTGGGCAAGCTTAAATGTTTTTAGCACATGATCTCCTTGTTCTATTCTCCGGGACTTTTTCTACCAGTAGACAAAAACCCAACAACACTTACATCTGCTAATTGAAACACATGATTTTCGCACAGTATTTAAAGCAATGATATTCCCACATTTAGACTTTTGCAATATCATTTACTATGGTATATCCAAATATATATAACACCCATTACAAATGTCCCAGCAAACGGCAGCTAGGGTACTAGAAGGCGCCTCAAGAACAGATCATATAATGCCACTACTAAAAAAGTTATACTGGCTTCCCTTCATATGCCGACTCAAATACAAAGTACTGTATTACTAACCATCTTTAAAATCCTACATAACATGTCTGCCAACTATCTACAAAGTTTATTAGTAAAAGTCCCAGAGAATAGAACTAGGATTCGAGCAAAGTCCAGGGATGAAAGAGAATGGGCAACGTCTCGGGTGGTGCAGTTCCTTCAAAGTCTAGGTTGGGTGGTTAATGTGGCCATCTGTTTCCATCTCAGGAATTCGAGTACCTAGGAGCATGCTTCGACACCCGTGCAGTGAGGGTCTTCCTGCCGGAGCAGCGCACACAGAAGTTTTGAAGCTTAGTGCGACAGTTTCTGAGATGGCCGGAACCAACGGCCTTGCATTACCTGCAGGTCGTAGGGACCATGGCAGCCACTCTCAAACTTGTACCATGGGCAGGGGCACACATACGACTCCTGCAGAGGGCTTTTCTCCAGTGGTGATTGCACCAGATGCATCCCTTGTCCCAGAAGCTCTCCTGCCCGCCGGCAGCCAAGCAATTTCTCAAATGGTAGCTTTGCCCAGAGAATCTGGCAGATGGGATGCCCCTGGAGTCGCCACTGTGGTTTGCGCTGATGACCAATGGCAGTCGGTCCAGATGGGGAGCCCATTGCGAAGGACACATTGCTCAGGAGTTTTGGACTATGCGGGAGGCTGGTTTGTCAATCAGCAGGCTGGAAATGCAGGTGATAGCCCTGGCGCTCTGGAGTTTAGAGCCCTGGTTGCAGGGGAAGGTGGTAAGGGTCCTTTCAGACAATGCAACCACAGTAGCATACATGAACCGCCAGGGAGGCATGGGCAGTGCAGCCTTGGAGGGGGAGTCCGGGGGGCTGCTCAGCTGGGCAGAAAGCCACCTCCAAGCATTGTCGGCGGTGCATGTGGGGGGAGTCAACAACGTAACAGCGGACTATCTGAGTCGAGTTCGCATGGACCCCAGAGAGTGGGTGCTCAACCAGGAGGTATTCAACCAGGTGATGTGCTGCAGGGGCACACCGTTCATGAACCTGATGGCAACATTCGAGACCAGCAAAGCAACCTGCTTCTTCAGCAGGTGAAGGGAAAGGATGGCGGAGGGCCTAGATGCTCTAGTGCAAAGGTGGCCGGTGGAGGGGCTTCTCTATGTGTTCTCTCCATGGGCTTTGGTAGGCCGGGTCATGCAGAAGATCGAAGCCCATCGGGGTTTGGTAATTCTGATCGCTCTGGATTGGCCAAGGCATCTGTGATATGCCGACCTGAGGCAGATTCTGGCGGATCATCCATGGCGCCTTCCGGCACGAGAGGATCTACTGATGCAGGGGCCGGTGCGCATGCTGCAGATAGATCGAGTCTCGCTTACAGCATGGCCCTTGAGAGTGCTCAATTGAAGAGGAAAGCCTACTCGGCCTTGGTGATTGCGACCTTGCTTGAAGGCAAGAAGACGATCTACCTCTCTCACCTATATTCAGGTCTGGTGTGTCTTCGAGGCATGGTACCTAGACAAGCAAGCTCAACTGTCCTCTGCTTCTATTCTGGACATCTTAGCATTCGTGCAGGCCGGTTTTGATAAGGGCCTGGTGGCTAGTTCCTTAAGAGTGCAGTTGGCAGCGATTTCCTGCTATTGTGGGAAGGTCCAGGGGGTAGCGCTGGTGATGCACCCAGACATCGGACGATTCCTGAGGGCGGTAGCTCACCTGCGCCCACCGCGGAGATCAGTGGTACCTTCATAGGATCTCAATTTGGTATTAGCGGCGCTGGTGGGGGAACCCTATGAGCCATTGAACAAGGCTTCTCTGAAGGATTTAACCCTCAAGATGGTGTTTCTCATAGCTATCTGCTCGGCAGGCAGGATTTTGGAGCTGCAAGCCTTGTCTTGCCAGGAACCGTTTCTTTCCTTTTTGAGCAAGAAGGTGATCCAGTGTCTGGTGCCTTCCTTTTTCATTTAAACCAGCCCATTTCCTTACCAGTCCTCAAGAACACAGAAAATGTCTCCGCCAGGCCGCAGTTGTGTCTCTTGGATGTCCGGCGCATCCTCAGGTGCTATTTAAAGAGGACTGTGGCTTTCCCCAAGTCAGATTGCCTTTTCGTGCTATCTGGAGAGCCACACAGAGGGGAGGCAATGGCTAAGGCCTCTATTTATAGGTGGATCAGAGAGGCAATCACATCGGCGTACATTTTGAAGGGTACGCCAGTGCCGGCAGGTTTGCATGCTCATTCCACAAGAGCTCAGGTGGCCTCATAGGCAGAGTATAGTTTGGTGTCAATGATTGTGCCAATGGTTGTGATTTGTAGGGTGTCTACCTGGTCATCACTTCATACTTTTGCTAAGCATTACCATCTGGATTTCCAGGCGGCAGGTGACACCTGTTTTGAATTGGCGGTGCTTCAGGCTGATTTGACAGATCCCTCTCATTAAATTTAACTGCTCTGATACATCCCAGAGGGACGATGTTTACCACCATTTATCCCAATGTTATAATGTAAAGTTGTTGTGTTTATTTCAATGTTATGATGTTAAGTTGTTGTGTTATGTTCATTGTAAACCACCCCTGATCTCTGGAAGGGGCGGTATAGAAAAGCTAATAAATAATAAATAAATAGGAAAGTGAAACTAGACTTACCTGCTAATTGTTGTTCCTTGAGGAACTGCAGTCCAGGCACAGATCCCTCCGTGTGCTGATTCTCTTTATCCATGACGTGAAGAGGATTTCTTCCGTGGCAGAGGAGATGACCCGGGGGGGGGGGGTCAGGAGCTGTGGAGGAGGATGGTGTTGAGGACGTACTGACAGATTGTCTGTTTCATGCTCTGTACTACCTGCCATTGCCCGGATGGGCTGCAGGTAAACCTTCACATTCTGAAGGGAGGGGGAATCTCTTTTCCAGGGAGGGAAATGTTAGTGTTTGTAGGAAGTAGAATGATTTTGGTTCAACTTTAACCGCTTATTTGTTGCTCCTGTGAGTCTGCTTTGTCAATAGGTTACTGAAGCTTGGAGGAGATCCCTGCTGTATTAATACTGGTGTCATCAAAAGATGACTTGCTCAGTCTCCAAGCTGCTGGAAGAGGTACACTACCCAGAGGTGCAGGACTGGACTAGAGTTCCTCAAGGAACAACAATTAACAGATAAGTCTAATTTCACTGTCAGTACCATGGAGAGTCAAAACAACTGTAATTAGGGAAATTAGTATTGCCTGTTTGAAAGTATGCTTTGGATTAAGTTGTACAAAGGGTTGTATAGTAATTTTGGAAGTTGCTAGTTGGAAGCCCATGGTGAAGTATCCACCTAAAGTTGTATATAAAGCATGTAGAAGTCAATATTCAGAAGCATTTATCTGGATAGCAGAACTCATTCTACTGCTCCTCACTACCTTTCTTCTCTTATCTCTCCCTACACCCCTCCTCGGGAACTCCGCTCTTCTGGCGGATCACTTCTGTCTGCCCTTCTCTTCCACTGCCAACTCCAGACTTCGATTCTTTTACCTTGCTGCTCCTGATACCTAGAGCAAACTACCTGCATCTGTACATCAGGCTTCATCTCTGGCCCTTTTCAAATCCAGGCTGAAAGCTCACTTCTTCGAGGCCGCTTTTGGATCCTGATCTGCTTAGTCATGTGTTTCCTTACCATACCCCTAGATGCATCCTTGTTCTCAGCTGTTGTGTTGTCTGTCTTAACTAGATTGTAAGCTCTGATGAGCAAGGACAGTCTTTTACATGTGCCTGTACAGCGCTGCGTACGCCTTGTAGCGCTATACAAATGATCAGTAGTAGTAGTAGTAGATAAATGCTACTATAACAGATATTCAACAACACTATTCAGACAGTGCCAATGAATATCTTTACAGACCACTTCAGCACTATCCAGATAGTGCCGGGTGGTCCGGGGGCAGAGTAGGGAGAGTGATATGACTTCGATAGTGGCAATTTTTTTTATTCTTTTTTTAATTTCAAAGGCTTTATTGAAGTCTGTACATGTAACAAAATATTACATCAATTCTTCCAGTGCAATAACAGAATTAAACAACTTCCCAATCAGCTTAACAGAAATAGCCTTATCTTTATAAAAGGAACTTTTCTCCCCACCCCACCCCCATTACAATACATGACATGAAGCACCTTAAAAATATAATCACTAATATCAATACGACCACATCCTACTCTGACCCTTGTCCGGTCAGTTGGCTTAAAGCTGCAAAAGATGAGCTCTCCCCAGCTATCCTGAACATAGTAAACCAATCCTTAAAACAAGGTCATATGCCATAGCTGTTAAAACAAGCCATAATCCATCCAATTCTAAAATCAAACGCCAACGATAAAAACTATCCCAGCTCTTACAGACCCATCTCTAGTCTGCCCTTTCTAGAAAAGGTCATCGAAAAAGTAGCACAGCTTCAAGATTTCATCAAGCTAAATGCACCACTTGACGAACAACAGCACAGCTTCAGACCATATCATAGTGTAGAGACACTCATGCTTACATTTATGGACGGGTTCATACAAGGCTTGAATAACAGTAAACAAGCCTTCATTCTAATATTTCTAGATATAGCCTGTCAGACGGCTGCCTAGGGTGAGAACTTAGACAATCTTGACGATGCATATATTCATATGATTCTTGCAAGGTATTGTGGGTATTGTAGTTCATTCACTCCCAAACACAGCTGATGACAATAATTTGAGTTGTGAAACCAAGTGGTAAGATCAATAAAATACTTCTTTTATTGATGGGGTTTAATTCACCCAGCACATGTATGCTTGATAGCACTATAAATGAGGTTACTTGCTTGCAGTGTTTAAAATGGATAACAAAAATCACAAAATAAACCAGAAAACAACCTTCAGCTTGTCAGGCAATTAGCTAATGTTTTCTTAGCAAATAATTACCAAATACAAAGGCACAAAGAAAAGAATAAACTTTGCTGGTTAGGTTAACTTCTGCTTATTTTCCACGCAGATCTCAGCAGTGATTCTCCCTTGCTCACACACACAATCAGGTGCAGCTTTAATTACTATCAATTGACCAGCTGTAAGCCTTTAGCTGGCTGGCTGCTACTGTGTGAACCCAAATCCTGCTTTAAGAGCTGTTTGCAGTGGAAATAAAGAACAAAGTTAGGTTTCTTTGTGATGGCTGATGTGTTTGCTCATAGAAAGCTAGCAATAGCATTTAGATAGAGAACAGTCCATGTAAACTGTACTTTCATCTGCTGTATCAATTATCATAGGGTCACTATCATACATTGGCACAGACGAGTCTTTCATTAAGGCACTATCATGAGAATGCTTATTCCCTTGCTGCCATTCTCTATTATAGATAGGGTCTGGATCAGTGTTCATACCTGAGCCTCTCCTGCTATCATTATTCCTCTCTGTATAGCCTGGCCAATATGTAACCCAATTCTGATGTCCAGCCTTCCAATCTTGATCCCTGGACACTGGATCTCCTCTCACATACCTTCTGGCCTTGGTCTGAAAGTCCCTTCCACATGCAGTCTTCTCTCTTCCAGGTAGCCACTGGTGATTCCTATCTCTGCCAATCCATTCCTCTGGCTGAATCCAGTCCAATGGACTCTGCTGGCTTTTGGAATACCTCCCAGTATGAGTACTGCCTTGGAATCTCCCAGCCCTTCCAATGGCCTTTCTTCTCTTCCTTACAGAGAGTTTCCTTCTCTCTCTATCTGCTTGGCTTGGCTTCTGTTTCTCCAGGTGATACTGGTGCTTGTAGCCGTTGCTGAAGCTCTCCCCTCTGTATCTCTTCCTGAAGCTGTTCTTGAAACTCTCCCTGAAGCTGTTATCTGAAGAATAAGCTCTATTCTTACCCTGTTCTAATGTGTGCTGCTCCCTAACACAGCGCAGCTGTCTTGAATCAGGCCCTGCCCTTTGAGATGAGTGCTTAGGGATTACCCCATAGCTCTCTTGATTGCACACACATTTTCTCACTTCAGCCCCTCTCATGGCTGCTGGAAACCTGGTGCATTCTGGGACTGGTAGTCTTTTATGTGAAAACTCTGTTTTCTCACTTCTACCAGAACTGACAGGTTGCTTGTTCAGAGTCACATCATCTTTTCTATAGCTCCTACCTGAGCTATGATAAGCTTCCTTATCACAAGCCTCAGAGTTTGACAGCATAACCCACAGCATACTCCTATCTAGATTATGCCAGATTAGATTACATGGTACAGTAATACGATGGTTCATTTCATACTTAACCAACCGAACACAACAGGTACATATAGGCTCGGCTTCATCAACAACCTCCAAACAAGAACAAGGGATTCCACAAGGTTCATCACTCTCCGCCCTTCTATTTAACTTATATATTCAGCCAATTTGCAGCATCTTTAAAAAGCACAAGATGAATGATGTATCATCATATAGATGTCACAAACTCTGCCTGCCCACAAGTACAGTCATGCCTAAATGAAATAATTGATTGGCTACAAAAGCACAATTTAAAAATTAACTTTAAAAAAAAAAAGAAGTGTTATACATATTTTGAAACCAAATCTTCACTCCCCCATCAATATTCCACATAAATGATTATGATCTAAGAGTAAAAAATGAAGTTAAATATTTAGGAATCATACTAGATCAGTCTCTAAGCATGGTCTCTCATATGAAAGCCATAACAAAACCATATACTTCAAACTACAAATGGTGCAACACCTCAGACCCTTACTAGACAGCTCCGAATTCAGAACAGTCTTACAGGCTCTCATTATGCCCCACTTAGATTACTGCAATAGTATCCTACAAGGTCTGCTCAAGAAAACCATCCAACAACTGTAGGTAGCACAAAATCTATCAGCGCGCATAATTCATAAGGCACACTACTTCGACCATATCACACCTCTTCTCTACAACTTGCACTGGTTACCAATTATAACCAGAATAAAATATAAATTCATAATGATAGTGTTCAAATTACTCAACAAAATATCTCTATCACATCTTAATTCCCTCATCAGCTTACCTGAAAATACGAGAACCAGATGAAATCATTCATAAAATACATACACTATACCTACACACATTCGGAACACCGATCACACCACCAGCACTAGAACCTTTAAATACATTGCTCCAACAATCTGGAATGAGCTCCTAGAAAATTTAAGAGCAATAAAAGTCTTACAATCATTCCGCAAGGAACTTAAAACCCATCTATTCATCAAATATTATGGTACCTCCTCCGATAGTCAACCACACCATATAACATAAATAGCTAATCCTATTTATATCAATATGCAGACAAGCGTGACTCCTTTCCTTCCTCTCCCACCCCAACCCCTCACTCTTGCTCACCCAAGCTGTACATAGTTAATATATTATAGTTATGTTATAAACTTAGTTATGTAAGTTGATTATTGTTCAATGTAAAGTTCATTGTTATGTTATATGTAAACTGCCACTGATCTCTGGAAGTGGCGGTATATAAAAGCTTTTAAATAAATAATTATCCCCTTAACAATATATACGATCAATGTATATATTCCTACAATCCTTAGAAAATAAATTACCCCCTCCCATTGTGTCCAAGTTGCTTACTAAGAAGAAAACAAAGGAGATAGCCTCTACTATCTGATAACCATCTCCCCCAAATCCTTCCCAGAATGAGGCTCCCTATTTCCCTTCTGCATTCAGTCCAAAGAAATCCACAAAGAGCTTCCATATTTGTTCAAAACATTCTACTTACTCGTTCCACACTGTACGTTCCCCACATTCATACAAGTCACATTTTCAAAGACGAGGGGACCAAGTGCTTCCAAGCTGCAGCCAGATTTAATTTAGCTACATTCATACAATGTTTTACCAATTTCAATTGAGCAGATTTTGCTTCCAGAATTGACATATTAAATAAGTAAATTCTGGGATCCCATGACACTTCCAAACCCTACATCTTACGCACTCTAGATTGTATAACCTTCAAATAACCCTTTACCCCAGGGCACCCCCACCACACATGAGCAAGCAATTCCTTTCGTGCCACATCTCCGTCAGCAGGCATCCGAAGAGCCTGGGAAGGCCTTTGAAATACGCTCTGGAGTCATATATCATCTATACAACAATTTGTAATTGTTTTCCTGTACATTAACTGCCAGCGAGCTTTTCTGGAGCCGCTATTCAACCTGCTTTCATTGTTTAGCTGTGTAAGAAATTTGCTATTATTTTGATCTCTATGCTAACCCATATGGAAAGCCAAATTCTGCTGGAGACCATAGAGGGCTGAAATCAGTCCCGTTGTTGAAACCCTATCTTCACAAAGGCATTCCAGGGCAGTTCTATCTCTGGTTACCTGATTTCTGACCTCCATTTGCCCTACCCAGTGCATCAGCTGCATGTTGTATTAAGCATGAGATTGGGGCAGTTCAAACTCATCTTAGAGTTCCTTAAATGGGAGTAATCGCCTATCTTCATATAGCTGTCCCAACCGACAAAGGCCCTGCTGCTGCCAATTCCTAAAATCTCCCATCACTATCCCCTGCTGGAAGGCAGCATTACATGCTGTAAGGGTCAAAGGTGAATATACCTATCCCAACACTTAAATGTTTGATCAATGTAGGGATTCCTGCCAATTGTATTTCCTATTTTTCACTTGCAGCCACAGATCAGATATTCCCACCAAATCCCACTTCATCAGTATCCAGGACTTTGTGGTATCAATATTCATTCATTTCACTGCTGCTTGCCCCTGTACCACTGCATAGTACCAGCATAGGTTTGGCACCCCCATTCCTCCTTTCTTCCTGTGGTCATATAAAATATGTCGGGCCATGCGTAGTTTCCCATAATGCCAAATAAATGTCATTATCTTTCTCTGCAGACCTTCCAGCACTCTATGAGGCAAATCCAGGGGAAGAGCCACCATTCTAATCGAGTCTATGTGACCAAACCAAGAAAGTGTTAATCTGGACAACACCTCTAAACCCCTTGATATTTGTCAAAGTACAGGCAAGAAGTTAGCCGCATATAGTGTACTGGTCTTAGTTGTCAAATTAACCCCAAAATACCATATGGAAGAGCTAATCCATTTAAAGGTATAACGGGCCTGTAGATGCTGCCTAAGCTCCTCGCTCACTCACAAATTTAATATTTTTGACTTTGAGTAATTGATTTTAAACCCAGACACTGGAGTAGGCAGAGTTGTCAAGGACAAGTTAAAGACAACAAGATGTCAGCACATGACGCAATTTTATACTCTGTCTGCCCCACCTGTATGCCTGGAATATCAACGTTATCACCTATCTTTTGCACCAAAGATTCCATAACTAGAGTGAATAAAAGCAAAGAAAGTGGACAACCCTGATGTATCCTGCATTTCAGTTGAAACATTTCGAAAACGCCCCCATTGACATGCACGTAAGCCCTGGGCTCTTGATAAAGACTCTTTACCCAGGTACAGAAATTAGACCCAAACCCCATATTTGCCATCACCCCATGCAAAAAATCCCAATTGACCTGATCAAAGGCCTTTTCTGCATCTATTGCTAAGATTAAAGCTTGCTGTCCGCTCATCCGAGCTACATGCATTAATTGCAGCACACAGCGGATATTATCTGCTGCCTGTCTCCTTACCATGCAGCCATCTTGGTCAGCATGTACAGTACTAATAAGGCATAAGCTGACCCAAACATCCTACCAGAACTTTAGCAAAGAGCTTGACATCTATATTAAGCAGGTGAAATTGGCCTATAGGAGGACACTTTCAACTTATTCTTTCCCAGCTTTGGAATTACAAAGATAACTGCCTCCATTTGTGTCAGCAATAGGCCACCTCCTGCCAGAATATTATTAAAAACCTTCACCAATACCAGAGCCAGGCTCCCCTGAAATTTCTTATAATATTCTGAGAGAAAGCCATCAGGGCGTGGGACCTTTCCAGCCAGGAGAGCCCAAATAGCTTGCTGTACTTCCTGAGCTGTAATCTCCTCCTCTAGTGGGACCTCCTCTAGTGGGACCTCAGCCAAAAACTCCTCTGTAAGCTCAGGAGCCACCAATTCCACCTTATACAGTTCTTTCAAGAAACCTAGAAAGGCTTCCTTATCTCCACAGCCTTAACAATATGTCTACCATCTGAACCCCGAATCTCAGTCACCACTCGAGCTGTCATCTGCTTCTGAAAACGATAGGTCAGCAACTTGCCTGCCTTGTTGCCCTATTCATAATATGTCAAGCGCAATGTAGACCTTTGGAAAAGAGAATCCCTCCGTACCCACTGATCTAATTGGGCCCGCAACTCTACAAGTTTACTCCACTCTTTCCTCAAGCCTGTTCTTTCTCTGACATTGTAGTAGGCTGCTTGTACTTGGCGAATATTCTTCTCTCTAAGTTTTTCGGCCCCTGCTGCTTCCACAAGAAAAAAACCCTGGCCACCACTTTGAATGCATCCCATTCTAGCGACAAGGCTACAATCCCCTATTTTATTATGTTCAGAGTACTCTCTTATCTCCAGGAACAAGCAGGAATGAGTCTTCACATATGGGTACGTCGGTACCGACGGAGCCCGCGCAGGAATGCTCCCCAGCGTCCAAAAAAAAGAAAGCCTTTGGGAGCATGCCACACGCATGCGCGCTGCCTTCCCGCCAATCTACTTCCCTCACATCAGTTCTTCGTTTTCCGCGGAGCCAACAGGACGTGTCCTTGTCACCACAGAAAATTCTTCTTTTTTATTTTTATTTTTTGTGGTCGCGCCTGCCTTCGTTCGACGCCCACCGGTACCACCGTTGCTTTTCTTTCTTTTTACTGAAAATTTTTTCTTTTCACTAAGGAATTTTTTCCTATTTAGTGCCTGACGTCTTTTTGGCCACTAGGCCCTTTATCCTTTCCATTATGGAAAAGCCAGCCACTATCCTTAAATGTTTAAAGTGTGGCGGTACAACTATGTTGATAGACACTCATAGCTGGTGTCTGACTTGTTTAGGTCCTGACCATTGTCCAACGGAGTGTTTCTCTTCTAGGAGTTTAACCAGAAGAGGTCTTCAGAATCAAGCACAACTCGATACCCGGTTTACATCAGCCATGATGTCACCAGGTTCCTTCCACAGTCAGGTAACCAAACAACAGTCTGTTAAGACTAGCCAGTCCTCGAGAGGTAGATCTCTTTCTAAGCATCGAGATGCCTCTGGCGTTGCCCTCGAGGACACTCTGGCGATTCAGTCCCGGCGGGAGTCTTCGGGCTCCAAAGCATTATCGGGATCTCAGGTTGTTCCCGAGGTTTTTACCTCCAGGGATGTACCTGTGCCATGCTCGGTGGTTCTGACCACTTTGAGCGGTACCGTTACTCCGGCATCGGCTATGGTGATGGATGAAAGACTCCTCGCCATTGAACATAGTCTAGTGAATCTCTCAGCTACTTCGGTACCGCTAGAGTCGCTGCAGACTGTTCTTCGACTACCGGTATCGGCGCCGGTGCCGGTATCGGCTTCGTTGCCGGCATTGGCATTGCTTCCGGTGCTGGATCTGGCATCAGTACGGATGTCGGTATCGACATCGGTACTGGCATCGATGCCGTCGATTTTTCCTTCGGCAGGCTCGCTTCCTTCGATGCCGAGCCTGGAATCACTTTCTAGCCTGGAAGATTTGGTACCGACTCATCTCGGTACCGACATCGAGCGGTACCGAACACAGCTCTTTAAGGAGAATCTGATACTTCATCATTTCAGGTCTTCTAATCCCGATGACTGGGATGAATCCATCGGTACCGCAGCTGAACTTTCACCAGTTCCAGCTTTTGCTCCTCAATTCAGAGGGTTCCCCTTGGAGGAGATTTCTTTTCAAGCTTTTCTGCTTGATATGGCAAGAATACTCACCATCTGCATACCTGGGAAAGAGTCTGTACCAAGGGATTCAGAAATTCTGCAATCCCCCTGGATTCCAGAGGAGGCAATTATGCTTCCTTTACATCAGATCCTACAGGATCTGTTATTAAGATTGTGGGAAACTCCCTTAATGGTATCCCCATATTTCAAGAGAGTTGACACTATCTATAAAGTGCCACCTTCTCCAGGTTTTCAGAAGACTCAACTCCCTCATCATTCTATAGTAGTAGAATCAGCAATGAGGCATATTAAGAGTGCAAAAAAACACTCTTCTTATCCACCAGGTCGTGAGTCTAGGACCTTAGATGCTTTTGGGCGTCGATGCTTCCAAGCATCTATGCTTTCAGCAAAAATCATCTCATATATTTTCTATATGGGATTCTCTCTAGAAGAGGTTGCAAAAAACTTAAAGCTTTTGAACCCTTTTCTTCAAGAGCATAAAAGAGCAGACTATTTATTACTAGTCAATCATGCTCATTATATCTCTAGATTCCTTAATCGTGCTTCCCTGGATTCTTTTGAATCTATTAGCAGATCCTCTGCTATAGCCATAGGAGCACGACGCATGGCCTGGCTCCAAGCTTCAGACTTGGATAAATGGGTACAAGAAAGGCTGGGGAATAGTCCTTGTACTGGAGAGCATCTCTTCAACAAGGATTGTCTATTTCAAGCTAGTCAGTTAAACACTGATAATGCTACTTTCAGAGGATTGTCTAAACTTTCCTCTGTCCCAGCTAATAACAAATCTTCTAGGAAACTTTATTCCCCTAGAGGGAAAAGGTTTTATCCATCTTCTACCCCTCAGACAGACGTTTCCCAACAGGGGCAACATCGAACCAGGCTAAGAAAACAAAAACCTCAACAGACTCAGCAAACCCAGTAGCTACAGGGTTTCTGATTTCTCTTTCTTCCTGTATGAGGTTCAGAACCTGCAGACCTGCCTTTTTATCGAAAGAGGTGTCTAGTTTGGATCTCATCCATGCTGAGACAACACTGAGTTATTTATTTTTTATTTATTTAGACAGTTTTGTATACCACCTTATCCTTCAATCAAAGTGGTCACAACACAATTGGGGGATACATTTAACACGAGGGGATATGAGACACATACACTAATACTTACAGGGAACATGGGCAATGGAGGGTTAAGTGGCTTGCCCAAGACCACAAGGAGCACCTGTGGGACTAGAAACCCCATTCCTTCCGGCCCAAGGTTGCTGTCCTCTAGTGGGATTTGAACCACTGACCTTCCGGCCTGTGGTACCTTGCCCCAACCACTAGGCCACTCCTCCCTCCCTAGAGTTAACTCTAGGCATGAATCTCTTTCAAGAGAAGTTCACTCTTCTAGCTCCAAGAGCTATTGAGGTATCTCATGCCTACAGGTAACAAGTTTCTACATCCCTATTTATTTATTTATTTATTTTTAAAAAGGGGGGGGGGGGATCAAGAAACTTAACAACAAGGTGAGCTATGCCTTTCACCTTGGACAGTTACCTGTAAGACCTTAAACTGCAAAGGACTCTAACTATAAGGACTTACAAAAATTATAAGTTTTTTCAACTCTGTATTACTTTCTTTCCTTTAGTTGGGACATCCAGTCTCCAACAGGAACATTATTCAACTGGAGAGCTTCTTACTGAAGCTATAGGAATTCCTACTCCAGTAAGTCTTTCCAATACAGAGTTTTTTCCCTTTGGGGTCCTTCTGCACTGGGGTTTTACAGGATGCAATACAGTATTCTGAAAACCCCTACCAAATTTATTCAATTCATTTGAGCATAATCAACTCAGAAAGCTTCCAAAACCCTCCATAACGGAAAAATGAATAACCCACCATGTGGGTTATATGAGCTTCTTTAAACAGATAGCTCACATGGGTTTCTGCCTATTCTACGCTGCTTGCGTATTTTTGAGTTGACCCCTCAAATACTTTTTTTATGACAGCTTATCAGACAGGATTTTAGTATTACCATTCCTAATTATGTCTGATTGGTCCTTTTTTAATCTCTATAGGACCTGATTTTTTTCTGCTGTCTTGATAACAGGTGGCTCCAAAAGAGGTTTCAAAACCCTCTTGTGCAATTTATCATTGCAAGGCAAAGAGCCTGTCTATTATTTTTGGCCATCTTCAATTCTATTTCAGCTTCAGCAGAATAGATTTGGTTGCACACTGGCTACCTAACAGCCAGGTCTCACCTAAGCAACCTACAGCATGCTGTCTGCAACTATGCAATAAAGCTCTACAACTATGGGTCTTTGCCAGAGAGCATCAGAGTCCAACCCTGGTAGGTAGCTTCCAGGCGGTTAAAGAACCTTCAACTGGTAGGCTCTACCACATGGCTGTTTGTTCCTATTTTTACCATCTTCCTTAAAATTCCCTTTAAGGAAAAGGAACCAGGGCCTAGACGACTTTGAAAGTTTAAGGAATAGCACGACTCCCAACGTTGTTCCACATCCTCAAAGGAACTCTTACAACAGGGATGCATTCCTGATCATTGCAGTTGGTCCTTATCTACTGCAATTCTTCTAATTTCCAATACTTCATTGACGTTTATGAGAAGCAAAGAACGCATGATACTCATACTGCCCTCATAGAGAGGCAAGCATGGTATCTCCTCACATTGTGTTTTTTCTTCCAGCTTCTATCCTGAAGTTATAGAAGGATCCAGATCCTCTATCTTAGGATTAAGGATCTCCTTTACACTCCTTCATGTACGTCTCAAGACCTGGTTATCCAAGGACTAGTCTTTTAAGACCTAGACCTCTTGTCACAAGTAAGAAGCATCCTACTGGTTTCCATGTAACCTTGCATATGATTCTTACACCTTTGACTAATAAGTGATTCTCACCGACTATCTTCAAGAAGGTCTTAACCTTTCTTGTTGTTAGACGAATCTCCTTATACAATCTGACCCTGAAATATTGTTTGTTGTCCATATCAATGTTTTTCAGCTTAAGATTCTTGAATGGACATCCAATTTATCTGGTAAAGTTAGGAAACTCCTTCTTTTACCATAACCTTTTTTTCTGTCATAATCAGGTTACCTTATATCTGAAGCTCTCCATGTAAGTTGCATAAGTGCTATCACTTAAGCAGACACCTTACTGATCTTCAGAAATTGGGGGCTAAACCGCCTACTATTTTTCGTCTGGATAAAGGGGTTCTACAAACCCATCCTCTTTTTCTGTAAAGGTATTTTGACCTTTTCATCTGGACCAGTCAGATTTGTCTTTTCTTTTCTTTCCCACGGCACCATCCTGCTCTAGGGAAAGAAAGATTTTAGACTTGGACTATACACAAGCTTAGCTTTTCTCCAAAGTCCCAACTTCTTATAAAATTCCCCAGTTTCCCTGGGGTTAGTTCTAGACATTAATGTTTCTTATCTCTGTCTGTATTGCAAATTTTATTTCCTGTACTTCTCACAGTAAAGGAATTCCATATGAGGACAATGTGATGGTTCTTAACAATAGACACATATTAGCCCCCCCATATATGTATTTTCACAATACTTTGGGTAAGATCCTTTTTCAAGAATTGGGACTTACTATCCCTTACTAACAGTTATTTTCTACACAAGGACACCCTCCGGATACCTTGTTTAGTCAAGCTGTTCCACAGCCCCCTTTTTACACTGTTAGTTCAACTCCTGCCTTCCATCCCTTTGGATGCCCGAGGTCCCCGGGAGGAAGCATGGCCCATCCATTAGATTTGCAACATCTTTAGCTTGGGAGTTCCCATATGTGAAGACTCATTCCTGCTTGTTCCTGGAGATAGCATAGTTACTCACCTGTAACAGGTGATCTCCAGGAACAGCAGGAATAAGTCTTCACAACCCACCCACCTCCCCTAGGAGTTGTTCTCTCTTTCTCTTTCTCTCTTTCTAATTTGTCTACTTCCCTCCTTCGATCTCAGCTACAAACTCAACTGATGTGAGGGAAGTAGATTGGCGGGAAGGCAGCGCGCATGCGTGTGGGCATGCTCCCAAAGGCTTTCTTTTTTTTGGACGCTGGGGAGCGTTCCCGCGCGGGCTCCATCAGTACCGACGTACCCATATGTGAAGACTTATTCCTGCTGTTCCCGGAGATCACCTGTTACAGGTGAGTAACTATGCTATACCCGCCTCATGAGCCTGCCATACCTACAACTTGCTCAGTAGATAATTATTCAAAGTCCAAGGTTTAAAGCCTGTCTCTTGACCAATTCCCTCTAATGTCACCCAACACTGTGCATGCTCTGACCACGTTATAGTACCAATACCTGTTGCATGCTCTTGTGATCTGAGTCGGTGATCTATAAACAAATAATATGTCCGTGTGTAAACCTGATGAACAGGGGAGTAAAAGGTATATCCCCTGTCACCCTGATGGTAGTCCCCCCATACATCCCAGAGTCCCAGGTCCAAGAACATACTCCTCAAAGCCTTGCTGTGATTCCATTTCCTTTGTGCTCCCTTCCCATCTGAGTCCAACCATGGCTGCAAGCATGCATTGCAATCTCCCCCCAAAATAAGCAGGCCCTTTGCAAAGGCTGCAAGGGAAATCTTTACCTCCTTGACAAAAGAAGCTTGATGATCATTTAGTGTGTAAATATAAGTGAAATTATAGGGAACCACCTGGAGCTGTGCATTAAGGAATCTCCATCTCTCTCTTCTATCGTATGCAACACTCGTCACTTTAGTCTACAATGTCTGACAAAATAAACTAGCCATGCCCCTCTTCTTACAGTTGGAGACATCAGAGACTGCCTAAACATCCCCATATAGCCTCCTCCTTAGCCACCCTATGTGTTTACTCTGCAGGTGAGTCTCCTGAAGAAATAGCACATCTCCCTTTAACAATTTTGCTTCCTTAAATAATCTGGCTCTCTTTTGTGGAGTGTTTAATCCTATTACATTAAGGGTCACTATCTTAAGCATACTCTCCATCAATCCTATCCTATGCACTTTCTCAGCCCCACCTGCACACTGCCCATTCTCCCAAAATCTATAGAACCCCAGTGTGTTTGATAGATATTTGCCATCCCCTCCATTCACACTCAGTCCATCCACAAGTTCTATTATTCTTTCAAACCCCCAGTGCCCCCCCACTACCCTCCCCCCCCTAGCATTTTTAAGCCACTCCCACCCTTCCCCTCACATTCTGTGGAACACAGAAAGCACCCTACCCAACCACTCCCACTCTCACAGAATCCACATTACTCATTTTGAAAAGCCACTATTGCTTTGTCTCTTTCCTTTCTTTTCCTTCCTCCTCCCCCCTCCCCTTAAAGTACAGGAAGAAAAAGAAGTAAAATGAAACAGAAGAAGAAAGAGAAGGAAAATTTGAAAAAGGAAAAAAAAGAGTAGTTAATGGAGGGAAAATAAATGAACAGCCCCAGAATCATACTGCTTCATACAGTCCAAAATTACAGTCTGCAACCGTCTCTCTCACTGCACTTCCATAGAATCGCACATCTGCAATCCTGTCAGTCAGTGCTCTTCCAAGGGGATGCCCGTCTCAACCTCTTCCTCTTGCTGTCAAGCAACAAGGGCTGCCAATGCAGCTGGTCCAGAGTAGGAAAAAAGGAAAAGACAAGGGACCTCCATCCCAATCCAGTGCACAGTACAGCATCTCATCTTCAGTCCATTCCCAACATACTGAAGTTGGCTAATAGTCTCAATTGTAATTCACTCATACAGCCTGACAAATGATTTCTCCTTAATCCCCAAATGCTTCCACTTATTGAGGGAGACCAGCTGTTGCTTTGTGGTAGGCTGCAACACATGCTTCTTGATGAGGCCTGTCAGCCACAACATTCTCCATGCTTCGGCCAGATCCCACACTGAGTGTCTTTTACCAGCCACTGTAAAGTTCATCTGAAATGGGAAGGACCACGAGTAGCGAATCTTCTCTTTCAACAAGAAGTCTGCAATTGGCTTCATCTCACACCTATGCATTAGGGTAAATGCCAACAAGTTCTGGAACAAAGACACTTCCCATATGGCACTGACGACTTTTCATGGCCTTTATTGAGCAGTGGCGCCGCATCTTAAAACCACAGAAAATGCACAGTAATATCCCTCAGTTTGTTAGCTGATGGAGCTCCAAGACCCCGATGCACTCAATCAATTTCTACCTATGGGACCGCTCCACCTGTTCTGTATCTTTCAAGAGTTCAGTGTACAGGGTATGCACAATGACCTCCACATTTTCACCTCCGGAAGCTTCTGTGACACTGCAAAACTTCACATTATTTCTCCTAATGTAATTCTCGATATCATCTAACTTGTAAAAGAGTTCAGCGGCCTGTTTATGCCTGTCCACCGTACATTGCAAATTGTTTTGGCCTCCTCCATTCGTGCCCCCAGTTCCCGGAAGTTGCCATGGATGTCGTCAATTTGCCATAATCTCCTCTCTCATAGTGCAAAACTCCATAGCCATTTCATCAAATCCTCTCTGGAACTCGTTCTTAATCATCGCAGCATCTAACATAGTCAAACCCTGATCTTCATCACTCTCATTTCCTGAATCAGCCAACGCCATACTTGCTGGCGAGCCTGCACATGGGCCTGCCTGCCTCACTAGTCTCTGGAACACTCGCGGTTTCTCTTTTACCTCCATGGCTTTTGCCTTCACTGCCATGCTTCCATTCACAATAGCAACTGTTCAGGTCTGTTTTCCACAACCGACTCTCGATTCACCATATGTTAGTGCTTTTTTTCTAGGCGGGTCAGATGAGTGAATACCCTAAACTGCCATCAGTGCGGCTGATATCACTTCTTCGATAGTGATTTTTAACACTAGTATCCAGATAGCTATCGGTATTATTTAGAACAACAAAAAAGCAATCCTAAGTGCTATACCAGTTGCGGCTGAAAATCACCACTCTCTGGATAATAGCAGCAATTATCTGAATAGTGTCTGCATAATCTGGATTTTCAGGGTCAGCCATTATCCCAACAGTGCCACGGAATATCCAGATCTTTTTGCCCACGGCAGCTGGCATTTACAAAAATTGTTGACCTCTGTGCACTGAATATTACCCCAGTAATGTTTAATGTTTAATTCGCAAAAGCAAATATCAAAGCAGTGTGCATAATAAAATCAACATAAAAAAGATTAAAATCCATACTTAATACATTAAACCAAACAATCAGAGATAAAATAAACGCAGTAAACAAAAATATAAAGTCAAGACAAAAAACAAATAGGAAAGAAATGGGACAATTCCTTGACCAAAATCAAGGAAGGGTAAAACATCAGGATTCAACATGAGTATCTGCAAGCTGCCAGTGCCCTACCTCATCATTGGAAAGGGGTAGATAATGCTGAGTCCCTGATTAAACAAGCTGACTTGGAGGGACCAATCTGCGGCTTCTGATGAACCCCTTCTAAAGATTTTCTTGTAAATATTCACATAATCCCTTCAGCTTTGGTATCGACAATGAGTATGTTTCTTCTGAATGGGTCCTTCCCTCCTGTCTGCAACTCTACTGTGCAGCTGTAAGGTCTATGAGCAGATAGCTGCAGATATATTATCTTATTGAACACAACCCCAAGCTCAGAATATTTCTCAGGTAATTTCTCCACCTCCCCATTGATTGCTAAATAACACCTGAGTATCTATGTACTTTCTTCTGGATTATTGACAGTTTTGTTGGCAGAAGGTAGAAGTGAAAATCAGCTGATGTGTATCTCCAGGAACAAGCAGGAATGAGTCCTCACATATGGGTACGTCGGAACCGACGGAGCCTGCGCGGGAAAGCTCCCCAGCTTTCCAGAAAGGAAGCTTTTGGGGCCTCCCACAGCGCATGCGCGCTGCCTTCCCGCCTTCCTGACCAACTCTCCTCAGTTCTTCTTTTTCCGCGGAGCCAGCAGGTCGTGTTCCTGTCACCGCTGAAGAAATTGTTATTTTAATTTGTTTCTTTGACCGCGTGTCTGCCTTCCCCGATTCCGGACCAGTACCGCCGGTCTTTTTTCGTTTATTTCTTTTAAAAAAAAAAAAAAATTTACTTTTTCCTCACTTGGTGTATTTTTTCTGTGAGGCCTCTAGGCCTTCTCAGGTTCTCCCTCATGGAAAAACCAGCTTCTGGTTTTAAAAAATGCACCAAGTGTACCAGTACTATTTCAGTCACAGATACCCATGAGTGGTGTCTTAAATGTTTGGGGCCTGACCATTCCGTTCCGGATTGTCCATCCTGCTCTCTGATGTCCAAACGGGGCTTACAGAACAGAGCAGCTAAGTTTCATATGCTGTTTTCTACCGATACTCCAGCATCAACATCCTCCAGGTCTTCTTCTCCTGATGGATCTCAGGTAACCAAACATTCTTCAGGCAGGTCCTCAAAAGGCAAATCTCCCTCTAAGCAGCGAGAGGCCCTTGCATTTGACCCTGAGGACCCTGCCCCAGCCAAACAACCCCGGCGGGAAGCTCCGGCTTCCAAAGCTCCTCCTATGGGGTTACAGGTAGACATCGATGGCACGGCCTCGACCGATCTC
Source organism: Ichthyophis bannanicus (assembly GCA_033557465.1). Taxonomy (NCBI): domain Eukaryota; kingdom Metazoa; phylum Chordata; class Amphibia; order Gymnophiona; family Ichthyophiidae; genus Ichthyophis; species Ichthyophis bannanicus. The sequence goes on along the minus strand of CM066032.1, from coordinate 515,039,385 downwards.
CTGTTAGACTGCTCTGGGGTACCGGCTAACACCGGTACCGACATCCAGGCAGTTGTGGCGACTATGGGTACTACGGTACAATCCATGCAGCAGGCCTTATTGGCTTTCATTAATGCTGCAACGCCATCGGTACCGCGACAATCGGTTCCGATTCCGGTACCGCAACCGATACCGGTACCCAGAGCATCTACTTCCAGTAGCATGCCGGTACTGGTCCCCGGTTCCGGAGATTTCCTCGATACCGCTCCGATTCCCGGTACGCCCGATGTCGATACCGGTCGGTACGCGTATCGATCTCTGGAAGCAAATAGGCGATACTTTGAATCCTCTGAAGATTCTGATACATCAGATGATTCTGCTGATGCCTCTTTTACTCTTCCTGAGGAGCCCTCTTCTCCAAAAAGGAGAATGTCTCCTCCAGAGGACTTGTCCTTTCAAGACTTCATTATTGAAGTAGCTAAAGGACTTTCCATATCTGTAACCTCTGAAAAGGAACCTAGAGCAAAAAAATTGGATATTTTAGGATACTCTAAGGTTCCCAAAGAGGCAGCCACCTTACCCATACATGAAATTCTTCAAGAACACATGATGGACTTGTGGGAGGCTCCTCTCACCCTATCGCCACATTCTCGACGTTTGGACACCATGTATCGGGTTCCTCCTTCTCCTGGTTTTCAAAAAACTCAGCTTCCTCACCACTCTATTGTGGTGAAGTCTGCTATGAAAAAGATAGAGTACCAAAAGGCACTCTTCTACCCCTCCAGGTAGAGAATGTAGGACTCTGGATGCTTTTGGGAGAAAGATCTTCCAAGCTAGCATGCTTATTGCCAGAATCAATTCATACAGCCTCTATATGGGCATGTTTTTGAAAGAGATTGCATTAAAGATACGTCAGTTTCTCCCCTTTATCCCAGAGGATAAACAGAAGGAGTTCCTTCTTTTGCTAAAGCAAACTCAAGATGTTTCTAAGTTCTCCAACAGAGCAGCCTTGGACTCTTTTGAGGGGGCAAGCAGAGCCTCTGGCATTGCCATAGCTGCTCGTAGACTGGCTTGGCTCCAGGCCTCTGACTTGGAACCCTGGGTACAAGAAGGCTTGGGCAATCTGCCCTGTACAGGTGAAAATCTGTTTGGCAAGGAGTGGCAAATCAAAGCCACTCAAATGGATGCAGAGAATGCTGCTTTAGATAGACTTTCTAAGTCTACCTCTACCCCTGCCAAGAAAAAACCTTTTAAGAAACCTTTCTATAAAAAGACCAGATTTTCCACGAATACTGGCCAGCAATCTTCCCAAGTTCGCTTTGCTCCTAAGCGTCAGCAAACTAAACAGGCCAGAGCGAAGTCTACAGGGGCTACTACAATCCAGCAGTCCCAACCCCTTCAGGGTTTTTGACTTGATTCTAGAGAACTTAACCTTTCTGGCTCTGCAACAACCAGAACCTCTCACCATTCCAGGAAGGTTGACTCATTTTGCTCCCAGATGGGAACAAATCACATCAGAACCGTGGACCCTCTCTATTATCAAAGAGGGCTACAAGCTACATTTCTCCAGCCTTCCTCCCCATTCCATGGTGAGACAATTCAATTCTCCCCCTTCTCTCCTGTACCTGTTAGGCCAGGAGGTGACCACTCTTCTCGCCCAAAAGGCAATAGAAGAGGTTCCTCTTCCTCATCAAGGGTCAGGTTTTTACTCCCCTTATTTTCTCATTCCCAAGAAAACAGGGGGTACAGGCCCATTCTGGATCTCAGAGAATTGAACAAATTCCTATACAAGGAGAAATTCAAGATGCTTTCTCTGGGCACTCTCCTTCCATACCTACAGAGTCAGGACTGGCTTTGTTCTCTAGATCTCAAGGATGCGTACACACATATACTCATCCATCCATCCCACAGAAAATTCCTACGGTTTCTGTTCCAGGGAAAACATTTCCAATACAGAGTACTTCCCTTCGGTCTAGCCTCTGCTCCAAGGGTATTTACCAAATGCATGGCAATAGTAGCTGCATTTCTACGCACTCTGGGAATCTTTGTCTTCCCATACCTGGACGACTGGCTCATCCGAGCTCCATCTCAGTCCGAGGCTCAGACTTCCCTGGACCACACCAGACGCATACTGCAGTATCTGGGACTTGTCATAAATCTACCAAAGTCTCAACTCACCCCTACTTAGTCCCTCGAATTCATAGGGGCCTGGCTAGATACCACCACTGCAAGGGCCTATCTTCCTCATGCCCGTTGCCACCGTCTAGTGCACTTGGCCTCTCAAATTCAGTCCAGAAGCCACTTGACTGCCAGGGAGATGCTACAACTGCTAGGCCACATGGCATCCACAGTTCATGTGGTGCCTTATGCACGCCTACATATGAGAGCAGCTCAATGGACTTTGTCCACCCAGTGGACCCAAGCATCAGGAGCTCTCTCAGACCAAATAGCAACCTCAACACGTCTTTTTTGGTCTCTCCAATGGTGGATATCCACTCAAAATCTGTTTTTGGGGGCCCCCTTCCAACCCTTGTTACCCCAAGCAACTCTCAATACAGATGCCTCCCAAACAGGTTGGGGAGCTCATCTCCAAGACCTCTCCACTCAGGGCACTTGGTCTCCAAAGGAGACTACCCTTCATATCAACCTTTTGGAGCTGCGAGCAATATTCCTTGCTCTCAAGGTCTTTCATACCCTCCTCATCAACATGACAGTCCTTGTTCATACCGACAATCAAGTAGCCATGTTCTACATAAACAAACAAGGAGGGACTGGCTCTCTGTCGCTTTGCAACGAAGCTCTAGAATTGTGGGCCTTCGCCAGAGAGCATCAGATCCATCTCCTGGCAGTGTACCTCCCAGGAATCCAAAACTCTTGGGCAGACAGACTCAGTCGAGTTCTGCTTCCACACGAATGGTCCCTGCACATGGATCAGGTACTCAGAATCTTTCAGAAATGTGGAACCCCGGACATAGACCTCTTCGCAAGTCCGTGCAATGCCAAACTTCCCTGGTTCTGTTCCAGGATTCCGTGTCTGGGAGCTCAGGCCAAGGATGCCTTCCTCCTTCATTGGGGTCAGGCCTTCCTGTATGCCTTTCCACCCATTCCTTTGATTCCCAAGACTCTATTCAAACTTCAGAGGGATCAAGGGTCTATGATCCTCATAGCTCCTCGCTGGCCACGCCAAGTGTGGTACCCTCTACTTCTGCATCTCTCCCAGGCACCCTCCCTGGATCTAGGAGCTGCTCCAGACCTTCTGTCTCAAGAGGAGGGGACTTTGTGGCACCCAAACCCCAAGTCCCTTCACCTCAGAGCTTGGTTACTGAAGGCCTAGACCTTCAAGACTTAAATCTTTCTCAACAGGTGAAGGATGTCCTCCATGCATCTAGGAAACCTTCCACCAGGCGTTCTTATGCTTTTAAATGGAAAAGATTTTCAATTTGGTGTGCTGACAAAGGTCTTAACCCTCTAGCACTACCTTTGAATTCTTTACTCGAATATCTCCTGCATCTTTCCAATGCAGGACTTAAAACCAATTCTGTAAGGGTCCATTTGAGTGCTATTGCAGCATCTCTTCAGCCTATCAATGGACAATCTGTTTCCTCTCATCCTCTTATTGCAAGATTCATGAGAGGCCTAACCTTAACTAAACCTCCCATTCGACCTCCTCCGGTGGCATGGGACTTAAATGTGGTTCTTGGTCAGCTTATGAAGCCACCCTTTGAACCCTTAGCCACTACCTCCTTGAAATTTCTTTCCTGGAAAGTCATTTTCCTTATTGCAATCACTTCTGCTCGCCGCATCAGTGAACTGCAGGCTTTAGTAGCTAATCCACCTTATACAAGGTTCCATCATGATAAGGTAGTCCTTAGGACAAATCCCCGCTTTATGCCTAAAGTGGTCTCGCCTTTTCATCTTAATCAAGAGGTATATCTACCTGTCTATTTTCCAGGTCCTCATGCATCAAGTGCAGAGAGGAATCTTCATACCCTGGATTGTAAGAGAGCTCTTGCCTTCTACTTACAAAGGACACAGCAACATAGAAAGTCTTCTCAACTTTTTGTTGCTTTTGATCCTTCTCATTTAGGACTTCCAGTCTCAAAAAGAACACTGTCCAATTGGATTGCTCAATGTATTTCTTTTGCTTACCAGAGTAAGAACCTTTCTCTGGAAGGCCATATCACAGCTCACAATGTGAGAGCCATGGCCACTTCTATGGCTCATCTTCATTCTGTATCCATCGATCAGATCTGTCGAGCAGCCACTTGGGCCTCGGTTCATACCTTCACAGCCCATTACTGCTTGGACAAGGACTCCCGCCGGGATGCCTTGTTTGGTCAGGCTGTCCTCAAATACCTGTTCCATTCTTAAACAACTCCTGCCCACCTTCCCTGAATGGATGCCTGAGATCCATAGGGACATGAGGAATTTTTACAAGGGGATCTCCCCAGCATCTTAGCTTGGGAGTCCCCATATGTGAGGACTCATTCCTGCTTGTTCCTGGAGATAGCACAGTTACTTACCTGTAACAGGTGATCTCTGGGAACAGCAGGAATTAGTCCTCACAACCCACCCACCTCCCCTAGGAGTTGTATCTCTCTCTCTCTCTTTCCTCTCAGCTTTAAACTCGAACTGAGGAGAGTTGGTCAGGAAGGCGGGAAGGCAGCGCGCATGCGCTGTGGGAGGCCCCAAAAGCTTCCTTTCTGGGAAGCTGGGGAGCTTTCCCGCGCAGGCTCCGTCGGTTCCGACGTACCCATATGTGAGGACTAAGTCCTGCTGTTCCCAGAGATCACCTGTTACAGGTAAGTAACTGTGCTTTCTCAGTGGATGAGAGGCTCAAGATGCTCTAACCATGGTAATCGTAAAGTGCCATGGATAAGATCAAAGCATATTGGTGGTCATGAACTGCAGTCATTATCAATAGTCTGGTTTCTAAAGTCAGTGGAACTGGGGAGCCATCAATAGTCCCTCCTGCCATGTTCATCCCCTTTTCCTGTACAGGAACTTTGGGTTGCTGAGCAAGCATGAAGTCCATGAAACACACTGAAATCCTTCTGTCGTGGTGACAGCTTGTAGTTCCTCTTCCTTCCAAGATAGTCAAATCGGAATTGCCATAAGGGAAGTTTAAGTTCCCAATAATGTCCTTAGGTCAGGACTGTATGAGCAACAGATGATAATACCATAATATATAGGCCACTGAAATATTCTCTACCTTTAATTTTTCCATTCAATTCCGTACTCTTGATGATCACAGCATTAAGAGCCTTTGAATCAATGCTGACTCCTGGCAACCTAACAGCTCCTAGGTTTTCTTGGTAGTGTGACCAGATTGCCAGGCCTTTCTTCCAAGGCAATGGAGGGATTAAATTACTTGAACAAGGCCACAAGGAGTGCTAGTGGGAATTGAACCATGGTCTCTTGGTTACCAAGCCAGTGTTCTAACTCCTCCACACCCAAAATTATGCTGTAATTCTATCTTGGTCAATACCACTTTCTCAAGTCTTTGCACTCTCACCCCCCTGCTCTCCATTTGTTCTTGCACTCTTACCTTAGGCCCCGCAGCAGGTTTGATCTGGCCTACACTTCTTCTGCCCATGGGACTTGCTGCGTCCACAGGCAAGATCTTCCGCTCAGAGTCGTAACTGTGGCCTTGTGCAATTCTTCTGCCCACGGGAGCAGCAAGCCCTGTGGACAGGATCTTCCATTCAGGGCCACAATTGTGGCCTTGCTGCTCCTGTGGGCAGAAGCATTGTGCAAGACCACCCTGAATGGAGGGTCCTGCCTGCTGGACTTGCTGCTCCCATGGGCAGAAGAATTGTGCAAGTCCCACAGGCAGGATTCTCCATTTGGGACAACCTTGAACAATTTTCTGTCCACAGGAGCAGCAAGTCCCGTGGGCAGGATCTTCTGTTCTCTCCTGTCCGTGGGACTTGCTGGACAGGAGAGAGAGAGAAAGAGGGAGGGAGGGGGGTATGGCTGGCACTAGCACCCCCTGCTGCTGGTGCCCCTCTGTCATGCTTACCTCGATTACTGGGAACACAGACCCTGAGTATCCTAATATTTAGAGCAGCAGCTTGGTGACCAAAGATGCTAGAGTTTGAATCCTGCTGGCATGCCTTGTGGCCTTGGGTAAGTCACTTAACTCTCCATTGCCTCAGGTACAAACTTAGATTGACACTCCCTGGCTAGCTTCCATGCTATCTAGCCAACCTGGATATTCAATGCCAGTGGCCCTATCATTGAATATCTGGGGTTAAATTCTGCAGCAGTAACTAGCTGTTTTATCAGCGCTAGCTGCCATCGCCGAATAATCCCTCCATAGATATCTAGATAGTGGTTGAATATTACTGCTATCCAGATATATTTTGTGACTTGCCTTCTCTCCACCTTCCTGTCCATTGACTATATGGTTAGTATCTGGATTTTTGACCCAATATTATCCATACAGAAAGTCATTTTATAATAGGGCACCTATGTGGACAGGCCAAAAGCATTCCTATTCCAAGCCTATTTTATACCTATGTGTCTTTATAGACGACTGTCACCAATCCTGCAGAAATCATGGCTAAATGGCAGACATTTATGCCTGCTTGGTAGCAGCTGTCAATGTTTGCACATGAGGTATATGCATATTTTATAAAATACACACGTCTTTTTGTGTAGGTCTGGTGAGAGCCAAGATGGCATGCTGGGGAGATGCTGGGTCATGAGGGGCTCTGTGGCTGTACTATCTGGGTGGTGACATGGGGAAGCAATAAGGGAAAGTGCCGTTGTTTCCCCCTGAATTGTAAGTTTACCCCAATACAGGAAGACTTCCATCCTTCAACTTGTATGCTGGGTAGTCAGAAACTGGGAGTTTGCATGAAGCAGTGGCTACTCAAGACTTGGAGATGTCATTGAGCCCGGGTGAGACAATAGCCCCACCTGCCCAGACTGAGCACCAAAGCCCAATTGTAAGTGTTGCTACTATTGAGGAGGCCTCAATGGCATTGTTGAGGTGCTTAGGAGATCTGAATCCAGGGCAGTTGGGATCAGAGCTGTAGACTAGTGAAGTCTGGAGTCTTATCTGCCAGGGCCGAAGTTGCTGAAGGAAGTCTATTGGGAACTATTTCATCTAGCCCTTTGGAGATCACTAGATCTTTGGGCATTTGTATTCCCCTGTTGGTAAGACTGGCTCAGATTACTCTGGGGAATATCTTGGAGGCTCTGACTTTACTAATTTAACGAAGGGCTATGTTTACTAAAGGGTGTTAAGGTAGCATGCATTAGCAGGCGTTAATGGCAACAATAAGGGGTGTTACATGCAAAAAGGGCTCTGGGCATGTAGGAGGCGTTCCGGCATTAAGGGTGCTATGGGCCATTTACCATGCATTAACAGGACATCAGGCATTAAGATATCAAGCATGCACCTTAATGTCCAAAAACGGCTGTAACCCTACCTCTGGATAAAGGAGCACCAAGGAAAGTCAATCTGAAGGTGATGGATGGAAGGACAGGTGGAGTTGATGGACCTACCATATCCGAGGGCACCCTATGAGGCAGCCAGTAAAGTGGACAAGCATGTGAGAGGCATCTGTTCTGATGCACAGTGGATGCCAATGTAAAATGGCACAATGCCAGTGTGTGGCATAGGATAGGGAAGATGTGTCCCCCAGAGGAGTCAAATGTGGCAGGATGTGTGCAGCGACAGGAGGACAGAGTAGGAGTGGTGACATGCAGATTAGGCACAGGAGAGGAGTGCATGAGAGCCAAAATGTGGAAAAGAGTACCAGTGTAGGCCATGGTGTAGCAGTTTGCACAAGACGACATGACTGCACACAGCCGACAGAGGCAGATGGATGGGCTGAAGGAAGGATGGTGGCAGAGGAGAGGGTGGTATGGACTGGTAGCATTGATGTGCCATGGGTGCCATCCCCAACGTATTTGTACTGTGTGTGAAAATGTGCATCAGTTCCACTTGGAAGGCCTGATACCAGACATGTGGAACTCACACCTGTCCCAGCCATACAGTCACCATATAATAGCTCAGACAAATGTGCAGATAATTGCACAGGTGTCATCCAAACGGGGAAAATAGAGCACATAAGGACATGAGGTAATACCTGCAGGTGGCTATTTGAGGGGTAGGATGTGTCTGCAAGTACTGCAGAGATGTAATGGAGTCAAAGCTGTACAGTCACAGTCATGATGTCATATATGACTCATGTTGCCCAAGTAGGTTACAGCTGTATGCATGTAACTACCTGTTAGTATACCACTGTAGTAGTGCAGTTACATCAGGGTACATCTTACCATCAATTGGTAATGTCTGATAATAAACAGGGTCTGTATAGACCTGCAGTCATCTGAGCCATTGGTGGGTTAAGTGATCAGCTCAAGGTCACAAGGAGGTGTTGTCAGTCCATGAAGGTTGTGGCAGACATAAAATGCGACAGAAACACATTCTGAAATGTCACATAAGGAGTGGTAGTGTGTCTCAAACCCTGGTATCTGGGCTATAAAGCCATTGCCATGACCATCACGCCATGCCTGGAAGCATGGTCCCGAAATCTGCAAGGTAAACATGTCTGACCTCCATGCAATGGACTGCAGCAGAGTCAATAAAGCCATGCTCTCAGAGGGGCATGATGGGGAATAGCATGTTTTCTTACCTGAAGTGTGGCCAGAACACATAACAAAGTAGAAGGATGAGTGTCTGCAAGTCACAGCAGAGCCTGGACTGTTACAGGCTGCAAAATGACCTGAGTAACACACAGGTGCAAAATGAACAAGTGAGAATCAAACCCTTGTTCCCTGCTTATGGGGAGGGGGGGGGGGGGGACATGGCACTAACCAGTATGCTACACCTCCACACCTCTCTAGCCTGCAATGTCTGGAGTCAAAGAGCCTGCAGGTCTCTGCCTAAACTGCTGTGTTTGTCAGTATAGGTTAGCATCTCCAATATCCCTGATGCACTGTACACACAGAACAGCAGTCTGCAGCTGATCACCAAATGGAGAATGGACTGATCCATCACATCAGCTCAGTATGACACATTGACAATTTGTGCTTCAATCACATAATGGCTACAAACTGTGCTACTACGCAGTTTCAGCAGTCACCCTGAGGGTGAGGATGGGTGCCCAGCACCTGGTCCCCAGAACTTGCCATGCTAGAGATGGTCTTTGCCGACCACGTTGAAGATCCCCATCACTGCGAGAGTGGCAGGTATTGTCTGTAGTGTGTTATGCTAGTCACCTTGTTTCCTGCACAATTGCAGCATGCGCCAGTCACATCTAGGCCCTGTGTCCTTCTCCTGTTGGACAGGGACCTTCCTAGAACAGTGCATTTCAATACCCAGTGTTAAACTGCTGATGCCATGGACACCAACTGCAGTGAGGGCTTCTAGCTTGCTACTACAGTCCTGCTGGTCCTACCATTACCACGAGGAGTAGTCAAGGAACACCTGCTGTCCCTAGCCCCTAGGACTAACAACCACCCACACCAAGTACAGTCAGACTGCAGCTGCTGCCCATCACTGGGTTTTCCAGCCATACACAGACCAACTGCAGACAGTCTGCTGGTCAGCAAACATTGCATGTGCACAGAGTGACTATGTGCACCTAAGCTTGGGATAAACAGCATGGGACACCCAGCATTTGGTTCAGCAATCGGGTTCCCAAGACAGGATGTACACCCACATCACAGAAGCCAGATACTTATATAGCACCATGTGGATACATAGTCAAGCCATGGTCACTGCTCAGTCAGAGTGAGAGTGCCCACTCACCATGACGTGCTGTGGCCACTGTCACACTGCAGCGCCCTCTGGCGTAGGTATAGGCAGTTGCCTATGAGGGGTTAGCATGTGGGGCAAAGAGGAAAGCAAATTTATATACCTAAGTGCTGCTGTCTGGTGTCCATTGTAGTTGTGGGCCAAGTAACAGAGCGAAGGCCTTCTGTGAGTTCCAATAATAACTTTATTTCCACACACAGGAATTTGGAGCACTACGTCCCCAGGCACAAACAAAAAGTAGTGGTACTCAATTGTGTCAAATAAAAAGTCCATGAAAATCCTGATGCTTCTCAGGTACAATTCAAAGTACAAAGTTCAGCAATTAACTTCCATTAGCTTCCAATACAAGCCTTGATTTCTTCCATCAAACATTGCACTAGTATGCTCTCTTTAAACATAGGACATTCTCCAGCGTTGAGCTTTACTTCACAGGTGCAATAATTACATCTGAGTTTCCCACGGCAGAAGGCTGCCTTTCTCAATGAAACTCAGATCCATTCAAATAGGCTTCTCAGCACTTCTCATATAAGCTTTTGATACAGCTTCTCTCCTCTTATAGGATTCACTTAGTGTAACTTCAATCCTTATAACAGATCCCACATTCCATAGGCGAATCACTGCTAACTGATGAAGGTGGATCAATTAACATCTTTTCTGGGTCTGATATATCTTTGAGGCTTTGGTTAAGAGAGTCTACAGACTGCCATTGCTTAATTAAATTCTTAAGCTGTCTTCTTTTGTTCTCCTTAACATACCTAGGCACATGTACAGGCTCTAAATTATCAGCACCTTTTAAAAGCTTATAAAAAGGGTTCACCTGATTTCTGGTACGCCTAGACTGTGTTCTCTGGCAGGGAGGTAAACATTTCCTGTGATACTGTTTCACTAAATCTTGTATTACAGCGTCTTCGTCAGAGCCTAGCTCCTGCCCGTGTCTGTGCTGCTTGTAATCAAGAGCATGCTGATAGGCACCTGGGCTACACTCAGAGCTAGAGCTTCTATAACGTTGTCTGTGACAAGCAACTTTCTTTAGCTTATTGAAAGGGATCTTCTCTCTGCCCACTCTTTCATTCCTGAGAGAAGATTCCTGAGAGCTATTTCTCTCCCTTACAGGCAAGGTATCTGACCTTCTCCCCTGGAGTTTTAAACAGTCTCTGACCTGCTTTCCTTGGCTAATGAGCTCCAAGTAGTTCCTCCTTGGAAGGTTTCTCTGAAGCCTGGCCTCTCTCCTTGGCTCCCTTTGCCTCTGCTTCTCAGACTCTCTCTTGGTCTCTGCAGACTTTCTCTCGGACTCTCTCCTGGTCCCAGTCCTGCTCTCGGACTTGTTTCTGTTCTCCGGTCTGTTCTCGTACTCCCTCTCCTTCTTTCTCCTCTGCCACTCTTTCTTTCTACTGGCAGTTGCTTCCTGGTTAAGTGAAGCAAGCTGCCCTATCGGGTGTGACTCCGCCCCTTTTCCTCCCACGTCAGCTCCCTGGGTTTGCTTCAAGCTAGGGTGTGGCTCTCTTTCCACTTTCCTGTGTAGCCCAGCTTTCAGGGCTGTATCATTAACCCCTTCCTGCCCAGTTTCACTGACAGCTTCTGAAGAGAAAAAGTGTTTTAAACCTTCATTTTCCGGTTCTGCAACCTCTGCATTGTCACACCACCCAGTCCATGCACGTGGCAGATGGGCACTATGATGTCTCAGCCATTGACCCTACCTCTGATGCAGACACATCCTAGCCAATCCGCCCTGTTTCAGGCCATACCCACAATACCATGCTCCCATCATGCACATTTGCAGACTAACACTGGCAACAGCTTAGGCATTGCGAGGTTCAGTGAGGTGTAGAAAGCCACAAAACAATGGAGAGACATACACACACACACACACACACACACTCATATACACTCATACACTCAAGTCCTAACAGGCAGCAACTGTAAATATGTATTAAGTACCTGTATGTAACTACAATATTCAATCTACTGTAAATCTTGTAACCCTATGCTTGCTGTGCTCTATCCCCCCCCCAAATCACATTGTATATAAATTAATCCTGGCCAGTACAGCCAAACCTCCTATGTATAGACACCGCTGCTGATCACTGGAAGCAGCGGGTTACAAATGTACACTAAATAAAATAAATAAATACTGCCATGTTGTACAAAAGTGGGGATGGTTGGCATTCCCGTCTGCCACTTTGGTCTCAATATCAGCTCAAGTATTGTTAATGTGTGCTTACTGTACAGATGCTAGTAGCGTGCTCTGATATTAATGCCCATGCTATCAGCCTGACTCTCCATTCAGTTGTGGATAGTGGAGCCTGTCTGTGTGGTTGATGGGTGTTTGTACCCTTGCTGGCCAATTCATTGGGAGTTGCACATGCTGGTGTTGTACCTGCACTGTAGGCTAAAGTTTAGTCACAGAGATATGCAATACATAATCCACAGCTGGAACTTGAACTGTGAATTCTCCACTACATATAGACATCAACTGTGTGTGTAGAGCCACAGGGCTACGATACACAGGAGGCAAGAGTGGAGGATGAGCACAGATGCTTTATTGAAACCCCAATGCGTTTCAGCAGATGCCTTCTTCGGGGGGAGGATAATTGAAACACTGTGGGTACAGAGACCCTGGTGGTAGATCCTCTTATATTGTAGCTATCACCATGAACTGGAAACAATAGGCTCTTGCAAAATAAAACTGTAGTGTATCTAATAAAACTGACAAATAAACCGCATTGCTCAGAATACAATCATGCAGCCCTCCCAAACATCTGCCTCTGCAGGGACCCCATCGCTGCCTGCCAATGATACATCTCGGGGGGAGGATGACAGCTACTGCTGTGGTAGTCCCCCGGTGCCTGCATGTTGCAGCTACCTGGAGGGCAATAGCTGCTAGTGCTATCGGACTCTTCCCCCACAGCTGGATTCAGTGGCAGCAGGGGAGGGCCAGCCGGGATCTCTGCCTAGGGTGCCAGGACCCTTGGACCACCCCATGTGGCACATCTCCTTTCTGCAGCAGCAGCATGCCTGTGTGCCACCACTGTCACTGTGGGATCACTGCGGACATCATAGATGGTAATGCAGATGGCAGGATACCTCTATGAGGAGAGACTAAAAAGGCTAACGCTTTTCAACCTGGGGAAGATACGGCTGAGGGGAGATATGATAGAGGTCTAAAAATTAATGACTGGGGTGAAACGGGTAAAAGTAAATTGATTGTTTACACCATCAAAATGTAGAAAGACTAGGGAACATGCAATGAGGCTACAGTGTAACCCATTTAAGACTAATAAGAGAATATATTTTTTCAGTCAACACATAATCAAACTCTGGAATTCATTACCGGAAGATGTAGTAAAAGCTGTTCGTGTAGCTGGGTTTAAAAAAGGTTTGGGCAAGTTCCTGGGGGAAAGGTCCATAATCCATTATTAAAGGTGACCTGGGAAATCCACGGCTTGCCCCTAAACAGGCATTGTGGAACCTGTGTGTCTTTTGGGAACACTGCTAGTTATTTGTGACCTAGATTGGACACAGGATACTGGGCTTGATGGACCTTGGTCTGACCCAGTATGGCATATCTTATGATCTTATGTTTTTATGTTATTATGTGCCACCTGGGCAACTGCCTGGTCTGCCTTATGCACTAGCAACACCCACTGCATGACCCATGTGCCACCTTTGTCCCATTTGCACCATCAACATAGTGCGCTTTCATACTTGGGCACTATTCTGTTTCTAATGGAGCACTACTATCACTGTCTGGGGCTCCCCTGTCAGTGCATCACATTGCAGACATTTAAATAGGCTCTCTCCCCTCAAAATACACTCTTTCCACAAGGTTTTACTTGGCATTAGAGTTCCCAGCATTAAAGGGCTTTAACACACGTTGCACAACAGGCGTTAAGGGAGCACACACTGTTAACGCCCACTCTGCCTACTGCGCCCTTTACGCTGCAGGAGCCTTTGTTGTTGTTGTTGTTGTTAAGTATTGTCGAGTCGGTGTCAACTCATAGCGACCCTCTAGATTATTGATCTAACCTTTGTTCGGTCTTCAGCCAACCGGCTCATTGTTGATAAAGTAGTATCCATAGCTGCTGTTATTGTATCAATCTATCTCATTGCCGGCTTTCCTCTTTTACGGTGACTTTCTACCTCGCCAAGCATTATGTCTTTCTCCAATGATTTCTCTCTTCGCTTGACGTGTCCAACGTATGAAAGTTGAAGTCTTTTCATCTGAGCTTCTAAGGAAAGCTTAGGTTTGATCTCCTCTAGAACTGACTGGTTTGTTCTTCAGGCAGTCCATGATATACACAGTATTTGTTGCCAGCACCATAATTCAAAGGCATGAATTTTCTTCCTGTCTATCTTTTTCACTGTCCAACTTTCGCATCCAAATGTTGTTATTGAAAATACCATGGCCTGGGCAAGTCGAATCTTTGAATGGAGAGAGACATCTCTGCTCTTAAGAATCTTGTCTAGGTCCTTCATAGCCATTCTACCAAGAGCAATATGTTGTCGGATTTCTTGACTGCTAGTCCTTTCTTTATTGATCATTGATCCAAGTAAGTTAAAGCTGTCAACTATTTCAATTTCTTCTCCATCAATGATGAACTTACTGATTTTGCCAGTTGTCAAGATCTTTGTCTTCTTAACATTAAGGTGCAGACCCATTTTAAGGCTATATTCCTTGATCTTGAAAAACAAATGTTTCAAATCGTCTTCACTTTCAGCCAGTAATGTGGTATCATCAGCATAACAAAGGTTGTTGATGAGTCTTCCAGCAATCTTCACACCCATTAAATCTGCTTTTTCACAGCATTAAGGGCACAAAGGTACTGTTAACAGGCGTTAATGGAACACTTGCTCCCTTAACATCCTAAACAACCATAAAGTTGGTTGCTGACATACAGCACAGCTCATGTGTTTGTTGGAGATATGAAGTTTTATGAGGAATGCATTACTAAGCTTGAGAAGACCACAGAAAAGTTTGGCCAAGTTCATATAGATAAAATAAGGATAAGATTTTTATAAACACAAGGTGGAGAATGTGGAAAATAAGGTGAGGTATTTGAACTTGCGAGTGTTAAATTTACCTAAAACACCTTTGCTTTCTCCTGGGGAATTTGTCAAAAAATATACTGAAAATCTCAGAGACAACTTCCCTACACTTGAATAAGGCTTATTACATTCCAACCAAGAAACGAGAGGTGCGGAGGAGTTTGGGTGGTAAGGAGAACCTCTCTGCAAATAATTTGAATCTTAGTGGGTTCTTGGAAGATTCAAAGATTGAGGAGGTCTACAGGGGTATGCCAGTTGTATCCTTTGTTTCCCTATTCGTCTGTCATAGGTCCAGGGCTGGCCCAACCACTAGGCAAATTAGGCAGTTGCCTAGGGCATTACTTCCAGAGGGCAGCAAAAACAGGGCATTCAAAGCTAAATAATAGATTTTGATAATGATAGGGGATATAAAGCTTGAAGGTTGCCTAGGACACCAACACTTTCAACCAACTCTAGGGCCGACCCTGCATAGACTTGAATTATTTCTAAGTTCAAAGTTTTGGATATATCCTGACTTGTCCATGGTTACACGGGACAGAAGGAAAACATTTCTTTCTATGAGGCAGGAGGTATTGGCCCTTAGTGGTCAATCCCTCTTGCATTTTTCTTGCAAGTGTTTAGTAATTTTCTTTTCTGTTAAATATTTATTTACTGAGCTTGATCAATGACGTTTTCTTTGGGATGCTAAAAAGTTAGAACTCCTGGGGTCATACCAGGGATGGAAGCTGGAACTACTGTCGTGAGTGTAAGTATATCTGTTTGATCTCTCTCCTTCCCTTCTTCTTGTTTGATTTTCCCTTGTTTTGTGTTGATCAAGGGCATGCGATGGATGTGATCTACCTAGATTTCAGCAAAGTCTTTGATACTGTTCCTCATAGGAGGCTTATCAATAAACTCAACAGCTTGGGGATGGGTCCCAAGGTGGTGAACTGGATCAGAAATTGGTTGGCTGACAGACGACAGAAGGTGATGGAAAACGGAAATCACTCAGATGAAAGGAAGGTGATCAGAGGTGTACCCAGGCAGGACCGTACCTAGCCCTGTGCAAGCGGTGCAGCCGCACAGGGCGCAAAGCCTTGGGGGGCGCATTTCGACTGACTGCTGATGCCCTGCCGCCCCTGGCAGGACAATAGCAGGCAGCCAAAATGCACCCCCAAGCCTTTTCACAGCACTTTAAGCAGGTCTGGTTCCTCCCTCCTCTGACACGATGTCAGAGCAGGGAAGGACACATCTGCTTAAAGTGCTGGCGCCTTTCAGATCGGGCGCATGCCCCCTCCTCCTCCCAATACCTCTGTTTAGCGCTGCCTGCTCTTTCCCTGCTGCTGGTGCCACCTTGAAAAAAACAGGGCGGCAGCAACAGCAGGGAAAGAGCAGTAAACGCTGGACGGAGGTATGGGGGGAGAAGGGGGGTGTGCACGCCCGAGCTGCAAGTCGCACAGGGCGCGATTGCAGATTGTTACAGCCCTGTGCCCAGGGTTCAGTCCTGAGACTGGTACTGTTCAATGTATTCGTGAGTGATATTGCTGAAGGACTGAATGGAAAAGTCTGTCTTTTTGCAGATGACACAAAAATTTGCAACAGAATGGACTCCCCTCAGGGAGTGGATAACATGAAGAAAGATCTACAAAAGCTGGAAGAATGGTCTAATGCTTGGCAGTTAAGTTTTAATGTGAAGAAATGCAGTGTCATGCACTTGGAAAGCAGAAATCCAAGGGAATTGTATGCGATAAGGGGCGAGAGATTTATGTGCGTGGAGCAGGAGAAGGACGTCGGTGTGATTGTTTCTGAGGATCTCAAGGTGGCGAAACAGTGTGACAAGGCGATGGCAAAAGCCAGAAGGGTGCTGGATTGCATACAAAGAGAAATACCAGCAGAAAGGAAGAGGTACTAATGCCACTGTATAAGTCGCTGGTGAGGCCTCACTTGGAATATTGTGCTCAGTTTTGGAGACCATTTCTCGCAAAGGGTATAAAAAGACTGGAACTGTTCAGAGGAAGGCGACGAAAATGATTTGGAGCCTGTGTCAGAAGCCTTATGAGAAGAGACTTGAAGACCTAAATATGTACACTCTGGAGGAGACAGGGGACAGGGGAGATATGATGCAGACTTTTAAATACTTAAAGAGTATTAATGAATAAACAAACCTCTTCCAAAGGCGGGGAAGCTGTAAAACTAGAGGGCATAACATGAAACTGCAAGGGGGGAAAACTGAAAGCCACCACTGAAAGGGTGCTGGATGCTTGGAATGCCCTCCCGATGGAAGAGGTGGGGGCAAATAAAGTGACAGAATTCAAATGGACACAGTGGATCCTTTTATAGCAACAGGATATAATCAAAATAAACATAACTATCTCTTATATCTCAACAAATAGGGGTGACCTACAAGGAGCGATGGGTACACCCCTAAACAAAGGCATGGGAAGGGGTGACCTGCATGGAGCACCTACTCTTGCCACCTTGCTGGGCAGACTAGATGAACCATACTGGTCTTTATATGCCATCATATACTATGTTACTATGTTTTCTCTTTTGTCTCTCCTCCCCACTTGGTGACTGTGTAATACATGAATAATGATTATAATTGTATGGGGGATTGATTTTGTATTTCTTTCTTTGTATTATTTCTACTGCACCCTCTTGTTCAAGCTTATGCTCGTAAGAGTTTTCAAATTTAAGAAAAATAAATAAAAAAAAATGTGCCTACATCACAACTCTGCTGACACTCTGCCCAAACTCTTCCTCTGAACAAGCCTACATTCAGGTAGCATAAAAGTATATGGGGCTTGTTTACAAAGCCGCGGTAGCGGTTTGCGATCGTAATCGGAGCCGCGGCCCCATTGATTTCAATGGGGCCGCGGCTGCGATCGCGATCGCGAACCACTACCGCGGCTTTGTAAACAAGCCCCTATGTGTTCTTGTCATCATGCATGCTTTTACACATGGGGTAATTTTATACGTGCCCTTTTACACGTGTATATTGGCATATACACACAAAAAAGGCTTTATAAATTTACCCTCATAGCAGCCCAAAATTCATGGATAAGGAAATGATCCATTCACTGGCAGCCTTTTTGTATAACTGTTGTGTAAACTCTTACTTCACTTTCCTAGTACAAAAGGAAAAAGTACTTTTTCCATATCATCTGTTATTACTGCCATTGTGTGCATGCTTGGAAATATGGGTATGATAGAGCCCAGAAGGGGATAATATCACAGTGCATATACAATAACCATCTCACACTTGACAACCAATTTTTACACACAGGCCTCTCAACACCATAATTTCACTTCTGTGCGCAATGAAGCAATGGATAAGATTACCAGAGCTTTTGCCTTGCTGGACTCCGAGTTTGAAGAACTTGACATGTGGGTATTATTTTGAGTATTTCTTGAAATGTTTGTTAACTTCTTGTTCATAACGTAAAATGGAAAGAAAAACAAATTATTGCAATGGGCTGTTGAGGAACAATTGAAACCAGCTAGGTCTGTGTTATCTTAGCTATAATTAAGTTTTTGCAAATGTAAACATTCTACATTATCATACTTAACAGGAAAATAATTGTTTTAATTAGATCATTTTTCTTCTTATGGAGTGGTAGGTACAGTATTTAACATTGGCACTCGCACCCACCATCCTTACATCACTCACTGATCATCAAAACTCCAAAAACTAGTGTAGGGCAAATCTTGTCTGCAGCTTTATTCAAATCAGTAACTAACACTCCATGAATAAAACCTTCCCATATCTGGCACCCATCATCTCCCAAATTGGCCTTACCTGACTATCCTCCTACATCTCTTCCCCTCTGTCCCATATATTCCCCAACACCCTACTTCTGCAACCACACTCAGCCATTCAGCTAGTCGATGTCAACCTAGCCATAGCAAGGCCCATGAAGAACCCTGTGGAAGTCTCTTCCCACATAGTCTGCAGTGGTGCCAGGCCATGTCCCCCACAGCTTATGACGGTGATGCACCCTAATCAGTGCATATATCAAACACTTACCAAAGTCAGTCCAATCCCCTTTATCTTCAGTCAACTTTGGGAGGAAAGGATACCCCCAACCCCAACCACTAGTAGAGACAGGCTCCAGCTAGTCACCGCTACCCTACCCCATGAAGCTGTGGCCTCTTTGCCACCTCAGCATTTAACCCTGAACTGAATTCCAGGATGTGCACCCCAATAAATTACTCAGAAATATTCTTATGGTCAAACAATCTCGCAACACATTTAGCATCACACTGCAAATGACCACACCTTGCTGTAAACCACACTTCTGTAAGATTAGACATTACACCTGCCATAAAGCTCCCAGACCACACCTAAGAACAACAAGTGCAATTGATCTACAAATCCAACAAGGGAATATGAAAACACCCTGCAATATTCAGCACCTGCAGTCCTGTACATCTGACCCCGAGGAAGGGGATAGCATGCCCTATAGCGACTACCACTGAGGCAGGGATGGTTGATAAGAATTCCCTACCGCCACCATGCCTCACATAACCCTCCCTCAGAGAACATCAAACCCACACGCTGCCACTTCATCCCAAAAAGGCCATACTGTCTGACCATCCTCACCTGCACTTCTCTCGTGAAAATCATAGCCTGGGAAGGGAGGGGAAAACAAATTTGCAACTCTAAGAACTTTGCAGGAAACCCCACCTTTTCGTAACTGTTACAATAGCAGTAGCAGTCAAAAGCAAGATGAGTGTCAGCAAATCAGTCTCCTGGTCCGATGCTGCACCATGACTTCCAAAACATGCAGTGCATTGAAGAAAAATCACACTGACACCAACACTAAGCCACCTCAGCAACCTGGCATTATAGAATCATGGGGGCATCACCTACATGGAAGAATCTGATCAACCAGCACCACAACCCCATTAGACAGTCCTAAAATGATCCTTACTGAAGCAGCTAACATAGGTATCTCAGTACTCATCCTTCCGTGGCAGTTGTACAGGACCTTGCACCATCAGTGAAAGGACCTTACAGGCTCTATACCCTGACACACAATTTCAAGATAACATCTCCTGACCTCAAACTGATTTCAAACTGGTTAGAGATCCCACCCACACTCTAAAACACTGCCTCCAGATTTCTTAAAGCCTTCTCAACAGAGGGGCATGCAATGCCCACCACCCCTGGGACAAACATACTAGCAAGCATGTCTTTTTCCTCCAGTAGCCATCAAAGTTGGAAATCTAAAATGCCCCCATTGCTCTTGTGGACAAGAATCCCCTGCCCCCTCCCCCCCATCTCCCAGCTGCCACAGCTAGGGAAATCCCAATTGTAACTAAGGCTAGGAGGTGTCAACCCCCTAAACCCCTGAAACCCTCTCATCCCACTAACATCCCCCCACACTGCCAGCACAGCCACTGCCCCTCCCCCCTCTCAGGGAGCAGAGCGACACTGGCATTACTATGTTCCAGGTTTCCACTACCCCAAGCCCCTAGGATGAAACAATCCAACATCCCCCTCCCTGGAATCCCCCTTCAAAGAGGGAGGGAGGAACTGATCCATAGTGATATCCACTCACTGGGATGCTAACGTAACTTGGCCCTGTCAAACATAAGAGAATGGACGAGACAGCCCTATGTCCAAAGGAATTTGACCCTGAAACAGTAATCGCCTTCCTGCCAAATCAGCGGTAGTAGCCCAAACACTGCTACCTTACAGCTTTGCTTTTACTACCACTAGGGAGCACAATGCCTAGCCAATGTAAAATAACCTAACCTATTATTTACCTCCAAGCTATTCGTATACCCATCTTCCAATAAAGTCTACTATAAGCTCAACTTGAAATCCACAGCAAGAACGTTTTCCAGCAGGACACCCAGGACTCAAGAACACTGATCAGCACATCTCTGAAAGCAAGCTCTGCTAAGAGGGATCATAGGATGAGGGTGAAAGGGGATAGACTCAGGAGTAATATGCAGAAATTTCTTTATGGAAAGAGGATGATAGATGTGTGGAATAGTCTCCCAGTGGAGGTGGTAGAGACGAGCATAGTATCTGAATTGAAAAAAGCAAGGGACAAACACAGAGGATCTCTAAAGGAAAAAAAGGCATTATTGTAGTAGATATAGAAGGGCAGACTAGATAGCCCATGTGGTCTTTTTCTGCCATCATGTTTCTATGTTTCTAACCCTCATCACTGGGCAGCCACTGAACTGCAACGTACAGCCACCCCTTTCCCATGCATAATTTCTCAGACACTGAAGGAGCAAGCCAGCACTACTTCACTCAAAGAAACAACCAAAAATGGTTACCATGTGAAAGCTAAGAAAGGGAAAAGGAAATATATGTAACTCAGACCTTATCAGCCACTCTATGTGGGGCAAACGGGTACTCCAAGTAGTTTTCATTCATAAAGGTTTAGGATCAAGGTTGTATTTTTAAATAATGCCCATACTTGATGTAAACCTTCAACCTTTGCAGCTGCTCCTTTTAGTTTTTTCTTAACTCTTTTCCTCATTTTATCTTAGTCTCCTTTTTGAAAGTTAAAAGGTAGTATTGTGGATTTTCTTGCCATCCTCCCTCTATTTATTCAGTCAGATGTGATCATGTTATGATCACTATTGCCAAGTGGCCTTAACACTTGTTTCTCATGCACCAGATCCTATGTTCCACTAAGGACTAGGTCCAAAATAGCTTCCCCTTTTGTCGGTTCATGAACCAGCTGCTCCAAGAAGCAGTCATTAATTTCATCTAGAAACTTTGGGCCCGATATTCAGTTGGGTGGGCTATGAACCACGTCAGCACATAGCTCTGCCCACTAACCGCCAAACCCAGATATTCAATGCTGCAGCAACGGCATTGACTATTGAATTTGATACCATGTGGATGCAGCCACAGAGCCTAACCAGTTAGTGATGATATTGCACTGTTACCTGATTAGCATCAGCGGCTAAAACTAGGTGGATGGCTAACCGGATAGCAGTCCAATATTGCTGCTACCAGTTACCGGCAATCTCGTCCCAAAATGCTCCAACACGTCCCAATGCTAACTGGATAGCATCAGGGCACATAGGGGACATAGATGAGAATATAGGTGCCATTGAATATTCCCGTCTAAGGCATTTACATGGTTTACTGGGCTGCAAACCGTGTAAATGCCTTTTGAATATTGGGCCCTTTATCTGCCTAGCATGTCCTGCTCTGAAATTGACCCAGTCGATACTGGGGTAATTGAAATCACCCATTATTACCGTGTTGTAACTTTTATTAGCTTCCCTGATTTCTTTTAGTATTTCATCATCAATTTTTTTCATTCTGGCGAAGCAGACGGTAGTATACCCCCACTGCCATTGCCTTCCTCTTTTTACATGTCATTTCTATCCATAGAGATGTTACAGTGTGTTTTGTTTCCTGTAAAAATGTTATCCTGTGTGACTCAACACTCTCTCTAACATAGAATGCAACTCCTCCACCAATTTGATCTACCCTATCATTGTGATATAGTTTGTACCCAGATATCACATATTCATTGGTTGTCCTCCTTCCACTAGGTATCTAAGATACCAGTTATATCTAACCTTTCATTTAGTGCTATATATTCAAACTTTCCTATCTTATTTTTTAGACTTCTAGCATTTGTATACAGTTATTTTAGAGGTTGCATTTTATTCTTAGTAACAATCAGTTTACAAGGGTAATTTGGAATCTTTCAGCTCTGTTTGTTATGTACTTAAAGGTATCTGAGTTACTTTTACCTTTTTTGAAACCTCCCTATCAGGATGCCCTAATTTCCCTTTTTTGCTAGTATCCTTCAATGATACTTCCTTAAGGAGAGATAAGAGAGGAGAGGTAATGAGGAGATGCAAAATGAATGCACTTGTACTGTAGATCAATAAGAGGCATTTAAATTGTATTGGAAATGGATAGAGAGCCAATGAAGTGGCTTGAGAAGAGAGGTTATGTGAGTACAGTGACACTGGCGGAAGATTAGTCGTGTACCTGGGTTTCAAATATATTGAAGAGGAGAGAGATGATTCAGTGGAATACCTGTGAGGAGCATCAGTCTAAATGGGAGGTAATGAGAGAGTGGATAAAGGTTTTTAGAAGTGTGTTCGGAACGGAAAAGATGAATTTTGCAGGTGTTAAAGAGAGAGAAATTACAGGTTTTAGCTGGCTGTTGGATATGTGCAGAGAAAGAGAAAGTGGAGTTACAGATTTCCAAGGTTACGAGCTGAGGAGACAGGGAAGATGACAATCTTATTCACAGAAAGAGAAAAAGGGGGCAGGAGAGAGGTGAGTTTAGGGGGGAAGATAAAAAGCTCTGTCTCAGCCACATTCAGTTTCAGATGGTGGGGAGACATCCAGATAGAGATGTTAGACAAGTAGGCTAAGATCTGGCCTGGATTCCTGGTAAAATTTCTAGTACACGGAGGTATATCTGGACATCATCAGCATAAAAATGGTACTGAAAAACATGGAAGGAGATCTGAGAAGTGAATGAGTGTAGAGACGAGAAGAGGCCCAAGACAGAGCCCTGAGGTATAGTATCTGATAGTGGGATAGCATTGGAGGAGGTTCCACTAGGGCTTACACTAAAAGTGTGATGAAAGAGATAAGAAGAAAACCAAGATAAAGTGGAGCCCAGAAATACAAGTGAGAATAGTGTATCCAGGAGAAGTGATGATCAACAGTGTCAAAAGCAGCAGATAGGTCAAGAAGGATGAGGATCAAGTAAAGGCCCTTGGATTTGGCCAGGAACAGATCATTCAAGACTTTGGCAAGGACTGTTTCTATAGAACACAGAGGATGAAAACCCAGCCAATCCTAGAATCTCTCTTCTGTTCTCTCACCCAATTTTAGAGTTTCTACCTAAGTCCAAGTCCCTGCTCTCCGAGATCCCCAATATCTGCCCTCCTGCGTCCTACTCCCCTTCTTCAGCACTCAGCTATCCACTTCCTTCTCTAATATTCATTAACCATACCTTTCCTTATCCTAATCTCAGCATCCATTCTTATACCCCCATCTCAACCTTGCATCTTCCTCCCCCACACAATATCTGTCCTCCTTTCCCTTCTTATTCACCCAACATCTACCTTTTTCCCATCCTGACCTCAACATTTGCCAGCATCTGCCCTCTTTCGTCCCAGCCCCTCTCCAATCTCAGTCCCCTTTCAATCAACCCCCAGCATCAGTCTCCTTATAGTCCTAGCCCCTTAGCTTCTTTCCAGTCTCAGCCCTCCTCCACATCAACCCCTTCCAGTGCCAGCCCTCCCCAAGCAACAGACACCTTCCGGTTTCAGCCTCTTTCCCGTCCCATCCCCCAGCTCCTGAACCAGCTCATTTCCAATCCCAGCCCACCTAGCCCCTGCAATCAGCTCCTTCTGGTTCCAGCCCACCCCCAGCATCAACCCTATTTCAGTCCCATTTTCAGTCCCAGCTGCCCCCGCATCAGCCCCCTTGCAGTCGTAATCCCTTCCTCCCTGTTTCAGCATTGGTCCCCTTTCATTCCCAGCCCCCCAGCCCAGCATCAGCGCCAGACCATTTTCAGTTCCAAATCCTCCCCCTAGCCCCAACATTAACCCTCTTATGGTCCAAGGTCCCCCAGCCTCAGCCCTCTTCCAATCTCAGACCCAGTCCAAGATCCCCACCATCAGCCCATTTCCAGTCCAGTCCCACTGTATCAGCTCTCTTCGAGTCCCAGCCCCCCAGTATCAGCCAACTTCCTACCCTGATTTGCCTCCTATTTGAACTCCCAGTTCCAGGTTGTTCAAATGGGGGAGGAGACATTGACTGCTTTTTCCCTTTCAGTGGGGGTCCTCCAGGGTTCTATACTCTCGCCATATCTGTTTAATGTATTTCTAGTTCCTCTCTGTAGAGCTATGTGAGCTGCGAGAATGATCTTTTATGTTTATGCTGATGATGTCCAAGTCTTGATTACTTTGTCAGATGGGATATGGGTTCTGGATACATCTGTGCAAGTGCACTTGTCCTTACTGATAGGATGGTTTTGGTTCCTTGGCCTCAAGTTAAATATTGCCAAAATAGAGCTCTAACTCGTCACAGACGATGATTTGGAGGGGCGACAGGTATCCTTAGGCACTAATGTTATGGGAGTGGTGTATTCAGATTGTTGGGAATTGGGTGTACGACTGAACTCCCAATTGGGTATGGAAAGGTATGTGTCTCTCCTAGTTAAGTCATTGTTTGTTTTGCTCTGGCGGATTAGACAGCTTCACCCTTACTTGTCTGTGGCCAGTTTAGGAGCAGGAGCAGTAGCTCATGCGCTGATAATGCCCAGATTAGATTATTGTAATGGGTTGTTCCTGGGTTTTACCCAGAAGAATTTAATGCATATTCAGCTGATGCAGAACACAGTGGCTAAACTGATTAAAGGACTTGGAGGCACGATCATGTTGTGGCAGGTGCAGGCCTGTGACCCACGGTGTCTGACATAAGCAGGCCAGCATGGCTAGCTTGACCTGTAAATGAGGCCTGTGGAGAGGCATATAGGATTGCACATCCCCCAATATGCTGCTATTGTAAGATAGAACTCAGTAGAAGTATTGAATTAGCTTAGGTAAGCAGAACTGCAGAACTGAGAAATGGAAAAATACAGAAAAGACATGTTTAGAAGTTACTGATAAGAAAAAGTACATCTGCAAAGAAATAATGAGGAGTGCTGACAGATGAGTTACAGAACCTTGCTCTTCTGTATGCACAAATTGGTTCTATAACCTTGAAAGTGTGAAAGTAACAAGTTGATGAACTGACCATTGTAATTGGGACTAGAAGGGGGGCAGGCAGGTGTCATGCCCACAGAAGGGACATAATTGGATAAACTTATCAGTACCGGGACCAATAGAAGAGGTACGGGAGGTTACCGGGACCAATGAAATGTTTTTCTATACCTAGAATAGAACAGAAGTCTATAAAAGTTGTTGTAATGCTTGAAAACTTTGCTCAGCCATTTTGAAATTGACTTGCTTGAGACTTGTGCACAAATAAATGATTTGGACCTTCTGAACAGACTCCTGGTATCATTGGTTTGTCTGCGCTTTGCTGCTACAATGTCGACCCTATTCGGAACTCCACTGGTTGCCAGTGAGGTTTAGGGTTGAGTTTAAAGTCCTGTTATTGGTATTTAAAATATTGCATGGTATGGTTCCCTCTTTTCTTTCGGATAAGCTGAGTCTGATCCTTGCAGTCACAAAAAAAGAAACTTTTGGTGATGCCGTCATATAAGGTGGTGTGGCATGTGGTCAATAGGAATCAGGCCTTCTCTGTCCAGGTGCTGGTGTTGTGGAATAAGCTGCCACATGAGTTGGGCCTTCAGGACGATCTCCCAAAGTTTAGGAAGGCCTTAAAAATGTTTTTGTTTTTGAAAGCTTTGGGGGGGGGGGGGAGGAGGGGGTTGATGTGTTGGTGGTTTAGCAGTCTGGTGGGTTGGGGGGGGGGAAAGCTATTTTGATTGTGTGACACTGTGTATTTTGTTTGATGATGTACACCACCCTGGGTGGAAACATTCAAAAGGATGGTTTAGAAATCAAAAATAATAATAATAATACCCCCCATTATGATGCTGAGAGCTAATACCCCATATTAGCTCTCAGCATCAGTCCCAGCCAGCCACCTCCTCTTCCCACCAGGTCTCACCATCATTCCTAGCCAATCACCTCCTCTCCTCCCTCCCCACCTCTCCTCTGCATTAATATTTTACTCAACTACAAGAGCATTTTCCTTTGTACCCACAGCTGTGCTGTTTTGCAGCCGCAGACACCACGGCATATTTAAAAGGCAAAACAAGTGCTTCCTGGTTCTAGAAAGTGACATTCAGGTACATGAGTACCTGCTCAAATGGTATTCAGTGTGAAGGAATAACAGTTTGTTTCTTTCCTCCTTTATTTCATGCATATGTTAATAAATTGCAATTCAAGCTTATAAGAACTTTTTTTTCCAGTGTGCATAATCCTATTAAACTATTACATTCTTCTAACAGACAAAAGGAAAATTTTATTCTTGGCAGTGTTTTGTGTAGGGTTACCAACTTTTTGAAAGGAAAAAACCTGCCATCTGCAGCTACTTGTGCCCTGTCTTCTGCTCTGCCCCTGCCCCTGCCCAACCCCCAAAAAATAACTGCAGAGAGGGTAGCAGTGCAGGTTTTAGTATCTGCAGGCCATATCGAAGTGGAGGAGGAAGTACAAGAGGTTGCATTCTTCCACATCCATTCAGTCACAGACCCCAAATACACATATGCTCACCTATATGCTATTAAATCCAAACATATATTCTGCATCCACAGACTCCCTCCCCCCCCCCCCTCCCTGCCCCTAGGTTACTTCCCCATACTGCTAACCATATAAAACAAAGATATCAATAACGGTAATACAAACCCTCCAAGCACTAGGCCTATTGGAAATTAATACAAAAAAAATCCTTCAGAGTCAAGAGCAAATCTATCATGCCAGCACTAACTTCCAAAACTCACCAAGAACTTTAAGGAAAAGGCAGCACTGTAAATAATGCAGTTTGCCCTCAAACATCAGTAAATCTATTTCGAAAGCTAAACAAGCCAGATTACTAACACATTCCTAAATAGAAATTACATGCTACCAAGTTACTTGGTTCCAGGAGTGAGATTTTAAGCCAATCCTGGATTTCTGACCATCTCATTCTGGTGCATTATGGGATATGCAGCACTGATTTCAATGGGTAAAATCAGAGACTACAAATACCATCAGGGGCAGCCCAAGGCGGGTGCAGGGCCATGTGTGGAGACTCATTGTGGGGCCTCATTTGCACAAGGGGCCTCATTTGCATAAATATTTGCATAATATTAAAGTGCGCTAATGTTTAGTAAACATGCCTATTAATGAATGTCTGGATAAAGAAAGACTACCAGATTTCTACATTACTATACTCTAGTGTCATCCACCAGGAACATTAGTAAGTACTACAAACACTGCCCATTTAGAACCCATAGCAAACCCGCCGTATCATAACAGCACTACCAGGACTCACTAAGCACCAAACCCTAACTATCAAAAGGCAACACTACAAATATTAAACGAATACATTTCAGAGAATACCAATACATCTGTTACTGGAGAAAGAGAACAAGTGGCACTGTCAAATAGAAACTACATAAATAGAATACCTCAGCTAAGTTATACATACAGAACATAGACCATCACCAAACAAAGAACAAGGGATGACAATTTAGAAATAGAAAGACAATAATTGAACTGGGAACCCCAAAATACAAACTTGGAATGTACAACAACACTGGAGAAATAAAACTATAAATTAATTTCCTCTTGTACTAAATAAAAACATAAAGATGTTAGCAATGCACATTTCCCAGAGCTGACATATTCCAGTTAATAAATTCAAAATAAAGTATTTTTCTACCTTTTGTTGTTTGAGCATTTTATTTTTGAGTTGCAATTGCTCCAGTCACTTTCTTCTGGTTTCTTTGTGTCTTCTATTAACTCTCCATTGTCTGCTGTCCATTTGTCCTTTCTGCTCTCTTCTAGTTTTGTTCCATTTTCTCTCTACATCTGCTTTAACATACTGATCTTCCCCTTCTGTTCTGGCTACCTCTCACAGTGCTGGAGTGAAGAGCAGTGTGCTCCTTCACTCGCGCTGTGTCCTCGTTAAGCCCACTGACTTCCAGGAAACAGTTCCTGTTTTCCAGCACTCAGTGGGCTTCACGTGAACATGGCATGAGTGAAGAAACCCGCTGTTCTTCACTCCAGCACTGTGCAGAAGTGAGCCGGGGCTTCTGGAGTCCCCGGCTCCTTCTGAAGCCAGCCCTGCAAACCCTGAAGAATTTGCGCAGGGCCCCCTGAAGCACGGGGCCGTGTGCAAACGGGCTGGCCCTGAATACCATATTGCATTGCAAGACAAATTTAAAACCAGAACTGGCCAAAACTCTCACTCCTGCAATTGGGTAACTTGGCAACTCTGGAATACCCAGTCTTAGTCCACATGCAGAACACACATGGACCTTCACCAAATAAAAAATAGATTACCAAAAAAGTGAAAATAGAAATATGTACACAAGAGTGAAACTGGAATGTCAAAAAAACAGACCCTGCATGCAATGCCACGCAACAGCAGAGAAACAGAAAGATGCATTCCCCCTGTACTGTACAAAAAAAAACAGATGTCAGGACTGGCATTAGAAGGAATATAACTAGGGCAATTGCTCTGGACCCCCAGGACAGATAAGGCCCCAAACCAATCAGATGCTGAAGAAGGAACAGCTTGCTAGTAGAGTTTAGGATCCCCTTCATATTTTCGCCTGGCAGATGACCATTCCAAAAACTGACATATTCCAATTACTAAATAGAAAATAGAATTATTTTTTCTACTTTTCATGTCGGGGCATTTTATTTTTTAAATTGTTTTTGGTCCCAGTATCTGATGTCTGTATTCCTCTGTCTTCTCTTACCTCTCTTTTCATGATCTCCTATTCATTTGCCATATCTTCTCTCTCCTCCTGCCTTCACTTCTTCCCTTAGGTCAGTCTGTAACACCTATTTCTTCTTTTCCGTTTCCTTGATTATTTTTTTACTTCTCTTTCTTACTAACCACTTCTCAGTCTTACTTTTTTTTTTACTGTATTTTACTGCAGCTTTATATCTTTTCCCTCACCCCAACCCTCCCATTCCCTCTCTCTCTCCCCCTCCTCAGCCTCTTATTTCCCAGTCTTTAACTAACTCTCCTCCTCCTTCTCACCCTATACCTAGCATCTCTCCTCTGTGTCCCTGTCCCTATCCTCCCCATATTTATTTATTTATTTAATGTCTTTTTTATACCGCACTCTTTAGAATCAGTGTGGTTTACAGTCAACAACATTTGAACAGTGCAGGCGGGCCTACACTGGATTTACAATGAACAAGGGATGATAACTTGGGATTAACGGGGGTAACTATGTACATGGTATATACACTTAGCATCTATTACCTGGTGGTCTCTTTACAGTATTACATCAATATTTACAGAGTAGGTCACTATGTACACATTCAGTAGACTGGGGGTATTGTTGAACTAGGGGGTGGGGCTGCAATTGTGTGGTGTTGGTGCGCTGGGGGTGAGGGCCTGGTTGTCGAGTGTGTCTGGTTGAGATATGTTGTTTGTATGAGAGTAGTACTGGAGGAAGAAGTGGTGCTTTAGTGCCTTCCTAAATTGGGCAAGGTCGCTGATAGCCCGGAGGGCAGACGGAAGCACATTCCAACATGTGGGTGCGTAGAGGGCAAAGGCTCTGTTTCTGGATGTTCGTGAACATTTTGTTATTGCCTTTGGGATTCTCAGGGTGTTGGCAGCAAATGATCTCCTGGCTCTGTTGGAGGGGGTGGGGTGGATGAGGTCTGTAAGGGAGGTGGAAGAGCACTTGTTGATGGCCTTGAAGGTCATCAATAGTATTTTGAAGGAGAGTCTGCAGTGGACCGGCAACCAATGCAGGTGCTTTAGTATTGGGGTTATGTGTTCCCTCCTGGAGGCTCTGTGCAGTATTCTTGCCACTGCATTCATTGCAAGCTGCAGTGGGTTCAGCGTGTTCTTCGGGAGCCCTTGCAGAATTGCATTGGTGTAATCAAAGTGAGGGATTATTAGAGCCTGATAGATTGTTCGGAAGTCATCTGGCTCAAGCAGATGTCGTAGGTGTCGGGTTGTCCTTATCTTGTGGTAAACTGCTTTAACCAAGTTGCTTATATGGACCTTCATATCCAGCTGCTGGTCTAGTGTGACCCCAAGGTACTGTACCGTAGGCTTGCTGAGGAGTTCAGCGTTTCATACTTTCAGTGAGGTGGGCAGGGTAAATGCTTGGTTTCTGGAGACGAAGAGGACCTCTGTTTTGTTGACGTTTATTCTGAGCCTTTGTGTGTGGAGCCAGTCGGTGACAGCATCAAAACAGGTTGTTGGAGGTGTGAAGTCAGGGTGGTCAGTTGAGAAAGGCATGTAAAGCAGTACGTCGTCAGTGTATACCAGGCAGTTGATGTTGAAGGAGCGGATGAGAGCGCAAATGGGCTGCATGTATACATTGAACCGAAGGGCCGAGAGTGAGGATCCCTGCGGTATGCCTTGTTCTTGTTGGAAGGGTTTGGAGGTGGTGAAGCTGGTGAAGCTGGTTCACACATGCTACCATCTGTCTGATAAGTATGACTTGCACCAGCTTAGCACAATATTGTGAATCCCCTTCTCCTTGAGGCGTGTCAGGAGTATGTCGTGACTGACGGAATCGAAGGCTGCGGCAATATCCATGAAGATTAGGGCAAACCCTTGTCGGATGTTGTCCATTCCGATTGTTAAGGTGCTGAAGAGAGTGGGTAGTAGGGTCTCTACACCATGTGATTCTCTGAATCCATGCTGACATGGGTTGAGAGGCGCACTTGTCTCAATGTGGTGTTGAAGCTGGCGTTGGACAACCTTCTCAATTATCTTGGCCAGGAGGGGGATGCTTGAGATTGGTCTGTAGGAGCCCACCTTCCTAGGGTCCAACTTGTTGTTTTTCAGAAGTGGTCTGATGGAAGTTTGCTTCAAGCTTTGTGGGAATGACCCAGATGAGAATGATAGATCTATTAGCTTGGCCAGGAATGGACTGAGTTCGACACGCAGTGATTTTATCCAAAATGCTGGCAAGGGTCGTTTGGAGCCATGGTAGTGTTGATAGCTGTGATGACATATCCATCATCTCTCCTCTTTTCCTGTCCTTATCCTTCTCCCCTTATGTCTAGCACTTCCCCTCTATAGCCCTATCTTTCCTCAGTCCAAAATCTCCCCTCTGTGTTCCTATCCCCTCTCCATATCCAGCATCTCTCCTCAGTGTGCCCCTTACCAGCACCCCCATGTCCAGCATCTGCTCTTTCTACCCTACTCCCCCCATGCCCAGCATCTTCTCTCTATGCCTCCATGTCCACCATTTGCTTTTTCTCTCCTATTTCCCCCCGCCCAACATCTGCCCTTTCTCCCCTATGCCCCCATCATGCCCAATATCTGCTTCTTTGCCCCATTCCTCTATGCCCAAACATCTGCCCTCCATGCCCCCATGTCCTCTAACTGCCCTTTCTCCCCATGCCCCCCATTATGCCCAATATCTGTCCTTTATTTCTATGCCCTCCCACCATCTGCCCTATTCTCCCCCCCCCCCCCCATGCCTAGCATCTCTTCTCCATCCTTCCTCTAGCAACCTTCAACCTATTGCCCCCTCATCCCATGGCTGGCATTTTCCCTCTGCCTCCCCCCTGCAGTCATCATCTGCCCTCCTTCCCCCCTGGCCAGCATCTGTCCCCCTGTCCCACTCCCACGTCCAGCATCTTTCCTCTGGCCCCAGTGTCCGGTATCTCTCTCCTTGCCTCCCTTATCCAGCATCTGTCCCCCTGCTCCCTGTGTCCAGCATATATACCCCTCCACCTCTGACCTCTGCCAATGTCTAACGTGGCCACTCTACACTTTCCTATACCCCAAAGTCACCATAAGCAAAAGCATGGGGTCCTGATTCCAGTGTGCTTGCTTTTGCCAGTTCCATCCCCTTTTCTGATGAATACCTCTGCCTCATTATTTATTTATTTGTTTATTTGACAAGTTTTGTATCCCGCTTTTTCCTTCAATCAAAGCGGTCACAAAACTGTACAGGTTATACAAAGGTAAGGGAAACATACATCATTTTATGTTACATCAACACGCATGGGAGTACATAACACAGGAAGCACAGTACAGACGTTACAAAACATTTAACTACAAACATCATACCAGCGATCAAAGTTATCATGGAGCAGAGCAGCTGTCTCCCCGGTCTTGCGCCTGGCGGGCCCGCGCCTAAGGGCCACGCCAAAGGGAGGGTGGAGGTGGCAGAGACAAGCACGCTGGAATTGGGACCCCACACTTTTGTTTGTTATTACTATTAATACTGCTGCTGTTGTCAGGGAGGGTGGAGGCCAGGGGATGTTTGATGCCGCTCTGCCACAGACTCGAAAAAAGCAGCGGTGGTGGTGGAGGCAGTGACAGCAGCAGTTTTTGCATGGCCAGTTTAAATTCTCTACCGGCAGATGGCCTGGCCATTTAAAAACTGGCCAAGCCGGCTGAAAATAGACCACTTGGCAATTCCAGTTTTGTGTGCTTTATTAAACTAAGAGAAGAACCATCCAAAGATCTTGTTGCATTTGGGCTGTCAAAACCACATTAAGCCCTTTTCTGCAGAGAATCAAAATCTTTCTTGAGGATA
Organism: Ichthyophis bannanicus; assembly: GCA_033557465.1. Lineage (NCBI taxonomy): Eukaryota > Metazoa > Chordata > Amphibia > Gymnophiona > Ichthyophiidae > Ichthyophis > Ichthyophis bannanicus. The sequence goes on along the minus strand of CM066032.1, from coordinate 515,006,397 downwards.
AATACAATTACTAGAGCACTGCACCACAGAATAAAAAACACTGGTCCCGATATTCAAAGGAATTTACACAGTATACAGACCTGTAAACTGTAAATGCTGCTTAGAGGGATATTCAGTGGCACTAACATGGTTAGTGCCGTTGAATATCCGCGGGTTCCGTCGCTACATGCCACAATGCTAACCGTCTATTATGGGGCATGTCGTGTGCGTTCCAAGACGGAGCGGAGTCGGCAACTGTTGCTAACCGGACAGTGGTGATATTGAACTGCTGCCTGGTTAGCGACCTGCGGGTAAGGATAGGCACAGGAAAAGCTGGCCTATACCCTTGAGAACTAATGGGGCAGCAACTCAATATTGCCGCTGCCCAGTTAGCTTCCACGCCGTGCGGCACCATGTGGCAGACTCAGATATTCAATGCCGGTGCCGGATATGGTCCTGGCATTGAATATTCTGGATTAAGGTTCAGCAGTGATGGTTGTGCTTTAGAAGCATTAGCCACCGCTGCTGAATATCAGGCCCACTGTTATTTGTGCCATAGTTTAGCAGTTTCGATCAGGGGTTCTCTCAACAAAACAGGTGAGGGCCCTAGCATGCTGCCTTGATAATTTTTTTCTTAAAATAGTTAAATTTAGCTAACACCTTCATCTGTGTTGGGCACAAAAGAATCTGTTATTGACTGCATCTGAGAAACACTAATTTAGGTAGCTGAAAGACCAGAGACCCACCTGAATATCTCCAGGTGCCACTGCTGCACACCCCAGCGCTAGCTAGCTAGCATCGGGGCATTCCAGGCAAGGATGGCCCAAGGGTGATAAGGGGCCAGGTGCCGAAACTCATTATGGGGTATCATTTGCATAAACATTTCCATATCCAGTGGGCCTCATTTGCATAATTTTATTTTATTTTAATTTAGAATGTATAGGTTGCCCATCTAAACTTTTAGGCGGCTTTCAAAGGAGGCCTTCACAAATCTCTTTTTTGTCCCAGGAATGACTTAGGGGCATGTTTAATAAATATTAATGTGCATTGAGTGCCACTGCGCCAATAGAAATAAATGGGTACTGCTGCACTTAGCGCATGTTAACATATGTGAATGCGCATTAACTTTTCATAAACATGCCTCTTAATGAGCGTCTGAATACCATATGCATGGACAGTGAGGATATTAATGTTTATTAATGTAATGTATATTAATATATAAATCTAGTAGTAGGAAGACTACTAGATTTTTACATTAAAACACTCCAGTGCCAGCTACCAGGCACATTAGGTATTTATTTATTTATTTACATTCTCTTATATACCACGCTATTCTGCATCAGTGCAGTTTACATTAACTTGGAGATAACTATTTTACAGGGACCATTGGCTATGGAGGGTTAAGTGGCTTGCCCAAGACCACAAGGAGCACCTGTGGGACAAGAAACCCCAGTCCTTCCGGCCCAAGGTTGCTGTCCTCTAGTGGGATTTGAACCCCCAACCTTCCGGCCTGAAGTACCTTGCCCCAACCACTAGGCCACTCCTCCACTCTACATACTATACACCCTGCTCATTTAGAACCCATAGCAAACCCGCCATATCATAACAGCACTACCAGGACACACAAAGCACCAAACCCTAACTATCAAAAGGCAACGCTGCAAATATTAAACCAGTACATCTCAGAGAATACCAATACATCTCCTTGAAGGACTACAAAATATATGACCCTGACTACCGGTAAACAAGGTAGAATACTCTGATTGACACTACGATACAGAAATTTATAATTATATACAAAATGTAAATAGTTACAACAATTAATGCACAGTTATCTGTATAAAGTTAGAAAGTTATAAAGTTACTAAATATTATCTGTATAAAGTTACTAAATATTATCTGTATAAAGTTAAAAAACTATGTTCCATGTAATGTATACATTAGTGTACAAATTTGTTTACTTTGTTCCATGTAAACCGCCCCTGATCTCTGGAAGGGGCGGTATAGAAGAATTAGATAAATAAATAAATAAATAAATAAAAGGGGACTGCTACTTCTGGAGAGAGATCTGCAATTGTAAATATTTACTTATGAGAATTTTTCTAAATCTTGGGGAAAAGGAATTCTTTAGATTAAAGCTGATTAATCTGTGAACCCAGTGTATTTGTTAAATCAGTCAGGGCCTAGTAGCAGCAAAGAGCTTTCAGTTGAAATTTAAAACACAGAAGAGAGCTTTCTGGTTAAATTTAGACCCCAAGACTCCCTCTATCCAAGGAAGGGCTGTGGGACTCCCTCACAGATTACCTTAGAAGCATAGGACAGGATACTGTGTAGCAACCAGCTTTTAATAAGTCTTTTCCCCTCCCTTCCTCCCTTCCCAACACCCACCCAACCCTGGGATAATTGTAGCTTTATAGGTGCATAAACCTCTCAAAGGAAAGGAGGTGCCATATTCACTCTCAGGTGCAGCTGTTTGTCCTCATCAGGCATACATTAAGGACCTGAGATTAATTAAACATCAGTTGAAGAAAGTACATTTAACGTATTAGGTGTAGTTTTATTAGTACAGTCAAACCTCGGTTTTCATGATTAATCCGTTCAAAAAAGTCTGACTAAAACCGAAACGTATGAAAACCGAAGCAATATTTCCCATAAGAAATAATGTAAATCCAATTAATCCGTTCCAGACACCCAAAAATATGCACAAAAAAGAGATTTTATAGAGAATAGGTTAGTTTGTATTCCTTTGGGTAGTGGCTGCTTTAAGGCTGGATCCCACAGGGCTTTGAGCTGGCTAACTGGTACCAGATGTTTTTATATTTCTTCTTTTTTTTTAATTATTTTTGCTTAACCTACAGTACCTTATTCTGTGCTGAGGGTGGTTTCCTGCTACTTCCTGGTATGAGCTTTCTCTTTCTTCCCCTTCGCTGCTGGATGCCACTCGGGTTTCACTGCTCCTTTTTTCCCCTCCGATCTTCCTGCCTTGTTCTTGCTCTCGCTACTCCCCGCAGCAGTCCCCCGACTCACTTCGCCTATTCACAAGGCTGTCTGCTAGGCAGTCCCGCTCCTCGCCGGTTCTCTTAAGTGGCTCCTGGTGCACGTTTGTTCTCCGACGCTCTCCCCAGCACTCCGTTGCCTTGTCATCTGCACTATCACGCGGTTCCCCTCTCCGCTGCCACAATCTTCAATTTATGAATCCTCCGTTGGTTTCTGCGGCCCCTTCATTGCTCCGCTGCCCGATCGCTGCTAGGGAAGCACAAGGCTTTGTAATGGAGCTCTTCTACAGCCCCGCCGTGGAGCCCGATGACGTCACCGGACCATTTCAAATTCTATGAAAACCGAGCGGACGTACGAGAACCGAGACAACATAGCAATTAAAAAAATCATCGAAAACCGAAGCTAACGAAAACTGGGGCATACGAAAACCGAGGTTTGACTGTATAAGTATCCCCACCAACCTTTAGTAGGTAAAGAACTTCAAAACCTAAACACAGCCTTACAGTAAAACTAAGATGCAGACAGCAGTCCAGCAGCAAGATGAGGGTTTTCCAGTCTTTTGCACTGAGTGTCACATGTATGATTTTCTCCCAGTTGGTGAGGGGTCTTATGTGTGCACGAGGTGCAAGGAGCTCTTTGCTCTCAGGGAACGAGTCCGATATCTGGAAGCAAGAGTAGCAGACTTGGAGGACATAAGAAAGACAGAGAGGTACATAGACGAGACCTTCAGGGATATCATCCTGAAGTCCCACATCCAGTCTGGCAGTATACCTGTTGCCATAGAGGAGATTGGTCACGTGACAGGAGATTATCACCTTGGTGTGGCAGGAAGTGATCCTGTAGTTAGGACCTGTCCTCCAAGTGATGTAAAACCCTCTCGCAACGAGGACGTTTCTCCAGGGCCATGTGCCCATGAGGGAAGGGTTATAGTTGGTGATTCGATCATTAGGCATGTAGATAGCTGGCTGGCTGGTGGACATGAGAATCACCTGGTAATATGCCTGCCTGGTACGAAGGTAGCGGACCTCACGCACCACCTAGGCAAGGTCTTAGATAGTGCTGGGGAAGAGTCTGCTGTCTTGGTATATGTCGGTACCAATGACATAGGAAAATGTGGTAGGGAGGTTCTGGAGGCTAAATTTTGGCTTTTAGGTAGAAAGTTGAAATCTAGAACTTCCAGGGTAGCATTCTCTGAAATGCTTCTCATTCCATGCGCAGGACCCAAAAGGCAGGCGGAACTCCAGAGTCTCAATGCATGGATGAGACGATGGTGCAAGGATGAGGGTTTTGGATTTGTTAGGAACTGGGGAACATTCTGGGGAAAGGAAGGGCTCTTCCAAAGGGATGGGCTTCAACTTAACCGGGATGGAACCAGGCTGCTGGCATTAACATTTTAAAAGGAGATAGAGCAGTTTTTAAACTAGATAAGAGAGGAAAGCTGACAGTCATCCAAGAGCGCATGGTTTGGAACAATGTATCCTTGAAAGATACTACCAAAACAATGAAGTTAGGGTATATCAGCAGAGAGGTTCCAATAAAGACAAAAGTAGCCCAAATGCCCTTGAGTACAGAGCAGACAGAGCTTAAAGATTCCAAATTAGCCCTGCCTACCAATAACCAGATTAATATGAATAAAATACAGTCTCTAATATGCTTGTATGCAAATGCTAAAAGTCTAAAAAATAAGATGAGAGAGTTAGAATATATAGCACTAAATGAGAGGTTATATATGATTGGTATCTCAGAGACATGGTGGAAGGAGGACAACCAGTGGGACGCTGTGATACCTGGGTACAAACAGAGGCGGCTCTATAATTAGGTGGAGTGAGGCGGTGGCTTCAGGCAGCAAACGTTTGGGGGCAGTAGAAATGCCCACAAAAGAGCCGCCTCACTCCGCCTTCAGTTTAAAAAAAAAAACACGCAGACAAACTGCTACAGCCGCAATACCTTTTGAAATGAGAGAAAACTGGTGCGGAGCCTCCCGGCGATATGGAACCTCTGCTGCTGCCGCGTCCTGACCCCAAAAAGAAGTGACACTAGAGTGGGAAGCAGCAACAGGAGAGTTCCATACCACCAGGAAGGTCCGCACCTGTTTCCTCTCATTTCAAAAGCTATCGCAGGCAGCCGAAGGGGAAGGAGCAGAACTATGGAGAAACAGCAAGCAGAGCAGAACGAGCTACATGGGGTGGGGGGGTGAGGAGAGAAGAGGAACGAGCTACACAGGGTCAGGGGAATGAGAGAAGAGGAACGAGCTACATGGGGTGGGGAATGAGAGAGGAGGAACAAGCTACACGGGGGGTGAATGAGAGAAGAGGAACGAGCTACATGGGGGGGGAAGGAGGGGGAAAGAGATGGAGCTGATGGTGGCTGGAAGAAAGCTGACAGGGGGGAAGAGAGCACTGGACGGGAACCGAGAGGGGCAAAGAGTGGTCTGGAAGAAAGCTAACACAGGGGAAAAGAGGGTTGGAAGGGAGCTGACAGGGGAGGAAAGAGATGGCTCGAAGGGAAGTGACATGGGGGGAAGGAGAGGGAGCAGAAGGGAACTAAGAGGGGAAGGAGATGGCTGGAAGGAAACTGACATGGGGGAAGTTGGGGGCTGGAAGGGAACTGACATGGGGGAAGTTCGGGGCTGGAAGGGAACTGACTTGGGGGAAGGAGGGGGATGGAAGGGAGCTGACACCTGGGGGTGGGACTGGAGGGAGCTGACATTTGGGGATGGGACTGGTAGGTGGCTGGGTAATAGGGAGGAGGCTGGCAGGGAAGGGGCACTGGGACTGGAAGGGAGCTGACATGTGTGGAAGGTCATTGGGACTGGAAATAGGCTGATAGAAGGAAATGAAGAAAACAAAAGAAAAGTCAAGAAATGGCAGAGTGCTAAGAGAAGACAGGAAAGCAGAAGCCTCAGATCAGGACCAGCTTGACCAGAGAATAAAATGATCAGACAACAGAGGTAGAAAAAAACAATTTATTTTCAATTTAGTGATTGGACTTTGTGCTATTTTTATAGTTTACACAGTATGGGATACTGCATCTCTTATCTGGTGTTGCACTGCATGCAGAGTCTGGCTTTTTGGGGTTTCGATTTAATTTTTCTCTAAATATTTTATTTTTACTTTAGGTTGTGATCACTTATTCTGTACTTGGTGAGAGTCTGTGTTCCTAGTGTGTAACCAAGGCTGTGTGTTCTGTTAACATGAAATCTGTATGCAGTGATCTATACATTCGGGGCTGTGGGAGGAGGGGAGGAGCAGCAGGCCGGCTTAAAAGGGAGCCGCTGCCGGCGGGAACAGCAAAGCAGCCACCATCTTCCCCTAATCGGGGCTGTGATCTGCACCCGGCCAGCCTGCCCCCCCGAGCAGCAACTCCGGCCCATTCGGGGCTGTGGGAGGAGGGGAGGAGCAGCAGGCCGGCTTAAAAGGGAGCCGCTGCCGGCGGGAACAGCAAAGCAGCCACCATCTTCCCCTAATCGGGGCTGTGATCTGCACCCGGCCAGCCTGCCCCCCCGAGCAGCAACTCCGGCCCATTCGGGGCTGTGGGAGGAGGGGAGGAGCAGCAGGCCGGCTTAAAAGGGAGCCGCTGCCGGCGGGAACAGCAAAGCAGCCACCATCTTCCCCTAATCGGGGCTGTGATCTGCACCCGGCCAGCCTGCCCCCCCGAGCAGCAACTCCGGCCCATTCGGGGCTGTGGGAGGAGGGGAGGAGCAGCAGGCCGGCTTAAAAGGGAGCCGCTGCCGGCGGGACCAGCAAAGCAGCCACCATCGTCCCCTAATCGGGGCTGTGATCTGCTCCCGGCCCGCCGGCACCCCCGAGCAGCAACTCCGGCCCATTCGGGGCTGTGGGAGGAGGGGAGGAGCAGCAGGCCGGCTTAAAAGGGAGCCGCTGCCAGGCGGGCCCGCGCCTGGTCGGGCCCGCGCCTGAGGGCCTCGCCAGAGGGCCCTTTGGCGTGGCCCTTAGGCGGGGCACGTATCAGTGCTGAGCAAAGTGCAAGAAGCCATTGTGTTTGAGGTCACAGAGGCCTATAGAAAAGAAACGACGCCGCTCCGAGACAGCCCTTTGTCCACAACTACAGTCATCGTTACCGTCTCCATTGTTTATGCTGATCACAGTCCATGAAGAAATCTGCAACATAACGAAAACCAGCAGCCACTCTCAAGTCCAGCTAGTCACTAAATAGACTGTCATTTATGATAACCCGTATAAGCACAGCAGTATCCCGACTGCCCGGCGGGCTTGAAACTAACATCATCAACATCATCTGAAAAGATCTCCGTCTTCTTCAAACCTCCAGCTGGAGCGCACCCATGGCAGACCTCGCTCTCACACTGAACCAAGCCACCTACCGATCACAGCAAGTATACCACTTCTAAAACACTGGCTAAAATGAGTCTTCCAGCACACCCATCTAAGCCAATATCAATATTCTCCTATGGTCACACATATCCTATGATCTGTAGCCTCATATACTGTTGTCAGTAGCCTATATAACTTTGTTGATAGTACCTATACCATTGTCAATAGCCTATATAACACTGTCAATAGCTTCTTATACTGTATAACATTGTTGATAGTACTCATACTGTTGTCAGTAGACTATATAACACGGTCAATAGCTTCTTATACTGTTGTCAGTAGCATCATATACCGTTGTCCATTGCCATACTGTTTTGTGTCTCACTACCGTACTCTCTGTCCTGCTATTGCACTATACTGCAGTATATCTACAGTACTTCGCACACAACAGGAACTCGCAAAATGGCCCTCCAGCTCTTCGCCCTTATCAGCTTTTTCCTACTGACTCACTGGCTTGGAACCTCCCAAGCCCTTTACATATCTCATGGAAATATCCCCATCTTAAATAGCCATGGAAAAAAGGTGGTCTGGACCTCCATACTCCCACCCAGGAAATGACACCTACACACGCCGCTCCCATTTGATACACATAGCACTCCAGCTGCCCAATACACCCACCCAGGAAGAACCTCCGAACTACCGACCCCTAAGATGTGCCATCATAAATGCGCGTTCTATTCGCAAAAAGTGGCCTGTGGTTCTTGAAACAATTTCCCGCTTTGACCTAGAGATACTCATGATCACAGAAACCTGGCTATCAGCTGAAGATAATGTTCTCATCAACCAACTTCTACCACCCAATTTCGCCATACACACAAGACATAGAGAAAACAAAAAAGGAGGAGGGGTGCTCATAGTCTCCAAATCGGACCTTAACTTCCACATAACAGATTCCTCTAGCTCAAGCAATCTAGACATACTCTCCATTACAAACCAGCAAATCTCCCTCAACCTCTTATACAGGACACCGTCCACGTCTCCAGATGACCTCCCAACCATTATTGACCTTACTGCCAGCACCCTCAATCCCAATAAACCAAATTGGATAATGGGTGACTTCAATCTCCCATCGTTATCCCAAAACCACGCAATTGCCTTCCTTGGTGCTATGGAAGACCTGGGACTCAAGCAAATTATCAATAAACCCACTCATATAAAGGGAAACATTCTGGATTTGGTATTTGCTCCTCAGACAGTCATTCAACAAAACCACAACCTACCAATATCAATCGTTGATGTACCCTGGTCAGACCACAAACTGATCATTTTCCAGATCCCCATCATCAATGAGAAGCTGCACAGAAGCCAAAACATGCACAGCACATCACGGACGCCCACAAGAAGATTTAGACCATTTAACAGAGAACACATCTTGGCTGAGACCCAATCACTCCTCAACAAAACCACACCAGACCTCGACGAACTAATCACCTCCTGGAACTCCAATCTGCATGCCATATCACAACCTCCAATTTCCAATAACACAAAGAGGAGAAAAAGAAGCACTGCCCCATGGTTCTCTCCTGAATTGCGAGCCTCTCTGACTCAACTCCGCAGACTGGAACGCCGCTGGCGCAGATCACTTTCCACTGAAGATCAGACCGCCTACCGTACTCACCTCTCCACACACCGTGAAGCAATCACAACCACAATGAAACAATATCACACAGACACCCTAAAGAGATCACTGAATAAACCACGTGACCTCTTCAACCTGGTCAAATCCCTCTCAAAGGAACCTTCTCCCGAACAACACAGTGAGATTCATCCACAGAAATTCGCTGACTACATGCAATCCAAGATAGTGCAAACTAACAAGGTGTCAACAGTCCCGTTCCAATAACCAACGAATGCAACCCCACTAAATAACTTCTCTACACCATCCACTAAATGCATCGAGGACACCATAGCATCTCTCAATACCTCCACTGCACAAACGGACCCATGCCCAGCTTTTTGGATTAAGGAGCTACGTTGTGCGTTCAGCCCCTTCATTGCAAATCTAATGAACCTCTCATTCACAACAGGGTACTTCCCTGCAGCACTCAAGCAGACTTCCATCAGGCCACTTTTGAAAAACCCCAAGCTAGACCCGCAAAAGGTCGAATCTTATAGGCCTATAGCTAGCATTCCCCTCTTAGCCAAGATAATTGAGAAGGAGGCACAACGGCAAATCCAAGATCATATAGACACCACAGCTCCCCTAGATCACTGCCAACATGGGTTCAGAGAATATCATGGGGTCGAGACCCTTCTCACGAACCTATTCAACGACATTATCACAGGCATTAACAACATCCGACAAGGATTTGTACTCGTCTTCTTAGACATCGCTGCGGCGTTCGACTCGGTAAGCCACGAAATTCTCCTCGGACGACTGAAAGAGAAAGGTATCTGCAACAGTGCATTAGAATGGTGCAACTCTTATCTGGATGGTAGATGGCAATATGTGAAGTCCGGTACAGAAGAGTCAAAACGCTTCCATCAAAAGCAAGGTGTGCCTCAAGGTTCCTCATTGTCTTCCCTACTATTTAACATATACATGCAGCCCATCTGTGACATCATAAGATCTTTCAAAGTCAACTGCTTGATATACGCAGATGACATTCTCTTATATATGCCTTTCTCCACAACTCAATTAGACCTGGCACCGTTGGTAGACTGCCTCAATTCGGTCTCAGAGTGGCTCCAATCACAAAACCTTCGCATTCAACATAAAAAAACAGAGGTGCTCTTCATCTCCAAAGACCCCAACTTCACCCCTCCAGCCCACGTCAGTGTCAAGGAAGCTGACCTACAAGCTAAAGAAACAATAAGATACCTTGGAGTTACATTGGACCAACGTCTGGATATGAAACATCACATAAATAACATAGTCAAAGCTGTATACTTCAAAATACGCTCGCTTAGGCATATGCGCTCCATGTTGGACCCTGATGACTTCCGAACCATATACCAAGCACTAATCCTGCCACACTTCGACTTTGCAAATGCCATATTACAAGGTCTCCCTCAATCCACTCTTAGCCCATTACAGATGGCCATGAATGCCGCAGCAAGAGTCCTCTACGGAGCCTCCAGAAGCGACCACGTAACTCCCATTCTTAAACAGCTTCACTGGCTCCCCATCCATGGGAGGATCATCTTTAAAACCCTAGTCCTATCATTCAAGGCAATCAAGGGTATCTCATCCTCCTCACTCACAGATCTGATTCACACTGTACCCCCCAACAGATCCAGAAGAACATCAGCCGTAAACCTACTGACAACCTCGAAGGCGTTGACAAAGTGCAACATGACAACCTCAAACAGAGCCTTCAGTTTCTATGTACCCAAATGCTGGAACGCTCTACCCTCCGACATAAGGGCCATTACTGACCTACTCCAGTTCAGGAAGGCACTCAAATACCACCTCTTCCTTCAATACTACCCAACCAGCAATTGAACCAGAGGAAGTGACCCACTCATGAACACACCATGCCGTTCTTGATATTATTAAGACTCTATTCTGTTCTATGTAATTATCTCTTGTATATAGTTTACCCCGGTTCTCCAAGTTTGTACTCCTGTTCGATGTAAACCAAACAGCTTGTTGTTATGGTCTTTATGTTATAATGTAAACCGCGCTGATGCCGAATAGTGCGGTATATAAGAACTTGTAATAAATAATAATAAAATACTGTAGCAATTTGCCTTGTTCAGCTTTTCAAATAGGTGTTATATGTTCTAGGACCTGCTGCAGTATTTATAGTGCTGCTTTTTTTCTACGACTTTTTGGAAGTTTATGCTGGTAATGGTATGGTAGATTTGGCCTTGTAGATCTTTAGTGACTTTTGTAGGGTTTTATATTAGTTTCCAATATTCCTGGTCCTGGAGAATATTAGTGAGATGACTTCAATCAGATTTTTCTTTTAAGATATTGAGTTCTGTGGGTGAATGTTCTAGTTCTGCTCTACACCCACTGTTGAGGGAAGGGGTTATGTGGATGCAAAATATATGTTCAAAAAGAAAAAGCAAGAACCATAACACAGTTTATAACAAAATAAAAATGAGTTATAATTTAGTTTTATAAAGTGTGCTATGGTTCTCGCTCATTCATTTAGTTCCTTGGTGTGCAAACATCTTGCATTTTCTCCATATTATCTAATTAGCTTTTTGGTTTGCTTCAGTCTCTGACTGAGTTTTGAGAAGGCATCCCCCCCCCCCACTCTACAGGGTGAGGGGGGAGGATGGGGGCACCATCTCATCCTTCGCCTCAGGCAGCAGATTGTCTTGAGCTGCCCCTGGGTACAAACTATATTGTAATGATAGAGCTGATGAAATTGATAGAGGGGTTGTGCTGTATGTTAGAGAGGGCATTGAGTCACAAAGGTTAAAGTTTTGTAAAAAAACAAAATTTGCTGTAGAATCTCTATGGATTGAAATTCCATGTAAAAAGGGAAAGGTGATGGCAGTGTGGGTGTACTATCAACCGCCTGGCCAGAATGAACAAATGGATGATGAAATGCTCAAATAAATCAAGGAAGGTAAGAAATGTTACAGCACAGTAATAATAATGGGTGATTTCAATTACCCCTGTATTGATTGGGTCAGTGTCAAATGGCAGGACATGCTAGGGAGATAAAGTTTGTAGATGCAATAAATGGCTGCTTCTTGGAGCAGCTGGTTCATGAACTGACCAGAGGAGAAGCCATTTTGGACCTAGGCCTTAGTGAAACACCAGATCTGGTGCAAGAGATAAGGGTGTTAGGACCACTTTGCAATGGTGATCATAGTATGATCACGGGTTTTTTTTAAATTAATGGAGAAGGGATGTTTATGTTTATGTTTATGTTTATGTTTATGTTTATTTAAAATGCTTTCTATACCGCCCCATACCAATGGCGTCTGGGCGGTTTACAAACAAAAATTAAAACAGTTACAACATAGGCTGTCAGAAAAGTTAAAAAGAACGCCAGTTAAAATCTTAAAAAGGACAGCAGAGAGACAGATAATAGAAACAGCAAAGTATAAGAAGAAACATCAACAAGAGGAGGGGGAGGGAGACACGGACGAGGGAGGGAGGTCAAACGCCAAACAAAACAAGTGGGTTTTTAGCTGTCGTTTGAAGGCTTGATATGATTGCTCTGCACGGAGAGGGGGGGGAAGTGAGTTCCAGAGCCTAGGACCCAAGAAGTAAAAAGCCGAAGAGCGTGTAGACTCCAAGTGAGCTTGAGAAGGAGAAGGATGGTAAGGAAATCCAAAGTACTACCTTTTAACTTTTGAAAGAGAGATAAAATGAGGAAAATACTTAAGAAAAAATTAAAAGGAGCAGTTGCAAAGGTTAAAGACTTATATCAAGCTTGGGTGATGTTTAAAAATACTATCTTGGAAGCCCAGACCAGCTGTATGCCACACTTTAAAAAAAGTGGAAGGAAGTCAAAAAAACTGCCAGCATGGTTTAAAGATGAGGTCAGAGAGGCTGTTATTGCCAAAAAAGCATCTTTCAGGAAATGGAAAAAAGAACCAAACGGACGAAAACTGGAAACAGCACAAGCACTGGCAAGTTAGATGCAAGGCATTGATAAGTCAAGCAAAGACAGAATTTGAGAAGAAGCTTGCTGTGGAAGCAAAAACATATAATAAAGACTTTTTCAAGTACATTCATAGCAAAAAACCTGTTGGACCATTAAATGATAGAGGGTTAAAAGGGGCACTAAGAGGGGACAAGGCCATAGCAGAGAGACTGAATGAATTCTTTGCTTCGATCTTTACCGAGGAAGATGTAGGGATGTTATCTATGACAAGTGATATTTAAAGATGATACTGTGGAAGAATTAAAAGGAATATCGATACACCGGGAAGATGTATTACAACTATTTGATAAACTGAAGAGTTGCAAATCACCTGGACTGGATGGATGTTATACATCCAAGAGTGTTGAAAGAACTGAAATATGAGATTGCAGACCTGCTGTTAGTACTCTGTGAACTATCATTAAAATCATCTGTAATATCTGAGGATTGGAGGATGGCCAATGTAACACCAATTTTTAAAAAGGGTTCCAGGAGTGATCTGGGAAACTACAGACCGGTGAGCCTGACGTCAGTACCGGGAAAAATGATAGAAACCATCATAAAGAACAAAATTACTGAACATGTAGATAGTCATAGCTTAATGGGAGACAGCCAACATGGATTTAGACAAGGAAGATCTTGTCTTACTACTCTGTTATTTTTTTTGAAAGTGTGAATAAACAGGTAGACAAAGGTGAGTCAGTTGATATAGTGTATCTGGACTTTCAGAAAGCCTTTGACAAGGTCTCTCATCAGAGACGTTTGGCAAAGCTAAAAAGTCATGGGATAGGAGACAGTGTACTATTGTGAATCAGGAACTGGTTAAAAGATAGAAAGCAGAGGGTAGGGCTAAATGGACAATTTTCCCAATGGAGAAAGGTGAATAGTGGAGAACCCCAGGGATCTGTGCTGGATCCACTGGATCTGCTGCTTTTTAACATATTCATAAATGACCTGGAAATGGGAATAGCGAATAACGAGTGAGGTTGTCAAATTTGCAGATGACACAAAACTATTTAAAGTTGTTAAGTTGTTAAAACCCATGAGGATTGTGGAAAATTGCAAGATGATCTTGATAAATTGGAAGACTGGGCATCCAAATGGCAGATGAAATTTAATGTGGACAAGTGCAAAGTTATGCACCTAGGAAAGAACAGCCCAAACTGTGGTTACACGTTGCAAGGTTCCACATTAGGAACCACTACCCAGGAAAAAGATTTAAGCATCATTATGGATAACATGTTAAAACCCTCCGCCCAGTCTGCAGCGGTGGCCAAGAGAGAATATAAGAACATAAGATATGCCATACTGGGTCAGACCAAAGTCCATCAAGCCCAGTATCCTGTTTCCAACAGTGGGCAATCTAGGTCATACGTACCTAGCAGTATCCCCAAAAGACACAGGCTCCTCAATGCTTGTATTGGGTCAAGCAGTGATATCCTAGGTCCTTTTTAATAATGGTTTATGGACCTTTCCTCCAGGAACTTGTCCAAACCTTTTTTAAACCCAGCTACACAAACAGCTGTTACTACATCCTCCGGTATCAAATTCCAGAGTTTGATTACATGTTGAGTGAAAAAATATTTTCTTTTATTAGTCTTAAATAGGTTACCCTGTAGCTTCATTGCTTGTCCCCTAGTCTTTTTATATTCTGATGACGTAAACAATCAATCTATGTTACCCGTTCCACTCCATTCATTAATTTATAGACCTCTATCATATCTCCCTTCAGTCGCCTCATTTCCAGGTTGAAGAGCACAACCTTTTTAGCCTCTCTTCATAGGAGTATCCTTCCAACCCCTTTACCATTTTGATGGCTTTTCTAATAATGCTATATAATTTTTATGCCTCTGTATCATTCCATAGTGCGACCACACCTTGAATATTGTGTACAATTCTGGTCGCTGTATCTTAAAAAGGATATAGCATTATTAGAAAAGGTACAGAGAAGAGCCACCAAAATGGTAAAGTGCAGTGGAGGAGTGGCCTAGTGGTTGGGGCAAGGTACTTCAGGCCGGAAGGTCGGGGGTTCAAATCCCACTAGAGGACAGCAACCTTGAGCCAGAAGGACTGGGGTTTCTAGTCCCACAGGTGCTCCTTGTGGTCTTGGGCAAGCCACTTAACCCTCCATAGCCCATGTTTCCTGTAAAATAGTTATCTCCAAGTTATAATGCCCTGTTCAATGTAAACTGCACTGATGCAGAATAGCGCAGTATATAAGAGAATATAAATAAGTAAATAAAGGAGATGGAAGGATACCTCTATGAAGAGATGCTAAAAGGTTTAGGGCTCTTCAGCCTGGAAAAGAGACAGCTGAGGAGAGATATGATAGAGGTCTCTAAATTAATGAATGGAGTGGAATGGGTAAACATAGATCGATTGTTTATGTCATCAGAATATAGAAAGACTAGGGGACCACAGTCCAACCCTAGACCCAGAGAATCATTTTATCTCTGAAAGTCAGAGTGAAGAAGGAATTCTAGTTGGGGCTTATAACTGGAAAAGAGAAATGTTGGCAGGGCATGACAAATATGGCGGCATAGTGCTGGTGCTCTTCATTTACCTTTCTTCATGCCTAAGTGAAACGGAGAGGCCTTGAAAAAGACCGACTCCTGAGCCATCTCCAATGGATCATTTTGTGAGGAGCTCTGCTGGTTAATGAATTAAAAGATGAGTCCAGCTGTGACAATGCCAAGACCAGAAGATCTGATGCCACCTATGAACACTGATACTTCACTCTCTGTAGATGTGTGGATGCTGCCTCCCTGTCTGTGGAGAGACCTACCATCAGAAGTCAGCATTTACTGAGCCCCTATGCAAAGAGGACTACCTGTTGGAGTTGGCATGATGGTCTCCATATCAGCTCTTGTTGGAGACAGGGATCCACGGTTAACAGAGGTGGATGCTGTTCGGCTTGTTTCCCTTGATTAGACCCAAAATGTTTACACTGGAGTCCATTTGGGATGCTATTGCCCATCTTTCTGAGACTCTTTCCAAACAATTGAGATTTCGCTTAAAGTACATGCTAATTCAGACTTGATCAAAGTCAATCAAGAAGCTATTAGGTCTGTTAAAATATCTACCCAGGATCATGCTGTTAAGATATCATCGCTCTCTGTAACCAACATTGCTTTAAGGAAAATCTATCTACAAAGTTTAAGCTGGAAGCATTGGAGAATGCATCCAGAGCAGTAAATCAGATTTTTCAATTTTCCAAAAGCCTTAGTTGTCTCACCAATAGAAATGTTTAAGCATTATTTGATGGAGATCCTCCTTGTTCCGAAGGACTTGATGTCCCCTATTTCAAGGGCATACTATTTTCCTTTTGGTAAGAAGAAACCATCTGAGCAAGTTTCAGGTATGGACATTCTTAATGTAACTACTCTTCTGGTGACATCAGACACAGTGGGCATATATTCTTTACTGGTAACTTGTGACTTGACCACTGACCAAAACTGGATTTTAAGAATGTATTTTATTTTATTTATTTATTTACATTCTCTTATATACCGCGCTATTCTGCATCAGTGCGGTTTACATTGAACCAACTGAAATTACATTGAACAGGGCATTATAACTTGGAAATAACTATTTTACAGGGAACATGGGCTATGGAGGGTTAAGTGGCTTGCCCAAGACCACAAGGAGCACCTGTGGGACTAGAAACCCCAGTCCTTCCGGCCCAAGGTTGCTGTCCTCTAGTGGGATTTGAACCCCTGACCTTCCGGCCTGAAGAGATCTGTAATGTTTTGTCGTCTTTCTACATCTACTTTTCCAGATCCAGAGAAAGAAACTCCGAAGAGACAGCGACAGTTTCTTTTATTGAGGCTGTTAGTACTATAGCTGGGTGCCTTATTCTATTTGAAATTTCCTCGTAAATACTTAATTACCTATAAATCTGTTAAATATATATTTTTTCAGTCAATTGATTTTTGGCATGTTTTATAAGTTCCAGGTTGGCAACATTCTCCTCGGCACCCATGTGAAGGTAACTTAAGATGTGTAATAGTTATATAACCACCAGCCCAGCACTTTTCCAGACAATTTCTTGGAGTGTCTTTTTTCTTTTTTTATTTTTCCTGTCCCCCAAATCTGGTGGACGTAGGAGATTCCTGGAGTGTTATTTCTTTTTGTTTTTGTTAATATTGTCCTTTTGAATTATGATATGGTGTATCTCCTCTTTCTGTAAGATATGTTTATCTTGATTGTAAGTTAATGAAATTCATAAATAAAAATTTTTAAAAACTGGAAAGGAAAAAAATAGAAGCTTAGCTATGACTGGCTGGTGTTTAGGATTGGAAAGGAGAAAAGAATAGCAGCTTGGCTAGGGCTGACTGGTGTTTAGGATTGGAAAGGAGAAAAAAGCAGACAGCTTCAAGTCTGACTTTGAGCCACTGAGGGGAAGTAGTCATTGGGGCTTTTTTGCTACTTGAAAGCACAAAAAAAGATTCAGAAAAAAACACCCAGCTTGAGAGTGTTCTTGCCTTCTTTAGTGCTGTGATGTCTGCTATCAAAACTAGATGCTTGGAAGTTTTGGTAAGGCAGGAAGTATTTTTACAGTTTCCCATTTCAATAGCTTTTACTCCTAAGCATTGGTGGAAGAGAGTGTACTGTGCTGCCTGCACTCCATTTACAATACAGTCAATGGCAGTGGTAGAAGGTAAGGTTACTATGTATTCTGTTGTGCAAACAGAAGATAGTGAAATTTTCCTTTTGTTACAATCCTGTTTATCTATTGTCTATCACTGCAACTATAGAAGTAGGAGGGCACCTTACAATTCAATACCAATCCTTTACAGGCCCAGACAACTACTAACTAATCAACCCTTCTTCTCCAACCCTCATAAAAGACCGCCCCGTCTCATCAGCATACACGCTAATGAAGCCTCTCAAACAAGCACAACAACCAACCAACAATCTCAAACAATTAAGTGCTCCCTAATAAATGCCCGCTCTATTCGTAACAAAATTCACACCATATCTGATTACATACACGACCAGAAAATAGAGATCATGTGCATAACTGAATCATGGCTCACTGATGCGGACACCATCCTTCTAAACCAGCTCACCCCGACCAATATGGATGCACATCAATCTACCAGACCGGAGGGGGCTCTCTCATCCTGGCAGAGAAACAGTTAAATCTCAAGCTCATCAGCAGTTTTTCCACTTCCACCCTAAACTCCATAACCCTGGAAAACAAAGACCTCATAAAATTTCTAATATACAGAGCTCCCTCACCCAACACTGACGACCTCGCGAGCATAATAGAGATGACCACCAGACACACTAACAGAGGTAAGCTACCAATAATTTTAGGCAACTTCAACCTGAACTCCCTAAGCTCAGTTCAAACCTCAGCATTCCTTGAAGCCTTAACCTCATTGGAGCTTTCCCAGATCATCTCAACACAAACTCACACTGGAGGAAACTCCCTGGACCTGGTATTTGTACCCACCATCCTCCATTCCATTGACTCTCATATATCATACCAAGCAACCCCTGTGCCATGGTCAGATCACTACATGATACAATTCAATCTCCCTCTTGACCCCCCACACCCCAGACAGCACTACTCAAACTCATACAGATGCTTCAATGAATTCAACAAAGACACTCTACTCAATCAAACAATTCCCAATCTAGAATCTATCTCCGCAGACCTTCCCTCACTGATAGAGAACTGGAATAACACCTTTTCATTAGCTGCCACTGCACTACCAAACCCAAGAGCTTCCAAGCAGCAAAACAAAGCCCCATGGTACTCTCCAGAAATAAAGCAGGCAAAGATCACCTTAAGAAGACTTGAAAGACGATGGAGGTGAACCAAAGCACAACACGATCAACAGGATTACACAACAAAACAGCAAGAATACAATGAACTAATTCTTAATCGGAAAAAGCAACACCACATAAACATAATTATGAGTTCTCTAAACCGTCCCAGAGAGCTTTTCTCCATAGTCAGAGACCTATGAAGAGCCCCGCAAAGCTGAGAGATAGGTTGCGTAGGTCTCTGGGATCAGAGCATCTATCTCCAAAGCAAGCTATCTAGTCCACAGGCCTCTCTGAACCATCCTATCACTCCTATGACTGAACTAAATCGACCAAACATCTGGATCTTTGTTTACTCGGTCTCTGACAACCTCTGCATCAACCTCCTGAAAACCTTGAACATGTCCATGTCCCCCCTTGACCCATGCCCAACCCTTTGGATAAAATCATTGGCGCAAGAATTAGCTCCATCACTGCAAAATATTAAACCTATCCCTTTCACAAGGATTCATGCTACCACTTCTGAAAATCTCTTCAGTAAGACCACTACCGAAGAACAACACCTCTGACCCAACATTCTCTGCCTCATATCGCCCCATATCCTGCATCCCGCTTTTATCCAAATTAATTGAGAAGATGGTCCAACGCCAAGTATAAGACCACGTAGATGCTACCTTCCCACTTGACCCTCAACAACACGGGTTCCGAGAGCTTCATGGGGTGGAAACCTTATTAACATTTCTTCTGAACACTGTACTCAAAGGAATTAAAGACACCAAGAAAGGATTCATCCTCATTTTCATTGACATAACTTCTGCATTTGATTCTATAATCCACACCATACTTCTTGACAGGCTAAGTGAAATAGGAGTAAATGACACACCGCTGTCTTGGTTTTGCTCCTACTTATCCGACAGAAGATCACAAGTCAAGATAAAATCCGATAATTTGAAACCTTTTCCGCTAACACAAGGTCTTCCTCAAGGCTCCGCACTCTCTGTTCTCCTCTTTAACCTGTACATACAGCCAGTATGCAAACTTTTGCAGGAACACAAAAGACACTACCACCTATACACAGATGACTTAATGATATATTCCATCCTAGATACAAAGAAACCTGACTACTCCACCATCTCAATCTGTATGTCAGCAGTCATGGAATGGTTACTACAACGCAATCTGGAAATCAACTACAAGAAATCGGAAGCTCTCTTAATCACGAAAGACCATATATTCAGCCCTCCTGATAACTTACCAATAGGAAACAGATCAATCCCTATAAAGAGAGAGGTTAAATACTTATGAATTTACATTCACCAGTGGTTCAATTTTCAGTCTGACATCAGCAAATAACCACAAAAGTACATTACAAAATGAAGTTTCTGCAAAATCTTCGACCTCTTCTAGAGCAGAACCACTTCCACACCATATGTCAGGTGCTAATCACACCGCACCTTGACTATTGTAATCTAATTCTTCACGGCTTACCTAAATGTGCAACGCAAGCCTTGCAACTGGCCCAAAATGCAGCAGCCTGACTAATTACTAGAGCTAATAAACAAGCCCACATCACCCCCATACTTGAATCCCTCCATTGGCTCCCCATCAGCTCACGAATAAAATACAAGGTACTAAATACAAGCATTCAAAATACTTCATAATCAATATGCTGACTGCTTAAAAAGCTTGATTAAAAGACTCCCAGACAACAGATCAAGGAGGACACCGCACCAAAACTCCCTGGCAACCCCCAAGACATCCACAGGCACCTCTTCCAGAACACACTACATAGAGTGTTCAAGCTCAACATCCCAACACTATGGAACGCCCTGCCACACCACCTGAGAGCCACTATGGATATTACCGATTTCAGAAAATCCTTGAAGACCCATCTATTTGCCGAACATTTCAAGACCTTACAAGCCAACTAATTGCAAGACCTATGACAACTTTTAGACAATTGCCAAATCCCCAAACACCTGTAAGAGTTCATACACTTATGTAAATAGTTAAAAATGTTAAATAAATAAATAAATCTATTAAATCCCATGTTTGTAGAATATTGTCAGTTAAGTAAAGCAAAAAGATAAATAAAAAGTTAACTAAAAGCTAAAAGATAGGCAGTCCCTGTTCCCAAAGTCTGAATCCAGTCTACTAGGAGCATTAGCAGGACAAAAACATCCCCTTTCTCCCCAGTTCTTCAAAGACTGCAAGACCTAGCCCAACCTAGTGGGTGACCTTGGCACAGTCCCTAAAGCAGCACACTTGGGGTGACGGTACTCCAGGGCAGCACAGGCCTATTAGGTGCGGCAGGAAACTAAAAGACAGGCAGTTCCTGGTCACAGGAACTGGGAATCCAGTTCCATAGAAACATTAGCAAGGTAAATACATCCTCCTTTACACACCTTTGAAGAGTGTCAGCAGGCAGGCAGCATAACTGGGCAGTGCAGTTCAGGGTCTACACCGACATATCACAATGCCTGGAAATAATATATCTGGAAAATTAAATGGTCATAGTAGGAAAAAAGGTAAGAGCAGTGCTTGCACAAGTAAATAGAAGAGACAGGTAGTCTCCAGAGTATGCTTATGGGCTCTAGTTCAAAAAATGCAATGTGTGCCTTTGTGCCAATGCTGACCTGGCAGCTCTTGGGTTTCTTGGCAATATGACAAGAAGTAGATTACCAGGCATTTCTTCCAAGGCAATGGAGGGTTAAGTGACTTGCCCAAGGCCATAAGGAGTACTAGTGGAAATCAATCTCTGGGCTCGTGCTCTAACCATTAGGCTACTTCTCCACAGGCTCTAGTTCACCACTCAAATTAAAGAGAGATGTGCTTACAATGAAAGTAGAAAGAGATGCAGTTTCCAGTGTGATTGTAAAAGAGTAGCAATCTGGTGTCATCTCCACAGAGGGGCAAAGTGAAAGTGATACCACAGAGGGTGTGGAGACGCAAGAGAAGTATCTGGTGAAGGCAACTCAGCCTAGCAGCAGGTGCACAATATTCCCTGCTGAAAAGTGTGTGGAGATGATCTTCACATATATAGAATCAGAGGGATCTACATGGGTGAGATTTACATCTGAATAATTGAATGTTTGTTTATTTATTTATTTATTTACTTCTCTTATATACCGCGCTATTAAAATCAGTGCGGTTTACAATTGAACAAAAAACATACTGCAATGTCACACGACAATTGAGTTTTTACATTGAACAAGGACGAGATAACCTGGAGGTAACAGGGGTAACTAATTACTAATGTTGAAAATGTATTGGCTATTGGCTGGAGAGGGTGTTGAAGAGGTTGTTCTTAGCATGCTAACGAGTAAGGAGGTAGCAAGAGAAACTGTCAGTGCTAAAGCCAAGAACAAAGCACAAGTACAGGGGACAATAGAAAGTGGAAAGGATGCTGTTGGCCTTTTATCCTTTCCTCTATCCCCAGATGCAGGTCCATCAGCAGCATCAAAATCAGCAACCCCCCCCCCCCCCCCAAGGAGGTAGAAAGGAAGTCTTGTAAAACCTTACACATGTGGGGGCATTTTCGAGTGCTTTAGGACCCACAGTATGCAGAATGAAATTACTGTAGAAAGCACATTTTGTAGAGGAAAGCTGATAGTGAAAAGTAGCATATTGCATTATCTGTTATAACAGCACCCCTACCAGCTCAGTACAAAGAAGGTTGCTTATCCTAAGAAGGGGAGTCTAGGCGTGGAAATAGCAGTGGTGGGAAAGAGACAGGAAAAACAAAATTTCTTTCCCAAGTGGAAACCCTATCCTCTTCCACCAGTAAGATGGGATAGCAGCAGGCCCAACATGCATCAAAGCAAGACACCATGGAAGAGACGGAGTGGTGTTTTGGCAGGCAGGAGGCAACATCAAGGGTGGCGGCACAATGCATCAGAGAAATGATAGCCCTGGATGGCCATCCCATGAACATGGTTGAGAAGGTGGTGTTTAAGAGGCTGCTGCATCTCTTAGCTCCTGATTACTAAGTGCCCTTTAGGACAACTTTTAGTAGATAGGTGATCCCCAGTCTGTATAACCAGTTGTGTTGTTGGATACAGGCAGAGCTGGCAAAAAACAGAAGCCGATAGTAGCATGCATTTTACCTCTGACATCTAGACTAGTGAGAACTCTACATATGCCTGCTTCTCCCTGACAGCACCCTGGTAGCAGCCGGATAAGGCAGGACCAGGCTATAGGTATAAAAGGGGTGCAACAGGAAGATGGTATAGGTGAGCTGTGCTGCACAGCCAGGTAATGGATGACAGCCATAGTTGGATCTATATTGTAGCAAAAATAAGGGCAGTGTGCTGTAGGGTTGGCACATATGGCACAAACCACTCAGCTATGCTTCCACATTTCCTTGTAAAAGATGGTGGGGTGAACTTACAGCCTGGTCCTGACTTCTAGGGCTGCTACACTGTGCTCTCAGAGAGAAGTAGATGTGTGTAATATTCTGACTAATCCAGATGTCAGTTGTGAAATGCATGTCATTTGCTCTAACCACCACCCCATGTCTTGCTTTGATGTGCATCAGACCTGCTGTTATGCCATCTGACTTGGGTAGCAGACTAGAGGAGTCCATAAGCATACCCTGGGAATGAGCTCTGCCTTTCTGCACACTTCTGTGACCATTTAATAATTTTTATTTAAGAATTTTTCTGAATACAATACAAGAAATATAAGCAAATAAGCAAAATACATAACATGCCAGTTCAAAAAATAAAGCTTCCCACATAGATAGGATCACATCAAGGAGAGAGAACCATACAAAGGAAATCAAGAAATTCTAACAATCCAGAATAAGAAATGAGGAGTATATTAACCCCACATAAGGGAGCCAAAAAACATTTGTCAAATCCTCCAACTAAGAACCACCCACCGCTTTCCTATCCAAGAAAGATTTTAAGGCATTTACATCATTATATACATAGGTTTGTCCCCCAAGAGTAATCATACAATGACAGGGAAATTTCAGGAAAAAGGTCGCCCCCAGAGCTACAACCCATGGTTTCAACAACAAGAACTGCTTACGCCGAACTTGAGTGAACCAACAGACATCCGGGAAAACCTGGATAGTATGACCACAAAAGAGAGTGTGCCTACACTGGAAGTACGCTCGCAAAACCCGCAATTTGGCAGTTTCAGAAACAAACTGCACTACCAGAGTATTGCGCTTAGAAATAATATCAAGGGAATCCTCCAGGAAGGCCGTTAGATTCTGATCCACAGAGCAAACCGAAGGGACCGCAGACCCGACGGCTCGAGGAGAGGAAGAAGAACCCAAAGGCAAGTAATACATATGAGCTGTTTGTAAATCCCCCTCCAAATGTAATACCTCAGAGAAATATTTTCCCAACAAAATTTCAGAAGATAATAAATGCGTGATAGAAAAATTTAAAAAACGCAAGTTGCATACTCTGGCCTGATTCTCAAGAGCTTCCAGCCGAAAGGAAATAGTTGAAAAATCTCTCATTAAAGCAACATCAGAATCTCGGCAGGATTGGAACTGGGAATCAGAATGAGCAGCAAACTTAACAAAAGAACCCAATTGATTATCCATAAATTGTAATTTACCAACCACATCTTGGGAAAACTTACAAGGGAGGATACTGTAGAGGTTAAACGTACATCAATTTTTTGAATTGCAGACCATATGTCAATAAGAGTCACTTCCCCAGCAGGGGATGCAATAACCCCTGATTCTGGAACAGCTGGAAAAACAGGAAGCGGAACCGGGCGTGCCTTCTCAGGGGAACACTCCAACAAGGTGGAAGAAAAAGCAGGTTGTGGCAGAGGAGGAGGAGACCGAAGAACAGGGCTCAGTGAAACCCCCTCCGGTGAATGATCACCAGGCAGCAGGGAAGTCACATGTTTATCCATAGGGCCCACCACTTTTCCACCTGCAACACCATTCCCAGACTTGGTACCAACCTTAGCCTTCCGTTTGCCCATGGTTAACACTGACTTCTCAAAACACACACGAACACCTCATGTGCGCCGAAGGGGCGCCAAAGGGGCATGTCCTGCCCCTTGAGCCACGCCCCTTAGGCCACGCCACGCGGGCCGCGTATAATACCTGTGGGCTTTGTAGAGCAGGGAAGGGTCCTCCAGGCCAGGGCACGTCCTTCTCCCACCTGCACGCTGGTCGAGTAAGCCTCCTCCATGTCCTGCTGCACTGAACCGCGCTGGTGAGAATCGTGCAGCAGCTCCCTCAGCAGCGATACTCTCTCAGCTGATCTCTCCTGCACCTGTGGGCTTTGTAGAGCAGGGAAGGGTCCTCCGGGCCAGGGCACGTCCTTCTCCCGCCTGCACGCTGGTCGAGTAAGCCTCCTCCAGGTCCTGCTGCACTGAACCGCGCCGGTGAGAATCGCGCGGCAGCTCCCTCAGCAGCGATACTCTCTCAGCTGATCTCTCCTGCACCTGTGGGCTTTGTAGAGCAGGGAAGGGTCCTCCGGGCCAAGGCACGTCCTTCTCCCGCCTGCATGCTGGTCGAGTAAGCCTCCTCCAGGTCCTGCTGCACTGAACCGCACCGGTGAGAATCGCACGGCAGCTCCCTCAGCAGCGATACTCTCTCAGCTGATCTCTCCTGCACCTGTGGGCTTTGTAGAGCAGGGAAGTGTCCTCCGGGCCAAGGCACGTCCTTCTCCCGCCTGCATGCTGGTCGAGTAAGCCTCCTCCAGGTCCTGCTGCACTGAACCGTGCCGGTGAGAATCGCGCGGCAGCTCCCTCAGCAGCGATACTATCTCCTTCTGTGACCATTTAATCGTCCATATGTACCCTTCTCATGCATTATGATATGCCTAGGATAATTCCTATAGTACCCAGATATGCAGTTTGCCTACTGACACTCTTCAAAGAACCAAAAAAAGGATGAATGAGTTTGCTGTGTAAATGTTACTATGGAACTGGATTCCTAGCTCTCAGAACCAGGGATTGCCTGTCTTTTAGTGTCCTGCCCACTCAAAAGCTCTGTACCACTCTGGAGTATCTCACCCCAAGTGTGCTACCTCAGATACTCTGCCTAGGGTCACCCACCCAGCCTGGGCTAAGCCCCGCATTGTCCAGTTATGCTATCTGCCTGCTGACACTCTTCAAAGGACTAGGGAGAAGGGGGTTGTGTTTGTGTGGTTAATGCTCCTGTGGGAATGGATTCCCAGGTTTGTGGACCAGGTACTGCCTGCCTTTTAGCTGTTATTAAACTTTTTAACTTTATTCAACTTTTCAATTTATTTAACTGTATTCTATGAACATGGAATGGAATGGATATTGTAAGGTGGCCTCCCATTTCAACAGCTGGTATGACAGATTAAAGGTGATGAAGTTTGTTGCAAAAAAATTGTTTCACTTTATCTACAGACTGGTTAAAATCACAGATGCTTAAGATAAACTTTAAAAAGACAGAAGTCCTCTTCGTGACGAGAAACCCTGCATTCACCTCACCAAGGTCCATCAAAGTGCGTGACGCCGAGCTCATCTGCAAGTCTACAGTCAGATACCTAGGGGTTACCCTCGATCAACAGCTCAATATGAAGGCCCACATCAACAACGTAGCGAAATCCGTCTATCATAAAATCCGGACCCTTCGTCATTTGCGTCAGCTGCTTGAACCAGATGACTTTCGATCAGTCTTTCAGGCCCTAATAATGCCCCATCTGGACTACGCCAATGCCATTCTACATGGCCTACCAAAGAGTACGATTAACCCCTTACAATTGGCCATGAACTCGGCTGCAAGAATTCTCTATGGAGCCTCCAAGCGAACCCACATCACTCCAATACTGAAACAGCTACATTGGCTTCCTATGCACTCCAGGATCTCTTTCAAGATCCTTACCATGACTCACAAAGCGATCAATAATAACTCTGCATCTTCTATCACCGACCTGATATCAACTACACCCCCTAATCGCGCAAGGAGATCGACTGCCTCCAATTCTCTTGTATTACCCAAGGCAATCACGAAGTGCTCTCAAGCCACCAGATCCAGAGCCTTCTCTTACTTCGCACCATCATGTTGGAATGCCCTACCAACAGAAATCAGAACCATCAGTGACCTCTCCCAGTTCAGGAAGGCACTGAAGCATCACCTGTTCTTGCAGCACTACAATATTTCAGACACTGCCTCACACCAACCTACCTCTACACCCCATGTCAACACGTTAAACCCATGCTCTCCATAGTCTTAACGCGAAGAGCTGCAATCTCACCTTGCTTCTTCCCTCATCAAGAAACATATAGCTGCGCCTAGTTGTTCTGTACATAGTTGCTTTTTGTACATAGTTATTATGTTCCTCTGTTTATGAAACCTGTTGAATGTAAACCTGTTTAATGTATACCCAGCTGTTCATTGTAAGCACCGATCAATATTTGGTAAGTGTAGTTTCTGTTCATTGTAAACCGCGCTGATGTCGAATAGTGCGGTATAAAAGAAACTGTAAATAAATAAAATAAATAAATAAATCTCTGTTTATGCAATGGATTATATAGATTTAGATACAATAACCTTTTCTTCCACCACTCCCACTGACTGTGTTGTATAAACACAGTTGCACATCACAGCACACATTCTTCCATCAATGGTTAGATGTAAAAGCAATTGAATTGAGAAACGGTAAAGTGCTCCCTGCCTCACCATAACTTTCATGCACCTAGTTGTAATAACATAAGATATGCCTTCAAACCCAGTATCCTGTTTCCAACAGTGGCCAATCCAGGCCACAAGTATCTGTCAGGTTCCCACAAATGCCTTCTATCCTATGACTTTTTAATTTCCCCAGGAGGCTCTCATGAAGGACCTTGTCAAAGGCTTTCTGAAAATCCATACACTACAGTATATCAACCAGTTCACCTTTATCTACCTGTTTATTCACACTTTCAGAAAACTATATGAAAGGAGACCCCACAGCACAAATGGAGGCAAGAACACTCTCATCGTGAATTTTTGTTTTCTCAATTTTTTTTGTGCTTTGATATAGCAAGCAAGCCCCAGTCACCATTCCTTCATCAGTAGCTCAGTAGACTTGAAGCTGTATGTATTTTTCCTCCTTTCCAATCCTGAGCCCCAGGCAGCCCCAGCCAAGTTTCTGGTTTTTTTCTCCTTTCCAATCCTAAACCACAGCCAGAACTCTTTCCTCACTCTCTGACTTTCACAGACAGAGTTCTCTTGGTCTTGGGCTGGCTTGTGTGTTTCAGCCCTGCTGAGATTGGCTCACTGCTAGTAATTCCTCCTTAACCTCCTCCCCCTCCCAGGTCGGCTTCAGTGTGTCTGGTCATGCACACACAATGAAAAGGAGGTTCCTGAATGGTGATTCATGTAAATTTTCTGAGCATGCACACTTGTATGAAAACTAATACACATGCCTATTTTTATGTGTTAAATGCCCCTGCTTCAATCTTTGCAACCCTGTTCTCCTTCAAAGAGCAATGTTGCAGTATGCTGATTAGGTCACAAGGGATGGTGCATATTTTTTAAACTGATAAGGGCACAGATATAGGAGATCATTTTTGAAGGGGTAAGCAGCATGAAAAACCTAGTTTAAATGTATACAGCGAATGGCCCATTTTAGAAATGTTACTGTTTATATGTGTATCTCCAGGAACAAGCAGGAATGAGTGTTCACATATGGGTACGTCGGTACCGACGGAGTCTGCGCGGGAACACTTCCCAGCGTCCAATCAAAGAGCTTTTGGAAGCATCCCAGCACGCCTGCGTGCTGCCTTCCCGCCTTTCCCAACTGCCTCTCCTCAGTTTTCGTTTTTCCGCAGAGCCGGCAGGACGTCCTCCTGTCACCGCAGAAAATTCTTGTTTTATTTTTTTAGTTTTCTTGTGGTCGCGGCTGTCTTCCCGACGCCACCGGTACCGCCGGTGTTTTCTTTTCTTTTCTTGTAAAATCTTCCTTTTCCACGGGATATTTTTTCTTCATAGTGTCCCACGGTTTCTTAGGCCTTTTAGGCCTCTTCTTTTTCCTTCATGGAACCGCCAGTCACTTTCTCCAAGAAATGTTCAGACTGTGGCGGTACAACTTTATTTTTAGACCCTCAAAGTCGGTGTCTAACCTGCTTGGGTCCTGACAACAGTTTGGTGAGAAGAGGTCTTCAACATCGAGGTTCCCTCGATACACGGTTGCCCTCCAACTTCGGGGCACCGTTCCCTTCTTCTTCTCCACAGGATCAGGTAACCCAAAAACAGTCTGTTAAGACTAGCCAGCCCTCGAGTGGTAGGTCTCATGCACAGCATGTAGACGGCTCCGGCCTTGCCCTCGAGGGCCCACTGGCTTCAAAACCCCGGCAAGAGTCTTCGGTCTCCAAAGCGTATAAGGGGTTTCAGGTTGTTCCTGGGGTTCACCCCCCACAGAACATACCTGAGCCGTGTCCAGTGGTGGCATCCGCTTCGAGCGGTACCGATACCCCGGCATCGGCACTGGTGTTGGATGAAACACTCCTCACCAGGGATCGTCATCTGGCGTCCTCGGTACCTTCAGGTCCGGTGGCTAATCCCCAGGCTGACTTTCCGGTATCGGTACCAACACCGATACGACCACCGACGTTGGTACCCTCCAGACGTGCATCGATAGCCTCGCTTCTTTCGATGCCAAGTCTGGAATCGATCTCCAGTCTGGAGGACTGGGTACCGACTCGCCTTGGTTCTGGCTCTCACCGGTACTGAAGGCTCGGTTCCGATGATTCGGATCCACAACTCTCGGTTCCCTCGAGGACGATTGAGCTGCCCTCGATGCCGAGTTTGGAATCGATCTCTAGTCTGGAAGACTGGGTACCAATACCCTTTGGTACCGACACCGATCGATACCGGTGGCTTGGTATCAAGGATAGCGGGCGGAGGTTTTCGGTTACCTCGGTACCGATTGAACGATCACTGATGACTGCTCCGATGTCTCTGTTGGGTCCGACTCTGACATCGGTACCGGTATTGGCATCGGTACCGGTATCCACAGTAGCATCGTGGCCAACTCCTGCCATGCTTTTTTCAACAGGATCGCTCCATTCTATACCAAGCTTGGAGTTGATACCTGGCATGGACAATGTGGTAAGGACGGTCGCTGCTCCTGACAGCCAGTACCAGCAACCATCTCTTAAGCATTCCACACTGCACTCTGCAGGATCTTCTATTCCTATATATTTGGATAACTCTGTGGGTGCTCAGGCTAGTTCTTCAGATCTAACCTGTCCAAGGGAGATTCCTGTTGGGGATCCCTCTTTTCAGAGTTTCCTCCTGGATATAGCAAGATCCCTTGCCATTCCTATTCCAGGACCTGATCCTGCACAAGGCTCTGTTTCTACCAAAGCAAAGGAGAACATAATGCTTCCTTTGCATCATTCCTTGCAGGATCTCCTTCTAGGAATGTGGGAAACACCTTTAAGGGTACCCCCACCTTCCAGGGCAACTGATCTCTTATATCAGGTGCCCCCCTCTCCTGGTTTTCAAAAGACTCAACTTCCTCATCATTCCATAGTAGTGGAATCAGCAATGCGGCAGGTAAAGAGTAAGAATAAGCACTCTTCTTATCCGCCAGGACGTGAGTCTAAGACACTAGATGCCTTTGGACGTCAAACCTTCCAGACATCTATGCTTTCTGCAAGGATTCTCTCATATATTTTTTATATGAGTCTATTTCTTCAGGAGGTCACAAAGCAATTACATCTTTTGACTCCTTCCCTTCCAGAGTCCAAGAGTGCAGACTATTCTTCACTGCTCAAGCATCTTCAGAATATCTCTTGGTTTCTTACTCGTGCTTCCCTAGACTCTTTTGAGTCTGTTAGCAGGACTTCTGCTATAACTATAGGGGCACGATGTAGAGCCTGGCTCCAAGCTTCAGACTTGGATAAATGGGCACAGCAAAGACTGGGACATACTCCTTGCACTGGAGACAATCTTTTCAACAAGGAGTCTTTACGTCAGGTTACTCAGTTGTCCACTGACTTACCTGTTCCTAGGGGCTGTTCTGCACCTTCTTCTGTCCCAGTAGATAGGAAATGTCCTGCCAAACTTTCTTCCTGTAGGAGAAGAAGGTTTTTTGCATCATCTGCCCATCATACAGATGTTCCCAAACAGGGGAAGCATCGTCCTGGTCTACCGAATTCAACCTCTCACCAGGCCCAGCAAACCCAGCAACCACAGGGTTTCTGATCAATCTCCATCAGATGCTTGTGACTCTGGGGGTTAGAATCTGCAGTTGCTTCTTCTCAATAGGGGCAATACACTGCTGTCATTCTAAATCCTAAACATGGATCTCTTCCCAAAGACATCCATTCTTTCTATGTTCTATGAGCTGTCAGGATGTTCATGCTTCTAGGTCACAGGGTTCTCCTCTTCCTCCTACTAGGGAAAGAGGTCTAACTACTATCAAACAATAGTTTCCTGTGCCAGCATGTCTTTTTCCTTTCTATAGACTTCCTACTTTGTAAGTCTTCTTCAGCTCCATTCTCTTTACCCTCTTACCAGGTTTTTTCCCTCTGTAAGAGCGGTATTGCTTCACTGGAGGGCTTTTTCTTCAGCCTCTCTAGTTTTGTTACTTTTCTAGTGCGGAGTTCTCTTCTCTGAGTTGACTCCTCTTTTTCAATCTTGCCTTGAAGCAGTTCATCAGACATGTCCAGAGTTTTCTACTCTTGTTCTGTCTGTTCTTTCTGTTTTTAAACAGTAACATTCTTTCTGCTGTCTGGCAAGCAGCTGCCTATGCAGGAGCCTTAATGTTTGGACCACTGGTTCTTGTCCACCAGCAACCAGATTTATCCTCCACTAACATTCTGTCTGGTCTTAGTAGTGGCTCCAAGTCAGTGCTATCATCTGTCTTGAACATTTTTTCATTACAAGCTTGTTGGATTGTCTTCTCTTTCTGCCATCTCCATTCCCCTGGGTTTGGCAGCATAGTTCCATCTCCTCATTCTCCTGCATCATGCTCTCTGCAATTCTACAGAGAAGCTCTCCATTATGGACCCTTGCTAGAGAGCATGAGGACTTTTTCTCCAACAGCTATCCTAGATGGTTGAAAAAGGCTTTTTCAATCATGTCTCCCATGACTAGAAAGCTTCTCCTTTTTAATATAAAGGACATAGGCCTTCTCTTACGTGAAAGCTTAAGGAGTTCCCAATTCCCTGCTTGGTCCATAGTATTTCCAATCGGGAATATGCTTTTCTCCTTCCAGCTCGTCCTCATGGTAAGAACGCATGATACCTTTTTGCCCTTAAGCAGGTCAGCATGGTATCTCATTTTTATGCGTCTTCTGTTCACTTACCATGCTAGAGTTCTAAAATACTCGGGACTTGCTGGCTGCAGACTGATATTATCCTCTGCTTTTCACGTAACTATCCTGGTTATTCCACTACCTAGCATCCCTGTAGCTCATAACCAGTGGGAATTGATTCTCTATATATCTTCTCAAGTAGGTTCCACCTTCTTGTTATTAGATGAATCTTCCCTCTCCACATTTTCCTATGTGAATACCATTTTTGTAGGCATATCTCTGTCTGCTTCTTTGCAGACTCCCATATAGAGGCCTATATATATATATATATTCATATCTATAGCATACATCTTACAGATGTCTATGTCTATCATTTGTGTGTATTTTATGCCCTTCATATCTCACTATAGATATATTCTCATATATCTATCTATCTATATGATATATATATGATATATATATATATATATATATATATATATATATATATATATATATATATATATATATATATATATATATATATATATATATATATATATATGTCGAGATATTTACTATCTGTAGATAAGTATCCTGCATTTATCTATCTGACTGTCCAGGCTCATATAGCTATATGATTCTGACAGATGGGCTTTATCCATACCTATGCTATCCAGCATGTTTGGGGTTCCACACTCACAACCATTTTTCTGGTAGTTAACAACTTCCACCATAACCTTAAGGTTTAGATACCTCTGAAGTTCTCCATGTTCCAGTATCTCTCCTAGCTGACCCCAGTTAGGAGAGACATTGCGGATCTTCAGCTAATCACAGACTCTAACGCCTCAGGCGTTTGTCCTTTCTCTTGGGATACAAGGAGTTTCCATACCTTTTCCTCCCACAAGGACTGTGCTTGTTTGTACAATTCGGTCGGCCTTCTCTTTTTGCTCCCAAGGGTGAGCCACTCTGTCACCAAAAGGGTTCGGCTTTTATCATAAAGCCTTCCGCCGAAGGCCCACCGTTTTTATTGCTACCCCACTTATTACCGGGGTCCCCTCTAACCTTTCAGGATTCTGACCTCCACTGTTTTTTCCTAACAGGTTTATTACCTCCACTTCACAGTGAGATCCTCCTTGAGGTTCCTCTACTGGGTTCCCCAGTAGATCTCATGAACCTCCTTACCGCTTTGTAATCCTGTTAGGGGAGGTCCATATTGCAATATTTCTTTCAATATCATTAATGATAATTATCATCCACACATGGACTCCTTGTCTGCAGTCCTATGCTAGGTTAGCTGTTTCACAGCACCTTTCTTTCTTCAACTCCTACCCTCCATCCTCAGGATGCCTGGTGTTGTGCGGGATAGCATGTTCCAACCTATGACATGCTGGGACTCCAGGCATCTCAGCTTGGGAGTCCCCATATGTGAAGACTCATTCCTGCTTGTTCCTGGAGATAGCACAGTTACTTACCTGTAACAGGTGATCTCTGGGAACAGCAGGAATAAGTCTTCACAACCCACCCACCTCCCCAGGAGTTGTATCTCTATCTATCTTTCCTTTCCTCTCTCTCTCTCTTTGTCTCAGCTTTAAAACTTAACTGAGGAGAGGTAGTTGGGAAAGGCGGGAAGGCAGCACGCAGGCGTGCTGGGATGCTTCCAAAAGCTCTTTGATTGGATGCTGGGAAGCGTTCCCGCGCAGACTCTGTCGGTACCGACGTACCCATGTGAAGACTTATTCCTGCTGTTCCCAGAGATCACCTGTTACAGGTAAGTAACTGTGCTATATCTGCAGCACATACCAATTTCAAAGCAGTAGTGTTCTGGGCACGGTGTGGGCAGGCTTTTAAAATATGTATGTACATTCCTGTTTACATGGGGAATACACATATTTTTCCAAAAATTTCCGTATCAGCATGTATGCTTCCTACAGTCACTCGTTAAGTGTGAATTAACTGCTCATTTGAATCAGGTTTTGATGAGGATTGAGGAGGAGAGATGTGCTCTTTCTGGCCTTAAAAACCACCTCCAAAAGTCAAAAGTTTGAGATTTAGAACTTGGCTCCTTAATTACCTCCTCTAGTATGTGTGGTTTTATCAAATCATGAAAGTTGCTAACCGGCTCCTACATGTGCAACTACTGATACTTATATGTGTAACACTGCAAGTGAAGCCGCTCTTCTTTTGAACATGTTTATAAAATGGCTGTTCGTACTGTATAAACTGGCAAATGCACATGTAATCCTGTCCGTCCTTATGGGGGTTGTTTTCAAGCCTTATTTGCAATTTCCACATGTAAAATCAGGCATTTGCATGTGGAAATGGCATCCACATATAAATGGCCATTTTAGAAAAGGCTGAATTTACTCATGGATGTCCTTACAACATAGAAATTGCAAGGGGGTGTGTGTCAGGTGCATGGTTAGGGAGTGAACTGAGCGGATCAGAAATCTACTCATGTATTCCTCATTTCATAGAGGGAATACACACATATAACAAAATTTGTCCACATGGGGATTTACAGCTGTTTCCAGGCACTTTTAGGATTTAAAAAATCTGGCCCTGATATTGAGTTCTGCCGGCTATGCGCCACTATGACACATAGTCGTGTGCGCCAATCCTTAACCCCAGATAGTCAATAATGAGGTCATATGAGGCCCCGGCATTGAATATCTGGGTTTGCCTCACAGCCTCCAGATGCAGTAGATAACTGGGCAGTGTGATATTGCATGCTGCCCAGTTAGCATTTGCCTCGCCTGTCTTTTAGCCACAAGTTGCTAAACGGCAGCATGCATTATCGCTGCTGCCTGGTTATCAACTGTCATTACCTCCGCTCCTCCCCGGCACGGAAGCGGTTAACATCAGGGCATGTAGGGGAGAAGATCGGGGATATTTAGCAGCACTAACTGTGTTACTGCCATTGAATATCCTGGTTAGAGGCATTTACATGGCTTACAAGGCTGTAAACTGTGTAAATGCCTTTTGAATATCGAGCCCACTGTTCATTTCAGCCAACTCTTTACAGGAGGGATTAAGGGGGTTCTCCTCCTTTTTCTCTCTTTGTTTATTTCCCCCTCCAAATTGAAACTAGATATAGTAGCATCTGTACTTAATTGGACACATTTATATATGTAGGTTTTCAGAATGGACAACATACACTTGTAATTGTTGGCACCCACATATGGGCGTTGTGAAATACCAACTTCCATATGTATGTGCCGGCACCTATATTTAGAAGTTCCCAAGTTTGTCCTGCTAATTTTTCACATGTGCAGAGCTGCAGAATGCCTCCTCGGTCTCCACATGTGTATTCCTACACCTCCATATTTGTATTTCCACATTTGGCAGAGCACGTTTATAGCATACCATTGGAATTGTACACATCACAACCTCAGCATCTCAATTCTGATCTCCACACACTATCTAAAATGTGCCTTTTTATGTATTTTACAAAAAGCTCTGTGTTTTGTACCTTTCATGAAATGCCCAGGAAACTTTGCATGTTCGAATGTAGACGTCCCTTATCTGACCTAGTCATCCTATGCAAAATGGAGCTTACAATCATATTTCTTAAAATAAATGCTGTAAAGCTCTTAAAAGCAACAACTGCCCTTTTGTTTCCCTACATTCCCTAAATATTATGAATGCAGGCATCCACAAAATATTTGTAGGAAGCCCAATGGAGGATTAGTCTAGTGGTTAGAGCAACTGCCTAGTACCCAGATTTGATTCCCACAGGCACAGCTTGGGCAAGTCACTTTACCCTCCATTGTCTTGGAAGAAAAGGCCTGGCAATCTACTTCCAGTGATACATTGCCAAGGAAACCCAGAGGCAGCTGGATTGTCAAGAATCAGCACCAACTCGAAGGCACTAAAAAAAAAAGCCCAGCATGTGCTCCTTGGCACACTTTCTCTCCCTTACCCTCAGCATTTTCTTGTGCTTTCTTCCCCCAATGCATTCTATCTCTCTCTCTCTCTTCTTTCCATTATTTGGCTGTCTGAAACCTAGCAGGGACCGGGTGGCATCAGTTTAGAAGAGGCAGCTGCTGGGGCAGGAGTAAGCAGAGATGGCTCTTGCACCTATCACCCTCAGGTGCGCTTGGAGCTCATTGGTATCCAGAACTGGATATATAGGGGTGGGGTGAGACCCCTGACTTTTTATTTAAGAGGTAGAGGGCATCATGGGAAAGAGGGGGTTTTCAGGCATTGATGTCCTGCATCAAGACTGGAAAAGAGGTTGCTGCTGCTGCTGCTGCTGCTGTATGAAATTACAATTTTTTGTATATTGCAACAGCCAGGAACACTTGAAGTTCCTAGTCAATTACTTGCAAAATGTAGTTATGGAATGCAGATATGCCAGGAGCTCATTTGCATCCCGTAGCTAAAGTTTGAAAAAAACAGATGCTAACCTGTGAACATTTTTTTACGCTTATATATGAGGGCTAAAGTGTATATTCGGTTTTGACATTAAATCAAATATTATCTTGTTTTGGTTCCAATTTGTCTTCCAGTGAGACATCCAGGTTAAATCATGCCAAGATTGCTTTTCAGAAGGAAAAGGAGTTCTACAGAAAGCACTTTGAAGATCAGCAGCAGGTACCAGGCCACAAGTTTTGTAGATGTGAAGCTTACATATTTTTCCGCTATGAAATGTATTCCAGTCAGAATAAAAGCACTTGCTGACTTTATGGGTGTAGTACTATAACAGACCACCTAAGCCATAAAGACACATAGAGGGGTGTGGTATGCTGTTTTATAAAGGTAACATATGCACCTGTGTGCCTTTATAAACATATCGCAAGCAGGGTCGGCCCGTCTACTAGGCAAGCTAGGTGGCTGCCTAGAGCAACGGGCCCAGGTGGGCAGCTTTATGCCGCTGTTTTGTTGCCTGCAGCAGGCCATGTACTTTGGCACACATGACATGCCACTTCTTATCCCCCTCCAACACAACTGTCAGAGGGGGGGTCAGAAGCAGCAGGCCATGTGTGCCAAAGCACATGGCCTGCCGCGGGCAACAAAGCGACGGCACAAAGCTGCCGCTTTTAAAAGACTGCTGCCACCTGCCACCCCCGCTTTTGCTGATTCAGTTTTGGAGGGGAGGTGACCGGCAGTGACGGCAGTCTTTTAAAAGCGGTGGCAGGCCATGTGCTTTGGCACACATGGCCTGCTGCTTCTGAACCCCCCCCCCCGACAGTAAGTTGCATTAGAGGGGGATCTGAAGTAGCAGGCCATGTGTGTCGAAGCACATGACCTGCTGCAGGCAACAAAATGGTGGCATAAAGTCACCCACCGGGCTGGCCACCCTAAGCGAGGAAGAGTGGCTCGGCGAGGGGAAGCAGCTTGGTGGGGGAGGGGCAGCATGGCCGGAGTTTATGCCTAGGATGGCAGAAACCCTTGGGCCGTCCCTGATCCCAAGGAAAGTAGGCCCACATATTTAGACTTGCTCTGAGGCAGGTGTAAGTGCAGCAAGAATCCGAACCTATTCTCTGTCCTGAGGAGCACCTATGTATAAAAGTATTCGTTACCATTTTTTCTAAACCTACTTTTACATGCAGATATATCAGGCAGTTTTATAAGAGACTATCTGAGCCTGTAAAATGCTATTCTGCATAATTAAGTCCCTTATAACATTTTTGCACTTAAAACAGCATTTTACATGCAGAAAAAGGCACTTAGAAAATTCCCCGGGGGCATATGTGCATAAAAGTGTATGCTGCCAGCACATAGTACATGCTCTCATGTGATAGATGAGTAGGCTTTCCTAGCATCAGAGGTTGGGCAGAACTAGGGCGGTTTTCTGAGGTACAGGGGATATTCAGGGGCACAAATTGGCACTGTACTACTGAATGTCCTGCTCATCCGATTACTGAGTTAGTGGGTCTGCTAACTGCGTTAATCATTCTGAATCTACCCCACTACATATATACTTTGCAATTCTGCTCCAGCTCCACTCAAGAACACCTGTATGCAGATTGCATAAAAGTAGACACAGGAGTCTGTTTACTAAGCAGCGCTAGCGGCTTCCGTGCGAAATCGGAGCCACAGCCGCATTCTGGGGCTGTGGCTCTGATTGCACGCGGAAGCCGCTAGCACTGCTTAGTAAACAGACCCCTCAATTTTACAGTGTGCCTACATTTTACATATGTGTAACATACAAATGCTTACAAGAGACAATTTCCATCTATATAACATGTTTTACATGTGGAAAAAGCTTTCGAATATTACCCTGAAAGTGAAGAGTGTGAATAATGTGCAGACTATCCCACATCCCACTTATAAAATAAGCTTAAGAAGGGCTCCCTCTTATAGAATTGAGGTAACGCAGGTGCCTATGTGTCCTTACAAAGTAGGCACCCAAAACTAGCCCCAGTAGCACAGAAATTCACACATAGCAATTTACATCTGCTCTGAAGATGGAGTAAATGGATATTACAATCACAACTCCCATCTCTGCTCTGCCCAAGCCATGCTGCTGGAAATGCCTAGACATGGTCTGCTTCGAAGTGCACATCATTTTTCAGCATGCATACATACATTTTTATACATATTTATGCCATGCAATTTTATAAGACAATTACCCCACATATGTATATACAATAAACTAGAGCTATTAGTAACTGTATACAAGGTCCTGAGATTCAAAGATGCAAATCCCAGTGCAATAAGACTAGAATTCCTTTCTGCTGGGCTACATAAAATAATGATAATTTATTGTTGAAGTAAAATTTATCTAGATGGCTGGTGTTTGCGATCATAGGCCTGGAATGTCACTTAAGTACAATATTATTTTTATTGTCTTTGAAATTCTGCTGTAATGTGAAACTGTAAACAACTCAAGCTTTGTAGCAGTGGTTCTCAACCCAGTTTTCAGGAAACAGCCAGCCAATCGGGGGTTTTTTGGATCTCCACAGCGAATACGAATGAGGTAGATTTGTATGCATGAAAATCCATTCATGCATGTGGTTGTCCAGAAAAGCTGATGAGTTGGGTGTGTCCCAAGGTCCAAGCTGATACTCCCTGGTTTTAAAGACGGTTCAGAAATTCCATGTTATTTGAAACATTTGTGTTCTAGGAGCTCCAAGAAATGCTAGAAAAACACAAGGCTCAGAACGAATCCTGGCTCAAAGCCAGGGCTGAGGAGAATGACAAGGAAAGAATGAAACTCTGTAAACTAAGGGTGAGTCTTTTCATCTGCTTGAAAACCTACTGTCAGCTATTCTGCATTTATCACATGCCTTATTTCACTATTTATCACAATAGAAGTAAAATACACGGAGGTAATATTCAAACCTCAGTGGTCAGTGGGGTTTTTTTTTAAGCACTGGCCGCTGCGGTTAAGTAAGATCCAGATCGTCAGTGGCAGAACCTGGACAGCGGCTGCAGCTGAAGATCTGGATACAACAGTATGCAGGTAGCAACTATATTCAGCCACATTTGCACCGCAGCATTTTTGCTGTCCTATGTTATGCAGATTGTTATCCTGAAAATTGCTGCTATCCATATAAATGCCGGCTTCGTCCCAGCTCTGACCCTGGATCACAGTTCATTTTAAAAGGAATAAATCATGAACAAATCCTTTTATGTGATTTTATTTTTCATCATTGCAAAATATCTATTCTCTCTTGATGCCACTTTTCAAATTACACATAAGATTTTAAATGATTTAGT
Organism: Ichthyophis bannanicus; assembly: GCA_033557465.1. Taxonomy (NCBI): domain Eukaryota; kingdom Metazoa; phylum Chordata; class Amphibia; order Gymnophiona; family Ichthyophiidae; genus Ichthyophis; species Ichthyophis bannanicus. The sequence goes on along the minus strand of CM066032.1, from coordinate 514,966,890 downwards.
CAAAGTTGGTTTGGGGCCTAGTATGTCAGGTCAATCTTCAAAAGGACTTAGAGGGTCAATATTCCTCTGTGGTGGTCAGCATTCTTTTTAAACACTGACCGCCACAGCTAAATGAAATAATAAACATAGAAGATGATGGCAGATAAAGACCATACGGCCTCTCCAGTCTGCCCATCCAAACATACCAACTACTAAGTTCTACAATCCTTTCCTCTACCTTAGAGATCCTCTGTGCTGGTCTCACACTTTCTTGAATTCAGATGTAGTCCTAGCTTCCATCACCTCCACTGGGAGGCTGTTTCACGCACCCACCACTGTTTCCATAAAGAAATGTTTCCTTAAATTACTCCTGAGTTTATCCCTTTCACCTTCATCTTATCCAGCTATTTGGCACCGGTATCCAGATAGTGACCATCCGGATAGTAGGCTGACTGCATAAAGTCGGGAGCGCCTTCCTTCTGGCCTAACTGTATGTGGATAGTCATCCCATTAGTGGTGCAAATATTGCTGCTAAGCAGACAGCTTTGAACTACAACCCAGCTCCACCAAGAGGCTGTCCCGGCGCCATCAGGACAGTGCAAAGGTGGTCAGAGGAAATATTCAGTGGCACTATACAACAATGCTTTTGAATATTAGCCCTATATATTTAGCTATATGCATAAGTCTGCTGTCTGTGAATTTTCAGCAGCCTAGTCCAGGATGGAGCTAAGGCCAACCCACTAAACAGATGGTGGTGATATTCAGCCATCCTCCGTATAACTAAATGGCTTATTTAGACTTTTGAAAAAACAGTCTTGACTTCAACCACATAGCTAAACATATAGGGCCTGATATTCAAAGCTACTAACATGGTTAGCAGAGCTGCATTAATCGTGCTAAACAGGATATCCGTGGCTGACGCTCTACATGCCACGATGCTAACCACTTAGTATCATGGTGTGTCAGAAGCATTCTGGGGCAGAGCTGGTGACGATCAGTAACTGGTCAGTGGTGATATTGAGCCACTGCTTGGTTAGCGATATGCGGTGAAAGCCAGACACAGGTAACCCTGGCCTAATCTCTGCCGCATATTGCTAACCAAGCAGTGGCTCGATATCGTTGCTGACCGGTTACCAATTGGCAAGAGCAGCTAACCTGGATATTGAGTGCCGGGGCTGGCTATGACCCTGGCATCGAATATCGGGGTTTACTATTCAGTGCCGGCAGCTAGTCATGTTAGCAGCACTAGCAGCCAGCGCCGAATATCGAGCCCATAGTGCTGAATATCACTGCTATATGATTAGGTAGCAGCAGTGACTGACATATGTATAGAATGGTATTTTAGCAGGGCGTCCAAGAGCAATCTGGGATGTCCAGGGAAAAACATGCAGAAAAACATTGGAGACATCTATGTTTCAACCTAATAATAGGAACATCGATGCCCCCGATGTGAACGCCCGTGCTGGCATCCATATAGGCATCCCTGCTACAAAACCTTAGGGCAATGATATCTATCACATGCTAGTTTGCATGCAGGAACATCCATCAGCATGGCAAAATAAAAACAAAAGCCTTCATTCCCTGCCAGTGTTCTTTGTCAACATGGAAAATATAAGAGATATGACGTTACTTCCTTCTCCATATCCTCCAAATGTTTGTCTGGCAAAACAACCACTTTTACAAATTCTATTTGTGCCTGGAGCAGGAATAAATTTTTCTGTGGCTCAGGACATGCACGGCATTTCTGAAATTGGGTGAGGACATCCATGTTCTTGGAAACACCCTACACAATGACCCCATTATGACTTGGACATCCTCACGCCAGGGATGTCTTTAAACCACTTTCTTAAATGGCTCCAGAGATGTTTCCATGCTTTGGACATCTGCATGCCTGTTTTCAGATGTCTAAAGCATGAATAAGGTTCTAAATTAACCCCCATAGTCACCGCTGCCGCCAATCCATACAATGCCGCTGAATATATGTATCTTTGTAAATGCCACAGCAGAGATGTCAAAAAATAGGCTCACTACCGCTGCTGAAAGTTGACCTGTGTGTTTATTGCAGACTTTGAAACATTTTATTGAACAGATATTACTTTTTGCTACTTCCTGAGATGTGGAAACAGATTCCATTAGATCAAGAAGTTATGTTTGACATTTTTAATCAAATTTGTGTGTGCTATTTCACAAAAATATTTGTGTATCTATAAGAGGGTAATTTTAGTGACTTCAACATGTTGAACAGTGTTTTATATGCTTAAGTAGCCATGTGTACTCAAAAATAGGAAAACCTTACAACTACTTTTATGCATTCTACATGTCTTTGTTTCTGTGGGCTGAGAATGATCAAGGTGTGAACAGGATCAGCCTGCATGTGTAGAATATAAGTATGAGTGCTGATTTTTCCCAGCACAAACATACACACAGTTGCCCCTGCCCTACAGCAGGTATAACTGTGCAGCAACTTTCATCAAGGCAATTTTATAAACACATTTTAATGCATATATTGCCTTTATAAAATATGCTTACTATATGTGACTATGGGATCTATTCTGTAACACAAATAGTGAGGATGGATGCCCTGTTGGGACATCCATCCCTGCTATTCATCCGCCTTTCCCATCCCCACATGAACAAGGAATTTGTACAGGGAGGCAAGATGGGGGTGGGAAAGGGGTGGTGCGGAGGTAGAGCTAGGGTGGGCAGTGGACAGTCCGTGACCCTGGACGTAAAGGGTCGATTCTGATGTTGGCCCTTTATGTCCGGGGCCGGCAGACTGAACAGGGAACTTATTCTACCTCTGAGGTGGAATAAGTTCCCCTAGACGGTGGGGAACAGCAGGCCCAGGGAGTGGTGAAGGTAGGAGGGGGTGCAGGAGATTCCCACAGCCTGAACCTGGCCTTGGGGGTCAGGCTGCAGGGAATGAAAATAGTCATCTGAGGCTGGGGATCGTGGCTCCTAAATGGAGCTGCGGTGCCATGACTGAGTTAGCTGGACAGGAGCCTGTACATGTAGGCTGACTGGAATCGGGTCTGAGCCTGCATTTGCAGGCTTAGATGTAATTCTGATCCCGTAGGGCATGTCTAGCCCCCGCAGGATCAGAATCGCATCTAACACTGTGCGTCCAGTTCCAACCAGATGCACAGTGGCCCTGGACATACTCATTGGAATAGGTCTCCACGTGCCTTGAGAGCCTAGGCACTTCGCTATAGAATTATTTTCATATTGGACACATGGTAACGGACACAAAAAGCTTTATGGGAGGAGTTCTAAAAGGTGTCTATTTAAAGCCTTTTTTATAAAGGCAACAGTTACCTGTGCATATGCATACTTTTTTTTATTAGTGTTTCTCATGATTACAAAAAACAACAAAGAAAGAGAATTACCAACCATACATATCAAGAAAAGAGAAAAAGTAAATCAACAAATAGGCAAAATCCCAAAAGCTCACATTAAAAGGGAGGCATCACTAAGGACAAACCAACAAATTCTAACCCCAAATAACACCCCAACCAAACCACGATTAAACTTATACTTCAAGTGGAACTTTATCCACCAGGAACCATTCTAACTGTGAAACCTCTATAAATATATATGTATTGCCCAAATGGGTGATAAGACATGTACAAGGAAATTTTAAATATAAAGTATCTCCGAGAGCAAGCACCGTAGGTTTTAATCACAGGAATGACTTCCGACGCAGTTGAATCACTCTTGTGACATCAGGAAATGTCATCAAGGGCTGCCCACAAAAAGAGGCGTCTTTTTTTTAGCAAAATACAATCTCATAATGGCAGCATTCTTCCTCTCAGAGGAGAAGATAACCAATAAAGTTGCTCTCTTGGAAACCTTATCAAGAGAGGTCTCCAAGAACTGTGTTAAATCTAAATCAACTACATTTTCTAGTACATCAACTCCCCACTCAGCAGCTTTAGCAACTACACCTTGTGGACTATAATACATCGAGGAAATAGTAGATTCATGAAAGAAATTACATAACAAAATATCTTTCACATATTTCTTAAAAAGCTCAAGTAGGGAAATTCAAAATTCTAAGGCTTCTTGCTCTCGCTTAATTTTCCAAATTCTCAAATTTATGATGAAACAATAAACTATCCTTTATGAAGGTAGAACACAAAGCTTGGGCACTTGCCCTGGGGAAGTCTAACTTACGGACTCTCTCACTAACAGCTGAAATAGATTTCTCCTGAGAACGCAAAACATTCACAGTGTCATAGATGAAGTCGCACAGCTGAGTCAGTGCCCATAAGAACCCCTTCGACCCAATGAATCGTTATTAGAATATCTTTAAGGAAAACCTCCCTTGATACAGAACCAGATAACATTAGCGTAGAAGCACAGACTGAAGAGTCACAGGAACCGCATAGCGTAATGCAGTCTCAGAGGAATCATTCAAAACAGTCACAGGTACCCCAGGTGGAGTGATAGAGGTAAAGGTACACTCATTCCTCCATTCCAGACACCAACAAGAGAGCCAAAAGGATCATTTACATTATTTATTATACTGCACTCTTTAGAATCAGTGCGGTTTACATGTATACTAACAGGTACTTTTTATTCCCTTGTCCCCGAAGGGATCACAATCTAAGTGTACCTGAGGCAATGAAGGGTTAAGTGGCTTGCCCAAGGCCACAAGGAGTGGCCATGGGGCTAGAGACCCCAGTCCCTCCGACCTGAGGTTGCTTGTCCCCATGTGGGAATTGAACCCCCAGCCTTCCGGCCTGAGGTAACCTGTCCCAACCACTGAGCTACTCTTCCCTGACATTAGGCTGGGGGGAGGAGTATATGCCTCTGAACTTACAGAAGCATCCAGCAAAGCTGCATCAACCATAGCTATCTTCAACGATGGTCCCAGAGAACCAGTACTAACAACATGACTGTCAATCGGGCCTTTAACAACCACTAACTCACTTGGCCCCTTAGAGTTTGCTTTCCACTTACCGATATGACAACTGTGGATGATAGACCCAAGTCTCAGACTCTCCTTAGAGGACATGCCCTTTAGGACAGGCCTCTTCGGGCACATGCCTGAGGCCACGCGCCCCTGGCCCCGTTCCGCAGTGATCGCTGGTTTAAATCCTCGACCGCTGGAGGGAAGATGAGCTTTGCGCCACCCAGGTGCAGAAATGGAAAGACCTCTGGTTCAGCCATCTGCCAAATGGAGCAGGTAGACCAAATTGGTGCCTCCATACATGCACACATATTTTATAGAATGCACATGTTGTCATATGCAGGGGTGCTGCACACTGTTGGATCAGCGCCTCTCGGTGCTATGCTGGCTTCCGAACAAGCTCCCATGATCACTCTACCATCAATATAAAGAATAACAGTTTCACTCAGCTTGCAGAATAAATCATATAAACCTTTACTTGTCAGGATAACTGTAAAATTCATAACAAAAATGCATAAAGTCTCTCACAGAAGATCTATATCTATACAATTCTTCCAAATACTTCCCAGAACTAAGACAAGACTAAGAACATAAGAACATAAGATATGCCATACTGGGTCAGACCAAGGTCCATCAAGCCCAGTATTCTGTTTCCAGCAGTGACCAATCTAAGTCATATGTACCTAGCAGTTTCCCCAAGGGACACAGGTTCCACAATGCTTGTATTGGTTCAAGCATTGATATCCTGGGTCCCTTCTTAATAATGGTTTATGGACCTTTCCTCCAGGAACTTGTCCAAACATTTTTTTAAACCCAGCTACACTAACAGCCAGAGTTTGATTACACGTTGAGTGAAAAAATATTTTCTTTTATTAGTCTTAAATAGTTTACCCTGTAGCTTCATTGCATGTCCCCTAGTCTTTCTATATTCTGATAAGGTAAACAATCAATCTACGTTTACCCGTTCCACTCCGTTCATCAATTTATAGACTTCTATCATATCTCCCCTCAGCCGTCTCTTTTCCAGGTTAAAGAGCCCTAACCTTTTTAGCCTTTCTTCATAGGAGTATCCTTCCATCCCCTTTACCATTTTGGTGGCTCTTCTCTGAACCTTTTCTAAAATCGCTATATCCTTTTTAAGATACGGCGACCAGAATTGCACACAATATTCAAGGTGCGGTCTAACCATGGAACGATATAGAGGCATTATAATATCTTTTGTTTTATTTTCCATTCCTTTCCTTATCATACCTAGCATTCTATTTGCTCTCTTGGCCGCTGCTGCACACTGGGCCGAGGGTTTTAACATGGTATCCACAATGACGCCTAAATCTTTTTTTCTGGGTGATGGTTCCTAATGTGGAACCTTGCATAATGTAACCATAGTTTGGGTTCTTCTTCCCTAGGTGCATAACCTTGCACTTGTCCACATTAAATTTCATCTGCCATTTTGATGCCCAGTCTTCCAATTTATCAAGATCCTCTTGCAATTTTCCACAATCCTCTTGGGTTTTAACAACTTTAAATAGTTTTGTGTCATCTGCAAATTTGATAACCTCACTCGTTATTCCACTTTCCAGGTCATTTATGAATATGTCAAAAAGCAGCAGACCCAGCACAGATCCCTGGGGTAACCACTATTCACCTTTCTCCATTGGGAAAATTGGCCATTTAGCCCTACCCTCTGCTTTCTATCTTTTAACCAGTTCCTGATCCACAATAGTACACTGCCTCCTATCCCATGACTCTTTAGTTTTGCCAAACGTCTCTGATGAGGGACCTTGTCAAAGGTTTTCTGAAAGTCCAGATACACAATATCAACTGACTCACCTTTGTCCACCTGATTATTCACTCCTTCAAAAAAACATAACAGATTAGTAAGACAAGATCTTCCTTGTCTAAAGCCATGTTGGCTGTCTCCCATTAGATCATAACTATCTACATGCTGAGTAATTTTATTCTTTATGATGGTTTCTACCATTTTTCCCAGTACTGATGTCAGGCTCACCAGTCTGTAGTTTCCCGGATCACCCCTGGAACCCTTTTTAAAAATTGGTGTTACATTGGCAATCCTCCAATCTTCAGGTATTAGAGATCATTTTAATGATAGTTCACAGATTACTAATAGCAGGTCTGCAATCTCATATTTCAGTTCTTTCAACACCCTTGGCTGTATACCATCCGGCCCAGGTAATTTGCTACTCTTCAGTTTATCTAATAGTTGTAATACATCTTCCCGATGTATCGATATTTCCTTCAATTCTTCCGCACCTTTAAATACCACTTCAGTCATGGGTAACATCCCTACATCTTCCTCAGTAAAGACTGAAGCAAAGAATTCATTCAGTCTCTCTGCTATCGCCTTGTCGCCTCTTAGTGCTCCTTTAACCCCTTTATCATCTAATGGACCAACTGACTCTCTCACAGGTTTTTTGCTACGAATGTGCTTGAAAAGATCTTTACTTCGCGTTTTTGCTTCCGCAGCAAGCTTCTTCTCAAATTCTCTCTTTGCCTGCCTTATCAATTCCTTGCATTTGACTTGCCAGTGCTTGTGCTGTTTCCAGGTTTCGTCGTTTGGCTCTTTTTTCCATTTCCTGAAAGATGCTTTTTTGGCAACAACAGCCTCTCTGACCTCACCTTTAAACCATGCTGGCAGTTTTTTGGACTTCCTTCCACTTTTCTTAAAGCGTGGAATACAGCTGGTCTGGACTTCCAAGATAGTATTTTTCAACAACAGCCAAGCCTGATGTACGTCTTTAACCTTTGCAACTGCTCCTTTTAGACTGCTTATATCTCTGCCTTAACATTGCATTGTCCAAGTTCATGAATAGTAAAGCATAGTTCCTTTGGAATAAGAGACAGTCTCTTTAGGAACAAGCTGGCTATGGGGTTCTAAACCTGCTCCTGTCCTTCAATAGTTCTCAGTGTGAAAATTAGAATCTAGGGTCCGATATTCGAAAGGCATTTACACGGTTTACAGCCCAGTAAACTGTGTAAATGCCTTAAATAGGAATATTCAACAGCACCCACATGGTTAGTGCCATTAAATATCCCCATCTATGTCCCCTACCCCTCACTTGGTTTGCAGCTTGTCGTGCTGTGAGGACTTGTGTGCAACAGTGATGCTGACGGCTAAGCTATCGGTAGTTTAATTACTGGCAGGGTCTCCCAAGATGGACAGGTCTCAGCTGAGGTGCCAGTCCAAGACAAACCACCCATCTGGGCAGCAGCAGAATGGGACAGTGTTGGCGGCGGAGGATCACATTTCTCTGACAACAGCAACAACACTAAACTTAAACTATGCGGAAGAAAGGCCTGGCAATCAACTTCTGTATCTTGCCATGAAAACCCAATGAATAGTCACAACAAAACAAATTGCACTATAGTGCTGGAAGATGAGACCCCCAGGTTGGAAGGCACTCAACTAGCTACTGGGGAGTAGATGAAGACTTTTCAGAGTAAAGCCAGCATTTATGATGTGGTTGGATCAAAGCCCTCGGGACATCTGACTGCAGATGTAGCTGCGCATGAAATAAAGAGTCAGAAGCTGTAAAGATGTCTTTCATATTGGAACATAGAACGTATGAAGCATGAACCAAGGGAAGTTGGAGAATGAAATCGAACATGTACAACTTGATCTGTTGGGTGTCGGCGAACTGAAATGGACTGGCATTGGACACTTTGCATCAGATGATCACATGGTCTACTATGCTGGAAATGAAAGACAAAGAAGAAATGGTGTTGCATTTATAATAAAGAAGAAACTTGCAAGAACTGTAATGAAATACAATGCAGTCAGTGAACGCTTAATCTCTATTCGTCTACGAGGAATGCCTATCAACACAACTATAATTCAAGTACATTCTCCAACAACAGCTGCAGAAGAGGATGAAATTGATGAGTTATATGAACAAGTACAAGCTGAAATTAACAGAACATGCAAACAGGATATCCTGATAGTCATGGGTGACTGGAATGCAAAAGATGGCAACAAAGAAGAAGGCAATGTGGTTGGAAAATATGGACTTGGCAACAGAAATGAAGCTGGAGAAAGACTGATAGAATTATGCAAGATCAACGATCTATTCATCTTCAACACCTTCTTCCAGCAACACAAGCGGCAACTGTACACATGGATTGTACACATGGATTGTACAAAAATCAAATTGACTACATCAGTGGAAGTCAACAATGGAAAAGCTCTATAACATCAACAAAGACAAAACCTGGAGCTGACTCTGGTATAGATCACCAACTACTAGTATGCAAACTCAAGCTAAAGTTGAAAGAGCAAGCCACTCATGAATGTAACAAAATTTGACCTTGAGAATATACCACTGGAATTTAAAGACTACCTACAAAATTGATTTGCTGCTTCAGATACAAATGACAGATCTCCAGAAGAGTTATGGAATGACATCAAGAAGGTTGTGTTGGAAGAAAGTGAGAAGTCTCTACAAAAGGTGAAAAAGTAAAAGCGGCAAAAATGGATGATGGAAGAAACTCTGAAAATTGCCCAGAAACGCAGAGAAGCTAAAGCCAGAGGAGAAAGAAAGACCGTCATAGAACTCAGAGATTTACAATGTGCAGCAAGACAGGACAAGGAAAAGTATTACAATGACACATGCAAGGAAATAGAAGCAGAAACTATTAGAGGAAGAACAAGATCAGCTTTCCTAAAGCTATGAGAGTTAAAGAAAAAATTCCAGCCTCGAATTGGAATGTTACAAGATGCTCAAGGTTATATGTTGAATGATACTGAGAAGATCAAGAAAAGGTGGAAAGAATATACAGAGTTTTTATATGATGAAGATCAAGTGGACCAACAGCCATTTCAACCTGTACCTTATGATCCAGAACCATTGGTGATGAAAAAAGAAGTCGAAGCAGCATTGAAAGCCTTATCAAAGAACAAAGCACCAGGTATTGATGGCATTCCCAAAGTAGTATTACAGCAATCTGATGCAGCTGTTACCATATTTACAAGGCTCTGCCAATAAATTTGGAAGACAATATCATGGCCAACTGACTGGAAAAGATCTGTGTTTATACCAATACTAAAGAAAGATGATCCAACTGACTGTGGAAATTATCGCTGAATCGCGCTGATCCCACATGCCAGCAAGATTCTACTGAAGATTATTCAACAGAGACTACAACCATACCTGGAACAAGAACTACCTGAAGTGCAAGCAGGGTTTAGGAAAGGGTGAGGAATGAGAGACATCATCGCGAATGTGACATGGATCCTTGAAAAAATTAAAGAATACCAAAATGATATCTATTTGTGCTTTTTCGACTACAGCAAGGCTTTTGACTGTGTAAACCATGAGAAACTCTGGGCTACATTAAGAAGCATAGGTATACTACAACACCTGATCATTCTCTTGTACAATCTGTACATTGATCAAGTTCGAACGGAACAAGGAGAAACAGAATGGTTTAAAATAAGCAAAGGTATACGATAAGGCTATCAAAGGCTTAATAAAGATTCTTGTCTTTCCACATTATCATGCCTTGGACTGGTTTCCTTTAGCTTTGCGTGGTTCTTGCTCTTGTACTGTTGTTACGATAAGGCTGCATATTTTCCCCCTACCTGTTTAATTTATATGCAGAACCCAATCAAAGAAGCAGGATTGTATGAAGACAACAGAGGTGCGAAGATTGGTGGAAGACTCATCAACAACCTTCGCTATGCTGATGATACCACATTACTGGCTGAAAGTGAAGATGATCTGAAACATTTGCTTCTTACAATCAAGGAACATAGTCTTAAAATGGGCCTGCAGCTTAATGTAAAGAAGACAAAGATCATGACAACTGGTAAAAGCAATAAGTTCATCGCTGAAGGAGAAGAAATTGAAATTGTGGACAACTTTAACTTACTTGGATCAACTATGAATAAAGAAGCAACAAGCAGTCAAGAAATCTGATGACGCATTGCTCTTGGCAGAATGGCCATGAAAGACCTAGACAAGATTCTCAAGAGCAGAGATGTCTCTCTCCATACTGTGACAAGGAAGCCTGTTTTGAGCCTATGAGTATAGAAAAGGCCAATGACTTTAACTTAGAGAAAGGAGAAATCCCTGCAGGCATGGATTTCAGGCCCCTCATAGAGAAAGAAACCTGAGGGAGAGAAAGTTCAGGCAGCCACACCCTAACTCCTATGACATAACTGCAGGCTTGAGAGGTGATTACAATCACCTGGGAGGAGTGGAGGAAGGGCTGGAGCCTTGGAGAGGGAAATATAAACCCCTGCAAAAGCAGAGGAAGCTCAGAGGAAAGGAGAAGCTCAGAGGAAAGGAGAAGCTCAGAGGAAGGAAGAAGCTCTGGGGAGGCAGAGGTCTCAGGAGGTTCTGAAGACTCAGAGGATTCAGGGAAATCAGGAGTGGAACCAGGAGCACCTGCAGATCTCCAGGAGAGAACCCAGAGAGGAATACAGAGAACTGTTCCAGAGAGGCTGGAAGGAGACAAGGAACCGTAGCGAGCACAACCAGGGATAACTGCCCAGTGCTTCAGGTACTGATTGTCTTTATCGGGGAGAGTTGAGCTCAGGAGAGACATTAGAACTCCCAGGGAGGCTGTATTCTGAGCACTGTGTCCAGAGCTCAGAACAGGACACTGCCCTAACAACACCAGAGGATATGCAGATTGAGTTGGCAGGGAAAGAATTGCAAGATCTAGATATCCCCATGGACTGTACCCTGTGTCAAGCTGCAAGCATGGAATCATTATGCTAAAGGCTAACATTGAATGAAAAAGTCTCCTAGAAGCAGGTAACTGGAATTGAGCCAGGAATTGGGTTTGAAGAAAACTCCACGTGTTTGCATTTCTCAGGAAAGTGCTGAGTCACGCTGAAGAGAAAGCTTGTGAATGTTTGCTACTTGTTTTCTTATTTTGAGTTTAAAACCTATCCTGAAAGGAAGGAGGGAAAGAAGAGGTTGTTCCAGAGGAACTGGGTTATTCTTTTGCTATTAAGTGCTTCACAAACACAAGGTTAAAAAGAGGTATTTTTACCTTGCTGAGCAGAGCTGTTTCTCTAAGACTGAGCAACATTGTTAACCAGCTGCATGTGTTTAAAAGACTGTGAAGCAGTTATACTGATCTAAATGCTCTGTTGCAAACAATCCTGAATGGACACAATTCCTGTGTACAGTTTACTTGAACCTTTACTTTAAAATAAATTCTGTCATTTGCCTTAACATTGGACCATGACTACACTTCTTCTTAAGAGCCAAACTACATGTCCCAGAATCCACCTGAGGAAAAGCTAGTTTATTTGAGCTCACCAAGAGAAGTTCTCTGTTACCTCACCCCTCTAAGCCAGAGGCCAGGGGCAAGGGCGTGATAATACAAAGATTTGACTTCTTCAAGCCATGGTATTTTCAATAACATCATATTGATGCAAAAGCTGGACAGTGAAAAAGATAGACAGAAAGAAAATTGATGCCTTTGAATTATGGTGCTGGCGGCAAATACTGTGTATACCATGGACTGCCTGAAGAACAAACCAGTCAGTACTAAAGGAGATCAAACCTAAGCTTTCTTTAGAAGCTCACATGACAAGACTTCGACCTTCATACTTTTGATGCATCTTGCGAAGAGAGAGATCATTAGAGAAAGATATCATGCTTGGCAAGATAGAAGGTCAACGTAAAAGAAGAAGGCCAGCAATGAGATGGATCGATACAACAACAGCAGCTAGGGGTACCAGTCTGTCAACATTGAGCAGCCTGACTGAAGACCGAACACAATTTAGGACAACTATCCAGAGGGTCGCCATGAATCGACACCGACTCAACGGCACTTAACACCAAAAACATGCCCTCAACATGCCCCGATGCTATCTGGGCATTCCGAAGTAGGAGTGGAGATTGCCAGTAATCAGGTAGCAGTGATATTGGACCGCTACCCAGTTAGCGATCTATGCCTAAAACTAGGCAAGCTTTTGGCTCGTCTAGTTTTAGCCGCGGATGCTAAGCGGGTAGCAGTCTAATATTGCTGCTACCTGGATAGGCTCTGTGGGTGACTCCACTCGGTGCCAAACCCAGATATTCAATGTCGTCGCCATGGCATTGAATATCTGGGTTTAGAGGTCAGCGGGAAGGGCTATGCGCCAAGGTGGTGCATAGCCTACTCAAATGAATTTCGGGCCCTAGGTGCATTGCCTGCTTTAACCTCTATGTTTATGGAATAATCCACATGCTCAGTCTTTTATACTGACAGCAATTCTCTATATCTAAGATCAGGCTATCTCTAAGCCTTAGCACTGTATTATCTGCTTCAGTCTTTTGTAGTGAAAGCAGTTCTCTTACAGGAGACTGGTTGTCTTCATAGTTGTGCTGTTTATAAATCCAGACCAAGTTTCCCTGCAGCTTTGCAGGGTTTCAGCTGCCTGGCCTCACTCTCTCCATTTCACTCTCACACAGTGCAATGCAGAATCATCTTCCTTTCTCCGCTGTCTCATGGCATCTATCTGCACAGTTTGTTTGGAGAAAAAAGTAAACACTGTCTCTTATCCTTTTCAGGCAACCAGCTTTCTCCCTCTTCCTGGGAGTTTCCTCCAGGCTGATTCCCAGCAGTAAACAAGCTGACAGATCTTTAGCAGATGGCTTCTTGATATTTCATGTCCATGTTATTGTCCTGGGGCTGCATTGTACTTCCTCGCTGGAGTCTATTTCCATCTCAATGGCTGGTTTCTTGGGTTCATCTGGTAGGCAGACCAGAGACTGTGCAAGTATGTAGCTCCTCCTTCCCCTGCCTTCTGGCTCAGAGACAAATTTATTATATTGCCAAGGGAGCTCTTCATCTACACCCTCTCTCCTGGCTGCTCTGGGATCTACTATTTAATGAAGTTAGGATATGGCCAGGGGCTGCTAAAGATGACTACTAGAAACTGGGAAACAGTTGGGACCCTGCACCAGAGGGACACCCACTAGACCTGGGCACTATTAAAGAGACACTGCGGGAGCTCTCCTTCCCATGGAGGTACCCAAAAATAGACTTCTAAAAAAGTATTAACATGGAGCTGGAGCTCATTGACTACAGCAGAGGAGAGACCGCCTCTGACAGTAATCAATATTCTCTTTTTGCCAGTCTTTGGACTGTTTCCTGAATCTAGGAAAGAAAATGTTAGTTCTGTCAATCAGCAATTTGCTGAGTTTATAAAAACTGGGAGGGGGAGAGTATTAAGGCAATGATCAGGAAATAGAATGGGAGAAGGGGAAGGGGAGCCATGACCCTGGCAAGGGAAACTGTGAGTTTACCCCAGAGTTCATGGTACTAGGGCTCAAATGCCTCATTGCTTCCACGCAGTCCTATCAGGACTTCAATGTCGAAAAAAAGCCTTATGGAAGGAAGGAGGTGAGGAGGGTTGAGGGCTGGACAGAGCGCACTGTCTATTGCCCACCAGCCCGTGAATTTTTCCATCATGTTAGTAGACCTAGTGTGGGCATACCCTGCCCAGAGGCAAAACAGCGTTCAGACTTGAAAGAAAGCTCCTTGCATGCCAGTGGATTGCCACCCTCATGCTTCTTCCTCCTGGTTCATATAATGGTCTGCTTAGCTGTGACCAGGAGATAGTTCACTAGGTGATTCTTCTGGCGTGTTTGAGGGAAGCCAGAATCTGCATGCTAACAGAGCAAAAGCTGGGGGGGGGGGGGGGAAGCAATGTATACAAAATTTTAACATGAGATATTTCAAGAAAGAAAAGAGGGTAAGGTCAACTGAAGGGGTCAACTGAAAAAAATGTGGGGCATGTTTTCTCTTGCTCCACAGAAGGGGCACACTGGGGACTCACTGGTAAAGTGGGATAGGAATGTCCCTGTTGCTACTGCCCCAAGCAACAGCTGCAGAAAACTAACACTGATTTACAGTAACATAACAATCATGGCATTGTGCAATAGCCCTCCCCTCTCATGATCACACACTCAGAGAACCAACATGGATATAAATGCACAAACACTCACACACATTAACATACCTGTGCATGCATAGACACACACATGAAACAGAGACACACATACACTGACCAGGACCAGTCCAAGAGTATCTGACACCCTAGACAAACCTTTAGCTGTATGCCTCTTCTCCCCCAGGGGCAACGCAAGGTCAAACCTCACCTTATGGCCAACATCTCTCCTTCCCTACTCTACCCCACCACACCCCCATGTCCAGCATCTTCCCTTCCCTACCCTACTCCCCCATTACATTACTTTCTTCTCCCTTTTCCTATCCCCCCACCCCCTCTTAGATTTCAAGCATCTCCTTGTGGGGCATCTCTCAGCCCCAAAGACAGGACCACTCGTACCGATACTCAGAGGTTGTTCGGTGGAGTCATAGGTCTCTCGCTGGCCTCCCCAATGGGAAGGGGCTTGGAGGAGAGCATGGAGAGGGCTCCTGCAGCAGCATCCTCCCCACTGGAAGCACGGAGGGTGTCATCCAACCCTGCCGCCATGAAGGCGTCTGGCCCCACCATCGGTAAAAAGCCTTCACTCCCGGGTTTGGCAATTTTGAAGAAACCTGCAGTTGTAACATTAGGTATGTTGTGGGAGGTGACTACCATAGTGAACTTCTCGCTTCTTGCCTTGTCAGGTACTTTTTGTCAAGAAATATCTGCATTAAAAGAGTCATGGCAGGTACTGTCCCAAGAGCAGGCTCAGCAGGCTGCTAAGCTGGCTCTGCTGGAAACTCGTCATGTTAAGTTTCAAAAAGTAGCAAGGACACAGAAAGAGTCAAAGCACACTGCAGCTATAAGGGTAGCATGAAGCACCCAAAATCAGCAGGGGAATGATGAAGGACAGTGGGCAGAGAAGCCATGAAAGCAGTTTCAACAAAGTGACACAGTAGCAGAAAGAGGCAAGGGAAAAGGAGACTTTTTTTTTCTTAATTATGCCATGTGGGCCTGAAAATATTTTTTCATTCAATGCATAATCAAACTCTGGAATTCATTGCTGGAAGATGTAGTAAAACCTGTTAATGTAGCTGGGTTTTTAAAAGGTTTGGACAAGTTCTTGGAGGAAAAGTCTATAAATCATTATTAAAGTGGACTGTGGAAATCCAGATAGTCGCCAAATATCACCACTAGCCAGTTATCTCTGGGCGCTGCCTCCAATCTTCCCCCAGAACACTCCAATGATAGTCAGTCAGCACTGGGACATTCAGTGGTGGCACCCTGGGATATTCAGCAGAACTAACTGTTCTAGTGCCACTGAATATCCCACCCACCATAACTATCACAGCAGGTCTGCTAACTGCATTAATCATTTTAAGAATGCACCCCAGTGTTCCTAGGGTATGGCTATGGGTTCCTCTAATCTGATGTCTAAGCTAAAGAGAGATGTCTTTACAAGGAGAGTAGAAAGAAATGAAGTTTCCAGTGCAACTGAGAAAGAGCAGACATTCGGTGCCATCTCCATATAAGAACTTAAGAACATAAGATATGCCATACTGGGTCAGACCAAGGTCCATCAAGCCCAGTATCATGTTTCCAACAGTGGCCAATCTAGGTCATACGTACCTAGCAGCTTCCCCCAAAGACACAGTTTCCACAATGCTTGTACTGGGTCAAACATTGATATCCTGGGTCCCTTCTTACTAATGGTTTATGGACCTTTCCTCCAGGAACTTGTCCAAACCTTTTTTAAACCCAGCTACACTAACAACCTTTACTACATCCTCCGGTAACAAATTCCAGAGTTTGATTACACGTTGAGTGAAAAAATATTTTCTTTTATCAGTCTTATAGTTTACCCTGTAGCTTCATTGCATGTCCCCTAGTCTTTCTATATTCTGATAAGGTAAACAATTGATCTACGTTTACCCGTTCCACTCCATTCATTAATTTATAGACTTCTATCATATCTCCCCTCAGCCGTCTCTTTTCCAGGTTAAAGAGCCCTAACCTTTTTAGCCTTTCTTCATAGGAGTATCCTTCCATCCCCTTTACCAGTTTGGTGGCTCTTCTCTGAACCTTTTCTAATAACTCTATATCCTTTTTAAGATACGGTGACCAGAATTGCACACAATATTCAAGGTGTGGTCTCAACATCGAACGATATAGAGGCATTATAATATCCTTTGTTTTATTTTCCATTCCTTTCCTTATGATACCTAGCATTCTATTTGCTCTCTTGGCCGCCGCTGCACACTGGGCCGAGGGTTTTAACATGTTATCCACAAAGACGCCTAAATCTTTTTCCTGGGTGGTGGTTCCTAATGTGGAACCTTGCATCATGTAACCATAGTTTGGGTTGTTCTTCACAGGTGCACAACTTTGCACTTGTCCATATTAAATTTCATATGCCATTTTGATGCCCAGTCTTCCAATTTATCAAGATCCTCTTGCAATTTTCCACAATCCTCTTGAGTTTTAACAACTTTAAATAGTTTTGTGTCATCTGCATATTTGATAACCTCACTCATTATTCCCTTTTCAAGGTCATTTATGAATATGTCAAAAAGCAGCGGACCCAGCACAGGTCCCTGGGGTACACCACTATTCACCTTTCTCCATTGGTAAAATTGGCCATTTAGCCCTACCCTCTGCTTTCTATCTTTTAACCAGTTCCAGATCCACAATAGTACACTGCCTCCTATCCCATGACTCTTTAGTTTTGCCAAAAGTCTCTCATGAGGGACCTTGTCAAAGGCTTTCTGAAAGTCCAGATACACTATATCAACCGACTCACCTTTGTCCACCTGTTTATTCACACCTTCAAAAAACATAACAGATTAGTAAGACAAGGCCTTCCTTGTCTAAAGCCATGTTGGCTGTCTCCCATTAGGCCATGACTATCTACATGCTGAGTAATTTTCTTCTTTATGATGGTTTCTACCATTTTTCCCGGTACTGATGTCAGGCTCACCGGTCTGTAGTTTCCCGGATCACCCCTGGAACCCTTTTTAAAAACTGGCGTTACATTGGCGATCCTCCAATCTTCAGGTATTAGAGATCATTTTAATGATAGTTCACAGATTACTAATAGCAGGTCTGCAATCTCATATTTCAGTTCTTTCAACACCCTTGGATGTATACCATCCAGCCCAGGTGATTTGCTACTCTTCAGTTATCTAATAGTTGTAATACATCTTCCCAATGTATCGATATTTCCTTCAATTCTTCGCACCTTTAAATACCACTTCAGTCATGGGTAACATCCCTATTTCTTCCTCAGTAAAGACCGAAGCAAAGAATTCATTCAGTCTCTCCACTATTGCCTTGTCACCTCTTAGTGCCCCTTTAACCCCTCTATCATCTAATGGACCAACTGACACTCTCACATTTTTTTTGCTACGAATGTACTTGGAAAAAGTCTTTATTTCACGTTTTTGCTTCCGCAGCAAGCTTCATCTCAAATTCTCCCTTTGCCTGCCTTATCAATGCCTTGCATTTGATTTGCCAGTGCTTGTGCTGTTTCCAGGTTTCGTCGTTTGGCTCTTTTTTCCATTTCCTGAAATATACTTTTTTGGCAACAGTCTCTCTGACCTCACCTTTAAACCATGCTGGCAGCTTTTTGGACTTCCTTCCACTTTTCTTAAAGTGTGGAATACAGCTGGTCTGGGCTTCCAAGATAGTTTTTTTCAACAACACCCAAGCTTGATGTAAGTTTTTAACCTTTGCAACTGCTCCTTTTAGTTTTTTCTTAACGATTTCCTCATTTTATCATAGTCTCCCTTTCAAAAGTTAAAATGTAGTACTGTGGATTTCCTTACTATACCTCCTCCACTACTTAAATCAAATGTGATCATGCTATGATCACTATTGCCAAGTGGCCCTAACACCCTTATCTCTTGTACTAGATCTGGTGTTCCACTAAGGACTGGGTCTAATATGGCTTCCCCTCTGGTCGGTTCATGAACCAGCTGCTCCAAGAAGCAGTCATTTATTTCATCTAGGAACTTTATCTCCCTAGCATGTCCTGCTGTGACACTGACCCAATCGATACTGGGGTAATTGAAATCACCCATTATTATTACTGCGCTGTAACTTTTGTTAACTTCCTTGATTTCTTTGAGCATTCCATCATCCATTTGTTCATTCTGACCAGGCAGTCGATAGTACACCCCCACTGCCATCGCCTTCCCCTTTTTACATGGTATTTCAATCCATAGAGATTCTACAGCAAATTTTGTTTCTTGCAAAACTTTAATCCTTTCTGACTCAATGCCCTCTCTAACAGAGCGCAACCCCTCCACCAATTTGATCAGCTCTATCATTACAATATAGTTTGTACCCAGGTATCACAGTGTCCCACTGGTTGTCCTCCTTCCACCATGTCTCTGATATTCCAATCATATCTAACCTCTCATTTAGTGCTATATATTCTAACTCTCCCATCTTATTTTTTAGACTTCTAGCATTTGCATACAAGCATTTTAGAGAGTGTATTTTGTTCATATTAATCTGGCTATTGGTAGGCATGGGTAATTTGGGATCTTTAAACTATGCTCCATACTATGCTCCAACTATGCTCCAACTATGCTCTGTCTGCTCCATACTTTGGGGCATTTTGGCTACTTTACTCTTTTTTGTAACCTCTCTGCTTTTGGTAGTATCCTTCAAGGATACATTCTTCCGAACCATGCGCTTTTGGGCGACTGTCGGCTTTCCCCTATTATCTAGTTTAAAAGCTGCTCTATCTCCTTTTTAAAGGTTAATGCCAGCAGCCTGGTTCCATCCTGGTTAAGGTGAAGCCCATCCCTTTGGAAGAGCCCCTCCTTTCCCCAGAATGTTCCCCAGCTCCTAAGAAATCCAAAACCTTCATCTCTGCACCGTTGTCTCATCCATGCATTGAGACTCGTGCTCTGCCTGCCTTTTGGGTCCTGCGCATGGAACAGGAAGCATTTCGGAGAATGCTACCCTGGAAGTTCTGGATTTCAACTTCCTACCTAAAAGCCTAAATTTAGCCTCCAGAACCTCCCTACCACATTTACCTATGTCATTGGTACTGACATGTACCAAGACAGCAGACTCCTCCCCAGCACTATCTAAGACCTTATCTAGGTGGCGCGTGAGGTCCACTACCTTCGCACCAGGCAGACATGTTACCAGGCGATCCTCATGTCCACCAGCCACCCAGCTATCTACATGCCTAATGATCGAATCACCAACTATAATGGCTGTCCTATCCCTTCCCTCATGGGCACATGGCCCTGGAGAAACTTCCTCGGTGCGAGAGGGTTTTACATCACCTGGAGGACAGGTCCTAGTTACAGGATCACTTCCTGCCACACCAGGGTAATGCTCGCCTGTCCCGTGACCTCTCTCCTCCTTGGCAACAGGGATGCTACCAGACTGGAGGTGGGACTTCAGGACTATATCCCTGTAGGTCTTGTCTATGTACCTCTCTGTCTTTCTTATGTCTTCCAAGTCTGCTACTCTAGCCTCTAGAGAATGGACTCATTCCCTGAGAGCAAAGATCTCCTTGCACCTAGTGCACACGTAAGACCTCTCACCAACTGGGAAAAAATCATACATGTGACACTCAATGCAAAAGACTGGAAAGCCCCCATCTGGCTGCTGGACTGCTGTCTGCATCATAGTTTTAAGCTTGTGTTTAGATCTTTAAGGTCTTTACTTACTAAGTGTTGCTATGGATATTTATACTAATAAAACTGTACTTAATACATTTAATATACCTTGTTCACCTGAAGCTTAATTAATCTCAGTTCCTTAGTGTATGACTGATTTGGATAACAAGCTTCACCTGAGAGCACCTCCTTTACTTTAAGATGTGTAAGTACCTATAAAGATATGATTATCCCAGGGGTATTGGGGAGGGAGGGAGGGAAATAACACTTATTAAAAAAGGACTGCTATACAGTACCCTGTCCTGTGCTGCTGAGGTAAGCTGTTACCAACTTCCTGGGTGATTAATAGTCCTTGCTTGGATAGAAGGAATTTTTCAAAATGGCCTTTTGACCTGTCACCTGGTGTTAAGACCTATTGAAAACGTTTCACAGGTCTCTTGCCCCATAGGTAGAAGGCCTCTTTGTAAAGGTCTCTAGAAGAATTTATTTGTTTCTCAAAGAGTACTGACCCTGTTTTGCCTTTTATGCTAAGTTATATTCTGATTTGATTTAAATTACAGCTCTTTGCTGCTGCTAGGCTCTGACTTATTATGAAATTTAAACTACAAGCTCTGTTGGGTTCTAAATTTAACCAGAAAGCTGTCTTCTGTGTTTTAAATTTAAACTAAAAGTACTTTGCTGATACTAGGCCCCGAGTGAGTATTAAATTTAAACTACAAGCTCTCTGCTGGGTATGAACTGTAACCAGAAAGTTCTCTTCTGTGTTTTAAATTTAAACTTAAACTGCTGCTACTAAGCCCTGACTGATTTAACAAAAAACACTGGGTTCACACATTAATTAGCTTTAATACAAAGAAGTCCTTTCAGAAAATTCCCAGAAGTATATACTCACAATTGCAGATCTCTCTCCAGAAGTAGCTGTCCCTTTTTCTAGTCCTTCAAGACTCATAGAGGGGTATAGGGAGATTGACACAATGCAGAATGGGGGCAGGGACAGAGAAGCAGCAGATGCACCATATTCCCTGCTGAAAAAGTATGTGGAAATGATCGTGGTAGATACAGAATCTGGGGAATTGATACGGGTGGGATTTACATAGTACCATAGTATATGATGGCAGATGAAGACCATCATGGTCCATGTAGTCTGCCCAGCAAGGTGGCAAAAGTAGGTGCACCTGCCGCTCCCTGCAGGTCACCCCTCCCCATGCCTTTGTTTAAGGGTTATCCACCGCTCCATGCAGGTCACCTGTCCCCATGCCTTTGTTTAGGCATGTACCCATTGCTCCATGCAGGTCACCCTTATTTGTTGAGATAGCAGAAACAGTTAAGGTTATTTTGATTTTATCCTGTTGCTATAAAGGGATCCACTGTGTCTGTCCATGTCATTTTGAATTCTGTCACTGTATTTGCCCCCACCACTTCCATCAGCAGGACATTCCAAGCATCCACCATCCTTTCAGTGAAAAAGTCTTTCCTGATGTTGCCTTTCCGTTTTACCCCTTTGAAGCTTCATATTACATCCTCTAGTTTTGCAATTTCCCCTAAAGGATTGTTTGTTCATTAATACTCTAAGTATTTAAAGGTCTGTATCATATCTCCCCTGTCCCTCCTCTCCTCTAGAGTATACATATTTAGGTCTTCAAGTCTCTTCTCATATGTCTTCTGGCGCAGGCACCAAATTATTTTGGTCGCCTTCCTCTGAACTATTTCCGGTCTTTTTATATCTTTTGCGAGATATGGTCTCCAAAATTGAGCACAATATTCCAAGTGAGGCCTCACCAGCAACATGTACAGTGGCATTAGTACCTCTTCTTTTCTGCTGGTAATTTCTCTGTATGCAAACCAGCATCCTTCTGGCTTTTGCCATCGCCTTGTCACACTGTTTTGCCACCTTGAGATCCTCAAAAACAATCACGCTGAGGTCCTTCTCCTGGTCCACACACATAAATCTCTCTCCCCTTATCGCATACAATTCCCTTGGATTTCTGCTTCCCAAGTGCATGACACTGCATTTCTTCACATTAAAACTTAACTGCCAAGCATTAGAGGATGTCCATGGGGGCGTTTCTGCTTTTGGTGCTTCTGCTGGACTCATGGATGGAGGTGGAGGAGAGGATAGAAAACCAGCAGCAACTTCCCACTTTTTATTGTCCCCTCTACTGGTGCAGTGATCTTGGTCTTGGCATTACCAGATCACTTTGTACCTCCTCACAAGTTGGTTCACTAACAACAACCTCTTCAATAGCCTCTTCAGTCACTATACTTTCAATATCTGATGATTCAGATGTAAATCTTAACTGCCAAGCATTAGATCATTCTTCCAGCTTTTGTAGATCTGTCCTCATGTTATCCATTCCCTCAGGGGAGTCCACTCTGTTGCAAATTTTTGTGTCATCTGCAAAAAAACAGACTATTCCATTCAGTCCTTCAGCAATATCACTCACAAATACAATGAACAGTACTGGTCCCAGGACTGATCCCTGAGGCACGCCACTAATCACCTGGCCCCAACTAATGAGGAGGTACAAAGTGATCTGGTAATGCCAAAGCCAAGATCACTGCACCAGTAGAGGGGACAATAAAAAGTGGGAAGTTGCTGATGGTTTTTCATCCTCTCCTCCACCTCCATCCATGAGGTTGCACCAAAGACTTATACAGAAGTACTATCACCTCCTTTCCTCTTCTGGCCATTCCTCAACATATTTTTTTTATTTATTTTATACTGCGCTCTTTAGAATCCGTGCGGTTTACATGTATACTAACAGGTACTTTTTTTTTTATTCCCTTGTCCCTTAAGGACTCACAATCTAAGTGTACCTGAGGCAATGGAGGGTTAAGTGGCTTGCCCAAGGTGACAAGGAGTGGCCATGGGACTAGAGACCCCAGTCCCTCTGCCCTGAAGTTGCTTGTCCCCATGTGGGAATTGAACACCTGGCCTTCCAGCCTGAGGTAACCTGTCCCAACCACTGAGCCACTCCTCCCTCTTATGCACCCAAGGATCCTTCTAGCTTTTGCCGTTTCCTTTTTAACCTGTTTAGCTACTTTAAGATCATCAGACACAATCACGTCTAGGTCCCGTTCTTTTGTGGATAGAAGTACTTAAACCCCTATACTATATCGCTCCCTCAGATTGCTGCAGCCTAAATGCATGACCTTGCATTTTTTAACATTAAATCTCAGCTGCCAAATTCTAGACCATTCTTCAAGCTTAGCTATATCCCTCTTCATGTTATCTACACCTTCCTGGGTGTCTACTGCTATTGTAGATTTTGGTATCATCAGCAAAGAGGGAAACCTTACCCAACAGCCCTTCCACAATATCACTAACAAAGATGTTAAAAAGAATCGGACCAAGGACAGATCCCTGGGGCACAGCACTGGTATTCTTCTCCTCAGGGTGAGCTCCATTTACCTGTACCCTTTGTCGCCTCCCACTCAACCAATTTCTAACCCAAGCAGTAACTTTAAGATCCATCCCTAGGGTGCTCAGTTTGTTTATAAGTCATTTGTGTGGAACAGTGTCGAATGTTTTACTGAAATCTAAATACACCACATCTAGGGCTCTCCCTCGGTCCAACTCCCTGGTGACCCAGTCAAAAAAATCAATCAGAATTGTCTGACAAGACTTGCCTCTGGTGAATCCATGCTGTCTTGGATCCAGTAATCCGTTGGACTCCAGAAACCTCACTATTTTCTCTTTCAGCAGCGCTTCCAATAATTTACTCACCACCGAGTTTAAACTAACCAGCCTGTAGTTTTCAACCACATCCTTCCTTCAACTTTTGTGTAAAAGGATCATATGTGCCTCTCTACAGTCCTCTGGCACCACTCCTGACTCCAATGAGGCATTGAAAAGGTCACTCAGTGGATTTGCTAGAACATGCCCAAGTTCCCTCAGTATTCTCGGGTATCCCATCCATTCCCATCACTTTGTCTACTTTAAGTTTAGCTAGTTTCTCATGAACACAGTCTTCTGAAAATTGTTCAAGATGCCCCTCGCTTCTATTCCTGTTTGTGGGTGTTTTCTGAGGTCCTGCTCCTGGTTCTTCATCTGTGAACATAGAACAGAAATATTTGTTAAGCAATTCCGCTTTCTCCTCAGCAGCTTCTACATATTCCTCTCCTTCACCCTTGAGTCTGACAATACCACTTTTGCCCTTACTCTTCTCACGAACATATCTGAAAAATATCTTGTCCCCCTATTTTATTGAATTGGCTATTTCCTCCTCTTTTTGAATCTTTGCTTTCCTGACTACTTTGCTAGCTTCTCTAAGTTTTCCCAAATATAGATGCCTGTCTTCCTTGCTCTGTGATCTATTGTATTTCAAAAAGGCCTCCCTCTTTTTCTTCACCTTTTCAGCTACTTCTTTCGAAAACAATAGCAGTCTCCTTTTCCTTTTACCTTTATTTCCATTTTAACAAAAAGGTTGGCTGCCCTTAAAATATCCCCTTTCAATATTGCCCACTGGTTTTCTACAGTCCCCAGCTGTTCCCATCCCACTAATAACTCCCTGAGGTATTGGCCCATCTTGGCAAAGTTAGTTTTCCTAAAGTCTAAGACCCTCACTTTTGAATTGATTTTATCAGCCCTAGTCCTAATACTGAACCACACCATCTGGTAATCAGTGGATGCAAAATGATCTCCCACTATAATATCAGAAACACTTTCACCATTGGTAAGCACCAAGTCCAGTATGGCTCCTTCACATGTGGGTTCTATTTCCAGTTGCCTGAATAGCTCTCCCTGTAGAGAATCCAGGATCTCCTTACTACTAGATGATACTGCAGCAGGGATGTGCACGTCAACATCTGGCATATTGAAATCCCCTATCAGTAACACTTCCCCTTTCCTGGCAATGCTTTGTATATCTTCAAATAACTCTCCGTCCACCTCTTCTCCCTGTGAGGAAGGTCTGTATATCACACCAATGCAGATAGATTTCTCTTTCCCTCTCTCTAGTTTAACCCACAGTGCCTCCTCTCCTTTTATGCCCTGTATTTCTATAGCTTTAAGATTATTTTTTACATATAGTGACACTCCTCTTCCTCTTCTTCCTACCCTGTTCTTTCTGAATAAAGTATAGCCTGGTATAGTTACATCCAGTCATGGTTGTCCATGAACCATGTCTCTGTTACTGCCACTAAATCCAAGTCAGCCTCTCCCATTAAAGCCTCAACATCTGGGATCTTATTTCCCATGCTACAGGCATTTATATACACTGCTTTCCATATGTTGCCCCTTTTACCAATTTCTATAAAGGTATTTAATGTTTCACTTACCTGAGGCCTTTCTTCACTCATCCCCAATGAATCTAATTTAAAACCCTCTTCAGCAGGTTAGCCAGTCTGCTACTGAAGACACATCAACCCTTCTTAAACAGATGGATTCCATTTCTGCTCTGCAACCCTTGGAACAGCATCCCATAGTCCAGGAAACCAAAACGCTCTCGATGATGCAGCCATGCATTCATCTCTAGAATGCAGGCTTCTCTGCTTTGACCTTTACCCTCAACAGAAACGACTGAAGAGAACACCACCTGCACCCCTATCTGCTTCACTCTCTGTCCCAGAACCATGAAGTCACTTTTGATACGCTCAGAGAGATACCTGGCAGTACCATTTGTGCCTGAAGTAGGTTTGGACCAGACTGCTTTATTGAAGATGGTCCCTACGCGTTTCGGCTTGCGCCTTCTTCGGGGGACATACAGCAGTATTGTAAAGGTTGAAATGTCTCATAAAGACAATTTGGTAAAAAGCACTATGTGTTGATAGCGCCGTGGTTGATGAGGTTGTCTCTTAAAGACAATTGAGTCGTAGCACTATATAATGGTGTTCAGGCAGGCAAATGTAGCATAGAAAATACCCAAATGGGAAAAATCCAAAAGAAACAGCGTGCTGAATCTTACACACAATAGCATCAGATTCGGCACGCTGTTTCTTTTGGATTTTTCCCATTTGGGTATTTTCTATGCTACATTTGCCTGCCTGAACACCATTATATAGTGCTACGACTCAATTGTCTTTAAGAGACAACCTCATCAACCACGGCGCTATCAACACATAGTGCTTTTTACCAAATTGTCTTTATGAGACATTTCAACCTTTACAATACTGCTGTATGTCCCCCGAAGAAGGCGCAAGCCGAAATGCGTAGGGACCATCTTCAATAAAGCAGTCTGGTCCAAACCTACTTCAGTCTCTTGCTCCGTTTGTTCCCCTGTGTACCTACAAGAGTTACGCTCCTCCTTTGTTTCTCTTTCTAGTACCATTTGTGCCGACATGGATGAGCAACATTGGGTAATAGTCAGTGGGCTTGATGAGTCTCAGAAAACTCTCCGTAACATCTCGGATTTTGGCACCTGGCAGACAGCATACCTCTCTGGACATCGTCTGGTTGGCAGATGAACACCTCAGTACCCCTCAGAAGAGAGTCACAAACCACCACTACCTTTCGCTTCCTGATTCTACAACTTTGTGGTGCTTGAGCTCTCGTTCTTCCCTTTCCAGAGATGCTTTCACCTCCTCCATTTCCAGGGCTACATAATGGTCCTTCAATTCAAGGGCTGGAGGAGTTGGATTGGTAATTCTGCAGGCCCCTGGTAACTCGCGTCCAACCTTCATCATTCTGTAGGCTCCCATGTCCTCTTCTGCTGGAGAGCTTGGATGGTTCAAGAAGCATCTCATCAATAAACTTCTTAATGTCTTGAATGCTCCTCAGCCTCATCACCTCTTCTCTGATCTCTTCCACCTGTTTCCTGAGAGCTTCAGCATGCAGACATCCTGCAATGGAACCGGTCCTTCAACTGGGTCATTCTTCATCATAAGAACATAAGATATGCCATCCTCGTGCTTTGCATCTATGTGGGAGCCTTTATCTTATTATAGGCCTCTCTGAGTGTTATCAGCTTTGGCATGCAGTTTCTAACAGCCCCAGTCCAGGAGAAACTGAACTCATCGCAGTGAGAGGATACTTCCAGCCTACCACAATCAATGAGTCTTGAGCTTTCTCTTCAAAGTTCTTTTAGAATTTTTATTATACTTGTTTGGAGGTTCTAGTAGAGGAGTGCAGCTACTTTTATACCCTTAACTGAAGATATCGTAGTTATTCGCTTGTAGCAGGTGTTCTTCGGGGACAGCAGGAAAAAGTCCTCATATGGGTGACGTCACCAATGGAGCATGCACAGGAACGATCTCCAGCATCCACAAGTAGCTTTTGAGATGTCCAGCATGCATGCCTGTCTTCCCACCTGAAGGAGCCATCTTACCTCAGTATGATGACATAGCATAATCAAGCAAAATAACTACTTCACGGGGAGGAGGGAGAGTCGTAACTGGGAAGTCCCATATGTGAGGACTTACTTCCTTCTGTCCCCAGAGAACACCTGCTACAGGTGAGTAGCTACACGTTCTCCAGGGACAAACAGGAAGTAAGTCCTCACATATGGGACTTCTCAGTTACAGGCTACCGAAAAAAACTGTAAAAAGCCCAACTGGGCAACCAGCAAAATGAACCGAGAGAAACAGTATGAGCAATCTCTGTGAGGTTTCGAGAGTCAGCATCCAGTGAGACAACAACATCATGATGACTCATGAGTCTAATTCCCAAACAGGTGCCAGAGTATGGCTTGGCCAAAGTTTCTGTCACACTGGGAATCTCCATCCATACAAAGAGCTGGGGGGGGAATGCCAATGGGCTTTCATCCATTCCAAATAGAAATCCAGTGTGTGTAAAGAAGCTTCCACCGTGTTGGCATGAGGTTTAGGAAAAAAAAGTGGGCAGCACCACCGACTGGATGAGATGAAAAGCAGAAACTACCTTAAAAAGGAACTTTGGATGAGTCCAGAGGACTACCCTATTGTGTTGAAATCTATTGTATGGATGGTGCACTACCAGCGTCTGCAATTCACTAATTCTGCATGCAGAGGTAACTGCTATCAAGAAAACAAACTTCCAGGTTATGTGTTTAAGTGAAAAAGAGCTGATAGGTTCAAAAGAGACAGAGAGGAGCTGCCCAATCTCATGCCACAGGTGGGGGCTTGATAAGGGGCCATGAGAGAAGGAGACCACTCATGAGGTGGCCGATGAGAGAATGTGCGGAGATGGGCTTACTATCAGTGCCACGGTAATATGCCACCACCTTGCTCAGATGCACTCTCTCTGAATTGGATTTGAGACCAGAGTTGGAAAGATGGAGGAGATAAGTCAGCAATACCTCCACCATGCAGGAGAAAGGGTCTAGTGCTTTCCCTGCATACCAAATGGAAACCCTCTGCCACCTGAAGGCATACGGCAGTGGATGGAGTCTTTATGAGAAGCAAGAAGCACATTTTCCACTTCTGCAAGGAGGTGAAACTCTGCAAGAACTACGTGCTTAACTTCCATGCTGTGAGGGCCAGTGCATGGATGTTGGGGTGGAGAAGAGACCCGCCGTCTTGGGAGATCAGATCTGGATTACAGCCCAGTTTGAGGGGTGGCATCAGAGAGGCACAGCAGAATTGGAAAACATGGTTGCCTGGGTTAATGCAGAGTAATGAAAATCATAGTAGCCCTGTCCTCCTGAAGCTTGAACAGGATTTTGGCCACTAGTGGGATTGGTGGATATGCATAGAGCAGACACTCGCTCCAGTTCAGGAGGAAGGCTCAGAAGCTGTCCGCCAGGTGCATGGAATCCTAGAGCAAGACTGTGGCACCTGAGCATTGGTCGGTGATGCAAAGATGTCTATACTCAGCGTGCCCCACATCCAGAAGATGCGACTGGTTACCCGTGTCCTGAGGACCCACTCATGTGGCTGAAGGACCCAGCTGAGATGATCTGCCAATACATTGTGCTCTCCAAGTAGCTACATCGCCTGGAGGATCATGCGTAGGAGAAGTGAGTTTCCAGAGATGCACCGCCTCCCAACAGAGGAGGTACAAAACTGTGAAACCCTGTTTGTTGACATAGAACCATGACTTGGTTGGCCAACTGCTTGTGGAATACCCAAAGGGCATTTGAAATGTCACAGAGCCCCAGGAAATTGATTTGGTGCAGGCTCTCCCAAGCCATCCATAGATCCTGTGTGAACAAGCCATTGAGATGGGCCCCCCAGCCTGTCTTGGAAGCATCCGTGGTTAGAACACGGTGATGTGGAGAGGCTTGAAAGGGAAGTCCTGAGAGCAGGTTCTTTGGATGTGCCACCAGGACAGAGACTCCTTGAGTGGCAAGGTGACCACTACCATGTCACGTAGACGACCTGTGGCCTGCCACCACTGCGTGCAGAGGGTTTACTGTGTTTGTCTCATCTGTAGCTGTGGAAGCCATGTGGCCGAAGATGCGGAGCCATCATGTTTGGCATTTGTTGCAGCTCATGGGAGAGCACGACAAGCTGGTGGGCTCGATCCTCAGGCAGATAGGCCCGAGTTAGGGTAATATCGAGCAGGGCCTCAATGAATTCTAAGTACTGGGAGCACAGGTGAGACTTTGGATAGTTGATCACAAAGCTAAGATGCTCCAGCACTTGAATGGTAAGCCTCAGGGACCATTTGGTCTCATCTGGTGTTGCACTTCTTATCAACTAGTCATCTAGATAGGGAAAGACAAAGATTCCCAGAGTCTGGAGGAAGGAGGCGATGACCACCAGACACTTTGTGAACACCTGCAGGGCAGAGGCAAGACCAAAAGGCAGCACTCGGTACTGATAGGTCTTCCGCTGAGCATAAAGTGGAGGTATTATCAATGAAGGGGGTAGATGGGAATATGAGTATAAGCATCCTTTAGATCCAGAAGCATAGCCAGTACTCCCTTTGGAAGTCAGGTAACAACATTCACAGAGAGACCATCTTGAACCTTTCTCTTACAAGGAGCCGATTGAGGTTCCGTAGATACAAAATGGGCCAGAAGCCCCCATCATTTTGGACACAAGGAAGTATCAGGAGTAGAACTGCTTCCTAGCCTGTGAGGATGGAACAAGTATGATGACTAGATCAGCCAGAAGGGACTTAACCTTCAGCTGGAGGAACTCCCAATGGTGGGGATCGAGGGGGTATTCCTCCAGAAAGAATGGTGG
Organism: Ichthyophis bannanicus; assembly: GCA_033557465.1. NCBI lineage: Eukaryota > Metazoa > Chordata > Amphibia > Gymnophiona > Ichthyophiidae > Ichthyophis > Ichthyophis bannanicus. The sequence continues at coordinate 514,936,421 of CM066032.1, read as the reverse complement.
AGAAAGCTTTTGGAAATGCAACTGGTACCCATCCTGGACAATCCTGAGAGCCATCGGTAAGCATAGTGGATCAAGCGGCCCCCCGCTTGTGATGGAAATGTGCTGGGAATGGGCAGTCAGGCCATGTTCCTCAAGAAAGTCAAATCACCCACTGGGCTGTGGCTGCGGTGCAGGCTGGGGCTTCTGCTTACGTTGCTAACACATTCACTCTAAAGAATTATTTACTTGTGATGCCCCCTTCAAAGTCTCACATTGTAGTCCCTTGATATAGATCTTTCTGCTTGGCTTACTAAAGGATCAGGAAGTCCCTAGTTAAATGCAGGGCCAGCTCCAAAGTTGGTTCAAGGTGTTGGCACCCTAGGCAAACCTTAAGACTTATCCCTAGCCCCTCCCCACCCACCAACTCCCCAGCTGTCAGATCTATTGTTTCGCTTTGAATGTCTTGCTCTTTGCCACTCCTTAGAAAGTGCCACCCTAGGCAACCATCTAGTTTGCCTAGTGATTGTGCTGGCTCTAGTTAAATCCCCCCCATGAAAACAACCCCCCATTCTTACTCTCTTTTCAAAAAAAAGACCCCATCATCTCTGGTCAGGCACATACACAACCAACAAGGCATAAGGAGTTAGCTACTGATGTAAAGAGTCATCCCTGGTTTCACCCAGGCTTCCATAGTAACATAGTAACATAGTAAGTGACGGCAGATAAAGACCAGCATGGTCCATCTAGTCTGCCCAGCAAGATGGCAAGAGTAGGTGCACCTGTCGCTCTGTGCAGGCCACCCCTCCCCATGTCTTTGTTTAGGGGTGAACCCACCACTCCATGTAGGACACCCCTATTTGTTGAGACGTTAGATGGTTCAGAAGTTAGATGGTACCGTTTATTTTGTTTTTATCCTGTTGCTGTAAAGGGATCCACTATGTTTGTCCCATGCCGTTTTGAATTCCATCACCATGTTTGCCCCCACCAGTTCCATCGGGAGGGCATTCCAAGCATCCACCACCCTTTCAGTGAAGAAATATTTCCTGACATTGCCTTTCAATTTACCACCTTGCAGCTTCATGTTATGCCCTCTAGTTTTACAGCTTCCCCGTCTTTGGAAGAGGTTTGTTTGTTCATCATTTCTCTTTAAGTATTTAAAGGTCTGAATCATATCTCCCCTGTCCCTCCTCTCCTCCAAAATGTACATATTTAGGTCTTCAAGTATCTTCTCATAAGGCTTCTGATGCAGGCTCCAAATCATTATGGTCGCCTTTCTCTGAACAGTTTCCAGTCTTTTTACATCTTTTGCAAGATATGGTCTCCAAAACTGAACACAGTATTCCAAGTGAGGCCTCACCAGTGACTTGTACAGTGGCATAAGTACCTCTTCCTTTCTGCTGGTAATCCCTCTTTGTATGCAGCCCAACATCCTCCTGGCTTTTGCCACTGCCTTGTCACACTGTTTTGCCACCTTGAGATCATCAGAGATAATAACACCAAGGTCTTTCTCCTGAACCGTGCGTACTAACCTCTCACCCCCTATCGTGTACATTTCCCTTGGATTTCTGCTACCCAAGTGCATGACACTGCACTTTTTCACATTAAATCGTAGTTGCCAAGCATTAGACCAGTCTTCCAGCTTTTGTAGATCTTTCCTCATGTTAACCACTCCCTCGGGGGAGTCCACTGTGTTGCAAATGTTTGTGTCATCTGCAAAAAGACAGACTTTTCCATTCAGTCCTTCAGCAATATCACTCACAAATATATTGAACAGTGCTGGGCCCAGGACCGAACCCTGGGGCACCCCGCTAATCACCTTCCTCTCATCCGAGTGAGCTCCATGTACCATCACCTTCTGTTGTCTGTCAGTCAACCAATTTCTAATCCAATTTACTATCTTGGGACCCATCCCCAAGCTACTGAGTTTATTGACAAGCCTCCTATGAGGAACAGTATCAAAGGCTTTGCTGAAATCCAGATAGATGACATCCATTGCATGCCCCAGATCTAGTTCCTTGGTCACCCAGTCAAAGAACTCAATCAGATTTGTTTGGCAAGACTGTCCTTCAGTAAAACCATGTTGCCTTGGATCTTGCAACCTGTTGGTTTTGAGAAAGTTCACTATTCGCTCTTTCAGGAGTGCCTTCATTACTTTTCCCGCCACCGAGGTAAGGCTCACGGGCCTGTAGTTTGACACTTCTTCCCTGTCACAACTTTTGTGTAGAGGTACAACATTAGCTATTCTCCAGTCCTGAGGAACCTCTCCTGTTTCCAAGGATCTGTTGAAGACATCCTTTAACAGTCCTGCAAGAACCTCTCTGAGCTCTTTCAGTATCCTGGGATGTATCCCATCCGGTTCCATGGCTTTGTCCACTTTCAGTTTAGCAAGTTGTTCTAACACCTCATCTTCTGTGAATGGTGTGGTATCTACTTCATTCCCATTTTTATATTTGGGAGTCACAGCTGGTCCATCTCCAGGATCTTCTTTAGTAAAAACAGAGCAGAAGTATTTGTTTAGCAATTTCGCTTTTTCAGTGTCACTTTCCACGAGTCCTTTCCCAGCACTTCTAAGTCCTGCAATTCCAACTCTGATCTTCTTCCTTTCCCGAATATACCTGAAGAAAGTTTTGTCGCCACCCTTAACATCTTTAGCCATCTTTTCCTCTGCCTTTGATTTTGCTATCCTTATTTCTCTTTTAGACTCTTTGAGTTGATCCTGTATTCATTTCTGTGTTCTTCTGTTTGCAAGCTTTTGAATTTTGCGAAAGCTGTGTTTTTTGCCTTTATTTGAGCAGCCACCTTTTTGGAAAACCAAATAGGTTTCCTTCTCTTCTTGTTTTTATTTACTTTTCTTACATATTTATCTGCTGCCCCTTTTATTGCCGCCTTTAGTTTAGCCCATTGCAATTCCACTTCCCTTATCTCCTTCCACCCCGTCATCTCCTCCTTTAAGTACTCGGCCATTTTATTGAAGTCAGTGTTTTTGAAGTTTAGGACTTTGAGCTTGCTATGATTGGCCTGTACCATGGCTTTTATCTCAAACCACACCGTGTGATGGTCGCTGTTGCTCACAGGGGCACTCACACAGACATTCGACATGCTATCACCGTTGGTGAGCACTACATCCAGCGTTGAGCTTTCCCTGGTTGGTTCCATCACCATTTGTCTAAGTAATGCATCTTGGACAGCATCCACAATTTTTTTTGCTTCTTTCCAGATGTGCAGAAGGAGTAATCCAATCCACATCAGGTAGATTAAAGTCACCCAATATGATTGCTTCCCCCTTTGTTGCTATCTTTTTCCAAAGGTCTGGAATAGAGCCAGCAGAAAGACTCCAATTGCTTAGATGTCAGGTATATTGCGCCAAACATAATTGGCACAAGTCTAAGTCTCTACTTTCTTTAACTATTTATAAGGAAGCCTTTTATTTTCACCAGTCAAGCGTTAACAGCAAAAATGGATTTTTATTCTTCTAAATTCTGTCTTCTTGTTTGTTGCTCAACTATCTTCAGTCTGCACTGCTTCATCGGATCAGTGGAGAGGGCCCCCCTCCCCCATTAATACCTTGGCCCCCTGCTTCCATTCTAAAATTATAGGCCTGCAGTCTAATCTGCCCACTCCACCACCTTTCTCTGCTTCCCCACTATGCTCTACATTTTCTAATATTCCGGTTCATCTATGTGCCACTTTCACTCTGGCCACTGATATTGCTCTGCAAAAACGTACTAGTTTGGTAAGGAAACTACCTCTTGTTTAGATTCTATCCCTTCTTCTTGGGTATCTGAACATTCACTAGGTCTAATTCCTATTGTTCATTCTCTTATTAGAGTCTTTATGCTGGCTCTGTTCCAGACCTTTGGAAAATGGTCAAGAAATCTAACCATGATCATTTATCACTGTCTCCAACCTCCCCTTTATGTTGAAACATGCTGAACATTGGGTATTTTCCCAACTGTCCTCTCGTATTGAATCCACTCATGTTCTGCACAGTCATCTGTCAAGCTTTTGTCCTTTCTACAGTACAGAAACTGTTGTTTCTGCTAACATTCATAGTGCCTTGGATAGGGGAAATATTGTCCTAGTCCTTTCCTGTGCTTTTGACCTGGTTAACCATGACATCCTTCACACTTGCCTTTTTTAAATTGATTTCCATGACAAAACCTCTTGCATGGTTTCAGTCCTTTTTGTCAGGCTGGTCATTTCAAATCTCTACAGACTCTTTTTCTTTCCCTTTTTCTAGAGCCTTCCCTCTTCCCTGTAGGGTTCAACAAGGATCTCTTCTTTTCCTTCTCCTGTTTAATATCTTCATGGAGTCCTCTACCCATCCATATTCAGGAATTTGGTATTATTCTTTACCTCTGTGCTGACGACATCCTCCTTGTCACTTATACCAACCCTCTAAATTCGGATTTTTCCTTGATCAGTGCTTGCCTGGGCAAAGTTGCTCAATGGCTTTCGAATTGTCTTCAGCTGAATCTTGGAGAGACTACGGCTACTTGGTTCACAGAATCATAGCGTTATCCCACCAGAATCATAGCATTATCCCACCATCAGTCCCCTATTGAATGACTCACCTATTATACTTACTTCCTCTTTCAAATATTTTGGTATCATTTTAGACACTGAGTTATCTTTCTCCTGACAATTTACTCTCCGTTGCTTTTATGCAATTCGTCCATACCTCAGTCCTTCCACTCAGGCTATAATAATTCTAAGTCTCACAGTGACTTGCCTCAGCTATTGCAAAACTGTTTAAGTTGGTCTCCCTGAATATGCATTAAAACGTTTGCAGTCAGTCCAAAATACAGCAGTTTTTCTTCTTTCCAATGTCCAGAAATATGATCACATTACATCTTTATTAATTCAACACCATTGGTTTCTGGCATCAGCCCAAATTCAATTCAAGATTCTTTCCCTCATATTCAAGGCATTGCACAAGAAAGTCCCAGTATACTTGTCTTTCCTCATTAGCCTTTATTCTGTTTTATGCACTCTTCGCTCTCTCCATAATAATTTGCTGTGCATACCCCCACCTTCTAAGGTAAAATATGATTCCTCTCACCACTCTGCTTTTTTTCTTTTTGTCACTCAATCCTTTCGGAATATTCTTTCTTTCCATCTTCTCCTGTCTTCTACATTTAAGAGTTTCAAATCAGATTTGAAACATGTTTTTAATCGTTTCTTTGAACTTCTCTCCTGAGTCGTACTGTTCGATCAGCAGCATTATGATACATTACCTGGTTGTCTTTAACTCTTTTCTCCTTTCTTTGATGACTTTGCTTTACTGTGATTAATTGGTGTCCCTTTTCTGTTACTATTTTAAGTTGTACTTGATTTATTGTTTTGTAAACTGCTCTGATATCCTGAAAGGGTGGTCTATTATGTTTTAATAAACTATAAACCATTGATCTGGAAGCAGAAAGCCACAGTGTTGGCAGTGCAGATCTAGGTAGAATACTAGGGTAGTGTTCCAAGATCACTGGATGTAAGTGGAAATGCAAGATTCCAGGAAGGTCTGGACAGGTATCCACAAGAATGGATTCTAGCAAGGAATCCCACCTTTTTTGTTTCATCATCAATAAAACTGGACAGGTGTAAATATTCCAGCTAGCAGCTAATCAAGAGGTGTCTTCTTAAACCAATAGGAACCTGTCCCTGCTCTTGCTCCTGTAGGCTTTGTTACTGATCCTCCTTATGTCTCCAGAAGTGTAGAGGTTCTCTGGATGAGCATCCTGGCTCTGAATCTCTGGAATTACTGGTTCAAACCCTACCAAGCTTGACACCCCCCTCCCCACCCATTAAGGAATCCAGGATGATGGTGACCTAATAAATCTTATGCCCTGGAGTTCCGAAATACTTTGGCATATTTTAAGAACTTTTTCTTGACCTTGTTCTTGTTGGTGATAAAGAAGGCAAAGTAATGGTTTTCCTTCTAATCTCATACCTATCTGGCAAGTGTTCATTGATCAGTTCATAGTCTGGGGCTTCTTTGGATGCCCCTTATGCTTGGAGCAGCCCCCTGACCAGAACTCGGTGTCTCACTGAGCCTTGATGATTGACTGCTTCCTCTTGAACCAGGGACAACACTGACTGCTGATCACTCAACCCTGCTGATGTCCCCAGAATGTGTGCTGAATGGCACTTGCTCAGAAAAACACTGAAGTTTTTGCCTCTGAACTTTTCGACTTGGATTCTTCCTCAGAGTGAATCTGGGTGGGACTGATTTAGGTCCTGAGACAACAGACTGAATCATATGCTTGAACAGATTCTTCTCCCACTCAATCTATTCAGGTGTCCTCTGCATTGAGGAATTTACTCCAGAGACCAGCAGTATTTATACTGGACTGCACAGGGCCGGATTTACCTTGAGTGAGGCCCTACGCCAACAAAAATTGTGGCCCCCAGAAAAAATAAAAACGAGATCAACTTACCACTTTTTTAAAACAGAAATGGCAATAGATGTATAGAATTGCCTGACATAAAGAGGCAATAGGGACAAAATCAGCATCGGAATTCAAGAAATACATTAAAAAATGTCTTATCCATCGGGGAAGAGGATCATTGAATGATCTGGCGGTACTACAGCAGCTACAGGAAACGGACCTGGCCGTCGCTGCTCCCCGGTACTCACTATGGCTTTGGTGTAACAGGCCACCACCTCCTGGTACTTGCGGGTGACGAAGAGTCTGTTTCCCTGCTCCTTTAACTCCTGAGCGCTAGTGCTCTTCTCCGGACTCCCGCCTCCCGCCTCCCCCACTCTCCTTTTCCTCTTTCCCCTTCATGCCAGGGCCTGGAGAAGCTCGCGGACGGCCCCGTTCAGCTAGGCCGCAGCAATTTCAACTCTCTCTAGAGAGCGAGGGATCCAGGCTCGCACAACCCCGCCTCGCACTCTGACTATACCCAACACACCCACAAACACAGTTCCGTCAGCGGAAGTTCCAAGCTGTAGAACTGAAGATGAAATGAACGAAAAAATTACCTGGAGATGACGGTAGAACTCAGCCGCGAAGTTTCTCAGTGATGGAAAGAATACAATTGTCCTGGGGACTCTTGTTTGTGGGCCCTTGCCAGCTGTGGGCCCTACGCCACGGCGTACCTGGCGTATAGGTAAATCCGGCCCTGGGACTGCAGCTGTCATGCTGGGGAGGTCAGTTTTCAAATTTGTGGAGACTCACATGCTATTTCTTCTGATCTTATACCTAAGGTTCAGTCCTAAGAGGTGAATGAGTGAATGTACTTGGAAAATGACATTGTAGGATCTGAAGGTTGAAGACTTGCAAGTTACCAGTACTGTAATGCTTAAAAAAAGAAAAGCTATTTGTAATAAAGAGACCAGAAAATCAGGACAGCCAGAAATGTTCAAAAAATACTGTACTGTAAGCAATCCTAAATATACCATCAAAGGCAATTCCCCCTGCTCTTCAACACTAAAGTTTATTTTTTAAGAGAAAAAATGATGGGATATAAGAAAGGATTTCTGTTACACAGGGCTGGTGCAAAACTATTAGATGTGCTAAGGCAGAGATCTCCAACTCCAGTCCTGGAGGGCCACAAACCAGTCAGTTTACAGGATGTCCTTAATGAATATGCATGAGATATATTTGCATGCACTGCCCCATTGTATTCAAATTTCTCTCATGTATATTCATTAGGGATATCCTGAAAATCTGACTGGTTTGCAGCCCTCCAGGACTGGAGTTGGAGATCCATGCCCTAAGGGACCCCCCCCACACACACACACACCTTATACACTTCCCCACCATGCAACCTGCCCCTTCTCCCACCTTACACACTTACCTACTGTAGAGATGTCAAGGGTGAATCATCCAAAAGAGTAAGATTTACTACTCCAGAGAGTGAGATTGAAGCCCAAAGAGTGAATTTTTTTTAGATGGTGCATCCAGGATGTAAATCTAAAAAGATTTAAATGTAGTATACACTGTTCCCTCTAAGCTGTGCGCATGTGCGCGCGCACACACCTCGCCGAGCGAGCGCACATACTTTACAACAGAGCGCACAAAAATTACGGCTCTGATTCTGATAGAAAACAACACAGACGTCTTAAAATTTAAAAGTTATGATTGTAATTACTAGAAATTTCACCCTTCATTTAGTAATCGTCTATTTTCATTTAATTTGATTAAAATCAATGTGGTGTACATAGTGTATTCTGACGTGTAGTCAAATTTTAAAGTATATAACTCAGAGTGTCGTTATGTGGCGCACAAAAATTTAACTTTCCTTCAAAAGCTGCACACAGCTGATATTTTATGCGCACACAGCCCACAGAAAATTAGAGGGAACATTGGTAGTATAGCTCTGCAAATGCAAATAGCAACATAAAATGATAATTGTTTTTCTTTGGAGCCTCTGAAAGGCCACAGACATAGTGCAGGCAATTCTCTGGGCTGCAAACTGCTCTCTGCCCAGTGGCTAAAGATAAGTACCGAGGTTTCACAGCACCTGTACTTGTAGGTACAGAGGAAAGAGATGGTACAGGAGGAGGCAGGACTCAGGAAGGTGAGTTCAGATTTCGGATTTCTTCCTACTGGTTGGGTCACTTGGATTTTCTTCTCTTAGGCTTGTGTCTCATGGAAACAGGATCAGCGCACTGGCACTGAGGCTCTATCACTTGAGAAAAGGAGGTTAAAAGACAGAGCTAGAAAGCCTTCAAATAAATGTGACACATTCCTAATGAGTGAGACTAGGCATCTCTGCTACAGATGAAGACCCTGGCACGGCGTCATTTTTTATCTCCTTTTCCCTCTCCCTTGACTCTTCTAGCCCTGCATGCCTCTTCTTTATTCCATTGTGCCCCACATATTTCCTTTCTTCTCTCCCACCACATGCAGCACCCTCCTGTTCCCCGTCTCTTTCTCCTGACCATCAAGCTAGCATCACTCCAATCTCTTTGCCCCTTTCTACAGTTCAGGATCTCCTCTTTCTTTCTATCTCTCTCCACCTTGTTTTTAGGTTCAGCACCCTCTCTCATTCTACCCCATCGTCACACATACAGCAACTTCCCAGCACCCCCTCCCATCCAGCATTTTTTTTTCCTCCACTCCATCATCCCAACAATCTCTCTCTCCAATCTCTATCAGCCTGGCATCCTTTGTCCTCTCTCCACCTGCCCAGCAAACTCTTTCTCTTCTGCATCCATTGCACTCTCTCTCTGCTTCTAATGGAAGAATCTCCAGGCTTCCTCTTCTGTTTGACCACCGGTGGGATGAATGCTGTGAGTGGACCCCTGATAGCAATGAAAGCATTTTTAAAACTCATGGACCGGCACACGCCAGATGTCCTTAGTACTGATCTCATGATACAAGAGAACAGCAGTCAGAAAGTGCCAGCCCATGAGTTTTAAAAATGCATGCAGCGCTGTGCCTTAAAAGCTGGTGTGGTCCTGGATGATTATAGGTGTTCTGCTTCTCCCCTCCACCCCCCAATTCTGGCACCCTAAGTGACCCTGTAATTGGCCTAATGAAAGAACTGATCTTCCTGTACTAGGAGAATTATATAATAACAGTTTAAATCTAGCTCAGTTGTTAAAAAAAAGCCATTCAAAGATTAAGCAATGAAGAATATCCTGCTGGTGTCTTACATTCTGAAACCAGATAGGGAATAGACCTTAAATTATTCGTCAGAATAAAGACAAACTGTTTATTTATTTATTTAGCTGTATTTATATCCTGCTTTTCACTGGGTCAAAGCGGTCAATTGGGGGATACATTTAACATGAGGGGATATGAGACACATACGCTAATACTTACAGGGAAAATGGGCAATGGAGGGTTAAGTGACTTGCCCAAGACCACAAGGAGTGCCTATAGGACTAGAAATCCCAGTCCCTCCGGTCTGAGATTGCTGTCCGCAGGTGGGACTTGAACTCCTGGCCCTCTGGCCTGAAGTACCTTGTCCTAACCACTAGACCACTCCTCCCACCCCTGTTTTTTGGGTATAAGGTAAGGATTTTTCTAGATATGAGAAGCAACTTCCAAAATAAATGAAAGAAATGTCTCTAATAAAATGTCACAGTTGAGCAATGACTCCCATGTGCTACAAATGGATCCTTAGCAGCACCCCCTACCAGAGCCAGTCTGCAGCGAAAATGAACCCAGCATTGCACAGCACCACACCGCACCACTGGGCCATCCTTTGTGTGACAGTGATTTGACTCTATCTTTCTTCAATGATTTGACTCTTTTGCTTCTGTCCTCATTATCCATCTTCACCCACTGTTTTACTTGGTAACTTTAATTTTCGTTCAAACAATTCTTTTTCATCTATTCTGTTTTATTTTGCCTTCTGTTTCTTCTCTACTCCTATTCCCCTTACTGGCCAGCAGCTTATCCTTATATGTTTCTGTAACCTCCGTGGTTGCTGTTCTTCTATGTCCTTTCTATAGTATCTACTTTTGATCATAATGTTATTTCTCTTCTGTCCTTGATCTTTCACCTTTCCAAAAGTTCACGCTCGTTAGATAATTATCTAAGACCACTGTTGTCCTGTCTCCTCTTCATCCTCATGATTTTCAGTTTGTTTATTAATCCATTCAGTGCTACATATATTTTTAATTCTGCTCTGTGTCACAGGCTGGTTCCTCCACCTCTTCTCTCTTGGTAGGAATCCAGCAATATCTTCTCTTCACCATAGATGACACAGGGCACTGGTGTACTGTTTATATGCTTTACAAACCTAGACAGATACTTCATCATGGACTTCTACTCAATGATTTTCATAACTAAACATACAACCATATTACACAAGTTCATCTCAATCACAAGTGAAATTTCAAACAGGTAATAAAATTCCCATTTTCAGTCTGTTGAACTCTCTGCTGTACAGACTACAGTTTATGGAATTTAACCTGATTTCCCTTGTTAGCTTCTCAGTTGCTGACTGTAGCTCTTGATTTGAATGCCTCCACTTATTTCAGATTTTATTTCCTTGATGTTAATCCATCAGAATACTTTGCCCTGGTCTGCTAGTCAGTAATATCCCTATATAGCCCTCTGGCACAACTAATCTAGGGCAATAAGATTCTCTCTCCCAATTTATTGATCTTTCTCCAATACAGATTTCCTGACCCAATATTTTAATCGACTAGGTGGGTGCCTCACTATCCCTTCAATCAAACACTGTGCCTTTCTGTCAGCTCCCCAAAACACAATTCCTTAATAAAATCTGTAGCAGCATTCTTTCCATCCATTTCCTTCAGGGTCTGGGAACTACACCCAAGCATTCAGCTCTGTATTCTTCAAGTTCATCCTGCCTTTCTTCAGTCTGGGCTCTTCAGCGTCTGTCCAAATTGGTTCCAGGTTCTTAACTCTCTCCATCTGCATTCTGAATCCTAACTACTACTTCACTATATCTTCCAGACTGCACATCCCAATATGAACTTACTTCCTGTCAGTTCAGGACTCCAAGATGTCACATACATACCTCCATGATGCCCTCCTCACATACGAAGGAGGGCCACAACTTTCCTCCACCCTTTTAAACCATTGCAAGTTGTATCCCAATGACGCAACTTGCTCTGATTGGTTCCATGAAGCTATTTAAACCTGAGCACTCCCATTCTACCTTGACCTTTGATTGGACTGTCATGAAAATTCTTTGGTGAATTGTAAGGGGTACTAGCAGATTATCTACAGAGGTTTGCAATACTATATTGTCTAGTGATAACCCCACACATCTGTCTTCATAAGTTCTATAGAAGACTATTGACATAATTGATGTTATTGTATGTACTCATTGAATTTTACTGTAAAAATAAAGTGTGCCAGCACTTAGAAAATATGGTAATAATTTCTTATATCTTAGCAACAAGCAAAGCTCCTATAGTACTATACTAAGATATATATATACGGTATATATACACACACATACAGGGTGGCCCAAAAAAGGTCAGAACATCTTGTAGTATATAAGTTATTTAAAAATTCAAAAAGACATATGCAAACGATTGACAAATTAAAAAAAAGATGGCGACCGGAAATTGTCTAAATAAAGATGTTATATAGCTAAAAAAGGTAAATAAGTAAACTATTTAAGCTTTTAATTTACGAGATGTGCTCACTTTTTTTGGGCCACCCTGTATATATCCTAACTTATACCAAATTCCTTATGAAACCTGAGAACTAATATATCACAAGGTCTGCCATAAAGAATTTTTCCTAACCAACAGCAAGCCAAGAAAGAAGAATAAAGAAAACAAAAAAGGGGATGCTGATGGATGCATTAGGGAAAATCATAAAACTAAAGTACTTTCTATTTTATTGAAGAAGAGTGGAATAAAGATACTTTTCATGTTGAATATAAAAAATTTTTTTGAGGGAAGAGTGACATTGTTTATTTTTGAAACATGTTTTGGAATGTTTAAGTGCACATGGTGATTGGGGTAAATGATGAAACACACTTGAAGGCACTGATAGACTCAGACCGGTATGTTTACACTGTGAGATTCTATCTTGTGTCGATACCCTTTAAAAATATTCGGCCTGATATTCAGCGGCAGTGCATAGACATCACTGCTGAATATTCAATGCTGGGAGCATATACGGCCACTGGCATTAAATATTTGGGTCGCCACACAACCCAGAAGCTAACTGGACAGTGGCAATATTGAGCTGCTGCCCAGTTAGCTTCCATGGGTAAAGTTAGGCCAGCCTTTGCTGTTCCTAACTTTACTCATGGATCACTAACCGGGCAGTGTCTCAATATCGCCGCTGCCTGGTTAGTGATGGGTGCCTCCTGAGCTCCACCCTGGAACACCCACAAATGCCCCGATGCTAACCACAGAGCATTGGGGCATGTAGCAGTGGCACCCACAGATATCCAGCAGCATTAAACATGTTAGTGCCGCTGACTATCATGCTAACATTGTTATAGCTGTACTTTTGATAACTGTTATATTGTAAGTCCAGTGCAGATTTTCTGCACTGAACAGTTTTGTTCGATGTAAACCGCACTGATACTGAAGAGCGCGGTATATAAGAAAAATAAATAAATAAAAAATAAATAAATAACCGGCATTTAAACGTTTTGCAAGTCTGCAAACCATGTAAATGCCTTTTATTATCATTATTTATAAGAAGATTTTTTGTTTGTTATGTGATTTGTATATGTATGTAGTACAGGATCAGAACTTGTGTGGTTCTGCTCACTTGTTTGGATAAGAGGGAAGAATAGTCATATGGCTTGTTCAGCAGGTGAAGATGCTAATCTCCACTCCAGTCACAGCTCTTTGCAATCAGGAAGAAAATGGTTATTCTGACAGGCTTCAGCAACAGCTGTAGGACAAGCCAGCTAAGGGACCCAAAGTCAGACTCATGGGGGCAGGTCATTACACAGTTCCTTTTATTTCCAACAGTGTGCCTGTAGTAAATTTTAGGGCTTTGGTGTAAGAATAATGGCCAACAGGACAGTCTGTGGTACAAAGCCAAGGCGTAGGACCGAGAACAAGAGAAAAGTAAAAGCCTAAAAGCCTTTTTTTTCCCTTTCTAGTAGAACATTTTAGAAGTTCCTCTTTTTTCCTTATCAGTTCCTCACATGGGCAAGATTTTGCCACTCCAACAGACTGCTCATGAATCAGGAATCCTCTATCATGTGCCAGCCTAGTGCAGGGTGTCATTGGCAATGAGAGATGGGTGCAGAGGATGACGTCTTGTTTCCCAGCGCTTGTCTGAGAACATTGGAGCACCTGTTTTTCTGTGGTATTAATAAAAAAACTGTTAAATAAATATGAACAGCAAGAACAATGAACAAAGTTTTAATAATGTACACACAGGCAGCCTGCAATTTCTGCTTTGTCATAAGTTCACAGGCCTTTGGTGCAGGCGCCATGTCATTTTGGTTTATGTGACCCCAAACAGGATGTTGAGGCTGTAATAGTAACTGTGATAGCACTTCTGTTACTGGCTTTTGCTTTGCCTACAGCCACACTACCCTGCCCATGCTCATCTGATCTTGGAAGCTAAGCAGGTCGGTAGAATGCCTGGTTTTAGCAGGTGGTGTAAGTGTTTCTATCATTTCTGAGGCTGTTCTGCCAGCCTGACCAATATCTGATTCTCAACTACATGTTTTTGTCTGCTGATGGTGTATGGTTCCTGATTCATTGGCACTGTCCTTGCTTGTCTAACCCCGTTCCTGATTTCTGTTTGTGTACTTCTCCAGCATCCCACTATCTGGTGACTACCGCTAAACTCTATGGGGGTTATTTTGGAAACCCTATTCATGCCTTGGACATCTGAAAACAGACATAGAGATGTCTAAAACCATTTTAGAAGCCAAGTCTGCGGACATCCAAGACTGAACAGGGGCATAGTAGAGGCATGGCTAGGGCATTCCTAGTAACTTGGACATCACTACCTGATCTCAGAAACATCCAGTCACGTTTAAGATTTGACCTGCTCCGGGCATGAATAAGCATCGGGAAAGTGCTCATTTTGGCTGAAAAACATCCAGAGGGTGTAGAGAAGATAGTACTTCATCATTCCCATTAATCAGCACAATCACAATGATAGCAGCAGTGTGATTTGAACCCTGGCTTCCCTGGTCCTAGTCCACCACTCTAACCATTAGTCTATTACTAGACATCCAGATTCTGGAATACAATTCTGAGGATGTCTATGTAGGTGCTACCACAGACTCCATGTGGGGTAGGTCCATGTTTGTGAAAGAGTGTCTGCATCTGGACATGCTTGATTTGTTTTTGATGTTCTGAATTAAACAGCCCAGATTGCACTTGGACGTCCTTTCTAAAATGCCCCTCCAAGTGAACATCTCAAGGCTCATGCTTTAAGTCCTATCAACTTTTGAGTACAGTCAAACCTCGGTTTTCGTATGCCCCAGTTTTCGTTAGCTTCGGTTTTCGACGACTTTTTTCATTGCGATTTTGTCCCGGTTCTCATACATCTGCTCGGTTTTCATACGATTTTTAAAATGGTCCGTACCGGGGGGGGGGGGGGGTGCTCAGTACAGTAGGAGCTGTTCTGCTGGTCTGATGCTGAGAATCAGAGGCGGGGGAGAGAGTCGGCGATCAGAGAATCTCTGTGTGTGTGCTGTCTGGTGAGGTGAGAGAAGTGCCGGGAACTGTTCTGCTGGTCTGATGCTCCGACGCTCAATTAGGACTCCCTGCTGAAAGGGGTCTTCCAAACTTGCCAGTCCTGCTGCTGCTGAGAATCGGAGGCGGGGGAGAGAGTCGGCGATCAGAGAATCTGTGTGTGTGTGCTGTTCTGTGAGGATCGGGCAGGTGAGAGAAGTGTTCTGCTGCCTGGCTGAGATTTTGGGGGCACGTGCTGCTGCAGCCATTGCCACATGGCTCTGGAACGCATGCTCAGCTCTGCATTCCAGGTTGCCTGAGCGGGAGAGTGGTGTTTCCGGTGGCTGTGGCTGGCACCTTTACTGGAGGCTTTTCTTTTGTGGATCCTTCTTGTTTTGTTCTTTTTTTTTTTTTTAATTCCTGTGCCCGATCTCCTCTCTGGGTGTCTGGCTGCATCTTGCCAACAAGAGTCTTCAATAAAGGTAAAAGTGATGTTAAATGTTCATTTATCCATTTCATTAGTCATTTATATTTATTTCTCATTGTTTTCTGTATGTAAAAATATAGTTATTCTCTATAAAATGTATTTTTTGTGAATATTTTTGGGTGTCTGGAACGGATTAATTGGATTTACATTATTTCTTATGGGAAATATTGCTTCAGTTTTCATACATTCGGTTTTAGTCAGACTTTTTTGAACGGATTAATCATGAAAACCGAGGTTTGACTGTATCCGAGGGCTCAACTAAAAGGGAAAGGAGGTTGTTATATATGTATAAACATGCATAACCTAGGCCAAGAGCTTCTAGTATTCCCTGCTGAGTTGTTGTCCCTCATGACACAAGAACTGTACAGTATCTCCCAGTATTACTATGAGCTCACTTCTTTTCATAGTCTTCATGCGCTCTCTTGAGCTCCTTTTGGCTTCCAAACAGAGCTAGTGGACGGAGATGAAACACCCTAGGTAAACCTCATCCCTTGCGCCACCCTCCAGTGCCCATTGCCATTGCAGCCACCCCTCTCGAGGATGTGCAATAGCAGCAGTGGGCACAAACAGCCCCATGGTGCTTACCTTTAAACCACAGCGCTCTGGAGCGGTTTGTTTCTGCCGCCTCCGACATCCAATGCCAACTTCCTGTTTGCAGCAGGAAGTAGGCATCTGGCTTTGGAGGGGTGGAAGCAAACAGCCCCACGGTGCTAAAGTTTAAAGGTACTCTAAATAAAGATCTCAAAACTAGAGGAGTAAGACAATCAATACCTGCTAAAACAAACTCACTCCAAGACTCATTCAAAGCATTTACGCATATACTTACAAGACTATACGGCTATTCAAACAAATTCAACAGAAAGACCATCATCCTTCTGTTATAGGAACTTGATT
Organism: Ichthyophis bannanicus; assembly: GCA_033557465.1. Classification (NCBI taxonomy): domain Eukaryota; kingdom Metazoa; phylum Chordata; class Amphibia; order Gymnophiona; family Ichthyophiidae; genus Ichthyophis; species Ichthyophis bannanicus. Next base: position 514,920,018 of record CM066032.1, on the reverse strand, counting down.
GAAGGCAATAGCCCTTAATACTTTAAAATTTCCAAACGCTATCATTCATAGATCTCATCTGCAACACACAGTACCTTACAAGGCAGTCAAAGCATCACCCAAAATGACATCATGCTTCAGACCCAAACATCTTGCTTCAGGGGACTACCCAGCTATCTTAGCCATCCAGCCCATTCAGCTGTTAATCAAAACTGGAATGGCAACAGAATATAGAGGAAACACACTCATGTGACCTCCAACTTACACACCCACTCACAATCATCCAATTTGTTAAACTTCTCAAAACTGTTATACAGACACTTTAAGTATCGCGAACCAGAGACCCCCCACTCACTTTCATTGCTTAAACCCACCAGCTCCAATGAACTTAAACAGTAAATCCACTGTTGTTCCAGATAATTCAAACGACCCAATTGATCTCCTCCATTCCAATCCAGCTTGACTTGATCAATCACTAGGCACCAGAATTGCAAGGCTTGATGATGGCATTCCACAAAATGGTTTACCATCAAGGCAGACAGCACTTGATTGACTATTCTACTATAATGTTCACTCAAACGCTTGTGAACTGAACGAATGGTTGTTGTTAAGTGCTGTCGAGTCAGTGTCGACTCATGGCAACCCTCTGGATAGTTGTCCTAAATTGTGTTTGGTCTTCCATCAGGCGGCTCATTATTGACAGACTGGTACCCGTTGCTGCTGTTATTGTATTGATCCATCTCATTGCTGGCCTTCCTCTTTTGCGTTGACCTATCTTGCCAAGCATGATGTCTTTCTCTAATGATCTCTCTCTTCGCATGATGTGTCCAAAGTATGAAAGTCGAAGTCTTGTCATCTGAGCTTCTAAAGAAAGCTTAGGTTTGATCTCATCTAGTACTGACTAGTTTATTCTTCGGGCAGTCCATGGTATACGCAGTATTCGCCACCAGCACCATAATTCAGAGGCATCAATTTTCTTCCTGTCTATCTTTTTCACTATCCATCTTTCGCATCCATATGATGTTATTGAAAATACCATGGCTTGAACGAGTCGAACCTTTGTATGGGGAGCAATATCTCTGCTCTTGAGAATCTTGTCTAGGTCTTTCATAGCCATTCTACCAAGAGCAATGCATCGGCGGATTTCTTAACTGCTTGTTGCTTCTTTATTGATAGTTGATCCAGGTAGGTTAAAGTTGTCCACAATTTCAATTTCTTCTCATTCAACGATGAACTTATTGATTTTGCCAGTTGTCATGATCTTTGCTTCTTTACATTAAGGTGCAGGCCCATTTTAAGACTATGTTCATTGATCTTAAGAAGCAAATGTATCAGATCATCTTCACTTTCAGCCAGTAATGTGATATCAGCAGCATAGCGAAGGTTCTTGATGTGTCTTCCACCAATCTTCACACCTCTGTTGTCTTCATACAATCCTGCTTCTCTGATGATTTGTTCTGCATATACAGTAAATTAAATAGGTAGGGGGAAAGTATGCAGCCTTGTTGTACACCTTTGCTTATTTTAAACCATTCTGTTTTCCCTTGTTCCGTTCGAACTGTTGCTTCTTGATGAATGTACAGATTGTGCAAGAGAACGAGCAGGTGTTCTGGTATACCCATGCTTATTAATGTGGCCCAGAGTTTCTCATGGTTTACACAGTCAAAAGCCTCACTGTTGTCGATAACACAAATAGATATCCTTTTGGTATTCTTTAGTCTTTTCAAGGATCCATCTCACATCCACGATGATGTCTCTTGTTCCTCGCCCTTTCCTGAACCCTGCTTGCATTTCAGATAGTTCTTGTTCCAGGTATGACTGCAGTCTCTGTTGAATAATCTTCAGTAGAAACTTGCTGGCATGTGGGATCAGAGCGATTGGGTGATAATTTCCACAGTCAGTTGTATCATCTTGCCATCAATGCCTGGTGCTTTGTTCTTTGATAAGGCTTTCAATGCTGCTTTGACTTTTTTTTTCAATCACCAATGGTTCCAGATCATAAGGTACAGGTTGAAATGGCTGTTGGTCCACTTGATCTTTATCATATAAAAACACTGTTTATACTTTCCACCTTTTCTTGATCTTCTCAGCATCATTCAACATATAACCTTGAGCATCTTGTAACATTCCAATTCGAGGCTGGAATTTTTTCTTTAACTCTCATAGCTTTAGGAAAGCTGATCTTGTTCTTCCTCTAATAGTTTCTGATTCTATTTCCTTGCATATGTCATTGTAGTACTTCTCCTTGTCTTGTCTTGTCTTGCTGCACGTTGGAAATCTCTGTTGAGTTCTGCGATTGCCTCTCTTTCTCCTCTGGCTTTAGCTTCTCTGTGCTTCTGGGCAATTTTCAGAGTTTCTTCCATCATCCATTCTGGCCGTTTTTGCTTTTTCACCTTTTCTAGAGACTTCTCGCTTTCTTCCAACACAACCTTCTTGATGTCATTCCATAACTCTTCTGGAGCTGTCATTTGTATCTAAAGCAGCAAATCGATTTTGCAGGCAGTCTTTAAATTCCAGTGGTATATTCTCAAGGTCAAATTTTGCTACATTCATGAGTGGCTTGCTCTTTTACAACTTTAGCTTGAGTTTGCATACTAGTAGTTGGTGATCTGTATCACAGTCAGCTCCAGGTTTTGTCTTTGTTGATGTTATAGAGCTTTTCCATCATTGACTTCCAACAGATGTAGTCAGTTTGATTTTTGTACAATCCAATGGGTGAAGTCCATGTGTACAGTCGCCGCTTGTGTTGCTGGAAGAAGGTGTTTGAGATGAATAGATTGTTGGTCTTGCAGAATTCTATCAGTCTTTCTCCAGCTTCATGTCTATTGCCGTCCATATTTTCCAATCACTTTGTTTTCTTCTTTGTTGCCAACTTTTGTGTTCCAGTCACCCATGACTATCAGGATATCCTGTTTGCATGTTCTGTCAATTTCAGCTTGTACTTGTTCATAGAACTCATCAATCTCATCCTCTTCTGCAGCTGTTGTTGGAACATATACTTGAATTATAGTTGTGTTGATAGGCATTCCTTGTATACAAATAGAGATTAAGTATTCACTGCATGGGCAGATGATTAAATAGACAACCCCATTAGAATTACAGGATGTGGTACACTGGAGGTTAAACTGCTACTGTGTGATGGGGTGAGTCCAACTTGGGCCAGTAATGGTATTTTCACACCAGTGGCAATGACCACAGCACATATGGTTCCCTTCAGTGGGCCCCTGCCTTCCATGCAACCAATTATTTATATTTTTTTCCATGTTTATAGGCAATGAAAGGAGGACTTAATGGAGCGCTTCTCAGAACCCGCAGGATGCACCGGTGCCGTCAGATCAGCCCAGCTAGCTGTGGAGTCATATTAGAATATTGCAAAACACATACCATCTGATCATCTGCCAGAGACTTAAATCCTTTGAGACTCAATCCCTTGGAGTAATAATAGTCAATCTTGATATGCATACCTTGCTTGCTTAAAAGCCCAAGCAATGGCCATAGATGGATTGCCCCAATTTAGCAATCTATCTTTTAAATCATCAACCTTAGCCAAAAAAAATCAGTAAAAGAGATACAAATTCAGGGCAAGCATAAGAACTGCCCTACTGGGAAACTTTCTTTTAGGTGCCTTGGGTGATCACTTGTAAACCATAACAAAGTGTTTCTATCAACTGGTTTTCAATACAAAGATGTTCATAGATCTTCATACCGAACCTCAACCAAAACATCTAAAAACTCTATCTGATGGTCAGAGTATTTAATCAAAAACTTTAAAAATGAGTGAATCTGATTGATCCAGCATTCAAACTCCTGCAGACGCTGCAGTGATCCTCGGTTCATTGGAGCCAGCGGGTTTAAACAATGAAATTGAGTAGGTGTCTCTGGTTCGCAATACTTAAAGTGTCTGTATAACAGTTTTGAGATGTTTAACTGACTGGATGATTGTAAGTGGATGTGTAAGCTGGAGATCACATGAGTGTGTTTCCTCTATATTTTGTTGCCATTCTAGTTTTGTTTAACAGCTGAATGGGCTGGGTGGCTAAGATGGCTGGGTAGTTGTCTGCATTTATTCCCCTGAAGCAAGATGTATGGGTCTGAAACATGATGTCATGTCGGGTGATGCTTTAACTACCTTGTAAGGCATTGTGTATTGCTGATGAGACCTACGAATAATATTGTTTGGAACTTTTAAAGTATTAAGGGTTATTTCCTTGAGTCAAGTTCCTATAAAAGAGGTCTGATGGTCTTCCTGTTGAATTTGTTTGAATAGCCATATAGTCTTGTAAGTATATGCGTAAATGCTTTGAAACAGTATTGGAGCGAGTTTGTTTGAGGAAGTTTAAAGGTAAGTACCACGGGGCTGCTTGTGCCCACTGCCGCCTGAGCTGAGAGGGGCAACAGCAGTGGCAATTGGTGCCCCTGGAAGGGCTGGGGCCCTAGGCAACCGCCTAGTTCATCTAATGGTAGCACTGGACCTGCACCCAAGTGTTGAATAGCCAATGACGTGATGCCCAGCATGTCACAGATTAGGTCTTTTTTCCTCTTATCTCTTCTGAAACCAGGTTAAGTAGATCAGGACCCCACTCTATGCCTTGTATAAAGAACTTTACTATGCCAAAGCCTACTGGCACAAATTTACACCCTATTTCGTTCATTCTCTGCTTCCGAATGTAGTTACGTTTTTTTTCTGCTATTTCCACAACGTCTTGCTTGATAAAATCACAGTTTGTTCAGCCCTTGCACAAGCTTCATCATGTCATTTTCCAGTGGCTTCTCTCTCTTTTTTTGGAATTCCACCAATTAAATACTGATGAGCTCACCTCTAATCCTCCCATTTCATTATTTGGTCCCATCACCACTCTTACACTGCTAGCAAGCATTGACACTTTTCTTTTTACATTTCTTATTATTTCAATTCTTCTTTTATCTCTGGATCCTTTCCTCTTGTTTTGAACCTGCTATAATCTGTCGCTTTCTGAGAAATTTCTTGATCCTTACATCATTTCTAACTATCCCCCTCTTCCTTTGTTCATTTTTAAGGGAGCATGCAATTTACTGCCAGTTCCTTGATTTCCTCTTCCTAGTGTGCTCTTGATCCATTTCAGTCTGTATCTCATCCCTTTCACCGTACTGAACAGTTTCTGTTTACTTATCTAACTTTCAACTTCTTTTCGCTCTGGCTGTGCTACGTTATAATTATGCCCAAACATGCAGTCTGCTCTCTGACAGTTTATTTATTTAACAGGTTTGGCTGTACCATTTTTCTAACAGTCTACATGGAACTGTGTGAATACAATGAGTTTTTGCATACACTTGGGTTACATAAAACATTGTGAATAACAGGACAGTACAAAATGTTTAATGCAAGGCATAAAACATATTCACACATTTAACCCATATCAATATTTTGTTCCCTTCAAAGCTTGAATTACAGCTAGGATGAGGGGAAAGAAAGAATTGTTGGGAAGGTTGAACGGGGAGGTGGAGAAGAGCTTGGGAGTAAGTCATTCTGCTTTGATGCCACCCTCATGTACTTCAGTAGAGCCTTTTATTTATTCTAAGACCCTCTCCTCATGATTGCTAAGGAAGGAGGCCTCACAGATCGACAGATTAAGAAATTTACAGAATTATAAAGCTGGATCTGTTCAATGGACATTTTACACATTTACAGAAACCGTAGCTAGTCTTTTGAATGCAGTTTTCTGTCACCTGTTGTGACCAATCTTGTTTCTGGTTTCTTATAGGAGGAACTTCTCCATGATCAGAAAAAACTGAAGGAAGAGCAACAAAGCATAGAGAAGCGTAACCAGCAGTTGCTTTCCATTATACAACAGTTCAAGGGAATGTGATTGTGAAGTGAAGACATGTGACTAATGGGCATTCCATTAGATGGTTTTGAGGCATAACCGTAAAACAGAACTACATGAAAAGAGAGATTCCCACTATGCCAACATCCTGCTACAGTATGTCAATTTATATTCCAAATGTACTGCTATCAAAAGTAAATGATATGGTCTGAAGGTTAATGCTCTATGGGGCATGTTTACTAAACCCTACTACCAGGATAGCACAGGGTTTAGTGCATGTTCCATGCTACACTAAAAACCTCACACTACCCTGGGAGTGCATGTTGGGGTGGAAACTGGGTGAGACAGGACATTCCTGGTGAAATGCAGCTAGCACAGGTATTAGTGGCCCACACTAACTATGCTTGATACTGGTAGCATGGGTGCAACATGTGCTACCTCAGTGGGTGGCATTAGTTGCATGCACAACCTAGTCTCCATAGGACCTTTGGGCTTGTCTGCACTAAGTACAGGGGACAGATGTACATGTTCCCCACTGTTAGCAATGAGCCTTGCGCTGGTAATGCAGCCTATACATGTTACCTGCATGGGGCCTAGTAAACATGCCCCATAAGTAAAATGTTCTAGAACATTAGTTCATCTTTATTTCATTGCCATTAACTCTCTGCATTACTTTTTAATTCCCCCCCCCCTCTCCCTTTTGGATGCTTACTTGCACACCCAGTACAAGAAGTGTGCTCACCAGGTCATCCTCTCCTGAGGTGTCTCCACTAAGAAAAAAAATACTTTGTAAATTGCAGTCTTGTTTGAATGGAAAGTGCTGAATGAATCTAAATTTCTTTTGTTGTTCTTCATCGCAGGAACAATGTTTGAAGATAGTCAAAATAGACTAGCAAAATGTGACACAAAAAAAAGAAAAAGGGGGGAGAATGATAGCAAGTATTAGTAAGCCCACTTCCTCCCCTCCCCCGCTCTGACTCTATTGTTTAGCTTTGAATACTCTGCTCTTTGCTGCCCCCCCTCCCCCGCAGAAGCTGCTACCCTAGGTGACTGCCTAGTTTGCCTAGTGGTTGGGCCAGCCCTGATTTTACCACAGAATCTACCCTTGAACTGCTGTAAAAAAGCAAGGACCTCACATACCATTGAACCCTCCCTCCCCCCCCCCCCCCACATGTCTACTATGCACAGTGAGTTTGTCATCAGATGTGGCTTTTTGTATGGAAACTGCTATGATATACAGCTCAAATAGAGGAATAGCAAATCATATAAATAATGTATTTCATTGGCCCATTATATTTGATTTTATCAATGTATTCATCACTATTGCATTATCTGAAAACAGAAGCAAACTAAATGGAAATAAAATAATGTATAAGAAGTAGAAAGAGATGGGTGACTTTGTGATCTTTGTTAACCTGTAACAGAAATGTATAGGAAGTTACAAGAAATGTTATCTCTGTTGGATGAGGAGAATCTTTAGGTTTTTCAAATTTAGCTGGTATGAAAGGTTTGATTAGAGCTACCTAGGAGCATGTTTAATAAGCTGGACTAACGCTTAGTATGCGCTGTTTGTAACTAGGTTCCATTGAATAATATGGGACCTAATTGCCAACAGCACATACAAAGCATTAGCCCAGCTTAGCAAACATGTCCCTTCAATTAAATGTTGCACTTACCTCGTGTGAAAAATAAAAAACACTATCATGAAGAGAGCAACAGTGAAAGTCATTTCTGTGGGTGTTTTAGCTGTAAAAATGTTTTTCCTTTTTTTTTTTTTTATTATTGCCTGTCCTCATGCGGCTAAAAGTATGATTTTTATCTGCATTGCTTTGAGATGTTCCAGAGGTCGAAGAGGAGAATGCTATAGGCCCTGGCAACCGTGAACATACACCAAGTATGTTTAAGGCTTGCGAGGAGGCAAAACTGATTTTTTTTTACAGTTTTGAAATAAAGCAAGTTGCTTTCTACTGAGCATGGCCATGGATGAGTAAGAGGGCATTTTGTTACCTATAGCAGATGATGCACAAATCCAATTTCTATTTTATTTTTCAATGTGTTCTTTTATGCCACAGACAAGAATATGAAATTCAGTTGTTTCCTAAAGAAACCTTTCCATGTTCTTTGTGCTTGTCTATTTATCAACGAAATGAAAGAAAACATAAAATAAGAATGTGTAAAGTTTATCGGGTATAAAATAAATTATAATAGATGTAATGTTGCTATTACTCCACAGCCTGAGCTTGTGGATTTAAGCAACCTGATTCCTTATTCAGTTAGTAAAATGGTGCTTGGGGAAAGCACTGCCTTCTGGGAGTTGAGGTTTTTTCACTATTTGAAATAAGGCGAGTTGTGGAGCTCAAGTGTTCAGGCAAATAACAGAATTTTAATTCCCCTTCCCACACGGTTTTACAAATGGAAAATAAAGAACAAAGCCATACAACTTCTGGCATGAAATAATATAAGAAATGTAACTCAAACAGCTTCTTATATCAGCATCACTATAATCCAACATAAAGAGCACTTCTGTTCCAAAACCTTTGGTGCTGTTTCCTTTAGCTGCTACTGGCAGCTCTCTCTCTCTCTCTGCACAGCTTAAACTTATTATACAGGTTTTATCTTCTCAGACAGAGACATTGTACAGTCCATTGACTCAATAGGCAGATATTCTACAGATGGCTCAGTTTCCATCGGTTCATACTGACTCTCATTTGGAAATGTCTGCAATTGCTTACAAGGTGTTTCCAAGCACACTCCTGTTCCTTCAGCAATAGACTTTTCCCCGTAGCCTTCTGCTACACACAGCTTGTAATTGCCACAGTGTTCACCACATGGAAAGCCCCACCCTTCTGGGTTAATAGCAGAGCACTTCTTAAAAACAGCTTTACTTTTATACCAGTCACTCAGCCTACCTCTTGGCTTCCTTATGAGAGATTCCTTCTGCTTTCCAGGATCAGCTACAGCTGTAAGCCTTGGAGTCTCTACGTGCACACAAGTCTGCCTTCTTGGTACATTCCCCTTATGGCTGCCTTTTACCCACGGCAACAAATCTGGGCTGTTTGTACTGTGATAAGGAAGCTTATCATAGCTCAGGAAGGAGCTATAGAAAAGGTGAAGTGACTCTGAACAAGCAACCTGTCAGTTCTGGTAGAAATAAGAAAACAGAATTTTCCCATAAAAGACTACCAGTCCCAGAATGCACCAGGTTTCCAACAGCCATTAGAGGAGCTGAAGTGGGGAAACGTGTGTTCAATCAGGAGGGCTATGAGGTAATCCCTAAGCACTCATCTCAAAGGGCAGGGCCTGATTCAGCACAGCTGCGCTGTGCTAAGGTGGAGCACTCATCAAAGCAGAATAAAGGTAGAGTTTATTCTACAGAGAATTATCCTCAGAATCAGCTTGGAGATCCTCAGCTTGGACATCTTCATCTGGAGGATCATCAGAAGCAGAAGCCAGAGCGGACAGACAGAGAGGGCAAGAAACCCTTTGGAAGAAAGAAGAGAAAAGCATTTGGGAGGTCTAGAGGAGTCCAGAGCAGTACGTATACTGGGAGACATTCAAAAGGCCAGCATACACCATTGGACTGGGGAAAACCAGAGGAGTGGTGCTGCAGGGCTAGGAATCTCCAGACGGTACCTGTGAGGGAGACGGCTGCACGTGGAAGGGACCCTAAGACCCATGCCAGAAGGTATGTGAAGAGAGATCCAGTGTCCAGGGATCTGGATTGGAAGGCTGGACATAAGAACTGGACTACATACTGGCCAGGCTATTTAGAGAGGAACTCTAACAGCAATGGAAGCTCAGGTATGAACACTTATCTATGCCCTAGCTATAACCTTGAAAGACAGCAGGGAAACAAGTATTCTCCTGAAAGTGCTCCATTGAGAAATTCCTCTGTGCCAATCCCTGATATTGAACCCATGATTGTTGAAGAAGGGGAAGGAGCGGTCTTAGATACAGGCTGTGAATATATGGATTGCTCTCTGTCTAAACTCCTTTGGTAATTTTCTGTTACAAAGTACAGCAACCATCACAAAGAAATACAAACTTGTTCTTTAATCTACTCAGAAAAGCTCCTGAGTAGGATTTTGGGCCACACGGTAGAAAGCAAGCCAGCTAAGGGGTTTCAGCTGGATAACTGCTAGCAATTGAGCCTTACCTAATTGCTTGTGAGCTCTGAGGGAATCACTTCTGAGTCTATGTGTGAAGATATAAGAAGTTAACCTGAAAAGAACAGTTTTTCCCTTCTTTGTGGGTTTTGCTTGTTGTTTGAAACACTGCTAAGAAAATATTAGCTAAAGCCTACAGAAAAGACCAGTTTGTTACCAGCCAGGTCTTTATTCTTTTCATTTGATTGCCTGACAAGTTCATCTGTTGTTTTCCTGATTTTGTTTTTCTAAGTTTAACACTGAAAGCAAGTATCCTGTTTTATGTGCTACCAAGCATATCTGTGTTGGGAGAAATAACCCCATAAATAAATATCTTATTGGCTTTACACTCAAGCACAACTAATTATTGTGAGTGGCTGTGTCTGGTGTGAATGGACTGCATTTTCCACAATCCCTTGCAAACCATATTGATATATGCCTTTGCCAAGACTGTGAACATTCTCACCCAGGTAGCCGTCTGACAGTACCTTGCTCCTTTGCACGGACTCTCTGCTTGTCTCCTGTGCTGACTTCCCCTTCTGAATTAAAGGTCAGAGAATCCTCTGTTACCATGAATTCCTCTGTGTCTTCACTCTCAAGCAAATCCTCTGTTTCTTGTGACTGCTTTCCTCGTGGCTGTGCTTTCAGCTGGCCTTCCAACTCTGCTTCCAGATCTGCCTGCTCATGTGCTTGCTCCCTTCCTAATGAGCTTCTCTTAAATCTCTGATTTTCTGGGTTTAACCTGACCACTCCTTTCAACAGGTGTCCAAGCCTTAGCTCGTGATTGCTGAGCTGAACTGCCGCAGGGGCGTGTTTTCTTCTCCTCTAATCTGCTTTGCCTGTGGTTTCCCTGGAAACCAGGAACTATGTGCACTTGTTTACTTCCCTTAACTGAAGCTGAATCCTGCACTTTATCACTCTCTAAGGGACCTTCTACACCACATAGAACATCCAGGAAACAGCAAGAATATGGAGGAAAAGGACACCGACTTTTTAATAGTCCATAACGGAAAGCAGATAAATCCAATAAAAATCTACCGAGCATGGAGTATTTCAAAGCAAAGAGAAAACTGTAATCAAGAGAACAAAATAATCTCTTACTCTACTCCTTTTAACAAAGTCTAATGCCCCATATTACTCATAACACAACTTTCTAAAGTCTCACTTGCATGACAACATGCTCCAACAGCTAAAGTTCTGTTCTCTCCATGTCTGTAGGACTTTTTCCAACTTATCAGACCTCTGTCAAGCATTGGAGCTCTAGAGTAGCGAAGTTGGGTTCATGTGACATTGGCCGTTATATCTGAAAGTTGTTGGTTTAAAGCAGTGGTTCTCAATCCAGTCCTTTGGGACCACTAGGCCAGTCAGATTTTCAGGATACCCACAATAAATATGCATGCACTGCTTCCATTTGAATGCAGATCTAGCTCATGCATCTTCAGTTTGGATATTCTGAAAACCCAGCTGGACTAGGGATCCCAGAGAACTGGGCTGAGAACCACTGGTTTAAAGAGTCAACAGGATATAGTGCTTCACAACTAGTGTCTTCACAAAATGGACATGCCACTTTATGTGCTCCTTCTTATGCAAATTTGGGTGCTTCTGTCTTTGGTGTGTTAAACTCAGGATTTTCTCATTTGTTATAAGTGGAGTGAGGATATTTTTGTAAATATTCATATATTAGTTCCTTGTGATTTATGTTAGGGAATTTTAGTTTATTGATGAGATTTTATATTTATTTTTTGTAATGCAAGCATTAATCCCTTTTTATTTTTGAGACATCAAGATGTGTAAATAATGGCATTGGCACACTGCGATCATGTACCCATCCAAATAGCTATTTTAAAAAGCTGCTATTTGGACACATATAACCCCCAGCACGTAAAGATTTAAAGGGGATGCATTAGGCAAGTAGTAAGGATGTGGTTTGAGCATGCCACAAACATGGGACATGTACTTCACATTTTACACTGAGCAGACACATCCAGCTTGAAAAATATCTACACCAGATTTTACACTTGAACCAAGGCACACACAACTTCTGGGGTATCAATTTGTAGGCAGGTGTCCTTAAGGGCTGAGGTGTTGAAGGGACATTCACCTGTTTGGCAGAAGATGGGATGCTATCTTCCGAGGGCATATTTATTCTTGTGTAGTTCCTTTATGAAGGATTTTGCTATGGAGAAGAGCTCTCTCTTCGTTTGCTAATTGCACCAATGATGAGATGGGTGTAGTACTCTCTTCCATTTTAGTGTTTCTGCATTGTATGATTTCAGCTTTCCCATGTATGAGGTTTGGAGGAGTGTGTCTGTTGTGTCGCTCCATCTACATTTGAGTCACTCTTTTGCTTCTGTAGGGCAGAGGAGAACCAGGATGCTCTGTTCCTGAACTTTAAAGTCAGCTTCCTTGTGGGGCTAAGACTGCTGTGGACAGTGTATCATTCCAGCCTTGAGTCAATTCATCGAGATCCACCTTTGTGGCTTTGATAGAGTCTAACTGCGGGGTAATTGTTTTGAGAAAGTGTTCACTATTAAACTCTTGGAATCTCCTAGTTGTGGGCAGCAATGGTGTCTGTGTTGTTTGCAGGGGGGAAAGAGCATGGCTGAGTGATTCAACCAGGGTACTGGGAGGATTGTGTGGGGTGTCTGATGTGTGTCAGGGTAAAGGTTCAAAGGCATGAATATGAGATCAAGGATGTTTCCTTTCTTGTAATGTTGGTTCCAAGAGGATTTGGGTATAACTCAGGGTTCCCATTGCTTGGAGGAATGTTCATGATTGGAAAGTGGGAGAGGAGACTAAGATGAGGTCTCCAAGTACAAGTAGAGACTGATGCCTGGTTGGGATGGAGCAGGCAGCTTCAAGTAGTGTAACAAGATCTGAGTTATTTGAGAGAATTAGAGTGTTGGTTTCTGTAGTGGCACTGGACTCCATGACTGTGAGTTTCAGGTTCTCTTGAGATTACTCAGACTCCTCCACCTCTGCCATTTACTCTATTTAAGGTGAATATTGTGTATGAAGGTGGGCATAGTTGATTTAGTAAGACCGAGTTGGTGTCAGAGAACCAAGTTTCAGTAATGCATAGGATGTCACGGTTGTGTTCTTGAATGAGGTTGACTAGGGTCTGTATTTTGTTTCAGGCAGAGTATGCATTAGTGAGTGAACATTTTAATAAGTGTGGCACATTACTTTGGTTATGAGATCCTGTGTTTCTGCTGTCCGTGGGATTTTTAGCAGTGAGCACTGTCTTTTCTGAGACTGAATATATGGGGTGTGTTAAGTCTAGCACCCATGTGCATGGACTAGATTGCTAAAATATCATCAGAGGTAAAGTTTGACACCACCTCAGATAAGATAAGATGACCTGACCTTCCAATTCTGGCATGATCCTCCCTCAACTGCAGTGCATCACACTCCACCCCTGATCACAGCACTCCTCCCAATCATAGCACCAATCCAACAAAATTACCTGGTGATGCAGTCACACCTTGTCCCACCCTCAAACCAGCAAATTCAACTCATGGCCCCTATCCCTCATCTCTGAGCCAGAAAATATTCTAGTGGCCCCCCACTTAGCAAAATCAAAATAGCCTTGTGGCCCCTACCCCCCCAATCCATAAAATAACGGAGTGATCCAATGGACCCTACCTTCCACATCCCCAAATTCCTCCCAGTATCTTAAAAGTTAGGGGACAGAAACATTGCCCATATTCTCCCACGCCCCATGCCGAAAAATGTTAATACCTGGCCCCACACCGTTAATCCTGGGATGCACCAGGCAGGGTCAGACTGCATAAGGCAAAAATTCCTTATATTTATTTATTTATTTATTTATGCTTTTCTTCTATACCGCTTTTTCCCAAGATCAAAGGCGGTTTACAAGTAACACAATGAACAGTTTACAATTAACATAATGAACATGGTTTTACATGGAACATCTTGTTTTTTCAAACTACGTACAATTAACTTTTCGTAAACAACAACAAGTAACATGGAATATATAATTATGCAGATGTTGTAACTATTTACATTAGTTAAATATTTACATTATTCAATTGTTAATCGTGGTTTTTAATATACTAGGGATTTCTAGGGATTTTAATACACTGAGGATTCTAGGTTGATTTTTCTAAATGCGATGTGGTTTGTGGCTTTTTGATCTGAGGTTATGGAGGATTTTTTTGGAGGTGTGGTGAGGGTGCTGGAGGGGGTTCATTAAGATTTATAAAGTATTCTTTAAACAGATATGTTTTTAGTTCTTTCCGGAATGTCTGTAGGTCTTTTATTTTGCGGAGGCTTAGAGGGAGTTTATTCCATATGGTGGGGGCTGCATATGAGAATGCTCTTGAGCTTGTGGTTTTTTTTGTTTTTCGAATTGATTTTTTTATGTCTAGTGAGTGAGTTGCGTTTTGTCTGCGGGTTCTATGTTCTTTTGGAGTATGTAGTAGAGTGGTTAGATGTGAGGGTGATATGTCATTGATAAGTTTAAATGTAGTTAATAGTATTTTGTATGATATTCTGCTATTTATGGGAAGCCAATGTAGTTCAGCGAGGATGGGAGTTATGTGGTCAGTAAGGCGTGCTTTTGCTGTTACTCGAGCACAGATGTTTTGAGCTCTTTGGAGTAAGTTGGTGCTTGTGAGGGGGAGGCCGATAAGTAGACTGTTACAATAGTCAAAGTGTGGAGTGATGAGTGTGCTGATAACAGATCTGAAGTCATGTGTGTCTAGTATTGGTCGTAGGTGTTGAATGGTCTTAAGTTTATAGAATATGGTTTTTACAGTTTGCTTTATGTGGGGGAGCATACTAAGTGTGTGGTCTATTATGATGCCTAGGTATTTTACTTCCTTTTGATTGGGATTGTTGTGTTGTTAATTGTTATTGTTTCAGGGAGAGTAGTATCTGGTTTTCTTGTTACGAACATTGCTTCAGTTTTTTTTAGGTTGATGCTGAAGTTATTATTTTCTAACCAGTTATTTGCTTCGTTGATGCAGTCCAGTAAGTTCTGATAGGTGGGATTATTTGTGCTTATTGGTTGAGTGAGCATGATGTCATCTGCGTATATGTAGTGGTTGACTTTATGTTTTTTAAATATATTTGTGATGGGTTGCAGATACAGGTTGAAAAGAAGGGCCGATAGGGCCGAACCCTGTGGAATACCTTGTCCTTGTACAAATGGTTCAGAGGTGTCTTGTCCTAATTTAACGCGTATTGATCGATTTGTGATGTATGATATAAACCATTGTAGAATTGTTCCTCCTATTCCTAGACTTAGGAGTCTGTTAATGAGGGTGTTGTGGTGGACATTGTCAAAGGCACCAGCTATATCAATGAATATGAGGATGTAGCCTTGGTTGCATGTGTCAGTGCCTTTTATGAGGTCATCCATGAGTGTTATAAGCAAAGTTTCGACCCCGTGGGATGGGCGGAAGCCGAATTGGTGTGACAGTGACCCCCTTGCAGCTGACCCAGGATCCACCCTGGGGGCCAGTCTGCCATATAAGGCATTTTTGACTTTATGTGGAAGTCAAACCCCACCTGGTGCATCCACGAATGCACAGCAAGGGGCCAGACAATGGCATTTTTCAAGATGGCAGCACGGGAGCAAGAGCATGGGGACAATGCTCCCGCTCCCCAACCTTTAAGGTACTGGAAAGGTGAGAGGTAAGGTCCACTATGCCACCAGGCCATTTTCTGGTTTGGTGAGAGGAGGGGGTTGGGGCCACTGAGCTACCAGGTAATTTTCTGGTTTGGGAGATGGGGGATGGGGCCGCTAAGCTACCTGGCCATTTTCTGGCTTGGGGCTGGTGGGGGGTTTGGGTCAGTGGGACAACAGGTAATTTTGTCAGATGGGAACCATGATTGGTAGGGGTGCCATGATCAGATCGGGGGGGGGGGGGGCAGATTGTGATTAGTGGATCATTTGCCTCAGCTGTAGCTTTACATCTGCTTAATGCAGGTGTAAAGATGCAGCATTAAAAGACAAGTAAAAAACTGCACTAAGTTTCAGTATAGTTTTTTTTACATTGGGTTGCAATTTAAAATTTGGGGTATTTTTTGCATAACAGAGAAGGGACTAGAGATGTCCTTGACATACATGGATGATAATCAGGAGAATAAAAGTTCAGAATACAAAAACAGCCTCAAAGAAGAGGGGTTTTAGCCTGGACTCAGGTAGTCTGTTCTTGCAACAAGGTGGAAAGAATAGAGTCTGAAGTTGGCAGAGCAAGAAAAGGGGACAGATAGAAAGGATTTGATGACCAGGGTTCCTGAAGAGAAGTGTAGGGAGAAATGAGGATAGGTAAAGTGTCAACATTTACACGTTTATTGTGAAATGCCCACACACATATTTAAGTTGTCGAGTTTCTTCTGTTGGGTTTTCCACATGTGCATATCTGAGGTGCTATTTTAGGAATGGCTCCAAGTTTAGCAGCACAATTGTACATATGGTGACCCAAATGTCTCAATTCTGATCTCACCTACTATCGAACATGTTCCTTTTCTAATTGGAAGTGTGCACTGCTGCTGCACTCATAGGACTATCAGGCATAGCAGCAGACAGTACACACTGGACAGCTGATGACATTTACCTTCCTTCATCCTTGTTCACAATTGGTGCCAATGATGCTTCCACCCCTCTTGGTCCTTTCCAGCAAGGGTTCTGGGGGTACTACTCAAAAAGACATATCTATAGAATGCTGTAGTGCATTTTTTTTCTAGAAAAAAAGTACTGGTACTCGCATACATATAGGGCCAACTTTAGGAGGTGGGGCGATTGTAGCTCTGCCTCCACAGTAGCCATGGCCTCACAACAGTCACAGAGCATATGTAAAGACAACACTACAAGTGGTAGACCAGTACCTAGAATACCAGCACAACACTTACTAAGAAAGCAGAACAAACAGCATTTTCACATCAGCAGAATACCTCTCCTCAGTCACACATATGCAGAGCACTGATAGAGCTTTACCAAATCCAAAATAAGTGATCCCAAGTTAGAAATAAAAATGTTCATAGAAAAACTGCACTGGAAACCCTAAGCAGCCAGACTCTACTGCAATACTAAAGAAATAGAAGTAGAACTACTTTTCTCCATGGATAACTAGGATAAGTGTTCACATATGGACAATGTCAGGGACAAAGATCCAATAGGAACTTCTCCTAGCTCCTTCTAGAAGCTTTTGGAGCACTTCCTCTGCATATGGCCACCGGCCACCTGCCACTGCTGTGCCTTACCTCCTCAGTTTTCCATTTACCACAGAACTCCACAGCTATTTTTGATAGTGTCCGTGTGTGGTATTTGCCAGATTCCAATTAAACTATTTGATTTATTCACTTTTTGGCTATTTTTAAGTCTCTTGTCCTGCCATTGTCATTGCCAAGTAGTATTCCCTTATTTTTCCATAGTCAAGGCTGCATACTTTCCCCCTACCTGTTTAATTTATATGCAGATCATCAGAGAAGCAGGATTGTATGAAGACAACAGAGGTGTGAAGATTGGTGGAAGACTCATCAACAACCTTCGCTATGCTGATGATACCACATTACTGGCTGAAAGTGAAGATGATCTGAAACATTTGATTCTCACAATCAAAGAACATAGTCTCAAAATGGGCCTGCACCTTAATGTAAAGAAGACAAAGATCATGACAACTGGCATAATCAACAGGTTCATCGTTGAAGGAGAAGAAATTGAAATAGTTGATCCAACTAGGTTAAAGTTGTTCACAATCAATAAAGAAGCAACAAGCAGTCAAGAAATCAAAACGACACATTGCTCTTGGCAGAATGGCTATGAAAGACCTAGATAAGATTCTCAAGAGCAGAGATGTCTCTCTCCATACAAAGAATCGACTTGTTCAAGCCATGGTATTTTCAATAACATCATATGGATGTGAAAGCTGGATAGTGAAAAAGACAGACAGGAAGAAAATTGATGCCTTTGAATTACGGTGCTGGCGGCGAATACTGTGTATACCATGGACTGCCCGAAGAACAAACCAGTCGGTACTAGAGGAGATCAAACCTAAGCTCTCTTTAGAAGCTCAGACGACAAGACTTCGACTTTCATACTTTGGACACATCATGCGAAGAGAGAGATCATTAGAGAAAGACATCATGCTTGGCAAGATAGAAGGTCAACGTAAAAGAGGAAGGCCAGCAATGAGATGGCTCGATACAACAATGAGCCGCCTGACTGAAGACCGAAGACAATTTAGGATAGCTGTCCAGAGGGTCGCCATGAGTCGACTTTGACTCGACGGCACTTAACAACAACAACCATTTTTTCAGTTGTTAAGGTTTCCTTTCTTTTTCTCGTAAGGCCATTATAAGCCACATTTAGGACTCATGAGTCCCAATCGTGGTATATTTTTCTTACATCAAGATCAGATTGCTCAGAAAAATAGCTGTAATGAAATCAAGCAATAGGCCCCAAAAATTGACCAGCAGGTTTAAAAACTGCACCTGGTGCCTCAGAACCACATCCATTACAGACACTTACAGATGGTGCCCACAGTGCTTGGGACCTGACCATGAGCCTTCTTGTGTTATGTGTTTACAAAATGAGAAAGAGAGAGCGCCAAGGTTAAAAGAGGCAACACTAAAGTATTTTTGGTGCCGAGAAGACAAATCCATTGTCTTCAGCATCGGCAGCAACAGTCTCCATGGCTTCTGAAGCTGCATCGGAAGTTGGTGGTGCAGCAAGGGGGTCTCAAACTCAATCTTAATTGAGCAACAGTGAATACTCCCAACAGACACCCACTAATCCCAAGACAGCACAATAAGCCTATCCTCAAAACCCTGAGTCTGCCTGTGGGAGAGGAAAAGCCATAGAGGCCTTACTGGACTGGACACTGGGCTCCTGCTCAGCCGATTTCTCTCTCCAGTGCATTAGGGAGTGATTACTCCCTGTGGCCCCAGAAGTCATTGGTACTTCTGAATGTGATCTGGCTCCCAAGCAAGACAGAGGCCAACTCAGGCAGAGACTCGGACGTCCTCTGAGTACTTATCTGAATCAGAGTCCGAGTGCTCCTGAGAATCTGAGTTTGACTGAATACTTCTTGGAGAAGTCTCCAAAGCTTCCCTCAGATCCCACCCCTCCTAATGAGCATTGCAAGCTCCACCTGAGGATCTTATCTTCCATTATTTTGTTAAGGATATGGGTCAGGTCCATTCCATTTCCATTAGAGCTGAGGAGCTCAGTCCCAAGAAGTTGGACATTTTCCAATATTATGCTGCTCCTAATTAAGCAGCGATAATGCCCATGAACCACCCCCTACCGAAGCTGCAGATGAGAATGTGGGAGACCACCCTCTGTGTCTCCAGTCAGCAAGGTAGTCAACTCCATGTATACAGGCCAGAAGGCCCCTGGATTTGAAAAGCTTCAGCTGCCAAACCACTCCATTTTTTCAAATCCATCCTCAGAAGGGCCAAGAGCACCAGGTCCCATTTTTCGGCATCCCTAAAAAAAGAGGCTAGGATCCTGAACTCTTTGGAGGAGGTTTTTCAGAATGCTGTGCCAATTTCCCTCATAGTGCCCTACCAGCTTTTCATCGGCATGCATTTGAGGAACATCATGTGCAACATAAGAGGAACTGACTTTCTCCCTCCAGAGAAAGTTTGACCAATATCTCTCCCTAGTGGCATAAGGGAAGAGGTGTAGAAATTATGTTGTCTAAGCAATATATGATATTCCAAATACAGCATCAAAAGCATCCTCAATATGTTTTGGCACTTTGAGACTCTTATGGCTCTGGGCTTCAGACTTACTGCCTAGTGTACAAGAGCATCTCCAATTCCTCAGTTCGCTGGTCCTCCTCGGTCTTGATGGTGAAAGCCTTGGCCATATCTCTCAGAAAATCAAGGAAGGCAACATTGGGTCACGGGGGTGGGAGGGGGGGAGATGGAACTGAAGGCATGTCACAGTGTTGCCTCATGTCAGGGGACTCGTCGTCTTTGGTCTCCCATTTGGACTCGAAGCCAGAGCACGAGTCCGACACTGCACAATCACCTCAGTCGAGGACAGCTCTCTGTGGTGCAGGACCTCCAGAGGATCGTTGGGCCAAACCATGGGCACCTCGACTGGAGCAGGGGGCTCTCTTGAGACCAGTGACACTCAAGGATCGGCTCAACATCTGGGGAAGCCCTCAAATGTTGAAGGTCCTGTCGTCGAGGTGGATGAACCAGACAAATGCCTGCTGCATAGCCACTAGGGTAGATATACTGTTCTCTACAGCTGCCATTCTGGTCTCCATGCCAGTTAGCTCTGCAGCCTTCAGTGCAGGTACTGTGGACTACAGACCCAGCATCGGTATTGTGAAGGGAGAGGCCTCGATGAGGATGGCTTCAGAGGCTCGAGGCTGGTTGGCCGGAGCAGACAACTCCTTGCAGAGCAACTTGGAGGACCGCGCCTGCCTCGACTCCCCAGACTTACACCTGGGACTGCAGGACCTGGGGTGAGATTTCATCATCTTTGCAGATTAATCCTCCGAAGCGGCCTTCGAGGATTTCTTCTTCTTATGCTCCACCTCTGGGGACTTCCGCTCGGAGGAACCACAGCCGCAGGACTCCAAGGAGGTTCTGGCTTCGCAGTGCACTGAGGTATCGGAGGGGGCCCTGGAATCTCAAGGACAGAGTTGAACTTCTGAAAACTTTTTTTCCAGCTGCTGATGGCGACTCCTTAAGGTAGCGGTTCTGAACCTGTGGGCTGCGACCCCCAAGGGGGGGGGGTCGCCACAGGATTTAGCAGGGGTCACTTCACTCTGCCGTTTATAAAAAAAACACACACAAGTTGCTGCCACTGCAGAATCCGCTTCTCGGCAGCAGCAAACTCACCACTTCTTCTAATGCAGCCACAGCTCCCTGCCTCTTAAGTGGTTGTTTACCACTTCCTTTGGAGGTGGGACAATGCTGCACAGAGCACGTCAAGAGACGGGAAGACTCCGCAACAGTTTCACAGGCACAGCCGTGGTTCCCTAAGAGGCAGGGAGCTGCGGCTGCAGAAGAATAGGGCAGTAGCAGGCAGGGAGAGGGGAGAAGGGGGCAGGGAACCTGCAACGGGGCTGACATGGAGGGAGGGGAGGCTGACATGGATGGATGGAGAGGAAGCGGACATGGACAGAGGGGGCTGACACGGACAGAGGGGAGAGACAGGGGGACATACTTGACAGACGGGATAAATGCTGGACAAAAGGGGAGAGACAATGCTGGGTTAGGATTATAATGGGCAGATGGGGGGGCTAGGACTGGTAATGGGCTGATTAGGGGAGCCTAGCACTGATAATAGGGTTGAGGAGGGACTAGGACTAGAAATGAGCTGATTGGGGGAGACTAGAACTGGTAATGAGCTGGAGGGGGGGGGTAGGACTGGTATTGGGCTGATTAGGGGAGGCTAGCACTGGTAATGGGGTTGAGGGGGGACTAGCACTGGAAGTGAGCTGATTGGGGGCTTCGACTGGGAATGGGCTGATTGTAGGGAGGGGAGGATTGAGCTGCTGGCCCTGGAAGAAAACTGGGGGCTAAGGCTACAAATGGGCTGATACGAGGGGATGGGAGAATGGAACTGGAAGGGAGTGGATCTGAGAGGGGCTGCCATGGTATTTGTACTAGAAGGGACTGGTCAGTGGGGAAGAAGGGGGACTGGAAGGGAATGGACACCATTGGCAGTCATGGGAATGAAAGTTGAAATTGGAAGGTACTGGGAGGACTGGAAAGGGGCTGATACTGGGGATGGAAATAGGCTGATGGAAAGAAGTGAAGAAAACGAAAGAAGAGATAAGGAATGGCAGATGGACCATAGTCCACAGAAAGAGAGCTAAGAGAAGAAAGGAAAGCAGAAGCCTCAGATCGGGACCAGCATGATCAGAGAATTGGTCAGACAAAGGTAGAAAAAAATAATTTTATTTCATATTAGTGATCTGACTACAAAATCATAATTTTGAAATCAAATATTGTTACTTGTTATTGGGATTAATTATTGTGGTTTAAATAAGTAAATTTTATAAATAAAAACATAATGCAAAGGCCTATAATATAACAAATGAATACAGCGACAATGCGTTAACAGTAAAGGAAGAGACGCATTTGTTTTTATCATTGGGGGTCATCACAAGTTGACCAATGGTAAAAGGGGTCACAGTACAAAAAAAGGTTGAGAACCACTGCCTTAAGGCCTTTGTGGTCATTGTTCTGCACAGCTCGGAGTCGTTATACTCTGGGCCAAGGCATCGGAGGCAGCAGTCATGTGGGTTGGTAAGTGACATAACTTTGCCACACTAATCACACTTTTTAAAGCAACTTAAGGCCATCGGAATAAAGGGGGCCCCAACTCCCAGCAGAGGGTCCAAGGCCTTCAGCAGAAAAAGGGCATGAATGCCAGTCGAGGTGAACCTCAATGAAAAAAGTGAAAAATGGATAGATGAACCCGAGAAGCAACGCAGAGGCGAGCTGGCTCAGAGGTGGGAAGGAACCGGTACACAAACCGGACAAAATTTAACTTTAAAAATCAGATTTTTTTCCTGGGGAAGAACGGACAGCATCCGAAGGGCTCTGTGGAAAAAAGGAAACGGAGGCAAGATGGCACCCTTGGGTGGGAAATGGACCACGCATGCATGGTGCATCTCCCAAAGGCTTTCTTTGAAAGCTGAGGAGATGCTTCCATGCAGGCTCCGTCACCCATATGTGAGCACGGACTTCCTGCTTGTTCCCGGAGAACAGGAATTTACTAAGAAGAATATGGGGGGGGGGGGGGGGGAAGGGGAGCAAGGCTATTTATCCCCCTGGCAGGGGCCTGACATGACTCCTGCCAGATTGGCCTCACCAAGCCAAGATCAGTGGGTCAAGGAAAAGAACTACTCCAGCTTGAGCAGAGCAAAGGTCCCCAGACCGAAATCTGAGAGCCCCACAAGAATAAAAAGACCCTGACCATGGGGCCATAGAATGTGCACCAGAGTCAGGCCCCAGGAAAAAAAACAACCTGCTGCACAATGTTCCCTCTAATTTTCTGTAGGCTGTGTGCGCATAAAATATCAGCTGTGCAGTTTTTGAAGGAAGGTTAAATTTTTGTGCGCCACATAACGACTCTCAGAGTTATATACTTTAAAATTTGACTACATGTCAGAATACAGTATGTACACCACATTGATTGCACTAGAAAATATTGTAAAACTTGTGAAAACTGGAAATACACAACAACTTTTCAATTTTAAGACATCTGTGTTGTTTTCTATCAGAATCAGAACAGTAATTTTTGTGCGCTCTGTTGTAAAGTATGTGCGCTCGCTCGGTGAGGTGTGTGAGCGCACACACGTGCACAGCTTAGAGGGAACAGTGCTGCTGCACCAGTCTACACTGTAAGCATCCGCTGGAGGAAGAAGTTACTAGCAAGTTTCAGGGCTGAACCATCCCTTATATAGGCGATGGCTTCACTGCAACTCAGTGTTCGCCATCTCTATATGCTGGTTGGGGAGCATAACCCTCATCTGGACTGGTCTAAGGTTGAATCCATGTTTTTAAAATAGGCTCCCCATTCCCCAGAATATCGCCCAGTTCTTAACAAAATCTAAATCCCTCTTCCATGCACCAATGGCACTGCTCTACAATGGTGCGAATCATACCTGACTAACAGATGGCAACAAGTTAAGACAGGTACCACGACTTCGGAGCCATTCCTACAGAAGCAGGGGGTACCTCAGGGCTCATCCCTGTCTACATTGCTGTTTAACATTTATATGCAGCCCATCTGCACCTTGATCCATTCCTTAAACGTACAATGTCTCGCCTATGCAGATGACATCCTGTTATACCCCCCGTTCACGATCAACCAGCCTGATTTCTCCCCTATCATCAAATGCTTTGAAGCAGTTGCAGATTGGCTTCTCACACAAAACCTGCGGATTAATCACAGCAAAACTGATGTTCTTTTTGTCACAAGAAACCAGAAGTTCATCCCACCTCCCTCTCTACAAGTCAACAATGCCGAACTCAAAACAAAAACCACAATTTGCTATCTAGGCATCATCCTAGATCAGCGGCTTGACATGATAACACATGTGAAAAATGTTACAAGAGCAGTGTATCATAAGATACGAACATTACAGCCACTACTTGACTTCACTGATTATCGGACGATTTTCCAGGCCATAGTTATCCCACATCTGGACTTCACCAATATCATTCTCCATGGCCTCCCACAGGCAACTCTAAATCTACTTCGGCTTGTCATGAACTCGGCCACTAGAGTACTTGCAGGTGTACCAAGGTCGGAACATATAACGCCAGTGATGAAGGAACTCCACTGGCTACCACTACAGACCCGAATCCATTACAAGGCACTTGTCATGACTTTCAAAGCATTGAAGAACCAGCCTCCCACACCCATCGGCAATATGCCTGACAACAGAAAACAGAAGATCTGCAATGCTGAATGCTTTAGAAGTCCCTAAGATAAAGACGAAATGCACGAAGACAACCGCCAGTAGGGCTTTTTCGATTTATGCACCCATAGCCTGGAATGCCATTCCCACTGGAATTCGAGCCATCACGAGCCTTACCTTATTCAGAAAAGCGCTAAAACACCATCTGTTCCAAAAACACTATCCAGAAACTAGCTCTGGAAAACACAGGATGTGCCCCCTGACCTCCCTTCCTAACTGTCCCAACACTCTAACTCAACGAGAGAATGGTTAATCAGCTCACCCCCTGGTACAAATTTCCTGGTGCCATCAAACCTGTTTCAACTATAAATACTCTGTAGATCTGTAAAATGTCCTGTAAATAGTTCTCCCCGGTTCTCCCCTAAGCTATTACCCTGTTCTCTGTAAGCGCACTGTGTCGTTGATGCATTGTAGCATTGTTCTGTTCCTTGTGAACCGCACTGATTCTTAAAAGCGCGGTATATAAGAAATGTAAATAAATAAATAACCATCACTCATTCACACAGAGATTCCATAGTTCTGCATTTCTGAGAATGCTAATCTGGCAGTTCAAGATTTCAACTTTGTATCTAAAATCCTAAATTCAGCTTTCAGAACCTCCCTCCTTCACTTTCCTATGTCAATTGTACCCACATCTACCAAGACAGCCAGCTCCTCCCAGCACTGTCTAAAATCCTGTTTAGGTGTATGAGTTCCACCACCTCAGCAACAGGCAGGCAAGTTACCAAGCAACCCTCACCACCACCAGCAACCCAGCTATCTATATATTTAATAAGTATATATATAAGAACATAATATATGCCATAGTAGGCCAGGCCAAAGATTATTCAAGCCCAAGATCCTGTTTCCAATAGTGGCCAATCCAGGCCACAAGTACCTGTCAGGTTCCCAAAAAGTAGACAGATTCCATGCTGCTTATCCTAGGGGTAAGCAGTGGATTTCCCGTCTTCTTTAATAATGGTTTAGGGACTTTTCCTCCAGGAACTTGTTCAAACTTCTTTTAAACCCAGCTATACTACAGCATTTACTACATCCTCCGGCAACTAAATTTCAGAGTTTGATATGTGTTGAGTGAAAAAATATTTTCTCTGTAGTCTTAAGTGTGCTACATTGTAGCTTCATTTTGTGTCCCCTAGTCTTTCTACTTTTTGAAGGAGTAAACAACCAACCAATCTATATTTACCCATTCCACTCCACTCATCATTTTTTTGTGTGAAATAATCTTTACCACCACAACACCACACACAGCTGGGACCTCAGTGGGAACACTTACCTTGGTGCTCACGGACACCATGTAACAGCCAAAACGTATAATTTTTCAATAGTTTGTCCAACCCAATCTCCCACCCTCCACAGCCAACTGGATCCAGGTACCCTCACCACCTAAACTGGCAAAACAACCCCTGGATGGCAGGGCACCCGCTATACCTCATCAGGATTCTTCCCCACACTCCTCTCCTCTCACCTAATCAGTGTGTGCCCAAGCCTACCCCTGCATCCACTACATTGTCCAGGCCCCCCAACCAAGCACCTCCTGATCCAGATCACTACATGCTAAGCAGATCATTATGTGTCCTTAGGGCCAGCATATAAATGTATCAACCCCCCCCCCCCCCCAACCGTTCCATGATCATCAGATTATGGAAACAATTCCTCCACTCCCAATAAGGAGCATGCTCATCTCTCCAGTTCTTGCTTCCCTACCAACAAGCCTTCCATACTAGCAGCCACGGCAAGCACCCCTTCAACGAGCTAGAACACAAAACATCAAATAAAACCAAGTATTCAGTCAACTCTAACCACTGTCCAAGCAACCTATTTAAATAAACTTTTATCCAGAACCAGTACAATTGCACCTATACAAATGCCACCACATATGGGCCAAGGTCGCTGGTAAGCATTCATACCAAGGGCAGCTCCCCCCCATCAGGTAGGTCACTTCTCTGTGCTCGCACTGGGGAAAACTAGGTAAGAATTGCCGCATAGAACTGAATTTTGCATAATTGTGCCAATAGAACCAGCCACAGTATACATGAGATAGCACCCAGTAAGGTACCACAGCGCATTTCAAGCCCCAGCCCAGTTGCCCAGCGCACCTCAATGGTCACGAAATCATGGGGCAGACTCCAACCCACAATCCTACGACTATACTGCGAGATAGAAAAGGCCCCCTCATCCCCTAGGTAAAAAAAAAGTGTTCATCCGGACCATTACCCCAGAGGACAACACCTCCTGTGGAATCATGCAAGCAAACATAGTGAAAGTTGGAGATAGGCAAAATAATGACGGCCCGCCAAGCCAAACCCTTCTTCCCCAAGTCTATGATGTGCTAAAAGTAAGTGCACTCTCTTGTGCCGACCCACCAAAGGGGCCCAGCTTTCTGCCCAGTTGAAACTGGGCATTACCTTGAGTAGGTAGAAATCCCGTTACCGTTGCAGAAACCTGCCATTTAGTAAAAAGGTAGTGCCACACACTTCATAGAAGTCCAATCAATAAACTTCTGCGGAGACACACAGGAAGTAACGGACCATCCAGATGCAGCACAGCTAGCAGGTTGTAGGGGAAACAAAGTCCTCTTCAAAGGCATGCAGCGTAAACATAAATGGCTTGCTCCCTCCCCCAGAAGTGACAACAGAGTCTGCTTTGTTTGTTGCTGTTCTCCAGCTCCTGCTCACTGCTTGCTCCCTCCCCCGGAAGTGACAACAGGTATCCTGCCCTCCAGCCATAAATTCAGAGCACCTGTGGCGCACGACAGGGGCGCGCACCTAAGGAGCACACCATGCTCCTTAGGTGCACTCCTTGGGGCCGCTCCGGCAGCGGAGGCCACAGCCCCGGCATGACTTTGCAGCTTTTTCCCCCTTCTGGTTCTTTGTCTTCTCACCACCAGCGGATCTGGCTGTCTGCCTTCTCCACCTTCACCTCCTGATTGTGTCGGACTTCAACTGCCTCAGGTACAGGTTTTCACGGATACTCTTATTCCCTCCCCCTCCTTTACTGACCATTCTATGGCCCACATACCCAGTTTTTGGGGCCGGCGTCCGGCCAAGGCTGCTAATCTGCGCTTCCGCTGTTATGCTAACCTTCGCCTCTGCTTGCTTTCCCCCTGTACCTCCTCTCAGTCATCTGTTCCCTCTAATCCCCCACTTAAAGTAGGCCTTTTGAACTGTCGATCTTAGGGCTAAGACTCTTCTTATTCAAGATCTTATTACTCAAGCTTTCTTTGACCTCACCGAGACATGGCTGAAGGATGGGGAGGATGCCCTCCTTGCTCGCTGCCTGCCCACAGGATTCTCTGCAGTTTCTGTCCCCCGCACCAGGCCGCTCAGGTGGCGTAGTGGCCATTCTCTCTCCCACTCTTCCTTTCTCCCAGATTTTCTCCCCCTCTCTCTCCTACCCTGAAGCTCTTTTGCTTCACCTCCACACCTCTCCCTCAATGCACATCCTTCTCATCTACTCACCCCCTGGTCTTCGTTCAGACCTCTCCTTCGGACCCTCTCTGACCTTTCTCTAGCTTTTCCCCACCTTCTTATTGCTGGAGATTTCAACCTCCATCTGGACTCTCCTTCCTCCTCCAGGGATCACTCTTTTCTCTCACTTCTACAGGACTGGTCTCTCCAGCAACATGTTTCTTTCCCTACTCACTCAGCTGGTCATACTCTCGATCTCCTCTTGACCTCATCCTTCTCTACATTAACACTCCGTGAACTGTCTTCCTTCCGCTTACCCTGGACGGATCACCTCTGTCTCTCGGTGCTTTGCTCTCACTCAGGAGCACTTTCTCCTCTCCCTCCCCCCTCGTCTCCCCTCCCTCTGACTTTGTCCCGGGTTTTCACTCCGCTTACCGTCCAGAGGTTTCCCTCAGCAACTGACCTCTTGCCCTCAGATTTTTGCTCCCTATCTCCCACCTCTCAAGCTTCCATCTGGTCATCCACCCTTTCTACTACCCTTGATCGCATTGCTCCTCTGCGTCCTCGCCCACCAACTCGCCGCTTCACAAAACCTTGGTATCACGATGGTCTCCGCCTGCTGCGCTCTCATCTCCGCAGGGCAGAACGATCCTGGCGGAAGGTCCCCTCACCGGCCACTCTATCATCTTTCAAAGCCCATCACTCATACTACCGGTCCCAAGTTCACCTTGCTAAACGCACATATATCTCAGATACTATCTCCAACCAGACCCGTCATCTCTACTCCATATTTAAGTCCCTTACCTCTCTCCATCCTCACACGTTCATCACACCTGCTCCATCTATCCCTTCCCCACCACAGCTGGCTTCCTCTTTCAGTACCAAAATCTCTACCCTGAGCGCGTCCTTGCCCTCCTGTCCCGCTCCTATTACCTCTCCGCCCCCAGTTGCTTCTCCTCCCCCCCCCCATGTCCTAACTCTCACACACATGGTCTTCATTTTCCCTAGCCACTGCAGGCAACTTCACCGTCTCATTGCCTCTTCTAAAAAAAACTTTGTCCTCTTGATCCCATCCCCTCCTCCTGGTTGCTCACTCCTTCTCTCTCACTCCTTCCCTACATTCTCTCCATGCTAAACTCCAGCCTTTCCACAGGGACTTTCCCCCATCCTTGGAAACATGCTTTGATCCGTCCGATCCTCAAGAACCCATCCCTTGACCCTCTGGACCCTGCCCATTATCGCCCTGTTTCAAACCTCCCTTTCCTCTCCAAACTCCTTGAAAAGATAGTCTTTGCTCAGCTATCTCACCACCTTGACTCCACTAATTTTCTCCACCCCCGTCAATCCGGCTTCCGTCACGGCCACAGTGTTGAAACTGTCCTCCTGGCTTTCACTAATGCACTGCATGTAGCCCGTGATCACGGTGACATCTCGGTGGCGGTAGCCCTTGATCTTTCTGCTGCCTTTGACCTGGTTGATCACTCCCTTCTTCTACTTCATCTACGTGAAGCCGGTCTTTGCAGCACGGTTCATCGGTGGTTCCACTCCTTTCTCTCTTCCCGTTCTTGTGCAGTCCTTTCTTCCTCTCACTCTATTCCCCCTTCTGACCCATTCCCTCTCTCCTGTGGGGTCCCCCAAGGCTCTGTCCTGGCCCCTCTCCTCTTCAATATTTCCCTAGCTCCACTCACTCTGTTAATTCAACAAGCTGGGATTTCTGCTTTCTACTATGCGGACGATGTTCTTCTTCTTCATCATACATCCTCCTCCTGCCCTGATCTTACTCCACTCAACTCATGCCTATCTATTGTTGCTGACTGGCTGACCCAAAACTGTCTTCACCTCAACCTCACCAAAACTGCCGCAATCTGGTTTCCGCATGGCAATCCCTCCCCTTCTCTGGCTCCATCTTTCTCTGGTACTCCTATATCTCTTGTGTCCACTTTCCGTTACTTAGGTGTGCTCTTTGACTCTGATCTTTCCTTTCCTGCTCATGTCTCTCATATCACTAAGACTTCCTTCTTCTTCCTCCGTCAGATCTGTTCAATTCGCCCTTTCCTCTCCCCATCCGCCCTTACAACTTTACTCTTATCACTTGTTATGTCTCGCATTGACTTCTCTAACTCTGTCCTTGTTGGTCTTTCTAAATCCCAACTCCACCGCCTCCAGAGGATCCAAAACACCGCTGCTCGTCTAGTCACTCACTTTTCCCCCACATGACCATATCACGCCTCTCCATCTTCACTGGTTACCCGTTGCTTTTCGTGCCCAGTACAAACTACTCACTCTCGTTCATAGAGCCCTTCACACCAACACCCCGCAATACCTGGCAGACCTCATCCACTTCCATACGCCCAGGCACACTCCCCGCTCCTTTCATCTTAACCGCCTCACACTTCCCCCTCCCGCCAGTGCCCATCTCCAGTCCACTCGTTCCTCTGCTTTCTTCTTTATTGGCCCTGCCCTCTGGAATTCCATTCCTACCTCCCTCCGTTTGGAACCCCATCATCCTTCTTTCAAACGTGATTTAAAGACTCATCTCTTCTCCCTTGCCTTCAACCTTCCCACCCCCTTTGTGTGAACTCCTTCTCCTGGTCTATACCTTTTCTCTTTCTCAATCTCTCTCTTCTGTCCTTTGCAATATTGTAACTTCCTTTCAATTTTCTGGCCTAGTGCCTCACTCTGTTAATTTGTATATTGTACACCGCTCTGATTAATTTAGAAGGGCGGTTAATCAAGTAAATAAACATAAAATGTGAACCCCAACCAATTATGCAAATGCGCACCTGACAAGCTATCGTATACCGATGGATATCAAGTAAACCCACTCCATCCTGTCACCAACTCCCCTGAAGGCATATCAGTGCCACTCATGCCACACAGCTCCACCATACAAACCAGCGAATCTCAAGTTCCAGCCCTGCAAGACCTCTCTGAAGTAATCGGAGTGGGAGGGTCTGAAGAACATACAACAGCTTCAGAAAGAGTCATGCGGAAAGCTTCCACCCTACCTAGCAGAGACAAGGGTAGAGGCATCCAATTCCTCATGGTGTTCTGCAATTTAAGTAAACTGTTGAAGTTCACTTGATATAGCCGTGCAGGGTCCCGGGGCAGCTGGATACCTAGATAAGTAAAAGCCTCTGCCCCCTTGAAAGGGGAACTCGCCCACAGCTGGACTAGCACGTCTAATGTCTCTGATTTGCCCATATTCGGTTTAAAACCCAGCTACATCCCCAAAGCGACAAAGTGCTGGCATAGCTGGATGAACAGATTCCCAGGGTTGAGACATATGCACCAGCAAATCTTCGGCACCTTAATTTCCAACTGTCCCACACATATGCCCTGCGCGCCCCCCCCCCCTCCGCTGACTCACTATCCTATGAAGGGATCAAGCAATAGGACGAATAGCAAAAGGGAGAGCTGACACCTCTGCCTCATACCTCAAAGAGCAAAGGCCTCCGCTATAGTGCCATTGACCAGTACGGCCGCTGCTGGCCCAGAATTGAGCAATCGCATCATCCTCAAATCTGATCACCCAACACAAAGTGGCAGAACCTCAAATAGATATTCCCACCCCACCCTAGCAAACGCCTTCTCAGCATCAAAGTTAATAAGTAGGGAGGGCCGTTATTTCCTGTGAACCCATTCAAAGAGAGGCCACAATTTTCCACAGATTGCTAGCCATGTACCGAACATGAATGAAACAGACCTGGGAATCATGAATTAGACCAGGCAATAGCAGGGCCAAATGATCTGCCACTATCTTAGCTAACAATTTAAGATCAAAATTGATAATGGAGATTGGTCTATATGATTGCCTTCAACAGGTCCTTACTGGGTTTGAGGATAAGTGTAATATAAATCTGATTGGCCTCCCAGGCAAACACAGCCTGTGGTCCACAAGCTACTGATACATTTCAACCATAGGAGATATCAGTTGAAAACGCAGAAGTTTATAAAATTAAGCATTAAAACCATCAGGACCTGGGGCCTTAAAGCAATGTGCTAGTCAAATACCTCACTGTACCTCCTCCACAGATATAGGCACTCCTAACACAGATGCCTGTTGCTCTGTGATGCACGGGAGACGCAAGTCCCGAAGATAAGCACCAATCTGTTCAAGAGAGGCCCGATCCCTGGTATACAGTGTCTTATAGAACTTCCAGAACAGTTTGGCGACCTTTACCTTATCATGATGTAAAGCCCCTGTCCATCTTGAGAAGCTGTCACAGTGCACGAGCCCTGCTCGCCCTTTAAACAAATGTGCCAACAGTTTCCCAGCTTTGTCCCCAAATTTGTAAAACTGAAACTTGTAATAAAACAGGGCTTTCATCGCCCTTTGGTACAGCAACTCATTGAGAGCTGCTTGTGTTTCCAATAGGCAGGTTCCCGTAGCTAGTGTCTGACCCCACGCATTATGCTGTCACTCCTTCACTACCTGATGTTCCAGCCGCAGAATCTGGGCATTCAAAAACTTGTGTTTCTTTGCAGAGTAGACAATATTATCACTTAACACCACCTTTGCCATTTCCCAGAACAGCTCTGGAGCATCACCATGTCGGGCGTTGTGGCTTACGAACTCCTTCCATTGCTCCTGAATGTATGGTCCAGTAACACAAAAGCATGATCCGAGATGTCACCCGGTGCAATAGCCGCCTCTCTCACCATGTCAAACATGTCTTCGGAGACACAAAAAGGGCAAGGAGTGCAAAAGAGTCCTTTATTAAGAAACGCCCCAACACGGCTGTGTTTCAGCATGGCTGTCTTCCTCAGGGAGACCTCAAAAGCAAGACATAGAATTAAAATAAGTAACAAATCAATAGAACAAAACATAATGATCAAATAAACATCAATAAATAACTAAAAAAGCTCTTCGGACCATGTTAAAAACCATATTCACTAATTATAAACATAAAAAGTAATACATAGATAAAATAAAACAAGTATAGTTGAGGGTATGTGTGAACGGTAGAGCAAAAATACAGGAGATCATGAGATAGTATAAAACAAATAATTAAAACACATAAAATTACATTAATATATTTCTCATATAGGGAAGTATAACATCTCCAAAATAGGAGAGCCAAGGGAGATCAGATCAATAGATCTATTCAAACAGAGTAACAAACTTACTTTGTGTACAGAAGGAACTCAGTTACAATGGAACTAAGTCTTCTACAGTCAACGTGGTATTTTGATCTGCTTATAAGAGAGCGATAAAAAAGTTACTCAAGCTATATAAAATTTACAAGGGGGGAGCCATGAGGACATGCTAGATGAAGGGGCCAAGACATAGGGGTAATTCACAATCTTAAACAATAGATTTAAAGTACATACTATATACAGGGGGCTGTATCTATGAAATAAGACAGCAAGTACTGGCATATTAAAAGACATTATCCAGACATATGCTTAAAAATATTTAAAAACCTATATCAAACCCAATAAGCAAAATCTTGTCCAAAGGAAAAAGAAAAAAAACGCCGGGGGATACTTGCCCTTAGTGAGTAGCTCAGCTGTCATGCATATTAAGTTTACAGCCGCTGTGAGAAAACAACATTTAAAGAACCTTTTGGCACCAAGATACCTCTTTTAAGGCTGTCCCCCAGTACAGCAACCAACTAAAAGAATGCATAAAAACTAATAAAACCACAAAGCTGGTGATAATTAAAATAAAAAATGGATAAAAAAAAGATAAGTTAAAAAGAAAAAAACAAAACAAAACAAAAAAAAACAGCACTCGCTAAAAGGAGAAGAAATAAATGAATAAAACAAAAATGGCTCTTCCCAGGTAAATGGTATCTAATTATAGGATCAGCCAAAGTTTCAAAAACACCTTAAAACCAAAACAGGTATAAAAACAATATTATGAAGGCACAAAAAGCCATTATGGGGCACTGAAGGATTGTAAAAAATGAATCTATATGGAAAAGGTACAAGCAAGAAGGGGGATCACAATATAAAAAAAAATAAAATAAAATAAAATAAAATAAAAAAAAGAGAGGGGGGGGGGGGATGATTTGAAAACCACAAGTGCCGAAACCAGCACAGAACAAAGCATATGTGTAATATAGACAAGGAAAAAATGGGGATTCTGTTGGATATGTAAATACATGATCCTTGAAGCGGCACTCATGCACATATACAAGACAGGGGCATGCTAGGATAATATATAAAAAGGGGTTTTGTAACGCCCAACACAAAAAACTAAGGGGAAAACACATAATTTGCTAAAAGGATAAAAATATAAAAAGGGGGTTCCAATATATAGCAACTAAGACGTGCCAACCTAAGAAGAGATATATCAAGAAATGGAGGAAACACTCGTGCAAGAGATGACAGGATAAAAAGCAGAGCAGACCAATCAAATATGTATAAAAAAATGAGGCATAAAAAGCCATAATAAAATTAGCATAAGAGATAAGACGATCGCTAAAAGGTTAAAACCAACCCAAATAAAAATAAATATGTGCTGGTTAAAAATGACAACAACTGATAAAAATAGGGTAATAAAAGATAAAAGGATAAGGGGGGGAAGAAAGAGGAAGTGGGTATGGTGGCCCACCTGGCATGATATGCAGGGCCATGCAGGAAGAAAATGACCAAGGTAAAAAGGATCATAAAAATACAGAAAAAAGTCTTGGTCTTGGTTCAGCCGCTGAAAAGCCAAGGTACCTAAATTAAAAATATACTTCTGCCCAAGATGTAAAAGATTTGTCAGCATCACCTCCCCTCCAATAAGGTTTTAAAACCATGATTACAAAAAAATGTAAGTCCATAACATCATGTTGTGCCACTATTCAATGGGCCACTAGTGGCTTGTCCTCAACCATTCTTCTAAGTCAACTGTGGTCTTCTTTTATCCTGGTGCACACATTGCATCTGGTTTTACCCATAGAGAAGGTTGTAAGGACAAGCCACTACAAAAATGACATGATGGGACTTACAATTTGAAAAATCAGTTAGGACAATCTTCTTTTATGATGAGTAAAAAACGTTTTTGTAATCAGTGTATATACAAAGCGAACAGTGACCATATTTAAAATGACCAACCACCTTGGGTTTGGGAACAGAAAGAGCAGAGGAGACAAGAAGATTAGCAAGATTCGTGTTCGTGTGCTATCACAGATTGACTTTGGAAAGCAAAGGGACGGTGGACAGAATGTGCCATTCTTCCTTCAAAATTTTCTGAATATCTCATAAGTTTGAGAATGTCAAAGAGCATACAAATTTGACAGATGCCTTGGTCAGATTTTTGTAAAAACAGACTGCTCAGAACAGTGGGTCTATCATAGCCATGTTTAATATACTCTGAGGGGTACTTTCTTTGTCAAAATTGTTTGTGCATATCCCTAGCGTGTAGCTCAAAATTAGTCTGTGCAGAACAGATCCTTCTTAATCTAAGGAACTGGCTAATTGGTAAATTGTTTTCAAGGATCATGTATGCAAACTTTCAAAGTGGAGTAGATTGTTACAGTCAAGCCAGTTAAAAAATTAAGATCATCCTCTCCTAGGGTTGCCAACCGGCCGGCCTGGCCGTTTTCCATGGCCAGGCCAGCTGCTGGCACAGATATAATACCGGCCCTTGAAAAGCCAGTTTTTTGCTCTGGCCATGAGATCGGGAGTGGCCAGAGCAAAAAACCGGCTTTTCTCCCCCAGTCCACTGCGTGATCGCCATCCCTGATCTATCGATCCCCAGAGGGCAAGGGGAAAGAGGTGGCAGAAGGAACTGACAGGTGGAAGGCGAGGGCTGGAAGAGAGCTGAAAAAGGGGAGGAGGTGGTGGCAGGAAG
Organism: Ichthyophis bannanicus; assembly: GCA_033557465.1. Taxonomy (NCBI): domain Eukaryota; kingdom Metazoa; phylum Chordata; class Amphibia; order Gymnophiona; family Ichthyophiidae; genus Ichthyophis; species Ichthyophis bannanicus. Next base: position 514,884,462 of record CM066032.1, on the reverse strand, counting down.
GAACTGACAGGGTGAAGGAGGTGGCTGGAAGATGGAAGAGAGCTGAAGGGGGGGGGGTGTGAAGGAGATAGCTGGAAGAGAGCTAAAAGGGGGGAAGGAGGTGGCTGGAAGAGAGTTGAAAGGGGAGGGAAGGAGGTAGCTGGAAAGAAGCTGACAGAGGAGGTAAGAAGGGGGTTCAAAGGAAGCCGACACCTGGGAATAGTACTGGTGACTGGGTAATGGGGAAGGAGCACTGGGACTGGAAATAGACTGATGGAAGGAAGTGAAGAAAAGAAGAGACAAGAAATGGCAGATGGACTATAGACCATAGAAAAAACGAGCTAAGAGAAGATGGGAAAACGGAAGCCTCAGATTGGAACCAGCATGATCAGAGAATAAAATGGTCAGACAACAAAAGGTAGAAAAAATAATTTTATTTTCAATTTGATTGGACTTTGTACTACCTTTATATTTTACACAGTATAGGGAACTGCATCTCTTATTTATCTGATATTGCACTGCATGCAGAGTCTGTCTTCTTGGGGTTCCAGTTTATTTTTTTTCTATATATTTCTCTTTGTTTTGTGCTCATTTACTGATGAAGAACTGTCTGTATTGTGTGTACAACCAATGCTGCGTATTCTGTCAGTATAGAATTTCTGCTTAAGAATTTGTAGAAGTCTTGCTTGTTCAGTTTGCACATTGCCCTCTGCAATTTTTTGGGGACAGGTGGTGGAGTAGGGGCGGGGCAGAGCAGGGGTGGGCATGGGCGGAGCATGACTAGCCACAGGTGGCAGGTTTTTCGCTTTCAAAAAGTTGGCAACCCTATCCTCTCCACCGTCCTGGATCATAAGAACAATGTATCTCTTCCATAATTTAATTTTATCAATGAATCTACGACAAATTAAGAATTTCTTCTGTCGGCTACGTAAAAGACTGACAGCATCCAGGGCCATAGAAAAGTCCATGGCAACACCCTTAATTTGTTTGTAAAATAGCCCCCCCTGAAACAAAAATAATTTTCCGTAAGTGCCAGAGAGGCAATTGTGCTAAGAAAACTGTTGGTGTCCATACAGGGTAAGGCCTGTCCAAAGGTTTGTCAGTTAAAATTTCAGTGGCTGCCTCCTGGGGAATATCTGTATATAGAGAAACTATATCCATTGTTACAAGGAAAAGTTGATCATGGTAACCAAAGTCGATCATAGTAACCAAAGTCATTCAATATGTTAATCATGTGAGGGTCTTGACCACAAAGGGTCTGAGGACTACGTCAAGGAACTTTGAATTTCGTTCAAAAAGGGATCCAATTGCAGATATTATAGGACGCAAGGAGGATCCACTAATGACTTATGTATTTTCAGTAATACATAAATTGTTGTAATAACTGGATGAGCCACTATTAAGAACTCAAAATTCCTTTGGAGTGAGGTATCCCATATCTCTGCCCATTTGTAGCAAATTGTCCAGGCTGTTCTTGAGGGGCACTGTGGGCTCCCCATATTGCCTCTCATAAAATTGTTTATCATGGAGCAGATACAACTTCTCTGATATAGACATGTCTGTTTTGGATAACTAAGCCCCTCCCCCCCTCTTGTCAGCAGGCTGGATAACACCTGTGTAAGTCCCTCAGTGCCAACAGGGCCTCTCTTTCAGTCTTCAAAATTTTGAAATAGATACGAGACCTGCGTGTATAAAGGACAACAAACTTCCAAAAACATCAATTGAAGGTTGAGAGTACCTGGAGGAATCCAGGCACAACACTTTTTGATGACCGACAAATCCTCCAGTAAATTTCCAGTAACTGAAAAAAGTCCTTAATCTTAAGTAAGTTTCCTAAAAAATTTATACATATCGACACAAGTCATAAAAGGGTCATGTCTGGAAGTGGGAACAAAAGAGAGGCCCTTGAGTACTCATAATTCATTTTCCTATAGTCCTCCTCATCCCTTCTGTACTTTTCAAGTTTTTTTGTCCTTAAATCGATCTATGGTCCACAAGGTTTTTATCAAAACCACTTTTATAAGATTCGAAATGAGAATCCTCCTCTCTGAGGGTGGTCAGTTTAGTATCCATCTCCTTCTGGAGGTTCTCAGAGTGGGCCGCCTTCTTACAGATATTAATTAATAAAATGATCAGGTCCTAAGAGCATTTATTTAAAATCCTAGTCCAGTTCTTCATAGTCTGAACATCCTCCGGGCCTTATTCATCCTCAGGCCCCTGGAGATCATCTTGTTTTTGCAGTATTCCAGTAGAGATAGAGCACACATTTCCTCTCTGAGATGAGTTAGTTGGACTATCTCCTCCTGATATAAACAAATGTGATATGTTATTTTTACAATGTAATATAATTCTTGTATTGCACTCATCTACCACTCTGTAATATAATTTTGTATGTAATGACTTTCTAACTCCCTCTGTTGTATGTCTGCATCCTGGAAGGACAGGCTACATGGCTAGTAATACGTAGCCTGCCAAAGGTGCAGAAATGCAAGAAGTGGAGTGAGACAGTATTAACCAATGAGTTATAGACATGCTGGAAGAGGGAGAAGACATAGTAAACTATAAAAGAACTGTGAAACAGAGGATAAATGTGTCTGCTTAGTCAAACAGGCAACCAGTCTTGCAAGAATGTAATTAAAGTAACCCTTTGCTTCACTGAGGAGTCTGTTATTGTGTAAAAAAGTTAAGTTTTATTACAGATTGGGGGCTCATCTGGGATTGTGTCATCGCTGGAGGAGACCACCGCTGCCGCCAAGGACGGGGAGAGACATCCCGTTGAGTTCAATGGCCTTGTGTATCAAAAACGGGGGGCTCCGACAACATACTGACAGCAAAATCCCAAGACCATGAAGGAAAAATCAATACAGACTCAGTGAAGCAGACCAGGTATTAAGCAGGCACAAACACGTCAACCAGGAACTACGTGCATGGACCAAGATAAGAAATAAGACTCTATAAAGTATTACCTTGGTGGTTGGGTATCGAGACAGATTGTTGTGTGTATGAGAAGTATACTAGACACAAAGTGAGTGCGGAGTCTCAATCCACGGTTCCGACACATCCACGAGGAGTGTGGCTGGAGAGAGACGAAGCCAGCCAGGTGGAGCCTCACGAGAGTGGAAACCACAGCCTATGAGTAGTCCTTCTGTACTACACACCACCTTTCAAAGGCCAATCCATAGGCAAGAAGGAAGCTGGATCTTCCATCAGAACAGAATCCTGATACAACAGAGCCCCGATCTGAGGAAGGCACAGAATCAGAAAGTCCAGGAGCCACACCAGATCTGCAAACCAAGGCCTTTGTAGCCAATCCAGCATCGCCAGACCTGGGTAATACTCTAGCCAAAGAAGCACTCACCCAACAAGAGGCTGGAGGGCCAGGGATTCAATTCCCACCTGGGGACAGCAATCTCAGGCCGGAGGGACTGGGGTTTCTAGTCCTCTAGGCACTCCTTGTGGCCTTGGGCAAGCCATTTAACCCTCCATTGCCTCAGGTACACATAGATTGTGAGCCCTTTGGGGACGAGGGACTGTATCCAGTACCTGCTTATAGTGATTGTAAACCACTCTGATGCCCTTCAGCCTGGGCAGTATATCAAGAAATTGCATAAACATAAAACGGCAGGAACACATATAGAAGAGCTTTTTGAGGCTAAGGCTGAACCAGGACATAGGCACCCTGAATGCCCAGCTCCTTGCATTGACTGAAGAACCTCTGCATTTTGGCAGTAGCATAGGCCACCATCAAATCCATCCAGTGACTGCTCCACTGGTCTAGGATCTGCTGGAATGCAGATGGTGCTAAACTTCAATTACTCTGGATCGAGGATGTGACCACTGAGAAAATATGCTTCCACACTGTCTGTGCCCACAATGTGCTGTGCCGAAAGGGCTAGAAGATTCTGCTCTGCCTAAAAGAACATGAGGGCCATCCCCACACACTGGTTGTTGACATTTGGCATTGTCCAAGAACACTCAGACTGCTTGACCCACAACCAAGTGGTGGAGATGACAGAGGCCCAGGCCAATGACACATGCTGCTAGGCAACTCATGGGCCAAGTTGCCTTGCACATGGACCAACACCCCTGCATCAATTGAGCCTCCTAACTGAATAGATTGGAATTCAGCATCAGGCTAAGCCACTGAGGATCATTCAGAAGCATTCCCTTGTTCAAATTGGTGGGCTGGAATTACCAAATCAGACTGGATGCTACCAAAGGCAGAAAGGATAGCCTGATCTCGAAGTCTTGCGAGCAAGGTGACCAATGAGCCAGCGACGACCATTGCAGAGCTCGCATGTTGGTCTTTGCCCAAGGAACCAATTCCAGGGTAGCTGCTATAGAGCTCAGGAGCTGAAGATAATCCTAAACCCTGGGAGCTTGTTGTTACTGGAAATTCACCAGTTGCGCCAGAAACTTGGAAACGCTCTGCGGTCAAGACAACTCTGCTGACACAGGTACTGAACAGCTCTTCAAGATACTCCAAGAACCAAGAGGGATCTAGATAACCTGTTTCGATTCACCACCCAACCGAGGCTTTCCAGAAACTATACTACATGGGCTCTCACCTTGACCACTTCCCAGCATGACCTTGCACAAATCAGCCAGTCAGTCAGTAAGTGCATACTTGTAGATGCAGAGCACAAACTGAAAAATGATCACCCAGCACAGCAAAGCATAGAAAGTTATGGTCTTCCGGAATGGAAATGTGGAAGTATGCCTCCACCAGATCCAGTGAGGCAATGCAGAGAGCCTAAATGATGGACAAGAGCATCTCCATCTGTAAGCAAGTGACCCTCAGAGATGCATTTACGCTTTTCAGGTTGAGGATAGGCCTGAAGGGACTGTCCTTTAGTTTGACAAAGTATATGGACTCCTTTCTAAAGCCCCGTAGAGTGTGGGGGGTGGGTGTGAGGGAGGAACAGGAACAATGGCCTGAAGGTACACCAGCCTCTCCAGGGTGGTCTGAATTGCAGCTTTTTTTGGTATCAGAATCACAGGGATAGACCATGAAGGTGTCCAGAATAGGTTCCAGGCATAGCTGTGCTGAATGACATCGAGTACACAATTATCTGGGCCCATTCCTGGTTTAAAAAAAATGTAGACAGCTGTCCAATGGAGGCATCTCAGAATTAGCCCCCCTATCCATCATTGCCCTGGACAGGAGGTGTTGGCTCTAGAGTAGGCAATCACTGGACCTGTGCGTCCCACAAAAGGTCTGTGTTCTGGCCTGGGTTCCTGAGAAGGCAAAAGCTGGCTTTCCTGGCTGGTACCATTGAGAGTCTCAGAACAGAAATAAAGGAAATCATGAGGAGAAGGAAAATGGTGCATGCCTCCAAGATCCTCTGGGCGGTGCTGAGGCTTGGAATCTGCCAAGTCCTTTACAAGCTTCTCATCAAAGAAGAGCTTCCCTTTAACAGAGAGTTTGGTCAGATGGGACTTAGAAGCCATGTTCACCATCCAATTCACATCTGGAGCCACCTTCTCACCATGGTAGTCACTATAATGCCACTGGCAGCCAGCCAGATAAGATCATACATGGTAACGGCCAGGTAGGCTGTAGCCAACTCCAACAGAGTTGAAGCTTTGTTGTCCAGGAGCAACTGCACAAACTGAAGGAGAGCCTGTGCAGTCAAACCTCCACATATCACTGTCAGAAGAATAAAGGGACAAGGCCAAGAATGAAATCTTGAGGAGCGGCTGCACTTTACGATCTAGCTGATCCTTAAGGGAAGTCTCACCCTCAACTGATATGGTGGTATGCCTGGGGACAGCTTCAACATGTGTGTCCATCTTTGGGAAAACAGAGCTATTTATCCAACTCCTGCTGAGGAAGAGCATTAAGCTTGTTCAGGACTCCGATGCCCTACACTGAGGCATCTGAAGAATCCCACTCTTCTGAGATCATGTCCTGGAAATCCTGCAGAAAGGGAAAAGCCTTAGCAGGCCTACTGATTCCTTGGAGAAACAGGTGACCTTGCAATGCCGCACTAGTCACAGGAACATCTGAAAGGAAGAATCCACCTGCAAAATCAGGGCCATCAATCATCTCTCCTAGAGTTGGATGAAGGGTCTTCTTCGTGAAAGGACGTGCTGGAAGATTCACACATCAACCAGTCCAGACTTGTCATCTGAGTCAACCTCCAAATGTAGCCCCAAAGAAGGGCATGAGTCACAGGGGATTCTTGTTGCTGCAAGCACTTACGAGGCACAAGTAATAACTTGGTCCAGCTACCACTAGCTGAGATGGAGGAACCCAGCAGTGCCGAGTCCGGAGTTTCATTGCTGCTTTGCCAAAAGGAGTAAGCCTGCTGAAAGAATGATAAGAAGTCCAAAGGTAAGGAACCTGACTCCAAGGGCAGGACTGAGGCTACAACCCCACTGAAGATGGTTGTTCTTTTCCAGACCCTGGCTGGGGAAGCAGCTGAGGGGAGGAAGTAGGCAAAAGGCTGAGCGACAGTTCTGCACAAGCTTTTCCTGGCTGCAAATCCAATCTCTGAGAAGTATCCTTGTCCACAGGGTCCATTGTCAAAAGTTCATCTTCTTCTGTCATGCATTGCTCAGAGAATCAACAGGTCCAGCCTGGCCTTTATTGCAGCCCAGCCAGTGTTTGTGTGCAGACATGCTCAGCACAGAAAAAGTTCCACAGATATACACATGCAAAGTTGCATGTGGCTCTTTTGCACATGTAACTAACGTGTAGTCGCAGGTTCCATGTGCACCAGAAAAGAAGTCCGCACTAACACACACACACACACACACACACACACACACAAATGGTGAACCCAGCAACAGACCATGCTACAGGCTAGGCCGCCCTTCCCATGGCAATGGCTAGCAATAGCAGGCACAACAAACACATCAAGAATTGCACTTACCCACGTGCTCAGACTCTCTCCAGTGTTCAGAAGAAAAGGTATGCAAGGAAAGGTTAAATTAGACTTACCTGCTAATTGTTGTTCCTTAAGGAACTCCAGTCTAGTCCCGGAACATCTGGGGTTGTACTCCTCTTCCAGCAGCTTGGAGACTGAGAAAACGTCATTCTTCTGATGACACTGGTATAAAGGACACAGGCACCGCCTCCTCACTCCAGTAACCTATTGACAAAGTAGACTCACCGGAGCAACAATTAAAGTAGCAATCACTTATTAACAGTAAACTGCAACTAAGATTTTTTTTTTTTTGTAAATATGGTCTTTGATACCAAAACTGCAGAGGTCCTTGCTCTCCCTCCCCGAAGGGAACGGACTTTCCGCTACGCTTCCACTGATACCACCCTAGAGAAACCGGAAGCCCCCACAGCTTAATTATTTTCTCTTACCTGTGGATCCCGTCTGCTTCAGGCTCCAGTACCCAAACCACCGCGGGAGGGATCCGGGACTAGACTGGAGTTCCTTAAGGAACAACAATTAGCAGGTAAGTCTAATTTAACCTTCCTTAGCGCCCCTCCAGTCTAGTCCCGGAACATCTGGGGATGTAACAGAGCAGTGAAAGAACTCAAACAGGCGGGACCTCTCAGACAAACCTGAAGCACCGCCGATCCAAAACAGGTATCCGCATTCGCTTGAACATCCAGGCGGTAATGTTTGACAAAGGAATTTAAGGACGACCACGTCGCCGCCCTACAAATCTCCGCTGCTGGTACAAATTTGTACTCAGCCCAAGACGCCGCCTGCGCTCTAGTGGAATGCGCTCTCAAGCCTTCCGGTACCATCTTCCCCTTTAGTAGATAAGCCGATTCTATTGCCCCTTTAATCCACCTGGCAATAGACGCTTTAGACGCTGCTTCTCCTTTCCTAGGACCTCCGAACAGCACAAATAACCTGTCCGACCTTCGGAACTCCGCCGTTCTCCGAATATACTTCTTTAAAGCCCGACGAACATCTAAAAGATGCAATTGCCCTGCTGCCGAGTCCCCCGAAGTCCTTCAGAACACTGGCAACGAAACTACTTGATTTACATGAAAAGGAGAAACTACTTTCGGCAAAAAGGATGGTACCGGTCATACCACCACCTTAGACTCGAAAAAAGGATAGGAAAGGCTCTTTACAAGAAAGTCTGTAACTCTGAAACCCGCCTAGCTGATACAATCGCCACTAGAAAAACCACTTTCAGCATAAGATCTTTCAAGGACGCCATACCCATCAGTTCAAACGGCCATCGCCCCAACACCAACTGCAGATTGCATTGAGGAACGACCCGTCTACACGGAGGTCTCAACAGCAGTACTGCTCTTAAGAATCTCTTAATGTCCGGATGTGAGCCCAGCGCTTGCCCCTTGATCTTCCCTCTATAACAGGATAGCGCTGCCAGCTGCACTCTTAAGGACGTGGCTGCCAAACCCTTTTGAAAACCATCTTGCAAGAATGCCAACACTTGTGGTATCGACGCCCATAATGCCTTGCAATGTCTGCTGACACACCAGGCTTCGAAAATGCGCCAAACACGAATGTACGCCAATGATGTTGACCTCCTTCTAGCTCCTAACAAGGTAGAAATCACTGCTGCCGAGTATCCTTTCGCCCTTAACCTTGCCCTCTCAAGAGCCAAGCCGTAAGCGAGAACCGATCCACTTGGGGCATTAATAACGGACCCTGTGACACCAGATCCTTCCTGACTGGTAGACGCCAAGGCTTGTCCACTACCAACCTCCTCAGATCCGCATACCAAGGCCTCCGGGGCCAATCCGGAGCAGTCAAAATCACCAATCCTCTGTGCCGCTCGATGCGCTGTACCACGCGACCTACCACCACCCACGGAGGAAACACGTACAAAAGATGCCCTACTGGCCAACGCTGTATGAGCGCATCCAGACTGACATTTTTGCCTTCCTTCTGCTGAAGAATCGACTGGCCTTCGCTGACTGAAATGTTGCCATGAGATCCATAACCGGCACCCCCCAGCGCCGCACCACCATCTCGTACACCTCAGGATGGAGCGACCACTCTCCTGGATCAACCTTTACGCGACTCAAAAATCGGCCTCCACATTGTCCACTCCTGCCACGTGCGCTGCCGATATAGCCGGAAAGTTCTGCTCTACCCATTCGAACAACTGCTCTGCCTCGGTCTCCAAGGGAGCACTGCTGGTGCCCCCCTGCCTGTTGATGTAGGCCACTGCAGTCGCATTGTTGGAAAAACACCCTGATCGGTCTGCCCTGCAGATACGGCTGAAACTTCACCAGCGCCTGTAGCACCGCACACAACTCTAACCTGTTGATTGACCACACGTTTTCCTGTTCGGTCCACTCTTGCGCGAACCTTCCTTGAAAGTGCGCTCCCCACCCTACCAGACTTGCATCCGTAGTCAGGGGAAGCCATTCCGGCACCTCCAAGGACATGCCCGTGTTCAGAGATTCCGGAAGCAACCACCACTGCAACGCCGCTCGCGTCACTGCCGGACAGGGCAACCTCCGGGATAGCGGATCGTCCTGGTGAGACCACCTGCGAAGCAATGCTCTTTGCAACGGCCTCATATGAGCTCTCGCCCAGGGCACCAAATCAAGTGTCGCCGCCATTGTTCCTAGAACCTGCAAGTAATGCCACGCTGTTGGCTGTCACTTTATTGTTAACCTGTGCTCCCTCAGTGGCGAATTTCTACATGGATGAGTTTGAGGTAAAATATCTCTCTCAGTTTCAATTTCAAGCTAACGTCATTACATGGCGGCGATATATTGATGATGTTTTCTTAATATGGAAAGGGACATCCAATTTATTGGAACGATTCATCACATGGCTTAACCATCAAGATAAAAACCTAAAATTCACCTCTGTTTACCATCAATATAAAATAACCTATTTAGATGTGGAAATAACAAGGGGCACATATGGATGGCATACGTCCATATTTAGGAAGTCCACAGATAGGAATACATTCCTTCATTTTTCCAGTAGGCACCCTCAACAATTGAAAGAATCTCTTCCGTTTTCACAGTTCCTTCGATTTCGACGGAACTGTTCGAACATTCAAGATTATAAGAAACAGGCTAAAAGATTAAAACAAGACTTTCTGGACAGGGGATACCCTAGATCGATGATTCAAAGAGCCTACAGGAGGGCTCTGTATAATCATAGAGCTGAATTATTACGAACAAAGTCCCCCAGTTCAATAAGATCTAAGAATGAGGAGAATATCAATTTTATAACGGCATATACCCCTATGAGCAAGTCAATACAAAAATTGTTTAATAGACACAAGAATATATTAACAGTGGTCCCGGGATTAGAAACTAAACACATCAAGTGTGTATGGAAACGGGGGCGTAATTTAAAAGAGTATCTAAGTCCTGCCGTGCTTCCGTCCATTGATAGACGAAAAAAAGAGGGTATACACAAACCATGTGGAACTTGTGACATGTGTGAGATTATGATAGAAACATCACAACTTAGTCATCAGAAGAAAACATATTACCTGCACTCTAACACTAACTGTGATTCGACGGCAGTAATCTATAATATAATGTGTCCATGTGGTCTTAGATACATTGGCAAAACAATTTGGTCTTTGAGAACTCGCTTGCGTGAACACAAAAGTCGGATAAAGTGTCGCAAACTAGAAGCTCCATTAGTTTCCCATTGTCTGACACACAAACACATGTTTGAGCAACTTCGAAGTTTTGTAATTGAACAGATTTCCCATACACGAGGATCCAAAACGTTAGATGAAACATTACTATGGTATGAACAACGGTGGATTTACCAACTTGGTACAGTTCACCCAGGGGGTTTAAACAGCATTATAGATTGGACAGCGTGTATTTAAAATCAGCAATGGTTGACAGATAGTTTAGAATCTAGAAAATAACAGTTTAAAAATTACTGCCGAGACAGTTCATAGTCTCCTGAAAGCATTAACATCGATAAGAGGATAAGATTCTCTTCCACCACTAGCAAATAGAGGAATATTCGGTAAAATAAGGGTATTCTCTTGAGTAGATGGATTGAACCGAAATAAGTGAGGAGATGCGATGGAAATTATGGAGTGTGAACCATGGTCAATAAAGAGGAGTAGCATAAGTACATAGAATACAGATAATTGATAGACTCAAATGATAGAAGTCTAATCATTGATTAATGAGGAAAATAGGAGAAACCAATAGAAAAGGGAGACGGGGGGTTTTAAATATGGAGTATTCTCATCCCGCATGCGCGGTCTTTTCGATTGAAAAAAGAAAAAGGAATGGAGACGTGGGCAGCAACAGTGTGTGTAAGTAGTAGTGACTTTTTTTAATAAAATATTAGAAGCACTTAGGGGTGATAAGGTATAGTTTTTAAGTAAAATAGGGAGGTAATATAGGTAGGATAGTGAAGGTTTATTGTGTTTATTTTTATAGATATGAAGAACCATCTCCTGAAGAAAGTTTTACGCTGAAACGCCATTGAGGCGCCGTATTTGAGCGTCGGGATTTTTTTCTTCTATTTTTGTAGAGAACCTTTGAAAATTATTTTTTATAAATTAAAGAAAAATAAAGGAATAAGTGCAAATATATGAATAGTTTACCGGATGGTCACAAAGGCAGAAGAAGAGAGAAAAGAACAAGAGTTTTTGAAGATAAGCCAAAAAAGCCGGTGACAAGGGTTTTTAATGAATAGTAGAGAAGATTTACTACATTACATTAGAATTTAAATTGAACGTGTTATTTAATAAAGTGTCAGACATATGTTCAGAGAGAAACCATAGCCACATGACTGAGAGTCACGCTGTTGGCTGTGACATGCGCAGAAATTGCCAAATCAATTTTCTCAATCCATGCACTCGATGCTGCGGCAGAAACACCTTGCCCTCCGCTGTATCGAACTGCGCCCCTAGGTATTCCAGAGTCTGAGCTGGCCTCAAACTGCTCTTGGTCATATTGACCACCCAACCTAAACTCCGTAAGCGGTCGAGCACTCTCGCCATAGCCGCTTTGCTCTCTGCTCTTGACTTTTCTCGAATTAGCCAGTCGTCCAGATAAGGGGGAACGAGCACCCCTTCCTTTCTCAGCGCCGCCACTACCACTACCATAACCTTGGTAAACATCCGAGGCGTCATGGCCAACCCGAACGGCAACGCCCGAAATTGGAAATGACCCATCGGAACTGCAAACCAAAGGAACTTTTGGTGGTCTGGCCGAATCAGAATGTGCAAGTACGCTTCTGACAGATCCAGGGATGTGAGAAACTCGCCTCTGACTGCGACAATGACCGACCTTAGTGTTTCCATACGAAAATGGGACACCCAGAGGCACCGATTCACCCTTTTTAAATCCAGAATCGGCCGATAAGACCCTTCCTTTTTCGGCACTACGAAATAAATGGAGTATTGACCAATACCGCATTGCTCTGGAGGAACCGGTACCACCGCCTTGAGAGCTAACAGTCTCTCTAATGTCGCCTTGATCGCCCGACATTTCCGAAGCGCCCCGCCCAGGGACTGAACGAATGCATCGGTCACTGGCCTCTGAAACTCTAAAGCACAGCCTTCCCGAATCACCTCCAGTACCCAGCGATCCAAGGTTATTTGGACCCAGGCAGGGTAAAAATCCTGTAACCGACCCCCTACAGACAACTCTACCTGGGCCCCCCCTGACTTCATTGTGGCTTTCTGAGGCTCGAAGAGGAGGCAGCAAAACCTCTGCCCGCTCCTCTAAATCCACGAAATCCCTGGTTCCTATAGGGAAAATGCCCTCTCTGGCTCTGACTAAACCTTGTGGAACGAAAACGACGAAAGTCCCTCTGCGGCATTCTCGTCAACAACGGCAACCTTCCCTGCTTCTGCTTATCTTCCGGAAGCCTACCGCCTTTGAATTCCCCTAGATCTTTCACTAATTTTATCCAAATCTTTTCCAAAAAAGTAGCGTCCCCTTAAATGGGAGCTTACTTAACCTTGCTTTGGAAGATGCATCTGCTGCCCAAAGATATCTCCGCGCTGCTATCACGGAAGCCATACTGTTCAAAAGACCTCGAATGAGGTCATAATGAACATCAGCTAGATAGGCAGTATCGGACTCTAGATGTGCTGCCTCACCTGCCACCTCAAGAGACTGCTCACCCTGGACACACTGTGCTCAACGCAGACAGGCTCTTGCTACCCACGCCCCACAGATGGACGCTTGGATGGAAAGAACATTAACCTCAAACACCTGCTTTAACAAGGCCTCTAGCTTCCTGTCTTAAGGATCCTTGAGGGCCGCACTACCTTCAACCGGTTGTCTTCTTGGTTACCGCCGCCACAGCGGCATCCACCCTCGGCGATCTAAACAGTTCCTTATCTTGATCCACTAGTGGATACAGCCGAGACATAACCCTAGCACCCATTAGGGTATCCTCCGGCATCTCCCATTCACCCTGAATCATTTCTCTGACCACTCTGTGTATGGGAAACGCCCGCTGTGTCTTCCGAAAGGCTTGTAACAACGGATCTTCCAAGCTAGCATCCTCTGCCAGCCCTGTTGCTGGCATATTGAGCGCCTTAAGTGTCTCTGCAATAAGCACGGGCAACTCCTCTCTCCGAAAGATTCGGACTACTCGAGCCTGGTTTTCCTGTTCAGCGATCTCCCCCTCTTCTAACTCCTCATCCAGCTACACGCCCTGCTCACCATCCTCCATGTGCAGGTCCTCCGAAAACACCGACTGATCCTGTTTGTCTGTCTTAGCTTTCTTGGCCAATACCCCTGCCGTCCCCACGGCTAAGGGAGTCCCTAGCCTCTTTTCCCCTATACCTAAACTAAGAGAAGCAGGAGGAGAGATTCCAAGATAGCAGCAGGCCTTTGGCAGCATCAGAGCCACAAACTCTGCCAAAAAAAATTGAAGCCAACCCCTTTGCCAAGGCTGGCTGAAACGATGGAACATCTGGAGCACTTGAGGGCCCCGCTATGGGCTCCGGCTCCTCTGAGGTGGAAGGATGAGACCCCTGCTCCAGATCCTCCTTTCCCGGCTCCAACTCCTGCTCTGCTGCAGCAGAACTGTGAATGCAGCTCCTACACACCCCTGTGTCAGATACTGCAGACTTTTTTACACCACAGAGCAAACAGAATCTTTGCCAGCATCGCTTCTACTAGGAAGGCAGCCCCTGAATCTGATACACCCCTGCTCAACTTTAACCGCCCTCTGCAGGATGAACGCTAAAGAACTTCTTGCAAGGCTGCAAAGTCCTGGGCCGTTTTTTTTTTCTTTTATCCTTCCAAAAAGATGCAGACGATCAACTGACCCAAAGGGTGAAGAAAGCAAGCAAAAACGAAGTTTCTCTGCTGAGAACAAGCGCCTTGTTCCCCCACTGCAGCTCCCGGCAGTTCCCGCATTAAACCATGGGGCTGGGGCTGAACAGCTGCTCACGGTCCCGAAACTAACACTAAAGTATTCAGCTGCATCGGACTCCTACCTTATGGTTGTGATCCAGCCCCCCATTGCTTTCCTGGCTGCCACAAGCTCAAAACCGTGCTGTCCGTCTGGCTGCCCTCCACCAGCTCATTTCCCGCCAGTGAAATTCAGAGGCCCCGATGCAGCCTGCCACGAGGCAACAGCGTCTGCCCTCTGGTCTGGCACCCGAGCGCTTACAGGCAAGACTTCTGTGCTGCGTTCGGGGTGCCTTTGATCTCGGTTGCCCAAACCCCAAACTGATGGGCTGGTAACCGGAGTCTGCTGCTCTTACCCCTATATCCAGCCCCGCGTAGATGAAGGGGAGTAGGAGGGGGGGGGGGGAAGGAGAGAGCGAGCTCTACAGCAGTCAAAGCCTTAAAGGTGCAGCCACCTCACACACAAAATAAGAATAAACCCTTTTTCTATACCAACCAAAACCTAAACCAAGAAAAGTAAGAACAAACTAACTGTCCTTAATTGCTCCTCTAGTGAGCCTGGAGCTCCAGGCTCACCAACCTCCAGCTGCTTGGAGACAGATAACTGGAGTGAGGAGGCGGTGCCTGTGTCCTTATACCAGTGTCATCAGAAGAATGACGTTTCTCAGTCTCCAAGCTGCTGGAAAAGGAGCACAACCCCAGATGTTCCGGGACTAGACTGGAGGGACGCTAAGGAAGTGCAGATCATTGCTCTGGGGGGCCAGAAGGGATGGGAGGCTGAGATAGATATGCTCTGGAGACATCCGCCTGAGATCTACTGGGTCCATGGCACCCCTTAGAATGACTGCCCAGGAGCTAATCCACTTCCAAAACTGAGCTGTACTGATTATGCATCCACCATCTACTGAAGACAGAGAAAGACCAAGGTGTGCCTCTAGTTGTACTGACTATAGTAGCAGGTGTTTCTAGTTGTTCTGTCTCCATCTCTGCTGGCAAGGAGACACAACCCACTTGGCTGGACTGATCTAGCAGGACAATCTGGAAAAATAGTTTAAGCTAATGGACTAATTTCAACTTAAAAAATACTGATCTAATTATATTGGCAATCTGGTCACCTCCTATCCCCTCTTTTTCTATAATTACATCCAAGGAGTGAATTATTTGTACCCAGGGGATCTGCATCTTATCAATAATGCGTAAAATATCTAAGTCAATACTCTCTCTACCCACACATGCCCAAACTGTTTTTGCAATATTTAAAACCAAACTCTTACCTCTTCCAGACAATTACTAAAAAAAACAAAATAAAAACCCACACTGTCTTCTATCGCCTCCAAAGGAAATAGCAACTGAATGTCATTCACATAAATATCTTAATTCCATAACTATGAACCAATCCATATATTAAATT
Source organism: Ichthyophis bannanicus (assembly GCA_033557465.1). NCBI lineage: Eukaryota > Metazoa > Chordata > Amphibia > Gymnophiona > Ichthyophiidae > Ichthyophis > Ichthyophis bannanicus. The sequence continues at coordinate 514,868,800 of CM066032.1, read as the reverse complement.
ACACTTACCTGGTAATTGTAGTTCCTTTAGTGACGACAGTGCAGTCCTCTACGTCTGGGTAGTCAACCTCGTCCTGCAGCTAGGAGACTGGCATGTCCAAATTCGTGACATCACTGGTATATCCTGGCATCATCAGCCCTCCTACTTCCAGTGTGAACTACTAACAAAGCAGACTCAAAGGAGCAAGAAATAAGTAGCAATGTAACAACGTCAACTGAACAATGTGTTTTCCCCTGTCTGTTTCCTTTTTTTTTTTTAACAACTAGGTACAGAAGTGGGAATGGATGCTGTTATGTACTGCACCTTTAAATGCCATAGAAAAGCTATGACCCAGGTTCTGCTTCCTATCCCTGCGCCCCGAGCAGCGGAAGCAATAGGACAACTCAGAAAGCAATAGACAGGAAAAGATTGGAGCCGGCTCACCTGTAAGACTCTTTGACCCGTACTCCAGGCCGGAAACCTGGAAAGATCATGAGTAGGGCGGGACGGAGGACTGCACTGTCGTCACTAAAGGAACTACAATTACCAGGTAAGTGTAATTAATATTTCCTTAGCGTTCCTCCAGTGCAGTCCTCTACGTCTGGGATGTACCAGAGCAGTACTTAACGGGTGGGATCTTTCCGGCCGGCCGACAAAACTGCCGATCCGAAACGGGTATCCGCTGCCGCCGCCACATCCAGGCGGTAATGCTTACTGAAGGTATGCAAGGACGACCAAGTAGCCGCCCTGCAAATATCTCCTGGCGGAACTAACCGATGCTCCGCCCACGAACAAGCCTGCACCCTAGTGGAATGCGCACGCAAGCCCAAAGGCGCCGAGCGGCCCTGAAGCAGATAAGCCGAAGCAATCGCCTCCTTAATCCATCGGGCAATGGAAGCTTTAGCAGCGGCCTCCCCCTTACGTATGCCCCCAAAAAGGACAAATAAACGATCCGACTTACGAAAGGATTTGGTAACCCGCAAATAGTGCCGCAATACCCGCTGCACATCCAAGTGGCGCAAGTCGCGATCGGAACTGCCGAGAACGGGGAGTGAAACCACCTGATTCATGAGAAAGGGCGAAACCACTTTAGGGAGAAAAGGAACGGTCCGCAACACCACCTTGTCGTCCGAGAAGGACAGAAACGGTTCGACAGGACAAGGCCTGCAACTCAGAGATGCATCTGGCCGAGCAGATCGCCACTAAGAACACCACCTTCAAAGTTAAATCCTTCAGGGAGGCGTGTTTCAACGGCTCAAAGGGAGACCGGGACAAAGCTCCGAGGACGAGATTAAGATCCCAAGGCGGAACACAAGACCTAAGGGAAGGGCGCAGCTTAGAAACAGCTGACAAGAAGCGCCGAATGTCCGGGTGAGAACCCAACGAAAGGCCGTTGACCTTGCCCCGATAACAGGCCAGCGCCGCCAGCTGAACCCGCAATGAGATGGCCGCCAAACCTTTGCTAAAACCATCCTGTAAAAAATCTAGAATTATGGGCACGGCCACGGTGGCCGCTCGTATCCAGCGCCGAGAACACCAATCCTCAAACACGTGCCAGACGCGGACATAGGCAAGGGAGGTAGAACGCTTTCGAGACGCAAGCAGCATGGAAATCACCGCTGCCGAGTAACCCCGCTTACGCAAACGCGCCCGCTCAATGGCCAAACCGTAAGCGAGAACCGATCCACCTGCGGCATAAGGAGAGGACCCTGAATCAGGAGATCCGAACGAGCCGGGAGACGCCAAGGACGACCGTCGAGGAGACGAATCAAGTCCACATACCATGGACGTCGGGGCCAATCGGGAGCTACGAGAAGAACTCTCCCCGGATGTCGCCCTATCTTCTGCACGACCCGACCTATGAGCACCCACGGGGGAAACACATACAGAAGACCTTCCCCCGGCCAAGCCTGCAGCAGCGCATCTATTCCCTCTGACATTCTTTCCCGTCTTCTGCTGTAAAAACGAAGAACCTTTGCGGAGAGAAAGGTCGCCATCAGATCCATCACCGGTGTCCCCCAGCGCTGCACTACCTGAGCGAACACGACGGGATGCCGCTGCCACTCTCCGGCATCCACTCGCACTCGGCTGAGATAATCGGCTGTCACGTTGTCCTTTCCGGCAATGTGAGCTGCCGAAATCGCCACCAATCGCGTCTCCACCCACGCGAACAGCTGATCCGCTTCCTCTTCCATGGGGGCGCTGCCCGTGCCGCCCTGCCGATTGATGTAGGCGACGGTCGCCGAGTTGTCGGAAAGAACTCGCACCGTGCGACCCAGAACTAAGGACTGGAAAGCCTGAAGAGCGAGGAACACGGCCCGGAGCTCCAGACGATTGATTGACCATGAGGTTTCTGGAGGAGACCAGCGACCCTGCACAAAGGCCCCCTGGCAATGAGCTCCCCAGCCCCCCAGACTGGCATCCGTCAAAAGAGGTATCCAATCGGGTTGTTCCAGCGGCATCCCTACCGCTAAGGATTGCGGAAGAATCCACCACTGGAGAGACTTGCAAACCGACAGAGGGCAAGGCAAACGTTTGCTGGGAGGATCCGCCTGATGCGACCAGCGCCAGAGTAGAGACCGTTGTAACGGGCGCATGTGCACCTTTGCCCATGGCACCGCTTCCAGGGTCGCCGCCATGGTACCTAAGACCCTCAGATAGTCCCAAGCCGGAGGGGCCGGAGTGGACCTGAACTTCCGAACGAGAGCTCGCAAGGAGGTGGCCCGCCTGGCAGGGAGAAACACGTGACCCGAGCAGGTATTGAAGCGCACGCCCAGGTACTCCAGGTTCTGAGAGGGTTCCAGATGACTCTTTCCGAGATTGATCACCCAACCCAGATTCTGCAGAAAAGATACCACTTTGCTCATGACTTGAATGCTTTCCTCCTTGGACTTGGCCCGAATCAACAAGTCGTCCAGATATGGATGAACCAAAATCCCTTCGCGCCTCAACGCCGCCGCCACGACCACCATAATCTTTGTAAAGGTCCGAGGCGCGGTCGCGAGACCGAAGGGAAGAGCCTGGAACTGGTAATGTCCCCACAGCAGCGCAAAGCGCAGGAACCTCTGGTGAGCCTGTAGAATGGGCACATGCAAGTACGCCTCGGTTAGATCTAGAGACGTCAAAAACTCCCCTTGGCGGACCGCGACGATCACCGACCGCAAGGTCTCCATGTGGAAATGCGGCACTCTCAGACAACGGTTGAGCGCCTTTAGATCCAAATAGGGCGAAAAGTCCCCTCCTTTTTGGGAACCACGAAATAGATGGAATATCGACCCATACCGTAGTCGCTTTTGGGAACCTCGGTCACTGCCCCCAACTGCAACAATCGGTGCAGGGTGGAGGCTACTGCTGCCGCCTTGACCGCTCCCCGGCACGGCGACCGCACGAAGGAATCCCGAACGGAACAGGCAAACTCGAGAGCGTAACCGTGTTGAATGATATCGAGCACCCATTGGTCCGTGGTAATGAGGGTCCAAGCGGGGAGAAACTCCCGGAGGCGGCCGCCCACCGAAATATCTACCGCCGGGACCCGCCGTATCTCATTGCGGTTTCCTAGCCACGGAGGAGGCGGCCGCGGAGAAGCCTCGGCCGCCGCCTCGGTAGCCTCGAAACCCTTGTGGACGGGACTGGAAGCGGCCCCTTTGAAATCCTCCATAGCGGGAGGACCGAAACCGCCGAGAATCCCAAGGCTGTCCCCGAGGGTATGGAGTCGAACGAAGCGGCTTAGGCTTATCCTCGGGAAGTCGACCAGCCTTGGACTCCCCGAGATCCTTAACAAGCTTATCCAAATCATCCCCAAAGAGTAAGCCGCCCTTAAAGGGAAGCTTGCTAAGACGGGATTTAGAGGGACCATCCGCCGCCCAGTTCCGGAGCCACACAGAACGCCTGGCCGCCACTACCGAAGCCGTACTGTTGGCCAAGGCCCGAATTAAGTCGTAATGCAGATCTGCCAGATACGCTGCTCCGGATTCCAAACGATCCAGCTCCTTGACATCCGCCTCCTCCAACCACGGGGAAAGGCAGAGACGCTGAGCCCAGCGCAAGCACGCCCGGGCCACCCAAGCACCACACAGCGACGCCTGCAAGGAGATGGAATCAGCGTCAAACGTCTGCCGCAGCAGATTATCCACCTTCCGATCTTGGGCATCTTTCAATGCTGCACCACCCTCTACAGGGATGGTAGTCTTCTTAGTAACCGCCGAGACCACCGCGTCTACCCGCGGAGCTCGAAAACGCTCCTTATCCTTATCCATTAAGGGATAAAGTCTACTGAGAGTACGAACCCCCCTCAAAGCCGATTCCGGCCGGGTCCATTCGTCCGTAATCATCTTATCCACCACGCGATGCAAAGGAAAAAACAACCTGCGACTGACGTTCCGCCTCAATAACCGGATCCTCGATCGCCACATCCGGAACTACCGGAGCCGCCATATTCAAAATTTGCAGCGACTCCGAAATGAGAGAAGGCAACTCCTCCCTGCGGAACACTCTGATGATCTTGGCTTGGTCCTCGGGCTCTGGAATTTCCCCTTCTTCCAGATCCTGAGGCTCCTCTGCAGGGTCCCAGACATCCGCAGACTCCGGGGGCCATTCCCCCTCGGCGTCAGAGTCCGGCGCCGTCCTAGCCCGCTTTGCCACCGGCGGAGGAAGAGACGCTGCCGCGGCAGAATCTCGCTGCCCCTCCAGGGACGCCAAAGGTCCGGATGCCTGAAAGGTACCCTGCTGACGCAAGCAAAACGCTTGATGCAGCATTAAGACAAACTCGGGGGAAAAGGACCCAAGAGCAGTTGGAGGACCCCCCAGTCAGGGCCCCAGAGGGTCCCGCGACGCTCTCCGACCATGGGTCGGCCACTACGGAGCGTGCTGCAACCGCCTCGGCTAATACGGGAGGCTCAGACACCTCCGCGGGCTCAAGCACCTCCATACGCTGCTCCATTAGAGCGGAGAGGGTGGCACAGCCCCGACACACTCCTAACACTGACACCGGCCCTCTGTGGGTACCACAAATTAGACAGAGAGGCCTCTGAGGCATTGGCCAAGCAGGAAAACCAAGGGGACCGCGCTGGAAGCACTACTGGCTCCCCCCCACCCTCCAGAAATGCCCTGGAAGGAAAGGGAAGAATCAGCTCTAATAGAAAAATAAAATGAAATAAAAGATATAAAAGAAATAAAACCCAAAAAAACCCTGAAAGGAAGGGTCACTAAGTCCCCCAATGGTAAAATGAAGCACTCACCACGTGCTAGCAAAAACTCCTCATGTGCTTGGCTGCCTGCAGTGTAAAACTGCAGTCAAAATGGCCGCCGAGGCAAAAACCCCGAGGCTAAAAAGGGCGCCAAACAGAACTGCTTAAGAAATGCCTGCCACAGGCTCTCTTCAACAAGAAAATACTTAAAAACCACTTACCCCGCTCCAAAGGCACTCACCACGGGGAAACAGCTGATTGAAACTCAACAGGAAATCCCAGCACAGCAGGGAATCTCGGAGCTACAGGCAAGTGAAGGGCTCAGCTCCGTAATGTCTGGGAGCAGAGAACTTCAGTACTAACAGAGACAGCCTGCTAAAAATCTCCAGACCACAACTTACAAGAAAGGGAGAGGAGAAAAAAGGAAAATAATGGCAAAGAAGCAGGGCTGTCCCGGAGGAGAGACAGGAGGCTCCCTCAGGGCTGAGCACTGACCCCTCCTCCCTGCAGAAACTCTAAAATTTAAAGTAACAGACACCCAAAGAAAGGGAAATTCTCCAATCCCCTAAATAACTAACTAACTATCTAGAAATAAAAGTAAGCAATAAAATGAAATGAAACTAAGCTCCTTATTTTATCCTCACAGTGAGCCCCCACATCCAGGGCTCCACAAGTCCTCCTGCTGCAAGGAGACTGGTCACACTGGAAGTAGGAGGGCTGATGGTGCCAGGATATACCAGTGATGTCACGAATTTGGACATGCCAGTCTCCTAGCTGCAGGACGAGGTTGACTATCCAGACGTAGAGGACTGCACTGGAGGAACGCTAAGGAACTTATGGTTGGAGACAGATAAGTGGTGCAAAATGGGAGAGCCCTGCAGCACACCCTAGAACCAATAATATTTTTTTAAACCAACACCTTTCATATCTAACCTTAAAATTATTTTTTCTATAAAAGATTTTATCCACGTAAATACTTTCCCTCCAAGCTACAGCACATTTGCTTCTACAAAGTTGAATGCTAACGACAAGCCCAGGGACAACAGCAATACTGGAATGTTTTTATCAAAATAATAGATACAAGCCATCCAGGGGCAACCCTAGGCAGACCCAATGTGCCGCCTCCATCATCCAGCGTCTCACTGGGAGATGATGGGCGGCACAGAGATCACCTCTTTGAAGCCACAGGCCTTAAAGCGCATGCACACACTCATGTCCTGCTGCTCTTGCCCCCTCTGACAGGAAGTCAGAGGGGGCAGGAGTGGCAGGACACGTGCACATACATGCTTTAAAGACTGCCGTAGTTTGAAAAAGGTGATCACCGTGCTGCCCATCAACCCCTGGTGAGAGGCTGGATGTTGGAGTGGCATGGTGACAGCACATGGTGCGGGGGGAGGGGGGGGGCAGCACATAGGGACTGTCTAGGGTTGGATGGGCCATCCCTGAAGCCATCATAGCCTCCTGCAATAAGGTTTCAGTTCCACTACCAGCCCGAAAACCACTTTCTGGCCAACCACTGCCAGACAAAGGGCATCTGCTGGAGACAGGGGTATATCCAAGTGCTGAGCAAACATTGTGGCCCATGTTTGTTGAGACCTTGGCCCATCTTACCACCTGCTGGAGGCAGACAATAACTGGCAAGCCTTAGTGCTACACCATCAGTTATATAGTCAATGATGCCATTGAAAGTTGCTCTGGTCTGCTTCTATCTGCTGGTTCTGAAACATAACACACTCATCTGGACTGGTCTCTGATCCATTATGTTCTTAGAACACTTTCAGTGGAATTTAACTATGGTCATGACAACTTCTATCAGTTTGTAATGGACATATTTTTTTGTATGCATTGTGCAGTTAACTTTTTTAGGCAAAGTTTCACTTTGCTTCAAGCACATATTGTCAAGGGTCAGCATCAGGGAGGTTACTGTCTGTCTATAAGCATGTGCAAACATGCCTATTCAAGGTTACTGAAATGTTGCGGTTCAGGGCCCCCCCCCCCCCCGCCACAATTGGCTCTCTTGAATGTGGAGTCACGTTGTTGAGGAAGTTCAACATCTCAGTGTGTGTGTCTTATAGAAAGCAGGACTACCATTGTGTGTGACTGCAGCTATTCATAAACACAGCAGTTCACACCTCCCCCATCGTGATCTGCTCTCTGCATGGTGGATTCCCACAATGGAGGAAGAGTAAATTAGACTTACCTGCTAATTGTTGTTCCTTGCAGAACTGTAGTCCAGTCCCGGAACCATAGAGTTGTGAACCTCCACCAGCAGCTTTGGAGACTGAATATCTTCATCTCTTTGATCATCCAGCTATATGCAGCCCCAAGGACCGCCCACACATCAGTACCTATTGACAAAGCATACTAAGCAGAGCAACAAATAAGTAGATATAACCATACAGTGGAAAAAAGGATCTTGACCCTAAAGATCCCACTACTAGCGAAAATCTTTTTTTTTTTGTATTTCTTATGAACAATCTCCCGCCTACGGGAAGGCGGACCAGAACAGCTGCGGCGACCCCTGCGCAAAACACAAGCAACAAGAGGCGCCACCGCTCACCCTCCAAATTGGCCCCGAAAGGGAACTAAGGCATGCTGCAAGCAGAGGAGCTCTGACCGAAAGCATAGAGAACAGAAACCCTGGCAGACTCCTATAATGACTATCTTCTTGGCTGGCAGCGAGAACCGAGAGACAGGGAGGGATCCGGGACTGGACTAGAGTTCCGCAAGGAACAACAATTAGCAGGTAAGTCTAATTTACTCTTCCTTAGCGTCTCTCTAGTCCAGTCCCGAAACCATAGAGGATGTAACAGAGCAGTATATCTCAACGGGAGGGCCTCGCTAGTCCAGCCTGAAGCACCCGAGAGCCAAACCGCGCATCCGACGCCGCCTGCAATCCAGACGATAGTGCTTAGCAAAGGTGTGCAAGGACGACCACGTCGCCGCCAGACAAATATCCACCGCCGGCACCAAGCTAACTTCTGGCCAAGACGCCGCCTGCGCCCTAGTCGAGTGAGCTCGAAGCCCGGCAGGAACCATCTTGCCGTGTAAAAGGTATGCCGACGAAATCGCCTCTTTCAACCAGCGGGAAATGGAAGACTTAGACGCCGCTTCCCCCTTGCGCGGACCGCCAAAGGCGACAAATAAACGATCGGACATACGGAAGGACGCCGTTTCCCGCAAATACCGGCGAAGCGCTCGACAGACATCCAACGCGTGCAAGGAGTTATCCGTGTGCTTACCGCGTTCCTTGGCGAACACCGGGAGACACACCACTTGATTCATGTGAAACGCCGAAACTACCTTAGGCAAAGACGCGGGAACCGGTCGCAATACCACCTTGTCGGCCGAGAAAGACAGATAGGGTTCCCTACACGAAAGAGCCTGCAACTCCGAAATCCTGCGAGCTGACGAGATTGCCACCAGAAACACCGTCTTCACCGTCAAGTCCTTCAACGAAGCTTGCGCCAAGGGTTCAAACGGCGAAGCCACCAGAGACCTCAAAACCAAATTCAAGTCCCACGAGGGAACTAAAGCCCTGCACGGAGGACGCATAAGCAACACCGCTCGCAAGAAGCACTTCACATCAGCATGGGACCCCAATAGCTGGCCCTGAACCTTGCCTCGAAAACACGCAAGAGCTGCAAGTTGGACCCTCAACGAACTGGCCGCCAGGCCCTTGTCCACCCCTGCTTGCAAGAAGGAGAGGATCTGAGGAACGGAGGTCCGCAAAGGCCGCAATTCGCGATCCGCACACCAGCTCTCAAAAATACGCCAGACCCGGACATACGCTAGCGACGTGGACCGACGCCGCGCCCGCAACAAGGTAGCAATGACCTCCGGAGAATAACCTTTGGCTCTCATTCGCGCCCTCTCAATAGCCATGCCGTAAGCGAGAATCGAGCCACCTGAGGCATCTGCAGCGGCCCCTGCCGAAGGAGATCCGGCCGAGGAGGAAGCAGCCACGGATCGGCCACACTCAACCGCACCAGATCCGCATACTAAGGCCGACGAGGCCAGTCCGGGGCAATCAGAACCACGGGACCCGGATGCCGCTCTATCCGCTGCACCAGGCGACCCACCAGAGCCCACGTAGGAAAGACAGAGCAGCCCGTACCTTGGCCACCTTTGTGCCAATGCATCGAGGCCTTCCGACATGCGTTCCCGACGCCTGCTGAAGAACCGTTCGACCTGCGCGGACTCGAAGGTCGCCATGAGGTCCATTATCGGCAGACCCCAACGACGGACCAGCAACGCAAATACCTCGGGATGTAGAGACCACTCTCCGGGGTCTACTCTGCGACGACTCAGAAAGTCCGCCTCCACATTGTGAACCCCGCGACATGCTGGGCCGACAGACACTGAAGATGCCGCTCTGCCCATTCTAGAAGCAGATCCGCCTCCGCTTCCAACGCCGCGCTGCCTGTGCCTCCCTGGCGATTTATGTAGGCTACCGTGGAGGCATTGTGGGACAGCACCCTGACTGCCGCTCCCTGCAGCCAAGGCTGAAACGCAGTCAGAGCCAACCACACGGCTCTCATTTCCAGACGGTTGATGGACCACTGGCTCTCCCGCGAGGACCACTGGCCCTGAGCAATCTGACCCTCGCAATGAGTCCCCCAGCCGCTCAAACTAGCATCCGTCATCAGCAGACGCCAGACTCCAAGGGCATACCGTTCGCCAGAGAGCGCCGACGCAACCACCAGCGAAGGCTGCGCCGAACCCCCAAGGGGCAAACTAACTGACGAGCTAGCGAGTCGGATTGATGACACCATCGACGCAGCAGCGCTCGCTGCAGGGGCCGCATGTGCGCCCTTGCCCACGGAACTACCTCGATGGTTGCCGCCATCGTGCCGAGAAGCTGAAGGTATTGCCAAGCCGAGGATGACCGTCTCGCTAGAAACTGCTCCACCAGCCGTCTCAGGGCCCGCGCTCTGTGCATTGGGAGAAAATCCTTCCCGTTGCCGGTCTCGAAACGCGCCCCCAAATACTCCAAGGTCTGCGAGAGAAGAAGGCTGCTCTTCGCCCAATTGACCACCCAGCCTAACGACTGCAAAATCTGTACGACCCGCGCCATCGCTCGGAGACTCTCCTCCCTCGACTTCGCCCGGATCAACCAGTCGTCGAGATAGGGTGTCCTCGTGCATCCCTCCTTCCGCAGGAACGCCGCTACCACCACCATGATCTTCGTGAAGACCCGTGGCGCCGTCGCTAGGCCGAAGGGCATGGCTTGAAACTGAAAATGGCCCATCGGCAGTGCAAACCGCAGAAATCTTTGATGTTCCCGATGAATGGGAATGTGCAAATAGGCCTCCGTAAGGTCTAGGGACGTTAGGAATTCCCCCTCGCGGACCGCCGCTATGACCGAGCGCAGCGTTTCCATGCGAAAATGCGACACCCGGAGGCACCGATTCACTCTCTTTAAATCCAGGATTGGTCGAAAGGTGCCCTCCTTTTTCGGCACTACGAAGTAGATGGAGTATTGACCGGACCCTAACTGCCCCTCCGGCACGGGGGCGACTGCCCGGAGCCGAAGCAGCCGGGAAAGTGTATCTGATACGGCTCTTCGTTTCCAGGGAGCGCTGCACGGGGACATAACGAAATAATCTAGCACCGGTCGATGCAGCTCGAGCGCATATCCCTCTCGTATCACTTCTAACACCCACTGATCGGATGTGATAGCGGCCCAGGCAGGGTAGAAATCCCGTAGTCTGCCCCCTACGGGGATCACCGCCACCGGAGCCGGCCTCGCTTCATTGTGACTTTTTGGGGATCTGCGCCTGGAAGGAGCCAAAACCTCTACCTGCCCCCCGAAATCCGCGGAAACTCTGTCCGCGCCAATGTTCCCTCTAATTTTCTGTAGGCTGTGTGCGCATAAAATATCAGCTGTGCAGCTTTTGAAGGAAGGTTAAATTTTTGTGCGCTACATAACGACACTCGGAGTTATATACTTTAAAATTTGACTACATGTCAGAATACAGTATGTACACTGCATTGATTGCACTAGAAAATATTGTAGAACTTGTGAAAACCGTAAATACACAACAACTTTTAAATTTTAAGACATCTGTGTTGTTTTCTATCAGAATCAGAACTAAAATTTTTGTGCGCTCTGTTGTAAAGTATGTGCGCTCGCTCAGCGAGGTGTGTGCGCGCGCACACGCGCACAGCTTAGAGGGAACAGTGGTCCGCGCCCTGGGTATCTGGAACGCTGGGACTGACCAAAGCGGGAAGCACGAAATCTCCGAAAGGACTGCTGAGACCCCCGGAAGGTGAAGGTCGGCTTCCCCTGCTTGGGCTTATCCTCCGGAAGCCGACCCCCCTTAGAATCTCCGATATCTTTTACCAACCTATCCAAGTCCTCTCCAAATAACTGCCTGCCCTTAAACAGCAGCTTACTAAGGCGAGCTTTAGAAGAACCATCAGCCGCCCAATTGCGTAACCAAAGAGAACGATGCGCCGCTACCACCGACGCCATGCCGTTAGCCAACCCCCTAATGAGGTCATAGTGGATATCCACCAAATAAGCGGCACCAGACTCCAATCTGGACACTGCGGCCTCCTCTTCCGCCGACTGGGTCCCCTGCAACTGCTGAGACCAGCGGAGGCAGCCGCGCGCTACCCAGGCCCCGGCCACCGCCGCCTGCATTGACAGGGCAGAAACATCAAACGCCTGTCTCAACAAGCTCTCGACCTTTCTATCCTGCGCGTCCTTCAACGCCGCAGCACCTTCCACCAGGATAGTAGTCCGTTTAGTAACCGCGGAAACTGCCGCGTCCACCTTCGGCGAACGAAAAAGCTCTCTATCAGCCTCCTATAGAGGATACAACTTAGGCAACAGTCTAGCCCCGCGCAAGGCGGATTCTGGACTGTTCCACTCCTCCTGGATCATAGCCTTAAAAACCCTATGGAGCGGAAAGACTCTGTGGGAAGTGCGCACCGCCTGCATCAAGGGATCCTCCAACTGGTCCTCCGCAGCGGAATCTTCCACGGGTATGTTCAATACTTTGAGGGTTTCGGCAATCAGTGCCGGAAGTTCCTCTTTACGAAATACACGCACTATTCTACTACTCTGCTCATCGTCAAACAACTCGCCGTCTTCTAAATCTTCCGCAGACTCTAGCCCGAGAGCCTCCCCCAGCCCCTCGTGGGACTCATCCCCAGGAGGCGCAGAATCCGCAACACTCAGGGGCCGGCTCTTCTTTTGTGGACCGGTGTCTCCCTCTACTGAAAGTGGGCGCTTCAGCCCACGGCGGGGCGGGACCCGAACCTCCACCCGCCGGCTGCAAGAGAGCCAGAGCCTCCTGCATGAGAGAGAAAAAGGCGGGTGGAATTCCCAGGGATCCCTCCTGGATGCCCCCCGCCAACAGGCGCTCTGGCACCTCAGAAATCCCCGGATCAAGGACCGTCTCTGCCTGCCTTGATGTCCCTTCTGTAGGGACAGGAGGGAGATCCGCACTGGAGCCCTCCAGAGGATCCTCCATGGCAGCACCCACAGCAGAACAAGTGGCACAGACTCTGGCTTCCAAATTACTACTTCTACGAATGCCACAAACCAGACACCGAGGACTAGGAGGCATGCCTATGCACACAGCCCTCTACCAGCAAAGCAGAGACACCTTGCCGAAGCAAACAGAGCAGAAAAAAAAATCGTGATTTTAAAAGTGCTCAAAAACGCTCCAAATCGCAGGATTAGATAGAGCTGGGGTCAATTAGCTGATATCTGACCAAAAAATTCAAAAACGAAGCTCCTATCCCTAAAAAAAAAACACCAAGAAAAAATGACTTTAAAAATCCAAGATGGCCGCCGGACCCGATCCTGCCAAAAAAAGGACTATAAAAAGTACCCAAAAGGTCTAAACAAACTCCCCAGAACTGATTCCAGGCTACCCCAAGGCCTCTATCACTGCCTTTAGAAATAAAAAGCCCCAAACTCTACTCACCCACACACAGGAGAGGAGGGGGGGGTCAAAACTCTGAGTGCTGTCCAGCGTGCCTGTCACAAGCTCTGAGTAGCAGTTATCAGAGCCAACATCAGAGTTAATAACTGCTCAGGGCAGCTCGGGGAACCCCTAAATCAGTTAGGGGACCCTCAGAGCCTACTGCTGTATTTAATTGCTGCAGTTAATTGCCTTCAACCTTCTCCTCACCCACCAAGGGGGTTCGGTAGAAAGGAGACCTGTGTCCTTTGCAGCTCCCCTGCTTGTTTGACCTATGGGGAGACTGACAGAGAAAAAAACAGATCAGATAAAGGCAGAAGGGACACAGCCAAAGAATTCCTCCACAGCAGCCGCCCAGCACCTAAACCTAGAAAATAATAAAACACTAAAGCTCTGCTTATTTGTTCCTAAGGAGCCCAGTTCTGGGCTCTGACTTCCAAGCTGCTTGGAGACTGAGATACTGATGTGTGGGCCGTCCTTGGGGCTGCATATAGCTGGATGATCAAAGAGATGAAGATATTCAGTCTCCAAAGCTGCTGGTGGAGGTTCACAACTCTATGGTTCCGGGACTGGACTAGAGAGACGCTAAGGAAGTTTGTGTTGATTTCATGAGACTTCAAATGGGGAAATCAGCATGAACTTCCTTCACTGTGGGGCTACACCACGCAAGGAGCTGAATGTGGTGGGTTAAGTGTGAACTGCCATATTTCTGAGGAGCTGCAGCAAGGGACAAGAAAGGGCGAGTGAGAGGGACTGGATGAAGGGAGTATGAGAGAGACCTTGGAGGAAGGTCATGACAGAGAGCATGGGGGAAGGGGGCATTATGAGAGACTGGAGGAAGCCTGGGAAAGGGGGAGGGTGAGACACACGTCCATGCAGTCTCCCCTCCACATCCCCCATGAGAGAGACGCACGCACACAGGTAGCGAGACACTCCATGAGACAAAACACACACGCGCACACACAGAGCCCCAACATTCCCCCCATGACACACACACCCACACCCCATGATACACCCATCTAAACCCCAAAATACCTCCCCCTCGGACACACACACACACAAAGCTCAATACTCCCTATGTCACACACAGGCACAATGACCCCGACACAGACAACCCATGACCCCACCTAATCCCCCATAACCCCCCTCCAACACACACATAGAAATATGCACATTTTACAACACTTCCTGAGGCAAGCATATGAACCCCAAACATGCCCAATTCTGGAAAAAGGGGAAAGGTGCCATTGTGTCACAATGCTAGTGTACGCTTTTCAAATTAAGACTCAACATTTCACTTAAGTTAGTAACACACTGTGGACAAAACACTGCATCAGCCATCCCAAGATCAAGACATCAAGATGAATATATTAACCGCATCACTGAAGAGCACAACATTCACTATGCAAGCGGCAAACTGCTCCTGCTTTCAAAGAAAAGTAACGTTCTAATGTAAATAAATGAGACATAGGGGGATGCTAAGCCGGTCTAACGATTAACCCGAGTTATCTGCAACATGGGACCTAACCATTAGCCCAGCTTGGTAAACATGCCCCTTAGTTTCTAAAATAATCTACGTGAAACATTTAAAAGGTAACATGAATACGTTCTCTATTCGATATTTACAAACATCTCTGATGAAGACAGCAATAAACACGACAAAACATTTCGAAATCAGCAAGACAGAAGCTTCGTGTTTCAACAAAACTACATATTAATAAAACTAGCAAATGCTATTTGACTTTTCAGTGAGCTTCTTTTCAATTATGGGATGCGATCCATGTAACGTTGCTCCAAGAACACATCTTCTCAGTAAGAATCTTCATCCATCTGAACCAATCATTCATTTTACAAAAACTTTCCATAATGAATACTTCTATTTGCATCACTTAAAGAACACGACCCGTTTGATTAACCCCTCGTAAAGGCGACCGTTCCCGCATCTTGGAAGAAAAAAAATGCTCGTTTTCAACCGGTCTGAAGCAGCTCCCTTGGGCAGCAGAATGCTGAAGTTCACACTGGCTTCAGACTCTTCCTGCAAACAGCATAAAATTACTGCTAAGCAGGTCGAAATTCCTGCAGGTGAAGGACACCGCCAGGGAAGACTAGAACCGAAGGAACTCAGAACGCTGCCGTCGAGAACAAAGACAAGAAGCGCGTTCTCGCACTTCTGGGCTGCAGTGAAATAGCAGACGCAACCGTCACAGAGCCCAAACGCATGCGTACTCGCTACGCGCCGCTCTCCTGCCGCAGGTCTCCGAGTGTAGGGCGCAGGCGCCGTATGCAGTCCGCTCTGGCGAGACTCTCCGGAAGGGGGCGGAGTACGTGCGGCGGGGGCGATTTGGAGCCCGTGGCTCATTATTTAGCAGGAAGGCGAGGCCTTCGTCTGACTCACTGGCGGGATAAGTGGTGCAAAAACGGTGACGTTAAAAACAAAATACAGAGTACCAGGCGTTCCAGACCTGGAAGGGGAAGGAACTTGGGTGGAAAAGAGAATATCCAAAAAAAGTGCCCGCGCTGGGAAGTTGGAGGGCTGGAGGGGAAAAGAGCGAAAGCAAGCTCTGGGTGCTGCAGAGACCGCATCGAAGCGTGGGAAGCAGCTAGTAACAACGACAGGTGGGGATTGTCTAGTTCCAGTTCCTTGTTGCTATCAACCAACGCAGGTAAGAAGACAAAAGAATGAAGGGCGGGTTTCCCGGCGCTGTTGTGAAAGGGAGGGAGGGAGGGAGGGAGGGCGGATGCATGAGGTTCCAAGATCTGTGCAGCACTGTGCTGTATGTTCTGATGCTCCTGCAGTGGATTTGTTGCGGGACTGCTCTGTGGCGCCCTCTGGTGAGCTTTGGGTACTGTGCGTTGCTCACCCTTCTTCTCTTCGTGTTCCGCAGGATCGTTCCGCGCGGAGCTCTGGTCCCTACCCTCGCCTACATTCGTATATACAATTCTCTGAGGAGGGGGGAGGGGAAAAGATTGACTGACTGTGCGTTCCCCAGCCCCCTCCTGGCTGTGCATTGCGGAGCCTGGCGCTGGAGCCGGGAGCGCGCACGGCACTGTGTCTGAGCTTCGGAATCCTTTGTCTACTGCTTTTCCCTCCCCCCTTCAGTTTCTCCCCCTCTCTCTCTTTCTCCCCCTCCCCCTCCGACTGAAGCGCAGTCTTTGCTGCAGGTTTGTAAATACTGGGATCAACATGGCTGACACGATCTGCTAAGGCTCTCACTTATGCTGTCTCCCTGGTTCTTTTCCTGCTTGGAACGCTCGATTGCTTTGTTTTGGTGGTTTGTGTTTTTCTTCCTTCTCCCTTCTCATCGGTTCTTTTTATATAGCCCCATTTCTCCTTCCTTCAAACACCAACCTTCCACCCTTATTCTCTATCCCCCCTCCCCCTCCAAAAAAGCACGGAAAGCGGAGGGAGGTACCCCTTCCACTTCCCACCCTGAGCAGTAATCGCATTCGCCACCTTTTTCTGCATGCATGACGGAATTTCAAGGGTAAGGTTCCTTCTGTTTAAATGTTCTTATGTGGTGTCCAGATTTGTGATTTTATATATATATTTAATGTTTTCCCTAGTGTGGAAGGCCTTTCTGCTGCAGTAAATTGATAAGAGTTCAGATGTTTGTGCATGCATGGTGGTGGTTGTTTTTGGTAAATGAAAAATGATTCTCTAAAAGATGGATTGTTTCAACCCTGCAATTGCATAGTACTGTGATGTCAGTGTGCATTTTTGGGATGTGGCTTGTTAGAGACAATGCTGTGCATTGCGTTGATAACTGTACCCATTGCAGTTAGCTGGGGTGGGGGAGGGATAGTTGTGTGACATGGGAAAATTAAGGGAAGGAGACGGTGCTAACATGGGAAAAATGAGAGGAGACAGTGCTGACATCTCACAGTTATGCATTAGGTCCAAGATGTATTGTATTACAACAGCCGAGACTGTAGCGGCGACTTATCCTTTGGATCGTTGCTGTGGTTAAGGTTCAGGTGTTTGCCTGCACAGAGCTTTCTAGATTTGAAAGGAGCCGGTATTTATCGCGTTATTTGTGGCTGGAGAATGAGCTTCTTTAGCCATGAAACTGCTGCCACAGACAGCATCTCCTAGTGCCCTGCAGGCTACTGCCGACTGAACCCCTGTTAGTTTCTTTCATGGTCTTCTGAATGCTGTTGAAACTATAATGACCTGATAAAAGAAGTTCACTCAAAACCAGTCGCCAGTAAACGTCGTTTGATAAGGAAGGTGTCACCTAGAACTTGCTGACGTCTCCCTCTGTATGTTTAAGTGAACTAGCATAGCTTTATTGATTGTGTTCAGCCTCGAGTCTGTGACAATCGTTTAGTGCTATTTGGTTATCTTTGTAGACCTGTGAGAATAAGGTCTTGAAATATCTTATAGTACATCATTTTCTGCAATTCTAGTGTAAAAACATGGTTTACTTTAATGATTTGCTTGACCTTTTTTTGAATTTTTAACATTTAAGGCCAATAGTAGATCCTTAGGGATGCTAAAGGGGAGATCAGGTGACATTTGGCAAGTTTGTCTGGCTAATTGTTAAATGTACTTTCTTTCTCTAGAAAGACTTCAAAGACCATTTTTAAATCTAGACATGTTAGTAGTCTAAACTGCATTCTAGAGCTAGGGGAATTATTAATAATAATAATAATTAATACTTTTTTTATGCAAAGGTTGGTAAGAACCACAAGGCTCATCCAGCCTGCCCAGTTTACTACTTGGTGCTTTATTTCCTTTGGATCTGATGCCTGGATTATTGTTCCTCTTTCATTAGAAAGACTTGGGATACCTGTTTTACCCCGTTAATGGAAGTAATAAAGCTTTGCAAATCAGGACGCTTTAATCTGGAATTCATTTTTCAGGTACCATATACAGTTGAGGTCAACGATATTGGCACCCTTGCATTTTAAGTATGCTGTGTACAATATCTTGAGAAATAATTAGAACAATTCCAATTGTATGTCATAATATTTTAATAGTATGTTCAAAAGTATACAAAAAAAAGATGTCTGTGCAACTTAGACATAGTAATTTCTGAGAGAAAAAAACAACAAAAAAATATGACCTGTACAGGATTAATGGCACCCTTCGCTAATATTTGGTTGCACAACTCTTGGCTGTGATGACAGCCTCCAAACATTTCTTGTAGCCATCTATAAGTTTTTCGTACATCTGTCTGCTGGTAGTTTCTCCCACTCTTCAACTGCGATTTGTTCCAGCTCATGAATGTTTCCAGGATTCCCTTTACCAAAAAGTAGTTTTGTAGTTTACATTCTTATTTGTCCTTGTCAAAAGTATTATATTGGTAGAACAACACGGTCATTTAAAGAAGAGATTGCAAGAACATAGATCTAGAATAAATACAGGAGGGTTATCAGCCCCAATGGCATCACGTAGTCAAGAATTAGGACATTCTTTTCATGAACTGCGGTGGCGGATCATAGACATGATTCCTGAACAGAAGCGAGGGGGGAACCATTTGGGCTGGCTACAATATACTGAACAGTCCTGGATTTATCGTTTGCAAACTGTAGAACCAGAGGGGTTAAATTTGTCTATGGATTGGTGGAGCCTACTGAATAATTAATGGGGGTGTGGTTTATGTAGCGAGCCAATTAGGTTCCGGTTTTGTTACCAAGGCAATTGGGGAGTCTTCCATAAAAGAAGGAAGGGGAAGTTGAATGGCATGACGTATGATGCAGGAAGAAGGACCAGGAATGCCGGGGTCTGAAACATAACGTTATGTACAGAACAGGAGAAGTCATGTGCAATATAATCCAGTAGAGATTGTGATGGAACAATGAAGGAGCACCTTTAAAATAAGGACTATGATAATCCTTACGGCTTTTGAGAAGACGCTGTGATTTTGTATAGACGCCGATTGGAGTAGTTCCTGATTGAAGTCTTGGCTAGACGCAAAAGAAAGCTAAGTGCTATTGTTATAAATATTACCCCAATTATCCTTAGAGAATTTTTTATTATCCCTTAAAGTGATGGTGAGAGGAAGATTCCCTCTTTTAAAAAGAATAAAAAGGAAGGTTTACTACAAGAGAGGATTTTTCCTTTCACGGTAAACAATCCGACAACAAATTTGTAGGGTAATTAGTAGAAGGGTTTGGGGTTTATCTCTTAATTTGAGGAATTTATTGTGGGATAAACAGCAGTTTTTGTATTAGAGGACATCATTATTGGCAGTCTTATGTCCCAGTTTTTATACTATTTCCTACTGTTTCCTTATTTAATTAGTCTTGTTTTATTTGATTCTTTAATGTGTCCAATATGTGTGCATATATAGTCCAAAGCCATTTCACTGACCTTCTTTTTTTTTTTTTTTAAGGAGATATTTGATATTAAGGGGTAGAACTGCAAGGATGCCAATGTTGACCCCAACTGTAGCTTCCAAAATATGTGGATTAAGTACCATTTCTTTTTTTTCTTTTTTTAAAATTCAGTTAGTACAGTTTTCTACTTTTTTAATTTGTATCTCCAGGAATATATTAATTTTAATGTGTCAAATCTGCTTTCTCAAAGGTTCTAGATCTAAATTGTTTTAATGGTTTTCAGTGCATTGTATATATGATTTGGTTAAAATCAGGATTGGAAATGTTTGTTCTTTTTTTAATGGAAAGATCATGTGCTTATAAAAACATAAAATATGTCATACTGGGTCGGAACAAGTGTCCTTCAAGTCCAGTATCCTGTTTCCAATAGTGGCCATTCTGGGTCTCAAGTACCCGTCGGGTTTCCAAAGGTATAAACATTCCATGCTATGTGTCCCAGGAGTAAGCAATGGATTTCCTCAGTCCCTCTTTAATAATGTTTTCTGGACCTTTCCTCCAGGTACTTGTCCAAACCTGTTTTGATCTCAGCTATACTAACAACTTTTATTGCATCCTCCAGTAACACATTCTAGAGTTTGATTACACGCTGAGTGAAAAAAATATTCCTTAGCGTCCCTCTAGTCCAGTCCCGGAACCATAGAGTTGTGAACCTCCACCAGCAGCTTTGGAGACTCAACATCTTCATCTCTTTGATCATCCAGCTATATGCAGCCCCAAGGACCGCCCACACATCAGTATCTCAGTCTCCAAGCAGCTTGGAAGTCAGAGCCCAGAACTGGGCTCCTTAGGAACAAATAAGCAGAGCTTTAGTGTTTTATTATTTTCTAGATTTAGGTGCTGGGCTGCTGCTGTGGAGGAAATCTTTGACTGTGTCCCTTCTGTCTTTCTCTAATCTGTTTTTTTTTCTCTCTGTCTCTCTCTGTCAGTCTCCCCATAGGTCAAACAAGCAGGGGAGCTACACAGGACACAGGTCTCCTTTCTACCGAACCCCCTTGGTGGGTGAGGAGAAGGTTGAAGACAATTACAGGCAGCAATTGAATACAGCAGTAGGCTCTGAGGGTCCCCTGACTGATTTAGGGGTTCCCCGAGCTGCCCTGAGCGGTTATTACTCTGTTATTGACTCTGATAACTGCTACTCAGAGCTTGTGACAGGCACGCTGGACAGCACTCTCAGTGTTTTGACCCCCCCTCCACTCCTGTGTGTGGGTGAGTAGAGTTTGAAGCTTTTTCTTTCTAAAGGCAGTGGTGGAGGCCTTGGGGTGGCCTGGAATCAGCTCTGGGGAGTGTTTTAGATCTTTTGGGTATTTTTTCTGGTCCTTTTTTTGGCGGGATCGGGTCCGGCGGCCATTTTGGATTTTTTTCAAAGTTGTTTTTCTTCGTGTTTTTTTTTTTAGGGATAGGAGCTTCGTTTTTGCATTTCTTGGTCAGATATCAGCTAATTGACTCCAGCTCTAATCCTGCAATTTGGAGCGTTTTTGAGCACTTTTAAAATCACGATTTTTTTTCTGCTCTGTTTGCTTCAGCAAGCTGTTCCTGCTTTGCTGGCTAAGGGCTGTGTGCATAGCCATGCCTCCTAGTCCTCGGTGTCTGGTCTGTGGCATTCGTAGAAGTAGTAATTTGGAAGCCCGAGTCTGTGCCACTTGTTCTGCTGTGGGTGCTGGCATGGAGGATCCTCTGGAGGGCTCCAGTGCAGATCTCCCACCTGTATCTATCTACAGAAGGGACATCAGAGCAGGCAGAGACGGTCCTTGGTCCGGGGATTTCTGCAGTGCCGGAGCGCCTGTTGGCGGGGGGCGTCCAGGAGGGATCCCTGGGAGTTCCACCCGCCTTTTTCTCTCTCATGCAGGAGGCTCTGGCTCTCTTGCAGCCGGCGGGGGGAGGCTCGGTCCTGCCCCGCCGTGGGCTGAAGCGTCCACTTTCAGTAGAGGGAGACACTGGTCCACAAAAGAAGAGCCGGCCCCCGAGTGTTGCGGATTCTGCGCCTCCTGGGGACGAGTTCCACGAGGGGCTGGGGGAGGCTCTCGAGCTGGAGTCTGCGGAGGATTTAGAAGACGGCGAGTTGTTGGACGACGAGCAGAGTAGTAGAATAGTGCGTGTATTTCGTAAAGAGGAACTTCCGGCACTGATTGCCGAAACCCTCAAGGTATTGAACATACCCGTGGAAGATGCCACTGTGGAGGACAAGTTGGAGGATCCCTTGATGCAGGCGGTGCGCACTTCCCACAGAGTCTTTCCGCTCCATAGGGTTTTTAAAGCTATGATCCAGGAGGAGTGGAACAGTCCAGAGTCCGCTTTGCGCGGGGCTAGACTGTTGCCTAAATTGTATCCTCTGTCAGAGGCTGATAGAGAGCTCTTTCGTTCGCTGAAGGTGGACGCGACAGTTTCCGCGGTTACTAAACGGACTACTATCCCGGTGGAAGGTGCTGCGGCGTTGAAGGACCCGCAGGATCGGAAAGTTGATAGCTTGTTGAGACAGGCGTTTGATGTTGCTGCCCTGTCAATGCAGGCGGCGGTGGCCGGGGCCTGGGTGGCACGCGGCTGCCTCCGCTGGTCTCAACAGTTCCAGGGGCCCCAGTCGGCGGAACAAGAGGCCGCGGCGTCCAGATTGGAGTCGGGTACCGCTTATTTGGCGGATATCCACTATGACCTCATTAGGGGGTTGGCTAACGGCATGGCGTCGGTGGTAGCGGCGCGTCGTTCTCTTTGGTTACGCAATTGGGAGGCTGATGGCTCTTCTAAAGCTCGCCTTAGTAAGCTGCCGTTTTAAGGGCAGGCAGTTATTTGAAGAGGACTTGGATATGTTGGTAAAAGATCTCGGGGATTCTAAGGGGGGTCGGCTTCCGGAGGATAAGCCCAAGCAGGGGAAGCCGACCTTCACCTTCCGGGGGTCTCAGCAGTCCTTTCGGAGGTTTCGTGCCTCCCGCTTTGGTCAGTCCCAGCGTTCCAGATATCTGGGGCGCGGACAGAGTTTCCGCGGATTTCGGGGGGCAGGTAGAGGTTTTGGCTCCTTCCAGGCGCAGGTCCCCAAAAAGTCACAATGAAGCGAGGCCGGCTCCGGTGGCGGTGATTCCCGTAGGGGGCAGACTGCGGGATTTCTACCCTGCCTGGGCCGCTATCACATCCGATCGGTGGGTGTTAGAAGTGATACGAGAGGGATATGCGCTCGAGCTACATCGACCGGTGCTCGATTCCTTCGTTATGTCCCCGTGCAGCGCTCCCTGGAAACGACGAGTCGTATCCGATACACTTTCCCGGCTGCTTCGGCTCCGGGCGGTCGCCCCCGTGCCGGAGGGGCAGTTAGGGTCCGGTCGATACTCCATCTACTTCGTAGTGCCGAAAAAGGAGGGCACCTTTCGACCAATCCTGGATTTAAAGAGAGTGAATCGGTACCTCCGGGTGTCGCATTTTCGCATGGAAATGCTGCGCTCGGTCATAGCAGCGGTCCGCGAGGGGGAATTCCTAACGTCCCTAGACCTTACGGAGGCCTATTTGCACATTCCCATTCGCCGGGAACATCAAAGATTTCTGCGGTTTGCGCTGCCGATGGGCCATTTTCAGTTTCAAGCCATGCCCTTCGGCCTAGCGACGGCGCCACGGGTCTTCACGAAGATCATGGTGGTGGTAGCTGCGTTCCTGCGGAAGGAGGGTGTCCTCGTGCATCCCTATCTCGACGACTGGTTGATCCGGGCGAAGTCGAGGGAGGAGAGTCTCCGGGCGACGGCGCAGGTCGTACAGGTTTTGCAGTCGTTAGGCTGGGTGGTCAATCGGGCGAAGAGCAGCCTTCTTCCCTCGCAGACCTTGGAGTATTTGGTGGCGCATTTCGAGACCGGCAACGGGAAGGTTTTTCTCCCAGTGCACAGAGCGTGGGCCCTGAGGCGGCTGGTGGAGCAGTTTCTAGCGAGACGGGCGTCCTCGGCTTGGCAATACCTTCTTCAGCTTCTCGGCACGATGGCGTCGACCATCGAGGTAGTTCCGTGGGCAAGGGCTCACATGCGGTCTCTGCTGCGTCGATGGTGTCATCAGTCCGACTCGCTAGCTCGTCAGTTTGCCCCTTGGAGGTTCGGCGCAGCCTTCGCTGGTGGTTGCGTCGGCGCTCTCTGGCGAACGGTATGCCCTTGGAGTCTCCCGTCTGGCGTCTGATGACGGATGCCAGTTTGAGCGGCTGGGGGGCTCATTGCGAGGGCCAGATTGCTCAGGGCCAATGGTCCTCGCGGGAGAGCCGGTGGTCCATCAACCGACTGGAAATGAGAGCCGTGTGGTTGGCTCTGACAGCATTTCAGCCTTGGCTGCAGGAAGCGGCGGTCAGGGTGCTATCCGACAATGCCTCCACGGTAGCCTACATAAATCGCCAGGGAGGCACAGGCAGCGCGGCGTTGGAAGCGGAGGCGGATCTGCTTCTGGATTGGGCAGAGCGGCATCTTCAGTGTCTGTCGGCCCAGCATATCGCGGGGGTTCACAATGTGGAGGCGGACTTTCTGAGTCGTCGCAGGGTAGACCCCGGAGAGTGGTCTCTACATTCCGAGGTATTTGTGTTGCTGGTCCGTCGTTGGGGTCTGCCGATAATGGACCTCATGGCGACATTCGAGTCCGCGCAGGTCGAAAGGTTCTTCAGCAGGCATCGGGAACGCATGTCGGAAGGCCTCGATGCATTGGCACAAAGGTGGCCAAGGTACGGGCTGCTCTGTCTTTCCTCCGTGGGCTCTGCTGGGTCGCCTGGTACAGCGGATCGAACGGCATCCGGGTCCCGTGGTTCTGATTGACCCGGACTGGCCTCGTCGGCCTTGGTATGCGGATCTGGTGCGGTTGAGTGTGGCCGATCCGTGGCTCCTTCCTCCTTGGCCGGATCTCCTTCGGCAGGGGCCGCTGCAGATGCCTCAGGTGACTCGATTCTCGCTTACGGCATGGCTATTGAGAGGGCGCGAATGAGAGCCAAAGGTTATTCTCCGGAGGTCATTGCTACCTTGTTGCGGGCGCGGCGTCGGTCTACGTCGCTAGCGTATGTCCGGGTCTGGCGTGTTTTTGAGAGCTGGTGTGCGGCTCGCGAGTTGCGGCCTTTGCGGACCTCCGTTCCTCAGATCCTCTCCTTGCAAGCAGGGGTGGACAAGGGCCTGGCGGCCAGTTCGTTGAGGGTCCAACTTGCAGCTCTTGCGTGTTTTCAAGGCAAGGTTCAGGGCCAGTTATTGGGGTCCCATGCGGACGTGAAGCGCTTCTTGCGAGCGGTGTTGCTTATGCGTCCTCCGTGCAGGGCTTTAGTGCCCTCGTGGGACTTGAATTTGGTGTTGAGGTCTCTGGTGGCTTTGCCGTTTGAACCCTTGGTGCAAGCTTCGTTGAAGGACTTGACGTTGAAAACGGGGTTTCTGGTAGCGATTTTGTCAGCTCGCAGGATCTCGGAGTTGCAGGCTCTTTCGTGTAGGGAACCCTATCTGTCTTTCTTTGCCGACATGGTGGTATTGCGACCGGTTCCCGCGTTTTTGCCTAAGGTAGTTTCGGCGTTTCACATGAATCAGGTGGTGTCTCTCCCGGTGTTTGCCAAGGAACGGGGCAAGCACGCGGATAACTCCTTGCACGCGTTGGATGTCCGTCGAGCTCTTCGTTGGTATTTGAGGGAAACGGCGGCCCTCCGTAAGTCCGATCGCCTATTTGTCGCATTTGGCGGTCCGCGCAAGGGGGAAGCGGCGTCTAAGTCTTCCATTTCCCGCTGGTTGAAAGAGGCGATTTCGTCGGCATACCTTTTACACGGCAGGATGGTTCCTGCCGGACTTCGGGCTCACTCGACTAGGGCCCAGGCGGCATCTTGGGCAGAAGTGAGCTTGGTACCGGCGGTGGATATTTGTCGGGCGGCGACGGGGTCGTCCTTGCACACCTTTGCTAAGCACTATCGTCCGGATGTGCAGGCGGCGTCGGATGCGCGGTTTGGGTCTCGGGTGCTTCAGGCTGGACTAGCGAGGCCCTCCCGTTGAGATTTACTGCTTTGTTACATCCTCTATGGTTCCGGGACTGGACTAGAGGGACGCTAAGGAAGAGTAAATTAGACTTACCTGCTAATTGTTGTTCCTTGCGGAACTCTAGTCCAGTCCCGGATCCCTCCCTGTCTATCTGTTCTCGCTGCCAGCCAAGAAGGTACATTCACTATAGGAGTCTGCCAGGGTTTTTGTTCTCTATACTTTCGGTCAGAGCTCCTCTGCTTGCAGCACGCCTTAGTTTCCTTTCGGGGTCAAATCTTGGGGGTGAGCGGTGGCGCCTCTTGTTGCATGCGTTTTGCACAAGGGTCGCCACGGCCGTTCTGGTCCGCCTTCCCGTAGGCGGGAGGTTGTTCTTACGCAATTGGAAAAAGAAAAAAAAGAAAGAAAGAGAGAATTTTTGCTAGTAGTGGGAACTTTAGGTTCAGGATCCTTTTTTCCACTGTGTTGTTGTATCTACTTATTTGTTGCTCTGCTTAGTATGCTTTTCAATAGGTACTGATGTGTGGGCGGTCCTTGGGGCTGCATATAGCTGGATGATCAAAGAGATGAAGATGTTCAGTCTCCAAAGCTGCTGGTGGAGGTTCACAACTCTATGGTTCCGGGACTGGACTAGAGTTCCGCAAGGAACAACAATTAGCAGGTACGTCTAATTTACTCTTTTCTCTGATTAGTCTTAAATGTGTTACATTGTAGATTTGTGTCCCTTAGTCTTTCTGGTTTATTTTTTTTTGGTTTTTTTTGAAAGAGTAAACAACCAATCTAAGTTTTTCTGTTTCATTCCACTATTTTTATAGACCTTGTGATAAGGAAGCTTATCATAGTTCAGGAGGGAGCTATAAAAGAGGTGAATTGGCTCTGAACAAGCAACCTGTCTTTGCTGGTAGAAATACTAAAACAGAAAGTTTTCATAAAAGACTACCAGTCCCAGAATGCACCAGGTTACAAACAGCCTCTAGAAGAGCTGAAGTGGGGAAACGTGTGTTCAATCAGGAGAGCTATGAGGTAATCCCCAATCACTCATCTCCAAGGGCAGGGCTTGATTCAGCACACCTGGGCTGTGCTAGGGTGGAGTGTCCCTCTAAGCACGTTAAAAGTAAAGGATATTCTACACAGAGACAGAACAAGGAGAGACAGAAGCAGAAGCCATTGGAGAAAGAGAGAGGACTGCAACAGCAGAAGCAACGTGGAAGGAAGAAGAGAAAGACATCTTGGAGGTCTAAAGAAGGAGCCCACAGCAGTACGTGTGTTAGGAGTGATTCCAGAGGCAAGCATACTCCATTGAACTGGAGGAAGCCAGAGGAGTGGGGTTATAAAGCCAGGAATTCCTAGACGGCACCTTTTGAAGGAGACGGCTGCATTTGGAAGGGGCCCTAAGACCAGTGCAAGAAGGTATGTGAAGAGAGACCCAGTGTCCAGGGTTCTTGATTGGAAGGCTGGACATAAAAGCTGGACTACTTACTGGCCAGGATACCTGGAGAGGAAACCTAACAGCAAAGGAAGCTCAGTTATGAACTTTGATCTATGCCCTAGCTCTTCACCTGGAAGACAGCAGGGAAACAAATATTATCCTGAGAGTGATCAATTAAGGAATTCCTCTGAGCCAGACCATGATATTGATTCCATGATATTTGAGGAAGAAGGAGATATATCAAATGATCAGAATGAATACATGGATTGCTCTCTGTCTAGGCTGCTGTTTTAAAGTAGTTTCTCACTAATACAACAACCACCAAAAGGAACTGTAACTTGTTCTTTTATCTACCCAGAAAAATCTCTGCAAGAAAGCTTTAGGGTAGGATTGAGCCACGTAGAGAGAGTGAACCAGCAAAGGGGTTTGCAGCTGGCTAATTATTGGTAATTGAGCCAGGCACAAGTGCACGTGAGCTCTGGAAGGAAACTTTTTTTTGTGTGTGTAAATAGAAGAAAGTTATCCTTGATAAAGAACAGTTTTTTTGTTACTTTTGGGTTTTGTTTTTGCCTTTTGGAGCACTGCTAAGAAAGTCATTAGCAGGAGCCATCAAAAAGACCTTTTCTGTTTCCCATCAAGGTCTTTATTGATTTATTGCTTAAGAAGTTCAGTTACCTTATAACATGTTTTGTTTTTCCTGAGTACAATACTGAAGCAAGTGTCCTTTTGTGTTACCAAGTAAATCTGTGTGGGAGAATTAACCCCATGAATAAAATCTGTTTTTCTTTGCTTACACTCGAGCATCACAACTCATTATTTTGTGAACGACTGATTCTGGTATGAATGAACTGCAACTCCCACACTCCTTTGCAAGTCATAATAATATTTTGCCTTTGCCAAGACTGTGGACATTCACGACCAGCACCCCCGTTTACAACCTTTATCATATCTCCCCTCGGCCGTCGTCTTTTTTTTTCCAAGTTGAAGAGCCCTAATCTTCTAAACCTTTCCTCATAAGGATATCCTTTCATCCCCTTTAACATTTTGGTCGCTCGTCTCTCTACTTTTTTCAATTCTGCTATATCGTTTTAAGATACGGCGAGAAGAATTGCACATAATGTTCAAAGTGCGGTTGCACCATAGAGCAATACAGAGGCATTATAATAGCTTTGGCTTTTTCTATTCCTTCCCTTATGATTCGTAGCATTCTATTTGCTTTCTTGGCTGCCGCTGCACACTGGGCAGAGGATGTCAATATACTATCCATGACGATGTCCAGATCCTTTTCCTGCGTAGTTATTCCTAATGTGGAAACTTGCATTGTGTAACTGTAGTTCCTTATCGTCCCTCCAGTCCAGTCCCGCACCTCCTGGGTAGTGCACCTCTTCCAGCAGCATAGAGACTGAGCATGTTATCTTTTGATGACTCCAGCATAGATACAGCAGGAACCTCCCACTAGCTCCAGTATGCTCAGTTTCCAAGCAGCTGGAGGAGGTGGTGAGCCAGGGTGCTGGATTCACTGACGGAACAACTAAGGAGGCTAGTTTAGGTGGTTAGTTAAGGGATTTTCTTTGAGGCCAGAAACAAAAACAAAGGAAACCAATCTGCAAAAAAAAAAAAAAGAAAAAAAGAAGACAAATGGAGCTACCGGAGACTAGGAGGAACCCCCTCCCCCTTGGGCCATGGGGGTGAGTGTGATGGCTTTCCTGGGGGTGCTGGAGGTTCTTAGCAGTTCCTGATCCCTGTTTGGGTGAGGAGCACTGTTTTTGTTTTTTCAGTTAAGGTGCCATTGCAGAGCTTCAGGCTTACCGGGACACCTCCCCCTCTAGCGCCGAAGCCGCAATTGGCTTTGCATGAGGGAGGAAGAGTGACAGGAGCAGCTCACCGCGAAGACATCGGGCAGAGCTGTTCTCCATAGCGACTCTGGGCAGTGTGCAAGTAATTTGGAACGTTGCTGGGTTGTTTGCAAGAGTGCAGGGCAGCGGCTCTGGTTCAGAGGCCTAGCCATATGGTAGTTGCAGAGCACGAGTTCGGGGGAAAGGGATAGATCTTCTATCGGCGGTTTTCCTAGTGCTGCCCTCAGCTATTGTTTCTGTTGTCTCGGCAGGCTCAGCGGCTTGTTTTAAGGGGAGTTAGTTCTATTCTGTTTATATATTTAAAAAAAAAAAAAAAAAAGTTTCTCCAGTGGTCCTCATTTGCGCCTGTTGGATGTATGGCGCATTCTGAGGCGCTATCAAGAGAACAGAGCCTTTCCGCAAGTCGGACCGCTTATTCATTCTGTTTGGCGGCCCGCGCAAAGGGGAAATGGCGGCGAAGGCTTCCATTTCGAGATGGATTAAGGAGGCAATTGCGTCTGTCTATATCCTGAAAGGGAGACCTGTACCAGCTGGTTTGCGGGCACATTTCATGAGGGCTCAGGCCGCCTCGTGGGTGGAGTATGCGTTGGTGTCACTGCTGGAAATTTGCAAGGCAGCAACTTGGTCAACGCTTCATACTTTCGCTAAGCATTATCGCATGGATGTTCAGGCTGCTAGCGATGCCCAGTTCGAATCGGCAGTTCTTCAGGCCTGTCTGGCAGGTCCCTCCCAGTGATTTGTTACTGCTCTTACATCCCAGAGGTGCGGGACTAGACTGGATAGGTAAAGAAAGTGAAATTAGACTTACCTGCTAATTGCTGTTCCTTGAGGAACTCCAGTCTAGTCCCGGATCCCTCCCTGAGTGCTTGCGGAGTAGCGGTCCAGTGTCTGTGGCCTGTCTGGGATGGCAGGTATATCAGACTAGGGGAGGGATGGAGTGTCATTCAAGGAGGGCTCGCTTGGCATGTGCGGCCTTATTCTGGGACATCTCAGGTAAGCCCCTTCGTCTGTGGAGGGGGGGGGGGGGCCTTCTCCTGGCGCTGGGGATAGTAAGTTTCAGTGTTGTAGAGGAATTTTTTATTTGATGTTCTTAACCACTTATTTGTTGCTGCTGTGAGTCTGCTTTGTCAATAGGTACTGGAGCTACTGGGCAGTTCCTGCTGTATTTATTTATGCTGGAGTCATCATGTTGCAGCGACGTGCATGCAATGAATAAAACCAGGAGTCAGTTCGAAGATCCAAGCCAATTTATTGTGCACAAGTCTCAGGCAAATGTCACATTCAAAATGGTCTGAGCAATGGAGTCCAGTAAACACCTTTTATACCTTTCTTGTTCAGTTTAATACAGGCAAACTTTCTATTGGTCCTACTGACCCTTGCACTCATCCAATTGGGATCTCTCTGTGGGCCTAGTACTCTGTTCCCCCTGCTCAGAATTCTCTAACAAAGGCACAGTTCTTAGACTTTGATACATTTCTCCTACAAGGTCACTGCTACCTTAGAAAATGTGTGAATATAGAGTACTGGAACATGTCTGTCATCAGCATAGAAGAATTCAACAAAGGATTTATACAACCTTATCAAAAAGCAGTTTAAAGCAGTTTTTCTAACTATTACTGACTTTGGTTTTTCTCAGCATTCTTATTCTCAGGTGGGGGCTGGGACTCAGGCCTAGCTTACAGGCTTCTCATACATTTACAGGCTATTCTAGGCCATAGCTTGCCACAATCAAAAGATGACATGCTCAGTCTCTTAAGTTGCTGGAAGAGGTGCACTACCCAGAGGTGTGGGACTGGACTGGAGTTCCTCAAGGAACAGCAATTAGCAAGTAAGTCTAATTTCACTTTTGGTTTGTTCTTCTATAAGTGCGTAACTTTGCATTTGTCAACATCAAATTTCATCTGCCATTTGGATGCCCAGTCTCCCAGTTTTTCTAGGTCCTCTTGTGTTTTAAAAACTTTAAATACTTTTGTGTCATCTGCATATTTGATCACCTCACTTGTTCCCATTTCCAGGTCATTTATAAATATGTTAAAAAGAAGCGGGCCCAGCACGGATCCCTGGGGCACTCCATTATTTACCTTTTTCTATTGAGAAAATTGTCCATTTAGCTCTACTGGGTTTTTTTTCTTTTTACCAGTTCCTAATCCACACTGCCTCCTATCCCATGACTTTTTAATTTTGCCAAGAGCCTCTCATGAGGGACCTTCTCAAAAGCTTTCTGAAAATCCAGATATACTATATCAGCCAGTTCACATTTATATACCTGTTTATTCACACCTTCAAAAAAATATAACATATTAGTGAGACAGAACTTTTCTTGGCTGCATCCATTTTGGCTTCCTGTCATTAAGACATGACTATCTACATGTTCAGTAATTTTGTTCTTTATAATGGTTTCTACCATTCCTTATCGTCACTCCAGTCCAGTCCCTTTACTTCTGGGTTGCGCAACCCTTCCAGCAGCTTGGAGGCTGAGCCCAACCTTTTTGGAGGTGGGGCGGTATAAATACCACTGGGACCACCCCTCAACTCCAGTATTCTCAGCCTCCAAGCAGCTGGAGGGTTCCGTAAGCCTAGGGCTTACTGGAGTCCTGCCTAATCCTTTTAAAAGATTTTACTTGTTAATTTATTACTTTTATTACCTTTATTAATTTTATTTCTTATTTTAGTTTCTTCTTTCATTTAAGTTCTTAATACCATTTTGCCTAGTCAAGCTCACTGGTCTGTAGTTTCCTAGATCACCCCTGGAACCCTTTTTAAAAATTTGTTTTACATTGGCCACTCTCCAGTCCTTAGGGTACTGCAAATGATTTTAAGGATAGTTCACAGATTACTAAAAGTAGGTCTGCAATCTTGTATTTCAGTTCTTTCAGCACCCTGGGATATATGCCATCCTGTCCATGTAATTTGCTGTTCCTTATCGTCACTCCAGTCTAGTCCCGGAACTCTGGGTTGTGTCCATCCTCCAGCAGCTTGGAGATTTGAACGTCATCTCTTTTTGTGATGTCACTGGTATATTCATTCCGGATCCGCCTCCTGCCACCTGTTCAGTCTCCAAGCAGCTGGAGGATTGAGGAGCCTGGAGTTCCAGGCCTGACAGAGAGACAATTAAGGAGAGATAGGCAGTGTTTAGGGTAGAAGGAAAGACACAAAATGGGGGAAGGTGTTTTAATTTTAATTTTTACATGGGAGATCTCCTCATCTCCTGGCCCCTCAGGGCCCCTCTCCCTCCTTTCCCTCCCCCCCCCCTGGTTATTTGTTCTTGGGGTTTTTTGTTTAGTACTTGCCTTGCCTCTTTAGGGTGATGCAGGAGCCGCCTGAATCGAGGGTGAGCCGCTGAGGCAGTTAGTCAGCACCAGCAGATGGTTTGCCTGGTGGCGCTGTGAAGACATTCAGGCGGTGGGAAACCAGCGTTTACCTGCTTAGGGGTGGTCTCCTGCTTCCGCCGCTGTCAGCAGTGTGTACGGTGAGCAGAGACCTGGCCTATGATCAGCGTTGGCTGACTAAGTGTTTGCACGGGGCGGTAATCCTGCTCCCGGCCTGTTCGACGGTGCGTGCCGGTGGAGCGGGGTCGGCAAGGCCTCTGGAAGGCAGTGTCAGAGGGAACGCTTTGCTGGTCAGCCTTGTCCTGCTCCCGACACTAGAAAAGAACTGTCGGTGGAGCAGGTAGAGTGAAGAGAGAGGAAAAGACGGTGCGTCTAGCAGCTGCTGGGGCAGCGGAGGTAAGGCGCGAACTGAGAGTCTGCTTTTGGGCTCCTGGTGGATCAAGATCGGGAGCTGTTTAAGTCCCCTAAGGTGGATGTGGCCATCTCGGCAGTCACTAAGAAGACTACCATCCCGGTAGAGGGGAGTGCGGCGCTCAAGGATTCCCAAGATAGGAAACTCGATTCGTTGTTGAAACAGGTGTTTGAAGTTAATGCCTTGTCGGTATAGGCGGCTATTTGTGGAGCTTGGGTAGCTAGAGCCTGCCTGTGCTGGGCTCAGCGAGTATGGGGAAGACTCAGGAGAGGCAGCAAGATTGGAGTCGGAGACAGCTTATTTGGCGGATATCCACTATGACCTCATTTGAGGCTTGTCAAAGAGCATGGCGTCAGTAGTGGCGGCGCAGCGTTACCTATGGCTGCGCAACTGGGCAGCGGATGGTTCCTCGAAGTCTAGATTGAGCAAACTCCCCTTCCGGGGAAAGTTGCTCTTTGGAGAGGATTTGGAAAAGTTAGTGAAGGATCTTGGGGAGTCTAAAGGTGGCAGGCTTCTGGAAGACAAGCAGAAGTAAGGACGGCCTACTTCTTCTGGCAGGGGCAGCAGAGGGTGTTTAGGTGCTTTCGGTATATGAGATTCAGTCAAGCGTCCCGAGGGAGATTTCTGGGTAGAAACCAAGGATTTCGGGGCTTTCGAGGAGCAGGAAGGGGTTTTGGGGCCTTGACCGCTTTTGCGAATTCCCGAAAGTCGCAGTGAGATCAGGAGGACCCAGGCAGGCCTGGTTCCCGTAGGGGGTCGGCTACGGGATTTTTACCCTGCCTGGGTCAAGATTACTTCTGACCAGTGGGTGTTGGAGCTCGTTCGCAAGGGGTACGCATTGGAGTTCCAACGCCCAGTAAGAGAATTCTTTGTTCAGTCGCTGTGCAAGTCACGGGTCAAGTGCAACGCTGTGAGAGAGACGGTAGAGAAGTTACTCGAGTTGGAGGCAATAGTGCCAGTGCCTCAGGACCAATGGGGATCCAGTCGATACTCCATCTATTTCATGGTGCCAAAGGAGGAGGGGTCGTTTCAGCCAATTCTGGACCTCCAGGGTGTAAATCGGTGCCTGCGTGTTCAGCATTTCCATATGGAGACTCTTCAGTCTGTGATAGTGGCATTCCGGAAGGGGGAGTTTCTGACATCGCTGGACCTGGCGGAGGCGTACCTTCACATTCCGATTCGAGAGGAGCATCAGAGGTTCCTCAGGTTTGCGGTGCCTATGGGGCACTTCCAGTTCCGGGTGTTACCATTCGGGTTGGCGACAGCCCTGAGGACGTTTACCAATGTGATGGTAGTAATAGCAGCATCATTAAGGAAAGAAGGCGTCCTCGTACACCCATATCTGGACGATTGTTTGATCTGAACAAAGTCCAAGGTCGAGAGCAAAGCGGCTACGGCAAAGGTAGTAGCACTTCTGCAGAATCTAGGTTGGGTGGTCAATGTGTCCAAGAGCAACTTAGTCCCGTCTCAACGTCTGAAGTACTTGGGAGCCTTGTTCGATGCAGAGGCGGGAAAAGTGGTTCTGCCAGGACAGCAAGCGGAGGGTCTGAGGTCGCTAGTTCGGCAGTTCCTGGCCAGGCCTACTCCTGCGGCGTGGCATTATATGCAGCTTCTTGGAATCATGGCAGCAACGATAGAGCTGGTCCCGTGGGCAAGGGCGCACATGAGGCCGTTGCAGAGGATATTGCTCAGGAGGTGGTCTCATCAGCACGACCCGTTGTCGCAAAAGCTGCCTTGGCTCTCGGAGACGTGACAGGCTTTACATTGGTGGATCCAGCCGGAAGTACTCAACAGCGGGATGCCATTGGAGGCACCTTCCTGGTTGCCTCTGACAACGGATGGCAGCCTCGCAGGTTGGGGAGCTCGCTGCCAGGGTCGTTACGCACAGGGGCAGTGGTCCGAACTGGAGAAGTCCTGGTCCATCAACAGACTGGAGCTGAGAGTGGTGCGCCTGGCTCTTCGGGTGTTTCAAGCATCTGTGCGCAACGAGGCCATTCGGGTGCTGTCCGACAACGCCATGGCGGTGGCCTATATCAATCAGCAGGGCAGCACCAGCAGTATTGCCATGGAAGTGGAGGCAGATATGTTGTTAGAGTGGGCCGAGGAGAATCTTCTGGAGCTGTCGGCAGCGCTTGTGGCCGGAGTAGACAATGTGGAGGCAGACTTCCTGAGTCGAGTGAAGGTAGACCCAGGCGAATGGGTTCTTCATCAGGACGTGTTCGAGCTGTTAGTGGGCCGGTGGGGGACACCGGTGGTGGATCTCATGGCAACATTTCGATCGGCAAAGGTCGTGCGCTTTTACAGCAGACGAAGAGAAAGGATGTCGGAAGGCCTGGATGCTCTTATGCAGAGCTGTCCGGAAGAGCAGCTCCTATACGTGTTCCCCCCTTGGGTGTTAATAGGAAGGGTACTGCAATGCATAGAGCGTCACAGGGGAACGGTAATTTTGATAGCTCGGATTGGCCAAGGAGACCTTGGTACGCAGATTTGCAGAGACTTGTGGAAGCGCCGTGGCGTCTGCCCCTGCGGGAGAATCTACTGTCTCAAGGGCCCCTGCGCATGCCTCAAGTGGATCGATTCTCTCTTATGGCTTGGCTATTGAAAGGGCTAGGCTGAAAGCCAAAGGTTTACTCTGCTCCCGTCATAACCACTCTGTTGAAATCCAGGAAGAGGTCTACATCTCTGGCTTATGTGCGGATTTGGCGAGTGTTCGAGGCTTGGTGTGCGGGCAGGCAGTTTCAGCCGTTGCGGGTCTCTATTCCGCAGGTGTTGACCTTGCAGGACGGCTTGGACAAGGGGTTAGCGGCCTCGTCCTTATGAGTGCAGGTGGCGGCCGTGACGTGTTATAGAGGTAAGATTCGGGGGCAGTCGATAGCTTCTCATCCGGATGTCAGGCAGTTCTTGAGGGCGGTTGCTCTGCTTCGGCCTCCTTGTAGGCAGGGTGTGCCCAACTGGAGCCTGCCATTTGTACTCGATGCGATAGGGAAAGAGCCATTCGAGCCCTTATCGGCGGCGTCATTGAAGGACCTTACGTTGAAGGTGGTCTTCCTGATAGCTTTATGCTCGGCTTGCAGAATTTCGGAGTTGCAAGCTCTTTTCTGCAGGAAGCCCTTTCTATCATTCTATGACTCCAAGGTAGTGTTAAGGCCCGTTCCGTCATTTTTGCCGAAGGTGGTATCAGCGTTTCACGTCAATCAGGCGGTCTCGTTGCCGGTGTTTCGGGAGCAGGTCTCGGGAGCGGCAATGGGTAGGTTGCATCGACTAGATGTTCGTCAAGCGTTAAAGATTTATCTGAGTAGAACTGCGGGTTTTCGTAGATCGGATAGACTATTTGTGCTGTTTGGTGGCCCTAGGAAAGGCCAAGCAGCCTCTAAGGCTTCCATAGCCAGATGGTTGAAAGCAGCAATAGCATCTGCCTATATTTTGAAGGGCAGAGAGGTCCCAGAGGAGGGCTCAAGCCGCGTCGTGGGCCGAGTTCCAGTTGGTACCAGTTGTGGAGATATGTAAGGCAGCCACCTGGTCATTGCTGGATTCATTTGTTAAGCATTACCGTCTGGATGTGCAGGCAGAAAGGGATACCTGTTTTGGATCGGCGGTGCTTCATGCTGGTCTTGCGGGTCCCTCCCAATGAGCTGTTGCTTTACTGCTCTGGTACTTACCCAGAGTTCCGGGATTAGACTGGAGTGACAATAAGGAAGAAGAAATTAGACTTGCCTGCTAATTGTAGTTCCTTTAGGAACTCCAGTCTAGTCCCGTATCCCTCCCTGTTTGGTTGCAGGCGAAGGCCAGCAGCACGATGCGTTAACAGGTAAGACACTGTTTTTCTAGTGTCAATGAGGGTGGGGTGTAACGGGACCCTCATACACCCAAAGAAGGGAAAAGGCGTCTCTTCGAGTTAGTGGTCAGCCGGGGGGACGCAGGGGCAGCAGGTGACTAGGCCGGGTCCCCTATAATTGGTTATGAGTTAGTTACAAGGTTGTTACGGTTCATTCTACTAATTGTTGCTCCGCTGAGTCTGCTTTGTCAATAGGAAACTGGTGGCAGGAGGCGGATCTGGAATGGATATACCAGTGACATCACAAAAAGAGATGAAGTTCAGTCTCCAAGCTGCTGGAGGATGGACACTAGACTGGAGTTCCTAAAGGAACTACAATTAGCAGGTAAGTCTAATTTCCTCTTCCTTGTCGTCTCTCCAGTGCAGTCCTGACATCTGGGTAGTGTGCCTCTTCCAGCAGCTTGGAAACTGAGCATGTCATCTTTTGATGACACCAGTGTACTTATATAGCTGCCACTGCCCACCAGCCCCATTAATTTCAATCTCCAAGCAGCTGGAAGCAGCTGATCCCAGAAGCTGGGTTCACTGAAGGAACAATTAAGTGGCATTTTCTTATTTTAAAAAGCTACTGTATAGCAGCATTAGAAATTGCTTATGCATAAGGCATCCTACATGGAGCAGAAGGGAATAGTATCACTGAGGGCCTTGGGACAGGGGCCGAGACAGACGGCCGGAGTTGGAGGCAGCAGACGAGGAGTCTACAATAAGTAAGCGGCAGGTGGAAGCGGATCCCGGGGAGGATATGGGGTTGCTTCACTTGGAGGCCCGGGGGAGTCTTGAAGAGGACATAAACCTGGATTGGAGGGGAACTCGAGGAAGGGGAGCTTCCGCAGGATGAATTTTGCATTGTGCACTTCTTCTGTAGGGCAGAGTTGCCGGCACTCATATCTCAGCCATCGAAAGCATTGAATATGGGGACAGAGGAAGATCCTTTTGCAAACTGCCTGGAAGAGCAGGTCTTCCAGACTCAGATGGTGTTCCCAATGCAGAGTGGTCAAGCAGATGATACAAGATGAGTGAGAGTTCCCCAAGGCTGTGCTAAAGGGCATGCAGTCCCTCACCCGGCTCTATCGCTTGTCAGAGCAGGAAAGGGAGACCCTGCTCTCCATGAAAGTGGACTCAGCGATGTTGGCAGTTATGAAGAAGACCGCTATACTGGTAGATGGTAACATCGTGCTCAAGGATTTGCAGGCTAGAAAGTTGGAGACCTTGCTGAAGCAAGATTTTGACATTAATGTCCTGTCTTTGCAGGTGTCTATTGGAAGAGCTTTGTGGCCATAGCTTGTTTGCGCTGGGTACAGAGTGCATTGGGACATGTGGGACAAGGGCAGTCTCCACCTCCAGAGGCCTTTTATGACTGGATTAGAGGTCTAGTGAAAGGTATGGTTTCAGTGGTGGCTTGAGGAATGGGTCGGCAGATGTCTCCTCAAAGTCACATTTGAGTAAGCTCCCCTTTAGAGGTAAGCTGCTATTTGATGAGGCCTTGGATAATTTGTTGAAGAATCTGGGGGAGGCCAAAGGAGGCTATCTCCCAGAGGATGGACAGAAGCCGGGACATCAAGAGGTCAGCCGTGAGTTTTCCGCCACTTCCGGACTGCACAGTTTGCATCCTATCACAGGGGGTACTATCAGGCCAGGGGGGCAGCCATTTTGAGGTTTTCAGGGAACAGGTAGAAGGTTTTACTCTTCTGCCTCCTCAGCTCCCAAGAAGACACAATGAGCGAGGGAGGCCTAGCCGGAAGCCCTTCCCGGGGGAAATCAGCTGCGGGGATTATATGCGGTCCGCATTACTTACCACCAGTGGTTATTCAAGGTCGTCAAAGAGGCTATGCACTGGGGTTTGCTTGGCTCCCCTCAGATGCCTTCATCGGGTCCCCTCCAAGGCCAGGGGAAAAATGGCTGCAGTGCGGGAGACCCTCCATTGGCTTCTGCAATTACAGGCCATGGAGAGGGTACCCAGCGACTAGTGTGGCTCTGGTCGATACTCCGTTTATTTTATGGTCCTCCAAAAAGGAAGGCACATTCCGTTTTAATCTTAGACCACAAATGGTAAATCAGTGCTTCCACTTCCGCATGGAGACCCTCAGGTCAGTCGTCATGGCAGTAAGAGGAGGCGAGTTTCTGACCTCACTGGATCTCACAGATGTATACTTGCACATTCCAATTTGCCCCAGGTATCAGCAATAGCTCTGTTCTGCTGTGCTGATGGGACACTTCTACTTCAGGGCATGGCCGTTCGGTCTGGCGACTGCACCATGAACGTTTACCAAGATAATGATGGTGGTAGTGAAGGCACTCTGCCAGAGGAGCATACTATTGCACTCGTACTCGGACAATTAGCTCATCAGAGCAAAATCCACAGAAGAGGGCGAGTGGGCCACAGCACGGGTCATCATGTTTCTACAGGATTTCAGCTGGGTGGTCAATTTTGCAAAGAGCAGGTTGTCACCCTCCCAAGATCTCGTATATTTGGGAGCTTGTTTCCAGACAGGCAAGGGCAAGGTGTCACTGCCACTGGAAAGAGGACTGACGCTACAGAGGCAGGTCTGGTAATTCCTTCGGATGAAAGCTCCTATGGCGGGGCATTATTGGCAACTCTTAGGGGCCATGTGGCAACCATTGAGTTGGTGCCATAGGCATGAACGTACATGCAACCGCCGCAAAGAGTGGTGTTACTTAAATGGTCACGCAGTGTTGGTTGCTAACGCATTCGTGGATATGTTGTCAGACGGCTGCCTGGGTGAGAATCTTCACAGTCTTGACAAGTGCATATATCTATATGATTTGCAAGGGATTGTGGGCAATGCAGTTCATTCACACCAGACACAGCTGCTGACAATAATTTAGTTGTGCTCAAGTGTTAAAGCCAATAAGATATTTATTTATGGGGTTATTTCTCCCAACACAGATATGCTTGGTAGCACATAAATCAGGTTACTTGCTTCCAGTGTTTAACTTGGAAAAACAAAGTCAAAATCAGGAAAACAACATTCAAACTTGTCAGGCATTAGCTAATGTTTTCTTAGCATATATCAAACAACAAACGAAAAGCCACAAAGAAAGAAAAAAAACTGTTCTTTTCAGGTTAACTTCTGATAACTTCCCACATAGATTCAGAAGTGATTCTCTCCTAGCTCACAAGCAATTAGGTAAGGCTCAATTGCTAGCAGTTATCCAGCTGAAACCCCTTAGCTGGCTTGCTTTCTACTGTGTGGGTCAAATCCTGCTTCAGGAGCTTTTCTGAGTAGATTAAAGAACAAGTTTGTATTTCTTTGTGATGGTTGCTGTACTTTATAACAGAAAATCACCAAAGGAGTTTGGACAGAGAGCAGTCCATATAAACACATTCTTCATCTGCAATCATTCCCCCTTCTTCAACAAGCATGGGTTCAATATCATGGATTGGCACAGATGAATCTCTCAATGGAGCACTTTCAGGAGAATACTTGTTTCCCTGCTGTCTTTCAAGGTTATAGCTAGGGCATAGATCAGTGTTCATACAAAGTCTATATATCACAAGATCAGAACATTACGTCACCTCCGCCCCCTACTGGAATCCAATGACTACCGGACAACCTTTCAGGCATTAGTCCTCCCACACCTGGACTTTGCGAACATCGCCCTCCACGGCCTGCCTCAATCAACTTTAAATCCGCTCCGCCTGGCAATGAATGCAGCTGCAAGAGTTCTCTCTGGATCATCAAGAACTGACCACATAACACCAATCATGAAAAATCTGCATTGGCTACCGTTACTCGCCAGACTCCAATATAAGTCATTAGTCCTTACTTTCAAAGCCCTGAATAACTACCCACCTACACCCACCTAAAAAAAAAACTAGCAAACTAATCCACAGCACCCTGGAAAACAGAGACAGGAGATCCACAGCAATGAACACCTTAATAGTCCCCAGGATGATGACGTCATGTACTAAGACCACATCCAACAGGGCTTTCTCCATATTCGCTCCCCTAAATTGGAATGCCCTTCCTCATGAAATCCGTGGCATCAAAAGCTTAATCCTATTCCGTAAAGCTTTGAAACACCACCTATTCACAATATGCTACCCTGACACCAACCCTGACACCCACACATCGGGTAAACTTCTCTCATGTCACAGCTACCATAGCACCATATTACAACCAGAAAATGGTTAGCCTATACTCTTGCCCACCCACTAATTTTACGCCTGTCCACAAAATGAAGTTGATACCAAATTAGCTTAGAGTATTGGTGACAATACTAATTTAACCTGTAAATAGTTACCCTGTGAATAGTTACCCCGGTTGTCCTATGTTTCTTTTCCTGTTCTATGTAAACTCAATGTTGCTTGTATGCATTGTAGTATGTTTTGTTCGATGTACACCGCACTGATTATAATAGCGCGGTATAGAAGAAATGTTAAATAAATAAATAAATAAATAAATACCTGAGCTTCCATTGCTGTTAGAGTTCCTCTCTATATAGCCTGGCCAGTATGTAGTCCAGTTCTTATGTCCAGCCTTCCAATCCAGATCCCTGGACACTGGATCTCTCTTCACATACCTTCTGGCACAGGTCTTAGGGTCCCTTCCACGTCCAGCCGTCTCCCTCACAGGTAGCGTCTGGAGTTTCCTAGCTCTGCAGCACCATTCCTCTGGCTTTCCCCAGTCCAATGGTATATGCTGGCCCTTGAAATGCCTCCCAGTATACGTACTGCTCTGGACTCTTCTAGACCTCTCAAAGGCTTTTCTCTTCCTTCTTCCAAAGGGTTTCTTTCCTTCTCTGTCTGTCCGGTTTGGCTTCTGCTTCTGATGATCCTTCAGATGAAACTGATGATCAAGCTCAAGCTGATTCTCAGGATAATGAGGATAATTCTCTGTAGAATAAACTCTACCTTTATTCTGCCTAGATGAGTGCTCCCCCCTAATACAGCGCAGCTGTGCTGAATCAGGCCCTACCCTTTGAGATGAGTGCTTAGGGATTACCTCATAGCCCTCCTGATTGAACACACGTTTCCCCACTTCAGCTCCTGTAATGGCTGTTGGAAACCTGGTGCATTCTGGGACTGGTAGTCTTTTATGGGAAAATTCTGTTTTCTTATTTCTACCAGAACTGACAGGTTGCTTGTTCAGAGTCACTTCACCTTTTCTATAGCTCCTTCCTGAGCTATGATAAGCTTCCTTATCACAATGTCCAAGGGAGGCACAGGTAGCAGTCCTCTGGTGGCTGAAGCCGGAGAAGTTGTTAGTTGGCATGCCTCTGGAGTCACCCGCATGGATACAGTTGACAACAGATGCCAGCCTCATGGGCTTAGGGGGCCCATTGTTAGGGGCGAGTAGCACAGGGAGTTTGAGCCATGGCACAGAATGAGTGGCCCATCAATCTGCTAGAGATGAGAGGTCTTCTGGCACTGCAGGAGTTTCGACAGATTTATAGGGAAAAGTGGTGTGGGTGTTCTCGGATAAGGCCACCGCAGTGGCTTATATGAATTGGCAAGGGGGCAATGAGTAGCATGTAGCGTGCAGCTAGAGAACGAGATAAGCTATCTTTGCGCAGATGGTGGATAGGCGGGGGCTGCCGATCATGGATCTGATGGCGACCTTTGTCTTGGCCAAAGCATCCCGCTTCTTCAGCTGAAGAAAGGAGAGGATGTTGGAAGGGCTGGAGGCCCTGGTGCAATGCTGGCCCACAGGGGGACTGCTGTACGTGTTTTCTCTGTGGGCG
Source organism: Ichthyophis bannanicus (assembly GCA_033557465.1). NCBI lineage: Eukaryota > Metazoa > Chordata > Amphibia > Gymnophiona > Ichthyophiidae > Ichthyophis > Ichthyophis bannanicus. Next base: position 514,826,844 of record CM066032.1, on the reverse strand, counting down.
TTAATAGGTCAACTAATTCAAAGGATAGAGAGTCAGCAGGGCCTAGTGGTTCTCTTTGCGTCTGACTGGCCCCGCAGGCCGTGGTATGCGGATCTCCTCAGGATATCAGTAGATCACCCTTGGCGCCTACTGACTCGGCCCAACCATCTATCGCAGGGGCCAGTGCTGATGCCACAAGTGGATCGGCTCTTGACCAGGCACAGTTGTGAAGGAGGGGCTATTCAATGCTGGTGATTTCCACATTGTTGAAAGCCTGAAAGAGCTCCACCTTGCTCTCCTGTGTTCGCGTCTGATGGATATTTGAGGCTTGGTGCAAAGACAACAGCTGCCGTCCTCTGTCAGCGGCGGTTGGTTGGTTTAGGTGCTTGATATACTGCCCTTTACTTTGTGTATCAGAGCGGTTTACAGATATATGCTAACAGGCACTTTTTATTCCCTCATCCCTGAAGGGCTCACAATTTAAGTGTACCTGGAGGTTTGGCTTTTCTGCAGGCTGGTCTAGAGAAGGGGCTAGCCTGCAGTTCCCTATAGGTACAGGTGACAGCGATTTACTTGTTATCGAGGTAGAGTCCAAGGAGTCTCCTTGGGTGCCCATCTGGACGTAGTCCGTTTCCTTCGGGCAGTCAAACAGGTGTGCCCTCCAGTACATATGGTGGTTCATCAGAGGAACCTTAACCTGTTATGGTCGTAATGACAGAGTCACACTTTGAGCCGATGGGGATGGGTACACTGAAGGGTTTGACCCTGAAGACAGTGTTTCTGGTGGCTATTTATTCGGCAAGATGGATTTCAGAACCGCAGACACTCTCATGTCAAGAACCTTTTCTCTCCATTTCGAAGGAAAAGGTGGAGTTGGCAGCCGGCTCCGTCTTTTCTGCCCAAGGTACTCTTTGTTCCATTTGAATCAGCCAGTTATTTGGCTGGTGTTCACGGGAACAGAGGAAGCTCAACCAGAGCCAGAGTTGCACCTTCTAGATGTTCGGCAGGCATTACTGTGATAAATAGGACTGAAACGTTCTGCAAGTCTAATCGGTGGTTCATGGTATTCGGAGGCCCACGCAAGAGGGAGGTCGCTTCAAGGCCTCCATTTTGTGATGGATTCGGGAGTGCATTTCTCTTGAAGTGTCAGAGATTGCTAAGTGGCCTGTGTGCATATTAGACCAGGGCTCAGGCAGCATCGTGAGCTTTCTTGGTTCCCCCAGTAGATATTTACAGGGCAACCACTTGGGCGTCTCTGCATACCTTCATGAAGCATTCCTATCTTGATATGCAAGCATTGGGAGATGTGAGCTTTGGTGCGGTGGTCATTCAGGCCAGGCTCTGTGGTAAGGAGCTCAGCATGGAAATAAGAGAGAGAAGAACTTTTTCTTCTTTTTGGGGGATGGGTGCACTAAACACATAAACCACAGCAAAATCCCTGAGAGAAACCAAGAGGGTAGAGCTAGGTTTAAGCCACTCCCAGACTCCATGACAACCCCAGGTAAGAGTAGGAGGTACAAGTGGGTGAAGTCAGAGAGGGGGGTGCCTTGCTCAACGGTTAAGTTTGAGAAAACAAACAAAGTTGGGAGAAGCAGCCAAGCACGAAGCAGCCAAGAGAGAAGCAGCCACAAAGAGAGCAGCAGCAGAGACAAGAGCAGCCAGCACTGCAGTCAAGGAAGCTACAGAGAAGGTTCCAGGCAGAGGACCAAACAGACTGGCAAGAGGGAGAGAGAGAAAGGGTTGGCTTTGGGAAGGCTAAAGCAAGAATGCTTAGACTCCTCTGATGAAGGGTCTGTCTGCAGGCAGCAGAAGCCCCAGGAAGGGAAGTGGAGATCTTACCCTGATTCCCTGTCTAGCTCAGAGGCAGAGAGAGTCACAAGCCACAGACGCCTCAGCCAGGAAGGTGCTGCAGCAAGACTCCAAGGTAGGAGAAAGAAGGCAGTAAAGCCAAAACCCTGTGTTTCTTGCTCTGACTCTGAAGAGCGGTTTAGGCCTGAGAAAACCCGGATTAGGAAGAAGGGGTTTTCAGGAGAAACTGAACAGGAGAAGCCCGTTGAAGTCCTACCTAGAGGAGAAGGGGCCATTCAGTGGTATAGGCTGTTTAACCTGTTAAAGGACATTAAGCATAAAGTGCCCGAGCATTTTCAAACTTTGCCAAGATACAGCTCAGCAGAAAGCATGGAGGTAGAAAGTAAAGAAAGTGACCTGACTTCAGCTTGTTCTGAGATGGACTGTGATATGTACATTGTGGCTAAGTAATGAAAGCCTGAGAGCAGTGAGAAGTTAGGAATTGTAAATACATGTGCTTTATGATTACGGAATTGAGAAGCATCATAAATGGAAAAGAGAGCCTGTGTAAATAATTCTACTACAACACTGGTTGTAAGCTTTGCTTTAATGGGAGAAGATTATCCTTTATTTTCTTTGACTTGAGTGTACAACTGCTTGAAAGATTTGCTATCCGCTTGCCACGGAAGCTAATAAAATTCCTATGTGCTTTTGAAACAACCACTTGGTTCATTTATCTCTATACACAACTATAATCCTTGGTAAAGAGGAATTCAAGATGGCTTCCCATCCCTACTAGGCGACTGCCTGGTAGGGGCGCGACCGCCACAGCTCGCAGGTCCCTCCTGTAGGTAGTACTGCTATGGTACATCTCGGATGTCGGGACTGCACTGGAGGGATACTAAGGAAGGTGAAATTATACCTTAAGTGCTAATTGGCTTTCCTTGAGGACCTCCAGTGCAGTCCCGGACCCGCCTGTGTTACAGTAGTAGTGATCCTGGACCAGGAAAAGGTCATTTTAATTGTCTGGTTCCATGGTTTGTGTTAGTCAAAGGCATTTTAGGAGCGCAGGACAAAAGATAGAGGGAGTGCCAGAGCGTGGAGTGGTGGCCGTAAGGTGTTAGTCATAGGGGCCACTCAGTCATTTGTTGGTCCACCTCGGATAGCAATGAGCAAACTTCCTCTCCGTTGCCGGAGTTGGGTTTACCAGGAGGGAGGAGGGGGGGATCGTGTAAGGTGGTTTTTTTTTTTTTTTTTTTTTTTTTTTAAAGTTTGGTGTTACTATGCCGCCTTATATGGGAGGAGTGGTCTAGTGGTTAGGACAAGGTACTTCAGGCTGGAGGGCTGGGGGTTCAAGTCCCACCTGGGGACAGCAATCTCAGGCCGGAGGGACTGGGATTTCTAGTCCTATAGACACTCCTTGTGGTCTTGGGCAAGCCACTTAACCCTCCATTGCCCATGTTCCCTGTAAGTATTATCATATGTGTCTCATATCCCCTCGTGTTAAATATATCCCCCAGTTGACCGCTTTGAACCGGTGAAAAGCGGGATATAAATACAGCTAAATAAATAAATAAAATTTGTTACTACTAAGAGTATGCTTTATCAATAGGTTACTGGGGCTGGTTGGTGGTGCCAGCTGTATAAGTACACTGGTGTCATCAAAAGATGACATGCTCAGTCTCCAAGCTGCTGGAAGAGGTACACTACTCGGATGTCGGGACTGCACTGGAGGTCCTCAAGGAAAGCCAATTAGTAGGTAAGGTCTAATTTCATCTTCTTTAGTTTATAAACTAGTTGAATTACATTATCCCAATTTATCGAGATTTGTTTCAGTACATCACCTTTTAAATATAATTTTCTTATCGTCTCTCCATGCCAGTCCAGATGCATTGGGGGGTTATCGGCCCTCACCAGCAGCTGGAGACTCAGCATGTCAGAATTTCTGATGTCACAGTAGAAGAGCCCCCTTGCACTAACTCCACGGCCAGTATACTGTGTCTCCTGTAGCTGGTGGAGAGCTCCCATCTGTATTCCACAGAAAGAACTAAAAAAAAAAAAAAAAAAGTGGAGAAGGAAAACAGAGGGCTTTGCAGAGAGAGAGGCAGCAGAAACCTGTACCTGGGTCGTTCAGTTGGCCCAATTCCTTTGGGGATATTAAACCTGGTGGTCCAGGTTCCCCCCGCCATCTCTCTGAATATCTGCACTTGATTTGTTTGAGAACAGCCTGTGTGACAGCTGTCTGGGCTTTGCAGCAGTCACTGGATTGAAAAAAAGACTGGCAAGAAGATGGCGGCAGAGAGAGGCAAGATGGCGGCAGGAGCTGAGGTTGGTGGAGCAGCTCTGCTTTGATCAAGTTCTGTTCCCTGGCAGCTGGCCCTCTCTGCACGTTTTTGTGATGGGGTGGAGGAAGAGGAAACAGGCTGACCTACCCTCGGGTTCGGCATTTTCCTCCATGTCTGGCCAGAAGACCCTTGATTTATGTGGTCTTTTTCCCCCTGTTCCTGGAGCGACGTCTTCGACTGCAGTGCTGGAGGAGATTTTGATGTTGCTGAGCGTATCGGGGGTGGTTCTTTCCCCTGAGCAATGTGCCCCTCCGTTCCAACCTGGATGTTCTTCGCCAGATGGAGTGCTTCCCCCCCCCCCCCAGTCTCCCAGAGTGTTACCCCGGTGTGGGGAAGTGAAGAGGGCTCCTTGCTGGCGTTTTCATCTGACCCCTCTGGATCCCAGTGGCAGTCGGTTAAGGCTTCTGGTACTGGTGAGACTATCCCCGCGGCTGGGCAACAGCTTGTGGTGATGGGAGGAGGGCATCTTCTGAAGAAACCTGCTGTAATAACATTGGATTCGCTGTGAGAAGCCATAACTTTAACTTCCTCCCTATCTATGGTTGTGGGTATGTTGTATGCTGAGTTAGTCTGCTAAATAGGCTGTTTCTGCGACTTCCACGATTCAAGAGCAGCAGTCTGGCTTTGTTTCTCATTTTACAGCAGAGCTTGGACACCTTCGGGAGGCCCAAGGGACCCTAATTAAGGACAGAATTCTGATGGCCAGGAATATGGAATATCTGGAGAATCAAACCCGGAGGAATAACCTTCGGTTGTTGAACTTTCCTAAGCCTCCTGTTTTGTCCCCCCTGGAAATGGTGAGGGAATACTTCCGTGAGGTGCTTGAAATCTCGCACGAGCATTTGCCTCCCCTGACCAGAGCTCAGTATTTGTCCTTGGGGGTTGGTGCTCTAGATAAGGGAGTAGCCCAGCCTGATGTGTCCTTTGAGGCAGGGAAGCTGACCAAGTTTCTGGAAAGCTCTCTGGAAGTAATTACTGAGAGAACTACCATGCTTGTAACCTTGATGTTGGAATCTGTTAAGTATTTAATTCTTCGTTCGTATTTTATGAATATAAAAGAGCAGTTTCTGGGCTCTCAGTTCCATATTTTTCCTGAATTCTCTGAGGGCGGGGTGACCTTGAGGCATGTGCAGGACCTTGAGACTTTTCTGAAGTAGACGTTTGAGACCTCAGCTCTCAGTTTGCAGGCCTCCATCTGTGGGGCATATGTGACCAGGGAGTGTATTCACTGGGCCCAGGTCTAGCTAGAGGCAGTATCTGGTTCCCAGTCCACACCTTCAGAGGCAGCCAAGTTGGAAATGACGTCCACCTTTTTAGTAGATGCGTTTTATGATCTTGTGCGAGCCTCTTCCAAGACTTTGGCATCAGTCATAGCAGCGAGCTGGTTTCTATGGCTATGTAACTAGTCAGCAAATGTTTCCTTTAAGACCAGACTCATCAAACCCCCGTACAAAGGAAAGCTCCTGTTCAGAGAAGCAAATGGATAAACTGGTAAAGGACCTTGGAGATTCCAAGGGTTCCAGGCTTCCAGAAGACAAGCCCATGGGGACTAAGTCCTCTTCTCCACAGAGGGGGGCAGCCTTAGGACTATCACCACTTTTGTGCAGCACGTTTTGCACTCTTTCATTATAGTCGCTACATCAATAGAGGCCAGCCCTTTTGAGGGCAAAGGGGAGCCGGCTGAGTGTGGTATTCTGGATCCTCAGTATGGCCAAGAAACCCCAATGAAGTGAGGCTGGCCCAAGCGGAATTGGTACCATTAGGGGGATGCCTACAGTTCTTTTGCTCCGCTTGGACCCGAATAATCACCAACCAGTGGGTTCCAGCGATGGCTAATCTCTAGAGTTCACTTGTCCTCTGTCCGACGTCTTCATAATGTCTCCGTGTTGGGCCTCAACCAAGGAGCAGACTGTCTGCAGTACCCTTCAGCGGCTTCTCCACCTGAGAGCGGTAGTTCTGGTCCCCATGTACTTCGTGGTCCCCAAAAAGGAAGGAAACTTTTGGCATATTCTGGATTTCAAAGGGGTCAACTGGGTACAAATGGTGCCTCATTTCTGCATGGAGATGCTGCGGTCAGTTATAGTGGCTGTTCACAAAGGCGAGTTTCTGTTGGCCCTGGATCTCACAGAGCATATCTTCATATTCCAGTTCTCCCGGAGCACCAGAGCTTCCTCTGCTTTGCACTGCCGATGGGACATTTTCAATTCAATGAGACTGTTGTAACATGCCCTTCTTTTCCAGTGGCTCCCCTGAAGCATCCCTTGATGAAGCATTTGATTTGCCCAGTAGAGACCTGACTGCATCTCTGCTAGTGGTTGCGGTTGCTGAACCTGCGGTTGGGGATGCCGTTGGAACCTCCCAACTGGATACTTGTGAGTTTCTCTGGTTGGGGAGCCCATTGTCAGTCAAGTGATGCAGGGTTGCTGATCTCCCGAGGAGTGGACCTGGTCTGTCAATCACCAGGAGATGCAAGCAGTCTTCTGATGATGAAGTTCTTCCATCCTCTGGTCTACCACAAAGCGATGCGGGTGTGCTCAGACAATGCAGCCAAAGTAGCATACATCAGTGGCCAGGGCGACACAGGCAATGTGCTGCTGGCAGAGGAGGTTTGGCCTTTGCTGTTGTGTATAGAAGCTAATCTAGTGCTGTCGGCAGCTCACATGGTTGGAAGGGAAAATGTCCAGGCCAATTTTTTTTCTCAGCCATCATCTTTTGGATCCTGGAGAATAGACTGTGAGTGGGCTGCCTGTGGCACTTCCTCCCTGCCTGGGCCCAGGTTACCACTGATGCCTGTATCTTGGAGGTGATTCACGAAGGCTGTGTCTTAGAGTTCACCTGGCCAATCTCTTCATTTATCTCCCCGTGGGATCGGTCAACAAGGCGCATGCAGTGGAGGAAACACTTGAGCGCTTATTGCAACTCAAAGCAGTTGTACTGGTTCTGTGGGCTGAGTGCGGCCTGGACCAGTACTCCATTTACTTATAGTATCTGGATGACTGGTTGATCTGGGAGAAGACTCTTGAGGAGAACAAGTGCTCGAAGACGACGGCAGTGGTTCACTGCCTGCAGGAACCCGGGTGGGTGGTAAATCTCCACAAGAGTTGGTTGCGGCCCTCCCAGCCCTTGAAATACCAGGGAGCCCTCTTCGACACATGCCAGGGCATGGTGTTTCTCTCGGAAGGTCACATGGCGAAGCTACAAGCTCAGGTTCAGGGGATCTAATGGACTCTGCGTCCCCAGGCCTGGGACGTTCTGCAGGTGCTCGACTCCATGTCAGTCGCCCTGTAGCAGTTGGTCTGGACAAGGACCTGGTGCTAGGCTCGTTGCGAGTTTAGGTGGCGGTGCTGGCTTGTTATCAGGGGTGCATGAGGGTGTCCCTAACCTCCCATGCGGATGTGGTTCAGTTCTTGCAGGGCGTTAAACACCTCTGTCCACCGAACAGGCTTCTGATTCTGATCTGGGACCTCAACCTATCTTGACTGCTCTCGGAGGTCCGCCCTTCGAACCGCTTCAGGTGACCTTGCTCAAGGATTTGACTCTGAAGGCAGTCTTCTTTGTGGCCATTTGTTCTCCCAAACACAACTTGGAGCTGCAGATGCTATCCTGCAAGGAGCCCTTCATGTTGTTTTTTTTTCTAGAGAAGGTAGTTCTGCGGATAGTTCCTTCCTTTTTGCCTAAGGTGGTCTCGGATTTCAACCGCAATCATTTGGTGACTCTGCCCTTGTTCACAGGGCAACACGGCTCCATGGAATTTTCTCTCCTGCACAGGCTGGATGTTCGTAGAGTGCTGAAGCATTATCTGGCAGTGACTTGGGCATTTCGACACTCAGGGAGGCTGTCCTCTTTGCGGCCCACAGAAAGGTGAAGCGGCCTCCAAGGCCTCTCTCTTGCCTGTGTGATCCACAAGGCCATTGAGTCTGCTTACTTGTTGAAAGGCAAACAGGTGTCGCTGGGCCTATGGGCCACTCGACTAGAGCCCATGCCTCGTCCTGGGCAGAATTGGGGAGGATGCCTCCCTTTGACATCTGTTGGGCGGCCACTTGGGTCTTCTCTGCATTCTTTTCATGCAGCGTTACTGCTTGGACCTTCAGGCCCAGAAGGATGTGTGCTTTGGGGTGGCGGTGCTGTGGGTGGGGGCTTCGGTTCCCTCCTAATGTCAGTACTGCTCTGCTGTGTCCAACTTGTCTGGACTAGACTGGAGATGAAATTAGACCTTGCCCACTAATTATTTTTCCTATAGTCCCTCCAGTCCTGAAGCACAAAGGAACAGGAGAAACCACCACTGGAGGAACAAGAGCTTTTTTTTTTTCATGTCAACAGGTCTGCCCAACGCTTGTTTTGGCAGTTTTTGAGGTCTAAATCACCTGAAGAAGGCAAAACATATTTGAGGTCTTAAGTCCCCTGTAGAAGGCCGAACGGCCGAAATACGTGTTGGGCAGACCTGTTGACATGAATAAAAGCTCTTGCTCCTCCAGTGGCAGGTCCTCCTGCTCCTTTGGGTTTCTGTTGGTCTGCAGTGGGGGGGGGGGGGGGGGGTGCTCTCCCCTTGTTCCTGCAGTCCAGTTGAGAACCCTCCCTCATATGAAGTGTTTTTTTTTGTTGTGGGATTCTTGCGAGTTATTGCATGAAGAAGTGTGTTTTTCGAGTATGCTAGTGATGATGGACTCCTGAGCGAAGAAATGTTTGTGTGTAGGTGTGATTTTTCTAAAAATAGAAAGACGGTACATTTGTGGAGTAATTGAGGTTTCCTTTGGGAAAGTACTGGCGGGCACCTTGATTGGTGTCTCCTTTTTGGATTGTCCACATCTCAGGATGGGAAGAACTTGGGGACGTTCTAGCAACTCCACTGACTGACCTTTTCAATGCCTCGTTGGAGTCGGGAGTGGTGCCAAAGGACTGGAGAGAGGCTCATGTGGTACCTTTACACAAAAGCGGAAGTAAGGAAGTGGTTGAAAACTACAGGCCGGTTAGTTTAACTCTGGTGGTGAGTAAATTATTGGAAACGCTGCTGAAAGAGAAAATAGTGAGGTTTCTGGAGTCCAGCGGATTACAGGATCCGAGGCAGCATGGATTCACCAGAGGCAGGTCTTGTCAGACAAATCTGATTGATTTCTTTGACTGGGTGACCAGGGAGTTGGACTGAGGGAGAGCCCTAGATGTGGTGTATTTAGATTTCAGTAAAGCCTTTGATACTGTTCCTCACAGGCGACTTATAAACAAACTGAGCACCCTAGGGATGGACCATAAAAGTTACTGCTTGGGTTAGAAATTGGTTGGGTGGGAGGCAACAAAGAGTACAGGTAAATGGAGCTCACTCTGAGGAGAAGGATGTTACCAGTGGTATGCCCCAAGGATCTGTCCTTGGTCCGATTCTTTTTAACATCTTTGTTAGTGATATAGCGGAAGGACTGTCGGGTAAGGTTTGCCTCTTTGTGGATGCTACCAAAATCTGCAATAGAGTAGACACCCAGGAAGGTGTAGATAACATGAGGAGGGATCTAGCTAAGCTTGAAGAATGGTCTAGAATTTGGCAGCTGGGATTTAAATGTTAAAAAATGTAGGGTCATGCATTTGGGCTGCAGCAATCCAAGGGAGCAATATAGTATAGGGGGTGAAGTACTTTTGTCCACTAAAGAAGAGCGGGACCTAGGCGTGGTTGTGTCTGATGATTTTAAAGTAGCTAAACAGGTAGAAAAGGCGACGGCAAAAGCTAGAAGGATGCTTGGGTGCATACGGAGAGGAATGGCTAGCAGAAAAAAGGAGGTGATAATGCCTCTGTATAAGTCTTTGGTGCGACCTCATTTGGAGTATAGTGTGCAGTTCTGGAGACTGCACCTTCAAAAGGATGTGAACAGGATGGAGTCGGTGCAGAGGGTGGCTACTAAAATGATTAGTGGTCTTCATTATAAAGCATATGAGGACAGACTGAAGGATCTTAACATGTACACCTTAGAGGAAAGGCGGGATAGAGGTGATATGATTGAGATGTTTAAATACCTCCGTGGCATAAATGTTCAGTGAGAGAGCCTCTTTCAATTGAAAGCAAGTTCTGCTACGAGGGGACATGGGATGAGGGTGAAGGGAGATAGATTCAGGAGTGATATGCGGAAATATTTCTTTACGGAAAGAGTAGTGGATCCATGGAATAGTCTCCCAGTGGAGGTGGTAGAGATGAGGACAGTAACTGAATTCAAAAAAGCATGGGACCAACACAGAGGATCTCTAAAAGGTAAAAAGTGGACTGTTGTAGTTGTTATGGAAGGACAGACTAGATAGGCCATGTGGTCTTTTTCTGTCATCATGTTTCTATGTTTCTATCTCTCTGTAATTTGCAGAGGCAATTGGCGTAAGGCTCCTACAACCTGGGGCACCCCTTGGTTCTTTTAGTGGGGACCTGTGTGGTGTTGGGATTGCAGTCCTGGCCTGCTGTTCTGCTTGGTCAGTGTCCAATACTGACTCAGTCAGTGGGCACAGGCTATTTATACTGCACTGAGAAAGTGTTACTCAGTCTCCACCTGCTGGTTGGTGTGCATAACCCACTTGTCTGGACTGGACTAAAGGGACTGTAGGAAAGAAAATTAGCAGGTAAGGTCTAATTTCACCTTTTCCGTCGTTCCTGGAGTATAGGTCCATAAATCTACTGCTTGTCCCAATACAAGCATTGTGGAACTTGTGTCTTTTTGGGGAACCTTCTAAGGTACTTGTGACCTGGATTGACCACTGTTTAGAAACAAAATACTGGGCTTGATGGACCCTGGTCTGACCCAGTATGGCATATCTTATGTTCTAATGATTCTCAGTTACGTCTACGGGCCTGGGTCTCCTCTGACACTTTGATCCGGAGCATCATGCTTGGGGCTGGATCCTTGTCTAGGGTGCATTTGCACTAAACTTGAAGACATTGCCTAATCTTCCATGTTCCTTCTTTTTTCCACTAAGCTCTTCCTCTCCCCTGAGAGGTCAAGAAGCAGGTGAGGTAGCAGTTGTGGTTCCACCTTATAGCTGGGAAGGTGTGGGAAGCACTTGAAGGGATGCTTGTCATTTGGGCTTCCAGCCAGAAGGGCTGGAGGTTCAAGATCTGGTCCAGTTGGCCCAGGGTTTCTGTGCCTTCTAAGGGCACATGGAAGATTTTCTAGCTGGAGGCTAGAACGACATTGAACCTTGGGGGGAGGCTCATGCCTCTTTTTAATGGAAACAGTGAGCACAGCCTCGACAGTGATACATGTCATCTGCTGCAACAGAGCTTGTGAGTCCGGAGCAGTTCTTGCAGCCATACAGCTTGAATGTTAGGTGGAGGAGCATCTGATTGCCCTTGCTTGTTGCAAGCTTCATTTTTAATAGGCCATCTGACTGTGTGGATCCAGGTGAAGTGAGAGTTTAGCCTTCCCATATTTGATCTCTCATAGTGCGAAGATGTGGCTTTCCTGTACCCCATGTATTGGCCACTTTGGAGTGGTTTGGGGAGGGATGCTATATTGTTTTCTCTCTTGCCCTGATTTGAGCCATCTTTTGCACAGGTTATTGGCTCATCTAGTCCTAGTGATCCTAGGGTCTTGGTGTGAACTCATGCAACATGTTACATGGACTCTTGAACCAAGCAGTGTGGCCATTTGCTTTCCCTTCAAGATATGGCTCTGGGCAGGGCTGGATTTACATATACGCAATGTACGCCATGGCGTAGGGCCCACAGCTGGCAAGGGCCCACAAAAAGCTGCCGCGGCAGCATGGACGTTCCCGCGGCAGCATGGACGGTCCCGGGGGGCCCCCTCTGCCCTGCCGAATCCCCGGCTGAGCCCCTCCGTGCCGGCTTTGAGAGGCGCGAAGGGAGAGTGTCTCCCTCGCGTCTGTTAAGCCCGCAGGGGCTGATGGGAAATTTATTAAATTAGTAATTACCCTTTTTGGCCTCCATCCCAGAGATCCTAGAATTCTTGCAAGCGGGTTTTGAGAAGGGTCTTGCTCCCAGCTCCCTACGAGTTCAACTGGCAGCCATCTCTTGCTATAGAGGCAAGGTCCGTGGGAAGTCCTTAGGGGTCCACCCGGACGTGACCAGGTTCCTGAGAGCGGTTAGCCGTCTGCGTCCACAGAAAAGATCAGTCATCCCTCCCTGGGACCTCAACTTGGTGTTACATGCCTTGGCCAAAGAACCCTTCGAGCCAATAAAGGAAGCCTCACTCAAAGATTTAACATTGAAGACGGTCTTCTTGGTAGCCATCTGCTCGTCAAGGCGCATCTCCGAGATCCAGGCACTGTCCTCCCAGCCCCCCTTCCTCTCCTTCTTTAAGGACAAGGTGGTCTTACGAACAGTTCCTTCCTTCCCCCCCAAGGTAATTTCGCCTTTCCATCTGAACCAGCCAGTTTCGCTGCCTGCGTTCCCAGACGTCGGGTGGGGAGGGAAGGATGGCAGTCTTCGTCGCCTTTATGTCCAGAGAGCGTTGAAGCGCTACCTCTCCCGCACGGCCTCCTTTAGAAGGTCGGAACGTTTGTTCATTCAGTTTGGGGGTCCCCACAAGGGGGAGGCCGCGGCTAAAGCTTCCATCTCTAGATGGATCAGGGAAGCGATTGCCTCTGCCTATATCCTGAAGGGAAAACAGGTTCCGGCAGGCCTGCGGGCCCACTCCACGCGCGCGCAGGCCGCTTCATGGGCTGAATACAGCCTGGTTCCCCCGATTGATATTTGCAGGGCGGCGACTTGGTCCTCGCTGCATACCTTTACCAAGCACTACAGACTGAATGTGCAGAGGTCTGCAGATGCTAGCTTTGGGGACGTGGTAATTCATTCCTGGATAGCGAACCCCACCCAAGTTTGAACTGCTCGGTTACATCCCAGAAGTAAAGGGACTGGACTGGAGTGACGATAAGGAAGAGATAATTAGGCCTTACCTGCTAATTAGTGTTCCTGAAGGAACGACAGTCCAGTCCCTGATCCTACCCAGGCTACGAAGAATATAGTGGAACGATTCTGAGTCCAAGGCAGCGGCGAAAGGTGTTTTTGTTTGCACGGGGCTAGGGAGCCGGGGATCGGAAAGGGCTACGGCAACCTCAGGTGATCCTCCCCCTCCCTCCTACTCCTTCTGGCCACTGCAGGTTTCGGTGCCTACATTATTAAAAAACAAAAAACATAAAACCCCAAACATATATATATATATATATATATATATATATATATATATATATATATATAGATATAGATATATAGATATAGATATAGATATAGATATAGATATTGTGGAGTGTTAATTTTCAGGTTTCTACAGTTAATGGTTATGTTTGTTAAGTCTGCTTTTTCAATATATTACTGGGGCTTAGGGGTGGTGCCAGCGGTATTTATACCCATCCAGCCTCAAAAGGGTTTGACTCAGCCTCCAAGCTGCTGGAAGGGTTACACAACCCAGAAGTAAAGGGACTGGACTGTCGTTCCTTCAGGAACACTAATTAGCAGGTAAGGCCTAATTATCTCGTATATGTATATGCAAATAAATAAGTAAATAACCCATGGTAAAAAAAAAAGAAGGGTGTTGGCACAAATGGCATGTAAAAAAACTATGATATTAAAATCATCCAAATAGGTAAAGCCTGTTATAGTGTAATAAAATGATCAGATTCCCAGCTAGTGCGTGCGCCAGTGTGTATCCATGAGTATTGTGATAAGGAAGCTTATCATAGCTCAGGTAGGAGCTATAGAAAAGATGATGTGACTCTGAACAAGCAACCTGTCAGTTCTGGTAGAAGTGAGAAAACAGAGTTTTCACATAAAAGACTACCAGTCCCAGAATGCACCAGGTTTCCAGCAGCCATGAGAGGGGCTGAAGTGAGAGAATGTGTGTGCAATCAAGAGAGCTATGAAGTAATCCCTAAGCACTCATCTCAAAGGGCAGGGCCTGATTCAACACAGCTGCGCTGTGTTAGGGAGCAGCACACATTAGAACAGGATAAGAATAGAGCTTATTCTTCAGATAACAGCTACAGAGGGAGGAAGAGATACAGAGACAGCAACGGCTACAAGCTCAAGCACCAGTATCACCTGGAGAAACAGAAGCCAAGCCAAGCAGATAGAGAGAGAAGGAAACTCTCTGGAAGGAAGAGAAGAAAGGCCATTGGAAGGTCTGGGAGATTCCAAGGCAGTACTCATACTGGGAGGTATTCCAAAAGCCAGCAGAGTCCATTGGACTGGATTCAGCCAGAGGAATGGAGTGGCAGAGATAGGAATCACCAGTGGCTACCTGGAAGAGAGAAGACTGCATGTGGAAGGGACTTTCAGACCAAGGCCAGAAGGTATGTGAGAGAAGATCCAGCGTCCAGGGATCAAGATTGGAAGGCTGGACATCAGAATTGGATTACATATTGGCCAGGCTATACAGAGAGGAATAATGATAGCAGGAGAGGCTCAGGTATGAACACTGATCCAGACCCTATCAATAATAGAGAATGGCAGCAAGGGAATAAGCATTCTCATGATAGTGCCTTAATGAAAGACTCATCTGTGCCAATGTATGATATTGACCCTATGATTGTTGATGCAGGGGGAAATACAGCAGATGAAACTATTTACATGGACTGTTCTTTATCTAAATGCTATTGCTAGTTTTCTATGAGCAAACACATCAGCCATCACAAAGAAACCTAACTTTGTTCTTTATTTCCACTGCAAACAGCTCTTAAAGCAGGATTTGGGCTCACACAGTAGCAGCCAGCCAGCTAAAGGCTTTCAGCTGGTCCATTGATAGTAATTAGGGCTGCACCTGATTGTGTGTGTGAGCAAGGGAGAATCACTGCTGAGATCGGCGTGGAAAATAAGCAGAAGTTAACCTAACCAGCAAAGTTTATTCTTTACTTTGTGCCTTTGTATTTGGTAATTACTTGCTAAGAAAACATTAGCTAATTGCCTGACAAGCTGAAGGTTGTTTTCTGGTTTACTTTGTGACTTTTTGTTATCCATTTTAAACACTGCAAGCAAGTAACCTCATTTATAGTGCTATCAAGCATACATGTGCTGGGTGAATTAAACCCCATCAATAAAAGAAGTATTTTATTGATCTTACCACTTGGTTTCACAACTCAAATTATTGTCATCAGCTGTGTTTGGGAGTGAATGAACTACAATACCCACAATACCTTGCAAGAATCATATGAATATATGCATCGTCAAGATTGTGTAAGTTCTCACCCTAGGCAGCCGTCTGACAGTATCTGAGTGTGCAAATAAATAACCCATTGTACCTGCTCTTCTGACCCCTTCCCCAGCCACCTCCTTAGCTCCATCTTTTTATCTCTTGTCCCTTCTGTGTCTCATATTCTTAACCTCTCTCTCTCTACTGCAACCTTCCCTTCTGTTTTCAAGCATGCTGTGGATACACTCCTCCTCAAAAACCTTCACTTGATCCCACTTGTCCTTCTAACTATCTTTCCATCTCTCTCCTTCCTTTCGTCTCTAAACTACTTGAGCGTGCAGTCTCACCGTTGTCTTGATATACTCTCCTCTCATACCCTCCATACCCTCTTGGATTCTTTACAATCTGGCTTCCGTTCCCTACACTCCACTGAAACTGCTCTTACTAAGGTCTGAAATGTTTTGTTCTTGGCAAAGTCCGAAGGCTTTTACTCTGTCATCATTTTTCTTGATCTTTCTGCTGCCTTCGACACTGTTGACCATAACCACCTTCTTATCACCCTATCCTCACTTGGATTCAAAGACTCTGTACTATCTTGGTTCTCTTCCTATCTATCCCATTGCTCTTTCAGTGTGTGCTTCGATGGCTCCTCCTCTTCAACCCCACAACCTGTAGGAGTTCCTCAGTTTTCCGTCTTAGGTCCACTCCTCTTTTCTCTCTATACCCAGTCCCTTGGTATACTTATCTCTTCCCATGGCTTTCACTATCATCTCTATGCCGACGACTCTCAAATCTATCTTTCTGCACCTGTTATCTCTCCTGATATCCAGTCTAAGATCTCACTCTGCCTCTCTGACATTGCTGCCTGGATGTCCCACCGCCGCTTAAAACTGAACATGGCTAAAACTGAGCTTCTTATCTTTCCCCCGAATGCTTCCCCTCCTCTTGCCCCTTTCTCTCTCTGTTGATAACTCTGTACTCCTCCCTGTTTCTTCAGCACGTAACCTTGGTGTTATCTTGGATTCCTCTCTCTCTTCACATATCCAGCTCATTGCTAAAACTTGTCGTTTCTTTCTATACAATATTTCCAAAATTCACCCCTTCCTCTCTGTTGACACCACTAAATTGATTGTCCACTCCTTAATTACCTCCCGTCTTGATTATAGTAACGTTCTCCTTGCCGACCTCCCTGCAAGCCACCTCCTTTCCTCTTCAGTCATTTCAACACTCCGCTGCTCAACTCATTTTTCCCACATCACTCCTCTTCTCATGTCGCTTCATTGGCTTCCCATCTGTCTCCGTATCTAATTTAAACTTCTCCTCCTGACCTATAAATGTACTCACTCTTCTGCCCCCCAGTACCTTTCATCTCTCATTTCTCCTTACACCCACTCTCGGTTGCTTCACTCTTCTAACAGTCTGTGCCCTTTTCTTGTACTGCCAATTCCAGACTTCGCTCCTTCCAACTGGCAGCACCCTTTGCTTGGAATAGCCTTCCTATCTCTGTGCGCCAGGCGTCCTCCCTGGCCATTTTCAAGTCCAGACTAAAATCCCACCTCTTCACTATTGCTTTCTTTTCCTGTCTTACCCTATCTTGATCTCTCTATCAACATTTGCGTACTTTGTCCTGTAAATTTTTGTTATTTGTATTATGTAACTTATTTTGTTTTCTGTCTTATTAGATTGTGAGTTCTGATAAGCAGGGACTGTCTCTCTTCTATGTTTGTACAGTGCTTCGTATGTTGCGGCACTTTATATAAGTCTTAAATAATAATAATAATAATAATGTTGGCATGAATTGCATGTAAAAACGCTATGATATTAAGATCATGCAAATACATTATAACAATGATTTACTGAAATGATCAAATTCCCAGCCAATGTGTGTCATACTCGAGGATAAAAAATATAAAAGAGGGACCTTAATCAATAGACTAAATGAAAATGACATTGAGATAAAGTATTAAATGACAAATCACAAGAGCCACTCAGTGGATAGAAGACTACCAGTTATTTATTATATGATATGATTTAAAACATGAAAAATAAAAGGAACTAAAGGCATATATGTATATAGAAACATGGATAAAACCTAATAAAACGTTACATATAATACACAACATGGATCATAGCAAGTCATATGTTCTAAAAACATAGATAAATGAAAAACAGATAATAGATAAAATACCGCAATGGCCCATATCCTTAAAAATAGTGCGAAGATGAATTCCTTGTCTGTAATCTTTATTTCTGGTAGAAACTAGGGTAGGGACATGAACTTGTGGAGTGAAGGCATATATCAAAAAAACTAGAACAAGCATTAAAGGACAGATGAGGGAGCGATGTTCATCAAAGGAAAACTGAATAATCAGTCTCTTGGTTGAGACCATAGGGGAGTAAGTATATTGAGCTGGAAGATATATTTCTGTTTCAACCTCAGTAATGTTTTGTCTATGTCCTCCCTGTGCCAGTGTGCCTTCATGACCTTGAGAACAAAAAATTTGAGGTCAGAGACTAATTGGCCCTTATCAGCCCAATGACTGACCAAAGGTTTATCTTGTATGTGCCTACTGATGCAATTTTGATGCTCTATGATCTGAACTCAGACTGCCCTCCTAGTTTTACCAGTATATAACATGTTAAATGGGCATGTGATCACATATGACGTTTTCTGTAGTACAATTCGAGAAGCCTGTGAGAAAGTTTTATCTTGGAAATTGGATATTCAAAAAAGTCAAAAATATTTTTTAAGAACAACCCATGAAGTACATATGGAGCACCTATCACATTGAAAATGTCCCTTAACATGGGATGGTCTTCGTCATTCTGGTAAGGTGGAGGGTACTAGGTTAATAATAGGGTAATAGGTTAGCCATATTGGGGTTCCTCTTATGTGCAGTAGTGATCTGTTGATGCTCAAAGGCAGACAAAGTCTGAGGAATATGCCATTCCTTTTTAAAGATTTTTCCAATACTTTGCAAAAAACTGGGGGGCACACAATCTTATATGAAATTTTGCGTTCAGATTTTCTAAGACGGGATGCCTGATCAGTAGTTTTAGCTTGTGAATGTGTTGTGTACTGGTTCGTGGGTATCCTCTGGATAAAAAATCATTCCTCTTCGTTTCTCCAGGCCAGTCCAGGAACCGTAGGGTAGTCGGCCTCCTTCAGCAGCTGAGGACTGAAATACAGAGTCTTGCTGACCCTATATCTAGCTCCCCCTAGCCTTCTCCACTCAGTCTTTCAGTCCTCAGCAGCTAGGAAGGACAGATGTTAGGCAGGCTCCCGGATGTAAGGAGTGTAGTCTTTAAAAAAAAAAAAAAAAAAAAAAAAGAAGAAATGAGAAATAAATTAAAAGAATGGCGGCAAGGAGGTTCTTGCTTGCTCTGGCAGAGCAGTAACCCCAGAATGCAAGGTTGTCACAGTGGACAATGTGGTGCTAGCCAATTGGGAGGGCAGAGAGGCAGAGCCTGTCTCGAGGAGTGAGCGTGGCTTTCTCACTGTCCGTCGGAGCACGCCTTCCTGCCTCCGCAGCCAACATCAGTTCCTGGACTGGCCTGGCCTGGAGAACACTCAAGGAAAGACAATTAGCAGGTAAGGCCTAATTTCTCCTTTCTTATGTCGTATGCATGTTTGTCAAAATCCACCTCTTGGGAACATATTCTTTTAGCGCGTAAAAACTGGCTCATGATGAGATTTGTACTTCAGTGAGCAATTGTGGTAACTGCAACAATTGATTTCTATTGATGGGCTTGCAGTTTAGATCCATCATGAAGCCATTCTGTCCCTTCATCACAATGTCCGAGTATGATGCTGACGTCCTACTAAATGTTGACTCAAAAGTGCAGATTTGTGTCCAGCAAGTTGATCCAATCTAAAAATTGTTTCAATACCTCATGGTCTCCATCCCATACCAGGAAAATGTCATTGATGTACCATAACTTAATGTTATTTTTAAAGGGGTGGTTGGTAATGTTTGTGCTCAAAATCTGCCATGCATAAATTGGCCATGGATGAGCCCATTGCTACGCTTTTTTTTTTTTTTTTTTTAATCATTTATTTAAAGAATTTTTTCAATATACAGTAAACATTACAGTACAAAGAAATACAGCACAGAACAACAGAAAGAAACAACTCATCAAAAATGATCACTCTCAAGCTTAATAGTCCACATCACGGGGAGCTTCTTCGAATAAAGAGAAAAGCAACAATTATACACAAAATAACCAAAGCCAAGGTAGGAGCTACCAAACCTTGGCCTACATTAAGCCTGATCGAACAAAATTACCCCCCCCCCGAGAAAACCCCCTTTATAGTAACATATTCATATGAAATAGAAAAAAAAGAAACATCAAGGCTTCTTTTCCCTAGCCAGAATCCACTTTTCCAATTCAACGGCTGCAGAAAACACAAATTTATCATATCGTAAAGTAACATTGCATTTACAAGGATATCTTAAGAAAAACGATGCTCCAAGGGCAAGAACCCTTGCTTTTAATACAAGAAAAGCCTTCCTGCGTTCTTGAGTGGTGCGAGAGACATCAGGAAAAATAGAAACAGAATCACCACAAAACTTAACTTCCTTCTTTCTAAAATAAGCTTTGAAAATAACAGATTTATCCTCTTCTGAGGCTAGCATCACAAATAACGTTGCTCTAGAAGAAATATCATCACGTGTATCTTCTAGGAAAGCGGTTAAATCGAAATTCTCAGGTATCGCAGGGACGTCACCACCCTCAATCACCCCAGGTGGAAGGCTTTTTCCAAATAAATAATAACACTTAGTAATAATAATGGATTCAGCCTGAGGGAGGAGGAGAACGTCCTTGAGATACTTGCGAAATAAAATCAGAGGAGACAACAGTGAACATAAAGGAAAATTTAATAATCTTATATTTTTTATACGTGATAAGTTTTCCAAATTTTCGATTTTCTGATGGATTATACTACTCTCCTTTGAATGGGCAGAATGGAAATCAGTGCATAGTTTAACTTGAGTAACTGTGTTCGAAACCACAGAACTCATAGCACTAACCTGAGAATCTAGCACTTGAAACTTTTCAACTGTATCTTTGGTAAATTGACATAAGGAAGGAATAATATCAACTAAGACCTGCTCAGTACGGGATACAACCTTCCACACATCTAACAATGAAACTGTGGTGGCCTGGGAATCTGAGATAGGGACAAACGGTTCCTTCCAGGTGACAACACTGGGGAGCACATTGTCCTTTGAAGAGCAAACTATGCTCTGATACTCAGAGGAAACCTCTAAAAAACCAGGGGGGAGAGGAGGAGTTCTCTCCACAGAGCTCAAACTTGCCCCGTTGGTAAGGGGTACTGGGAGATCAGTACCTGAGACTTTCAAGCGTGGGGTGGATACCACATGTTTGTCCAGCGTCCCCTTCTGCGTTGATTCCTGGGGCGTTTTCTTTTTCCGCTTTCCGCCTGGCATCACCTTTCACTCAGGAAACAGCTCCAAATGTGCTCCTAAGGGGCTCACAAGGGGCGTGTCTTGCCCCTTTAGATCCGCCCCTTAGGAGCAAGCCCCAGAACGCCGACGGCAGAACGCCGTAGCCCAACAGCCAGATCTTTATCGGGGGCAGAGGATGACGTCAGCTAGGGCTGTCCTGCACACGCCGGTAAGCTCTGCACCGGCTCTCTCAGGCTCCACGGAGACAGGCAGCAGAAAGGAAGACGCTCCCACGGTAGTTTACTCAGCCAGAGCTTTATCGGGGGCAGAGGATGACGTCAGCTAGGGCTGTCCTGCACACGCCGGTAAGCTCTGCACCGGCTCTCTCAGGCTCCACGGAGACAGGCAGCAGAAAGGAAGACGCTCCCATGGTAGTTTACTCAGCCAGAGCTTTATCGGGGGCAGAGGATGACGTCAGCTAGGGCTGTCCTGCACACGCCGGTAAGCTCTGCACCGGCTCTCTCAGGCTCCACGGAGACAGGCAGCAGAAAGGAAGACGCTCCCCCCATTGCTACGCTTTTGATTTGTTTAAAGTAAATCTCTCTAAAACAGAAATAGTTTTCTGTGAGGACCAAAGTAGCCAGTTGCATCAAATAAGCTGTGGGTAGTCTCCAAGGGTATGGTCTTTCCAAAAGTGTTTCTTTGAGAACAAGTAGTGTCTCCTGTATAGAAATGTAATGTTGAGCATGACCATCTCCAATTCATTGTAGTAACCCTGAAAGTTTTCCAGGATATTAATAAAATGTGAAGTCGCATACATACAAGGGGATAGCAACTACGAATGGTCGAAGAAGGGATGTCAAGCATCTGTTAAATTGGCTCAAAGAGCGACCCAATGGCTGAAATGGGTGACCTGGTGGCTTGTCGAAGGACTTGTGTATTTTTGGTAACATGTATATGGTCTGCACCACTGGATGAGATACGGTGAGAAAGTTGCGTTCTGTTCAAGGGAATCGTAGGGTCCCAGTTCAGTCTAATATAAACGTTTTTGTCCTGACACCGTTTATTAATCTCACCTGTGTAGTCTGTCCTATTCATGATAACCACTGCCCCGCCTTTGTCTACAGGATTTTATCACTATACTAGGATTGGCTTGAAGGGATGTAATAGCTGCCTTTTCTAATCTGCCCAAATTCTAGAACAGAATGCGATCAGTAACTTCCAATTGCAATAGTCTTTTGAATATCCGTTACCTCTTTTTGTCTATCTTGTCTAGCCCTCCCTGGCCCCTTCCTCCCTCTTCCCCTTGACGGGTAGCTTTGAGGATTCCCATTGTGCGTCTGATTGTATGTCTTTCTTCCTCCCTTCCATAACTTGTCTATTTTGAAAAAATCATGGTGTTTCTCTTTTTTGTGGAAGCTATATGGGAAGGCAGAAGCATCAGTAGGGTCCCCATACTGGCTAGGATTTCTTTTCAGAGTATGTTTAGGTTGTGCATTTCTAAGGGGCTGTGATGTATGTATAGTTTCATGTGCATCCTGTTTATTATGAAAGTTCACTCTGTTTTTGAAAAAAAGCTTTCTTTTTTGTCATTCCATGATAGACATATCCACTCTGTCCTCATCACTATAGAATTTTTTAAGTTAGTTTCTTCTCCGTTATTTCTTTTCTGTATGTATCAATGTTCTTGTTGTGATCAACAATCAAGGCATCATATCTGGTGTCATTGTCTTTAAGGATATTTAATTTTTTGACCATTTCTTCTTGTAGGGAGGAGTGGTCTAGTGGTTAGGACAAGGTACTTCGGGCCGGGGGTTCAAGTCCCACCTGGGGACAGCAATCTCAGGCCGGAGGGACTGGGATTTCTAGTCCTATAGGCACTCCTTGTGGTCTTGGGCAAGGCACTTAACCCTCCATTGCCCATGTTTCCTGTAAGTATTAGCGTATGTGTCTCATATCCCCTTGTGTTAAATGTATCCCCCAATTGACCGCTTTGACCTGGTGAAAAGCGGGATATAAATACAGCTAAATAAAATAAAAATAAATAAAGTAAGCCTTTAGCCGCCGCCGCCTTAAAGGTTTTGATAAGCTAGATTGTTTTACTTTTGTTATTTATATTAGAAATTTCCTTATCATTCCTCCAGTTCAGTCCTCCACCTCTGGGTAGTGCACCACAACCTGCAGCATGGAGAATGGGCATGTCAAAACTGTGATATCATTGGATATACCCTGCTGGTCTCTCCCATCAGCCCCAGTCTATCCAGTCTCCATGCAGCAGGAGGACATAGTGAGCCTAGGTGCTGGGCTCACTAAAGGACAGATAAGGAGCACATTTCAGGATAGTTAGTCTTTTCAGAGTTATTCTCAACATTTTATTTATTCCCTATCACTTTTTTTATTTTTTCAGCTGTCCCTTTAAAAAAAAAAAAAAAAAAAAAAAAAGCAGAAAATAATAATATAAGGAGGTGTGAGGAAATCAAACCAACTTCTGCATGGCTTTTCTCCCCTTCTCACCTCCTGATCTGAACGGAGGGGAGTGATGCAGCTGTGAAGTTGCGTGGCTGGTCAGCTCCAGAGGCCTCGGGGGATCTCTGACCAGAGCAGCAGTGCCCGGAAAGCCCTAGCCATGATGACTGCTCACATTTCTCAGTGAAGCAGCATCGTGGATTGCAGGGCTGGCAAGTGTGCAGGTGAAAAGCAGAAAAGTACTTGAGGGCATTTGTGGCGTTGGCGGAGCAGGTGAGTGAGTCACTGAGAAGTGATCAGGCGGGAAAGCTGCAAGTGCTAAGTTGGTGTTAGCAACGGCTGGCAGGGCATCTGTTTGTGTGGGCCATTCCTCCCGCTCTTTTTAGGCTGCGAGTTTGGGCCTTAAAGCAGCGGCAGCACTTTCAATCGCTCTAGTCCTGTATGTAAGCCTCTAATTTAGTTTAATTTAATTTCACTTACTGTAGTTATTTTTAGATGATTTGGTTGTTGCTATCGGGCCTTAGAGGAGGCTTTTGGAAAAAAAACAAAAACCCAAAGAACTGTTAAGGTAGAGAAGATCCATTTCAGTGGTGGCTTGGATCTTTTCTTACTGGCGGAGAATTTATTGTATCTTAGACACCGTGCACCTTCACCAAGGTTCTGGTGGTGGTGGCGGTGGCTTTGCGAAACGAGTGAATCTTAGTTCACCTGTATCTCGACGATTGGTTGTTTCGAGCGAAGTCCAAGATCGAGAGCACTCAGGTTGCAAACCGGGTCATGAAATCCCTTCAGAGTCTCGACTGAGTAGTCAATGCAGTCCAGAGCCGGTGGGTGCCGACTTAGGTCCTGGAGGACATAGGGGTGTGGTTCATCTCACCAGGGGGAGCAGTTTCTGCCTGATTGTTGAGCTCAGGGTCTTTGACTAGTACGTTAGGCTGTATCGGCCCCAGTTCCTCCAGCTTGGAGCTTCCTTCGCGTGCTAGGGTCTTTGGCGGTGGCCCTGGAGGTGGGGCCATGGGCCACAGCTTATTTGCATCCGTTGCAGAGGTCGTTGATCAGGTGCTGGCTGCACCAGTTCAGTTCTCTAAACAAATGCCTTCCCGGCCCATTGAGAGTCAGGCGGTCCCTTCAGTGGTGGCTTGTCCGAGGATTCTGTCTGCAGGCTTGCCACTGGAGATCCCGCAGTGCCTTTAGGTGTTGACAGAGGTGAGTCTAGCAGGTTGGGGAGCGCGTTGCAGGGTCCGGTTCACACAGGGAACTGGGAACGTCCGGGAGTTCCAGTGTTCGTTCAACCATTTATTACGTATAGTGGTTCTAGCTCTGCAAGCGTTCGAGCCCTTGGTGTGAGGTCGAGTGAGAGGGGCACTGCCAGATAATTCCGTGATGGGGCCTACCGCAGTCGACAGGGTGGCACGGGAAGCGCTGCCATAGGAGAGGAAGCAGAAGCTCTGTTCGTATGGGGGGTACCGCGACTGCAGGCGATTTCGGCAGCTCACATTGCAGGAACAGTCAATGTAATGGCAGATTATTTCAGCATAGGCCGGGTGGTTGCCGGAGAATGAGAGCTGCTTCCGGAGGTGTTGGATCAGCTAGTCCTCCAGTGCGATCCACCGATTAGGGTCCTAATGGCGACCTTTCAGTCGGACAAGGTGAGTTGTTTTTGTTTTTCAGCAAAACACGTGGAGGATGTCGGAAGGGCTTGAGGCTTAGCAGAAGCGCTGGCCTCCGCCTGGTTCTATGTCTTTCCACCGTGGGCATCAGTAGGACGAGTAGTTTAGCGTGTCGAGGTGCAGCGAGGGAGAGCGGTGCTGGTGACACCAGCTGGCCGAGTCGGTCGTAGTATGCCATAAGAACATAAGAATATAAGATATGCTATACTGGGTCAGACCAATGTCCATCAAGCCCAGTATCCTGTATCCAACAGTGGCCAATCTAGGTCATACGTACCTAGCAGTTTCCCCAAAAGACACAGGTTCCGTAATGCTTGTAGTGGGTCAAGCATTGATATCCTGGGTCCCTTCTTAATAATGGTTTATGGACCTTTCCTCCAGGAACTTGTCCAAACCTTTTTTAAACCCAGCTACACTAACAGCCTTTACTACATCCTCTGGTAACAAATTCCAGAGTTTGATTACATGTTGAGTGAAAAAATATTTTCTTTTATTAGTCTTAAATAGTTTACCCTGTAGCTTCATTGCATGTCCCCTAGTCTTTCTATATTCTGATAACGTAAACCCATTCCACTCCGTTCATTAATTTATAGACTTCTATCATATCTCCCCTTAGCCGTCTCTTTTCCAGGTTAAAGAGCCCTAACCTTTTTAGCCTTTCTTCATAGGAGTATCCTTCCATCCCCTTTACTATTTTGGTGGCTCTTCTCTGAACCTTTTCTAATAACGCTATATCCTTTTTAAGATACGGCGACCGGAATTGCACACACTATTCAAGGTGCGGTCTCACCATGGAACGATATAGAGGCATTATAATATCTTTTGTTTTATTTTCCATTCCTTTCCATATGATACCTAGCATTCTATTTGATCTCTTGGCTGCCGCTGCACACTGGGCCGAGGGTTTTAACAACATGTTATCCACAATGATGCCTAAATCTTTTTCCTGGCTGGTGGTTGCTAATGTAGTAAGGGCTGTTAGTATAGCTGGGTTTAAAAAAGGTTTGGACAAGTTCCTGGAGGAAAGGTCCATAAACCACTATTAAAAAGGGACCCAGGATATCAATGCTTGGCCTAGTACAAGCACTGCAGAACCTGTGTCTTTTGGGGAAACTGCTAGGTACGTATGACCTAGATTGGCCACTGTTGGAAACAGGATACTGGGCTTGATGGACCTCGGTCTGACCCAGTATGGCATTTCTTATGTTCTTATGTTCTTAATGTGGAACCTTGCATTGTGTAACCATAGTTTGGGTTGTTCTTCCCTAGGTGCATAACTTTGCACTTGTCCACATTAAATTTCATCTGCCATTTTGATGCCCAGTCTTCCAATTTATCAAGATCGTCTTGCAATCTTCCACAATCCTCTTGGGTTTTAACAACTTTAAATAGTTTTGTGTCATCTGCAAATTTGATAACCTCACTCGTTGTTCCACTTTCCAGGTCATTTATGAATATGTCAAAAAGCAGCGGACACAGCACAGATCCCTGGGATACACCACTCCTCACCTTTCTCCACTGGGAAAATTGGCCATTTAGCCCAACCCTCTGCTTTCTATCTTTCAACCAGTTCCTGATCCACAGTAGTACACTGCCTCCTATCCCATGACTCTTTAGTTTTGCCAAAAGTCTCTGATGAGGGACCTTGTCAAAGGCTTTCTGAAAGTCCAGATACACTATATCAACCGACTCACCTTTGTCCACCTGTTTATTCACTCCTTCAAAAAACCATAACAGATTAGTAAGACAAGATCTTCCTTGTCTAAAGCCATGTTGGCTGTCTCCCATTAGGCCATGCCGATCTACATGCTGAGTAATTTTATTCTTTATGATGGTTTCTACCATTTTTCCCGGTACTGACGTGAGTCTTACCGGTCTGTAGTTTCCCGGATCACCCCTTTTTAAAAATTGGTGTTACATTCGTGATCCTCCAATCTTCAGGTATTAGAGATGATTTTAATGATAGTTCACAGATTACTAATAGCAGGTCTGCAATCTCATATTTCAGTTCTTTCAACATCCTTGGATGTATACCATCCGGCCCAGGTGATTTGCTACTCTTCAGTTTATCTAATAGTTGTAATACATCTTCCCGATGTATCGATATTTCCTTCAATTCTTCTGCACCTTTAAATACCACTTCAGTCATGGGTAACATCCCTACATCTTCCTCAGTAAAGACCGAAGCAAAGAATTTATACAGTCTCTCCGCTATCGCCTTGCCGCCTCTTAGTGCCCCTTTAACTCCTCTATCATCTAATGGACCAACTGATTCTCACATGTTTTTGGCTACGAATGTACTTGAAAAAATCTTTATTTCGCGTTTTTGCTTCCGCAGCAAGCTTCTTCTCAAATTCTCCCTTTGCCTGCTTTATCAATGCCTTGCATTTGACTTGCCATTGCTTGTGCTGTTTCCAGGTTTCATCGTTTTGGCTCTTTTTTTCCATTTCCTAAAAGATGCTTTTTTGGCAACAGCCTCTCTGACCTCACCTTTAAACCATGCTGGCAGTTTTTTGGACTTCCTTCCACTTTTCTTAAAGCGTGGAATACAGCTAGTCTGGGCTTCCAAGATAGTATTTTTCAAAAACACCCAAGCTTGATGTAAGTCTTTAACCTTTGCAACTGCTCCTTTTAGTTTTTTCTTAACTATTTTCCTCATTTTATCATAGTCTCCCTATCGAAAGTTAAAAGGTAGTACTGTGAATAGTATGACTTCTCGACAGGGATCCTTGGAGGCTGTCGGGGTAGGAGAATCCTTGGATCCAGGGTCCGCTTCGTGTGGTTTAAGTGGATCCGTTTTTGTTTTCGGTCTGGGTCTTGTTAGGGCGAGGCGAAGGAAAAAGGGCTACTCAGGAGCAGTAATGGCGATATTACTTTGAGCCAGGAAGTGGTCCACATCCTTAGCATACGTCCAAATTTAGCGTATGTTGCGGATTGGTACTCAAAGCGGCAGGTTCGTTCTTCCTAGGTTTCCATACCTAGGGTATTAAGCTTCTTACAAGTCGTGTTTGGTAATAGGCTAGCAGCCAGGGCCTTATGGGTCCAGCTAGCGCAGGGGTCACCAACCTGCAGCTCGCGGGCCGCATGCGGCCCACGAGGTCCCTTCGTGCGGCCCGCGAGGCTCTACCCCGGTTAACATTACGTGCAGCCCGCCAAGGATTCCCGCCATTGTATCCACGCGCTCGCAGCTCACCGACGACCACCTGCAAGCGTCCCTTCTCCTGTCAGTGTCATCTGTGAAGCCGGACTTTAAGCGTTTGTCTGCTAGCATGATTCATCAGCCATCTCATTAAATTCAATAAAGGTGATCAGCCATTGTTTTCATAATTTTGCGTTTGTTGTTTTTTTTCGCGGGGGCGGGGAGAAGGGGGGTGCGGCCCGCGAGGCTCCCGGTAGTCGGCTGTGCGGCCCGCGGCCCTCTGGAGGTTGGTGACCCCAGAGCTAGCGGCTCTTTCGTGCCATAGAGGTAAAGTCTAGGTGGTGTCCTTGGGTTTTTGACGTTGCCGTGATTCGTTCTCTAGAAGCGGTCTCCAGGCTACGGCCCTCTCGCAGACAGGTGATGCCTCCGTGCGACCTCAGCTTTGACCTGGGGTGGGTGGGGGGCATTGTCTACAGAGCTGTTCGTACCCTTGCATTATAACGGATTTTTAGTGGCTCTTTCTTTCTTCTACACGACGTGTTTCGGACTTGCAGGCGTTGTCCTGTCAGGAGCCGTG
Source organism: Ichthyophis bannanicus (assembly GCA_033557465.1). Classification (NCBI taxonomy): domain Eukaryota; kingdom Metazoa; phylum Chordata; class Amphibia; order Gymnophiona; family Ichthyophiidae; genus Ichthyophis; species Ichthyophis bannanicus. The sequence continues at coordinate 514,798,361 of CM066032.1, read as the reverse complement.
TTGTCTTTGTTCTAAGGAAAAGGTAGTATTATGGACTTTCTGTCCTCTTTTGCCCAAGGTAGTTGGTTTCTTTCACTTGAATCAAGTGGTCTCATGGCCAGTGTTAAAGTATTCGGTGTTGGACTTTTCAGGCTGCGGTCTACGGCGCCTGTAGTTTATGAGAATTCCGCGTCAATATTTAAAGGTTCAGTTACCTTCGTAAGTCCGAACGTCTATTCGTCCTGTTTGACATCCCAGAAAAGGAGATGCGGCGGGTAAAGTCTCAATTTCCAGATGGATCCGGGAGTCAATAGCGTCCGTGTATATTTTGGCAAGGCAAGGCCATTAGGTGCCTGTGGGGTTGCGGCCCTGTTCTATTAGAGCGCAAGCAGCCCATCGGGCGGAACATAGTTTGGTTCCGCCAGTGGAGCTTTGCAGAGCGGCTAATTGGTCGTCTCTTCATGCCTTCAGTAAACACTATCGCCTGGAGGTTCAGGCAGCTAACAACATCTGTTTTGACTCGGAGGTATTGCGATCTGAGTGGACAAGTCCCTCCCAGTGATTACTGCTCTGTTACATCCCAGCAGTGGAGGACTGAACTGGAGGAACAATAAGGAAAGAGAAATTAGACTTGCCTGTTAATTGTAGTTCCTTGAGGAACTCCAGATCAGTCCTGATTCCCGCCTGGGGTGGAGTAGGTCAGAGGCCTTTTTGGTCTCGGGGGGGGGGGAGGGGGGGTTCCAGTCACTAAGTGCAAACCATTAATGGTCTGGATCGTGGTAGGTATTGTACTCTAGCCTTTCTTTCTTTCTGGCTTGCTTTCTTTCTTCCTTATGTGTTTGTGGAGGAAGGGGAACGCGAGAGAAGAGGTTTTCCTTCGTCTTATAGAGGAATGTTATCTAGAAGTTATAGTTGCATTGTAAAATTGATTTTAATGTTATAGCTACTTATTTGTTGCTCCTTTGAGTCTGCTTTGTCAATAGGTCACTGGGGCTGATGGGAGAGACCAGCAGGGTATATCCAGTGATGTCACAGTTTTGACATGCCCAGTCTCCATGCTGCAGGTGGAGGACTGAACTGGAGTTCCTCAAGGAACTACAATTAGCAGGTAAGTCTAATTTCTCTTTTTTAACAGTATGGATATATTTTTAGTATTGGTTCTTGAAGTCCTTCTGAAACACGGTTGTGTTGGGTCAAGTGGTGGGGTATTTTTAATAAAGTCTTTTAAGTTACTCGTTCTTTTCTGAGGACCCTTCTTAAGGCCCATGTGTAAGGCCTTCCTGATGGGTTGGCTCCTTACAATTCATTCTGGGATACTCTGGCGTCCACAGTATGGTGTTGCTGCTGCAGATCTTGGCTTAGAGTACCCCTTTCTGGTTCTTTGGACAACTTATTTTATTCATCCTTCAAAGAGGCTACCTCCTCCTTTCTCATACTGGCTCAATTGAGGTCCTGCCTTCCTTCATAGAGAAGATTCAAATGGACTCCTTGCTTCGTCTGGTGGACAGGCAGAGAGTGTTGCTAGAGTTCATTACAGTTCCTCTTGCCTCCCACTGATCAGACCTTCTCTGACCTCCAGAGTTCCATAGAAGTGCTGGCAGAGGTTAAGTCTTCTATTGTCTGTTCACCCTTGGAGACGGGTGGAGTCCACTTGGGTGTGAGGCCCAACAGAGTGCTTGTGGAGGTTGTTAAGATGACTCCTCCTTTAACAGGGTAGTCTGTTCTGAATATCGTTGTCTTCTCACCCTGGATCCTGCCTGCTTGGGTACATCCCACTTGTCTGGTCTAGTTTGGTCTAGAAGACTGATAAGGAAAGATCTGAATCCTGCTAGACCAATCCAGGACCTGCCTTAGGAGACACTTTTTGCAGGTTGGAAAGCCTGCTGTTTTTTGGTCGCATTAGCAAAGTCTCCCAAGTAGTGACATTCTGCAAGTTTGGGGGGTTCCCGCTGCCATGGAAGGATCTAGTCAACTTTGTGGTCTGGCTCCAGTTATTCATATTTATTTAGACAGTTTTGTATACCGCCTTATCCTTCAATCAAAGCGGTCACAACACAGTTGGGGGATACATTTAATACGCGGGGATATGAGACACATACACTAATACTTACAGGGAACATGGGCAATGGAGGGTTAAGTAGCTTGCCCAAGACCACAAGGAGCATCTGTGGGACTAGAAACCCCAGTCCTTCCGGCCCAAGGTTGCTGTCCTCTAGTGGGATTTGAACCCCCGACCTTCCGGCCTGAAGTACCTTGCCCCAACCACTAGGCTACTCCTCCCTCATTAAGAGAGCCAAGTACTTGCTAAGCTCTTTGTGACAAAGTTATTTGCGTTTTATTAACGTTATATGAGTTCAAGTTGGGCTCCGTGCTTGGACAGTGTTATACTGGCTTCTCTCAGTTCTGTGCCAGAGGATATGCTAATTGTTGACATACCTGAAAGTTTCTCAGGTCTGCCTCCACTTGCTGACAAGGGAGAACAACCCACTTGTCTGGACTGGTCTAGCAGGATTCAAGGAAAGGAGATTATCAAGTATGATTAAAATCTCTTCTACTGGTACTCTAAGAAAATTAAGGCTGTTCCTTATCTTGCTAGACCAGTCCAGACAAGTGGGTTGTGCTCCTTTGTCAGCAGGTGTAGGCAGCCTTGACTGTTTAGCAGGATTCAAGGAAAGGAGATTATAACATATGATTTAAAATATCTCTCCGTAATTACATCTAGAAACTGTCTCCCTAGCATGTCCTGATGTGACATTGATCCACTTTTATTACTGTTCCTCATTTTATTAGCGTCTCCTAATCATCTGTCTGTTCAAACTAGCCAGGCAGATGCTAATACATTTCCACTGCTATTCCTTTCCCCTTCACATTGCATTTCTATCCAAAATTATTCCACAGTGCAAAATATTTTGTCACATTGGAACATGGAACGTACGAAGCATGAACCAAGGGAAGTTGGAGGTGGTCAAGAATGAAATGGAACGTGTACAACTTGATCTGTTGGGTGTCAGCGAACTGAAATGGACTGGCATCGGGCACTTTGCATCAGATGATCACATGGTCTACTATGCTGGAAATGAAAGACAAAGAAGAAATGGTGTTGCATTTCTAATAAAGAAGAAACTTGCAAGAACTGTAATGAAATACAGTGCAGTCAGCGAATGCTTAATCTCTATTCGTCTACGAGGACTGCCTATCAACACAACTATAATTCAAGTATATGCCCCAACAACGGCTGCAGACGAGAATGAAATTGAAGAGTTCTATGAACAAATACAAGCTGAAATTGACAGAACATGCAAACAGGATATCCTGATAGTCATGGGTGACTGGAATGCAAAAGTTGGCAACAAAGAAGAAGGCAAAGTAGTTGGAAAATATGGACTTGGCAACAGAAATGAATCTGGAGAAAGACGACTAGATCATTGGTCTTGCAGAATTCTATCAGTCTCAAACACCTTCTTCCAGCAACACAAGCGGCAACTGTACACATTTATTTATTTATTTATTTATCTGTATTTATATCCCGCTTTTCACCGGGTCAAAGCGGTGGACTTCACCCAATGGATTGTATAAAAATCAAATTGACTACATCTGTGGAAGTCAATGATGGAAAAGCTCTATAACATCAACAAAGACAAAACCTGGAGCTGACTGTGGTACAGATCATCAACTACTAGTATGCAAACTCAAGCTAAAGTTGAAAAAGAGCAAACCACTCATGAATGCAGCAAAATATGACCTTGAGAATATACCACTGGAATTTAAAGACTGCCTGAAAAATCGATTTGCTGCTTTAGATACAAATGACAGAACTCCGGAAGAGTTATGGAATGACATCAAGAAGGTTGTGTTGGAAGAAAGTGAGAAGTCTCTACAAAAGGTGAAAAAGCAAAAACGGCCAAAATGGATGACGAAAAACTCTGAAAATTGCCCAGAAACGCAGAGAAGCTAAAGCCAGAGGAGAAAGAAAGACAATCGCAGAACTCAACAGAGATTTCCAATGTGCAGCAAGACAGGACAAAGAAAAGTACTACAACGATGCATGCAAGGAAATAGAAGCAGAAACTATTAGAGGAAGAACAAGATCGGCTTTCCTAAAGCTACGAGAGTTAAAGAAAAAGTTTCAGCCTCGAATTGGAATGTTACAAGATGCTCAAAGTTCTATGTTGAATGATGCTGAGAAGATCAAGAAAAGGTGGAAGGAATATACAGCGTTTTTATATGATAAAGATCAAGTGGACCAACAGCCGTTTCAACCTGTACCTTATGATCGGGAACCATTGGTGATGAAGGAAGAAGTTGAAGCAACATTGAAAGCCTTATCAAAGAACAAAGCACCAGGCATTGATGGCATTCCTATAGAAGTATTGCAGCAATCTGATGCAGCTGTTACCGTACTTACAAGGCTCTGCCAAGAAATATGGAAGACGACAACATGGCCAACTGACTGGAAAAGATCTGTGTTTATACCAATACTAAAGAAAGGTGATCCAACTGACTGTGGAAATTATCGAACAATCGAAGATTATTCAAAAGAGACTACAACCATACCTGGAACAAGAACTACCTGAAGTGAAAGCAGGGTTCAGGAAAGGGCGAGGAACGAGAGACATCATTGCAGATGTGAGATGGATCCTTGAAAAGACTAAAGAATACCAAAAGGATATCTATTTGTGCTTTATCGACTATAGCAAGACTTTTGACTGTGTAAACCATGAGAAACTCTGGGCCACATTAAGAAGCATGGGTATACCAGAACACCTGATCGTTCTCTTGCACAATCTGTACATTGATCAAGAAGCAACAGTTCGAACGGAACAAGGAGAAACAGAATGGTTTAAAATAAGCAAAGGTGTAAGACAAGGCTGCATACCTTCCCTCTACCTGTTTAATTTATATGCAGAACAAAGCATCAGAGAAGCAGGATTGTATGAAGACAACAGAGGTGTGAAGATTGGTGGAAGACTCATCAACAACCTTCGCTATGCTGATGATACCACATTACTGGCTGAAAGTGAAGATGATCTGAAACATTTGCTTCTCACAATCAAAGAACATAGTCTCAAAATGGGCCTGCACCTTAATGTAAAGAAGACAAAGATCATGACAACTGGCATAATCAACAGGTTCATCATCGAAGGAGAAAAAATTGAAATTGTGAACAACTTTAACCTACTTGGATCAACTATCAATAAAGAAGCAACAAGCAGTCAAGAAATCAAACGACGCATTGCTCTTGGCAGAATGGTTATGAAAGACCTAGATAAGATTCTCAAGAGCAGAGATGTCTCTCTCCATACAAAGATTCGACTTGTTTAAGCCATGGTATTTTCAATAACATCATATGGATGTGAAAGCTGGACAGTGAAAAAGACAGACAGGAAGAAAATTGATGCCTTTGAATTATGGTGCTGGCGGTGAATACTGTATACCGTGGACTGCCCGAAGAACAAACCAGTCGGTACTAGAGGAGATCAAACCTAAGCTTTCTTTAGAAGCTCAGATGACAAGACTTTGACTTTCATACTTTGGACACATCATGCGAAGAGAGAGATCATTAGAGAAAGACATCATTCTTGGCAAGATAGAAGGTCAGCGTAAAAGAGGAAGGCCAGCAATGATATGGATCGATACAATAACAGCAGCTATGGGTACCAGTCTGTCAACAATGAGCCGCCTGACTGAAGACCGAACACAATTTAGGATAGCTATCCAGAGGGTCGCCATGAGTCGACTCCGACTCGACGGCACTTAACAACAACAATATATAGTGCCAACCTTCCACTAATTTAATCTATCCTATCATTGTAATATAGTTTGTACCATTGTATTAGTGTCCTATTGGTTATTCTCCTCTTACCAGATTTCAGATACCAATTATATCTACCTCTTCATTCATTGCTATATATTCTACATCTCCCATCTTTTTTTTTTAGTCTCCTAGCATTTGTATAAAGGCATTTCAAAGTATGTTTGTTTTTAGAAACATAGAAACATGACGACAGAAAAAGACCACATGGCCTATCTGGTCTGTCCTTCCATAACAACTACAACAGTTCTCTTTTTACCTTTAGAGATCCTCTGTGTTTGTCCCATGCTTTTTTGAATTCAGTTACTGTCCTCATCTCTACCACCTCCACTGGGAGACTATTCCACGGATCCACTACTCTTTCCATAAAGAAATATTTCCGCATATCACTCCTGAATCTATCTCCCTTCACCCTCATCCCATGTCCCCTCGTAGCAAAACTTGCTTTCAATTGAAAGAGGCTCTCTCCCTGAACATTTATGCCACGAAGGTATTTAAACATCTCAATCATATCACCTCTATAACGCCTTTCCTCTAAGGTGTACATATTAAGATCCTTCAGTCTGTCCTGATATGCTTTATAATGAAGACCACTAATCATTTTAGTAGCCACCCTCTGCACCGACTCCATCCTGTTCACATCCTTTTGAAGGTGCGGTCTCCAGAATTGCACACTATACTCCAAATGAGGTCACACCAAAGACTTATACAGAGGCATTATCACTTCCTTTTTTCTGCTAGCCATTCCTCTCCGTATGCACCCAAGCATCCTTCTAGCTTTTGCCGTCGCCTTTTCTACATGTTTAGCTACTTTAAGATCATCAGACACAACCACGCCTAGGTCCCGCTCTTCTTTAGTAGACAAAAGTACTTCACCCCCTATACTATATTGCTCCCTTGGATTGCTGTAGCCCAAATGCATGACCTTACATTTTTTAACATTAAATCCCAGCTGCCAAATTCTAGACCATTCTTCAAGCTTAGCTAGATCCCTTCTCATGTTATCTACCCCTTCCTGGGTGTCTACTGTATTGCAGATTTTGGTATCATCCGCAAAGACGCAAACCTTACCTGAAAGCCCTTCTGCTATATCACTAACAAAGATGTTAAAAAGAATCGGACCAAGGACAGATCCCTGGGGCACACCACTGGTAACATCCTTCTCTTCAGAGTGAGCTCCATTTACTTGTACTCTTTGTCGCCTCCCACCCAACCAATTTCTAACCCAAGCAGTAACTTTAGGGTCCATCCCTAGAGTGCTCAGTTTGTTTATAAGTCGCCTGTGAGGAACAGTGTCAAAGGCTTTACTGAAATCTAAATACACCACATCTAAGGCTCTCTCTCGGTTCTACTCCCTGGTCACCCAGTCAAAGAAATCAATCAGATTTGTCTGACAAGACCTGCCTCTGGTGAATCCATGCTGCCTCGGATCCTGTAATCCGCTGGACTCCAGAAACCTCACTATTTTCTCTTTCAGCAGTTTTTCCAATAATTTACTCACCACTGAAGTTAAACTAACCAGCCTGTAGTTTTCAACCACATCCTTACTTCCGCTTTTGTGTAAAGGTACCACATGAGCCTCTCTCCGGTCCTTTGGCACCACTCCCGACTCCGAGGCATTGAAAAGGTCAGTCAGTGGAGCTGCTAGAACGTCCCCAAGTTCCCTCAGTATTCTCGGGTGTATCCCATCTGTTCTCATCGCTTTGTCTACTTTAAGTTGAGAGAGTTTCTCACAAACACAGTCTTTTGAAAATTGTTCAAGATGTCCTTTGCTTCTGTTCCTATTTGTGGGTGTTTTCTGAGGTCCTGCTCCTGGTTCTTCATCTGTGAACACAGAACAAAAATAATTGTTAAGCAATTCTGCTTTATCCTTATCAGCTTCTACATATTCCTCCCCTGCACCCTTGAGTCTGACAATACCACTCTTGCTCTTCCTCTTCTCACTAATATATCTGAAAAATGTCTTATCCCCCCATTTTATTGCATTGGCTATTTCCTCCTCCTTTTGTTTAAATTTGTTTTATTGAACATAGCTATAGTAGCATCATCAAAAAACAAAGAAAAACTTTGCAGTACATTCCAACCATAGAACACTCCCAGTCTTAAAACGATTCTTTGCCTTCTTGACTACTTTGCTAGCTTCTCTAAGTTTTTCCAAATACAGATGCATGTCTTCCTCTCTCTGTGGTCTCTTGTATTTCATGAAGGCCTCCCTCTTTTTCTTCACTTTTTCAGCTACTTCTTTCGAAAACCATAGCGGTCTCCTTTTCCTTTTACCTTTATTTACCATTTTAACAAAAAGGTTGGTTGCCCTTAAAATATCCCCTTTCAGTTTTTCCCACTGTTTTTCTACATCCCTCAGCTGTTCCCATCCAACTAACGACTCCCTGAGGTATTGGCCCATCTTCACAAAGTTAGTCTTCCTAAAGTCTAAGATCCTCGCCTTTGAATGGATTCTAACAGCCCTAGTCCTAATACTGAAGCACACCATCTGGTGATCACTAGATGCAAAATGATCTCCCACTACAACATCAGAAACACTTTCACCATTGGTAAGCACCAAGTTCAGTATGGCCTCTTCACGTGTTGGGTCTGTTACCAATTGTCTGAATAGTTCTCCCTGTAGAGAATCCAGGATCTCCTTACTTCTAGATGATACTGCAGCAGGAATGTGCCAATCAACATCTGGCATATTGAAATCTCCTATCAGTAGCACTTCCCCTTTCCTAGCAATGCTGCGCATGTCTTCAATTAACTCTCTGTCCACCTCTTCCTCCTGTGAGGGAGGTCTGTATATCACACCAATGTAAATAGATTTCTCTTTCCCTCTTTCTAGTTTAACTCACAATGCCTCCCCTCTCCCTTTTAAGCTCTGTAATTCCAAAGCTTTAATAGTAGTTTTTACATATAGTGCCACTCCTCCTCCCCTACTTCCTACCCTGTCCTTTCTGAATAAAGTATAGCCAGGTATAGTTGCATCCCAATCATAGTTTTCTGTGAACCATGTTTCTGTAACTGCCACTAAATCCAAGTCAGCCACTCCCACCAAAGCTTCAACATCAGGGATCTTATTTCCCATGGTACTGGTTTTATACACACTGCTTTCCATATGTTACCCATGTTACCCATTTCCATAAAGTTGTTTAATGTATCTCCTACCTGGGGGTTTTCTTCACCCATCCCCAACGAATCTAGTTTAAAGCCCTCCAGTAGATTAGCCAGTCTACTACTGAAGACGCGTTGACCTTTCTTGGACAGATGGATGCCATCTCTGCTCTGCAACCCTTGGAACAGCATCCCATGGTCTAGGAAACCAAAACGCTCTCGATGACACCATCCACGCAGCCATGCATTCATCTCCAGGATGCGAGCCTCTCTGTCTTGGCCTTTACCCTAAACAGGGAGGATTGAAGAGAACACCACCTGTGCACCTAACTGCTTCATCCTCTGTCCCAGAGCCATGAAGTCACTTTTGATACGTTCCGAGGTATACCTGGCAGTATCATTTGTTCCAACATTGATTAGCAACATTGGGTAATAGTCAGTGGGCTTGATGAGTCTCGGCAAACTCTCCGTAACATCTTGGTTTTTGGCACCAGGCAGACAGCATACCTCTCTGGATATCAAGTCTGGTCGGCAGATGGACGCCTTAGTACCCCTCAGAAGAGAGTCTCCAACCACCACTACCCTTCGTTTCTTTGTGGTCACTGATTCTGCAACTTTGTGATAGTGACCACAATCTGCTTATTAGTCGACAGAAGTAATTTGAAATCTTCAGTTTGGTCTCCTGTTTACTTAAGGGCACCTGGACTACTTTTACTTTGCAACTATTCCACTGTAATGCTCTGACCTCCCTGTTTTGGTAGTATTCCTCAAAGATGAATTATTCCAAGTCATGCGCTCCTGGGCCACTATTGGCTTTTCCCAATATTTAGTTTAAAAGCTCTTCTAGCTCCCTTTTAAAAGTTAGTGCCCATCCTTCTGGAAAAGGCCCCTTCTTCCCCAGAATGCTGCTCAGTTCCTGACAAATCCCTCAGCCAGGGAGATGTTTTCTGGTTTGCTCAATGTTTTTCTAAAAAGAGTTGCCTTAGCACATTTGTCAAGGCCAGAAGTCATCCTGATTGCGTCAGAAAAGCTTTTCACCACACTGAGTTGCTCTGCTAATTGTTGGTCCTGGAACTGTAGAGCTTCAGAAGGTCTACAAATAATAAATGGGATGTTATTTCCAGATTGTTACCTTCTTTAGGATTCAGGTTAAATCTGTATCGCAAATAGTTGATGAGAGTACTCATTGTATTAAGTGCCACACAAAACAGAAGTGGGACAGGCAATCTCTCTGAAATATTCTTCGCTGGATCTTAATGTGAGGAACGATGTACTGACCTTCCTTTTTCAAAGAGTGCGGTTTGCCACATTGTCATGGTGAGCTTAATGTACTCTGTCCAACCAGGATTTATTTTATACATTTCAAGGCAATTTATTATCCAAGAATGTGGGATGCTGTCAAAAGCCTTTTTTTTTGTTGTTTTTTTATATTCAGTGCATTGCAGTACTGAGATTTCTGCTTTTCATGATGGTCTTATTCAACATTAACTGGTCTTTTGGTTCCATATGTTTATTTATTTTTTATACCGCACTCTTTAGAATCAGTGCAGTTTACATGTTTACTAACAGGTACTTTTTTATTCCCTTGTCCCTGAAGGGCTCACAATCTAAGTGTACCTGAGGCATTGGAGGGTTAAGTGGCTTGCCCAAGGCCACAAGGAGTGGCCATGGGACTAGAGACTCCAGTCCCTCCGGCCTGAGGTTGCTTGTCCCCATTCAGGAATTGAACCTCCGGCCTGAGGTAACCTGTCTCAACCACTGAGCCACTCCTCCCTCATATGTTCCCCTCTTATTGCCCCTTTGCTCTGTTGTCATGTTATTGGCCTTGGTATGATCATATATTCTGTCTGCATCTATTGCAGTGAACAGCTTATAGATTGTAGATAGACAAGTTATTCGTCTATAATTTTTGGGAATGTTTCTTGGGTCCACCTTTGGAAGGATAAATGTCCTTCCTGTAATAAAGCCATTGTGGTGTTAAATCTGGCTGCATGAACAATTGTTTTTTACAGTTCACCAGGTCTTGGTGGAGTGATGTTAGCTGTTTGAGCCAAAAGTTGGTGACTCCATCTGGGCCAGAGCTCTTCCAGTTTGGGGCTTGTTTTAACCTGCTTTCCTAGCTCTTTCATTGTTACTACAGTAGGTCATTCGATAGGTCTGATAATTTGTTACCTTGCATACAAGAGCATTTAGATAAATCATTCTGCTTCTTGATTGTGCTCTATAGAGTCCTCATATAGTTTTCTCCAGAAGATTTTGTTTTGGCTTTGGTTGGTGGTACTGTTATCATATTAATGCTCTTTCCCAATTCCCTGTAGAATTGTTTTGGGTTCTCTCTAAATAATTCATTTTGATATCTCTTTTCTGTTTTCTTCATATCTTCGCAGTTTTTCCGCTTCTGCTGCTACTTTCAATTTATTGTTGGAGCATATAAATTTCAGGTCTCCTTCTGTTAAAGCAGCATTCTTAACTTGATGTCTTGGATCTTCCTCCATATCTTTGATCTTAATCCTTTCAGATACCTGTCTGTCAGGAATAGCTCCGCATGCAATGATTGTATTTTTCCTTCAGTGTGCTTTTTCCAAGGAGGAACTCTTCTTTTTTTTTTTTTTTTTTTTTTCTCCCTTTAGGCCCTGCACTTTAGTTGGTAGTACTCTTGCGGTAATAATTTTAGCTGCACAGTATTGTGTTTGATTTATTTTGGTGATGTCAACAAAAGGTCCCATTATACTGGATATTCCTTGTTCATCTTAATAATCATACTTTTAAACTTAGTTAAGCTTAACTTGGGTAATCATTCTCTTGCCTGGAACCCAGCATAGTCAAACTTCTCCTCAGATGATCCAGGCATCGGGGAAAAAGCCCCTAATGCCATCAAAATACTGTTGGGAGCCAGTGCACTCGACATCAGTTCTCCAGGACCAAGCAGGAAGTCAGTCCTCACATATGGGTGTCATCGACGCCGATGAAGCCCCAGCGGAGCATTTCCCCAGCTTTCTATGAAAGCCTTTGGGAATGCAGGCACGCATGCGCGGTTCCCTTATCGCCTAAAGGTGCCATCTTACCTCAGTCTCTCTTTTTCCGAGAAGCCCACTGGACGTGCGTCCTGTCATCCCGGATAAAAGTTAGATTTTTTTCGGCGATTCTCGCTATTTTTTCTCCTGGTTCGATGCCGGTTCCCCTCCTGCTGGGTTCGGTACACCGGTATCGAGCCCGATTCTTCGTTTTCAGTTTTTGCTCTAAGTGGCTGGCGTTCGCGCCCTTTTTTTGATTTTTCCCTGGAAGGCCGGTCCTTTGACTTTTCGGGGACTCTTTTCCCCGATGGCTTCCAGCGGTTTCAAGAAGTGTGATCGGTGTAAGGTGCCTCGGTCCTGATCACGACCCTAAGACGTGTGGACCATGTGGGAAGATGTCTTCCAAGGCACTACGAAGTCGCCAGCAGCAGAAAGAAAGGCTTTTCTCGGACTCAGTCTCCGGCCGTGCTTGTTCCTCGTCTGAGGCCTCGACATCTCGGGATTCGGATCCCGAGCGCCGTCGGAGCTCCTCGGACAGGTGGTCCCCCGACCGGGAACTCAAGAGGAAGAAGCGGCTCGTGAGGGCGTCGGAGGAGGAGGTCCCTGGCTCCTCGAGGGCCAGGTCTAAGACCCCCGACCGTCGCCCTGGGCCCGTGGAACAAGAGAAGCCTGCCAAAGTTCCTCATGTGGAGCCGGAGTCTGCTGGACACGTAAGCCCTGTGGTCCTCGAGGATTCTCCTCCCAGAGAGCCAACGTCGGGCCCGGCGCTGCCGGGGCCTGAGTCGGCTGCTGCGTCTCCCGAGCTGAGTCTCAGGATGACAGCCTTGGAGAGCAGACTGTCTGCCTTCATGGAGCAGCAGCGGGCACTGATGGCCAGCCTGTCTGGCGCATCTGCCCCGACCACCGGGACATCGACATCGAAGTCGACCCCAGAGACCGAGCTGATACTCGAGTCCATCATGGCTCGAAGTCGACCTCGGTCGCGGTCTCCCTTGATCTCCTGTTCGGGACCGAGGTCGTCGACGCCGGTGCTCCAGGGCCCCGCGGGGTCGGATCCTGACTCCTCGTCGGACGAGTCCGCCTGGGAGACGGAGGATGTGGAGTCCCCCGACACATTCAAGACTCGGTGCGTCCCCTCGGACTCACCGCAGTCTGAGCCCTGGAGTAGATCCCCTCTGGAGGACACCCGGTTCTCGGAGTTTGTCCGGGATATGGCCACTGTGTTGGCTATTCCGGCGGACCCCTAGGAAGAGCCTCGAGCTGAAGAGCTCGAGGACCTGCAGTATGACTCTTCTCCGAAGGAGGCCTTTACTGTCCTGGTTACTCCGATGCTGGAACGGCACCTCTTCCGGATGTGGGAGGCACCGGCCTCGGCGCCGGTTCTAAGCAAGCGAGTCGATTCGATTTATCGACTCCGGAAGAGCTCTGGCTTTCAGAAGGCGCAGCTCCCACACCATTCCATGGTGGTGAAATCGGCCATGCATCGTCTGAAAAGCCAGAAAGCCAGAAGATGCACTCTGCGGTGCCCCCCGGCAGGGAGGCCTGGAACCTCGATGGTGTGGGTAGAAAGTGCTTCCAGGGCTTGATGCTTGCTTGCCGTGTTTAGTCTTACCAGCTGTACATGGGCATGTACTTGCGAGACCTGGCCAAGGAGTTGGCCTGGTTCTCGGCTGGTCTCTCCGGGGAGCCCTTGCAGAGATTCAAGTCCTTGTCCTCGGGGATTCAGGACTGCTGAAGTTTATGTCCCGCGCTGCCTACGATGGCTTCGAGGCTTCGGCCCGAGTTGCGGCAGCCGGCATCGCGGCTCGACGCCAGGCATGGGTGCAGTCATCGGACCTCGAGCCATGGGTTCAGGACAAGTTGGTCGATGTCCCTTGCCGAGGTGAAAACCCTTTTGGCAAACCCATGGCCGAGATGGCCGCACTTTACAAGGACAAGGCTGTCTAGGAAGACCTCTGCCCCTTCTCACAAGAAGAAGGCCTCGGGTAAGAAGCCCTTTTACCCGAGGAAGGGCACTACCTACAAACAGTACCCTCAGTATCAGGCTGCCCAAGCTGCACCCCAGGGTCAGCAAGCCAAGGGGCAGGGTAATGGGCCCCGTAGGCAGAGGACCCCCAAGCCTCTGGCCCCTGCTCCCACTCAGCAGGGTGAGGGTTTTTGACTCCTTGAGCGTAGCCTCTCAGTCCCTGCTCTCCCAACCCTGCACAGGAGGTCGTCTCGCCCTCTTTGCCCACCAGTGGCCCCACATCACTGGAGACAGTTGGGTGTTAAACATAGTCCACAAGGGCTATGCCCTACACTTTCACCAACTGCCTCCGCCATACTTTCCAGGGGAACCTCCAAGGCCTCCCCTGCACACAGACTTTCTCCTTCAAGAGCTTCACGGTCTGTTGGTGGACAGGGCGGTGGAGCCTGTGCCTCCCCACTTGCAAGGTCACGGATTCTACTCCAGGTATTTCCTGGTGCCCAAAAGAGCCGGTGGCCTTTGACCCATTCTGGACCTCAGGAACCTCAACAAGTTCCTGGAAAAAGAAAAGTTCAAGATGCTTACTCTTGGAACACTTCTGCCCTACCTCCAGCAGGGAGATTGGCTATGCTCCTTAGATCTAAAGGATGCGTACACTCACATCCTCATTCATCCAGACCACAGAAAGTACCTCAGTTTCCTTGTGGGAGGAAACCATTATCAGTACAGAGTACTGCCTTTTGGCCTCACCTCCGCTCCCAGGGTATTTACCAAATGCCTGGCAGTGGTGGCGGCCTACCTGAGAAATCAGGGAATCTTTGTCTTCCCCTATCTGGATGACTGGCTCATCAGGGGTCAGACGTGCCAGGAGGCCAGACAAGCCACCCTCAGAACTATTGCTCTTCTTCAAAGTCTAGGGTTTGTAATAAACTTCGCAAAGTCCACTTTGCTCCCCTCCCAGAACTTGGAGTTTATAGGAGCAAGGCTCGACTCTCTACTGGCAAAAGCTTTCTTGCCATAAGACAGAGCACAAAGATTAATAGCCTTGGCAAACCAGTTTCTCAGCAGGTCACTAGTCTCCGCCAGACTCTGCCTGAGGCTTCTAGGCCACATGGCTTCGACAGTACATGTGACCTCCAATGCCAGGCTCCATATGAGGCCTGCACAGTGGTGCCTTTGGACTCAGTGGTCACAGGCAGCCTCAGGGACAGGATAAGGGTGTCCAGACAATTTCTGAACTCCCTCAGCTGGTGGCTGCACCCACCCAATCTACTAAAAGGGGTGCCTTTTCAGATTCCTGGGTACACAGTGGTACTGACGCCTCCCTGCAGGGCTGGGGAGCTCATTGTTTGAACAAGTGCACCCAGGGCCTGTGGTCTCCCCGGGAGGCTACACAGCAGATCAATCTCCTAGAACTCAGAGCTATTTGATTAGCACTCAAAGCTTTCTCTCCTACCCTAGCTCATCAATCTGTCCTGGTTCAGACAGACAATCAAGTAGCCATGTTTTATGTGAACAAACAGGGTGGGACTGGGTCCAGACTCCTCTGTCGGGAGGTTCAGGACCTTTGTTCTTTTGCCCTCAAGCACAACATGCTCCTCAAGGCTGTGTACCTTCCCGGCCAGGACAACTACCTGGCCGACAAGTTGAGCAGGATTCTACAGCCCCACGAGTGGCAGCTGCATCCTTTGGTAGTTCAGAAGATCTTCCTAAAATGGGGCCTCCCCTTGATAGATCTCTTTGCCAGTCCACTGAACAAGCAACTGCCGAAGTTCTGCTCCAGGCAACCGCATCCTCTGCGGATAGCAGTGGATGCTTTTCTGATTCCCTGGTCTCAGGGCCTCCTGTATTCGTTTCCTCCCACGCCCTTGGTGGCCCGAACTCTCTTCAAGATCCTTCAGGAAAAGGCCTCGGTCCTGCTGGTGGCTCCCAGGTGGCCGAGACAGCCTTGGTTTCCACTTCTGTTTCAATTGGCGGTGGATCCCCCGCTGCCTCTGGGGTTGCAACCCGGCCTCTCACAGGAGCAGTGTTCCCTTCTGCACCCCAATCTCAAAGCTCTCAATTTGATGGCCTGGAGGCTGCAAGGGTAGTTTTGGCTTCCTGGGGCCTACCTCAGGAAGTTTGGGGAAGTTGTCCTAGCCTCTAGGAAACAGTCCACTAGGAAAACCTATGCTCTCAAATGGAAAAGGTTTTCTGTGTGGTGTCTGCTACGTACAGAGGATCCTTTCTCCTGTACTGTGCCAGTAGTGCTTCAGTACTTACTGCACTTGTCCAATCAGGGACTTAAGTCCAATTCTGTTCGGGTCCACCTCTCAGCTCTAGCAGCTCACCACTCACTGGTGGAAGGACATTCTCTGTCGGTTCACCCCTTGGTGTCCCGCTTTCTCAGGGGCTTGCTTTTGCTCAAGCCTCCAATCCGTCGTCCTGCTCCTGAGTGGGAGTTGAATGTGGTCTTGCAGCAGCTGACTTGCCCACCCTTTGAGCCGATGGCTACTTGCCCTCTACGCTTCCTGTCCTGGAAGACACACTCTTCTTGGTAGCCCTTACCTCGGCTAGGCGAGTGAGGGAGCTTCAGGCCCTGGTCTGTGATCGGCCTTACACTCGCTTCTATAGGAACAGGGTAGTCCTTAGGACTCATCCAAAGTTCCTCCCCAAAGTTGTCTCCTCCTTCCACCTTAACCAAGAGGTGGTTCTTCCAACATTCTTCCCTAGGCCTCATGCAAGCCAGGCTGAAGCAGTTCTGCATACCCTGGACTGTAGGAGGGCCTTATCCTTCTACCTTGACCGTACGCAGGGGCATATAAGGGCTACTCAGCTCTTCGTATCTTTTGACCCTAATAAGTTGGGGTTGGCTGTGTCCAAGCGTACCTTGTCCATCTGGGTTGCTGACTGTATCACCTGGGCTTATAGGGTGGCTGACCTTCCTTTGAAGGGTCGGGTCACGGTCCACCGTGTCAGGGCAATGGCTGCCTCAGTGGCTCATCTCCGCTCTGTGCCCTTGGTAGACATCTGCAGGGCTGCAACTTGGTCTTCAAGCCAGACCTTTGCGGCCCATTACTGTCTGGAGAGGGAGTCCCATAGGGACAGTGCTTTTGGCCAAGCAGTACTCCGGAATCTCTGAGGTTTAGGCAACTCCTGCCCTCTGTTGGGCTACTGGTAGAGGTTGTGTCAGTGAAAAGCCTTTCTTTGCAGCTGGGACTAGAGGGAGTCCTCTTGTTCAGCCTGGGTTCCTTGGTAGCCCAGAGCTAGGGAGTCAACCATACGTGAGGACTGACTTCCTGCTTGGTCCTGGAGAAAGAGTAGTTACTCACCTGTAACAGGTGTTCTCCAGGAGCAGCAGGAATCAGTCCTCGCAACCCTCCCTCCTCCCCTTGGAGTTGCAGTTGTACATAGTTTATTTTTCATTTTTGTGTGCTGTTCTTAGCTATGTCATTTGACTGAGGTAAGATGGCACCTTTAGGCGGGAAGGGAACCGCGCATGCGTGCCTACATTCCCAAAGGCTTTCATAGAAAGCTGGGGAAATGCTCCGCTGGGGCTTCATCGGCGTCGATGACACCCATATGTGAGGACTGATTCCTGCTGCTCCTGGAGAACACCTGTTACAGGTGAGTAACTACTCTTTCCCCCCCCTCCCTGGGAATCAAATTTCCTGGTAGCCTAGTGGCCACATTTCCCTAAACCTCTGGTGCACCAGGGTCTTGTTTTATCACCCTCCCACCCAATAACAAAAGCCCCGGTGGCCTCTGAACCCCCCCCCTCCCCGTACCTTTTAAGATGAAATGGTAGCATTGCCCATGCTCCTGCCTCTGTGCCACCATCATGAAAAATGGCAGCACCTGGTTCCACACGGTATAGCCATATAAGGCACCGGTAGTCTGATCCCACCTGGTGCATCCCAGGATGCATCGCGTGGGGCCAGGTGCTGCCATTTTTCAAGATAGTGGTGCAGGGGTGGAAACGCGTAGGCAACCCTCATGCTTCATCTTAAAGGTACTTGTTGGGGGTGGGGGTTTGGGGGCCACTGGGCCTTTTGTTATTGGATGGGATTGGGGCTGCTGGGCCACCAGGGATTTTGTTTCTATCGGGGAGTCGGTGTCAGGGGCACCGGCCCCCCCAACAATATTTTGATGGCATCGGGGACTTTACTGAGCCTGGATCATCTGAGGGGAAGTGTCAAACTTTCCCCTCAGATGACCCTGTTTCTCTGGGAGAGCATGCTAAACTTGCACAGACTTCTGTGCTCATCTGTTTGGCTTGCAAATTAGTCATGCATTAAACTGGGAGAGCATGTGTTTTCCTTTCTGCATGCCAAAGCTGAAATTGTGTGCCATCGGTGTGCTACATAGACGCGTAGATAGCTAATAGCGCGCGACTTCAGCGCTGGCTTTCTGCATCGGCCCCTAAGTGACTAGATCCGGGTTTCTGAATACAGTCCTTGGGACACACCTAACCAATCAGGTTTTCAGGATAGCCACAATAAATATGTATGAAGAGAGATCTGCATGCACCGTCTCCACTGTTTGCTAGATAGTGAAGAAAATCAATGCCTTTTGAATTATGGTAGTGTATATACCATGGACTGCCTGACAAACAAATCAGTTGGTATTAGAGGAGATCTAAAATACACATTAATTTGTTCAAGTGTCACCAGTTAAAGCTCTTACATGGACTGTGCAATTTGGAGTAGTGTTGCTCGACTGCCATGTTGGCTGTGTGAATATACCACTAGCCTAAGAGAAGTGATGGGAGGTAATGTTCCCTCTAATTTTCTGTAGGCTGTGTGCAGCTTTTGAAGGAAGGTTAAATTTTTGTGCGCCACATAACGACACTCGGAGTTATATACTTTAAAACTTGACTACACGTCAGAATACAGTATGTTCACCACATTGATTTTAATCAAATCAAATGAAAATAGACGATTACTAAATGAAGCGGGAAATTTCTAGTAATTACAATCATAACTTTTAAATTTTAAGACGTCTGTGTTTTCTATCAGAATCAGAGCTGTAATTTTTGTGCGCTCTGTTGTAAAGTATGTGCGCTCGCTCGGTGAGGTGTGTGCGCACGCGCACAGCTTAGAGGGAACAGTGATGGGAGGGTTCAAAGGGGAGTGGGGAAGGAAAGAGTGCATGTGTTACTTTTATTCTTTAGTGTATGGAGTGGGGTTATGTGATTGAATGGCTGATTGAGTGAGCAAGGGTGAAGGGTGAACATGTTAACACAAAGCTCAAGTTTATGACTGGAAGAGCACCAGTCACCAGTCAGAGCTTTTGTGCTTACTAGGCAGTTTGCAGTGGCCTTACCTGGTGGCCACACTGACTGCACAATTACACCACCAGCTTTGCGACTTAACTAGTGAGCCTTAGGATTTTGAAGATGGCAGGGGAGTGTGTATGTGTGTGCGTGTTACATTTTGCTCTGGGTATATAGTTATGGAGTATGTTTGAGTGGTGGTTGAAGGGCAGGTGGTTGGATGTGTGCATGCACGTGATACCCAAACTCCAGATGTATGGCTGGTATAGCAGATCTTGCCACTGTGAGCTTTTCTGCTGTGACTGAAAAAGGCATGGAGCTAATTTTCTCACAGGGTGCCTACGGCAAAGCTCCATAAAGGTGCCTATTTTATAACTGATTTATACAGGCAACATACCACACCTAAAACTATCCAAAAACATGTAAATAGTTTTGCACAAATTTGCACATGTTGTGAAACAGGTATAAGAATGTGTGTGTGTGTGTGTGTGTGTGTATACTTGATATACATACCTGTGTACTTTATAAATTATAGGCACGGGGCTAGAATTTTATAAGAGGAGAGGATCCAAAATGGCTGACTGAGGGAAGTGTTCCGCGGCAGTTTTTCCTAAATGGGGAAGAGGAAAGCTAAGGGGGTGAAGAAACCCTCGTCTACCCCGGCAACCTCGACCCCTTTACCTGGGCAGACGGTTGGACCGCTTGATTCTTTCTTGGTGCCGCGATGGCAGTCGGAGATCCCGGCGATTGGCGGCCCTAGGGACACCTCGGCTGTATCGAGTTCGGCGGGTGGTTCCGGGCCTGAAATCTCCTCGCCGGAGCAGTGGCGCCCTTCTAAGGAACCTTTGCTGGCTGAGAAGTCGAAGCAGGCGGTAATTCCTCCCCGAGAGAATCTACGGGGAGTGGACCGCGGAGGGGCATCTGCTTTGCAGCCCGGCTGTATTGCCGTGTCTGTTTCTCCGGTCACCACCTTTCCATCCTTGGTTCCTTTGGGGCCTTCTATAGAGTTGGAGGAGGCTAGCAGAAGTATGGAGGCTGGTGCTGCGAGTACTCAGGCTCAGGGGCCTTTTTCCTTTGAGAAACCAGCTGAATTTACCCTGGAGACTATTTGGTCGGCTATAGTGAAGCTTGCTGAACTTTTGGTTCCCCAGGTCTCCATTATGTCATCTCAGATCCAGTCACAAGAGGGCCTTCTTCAACAGCATACGGTGGAGATTTCAGCGCTGCAGACGTCAGCTACTGAGCTTAAACAACAAGTAACTCAAGTTGAGACATCAATTTCAGGATATCAGAAAGATGTTATGGCTATTCAGTTTAGAGTTGAGCAACTGGAAAATGTATCTAGATACCCTAACCTTCGTTTGGTTAATTTTCCCAAGGCTCCGTCTATTGGTGCTAAAGAAATGTTTAAGAAATATTTGGAGGATATATTGGGGGTTTCGGGGGTTTCGCACCCCCCCTTGGTGAAAGCTTTTTATTTATCTATTAAGAAGAAGGTAGAGGGTGGGGGTATTATTCCTGGGGTTGAAGTTGCTGATTCCTTAAATGTATCTGCTTTGTTAGAAACTTCTTTAACTGATACTGTAACTCCTGCCACTTTAATTGTTACCTTTGCATTGATTTCTGACCGGGATTGGTTTCTCAAGATGTTTTTTCGGAAGTGTGACTCTCAGTTTCTAGGTTTAAATATTAGGGTTTTTCCAGATTTTTCTAAAGCTACTCAGAAGTGCAGACGTGAGTTTCTCCTATTACGCCCTGGTGTTTTGCTGTTAGGGGGCCAGTTTTTTCTTAAATTTCCATCAAAATGTTTGGTTAAATTAAATTCCGCTATGTATGTTTTCTATGATCCGTCTCAGCTACTCGCCTTCATTAATGCTCGTCGTTCCTCTGATGTGATATAGATTCACTGCGTAGTGTAATATTCTGGCTGTATTCCCACAGTTTATTTCTTGCATTTAATTGTATGATATGTCTTGGTTCTCTCCTTTCTATGTAGTGGGCTTTAGAAGGGGCTGGTATCGTTTATTTACCTATGTAATTTTCCTAGTTGGATAACTTGTTTATCTTTGTAAACCAACTTATTTCCATTCAAGTTAATGTATTTTTTGCTTGGATTTTGTAAAATTTATAAACATAAAAAAAAAAATAAAATAAAATAAATAAATTATAGGCACACATCTTAACCCCAGCTTCAAACTATGCACTTTCACAAGCTGTATAAAAGATGACAGATTTTCATTATGCTTGCTTTTTACACATTTAATTTTTCAATTTTAGACAAACCTTGTTCTGCATGAAAACTTGCTTCATACATAGAAAACAATTCATAGACGTTTCTGTGTGCACATGTGTGTGTGTGTGTCCTTAAATAGTTTCTGGAGCAAAGTTGCACCAGAGTAGCTAGTGGGGTTTATGTTTATTTAGATTCTTGATATACCGCCCTTCAGAAAATACACCAGAGCAGTTTACAATAATTCAAAACAGACTGCCAGAAGAAGGAAAAGAACACCATAATCACGACAGAGAAGAGACAGGACACAAGAGAGAAAAATGTGGAAGAGATACCTCAATTGGGGGCAGAGGGGACAGGGAGGTCAAAAGTGGTGCAGAAGAGGTGGGTCTTTAATAGAGATTTAAACCTGTTAAAGGAGAGTTCCAGCCAAAGGTCTGGGGGGAGGGAATTCCAGAGTTTGGGGCCAAGGAAGAAGGCGGCACAGTTTCAGGTGGATTCCAGATGTGCGAGGAAGGGGGGGAGGGGGTAAGAGACATACGATTAACATGAAAATGCCAGAGCATTTTATTTATTTATTTTTATTTATTTACAGTCTCTTATATACCGCACTATTCAGCATCAGCGCGGTTTACATGGAACAAAAATGCGCAGTACAGTTAACATGTATGAGTTTACAGATAACAGGGCAAAAAACTTGGCTAACAGGGGTAAACTATTTACAAGAATTGCTACATAGAGTCATATGGACAGGAGTTTCATAGAAACATATGTTGGGGAGTGTAGAGACATACCAGGTTAGAGAGGTATTGAGGAGAGCTGGTGTGAATAGCTTTGTGAACGAGGATTAAAACCTTGAACTGGATCCAGTAAGCAACGGGGAGCCAATGGAGGTGGATAAGGAGAGGTGTTACATGGAAAGTGCGAGAGGTGTGAGGACATTACGGGCTGCAGTGTTATGTAATAATTGAAGTCTATGTAACTGATATTGAGGGAGACCAGCGAGGGCAATGTTGCATTAGTCGATCCGGCTCATAACTAGGGAGAGGAGGAGGGTAACCAGGGAGGAGGTGTCGAGGAAGGGATGAACAGCACGAATCTGGTGAAGGGAACAGAAGGAGCAGCGGATTATGGAAGACAAATGGTCATGAAAAGACAAGGCAGAATCCAGGTTAACACCGAGGTAATGTAGAGTAGAGAGTAGGGGGACAGGAAAGGAGGAAAGTGAGAGTGCTATGGAGGGAATGGGGTTACCAAATGTGAACCAGATAGCTTGTTTTTTTTTTCTGAATTGAGATGGAGGAAATTTGAGGTTAACCAGGCACTGACATGAGAGGCAGTTGTTGAGATGGGTAATGTTGGGGGCGGTGGGGTCAGTATGGTGCAGGAGAATGTAGTTTGCATAGTAATACCCAGAGACAGTGTTGTTGAATTAGAAGGGTAAGGGGAGCCAGAAAGATGTTAAAGAGGGGAGGGGCAAGAACAGAGCCCTGGGGAATACCGCAGGGTAGGGGGGTGGCAGGCGAAGAAGAGGGGCCAGTAAAGACTGAGAAGGACCTGGAGGACAGAAAGGAGCGAAACCAGTGAATCAGGTCCACCAAGAAGAGCACTACACCACGTTGCTCAAGAGACACCCAGTCAATAACGCGTGGTGGTAGTTTGAAAGGATACTTTTATTCAATAATTTGAAAACCTGAGAGCCCGACATAGGCCGTGTTTCGTTTTCTACTTCCTCAGGGGATGGGGCGGTGATGGAGTGTGAGGGCAGAGTCTAGATGAGAGGTGAGCTGGGCGAAGACCATTTTCTCCAAAGGTTTAGAGAGGAAAGAAAGGTTGGATTTGCTGAGCCAGGGAGGAAGGGATGGGGTTGAACTGACAGGTGGTTTTGCGAGAATTGGAAAATACTCTGATCAGCTCAACAAGGGAAACAGGACGGAAAGCAGACCAGTGGTGAGAGAGGGAAGGATTCACAGGAAAGGATGCAGGGGAAATAGAAAGAAGGGCTGGGAATGGGGGAGTGGATGGGGGAGGGGAAAGAGGGGAGGGCCAGGCGGGGAAGGAGGAACGGAGGGCCTGGACCTTATTGCTATAGACAGTTGCTAGGGAGGGCAGGGTTGGGAGGGGAGACAGGGGGAACTGAGGGGGGGAGGCGAGTGTGAATATCTGAGGGGGCCAGGAGAACATAATAGAACTGGTGGGAAGAATTGGAGGAGGAGGTGATAAGAGTGGTGTAATAGGACTGTTTGGCAGCATGTATAAGGGAGCGATAATGGGAGTGACAGCAGCAGAAGTGGGTCAAGGAATCCTTTGAAGGGCACTTGCGCGATAGAGGTGGGCACGGTGGAGAAGGTGGCCATGGTGGTACCAGGGGTGGTTGTTGGGCTGATGAAGACAAAAAGGCCAGGCGACGGAGGGCAAGGGTGTCGAGCAGAGGACAGAGTAGAATTCCAGACATGGACTTGGCGGTCAGGGGAGAGGGTGTGGAAACATAAGAACATAAGATCATAAG
Source organism: Ichthyophis bannanicus (assembly GCA_033557465.1). Classification (NCBI taxonomy): domain Eukaryota; kingdom Metazoa; phylum Chordata; class Amphibia; order Gymnophiona; family Ichthyophiidae; genus Ichthyophis; species Ichthyophis bannanicus. The sequence goes on along the minus strand of CM066032.1, from coordinate 514,774,492 downwards.
ATATGCCATACTGAGTCAGACCAAGGTCCATCAAGCCCAGTATTCTGTTTCCAACAGTGGCCAATCTAGGTCATATGTACCTAGCAGTTTCCCCAAGAGACACAAGTTCCACAATGCTTGTACTGGGTCAAGCATTGATATCTTCGGTCACTTCTTAATAATGGTTTATGGACCTTTCCTCCAGGAACTTGTCCAAACCTTTTTTAAACCCAACTACACTAACAGCCTTTACTACATCCTCCGGTAACAAATTCCAGAGTTTGATTACACGTTGAGTGAAAAAATATTTTCTTTTATTAGTCTTAAATAGTTTACCCTGTAGCTTCATTGCATGTCCCCTAGTCTTTCTATATTCTGATAACGTAAACAATCGATCTACGTTTACCCGTTCCACTCCGTTCATTAATTTATAGACTTCTATCATATCTCCCCTCAGCCGTCTCTTTTCCAGGTTAAAGAGCCCTAACCTTTTTAGCCTTTCCTCATAGGAGTATCCTTCCATCCCCTTTACCATTTTGGTGGCTCTTCCCTGAACCTTTTCTAAAATCGCTATATCCTTTTTAAGATACGGCGACCAGAATTGCACACAATATTCAAGGTGCGGTCTCACCATGGAACGATATAGAGGCATTATAATATCTTTTGTTTTATTTTCCATTCCTTTCCTTATCATACCTAGCATTCTATTTGCTCTCTTGGCTGCCGCTGCACACTGGGCCGAGGGTTTTAACATGGTATCCACAATGACGCCTAAATCTTTTTCCTGGGTGGTGGTTCCTAATGTGGAACCTTGCATCGTGTAACCATAGTTTGGGTTGTTCTTCCCTAGGTGCATAACCTTGCACTTGTCCACATTAAATTTCATCTGCCATTTTGATGCCCAGTCTTCCAATTTATCAAGATCCTCTTCCAATTTTTCACAATCCTCTTGGGTTTTAACAACTTTAAATAGTTTTGTGTCATCTGCAAATTTGATAACCTCACTCGTTATTCCACTTTCCAGGTCATTTATGAATATGTCAAAAAGCAGCGGACCCAGCACAGATCCCTGGGGTACACCACTATTCACCTTTCTCCATTGGGAAAATTGGCCATTTAGCCCTAGCCTCTGCTTTCTATCTTTTAACCAGTTCCTGATCCACAATAGTACACTGCCTCCTATCCCATAACTCTTTAGTTTTGCCAAAAGTCTCTGATGAGGGACCTTGTCAAAGGCTTTCTGAAAGTCCAGATACACAATATCAACCGACTTACCTTTGTCCACCTGTTTATTCACTCCTTCAAAAAAACATAACAGATTAGTAAGACAAGATCTTCCTTGTCTAAAGCCATGTTGGCTGTCTCCCATTAGGTCGTGACTATCAACATGCTGAGTAATTTTATTCCTTATGATGGTTTCTACCATTTTTCCCGGTACTGACGTCAGGCTCACCGGTCTGTAGTTTCCCGGATCACCCCTGGAACCCTTTTTAAAAATTGGTGTTACATTGGCGATCCTCCAATCTTCAGGTATTAGAGATGATTTTAATGATAGTTCACAGATTACTAATAGCAGGTCTGCAATCTCATATTTCAGTTCTTTCAACACCCTTGGATGTATACCATCTGGCCCAGGTGATTTGCTACTCTTCAGTTTATCTAACAGTTGTAAGACATCTTCCCGATGTATCGATATTTCCTTCAATTCTTCCGCACCTTTAAATACCACTTCAGTCATGGGTAACATTCCTACATCTTCCTCAGTAAAGAGCGAAGCAAAGAATTCATTCAGTCTCTCCGCTATCGCCTTGTCGCCTCTTACTGCTCCTTTAACCCCTTTATCATCTAATGGACCAACTGACTCTCTCACAGGTTTTTTGCTACGAATGTACTTGAAAAGGTCTTTATTTTGTGTTTTTGCTTCCGCAGCAAGCTTCTTCTCAAATTCTCTTTGCCTGCCTTATCAATGCCTTGCATTTGACTTGCCAGTGCTTGTGCTGTTTCCACGTTTCGTCATTTGGCTCTTTTTTCCATTTCCTGAAAGATGCTTTTTTGGCAACAACAGCCTCTCTGACCTCACCTTTAAACCATGCTGGCAGTTTTTTGGACTTCCTTCCACTTTTCTTAAAGCGTGGAATACAGCTGGTCTGGGCTTCCAAGATAGTATTTTTCAACAACATCCAAGCTTGATGTACGTCTTTAACCTTTGCAACTGCTCCTTTTAGTTTTTTCTTAACTGTTTTCCTCATTTTATCATAGTCTCCCTTTCGAAAGTTAAAGGGTAGTACTGTGGATTTCCTTACTATCCCTACTCCACTAATTAAATCAAAGGCGATCATGCTATGATCACTATTGCCAAGTGGCCCCAACACCCTTATCTCTTGCACTAGATCTGGTGTTCCACTAAGGACTAGGTCTAATATGGCTTCCCCTCTGGTCGGTTCATGAACCAGCTGCTCCAAGAAGCAGTCATTTATTTCATCTAGGAACTTTATCTCCCTAGCATGTCCTGCTGTGACACTGACTCAGTCGATACCGGGGTAATTGAAATCACCCATTATTATTACTGCACTGTAACTTTTGCTAGCTTCCTTGATTTCTTTGAGCATTTCATCATCCATTTGTTCATTCTGGCCAGGCGGACGATAGTACACCCCCACTGCCATCGCCTTCCCCTTTTTACATGGAATTTCAATCCATAGAGATTCTACAGCAAATTTTGTTTCTTGCAAAACTTTAATCCTTTCTGACTCAATGCCCTCAAATCGGGCGTGAAGAGGCTATCTGAGAGGGAAATTGTTGGAGGTTGTTGGATGTAGTGCGACAGGTGAGTGAAGAGGAGGGGGGGGGGCTGGCAAGGGGGCAACGTTACAGGGAGAGCAATATGAAATAGGAGACAGTAGTGGTCTGACCAGGGAACTGGGAAAGAGGACCGAGCAGAAGGGGGAAGTGCAGGGAGAGATCACGAGATCAAAGGTGTGGCCAGCGGAATGAGTGGGGAAGAGAACGTGCTGGAGAAGAGATGAGTCAGAAAGGAGGGCAAGGAAGGAAGAGTCACGAGAGGTGGAAGGGGAATCCGGGTGAACATTGGCTTGTGGATGTTGTAGCAGCACTGGAACAAGGGAGCACACTGGAATAAGAGCGATAGGGGAGCACTTGAGCAGCAGGTAACAGCATTCCTTGTTATTTGCAGCCCTTTGCTTTTCTTCCACCTTATGCATATGCACAAAGACCTCTTGAGAGTGAGGTTGGTATTAGAGGCAATTATTTACAATTTGGAATGATGATGTTCTGGGATTCTTACCTTAGTGTGTGTGTGCTATTTGTTCTCCTGCTTATCCCCACATCTTAGTTTTATCGGATTTTCCTTAGTTACTCCCTACTGTGACAGCAGTATCCTAGGACAGATGGATGGAAAAAAAACGAATGCACAACACTCCACCCCAACCCACCATCACTTGCATCATAAAATGTACTAAAAGCATACTTTGCAAGCAAGAAAGAAGTTACCTGGCAATTTTTAGGAAATGGAAATTATGCACCCCCAACTTTTAAAGTAGAGGCGTTTAAACAAATAAAACCATAGGCAAACTGACACTCCATTTAGAAACAAACCACTTATTAAAGAGAGTTGTTAGCAGTGAACAGAAACAGATCATTAACCATTCTGGGTCCAAGCTTTCTAGCACCTCAGACACCCAGTAGATTTAGATAATTCCCAAGGATTTCTTCTTACGCCTACTGTGCCTTGTAAAAAGTCATAGAAACATGACTGTAGAAAAAGATCATCTGGCCTGTCCAGTCTGCCCTTCCATACCAACTACTATAGTTTGTCCCATGCTTTCTTCAATTCAGATACTGTCCTCAAAGTGAATAACCAAATGACTGTGGGGGAGTGGGGTGCTCAGCCAAAGGATGTCCTTGGCAGAACACCCCAATGTCTCCCATTTCATCAAGACAGTGAAACAGACCAGACTGCCAGCATGTCTGCTTGTTTCTAAGTGGAGCCTCTCTTTAGTTTTGAAGGCACAGAAGGGGCCTCCATTTGAGCCTATCAGCAAGGCCTCTCTCAAGGACCTGACTCTTAAGGTGGTGTTCCTGGTAGCCATAGCATCTATTAGTGGGTGTCAGATCTACAGTTTTGTCCTGCAGGAGTCTCTCTTAGGCATCTAGGTGGCCTCTCTCTCCTTGGAGACTGTGTCATCCTTTCTCCAAAAAACGCTGCCCTCCTTTCCTCTTAACCAGACTGGCATTCTATCCTCCTCAGATGAGGATCTTCAGAGGGACATCTTGCTTTGTCTAGTGGAGAGGGTGTCGATCAAGTACCTGAAAATGTCCAGTTATTTCAATGGGTCTGATTATTTTTCTATATTCCTTGGAAGCCCGAGGAAGGGTTTGGCAGCAGCCAAGTCCTTTATTGCCTGCTGGATTAGAGAGGCCATTGGGTCAGTATACCTTCTAGCTGTTAAGCAGGTACCAGGGGGAGTCAAATCTCGCTTCACTAGGGTACAAATCATCTTCTCTTGGGCAGAACCTGCCTTGGTTCCCTGGAAGATATTTATAAGGCGGCTACCCAGCCAGCTCTGAGCACCTTCTGTGAAGTACTACAAGTTGCATGTGGGCTCCAGAGTACATGGTGCATTTAGCTGGGCAATCCTCTGTAGTGCATCATCTTCCCATCTTGGATCGTGACTGCTTGGGTACATTCCACTTGTCCAGCAGGATAAAGGAGACATTTACATACCTGATAATTTTTTCTCCTTGAATCCTGCCAGAACTCACCCTAGAAGGCAGGTTTGGAGTCCTGCTGCCTCTTCATGAAGTGATTAGTTGCTGTTTCTGGTGCAGAATTGAATGTGTGGAAATAGTTAAATGGTTTGCATAGTTATAATTCTTGTTAACTTGCATAGTTTTTCGAGTGAGTTTGCTTACTGCTTGGAAGATTCATACTGGCTTCTCTCAGTGCTGTACCAGTAGATATACAAAGTGATGTTTGGTCTGCCTCCAGCTGCTGGCTTGCAAGCATAGCTCACTCATCTGGACTGGTCTAGAAGAATTCAAGGAAATCAGGTATGTAAATATCTCCTTTTATGATGCTTGAATAAAGCAACTTCAAACATTAAAAAAAAAAAAAAGCTTAGTCGGCATGCTTCCCAGGTCTTCACAGACAGCCTGTTGGATGAGAGGATTTTCTTTATGCTTGGGGGTTCCTTTTCCGCTACAATTTTTTACTTTTTTTTTTTTTTTTTTTAAACCTCTGCAACTATGCCCTGTGCATTGAGGTGTGCTGTGTGCTGTTCCTCTCAAGTGAGCGCTGAGGCTGCTCCGAGTGCGATACAGAAGCCTCAGGGTACTTTTTTTTTTATGCCATATCAGGGCCCTCTACCGATTCTGCTGCCTCTGCCCCATTTTCCGTGATTTTTCCACAGATGAGATTTGGTGGCCATTTTGGATGTCGGCATGGTCCCGACTGAAGAAGAGCACAGTGAGAAAGCTGCAGTTTCAAGTTGACAGGCTCCTGTAGGTCCTGGGTTTGAACAGCAGCTCCTGGAACAGCTCATGGGCTGTTTTCAGTCTTTGGTAGTTTCCTGGTAATCCTCCTCATGGGAGTGAGGCCTTTAGCCCTTCTAAGGAGGACTCTGGTTCCTCAGAGGTCTCTCCCCCTCTGATGGTAAGGGGGAAGCTCACATTTATCTTCTAATGGGGAGTGCTGGGGAAAAGATACGGGTTCCTTGTCTCCAGGGGCTTAGTGTGTGGAAGAGGGATAGCTTTGCTGGGGGAGGGAGAAGATCCATTAGTGATTTTGCATTTTTCACAGGGAGGACCTAGCTACCCTTTCTCAGGATGCCATGGCAGCGTTGCGCGTTAGAGACCCACCTCCGGTACAGCTTTCTCGAGCAGACCCTGTCCTGAAGGAAGTTGGCGCTATACTGAAGGAGACTCGTGATAGGAGAGTGGAAGGCCCCTCCCCCCCAAGAATGCCTTCACAGCTTCAGCTTGGAAGCACCTTGTTCAGGCATAGGGGCCTGAGCACTCTTGTACTGGTTCCAGCAATTTTCAAAGTGAGGAGAGCAGGACTTCTAAAGATATAAAGAATTTATTAGCCACAACCCAACAGCTGCTGCCAAGTAGATTCTTGATGGGATTTATTGTAATTTGCAAGCTATTCATTCACCTCTCATAGAGCCCACAGAGGCCTGCTTTTTTTTCCCCTAGAACTTCATGTTTGTGACTATATTAGATCATGAATCACCCTTCAATAATTTGCAGTGTCAGTGTTCCGAAGGGAATATTGAAGTCCCCCTTCCTATGTCTGTCCTCTATCCTTTTAATTCAATTAACTTTCAATGGTGCACTTTGAAGTTCCTTCCATAGGTCATTCCTGTGCATCATTGAATTATCCCTTGCTCCTATGCTTGAGCATTGCTACTACTATATATCAGTCTCATGTTGTGCACAGTCATCTATTTAAAATTTAGTCCATAATCCCATTTACCATCTGTTCTTGACCCTCTAGAGCGCCACATTCTGTTTCAAACATTGTCATGTATCACTGTAGTCATTTGGTAACTAAAACTGATAGTCTGCATTAGTTCCGCTTCTGAAGCAGCTGACATTAAGACTTCAGCATACTCCGTCACATGCAAGTACAGACTGTTTACATTCCTGCCTTCCAAAATACTTATTTGGCATAAACTTATTTAGTATGAATTTCTATCCGATACATTCCATTTTTCTTTTATTTTATTTTCGTGGTCAGGCCTCTTATTGGTTTCAGCCTGTTCAACTGCCATACTGGCAAAAGCTGATGCTTCTTTTAAATATGAAAATCTTTGAAGTAGTCTGTAGAATAATTTTAAATTTCCCTTCCCTTGACTGAGCTCCTAAACTCTCGGTTGATGATCTGTCTTGGAGATTACCAGGTTTTTTTTCTTTTCTCCAGAGGGCACCATTTGCTTAGAAATGCCTTGAAGGAAAAGGTTTGTAGAATAAAGGCTTAATGTGTTAAACTTTGATATCTGCCAGATCTATTTCCATTTCCTGCCTTGAAAGCTTCTGGTCATCCACATTCTAAATACTTATCCCTAGTGGCTTGTTCCATCAGCTTTCTGTTCCAACTGAACAGCACCATTGCGTTCCTCCTCCATGCTTGACCATTTTAGCCTTCACTATAGGGAACTATGGCATTGTCTACTTACTCGTCACAGTTTTCCAAGGCCTATTTAGAATAGTCTTGTTCTTACGAAGAAATCTAGTTCTGCATACTGTTTCAGAAGATAAGTTTTTCTATATGGTTTGATCAGTTTACGTCCACAGATTGTCATATTGCAGGATTATATCATGATGGAGCTGAAGCCATTGAAGCGATGGATGTAGAAAAAAACTCTTTCTTATGAAGCAACTGAGTTACAGAGGGTGCAGTTACCTAGAAGTGCAGCTAGAGGGAGCAGGCACGAGGCTGCAGAAGTTAAGCTGACACACCCAGGTTGTAGCAATGCAGTACCTAATCAAAGGCACCTGGGTAGAAAGCCAGGAAACTCAGTTGGAGAACGCCTTTTTAAGTAGTGCTCACAAGGAAGCAGACAGAGGATCTAAGGAGGAACTCGAGAAAGGATTGGAGAAGGAACTCGAGGGAGGACCTTTGAGAGAGAAAGAGAAAGAGGATCTTTGGAGGAAGGACCTGAGGAAGGAACTTCATACACTGCAAGGCAGAGAAGCTTGGATACATGGAAAAGCAGAGTTAAGTTCCAGGGAGAACAAGCCCAGCTTAGAAAGCTCCAGAAGCCAGTCTTCAAGGAAGACGGTGACAAAGGGAGAGTCTCTGGTGGCGAGAACACCAGCAGCCAACGCTACAGAGATCCAAGGTTCAGTGATACTTCATTTATTAAATGGATGCCAGGTCCTAGGAAGGCTGATAACCTAAAAAGCCATTCTGAGAAGAAACAAAGCTGGAGGAAGTTTTGTAACCCTGTACAGAGAGGTATAGGGAAAAGCCCTAATAGTTATTTGCTAAACCCAGGCCAGCAAGGCTGGAAAGTGGGGGAAAGAAATACTGAACTGCAACCTGTGTTAATCAGGGAAAGCTCAGCATTAGAAGACACCACGAGTGAGCTAGAACCCATGCAAATTGAGTTTGCAGAACCAGAACCGTTGATGCTTGAACCAATGGACTGTTCTCTGTGTATTACCGAGAGCCTGGAATCTCTTACCGAGATATAACAGCAGCACATGTTTTAAAGTACCTTTTGCTTCTGTTAACACTGAAGGAAGAAGTTTTGTCTTGTTTTTCTTGCTGTTTGAGAAACTTGCTTGGATACAGAGAACTGTGAAGCATTTGTAACAGGTGCTGACCTTTTGTAAATATTCTTGGCACTAAACCTGAAGTAAGGTAATTCTACTTTGTTTCCTGAAGAACCTTTTTGCGTAACAAGGGAATAAAAACCTTTTTGTTTCCCCCTGCTCAAGGCTCACACATCTATTTTCTTGTGAAGAGGGACTACAAGGACCAGAATGCACTTGGTCTAAAAGTTTTTTTCTTTCTTCAACAAAATTAAAATGTCCACCCTGACCCTTTGGCACACTGCCACTAGGAGGGGCTGTGACAATCACTTCTAGCCTCTTGGAGACTCTTCCATCACAATGAATTTCATGCTTTTACACTTCAGTTCCACTTGTTTGCCTTGCAGCACTTCACTGTTTTATCTCATGTTCGTATGACTCTTTACCCTTATGAAGTTTGGCCATTGCCTCCCTTGTGCCAATGGGTTGACAACAAGGTGACTCAAGGTTCAAATTTTTCTATTGCTCTTTGTTTGGAGCTGATATTTAGCTCCCTGTTCCTTATCCTGCTAGACCAATCCAGATAATTGGGTTTGTTCCCCAGTCATCACCTGCATAAGTGGGGATCCAGATCTGGAAATTGCCAGTATATTCTCTGCATCCAGAAGATGGTAGCATGTGTTGTGGTGCAACATTTGTAAATAAGCTTGGCTTCCCTGGGTTAAATCAAGGTTTTGTGGCACCATCTACTTCAACTCATATGTGCAACCTGTAGTACTTAACAGATGAAGAACCAGGAGCAGGACCTCAGAAAACACCCATAAACAGGAACAGAAGTGAGGGACATCTTGAACAATTTTCAGAAGACTGTGTTCGTGAGAAACTGGCTCAACTTAAAGTAGACAAAGCGATGGGAGATAGATTCAGGAGTGATATGCGGAAATATTTCTTTACGGAAAGAGTAGTGAATCCATGGAATAGTCTCACAGTGGAGGTGGTAGAGATGAGAACAGTATCTGAATTCAAAAAAGCATGGGACAAACACAGAGGATCTCTAAAGGAAAAAAGGGGACTGTTGTAATTGTTGATATGGAAGGACAGACTAGGCCATGTGGTCTTTTTCTGTCTTCATATTTCTATGTTTCTAAAGGTGCTCAGGGAAAACCAGGTAGCCACCTTCCTGATGTCTTACCGCCAGAATGTCCCTGTCAGCTCGTCCATGCACCATATAACACCAATCCTAGAAAACCTACACTGGCTCCCAATAACACAACAAACAAAATATAAAACCATCACTACCACCTTCAAGATACTTCCTAACCTCTCAGCTCCCTGCCTCTCAGAGCTGATCACAACAACCTACTCAAGAAGACCAAGAAGAGTCTCCATTCAGAACCTCCTGAACATCCATCCTCTCGGGACCAAAACCACACAGCAGACCAGCAACAGAGCATTCTGTTGCTGATGTAGAACTCGCTATCAGATAACATAATATCAGCAAAATCTATCACCGAACTAAAAAAACAACTAAAAACACACCTATTCAGAGAATACTACGGACCTGATGACAAAACATAATCTAGGAGCTAAAATACCACATAGGACAGCTATGCCGAACCAACTATTCCTCCCCATAAAACGTAGACCATCTCTTCATGTAAATAGTTCGCTCCCCTCACATAATGTATCTAGTATTTATTTCCAAGTTATAATCCCCGTTTAATGTAAAACAATTCCTCTGTAATTGTTATGTTGTTTGAAGGACTACAAAAGGGGACTGCTACTTCTGGAGAGAGATCTACAATAGTGAATATATACTTCTGGTAATTTTTCTGAAGGGAATTCTTTGGATTAAAGCTGATTAATCTGTGAACTCAGTGTATTAGTTAAATCAGTCAGGGCCTAGTAGCAGCAGTTTAAGTTTACGTTTAAAACACAGAAGAGAGCTTTCTTGTTAAATTTAGAACCCAGCAGAGAGCTTCTAGTTTAAATTTCATACTAGGTCAGAGCCTAGCAGCAGCATAGAGCTTTAATTTAAATCAAATCAGACTATAACTTAGCATACAAGACAATACAGGGTTAGTATTCTTTGAGAAATAAATAGTCTTCTAGAGACCTTTACAAAGAGGCCTTCTACCTAGAGGGCAAGAGACCTGTGAAACCTTTTCAATAGGTGTTAACACCAGGTGGCAGGTCAAAAGGCGATTTTTGAAAGACTCCTTCTAGCCAAGCAAGGACTGTTAATCACCCAGGAAGTTGGTCACAGCTTACCTCAGAAGCACAGGATAGGGTATTATGTAGCAACCCTCTTTTAATAAGTCTTATTTCCCTCCCTCCCCTCCCCAACAGCCACCCACCCCTTGGATAATCGTAGCTTTATAGGTACTTACACATCTTAAAGGAAAGGAGCTGCTTGCAGGTGCAGCTCCTTATCCAACTCAGTCATACATTAAGGACCTGAGATTAAGCTTCAGGTGAACAAGGTTTGTTAAACATAATACACTTTCATTACTATAAGCATCCACAGCACCCCTTAGTAAGTAAAGAACTTAAAGATCTAAACACAAGCTTAAAACTATGATGCAGACAGCAGTCCAGCAGCGAGATGGGGGCTTTCCAGTCTTTTGCATTGAGTGTCACATGTATGATTTTCTCCCAGTTGGTGAGAGGTCTTACGTGTGCACTAGGTGCAAGGAGCTCTTTGCTCGCAGGGAGTGAGTCCGTTCTCTAGAGGCTAGAGTACCAGACTTGGAAGACATAAGAAAGACAGAGGTACATAGACGAGACCTACAAGGATATAGTCCTGAAGTCCCACCTCCAGTCTGGCAGCATTCCTGTTTCCATGGAGGAGAGAGGTCACGTGACAGGAGAGCATTACCCTGGTGTGTCAGGAAGTGATCCTGTAAATAGAACCTGTCTTCCAGGTGATGTAAAACCCTCTCGCACCGAGAAAATTTCTCCATGGCCATGTGCCCATGAGGGAAGGGTTAGGACAGCCGTTATAGTTGGTGATTAGATCATTAGGTATGTACATAGCTGGATGGCTGGTGGATGTGAGGATCACCTCGTAACATGCCTGCCTGGTGCGAAGGTAGCGGACCTCACGCGCCACTTAGATAAGGCCTTAGCTAGTGCTGGGGAGGAGTCTGCTGTCTTGGTACATGCGGGTACTAATTACAGGAAAATGTGGTAGGGAGGTTCTGGAGGCTAAATTTAGGCTTTTAGATAGGAAGTTCAAATCCAGAACTTCCATGGTATCGTTCTCCGAAATGCTTCCTGTTACACGCGCAGGACCCAAAAGGTAGGCAGAGCTCCGGAGTCTCAATGCATGGATGAGACGATGGTGCAAGGATGAGGGTTTTGGATTTGTTAGGAACTGGGGAACATTCTGGGGGAAGGAGGGGCTCTTCCGAAGGGATGTGCTTCACCTTAACCGGGATGGAAACAGGTTGCTGGTATTAACCTTTAAAAAGGAGATAGAGCAGCTTTTAAACTAGATAATAGGGGAAAGCCGACAGTCGCCCAAGAGTGCATGGTTTGGAAGAATGTATCCTTTGAAGGATACTACCAAAAGTAGAGAGGTTCCAAAATAGAGTAAAGTAGCCCAGATGCCCTTGAGTATGGCGCAGACAGAGCTTAAAGATTCCAAATTACCCATGCCTACCAATAGCCAGATTAATATGAATGAAATACAGTCTCTAAAATGCTTGTATGCAAATGCTAAGAGTCTAAAAAATAAGATGGGAGAGTTACAATATATAGCACTAAATGAGAGGTTAGATATAATTGGAATCTCAGAGACATGGTGGAAGGAGGACAACCAGTGGGACACTGTGATACCTGGGTACAAACTATATCGTAATGATAGAGCTGATCAAATTGGTGGAGGGGTTGCGCTCTATGTTAGAGAGGGCATTGAGTCAGAAAGGATTAAAGTTTTGCAGGAAACAAAATTTGCTGTAGAATCTCTATGGATTAAAATGCCATGTAGGAATGGCAGATGAGATTTAATGTGGACAAATGCAAGGTTATGCACCTAGGGAAGAACAACCCAAACTATGGTTACACGATGCAAGGTTCCACATTAGGAACCACCACCCAGGAAAAAGATTTAGGCGTCATTGTGGATACCATGTTAAAACCCTTGGCCCAGTGTGCAGCGGCGGCCAAGAGAGCAAATAGAATGCTAGGTATGATAAGGAAAGGAATGGAAAATAAAACAAAAGATATTATAATGCCTCTATATCGTTCCATGGTGAGACCGCACCTTGAATATTGTGTGCAATTCTGGTCACCGTATCTTAAAAAGGATATAGCGATTTTAGAAAAGGTACAGAGAAGAGCCACCAAAATGGTAAAGGGGATGGAAGGATACTCCTATGAAGAAAGACTAAAAAGGTTAGGGCTCTTTAACCTGGAAAAGAGACGGCTGAGGGGAGATATGATAGAAGTCTATAAATTAATGAACGGAGTGGAACGGTTAAACGTAGATCGATTGTTTACGTTATCAGAATATAGAAAGACTAGGGGACATGCAATGAAGCTACAGGGTAAACTATTTAAGACTAATAAAAGAAAATATTTTTTCACTCAACGTGTAATCAAACTCTGGAATTTGTTACCGGAGGATGTAGTAAAGGCTGTTAGTGTAGCTGGGTTTAAAAAAGGTTTGGACAAGTTCCTGGAGGAAAGGTCCATAAACCATTATAAAGAAGTGACCGAAGATATCAATGCTTGACCCAGTACAAGCATTGTGGAACTTGTCTCTTGGGGAAACTGCTAGGTACATATGACCTAGATTGGCCACTGTTGGAAACAGAATACTGTGCTTGATGGACCTTGGTCTGACCCAGTAAGGCATATCTTATGTTCTTATGTAAGGGGAAGGCAATGGCAGTGGCGGTGTACTATCGACCGTCTGGCCAGAATGAACAAATGGATGATGAAATGCTCAAAGAAATCAAGGAAGTTAACAAAAGTTCCTTATCGTCACTCCAGTCCAGTCCCTTACTTCTGGGTTGCGTAACCCTTCCAGCAGCTTGGAGGCTGAGCCCATCCTTTTTGAGGATGGTGCAGTATAAATACCACTGGCACCACCCACAGATCCCAGTATTCTCAGCCTCCAAGCAGCTGGAGGGTTCCGTAAGCCAAGAGCTTACTGGAGTCTTCTATTTAGTTTCCCTTTAATTTTCTTTCATTTAATTTTCATTTATTTATTTTCTTATTGGGGTATCTTCTTGAATTCCCTATTAGGTTTTCTGCACCTTAAAGTTTTCTTTCTTCCCCTTCCTTTCCTCCCCCCCCTCCTTCTCTTCCGGACCCTAACCTGAGGAGGAGGTTTGCTTGTTGGCAGTAATGAGCTTACCGGTCCCAGAAGATCTTGCAGACAGCAGGGAGGAGGGCTGCGAAGTCTCCTCTCTCCTGCTGGGTCAGCCGGCTCCCGCGGACTTGCTCGCAGGCCTGCCTTGCCTCTCGCCGAAGCCCTCCGGTGGCTGAGCGCTTGAGGTGGCAGCACGCTATTTCCCCCACTTCCTCTGGCTTGGCACGGCAGCTCAGGAGCGTCGGGGTTGAAAACCGCTCGATTCCGGCGCCGAACAGGCTCTGCGGGAGAGAAAACTGTCCGGCTGAAACGCCGACTGGTTAGTGCTCCACGTGGCTGCGGCCTTCCACGTGTGAGCCTCCGGAGTGCGGCGGCCTTCCACGGAGCATCGCGCTGATAAAGGAGCATCAAACCGCAAGTACTGGGGGGCATTTTAATAGCTGGTGTTAGTTCTAAAGTTATTTTGATTTTATTTTATTTGAATTTTATTTTGATTTTACATTTAACTTAATCTAAATTTTCCCCTTAATCCAGTTAATGATCTGGGGGAGGGGAGGGAGCAATTGTGATGATTGGCCTTTCCGACTGGAACACCTGCAAATCCTTATTTTATTTATTTATTTTAATGTAAAGCAGTATTTTTAAGCTTGCCTTGAAAGAGGACATGACTGGCAAGACGCGGTGCCCGTCCTGTGGCACTCGTAGGGGTACTGCCTCCGAATCAGGGATCTGCAGGGGTTGTGCTGCAGAGGCTGCTTCTGTGGAGCAAGGTATCCAATTGTCCATGTCTCAAACCGCTCAAGGGTCAGGGGACCCTCTGGAAGGGGAAAGGGAACCCCTTTCTCCTCCACCTTCTACCTCGGACTTGCCTGTCTCTCCTCCCTCCCTTCCCCCAACTGCAGTTGGGGAGGGGAGTGCCAGCGACCTCTTCTCTCCTGATTTCGTTCTTTTGCTGCACAAGGCCTATTGTATGCGCAAGAAGGGTCTTGGGGCAGGTGAGTCGAGCGCAGCGAAGGAAAGCCTGGGGACTTTCCCAGGCTAGCTCCCAGGTTTCCGAGATCCCACTCAAGCGCGCAAGGCTGGTGAGTGAGGAGCCTCTCTCGTCCTTCTCACAGGACACTCCGGAAGAGGAGGTCTCGGACAAGGATCTAGGGGAGGATGAGGAGGAACTCGAAGAAGGAGAGATTCCAGAGGAGGACCAATCCCACATAGTGCGGGTTTTTCGGCGGGAGGAGCTTCTGGCGATGATTAACGAGTCCCTTAAGGTGCTCAATGTGACCTCAGACGCCCCAATAGAGGAGGAAGCGTTGAAGGACCCTTTGATCCAAGCAGTGAGGAGGTCTCAAAAGGTCTTTCCCGTTCACAGAGTGGTGCGTCAGATGATCCAGGAGGAGTGGGATCAACCAGAATCAAGTTTGAGGGGGGTGCGTTCTATGACGCGACTTTACCCATTACCGGAACCGGACAAAGAGCTGCTGAGGTCGCCCAGGGTGGATGCGGCGGTATCTGCGGTGACAAAGACGACGACTATCCCGGTCGAGGGTAGCGCTGCCTTGAGGGATTCTCAGGATAGAAAATTGGATACACTACTGAAGCAAGCCTTTGATATCAGTGCTCTCGCCTTACAGGCCTCGGTCTCGGGGGCTTGGGTGGCTCGGGCCTGTTTTGAGGTGGTCCCAGCAACTTCAGCTGGCAGAGAGTTCCTCGGGAGATGCCCAGTCTATTACGGCTAGGTTGGAGTCCGGGGCGGCTTACCTAGCGGATAGCCAATACGACCTCATCAGGAGCCTGGCTAAGAACATGGCTTCTGTGGTAGCAGCTAGGCGATACTTATGGCTATGGAATTGGGCAGCCGATGCCTCTTCAAAGGCACGCCTGAGTCGTCTTCCCTTCAAGGGAAAGTTGTTGTTTGGAGAAGACTTAGATAAGTTGGTAAAAGACCTTGGCGAATCGAAAGGTGGCAGGCTTCCTGAGGACAGACCGAAACAAGGTCGTTCGCTAGCTCCGGTGCGGAGCCAGCCTAGGGACCCTCGGAGGTTTCGTCCAGCCAGATCGAATCCCTTTCCTAGGGGCCGTTTCCCTTTAAGGGGCCAAAGCTTCAGAGGATTTCGGGGGGGCAGGGAGAGGTTTTGGGGCCTCCTCCTCCTCCTCCGCGGGACCTAGAAAACCACAGTGAGAAAGCGGGGGTCCAGGTGGGGGGCCTGCTGGTGGGGGGCCGTTTAAAGCAGTTCCTTCCCGCCTGGTCCCGAGTCACGTCCGATCAATGGGTCCTAGAAGTGATCCGAGAGGGTTATGCTCTCGAATTTGCGAAGCAAATACGCCCGGCCTTTGTTCAGTCTCCCTGCGTATCTCCGGTAAAGAGGGCGGCGATAGATGTCACACTTTCAAGACTCATGGCTCTCGGAGCGGTGGCTCCTGTCCCGCCAGACCAATGTGGCTCCGATCGATACTCAATTTATTTTGTAGTACCGAAAAAGGAAGGTTCTTTTCGCCCGATCCTGGATCTAAAGCAAGTCAGTCGCTGCCTCAAAGTGCCTCACTTCCGGATGGAAACTCTAAAGTCGGTCATCGTGTCCGTAAGGAGCGGAGAGTTCCTGACTTCCTTGGATTTGACGGAAGCCTATTTACATATCCCGGTTCGAAGGTCCCATCAACAGTTCCTGAGATTCACAGTGCCAAGAGGTCATTTTCAATTCCAGGCACTGCCCTTCGGGCTAGCTTCGGCTCCTCGGACCTTCACCAAGATAATGGTAGTGGTGGCTGCGGCCCTGAGAAAAGAGGGAATCCTGGTACATCCCTACCTGGACGATTGACTGATCCGGGCAAAGTCAGAAGAGGAGAGTCGCTCAGCCACTACCAGAGTGGTAGAAGTCCTGGAGGAGTTAGGCTGGGTCATCAATCGGGCAAAGAGCAGGTTGATTCCCTCTCAAGAGCTCGAGTATCTCGGAGCGAGGTTCGACACCAGAAGAGGAAGAGTGTTTCTGTCCAAGAAGAGGGCAAGGGACCTAAGGACCCTGGTGTCGCAATTCCTGAGCAGGTGAAACCCTACGGTGTGGCATTACCTCCAATTGCTGGGAACCATGGCTGCAACAATAGAGGTAGTTCCGTGAGCCAGAACTCACATGCGACCCCTGCAGCAGGCCCTATTACGTCGGTGGTCTCATCAACATCATCCTTTGTCTATGCGGCTGCCCTGTGCTCCTCGAACCAAGAAAGCCCGCCAGTGGTGGCGGTGCTCAGGGAACCTGGATTGCGGGATGCCTCTCGAACCCCCGCAGTGGTTACTGCTGACCACGGACGCCAGTCTGGCAGGCTGGGGAGCTCATTGCGAGGACCAGGGACGGTGGACCTTAACGGAGTCTGTGGTCCATCAACAGACTGGAGTTACGAGCGGTAGCCTTAGTGCTCAGGACACTCGAGCCCTTACTTCATCAAAGGGCAAGTCGCGTCTTCTCGGACAACGTCACCGCGGTGGCTTACATCAATCGCCAGGGAGGTACAAGCAGTTCCTCCTTGGAGAAGGAAGCGGACAGCCTGTTCCAGTGGGCCGAAGTCCGGTTGGAGGCTCTTTCAGCCTAGCATGTGGCCGGAACGGACAACGCTATGGCCGATTACCTCAGCAGGTTCAAGATCGACCACGGGGAGTGGGAACTGGACCAGGAGGTCTTCGATCAGATAGTAGCCCTTTGGGGTCCTCCAGTCATCGATCTCATGGCGCGGTATGCTTCAGCCAAGGCAAACAGATTCTTCAGTCGAAGGAAGGAAAGGATGTCCGAAGGCTTAGATGCTCTAGCCCAGAGGTGGCCTTTGAAGGGGCTCCTGTATGTATTCCCCCCATGGGCTCTCATCGGGAGGGTTCTGCAGCGAGTGGAAGCCCACCGAGGTTTGGTAATCCTCATAGCTCCGGATTGGCCTTGCCGCCCCTGGTATGCGGACCTAGTGAGGTTATCGGTCGACCGGCCTTGGCGTCTCCCCTGCAGAAAGGGTCTGTTGAGACAGGGGCCGGTACTGATGCCTCACGTCGATCGATTCTCGCTTACGGCCTGGCTATTGAAAGGGCGTGGCTCCAGAAGCGTGGGTATTCGGGATCGGTAATCTCTACTTTATTGAGCGCATGAAAGCGCTCGACCTGTCTTTCCTATGTAAGGGTTTGGCGCATCTTCGAGGCATGGTGTGTGGAGCACCGGAAGAAACCCCTGTCGGCCTCTGTCCCGGAGGTCCTGGAATTCTTGCAAGCAGGTTTTGAGAAGGGCCTAGCGCCCAGCTCCTTAGGAGTCCAGTTGGCCGCTGTCTCTTGTTATAGAGGTAAGGTCCGTGGAAAGTCCTTAGGGGCCCACGCGGATGTTGCCAGGTTCCTAAGAGCGGTTAGGCGTCTGCGGCCGCAGCAAAGATCAGTGATCCCCCCTTGGGATCTCAATCTGGTGTTGAATGCCCTGACCAGGGATCCTTTCGAGCCGGCTAAGAGAGCCTCCCTAAAGGATCTGACGCTGAAGACGGTCTTTCTGGTCGCCATTTGCTCGGCCAGACGCGTCTCCGAATTTCAAGCACTGTCCTCTCAGCCCCCCTTTATTTCATTCTTCAGGGATAAGGTGGTCTTGCGGACAATTCCCTCCTTCTTACACAAGGTCATCTCTCCTTTCTATGTGAACCAGACGGTTTCGCTTCCGTCTTTCTCGGCAGAAGAGCAAGAGAGGAATGACAGGAAGCTACGTCTTCTGGACGTCCAGAGAGCGTTGAAGTTTTATCTCTCCCGCACGGCGTCCTTTCGGAAGTCCGAACGTCTTTTCAGGTTGGAGGGCCGCATAAAGGGGAGGCGGCAGCCAAGGCCTCTGTCTCTAGGTGGATCAGGGAAGCTATTGCTTCTGCCTATATCAGGTTCCAGGAGGTCTGCGCGCACATTCAACGCGGGCGCAGGCTACTTCTTGGGCAGAGTATAGCTTAGTTCCGCCGCTGGACATTTGCAGAGCGGCTGCTTGGTCTTTTCTGCATACCTTTACCAAACACTATAGGCTGGATATTCAGAGATCAGCTGATGCTCGGTTTGGGGATGCGGTACTTTGGTCTGGGATAGCGAACCCCTCCCAGGCCTGAACTGCTCTGTTACATCCAAGAAGTAAGGGACTGGACTGGAGTGACGATAAGGAAGAAGTAATTAGACCTTACCTGCTAATTAATGTTCCTGAAGGAACGACAGTCCAGTCCCTGTTCCCTCCCAGATCCGTTCATTGGCGTAATGTTCCAGTGGGTAGGTGAAGAACAGCGGACCGAAGTCAGGGCCGAAACAAGGCAGAAGGGCCCGCGGAGCAGGTCCTGAGGACCAGGGGGAAGGAAAGTTCTGGCAGACCCAGGTAAACCTCCTCCTTCCCCTCTACCCCCCTTTTTTCCTGCCTACCTCTTGCAGTTGAAAAAAAAAAAAAGGGGGGGGAGAGTTTGTTGTGATTTCGTGTGTTTAAATTTTTATTAATTTTAGTATTTTGGTTTCTGGTTAAGGCTACTTTTTCATTAGAATACTGGGATCTGTGGGTGGTGCCAGTGGTATTTATACCGCACCATCCTCAAAAAGGATGGGCTCAGCCTCCAAGCTGCTGGAAGGGTTACGCAACCCAGAAGTAAGGGACTGGACTGTCGTTCCTTCAGGAACATTAATTAGCAGGTAAGGCCTAATTACTTCTTACAGCACAGTAATAATAATGGGTGATTTCAGATCTGGTGCAAGAGATAAGGGTGTTGGGGCCACTTGGTAATAGTGATCATAGCATGATCGCGTTTGATTTAATTAGTGGAGGAGGGATGGTAAGGAAATCCACAGTACTACCTTTTAACTTTGGAAAGGGAGACTATGATAAAATGAGGAAAATAGTTAAGAAAAAACTAAAAGGAGCAGTTGCAAAGGTTAAAGATTTACATCAAGCTTGGGTGGTGTTGAAAAATATTATCTTGGAAGCCCAGACCAGCTGTATTCCATGCTTTAAGAAAAGTGGAAGGAAGTCCAAAAAACTGCCAGCTTGGTTAAAAGGTGAGGTCAGAAAGGCTGTTGCCAAAAAAGCATCTTTCAGGAAATGGAAAAAAGAGCCAAATGATGAAAATGGGAAACGGCACAAGCACCGTTAAGATAAATGCAAGGCATTGATAAGGCAGGCAAAGAGAGACTTTTAGAAGAATCTTGCTACAGAAGCAAAAACGTGTAATACAGACTTTTTCAAGTATATTCTTAGCAAAAAAACCGTGAGAGAGTCTGTTGGACCATTAGATGATAGAGGGGTAAAAGGGGCAGTAAGAGGGGACAAGGCTATAGCGTTGAGACTGAATGAATTCTTTACTTCGGTCTTTACTGAGGAAGGATGTAGGGATGTTACCCATGACTGAAGTGGTATTTAAAGGTGATACTGCAGCGGAATTGAAAGAAATATTGATACACCGGGAAGATGTATTACAACTATTTGATAAACTGAAGAGTAGCAAATCACCTGGACCGGATGGTATACATGCAGGTGTGTTGAAAGAACTGAAATATGAGATTGCAGACCTGCTATTAGTAATCTGTGAACTATCATTAAAATCATCAGTAATACTTGAAGATTGGAGGATCGCCATTGTAATGCCAGTTTTTTTAAAAAGGGTTCCAGGGGTGATCCAGGAAACTACAAACCGGTGAACCTGACATCAGTACCGGGAAAAATGCTAGAAACCATCATAAAGAACAAAATTACTCAGCATGTAGATAGTCATGGCCTAATGGGAGACAGCCAACATGGTTTTAGACAAGGAAGATCTTGTCTTACACTTTCAAAAAAGCATAACAGATTAGTGAATAAACAGGTAGATAAAGGTGAGTCAGTTGATATAGTGTATCTGGACTTTCAGAAAGCCTTTGACAAGGTCCTTCATCAGAGACCTTTGGCAAAACTAAAAAGTCATGGGATAGGAGGAAGTGTACTATTGTGGATCAGGAACTGGTTAAAAGATAGAAAGCAGAGGGTAGGGCTAAATGACCAATTTTCCCAATGGAAAAAGGTGAACAGTGGAGTACCCCAGGGATCTGTGCGTGGTCCACTGCTTTTTGACTTATTCATAAATGACCTCGAAAAGGGAATAACGAGTGAGGTTATCAAATTTGCAGATGACACAAAACTGTTTAAAGTTGTTAAAAACCCAAGAGGATTGTGGAAAATTGCAAGAGGATCTTGATAAATTGGAAGACTTTGCATCCAAATGTCAGATGAAATTTAATGTGGACAAGTGCAAAGTTATGCACCTAGGAAAGAACAACCCAAACTATGGTTACACGATGCAAGGTTCCATATTGGGAACAACTACCCAGGAAAAAGATTTAGGCGTCATCGTGGATAACATGCTAAAACCCTCTGCCCAATGTGCAGCGGCGGCCAAGAGAACAAATTGAATGCTAAGTATCATAAGGAAAGGAATGGAAAATAAAACAAAGGATATTATAATGCCTCTGTATCGTTCCATGGTGCGACCGCACCTTGAATATTGTGTGCAATTCTGGTCGCCGTAACTTAAAAAGGATATAGCGTTATTAGAAAAGGTACAGAGAAGAGCCACCAAAATGGTAAAGGGGATGGAAGGATACTTCTATGAAGAGAAGCTGGAAAACAGATGGCTGAGGGGAGCTATGATAGAGGTCTATAAATTAATGAATGGAGTGGAACAGGTAAACGTAGATCGATTGTTTACGTTATCAGAATGTAGAAAGACTAGGGGACATGCAATGAAGCTACAGGGTAAACTATTTAAGATAAGAGAAAATATTGTTTCACTCAACTTGTAATCGAACTCTGGAATTTGTTACCGGAGGATATAGTAAAAGCTGTTAGTGTTGCTGGATTTAAAAAAGGTTTGAACAAGTTCCTGGAGGTAAGGTCCATAAACCATTATTAAAAAGGGACCCAGGATATCAATGCTTGACCCAATACAAGCATTGTTAAACCTGTGTCTTTTGGGGAAACTGCTTAGGTACGTATGACCTAGATTGGCCACTCTTGGAAACAGGATACTGGGCTTGATGGACCTTGGTCTGCCCAGTATGGCATATCTTATGTTCTTATGATGCAAACCTCCTTGGATACAGGTGGTATAGAAAAATTGTTAAATAAATAAATAAAATAGAGACACCAAGGTGAACTCAGCTCTCATAGCGCTTAGTTTAGCCTACATCCTGTGTGCAAAACAATAGTCGTCTTAAGCCAGCAGGCACCTGAGGACTTGGCTACCGATCATTCTCTTTGGAATACAAAACAGGGCAAAGATGGCCCAAATGACTGAAGGAGTTAGTAATTTCCAGATACTTCAACAACCTTTAAATGTTCAGCATTTTGTTTTCCTCCAATCTTGGTCCTGATTTGTTTTGGTACACCCCACTTGCTTATACTAGAAGAATAAGGAAAAATAAATTTCCATTCTGGTTAATTTTTTTTCCCCCTTGAATCCTGTTAAACCAGTTCAGGACCTGCCTTGGGAAGGCTAACCTGTCTGCCTTTTTTTTGTATTTTATAAGTGTCTTTGATATAGTATAGTAAGAGAAAAAGGGTTTGGATAAAGTTATTGATCTTAACACTGAGGTTTTCAGTTTTGGTTGCTGTTTGGAAAGTGTTATAGTGGCTTCTCTCTGGCTGCGTCAGTGTATATACAAGTAATGAAATCACTGAATGGAGCTCTGGTCTGCCTCCACCTGCTGTCTGGGGAGTAAAACCCACTTATCTAGACTGCTATAGTAGGATTCAAGAAAATAAAATTGGCACACGTGGCAAATGTTTCCATATTTCTCACCTGTAACAGGTATTCTCTGTGAAGAGCAGTATTGAACATAAAGATATGCTATAATGGATCAGACCAAGATCCATCAAGCCCAGTATCCTGTTTCCAACAATGGCCAATCTAGGTCATACGTACCTAGCAGTTTCCCCAAAAGACACAGGTTCCACAATGCTTGTATTAGGGCAAGCAGTGGATTTCCCATGTCCCCTTTAATAATTGTTTATGGACCTTTCCTCCAGGAACTTGTCCAAACCTTTTTTAAACCCAGCTACACTAACATCCTCCGGTAACAAATTCCAGAGTTTAATTACACGTTGAGTGAAAAAATATTTTCTCTTTTTAGTTTTAAATAGGTAACACTGTATCTTCATTGCATGTTCCCTAGTCTTTCTATATTTTGTTGGCATAATCGATCTACGTTTACCTGTTCCACTCCATTAATTTATAAACCTCTATCATATCTCTACTCGGACATCTCTTTTCCAGGTTGAAGAGGCCTAACTCTTTTAGCCTCTCTTCATAAGGATATCCTTCCATCCCCTTTACCATTTTGATCAGACGCGGAAACCCTCCCACCTCTCTGAAGAGCCAACTGAGAAGTTGAGGGGATCATTGCATGCAGGAAGGGCCACACGTGTTCAGAACTTTATGCTAGAGCTCTGGAAGAGCAGTTCATTTCCATGCCACAAGTGCGCCTTATCACTTCTGCTGTTTATTGGGAATCTAGTTTCTGAAAGCTAGTCCAATAAAAGGAAATTTCCTCGTTTTGTTGACCTCTTATTTCTAAAGTATACATAGCAAATCATATCCTGTATCAAGAAGGAAATTGTTCATTTTTTAAACCAAATTCAATATGAGAATGGATGCAAAAGTAGAGATATGGGTCCTGTAATAACCTGAGTGAAGGAAAAGAAGCTGTACAATTTTTAAAGCTTAGATAAGGGTTACAAGTAAATAAAATGTGGATGACTTTGCTGATGGTAAGGATCTTAACCTTAGTTTGGTGGGATGTAAGTCTGTTAAATAGAGAGATGTTTGTTTGTTTATTCTGTGAAGAGGTTTTCATGTATTTTTGTTTTTATTTTATGACACAAATTTTGTAGAAAAAGCTCAGAGGGCAATTACAGCATCTTGGCTGAGTCTGTGTATGATTGAGATGAGATGGACAAAGATTTGGTGATGGGGGGACGACAAATATTTAGTGTCTGATGATCATTTCTAAGGAAATATCATGTGGGCAACTCCATGGGGAGGCACAGCCTGCATTTGTCATGTTGAATTTGCCTTCTCCTGCGTTTATCATGGATAAGTTGCCAAAGACTCCCTTTATCCGACTTATGCTACTTTCATTAGCTGGCTGGTACAGTTTTTTATAACACGGACTATATGATTTTCATAATTCACGTATTACCAGTGAGATTCTGGTCATTGTGAGTTGTCCATTTTTATGTTCCATTTAGAAAGTGGTATCCATTGACTTACCTTTTTCCTTGTAAAAATTGCTAGTAATATTTAACCTGCTCTGTAACTCTGCAGTTTATTCAATGAAAAGGATATTCAGTTCTCTAATCCTTGCTCTTTCTCTTATTGGAAGATATGTTTTCACCTAAAGAAATGACTTAAGAAGGTGTTTTAAGTTCAGTAGATTCAATTACTTCGATTCCAGCTTGATCACTTATTTGAAGCTACTTATATTCCATCCATCTGCAAATCCTAAGTGGATTAAAGGCCAACATAAGAAATGTAATAAATGACAAAAACATTATATAATTGGTTAAAATAAATATTAAATAAAACAGTTAAAAACAAAGAAAAAAGGTTTAAGCCTTTTTATAACATTTCAAATATTATTGTAAAATTGGACCAGCAATCTTAATGGCATGTAACGCACCTCTTAGTTACAAACTTATCTTTAAAGTGGGAGCAGCTAGAGAACTTTGCTGTGAGGCTCATAAAGGCTGGCTAGTAGAATACAAACTAAAGCCAGATAGACTGGAGTCCATACCATTCAGAGACTTAACACTAAAGTTTTGATCCTACCTTTTATGCAAGGATTAATAGGCAGCCAATGTAATGACTATAACCAAGTAGAGAGATCAAACCTAGAAGAATCCATAGTCCCAACAAGCGGTTTGAACTGACTATATTGCCTTTATGAATGATGCAGATCATCCTAAATTATATAGAATTGCAATAATCCAAAGTACAATGTCATAGAGATTGTATAACCAGACTAGAATCCAAAGGTGATAAGTGAGATTTTAATCACAACATTTGCTTACAAAATGAACTGTAAACCAGTTTAGAAACCTGGAGCCTTAATGATAAGAGGGAGTCTAATAATATATTCAGTCTTAAATGGAATAACATTACCATAATTTCTTTTTTTAAATTCTTT
This sequence comes from Ichthyophis bannanicus, assembly GCA_033557465.1. NCBI lineage: Eukaryota > Metazoa > Chordata > Amphibia > Gymnophiona > Ichthyophiidae > Ichthyophis > Ichthyophis bannanicus. The sequence goes on along the minus strand of CM066032.1, from coordinate 514,749,737 downwards.
ATTTAATAAATGATCCTCTACACCTGGTGTGCACCATAAAAGTTCACAAATAGTGAAATGATGAACATCTCTTTGGGGGAGATAATAAAAATCCCTCAAGTTTTGCTGAGTACCTTCATGTGGTGACCCCGTTGTAAAATAGCTTTACAAAATCTCAGCAAGGCGACAGTACAGTTGAAGTATGCTAGGAACGAAAAAGAAAAATACATACTGACCACACGTCGCCCAGGATAAAAAAGATGCCCACCCGTAGTTTACACAGGGCTAATGATAGTGGTTGCAATAGTGCAAGCACTGCAGATGTAGATACCATCTCTGCCACAGATAAAGGCCTTGATGAGCCTGTTCCTGGACTCGCTGTGGCACGAGATAAACCATACAAATTAATGAAAAGGTTAAGAGGATTAACTACGTTAAATGAACTTCTGCAGATACAGAGGAGATAATGTACTGATATTTTTATGCTGCTGTTAAGTGCCGTCGAGTCGTTGTCGACTCATGACGACCCTCTGGATAGTTGTCCTAAATTGTGTTCGGTCTTCAGTCAGGCGGCTCATTGTTGACAGACTGGTATCCTTAGCTTCTGTTAGTGTATCGATCCATCTCATTGCTGGCCTTCCTCTTTTGCGTTGACCTTCTATCTTGCCAAGCATGATGTCTTTTTCTACTGATCTCTCTCTTCGCATGATGTGTCCAAAGTATGAAAGTCGAAGTCTTGTCATCTGAACTTCTAAAGAAAGCTTAGATTTGATCTAGTACTGACTGGTTTGTTCTTCGGGCAGTCTATGGTATATACAGTATTTGCCGCCAGCACCGTAATTCAAAGGCATCCGTTTTCTTCCTGTCTAGCTTTTTCACTGTCCAGCTTTCACATCCATATGATGTTATTGAAAATACCATGGCTTGAAGAAGTTGAATCTTTGTATAGAGAGAGACATCTCTGCTCTTGAGAATCTTGTCTAGGTCTTTCATAGCCATTCTGCCAAGAGCAGTGCATCGTCTGATTTCTTGACTGCTTGTTGCTTCTTTATTGATAGTTGATCCAAGTAGGTTAAAGTTGTTCACGATTTCAATTTCTTTTCCTTCAACGATCAACCTGTTGATTTTGCCAGGTGTCATGATCTTTGTCTTCTTTACATTAAGGCGCAGGCCCATTTTGAGACTATGTTCTTTGATTGTGAGAAGCAAATGTTTCAGATCATCTTCACTTTTAGTCAGTAATATGGTATCAACAGATGCATATTTAAGATGGTTAATTTTGCAGATCAAAGAAGGATGTGAGCGATAACATCTTGAAGCAACTAAGGGCTTCCGTGGAAAATAAAACTACAGGGAGGAGGAGGAGACTTAGGTGAGAGTACCAGCAGAACAGAATACACAGAAAACGAAAGAGCAGCTGAGGGGGTTAGATGGAGAACAGAGATCTGGAACCGGAGGGGAGACAGATGAATACAGGACAGGCCAGCAAATCAACTGAAGAGAAGGAAGAAAGGGAGGAGGACACAGAGGTGGAGGAATTCAAGATCGAACCAGTCCAAATGGAAAAATATAAATTTAGCTTGGGTAATCTTTCTCTTGCCTGGAAGTCAGCATATTCAACATCTAGGGTTAGGCGTATGATACTTAAAATGAATAAGGCTATATCCAGTACAAAGCGACCCTTTTTTGACATCACTGAAATAAATCAAATACGATATTGTGTGTCTAAAATTATTACTGCAAAAATATTACCAACTAAAGTGCATGGCCAGAAGAAAGAGAACAATATCTGTTTCTCCTTTGAAGGAAAAATGCAATCATTGCGTGCAGAGGTATCCCTGATTAATGGGTATCTAAAAGGATTAATATCATCAAGGATATTGTGGAAGATCCAAGATATTAAGCTGAAGCATGCTGCATTAACAGAAGAAGACCTGAAATTTATATGTTCCAACAATAAATTGAAAGTAGCAGAAATTCAAACACTGCGATGATATGAAGAAAATGGAAAAAGATATCAAAATTAAATTATTTAGAGAGAACCCAAAACAATTCTACAGGGAATTAGGAAAGAGCATTAATATGATAACAGTACCAACCAAGGCTGAAACAGAAGCCTTCTGGAGAAACCTGTATGAGGACCCTATAGAGTACAATCAAAAAGCAGAATGGTTACCCTGCATACAGGAGCATTTAGAAACGGCAAACATCACACCAATAGAATGGCCTGCAATAACAGTGAAAGAGCTGGAAAGCAGTTTAAAATGAGCACCATTCTATAAGAGCCCTGGCCCATCTTTTGGCTCAAACAGTTCACATCACGCCACCAAGATCTGATGAACTGCACAAATCAATTGTTAAGCAGCCAGACTTAACATCACAGTGGTTTACTACAGGCCCAAGTAATATTCTCAATAATTACAGACCTATAACTTGTCTACTTTCAACTTGTTCACTGCAATAAATGCTGACAGAATATATGATCATATAGAGTCCAATAACATCATGGCAGTAGAGCAAAAGGGCAATAAGAGGGGAGCATATGGAACCAAGGACCTATTAATGTTGAATAAGGCCATTACGGCCAGAGCTAAGAAAACCAGAAAGCTCAGTATAGCATCGATTTGATTATAAAAGAGCTTTTGACAGCATCCCATACTCTTAGATAATAAATTGCCGTGAAATTCACCAAATAAATCCTGGCTTGATAGAATACATTAAGTTAACCATGACAATGTGGCAAGTCACACTATATTTGAGATGTGAAGATGGGCAGTATATCATTCCTAACATTAAGATCCAGCGAGGAATATTTCAGGGAGATTCCCTGACACCTCTTTTGTTTTTGTGTGGCACTTAATCCAATGAATACTCTCATCAACTCTTTGGGATACGGATTTAGCCTGAATCCTAAATAAGATGATAACTCAGAAATAACATCTCATTTATTATTTGTAGACTATGTGAAGCTCTACAGTTCCAGTGACCAACAAGTCCGTGTGGTGAAAAGCTTTTCTGATAACATCTGAATGACCTTTGGCCTTGACAAATGTGCTAAGGTAACTTTTTTTTAAGGGGAAAATTGAGCAAAATGGGAAACATCTCCTTGGCTGAGGACTGTGCCATCAAAGATTTTGAACAAGGAGCCATATATAATTATCTCAGAGTAGAGGAAAGGACGACACTCTAGCAGAAATTACTGAGAGAAAATATCAGTAAAGAATACTACAGAAGATTAAAATCGTTATTGAAAAGTGCTTTAACATCCCAGAATAAGATACAGTCTATTATAATCAGCTGGCAATTCTTGTACTCTCATACAGCTTTGGGATTGTGGACTGGCCTCTCAAAAATCTTGAAAAACTGGATGCGCAAATAAGAAAATTCCTCCATGCCCATGAATTAATTTATAAGAATCAGTGTATGCCAAGACTGTACATCCCTAGAGCTGAAGGAGGGCTAGGCCTCATAGATATTGATTACACATATAAATTTACTAACTGCATTATTTGAACCAAATGTGACAAAAGTGCTGAAGTATGAAAGTAAGCATCCAGAATCTGTCTCCATCATCAAACTTGGACAAGCGTTCCAATGACTGGAAGAATGAGTGAGAATCCACAAGCATACACAGGGAATGAGGTAATAGAATTTGCAAAACAAGAGAAAAAACACTACAAAGAACTAGATCAACAAACAAGTGGCAAATGTACAAATATAGTGGGAAATACAGAGTGTTATTCCAATAACCCTTTGTTGATCAAGAATGGACACATGAATGGTTAAGGAGAGGCGAACTAAAATGTAAGGACGAGGCATTGATAGTTACTGCCCAGGACAGCGGCTTATGGATGAGATGGTTTACAGTGAGCATTGAAAAAAAACTGGCAAAACGGACATGTCACTTCTGTGATAAAGAGCTGGAAATCATGACACCTCATAGCTGACTGATGTTTTAATGGCCAAAAGTTTCTATATGGAAAGGCACAATAAAATAGTACACGTCATCTATTGGAAGCTGTGTAAACACTATAATGTCACTGTGCCTGAAAAGCACTGGGTTCATGACCCTTAAAGAGTTAGAGCCTTCAGAGATTATACCACCTGGGATACTCCCATTCCGACTGATTAAAAAGCTGGATGTGAGGAAGCCGGATATAGTGGTAAAGGAGAAAAGTGCCAGAACTGCACAGATAGGTGGCATTTCCAAGTGACTACTCTCACTTGGTTTGCAGCTTGTCGTGCTGTGAGGGCTTGTGTGCATCAGTGATGCTGAGAGCTAAACTATCGGTAGTTTAACTACTGACAGGGTCTCCCAAGATGGACAGGTCTCAGCTGAGGTGCCAGACCAAGACAAACCACCCATCTGGGCAACAGCAGAATGGGATAGTGTTGACGGCGGAGGATCAAATTTCAGTGACAATGGCAACAACACCAAACTTAAAAACTGCGTGGAAGAAAGGCCCAGCAATCTACTTCTGTATCTTGCCATGAAAACCCAGTGGATAGTTACAACAAAACAAATTGTGCTATAGTGCCGGACGATGAGACCCCCAGGTCGTAAGGCACTCAACTAGCTACTGGGGAAGAGCTGAAGACTTTTCAGAGTAAAGCCAGCATTTATGATGTGGTTGGATCAAAGCCCTCAGGACATCTGACTGCTGATGTAGCTGCGCATGAAATGAGAGTCAGAAGCTGTAAAGATGTCTTACGCATTGGAACATGGAACGTACGAAGCATGAACCAAGGGAAGTTGGAGGTGGTCAAGAATGAAATGGAACGTGTACAACTTGATCTGTTGGGTGTCAGCGAACTGAAATGGACTGGCATCGGGCACTTTGCATCAGATGATCGATCACATGGTCTATTATGCTGGAAATGAAAGACAAAGAAGAAATGGTTTTGCATTTCTAATAAAGAAGAAACTTGCAAGAACTGTAATGATATACAATGCAGTCAGCGAACTCTTAAACTCTATTCGTCTACGAGGAATGCCTATCAACACAACTATAATTCAAGTATATGCCCCAACAACAGCTGCAGAAGAGGATGAAACTGAAGAGTTCTATGAACAAGTACAAGCTGAAATTGACAGAACATGCAAACAGGATATCCTGATAGTCATGGGTGACTGGAATGCAAAAGTTGGCAACAAAGAAGAAGGCAAAGTAGTTGGAAAATATGGACTTGGCAACAGAAATGAAGCTGGAGAAAGACTGATAGAATTCTGCAAGATCAACGATCTATTCATCTCAAACACCTTCCATCAACACCAGCAGCGTCTACACATGGACTTCACTCAATGGAATGTATAAAAATCAAATTGCCTACATCTGTGGAAGTCAACGATGGAAACGTTCTATAACATCAACAAAGACAAAACCTGGAGCTGACTGTGGTACAGATTATCAACTACTAGTATGCAAATTCAAGCTAAAGTTGAAAAAGAGCAAACCACTCATGAATGCAGCAAAATATGACCTTGAGAATATACCACTGGAATTTAAAGACTGCCTGCAAAATCGATTTGCTGATTTAGATACAAATGACAGAGCTCCAGAAGAGTTATGGAATGACATCAAGATGGTTGTGTTGGAAGAAAGCAAGAAGTCTCTACAAAAGGTGAAAAAGCAAAAACGGCCAAAATGGATGACAGAAGAAACTCTGAAAATTGCCCAGAAACGCAGAGAAGCTAAAGCCAGAGGAGAAAGAGACGATAACACAACTCAACAGAGATTTCCAACGTGCAGCAAAACAGGACAAGGAAAAGTACTAAAATGATGCATGCAAGGAAATAGAAGCAGAAACTATTAGAGGAAGAACAAGATCGGCTTTCCTAAAGCTACGAGAGTTAAAGAAAAAGTTCCAGCCTCAAATTGGAATGTTACAAGATGCTCAAGGTTCTATGTTGAATGATGCTGAGAAGATCAAGAAAAGGTGGAAGGAATATACAGAGTTTTTATATGATAAAGATCAATTGGACCAACAGCCGTTTCAAGCTGTACCTTATGATCGGGAACCATTGGTGATGAAAGAAGAAGTTAAAGCAGTATTGAAAGCCTTATCAAAGAACAAAGCACCAGGCATTGATAGCATTCCCATAGAAGTATTACAGCAATCTGATGCAGCTGTTACCGTACTTACAAGGCTCTGCCAAGAAATATGGAAGACAACATCATGGCCAACTGACTGGAAAAGATCTATGCTTATACCAATACTAAAGAAAGGTGATCCAACTGACTGTGGAAATTATCGCACAATCGCTCTGATCCCACATGCCAGCAAGATTCTACTGAAGATTATTCAAAAGAGACTACAACCATACCTGGAACAAGAACTACCTGAAGTGCAAGCAGGGTTCAGGACGAGGAACGAGCGACATCATTGCCGATGTGAGATGGATCCTTGAAAAGACTAAAGAATACCAAAAGGATATCTATTTGTGCTTTATCGACTATAGCAAGGCTTTTGACTGTGTAAACCATGAGAAACTTTGGGCCACATTAAGAAGCATGGGTATACCAGAACCCCTGATCGTACTCTTGCACAATCTGTACATTGATCAAGAAGCAACAGTTCAAATGAATCAAGGAGAAACAGAATGGTTTAAAATAAGCAAAGGTGTAAGACAAGGCTTCATACTTTCCCCCTACCTGTTTAATTTATATGCAGAACAAATCATCAGAGAAGCAGGATTGTATGAAGACAACAGAGTTGTGAAGATTGGTGGAAGACTCAGCAACAACCTTCGCTATGCTGCTGATACCACATTACAGGCTGAAAGTGAAGATGATCTGAAACATTTGCTTCTCACAATCAAAGAACATAGTCTCAAAATGGGCCTGCACCTTAATGTAAAGAAGACAAAGATCATAACTGGCATAATCAACAGGTTCATCGTTGAAGGAGAAGAAATTGAAATTGTGAACAACTTTAACCTACTTGGATCAACTATCAATAAAGAAGCAACAAGCAGTCAAGAAATCAGACGACACATTGCTCTTGGCAGAATGGCTATGAAAGATTTAGAAAAGATTCTCAAGAGCAGAGATGTCTCTCTCCATACAAAGATTTGACTTGTTCAAGCCATGGTATTTTCAATAACATCATATGGATTTGAAAGCTGGACAGTGGAAAAAGCTAGACAGGAAGAAAATGGATGCCTTTGAATTATGGTGCTGGCGGCGAATACTGTGTATACCATGGACTACCCGAAGAACAAACCAGTCGGTACTAGAGGAGATCAAACCTAAGCTTTCTTTAGAAGTTCAGATGACAAGTCTTTGACTTTCATACTTTGGACACATCATGCGAAGAGAGAGATCATTAGAGAAAGACATCATGCTTGGCAAGGTAGAAGGTCAACGCAAAAGAGGAAGGCCAGCAATGAGATGGATCGATACAATAACAGCAGCTACGGGTACCAGTCTGTCAACAATGAGCCGCCTGACTCGAGACCGAACACAATTTAGGATAGCTATCCAGAGGGTCGCTATGAGTCGACTCCGACTCGACGGCACTGAGCAACAACACTCAGAATTGCTTTGAGAGGGAGAAGATCTTAAAGTACAAAGAAAATGTGATAGAAAGATGGTTATTTCCCATCGTGTTGGGTGCCACAGGCCTAATTAAGAAGAATTTCTAAGCACACCTTGATAAATTACCCATACGCGTAACATCTTATGAACTCCAGGAGGAGGAGGCTCTCTTTATGCTCAGCATAATACTTGCATTGAGCCAAACAGTAAATCTGAGAAACCGAGATGATACTCCATATACCCTGGCTTTGAAGTGATCTTTATGACTGTTATGGCATGCGCAAAATTCACTCATTTGGAAAAAATGCCCCCAAACAATCATAAAAGCTTATGTTTGTTCCATTTGATATACTGCCTTTATAACAGGGCGGTGTACAATCACCAAAATATACAAAATGCCAAGGCCGGCAAAGGAAAAGGAACTATAATGCAAGATAGGAAAGAGAAAGAAGATAAAGGAAACAAGACAAGAGACAGACAACTGGAAAACAAAGGATCACAAAATGGAAGGCAGGAGGTCAAAGGCAGAGGAAAAAAAATAGTTTTTGAGAAGTGATTTAAATTTGACATAATTCTGCTCTAGTCTGAGAATGGTGGGGAGAAGAAAGTTCCACAGGGCAGGTTCAATGAAAAAGAAAGCGGAGTGGTGGGTGGACTGCAGGTGGGCACATGCTGGAGAGGGGAGGTGAAGACGGTTAATGTGTGCTGAGCGAAGTTAGCAGCTAGGTGTGTGGAATTGAAGGAGATCTGCTAGGTACTATGGAGTTTGGGTTTAAATAGCTTGATGAACCGTGGTAAGGACTTTGTAACGGATGTAATATTTTAGAGGGAGCCAATGAAGTTGGAGGAGAAGGAGGGTGACATGTTCTTGATGGTGGAATGAGTAATGATACGGGCTGCCATGTTTTGAATCAGCTGAAGTCTGTGCAATTGAGTGAGAGGAACACTGGCAAGAACAGAGTTGCTGAAGTCCAGGGGGGGGGGACATAACTTAGGATAGCAGGAGTGTGGTTAAATACTTGGGGCGTGAGGAAGGGATGGATAGCATGGACTTGGTGAAGGTAGTAGAAAGACTTTCTCATAAGTTGGGAGATATGATCCTTAATAATGGAAGGAGGACACAACAGGAACTGGAGAGCCTGCAAGAAGGGGGGCTATAGATGGACAGGTGCTCCCATGAGTGAACCAGATGGCGGATGTTTTGGCTAGGTTAAGATGGAGACTGTTCACAGTCAACCAGTTAGCAACTGAGGAAAGACAGGTGTTTATGGGTGAAAGGTCTGTCTGTAAGGGGTTGGTATGGTGTAGGAGGAGAATATCATCGCCCTAGTAATAGGCCGAAATTTCAGACTGCAGAGAGCGCGAGCGGTGCAAGGAAGATATTAAACAGAAGAGGTGCCAATATTGAGCCCTGGGGAATGCTGCAGTGCAAAGAAAAGGGGTCAGAGGAGGCCGAAGGAGTGGAATTAGAGATTACGGTGCATGATCGGGAAAAGAGTGAAACCACCGATATACTGTGCCCCGGAGGCCAGCATCATTTAGACAGGAAAGTAGGATCGCGTGGTCAACAAGGTCAAAAGCTGAAGAAAGCTCAAATGATATGACTACAGAAATGTCACCACGGTCATGTGAGGTGTGGAATTCATTGAGAAATGCTAGCAGAATAATCTCGACACTATGGGCATTACAGATATTACAAAACAAAAGTTTTATAAAGGAAAAAACATGCTGGATGATTATTAAGGACATACAAATTAATAAATGACAAGCTGTAAAAAGCTTAGATATCTGTCAGAAATTGAAGATAATCATCATCCGGTCCCCAAATCCTATTAACTTTAGGTGAACAATTATCATGGGCTGTCCCCTCCAAATCTGCGAACAAAGCATACAGTTTTCCACCAGAATGTTACATTTAAGAACTGGACATTCTTCCAATTACTTAACACAGCTTGTACAGCTCAATACAGTAAAATGTCCAATAAGACATTCCCATATTTGTCAAGGCTGTAAGATACCAGGCATCTGAAGAGAACCAATCTTAAAAACAGGTCAAAATCTACTTTAAAAATGGCCTAGACATGTGCCCATACCCCAGACCAAAAATCCTTCAGACTATCACATTCATAAAGCATATGTGTTGATCTAGTAGACCCGGAACAATGCCAACATAAATTAGTCTTTACTAGGCCCACTCTGTGCAGCTGCTGAGGTGTCAGTACAGCACGATGGGCCAATAAATAGTGATTGACACAACCCACTAGACAGTGTTGGACATACAACAAAATTCCAGAAAGTAAACCAGTTAATTTCATCTTCCATTAAGCCAGTGTCATTTTCCTACCCTATATAGACCTATCTACGAATGTTGCTTCAAAGTGTTTAAAAGCATATAGAAATCCAAAATTGAGTGACCCATCTCAAGCACACTTTGACAATGTTAATTCAAATCAAAAATTATAGAACCCATAAATTCTAATAGAAGAAGGTAGTAAATTACTCAGATTTTGAAACTAACATGGCTTTTGGTTTCTTTAAGTTCAGTGCCAAATGGTTCGCTATTGCCATCTTCCTAATCATCCCTCCAGTCCTCTCCATATGCATGGATTATGCAGCATATGGAGACAGAGAAAAAAAAACTTAGCTGAGCCAGCCCTGTAGGAGCCTGTGCACCACTCTACAGCCAGGATTTTCTCAGTCTCGGCAGATGGTGGATGTATAGCTTGTGCTCTGTAATGGATGAGTTAGGTTTCTTGTTTTGAGCTGATTTCCAGTCTTTCCTGCAGGGGTGCAGAACTTTGTTGTCTGGGTCCCTCTTGTCACACTCACTCCCCTGTTCCATCTCCCCAACCTTTGGTGAGGTCCTGTTTTGGCAGCGTTCTGTAAGGTTTTTTTTACAAAAAAAAAAGTCTTCAAAGAATCAGTAGCAGCGCATGAGTACAAGCAGGGCTGCCTGGCCCAGGCAGGAGGCTCTGACGAGATTAGCGGCAAAGCCGGTGAGTTCTGACCGGGGGGGTGGAGGGGGAGGTGCAGCAAGTGAGGGGAACTTCGGCCTGTTTTGCAGAGTAGGACGTTCGGACCCTTTGCGTAACCTGTGGCAGCTGGCATGCCCATTTATCCCTGGAGGGTCTTTGCCGCAGCTGTCTGCGGGAGAGTGTGCCCCCTTGTTGGCAGAAACAGTGGCACAGGGGGACTCTACTGATAACTGCAGCTGCGGGTCTCCAGATGCCTCTGGGCTTTTAAGTTCAGTGGGAAACCTCACCATTTTGACCAGAGCTTGCCGATCCTCTGGATCTTTTGATGGAGGACTTCTCTGGGCCATCATTTGAGGAGCTGGGGTGGGACCGCAGGAATGGGTAGCCCATTCTTTTTTTTCTTCTTTTTTTTAAATTTAAACCAATTTCCCACTTTACAAGTAAAGAAAAAGATTAGGAACATACTACTCATATCAACATAAGAAATACACAACAAAATAACCAACCACTCAATAGTCAGTAGATTAGTTCCATTACATCTTAGTCCCCAATATTAACACCTCTATAAGGTTCCAAACAAGTAATCATAATAAAGAAAAAGTGTACATCGATTGAGCAAAGATATAACACATGGCAGCCAGTACAGGAATTATCCCACCTCCCCCCCTCCCACCTCCCTCACCTGAAGAAATTTAAGGAGTTGTAAGGGTTCAAAGAACAAGAAATGCTTAGACTGATACAATAAAGCACACTTACAAGGAAACCTCAATTTAAATTGGGCACCCAAAGCAGTAGCGCTCTGGCGTAAAGCCAGAAACTCCTTCCGCCTTTTTTGGGTGTCCCTTGACAAGTCAGGAAATAACATTACCTTTGAGCCCATAAACTGAGACAATGACATCCTAGTGAAATATAACCTAAGCACGGTATTGCGATCAGACTCAAAGGCAAAGGAAACTAACAATGTGGCTTTGCCAGTGACCACCTCCAGAGAACTTTCCAAAAAGTCCGTTAGTTCCAGCTGGTCCAGCCCAGGAGCACCCACATCCCCTCCCTCCGCCCCAGACCCAGAAGGCACAACATACTGAACTCTAGTGATAGGTGGCAAATTGTCCGATGGCATCAGGAGGACCTCCGTAAGGTACTTCCGGACAAGTCCCAGTGGTTCCAGTAACGGTGATCTCGGGAAATTCAGAAAACGCAACGTATTTCTGCGCATAGCATTATCCATATATTCCAATCGTCGCAAGGAAATCAGGCACTCCTTAGCAAAAGTCTCCCCCACATTCTGTAACTCCTCCACCTTAGCCTCCAGCACTGCCACCTTATCAGCTTGCTCCACACACTTGGACTCAACCGCCATACACCAGCCTTTCACAAGTAAAAATTCCTGCGACAATGCTCCCACCACTGGAGCAAGGGAATTCTGGAGCGAGGAGATAGCTTCCCATAAGCTATCTAAAGTTACCTTAGCTGGTTTCTTCAAACCGCATATCACCCGCATTGCTGGAGATCCTGTCGACTTGGTCATTTGAACCCTCACGGGTCCCTCGACAGGAGAACACTCCACTGCCACTTCTCCTCCTGACTGCACAGCAGGGCTCCTAGGCGGCTGAGAGGAAGCGCCCCCACACAAGGCTGGATCCTCCTGACCCGGAGGTAAACCAGCACTCTCTACCTCCTCTCGCCGACCACTGGGCTGCGGTGGCAACAGCTGACTGACGGGGCTAAGATCCACCCCATCACTGCTCAGATCTCCCGACATTTCCGAGGGATCTGCTGAGGCCATGGTAACCGTCCGAGGAGCACAGAAGGAAACAATAGAGGTCTGTACCGAACCCCCGATAGGGTTAGAAGAACTCAGGGGCTGTGTTGATTTTTGCTTCCTCTTTCTCCCCATCGGAGCCGAGTCCACCTCTCTGCTATCCTGAGCTCCGACTGACGGCGTCTACTCCTCCGCCATCTTGGAACAGCCCATTCTTTTTCATCAGAGTTTATTTTAATGCTTCTGTCAAGGCCGTGGGGGGTCGGTCCTCAGGGAGGAGTGGACCTCCGGTGACCCGGGAGAGGTACTCCCCGGGGGTGCCTAAGTGGCCTAGGATGGAGCCCTTTCCTCTGGAAGAGGCTGAGGTATTGATGGGCTTAGGTGGTTCCTTAGGGGCCATGGAGGGGCCTTCGGGGCTCCAGGAGGAGACTTCCTCTGAGGAATTGGAGGAGAGGGATCTCCCTGGGGTGGATCCGACTGTCCTTCAGATCTTCCACAGGGATGAGCTCCCTTCCCTGATTTCAGACACTTTGAGTTACGTATCTCGTAGCCGCCTTAGGTTTCTTCGGCAGAGACGTCTGGGGACCACATTTTGTGTGTGTGTGTGGGGGGGGGGGGGTGGTAAAATGCCCTCTGAAGCATTCCCGTTGCAGGAACTTATTGAGGGCGAATGGAAGGTGCCAGATGCCAGCTTGTAGGTCGGGTGGACTATGTTGCAGCTGAACCCCCTCGTTGCTGAAGAGGAGAAACTATGGCTCCCTCAGGTGGATGCCCTTGTGGCAGCAGTGACCCGTAAGACTACGATCCCTGTTGAGGAGGTGCCTTTAAGGAACCACAGGATTGCATAATGGAGGCCTCACTGAATCAGCCCTTCCAAATCTTGGCTCTGGCCCTGCAGGCCTTGATTTGCCGGGGCTTATGTGTTGAGAGCCTGCCTCTGGTGGGTCTCAAAGGGCTCCAGAGGGGAGGAACCCTCTGTTGAGAAAATGGGGCTATGGCTGAGGCGGCCCAGCTGGAATCTGGCCCTGCCTTCTGGCAGACCTCCTTTGTGACTTTTATTTGGGCCTCTACCAGGAATATGGCTATGGTTGTGGCAGCCAGGCATTTCCTGTGGTTCCGGAATTGGTCAGCAGATGTAGCCTCCAAGACTCGTCTCAGTAAGTTGCCTTTTGTGGGGCAGCTGCTTTTTGGCGCAATCTCGAGAAACTGGTGAAAGACCTGTGTGAGTCCAAGGTCCCCTGTCTGACCAGGGATAAGCTCAAAGGCCCTGGGAAAGGAGCGGCCGGCAGGGTAGAGGCCGGTACTTCCAGAGATTCAGTCTGGCACACAGGGGGAACTGCAGCGTTCTCACTTCCTGGCAAGGAGCCAGTCCTTTCGTGGGAGATGCCGAATGGGGTCATGACTGGCCTGATGCTGGCTCCAGAGGTGCCATATCTGCCCAATAAAGGTGTGGGGGCCCAGTTGGGACTGCTGCCGATAGGAGGCTGTATTTAATGCTTAAACCCCATTTGGGCCTGGATCACATCAGATGCCTGGGTTCTTGAGGTCATCCATGAGGGCTACGTGCTAGATTTTGCTTTCTCCTTTTCCAACGCCTTTATGGTGTCTCCTGGTCAGGCCCCTGGCAAGCGGCGAGCAGTTCGGAACACATTGGAGTACCTTCTCCAACTGGAGGCGGTAGTGCCTGTGCCTCATTCTGAGTGGGGGCAAGGTCGGTACTCCATTTACTTCATGGTTCCTAAAATGGAGGGCTCCTGACGGCCCATCCTAGGTCTGAAGGGTGTAAATTGGGTCTTAGGCCCCCCCCCCCCCCAGTTACACATGGAGGCTGTGATCTGTTATCGTCACGGTGCGGCAAGATGAGTACCTGACTTCGCTTGACGTCATGGAGGTGTACCTACAAATCCCGATTCGCCTTGTACACCAGCACTTCCTGTGTGTCGCCATGCTGGGGGGACACATTTTTGTTCCAAGTCTTGCCTTTTGGTCTGGGGACAGCCCCTCCGGTATTCACCAAGATCATAGTCGTGTGGTAGCAGACCTGCGCAGGCAGGAAGTGCTGGTCCACCTTTATTTGGACAATTGGCTGATAAGGGCGAAGTCACCACAGGAGAGTCAGGAGGCCACCGAGACGGTGATCAGTCTCTTGCAAGGACTCTGCTGGGTGGTGAACTTCATGAGGAGCAGGCTGGGTGCCTTCTCAGACACTGGAGTACCTCATTGGACACCCGGAGGGGGGATGCACTGCACCACCCAATCGAACCGAGGCCAGGAAGGGAACACAGAGCAGCCCAATCCCTGGCCAAGGCTGCACCAGGGTGTCAAGCCCCTCTGACATCGGCTCACGGCGTCAACTGAAGAAACACGGCACCTTGGCGTTGCTCACCATTGCTATCAGGTCCATGACAAGCAGACCCCACCGGTCAATGATCTGTGCGAATACCTGGTCCAAGAGGCACAATTCCCCCCCCCCAGATCCAGCGTCTGCTGGCTCAGGAATTCCGCTTGGACGTTGTCCACTCTGGCTACTGTCGTGAAGTACAGGGTTCAGAACCAAGGGAGGCAGAGGATTCACTGCAAAGTGAAACCAGAACTGTCAGTGCTGAAACAAGCATGGAGGGTTGGCATGGAAACCCTAAACAAAGAACGTCACAGAGTGTTAGGGAACGCCCATCCCCTGAGCTAGCTCCTGCCTCATCAGGGAAGTGGGAACACCTGGTGGGAGGTGTGGCTCAGCACAACGGAGAAAGAAACTTAGATAAAAAGCCTTTAGTTAAATATAGGACAGAAAAAGAGAAGGAGAAGGAGAAAGAGACGGACATAGTCTCAGACACGGAGACAGAAGGAAAAGGTAGCACAGCAAGCGTGGAGAAAGCTGAAAGAAGGAGAAAACCAGAGAAAGGTAGATACTCCGAGGGCAGCCAAGGTCTGTGGCTGAGAGAAGGGAAAAGGGAAAGAAATCCCAATTCCACTCGGAGGAACTTCTCAGAGGAAGAGAGCTGGGGAAGATATTCAAGTCCAGTTCCTAGGGAGCAGTGCTCAACTACAAAAAGCACTGGGGATTTTTACTATCCAAAAAGCAGAGACGTTTATTCTGGGAACCAGAAAAGACAACCATGCTGTGCTCCCAACAGACAGCCTGCAGGTAAAGCTTATTTCCCTGATACCAAGCTTTTATCAAAGGGGAGAGAGAAGTTTTACCAACCTTTTTGTAGCCAAGGGAGATTCCTGGGAGAAAGCAATTCTAAAGGCAGACACAGAATTCCCTGTAGCCAAACAGAAGAGGGAAACGTATATCCTTTTAATTACAGAGGGCTGTGTGCACAGGAAGTCAAACACCCAGACTCACAGAGCAGGTTGGGGGAAGGGAACCCTGTAATTGGAACGGAGAGGTTTGCATGGCAGGCAGAAGAGCCCTCTCTAAGAGACCTTAAGGAAGAAGGTGATCTTATGCAGTGGGACCCTTATCAACCCCCTGAGTCCGAAGTGTTTATGGACTGCTCTTATATGGTGGCAGACAATGTGCAGTCCCTTTGTTAATAATACTGGATTTTGCTGAAGGAAGAAAAACAGCCAAAAGAAGTATTTTGGAGGGAAACTGTTTTATTCTTTTTGATTCCGTAACAGCTGAAGATAAGCATTATTTAAGTTGCCTATTTTTGTTCACATCAGGAGTATGGTTTCTTTGTAAATATATTCTTTGTTCATGGTCATCAACATCCAACCCCGGGAGGGGCAATAAATCCTAATTTAACCTGAACCACTCGTGCACAACTTGGACTCATTCTTACTACTGTAGGACTACATTACCCAGGAGGCCTTTCCAAACCTCCCTTTAAAGTTCACAGTCTAAGAAACACAACTACCCACTTGCCTTGCCCACGCTAAATGCCTCTGGGAGGGTGAGTGGTGACACTACATGGGCTACCGAGATTGCAAGCAGGTGACTTCCGCCCATTGAAGCAGTTGAAGCACTTCTCCCACTACCAAGGAACTCCTAGTTCTCACTTGCTGGTTGATATAGGCGACCACTGTCACATTGTTGGAAAGGAATCCCACCGCCCTGCCCTGCACAAGGGAAAAAGGCCTGCAGCACCAAGAACACAGCCTGGGTCTCCAACTGGTTGATCGACCAACTGCTCTCCTCCGGGGACCACCACCCCTGCACCACCTGTGTTATGCAGTGGCCCCCCCCTCCCCCCAGTCTTGGAGACTGGCATCTGTGGTCACCACTACCCAGTCTGGCAACTCGAGCAGCATTCCCACTGCAGGGAGGACGGTTCTAACCACCACTAGAGACTGATCCAGGACATCCCTGTCAGGGCCAGGCAAATCTCCATCGACTAACTCTGTGGAGAACAGCGCGCCAGAAGAGAGGACTGCAGAGGCTACATGAGCTCATGCCTTGGGCTCTTCTGCACCAGTGTTGCTTCCATCAAACCCAGAACATGAAGGTACTCCCTGACATGAGGGCACGGGACCCGCAACAAACTGCACCTGGGATTGCAACTTGACTCTTCTGCCCTCCGGAAGGTACACCGAGGTCTGTCTTGTGGCCCCGGATTGGCCTCGCAGGCCATGGTATGCAAACTTGAAGCGCAGTCTGGTGGCGGTGCCCCTGCCTGGAGCAGGGGATCTTCTGTTGCAGGGTCCTCTTCGGATGTTGGTAGTGGATCAGTTCTCGCTTATGGCATGACTCTTAAGCAGGCACATTTGAACCTGAAGGGGGTATTCACCACAAGTGATGGACACCCTTCTGGACACCTGGTGATATTCTACATCTCTGGCCTATGTGCACATCTGGCTTATTTTTGAGGCAAGATGCTCTGAGCACAGGATGTGCCCTCCAGGGGAGTGTCTTCTGGAGATTCTGGCCTTCCTTCAGGTGGGTCAGGAGAAGGATCTGGCTTTGAGCTCCTTGCGGGTTCAGGTTGCAGCCCTCTTGTTTCTGGGGCCGGGTCCACAGGCAGTCCCTCGCAGCACATTCAGAAGTGGAGAGGTTTCTGCGGGGAGTCAAGCACCTGCGGCCTCCAGGCCGGTTGGTGGTGCCATCCTGAGACCTCAAGCTGGTTCTCTTGCTGCTGGCAGACACTCCATTTGAGCCTATCAAGTCAGCCATCCTGAAGGATCTGACACTGAAGGTAGTGTTCCTGGTAGCTATTTGTTCAGTGCGCCATATTTCCGAGCTGCAGGCCTTGACCCTGTAGGGAACTTATCTGGTCTCTTCCTGGGAGAAAGTGGTGTTTCGTCCTATTCTTCCTGCCTAAGATGGTGTCTCCCTTCCATGTTAACCAGGTGGTTACCTTTGCTGGTGTTTTTTGAGGAGCAGGAAACCACAGATGCGTGCATTTTGCATTTATTGGACGTCTGCAGGGCCCTCTGATGATACTTACGGGTGATGCAGGAGTTTCACATAAGGATGAGGCAACGTCCAGGGCCTCCATTTCCTGTTGAATCCGTGAGGCCATTGCTTCAGCCTACCTGCTCAGGGACTGGTTGGTTTCAGAGGGCTTGTGAGCTCATTTGACGCATGCCCAGGCTGCATCTTGGGTGGCATTCTGGTTTGTCCTGCCTCAGGAGATTTGTCGGGCGGCTACTTGGTCCTCTCTGCACTCTTTCGCGAGGTACTACCATCTCTATGTTCAGGTCAGACAGGATGCAGCTTTTGGGGCTCTGGTGCTGCAGGCCATTGTTAGTGCTGCTGTTGTGCATCTCATGTGTCTGGACGGGACTGGACTGGAGGGACGATTAGGAAGGCAAACTTAGACCTTGCCTGCTAATTTTGTTCCCTGGAGTCCCTCCAGTACAGAACCCACCCTTAGATGTCTGGAACCTTTGGAGGGTGGCCTGTGTCATCCTGAAGAGTAAAGGGGCTTGGCACTCTTTGCGGTTACCTTCCTGGCTGGTCTACCTTGCTGTGGTTCTGTTTGGTCTCGCCGTGAACCTCTTGTTTGTTTTCAGCTGGGGACTCCCCTGCTTGCGCACACGGGAATTTTAAGATCTAAATGGTTCTTTGGCTTGGTCTCTGTGTCTTGAGTGTGTCTTTTGCATGGTGCTGGCTGCAGAGTATGGGATTATGGCCTCTTTGTTCTGCTTTGCTACGGTCATACTGGCTGTGGAGTGGTACACAGGCTCCTTTGGGGCTGGCTTAGCTCAGTTTTTTTTCTCAGTCTCCATCTGCTGGTGGATGGGCATAACCCATGCATCTGGGCTGGACTGGACTGGAGGGACTTCAGGAAAGAGAAATAACAAGCAAGGTCTAATTTCACCTTGTCATATCAGTCATAAATGTTAAACAATTTGTATTTGGTCAACAGGGCAAAAGTGTTCTTTAACAAAAACCTAATGTTGTCTACATACAAATAATAACCAACATCATACTTTTTAACACATTACCAAAAATGGCATAAATAAATATTAAAATAGCCATTTAAAGCCAATTTTTGAACACCTCCTGAGGGCAGATGACTACTGTCACCTACCTGGTAATGATCATAATGTTCTCTTAAATTACTGGTAGTAAGATCACTTCTGGTTGTTTCAGAGCAGGCTGGAGAACTGATACAACATGGAGTTGCCTCGAAGTTCACTGGTTATATGCAAGACAGTAGTCAAATTGGTGATCAAAGCTTAGTGAAAGTGACCTTACGATGTAAATGTCATAAATCGATTGCTGACGCACAAATTACAGACAACATGGAATCATATTTGGAGAAATTTAGAACTGTTGTGATGTACTGGGTTATGAGTTATGTTGGGTTTTCACATTTGTGTGTGGGTTATATTATGTATACATATTAAAGTGATTTTCTTATGACTGGTACTTTCATTCCATGTCATTGATATTTCCAGGTATGCCGCTGAAAAATAGTTCTGTATATCTGTTTAAAATTTGCAGTAAAATCCCTGGTTTTATTTTTACAGAGTGATTTGATACCTCTGTGGAGCTTGGAAGCAACAAACTCTTGCTTGGATGGTGGATTAACAAGGAGCCCGTTCCTCATTGTCTATCTCTGAGGAATTATAACAAAATTGGAGTGTGTTGGATTTTCACCCTAGTTTGGCAGCTTTGCTGCTCACGTACACACAGATGAATGAAGACCCCATTCGGCAAGACAGCAGGTCAGAGATCCAGAGCTGATGCAGGTAAGGACTAGTACTCTTTTCAAAAGAAAAGGCAGGTGTGTACCAAAACATAAAAATTGGAATGTTCTAGTGGATAGAGCATTTACTTATAAGCCAATAGCATATCAAGAAAGGAAGTTTCAATTTTTCTCCAGCCCAATTGACTGTCACTTTGAGCGAGTCTCTCAAGTGACCAGAGACTTGGGACCTTATCTGTAATTCAGTGGTGGTGCTGCCAACACATTTTGCTTCTGTTGCTGCTTCTGGAGGCTGAGATGCTGTCTATACACTATAAATGTGCTGCTGGACACAGTCTGAAAAGATGGCCACACGTGTGTTTAAGCAATAAGTTATAAAGCTTGTTGGAATGTCATTTCATACAAGTTGAACAAATCTGTTAAACAGAATTCCTAGGCGTTCCTCCAGTCCGGTCCCTTTACCTCTGGGTTGTGCTCCTCTGCCAGCAGCTTTGGAGACTGAGCTCTTCCACTTTTTTTTCTGATGACCCTCCAGTATAAATACCACTGGCTCCTCCCATCAGATTCAGTTTAGCTCAGTCTCCAAAGCAGCTGGAAGGAGCACTAAGCCAGAGGAAGGCTTATTGGAGAGATTTAGGATAGCTAGGGTTAAGGTTTTTCCTTTTTTTTTCTAATTGTGCACCCTTGTGCTTGGTTTATTTTGGGGAAAGAAGTTTTCAATTGGCTTTAGTTAGGATAGCGGTGCTTGGCGGGAGAGATCTCTTCCCCTCCCTCTCTCCCTCCCTACTCTCTCTGCTTACCTCGGGGGGGGGGGGGGGCCTGGAAAAGAGCCCCGCGCGCTGCAGGGGGGACGTTTAAGGCAGGAAAGCCTCGCGGGCCGCCGGAGTGAGAAACCGTGGTGAGAGGCAGGAGGCTCCCTTACACGCTGACCCCGCCTCGTGGCCGAAGCCCTCGTGGAGGCTGAGCACGAGGACGGGAGTCGGCAGACAGCGCGACCTGCAGGTGCGGCAGAATAAAAGAAGAAATTGTCTGCCTTGGAGCGGAGAACTGCGTGGTGCAGGGCCGCGGTGCTGCCGGTGTTATTTTTTCTTTAGGTAGACTTTTTCACTGCGGGGAGAAAGCAGCGCCGAAGGTAGGTGAAGGTTTGGAGGGGTGAGGGAAGCACATCTTTGTTTCGCACGCTTTTGGCGCGCTGGGGCCTAGCAGCAGGTGGGCCTCTCTTGCACAGCTTGGCTGTGTTGTCTTTGTAAAAAAAAAAAAAAAAAAATCAATAGTTTTAACATTTGTTCTTTATTTTGGAGGGGTCTTGGGAGGAACAGGTAATAGGCCCTTAGATGCCGCGTACCTTTGGGGGTAATTCAGTCCCAGGTTCGTTATGCCAGCTAGACCGCGGTGCTTAGTGTGTGGAGCAAAGCGTGGTCTGTTGTCAGCGGTAGGTGTCTGTAGGGGCTGCGCGATGGAAGCTGCCTCGGTGGAGCAAGAGATCCAGGCCAATATGGCACTGGAATCAGTAGCTGGCACAACTCAGAATTCAGGGGAGGTGGTAGCCCCAATGCTAGGTTTGGAGGGTACGGCCACCTCGGCTCTGGATCTGGTGGTTCCTACCCAGCATCTTCCAGGTCTATCATCCTTGCCGGCTGGACAGGAAGGGGGAGGCCGGGGCAATTTTTCCCCAGAGTTTGTGTTGCTTCTGCATAAAGCATTTTGTCTTCGGAAGCAGGAGCAGAAGCAGGGAGCAGGTCAGGACGGCCCTCCCAAGAGAAGCGTTGACCTCTGTGAAGGGGAGGTGCCCATACCTCATAAGTGGTTAAAGCTAGCCAAGGAGGGGTCGCCTCCCCTGCCGTTGGTGGAGGATCGGGAGGAGGAGTTTTCTGACCCGGAGATAGAAGATGAGGAAGAGCTCGAAGAGGGCGAGATTCAGGAGGAACAGAGAGCCAGGATTGTGCGGGTTTTTCGCCGAGAGGAGTTACTGGCTTTAATCACCGAATCCTTGAAGGTCCTCAGTATGGCCCTGGGTGTGCTGGCGGACGATGAGGCTTTGGAGGACCCGCTTATTAAGGCGGTAAGGAAGTCGCAGAAGGTTTTCCAGGTTCACCGGGTGGTGAGACAGATGATTCAGGAAGAATGGGATCAGCCAGACTTGGGCCTGAGGGGAGTCAGGTCCATGGCCCGTTTGTATCCTTTACCGGAGCCGGATAGGGAGCTATTGCGGTCGCCTAGGCTGGACGCAGCAGTTTCGGCAGTCACCAAGAAGACGACTATTCCGGTGGAAGGCAGTGCGGCTCTACGTTATTCGGAGGACCGGAACTTGGATACGTTGTTGAAGTAAGCCTTTGACATCAGTGCCCTGGCGCATGAGGTCTCTGTGTGTAGTGCGTGGGTAGCACGTGCTTGTCTGCACTGGTCGCAACAGCTTCAGCTGTCCAGCGACGCCCCCAGCAGTTCGCAGGGGGAAGCGGAAAGAATTGAGTCTGGGGCAGCCTATTTGGCAGATAGCCAGTATGATCTTGTCAGAGGTTTGTCGAAGAACATGGCTTTGGTGGTCGCGACCAGGCGGTATCTCTGACTGCGTAACTGGGCGGCGGATGGTTCCTCTAAGACTCGCCTTAGCAAGCTGCCTTTCAAGGGTAAGCTTCTATTCAGAGAAGATTTGGACAAGTTGTTAAAGGAGTTGGGAGAGTCCAAGGGAGGCAGGCTCCCTGAGGAGCGGCAGAAGCTAAATCGCACTCCCGCTTCCGCTAGGGTACAGCCGCGGGAGGCCCGTATGTTTCTGGTGACACAGTATGCTCCGTTTCAAAGGACCTTTTTCCTCTAGAGGACAGGTTTACCGAGGGTTTCGTGGAGCAGGGAAAGGCTTTGGGTCCTCCTCCTCAGCCACAGGACTGAGGAAATCTCAATGAAGTGAGAGGGGTCCAGGCGGGGGGGCTGCCAGTAGGGGGGCGTTTACGGAAGTTCTTTCCTGCCTGGACCCGGGTCACGTCCGACCAGTGGGTTCTGGAACTAATTCGAGACGGCTATGCTCTCGAATTGGCCAGCCCGGTGGTCCCAGCGTTTGTACAGTCCCCTTGCAGATCTCCAGCAAAGAGGGCGGTGGTGGAAGAAACTCTGAACAGGCTGCTGGAATTGGAAGCGATCGTGCCGGTACCCAGCGACCAATGTGGCTGCGGTCGATACTCCATCTATTTCGTGGTGCCAAAGAAAGAGGGCATGTTTTGCCCGATTCTCAACTTGAAGCATGTCAATCGGTGTCTCAGAGTCCCGCATTTTTGCATGGAGACCCTGCGATCCTTAATAGTGGCGGTGCGGCAGGGAGAATTTTTGTCCTCTCTCGATCTGACGGAAGCGTACTTGCATGTTCCGATCCGAGAGTCCCATCAGCAGTTTCTGCGTTTTGCTGTACCAAGGGAACACTTTCAGTTTCAAGCCCTACCGTTTGGCCTGGCGACAGCTCCACGCACCTTCACCAAGGTAATGGTGGTGGCGGCGGCGGCGCTATGCAAGGAAGGGATCCTAGTCCACCCTTACCTCGACGATTGGTTGATTCGGGCCAAGTCCGAGGAGGAGAGTTGGAAGGTTACGGACAGGGTGGTAGACTTCCTTCAGAGCCTGGGGTGTGTGATCAATCTGGCAAAAAGCAGACTGTCTCCATCCCAGGAGATAGAGTACCTCGGAGCAAGATTCGACACAAACAAAGGAAGGGTGTTTCTGCCGGTTCAGTGGGCAGATGCTCTGCGGCTGCTGATTAGTCAGTTCCTGGCCAGGAAGTCTCCCTCAGCGTGGCATTACCTGCAGGTACTGGGGACAATGGCGGCAACAATCGAGTTGGTATCGTGGGCCAGGACCCACATGAGACCCCTTCAGCGGGCGCTTCTCCGTCGTTGGTCTCATCAAAGCCAGTCCCTGTCGGTACGGCTGCTGTGTCCTCTGGAGACCAGGGAGGCGCTGCTCTGGTGGCTCCGATCGAGCAATTTGGAGAGGGCATGCCCTTAGAATCCCCAAGGTGGTTGCAGCTCACCACAGATGCCAGTTTGTCGGGCTGGGGAGCGCACTGCGAGGAGCACGTCACCCAGGGGACATGAACGGCCGTGGAAGCCCAGTGGTTTATCAATAGGCTGGAACTGCGGGCAGTAGTTCTGGCACTCAGGGCCTTCGAACCGTGGGTACACCGGAAGGCGGTCTGGGTGTTTTCGGACAATGTGACCGCAGTAGCCTACATCAACAAGTAGGGCAGTACAAGCAGCGCCCTCTTGGAGGAAGAGGCAGAAGGACTGATGACATGGGCCGAAGACCATCTGCTGGTGCTGTCGGCGCAGCATGTGGCCGGAGTAGAGAATGTGGAGGCGGACTTCCTGAGCAGGTGCAGGGTGGATCCCGGAGAATGGGGGCTCTGTCATCTTGTGTACGAGCAGGTGGTTCGTTGGTGGGGACAGCCCATCATGGATCTGATGGCGCGGTTCGAGTCGGCCAAAGCTAGCCACTTCTTCAGCAGAAGAAGGGAACGGATGTCAGAGGGCCTCGATGCTCTGGTTAAGAGGTGGCCCACGGAGGGACTGCTTTATGTGTTTCCGCCGTGGGCGCTGATAGGAAAGGTGCTTCAGCGGGTGGAGGCTCACCAGGGGTGGGTGGTCCTCATAATGCCGGATTGGCCTTGGCGTCCCTGGTATGCCGATCTAGTAAGACTGTTGGCCGACAGGCCATGGCGTCTGCCGGCGAGGGACGATCTATTGTTCCAGGGACCTTTATGGATGCCACAGGTGGATCGGTTCTCGCTTACGGCCTGCTATTGAAAGGGTGCGGCTGCTTAAGCGAGGATATTCAGGAGCAGTTATTTCCACCTTGCTGAGAGCCCGTAAGCGTTCTACTTGCCTTTCTTACGTTAGGGTCTGGCACATCTTTGAGGGTTGGTGCGCGGATCAGAAGATTCGGCCTTTGGCGGTCTCTGTGCCAGAAGTGTTGGCGTTTTTACAGGCAGGTTTGGAGAAGGGTCTCGCAGTCAGCTTGCTCCGGGTACAGGTAGCAGCCATTTCTTGTTATAGGGGCAAGATCAAGGGGAAGGCGCTAGGTCAGCACCCGGATGTAGGTAGATTCCTGAGGGCAGTGAGGCGTGTGTGTCCTCAGCGGGTATTGTCGGTTCCTTCCTGGGATCTTAATCTAGTGTTGAATGTCCTAGCAGGGGAGCCGTACGAGCCTATGGAGCGCTCCTCCTTGAAGGATTTGACTCTCAAAACGGTGTTTCTTGTAGCCATCTGCTTGGCGAGGCGTGTTTCGGAACGTCAGGCGTTGTCATGCCGGCCGCCCTTTCTGTCGTCCTTCAAAGAGAAGGTGGTCTTGCGGACGGTGCATTCGTTTCTACCCAAGGTAGTTTCTCTGTTTCATGTGAATCAGTTAATTTCCCTTCCCTCGTTTATGGGAGTGGGGAAGGGGACGGAGGAGGTACTTCTCCACAAGCTTGATGTGGAAGGACCTTGAAATGTTACGTGAAGCGCACTGCACCGTTCCGAAAGTCGGAACGTACGTTTGTATTGTTCAGGGATCCGCGTAGAGGTGATGTGGAGGCCAAGAGTTCTATTTCCAGATGGATCAGGGAAGTCATCCCGGCAGCATACATTCAGAAGGGTAGACCGTTTCCGGTTGGTTTCCGGGCCCATTCAACTCCGGAGTTTGACTATATTGTGGACGGAGTTTGACTATATTGTGGACAGAGTTTAGCTTGGTACCACCCATGAAGATTTGTAGGGCGGCGACTTGGTCGTCGCTGCATACCTTCGCTAAGTTTTATCGGTTGGATGTGCTGGCCACGGAGGACGCTGGATTTGGGTCAGCAGTGCTTCGGGCTGCTCTGTCAGGGCCCGCCCGGAGGTGAACTGCTCTGTTACATCCCAGAGGTAAAGGGACCGGACTGGAGGAACGCCTAGTAAAGAGTAATTAGACCTTACCTGCTAATTAGCATTCTTGAAGAGACTCCAGTTGTAGTTAATATGGAAGGACATACTAGATAAGCCATGTGGTCTTTTTCTGTCGTCATATTTCTATGTTTCTCTGACATCAATAGAGTCTGTAGTGGATGAGGTACTGGATCTGTAGTCCTTTTTTCCAGTATTAGTACGCCGCCACCTCTTTTTTTGAGACTGGGGGCAATCGAAAGCTGTGAAGTCAGGTGGTGTGATTTGATTGAGGATAACTTGGTCAGTCCTGATCCCACCCAGTCTTGGTCAAGTCGTCCCGAAGCTTCAGGTAAGTCAAACGGGAAGTTGTTGGGGGCGTGGTCATCGTGGGTATCCTGATGAAAGTAGGAACGGAACTAGAATTCTTACGGGTAAGTTCACGTCAGGGACACCTTCTCTCTTGGGGGAGTGGGGCAAAGATCTCTCTCTCCAAGGGGGTGGGAGGAGTTGCGTCCTTATGAGGGTGGTTAGGTTTTATGCTTAACATGCTTCTGGGCTATTGTAAGAAGACAGTTTGAGATTTAGTCTAAACTTATTCAGTTTATTTGATGGTTTTAATGTCTCTCCGTTAAGTCTGCTTTGTCAATAGTATACTGAATCTGATGGGAGGAGCCAATGGTATTTATACTGGAGGGTCATCAGAAAAATAGAAGTGGAAGAGCTCAGTTTCCAAAGCTGCTGGTAGAGGAGCACAACCCAGAGGTAAAGGGACCAGACTGGAGTCTCTTCAGGAACGCTAGTTAGCAGGTAAGGTCTAATTACTCTTTTATGGATTTATTTGTCTTAATGTAATGCCATTCTTAGTAGTGTCTTGCCTTCTTTATATAGTTTCTTTGGAGTTTTGCTAGATGCATACATATATCTGTAAAATTATTTTACATAATGGGGTATTTTGTTAGGTTCTGAGCAAAATCCAGGACTCGTAGGTAGCAGGTAACCTCAGATGACTTGGTCACACTTTTTCCTTGCTTACAGCCAAACTCACATTCCAGTTAGTGGTGATTGAATTCTGACCAAAACCATATACCTGCCTCTGTTGCTCTCCCTCTTTTCTTTTAATTTCTTCTTTTTTTAAAACTATGTGTTACTTATCCTGCTAAACCAGTCCAGATGAGCAGGTTATGCTCCCCAGCCAGCAGATGGAGGCAGAGTAGAACAGTTTTCAGTAATGTCATAACTAGTATATATTCGGATGCAGCACTGAGAGGAGCCAGTATTGCCTGCCTCCAGCAAGTAACAAGGCGTGTGTGTGCCTACCTCCTCTGGCCCAGACCACAGTTTTGTGGCCTATATGATTGAGGCCTTTGGTCCAGAGTTTGCTTGGAGCTTGGGTATGCCCATTGTCTCCTCGAGCTAAAAGTTGCCCTGTATCCAGCACTGTTACCTATGGGTTTCTAGCATAGGTGGGCCTGAGAGTGAACAAGAGAACCCCAGGGAGGACTCTGAGGAGGGTTGGTAAATCTTGTCCTAGGCCCTTCCTTCCTTCCCCCTCAATGTCCTGTATTTGCATGTTCTGCTCTTTCTAGATTTTGCTAGTGTTTTTAATCAGTGCTGTTTTAATTGGTACTTTTGTGCTGTGTGAATAAAGCGGCTTAAGAGATTAGAAAAAAAAGCCTTGAGGCAGCTGGGCATCCCAGTTCAGTGTAAGCAGCTAGAGACTTCCTTACTGGGTTTCTCCGGCTGGCCTGTCATGTGAGAGGATTCCCATACCAATCAGTGGTTCTTTTCTCACCACAAGGGGCTTTTAAGGGGGGGAAGTTGTTTTTTCTAATCATGTTTGAGTTCTGCATCCATGTCCATCACACAGAGGTGTGTTTGTGGTTCTTGTTGAGTGAGCCCTGTGGCTAGCTACTTTTGCCCCAAGAACAGTGAAGAATTATTGGGGCTTTTTTTTTTTTGAGAGTTTCAGGACCCTCTCCCCCTCCGTGGGGGAGCTCAGGATCCAATGCAGATTTTGCTACTTTTTGCTGCAAATTCTGTTACTGCCTTCCCTGTGCATGCTTGTGTATTTTCATTCATTCCTTCTAGTTGTCGGAATGCTTGTCAAAGTTTGGATGATGGAGACAGATTCTGGACATTTACTCTCATATTTCAGCATTTCTGGCATATTTGGATCTGAGGATGCAGTTAAGTAGGCCTCCTTCAGCGCTGGGGATGTACACTCTTGGCCTATGTGGATCCAGTGCAGATTTTGCTGCTTTTACCATTCTCCTGTGATATTTTTCACCCGCCGGCAGGAATGGTAAACATCTTGGATGACCACGTGGTCTGCTCTGAAAGGAAGCATGGGGAAGCCGGTGCAGCCTCAAGCTTGGCAGGCTCTCCAAGGCCCTTAGGGGGGGACCCAGGGCCCATTTTTCAATCAGCTTTGAGCAACAGCTTCTGAAAGAGCTCACAGACTATTTTCAGTCTTCGGTAGCTTCCATGTAGCCCTGATAGCCCCACTTACAGGGCTCAGACTTCCCCCTCTGGATAACCTAGGGCCCTCTGTCAGTAAGAGGATTTAGCGATCCTGTAATTTTCTCTGGGAACAAGCAGGTAGTTTGTCCTCATATGGGCGATGTCGGCGCAGAGAGAACTCACATGGTAACATCTCCTCAGCTTTCAAAGGAAGCCTTTGAGAGATGCACTGCACATACATGGTCCTGTCTAAGGGTGCCATCTTGCCTCAGTCTCCTTTTTTTCCATGGAGTCCATCGAATGTGCCCCCTCCCCCACCCTCTCTCCGCAAAAGATTGTTTTTTCTTCAGTTCTTGAATAGATTCCTTATCTGGTTGCGTACCGGTACCCTTCTCGCCTCACGGATCCGATTACCTTGGTGCCACAGTTTTTCTCAGATTCCCTTTTTTTCCCTTGCTTTTTTTTCTTGGTACATGGGTTTTTGTTCCCTTTCTGGCCAAGCCAAGAGTTTGACCTCGCAGGGGCCATATTCCCTACCATGGCTTTGGTCAGTGGCTTCAAGCCTTGCAGCTGCTGTGCACATATTTTGCGCTCGGATCCACATAATTGTTGCCTTCGGTGCCTAGGTCCGGATCATGATTCCGTTGCATGTGGTCTCTACCAGCAGATGACTCCCAAGGCCCTCCAAGGCAGTAAGAAAAGCAAGAGTCAATTTTTCATAAGACCGACTCAGCTCTGGAGTTGTCCACGGTACCGGAGGCCTTGACATCGCATGGCGTCTGCGCATCCTCGGAGCCTTGAGGTCACGGGGCTTTGAGCTGGGGCTCCCTCGGAGACAGATGCTCATCGAAGAGCCAAATGTCATCAGTGGCCTTGTCAGGTGAAGAGTCTGGGGCTGTGGGGAGGTCCCTTGGCCCCCGGCCTCAGATCCTTCAACTCAAGGCTAAGGGTGATGGTCGAGAGCAGCCTTCGAAGCGACTCTGGTGGGAGAAAATGCCATTGGTGTCTGGGGATGAATCTTGGTCTTCTGAGGCCAATCTTATTGAGGACACCCCCTCGATAGTGCTGGCACCGGGCCTGAGTTCCTTGGTGCCTGCGCCGGTTACTGCAAAGCCTTCTGGCCTCGAGGCCAGGATGGTGGTCTTGGAACACAGCTTCGAAACATAGAAGCATAGAAATATGGTGGGCAGACAAAGACCACATGGCTTATCTAGTTTGCCCTTCTATCTCACCCACTACAAGAGTCCCTTTTTTTTTTCTTTAGAGAGCCTCTGTGTTTGTCCTATGCTTTTTTGAATTTAGATACTGTCCTCATCTCTACCACCTCCACTGGGAGACCATTCCACGCATCTACCACTCTTTCCATAAAGAAATATTTCCACATATTACTCCTAAGTCTATCCCCTTTCACCCTCATCATATGTCCCCTCATAGCTTGCTTTCAATCAAATGAGGCTCTCCTGTGCATTTATGTCACGGAGGTATTTAAACCTCTCTTTCATATCATCTCTGTCCCGCCAATGAGAGGCAGTGGATGCAAGTATACCTCATGAATATTCATTAGGGACATCCTTAAAAACCAGGCTGGATCATGGTGCACTAGGACTGGAGTTGGCCACCCCTGCTCTGAAATATACATATTAAAGTCCTTAATATTGTCCTCATATGCTTTATAACAAAGACCATTAACCATTTTAGTAGCCACCCTCTGCACCGACTCCAACCTGTTTATATCTTTTTGAAGGTATAGTCTCCAGAATTGCACACAGTACTCCAAATGAGGTTGCTCCAAAGACTTGTACAGAGGCACTATCACCTCCTTTCTTCTGCTGGCCATTCCTCTCCCTATTCACCCAAGCATCCTTCTAGCTTTTGCTGTCGCATTTTCTACCTGTTTAGCTACTTTGAGATCATTGGACACAATCACGCCTATGTCCCATTCTTCTTTCGTGGACAGAAGTACATCACCTCCTATACTGTACCTTTCCCTTGGATTGTTGCAGCCAAATGCACCCGACCCTTCATCTGTGAACACAGAACAGAAATATTTGTTAAGCTATTCCGCTTTATCCCCATCAGCTTCTACATATTCCTCCCTTTTACCCCTGAGTCTGACAATACCACTTTTGCCCTTCCTCAATAACATCTGAAAAATGTCTTATCCCCCATTTTATTACATTGACTTTTTCTTCTTTTTGTACTTTTGTTTTCTCCAGGAACAAGGAGGAAGTCAGTCATCACATATGGGTGATGTCTGCACTGATGGAGCCTGCGTGGAGCATTCCCCCAGCTTTCAAAGAAAGCCTTTGGAGCCATGCATGCGTGGTCCCCTTCCTGCCCAAGGGTGCCATCTTGATCAGTCTCCCTTTTTCCGCGGAGCCCTTCGGACGCATGTCTCTGTACCTTGGAAAAGTCTCATGATTGTCTCTCTAATTCCGATTTCCCGTTCCTCTTCCCGCCGTCCCCAGTGCCCTACCTCGGCAGTGGGCCCCGAGACTTTGCTGTTTCCTTAAATCAAAGCGGTATACATTACAGCTCAAGGTTTTTTTTTAGTTGTTTTTTTTTTCTACAGAGAGCAGTATAACAACTTCTTGGAGTGTAACAAGCTAACAGTAAATAAAACAATTGTTAATCCAAAGAGAAAATAACATTACATGCGGGTACCCTTAACTTGTACCTTAACCTATATATAGACTATGTACAATATGGAGTGTTCATGTATCAGGTGTCATATCATTAATTGGTCCGTATTTATTGTCGTAGTGTGTCATGAATAGTATGGTGCTAGGTGATGTTTCCAAAGTATTCTTTGTATAAATGTGTGTTAACTTTTTCCTGAAGTCCTTAATGTCCTTTATATATCTTATATCTTCTGGTAATGCATTCCAAAGTGCTGGAACTATCAAGGAAAATGCTCTGTTTATGATCATCTGGGATACTCCCATTCCAACCAATAAAAAGCTGAATGAGAGGAAGCTGGATATAGTGGCTAAGGAGAAAAACACCAGAACGGCATTAACACAGGTCTGCGACTAAAAAGCTGTTTGATTATTTTCATCGAATTTCCATGTATTTTGGTGTGCTGAAAACAAATAAAATATTGAAAAAACTCCTAGACGTCATGATTTGCCACAACATGCAAAATTGTCTTCAAATTTATCAAATTTTTTCAAATTACTAGTAATTCAAATTACTATTAATTTATTCACATAAGTGCATTTAAGATATAAAATGCCAAAAAAACCTTAAAGGGGTTGTCCGAGTTTATGTAAAAAAAAATTATAGCACTGTAAATCTGATGGTCAGCAATATATACATAAGCTAAGCAAGTTTTAAGTCCGTGCTTCTAATGGTAGAAGGGGTTAATCTTTCCTGAAGAATCCAGTGGGAGGGAGACACAGGGCAGATAGCAGCAGCTCCGGTCAGTGCAGGGGGGCGTGGCCAGCACTGTGAGGTCTCGTGTACAGACACAGAGCTGCGCTCTCCTGCATGCCACACTTGTGCACGAATCATCATCAGGTTCTTGTTTCTAGGCTGTTCACACTTTTTCATCGCAAATTGTGTTAGCTCGTCATTCTTCAACCGTTATGTTATGGCTCCGCGAAAGTGTATTAATTCGTCAGACAGTTTGTTTCATCTGTGGTAACTATGCAGTGTTGAAGCAACAGCAGAATATTACAGACTTTGTGAAAAAAGTATACTTTGCATACTTTGGACTAAAAATTGGAGATCAAGATAAAGTCTGGGCGCCTCATAAAGTGTGCAAACGGTGTGTTGAGGACCTCCGAAACTGGTTCAAGGGTAAGAAAAAATCTTTCCGTTATGGGATTCCTATGGTATGGCGAGAGCAAAAGAACCATAGTGACGACTGTTACTTTTGTTCATGCGATGTGAAAGAGTTTAATTGCAAATGGAAGCATTCCATTTCATACCCCAATCTTCACTCGGCAATTCGTCCCATCCCCCATGGCACAGATATACCAGTACCCAAGCCCCCTGCTACCTTGGAAGAGATACCTAGCTCCGATGAAGGTGAAGTCATACCTGAACCAGATGACGAATCAAGTTCTGTCTTTGAAGATGATACAAGACCAAAATTGTTTTCTCAGGAGGAGATGAATGATTTGGTAAGAGACTTGACTCTCCCCAAAGATGCCGCTGAGTTACTCGGATCAAGGCTGAAAAGCAGGAATTTATTGTTGCCAGGAGTGTCATCTTCATGGTTCAGACATCGTGAAAATGAGTTTGTTCCTTACTTCGCCCAGGAAGACAAGTTGGTTTATGGCATCGATGTCAAAGGTCTGATGGGTCAATTTAAAATCCAATATGATTCAGAGCAATGGCGTCTTTTTATAGATTCTTCAAAAAGAAGTCTCAAAGCAGTTTTACTCCACAACGGTTTTTACGCTTCCATACCTGTAGGTCATTCCGTACACTTGAAGGAAACCTACGAGAACTTGGAATTGGTTCTTCGTAAACCTAAATATGAAGACCATGGTTGGCAAGTGTGTGGGGACTTGAAGGTCTTGTGCATGCTGCTCGGGCAACAAGCTGTGTATACCAAATATCCTTGTTTTCTGTGTCTATGGGACAGTCGAGACCGACTAAATCACTGGACCAAGAAGAGTTGGCAGCCAAGGGTGCTAACAGTCGGTGAAAAAAATGTCCTCCGAGAAACTTTGGTACCTTCCCATAAAGTTCTTCTACCAACTCTCCACATAAAATTGGGATTGATGAAGCAATTCGTAAAATCACTTCCAAGAGATGGAAAATTCTTCAAATACTTGGTCACCAAGTTTCCAGGCCTGTCGGAGGCAAAATTGAAGGAAGGTGTGTTCGTCGGACCAGACATTAGAAGGTTTATAGTTGATCAAGAGTTTGTCAATACCATGACGGATCCTCAAAAAGAAGGGTGGATTGCATTTAAAGAAGTCGTACAGAAATTTTTAGGCAATAACAAAGATCCTCACTACAAAAGATCGTCGGACGAATGCTGAAAGCATTTCAAGCTTTAGGTTGCCTGATGAGTTTGAAAGTGCATTTCCTCCAGTCCCACCTTGACTACTTTCCTGAAAATTTGGGAGTCTTGAGTGAGGAACAAGGTGAACGATTCCACCAAGACATTAAAGAGATGGAAAGGAGATACCAGGGAAAATGGAGCATTACAATGATGGCAGACTACTGTTGGATACTTCAGAGAGACATTCCAGATGCTACTCACAAGCGTAAATGCACCAAGAGGAGCCTCACAAGGAAGAAGAATCGAGTTTAGTGTGTTTAGGTGAGCTCATTTCAGTTCAAAAAAGGATTTTCATGAAAATATTGTAATAAAACTTCAATTTTATAAGTCTATTTCCATTTATTTTGAGGTATTGCCTTATTTAACATAGTTACCTAAATTGTCAGGAACCGTGATGTCCTATGACAAAATGGAGGTCATTTTCTGATTCAGCGCACCAAAAAACATAAAGATTACGTGGAATAACCAAAACAGCTCTTGAAAAATTTTTTTTTGCAGACCTGTGTAATAGAGGTGACAGTTCCAAGCGACAACTCTGAATCATGTGGAGAGGCAGATCCTGAAATACCAGGAAATGCAGTCAGATCAAGAAAATGTGGCAGAAAGATATAGAAATATTTCCCATCGTGCTGGGTGCCACTGGCTTGATAAAGAAGAATTTCCAAGCACATCTTGACAAACTACCCATACATCTTACGAACTTCAGCAGGAGGATCTCTTTGGCACTTGCAAGTATTACGCCAAGCCTTAGCAGTAAATTTGAGAGACTTCCCATGCCCTGGCTTTGAAGTGAGGTTCACGCCTGTCATGGTATGCGCAATACTAACCCATTTGGAGAAACTGCCACGATACAAACACATCAAGCCACTACTTACCAGCTACACTGGTTACCAATATACTATTGCATCAGGTTTAAAGACCACACTCAACATATTCAAAATACTAACAAATAACTCAGTCGACATACTACAGGAGCTGATTGCTAAAGACCCAGACAATAGACCTAAGAGAGCCAATAACAAGAACATGATTCTTACACCCAGTATCCACTCAATGTCCAAGCATATAACATCCAACTCCTCATTCTCCGTAATTCTCTTAGGATCATGATCCCAGTGCTTTTCGTGCACAGTGATGTTGTAGTGTTTACAGAGTTTCCAGTGGATGAGGCGTGCTACTTTGTCTTTCTGTATAGAAATTTTCTGCCATCAGAACTTCACAGCCAGATATGAGGTGAGTCACCATTTCCAGGTCTTTCTTAAAGAATAGACATATTTATTTATTTTATTTAAAAGTTTTCTATACCGCCTTATCAGTCAATCAAAGCTGTTTACAAGTAACATAACTTAAACAATTACATCATAACAGGATTAACTATGTACAGTGTAACTAGTTGTGTTTACTAACATTCAGTGACTATTTACATTTAGTGGAGAAGGTAGGTATCTACAATGCGATTATCAGTTACATTGGATGAGTCGGGTGCATGGTTCACTTAAGTTGGGCATGCATCTAAGTCTGTTTGGTATGCCCAATAGTGCTCTGTAGAGAGTAGTGTCGATATTTTTTTGGAAGTTCTAAGGTCTCTTATATCCCGTATTTTTGGTGGGAGGGAGTTCCATAGAATCGGGGTAATCTCCAGGAACAAGCAGGAATGAGTCTTCACATATGGGTACGTCGGTACCGACGGAGCCTGCGCGGGAACGCTCCCCAGCGTCCAATCAGAAAGCTTTTGGGAGCATCCCTCAGCGCCTGCGTGCTGCCTTCCTGCCTTTCCAACTGTTTCTCTTTAGTTTTTCGTTTTTCCGCGGAGCCGGCAGGATGTCTTCCTGTCACCGCAGAAAATTTTTTCTTTAAATCTTTTACTTTGTTTTCTTGTGGTTGCGGCTGTTTCCCCGACTCCACCGGTACCGCCGGTGGTTTTTTCTTTCTTTTTCCTAAAACTCAGGGAGTTTTTCCCCCCCCTCTGTTTCTGTCTTGAATTTTTGGGCCTGTAAGGCCTCTCCATTATGGAGCCGCCTTCTCCTAAGAAGTGCCTTAACTGTGCAAATACAGTTTTCTTTTTAGACTCCAATAGCTGGTGTCTAACCTGTTTGGGTCCTGACCCCTTTCCTCCAGAGCCATCAGGCTACAATTTTATGAGAAGAAATTCTCCATTTCGAGTTTCCCTCGATGCAGTTTTCCCTTCCAGTGTAAGGGCACCGACCTTTTCTTCTCTACAGGATCAGGTAACCCACAAACAGTCTGTTAAGACTAGCCAATTCTTGGGTGGTAGGTCTCATGCCAAGCATGATGACGGCTCCGGCCTTGCCCTCAAGACCTTATTGGCTTCAAAACCCCAGCGGGAGTCTTCGGTCTCCAAAGCCTTTCAGGGGTTTCAGGTTGTTCCTGGGGCTCACCCCTCACAGAACATACCTGAGCCATGCTCGGGGGTGGCATCCGCTTCGAGCGGTACCGATAACCCGGCACCGGCACTGGTGTTGAGCGATCCACTCCTCACCAGGGATCGTCATCTGGTGTACTCGGTGCCTTCGGGACCGATCGATACCCAGATTTACTTTCCAGTATCGGCAGCTCCGTCGATACGATCCCTGACGTCGGTACCATCTAGACATGCATCGATAGATTCGCTTCCTTCGATGCCGAGTCTAGAATCAATATCTAGTCTGGAAGACTGGGTACCGACGCGTCTCGGAACCGACACGCACCGATTCCGGATGCGCGGTACCGAGGATCTTCACCGAGACTTTCGAGTTTCCTCAGTACCGTTTGAGCAGCCTCCGATGACTGTTTCGATGTCGGTATCGCCTTCGATTCCGGCTCATCTACCGGTATCGGTGTCGATGCTGGTACCTGCAGAAACATCGGGACCAGCTCCATCCATGCTTTTTTCACCAGGATCGCTCCTTTCTATACCTAGTTTGGAGTCGATACCTAGCATGGACGATACTGTACTGACGGTTTCAGGTCATACCCGCCAGTCCCAGTATCCATTCATTAGAGATCTTGCTTCGCACCGGACAAGTACTGGTGCCCAGCCTAGTTCTTTGAGTTTAGCCTGTCCAGGGATTGTTCCCATTGGAGATTCTTCTTTTCAGAAATTTCTCCTTGACATGGCAACATTCCTGGCTATTCCTATCCCTGGCTGTGATCCTACATAAGGCTTTTCTGGCGAAAAGGAAAATATAATGCTTCCTTTACATCATTCTTTACAGGATCTTCTTCTGAAAATATGGGAAACACCTTTAAGGGCTTCCTCACCTTCTACAGCAACTGCTCTTCTGTATCAGGTGCCCCCCTCTCCAGGGTTTCAAAAGACTCAACTTCCCCATCATTCCATTGTAGTGGAATCAGCAATGAGGAAGGTAAAAAGCAAAAAGAAGCATTCTTCTTTCCTGCCAGGTCGTGCATCTAGAACACTGGATGCCTTTGGACGTCAAACCTTCCAAACATCCATGCTGGCAACAAGGATTCTCTCATATATTTTTTATATGAGTCTATCCCTTCAGGAAGTCACAGAGAAATTATCTCTTTTGACTCCTTTTCTTTCAGAGCCCAAGGCTGCAGACTATTCCTTGCTTCTTAGTCATAGGCAGAATAGCTCTAGGTTTCTTTCTCATGCTTCCCTAGACTCCTTGGAGTCTGTTAGCAGAACCTCTGCTATAGCCATAGGAGCACGACGTAGAGCCTGGCTCCAAGCTTCAGACTTGAGCAGATGGGCACAACAAAGACTGGGTAACACTCCTTGTACTGGAGAAAATCTCTTCAATAAGGAGTCTTTGCGTCAGGTTGCTCATTGCTCCACTGACTTCCCTGTTTCTGAGGGCCATCCTAAACCTTCTCCTTCCCCAGCAGGTAAGAAATGCCCTACCAAACCTCCTTTTCCTAAAAGAAGAAGGTTTTATTCTTCTCCTGCCCATCATGCCGATGTTCCCAAACAAGGGAAACCTCGCCCTGATCTGAAGAATCCAAACTCAAGCCAGGAAAATTAGCCCTCAGTGGGGTTCCCATTAATATGTTATAACCTACAGTTCACTTCTTCTCATTAGAAGTTTTTTCACTGTTTTTTCTTTTAAACCTCTACACTTGGATTCCTGTTTCCAGGACATCCACTTGCTCTTAGGTATGCTGAGCTGTCAGGATATTCATGTCTATGGGTCACAGGGTTTTCCTCCTCTTCCTACAATGAAGAGAGGTTTGCCAACTATCTCATGATAGTTTTTCTGTACCACCATGAATTTTCCTTCTACAGACTTACCATATGGCAAGTCTCCCCTCAGCTCCTATTTTTTCTTTACCTTCTTTTCCAGGGTTCCCCTGTAAGAGTGGTACCATACCAATGGAAGGCTTTCTTAGCCTTTCCAGTCTTCCTTTCCATTCCAGTGTAGAGTTCTTTCTCTTGAGTAAGCCCTTTTTTCCTCATCTGGGCAGCTCGTCAGACAGGGACAGGATATTCTCCTCTTATTCTGTCTGTTCTCTCTGTTAAAAACAGAAAGATCTCTCTGCTGTACCATTCAGCAGCTGCCCGTGCAGGAGCTTCAGTGATTGGACCACTGGTACTTTTCTATAAGTTCCAGTATTATCTTCCACTACTTTTGTCTAGCCTTAGTAGTGCTTCCAAGATAGTGCTCATCTATCTTGGATAATCCTTATAACTTCTTTTATGCCATCTCCAAATCCTTGGAGTTGACAGCATAGTTGAGCTGGCAGCTGGTTGTCTCCAACAGCCAGTTTTATTTCCCAACTCTCCTGCTTAATGCTCTCTGCAGTCCTACAAAGAAGCTTTTCACTATGGGCCCTTGCTAGAGAGCATGGGTTTTTTTTCTCTAATGACTATCCTATATGGTTGGAAAAGGCTTCCTCAGTCACCTCCCATGACTGTGAGGGTTCTTTACACCCTTCTATTTCCTTTTAATAAAGGACATAAGCCTTTCCTACGTGACAGTCTAAAGGGTTACCAAATTCCTACAGGAAATATGTTCTTTTTCCTTGCAGCTTGTCCTCATGGTATCCTATTCCTTCATGGACAGCACATATTTAACTAAATAACGCATGATACACCACCCCTTGTCCTTCAAGTGTGTCTACCTGGTGTCTCTTCCTATGCGTATTCTGTCCCTTCACCATGTTCCAGTTCTACTGTACTCAGAACTTGCGGTTTACAGACTAATATTATCCTCTGTTTTCTCGCAACCATCCTGGTTATTTTACTGGGTAGCATTCTACTCCTTCTTAACCAGAGGGAATAGATTTTCTATCTCCTCAAGTAGGTTCCACCTTCTTGTTATGAGATGAATCATTCCTCTTCACATCTTCCATGTGAAGATTCCTGTAGACATATCTCTGCTTAATTGCAGACGTTTCTCTTTAGACATATATATATATATATATATATATATATATATATATAGATAGATATAGAGATATATATAGTCTATATGCTTTCTTTAGATGCATATGTCTCTTTAGATGCATATGTCTGTCAGCCATGTGTGCATATGCTATACCCCCTGGATCTCGCCATAAACATATCTCTATCTATATATATGTGTGTGTGTGTGTGTGTGTGTGTATCTGTCGAGACACTTCTTTTAGGTAAGATATGTATTCACATACTTATCTTTCTAACTGTCTGTACTCATAAAGGTACATTTTCCTTCCTATCTGTTCCAGACAGTGGGGTTTTCACATGTTCATACTATTTCACAGTATGTTTCGGTTTTATACACACAACCACTGCTGTGGTACTGACAGCTTTTACCATACCTTAGGTTCAGGTATCCCTGAAGCTCCTTATTCCTTTATCTTCCTACCTCTCGTCAGTTAGGACAGACATGGGGGATCTTCAGTAGCTCTGAGGTTTCCAACTCAGACATCTGCCCTTTCTTGGGATTACAGGGTTTTTCTCCATACCCCTTCTTCCCTCAGGGACTAAGCCAATTTTGTCCAACTCGGTCAGTCTTCCTCTTTTGCTCCTAACTATAATTAACTCTGTAGCCAAAAGAGTTTTCATCTTTTTCCATAAAGCTTTCTACTAAAGACCTACCGTTTTTGTTCTTCCCCAGTTGAATCCTGGGGTCACCTGTCAGTTCCAGATTTTGACCTTCAACTCACTTCTGTGAGGTCATCTTAAAGATTCCTTTACTGGATCCCAAGTAGATTCCATCAACCTCTCTACTTCCTGCAATCCAGTAGGTGAGGTCCATATGGTGATTGTTCATTTCAATACATTTCATGCTACTTATCATATATACAGGGACTCCTTGTCTGTAGTCCTATTTTAGGTCAGCTGTCTCCTACAGCTTCTCTCTTCTTCAACTCCTACCCTCCATCCTCGGGATGCCTGGGCATATGAGGTGGAACATGTTTCAATCACCAACATGCTAGGGCTCCAGGCATCTTAGCTTGGGAGTCCCCATATGTGAAGACACATTCCTGCTTGTTCCTGGAGATAGCACAGTTACTTACCTGTAACAGGTGATCTCTGGGAACAGCAGGAATAAGTCTTCACAACCCACCCACCTCCCCTAGGAGTTGTTTCTCTCTATCTCTCTTCCTTTCCTCTTTCTCTCTTTTGTCTCAGCTATAAAACTCAACTGAGGAGAGACAGTTGGAAAGGCGGGAAGGCAGCACGCAGGCGCTGAGGGATGCTCCCAAAAGCTTTCTGATTGGACGCTGGGGAGCGTTCCCGCGCAGGCTCCGTCGATACCGACGTACCCATATGTGAAGACTTATTCCTGCTGTTCCCAGAGATCACCTGTTACAGGTAAGTAACTGTGCTTAATATGCGAAGGCTCTATTGCATGTTGATTTGTTGGTCTTGCGGAAGTCAGCTGGGAGGGACAGGGAATTTTGGGTGTATCCCTTTCTCTGTCTGGTGTCTGGTATTCTATTTATTAAGGTGGTAAGATAAGAAAGTGATATGTTATGCAGTAACTTGAAGATAATAACTAGCTAGTTTTTTGTATTTGCTCCTACTGGGGACAGGAAGCCAATATAACTTGTGTAGAATTGGAGTGATGTGCTCTGATCTTGATGCTCGCATAATTACATGAGCTGTTGTATGTTGTGCCATCTGCAACTTTGCTAATTACTGTTTGGGTAGACCCTTCAATATTTATTTATTTATTTATTTATTTAACATCTTTTATATACCGCGCTATTTGTTTTCAGTGCGGTTTACAAGTAACAGATCTGCACAATCGGAAAACACTGGTGTGCTTACATTATAACAGGTAACTTAAACTTGGAAAAGGGGTAATAAAACTATAACTATGTACACACAGTGAAACTATATACAAAAAACAGTGTAAAAACTGAGCTATGTATAAACATATTGGGTTCTTTAGTATTCACAGGCAGACTATGGT
Source organism: Ichthyophis bannanicus (assembly GCA_033557465.1). NCBI lineage: Eukaryota > Metazoa > Chordata > Amphibia > Gymnophiona > Ichthyophiidae > Ichthyophis > Ichthyophis bannanicus. The sequence goes on along the minus strand of CM066032.1, from coordinate 514,709,645 downwards.
CGGAATAAGATAAGATAGGGCATAAAAGAACTTGAGGCAGAAATTACTTGTGAGGGAATTGGGGAGAAGAGTGAGAGTTTGTCGGTTTAGGAGGGCTGATGATCCGATGAGGATTGGAAGCTTGTGCAAAATGGATCAGGAAGATGTGGTGCTTGATTGCCTTACGAAATTGAGAGAGGTCTTTAATCGCTCTTATTTCAGGTGTGAGGTCATTCCAGCATTTAGGTGCATAGAAGGCGAAGGTCCTTTTCTTGGTTGATTGGGTACATTTGATGGACTCCTTGGGGATAATCAGGGTGTTGTCCGTTGTTATCCTTCTCTCTCTGTTTTTTGGGGTGAGGGAGATGAGGTCGTTAAGAGACGTGGGGGCAAGGTTGTTGATAATCTTGAAAGTGATGATGAGGATTTTATAGGTTATCCTGCAATGAATTGGTAGCCAGTGTTGCAGTAGTCTATGTGCGGGTTAATCATTGCCTGCAAGACCGATCTAAAGTCTGATGGGTCCAGTACGGGTCTTAGATGTTGTAGTATCCTGATCTTCTGTATATAGCCTGTGTAATCCTGCTTATGTGTGATGATAGGCTCAAAGTGTTATCTAGGATAATGCCTAGATACTTTACTACTTCTTTTACTTCTATTGTGGCTTCTCTAAGCTGAATGGGTGGTGGGGGGGGGGGTGATTTATTTTTCCCTGGTAATAAAAATTGCTTCAGTTTTATTAAAATTCACTTTTAGGTTGCTCAATGAGAGCCAGTGAGAGGGTTATGATTTGTTGGAGATTAGATTTTGCAGTACTTACTGGTAAATAAATCATTATATTGTTAGCATAAATGTGATAATTCACTTTATGCTTCCGAAAAATGTTGCAGATTGGTTGAAGGTATATATTGAACAGTAAGGCTGAAAGAGCAGATGCTGGCTGAATAGATTTGATGTGGCTTGGCCAATTTTCACTTGAGTACTGTCCTGCAAATATGATATGAATCTGCTGAGGGCAGTCCCGCTAACTCCAATTTGCTATAATCTTGTTAACAGTATATTGTGGCTGATCGAGTTGAACGCAGACACAATGTCAAGGAATATTAAGATGAATGCTTGCTTAGGAGTTTCGATTCCTTTAATTAGCTTATCGAAGATGGCTATGATGAGGATTTCTGCCAAATGGTACAATCTGAAACGTACTGATTAGCATCCAGTGGGGCATTAGCATCTAAGTAGTCTTGCAGCTGATTTTTTTTATGACTTTTGCTATGTAGATACATATATCTACATATGTCTGTATTACCAGTTTTTCAGTACTCGCTGTAAACCAGGGGTCTCAAACTCAAATTGCTTTGAGGGCCAAATGAGGACTTGTAAAGTAACCCGGGGGCCGCATAAGACGCGGGCCCTCATTTGCATAAGGGGCCTCATTTGCATAAATATTTGCATAATGTTACCATACACTAACTTTTAGTAAACATGCCTCTTTAATGAGTATGGATAAAGAAAGACTAAAAGATTTAGAAACAAGAAGACAATAATTAAACTGGGAACCCCAAAAGCCAAACTTGGAATGTACAACAACACTGTAGAAATAAAACTATAAATTAATTTCCTCTTGTACTAAACAAAGCGCAAACATTAATGATGCACATTTCCCAGAGCTGACATATTCCAGTTAATAAATTCAAAATAAAGAGATATTTTTCTACCTTTTGTGCATTTTTTTCAGTTGCAATTGTTCCAGCCACTTTCTTCTGGTTTCTTCATGTCTTCTGCTAACTCTCCATCGTCTGCTGTCCAGTTGCCCTTTCTTCTCTCCTAGTTTTTTTTTCCATTCTCTCTCTACATCTGCTTTAACATACTAATCTTTCTCCTTTTTCTCTTTCCTCATTCCTATTTCATCCACTCAAATTTTACCCCTCCATCCTCAATCCCCACTTACTCTCCCAATACCTGGCCAATTGTAGATTTGTCTTCTCTCCCAGACAAAATATTTTTCCCCTCTCCATTTCACTTTCCCAGCTCCATCCCATTCTAATCCTCCCCCAACATCAGCTCCCTTCTAGTTCCAGCCCCACCCAGCATCCGCTCCCTTCTAGTCCCCCCATCAGTCCATTTCCAGTCCTATCCTAGCCTCACCATCAGCCCATTTCCAATCCTAGCCCCCCATCAGCCCATTTCCAATCCTAGCTCCCTCCCCTCACAGCCCATTTCCATTCCAAGCCCCCCTCCCCATCAGCCATTTGCAGTTCAAGCCCCCCTTCCACTCAGCCCATTTCCAGTCCTAGCAACCCCCCCCCCAGCCCATTACCAGTCCTAGACCCCCCATAGCCCATTACCAGTCCTAACCTCTCCATAGCGCACTTCCAGTTTTACCCCCATCACCCCATTTTCAGTCTTACCCCCCCCATAGCCCATTACCAGTCATAACCCCCCCTGCCAATAGCCCACTTCCAGCCCTAACCCCCATTACCCCATTTCAGTCAGCCCCTCCATAGCTCATTACCAGTCCTAACTCCCCCCATCAGCCCACCTCCAGTCCTTCCTAACCCCCACCTGCCCATTTCCAGTCCTAGCCCCCACCATAGCCCATTACCAGTCATAACCCCCCTGCCAATAGCCCATCTCCAGTCATAACCCCCCCCTGCCAATAGCCCATCTCCAGTCATAACCCCCCCCTGCCAATAGCCCATCTCCAGTCATAATCCCCCCCCTGCCAATAGCCCATTTCCAGTCATACCCCCCCCTGCCAATAGCCCATTTCCAGTCATACCCCCCCTGCCAATAGCCCATCTCCAGTCATAACCCCCCCCTGCCAATCGCCCATCTCCATTCATAACCCCCCCTGCCAATAGCCCATTTCCAGTCATACCCCCCCCTGCCAATAGCCCATTTCCAGTCATACACCCCCCCCAGGTAAATTAAAAAAAACACCTGGCTTCTGCTGCTGCAGCAGAAAATCAGCTGTCCCGCGGCCCCTTCCCCTCTGCGCGGAGAGCCCTGAGTGTGCTTCATCTGCGGCGTGCTTTTTAAGCCGCGAAGAGAGTATTTCCCTCTCGCGCGGCTTAAACCTAGTCACTTTTCAAGCCTCGCGAGAGGGAAATACTCTCTTCGCGGCTTGAAAAGCACCCGCTGATGGAGCACTCTCGGGGATCTCCGGGCAGAGAGGAAGGGGCCGCAGGACAGCTGATTTTGCTGCTTGAGCAGCAGAAGCCAGTTTTTTTTTTTTTTTAAATTGACCGTCGATTCTGCCGTTGCCACGGCGGCAACGGCAGCAGCAGCAAAAGCCGTCGCGGGCCGCACAACGTTCTCTCGCGGGCCGCATGTTTGAGACCCCTGCTGTAAACCATCTTGTCTATAAGCCGCTGTCCTGGGCTACAACTGTCAACCTCTCATCCTTCGGTTTTAGTTCATCCATCATAAGAACATAAGAGATGCCATACTGGGTCAGACCAAGGTCCATCAAGCCCAGTATCCTGTTTCCAACAATGGCCAATCTTGGTCATATGTACCTAGCAGTTTCCCCAAAAGACACAGGTTCCGCAATGCTTGTACTGGGTCAAGCATTGATATCCTGGGTCCCTTCTTAATAATGGTTTATGGACCTTTCCTCCAGGAACTTGTCCAAACATTTTTTTAAACCCAGCTACACTAACAGCCTTTACTACATCCTCCGGTAACAAATTCCAGAGTTTGATTACACGTTGAGTGAAGAAATATTTTCTTTTATTAGTTTTAAATAGTTTACCCTGTATCTTCATTGCATGTTCTAGTCTTTCTATATTCTGATAACGTAAACAATCAATCTACGTTTACCCGTTCCACTCCGTTCATTAATTTATAGACTTCTATCATATCTCCCCTCAGCCGTCTCTTTTCCAGGTTAAAGAGCCCTAACCTTTTTAGCCTTTCTTCATAGGAGTATCCTTCCATCCCCTTTACCATTTTGGTGGCTCTTCTCTGAACCTTTTCTAATAACACTATCCTTTTTAAGATACGGCGACCAGAATTGCACACAATATTCAAGGTGCGGTCTCACCATAGAACGATATAGAGGCATTTATAATATCTTTTGTTTTATTTTCCATTCCTTTCCTTATGCTACCTAGCATTCTATTTGCTCTCTTGGCTGCCGCTGCACACTGGGCTGAGGGTTTTAACATGCTATCCACAACGACTCCTAAATCTTTTTCCTGGGTGGTGGTTCTTTATGTGGAACCTTGCATCGTGTAACCATAGTTTGGGTTGTTCTTCCCTAGGTGCATAACTTTGCACTTGTCCACATTAAATTTCATCTGCCATTTTGATGCCCAGTCTTCCAATTTATCAAGATCCTCTTGCAATTTTCCAAAATCCTCTTGGGTTTTTAACAACTTTAAATAGCTTTGTGTCATCTGCAAATTTGATAACCTCACTCGTTATTCCACTTTCCAGGTCATTTATGAATATTTATTTTATTTATTTATTGAACGGTTTTATATACCGCTTTTCAGCATTCATGTGTCCGTTCTTGATCGATCGATAAAGGGTTCCTGGAGTAACACTCCGTATTTCCCACTGTATTTCTGCATCTGCCACGTGTCCTTCCTTGTTTGTTGATCTAACTCCTTGAAGAGTTTTTTTCTCTTGTTTTGCAAATTATTTTACTGCCTTCCCTCTATGCTTGTGTATTTTCACTCATTCCTTCTAGTTGTCAGAATGCTTGTGAAAGTTTTGATGATGGAGACAGATTCTGGACATTTACTCTCATATTTCAGCACGTCTGGCGTATTTAGATCTGAGGATGCAGTTAAGTAGGTCTCTTTCAGTACTAGGGATGTACACTCTTGGCCTACGTGGATTCTTGTGAATCACTTCATGGGCATGGAGGAGCTTTCATGTTCGCACATCCAGTTTTTCAAGATCTTTAAGAAGCCAGTTCACATTCCCAAAGCTGTATGAAAGAACAGGAATTGCCAGCTGATTGATGGCTTGTATATTATTCTGTGATGTTAAAGCACTTTTCAGTAGTGATTTTAATCTCCTATAATATTTTTACTTATCTCTTTTCTCAGTAATTTCTACTTGAGTGCTGTTCCTTCATACTCCAAGATACTTATATATGCCTTCCTGTTCAAGGTCCTTGATGTCGCATCCTTCAGCCAGGGAGATGTTTTCTGTTTTGCTCAATTTTCCTCTCTAAAAAAAAAAAAAAAAAAAATCCTTATCGTACTTCCAGGCCAGGATAGCTACCTGTGGGTTGTCACCACCTACCAGCTGCTGAGAGCTGAATTTAACAGAATCCTGATATAGTACAAGAACTACTCCTCCTGCTCCAGGATCCAGTCTTTTCGGTCCTCAGCAGCTTAGTAGGCAGCCCTGAGGTAGTGGTCTCCCTGAGGGCACGATTTTAGAGATGTTTTCTGTTTTTCTCAATTTTCCTCTATATAAAAAAAAAAAGTTGCCTTAGCAAATTTGTCAAGGCCAAAGGTCATCCTGACGTTATCAGAAAAGCTTTTCACCACACGGAATTGCTCTGCCAATTGCTGGTCGCTGGAACTGTAGAAATGGACAGGTAAAAGGGATACCAGATTCCCCAATATGTAATTGAAGATAGATGAATTTCTTGATACAGATCTCTAAAATGTGCTTATAGAAGAACTTTGCTAAACAATGACCGTCACTCACAAGTTTATCCTTTCACCTACTTCCTCTTACACAGAACTCATGATCATGATATCCTATTCTATTTAATTGTCTTTAAAATAGTTTGAGAACATTGTTAATGCAAGTATAAAGAGTAAACATAGGATATGAACTGTGCAACCATAGTTGCATAATTTCTGCAACTCTGCAATTATAAATAATTCTGTCATAATCAAGTAAATTTCATCTAATACATTGTAATCAGCTCTTACTCTAAAAGAATTCTAGCGACACCTTGTGTTATTTCATGTTTATGATTAAAAAAAATACAGAAAGGGTTTAAGGTTAATTGGATTGGCATTGTTGCTCTCTGCCTGTCACTGAGTTAAAAAAAAAAAAAAAAAAAAAAGAATTGGGGGCTTGATAGCCTGAGGATCTCTCCCCCCGGACGCTACGTGGGAGAGCCGCCTCCTGGAGCTGTACACCCTGTCGGATCGCTGAGGCTGCAGATAGCGGTCTTGCGGGTCTGGAACGCTGCAGGCAAACCTTTAGTTTTTTCCTCAGCATTGGTGAGGCAGTGCGGCTCCGGGGCAGTGAGGTGACTTGTGCAGACCTGCCCAGTAAACCTTTCACCGGCGGCAGGCTGCGAGAGCAAGAGAGACAGCCCGGCGAAGACTCGGAGCGCTGGGACAGAGGCTTTTGGCGCTCTTTTGATCTTCGACGCTCCCGGCGGCCATTTTAGACAGCACGGGAAACCGCGTGGCTGCTCTATCGCGCCGGGAGCGGAGCAGGTAGGCTGACAGCGTGTCTGTTTCGCCTTTAGTTTTCCGGAGGTTTATTTAGCTCTGGGGGGCTTTTGTTTTTCCTTGGCAGGCCATTTTATCTTTCTTTTTGCCACGGGTGTAATAAAGTCACTGAGGGGGTTGGGGGGGGGGGGTGCCGCCTCGTGGCTGCAACACCCGGGAGGCTCAGGTAGTTTCATTCAGAGGTAGAGTGGGAGCAGTTGGTTTGTCATAATTCTGGTTTTTCAACGTTTTGCTTTCTCTTAGTTTAAAAAAAAAAAGTGCGTTCTCACTATTAGGCGTAGTAGGGATTGCAGGATTTATGGCGGGGCGTCCACAGTGTGTGATCTGTGGTACCCGGAGGGGCACGGTGGCTGAATCAGGAGTGTGCCGCGACTGTGCTTCCCCATCTTCCACGGTAGAACAGCAGATGGACCTTAAAGAGCCTGCGGTGGCTGAGTCGCCTCAAGCTCCAGTGCAAGAGGGCCTTGTGGAGGAGCCGGCTGGGTCATCGGCAGTGTTGCCGGGAGTCCAGGTCGGAGATTCTGTGGAGTTTTCTCCGGAGTTCATATTAATGTTACACAAAGCTTTCTGTTTGCGGCGCCAGGGTAAGTTGGCAGACTCTTTGCCGCTGGCCGCTTCGCCTTGCCAGCTGACAGGCTCAGTTGAGGCAGGGGAGGGACCCTCGGCCCCTAAGAGAGCTAGGGCTCGAGCTCCCTTGGCTGTGGAGAGCGATTGGCCGGAGGTCGAGGAGTCAGACTGGAAGAATGAAGAGGGGTTGTAGGATCTGGAGGAAGGGGAGATCCTGGAACCTGAGGAGCAGCCTAAGATCATTAGGGTCTTTCGTAGAGAGGAGCTCCCGGCATTGATTACGGAATCTATGCAGATGTTGAATTTGACAGCCCAGTCTTCCATGGAGGATGAGGTGGAGGACCCTGTTATTCAGGTGGTTCGCCAGACGCAGATAGTGTTTCCAGTACATAAGGTGGTGGATAAGATGATTCAGGATGAATGGAACCAGCCAGATGCGGGGCTCAGAGGCGTTCGCATGATGAATAGGCTTTATCCGTTGGCCGATAAGGACAAGGATAGGTTTCGGACACCGCGGGTGGATGCAGTGGTTTCGGCAGTTACCAAGAAGACTACCATTCTGGTAGAGAGCAGCGCGGCACTGAAGGATGCTCAGGACCATAGGGTTGACGGCCTTCTAAAGCAGACCTTCGAGGCTGACTCTCTTTCATTGCAAATGTCTATCTGTGGGGCCTGGGTGGTGCGGGCGTGTTTGCGTTGGGTGCAACGGCTGCGTCACTCGCCTCATTTGGATCTTGAGGAGCTCAAGGAGCTGGGGCGCCTGGAGTCCGGAGCGGCATATTTAGCAGACGTGTAGTATGATTTGATAAGAGTGCTTGCGAATAGCACGGCATCCGTAGTGGCTGCCCGCAGATCGGTGTGGTTGCGTAATTGGGCGGCGGATGGCTCGTCCAAGTCCCGACTCAGTAAGCTGCCGTTCAAAGGCAAGTTGCTGTTCGGGGAAGATCTGGATAAGTTGGTGAAGGACCTAGGGGAGTCAAAGGCTGGTAGGCTACCAGAGGACAAGTCAAAAGAGGGTAAGGCCGGTCAAGGCTTTAGAGGCCAGTTTCGAGACTTTCGGAGGTTTCGATTGCTGCGGTACGGTTCCTTTCAGAGAGGCAGGTTTGCGTCCCGGGCCCAAGGATTTTGGGGCTTTCGAGGAGCCAGTAGAGGTTTCTCCTCCGGCTCCACTTCGGCAACTCGTAAACCGCAATGAGATAATGCGGGTCCCGGTGGAGGAAGCTCCCATAGGGGGGAGGCTCCGGGAGTTTCTATCCGCTTGGACCCTCATCACGTCCGACCAGTGGGTCCTAGAAGTTATTCGTCAGGGCTATGCGCTGGAGCTGGCGCGTCCCGTGCGAGATTCTTTCGTCATGTCCCCTTGCAGGGGCCAGAAGAAGACTCGGGCGGTTCGCAGCACCTTGGAGCGACTGCTGCATTTAGGGGCGGTTGTCGGAGTGCCGAAAGCAGAGTACGATCTGGGGCAGTATTCCATTTATTTCGTGGTGCCAAAGAAAGGTGGAGCGCTGCGGCCTATTCTAGACCTCAAGGGAGTAAATCGGTGTCTGCGAGTGCCTCACTTTTGTATGGAAATGTTGAGGTCAGTGATTGTAGCAGTGCGTCAGGGGGAGTATTTGACGTCTTTAGATCTGACGGAGGCCTACTTGCACATTCCCATCAGGGAGGCTCATCAGAGGTTGTTAAGGTTCGCTTTGCCCTGGGGCCATTATCAGTTCCAAGCTTTGCCCTTCGGTCTCACGACGGCACCTCACACCTTTACCAAGATTATGGTGGTAGTGGCGGCGGCGTTGCGAAAATAAGGCATTTGGTACACCCGTACCTCGACGATTGGTTGATTCGGGCAAAGTCCGAAATGGAGAGCATTCAGGTGACAAACAGGATAGTAGAATTTTTGCAGAGTCTAGGTTGGGTGGTCAATCCGACCAAAAGTCGTCTTCAACCTTCCCAAGTTCTCGAGTATCTGGGGGTTCAATTCGATACTCGCAAAGGGCAGGTATTTTTGCCGAGCAGGAGAGCGCAGGCGCTTTGCAGTCTGGTGCGCAGGTTCAGAGCTACAGCGGCTCCGTCAGCGTGATTGTATCTTTGCATCCTCGGAACGATGGCGGTGACTCTGGAGGCGACTCTGGAGGCGGTGCCTTGGGCCAAGGTTCATATGCGACTTTTGCAGAGAGCTTTGCTGCGTTGCTGGTCTCATCAGGTGGATCCGTTTAGCAAGCGCCTTCCGTGCCCGCTCCGGGTGCGACAGTCGCTCCAGTGGTGGCTGGTCCCGTCGTCTTTAGTGGCCGGGATGCCCCTGGAGCAGCTGGAGTGGATTCCAGTGATGACGGATGCCAGTCTGGCGGGCTGGGGAGCCCACTGCGGAGGCCGGTATTCGCAGGGGAGGTGGTCCCCGCCGGAAGCTGCGTGGTCGATAAATCGGTTGGAATTGCGAGCGGTAGCGAGAGCGCTTCAAGCGTTCGAGGACTTAGTGTTGGGGCGTCCGGTTCGGGTACTATCTGACAATTCTGCGACAATCACCTACATCAATCATCAGGGTGGCACGGGGAGTGCCACGATGGAAACGAAGTCGGATTTGCTGTTCGCCTGGGTGGAGAGGCGGCTAACGGCAATCTCAGCGGCGCACATTGCAGGGAAAGACAATGTGATGGCGGACTTTCTCAGCAGGGTTCGAGTGGATGCCGGGGAGTGGGAATTACACCCCGAAGTCTTTGCGCAGGTAATCGTACGATGGGAAACGCCCGTCATGGACTTGATGGCGACCTTTCAGTCAGCAAAGGTATCGCGATTCTTCAGCAGGAGATGAGAGAGAATGTCAGAGGGCATAGACGCGCTATTGCAGCGGTGGCCAACCTCGGGTCTCCTTTACATGTTCCCTCCATGGGCATTGATATGTCGAACATAAGAACATAAGATATGCCATACTGGGTCAGACCAAGGTCCATCAAGCCCAGTATTCTGTTTCCAACAGTGGCCAATCTAGGTTCAAAGGACAGAGGCTCACCGCGGAAGGGTGCTTCTGGTGGCGCCTGATTGGCCAAGGCGTCCGTGGTACACGGATCTGGTGCGGCTCCTAGACGGGCGTCCGTGGAGGATTCCAGTAAGGCCGGATCTGTTGCGGCAGGGGCCCCTGTTCATGCCTCAGGTGGATCGATTCTCGCTTACGGTATGGCCCTTGAAAGGGCTCGGTTAAAGAAAAAGGGCTACTCGGCGTCGGTAATATCTACGCTCCTCAGGGCACGCAAGCAGTCCACGTCGCTGGCATATGTGCGGATCTGGCGTATTTTTGAGGATTGGTGCTCGTGCCGGGAAATTCAGGTGGCAACGGTTTCCGTTTCTTCTGTTCTCAACTTCCTCCAAGATGGGTTTGAGAAGGGGTTAGCGGCTAGTTCTTTGCGTGCGCAGCTGGCGGCGATATCCTGTTATCGCGGCAAGGTTCAGGGTATCGCGCTGGGAGCTCATGCGGATGTGTTGCATTTCCTTAGAGCAGTGTCTAGGTTACGACCTTCTCGTAGGGTGACAGTCCCGCCTTGGGATCTTAATTTGGTCCTATCGGCGCTGGCGAAGCCGCCTTTCGAGCCTTTGCATCGGGTGTCGTTGAAGGACTTGACTTTGAAAACAGTATTTCTGGTGGCAATCTGTTCAGCGAGACACATTTTTGAGTTGCAAGCGTTGTCCGCTAGGGAACCCTTCTTGACTTTTTCGAAAGAAAAGGTCGTGTTGCGGCCAGTTCTGTCCTTTTTGCTTAAAGTGGTATCTTCCTTTCATTTAAATCAGTCGGTGTGTTTACCAGTTTTGGGGTCCTTGGAAAGGAACTCTGGAGACTGCAGTTTGCGGTGGTTAGATGTTAAGAGAACCTTGCGTCAGTATTTGAAGATTACAGAATCTTTTCGTAGGTCAGATCGGCTATTTCTGTTGTTTGGTGGTAGACGTAAGTGAGAAGCGGCGTCGAAGGCTTCCATTGCAAGGTGGATTCGGGAAGCAATTTCTTCAGCGTATTTGCTTTAGGGGTGCGTTGTTCCGGACGGATTGCGTGCTCATTCTACCAGAGCGCAAGCGGCTTCTTGGGTGGAACACGGTTTGGTTCCTTAGAGTGAAATTTGTAGGGCCGCCACTTGGTCGTCTTTACATACGTTCAGTAGACATTACCACCTTGATGTCGCAGCGGCTCAGGATGCGTGTTTCGGGGCGGCGGTGTTGCATACCGGCTGGAAGGGCCCCTCCCAATGATTACTGCTCTGGTACATCCCAGAGGTAGAGGACTGAACTGGAGGAACGATAAGGAAATGATAATTACACTTACCTGGTAATTGTAGTTCCTTGAGTGACGACAGTTCAGTCCTCATTCCCGCCCAGATTATTCCTTCAGGAAGGGGACAGCCGGAGGGCGCTTGGTCAGTCACTACAGGTAAGTTTGTTTGTCATCTGTTCCATATGGGCAGTACTTTTCCCAGTGGCTTCGGTGGCAGTGCAGAGTGTAAGGAAGCTTTGTCTGCAGGTTGATTATAGTATTTTAGTTATCTTGGTTCTTAGATTGCAAGTTGCTTTGTTCCTATTTATTTGTTGCTCCTTTGAGTCTGCTTTGTTAATAGTTCACACTGGAGGAGAAGAGGAAGAGTAGCAGGCTATATCCAGTGATGTCATCATTCTGACATACCAGTCTCCAAAGCTGCAGGAGGAGGTTGACTACCCAGAGGTAGAGGACTGAACTGTCGTCACTCAAGGAACTACAATTACCAGGTAAGTGTAATTATCATTTACTTCCCCTTTTTCTTTAATAAAAAGGGCTTCAAGGGAGGAAGACTTTGAATCCAACAGAGGTGGAACCGTGCTATGTCCATGGACCTTCTGTTGATTTCCCTCTGAGCTCAAAGAAAGTAGCACTTTGTGTGTGATTGAATTCTGTGTTACTCTCTGCTTATTTCTCACTGCTTGAGGGACCAGAGACCGAAAGAGCCCCGTGGTATTGTGGCCAGATCACGGGTATTCATCAGGAGCTATAGAGCTTCAGATTGTCTACAAGTAATAAATGAGGAGATGTTCCTTCTTTTAGGATTCATGCTAAATCTATATCCCAAAGAGTTGATGAGAGTACTCATTGGATTAACCACCACACAGAACAAAATGGGCAACGGAATCTTCCTGAAATATTCCTCGCCGGATCCTGATGTTAGGAATGATATACTGAGCATCTTCATATTTCAAAAAGTGTGGTTTGCCACATTGTCATGGTGAACTTAATGTAATCCATCAAACCAGGATTTATTTTATACATTTTAAGGCAGTTTATTATTCATGAGTGTGGGACGCTGTCAAAAGCTTTCTTATAATCAGTCCATGCTGTACTGAGATTTCTGCTTTTCTTAGCGCTGGCCATGATGGCCTTAACTGGTCTTTGGTGCCATATGCCCCTCTCTTGTTGCCCTTTTGCTCTATTACCATGATGTTATTGGATTCGATATGATCATATATTCTGTCTACATATATTGCAGTGACCAGCTTATAGATTTTAGATAGGAAAGTTATTGGTCTGTAATTGTTGGGAGTGCTCCTGTCTTGGATCTTCCTTAATATATTTGATGATCTTAATTCTTTTAAATACCCGTCTACCAAGGAGGAACTGTTTTCTTTTTCTTCTGGCACTGCATTTTAGCTGGTACTATTCTTGCAGCAATAAATTTAACTGCACCATACTGTATTCAATTTATTTTAGTGATGTCAATGGTCCCTTTTATACAGGATATGGCTTTGTTCATCTTTGTAATCATACTTTTAACCTTAGGTGTTAAATTTAACTTGGGTAATCTTTCCCTTGCCTGAAACCTAGTATATACATCTTTTTTTCATATGGACTAGGAGTTCAATCTTGAATTTTTCCACCTCTGGGTCTTCCTCATCCCTTTCTTCCCCCTCTTCAGTAGATTGATTGACCTGTCGTGAAGTTCCCTCACTTTCCTGCAATTCCGGGATCACCAAGCTCCATCTCCTCCTCAACTGCTCTTTCTGTTTCTGCATGTTCCTTTCTTCCGGTACTCTCATCCAGGTTGCCGCCTCCTCAGTGTATTTCTCTATCTCCAGGAACAAGCAGGAATGAGTCTTCACATATGGGTATCGTCGGTACCGACAGAGCCTGCGCGGGAACGCTCCCCAGCGTCCTATTAGAAAGCTTTTGGGAGCATCCCACAGTGCCTGCGCGCTGCCTTCCCGCCTTTCCTAACTGCCTCTCTCCAGTAATTCTTTTCCGCGGAGCCAGCAGGTCGTGTTTCCTGTCACCGCTGAAGAATTTCTTATTTTCTTTTATTTTTCTTTAGTTCCAGGCCCAGTATGTTTGTAGCCAGAATCAACTCCTATAGTCTCTATATGGGGATGTTTCTAAAAGAAGTTACAGATCATCTGCAATCCTTATCTCCTTTTATGTCAGAAGATAAGAGAGAAGAATATATCACCTGGCTTAAACAGGCACAGGATGTATCCAAGTTTTCCAACCGTGCAGCCTTTGACTCTTTTGAGGGGGTCAGTAGAGCCTCGGCTATTGCCATAGGTGCACGCAGAGTTGCTTGGTTGCAAGCCTCTGATTTGGAATCCTGAGTACAGGATGGTCTAGGTAACCTTCCCTGTACAGGCGAAAACCTGTTTGGCAAAGGTTGGCAAGCAAAGGCCAACCAGATGGATGCTGAAAATTCTGCTTTAGATAGACTTTCAAAGTCTACTACCGCTCCTTTCAAAAAGAGGTTGTTCAAAAAGGGATCTTTCCCAAAGAAAGGGAAATTTTCTTCTTATGGTCAGGCCTCTTCTCAAGGTCGTTTTGCTACAAAGAGACAGCAACAACCAAAACAGGCCAAACACCAGGCTGCGAGGACTGCTACGGCACAACAGCCTCAGCCTCCTCAGGGTCTTTGACTTTCCACTAGAGAACTTAGCCTTTCTGGCTCTAGAACATCCAGAGCCCCTCATCATCCCAGGAAGGTTAGCTCACTTTGCTCCCAGATGGGAACAAATCACAGCAGAGCAGTGGACCCTCTCCATCATAAGGGAAGGGTACAAGCTTCATTTCTTAAACCTTCCTCCTCACACCATGGTGAAACAGTTCAATTCTCCAACATCTCTCCTCAACCTTCTAGGTCAGGAGATTGCCACCCTTCTTGCCCAAGGGGCAATAGAAGAAGTACCCCTTCTTCAACAGGGCTCAGGGTTCTACTCCCCCCTATTTTCTCATCCCAAAGAAAACAGGGGGCTACGGACCCATATTAGATCTCAGAGAATTGAACAAGTTTCTATGCAAGGAGAAATTCAAGATGACTTCTCTTGGAACTCTCCTTCCATACCTTCAGAGTCAGGACTGGCTTTGTTCTCTAGATCTGAAGGATGCGTACACACATGTTCTCATCCATCCAACACACAGAAGATTCCTTCGCTTCCTATACCAAGGAAAGCACTACCAATACAAAGTGCTTCCTTTCGGTCTGGCCTCTGCTCCGAGTGTTCACAAAATGCATGGCAGTAGTAGCTGCATTCCTACGCACTCTAGGAATATTCGTATTCCCATATCTGGACGACTGGCTCATCCGAGCACCATCCCAGTCAGAGGCCCAGACTTCTCTAGCTTGCACAAGGCGTGTTCTTCAGTATCTGGGACTGGTAATCAACATTCCAAAATCCCATCTTACCCCTACTCAATCTCTAGAGTTCATAGGGGCCTTAGTGGATACCACAACTGCAAGGGCCTATCTTCCTCAGGCCCGTTGCCTACGCTTGGTGCAGTTTGCCTCCCAGATTCAGGTAAAATCCCATTTAACTGCTCGAGAGATGTTGCAACTTTTAGGCCACATGGCATCCACGGTGCATGTGGTTCCCTATGCTCGCCTTCACATGACAGCAGCTCAGTGGACCCTATCCACTCAATGGACCAAGGCATCAGGTTGCCTGTCGGGCAAAATAGCAACGTCCAGTCGCCTATTTTCGTCCCTCCACTGGTGGAAGTCCACTCAAAATCTGTTGCTGGGGTCCCCCTTTCAACAGGTGTTACCCCAAGCAACCCTTACAACAGATGCCTCTCCAAAGGGTTGGGGGGCTCATCTACAAGATCTCTCGACCCAGGGCATCTGGTCTCCACAGGAGACATCTCTTCATATCAGCCTCTTAGAGCTCAGAGCAATCTTTCTGGCTCTGAGTCTTTCACACCCTGCTCAGCTACAAGACAGTCCTCATCCACACGGACCACCAGGTAGCTATGTTCTACGTGAACAAGCAGGGAGGAACTGGCTCTCTGTCGCTTTGCAATGAAGCTCTGAGATTGTGGGCCTTCGCCAGAGAGCATCAAATTCATCTCATGGCAGTATATCTTCCAGGAGTTCAAAACTCTTGGGCAGACAGACTCTGTCGAGTTCTGCGTCCACACGAATGGTCCCTCCATGGGGACCAGATAGCCAGAATTTTTCGTTTTTGGGGTACCCCAGACATAGACCTGTTTGCAAGTCCGTGGAATGCCAAACTTCCCCAGTTCTGTTCCAGGATTCCATGTCAGGGAGTTCAGGCCAGGGATGCCTTCCTCCTTCACTGGGGGCAAGACTTCCTCTATGCCTTTCCACCTATTCCCCTAATCCCCAAGACTCTGTTCAAGCTTCAGAGAGACAAAGGGACTATGATCCTCATAGCACCACTTTGGCCACACCAAGTGTGGTACCCTCTACTTCTGCATCTCTCTCAAGCTCCCTCCCTATACCTGGGGTCTGCTCCAGATCTCCTCTCCCAGGAGGAGGGAACCTTGTGGCAGCCAAATCCTCAGTCTCTTCATCTCAGGGCCTGGTTGCTGAAGGCCTAGACCTTCAAGATTTACACCTTTCTCAGCAAGTGAAGGATATCCTTCATGCTTCCAGAAAGCCTTCCACCAGACGTTCATATGCTTTTAAATGGAAAAGGTTTTCCATTTGGTGTGCAGAGAAGGGTCTCAACCCTCTTGCAATACCTTTGCATTCTTTACTAGACTATTTGCTGCATTTATCCCATGCAGGCCTTCAAACAAATTCAGTCAGAGTCCATTTGAGTGCTATTGCATCATTCCTTAAGCCTCTCAATGGACAACCTATTTCCTCTCATCCTCTTATAGCAAGATTCATGAGAGGCCTTCTTTTGACTAAACCTCCCATTAGACCACCTCCAGTGGCCTGGGACTTAAACCTGGTTCTTGGCCAGCTTATGAAGCCACCCTTTGAACCCTTAGCCACTACCTCCTTAAAATTCTTTTCCTGGAAGGTTATTTTTCTCATTGCAGTCACCTCAGCTCGCTGTATCAGTGAGTTGCAAGCTTTAGTGGCTAATCCTCCTTATACAAGGTCCCATCATGACAAGGTAGTCCTCAGAACTAATCCACACTTTATGCCTAAAGTGGTCTCACCTTTTCATCTGAACCAGGAGGTCTTTTTACCTGTTTTTTTTCCAGGACCTCATGCATCAAGTGCAGAGAGGAATCTTCATACCCTGGATTGTAAAAGGGCTCTTGCTTTCTACTTACACAGGACACAGCAACATAGAAAGTCCTCTCAACCTTTTGTTGCTTTTGATCCTTCTCATTTAGGACTTCGTCTCCAAGAGAACTCTATCTAATTGGATTGCTCAGTGTATTTCCTTCGCCTACCAGAGCAAGAATATTTCTCTGGAGGGCCATGTCACAGCTCACAATGTGAGGGCCATGGCAGTCTCTATGGCTCATCTTAACTCTGTGTCCATCGACCAGATCTGTCGAGCAGCCACCTGGGCATTGGTTCATACCTTCACAGCCCATTACTGCTTGGACAAGGACTCCCGCCGGGATGCCTTGTTTGGTCAGGCTCTTCTCAAACACCTGTTCCATACCTAATCAACTCCTACCCTCCATCCCTGACTGGATGCCTGAGATTCATGGGTGCAGGTGCAGCCCTTCCCAGGGACTCACAATCTGGGTGATCTCCCAGGCATCTCTAGCTGGGGAGTCCCCATATGTGAAGACCCATTCCTGTTTGTTCCTGGAGATAGCACAGTTACTTACCTGTAGCAGGTGATCTCTGGGAACAGCAGGAATAAGTCTTCACAACCCACCCACCTCCCCTAGGAGTTGTATCTCTCTATCTATCTTTCCTTTCCTCTCTCTCTCTCTTTGTCTCAGCTTTAAAACCGAACTGGAGAGAGGCAGTTAGGAAAGGCGGGAAGGCAGCGCGCAGGTGCTGTGGGATGCTCCCAAAAGCTTTCCTTCTGGATGCTGGGGAGCGTTCCCACGCAGGCTCCGTTGGTACCGACGATGCCCATATGTGAAGACTTTTTCCTGCTGTTCCCAGAGATCACCTGTTACAGGTAAGTAACTGTGCTTTCCACGGCAGCCCTTAGTTGTTTCAAGATATTATCCTCCACATACTACTCTGCTTTGATCTGTGAAATTAAAGATCTTAAATTTGCTTGATTTGCTTTTTGCAGTTTTTCTTATGGCAATTTTTCTCTTTCTTCCAGTTTTTGGCAGATTCTTTGTATGCCTTCTTGATTTAAATATAGAATTTGAAGCATAAAAGTAGCAGTACGTTATATCCTCCTTATCTGCAGAAGTCCACTTAACCGTAGTTAATCCTCTTCACAGAAATTAATGAAAAAGTTATTTATCTCCTGCCACAGTGGGTCCACGAAAATGTTCCCCACGGCCTTTATCTGCAGTGCTTGCACTATCGCAACCACCATTGTTGGCCCTAGTGCGTAAGCTATGGGTGAGCACCCTTTTATCCTGGGTGACGTGCGGCCAGTATGCATTTTTCTTTTTCGTTCCTTCCATACTTCATTGTAGTATTGCCTTGCTTGGAAGGTACCCAGCAAGACTTGGGGAGGGAACTATAATCCCACCTCAAGGAAAGTACAGCAGTCGCAGCTAGTTTATGCTGCACTTCCTCCTTTGTATTTTGCACTGCCTGTGATGATGCGAGCTGCCGTGTTCTGTGACATCTGAAGTGTGTGGATTGCTTGTTTTGATATACCTTGGTAGATCGAGTTGCACTAGTCCAGTAGAGGCATAATTACAGCTTGGACTACTGCGAGGAAGTCATCCTGGCTGAGCAGTGGTTTCAACCTCCGTAATACTTTCAATTTCTGATATGCATTGTGTGTGGTCTTATTTATGTGTGATTGTAGCTTTAAGGCCTGGTCCAGAATCACTCCTAGGTATCAGACTTTCTGTTTTATGTCTATACTAGAGCTTGATAGTTGAATCATGCTTGGCAGCATGAATGTTGGTTTCTTGTTATGAAGAGGGCTTCTCTTTTCTTGTAGTTTATTTTTAGGTTGTGGTTGCTAAGCCATGTAATCATGTCTTTGAGGCAATTAATTAATTTTTTGGCATCCGGTTTATCAGTCTGTTGTGTATATCATTATATCATCAGCATATGGCCAGTATTGAATATTGTGCTCCTTTATGATGTTGCAGATAGGCTGTATATATAGGTTAAAGAGCAGCGATGACATTGCTGACCCTTGTGGTATTCTTGTTGTATTCCGAATGGTGTAGATTTCTCGGATCTGTTTTTGACTTGCTGTTGTCTATCACTTAGATACAATCTGAACCATCTTATATGTAACTTGGTGAAGTCCAATTTCTTGTAGCAGGAGTAGTTTGTATGATACAGTATCAAAGATCGATGATATGTCCAGGAATATGAGTAGAAAACCCTTTTTTATGTTTATACCCTTGTGTGTATTTGTCTAGTAAGGATGTTAGGTTTCTACGCTGTGGTGGGTTCTGAACCTGGGCTAGTGAGGGCTTAACGGAGCATGTAAATTGACTTGTTCCTTATCGTTCCTCCAGTTCATTCCTCCACCTCTGGGTTGTGTACCTCCTCCTGCAGCATGGAGACTGGACAAGTCAAATTCATGACATCACTGGATACATACTGCTGGTCTTCTCCCATCATCCTCCAGTGTGTCCACTCTCCATGCAGCAGGAGGACATAGTGAGCCTAGGTGCTGGGCTCACTAAAAGGAAAGATAAGGAGCAGTTAGAGTAGCTCTTTATTTTGAGGTTTAAATTTGGTTTGATCCCTATGATTTAATTTGATTTAATTTAATTTATTTTTCTAGTGACTCTGCTTAAAAAAAAGATAGGAAACCTGTAGAAGGATTTGATCTGACCGCTGTCTGCCTACTCTTTCTTTCTTTCTTTCTTTGTGCGATGGTTCAGATTCCCTGGGCAGCTCTCCCCTCCTTGACTGTATGGAGGGGAGCCCTGCAGCACCCAACGTGCTTCTCTGCCGGTCCCGAGCTGCTGCACTGCGTCGGGGTGAGGGGCAGGAGAAAGATGAGCTCGCTCTGCGGCTGGCCACTCGCTCCTGTATGGAGCAGTGCCGCATGAGCTGGAGCGGTGCGAGGCACGGTAAGAATTCCCTTTTGAGTCGTAGAGCAGGGATTTAATGCAGGGGGCTTGTGCCGTCAGCGGACAGCGAGCCGGATGAGCTTACATTTTTGTGGTGAAGCAAAGGTGTTTGGCGCCAATTCAGGGCTTCTAACAGCGGCGGCCATTTTGTACCCACAGGCGTTGCCACGTGGCGGCCCGCTGCGGTTCAGCTCACATCTGGGCTTAGTGTAGCTTAGCGCTTGCCGGCAGGCACTGCTAAGGTTGCTTTTATTTGTTGTTTTATTTGTTCTTTTAGTGTTATTTGCTAGTGTTGTTTTCCTTAATTATTTCAACCTTGTTAGTATAGGTTTGGGAGCCGTAGGCTCGCACATGACTATAGTTAAAAAAAAAAAAAAAAAAAAAAAAAAATGGTGCACATTAGCATTTACATAGGCATGGCCTAAGGTAAGGTTATTTAGGACAAGCACATGTGCACCCGTGGCGTGCTTGCAAACCAGAATGTGGAAAACCAGAGCAGATGAGTTCTCTGCAGGAGTTAAATTGCTAATTATATTAACCTGAAAGCACAAAGCCCCAATCAAGTGACACTTTCGGATCTTGGTCCCCTGTATGAGAACATTTCGGCGTTAAGAGGTTACTTGCCATCAATTATTCCTTCATGTGAAGAGTGGTTGCCTTGCTTCACTGACAATAGTGTGATCGCTGGTTCATCCTTACAGCACTGAATCATTTATTTGGCACTGTTCTCTGAATTAAAAAGGTTTGAACTGAGGGGTTAATTCAGAGTAGGATATTCCAGGCAACTCGGGAACTCTTCTGCCCATGACTGAGAAGGGGGACTTTTTACATTGATAGGTGGCAAGATCATGGAAAACGTAAGCAGAATTTTTAACACACAGACGCGGTGGCCACCTTTATTGACACGAACGCAGCATCCATCATGATGATCTGATGGTGGCACAGCTTGCTGCGGAGTAGAAAGCAATCGGGTTAACTGGTTCAATAGGTGATGCCGCCCTTGACGAGTAAAATAAGGTAGGTTCAGGAATAGACTTCTAGTAACTTTAAGTAGGCGAGATTCAAGCAACGATATAATAGGGGGTTGCTTGATGACATCACCCAGTTATTATAGATTGCATCTGCTGCCTTGCTTGTTACAACTGTAAACAGATTTGCATTAGATCCGCTGACAGGTTTTGTTGAAGTTCCTACTTTTCATGCAGCTCATGAAGGGTCTGAGGGCTGCATGAAAGAAAGGTTCAGGGACGAATGTGTCATTTGACACTTGTCTCAGTTTTGAATTTCATTACTGTTTTTAGATTGCTTCTAGCAGTTCCATACCACATTCGGCCATCTGCTGGATACTGAAATGTTTGGTGCATATTCATGACAGGTCTTTGGATTATGGTTCTTGCTTTTTCTTGTGAGCAGTGGATGAGTATATTGGGTCAGGTAGGACTCTTTTGGAATGAAAGACGGTTCATCAATGGACCACTTCTCTTCTAGGCGGCTCTCCTAAGGGGAAAAGACCTATTCCTGTTCGGTAATCCAGTTTAGTCCTCCAACATCGGGTAGTGCCCCTCCTCCTGCAGCCGGGAGACTGGACCAATCAAATCTTCTGTAGTATATATGCAGCAGGAGCTCCCAGAAGCCCCCAGTGTGTCCAGTCTCCCTGCAGCTGGAGGACTTCTGTGCCCCTGCTGGGCACGCTAAGTGACAATTGAAGGAGCAACACTAGTTAGTTTGTTCTTTTGGGGTTTATTTCTGGTCCTTTATATTCTATTTCTTTTGCTAGGTAGCTGTATCTTTAAAAAAAAAAGAAAAAGACACAGGGGACTTTCTGGGGAAAGCCAGACCTGCCTTGGGCTCCTGCCTTTCTGCCTGGGAATCTCTGAAGCCTGGGTTGAGCTCTCCCCAAGGCTGTTCGGGGAAGAGCCATACCGGCTGCAACATTGCCTGTCACTTGGAGAAGTGGGCTGAGTTCCTTGCTGTTCCCAGAGCTGGTAGGAATTTTCCTTGTTTTAAGCTCTCTGTTCTTTGCTTGGGCAGAGGCTCTGTCGGCTCCCCTGGCTTCCAAATTGCACTTTTTCCTGCTTTTTTTCGCTTGCCCTGTATTAGAGGGTCGTTTTCTTTCTTTTCCATATTATTTGGGTACCTTTGTATTTTCGCGCCGTTTTTTACCGCGGGTGAAAAAGTGCGGCGGCCATTTTGGATTTCTAAAGTGTGCTTTTTAAGGGCACTTTTTAACACTTGCGCACGGGTTCCCCTGGTGTTTTTGGGGTTTCTTTTGCTGGCGATTTTGCTCAGGGCACCCCTAGGATTCTGGGGAGTATTTTGTTTACTGTAAAAAAAAAAAAAAAGGTTTTAAATTTAATACTGTGCTGAATTGAATAAGGTTAGTCCCCTTGGTGTGGGCTTCCCTGTTCCTGTTGCCTTATTTTTCCCTGAGAGCAGGTGGCCTGGCCATGGCTGCCAAACCTCAGTGTGTAATTTGGGGCTCCCGCAGAGGTACAATGACTGATTCTGGAATCTGTAAGAGCTGTGCTGCAGTTTCTTCAGAACTGGAGCTGCCTATTGAAGTTAAGGAACAGCATGTGCCCGGGGACCCTTCCCTTTCGGGGGACAGTGTCCCTTCACCGAGCATCCTTCCTTCTGGTCTGGGCCCGGCGTCTAATACGTCGGTCCCTGAGCTCCAGCAGGCGGCTATGGTAGCGTCGCCTATAGACTTTTCCCCGGATTTTGTTCTTCTCATGCATCAGGCCTTCCGCTTAAGCCGGTCTGGTCATTTGCCGGAGGCTTGGCCCGCCTCTCTCCCCCCCCAGCATCCGCGGGGGGGGGGGTTCAGCGGTCTTCCCAACCCGCGGTCAAGCGGCCCAGGTTGGGGGACCAGGATCAGGACACCCTTTGCCTCCCGGATTCCGAGACTGAGGGGGATCCGGATATTGAGGCGGAGGAGTTAGAAGACGGAGAGCTTCCAGAACTGGAAGATCAGGCTCGCATCATTCGGGTGTTTCGAAGGGACGAGCTGGTACCTTTGGTCACGGAGTCTCTCCAAGCACTTAACCTCTCTGCGGTGCGGCCGCTGGAGGAGGAGGGTCTCGAGGATCCTCTCATTCAGGCGGTCAGGGATGCCCAGGTAGTTTTTCCTGTGCACCGAGTAGTTGAGCAGATGATCCATGCGGAATGGGAGCAACCGGAATCCGCTTTGAAAGGGATTCGGACCATGAATCGTCTTTACCCCCTTGCAGACAAGGACAGGGACTTGTTTAAGTCTCCACGGGTGGATGCTGCCGTTTCGGCAGTGACTAAGAAAACCACCATCCCGGTTGAAGGGGCCGCGGCCCTGAGGGATGTTCAGGACAAAAAGGTTGATAATTTGTTGAAGCAAGCCTTCGAGACCAACGCCTTATCGTTACAAGCTTCTATTTGTGGGGCGTGGGTAGCTCGAGCTTGTTTGCGATGGTCGCAGCACCTGCGCTCGGGGTCCGGTATGGACCAACAGGGGCTGTTGGACGTTACCCGCGTGGAGTCGGGATCGGCCTACTTGGCGGATCTGTGTTATGATTTAATACGCTCCCTAGCTAATAGCATGGCCTCCATGGTAGCGGCACGACGGTCCATCTGGTTGCGCAATTGGGCGGCCGACGGTTTCTTCCAAGTCTCGCCTCAGTAAACTACCCTTTAAGGGCAGGTTGTTATTTGGTGAGGCTCTGGATAAGTTGGTGAAGGATCTCGGTGAGTCTAAGGGTGGTCGGCTTCCAGAGGATAAGCCTAAGCTTAATAGGTCGTCCACCTCAGCGCGCGGCCAGTTTCGGGATGCGCGCAGATTTCGTTCTTCCCGGCTGTGGACTTCGCAGCGCGGTCGTTTTGGAACCCGTCATCAAGGGTTTCGTGGTTTCAGAGGAGCAGGAAGGGGCTTCTCCGGAGCCGCCTCCTCCTCGGCCTCTTCCTTTAATCGCAAGCCACAATGAAACGAGGCGGGCTCTAGAGGAAGACCCGGTCATCGGGGGTCGTTTGCGCGACTTTCTTCCTTCTTGGGCCCAAATTACGTCAGATCGGTGGGTGCTGCAGATTATAGAAGAAGGTTATGCCCTAGAGTTTGCGCACCCACTTCCGGATTCGTTTGTTCTGTCTCCCAGCAAGGGAGCTCAAAAGGCGCGGGACATCCGCGTGACCCTGGATCGGCTTCTCTCTCTGGGGGCCGTGGTTCCGGTCCCGCCCTTGGAAAGAGGCGCAGGTCGCTACTCCATCTATTTGTGGTTCCCAAAAAGGGCGGTTCCCTTCGTCCGATCTTGGATCTCAAAGGCGTGAATCGCGCTCTCAGAGTGCCGCACTTTCGCATGGAGACCCTGCGGTCAGTCATCGTAGCGGTGCGTCAAGGGGAATTTTTGACATCCCTCGATCTTACAGAGGCCTATTTACACATTCCCATCCGGCCCTCCCATCAACGGTTTCTCCGCTTTGCGCTCCCGTGGGGCCATTTTCAATTCCGGGCCATGCCGTTCGGACTCGCCCCGGCTCCCCGCACCTTCACAAAGGTAATGGTTGTAGTCGCGGCGGCGTTGCGCAAGGAGGGCATCCTGCTCCATCCATATCTCGACGACTGGTTGATTCGAGCGAAGTCCAGTCGGGAGTGTGTGCAAGTCACGAGCAGGGTGGTGGATCTCCTTCGGTCCCTCGGATGGGTGGTGAACGAATGCAAGAGTTGTCTGTCTCCGTCACAGGATCTCGAGTATCTGGGAGTCCGCTTCGACACAGCAAGGGGCTTGGTGTGCCTTCCGGAGCGACGCGTGCTGGCGTTGCGGGCTCTGGTCCGTCTCTTCCGGGGGATGCCAGCTCCGTCGGCGTGGTGGTACCTGCGGCTCCTCGGCACGATGGCGGCGACCTTGGAGGTGGTGCCTTGGGCGCGCTTCCACATGCGTCCGCTGCAGAGTGCTCTTCTGCGACGTTGGTCCAACCAGTTCGACTCGCTGAACAAGAGATTGCCTTGCCCAAAGACGGTTCGCCGATCCCTCCGGTGGTGGCTCTCCGCCGAGAACCTGTCGCGAGGGATTCCCTTGGAGCCTCCTCTGTGGGTTCCGTTCACGACGGATGCGAGCTTAACTGGCTGGGGGGCTCACTGCGAGTCCCGCTTTGCTCAGGGGGAATGGTCTCCCCTGGAGGCCTCTTGGTCGATCAACCGTCTCGAATTGCGGGCAGTCCGGCTAGCCCTGGTGGACCTGGAGACCCTGGTTCTCGGCCGGCCGGTGAGAGTCCTATCGGACAATGCGTCCACTGTAGCTTACATCAATCGCCAAGGGGGTACCGGCAGCGTGGCCCTGGAGGCAGAAGCGGCGGCCTTGTTCAACTGGGTGCAAACTCGCCTTCCAGCAATCTCGGCGGCTCACATTGCGGGCGTAGACAATGTCCAGGCCGATTTTCTCAGCTGAGTGCGGGTGGACCCCAGAGAATGGGAGCTAAACCCACAGGTTTACGCACAAATCGTCCGGCGGTGGGGTCCACCCATCATGGATCTCATGGCGACCTTTCAATCAGCCAAGACAGGGCGCTTCTTCAGCAGGCGAAGGGAGCGCATGTCCGAGGGGCTCGACGCTCTCATTCAGCCGTGGCCAACGTCCGGTCTTCTTTATGTCTTCCCTCCGTGGGCTCTGATCGGCCGGGTCGTACAACGTATCGAGAGCCACCGGGGTCGCGTGTTACTGGTGGCCCCGGATTGGCCCCGGAGGCCCTGGTATGCCGATCTGGTCCGGTTGAGCGACAGCGTTCCTTGGCTCCTGCCCGCTCTACCGGATCTTCTTCTTCAGGGTCCCTTGCGGATGCCCCGAGTGGATCGATTCTCGCTTACAGTTTGGCCATTGAGAGGGCTCGGCTGAAAAGGAAGGGCTACTCCCCCGCGGTGATTTCTACCCTTCTGCGGGCGAGGAAAACGTCCACTTCTCTTACTTACGTTCGGATTTGGAGGATTTTTGAAGACTGGTGCTCCCGGCGGGGAGTCCGGGCGGCGACGGTTTCAGTGCCCGTCGTTTTAAGTTTTCTTCAGGATGGTTTCGATAAGGGCCTTGCGGCTAGTTCCCTAAAAGTCCAGCTGGCGGCTATCTCGTGTTACCGCGGCAAGGTTTTGGGTCGTCTGCTCGGGGCTCATCCGGATGTACGCCGATTCCTTATGGCTGTTTTTCATTTGCGGCCCTCCCGCAGAGTTTTCGTTCCTCCTTGGGACTTGAATTTAGTTCTGAGGGCCCTGGTTCGTGAACCTTTTGAGCCCCTGCGCAGGGCGTCTCTGAAAGATCTCACGCTGAAGGCGGTTTTTCTTGTAGCCATCTGTTCGGCACGGCGCATTTCAGATCTGCATGCATTGTCCTGTCGAGAGCCTTTCTTGTCTTTTTCCGCGGATCGGATCGTTCTCCGTCCGGTTCCTTCCTTTCTGCCAAAGGTGGTGTCTCCCTTTCACATGAATCAGGCAGTGTTTCTTCCAGTGCTTTCTTCGCAATCTGTCGGGTCAACGGACAAAGGTCTTCTCCGGCTCGATGTGGGTCGTACGCTCCATCGTTATTTAAAGGTTACCGAGTCTTTTCGGAAATCTGACCGGCTTTTCGTGCTCTTCGGGGGTGCGCGTAAAGGGGAAGCGGTGGCTAAAGCCTCCATTGCTAGATGGCTCAAAGAGGCGATCGCGTCCGCGTATCTGTTGCAACAGCGGTCTGTTCCGGAGGGTCTGAGGGCTCATTCTACTAGGGCTCAGGCGACCTCTTGGGCGGAGTATAGCCTGGTTCCGCCAGCAGATATCTGTAGGGCGGCCACTTGGTCGTCTCTGCATGCTTTCAGTAGACACTATCGCTTAGATGTGTCAGCGGCTCGGGATTCCTGTTTTGGTTCGGCTGTTCTGCGCGCCGGATGGCAAGGTCCCGCCCGGTCTTAACTGCTCTGTTACATCCCGATGTTGGAGGACTAAACTGGATTACCGAACAGGAAATGGAAATTACACTAACCTGGTAATTGTAGTTCCTGGAGGGTCCAGTTTAGTCCTCCTTCCCTCCCGACTATCTGCTAATGTGGTGCGGCGCGCCTTTCCGAACGGTTGATATTAAGACGGTTCCTCTTGCCGTTCGGTCCCTCTGTGGCAGCCGCGTTTTTTGCAGAGGCTCTTCCCTGTCTCGGGGGTTCAGGCAGCTCCTGAACTTCTGGTGGGGAGCGGTGTTTTGATTCCTGAGGCGTCGGTGCCGGCGCAATGCAGTGTTCTGACTTCCTCGTTTGGGGAGGGGGTTGGATATTCCTTGGGGGGGAACAAATTGTTCTTTAATTAGGTCATTTTGTATATTAATCTAATGTGTTGCTTCGTTAAGTATGCTTTGTTACTAGTACACTGGGGGCTTCTGGGAGCTCCTGCTGCATATATACTACAGAAGATTTGATTGGTCCAGTCTCCCGGCTGCAGGAGGAGGGGCACTACCCGATGTTGGAGGACTAAACTGGACCCTCCAGGAACTACAATTACCAGGTTAGTGTAATTTCCATTTACCAGCTGTTTTATACCCCTCTCGGAGGGAAGTCCATGAGGACTTTGAGGTCTAGTTGTGAGCCTTGGACATATGCTTGATCAGGCATATTTCCTTGTGCAGTTTCCTCCGGTGGGAAGCCAACCAATTGGATGGACGGCTTTGAAAGTTTCTGCCTGACTGGGTCTGGATGACGCCAGACGAATGGGTGTTAGAAATAATCCGAGAAGGTTACGCGCTGGAGTTGGCACGTCCGGTCCGATACTTGTTGTGTCTCTGCCTGGCAAAGGATGGCAATAAACGGTGGCAGTACACCAAATGTTGAATCGACCTCTACAATTGGATGTGTTAAAAAAAAAACGAAAAAAAAAAACCTGCATATAGGTTTGTAGCACCTACAGTTCTTGGGAACACATAGTAGATAGAAAGCAGGTGGTTCCTCCCATTTGTTTATGGTCAGTGAGTAACCACTCGTTTGGGAGTGCCCCAACAAGGTACATTTGCTTCCAGAGCTCAAGGGTTATGGAGCTCTCAAGGAGCAGGAAAAGGAGCCTTGGCTACCTCTGCCGCGACTGCCTGAAAACCACACTGAAGCAAGGTGGGCAAAGGTGGCAGGTCAGTCGATAGGACAAAGTCTTCGGGAGCTTCTGTCTGCCAGGGCCCAGATAGCGGAAAAGCAATGGGTGTTAGAGGTAATACGCGAGGGTACTCCCTAGAATTACTTGCCCAGTGCTGGATTCGTTTGTTCTGTCCCCTTGCAAAGGGTAACGGAGAACATCCGCAATTCGGCAAGCTTGGGATCATATCTTGCAGTTAGGAGCAGTTGTGCCGGACCCATAGGGATTTTTCGGCGTAAGGTGCTACTCTACTTATTTCATGGTTCCTAAGAAAGATGGTCTCCCGCCACCTCTAGATCCCAGGGAAGTAAATAGTGGTATCTGAGCGTCTCCTTGTTGAATGGAACCGTAGCTGTCGGTAGGGTTGGCGGTCCCGTAGGGGGCGTTCTTAACATCCCTGGATTTTATGGAAGCGTGCTTACACATTTTGATAAGGACAGCACATCAGAGGTTTCTAAGGTTTGTCTTCCTGTGGGGACATTTTCAGTTTCAAGTGTTGCCCCTTGGTTTGGCAACGACCCCGCGTATCTTCACCAAGGTTTCGGGGGTGATTGTGACAGCTCCGTGGAAAGAAGGAATCCTAGTTCGCCTAGTTCTGGATTGTTTGTACTACTGCCCTTGCCTCGACAATTGGCTGAGTCAAACAAAGTCCAGGACCGAGAGTGTCTGGGTTACGAGCGGAGTAGTAAACTTTCTTCTGGCTCTCAGCTGGGTAGTCTAAGCGCTCATTAGTTCTGTAGTCTGTCTCAAGTCCTAGCGGGTGTAGGGGTACGGTTTGACTTTAAAGGGAGAACAGTGTTTCGCCCGGAGCGGAGAGGTCAGGCCCTTCAATAGCTAGTAGGCAAGTTTCTGGCGGGTCCGGGGCCTCCGGCTTGGAGCTATCTTCGGCTACTCGTGACAGTGGCGGTGACTCTGGAGGTAGTTCCGTGGGCCAGCCTGCATGCGCTTCCCACAAAGCTCCTCATTACCACGATGTTCGCTCCAGAACAATTCTCTGAACAAATGTCTCCCCTGTACCGCGCAGGTCAGGCGATCCGTTCACCAGGGGGCTAGTCCCAGGAGATCTTGCGGCGGGCATGGCACTGGAACTTCCGCAGTGGATCCCGATGTTGTCGGATGTGAGTCTTGCAGGCTGGGGAGACCATTGCGAGGATTTTTTTCGCATATGATGTTGGGAGCGAAAAAGAGATCCATTGGTCGATCAATTCTTGGAACTGAAGGCAGTAGCTCTGGCGCTTCAAGCGTTCGAATCCGAAGTGAAGGATCGGGCAGGACGAGGGCTGTTCGACATTTTCGTAACAGGGGCTTCCTTAGACTGGCAGGGGGGCACAGGCAGTGCGGCCATGCAAAAGGAATCAGAGGCGCTGTTCCTCATGGTGTAGCCTCAACTGCAGGTGTCTTTGGTGGCGCACTTTACAGGATCAGACACGGTGATGGCGGATTTTCTCAGAGGAGTCCGGGTGGATGCTGGAGAGGGGCAGCGTCATCCAAAAGTGTTTGTACAGACAGTCATCTGGTGGGGTCCCCGATCTTGGTTATCATGGTGACCTTTCTTTGGCCAAGGCGAATAGTTTTTACAGCAGAAAATGAGAAAGAATGTTGGAGAGCGTTGAGGCTCTGATGCAACCATGACCGTCGCAAGATGGGCCGAGGCGTTTGTGGGGGGCTGACCTGCCAAGCTGCTGGACGGGAAGCCTTAGCGATTTCCCGCAACGGCGAGTCTGTTGGCCTGGGGTCCTCTCCGTATATCTCAGGCAGATTGATGCTCGGGTTTTCTTTTTATTGAAGGCTACGGCCTTCTCTCACAATAGTAGTCCCTCCGTGGGATCTCATGGTTGGGCCTGGGGGCTTTGACTAGAGAACCTTCGAGCCCTTGCGTCAGGCTTCGGCTTAGGATTTGATTTTAGAAGCAGTACTCTTAGTGCCTATTTGTCCGGATCGCTGAGTATCGAGTTGGCAGGCCTGGTCTGGTCTAGAACCGCCCTTTTCCCTTTTAGGGAAAAGGTGGGTTTGCGATCAGTTCAGTTCTTTTTGCCCAAAGTAATTCTCCTTTTTCATGAATCAGTCGATCTCATTCCCAGTTCTGGGATCCTAGGATGGAGAATGTGTCAGTTCACAGTCTGCGTTGGTTGGTTAGAAAAAAAAAAAAAAAAGGGCTCTGCGCCCATTCTTATAAGTATCGGAGGCCTTCTGAAAGTCGAATTGATTGTTCTTTCGGGGGTCCGCAGATAGCATCAGAATATCTTCTTTTTGTTTGGATGCTAGGCATCCTTGGAACTTCGGGCTTCCTCTTCTAGAGGGCAAGCTACTTCCTGGGCGGAGCATAGTTTGATTCCGCCGGTGGAGATTGGAAGAGCGGCGACATGATCGTCCCTCCATACCTTCAGTAAGCACCATCGTCTGGATGTTCAGGTGGCGAGTGATACCTGTTTCGAGTTGGCGGTGCTGCCTTTCGGTTGGAGAGGTCCCTGCCAATGATTACTGCTCTGTTACATCCCAGAGGTGGAGGACTGAACTGGAGGAATGATAAGGAAATGGAAATTACACTTACCTGGTCATTGTTGTTCCTTGGGGAACTCCAGTTCAGTTCTCAATCCTGCCCGGAGATGAGCTATTCAGAAGTGGTTCTTCAGTTTGGAGAGGGCCTTCGGGCGCTAAGAGGGTAGTAGGTTTGATATGCCGGAAATCGCGGTGGTATCGTTTCTTTCTCTGACCTTCTTGGTCTTCCCTCCTCCTTCTGGCTCTCTTACTCCGATCTGGGGGGAAGTGGACCGGGACAAGAAGGAGGTGGTTGCTTTTCCCTTTATTTTAGGGGATTTTGGTGTTAAAAGTTAAAGGTTAAGTTTAGAATGGTAATGCTTTAGCTACTTATTTGTTGCTCCTTTGAGTCTGCTTTGTTAATGGCTCACTGGAGGATGATGGGAGAAGACCAGCAGTATGTATCCAGTGATGTCATGAATTTGATGTGTCCAGTCTCCATGCTGCAGGAGGAGGTACACAACCCAGAGGTGGAGGGCTGAACTGGAGTTCCTCAAGGAACAACAATTACCAGGTAAGTGTAATTTCCATTAACTGCAGCTGTACGGCCTTTTCTATAATTTTGGATAGGAGTGGTAAGCTTGAGATTGGTATTTGGTATTTGGCCTCTTGAAATATCTAGAAGCACCAAATGCCACAGCAGACATTCCAGTACATGGCCTCTTACATAAGCAACAGTTTTTCCGTGGCAACAAACCAGCCTTTATGTAAAAAGATGGACTTAGACTATTGAAACTGTGTTCATTATAATTTTTCTCAATGTTCAGCAGTAGTAATTGATTCAACAATGGAGAAGGAAAAACAGTTTTCTGATGCACTGCCTGGTAAAGATCCCAGGCTGTTAGAACATTTAGCTAAAAGGTATTTCAGGGTATGATGTTGGCTGCATGGCTTGAAGCCATTTGGCTATATATGCACACCATCTTCCAGTGGGTCCAGGGCTTTTTGTCCAGCTTATCTCACCAGTCACACTATGAATTGGCAGCGATTCTGGCAGAGGCAGATGAATGCATTTTATGCTCTATGTATAATGTATTAGATACATCTTTAAGAGCCTCAGTCACTGCCAGACTTGCCTGATTGCATTCTCTAGGCTTGTATTAAGATGTAAGTAATAAATCACTGGTTTATCTCTGAATTGGTACTGTAGAGATGATCAAAGAACACAGTTTCCCTTTATAGCACCATTTGACAATAGTTTAACAATCTGGACCACAGGTTCATAATCAGTGTAGCAACACACTAGTATGTTTCTAAGCACCTGGGATATGAGTCATGGAGCTGGAGCAAGCAGGTGTGGAAGACGTGGCTCCGCCAGTCCCAGCATTCTTATTTAGTGTTTATTGAACTGTGCATCTCTATATTATAGTACCTGGGGCTGTTATGATTTCTGTTCTGGTTGTGGAAAGTGAAATCACATTAAATGCCACTTGCTGCATTCTGGGGCAGGAGCACAGTGCGAGATACACTAAAGAATGCCAGGGCTGGTGCAATGGCGTCCGTGCCCATGGTGCTGCTTGTGCCAATTTTGTGACACAAGAAAGGGGATAAGCTTCACTATTGGAACAGAGAAAGGAAAAACTGCACTGTTGGGGTGGAGGGAAGAGAAGAGATCCTGCATTATCGATGGAGAGGGGAGTGTTGAGAGGGAATATGCTGCCCTGTTTTGGAGGGAGAAGAGGAGGAGGAGATAGGGAAATGCTGGGCTACAAAGATGGGTGGGAGGTGTCTAACTACATGGATGGGGGGAGGAGAGAGAAAGCAAGATTCAGGGCCTCTTAGGTTGGTGGGGGGTGTAAGAGAAGGTGGAGAGATATTGGGTGAATGGGCTTGGTGGGTGGGGAGTAATAGAGGGTGGAGAGATACCGGGTGGGGATGGCTGGATTGGGAAAGAGAGAAAGAAGGAAGATGCAGAGCTACATAGTTTGGTGGGGAGGGGAGATGAGAAAAAAAAGAGGGGAGATACTGGGCTACATGGTTGGGTGGGTAGGTGGTGGGGAGGAAGGAGAGAGAACGAGAGAGAGGGGAGATGCCAGGGTACAAGGGTGGGTGCAGGAGAGAGAGGGGGAGATGGCTGTGCTACAAGGGGGGTAGGGGGGAGAGAAAGGAAGAGAAGGTAGGTACTGAGCATGGTGTGGAACCTTGTGGGGGTTATCAAGGAGACACAAGTGCGAGGAGAATGGTTAGTACAGAGGATAGAAATGTAATGGGGAGTGGGCGACAGGAATAAGAGACAGGAGGGAGTGAGACTGGAAAATGGTAGAACTAAAGGAAAGATAGGTTGAGCAGTAGATGGAAAGTTGATAGGTACATGAAAATGTAGAAGATGGAGGGAGATTGACAGAATCAAAAAGGCAAGGGACAGACATACAGGATCACTACATAGCAAGAGGATGGAATCAGAGCAAATGTACAGTTGTGGTCAACATTATTGACACCCTTGCATTTTAGGTATGTTATGTACAATATCTTGAGAAATAGTTGGAAATATTCCACCTGTATGTTGTTATAATATTTTAATATGTTCAAAGGTATACAACAAACAATAGAAGGCTGTGCAACTTAGATGTATAATTTCTGAGAGAAAAACAAAATATGTCCTGGACAGGATTAATGGCACCCTTCTCTAATATTTGGTTGCACAACCCTTGGCAGTGATGACAGCTTTCAAATGTTTCTTGTAGCCATCTATAAGTTTCATAGATCTGTCTTCTGGTAGTTTCTCCCACTCTTCAACTGCGATTTGTTCCAGCTCACGAATGTTTCCAGGATTCCTCTTACAAATGGCAGATTTCATCTCTTTCCAAAGGTTCTCGATTGGATTGAGATCAGGACTCATTGCTGGCCAGTTTAAAACACTTTTTTTTTTTCCTTTTTAACCATTCTTTTGTACTGTTGGATGTATGTTTTGGGTTATTGCCCAGCTGGAGGACCCATGGCCTTCGACCCAGAACCTAGCTTTCAGACACTAGGTAGTACATTTCACCAGGGCTGTGGAGTCTGAGTCGTGGAGTTGGAAGCAATAATTGGGTTACTGGAGTCTGAGTCGGGGAAAAAATGTACAGACTCCAACTAAACGTAAATGGTAATGTGTTAATAATTCCAGTTTCACAGATATTAATTCAGTTAACCTATTTTTTTCTTTTCAGGCAATAATTTAATTTATATTGAAGAGTGAAGACAATAAAATGATAACTCTGAGATTGGGAGTAAAGGATAGCTTTTACAATATAATTTTTATTTCATTTAATGTAATCTTTCATGTTCCATTCATTTAAATTTTATATTCCTTTAATCTCAAAGGAAGGGTTATGTACTTAATTGAGTTTATTTTTCTAAATAATATAAAAAAGCCACAATGGCATAGCTATAGCCTTTAAACCCAAACTTTAATTGGTTAGGATGCTACAAAGTAGCCTTATGATACACGTTGCAGTGATGAAATGCCTTGTATGTTGTGTGCTTTCAGTAAGTATAGTAAATCAATAATTAGTCTAATTTCACATAGAGGCATCAGAGGTACCATAAATTAAGGAGTCTGAGTCAAAGGTTTTGTGTACTGACTCCACAGCCCTGCATTTCACTCCAAAATACCTTGGTAATCCTCTGACGTCATGATTTCTTTAATATGTTCCAGGCCTCATGATCTGAGGCAGCAAAACAGCCCCACAATATTATGGAACCTCCACCATGTTTAACTGTAGGAAGGGTGTGTTTTTCCCTTATAAGCTTCATTTCTTTGCCTGTAAACGTATTGCTGGTCTGCATTACCAGAGAACTCGTTTGGTTTCATCTGTCCACAGAACATTTTCCTAGAAGGATTCTAATTTCTCAAGGTTGGTTTGGGCAAAGATCAGGCTTGCCTTTTTATGTCTGTCTTTGAGCAGTGAGGTCCTCCTTGGCCTTGGCCCATGCAGTCCTTCTTTGTTTGGTGCGCAGTGTATGGTGCAGGTTGAAACTACTATTCCAGATTGGTGATGGTGTTTTTCCAACAGTTTGCACTAATCTTCAAATACTTCTTGGATTAATTTTCATCTTCCCACCATTCCATGAGCAGAAAAGTTCTTAACATTGCAGACTGTAGACAAAGGAATCCCAAGGTCTTTGGAGATGGTCTTGTACCCCTTTGAAGTTTGACGATAATGGCTTTTCTGGCGGTCTCAGGCAGCTCTCTTGTCTTCACCATTGTGAAAATGGAACAGGAAGTGAATGTGGCCATTTTAAACATGAGAGCCATCATTCCTTGATGTGAGTACTGACAATTGATCACAGGTGTATCGTCTTATCTCCAGGAACAAGCAGGAATGAGTCTTCACATATGGGTATCTTCGGTACTGACGGAGCCTGTGCGGGAACGCTCCCCAGCGTCCAGAAGGAAAGCTTTTGGGAGCATCCCACAGCGCCTGCGCGCTGCCTTCCCGCCTTTCCTAACTGCCTCTCTCCAGTTCTTTTCCGCGGAGCCAGCAGGTCGTGTTTCCTGTCACCGCTGAAGAATTTATTATTTTCTTTTACTTTTCTTTAGTCGCGTGTCTGCCTTCTCGATTCCGCACAAAAGATTTTTCTTCTGGGGCCTTAGGCCTACAGATATATTTTTCCCTCATGGAAAAACCCGCCTCCAGGTTTAAAAAATGCACAAAGTGCAGCAGCACTATTTCTGCCACTGACACCCATGACTGGTGTCTAAAATGTTTAGGTCCTGACCACTCCATTGCGGATTGTGAGTCCTGTTCCATGATGTCTAAGAGAGGGTTACAGAATCGGGCAGCCAAGCTCAGTGTCCTGTTTCCCTCCGATGCAGCTTCTGTGGCATCGACGTCTTCCAGGGCTGCTTCTTCATCCCATGGATCTCAGGTAACCAAACTTAAATCTGGTCGGTCCTCAAAGAGTTCATCTCCCTCCAAGTATCGAGATGCCCCCGGGCTTACTCTTGAGGAACCCACACCAGCAAAATTACCCCAGCGGGAGGCTCCGGCTTCCAAAGCACTACCTATGGGGTCACAGGTTGACATCGATGGCTCGGCCTCGACCGATCACCTGTTACAATGTTCTGAGGTTCCGGTGGTCTCCACCGGTACCGACATCCAGACATTGGTGGCGTCAATGGATCAGAATATCCTGACCATGCAGCGTGCCATCACAGCATTCATACAAGCTGCGACGCCTACGGTACCGCAGCAAACCCCGTTGTCGGTACCTGTTCCGATTCCGGTACCGGACCCGATATCGGTCCCGATACCAGTACCGCTTGCATCGACGGCAGCGGTACGCTATCCAGTGATGCCCATCAGTACCGACCCGGTACCGATTACTCCCGATGTCGATACCTCCCGGTACGCGTAGCGGGCTCTGCGAGAGCATCCAGACAGTCGATACTTCGATTCCTCTGAAGACTCTGATTCTTCAGAGGCCTCAATTGAAGCATCGGGGATCCTTCCTCAGGAACCCTCTTCTCCAAAAAGGAGAATGTCTCCTCCTGAAGACTTGTCTTTTCAGGACTTCATTAGGGAGGTGGCCAAAGGCCTGTCCATCTCAGTGACCTCTGAAACTGAACCTAGAGCCAAAAAATTAGATATCCTACAATATCCTAAGGCTCCTAAAGAGGCAGCCACCTTACCAATACATGAGATTCTTTTTGATCACATGTTGGGCATATGGGAGACTACTCTTTCCACCTCCCCTCACTCCAGAAGGTTGGACACCATGTATCGTGTTCCTCCTTGTCCTGGGTTTCATAAGACTCAGCTTCCTCACCACTCCATTGTGGTAGAGTCTGCTATGAAAAAGATCAAGAATACAAAAAGGCACTCCTCTGCTCCTCCAGGAAGAGAATGCAGAACCCTAGATGCCTTTGGCAGGAAAATCTTCCAGGCCAGTATGCTTGTCGCCAGAATCAACTCCTGTAGTCTATATATGGGGATGTTTCTAAAAGAAGTTACAGATCATCTGCAAT
The DNA here is from genome assembly GCA_033557465.1 of Ichthyophis bannanicus. NCBI lineage: Eukaryota > Metazoa > Chordata > Amphibia > Gymnophiona > Ichthyophiidae > Ichthyophis > Ichthyophis bannanicus. Next base: position 514,673,709 of record CM066032.1, on the reverse strand, counting down.
CCTTATCTCCTTTTATATCAGAAGATAAGAGAGAAGAATATATCACCTGGCTTAAAGATGCACAGGATGTATCCAAGTTTTCCAACTGTGCAGCCTTTGACTCTTTTGAGGGGGCCAGTAGAGCCTCGGCTATTGCCATAGGTGCACGCAGAGTTGCTTGGTTGCAAGCCTCTGATTTGGAATCTTGGATACAGGATGGTCTAGGTAACCTTCCCTGTACAGGCGAAAACCTGTTCGGCAAAGATTGGCAAGCAAAGGCCAACCAGATAGATGCTGAAAATTCTGCTTTAGATAGACTTTCAAAGTCTACTACTGCTCCTTTTAAAAAGAGGTTGTTCAAAAAGGGATCTTTCCCAAAGAAAGGGAAATTTTCTTCTTATGGTCAGGCCTTTTCTCAAGGTCGTTTTGCTACAAAGAGACAGCAACAACCAAAACAGGCCAAAACCCAGGCTGCGAGGACTGCTACGGCCCAACAGCCTCAGCCTCCTCAGGGCCTTTGACTTTCCACTAGAGAACTCACACCATGGTGAAACAGTTCAATTCTCCAACATCTCTCCTGAACCTTCTAGGTCAAGAGATTGCTACCCTTCTTGCCCAAGGGGCAATAGAAGAAGTACCCCTTCTTCAACAGGGCTCAGGGTTCTACTCCCCCTATTTTCTCATCCCAAAGAAAACAGGGGGGCTACAGACCCATATTAGATCTCAGAGAATTGAACACGTTTCTATGCAAGGAGAAATTCAAGATGACTTCTCTTGGAACTCTCCTTCCATGCGTACACCCATGTTCTCATCCATCCAACACACAGAAGATTCCTTCGGTTCCTTTACCAAGGAAAGCACTACCAATACAAAGTGCTTCCTTTCGGTCTGGCCTCTGCTCCAAGAGTGTTCACAAAATGCATGGCAGTAGTAGCTGCATTCCTACGCACTCTAGGAATATTCGTATTCCCATATCTGGACGACTGGCTCATCCGAGCTCCATCCCAGTCAGAGGCCCAGACTTCCCTAGCCTGCACAAGGCGTGTTCTTCAGTATCTGGGACTGGTAATCAACATTCCAAAATCCCATCTTACCCCTACTCAGTCTCTAGAGTTCATAGGGGCCTTACTGGATACCACAACTGCAAGGGCCTATCTTCCCCAGGCCCGTTGCCTACGCTTAGTGCAGTTAGCCTCCCAGATTCAGTTAAAATCCCATTTAACTGCTCGAGAGATGTTGCAACTCTTAGGCCACATGGCATCCACGGTGCATGTGGTTCCCTATGCTCGCCTTCACATGAGAGCAGCTCAGTGGACCCTATCCACCCAATGGACCCAGGCATCAGGTTGCCTGTTAGACAAAATAGCAACCTCCAGTCGCCTTTTTTAGTCCCTCCACTGGTGGAAGTCCACTCAGAATCTGTTGCTGGGGTCCCCCTTTCAACAGGTGTTACCCCAAGCAACCCTTACAACAGATGCCTCTCCAAAGGGTTGGGGGGCTCATCTACAAGATCTCTCGACCCAGGGCATCTGGTCTCCACAGGAGACATCTCTTCATATCAACCTCTTAGAGCTCAGAGCAATCTTTCTGGCTCTCAGAGTCTTCCACACCCTGCTCAGCTACAAGACAGTCCTCATCCACACGGACAACCAGGTAGCCATGTTCTACGTGAACAAGCAGGGAGGGACTGGCTCTCTGTCGCTTTGCAACGAAGCTCTGAGATTGTGGGCCTTCGCCAGAGAGCATCAAATCCATCTCATGGCAGTGTATCTTCCAGGGGTTCAAAACTCTTGGGCAGACAGACTCAGTCGAGTTCTGCTTCCGCACGAATGGTCCCTCCATGGGGACCAGATAGCCAGGAATTTTCGGATTTGGGGTACCCCAGACATAGACCTGTTTGCAAGTCCGTGGAATGCCAAACTTCCCCGGTTCTGTTCCAGGATTCCATGTCAGGGAGGTCAGGCCAAGGATGCCTTCCTCCTTAATTGGGGGCAAGACTTCCTTTATGCCTTTCCACCTATTCCCCTCATCCCCAAAACTCTGTTCAAGCTTCAGAGAGACAAGGGGTCTATGATCCTCATAGCACCACTTTGGCCACGCCAAGTGTGGTACCCTCTACTTCTGCATCTCTCTCAGGCTCCCTCCCTAGACCTGGGGTCTGCTCCAGATCTCCTCTCCCAGGAGGAGGGAACCTTGTGGCACCCAAATCCTCAGTCTTTTCATCTCAGGGTCTGGTTGCTGAAGGCCTAGACCTTCAAGATTTACACCTTTCTCAGCAAGTGAAGGATATCCTTCATGCTTCCAGAAAGCCTTCCACCAGACGTTCATATGCTTTTAAATGGAAAAGGTTTTCCATTTGGTGTGCAGAGAAGGGTCTCAACCCTCTTGCAATACCTTTGAATTCTTTATTAGACTATTTGCTGCATTTATCCCATGCAGGCCTTAAAACAAATTCAGTCAGAGTCCATTTGAGTGCTATTGCAGCATCCCTTAAGCCTCTCAATGGACAACGTATTTCCTCTCATCCTCTTTTATAGCAAAATTCATGAGAGGCCTTCTTTTGACTAAACCTCCCATTAGACCACCTCCAGTGGCATGGGACTTGAATCTGGTTCTTGGCCAGCTTATGAAGCCACCCTTTGAACCCTTAGCCACTACCTCCTTGAAATACCTTTCCTGGAAGTTTATTTTTCTCATTGCAGTCACCTCAGCTCGCCGTATCAGTGAGCTGCAAGCTTTAGTGGCTAATCCTCCTTATACAAGGTTCCATCATGACAAGGTAGTCCTCAGAACTAATCCACACTTTATGCCTAAAGTGGTCTCACCTTTTCATCTGAACCAGGAGGTGTATTTACCTGTCTTTTTTCCAGGACATCATGCATCAAGTGCAGAGAGGAATCTTCATACCCTGGATTGTAAAAGAGCACTTGCTTTCTACTTACAAAGGACACAGCAACATAGAAAGTCCTCTCAACCTTTTGTTGCTTTTGATCCTTCTCATTTAGGACTTCCAGTCTCCAAGAGAACTCTGTCTAATTGGATTGCTCAGTGTATTTCCTTCGCCTACCAGAGCAAGAATCTTTCTCTGGAGGGCCATGTCACAGCTCACAATGTGAGAGCCATGGCAGCTTCTATGGCTCATCTTAACTCTGTGTCCATCGACCAAATCTGTCGAGCAGCCACCTGGGCATTGGTTCATACCTTCACAGCCCATTACTGCTTGGACAAGGACTTCCGCCGGGATGCCTTGTTTGATCAGGTTGTTCTCAAACACCTGTTCCATACCTAATCAACTCCTACCCTCCATCCCTGACTGGATGCCTGAGATTCATGGGTGCAGGTGGAGCCCTTCCCAGGGACTCACAATCTGGGTGATCTCCCAGGCATCTCTAGCTGGGGAGTCCCCATATGTGAAGACTCATTCCTGCTTGTTCCTGGAGATAGCACAGTTACTTACCTGTAACAGGTGATCTCTGGGAACAACAGGAATAAGTCTTCACAACCCACCCACCTCCCCTAGGAGTTGTATCTCTCTATCTATCTATCTTTCCTTTCCTCTCTCTCTCTCTTTGTCTCAGCTTTAAAACTCGAACTGGAGAGAGGCAGTTCGGAAAGGAGGGAAGGCAGCGCGCAGGCGCTGTGGGATGCTCCCAAAAGCTTTCCTTCTGGACGCTGGGGAGCGTTCCCGCGCAGGCTCCGTCGGTACCGACGATACCCATATGTGAAGACTTATTCCTGCTGTTCCCAGAGATCACCTGTTACAGGTAAGTAACTGTGCTTTATTGCAATGGGAATGAGGCTTTTCTGTTCAAACTGATTTGAATTATTTATATGGGTGCCAATAATCATGTCCTGCCAGTGTCCCAGTTTTTATACTATTTCCTACTATTTCTTATTAATTGGTCTTGTTTTATTTGATGCTTTTGTGTCAAATATGTGTGCATATATAGTCCAAAGCCATTTCACTGGCTACTTTTCATTTTCTTCTTAAAGGAGATTTTGGATATTAAGGAGTTGAACTGCAAGGGTGCCAATAATGTTGACCACAACTGTAAATAACTTCATAATTAGAGGGGGATAACCTGCCTGGAATGGCAGGTACAGTCTAAAAGGCATAGAGAGGAGTGACCTGCCCAGAGCGGCAGGTGCAACTCTACAACTCTAGCCTTTTACTGGGCAGACTAGATGGACCATGCTGGTCTTTATCTGTCATCATTCACTGTGTTGCTATGAGAGCTAGAAGGTGAAAGAGGGTGAAATTTGAGTGGGCAGAGAAGCTGGAAAGAAAGAAAAGGGATTGATCAATATGTCTGGGACAGATGTAGGGAGGGAATGGAAGAAGATAAGAGGAGAAAATAAATGGACAGACGAACAAAGCAGAAAAGAGAAACTAGAACCAATGTGACTGGAAAAATTAACATATCCAGATAGAAAAATATTTTATTTTGAATTTATTACCTAGAATATGTTAGCTGTGGGAGATAAGCATTGCGGATGTTTTGGTAGTGTGTTCAATACAGAAAGAAATGCTTTTCTGTTTTTAGTTTTATAGTGTTGCCATACTTGCCTAGTTTGACTTCTTGGGATTTCCAGTTCAGTATTCGGCTTCATATTTCTATTTCTAATTTGTTGTCCCTTGTTCTGTGTTGGTGACAGTCTGTTGGTGGTTTCAACATGTGACCAAGTTGCGGTGGCATTAGTGTGGTTTCTGTAGAGATCTGCAGTCCCACTTCTGTTTTATCAGAAGTAGCTGTATTAGTGTTCCATGTCCCAGTGTAATAATTTATAGTGCTGTTTATTGGTTTATAGTCCTTGCTGTTTGAATCATAGGAATTAGTGCTGCTATAGTATGGCACATTTGCTGCATATGTGTGAGGTGTTTTAGTGGAAAGGGTTATGTTGCTGTTACTGCCTTTCTCTTCGATTGCTAACTCCAGACTTCACTCCTTTTACCTTGCTGCACCTTATGCTCGGAACAAACTACCTAAGTCTGTATGTCAGGCGCCTTCTCTGACCCTTTTCAAATCCAGGCTTAAAACTCACCTCTTCGCTGCTGTTTTTGGATCTTGACTCTCCTGATCTCCTTGTGTTTCTCTTGTGTTGTTTGTCTTGACTAGATTGTAAGCTCTGATGAGCAGAGACTGTCTCTTAAACATGTCTGTGTACCGCTGTGTACATCTTGTAGCGCTGTACAATGCTTAGTAGTAGTACTCAAATGACATGTGAATCAGAGACTGGGCAAAGGCTGGGAGGCGGTGCCTCAGAGAGACTTGATGCAGACGCTATAAGAGACTCTCTTGGTTCACATATTTCCTGGCCATGGTGATACATGAAGCAAAGAAAGATTGCCTCAGGAACAGCTATGAAGGGTCACCATAAGCTTCTGATGGCATGCTCGTGGGAGGGGCAGAGAAAGAAGGTTCACTGCCTTTTATTGGCACTGTGCAATGGCACGTTTAAGAGGGGTAGGGGCGGGCACTACGACATAGGTCTCTCGATCAGCTTCTAAATGTTTAAGTTGGCTTCCCAGAGTCCGAGAATTTGCCAAGGTCTGATACTGTAACTCACCTTGAACATCTGAGAACTAAAGCTACTTCATTTATTTTTAGATTTATCCTAATTTATAGACTTTTCCTCCAGGTACTTGTCCAACCCCTTTTTCCTTATCGTTCTCCCAGTCTAGTTCCAAACCTGTGGATAGTTTCACCTCACCAGCAGCTTGGAGACTGAGCATGTCATAATTGATGACATCAGGGTATACATACCGGTGGCACCTCTCACCACAGCCAGTATCTCAGTCTCCAAGCAGTTGGAATAAGGTGATTCTATAAGTCGGAATCACAAGAGGAACTAAGGATAGGATCAGATAAAGGCAAAAGAGATTCCTTATCGTACCTCCAGTCCAGTCCCGCACCTCTGGGGTTGTGCTCCTCTTCTAGCAGCTTGGAGACTGAGCATGACATCTTTTGATGATATCAGTGTACTTAGGCAGCTGGCTCTTCCTTCCAGCCCCAGTAAGCTCAGTCTCCAAGCAGCTGGAGGGAGTAGTGAGTCAGGGTGCTGGACTCACTGAAGCGATGACTAAGAAACGTTAGTTTTACTTTGTTTTGATTTTGTTTTGTTTGGGGGTGTGTGTTTTTTTTCCTTTTTAGTTCTTTTTAATTCTCCAGTTAAAAAAAAAAAACGTATCGGTGTAGATTACCAATGAGCACAATAGCTTAAGAGAGCCTGGGTGTCACTAAGGGTTAGGCCTAAGATGGCTTCCCCTTTAGCGGCAACCTACGCAGAGAATTGTGGGATCCCCTGTTGAACTCTCTGGACCATCCTTACCCCGATGACTGGCTCAGATGCGGAACATGAGCACATAGGCAGTGGCAAGAGTGGTGCCTTTTTGGCAGAGTCCTGGATGCATGGTCAAATGGACAGAGAGTCTCTTGATACCAACCCAGGAGATAGGGTATCCGGGGGTAAACTGCATGACCCTCAGGAAGAAGGTCTTTTCTCTTGGTACACAGAGCGTAGGGATTGCGGCAGCAGGTTTGTCAAATCCTGCTGAGGAAGGCTCCGGCAGCGTCGTCTTATCTTCAATGGCTCAGGATCATGACAGAGCAGGATGGGACTGCTCTGGAGAGCGCTGCGGCACAGGGGGTCACACCAGCGGCATCCCTTGTCGCAGGAGTGATCCTGCTCGACAGGGACCAAGGAGGATTTTGGTGGTGACTCCAACTGATGAAGGGGACAGCAGGGAGGCATCTGGGGGCTCTAGGCCAAGCCCCCACATTCAACAGACGTGTGTCTATCGACACCGGATGGTCCATCAAGCGACTGGAGGTAAGAGTGGTCGCACAGACACTCTGGACTTTCCAGTCGGAGTTGCTGGAGTGGGCCACCTGGGTCGTTTTGGGCATCATGGCCACGGTGGCCTACATCTATTGGCAAGGAGGAATGGGCAGTGTGGACCTCGAAGAAGCGGAGGCTTGGCTGCAGTGGTCAGAACAGTCTCTTCCAGTGCAGTCGGGGTGCACGTTGCAGGCAGTGACAAGGTGATAGTGGATTCCTGAGCCAGATCCAGAGGGGCCCAGAGAATGGTTCCTCAGCCAAGTGGTCTTCTAGTAGGTGGCGAGCAGATGGGGCACATCGGTCCTGGCCCCATGGCGTCAGGTGCATCAAATGCAGAGGACGGATTTTCGCCAGGAGAAGAGAGAAAATGTCGGACGTCCTCAGTGCCCACGGGCAGTGGTGGCCCAGGGAAGGCTTTCTGTATGGATTTTCTGTCATGGGTGCTTCTAGGCCCGATAGTGCAGAGGACGACTCTCACAAGAGGTTGTCATCCTGATTGCCCCAGACTGGCCAAAGTGCCCAGGGTATGCTGCCCAGGTGCGGTTACAGGTGAATCGGCTTTGGCAGTGGCCTGGGGTGGATTGTTTATTGCTGTCGGCCAGGCTCTTGAAAGAGCCTGGTTGAGAGGGCACAGTTATTCAGGGCCAGTTATCACTAAGTTGCTGAGAACCCAGAAGAGGTCTTTCCTTTCTTCCTTGATGCAGCTTTGGAGCATGTTTTAAGTCTGTTGAGCAGAGAGGGATTGGCGGCTGTCCGCTGGTACTGTGCCAGACGGTTAGCCGTTTTTGCGGTCAGGTATGGCAAAGGGCTCTTGCTGCAGGTTACTTAGAGATACAGGTAACTTCCATCTTAGAGGGGCAGGTTCCAAGGAGTGTCCTTGGGAGTGCACCCGAAGTTGGGCCAGTTCTGGTAAGCTGTTAACTCCTGAGAAGGGACAAAGTATTGAATCGGCGGGCCGAGGAGCTTTTGTTGGGTGCTGTTGGTACTGGCAAGGAACCTTTGAACCTTAGCCAATTCTTTCCGAGCAGCTTTGGCTCTTAAGGCAGTGCTTCGGGGTGGGGGGGGCAGTTCACTCAGTCCGGAAATCTTCAGAGCTGCAGATTCTCTCTGGAGGGAGTCCTCCTATCCATCCCGAAGGAGACGGTGGCACTCAGGCCGGTTACTTCCAGTTTTTGTCTAAGGAGTATCCATGTTTCACATGAATCATTCTATCTTCCTGCCGGTGCTCTCAGGGGAGTGGAAGGAGACATGAATCCACACTTAGGTCACTTGGTTGTTACGGAGAGTTTTTTGCCTTTATTGCCTGATATAGCCCGGTTGGGAAATCATACTGTTTGATTTTGGCTTGTGCCGTGCAAGGGCTCGGCAGTGGCCAAACTGCCACTTCTAGGTGGATTAGTGAGACTTTCTCTCGGCATATGGTTCAAGGGAGAGACGGGACCAGCGAGTTTGCGAGTGCAGTTGTCCAGGCATTTTCAGGGGCAGAGTATGCAGTGGTACCCCTGGCCGAGAGGGGTAGGGTAGCCATCTGTTCTGCCCTGCAGGCCTTTGCAAGAGGTTATAGGTTTGTGGTGCAGGCGACTGTGTCTAACAGTTGGAGTGGTGGTATTTCAGGCCAGAATTGTGGGTCCCTCCCATTGGTAGGACTGCTCTGTTACATCCCAGAGGTGCGGGGCGGGACTGGACTGGAGGGACGATAAGGAAAGTGAAATTAGACCTTACCTGCTAATTGGTGTTCCTTGAGTAACTCCAGTCCAGTCCCGGAACCTGCCCTGGAGTTTGAAAAAGGGGATCAGTCCACGGCCCCGGTCCTGTAGAAGGGTATCAGGCGTATGATATGCTTCAGGGATTTAGGGGATCGGAGATCCCGTGGGACGCGGGGAGGTCCTGGTGGTAGTGCAGTCCCTACAGCTGTTGTCTTTCTTTTGAGAAACCTGTAAAGTTGGCCATTTATGGTGATTGTTGTTGGTGCCTCAGCATTCCACAGGTAAGTCTTGTTGGTTTTGGGGAGAAAGAGAGACCTCGCTCAGATTAGGCAGTTAATCTTTTTGGGAGCTCTTATTTTGCTATAGATGAGTTCCCTCATCCCGGGGAGGTACCCGGGGTCTTCTAGTCTGAGGGGCCCAGAGTTACATAGTTATAGTTACATAGTTGGTTTTATTGGCGGCTTATTTGTTTTTCCTGTGAGTTCCTTTGTCAGTAGGTTACTGGGGCTGGAAGGAGGAGCCAGTTGCCTAAGTACACTGATGCCATCAAAAGATGTCCTGCTCACTCTCCAAGCTGTTGGAAGGGGAGCACAATCCCAAAGATACGGGACTGGACTGGAGTTATTCAAGAATGCCAATTAGCAGGTAAGGTCTAATTTCGCTTTATACAGGTCTGCAGGTTTTCTTTGGTAGCTGGGCTCTGGCTACAGATAAGGCTATGGCACAGTAAAGCTTTCTTTAAAAAAAAAAAAAAAAAGCAGCAGACCTTGAATTGGGAGAATCCCAGGAACCGGGAGGTGCAGGCAAGCAAGAGCACCCCAGGCAGAGAGAGGGGATGCTTCGGCACTTCCTCCTGCTAAGATTTCAGTCTGCCAGTGAGTCAAGGAACAGCCAGCAGCAGGCTTTAATTCCTCAGCACTCCCGCTGACGCTGAAGCTGTGCCGGTAACCATCTTCACCAGGGCAAGTGATAAATCGGGGAATAGCTCTGGGGCCAGAATCTCGACAGCTGGTGTACTGGGCAGCATTTTCCTGCACAGAGCAGGAACGGCTGCCATTTTGGGCAGATTGAGTTTTGACTTGACTTTACTTTTATTGTTACTTCCTTATCGTCCCTCCAATCCAGTTCAGAACCTCTGGGGTTGAATACCTCCTCCAGCAGCTTGGAGACTGATCATGTCATCTTTTGATGATCCTAGTATAAATACAGAAGGGACTGCCAATCAGCTCCAGTTACTTAGTCTCCAAGCAGCTGGAGGAGGCAGTGAGTCAGGGTTCTGGGCTCACTAGAGAGACAAATAAGGAGATTTAGTTTAGTTGATTTAGGTGTTTAGTTTTTTGGTTGGTAGAACAACTTTGTTATTTTTCCTTGCTCTTAAAAGAAAAGAAAAAAATAAAGGTAAAAGAAGTGGAGGACCCCCCCCCCCCTTTCTTCTGAGTGAGCGAGGTGTGGTATAGGGACTTTCTGGGGTCTGATGCTTGGCTGGCTGGCTCTTGAATCTGCTGTTAGGGTAAGGAGCCAGTGGAATCCTACAGAGCTGCATCACGTTGAATGGATGTCCTCCAGAGCCCCCCTCTCTCCCCTGACACTGAAGCTGCGATTCCGGCTGAGCGCGGGAGGAACAAGCAGGCAGTGAAAGAACTGTGGGGAAAGCAGCAGAGCCGTCAGTTTTGAAAAAGGGCAGCTGCGGTGGTAAGTTCCTGCTCTTGGAGGGTTCTTAGCTGTTGGCTGAGCGGGAAAGGACACGAGAGCCATTAGCGACAGCTGCAGTGAGCGGGCTGTGCAGGTTAATATCGAGAGCAGGCTCAGCTGTGTAGCAGCAGTGCGGGAAGAGCTGGAAAGTAGGTCCAGCCTTTTTTTTTCTCAGTTTTTCTGCTGGTGGCCTTGCCTCTTGAGCGTGTGTTTGGTGCTTACTGGCTTCACGTGCCTTTGAGTTGTATAGGAATGTGGAAGATAGTTTAAAAACAACAACAACAACAAAAAAAAAGAACAGGGAAATGGGGGTGGGGGAATCAAGTGAGCCTCTGCTTGTGCTTTTCTCGGTTGGTGTCGACTTCTGCAGGGCTGATTTCAGGCTGATCCCTGCCTCTATAGCAGTATGCCATCCAGACCCCAATGCCTAGTATATGGTACACGGCGAGGGGCTGTGTCCGAAACAGGTATTTGTAGAGGGTGTGCACAGGAGGCAACCTCTATGGAACCAACCCTAGGGGACAGTTTGAAGCGGCAGAAGGCGCCTTCTCTGGTTGGAGAGCACAGCAGGACCTTGTCCTCTCTCTTGCTATCTCAGGAGTCAGCTTCCTGCTCCTCGGCCGCTCCTAGTCTCTCTCTCCCACAGACTCTGGGTCAGGCAGGACTTCCAACTGGTTTTTCCTTGGAGTTTGTGCTGCTTCTATACCAAGCAGTTTGTTTGCGGCAGCAGAATCAAGGAGCAGTTTCCGCAGAAGTGGAACACGGGGAAATGCACCCGGGGGCTCCCTTGGGAGCGGAGTCAGGGGCAGTCCCTGCAAAGAGGCTGAGGGCCCTTGAGGAGGGATGGGACCATTCCCCGGTCCATTCTCCAGTCGGAGGGTCTGGAGGGGGAGGACCGTGACACAGAGTTGGAGATCAAGGGGGGACCTGGAAGACGGGGAAATCCCGGAGCATGAAGAGCAGGCGAGGAATGTCCGGATGTTCCGCTGGAAGAATTGCCGGCGCTCATCGCTGAATCACTTAAGCCTTGTAATATTCCCGCTGCTCCTCTGACGGAGGATGACACTTTGGAGGATCCCTTGCCGCAAGCAGTACGAAGAACCCAGCGGGTTTTTCCGGTTCACAGAGTGATTTGGCAGATGATCCAGGAAGAGTGGGATATTCTTGAAGCAGTTCTGCTGGAGGCCAGGTGGTCGCTCCGGTGGTGGCTTCACCCAGGGAGTCTGGAAAAGGGGATGCCACTGGAATCACCGTCATGGGTTGCTCTGATGGATGCCAGTCTGTCCGGCTGGGGAGCCCACTGCGAGGGGCGCTTTGCCCAGGGGCAGTGGAGCCACAGGAGAGGAGTTGGTCGATCAACAGGCTGGAAGTGCGAACAGTTGTCCTAGCGTTCCAGAGTTTACCACCCTGGTTGCAGGGGAAGGTGATTCGAGTTCTTTCAGACAATGCAACCACGGTAGCCTACATCAATCAGCAGGGGGGCACGAGCAGCGTTCCCTTGGAGGAGGCCGACCAGCTGTTAAGTTGTGCTGAGGAGTACCTCCAGGCCCTGTCGGCTGTGCACATGGCAAGGGTTGACAATGTGACGCCGGACTATCTCAGTCAAGTGCGTTTGGATCCTGGAGAGTGGGTGCTCAGTCAGGAGGTGTTCGCCCAAGTACTGCGCTGATGGGGTGTTCCGGCCATGGATCTTATGGCAACCTTAGAGTTGGCTACGGCCAACTGCTTCTTCAGCCAACGGCGGGACAGGATGTCGGAAGGGCTGGACGTCTTAATGCAGCGGTGGCCCAAGGAAGGTCTGCTGTACGTGTTCCCACCGTGGGCTCTGATAGGGCGGGTCGTACAGAGGATTGAGGCACACCGGGGTCTGGTAATTCTCATTGCTCCAGATTGGCCAAGGAGGCTGTGGTATGCAGATCTCATACGACTTCCGGAGGGTCGCCCCTGGTGTCTCCCAGAGAGGAAGGATCTGCTAATGCAAGAACTTGTGTGCATGCTGCAAGTGGATCGATTATCGCTTACGGCCTGGCTCTTGAGAGGGGCACGGCTGATGAAGAAGAGATATTCGTCCGCAGTGGTTTCCACCTTGTTGAAGGCTAGATGTACTGTAGGTCTACCTCTCTTGCTTATATTAGCGTCTGGTGCATTTTCGAGGCATTGAGCTTGGACAGACAGATTTGATCGTCTAAGGCTTCCATGTCGGACATCTTGGCGTTTCTGCAGGACGAATTTGAGAAAGGCCTGGCGGCTAGCTTTCTGAAAGTACAGCTGGCAGTGATTTCTTGTTATCGAGGTAAGATCCAGGGAGTAGTGTTGTTGGGTTCACACCCTGATGTTGGAAGGTTCCTAAGGGCGGTGAATCTTCTGCGTCCACTCAGGGTGGTGGTATCGCTGTGGGATCTCAATTTGGTGCTGGAATCGTTACTGCGGGAACCCTTTGAGCCTTTGGGCAGAGCATTGCCCGAGGATCTTACCCTCAAGACAGTTTTTCTGGTGGCCATATGTTCGGCATGCAGGATTTCGGAGCTGCAGGGCTTGTCTTGCCGGGAGCTGTTTCTGTTTTTTTCAGATGAGAGAGTAGTCGTGAGGCCGGTTCCCTCCTTGCCCAAGGTGGTCTCGGTTTTTCATATGAACTAGGCCGTCACGCTCCCTGTTTTCGGCAGCAGGGAGAAGGACTCAGTTGGGCGGTTATTACGCCTCCTGGATGTTTGGCATGTTCTGAGGAGATACCTGAAAAGAACGGCGCCCTTTTGTAAATCGGATCTTCTGTTCGTGGTGTTTGGAGGCCCGCGTTAGGGAGAAGCAGCAGCGAAGGCCTAGATTTCCAGATGGATCAGAAAAACTTTAGCGTCGGCGTACATTTTGAGAGGAAAGCTGGTACCAGCAGGGTTGCGAGCTCAATCCATGAGGGCTTAGGTGGCCTCGTGGGTGGAGTATAGCCTGGTGCCGCCGATGGACATTTCTAAGGCGGCTACCTGGTAGTGTCTGCATTCCTTTGTCAAACAATTCATCTGGATGTCCAGGTGGCAGGGGAAGCCTGTTTTGGATCGACGGTGCTTCAGGATGGTTTGGCAGGTCCCTCCCATTGATCTTACAGCTCTGTTATATCCCCAGAGGTTCAGGACTGGACTGGAGGGACGATAATGAAGGTGAAATTAGACTTACCTGCTAATCGTTGTTCCTTGAGGAACTCCAGTCCAGTCCCGGATCCCTCCCTTTGTGTCAGTTGTCTGTTCTGGTTCCTGAAGCAAGATTCAGAGTTTAAAAAAAAAGAAGAGAGAAGAGGGCAGGCCCTCTGGTCTCGAGTTTGGCAGGGGGATTGGGGTGAGGACAGGTGGTTGGTTGTTCCTCGCTCTGTGAAGGATGCTAGCCGTCACCCGGAGAAACGTCTGGTAAGTCTCCACATGTCAGAAGAGGGGGTACCCTTCTCCACTAGGGGATAGGATAGATTAGGTTCAGTTAATTGCTGCAGTTCTCTATTCTTGAGCTCAAATTAGCTACTTATTTGTTGCTTTTGTGAGTCTACTTTGTCAATAGGTTACTGAGCTGGTGGGTGGTCCTTCTGGTATCACTGGTCAACAGATTTTTACAAAAGTCATGTTACTGAAATAAAAAGTCATTTTTTATCAATTTTTATATGTTGAACACGAATATAACAGTGAAATTGCAAAGTTGGCTCTAGTTTTTTTGTAATCTACAAGAATTAATGTTTACATCACGAAATGCATGTCAATGATAAATATATAATAGGCCTTCGGTTAATACCTGTAAAAAAAAACAAGTCATAGACTACTACTTAGATTTTTTTCGCCTTTCTCTTGTACAGCTATTCAGGAGCTTCTCTGGGGAATATTCTTCAGTAGTAAGCCAGCATTTTAGTGGACCATTTTTCCTGGTATCTTTGCTCCATCGTTGTGATATCCTGGTGAAAACATTTGCCTTGTTCATCACTAACCATACCACAGTTGTCAGGAAAGAAATCGAGATGGGAATCAAGGAAATGGATCTTTAGAGACATACTGCAGCCAAGTTTCTGATACTGCATCAGCATGTCTTCTACTAGTTCCTTGTAGTTTTCTGCCCTAACATTCCCGTGAAAGTTTGTTGACACTAGACGAAAAGCATTCCATGCTTGTTTCGCATCACCCTGCAGCAAGTTGTTGAACTGGTCATCTTTGAAGAGCTCTTGAATCTGAGGACCCTCAAAAACTCCCTCTTTAATCTTAGCTTCGCTGAGTCAAGGGAATTTTTCATGCAGGTATCGGAAAGTTGGCGAAGTGCAGTCCACGGCTTTCACAAAGTTTTTCATCAAACCTAATTTGATGTGAAGGGGTGGTAGCAGGATTTTGTGAGCCTCAACCAGAGCTGGGTGCTGGATATTCTTCGCTCCAACTGTTACGTTTTGTCTGCGATTCCATTCCTTCCGCAAGTAGTGCCAATCCCTTGCTTGGCTATCCCACTCACATAAGAAACACATGTATTTTATATATCCCTGCTACAGTCCCATTAAAAGGGCAGCTACCTTCAAGTCACCACAGAGGTGCCAGCTGTACTTGTTATAGTTAATGGAAGTCGGTAGATGCGTTAAGTTATCATATGTCTCTTTCATGTGGATGGCATGCGCTACTGGAATAGATGGAAGACGGTTTCCATTGTTCAAAAGCGCACAGCCTTCTGACTCAGTTTCGAAGAGTCTATAAATAGTCTCCAGTCTTGTGGGTCATGAGTTATTTTTAAGGCATTCATGAGGCTTTCAATATCGGAACAGAATACCAGATTACTTTCCTTTCCGACTGCATATAGTACGCTGCTGACGTCAGATGGCTTCAGCAGCCGCCTGGCAGTAGTATTGCATTGCATCAGAAAATGATGCAATCAACTCTGGATGATGTGTGCATGCTGGTATTCTGCAATGTGATGCAATATTACATCATTCAAGGCTTATTTGGGATGTTGTTGATGTCCTACTGGATAAATTTACATGGTGAAACGTTAAAAATGAACTACATGCAATATCTTCAAAACAAGAGCCAATAAATTTTTTTTAATGTTGTATTTGCGTTCAGCTCACCAAGATACTACAGATTAGGGCCTTTTAAAGTCAGTAACAATTTCAATGTGGACCGTTATTTTACAGTCTTTCTTCTAGATTCCAAACATGTCTAGACATTTCTCAGTTTAAAACCTCTATCTCCTAATCCTCTAATTCTCCCCCCCGCCCTGTGTGAGTGAGCCTTCTCTGCCTGCTTCCATTGTAACTGGCTGTAGAAAGGGTCCGGCTAATAGGAAGAGTGGGGGTGGGGGGGGGGGGGTGCGGAGCACTAGAATACTGCTGTAGTTGCAGGAAGGAAGGAGGTGAACTGGGGGGAGGTTCCTATGCTGTACAGGTTTATTAATGTGTGGTAGGAGATGGAAGAGAAATGAAGCCCTCGCCTCTCCCAAAAAATGCTTCATTGCATTTCTGTAGGAAAAGCAGCTCCAACAGCTGTAGCATACTAATGCTGATTAACTTAGTGATCCCACCTGGTGTCTCATTGTTATATTTCACTGTCTTCCTACTCCATTGTGAAGAGAGAGAGAAAAGGGATGAATCCCCCCTTCAGGAACTGTCTCCTTTATTAGCTGACATAGAAAGGTTAACGTCTAAGGATTATGGCTGACCTTTTGACTGTATTAAGTGTGTTGTGGCAACTAACCAGCAAAACAAGGGCATAACAAGAAAAACAAGCAGCAACTAGGTCAACCACAGGCCGGGTGGGCTCTGAACATAAGAGTGAAGAGCCACACCAAGAATGTGCCAAGAGCCCACAACAGTTGCTGGAACTGAAAGATTGAGGCTGATAAGCCTTAACATATGTGCCCAAGCGCAGATATTAACAGCCCAAGAACAGTGATCAGTTGCTGATAAGACTCTGCACAGGTGCACAGGAAGGCAGAAAGGAGAATAACAGGACTTTGAAAGAACATAGAGGGAAGAAATGTGGTGGGACTGAGCAAAACACCTTGGGTGAGACATGGAAAAACATACTGTCAGCAATCAATAAAGAATATAAGTGCAAATAGAAGCACTCATGGGGAAAGGACTCTGGCAGACACTCCTTAGAGAGTGATGCTAGACTCTGTCCCCAGGGCCTCTCATAGGAGTCCTTGGTGCTTTGCGCATAAAGACAATTTTATATCCATCGTTCTTCTTCATGCTGATTTGTAATATAGAGATTAGAGCATTGACTTTTACTTGCGAAGCTTGTGATTTTACAGACCTGACGACAAAAATTTCTACTTTACTTCAGTGGCACGATACATTAATTGAAAGAGGGTCCTGTGCCTTTTACATATGTTGGGGTGAACCCTGCAGACACAATAATTAGGGAAAGGGCAAAAATCCCTAGCATTTGTTACCATTGAGTTTCTGATGTAATACATGCTGGATTCTGGATCCTAGGTCAATATGACGTACAGGGGAATTCTGTAGACTTGAGGGGGGAGGACTGGAACACTGCTCTAGTCACAGAAACGGAGGTGGTGACCTGGGAGAAGTTTCTGTGCTGTACAAGTTTAGTTTCTGCATGAGATGGAAGGGGAAGTGAAGCGTCACCCCCCCCCCCCCAAAAAAAAGTCATGGTGCATTTCTCTAAGACCAGCATTATCAGTGGCATGGCATACTAATACTGATGCACAGTAACATAGCAATTATGCTGTTTTACCTGTCAAACAGCCCTTCCCTTTAATCTCCTCTCCTTCTCAGATACACAGAGAACAAACATACATTCAAGAACTTACACACACATCACAAATGCATATCACTGCATTTGTGCTTGTATGCGTATCTGTGCATTTGCATACAAGCACATATGTAGTGATATACAAACGCACAAAAGCATGGCAGCCCACTAAGATATTTATTCATACTCACAAAGAAAAAGGTAATAAACCTATAAAACAGAGATACATGCACACACACAGGTACACCACATTCACAGGATGCATAGGCAATACGTTTACAGTTTGTGTACACACACATACGAACAAAAGAATTCCATGAACCATGCTCTGCATGCTTTCTCCACTTGTTAAACTTGCTATGTCAGTTGCCTTCATATCCTCTGGCAAGAAATTCCATAGTTTAACTGTGCTCTGAATGAAGAATTTCACAGGTACACTAAAAAAAATTTTTTTAAACTGCCTCTAATGTTTCGATTGATTTTTACGTTTTTTGGTGCGCTGAATCCAAATCTGGTAACCAATTTGCTCCATCACGTACAGATTTTTTGCTACATTGGGTTGGCAGTTTGAGGTGAACGTTTCAGATTGAGTGCGATCAAGATAAAAGTTTCTTGGATGAATTCTTTATACTAATTGTTTAGTAGTTATTCAAATAAGAATAAAGAAAATTGTAACAAGGCAGCACATAAGAATAGAGTAATGTCAACAAAACACACTGTGATGGTAGCAAAATTGTCTGCACTTAAAACAGCCACATACATGTGCACAAACATTGAGCATATAAGAGCGAGGTTAGACACAAAGCAAAGCAAAGAAATGTGCAAAAAATGTTGTACAGGTATGTATGTAAGAATAGAAAACGCAAACCGCACCATTGCAATACATGAAGACAAACACCCGATGGTGTGAAAATAAAATTCTAATAAATGAGATCCGACACTGTGGTAATAACTAGCAAATTTTTATTTCAAAGTTTAGTAAAAACACGATATTTGTCAACACAGTTTCGATTTTAAAGTCATTCTTGGGTCAATCAATCTCCTGGTGGGCCCGTTTCTTCTTCCCCCGAATGCTTCTCTTGGTGTGCTGCTTGGCGTATTTTTCATCTGTGGTTTCCCGCAGCAGCAACCAGCAGAAATCAGCCATCATAGTGGTGTTCCATCTTCCTTGGTACCTTCTCTCTGCGTCCTTGATGTCCTGGTGAAACCTTTCACCTTGTTCTTCACTGTACGCCCCCACGTTTTCAGGAAAGTAGTTCACATGGGAGTGCAAGAAATGGACTTTCAGGCTCATGTTACAGCCTTGTTCTTTGAAGGCATTGAGCATCCTGGCAACAATATCCTTATAGTTCTCATCCCGCCTGTTCCCCAAGAATTTGAGAACAACATCCTTGAAGGAATCCCAGGCTTCTTTTTCCTTCTCAGTCATCGTTTCAGCGAATGCTCCATCTGAAATGAGTTTCCTTATATCAGGGCCAACAAACACTCCTTCCTTTAGCTTTGCTTCAGAAAGTCAGGGGAACTTTGAGCAAAGGTACCGAAAGCACTCACCATCTTTTGGAAGGGACTTGATGAATTGCTTAATGAGACCCAACTTAATGTGGAGAGGTGGTAATAGAATTTTATCACGAGGTACCAAGCTCTCATGAAGAACATTTTTCTCACCGGGTCTCAAATACTCCCGAATTGGCCAGTCTTTTTTCCCCCAGTGTAGGTCGCGGGCCCGGCTATCCCACAAGCAAAGGAAGCAGGGATTTTTGGTGAAACCGGATTGCTGCCCTAATTGCATGGATAGAATTTTAAAGTCTCCACAAATCATCCACTTATGCTCATCATAACGAATCTTCTGAAGAATCAGGGCCAAATTCTCGTATTTTTCTTGGAGAATAACAGAGTGAGCAATAGGAACTGAAGCGAATGTGTTGCCATTATGAAGAAGAACACCTTTTATGCTGTCTTTTGACGAATCAATGAACAGCCGCCATTCAGCAGGATCATACTTGAGTTTAAACTTTTCCATCACTCCGTATATATCGTTGCAAAATACCAAATCTTCCTCTTTGCTGAAATACTTCAAAAATTGTGTCTCGCGGTTGCGGTACCAATAAAAAGTTGTTCCTGGTGACAATAGATTTTTCTGTTTAAGCCGAGAACCTAGCAGTTGGGCAGCATCTTTTGGGAGTCCTAAATCCCGGACTAAATCATTCAATTCAGCTTGAGAGAAAAGTTCAGGTTTCGGATCTGGTTCAGTTTCAAACTCGGAAGTACTGGACTCATCGGGAAAAGCCATCTGATGAGTCTCATCATGATCAGAACCGTCCACACAAATATGATCCAAAGATTTTGGTGGTTCAGGCACAGGTACTTCGTTGCTATGAAGCATAGGCCTAATTGCTGAGGGAAGGTTGGGGTAACTTATTACGTTCTTATTTTTTAAGTTGTATCCCTTCACAATGCAAGAGCAAAAATAGCAGTCACTGCTGTGGTCTCTTTGTTCACGCCACATCATAGGTATTCCGAAACGAAATGCTTGTTTTTTACCTTTCATCCATAAGCGTAGATCTTCCTCACATGTCTTGCACACTTTGTGAGGAGCCCACGGTTTGTCTTGATCGCCTAACTTCAAACCGAAATAGGCGAAATATACTTTTTTAATAAATGCAGAAATGTTCCTCTGCCGCTTTTTCACGGTATATTCCCCACAAATAAAACAAAAACTGTCCGGAGAGTTGACACAACCTCTGGCTCTGTGAGCCATCACAAATACACAGCACTGCAAACTACAACTGTAGTGAACCACTTCGGAATAAAGCTGGATTACGACTGAGCAAACAAAAGGTAATAATGAACTTGCAAGAAACTGAAATTTGACAGGAACGTTCATGTCGCAACCACCGTGTTTGAGCGACGAGCGAACGAGGCGAGGCGAACAGGAAAGAACATGCGCCAGCGCGAGTACTGGATTTAGCCCCCCGCCTCCCAATTGTCCTGTTAATGTATAAAATGAATACAAAACACTCTAAAATATCATGAGGGAGTGTTTCTAGTTAGTTAACCATTACAACCTCTATTTTGGGCCAAGAAAATAAACTGCAGTCGGCTAAAAAGAAATTATGTGAACATTCCTTATATGGGTAAGAAATCTAATTTTGCAAGAAAACGTGACGTGATGGAACATTTTGGCTATTTTTCCTGGATTCAGCACCCCAAAATATATAGGAATCAGTTGCAAAACTGGAGGTAGTTTTTTGGTAGTGTACCTGTGGTTTTTTTTTTCTAGGATTTGTTTTGAGTTCTACCTGTTAGCTTTATGGAGTGTCCACTAGTCCTAGCAATATCTGTACGAGTAAATAACACAGGTAATCTATTGTCACCAGAAACAACTTTTTATTGGTACCGCAACCGCGAGACACAATTTTTGAAGTATTGCTCACTCTGTTGTTCTCCAAGAAAAATATGAGAATTTGGCCCTGATTCTTCAGAAGATTCGTTATGATGAGCATAAGTGGATGATTTGTGGAGACTTTAAAATTCTATCCATGCTATTAGGGCAGCAATCCGGTTTCACCAAATATCCCTGCTTCCTTTGCTTGTGGGATAGCCGGGCCCACGACCTACACTGGAGGAAAAAAGACTGGCCAATTCGGGAGTATTTGAGACCCGGTGAGAAAAATGTTCTTCATGAGAGCTTGGTACCTCGTGATAAAATTCTGTTACCACCTCTCCACATTAAGTTGGGTCTCATTAAGCAATTCATCAAGTCCCTTCCAAAAGATGGTGAGTGTTTTCGGTACCTTTGCTCAAAGTTCCCCCGACTTTCTGAAGCAAAGCTAAAGGAAGGAGTGTTTGTTGGCCCTGATATAAGGAAACTCATTTCAGATGGAGCATTCGCTGAAATGATGTCTGAGAAGGAAAAAGAAGCCTGGGATTCCTTCAAGGATGTTGTTCTCAAATTCTTGGGGAACAGGCGGGATGAGAACTATAAGGATATTGTTGCCAGGATGCTCAATGCCTTCAAAGAACAAGGCTGTAACATGAGCCTGAAAGTCCATTTCTTGCACTCCCATGTGAACTACTTTCCCGAAAACTTGGGGGCGTACAGTGAAGAACAAGGTGAAAGGTTTCACCAGGACATCAAGGACGCAGAGAGAAGGTACCAAGGAAGATGGAACACCACTATGATGGCTGATTTCTGCTGGTTGCTGCTGCGGGAAACCCCAGATGAAAAATACGCCAAGCAGCGCACCAAGAGAAGCATTCGGGGGAAGAAGAAACGGGCCCACCAGGAGATTGATTGACCCAAGAATGACTTTAAAATCTAAACTGTGTTGACAAATATCGTGTTTTTACTAAACTTTGAAATAAAAATTTGCTAGTTATTACCACAGTGTTGGATCTCATTTATTAGAATTTTATTTTCACACCATCGGGTGTTTGTCTTCATGTATTGCAATGGTGCGGTTTGCGTTTTCTATTCTTACATACATACCTGTACAACATTTTTTGCACATTTCTTTGCTTTGCTTTGTGTCTAACCTCGCTCTTATATGCTCAATGTTTGTTGTGCACATGTATGTGGCTGTTTTAAGTGCAGACAATTTTGCTACCATCACAGTGTGTTTTGTTGACATTACTCTATTCTTAAGTGCTGCCTTGTTACAATTTTCTTTATTCTTATTTGAATAACTACTAAACAATTAGTATAAAGAATTCATCCAAGAAACTTTTATCTTGATCGCACTCAATCTGAAACGTTCACTTCAAACTGCTAACCCAAAAAATCTGTACTTGATGGAGCAAATTGGTTACCAGATTTGGATTCAGCGCACCAAAAAACGTAAAAATCAATAGAAACATTAGAGGCAGTTTAAAAAAATTTTTTTTTAGTGTACCTGTGTAATTATTCACTATTTATCTATTCCACCCCACTCATAATTTTATCAAAGCTTATCATATCCTCTCTCGCCTATCTGTTATCTCCAGGAACAAGCAGCAATGTAGTCATCACATATGGGTATCGTTGGTACCGACGGAGCCTGCGCGGTAACGCTCACCAGCGTCCAATTAGAAAGCTTTTGGGAGCATCCCACAGCGCCTGCATGCTGCCTTCCCGCCTTTCCCAACTGCCTTTCTCCAGTTCTTCTTTTCCGTGGAGCCAGCAGGTCGTTGTTCCTGTCACCGCAGAAGAATTCTTCTTTGTTTCTTTCTTTTTTGTGGTCGCGTCTGCCTTCCTCAACGCTTTACAGGTACCGCCGTTTTTTTTCTTCTTTTTTTCTATTCTTAAAAATAGATATATAAAAAATTGTTATATATATATATACATACTACGATTTTTCCTATTTCTCTTCAGGTGCACGCGCCTTTTTGGGCCTTAGGCCCAAAACCTTTTTCTTACAGTGGAGAAACCTGCCTCAAGTTTCAAAACGTGCACCAAGTGTGGCGGTACCATTTCTGTCACCGACACCCATGAATGATGTCTAAAATGTTCAGGTCCTGATCACTCCATCATGGATTGTATGTCCTGCGCTATGATGTCTAAAAGAGGTCGGCAGAACCGAGCTGCTAAGCTCAGTACCCTGTTTCTTTCTGATGCAGCTTCAGTGGCATCGACGTCTTCCAGGGCTTCCTCTTCCTCCTGTGGATCTCAGGTAACTAAACATAAGTCCAGCCGGTCCTCAAAGGGTAGATCTCCTTCTAAGCATCGAGATGCCTCTGGCATTGCCCTTGAGGATTCTGCACTGGCAATCGGGAGGCTTCGGCTTTGGCTTCGGCTTCCAAAGCATTATCGGGGCTCCAGGATGTTCTCGAGGCCTCGACCTCGGCAGGACTACTGGTGCCATGCTCTGGGGTACCGGCGGTCTTATCCGGTACCGACATCCAGGCATCGGCAGTGTCGATAGACCAGAGAGTCCTGGCTATTGAGCGCAGTCTGGCGGCTCTCCCTGCGGCATCGACGCCCTCGGAACTGCGACAGACAATTCGGCTGGTACCGGCACTGGCCCCGGCATCGGTATCGGTACTGGTACCGATAGCATCGACATCGTCATCGGTGTCTGCTTTGCCGGTACCCAGTCATCCGATGCCCTCTGGTACCGATTACTCCCGGTACCGACTTCGGTCGGTACGGGTATCAGGCTCTTCAAGAGCATCCGGACAGACGGTACTTCGAATCCTCAGAAGAATCTGAGGATTCTGACAGATCTGTCGATGCAGGAATGCTTCTCCCAGAGGAGCCCTTCTCCCCTAAGCGCAGGATGTCAACTCCAGAAGATATTTCCTTCCAGGATTTTATCATGGAGGTGGCTCGGGGTCTGTCCATTACTGTGGCCCCTGAAACAGAGCCAAGAGCCAAGGAGTTGGAGATTTTACAATATCCCCAAACTCCTAAAGAGGCAGCTACCTTGCCCATTCATGAGATTCTATATGATCTCATGTTAAGGATGTGGGAGACACCTCTTACCATCTCTCCTCATTCTCACAGACTGGATACTATGTATTGAGTCCCTCCTTGTCCTGGTTTCCAAAAGACTCAGCTTCCTCACCACTCTATTGTAGTGGAATCAGCTATGAGAAGGATCAAGAGTGCAAAGAGGTATGCCTCTAATCCTCCAGGACGTGAGTGCAGAACCCTGGATGCTTTTGGACGTCATGTCTTCCAAACTTCCATGCTTTCTGCCAGGATCAGTTCCAATAGTCTCTACATGGGAATGTTCCTGAAGGAGGTCACAGATGATTTAGAAGTTTTGTCCTATTCTTCCTGAGGATAGAAGACAGGATTTTCTCACTTTGGTCAAACATGCCCAAGATGTTTCTAAATTTGCCAACCGTGCAGCCTTTGACTGCTTTGAGTGCATAAGCAGAACCTCGGCTTTTGCCATAGGTGCACGTAGAATTGCTTGGCTCCAGGCATCTGATCTAGAGCTCTGGGTACAAGACAAATTGGGAAATATCCCTTGTACTGGTGAGAACCTGTTTGGTAGAGATTGGCAAGAAAAGGCCAATGAGATGGATGCTGACAACTCCACCTTGGATAGGTTATCCAAGTCCACAGCTGATCCTGCTAGAAAGAAATTGTTCAAGAAACCATTCTTTTCTAAGAAGAAAAGATATTATCCTGCTTATGCTTATGTTCAGCAGGGACATTCTGCAGGTCAGCTTGCCAGGAAAGGTCAGCAACCACCCAAACAGAAGAAAGCAAAGACTGCTAAGCCTCAGCCGGCCCAGTAGTCTCAGCCTCCACAAGGCCTTTGACTTGCAGCTAGAGAACTTAGGCTTTCTGGCTCTCGGGGGACCAGAGCCTTCCACCATTCCAGGAAGGTTATGTCATTTTGCCCCCAGATGGGGGCAGATAACAGCAGAGCATTGGGCACTCCATCATAAAGGAGGGGTACAAGCTTCATTTTTCAAGCATGCCCCCTCACACAATGGTAAGGCAGTTCAGTTCTCCGACCTCTCTCATCAACCTGTTAGGTAAGGAAGTCGCTATCCTTCTTGCCCAAGGGGCAATAGAAGAAGTACCCATTCATCAGCAGGGTACAGGGTTCTACTCCCCTTATTTCCTTATCCCAAAGAAAACGGGGTTACAGACCTATCTTAGACCTCAGAGAATTGAACAAATTCCTTGTCAAGGAGAAATTCAAGATGATTTCTCTTGGATCTCTGCTGCCATACCTTCAGGATCAAGAATCAGGATTGGCTTTGTTCTCTAGATCCCACGGATGCGTACACCCATATCCTCATCCATCCAACCCACAGAACGTTCCTTCGGTTCCCTTTTCAAGGAAAGCACTACCAATACAGGGTGCTTCCTTTTGGCCTGGCCTCAGCACCAAGGTTGTACATGAAATGCATGGCTGTAGTATCAGCATTTCTCTGCACTCTAGGGATATTCGTCTTCCCCTACTTAGACGACTGGCTCATTCGAGCCCCAACAGAGTCAGAGGCCAGGACTTCTCTATCCTGCACAATGTGTATCCTTCAGTATTTGGGGCTGGTAATAAACATCCCAAAATCCAGTCTAACTCCCACTCAGTCTTTAGAGTTCATAGGAGCTTTGCTGGATACCAGAAAGGCAAGGGCCTATCTCCCCCAGGGCCGTTGCCTTCGCATGGTGCAGTTAGCTTCTCAAGCAGTGCTAACACCTCATCTCACTGCTCGAGAAATGTTACAACTACTAGGCCACATGGCATCTACTGTGCATGTGTTTCCTTATGCTCGCCTCCATATGAGGGCAGCCCAGTGGACTTTATCCACTCAATGGACCCAGGCAATGCCTGTCGGACAAAATAGCAAACACAAGTCGCCTTATTTTGTCCCTCCAGTGGTGGAAGTCCACTCAAAACCTGTTGCTGGGGTCCCCTTTTCAGCAACCCTTACCCCAAGCAACTCTCACAACAGATGCTTCTCCGAAGGGTTGGGGAGCTCATCTGCAAGACCTCTCCACCCAAGGCACCTGGTCTCCACAGGAGACTCATCTGCATATCAATCTCTTGGAGCTCAGAGCAATCTTCCTTGCTCTTCGAGTGTTCCACACCCTGCTCTCTACAAGACAGTCCTCATTCATATGGACAATCAAGTAGCCATGTTCGATGTGAACAAGCAGGGCGGAACAGGCTCTCTGTCGCTTTGCAACGAAGCTTTGCGACTATGGGCCTCGCCAGAGAGCATCAGATTCATCTCCTGGCAGTGTATCTTCCAGGCATACAAAACTCTTGGGCAGACAGACTCAGTCGAGTTCTGCTTCTACACGAGTGGTCTCTGCATGCAGACCAGGTAGCCAAGATTTTTCAAATTTGGGGGACCCCGGACATAGACCTCTTTGCAAGTCCGTGGAATGCCAAACTTCCCCAGTTCTGTTCCAGAATTCCGGCTCAGAAGGCACAGGCCAGGGATGCTTTCCTCCTTCACTGGGATCAAGACTTCCTGTATGCCTTTCCACCCATTCCCCTAATTCCCCAAACCCTTTTCAAGCTTCAGAGAGACAGAGGCCATATGATTCTCATAGCTCCACATTGGCCACGGCAAGTGTGGTACCCTTTGCTTCTACATCTCTCTAAAGCTCCCTCCCTGGAGTTAAGGTCTGCTCCAGATCTCATATCTCAGGAGGATGGAATGTTATGGCATCCCAATCCCCCCAGTCTCTGCATCTCAGGGCTTGGTTGCTGAAGGCCTAGATCTCCAAGATCTTAATCTCCCTCAGCAAGTAAAAGATATTCTTTTTGCTTCCAGGAAGCCTTCCACAAGACGCTCTTATGCTTTCAAGTGGAAAAGGTTTACCATATGGTGTTCGCAGAAGGGTCTTAACCCCCTTGCGGTACCTCTGGAATCATTGCTGGAGTATCTTCTTCATTTATCCAATGCAGGACTTAAGACTAACTCAGTAAGAGTCCATTTGAGTGCTATTGCAGCTTTCTTTAAGCCTCTAAATGGACAGCCTATTTCCTTTCATCCTCTTATAGCAAGATTTATGAGAGGCCTCCTTCTAATTAAGCCTCCCATTAGGCCACCACCGGTGGCATGGGACTTAAACCTGGTTCTTGGGCAGCTCATGAAGCCACCTTTTGAACCTTTAGCTACTACCTCCTTGAAATTCCTTTCTTGGAAGGTCATCTTTCTCATTGCAATCACATCAGCACGCCACATCAGTGAGTTGCAAGCACTAGTAGCTGATCCACCTTATACAAGGTTCCATCATGACAAAGGTAGTCCTTAGGACTCATCCACACTTTATGCCAAAGGTGGTCTCGCCTTTACTTCTGAACCAAGCGGTCTACCTACCTGTGTTTTTTCCAAGGCCTCATGCATCAAATGCAGAGAGGAATCTTCATACCTTGGACTGTAAAAGAGCTTTAGCCTTTTACTTACAAAGAACACAGCAACATAGAAAGTCCTCTCAACTCTTTGTTGCTTTTGATCCTTCTCACTTCGGACTTCCAGTCTCCAAGAGAACATTGTCTAACTGGATTGCTCAGTGTATTTCTTTTGCCTATCAGAGTAAGAACCTTTCTCTGGAGGGCCATGTCACAGCTCACAATGTGAGAGCCATGGCAGCCTCAATGGCTCATCTGCACTCTGTGTCTATCGACGACATCTGTCGAGCAGCCACCTGGGCCTCGGTTCATACCTTCACAGCCCATTACTGCTTAGACAAGGATTCCTGCCGGGATGCCTTGTTTGGTCAGGCTGTTCTCAAACACCTGTTCCATACCTAATCAACTCCTACCCACCATCCCTGGTAGGATGCCAGAGATCCATGGGGGGAAGTGGAGCCCTGTTCAGGGACACACAACTTCCGGTGTCTCTCCCTGGCACCTAAAGCTAGGGAGTCTCCATATGTGATGACTACATTTCTGCTTGTTCCTGGAGATAGCATAGTTACTCACCTGTAACAGGTGATCTCCGGGAACAGCAGGAATTTAGTCTTCACAACCCACCCACCTCCCCTAGGAGTTGTATCTCTCTATCTATCTCTTTCCTTTCCCTCTCTCTCTCTGTCTCAGCTTTAAAACTCAACTGGAGAGAGGCAATTGGGAAAGGCGGGAAGGCAGCACACAGGCGCTGTGGGATGCTCCCAAAAGCTTTCTAATTGGACGCTGGGGAGCGTTCCCGCGCAGGCTCCGTCGGTACCGACGATACCCATATGTGAGGACTAAATTCCTGCTGTTCCCGGAGATCACCTGTTACAGGTGAGTAACTATGCTTTCCAGACTAAAGAAACCTAACCTGTTTAGACTTTCATCCTAGGGCAGTAATTCCATCCCCTTGAGCATTTTGGTTGCCCTCCTCTGAACCAATTTTATTCTTTCTAACTCAGTGGAAGTTGGAAAATTATACAAAAGGGATTGAGGATGTCTGTCTGACTATTTATCTGGGCAAAATAACTCTGGAGAATTAATGGAATGGATGAAAGAATGTTGGGAAAACTGATAAAAAGATAGAATATTAAAATGGGCCAAATACAACCAGGGATTCCAGAGAAATGATCACACCCCCCTCCCCCCCATAAAAAAAAGTCCCAGAGCATTGCTGTGGTAGGAATTCTAATAAAGTGAAGGTCACTTACTATTTCCCATTATTGTTATCATGTTATGTGTTCAACTAAAGAACTAATAAACTAATATTTTTGTCGGATCACCTGCCGAGAGGGTGTAACACACACTCAAATGGCAGGCCCTCCTTTTTATTCAACATTTATTTAAAAGGTCTGTATGACCTGTAAATGCATAGCTATGGGGGCTACTGTAGCCCCATCTGTAGCGGCCTTGTATATGTCACACTTTGAGGAAACCTATCTTTACTCATCTGATTGGTTTAGTTCCGTTTTAGTGTGGAAACGTTTCTTGGATGACATATTTTTTGTTTGGAGTGGGTCGGGTGAAAGTTTACAAGGGTTTTGTCATTGGCTGAACACTTTACATGTCCACATTAAATTTGAAGCTAAATGTCATCTCTCACAAATTGAGTTTTTGGATATGTTACTTTACAAAGGAGATGGGAAACTTCATTCCACCTTGTATCGTAAATCAGTTCAGCGAAATACATTGCTAGAGTACACTAGCTTTCACCCCCGTTCCCTAAGGCGGGCTCTTCCTATTGGTCAGTTTCTCCGTCTTCGGAGACTGTGTTCTACTTTGAATGACTATAAATTCCATTCTAGAAATTTGAAAGACCGCTTGCTATCACGGGGATACCCTGAAGCTTTGATCATTCAAGCTTATAAACGCGCTCTCAATAATCATCCTGAATGGTGGGAATGCCCTTCCTCTCAAGATACACGGCCGGTTCAACCATTTGTGGGAATCCTTCCTTATATGCCTTTTACATCGCAGGTTTCGCGGATTCTACGCACACATTGGCATATTTTATCTGAACATGACTGTTTTCAAATGTCTCTCCGCTTAGCCTACCGCAGGGGCGCTAACATAGCTGACAGTGTTGTTCACACAATTGATTTTCCTCAGCGGGAGAATTCAGAGGGGAAGCATCAAGCTTGTGGGAGCTGTGATTTGTGTCCTACTACTCTTGAGGGGACGGAATGGATAGATCCCCATTCTCAGCATTGCTATAAGCGGCGGCACTTTACCGATTGCACATCTAATCATGTGGTCTATTTGATTATCTGCCCGTGTCAATTGTGCTATATCGGTATGACTACGCGATCCATTAAAAAGCGACTACAGGAACACAGGTCAAGGTTAAATACTGACACACAGACTGCTCCAATGGTTCATCATTGTAAATTAAAATCCCACACTTTTGATCAGCTACGGTGGACTGTTTTGGATATGATTCCTCCGCTTTTACGGGGAGGTGATCGTCGGGCGCTACTCCATCAAAGGGAACAGCGCTGGATTTTCACCCTCAAAACTGTCATCCCTTTTGGAATGAACACTGAGATCGAATGGGGATTATTGAAATGACTTTTAATTTTGAAGTTACTGACGTCATCGGATACACCTATGCGTAATGCTAACGTCATCATGTGTTCAAGCGGAACAGGAAGTTGGATGGGTTACGCTTGAAAAAGAGCCAGATTCATAGTGGGCTTGAAACACAACAGTTTTGTGTCGCAAGTACCCAACCATAATCGGACGTGCAATGGAAGTTGAGCTAGCATGATCTGTTGGGGGTTACCGTCAGCCACTTGTGGATTAACAAAGGATTGCAGCATCCAATATATGAAGTTCTTTGGAGATTTTCCTTTAACAGTTGGCGGTCTTGGACTCCCTTATATTCAGCTAAGTGTTCTCACTTCCTTCTATTGACTGTTCTGCTGGTTGCAGATTCGTTTGGAAAAATATATTTCAGTCTACTATAAGTAGTTCCTAATTTGTGCAGGGGCTGGTCCTTTTGGGCTTGTTATAGCCTCAGGCATTTACAGGTCATACAGACCTTTTAAATAAATGTTGAATAAAAAGGAGGGCCTGCCATTCGAGTGTGTGTTACACCCTCTCGGCAGGTGATCCGACAAAAATATTAGTTTATTAGTTCTTTAGTTGAACACATAGCATGATAACAATAATGGGAAATAGTAAGTGACCTTCACTTTATTTGTATTCAGTTTGGTTTACTTACAGGGGTTTTGATTTTGGTGGTAGGAATTCTAGCTTCTGAAGCATATGAATTTATTTACAATGAAACATAGCACTTAAAGAATTTCCTTATCGTCACTCCAGTCCAGTCCCTTTACTTCTGGGTTGCGCAACCTTTCCAGCAGCTTGTAGGCTGAGCCCAACCTTTTTGGGGATGGAGCGGTACAAATACCACTGGGACCACCCACCAACTCCACTATTCTCAGCCTCCAAGCAGCTGGAGGGTTCCGTAAGCCTAGGGCTTACTGGAGTCTTCCCTTTATCTAAATCCTTTAAAAGAATTTCCTTTATTACTTTATTTCTGCTTACCTTATTTCCCTGTTTTGTTTCTCCGTTTAAGTTTAGTCAGTCACTGTTCCTTTAATTGCTCCTGCCTGCTCTCTCCTCTCCCTCCCCCCCCCCCTCCCTGGTCGGGCCGGGCATCGGAGGTGGTTGCAGCCTCGAGGAGGACCTTTTCAGAGCTCTTCGGCTGCGAATCCGACTGACTCCCGCAGAGATTCTTGCCGAGCTGCCCTGCCTCGCGCCGAAGCTCTCCTTGGTGGCTGAGCGCTTGAGGCAACGCCGGAAGCCTAAATTTTAACGCCGGACCCGCCACGCAGCACAGGGACGCGGCGGCGAACTCCGGGCCTCCCGTTCCCGGTGAGGAGCTGATTTCAGCGATTCTCTTCAGAAGACGGCCCCCAGCCTTCTGCGGTACCCGGGGTGGGAAAACAGCCGGCTCAGAGGACAGACTCGCGGTCCCCCGTTCAGGCTCCACGTGGTGAGGCCTACCACGTGTAGAGCCAGCGGGCAGGGATCGCTGAGCTGGGCTCAGCCAGCAACTGAAGCTGTAAACCGCAAGTACCTTACTAAAAGGAGTTTATTTCAGTTTATCTTAATTTAATTTATTTTAATTTAATCTTAATTTAAGTTTAATTTCTTTATCCTAATGAGCTTTTGTCTTATCAAGGAAAAGTGGGCCTGGTAGATCCCTTCCTTTTCGGGGTGCTTATTAGCCCGCTGGGGTAGAGAGCACCCACACTCACACGGCACAGTTTTATAGGAGCCTTCTTCCTCTGTGTCTGAGCTCTACAGTTTCTTGGGACTTAGGCCCAAAGGCATAAACCTCATAGCAGGAAGGACTTAGGTAACTGGGATCAAGAGCATGGCGGCCAAGTCTCGATGCCCCTCTTGTGGCACGCGCAGGGGCACTTCCTCGGAGGCAGGAGTCTGCAGGGGTTGCGCTGCAGTGGCTGCCTCCGTGGAACAAGAAATTAACTTGGCCATGATCCAGTCCTCTCAGGGGTCTGGAGACCCCTTGGAAGGGGAAGGGGGATCCCAGCTCCCTCCCTCCACGTCCTCGGATTTACCCACTCCTCCCCCGCCCCTTTCGCCCCCCCCCCTCTGGCGAAGGGGGCGCCGGAGATTTTTTCTCCCCAGACTTCATCTTTTTACTCCACAAGGCCTATTGCCTAAGGAAGCAGGGCTTAGGGACAGCAGAGGCTGTCCCGTCGGTGGACGTCAAGCCCAAGAGGGCAAACAATCCAGACTCCGGCATTCCACCCAATCGCCAACGTCTGGGTGGTGAGGAACCCCTCGCATCCCTCTCCCAGGGCACCCCGGAGGAGGATGGCTCTGACAAGGACTGGGAAGAGGAAGAGCTTGAAGAAGGGGAGATCCCTGAAGAAGATCATTCCCGGATAATTAGAGTCTTTCGTCGGGAGGAGCTCCCGGCATTAATTAATGAGTCTCTGAAAGCCCTCAATGTGTCCTCAGACACGCCAGCAGAGGAGGAGGCATTAGAGGACCCACTAATCCAGGCCATTAGGAGATCCCAGAAAGTTTTCCCTGTCCACAGAGTAGTGCGTCAGATGATCCAGGAAGAATGGGATCAACCTGAGTCTACTTTAAGGGGAGTCCGGTCCATGTCGCGCCTATATCCGCTTCCAGAGGCAGACAAAGAACTACTGAAGTCTCCCAGAGTGGATGCAGCGGTATCAGCAGTTACGAAGAAAACTACTATCCCAGTTGAGGGCAGCACGGCCTTAAGAGATTCTCAAGACAGAAAGCTAGATACCCTCCTGAAGCAAGCCTTTGATGTAAGTGCTCTTGCCTTGCAGGCCTCCGTGTCAGGAGCTTGGGTGGCAAGAGCCTGTTTAAGGTGGTCTCAACAGCTTCAGGCAGCAGAGGGACCTACGGTCGAGGCTCAGGCCAACTCTGCTAGACTGGAATCTGGAGCAGTCTACCTGGCAGATAGTCAGTATGACCTCATCAGAAGCCTAGCCAAGAACATGGCCTCGGTGGTGGTGGCTAGGCGTTATCTGTGGCTCCGGAATTGGGCAGCGGACGCCTCCTCGAGGGCACGCCTGAGCCGCCTCCCATTTAAGGGGAAGCTGTTATTTGGAGAAGATTTGGAGAAGTTGGTAAAGGACCTTGGCGAGTCTAAGAGGGGCAGGCTGCCTGAAGATAGGCCGAAGCAAGGGCGGCCCCTAGCCCCAGTGCGTAACCAGCCCAGGGACGCCCGAAGGTTTCGCCCAGCCAGGTCGAACCCCTTTCCCAGGGGCCGCTTTCCCTCGAAGGGACAAGGTTTCAGAGGGTTTCGAGGAGCAGGTCGAAGTTTCGGGGCTTCCTCCTCCTCCTCTCCGGGAACCAGAAAACAATGAGGTGACAGGGGTCCGGGGGGGAAGAACCGTCGGTGGGCGGACGCCTAAGGCGATTTCTTCCCGCCTGGTCCCGGGTCACGTCCGATCAATGGGTCCTAGAGGTTATCAGAGAGGGCTACGCTCTCGAATTTGCAAAACAAATACATCCAGCCTTTGTTCAGTCTCCCTGCGGTTCTTCTGCAAAGAGGGTGGCGGTAGAGTCAACCCTTACACGCCTAATAGCGCTCGGGGCCGTCGTCCCGGTACCTCCAGACCAGTGCGGTTCTGGTCGGTACTCGATTTACTTCGTGGTACCAAAGAAGGAAGGTTCCTTTCGCCCGATCCTAGATCTGAAGCAGGTCAATCGCTGTCTCAGGGTTCCTCATTTCCGGATGGAGACACTACGGTCAGTCATAGCAGCCGTAAGGGGCGGGGAGTTCTTAACGTCCCTCGACCTGACAGAGGCCTACCTGCATATCCCAGTCAGGGCATCCCATCAACAATTCCTGAGATTCGCGGTGCCAAGGGGCCACTTTCAATTCCAGGCCCTACCCTTCGGCCTAGCTACAGCTCCAAGAACGTTCACCAAAGTGATGGTGGTAGTAGCGGCCTCCCTACGGAAAGAGGGAATACTAGTACACCCCTACCTGGACGATTGGCTGATCCGAGCAAAGTCGGAAGAGGAAAGCCACTCAGCGACGGCAAGAGTGATTCAGGTTCTAGAAGAGTTGGGGTGGGTCATCAATTGAGCGAAGAGCAGGATGACTCCCTCCCAGGAACTCGAGTACCTCGGAGCAAGGTTCGATACCAACAGAGGCAGAGTGTTTCTGTCTCGAACAAGATCAAGAGAACTGAGACTCCTAGTCACGCATTCTGGACAGGCGAAACCCCACAGCGTGGCATTATCTTCAGGTCCTGGGGACAATGGCGGCGGCGATAGAGGTAGTTCCATGGGCCCGAGCCCACATGCGGCCCTTGCAGAGGGCCCTGTTGCGTCGGTGGTCGCCTCAGCACCATCCGATGTCAACGCAGTTACCTTGTGCTCCACGGACCAAACAGGCTCTCCGCTGGTGGCGGTGCCCAAGGAATCTGGATCGCGGGATGCCCCTCGAGCCTCATCAGTGGTTACTATTGACGACGGATGCCAGTCTGGTAGGCTGGGGAGCTCACTGCGAGGACCAGTTCGTTCAGGGCAGCTGGACTCGATTGGAAGCCCAATGGCCCATCAACAGACTAGAATTGCGGGCCGTCGGCCTAGCGCTCAGGGCTCTCGAGACCTTAGTGCAAAAGAGAGCAATCCGCGTTCTCTCTGACAATGTCACCGCGGTGGCTTACATCAACCACCAGGGCGGCACCAGCAGCCCCGCCTTAGAGAAGGAGGCGGACACGCTGCTCCAGTGGGCGGAAATTCGGTTGGAAGCACTTTCAGCCCAGCACGTAGCAGGCACGGACAACGTCACGGCAGATTATCTCAGCAGGTGCAAGATAGACCACGGGGAGTGGGAACTGGCAATGCAATGTGTGCCTTTGAGTCAGTCCTGACTCCTGGCGACCCAGAAGCTCCTGGGTTTTCTTGGCAGTGTCACTGGAAGTAGATTGCCAGGCCTTTCTTCCAAGGCAGTGGAGGTTAAGTGACTTGCCCAAGGCCACAAGGAGTGCTAGTGGGAATTGAACCCTGGTTGGTTGGTTACCAAGCCAGTGTTCTAACCACTAGGCTACTCCTCCACTCCACAAGAGCAGGAGATATTCGACTGGATAGTGGCCCGTTGGGGTCTCCAGTCATGGATCTCATGGCAAAGTTCTCGTCCGCCAAGGTGGACCGATTCTTCAGTCGACGAAAGGAGAGAATGTCCGAAGGCCTGGATGCCCTGTCCCAGAAGTGGCCCTCAGAGGGCCTGCTCTATGTGTTCCCACCCTGGGCTCTGATCGGAAAGGTTCTCCAGCGCGTGGAGTCTCACCAGGGATTCGTAATCCTCATAGCGCCGGATTGGCCTCGCCGTCCTTGGTATGCGGATCTGGTGAGATTGATCGCCGGCCCACCTTGGCGGCTCCCTTGCAAGAGGGACCTTCTGAGGCAAGGCCCGGTCCGAATGCCTCACGTGGATCGATTCTCGCTTACGGCCTGGCTATTGAAAGGGCGAGGCTCATGAAGAGAGGTTATTCGGGAGCGGTCATCTCGACCCTGTTGAACGCTAAGAAGCGCTCGACCTGCCTCTCCTATGTTAGGACTTGGCGCATCTTCGAAGTGTGGTGTGCGGAGCATCGACAGAAACCCCTTTCTGCCTCAGTCCCCGAGGTTCTGGAATTCTTACAGGCAGGATTTGACAAGGGTCTAGCGCACAGCTCCTTGCGAGTACAGCTGGCGGCAATCGCATGCTATAGAGGTAAGGTCCGCAGCAAATCCCTAGGGGCACACGCGGACATCTCCAGGTTCCTAAGAGCGGTGAGACGCCTGCGGCCTCAACGGAGATCGGTCGTTCCCCCTTGGGACCTCAACCTGTCAGGGAACCCTTTGAACCAGTGAAGAGGGCCTCCCTAAAGGACTTAACCCTGAAGACAGTCTTTCTGGTCGCTATCTGCTCGGCAAGGAGGGTTTCCGAATTACAAGCGTTGTCCTCGCAGCCCCCCTTCCTATTATTTCTTAAGGACAAGGTAGTTCTGCGAACTGTCCCCTCCTTCTTGCCCAAGGTCATCTCTCCCTTTCATGTGAACCAGGCAGTTAACCTCCCGGTCCTCCCGACCGAGAGGTTTGAAGGCAGGGACAGTAAACTTCGTCTCCTAGATGTCCGGCGGACCTTGAAACGTTACCTCTCCCACACTGCCCCCTTCCGTAAGTCCGAACGGCTGTTCGTTCAGTTCGGGGGCCCCCACAAAGGAGAGGCGGCGGCCAAGGCCTCCATCTCCAGATGGATCAGAGAAGCGATTGCTTCTGCCTACATCCTGAAAGGGAAGCAGGTACCAGCGGGTCTCCGTGCTCACTCCACTCGGGCACAGGCTGCCTCGTGGGAGGAATTCAGCCTAGTCCCTCCGTTGGATATCTGTAGGGCTGCGACTTGGTCATCTCTACATACCTTCACCAAGCACTACAGGCTGGACATCCAGAGTTCAGCGGACGCTCGGTTTGGTCTGGCGGTCCTTCAGTCCGGTATGCCGGATCTCACCCAGGATTGAACTGCTCTTTTACATCCCAGAAGTAAAGGGACTGGACTGGAGTGACGATAAGGAAAAAGTAATTAGATCTTACCTGCTAATTAGTGTTCCTGAAGGAACGACAGTCCAGTCCCTGATCCCACCCGGTTAGGACCTATCAGTCAGAAGGAAGCTACAGACCGAGCGTGGGGCCAGTTCTGGGTGAAGGGGTGCGGGAGAAGGTCGGATCGGGCAGCCTCAGGCATACCACCTCCGTCCGTCTCCATTTCTCCCCTCATACTATCTGTTCCTTATATTGAAAAAAAAAAAAAATTTATAATAGATAGACTATGTTATGATATATAGGTTGTTATGTTATATAGGTTGTTAATGGAAGTTCATAGGTCTGCTTTTTCATTCGATTACTGGAGTTGGTGGGTGGTCCCAGTGGTATTTGTACCGCTCCATCCCCAAAAAGGTTGGGCTCAGCCTCCAAGCTGCTGGAAGGGTTGCGCAACCCAGAAGTAAAGGGACTGGACTGTCGTTCCTTCAGGAACACTAATTAGCAGGTAAGATCTAATTACTTTTTCTCTTCAAAATCCCTCTCGGTACTCTACTCTCTCAACCACCCAAAGTGTCCCCACTCCTAAAATATGTCCCTGCACACAACTTCCCCACCATCCAGTATACTGCCCCACCCTTAAAGATTTCCTCACGACAGTCCCACCACAAAAATATACCCCGCACAATTGCCAAACCACCTTACAAGCTACCTAACTCCACTGCGTCAACACCCTGAAAATTGCCTCAACCCCAAAAATTAAATGCCTTCAACTGCCCCACCCCCAAAATATACCCTCTGCAATCATTGCCCTACCCCCAGAACTACCCCATTTGCCCCACTTCCTACAAACTGCACCTTCCTACCCTCAAAACCTATTCCCATGCAACTGCCTCACCACCATCATAACTGTTCCACCACCCCGAAAACTGTTCCACCACCCCGAAAACTGTTCCACCACCCTGAAAACTGTTCCACCCTTAAAACTACCTCCCTGCATCTTTCCCCACCCCTCAAAAATTGTCCCTTGAAAAAGGAACAAACACATCCTGTCCGCCAGGGTGCTCGGACAAATCTCCCCTGGGGTGGATACAATAATCAATCAGGCGACACTCTGCTTATTCCATAATAAAATAATTTATTTGGGCAAAAACAAAAAGTAAGGAAGTTACAAGCAAAGCTATAAACAGTCTGCCTGATGCGGACAGAGTTCTCTGGCTCTGAATAATAGTGAAAGAGAAGGCTGTCCCGCCCACACTCGGCCGTTACCTCTGTTATATACTCCTCTGCAGCAAATAGTTCCAGAACATTCTGCATATATTTGCAGGCTCTACCCTGGGACCCTCCCCATTATCAGGTTTCTGTCTTGAGGCCCTTCACTCAGTATCATATAACTAAATGTGCTGTGCTTCTTATCAGGTAGGCCGTTCCCTGCTGGGCTGCTCGGTCCCCGCCCTGCATCTTCTTCTTTGTTTCACTGTAGTTTCGCTTGGGTGATTTTCACTTCAAGCACAAGTTAGAATCTTCAAGGCTCAGTTCTGCAAACTTTGTCATCAACCTTATATTAGGCTGGCATCTGCTCCATTCTGTAAGTCCATTCTCTGCACACTCCTGTCCAGAGTCTGGTATCCTACATGTTTCAGCAGGGATTATACATGTTGTCAATCACAGCCCACATGCAGTTCTTCTGTGCCATTTAGAAGTTAGTCAGCTCTTTGGGATAGGATCATAACTTTCAACATCATTATCAAAGTAAGCCAAATTAGTCCTTAACCCCGTCCTTAACCCCTACAATCCCCAATATATTCAGCACACACATAGCACACACACAAACACTTCACAAACACAGGGATTAACAAATAATTCCCTAGCTGTGATGTCCTGCATTTTGAATTACAGAAAAAGACAATCCCCCACAAAGGGAAGCAACTAAACAAAAACGTACCAGGGAATATGAGGAATCTGCAGAAAAAGACTTCATTCATGCATCCAGACATAGCCGTGTTTCAGCATGACATGTCTGTCAGGGGTTATCCAAAATTGCTACATTCATAACCAACGTTCATAACAAATAGATCATGAATAATAAATGATATATATATATAAATAATCATAAATATAGTTTAAAAGATAAAAATAAAATATAAACATAAGACCATTCCAGAGGAACACAAGCAGGTACATGCAAAAAAATAATAAAACTTGTTATTGTATATATCAAAAGTATTAGCTAAGAAATATGTATGTGGGTCCCAGAATGCATACAAAGA
Organism: Ichthyophis bannanicus; assembly: GCA_033557465.1. Lineage (NCBI taxonomy): Eukaryota > Metazoa > Chordata > Amphibia > Gymnophiona > Ichthyophiidae > Ichthyophis > Ichthyophis bannanicus. The sequence goes on along the minus strand of CM066032.1, from coordinate 514,635,598 downwards.
TGTGTGTGGTTGTACACTAAAAAATAAACATCACTTACCAACAGGTAAGGTCCCTGTACTCCTATGAAGAAAGGCTAAAAAGGTTAGGGCTCTTTAACCTGGAAAAGAGACAGCTGAGAGGAGATATGATAGAAGTCTATAAATTAATGAACGGAGTGGAATGGGTAAACGTAGATCGATTGTTTACGTTATCAGAATATAGAAAGACTAGGGGACATGCAATGAAGCTACAGGGTAAACTATTTAAGACTAATAAAAGAAAATATTTTTTCACTCAACGTGTAATCAAACTCTGGAATTTGTTACCTGAGGATGTAGTAAAGGCTCTTAGTGTAGCTGGGTTTAAAAAAGGTTTGGACAAGTTCCTGGAGGAAACGTCCATAAACCATTATTAAGAAGGGACCCAGGATATCGATGCTTGACCCCAGTACAAGCATTGCGGAACCTGTGTCTTTTGGGGGAACTGCTAGGTACGTACGACCTAGATTGGCCACTGTTGGAAACAGGATACTGGGCTTGATGGACCTTGGTCTGACCCAGTATGGCATATCTTATGTTGTGTTCTTATGTATGGAAAATTGCCTAAAGAATATGAAGGAAACATAACAAACAATAGAAAATCAAGCAATAAAAAGAATAAATTAAATAGCATGCAAATACAAATGTACCAGAGCTATAGAAAAATCAGCAAAAATTTAGTAAAAGGAATAGTCAGCAAGTATGTCAATCCAAATCCAACATATTCCTGATAAATGCTGCTGGTAGGTGAGCATAATACATGCGTCTGGGCTGGACTGGACTGCAATTCATCCCTCCAGTCAAGTCCAGTCTAGACGCGTGGGATATGCTCATCTGCTAGCAGGGGGAGATGGAGAACAACAAGCTCAAAACCTTTTCCCTTAAGTAGTCTGTGCTTCCCTGCTGAGACAGTATTTCTCTAGTGGGTGCATGAGCATAGGGTCTGTGCTGGCTGGCTGGCTGTTTTTTCCTTAAGTGCTGGGCCATGATTTTGGTTTGCAGAATTCAGTGGCACTGTGTCCCTCCCCCAGTCTCTCTTCTAGCCACTCCTCAGTTCCTTCTGGGCAGTAAGAGAAAACTGCGCCCCCTTCTCCTCCCCAACTCTTGGGAGGAGGGCAGGAGTTGAGTTCTCTGCTCTTGCTTGAATCAGTTAAGAAAAAAAAAGATAGGTAGCATCAGGAGAGGCAGCACAGCGGGACCTCCAGGAGCCAGTGAATCAGGGCGAGGGAGGTTCCCGTGCAGCGCGCAAATGGCTGACCTGGCGAGGGACTGTTGTGCAGATGTGACAGCCACAGGAGCTTGCTCTCTGTGGTAGGGCTCTGCCGTGTCTGTGTTAAGGAGAGCACGGCTGCTTCTGAGATCTTAGTGGGCAGCTCGGTTGCATCGGAGGGAGCCATGGGGGATTTCTGGCCACAAGCGCCATTCGGGGGAAGCTGGGACACCTGCAGTTTTGGTGGGAACAGCCGCCATCTTGTCTGCTGCTACTTCTGCCTCTGAGCACAGAGAAGCTCCTTTTTGGCAGCCGAGGGCCCTGGAGCCCGCCGGGGCAGTTGGAGAGGGTCTGAATAGCGGGGCAAGTCCCCTTTTTCCCAGGAGTTTGTTACTGCTGCATCAGGCCTTTTAAATGCAGCAAGGCCTTGAGGAGGAGTCCCCTGATTGGGGGGGGGGTTCTCCCTCCTTGCAGAGGGCACAGTCAGTCTTAGCAGCGGGGAAGCGTCCGTGCTGGGAGAGGTCCCTGGACATTGAGGATGGGGTCCTTTGGGGCTCTAGAAGGTTTGATTATTTGGGGGATCCAGATCCTGAAAAATTAGAGGGGGAACTCCCTGCTGGGGGGAGGATTTCCTGGCCATTCACATATTTCATAGGGATGAGCTCCCCTCCCTCATTGTCCAGACCTTGCCAACTTTGCGGATCGTGAAGGATCCGCTGCCAGACCCTGTGGAGCAGGCAGAGAATCCGCTCCTCAAGGGTATTAAGAAGCCCCTTCGCTCCTTTCCCATCCTTCGGGCAGTCAAGGTCATGGTAGATGAGGAGTGGAATGTTCTGGATGTCGGCCTGCAGGTCGGTAGGAGTATGGGCAGGCTCTACCTCATCCCTCCAGAGGAGAGGGAGTGCTTGTTCCTCTCCTGGGTGGATGCACACTGAAAGACTCACCAGGAAGACTTGCGATGGAGAGAGGGGTGGCCTTGAAGGACTCGCAGGATCCGTCATATGGGGGTACTGCTTTAGTAGGCCTTTAAGGTTTCGGTTCTGGCCTAACATGGAGCCATCTGTGGTTCCTATGTGGGCCTGCTTAAATTGGTCGCAGATGATTCCAGAGATGTCACTCCTGGAGACTGCATCCAGGGAGGAAGTGGCCCAGTTGGAGCCTCGAACCACCTTCCAGCTGATGATCTCTGATTTGCTTAGGACCTCTGTCAAGTCTATGGTGACTGCAAGGGGGTTCTTGTGGTTATGGAGCTGGTCGGCAGAATTGGCCTCCAAGACGAGGATGAGCAAGCTCCCCTTCTCAGGGAGACTTCTGTTTAGAGAGGATTTGGAGAAGCTGATAAAGGACCTAGGAGATACCAAGGTTGTGATACTCCCAGAGGACAAGCCCAAGGTGGCAGACTGGGGGTCCTCTTCTAGAGGCTGGGGCGAGAGACATGGAAGTTCTGCCTGACCTGCGAGGCAAACCCCAGAGGTCCTGGTTTCTCCCGAAAGGCCACTCCTTTCATAGAGGCGGTCAGAGTGGCAGAGGAGGAGCTTCAGGTGGCTCCATTATCACAAAGTCCTCCCAATAAAGGTTCGGGGACCCTGGTGGAGGAGCAGTCAATAGGCAGTCGCCAAAACAGATTTTACCCCACCTGGACCCTCCTTATGACAGACACCTGGGTTGTAGAGGCCATACGCATGGGCTACATCCTCTAGTTTTCCAGACTTTTCACGGATGCCTTTATGGTGTCTCCTTGTCGAGCCCCTGCCAAGACCTTTGGTGGTCCAGGAGATGCTCGACCGCTTTCTGCAGCTCAAGGACGTAGTGCCTGTGTCCCCAGAAGAGTGAGGGACGGGACATTACTCCATTTACTTCAAGGTGCCCAAGAAGGGGGAGGGTTCCTGGTGCCCCATTCTGGATCTGAAAGGCGTAAATGGGGCCGCCCTCGTTCAGCATTTTCACATGGATTCCCTGCGATCTGTCATTTTGGCTGTCCTTCAAGTGGTGTTCTTGATGTCCCTGGATCTCTCCATTCATCCGGAGCCTCAATGCTTTCTGCGCGTTGCGGTTCTGCACGGGCATTTTGAGTTTCAGGCCCTCTCCGGGCTGGTCACTGCCCCTCGGGTTTTCACCATGATGATGGTGGTGGCGGTGGCAGCCCTGCGTCAGCAGAGCGTTCTAGTGCACCTGTATCTGGACGATTGGTTGATTCAAGCAGAATCCTTGCAGGCAGTCAGGAGGTGACGGCCTGCATGATTTGCCGGCTGCAGGAACTCGGTTGGGTTGTGAATTTTGCCAAGAGTCAGCTGTCCCCTGTATGGTCCCCTGGAATACCAGGGTGCCCAATTCGACACTCAGCGAAGGATGGTACTTCTGCCGTAGAGCAGGAAAGTGAAGTTGCAGGTGATTCCCTGCCTGAGGGCCTGGAACTACCTGCAGGTACTTTGCTCGATGGTGGCCTCCCTGGAGTTAGTATCTTGGGCCTGACTCCACATGCGATCCCCTCCAGGCTGCACTCTTGGTACGATGGTCCCCCCCAGGTGCAGTCTGTGGAGGTTTGCCTTGCTCTTCCAGGGCAAGCCTGGGAGAGTTTAGACTAGTTGCTCCACTCGACCCACCTGGTGGCTGGGATGCCCCTTGAAACCCCAGACTGGGTAGTGTTAATGACAGATGTCAGTTTCTTGGGTTGGGGGGGGGGGCTCATTGCAAGGGTCATGTGACCTAGGGACAGTGGTCTCCAGAGAAGAGCCTCTGGCTTATCACCTGGAGACCAGGGCAGTTTGTTTGACCCTGGAGTTTTTCCTTCCCACGGTTCAGGGTCGAGCTGTGAGGGTGCTGTCAGACAATGCCACAACTGTAGCTAACATCAGCCGATAGGGGGCACTCGGAGCTTGCTGGTGGCAGCGGAAGCTATTCCGCGCCTGCAGTGGGCGGAGGCCCATCTTCTTTCACTGTTGAAGGCACATGTGGCTGTGACAGACAATGTCTAGGCAGATTATCTGAGCTGTCATCTCTTGGATCTGGGAGCGTGGTCCCTATCCAAGATGGCATACTAGCTGATATTGGAAAGCTGGGGTGTTCCCACGATGGACTTGATAACTTTGGCAAATGCCAAAGCCACCAGGTTCTTCAGCAGGCACAGGGAGGCGAGCTTCTCTGTGTTCACTCCATGGCCGCTGATCGGACGTGTCCTGCAGAGAGTCGAGGCCCATGTGGGATACCTGGTGTTGCTGACCCCAGATTCGCCCTGACGGCCATGGTATGTGGACCTGGTGTGGCTCCAGGTGGTGGAGATCTCTCCTTTCCTCAGGAGGTGGGCCTTCTGATGCAGGGCCCTGTCTGAATGCCCCACGTGGATCAGTTCTTGCTTATGGCTTGGCTCTTGAAAGGGCGTGCTTGAGGCATAAAGGGTACGCCTCCAAGGAGGTTGATACCTTGCTGCAAGCGCAAAAGCATTATCTCCAGGAACAAGCAGGAATGAGTCTTCACATATGGGTACGTCGGTACCGACGGAGCCTGCACGGGAATGCTCCCCAGCATCCAATCAGAAAGCTTTTGGGAGCATCCCTCACGCCTGCGCGCTGACTTCCCGCCCTTTCCACTTCTTCTCCTCAGTTTTCGTTTTTCCGCGGAGCCGGCAGGACGTCCTCCTGTCACCGCAGAAACATTTTTCTTTAAATACTTCATTTCTTGTGGTCGCGGCTGTTTTTCCCGCCGACACCGGTACCGCCGATGGTTTTTTCTTTCTTTCTTTTTTCTTAAATTCAGAGAGATTTTTCCCTCTGTTTCTGTCTTAACTTTTTGGGCCTACAAGGCCTCTCCATCATGGAGCCGCCTTCTCCTAAGAAGTGCCTTCACTGTGGAAACAGTTTTCTTTTTAGACTCCAATCCCTGGTGTCTAACCTGTTTGGGTCCTGACCCTTTTTCCCCTGAACTATCAGGCTGCAATGCTGAGAGAAGACCTTCCCTCTTTCGAGTTTCCCTCGATACCGTTTTCCCTCCTGCAGTGAGGGCACTGGGTTTTTCTTCTCTACAGGATCAGGTAACCCACAAACAGTCTGTTAAGACTTGCCAATCCTTGAGTGGTAGGTCTCATGCCACGCATGATGACGGCTCCGGCCTTGCCCTCAAGACCCCATTGTCATTAAAACCCCGACGGGAGTCTTCGGGCTCCAAAGCATTTCAGGGGTTTCAGGTTGTTCCTGGGGCTCACCCCTCACAGAACATGCCTGAGCCGTGCTCGGGGGTGGTATCCGCTTCGAGCGGTACCGATACCCCGGCACCGGTGTCGAGTGTTCCACTCTTCACCAGGGATCGTCATCTGGCGTCCTCGGTACCTTCGGGACCGATCGATACGACCCAGAGTGACTTCCCGGTATCAGCATCGCCGGTACCACCACCGACATCGGTGCTCTCTAGACATGCATCGATAGACTCGCTCCCTTCGATGCCGAGTCTGAAATCGATATCTAGTCTAGATGACTGGGTACTGACGCGCCTTGGAACCGACCCTTGTCGTTTCCGGATACGCAGTACCGAGGATACTCACCAAGACTCTCTGGTTACCTCGGTACCGCTTGAGCAGCCTCCGATGACGGCCTCGATGCCATTATCGGTATCGATGTCGATTCCTGAAGTTACATCAGTGCCATCGATCCTTTCCATGCCTAGTTTGGAATCGATACCTGGCATAGACGATGCAGTACTAACTGCCTCAAATCGTGACTGCCAATATCATTATCCATCTAGTAAGGTTCTTTTTCTGCACCAGACCAGTACATCCTCTGGTGCTCAGGCTGCATCTTCAACCTTAGCCTTCCCAGGGATGGTTCCCATTGGAGATCCTTCTTTTCAGAAGTTTCTCCTTGACATGGCAACCTTTCTTGCTATTCCTATCCCTGGCTGTAATCTTAACCAAGGCTCTCCTGCAGAAAAGGGAAATATAATGCTTCCTTTACATCATTCTTTGCAGGATCTTCTTCTGAGAATATGGGAATCACCTTTAAGGTTTCCCTCACCTTCTACAGCAACTAATGTTCTGTATCAGGTGCCCCCCTTTCCAGGGTTTCAAAAGAATCAACTTCCCCATCATTCCATTGTAGTGGAATCAGCAATGAGGAAGGTAAAAAGCAAGAAGAAGCATTCTTCTTATCCGCCAGGTCGTGCTTCTAGAGCACTTGATGCCTTTGGACGTCAAACCTTCCAAACATCTATGCTGGCATCAAGAATTATTTCTTATATATTTTATATGAGTCTAACACTCCAGGAGGTCACAAAGAAATTATCTCTTTTGACTCCTTTTTTGTCAGAGCCTAAGGCTGCTGACTATTCCTTACTTCTTAATCATAGCCGGAAGATCTCTTGGTTTCTTTCTCGTGCTTCTCTAGACTCTTTTGAGTCTGTTAGCAGATCCTCTGCTATTGCCATTGGAGCACGTCGTAGAGCCTGGCTCCAAGCTTCTGACTTGAGCAGATGGGCACAACATACACTGGGTAATTCTCCTTGTACTGGAGAAAATCTCTTCAATAAGGAGGCTTTACGTCATGTTGCTCATTGCTCCACTGACTTCCCTGGTTCTGGAGACCATTCTAAGCCGCCTTCTTCCCCAGGAGGTAGGAAATGTCCTACCAAGCCTTCTTTCCCTAAGAAAAGAAGGTTTCACTCTTCTCCTGCCCATCATCCAGAGGTGCCCAAGCAAGGGACACCTCGTCCTAGTCTGAAGTTTCCAAATTCTAGCCAATCTCAACATACCCAGCAACCATAGGTTCTGAAGGTTACAATCTACAGTTAACCTCTTCTTAACAGAAGTTTGTTCACTGTTTTTTCTTAAAGCTCTACACTGGGGTTTTCCTTTTTCAGTATGCTAAGCTGTCAGGATATTCTTGTCCATGGGTTACAGAATTCTCCTCTTCCTACTACCAAGAAGGGAGGTTACAACTATCTCATGATAGTTTCTGTCCCAACATGAACATTTTTTCCTTCAGCTGACTCGCCATATGGGTAAGTCACCCTCCCCCTCTCATCCAGGGTTTCCCCTGACTGAATGGTACCATACTGAAAAGCTTCTCTAGCTTTCATTCCATTGTAGACTTTGTTTCCTTGAATACATTCTCAAGATAACTCATCAGGCAGGGACAGGAATATCTCCTCTCCCTTTGTCTGTTTCTCTTTGTTTTGCACAGTAAGATTCTCTCTGCTGTCTTTTTCAGCTGCTGTGCATGCAGGAGTTCCAGTGATTGAACTACTGGTACTTTTCCACAGGTTCCAGTCTATCTTCCACAATTTTTGTCTAGCCTCAGTAGTGATTCCAAGCTAGTCCTCATCTATCTTGGATAATCCTACTCACTTTAGGCTTCTCACATTATCTTCTTTCTAGCCATCTCCTTTTCCTAGGATGTGGCAACACAACTGACTTCAGTCAGTTTTATCTCATAATTCTCCTGCACAGTGCTCTCTGCAATCTTCAGAGAAGCTTTCTACTATGGGCCCTTGCTACAGAGCATTGATCTTTGTCTCTGAGTGCTATTCTATATAGTAGAAAAAAGCTTATAAATCATTCTCATGATTGTGAGGGTTCTCCACACCCTCTTGTCTCCTGTTATAATTCAGAATATAAGCTTTTTCTGCATGAATATCCAAGGTTATTAGTAACGCATGATACCCCTATGTCCCTCCAGTGGGTCCTCCTGGTATCTCCTCTATGCGTTTCTACCCATCTACCATGTCAGAGTTCTAAAGGACTCTCAACTTGCTCTTTACAGACTGATATTATCCTCTGTTTTTCATGCAACCATTCTGGTTATTTTACTGGATTGCATTCCTGCATCCTCTTAGCCCACGGAAATAGATTCTCTATATATCTGTCAAGTGGGTTTCACCCTCTTATTGTTGGATGAATCTTTCCCCTTCACATTCCCCATGTGAATGTTCTTATGGGGCTTGGTGTATCTTCAGACTTATTGTCATGTATGTAAATATCTCTATATATGCCTCTACATACATATGTCTGTAAGCTGTGTGTGCATAATTTATGCCCCCATATGTATATATATATCCACCTATATATATATATATGTTGATACATATTCTGCATATCTAGATATACATATATATATATATCTCCCTATATATATATATATATATATGTATATGTGTGTATCTGTTGGGAGACCTTTATAGATCGATATGTATTACATACTATCTCCTCACTGTCTATGCTATAGCAATTTGTACCTTTCTCAGAGGTTACAGACAGTGGGCCCCTTTTTCATACGGTTCCTTAGTATGTGGGGACTGTTATGCTCACATCCACTACTGTGGTGATAACAGCTTCCGCTTTGCTCTAGGTCTCCCTATCCTTGAAGATTCAAGCTTCAATATCTTTCCTATCGCTCATCAGTTAGGAAAGATAGTGTACATCTTCATTGTTTTTGAGTACACATTGTTCTGCTTGGGAATATGGGCTTTTTTCCATAACCCTTCTTCCCTCCAAGACTGGGCTAGTTGTCCAAATCGGTCAGTCTTCTTCTTTTAGTCCTCAATGTTATGACTCGGTACCTAAAATAGTTTTCAGCTTTTTCTCATAAAGCTTTCCATTGAAGACCTGCTGTTCTAATCCTACCCCAGTTGGCACCTGGATCACCTGCTAATTCCAGGTCTGGACCTTCACCCTCACTGCTGTGAGGTCACCTTGAAGATTCCGCTACTGCATATCCAGTAGACTCCATCACACTTTCTACTTCCTACAATCCAGTAGGTAAGCTCCATATTATAACTGTTCATTAAATGATTTTAATGGTACTTATCATACATGCCATGGACTCCTCACCTGTAGTCCTTGGGTTTGCTGTTTTCCTTACAGCCCTTCTATTCTCAACTCCTACCCTCCATTCCCTCATGGGATGCCGGAGATCCTGTGTGGGAAATGCACTCCTGATCCAGGAACATGCATTTTATGGGATCTCCCCCTGGCATCTCTAGCTAGGGAGTCCCCATATGTGAAGACTCATTCCTGCTTGTTCCTGGAGATAGCACAGTTACTTACCTGTAACAGGTGATCTCTGGGAACAGCAGGAATAAGTCTTCACAACCCACCCACCTCCCCTAGGAGTTGTATCTATCTATCTATCTTCCTTTCCTCTTTCTCTCCTTTGTCTCAGCTATGATACTCAACTGAGGAGAAGAAGTGGAAAGGGCGGGAAGTCAGCGCGCAGGCGCGAGGGATGCTCCCAAAAGCTTTCTGATTGGATGCTGGGGAGCATTCCCGTGCAGGCTCCGTCGGTACCGACGTACCCATATGTGAAGACTTATTCCTGCTGTTCCCAGAGATCACCTATTACAGGTAAGTAACTGTGCTTTACTTCCCTGGACTATGTGCGGGTCTGGCAGTTTGAGGCTTGGTGCCAGGAGAGGGAGACCACTCTCCTGGATATTTTGGCTTTCCTGCAGGATGGCCTCAAAGGGTCTGGTGTTGAATTCCTTGAAGATGCATGTGGCAGCCCTGGCTTGTTTCTGGGGCCGGGTACAAGGTGTGTCCCTTGCCTCTTCCTGGGATGTAGTTGGTTTTCTTTGGGGGATCAAGCACTTGAGCAAGTCTTGCCATTCCTTGGTTCCATCCTGGGAACTTAACTTGGTCCTCTCTGCGCTCATGGGAGCCCTGTTGGAGCCTCTGTCGAGAGCTCCCTTAAAGGATTTGACCTTAAGGAAGTGTTTCTGGTGGCTATCTGCTCTGCACGTCGCATCTCTTGTGCAGGGAGCCTTATTTGGTGATCACAAAGGAAAGGGTGATCCTTCATCCAGTTCCATCCTTCTTGCCGAAAGTCGTTTTGGTGTTCCACCTTAATCAGGCGGTGTCCTTGCCGGCCTTTGCTGGTTCCCTGGACTCTGCTGAATCTAGGGATTTATGCTTACTCGATGTCCGCAGGGCACTTAAGCAGTATTTGAAGGTGATGGAGGCCTTTCAGTGTCCAGAGCATCTTTATGCTCTTTGGACCTTAGCAAGGACAAGGTGGCAGCCAAGGCATCTATTTCCCGTTGGATTTGGAGTGCTATGAATCCACGTACTTATTGAAGGGACACATGATTCAAGGTAGGATTACATTCAAGACCTTGCTACTCACCTTCAAAGCCACCAATGGTCTCTCGTCAACATCACTAACAGAGATAGTCCAGAGGACACCCCACAATAGGGACAGAAGGTCAGTAGCACAAAACACCTTGATAGTCCCAAGATCAATGACTCAATGCACCAAGTCAACATCCAGCAGGGCATTCAAACTTTATGCACCAATGATCTGGAACAGCCTCCCTCACAACATCCGAACAATCCCAGACATATTCCAATTCAGGAAGGCTGTGAAACACTACCTCTTCCTCCTACATTACCCGGAAACCAATGAAAGCTCAGCACCAATTACCGAAACCTCACAAAGCTCCTTTGTCTGAAACCATACGAACACATGACCAGCCTGTAAATTGTATATATTGTTATTGTATATAGTTACCCTGTTAGCCAAGTTGATTCTCCTGTTCATATGTAAACACAAAGTACTATTGGAAATGTGTATGTTCGTTGTTTATTGTAAACCGCACTGATGCTGAATAGCGCGGTATAGAAGAGACTTTAAATAAATAAATAAATGATCCCATCAGGGCTCCAGGCCCATGCTACCAGGGTCCAGGCGGCCTCTTGGGTAGAATTCAATCTTGTTCTGCTGCAGAATATTTGCAGGGAGGTGATGTATTCATCGCCCCATTCTTTTTTGCGTCATTACCATCTACGTATCAGGCCGTCAAGATGCAGATTTTGGGACTCAGGTGCTACAGGGCGGAATTTCTTTACCCACCTCGCAATAGTACTGCTTTGTTACTACCCACACGTCTGAACTGAACTGGATTGGAGGGACACTGGAAAATGAAATTCAACCTTACCTGCTAACTTTCTTTTCTTGAGTCTGTCCAGTCCAGTCCAAGACCCTCCTGGGACTTGACTACTGTCTTTCTGGTCTGATGCCTGTTCTAAAAATGCAGATAACTGGAATAGGGGACCTCTAGGCCAGTTGGTTATGGTGGTTCTCCCTTTGTTTCATTGTGGTTCTGGGGAATTCTGCTGTGCTGTTGCACTGTTTGCTCTCCCCGTTGTGGACTTTGGTCCTTTGGGAGAGGGATCCTCTTTTGGGGTGGGGAAGTGGGGGAAGGAATAAATTCTTTAACCCTGGAATTACCGAGATTTTTTGCACACACTGAATACCGTTGGGGTCATAAATGATCCCACGATGAATTTTAATTGTTAACTATGAAAACTTTAAACAGACAAAATTATATTCCGAATTAATTATTTATTATATGAAGGTTAAATGATTTGAAATTTAATGCTTTATCATAAAATTACATGAAGAAGAGTTGCCGAATTCTCTGCCAAGAGGTCCTGTGCTGTGAGCGCGTTTTTTGTTGTCCGCTTCACTCCTTCTGCGGCTGGTATGGGCAGAAGGAAGAGGAAACAGGCTAACCTACCCCCGGGTGAAGCGGCTTCCAGTGTGGCAGGTCAGAGGACGCTCCAAATGTGTGGCTTCGTTGGCGGGGGAGAGCGAGCGGCGTCTTCGGCAGGACCGGTGGGTTCATCGGACCTGAGCACGTCCGGGGTGTTACTGTCCCCGGAGTAGCGGGCCCCCCCCCCCCGCCTTGCCCCGGAAGCGAAGTGCACGGCAGAGGAGGGCCTCCTGTCGGCATGCTGACTAGTATGCCGAACCAGGAGGATCTGGAGGGCTCCACAGCTGATGCAGACGCTCCGTGTGGGACCCCTGGACTTGCAGTGACATCACGAGCTGTATCCAGTTTTCTGGTCAGCCCTCTCCAGGAGGATGTGTCCCTGAGGGAGAATGCTGGTGGAGGCAGTTTGGTGAAGCCCATGAAAGTAACTATGGAGGTGCTATGGGAGGCCATTGCCACTATGAATTCTTCCTTGCAAAAGTTTATTACATCTGTAAGTACTGATATTAACTCTTTAAAGGTGGATTTACAGCAAGTCTCAAGTGTGCAGAAGGAACAGAAGGGGAAGCTGGCACAGCTGAGTGGGGAGCTGGATCAACTACGTGAGCTACACCATGTCCATGTGAAGGACCGGAATGTGACCAATAGAAAGTTGGAATATCTGGAAAACCAAGTCCGGAAGAACAATTTAAGACTGGTTAACTTTCCTAGGTCCCCTGTGTGTTCTCCTCTGGAAATGGTGCGGAGATATTTCCGGGAGGTCTTGAAGATACCTGGGGAGAATCTCCCGCCATTAACCAGAGTTCAGTATTTAACTACTGGCAGGGAAGTTCATGGAGTTACTGGCAACCCCCCGGGAATCTCTGGAGACCTGACGGGTTTCCTAGAGAGTTCTCTGGAGTTAGTTACAGCCCGCTCTACCCTCCTTATTACACTGGCCCTTGAGTCTGATAAGGCTTTAATTTTTCAATTGTATTTTAGGAATTTCAGTCAGCAGTTCGTGGGCTCATGTGTGTGTATTTTTCCCGATTTGGCTAGAAATACTCAGCTGAGGAGGAAGGAATTTTTGGGTCTGAGGCCCAGGGTCCTTTCCCTTGGCGGAACCTTCTTGTTAAAATTTCCTGTTCGATGTTATGTCTCGTATAAAGAGAAGATATTCATCTTTTTGAGCCCGCTCAGCTTCTGGAGTTCCTAGTGGCTAGGGATGATAGCATTGTGATTTTAGCTTCCCATTCGGCTGATGTGTAAGCCTTGCACTGCTCTGCTTTGTTTTTCCTTTAAGTAATGTATTATTTTCCTGATGCCTCTCCCAGGTAATGTTGTGGGCTGACTTTGGTAATGTATTATGGTAGGGTTATATTCTGTTTGGTTTTGGATATATGTATGTGTTACCATGTTTCCTTCATTCAATTTTGGAGTTGAATGTATTTTCAAAAATCAATAAATATAAAATTAAAAAGAAGAGTTGCCATGAAAGCAGTTTTTGCATGCACTTGATGAACACAGTAAAGTACTACAGTCATTTTGCATGAGAGACACAATTTCTGAATGTTTTTTGCAAACATTGCGCTTGCAGGAGGTGCAAACTATGTTGCTTTTCTTGTCTTTTTCTCTGGAACAGCAGTGACACCTTGCCCTTTTCTTTGGGATCCCGACATTGCAAAGAGCATCAGTGGCTTCTTCAATGCTGGAAGAAGTCTTGCTGTAATTACTCTGAAGCAGCTGCTTTCCTAATTCCAGGAGGAATAGATGACGTCTGTGCTTTGACTTGGACTGCCATTCTGGATTTAGTGACATCCAAACAATGAAGGCGTTCAAAGCACTGATGTCCAACATGTTGTAGAAGATTGTCACTAGCCAGCGTCTTGTCATTCGTTTTGTGGTATACGTGCACAACATTTGATCTGCCATATCTACTCCACCTTTACTAGAATTATAGTCCAAGATCATGTGTGTTTTTTTGTCTGGACGTGTGTTATCTACTTCTTGATCATGCAAACTGCTCAGAACAACCACTTTTCCTTTCTTCGGGCAGTAGGAAACCAGAGCGGCGTCATCGCGAAAGGCAAACAGTGAAGTGAATACCTCTCGGCACTTTGTTGTTACAAATTCTGGAGGTGATTCTTTTCTGTTCTTTCGAATTGTCCCCAAAAGTGTCATTTGTTTTTCTAGCAATTTCCGTGACAGGGATAAACTGCAAAAGAAATTGTCAACAGTAACATTTCTTCCAGATCGCGTCAATCCTTCAGTGAGTTGCAGCACAATCCTTTCACCCTGATTCTGTTCCCTGTTTTGTCCGAGTTCCCTTCCTGTATATACTTGGAGACACAGAACAAATGACGTTGCATTGTCACACAACATCCATAGCTTTATGCCTTATTTCCCAGGTTTGCTGGGAATATATTGTCTGAGCGGAACACGGCCACGAAATGTAAGCAGTTGTTCATCCACGGTAACATTTTCACCAGGAACAAAGGCGTCACTTAGAGTTGCTTCACAGGTATCAAAAACGTGTCTGATTGGAGCAAGTTTATCCACGTCTCGTTGTTCACTTCTGTTGGTTGCATCATCAAATCTGAGAGCACAAGAAATTTGCTGAAAACGGTTATGGGCCATATTTTTGCTGAAAACAGAATGACCATCTGCAAGGTTCCACAACTGAACTATGGATTCATTTCGTGACTTGTACACACCTGAGAGGATCAGAAGTCCAAGAAAACATTGAAATTCTCCATCTGTCAAATCTTTCCAGGTGTCGTCATAAATGTGTCTTCCTTGTTTGCTCGTCCACATCATGATGTCATTCAATAAGTTCTTCCTCATGAACAAGTGGAATGCTGCAAGAGGGCCATCAACATTTCGTACAGAATACCTTGTAGGACCTTGTTGTACGGGCATGACATTAGCTCTGGCATATCTTCCAGCAGCTTGCTTTATAGGTTTCCTGTTCCATGATGTGGCATCCTTAGATACATAAGCACAAATGTTGCCATTGAAGCCTATAGTTGATGACCTCTTAGCTCCTCTACGACTGCAACTAAGATTCCTCACAGATGATACTGACACCGAGGACTCCTGCCTTCTTCCCCATCCAGTACAGCCTCGACTTTTGCCTCGACCTGTAACTTGACTCTTTGCTGCATGCGATGTTACCGGCTCACCATCATTCTCAGATTCATTTGGCGACCAACTGCTGTTGCCATCTGAATCATGACTGTCATCAGATTTATCGCCCAAACTTGACTGATATGCTTCTTCGCTTGCTGAATATGCTGCATCATCAGACGATTCAGAGCCGACACTGTCAGCATCTCGTTACAATATTTCTCTTACTTGGGCAGCTGAATACTTTCATTTTGACATCATAAACAATAACCTAAAATAAACAAAGATAAAGTTGAATAAAACGCAAAGCAGTTTTACTATAGGTGTGCAATAATCGTGATGAATGAGCTGAAAGCCTTTAGATTTCATCGGAAATAATGAGAGAACGTATGATATCAATTACAGAAAATGTGTAATTTTCATAAAATAAGAGTACAAAAAATAAATGATACATAATTAATGATAAATACCTTTGTCAGATCAAAAAATTCACAAAACTGCAAATTGTGTCACGATCCAAACCGGACGTAAGCAACTGGGGTCAAAAATGACCCCACTGGTACTCTGTGCTGTAATTCATCACTAGCGTCACCTAGCGGATAAAAATTATTTCTCTCATGGCGCAATATAAAGAGAATATTGACATGTGAAAAGTCATAAAAAGATTGCATTCTTGAACAACTAGTTTCCAAGATAAGCGTTGTGAAACTTGCAATGGGGTCACTTTTGACCCCATCGGTACTCCCAGGGTTAAGACAAGTTGAGATACTCGATGGCCAAGTGTTCATGCTGTTCTGGTGCATAATTTGTTGCAGGGCTGGTAGAGCTGTTGGGGTTTTGGGACTCCGTTCTGCTGCTCTTTGAGGTTCATACTGGCTCTGCAGGGAAACACAGGCTACTTAAGGGAAAAGTTTTGAGCTTGCTGTTCTCAGTCTCCCCCTGCTGGTAGATGAGCATAACCCATGCAACTGTACTGGAGAGACTCCAGGAAAGAAAATTATCAGGCAAGGTCTAATTTCACCTTTGAACATCAATATAAATCATTGTGAACCAACCCATCTAAAGGGCCTATAAAGAATGCCTCCAGAAGCTTCAAATCGCTCTGTGTTTATAAGCCAGTTATTTAACACATTTTCTATACTGCCTTTTTCTGTCCAAATGCCGGTGTTGGGGAATGCGTTGCCATATGAACTGCGTCTTTGTGATGCCTGTAGGTCATTTAGGAAGGTGCTGAAAATGTTGTAGTTTTTAAATGCCTTTGTGGATGGTGAGGTGGGATGACTGGTTAATTTGTATGTGTGGGGTTGGATTAGGATTGGGTTGGATTTTTGATGGGAGGTTAGGTTAGTGGGTATTGTATGTATTTTTTTACAGTATGTGATTTACACCGCTCTGGGTGGATGTTCGGTAGAGCGGTTTATAAATGTCACTAAATAAATAAAATAGAGGTTTACATTTAACACAAAATGGACATTGTTTACTTAACTTATTTACACCAACAGTAAGCCTTAGAACTTATTGATTTTCTTTTTTTTCTATATATCTAAGGGTCTAGATCAGTGGTTCTCGACCCAGTCCTTTGGGACTCCCAGGCTAGTCAGGTTTTCAGGATATCCACAATGAATATGCATGAGATAGATCTTCATGTACTGCTTCCATTGTCTGCAGATCTATCTCATGCATATTCATTGTGGATATCCTGAAAACCTGCTGGCCTGGGGTTCCCGGACGACTGGGTTGAGAACCACTGGTCTAGACCAAAACTCCATTAAGGGGAAAAAAAAGGGAAATCCATAATTAATACTTAATCTTCAGAAAGTATTAACAATATCTTAATAAGTAAATGCAGCATACAATCTGCTTTCAAAAAAGAGAAGGAGTGTGTAGGCCTTTATTAAGTACAAAAAATTATGTTGCTAACTGAGGTGTCTCATGTAGAGAAAACCAATACAGTGAAAATAAAACGACACTGATGAACAAAATGGAAAGATAACATACATTTAAAAATATACATATTTTACAAAAAGGGGAGACAGGAGTCTTCGGCAACAGCACAGCTAAAGGAACGCAGCGCGCCTATAAACAGGAGATGGCATAAAAATCTGTGGACTATAAATTGTGATTGGATCATCCCAAAACAGATGATCGTTTTATAAACCACCAAGGAAAACTAAAAGTATGATTACAAGTGTATAGTAATCCACATGGGCACTGTATAACACAAACCATATTTTTGGATTCACAGTTTAAAAAACACCTTAATCTATTTTCAGAATTCAACACGGGCACACATTGTAACTTCCACACTCAAAATGACCAATTGTCTTGGGTTTAACTGTGCCAAACGGGTCTAATACTGATGAAAATAGTTTGCCTTTAAGATTAAGGCCCCTGGTGAAGGCAATAACTGGTTTGATGCCTTTGAGACTGTTTTATCTTTATACAATGAGCCAGTGTGTCCTGATGATGTACTTGACATTGCTAGCAAGATGCAGTAGTATACATAACACATTAGGTCTCTCTCTGTCTTGCTATTTACTCAGTAGATAATATTCTTTGCCCTCCAGTACCCTTATAGATACAGACCCTAGGATAGCCTCTCTTTAGTGAACCTTTTTTACATAGCTGCTGCTTGTTGCTCACTCATCAATCTCCAGGAACAAGCAGGAATGAGTCTTCACATATGGGTATCGTCGGTACCGACGGAGCCTGCGCGGGAAAGCTCCCCAGCGTCCAGTAAGAATGCTTTTGGGAGCATCCCACAGCGCCTGCGCGCTGCCTTCCCGCCTTTCCCAACTGCCTCTCTCCAGTTCTTCTTTTCCGCGGAGCCAGCAGGTCGTGTTCCTGTCACCGCTGAAGAAGTTCTTTATTTTTCTTTATTTCTTTGGTCGCGCGTCTGCCTTCTTCGACGTCGGACTGGTACCGCCGGTCTTTCTTTCTTCTTTAAAAAAAAACAAAACAAAAAAAACCCTACCGTTTTTCCCACTTCTGTGCAATTTTGTCTTTTGGGCCTTGGCCTACAAGATTTTTCCTCATGGAAAAGCCCGCTTCCGGCTTTAAAAAGTGCACAAAGTGCAGCGGTACTCTTTCTATCACCGACACCCATGACTGGTGTCTAAAATGTTTGGGTCCTGACCACTCCATCACCGACTGTGAGTCCTGTTCCATGATGTCTAAAAGAGGTCGACAATCGAGCGGCAAAGCTCAGTACCCTGTTTTCCTCTGATGCAGCTTCGGTGGCATCGACATCTTCCAGGGCTTCGTCTTCTTCCCATGGATCTCAGGTAACCAAACATAAGTCCAGCTGGTCCTCGAAGGGTAGATCTCCCTCTAAGTATCGAGATGCCTCCGGGCTTGCCCTCGAGGATCCTGCACCGGCAAAATTACCCCGGCGGGAGGCTCCGGCTTCCAAAGCTTCATCTATGGGGTCACAGGTTGACATCAATGGCGTGGCCTCGACCGATCACCTGTTGCCATGTTCTGGGGTACCGGTGGTCTCCACTGGTACCGACATCCAGACATTGGTTGCGTCGATGGATCAGAATATTCTGACCATGCAGCGTGCCATCACGGCATTCATACAAGCTGCGACGCCTCCGGTACCGCAACAAACTCCATTGGCGGTACCGGTTCCGGCACTGATATCGGTTCCGGTGCCGGTACCGATTGCATTGACATCGGCTTCGGTGTCGACTGCAGCGGTACCCTGTCTTGTGATGCCCATCGGTACCGAATCGGTACCGATCACTCCTGATGTCGATACCACTCGGTACGCGTATCGGGCTCTGCAAGAGCATCCAGACAGGCAATACTTCGATTCCTCTGAGGACTCTGATGAATCAGAGGCTTCTGTCGAAGCATCGATACTCCTTCCTCAGGAGCCCTCTTCTCCAAAAAGAAGAATGTCTCCTCCAGAAGAACTTGTCTTTTCAAGACTTCATTAGGGAAGTGGCCAGGGGCCTCTCTATTTCTGTGGCCCCTGAACCAGAGCCTAGAGCCAAGAAATTAGATATTTTACAATATCCTAAGGCTCCTAAAGAGGCAGCTACTTTACCAATTCATGAGATCCTTTATGATCACATGTTGGGCATATGGGAGACACCTCTTACTACTTCCCCTCATTCTCGCAGGTTGGACACCATGTACCGTGTTCCTCCTTGTCCTGGCTTTCATAAGACTCAGCTTCCTCACCACTCTATTGTGGTGGAGTCTGCTATGAAAAAGATAAAGAGTGCAAAAAGACACTCATCAAATCCTCCAGGAAGAGAATGCAGAACCTTAGATGCTTTTGGCAGGAGAATTTTCCAGGCCAATATGCTTATTGCCAGAATCAACTCCTATAGTCTCTATATGGGGATGTTTCTAAAAGAAGTTACAGATCATCTGCTAACTTTATCTCCTTTTATCTCAGAAGATAAAAGGGAAGAGTTTCTCACCTGGCTTAAACCTTCCCCGGATGTTTCCAAATTCTCCAACCGTGCAGCCTTTGACTCTTTTGAGTGTGCCAGCAGAGCCTCGGCTATTGCCATAGGTGCACGCAGACTTGCTTGGTTGCAAGCTTCTGATTTGGAACCCTGGGTCCAGGATGGATTAGGAAATCTTCCTTGTACAGGTGAAAACCTTTTTGGTAAGGATTGGCAAGCAAAGGCCACTCAGATGGATGCTGAAAATTCTGCCTTAGATAGACTTTCAAAGTCTACTTCTGCTCCTGCTAGAAAAAGGTTATTCAAAAAGACTTTCTTTCCCAAAAAAGGGAAATATTATCCTGGTTATGGTCTCCAGGCATCTTCTACATTTCGTTTTGCTGCAAAACGTCAGCAACAACCTAAACAAGCCAAACCTAAGGCTGCAAGGACTGCTATGGCCCAACAGCCTCAGCCTCCTCAGGGCCTTTGACTTACAACTAGAGAACTTAGCCTTTCTGGCTCTAGAAGAACCAGAGCCTCTCACCATTCCAGGAAGGTTAGCTCTTTTTGTTCCCAGATAGGAACAAATCACAGCAGAGCAATGGACCCTCTCCATTATAAGGGAGGGGTACAAGCTTCATTTCTTAAACCTTCCTCCTCACACTATGGTGAGACAGTTCAATTCTCCAACATCTCTCCTCGACCTTCTGGGTCAGGAGATTGCTACCCTTCTTGCCCAAAGGGCAATAGAAGAAGTACCCCTTCTTCAACAGGGTTCAGGGTTCTACTACCCCTATTTTCTTATTCCAAAGAAAACGGGGCTAGAGACCTATATTAGATCTCAGAGAATTGAACAAGTTTCTATGCAAGGAGAAATTCAAGATGATTTCTCTCGGTGCTTTCCTTCCATACCTTCAGAGTCAGGATTGGCTTTGTTCTCTAGATCTCAAGGATGCTTTTCTTTTCTTTAATTTTGCAGTGTTGACTTTTATTTTATTTTATTGTACACCGCTTAATGCCTTGGCCATAGCGGTTTATCAAATGTTTTAATAAAGATAAAGATAAAGATGCGTACACCCATGTCCTCATCCATCCAACAAACAGAAGGTTCCTTCGGTTCCTTTATCAGGGAAAGCACTACCAATACAGAGTGCTTCCTTTCGGTCTGGCCTCTGCTCCAAGAGTGTTCACAAAATGCATGGCAGTAGTAGCTGCATTTCTACGCACTCTAGGAATATTTGTATTCCCATATCTGGACGACTGGCTCATCCGAGCACCATCCCAGTCAGAGGCCCAGACTTCCCTAGCCTGCACAAGGCGTGTTCTTCAGTATCTGGGACTTGTAATAAACATCCCAAAATCACAACTCACCCCTACTCAGTCATTGGAGTTCATAGGGGCCTTGCTAGATACCACAACTGTAAGGGCCTATCTTCCCCAGGCCCGTTGCCTATGTTTGGTGCAGTTAGCTTCTCAAATTCAGTTAAAATCCCATTTAACTGCTCGAGAGATGTTACAACTGTTAAGCCACATGGCATCCACCGTGCATGTGGTTCCTTACACTCGCCTTCACATGAGGGCAGCTCAGTGGACTCTGTCCACCCAATGGACCCAGGCATCAGGTTGCCTGTCAGACAAAATAGCAACCTCCAGTCGCCTCTTTTGGTCCCTCCAGTGGTGGAAGTCCACTCAAAATCTGTTGCTGGGGTCCCCCTTTCAACAGTTGCTACCCCAAGCAACCCTCACAACAGATGCCTCCCCAAAGGGGGAGCTCATCTACAAGATCTCTCCACCCAGGGCATCTGGTCTCCACAGGAGACATTTCTACATATCAACCTCTTAGAGCTCAGAGCAATTCTTCTAGCTCTCAGAGTCTTCCACACCCTGCTCAGCTACAAGACAGTCCTCATCCATACAGACAACCAAGTAGCCATGTTCTACGTGAACAAGCAGGGCGGGACTGGCTCTCTGTCACTTTGCAACAAAGCTTTGAGATTGTGGGCCTTCGCCAGAGAGCATCAGATTCATCTCATGGCAGTGTATCTTCCAGGGGTTCAAACCTCTTGGGCAGACAGACTCAGTCGAGTTCTGCTTCCACACAAATGGTCCCTCCATGGGGACCAGATAGCCAGGATCTTTCAAATTTGGGGAACCCAAGACATAGACCTGTTTGCAAGTCCGTGGAATGCCAAACTTCCCCGGTTCTGTTCCAGGATTCCGTGTCAGGGAGTTCAGGCCAGGGATGCCTTCCTCCTCCATTGGGGGCAAGACTTCCTCTATGCCTTTCCTCCCATTCCCCTAATTTCCAAGACACTGTTCAAGCTTCAGAGAGACAAGGGGTCTATGATCCTCATAGCTCCATGTTGGCCACGCCAAGTGTGGTACCCTCTACTTCTTCATCTCTCTCAAGCTCCCTCCCTGGACTTGGGATCTTCTCCAGACCTCTTGTCCCAGGAGGAGGGAACGTTATGGCACCCAAATCCCCAGTTTCTTCATCTCAGAGCCTGGTTGCTGAAGGCCTAGACCTTCAAGATTGGCATCTGTCTCAGCAAGTGAAGGATATCCTTCATACTTCCAGAAAGCCTTCCACTAGACGTTCCTATGCTTTTAAATGGAAAAGGTTTACCATTTGGTGTGCAGAGAAGGGTCTTAACCCTCTTGCAATACCTCTGAATTCTTTACTAGAGTATTTGCTGCATTTATCCCATGCAGGCCTTAAAACGAATTCAATAAGAGTCCATTTGAGTGCTATTGCAGCAAACCTTAAGCCTCTCAATGGGCATTCTATTTCCTCTCATCCTCTTATTGCAAGATTCATGAGAGGCCTTCTTTTAACTAAACCTCCCATCAGACCACTTCCAGTGGCATGGGATTTGAATTTGGTTCTTGGCCAGCTTATGAAGCCACCCTTTGAACCCTTAGCCACTACCTCCTTGAAATTCCTTTCCTGGAAGGTTATTTTTCTTATTGCAGTCACATCAGCTCGCCTTATCATTGAGCTGCTGCAAGCCTTGGTGGCTAATCCTCCTTATACAAGGTTCCATCATGACAAGGTAGTCCTCAGGACTAATCCACACTTTATGCCTAAAGTGGTCTCTCCTTTTCATCTGAACCAGGAGGTGTATTTACCTGTCTTTTTTTCCAGGACCTCATGCATCAAGTGCAGAGAGGAATCTTCATACCCTGGATTGTAAGCGGGCACTTGCTTTCTACTTACAAAGGACACAGCAACATAGAAAGTCCTCTCAACTTTTTGTTGCTTTTGATCCCTCTCATTTAGGACTTCCAGTCTCTAAGAGAACTCTGTCCAGTTGGATTGCTCAGTGTATTTCCTTCGCCTACCAGAGTAAGAACCTTTCTCTGGAGGGCCATGTCACAGCTCACAATGTGAGGGCCATGGCAGCCTCTATGGCTCATCTAAATTCTGTGTCCATCGACCAAATCTGTTGAGCGGCCACCTGGGCCTCGGTTCATACCTTTACAGCCCATTACTGCTTGGACAAGGACTCCCGCCGGGATGCCTTGTTTGGTCAGGCTGTTCTCAAACATCTGTTCCATACCTAATCAACTCCTACCCCCCATCCCTGGTTGGATGCCCGAGATCCATGGGGTGAGGTAGAGCCCTTCTCAGGGACTCACAACTTTGGAGATCTCCCTGGCATCTCTAGCTGGGGAGTCCCCATATGTGAAGACTCATTCCTGCTTGCTCCTGGAGATAGCACAGTTACTTACCTGTAACAGGTGATCTCTGGGAATCAGGAACTTATGGATCTTGGTGTTACTGATCAAACTGTTCGAAACAGGCTACTCAACGCAGGTCTGAGGGCAAGAATTCCAATAAATTCTGTTTCGAACAGTTCGATCAGTAACGGACACGCTAAGATCCATAAATTCCTGATTGATGTCCTTGGCAGATAATTTATTATTTTTTAAAGCCAGCCTAAGTAGTGGAGGAGTAGCCTAGTGGTTGGGGCAAGGTACTTCAGACCGGAAGGTCGGTGGTTCAAATCCCACTAGAGGACAGCAATCTTGTGCCGGAAGGACTGGGGATTCTAGTCCCACAGGTGCTCCTTGTGGTCTTGGGCAAGCCACTTAACCCTCCTGAAGGCTGTTAGTGTAGCTGGGTTTAAAAAAGGTTTGGACAAGTTCCTGGAGGAAAGGTCCATAAACCATTATTAAGAAGGGACCCAGGATATCAATGCTTGAACCAATACAAGCATTGTGGAACCTGTGTCCCTTGGGGAAACTGCTAGGTACGTATGACCTAGATTGGCCACTGTTGGAAACAGAATACTGGGCTTGATGGACCTTGGTCTGACCCAGTATGGCATATCTTATGTTCTTATGTTCTTATGTTCTCCATAGCCCATGTTCCCTGTAAAATAGTTATCTCCAAGTTATAATGCCCTGTTCAATGTAATTTCAGCTTGTTCAATGTAAACCGCACTGATGCAGAATAGCGCGGTATATAAGAGAATGTAAATAAATAAATAAATAAAATAAATAACAATCATTCTGTCAATTTTTGGATTTGTAGACTTTTTCCTTCCTCTTCCCTTCTGAGTTGCAACACTTTCAGTGACTGAAGCGAGCACACAACTTTTGGACACCAGATGCTGTCACTCCATGGCCCATCTTCTGAGCGATTTCACGACAGCTGTACCCCTCGTTTCTCAAAGTAATGTCTGTTGCTCTCTTTTTAGGAGACCAGTCAACCCTCTTTGTTGCTGCCATCATTAATCTACAAAATACAACAACAAATTCTAAATTGGAAACTTATTAAGCATTTGTCTTTTTTTATATATTTTCGCTGATAAATACATTTGTAAAAATAACAAAAGCACAAATATGACTTTGATACATCTTGTATACACCTGGCAGTATAGCGCACATTATCTGAAGCGTCAGCTTATACATGAGATTATGCATAAAACCTGCTTAAAGTGGATCGACAGTTTCATGAGAAATATCATTTTCCTGAGAAAAAGACATCACTTACCTTGTCTGACTCCAAATCAAAGTTTTTTTTCTGATAAATGTTGATGATGATCGTTTGTTGCCATAACATTTGGGAACATATTACAATCTGCATAGAGTATCTAATATATAGAATACTTAATTAACGTAAGTAAGACAGATATCGCGTAGAGCTCAAATTTTACAGGTGTATCCACAATTTTTTCCACTAGTGTACATTCTGAAAGCTTATTTTTATCAGTAGGTTTCCTATAAATTGAAGTCTCTGAGAAGAATCTTCAAGTCTTAGCAATATATCTGAAAAGAATTGCTTTCACACTATTCTGCAGACTAAATCTACGATTATCACGTCTGCTGTTGAGTCTCCATTGCTTTGGAAGAAAGACCCGACAGTCTACTTCTAGTCACACTTCCAAGAAAACCCAGGAGCTGCTGGGCTGCCAGGAGTCAACATTGACTCGAAGGCACACATTGCATTGCATTGCATTGCATTGCATTGAATTGAGCCATGTACCAAACTGTCTAAAATATTCATTCCTTATCATATTAGACCAGTCCAGATGAGTGGTATATTAGTATATGATGACTTTATATCAAGGGTCACTAAAAGATATCTGGTTGTTAAAATCTGAGATCTTTAAATAAATCGGCCAAAAGCAGGTTCATTCAGGACAGTTGAAGATGTACGGGCATAATGCTCAATAATGACATTAGCATGTAATAACTGTTAAGGATTCAGTAAGTTGGAACTGCTATGACCTGAAAGACATCTTAAGAGAGCTGCACATTTTTATTCATTTGTTTTTATTTCCATAATTATGTATTTTTTTTATAAAAAAAGTATCAGATATTCTAATATTCTTACTAGTTTACAAATGACATAAATCTCTAAATACACAAGCATACATGACACCACATATCTATATCAAAATCATCTTTCAAAATTATACCAAATATATACTTTTAACAAGCCAGGTTTTCACCATGTTATAAAAGTTTTTGATATCTTTTATTAATCAGAGTGACTGGGTCAAAATGTTGCATAAGTTAGGACTTGCAATCAAGCATGCATGATCCCAAGTGCAGGACTTTTTGCTCATCGCAGGGGTGCAATGTCCAGCAGGCCTGTTGCTCCCTTTCCAAGTAAAAGCCTGCATAAAGTGAGGTACAGCATAAGTACATAACATGAATATTCTGTCAGAACAGTGGAGAATTTTCTAGCCTTTAAATAAAGAATTATGCAAAAAGAAATGTACTTGTAATCAGACAGTTTTATAACAGTAGTATATTTAAAGGGAGGCATGGCGTTTTAAGATAAGCAGAGAAACGTTTTAGTTTCCTTTTTATTTTTAAATTGGTAATTCATGTAGCAAGAAATAGAGAATTTTGGATTTAGCTCACGTCTCTTTCAATAATAGCACAAGGTGAGTTACCTCCTTGTGTCTAAATATATTATCTCCAGGAACAAACAGAAATGTAGTCTTCACATATGGGTACCATCGGTACCAACGGAGCCTGCGCGGGCATGCTCCCCAGTGTCCAATAGGAAAGCTTTTGGGAGCATCCCACAGCGCCTGCGTGCTACCTTCCCGCCTTTCCCAACTGTCCCTCTCCAGTTTTTCGTTTTCCGCGGAGCCGACAGGTCGCACTTCTTGTCACCGCAGAAAAATTCCCTTCTTATACTTCTTTTTTTATGGTCGCGTCTGCCTTCCCTCGACGCTATACCACTACCGCCGGTTCTTCTTTTCTTTTTTACTGAAAATATACAAAAACAAAGCACCTTTGTTTCTGGAGTCTTTTCCAGTAAAATTTTTTTTCGGGTGCCACGCGCCGTTTTGGGCACTAGGCCCAACTTTTCCTACAGAATGGAAAAACCCGCTTCGGGTTTTAAAAAGTGTTCTAAATGTGGCGGTACCATCTCCGTCACCCATGAGTGGTGCCTCAAATATTTAGGTCCTGACCATTCTATTTCAGAGTGTGTTGCCTGTGGGATGATGTCAAAAAGGGGCCGACAAAACCGAGCTGCTAAGCTTAGCACCCTTTTTCCCTCCGATGCAGCCTCCGTGGCATCGACTTCTTCCAGGGCTTCATCTTCCTCTCATGGATCTCAGGTAACTAAACATAAATCTAGCCAGTCCTCAAAGGGTAAATCTCCTTCTAAACATCGAGATGCCTCTGGCATTGCCCTTGAGGGACTTTCACCGGCAAAATTGCCCCGGCGGGAGGCTTCGGCTCCCAAAGCACTAACGGGGCTCCAGGATGCTCTCGAGGCTTCAACCTCGGCAGAACTACTGGTGCCATGCTCTGTGGTTCTGGCCGCTTTATCCGGCACTGATACCCAAGCATCGGCAGCGTCGATAGACCAGAGATTCTTGACTACTGAACGCAATCTGGCAGCTCTTCTCACGGCCTCGATGCCCCTGAAACCGCTTCAGATAATTCAACCAGTACCGGCACAGACTCCGGTACCGGCAACAACTGCATCAACATCGGCAGGTATTCTACCGGGACAGAGTCATGCGTCTCTATCTGGCTTCAACAAGTCGGTACCAGACCACCCCGATGCTGACTTCGATCAGTACCGGTATCGGGCCCTGCACGATCACCCGGATCGGAGATACTTCGAATCCTCGGATGAGTCTGAAGACTCTGAAAGCTCTGCCGATACCAGAGTGCTTCTTCCCGAGGATTCCTCTTCTCCTCAGCGTAGGATGTCTCCACCAGAGGATATGTCCTTTCAGGATTTTATCCGAGATGTGGCCCGAGGTCTTTCCATCACAGTGGCTCCTGAAAAGGAGCCTAGGGCAAAGGAATTAGAAATCCTAAATACCCTAAAGCTCCCAAAGAGGCAGCTACCTTACCTATTCATGAGATCTTGCATGATCTTATGTTAAGGATGTGGGAAACACCTCTGACTACATCTCATTCTCGAAGACTCCGACACCATGTATCGCGTTCCTCCTTGCCTGGGTTTCAGAAGACTCAATTACCACACCATTCCATGGTGGTGGAATCAGCCATGAGACGGATAAAGAGTGCAAAAAGGCATGTATCTAATCCTTCAGGACGTGAGTGTAGGTCTCTTGACGACTTTGGACGTTGATCCTTCCAGGCTTCCATGCTCTCTGCTAGGATCAGTTCCTGTATCTTGTATATGGGAATGTTCCTTAAGGAAGTCACAGGAGACTTAGAGCTTATGAGCCCTCTCCTTCCTGATGATAAAAGGCAAGATTATCTTGCTCTTGTTAAACATGCTCAGGACATTTCCAAGTTTGTGAATCGTGCAGCCTTTGACTGCTTTGAATGCATAAGCAGAACCTCTGCTATTGCCATAGGTGCACGTAGAATTGCCTGGCTCTAGGCATCTGACTTGGAAATCTGGGTACAGGAAAAACTGGGGAATATACCTTGCACAGGAGAGAATCTCTTTGGCAAGAATTGGCAGGAAAAAGCTAATGAGATTGATGCTGACAATATCACTTTGGATAGATTGTCCAAATCTACAGCTGATCCTGCGAGGAAAAGATCCTCTAAGAAACCATTCTTCAGCAAGAAGAAAAAGTTTTATCCCTCCTATACCCAGCAGGGACATCGTTCAGGTCAGTCTGCCCAAAAGGGGCAGCAGCAACAACCTAGGCAACAAAGGAAGCCAAAAGCAGCTAAACCTCAACCGATTCAGCAGACTCAGCCTCCACAGGGGCTTTGACTCCTGTCTAGAGAACTTTGCCTTCCTGGCCCTGAACGGCCCAGAACCCTCCACCATCCCAGGAAGGTTCTGTCATTTTGCCCCCAGAAGGGGTCAGATAACAGCAGAAAATTGGACTCTGTTTATTGTAAGAGAGGGGTACAAGCTTCATTTCCTCAGCATGGCTCCTCCTATAATAGTAAGACAGTTCAAGTCTCAGACCTCTCTCAACGACCGGTTAGGTCAAGAAGTCACTATGCTCCTTGCTCAAGGGGCAATAGAAGAGGTGCCAATTCCCCAACGGAGTACAGGGTTTTACTCCCCATATTTCCTTATCCCGAAGAAAACAGGAGGACACAGACCCATTCTAGACCTCAGAGAATTGAACAAATTCCTGTTCAGAGAGAAGTTCAAAATGATTTCTCTAGGAACTCTGCTGCCATACCTTCAGAGTCAGGATTGGCTTTGTTCTCTAGATCTCAAGGATGCGTACACTTTGTTCTCATCCATCCAGCTCACCGAAAGTTCCTTCAATTCCTGTTTCAAGGGAAGCATTACCAATACAGGGTTCTTCCTTTTGGCCTGGCTTCTGCACCAAGGGTGTTCACAAAATGCATGGCTGTGGTAGCAGCATTTCTCCGCACCCTGGGAATATTCGTCTTCCCTTACTTAGACGACTGGCTCATTCGAGCCCCTTCAGAGCCAGAGGCCAGGATGGCTCTGTCTCGTACAATGTGCATCCTTCAGTATTTGGGACTTGTCATAAACTTCCCAAAGTCTAACCTTGCTCCCACTCAATCCCTAGAGTTTATAGGAGCTCTTCTGGATTCCAGACAGACAAGGGCCTTCCTTCCACAGCCCCGCTGCCTTCGCACTGTGCATTTAGCTGCTAAAACCTTACCTCACTGCTCGGGAAATGTTACAGTTGCTAGGCCACATGGCATCCACCGTGCATGTGGTTCCTTATGCTCGCCTCCATATGAGGGCAGCCCAGTGGACCTTATCCACTCAGTGGACTCAGGCGTCAGGTTGCCTGTCAGACAAAATAGCAAACTCAGATCGCCTTATTTTGTCCCTCCAATGGTGGCAGTCACCCAAAAACCTTCTGGTGGGGGTCTCCTTTTCAGCAATCCCCACCCCAAGCCACTTTTAACAACAGATGCTTCACAGGTGGGTTGGGGAGCCCACCTGCACGGCCTCTCTACCCAGGGTACCTGGACTCCACAGGAGGCCTAACTCCATATCATCCTCCTGGAGCTCAGAGCAATCTTCCTTGCTCTTCGGGTATTTCACACCCATCTCAGCTATAAGACAGTCCTAATTCAAATGGACAATCAGGTAGCCATGTTCTATGTGAACAAGCAGGGCGGAACAGGCTTTCTGTCATTGTGCAACGAAGCTTTGTGACTATGGGCCCTCGCCAGAGAGCATCAGATTCATCTCCTTGCGGTGTATCTTCCAGGCATTCAAAACCCTTGGGCAGACAGACTCAGTCGAGTTCTGCTTCCACACGAATGGTCTCTCCATGCAGACCAGGTGGCTCAAATTTTTCAAATTTGGGGAGGAGTGGTCTAGTGGTTAGGACAAGGTACTTCAGGCCGGAAGGCTGGGGGTTCATGTCCCACCTGGGGACAGCAATCTCAGGCCGGAGGGACTGGGATTTTTAGTCCTATAGGCACTCCTTGTGGTCTTGGGCAAGCCACTTAACCCTCCATTGCCCATGTTCCCTGTAAGTATTAGCGTATGTGTCTCATATCCCCTCGTGTTAAATGTATCCCCCAATTGACTGCTTTGACCCGGTGAAAAGCAGGATATAAATACAGCTAAATAAATAAATAAATAAACCCCGGACATAGACCTCTTTGCAAGTCCGCTGAATGCCAAACTTCCCTGGTTCTGTTCCAGAATTCCGGCTCGAGGTTGTCAGGCCAGGGATGCTTTCCTCCTCCTTTGGGGTCAGGACTTCCTGTATGCCTTTCCACCCATTCCCCTAATTCCCCAAACCCTGTTCAAGCTTCAGAGAGATAGAGGTCATATGATCCTCATAGCTCCACGTTGGCCACGGCACCCGTAGTACCCTCTGCTCCTACATCTCTCTCAAGCTCCGCCTCTGGAGTTAGGATCTGTTCCAGATTCTCAAGAGGATGGGATGCTGTGGCATCCCATTCCCCAGTCTCTGCATCTCAGGGCCTGGTTGCTGAAAGCCTAGAACTTCATGGTCTTAACCTTTCCCAGCAGGTAAAGGATATCCTTCATGCTTCCAGGAAACCTTCCACAAGACGCTCTTATGCATTCAAGTGGAAAAGTTTTACCTTATGGTGCTCGCAGGGGGGTCTTAACCCTCTTGCGATACCTCTGGAATCATTACTGCAGTACCTCCTTCATTTATCAAATGCAGGGCTTAAGACCAATTCAGTGAGAGTCCATTTGAGTGCTATTGCAGCTTCTTTCAAGCCTCTAAATGGACAACCTATTTCCTCTCATCCTCTCATAGCGAGATTTATGAGAGGCCTTCTTTTAACGAAGTCTCCCATTAAGCCACCACCGGTGGCATGGGACTTAAATCTGGTTCTTGGGCAGATCATGAAACCACCCTTTGAATCATTAGCCACTACCTCTTTGAAATTCCTTTCCTGGAAGGTTATCTTTCTCATTGCAATGACATCAGCACGTCCCATCAGTGAATTGCAAGCGTTGGTGGCTGATCCTCCTTATACAAGGTTCCATCATGATAAGGTAGTCCTTAGGACTCATCCACACTTTTTGCCAAAGGTGGTTTCGCCCTTTCATTTAAACCAAGCAGTTTACCTTCCTGTATTCTTTCCCAAGGCCTCACGCCTCAAATGCAGAAAGGAACCTTCATACTTCGGACTGTAAAAGGGCTCTGGCCTTTTACTTGCAAAGGACACAGCAACTTAGAAAATCCTCTCATCTCTTTGTTGCTTTTGATCCTATTCATTTGGGACTTCCAGTCTCCAAAAGGACACTGTCCAGCTGGATTGCACAGTGTATATCCTTTGCCTATGAGCGTAAGAACCTTCCTCTTGAAGGCCATGTCACAGCTCACAATGTGAGAGCCATGGCAGCCTCTGTGGCTCATCTTCACTCTGTGTCTATCGACGACATCTATTGAGCAGCTACTTGGGCTTCGGTACATACCTTCACAGCCCATTACTGCTTAGACAAGGACTCCCGCCGGGATGCCTTGTTTGGTCAGGCTGTTCTTCAACACCTGTTCCAGACTTAATCAACCCCTACCCACCATCCCTGGTAGGATGCTAGAGATCCATGGGGGGAAGTGGAGCCCTTTCACAAGGGCACAAGAACTTTCTGGGGCTATCTCCCTGGCATCTGCAGCTAGGAAGTCCCCATATGTGAAGATTACATTCCTGCTTGTTCCTGGAGATAGCATAGTTACTCACCTGTAACAGGTGATCTCCGGGAACAGCAGGAATTTAGTCTTCACAACCCACCCACCTCCCCTAGGAGTTGTATCTTTTTATCTCTCTTTCTCCCTCTCTCTTTTGTCTCAGCTTTAAACTTAACTGGAGAGGGACATTTGGGAAAGGCGGGAAAGCAGCACGCAGGCACTGTGGGATGTTCCCAAATGCTTTCCTATTGGACGCTGGGGAGTGTTCCCGCGCAGGCTCTGTCGATACCGACGATACCCATATGTGAAGACTAAATTCCTGCTGTTCCCAGAGATCACCTGTTACAGGTGAGTAACTATGCTTTCTTGTTCCCGGAGGCCTTGTAGTCTAAGGGGCATGTTTATTAAAGTGCAGCAAGTAGTGTGGGGCTAACCCGTAGAAATCATGCTTTTTTACCATGCCAGGGCATAGCGGTAGATACAGGGGGTGTGGCCTTGGTATACTACTACCACCATGCTAGTCGTGTCACTAGTGCAGTATTAGCGAACATGCGGCCGTAGCACATGTGTGCTATCACGACACACTTCGGGGAAAAGGAAAGCTACAAGCCTGATATTAGGGTTGCTGTGGACTTCAGGTTCACTGCGGACAGTAAGAAACATGCACATACCGGAAGGCATCAACTGGCCATTTCAGAATACAGAGGAATGACTGTGAATGGGCTTAACTGCCTGCACAGCTCGGAGCATAGGCGCTAGGGTATGAGAGGGCAGGGAATGCAAATCAGCAAAGCCAACACATGTAGAGAGTATGTATTGTGCCACTTACTGTAGGGAGGCCCAAATGTGGCATTTGGAGATGCTGGGGCCTTGTATGGGATTAGGGAGGCGCTACTGCCCATCATGGGGGAAAGGGATATGAACCCTCCCTTTCCCTGAGGCACCAGAGATACCTGTTCACCTAGGCTACAGGGAACACAATACAAGGTGTTTGGTATGGGGGGATGGGACGGGTTCCACCTCTCATTCCCTCTTCTGATTATAGCTTGGGCAGCACTACAGCTATTATGGAGTGTGCTCCCCCATGTTGGGGGAAGGTGGTGCAAGGACCAGGAGGGTCTGGTGACCAAGCACAATCAGCACACCTGCTCAAGGGAGCCTGCACATGGTGGCCATAAGGTCCAAAAGCACCCCTATGGGCAACTATATTAAAAAAACAAAACAAAACAAAACCACAAAACCCTGGGCTTTGACCTCTACAGCTGGGGGGGGGAGGGGGGGTGTGGCGGTGGCGGCCACAGCTATCTACCGCAGAAGATCCCCATGCTCCCTCCTACCAGAAGGAGCTCTGGGAGAACATCACATAGAGGTGGTGAATACCAAACAGCCCTTAACAGCCCTTAGGCTAAATACCCCAGCTGCCATGGAAACAAAAGCCCACCAGACCAAGGGAGATCAAATGAGCTCCCTAGGTCCATGGGTTACCTCTCTGCCCCTGGGCAGTGGAGTCAGGCAGGGAACGCAATCAGTGGGCTTCAACACTGGTGGCCTGCATTCAATGATAAAAGTAGTATGCAGCTGCTCAGAGCTGGTGGTCCTCAGCTACAGCCTCCAATGGTCAGGGTGAGGGGCCATCTGTCCACAGGAGCATGACCCATGGCAGTGGCATGGCCCCCACGTGCATTATGCACTGCTACATCTTTATTTAGTTTATTTTATTTATTTAGTATACATTTGTATACCGCTACTTCCAGCGATCAGCAGCGGTTTGATTACAGATTGGAAATTGTCAAATCATGACAGGAAATTTTTGAGGTATAAACACATTGATTAGACAGGAAAGCACAGCACACAGAGAACTATTTTACAGGGAACATGGGCTATGGAGGGTTAAGTGGCTTGCCCAAGACCACAAGGAGCACCTGTGAGACTAGAAACCCCAGTCCTTCCGGCCCAAGGTTGCTGTCCTCTAGTGGGATTTGAACCCCCGACCTTCCGGTCTGAAGTACCTTGCCCCAACCACTAGGCCACTCCTCCACTCCACATCTCATTTGGAGAAAGGTGAGGGCAGGGGTCGGACGGCTCTTGTTCTGCCACACCATGCTGCAAATTAGGTGATGCACTTACTGGGAGGCCCTTCTCCCCATTGTACTCTGCTGGCTCCAGTGATGGCTATAAGGCAATACTGACTGGATCATAGGCCCTATGTTCTGCCTCCTCCACAGCACACACCAACTAGCCATTACATATTTTGAGATTAACAGCAATCCGTTGGTACAGCTGTTGATGTGCCTAAATGTTTTCCCACTGTCCCAGCAGTGTCACCCCTGATCTACAGACTCTGGTTTTGTGATAGTCAGGCTCTTGTCCACTGCCATGTCAGCTGCACCATGCAGCCCTTCCAAAAAGGTGGACTAGGCAGTTGCCTTGGCATTCAGCTCACAGCTCCAGGTGCCTCAATATTATTCTTGTGTGTTTTTGCTGCTTTTGCCTTTCATATTGCCTAACGCATGGATCCCAAGCGTGCAAGCATTGTGAGTACAGCTAGCGCCTGGTCAGAGACTGGTATTAGCTGCCCCTGCGCTAGCGGCATGGTTGTATAGTTAGCGCACAACTCGCACTCTCTCCCCAGCTGCATGCCCTGACTCCACTCTCTCTCTACCTTAACCCTGCCTATTTTTGCTACACTGGTAGAGCAGGAGTTTTAGCACGGTCGCCTTGCTACCGGTTAATGCACTTTAGTAAACATGTCCCTAAGTTTGGATCCAAGGCTATGGAGGATTAATTGACTTGTCAATTTTACATTAAGGAGCAGGAGGATTTGAACCCTGGCTTCCCTGGTTCTTAGCCTGCTATTCTAACCATTATTTCCTTATTGGTCCTCCAGTTCAGTCCTCCACCATTGGGTAGTGTACGTCGTCCTGCAGCATGGAGACTAGGCATGTCAAAACTATGACCTCACTGCATATATCCTGCTGACCTCTCCCATCAGCCCCAGTGAGTCCAGTCTCCATGCAGCAGGAGGACGTAGTGAGCCTAGGTTCTGGGTTCACTAGAGGATCATATAAGGAGTAGTTTAGGATATATGGTCTTGTTTCTTTTTCCCCTATAACTTTGTTGTTTTTTTTCTAGAGCTGTCGTTTAAAAAAACAAAAAAATCCTGTGATTAATTTGAAGGGTTTTGGGTCAGTCAGGGGCCTCCTTCCTCGTTCCTCCTTTCTCCTTCTACTCTCCTGCTGTGGAGCCCTGGTCTGCACTCCCCTCCTAGTTGGTACAGAGGGGAGCCTTGCAGGAAACAGTCTGACCGGCCCTTTCAACACCGGTTTGCCGTGGGATACAGAATCCGGCAGCAGAGGCTAAGAGCAGAAGCCCTCTCTGCGATCGCAGCTCACCTCGGCGGGGTGCTGCATCGCAGATTGTAGGGCTGTGCGGAGACCCAACGCAAAAGAGGAGCCGGCATTCGGCAGCGGAGGTTAGTTCCAGAGTGCTGCGCAGGAAAGCAGGCAGGTGCTCGGTTTCGCCGTGGTCCCATTGGCGCCAAAAAGGCCCGACTGCGTGCGTGGCAGTCTCTTCCCACGCTTTCGAGCAGCGAGACATCGGTAGCGCAGTTGGCAGTGCAGGAAGGGAAGAACTGCTAGCCTTTCTCTAGGGGGGCTCTTGAATTCCCTTTTGCCATTTATATAGATTATTTTGGTTTCTTTGGCTTTATTTTGAGTTTGCTTTGGGGGGTTTATGTGATTTCTCCCTTCTTTCTACTCTCGGGGTAAAAAAAACCAAAAAAAACCCTCTCCTAAAATAGCCGAGAGAGCGCTGTTATACATACAGAAGACTTTCTCTCGGCTGGATTCCATCCATTACATTCCGTGGCTAATGCCTTCATGCTCAGTGTCTGGTGTGTTGCACACGCAGAGGCGCGGTCTTGGATACAGGGGCTTGTCAGGGCTGCAGCTGTGGCATCATATTCTATGGAGCAGGAGATGCAAGAGAAGGCGCCTGGAGGGGGGCGTCCAGTGTGTTGCCAAGAGTAGAGAATTAGTCACCGCAGGAGGGGCCGTCAGTGCCACTCCTGGAAAGCACGGCAGGACCTTCTGGTGCTGAGGTTCCTGCGGGCGCTGGGGCAGCCCTCGGGGTTTTTTCCCCAGACTTTGTGCTATTAATGCATCAGGCTTATTGCTTGCGTCAGCAGGGGTCAGGGCCAGGACCTGTTCAGGTGCTGGTGCCAATACAGTAGAGTTGGTCGGTAGTCTGTTGAGACCGTCCAAGAGGGCATGGCCTCAAGAGGAACAATTCAGAGTGGCTCAATGATGAGGATTTGGAGTTGGAGCCTGAGTCTGGAATGGAAGAGCTTGAAGAGGGGGAGATTCCAGAACCTGAGGACCAGGCAAGAATCATCCGAGTATTCCAAAGGGAAGAACTTACAGCACTCATTACGGACTCTCTTCAGGCACTCAATCTAGCTCCCGTCCAGCCATCAGAGGAGATGGTGCTGGAGGATCTTCTCATTCAGGCAGTGCGGCAAACTCAGGCGGTGTTCCCGGTCCACCGGGTGGTCAACCGAATGATCCAAGATGAATGGGATCTGTTGGAGGCAGGGCCATGCGGCATTAGAGCTATGAATAGCTGACAGAAAAGGAGAGGTTTCGCTCTCCACGGGTAGATGCAGCAGTGTCAGCGGTCACAAAAAAAAAAGATGACTATTCCGGTGGAAGGGAGCGCAGCATTGAAGGATTCACAAGACAGGAAGGTGGATGGTTTGTTAAAGCAGGCCTTTGAGGTCAATGCTCTTGCTTTGCAGGCTTCCATTTGCGGGGCGTGGGTGGCGAGAGCTTGCCTCCGTTGGTCCCAACATTTGCAGCTATCCTCTACGCAGGCCCTGGAGCGCAGGATAGAAGAGACGTGTCTGGAATCCGGTTCGGCATATCTAGCGGATGTCCACTACGATTTAATTAGGACATTGGCGAATAGCATGGCCTCCTTAATTGCCACGCGCTGTCATCTGTGGTTAAGGAATTGGGCGGCGGATGGCTCCTCTAAGTCATGTCTCAGCAAGCTTCCCTTTAAAGGAAAATTGTTGTTTGAGGAAGATCTCGACAAGTTGGTTAAGGACCTGGGGGAGTCCAAAGACGGCAGGTTGCCAGAGGATAAACCTAAGCAGGGCAGATCTCTCCCTGCCTCGCGAGGTCAGTCTAGAGACTTCAGAAGGTTTTGTACCTCCCGTTTGGGCGGTTTTCAAAGAGGAAGGTTCCCTTCTAGGGCCAAGGAGTTTCATGGGTTCCGAGAGGCAGGCAGAGGCTTCGCAGCTTCATCAACCACTCAGGGGCGAAAGCCACAATAAAGCGAGGTGGGCCCTGGTAGGAATTCAACCGATTGGGGGGGCGGCTTCGGGATTTTCTTCCTGCCTGGGTCCAAATAACTTTAGATCAATGGCTGCTGGAGATAATTTGCGAAGGCTATGCACTCGAGCTTGCTCGTCCAGTTCTAGACTTGTTCGTGCTGTCGCCTTGCAAGGTGCGATGAAAGATGGCTCTTTCAGTTAGGCTCTTGCAGTTAGGAGCCATGGTACCAGTGCCACAGGACTGCGGCGTCGGTTGTTACTCTATTTATTCCGTAGTGCCCAAGAAGGACGGAACGCTCTGGCCCATCCTGGATCTGAAAGAAGTGAATCGCTGTCTTCCGGTGCAGCACTTTCAAGTGGAAACCTTGCATTCAGTAATAGTGGCAGTGCGACAGGGAGAGTTTTTGACTTCATTAGATCTCACCGAGACATATTTACACATCCCCATCAGACCAGCTCAACAGAAATTTCTCAGGTTTGCTCTCCTGTGGGGACACTTTAAGTTTCAAGCGTTGCCTTTCGGGTTAACAACGGATCTGCGTATCTTCACCAAGGTCATGGTAGTAGTGGCAGAGGCCGAGAGTGTTTGGGCTACGGACAAAGTTGTCAAGTTCCTCCAAGACCTCTGCTGGGTAGTCAATGCCTCCAAGAGTCGACTAGTCCCGTCCCAGGACCTAGAGTACCTGGGAGTTTGATTCGGTACACACAAGGGAGCAGTTTTTCTGCCGGCTCGAAGAGCTCTGGCCCTATGACAATTGGTGCGCAGATTCCTCGCGACCCCAGCTCCGTTGGCTTGGAGCTACCTTTTATTACTGGGAACGATGGCAGCAACCCTGGAGGGTAGTCCCTTGGGCAAGAGCTCACATGTGACCATTGCAAAGGTCATTACTTCGACGGTGGTCACACCAGTGCGACTCCCTGAACAGACGTCTCCCTTGTCCACTGAGAGTCAGGCAGTCACTTCAGTGGTGGCTCTGTCTGGATCACCTGGTGGCGAACCTACCGCTGGCGCAACCGCAATGGCTCCCGGTCTTGACAGATGCAAGTCTCACAGGGTGGGGGGCACATTGCAGGGATCGCTTTGCTCAGGGAACCTGGAACGAACAGGAGGTTCAGTGGTCGATCAACCGTCTCGAACTGAGAGCAGTGTTCCTAGCACTTCAGGCATTCGAAGAGGTGCTGAAGGGCCGAGCAGTGCGAGTATTGTCAGACAATTCAGCGGCAGTGGCTTACCTCAATCGACAGGGCGGCATGAGGAGCTCAGCCACGGAGGAGGAAGTAAAAGCTCTGTTTGCCTGGGCGGAACCCCCGTTACAGGCGATCTCAGCGGCACACATTGCAGGAGCAGACAGTGTGATGGTGGACTTCCTCAGCAGAGTCCATGTGGATGCTGGGGAATGGGAACTGCATCCGGAGGTCTTTTCTCAGATAGTCTGCAAGTGGGGCCTTCCGATTATGGATCTCATGGCATCCTTCCGGTTGGCCAAAACAAGTCGGTACTGCAGCAGAAGAAGAGAAAGGATGTCAGAAGGAATCGATGCCCTGTTGCAGAGTTGGCCATCTTAGGGCCTGCTCTATGTCTTCCCTCCATGGGCGCTTATAGGACGAGTGGTTCAGCGCATCGAAGCTCATCGGGGGAGAGTGGTGCTAGTGGCTCCAGACTGGCTGAGACGCCCGTGGTATGCCAATCTCTTTGGGCTCCTTGACGAGAATCCTTGGAGACTACCAACAAGAGAGGATCTCTTGCTGCAGGGTCCGCTCCGAATGCCACGAGTGGATCGGTTCTCGCTTACGGCTTGGCTATTGAAAGGCGAGGTTAAGGAAGAAAGGTTATTCTGGAGCAGTTATTGCGACTCTACTCGGATCTAGGAAGAGGTCTACATCTCTGGCTTATGTGCAGATATGGTGTATCTTTGAGGACTGGTGCTCTCAGCGACAAGTGCATTCTTCCACGGTTTCTGTACCGATGGTTCTCAATTTTCTTCAAGACGGATTTGATAAAGGATTGGTGGCCAGTTCATTAAGAGTTCAGCTAGCAGCCATTTCTTGCTATAGAGGCAAAGTCCAAGGAGAGGCCTGGGCTCTCACGTCGATGTAATTCGCTTTCTCAAAGCGGTCTCTAGGTTGCGACCAGCTCGTAGGGTGATAGTGCCTCCTTGGGATCTCAACCTGGTTTTGGGGGCGTTAACCAGGGAGCCGTTCGAGCCCCTGAACCAAGCTTCAGTTAAAGATTTAACCTTAAAGACAGTATTCTTGGTGGCCATCTGTTCGGCAAGACGAGTCTCAGAGCTTCAGGCCTTGTCTTGTCGGGAGCCATTCTTGTCTTTTTCTAAGGAAAAGGTAGTCTTGCGGTCGGGGCCTTCCTTTTTACCCAAGGTGGCTTCCCCCTTTCACCTGAACCAATCGGTGTCGCTTCCAGTGTTGGGGGCGACGGGGGCAGGCCTCTCGGACCGCAGTCTGCATTGCTTGGACTTGAAGAGGGTTCTCCCTCAGTATCTAAAGGTTTCGGAAGCCTTTCGTAAGTCAGAACGTTTATTCGTCTTGTTTGGGGGTCCTCAGAGGAGAAGCGGCAGCAAAGGCTTCAATTTCCAGATGGGTTCGGGAAGCAATTGCGTCCGCGTACATTTTGCAAGGTCGGCAAGTGTCTGTGGGTTTGCGAGCTCACTCTACTAGAGCGCAGGCGACCTCCTGGGCGGAGCACAGCTTGGTGCTGCTGGTAGAGATTTGCAGGGCGGCCACTTGATCATCTCTTCATACCTTCAGTAAACACTATCGCCTGGACGTCCAGGTGGCGAATGATGCCTATTTCGGGTCGGCGGTCTTACGATCCGGGTGGACAGGTTGCTCCCAATGAATACTGCTCTGTTACATCCCAGTGGTGGAGGACTGAACTGGAGGACCGATAAGGAAAGAGAAATTAGACTTACCTGCTAATTGTAGTTCCTTGAGGAACTCCAGTTCAGTCCTCATTCCCGCCCGGGGATGGTTTGATTACAGGTCAGTGCAGTATGGAGGGGTGTCGGGGTCATGGGGTGTAAGAACCTTTGGCTCAGTCAGTATTGCGAGGATTCTGCTTCCCTAGTCTGTCTTGTCTTCTTTCCTTCTTTCTCCCTTTCTTTCTCCCTGTTGGCGTACCGGAGGAAAGAGGCCGTTAACAGTAATAGTTTCCCCTGTTAATAAGGGGGAATTTAGTTCAATTAATGCTTTGTTCAAAGTTGAAGTTAATGCTTTAGCTACTTATTTGTTGCTCTTTTGAGTCTGCTTTGTCAATAGGACACTAGGGCTGATGGGAGAGGTCAGCAGGATATATCCAGTGAGGTCATAGTTTTGACATGCCCAGTCTCCATGCTGCAGGAAGATGTACACTACCCAGTGGTGGAGGACTGAACTGGAGTTCCTCAAGGAACTACAATTAGCAGATAAGTCTAATTTCTCTTTATTTAGCTATTATATAGCCCGCTTTATCTCTGGATCAAAGCAGTTTACAGATGGACGGAACTTTGCCATGTTCTAGTTCTCCATGTTTCATGTGATAGTTCAGAGAATATTGAACAGGTACTTCAATACATAAGTTCCTTATCGTCCCTCCAGTCCAGTCCCACACCTCTGGGTAGTGTACCTCTTCCAGCAGCTTGGAGACTGAGCATGTCATCTTTTGATGACACCAGTACTAATGCCATGGGGTCTTCCCACCATATCCAGTACATTCAGTCTCCAAGAAGTTGGAGGAGGTAGTGAGCCAGAGTGCTGGACTCATTGGGAAACAACTAAGGAGCATCTATAGTATATTTTATTCATCTTTCCTTTATTAGAGCTAAGGAGCACTTTCTTTTTTTTTTTTTTTTTTAACAAAACAAAAACAGACGAGAGGGATTAATAGCTCTATAGAGGAGTGCCAGTTTAATTGGAGAGGAACTCCCCCCCCCCCCTTGACTGTCAGGATGTTGGGGAGGCCGGAGAGAGTGTCGGGGAATTTGGCGGCTCCCAAACCTTCCATCGGGTGAGGAGCCACCT
This sequence comes from Ichthyophis bannanicus, assembly GCA_033557465.1. Classification (NCBI taxonomy): domain Eukaryota; kingdom Metazoa; phylum Chordata; class Amphibia; order Gymnophiona; family Ichthyophiidae; genus Ichthyophis; species Ichthyophis bannanicus. Next base: position 514,595,005 of record CM066032.1, on the reverse strand, counting down.
GATCTCCACAGCACAGCAACGCGCTATGGACGATCGCTGAAGGCCCCTCAGTGCTGAAGCCGCAATTGTTTGGGCTGAGCGCAGAAAGGGCAGGAGGAGCAGAGAACGGCACGGTAAGGTACTTGGCAAGCCTTGGACGGGTTGCGGGTAGTGCCGGTGCACTGTATGTCGCCAAAATCACTTCAGTGAGGGCGGGAAGTTCAGCAGAAGCCTGTTTACCGCTGGGGCCTGCAACTGCGTGGCAGACCTGCCAGGGCTGCGTGGGAAAGGAAGGGCCTGCGGCAAGTTGTTTTTCTTCTCGCTCTCCCATTCGCATTGTGTGTGAGAGAATCCGTTTTCAGTTTCTCTGGGGTCAAGGGGAATTTAATGTAATCTGATTTATTTAGGGGGCTCTCCTCAAATAACAGTACAAAAAAAAAAAAAAAAGGACACCGGGAAGCAGAGAGTGCTGGGTTTTTTTTCTCTCTTTCTGGTGGCAGGCAGATATTCTCCTGTATTGGTTTCAGGACAGTTGAGGGCAAGCAGGAGTGTAATCCAGCTGAGTTAATTTAAGATATGCCTGCCAGACCACAGTGTTTGGTCTCTGGTACCTGACAAGGGGCTGTCTCAGAGGCAGGCATTTGTTGGGGGTTTGTGCAGGAGGCTGCCACGATGGAGCAGACCCTGCAAGACCGGATCGGACAGGACAGTACTTCCTCTCCATCTCGGGAGGGGCAGGAGGCGTGGGTAACGTTCTGGTGCCACAGCAGGCCCCTTCTGCTCCCCCGGCAGTTCCTCCACTTCTCAAACCTGCGGCAAAGGAAGGGTCCCTGGGGTTTTCTCCCCTCAGTTTGTATTACTTTTCCACAAGGCGTTCTGTTTGCGCTAGCAGGGGGTAGTGAGAAGCCCCTCTGTGCCAGGACGCAGCTCCAAGAGATCGGTGGATCCACATGAGGGGGAGCCCGGCGCAGCCTTGGTGAAGAGACCCAGGCCCATGGAGGAGGAACTAGGCCAGTCTCCATTGTCTGAGCTCCTGGTGGGTGACGATCTTGAGACGGAGCTGGACATGGATGAGAAATTGGAAGAAGGGGAGATTACAGAACAGGATGACCAGGCGCGCATTGTGCGAGTTTTTCACCGGGAGGAGTTACCGGCGCTCATCTCGGAATCCTTAAAGGTACTGAATATGCCTGCCAGTCTTCCAACAGAAGAGGAGTCCCTAGAGAATCCGTTGCTGCAAGCGGTGCGGAAGACACAGAAGATTTTTCCGTTGCATAGAATGGTCAGGCAGATATGATACAGGATGAGTGGGATCTGCTGGAGGCTGGCTTGAAAGGGGCAAGGACCATGGCGCGCCTCTACCCACTGTCTGATCAGGATTGGGAGCTTTTTCGGTCATCGAGGGTAGATGCAGAAGTTTCTGCGGTTACTAAGAAGACAATCCCAGTAGAAGGTAGTGCAGCGCTTAAATATGTCCAGGATAGAAAATTGGACACCTTGTTAAAGCAGTCCTTAGATAGATGCCTGCAGCGAAAGGGCATTAACAATTTGCGGGTCCTGGGTAGCAAGGACCTGTCTTCGCTGGTCTCGGCAGGTGCAGCAGCAGGATGAGTAAGACCAGTTGGGGGAGGCAACCAGATTAGAGTCGGGGGTGACTTATCTGGCGGCTATCCATTATGACCTCATCAGAGGCCTCTCTGAGTATGGCTTTGGTTGTGGCAGCCTGCAGTTATCTGTGGCTTCGGAACTGCGCGGTGGATACTTCCTCTAAGTCACGTCTCAGCAAGCTACTCTTTATGGGCAGACTACTCTTCGGCAAAGACCTGGACAATTGGTCAAGGACTTGGGAGACTCCAAGGGGGGAGGCTGACTGAGGATAAGCAGAAGCAAGCCCGGCCTTCCCCCTGCGTCCCAGGCATCAGCCACGTGATTTCAGGAGGTTTCGTACCTCGCGCTTTACCCTGTTTCAGAGGGGGCAATTTCCCTCTAAAGGCCATGGTTTTGGGAGGCGGGATGGGGTTTTGCCGCCTCCTCGACCTTGGGGTTCAAGAAATCCCAATGAAGTGAGGGGGGCCCAGGTGGTGGTGCAGCCCTTAGGAGATCGGCTGCAGGAGCTCTACCCTGCCTGGCTCCAGATCACGTCTGATCAGTGGGTGCTAGAGGTCATTTGCGAGGGCTATGCCCTCGAGTTGGCACAGCCTATGGACGATGTTTTCATACAGTCCCCCTGTAAAGCACAATCCAAGGCGACAGTGATAAAGAAACCTTGACATGGCTGTTACAGCTCCGGGCCGTGGTGCCGGTCCCACGTGACCAGTACGGCTGCGGTCGATACTCCTTCTATTTCATGGTGCCAAAAAAGGAAGGGACCTTTCATCCGATCCTTGATCTCAAGCACGTAAACCGCTGTTTACGGATGCCGCATTTTCACATGGAAACATTGAGTTCCGACATAGTGGTGGTCAGAAGCCGAGAGTTTCTAAAGTCTCTCAATTTGATGGAGGCATACTTGCATATACCCTTACTGGCAGAACATCAGCGGTTCCTCCACTTTGCTGTGCCAATGGGACATTTCCAATTTCAGGTGCTGCCGTTCAGTCTGGCAACAGCACCACGGACATTCACAAAGGTGATGGCGGTGGTAGCGGCAGTGTTATGCAAGGAAGGCATGCTGATGCATCCGTACCTGGTCAGTTGGCTGATTCAAGCAAAGTCCAAGGATGAAAGTCATTGGATAACTGCACGAGTGGTACAGTTCCTCCAAAGTCTCGTTTGGATAGTCAACATGGCCAAGAGCCACTTGGACCCATTTCAGGAGCTCGAGTACTTGGGGGCATGCTTCGATACCCATGTGGGGGAGAGTGTTCCTACCGGAACAACGCGCTCAAGGACTTTGTGGCGTTTTAGTGTAACAGTTTCTGAGAATGTTGGAACCGATGGCTTGGCATTATCTGCAATGTCAGTATCCTGAAACAGTTCTTCCATGGCTGAAGAAAGGGCTGGGGGGTGTTTGCAGGTTCAGTGGTGGGGGAGGGGGGGTTGAGGTTGGATCGAACGGATGGTCTGTTTTTCGCTTGGTGCTGGATGTCATAGCTCAGTGGGGCCTCAGGTAAGTCTCCTCGGTCAGGGGAGGGGAAGGAGGAATCTCTTCTTCAAGACGGGGAGTTGTGCTAGGATTTCTGTCAGTATAGTAATTTTTGTTCAAACTTAACTACTTATTTTGTTGCTCCTGTGAGTCTGCTTTGTCAGTGTGTTATTGGATATGGTGGGCGGACCCCACAGTATTAGTACTGGTGTCGTCAAAAGATGATATGCACAGTCTCCAAGCTGCTGGAAGAGGTACACTACCTAGTAGTGTGGGACTGAACTGGAGTTCCTCAAGGAACAGCAATTAGTAGGTAAGTCTAATTTGTCTTAATACATAATAGCAAAGTACTATTTACATCTAGGTTACATAGGCAGTGGGTGTGGCGAGGGGAAAGGGGGAATCTTTAGATAATGGAAGTGTGTATGTAGAGAAGAAGAGGGAATTAGGTTGTTACTCCACTCCAAGATAAATTTGCAAATACAATGACTATGTTCCATAGCCATCTTTTTGCATCTCTTGGCACATACTTGCTGTATATGTTTAACTGGTTCCCAATACCTACATAGTCTTTATTTTATATACTGTCTGGTCAGTATTGAAACATCATGGTTGATTTATGTTTTAAATGGTGTTTAAATCTATTCTGTATATTAAGCATTGCTATCTGGATTGCAAGTGGCGCTGAAGGTGCATATTCAGTGGATAACTGCCCCTAACTCTGTGGATATCGGTAAAATTGAGTGATATTGATTTGGATAATTGTGCAGTTTGTTAGAACAGACTTTTCACTTGTCTAATTTTATCCACACAGCTATCCAGCTAGCAGCTGAGTATCACTATCTATAGAGTTAGGCAGAATGCACACATTCTGCCCTCCCTCTGCCCTGGCGCTATCCACTATCCAGATTGTGCCACTGAATATTGGCAGATAGAGGACTTATCTATTTAGCAATGGCTGCTGTACTTTACAGATAAGTCCCTTTTGTATGTCGGGCTATATTTAATTAGTAAGAATTCTATATATAGAGAGATGAATTTACAAATATCTCCAGGAACAAGCAGGAATGAGTCTTCACATATGGGTACGTCGGTACCGACGGAGCCTGCACGGGAATGCTCCCCAGCATCCAATCAGAAAGCTTTTGGGAGCATCCCTCGTGCCTGCGCGCTGACTTCCCGCCTTTCCCACTGCCTCTCCTCAGTTTTTGTTTTTCCGCGGAGCCGACAGGACGTCCTCCTGTCACCGCAGAAACTTTTTTCTTTAAAATTCTTATTTCTTGTTTTCTTGTGGTCGCGGCTGTCTTTCCCGCCGATACCGGTACCGCCGGTGCTTTATTCTTTTCTTTTCTTTTCTAAAATTAGAGAGATTTTTTCTCCTCAGTTTTTGTCTTAACTTTTTGGGCCTACCAGGCCTCTCCAACATGGAGCCTTCTTCCCCTAAGAAGTGCCTTCACTGTGGAAACCTAGTTTTCTTTTTAGACTCCAATGCTTGGTGTCTAACCTGTTTGGGTCCTGACCCTTGTTTCCCTGATCCATCAGGCTGTATTATTGGGAGAAGACCTTCCCTTTTTCGAGTTTCCCTCGATGCCTTTTTTCCTCCTGAGGTGAGGACACCGATTTATTCTTCTCTCCAGGATCAGGTAACCCACAAACAGTCTGTTAAGACTAGCCAATTCTTGAAGGGTAAGTCTCATGCCCAGCATGATGACGGCTCCGGCCTTGCCCTCAAGACCCCATTGGCAATAAAACCCCGGCGGGAGTCTTCGGGCTCCAAAGCATTTACGGGGTTTCAGGTTGTTCCTGGGGCTCACCCCTCACAGAACATACCTGAGCCATGCTCGGGGGTGGTATCCACTTTGAGCGGTACCGATCCCCCGGCATCGGCACCGGTGTCGAGTGTTCCACTCTTCACCAGGCATCGTCTTCGGACGTCCTCGGTACCTTCGGAACCGATCGATACGACTCCGATTGACGTCGGTACCTTCTAGACATGCTTTGATAAACTCGCTCCCTTCGATGCCGAGTCTTGAATCTATGTCCAGTCTAGATGACTTGGTACCAACGCGTTTTGGAACCGATCCATATCGTTTCCGACTACGCAGTACCGAGGATATTCACCAAGGCTCTCTGGCTACCTCGGTACCGCTTCAGCAGCCCCCGATTACTGCTTTGTTGACATTACTGTCTCCGATACCGGTGATATCGATGTCGATTCCTGCAGTTCCATCGGTGCCATCGATCCTTTCTATGCCTAGCTTGGAATCGATACCAGGCACTGACGATGCAGTACTAACTGCCTCGAATCAGAACTGTCAGTATCACTGTCCATCTAGCAGGATTCTTTTTCTGCACCAGTCCAGTATGTTTTCTGGTGCTCAAGCTGCTTCTTCCACCTCAGCTTACCCAGGAATAGTTCCCATTGGAGATCCTTCTTTTCAGAAATTTCTCCTTGACATGGCAACCTTTCTTGCCATTCCTATTCCTGGCTCTACTCTTAACCAAGATCCTGCAGAAAAGGAAAATATAATGCTTCCTTTACATCATTCTTTGCAGGATCTTCTTCTGAGGATGTGGGAATCAACTTTAAAGGTTCCTTCGCCTTCTACAGCCACTAATGTTCTGTATCAGGTGCCTCCCTCTCCAGGGTTTCAAAAAAATCAACTTCCACATCATTCCATTGTAGTGGAATCAGCAATGAGGAAGGTAAGAAGCAAGAAGAAGTATTCTTCTTATCCGCCAGGTCGTGCATCTAAAGCACTTGATACCTTTGGACGTCAAACCTTCCAAACTTCTATGCTGGCTTCAAGAATTATCTCATATATATTTTATATGAGTCTGACACTTCAGGAGGTCACAGAGAAATTATCTCTTTTGTCCCCTTTTTAGTCAGAGCCTAAGGCCACTGACTATTCCTTGCTTCTTAATCATAGCAGGAATATCTCTTGGTTTCTTTCTCGTGCTTCTCTAGACTCTTTTGAGTCTGTTAGCAGATCCTCTGCTATTGCCATTGGAGCACGTCGTAAAGCCTGGCTGCAAGCTTCAGACCTGAGCAGATGGGCACAACATACACTGGGTAATTCTCCTTGTACTGGAGAAAATATCTTCAATAGAGAGGCTTTACGTCAGGTTGCTCATTGCTCCACTGACTTCCCTGGTTCTGGAAACCATCCTAAGCCTTCTTTTTCCCCAGGACGTAGGAAATGTCCTACCAAACCTCCTTTCCCTAAGAAAAGAAGGTTTCACCCTTCTCCTGCCCATCCTCCAGATGTACCCAAGCAAAGGACATCTCATCCTAGTCTGAGGTCTCCAGACTCTATCTAACCAGTCTAATCATAAACAGCAACCATAGGTTCCTATATGTTGCAATCTACAGTTAACTTCTTCTTAGCAGAGGTTTATTCTTCAAACTCTACACTGGTTTTCAGTATGCTACGCTGTTAGGATACTTTTGTCCATGGGTTACAGAATTCTCCCCTTCTTACTACTACGAAGGGAGGTTACAACTATCCCATGATAGTTTTCTGTCCCCACATGGACATCTTTTCCTTCAGCTGACTTACCATATGGTAAGTCACCTTCCAACCCCCTCTCTTCCAGGGTTTCCCCTGCTTGAGTTGGTACCATACTGAAACACTTCTCTTTCTTTCCAGTGTAGACTTTTTTGTTATCCTTCAATGCAACTCATCAGACAGGGACGGGAATATCTCCGCTCCCTTTGTCTGTTTTCTCTCTGTTTTTATACAGGAGAATCCCCTCTGCTGTTTTGTTCAGTTGCTGTGCATGCAGGAGTTCCAGTGATTTTTTTTTTTTTTTTTTAGTGCTCATTGCATGCTACTTTCAACTATCTTGCATAATACTACTCACTGCAGGTTATCTTCTTCTAGCCATATCCTTTCCTAGGATGTGGCAACACACCTGACTTCAGTCTTAATTCTCCTGCACAATGCTCTCTGCAATCTTCAGAGAAGCTTTCTACTATGGGCCCTTGCTACAGAGCATTGAACTTTGTCTCTGAGGGTTTTTCCACATAGTAGAAAAAGCTTATATAATCATTTCATGGCTATATGGGTTCTTTATACCCTCTTGTCTCCTGTTGTGATACAGAAGACAAGCTTTTTCTGCGTGAATGTCCAAGGAGTTCCCAATCTTGCAGGAATCTACCCCTTTTTTCCTTACAGCTTGGCATTATACTTTTCTGCTCCACTTGGACAACACATACTCTTTTACTGTACATGATACCCCTGTGTCCCTTGGCTTGGGTCATCCTGGTATCTTAGTCTATGCGTTTTTTTGTCCTTTGGACATGTCAGAGTCCTAAAGTACTCCTGACGTGCTCTTGCCAGACTACTATTATCCTCTGTTTTTTCACGCAACCATACTGGTTATTTCACTGAACTACATTCCTGCACCGCAGAAATAGATTCTCTATATATCTTCAGGTGGTTTCCACCCCCTTATTAGATGAATCTTTTCCCATCACATTCCCCAAGTGAATGTTTTTATGGGGCTCAGTTGCAGGCATGTATCCTCAGGCTTATATTCATGTATGTATATGTATATGTATATTCATGTATGTATATGTCCTATACATACATATTTTCTGTAAGCTGTGTGGGCATAAGTCATGCCCATCTATATATGTTCATTGTCGGTTACCTTCTTGTTTTATGTAAACCGCGCTGATCGCAAATAGTGCGGTATATAAGAAATGAAAATAAATAAATAAATAAATATATCTATATATCACACATATCTAGACATATATGTACATATGTATATATATGTACGTATATATATATATGTATGTATATATATATATGTATGTATATATATATATGTATGTATATATATATATGTATGTATATATATATGTATGTATATATATGTATGTGTATGTATATGTATATGTATGTATGTGTATGTATATGTATATATATGTATGTGTATATATATGTATGTGTATGTATGTGTATATGTATGTGTATATGTATGTGTATGTATGTGTATATGTGTATATGTATATGTGTATGTATGTATGTGTATGTATGTGTATATATGTATATGTGTGTGTATATGTATATTATTGTGGTGAACAGCGCCCTCCTGAGGCTATGGAGACGGATGAAAATCCTGAGGTTCAGCAGGATTTATGCCTATTTGATAAAGCTGGAAAGAAAGAGAGACACTATTCCACGGAGCTGAGCATGGAGACCAGCCCAGGGGAGGAGTCCTGCAGTCCTGATTGGGCACACCCTGTCCTTGGAAGGGGCGTGTCCAGAAGAGAACGTGGTTTTAAACCAGGGTATGGCTTTGCTAGTCAGAATGAGAGGAAGTTGAATAAGCTGGAGCATGAGAAGGAGAGACGGATAGAGAAGAAGAATGAGAATGATTGGAAGTCCAGAAGACAGTATGGTGATACTTGGAAGCCTGGCACTAGAAGGAGACCTGCAAAGATCTATTCAGAGGCAGTGAGTAGAAGTCCCAAGGAAAGTGGACCTAGCCCTGGAATAGACAACCGCTGGAAGGCACAGCCCTGGGAGAGGAAGCCTTCAAGGCAGGCACGAGAGAGAAAACAATCATTCTGGGAATTACCGTTTGGGCCAGAGAGCCACGGACATTCTCACAGCTGGAGAACATCGGAGCCATCTGAAGTAAGAGGGGCTTGGCATCAAATAAGTGATTTGCCACAGAGTTTCCAGACTGAAGGTAAAGCTAACTCTCCTGTATTTGAAACATTAGCAAAAGAGCCTAATAGTTACTCTGACACGATTAACCTAAGAGAGGAGAAGAGAAACAGCCTTAAGCCAGAGGGAAGTTTTATAGCTGATAGCAATTCCCTATCTCACAAACAACAGGCTGAATTGCTCCTACAGGGTTTTAAATAGTTTTTAGAGCTACAAGCCAAAAGACAGCCAGGGTTACAAGAAGCCAATAATTCCATACAGCTTGAAGAACTAGCACAAGATAGTTCTGACTTACCTGATTGTGAGAGCATGGACTGTACGGTCTGTTGTGTGGAGATGCCAAGCTGAAGGAAACTGGTTTTACCGTATATGAATTGAATACTACGGAGCTGTTGTGCTGCCTGGCTAGGAAAGCTCTAATTACATGCACCTGTAATCCCCAGCACTGTGAACGTAACAGTGGCTGAAAGAGGCTGCAGTTAAAGTGACTGACCTCTTGGGGCAAAGTTGAGTAACTTGCTTAGAAGTGAAAAGCAGCAGTTCTACTTTAAGTTGACTTTATTCTGAGTTTATTCTGTTTGCATTTGAAGCACCTATTTTGTTCACATTTATTTGTCATGCGATGGAAAAATATCCTTTACTATAATAAATATACTTGCTATTAAGAAACCCCACAACTACAACTCTTTATTTCGGAGTGAAAGGAGCAGGAAACTACAATACCCAGCATTCCAGGGATACAGGTTACTCTCCTTCCTCACGAAGCATTAGACCCCGCTCCTGTCTTTAGCCCCAAGGCCGGGCAGGAGCGCCGCAGTATGTATGTATGTGTATGTATGTATATGTGTATATGTATGTATGTATATGTGCCCATGTATGTATATGTGCCCATGTATGTATATGTGCCCATGTATGTATGTATATGTGCCCATGTATGTATGTATATGTGCCCATGTATGTATGTATATGTGTATATGTATGTATGTATATGTGCCCATTGGGAGATGTCCATAGGACGCTATGTATTACCTGCTATCTCCCTAACTGTCTGTGCTATAAAGCTTTTACCTTCTTAAGAGGTCCAGACAGTCAACTTGCCTATTCTCATGCGGCTCAGTAAGTGGGAGCGGTTATACACACAATTACTGCTGTGATGTCAACAGCTTCTATTTTTGTTATAGATCTCCCTGTCTCTGAAGTATCAAACTTCAATGTCTTCCTATCTCTTACCAGCTAGGAAAGACGGTGTACATCTTCAGTATTTCTGATAACACTTCTGTTCTCCTTGGGAATAGGGGCTTTTATCCATACCCCCTCTTCCCTTCAGGACTGGGCTAATTCTCCAGATCGGTCAGTCTTCTTCTTTAGTCCTCAATGTTAATAACTCTGTACCTAAAAGAGTTTTCAGCTTTTTCCCATAAAGCTTTCCATTGAAGACCTGCCGTTCTTCTCCTGCCCCAGTTGACACCTGGGTTACCTGCCCATTCCAGGTTTGGAACTTCATCCTCACTGCTGTGAAGTTACCTTGAGGATTCTGCTACTGCATCTACAGTACACTCCATCACAGTTCTACTTCCTACAATCCAGTAGGTAAGCTCTATATTGTACTAGTTCATTAAATATTTTAATGATACTTGACATACATTCTAAAGACTCATTTTTTCTGTAGTCTTTAGATTCGCTGTTCCTCTACAGCTCTTCTCTATTCCTCTACAGCTCTTCTCTATTCAACTCCTACCCCCCATCCCTCAGGGGATGCCGGGGATCCAGGTTTGGGAAATGCTGTCCTGTTCCAGGGATACGCATTTTATGGGATCTCCCCTGGCACCCACAGGGAGTCCCCATATGTGAAGACTCATTCCTGCTTGTTCCTGGAGATAGCACAGTTACTTACCTGTAACAAGTGATCTCTGGGAACAGCAGGAATTAGTCTTCACAACCCACCCACCTCCCCTAGGAGTTGTATCTATCTATCCCCTTTCCTCTTTCTCTCCTTCTGTCTCAGCTATGAAACTCAACTGAGGAGAGGCAGTGGGAAAGGCGGGAAGTCAGCGCACAGGCGCGAGGGATGCTCCCAAAAGCTTTCTGATTGGATGCTGGGGAGCATTCCCGTGCAGGCTCCGTCGGTACCGACGTACCCTATGTACCATATGTGAAGACTAATTCCTGCTGTTCCCAGAGATCACCTGTTACAGGTAAGTAACTGTGCTTTAAATACAAGCATTGTATCTTGCACAGAAAATGGAATACCTTTAAAGAAATGAATATCAATATAGGAACAAAAAGAAAAAAAATCACATCCCTTCAAAGCCCACAACACGGAGGGAGGCCTAATCCACTGCAGGAAATACAAAAGCAAAATTACACAGCTATCCAAAGAAAAAGCAGGCTATCATTATCACGATGTCAGATTTAACTGGAGGCTTCCACCAATGACATATTGAAAAATTGATCACCAAGAGCTATTACCCTTTCCTGGAGCTGCAGGAAAAGCTGTCTTCTGTGTCTCTTTGCAGAGGTCTGGGAAACGCCAAACCCTTTTAGCCATAATTTTAATTTCCTTATTCAAAAAAAAAAAAGCACAACAGTTTTTATCCGTCCCAAAGACAAAGATGACCAATGTGGTGCTGTTGTGTACTTCTTACAAAGAAGTTTCCAGGATAACTGATACATCAAGACTGTTCAAAGCAGCTTGTGGCAGACTTTCTTCCACTTGGAATACATTACCTACTTTATTATTTTTTTCTTATATGGCAAATAGAACACCTTTGCCATATAAGAAAACAGCTTATTGGGTATTTTCACATTGGAAAACAGCTTCCATGGGTATTTTCAAATAATCCACCAAATTCTTTTTCAGAAGCTTATGAGGAACCATGGTGAAAACCCATGGGAAATTAATAATTCTAAGATTCAACTGTTTCTGTTGACTGTCTAATATTTCCAGCTTTCTAAAAAAGGAAAGTTCCTGAGCGGTCCTCCAGTTTAGTCCTCCACATCCGGGTAGTGCACCTCCTCCCGCAGCCAGGAGACTGGACCAATCAAAATCCTGCCTTGTATGATATATGCTGTCGGAGCTCCCATCAGCCCCCAGTGTGTCCAGTCTCCTTGCAGCTGGAGGACGTGTATGCCTGGTTTAGGCTTACTTAGGATCCTTTGGGGGAGCAACACTAAAGAGTTTTTGTTAGTGTTTTTGGTTTCTGTTATCCAACTTTTCTTTCACTTTATTGTCTCCGGGGCTTTTCGCGCCGTTTTTTCCTTTGCCGGTACAGACAGCCGGCGGCCATTTTGAGGTTTCTTTTTACTTTCCTGCCGGGGGTTTCAGCTGTGCACCGGTCCCCCTTGCATTTTTTCCTCATTTTGAAGTAGCGATTTTGGCTGCCTGCATCTCTACCTTCAGATTGCATAGTTCAAAAAAATTTTTTTTTTTTTTTTTTTAATTTACATAGCCCAAAACGGGAGTGTTTCTTTTGGCTTTCCTTGGGGTGAAATTGCTCTGCATTTATCTTTCTGCAGCAGTTTCTAACTTTCCATGGCCTCTAGACCGCAGTGCGTCATCTGCGGATCGCGCAGGGGAGCCGTGGCTGACTCTGGCATCTGTCGGGGCTGTGCCTCCGTTTCTTCAGATGTGGAACATCAGATGGAGTTGAAAGAACTTCCTGACGCGGCCGGCCCCCCTGTCTTGTCGGAAGTGGAGCCCACTCCGGGTCCCCTGTCCTCTTGTTCGGCGGCTCTTCCTAAAGGACTGGCTAGTACTTCTTCCCTGGAGCCTGCGGAATTCTCTTCAGAGGGATTCTCCCCGGACTTTGTTCTTCTTATGCACCAGGCCTTTCGCTTAAGCCGGTCTGGTAAGCTTCCGGAGCCCTGGCCGGCGTCTCTCCCTTCCGGCTCGGGAGGGGAGCCCCGGCGCTCTTCTCACCCTGCTCCCAAGCGTCTTTGGACCATGGACCAGGATCCTGAACCGGAAGATCAGGGTTGGCAAGAGGTGGAGGCGGAACTTGAGCCGGATGCTGATCCTGAGGAGTTAGAGGACGGTGAAATTCCGGAGCCGGAAGATCAGGCCCGCATTATTCGGGTATTTCGTAAAGAAGAGCTGGTACCCTTGATCACGGAGTCTCTTCAGACCCTTAATCTTGGGGTCACGAGGCCTATGGAGGACGACGGCTTGGAAGATCCGCTCATACAGGCCGTGCGGGACTCCCAGGTGGTGTTTCCCGTCCACCGAGTGGTGGAGCAAATGATTCAAACTGAGTGGGATCAGCCTGACTCCTGTCTGAAGGGGATAAGGACTATGAACCGTCTCTATCCCTTGGCGGACAAAGACAAAGAAATGTTTAAGTCTCCGCGCGTCGATGCAGCGGTATCGGCGGTGACTAAAAAGACCACCATTCCGGTGGAGGGCAGTGCGGCCCTAAAGGATGCGCAGGACAAAAAGGTGGATAACTTGTTGAAGCAAGCCTTTGATACTAATGCCTTATCCTTGCAAGCCTCTATCTGCGGCGCTTGTGTGGCTCGAGCCTGCTTGCGCTGGGCTCAGCGCCTGCGGTCGGTTTCCGGCTTAGATCCGCAAGGCTTGCTAGAGCTGACACGTCTGGAGTCTGGGTCGGCGTACCTCGCAGATGTGCATTATGATTTGATCAGAACTTTGGCTAATAGCATGGCTTCTTTAGTGGCGGCTCGAAGGTCTATATGGTTGAGAAACTGGGCGGCTGACGGTTCTTCTAAATCCCGCCTCAGTAAGCTTCCCTTTAAGGGCAAATTATTGTTTGGAGAGGCCCTGGATAAGTTGGTTAAGGACCTCGGGGAGTCTAAGGGCGGTAGGCTGCCAGAGGATAAGCCAAAGCTCAATAGGAACGCACCGCCAACGAGGGGACAATTTCGGGACTTTCGTAGATTTCGTTCTTCCCGCCTGGGGTCTTCCCAACGCAGTCGTTTTGGATCCAGAACCCAAGGATTTCGAGGTTTTCGAGGTGCGGGCCGAGGCTTTTCAGGGGCTTCCGCCGCCTCCGCCTCTTCCTTTGGTCGCAGACCACAATGAAGCGAGGCGGGCCCCAGAGGGAAGTTTGGTCATCGGGGGTCGCTTGCGCGATTTCCTTCCCTCTTGGGCCCAAATTACCTCCGATCAGTGGGTGCTGGAGATCGTGAGAGAAGGCTATGCGTTGGAGTTTGCGTGCCCGCTCCCCGATTCCTTTGTTCTCTCCCCCTGCAAGGGCGAGCAGAAAATGCAGGCGATTCGCATGACTTTACGCAGGCTTCTGTTCTTGGGAGCCGTCATTCCCGTCCCGTCTATTGAGCGCGGCGCCGGTCACTACTCCATTTATTTTGTGGTGCCCAAGAAAGACGGGTCGCTTCGCCCCATTCTGGACCTCAAGGGGGTGAATCGCGTTCTCCGGGTTCCTCATTTTCGAATGGAAACCTTGCGGTCAGTCATTGTGGCGGTGCGTCGCGGAGAGTTTCTCACGTCCCTCGACCTCTCGGAAGCCTATTTGCACATTCCGATTCGACCATCTCATCAAAAGTTCCTTCGGTTTGCTTTCCCGTGGGGCCACTTTCAGTTTCAAGCCCTGCCGTTTGGACTAGCTACCGCTCCTCGCACCTTCACGAAGGTTATGGTGGTGGTCGCTGCGGCTTTGCGTCGAGAGGGCATCTTGGTTCACCCTTACCTCGACGATTGGTTGATTTGCGCAAAGTCCAACGGCGAGAGTGTCCAGGTCACAGACAGGGTGGTTACTCTTCTGCGGTCGCTCGGCTGGGTAGTCAACGAACAGAAGAGTCACTTGGGGCCTACTCAATCCCTCGAATATCTCGGGGTTATCTTCGACACGGCACGAGGGTTGGTGTGATTGCCAGAGCGCCGTGTCCTGGCCTTGCGGGGCCTCGTGCGCACTTTTCTAGCAATGCCCGCTCCGTCCGCCTGGTGGTATCTTCGGCTTCTCGGCACTATGGCAGCGACCCTGGAGGTGGTCCCGTGGGCGCGGTTTCATATGCGACCACTCCAGAGCGCCCTACTGCGTCGCTGGTCGAATCAGTTCGATTCGTTAAACAGGCGGTTGCCCTGCCCGAAGCCAGTGCGCCGGTCTCTCCGGTGGTGGCTGTGCCCAGAGAACCTGAGCAGGGGGCTTCCCTTGGAGACGCCCCTTTGGATTCCGTTTATCACAGATGCAAGTCTATCCGGCTGGGGAGCCCATTGCCAGGGCCGCTTTGCTCAGGGGACGTGGTCTCTCCGGGAGGCATCTTGGTCGATCAACCGGCTCGAGCTGCGAGCGGTCAGGCTCGCTCTGCTAGCCCTCGAAGAGTTGGTAGCGGGGAAGCCCGTACGGATTCTCTCGGACAACTCGGCGACGGTGGCCTACATCAACCGCCAGGGGGGCACCGGAAGTGTGGCCCTAGAGACCGAGGTGGCGGCGTTGTTCAATTGGTTTCAATCTCGGCTGCCGGCGATCTCGGCGACGCATATCGCGGGCCGGGACAATGTGACAGCAGATTTTCTCAGCCGGGTGCGGGTGGATCCCGGGGAATGGGAACTGAACCCGCAAATTTACTCTCAAATAGTTCATCGATGGGGTCCGCCCGTCATGGATCTCATGGCAACATTTCAGTCGGCAAAGACAGGGCCGCTTCTTCAGCAGGCGCAGGGAGCGCATGTCCGAAGGGATCGATGCCCTGCTTCAGCCATGGCCAGAGGGCGATCTTCTTTATGTCTTCCCTCCTTGGGCGCTCATCGGTCGGGTCGTTCAGCGCATCGAGGCTCACCGGGGGCGAGTGTTGCTGGTGGCTCCGGATTGGCCCCGACGACCGTGGTACGCGGACCTGGTGCGGTTGCGCGACGGAGTTCCCTGGCGTCTGCCGTCGCTCCCAGACCTTCTGCTTCAGGGTCCCCTTCGGATGCCCCAAGTGGATCGCTTCTCGCTTACGGTTTGGCCATTGAAAGGGCTCGGCTGAGGAAGAGGGGTTATTCTCCTGCAGTTCTTTCCACTCTTCTTCAAGCGCGGAAGACTTCCACGTCTCTCGCTTATATTCGAGTGTGGAGGATTTTTGAGGATTGGTGTTCCCGGCATGGTATCCGCGCAGCGACGGCCTCCGTGCCTGTAGTACTCAACTTTTTACAGGACGGGTTTGATAAGGGTCTTGCGGCCAGTTCTCTCAAAGTTCAGCTGGCAGCGGTCGCTTGTTACAGAGGCAAAGTGTTGGGTATTAGCCTAGGGTCTCACCCGGACGTCATCCGTTTTCTCAAGGCTGTTTTCCGCTTGCGGCCTTCGCGTCGGGTATCCATTCCTTCCTGGGATCTGAACTTGGTGTTGCGGGCGCTGGTTCGCGAACCTTTTGAGCCTCTGCGGCGGGCGTCCCTTAAGGATCTGACGCTGAAGACGGTTTTTCTCGTGGCCATCTCCTCGGCGAGGCGTATTTCCGAGTTGCAAGCGCTCTCGTGCAGGGAGCCCTTTTTATCTATTTCTAGGGATCGTGTGGTGCTTCGTCCAGTGCCATCCTTTTTGCCCAAAGTGGTGTCGCCTTTTCATTTGAACCAGGCGGTGTTTCTGCCGGTTCTGCGGGCCGGTCCGGAAAGTCCGGCTAGCAGTGGTCTTCACTGTCTGGATGTCCGGCGCGTCCTTCGCCGTTACTTGAAGGTTTCTGAGTCTTTCCGGAAGACAGACCGCCTATTCGTGCTATTTGGCGGGGCGCGGCGGGGTGAGGCGGCGTCTATTGCTCACTGGATTAAAGAGGCGATTGCTTCAGCATATCTCTTGCAGCGTCAGCCGGTTCCGGAGGGTCTGCGTGCCCACTCGACCAGAGCTCAAGCAACCTCTTGGGCGGAACATAGCTTGGTTCCCCCTGCAGAGATCTGTAAAGCGGCTACGTAGTCCACGCTGCATGCCTTCAGTAAGCATTACCGCTTGGATGTGCTTGCCGCTCAGGATTCTTGTTTTGGTTCATCAGTGCTGCGCGCCGGGTGGCAAGGTCCCGCCCGGTGTTGACTGCTCTGTTACATCCCGGATGTGGAGGACTAAACTGGAGGACCGCTCAGGAAATGGAAATTACACATACCTGGTAATTGTAGTTCCTGGAGGGTCCAGTTTAGTCCTCCTTCCCGCCCATGTCTCCGATTCACTCTTTCGGCGCGCTTTTGGGCTACAGACGATACGCTATTTTCGCGGGCGTCATTCTTTTTATGGTCTTCTTCTGCCCGATCTCAAGTGTCTGTTTTCTTCTGGAGGGCAGGTAGAAGCGCTGTGTAGCGTTCTGGCTTCCTCGTTTGGGGAGGGAGTCGGCATGATATTAGTTTCTCGGGGGAAGAGTTGGTTTTTACTATGTATTTCTGATACTCTCATGTGTTGCTTCTTTAAGTCTGCTTTGTTACTAGTTCACTGGGGGCTGATGGGAGCTCCGACAGCATATATCATACAAGGCAGGATTTTGATTGGTCCAGTCTCCTGGCTGCGGGAGGAGGTGCACTACCCGGATGTGGAGGACTAAACTGGACCCTCCAGGAACTACAATTACCAGGTATGTGTAATTTCCATTTATTTGTTACTGGATTGCAGTCAAAAATCAATTCAGTTTCCACTTTCTTCAACTTCTCTCCCTGAACGGCTGAAACCTTTAGTTGAAACCCACCTGTTCAGTAGTCTCCACAGTTTGCTGAAGGTCACTAATCTTTTTGACCACCTCAGACTCCGACTTCCCAATTGCTTGCCAAATAGCCTTGAGTATTACCTTTATTTTCCGGGAACAAGCAGGAGGTCAGCCCTCACATATGGGTGATGTCAGCGCCGACAGAGCCCACACAGAAGCATCTCCCCCAGCTTTCAAAGAAAGTCTTTGGGAGATGCATCACGCATGCGTGGTCCACTTCCTACCTAAGGGTGCCATCTTGCCTCAGTCTTCTTTTTTTCATGGATCCCATCGGACGTTGTCCACTTTCCCTGGAAAATGGCAGATTTTTATTATTTTTTGTCCGGTTTGTGTACTGGTTCCTTCCCGCCCCTGAGCCAGCTCGCCTCTGCATTGCTCCTGTGGTTCATCTATTTGTTTTCCCATTTTTTCATCAAGGTGTTTCTTGACTGGTATTAGCGCCCTTGTTTAGCCGAAGGCCTTGGACCACTGCCGGGAGGCGGTGCCCCCATTTTTCTGATGGCCTTCAGTGGCTTCAAAAACTCTGATCAGTGTGGCAAAATGTCAATCACCGACCCACACGACTGCTGCCTTTGATATCTCGGTCCGGAGCACAACTCTGACTGCAAGCTTTACAGATCCATGATCTCAAAAGCCTTGAAGAGCTGCCATCAGCAGCAGAAAAGTCTTTTACAGAAGTCTGACTCCACGCCGGAGTCTCCAGTGACACCATGCTCCAGGGCCCCCTCGATACCCTGGTGCCCTGCAAAGCAAGAGCCTCCGAGCGGAAATCCCCGAAGGTAGAGCACAAGAAGAAGAAACCCTCAAAGACCACCTTGTCCCTCCTGCTTACTCCCTCGGGTGAGATTTTTTTGTGCTTGTTTTGTTTTATTTACAGTTGGATGTCTGTATTTTACTGTGTGTTTTTTTTTAAGAATTGCTGTTTTACATATTCTAAAATACTATAATCCTGGGCTCATTTATTATTATTGTTTATTTTAAATTGTTTGTTTATTTCTAATCAGTTTTATTATTTATTGTTTGTTAGGTGATTTTATGTTTTTAATTGGTTTTGAGGTATATTCCCCCTGAAGAAGGCATCAGCCGAAACGTGGAGTTTTTAATAAAGATTGCTTGACCTACTGTCTTGGCCCACCTGTTCCATTTGTTCCTCTGACTTCCGAAGCCATCTTCATCGAGAACTCCCCCTCAACAGTACCAGTTCTGGGCCCGAAATCCTTGGTGCGTGCGTTGAAGGCTGCAGAGCCAACTGATATGGAGACAGAATGGCAACCCTAGAGAGCAGTATATCTACCCTAGTGGCCGTGCAGTGGGGCGTTCATGTCCAGCTCATCCGGTACATCTGTTCCGACGACGGGACCCTCGACATTGAGGGCTTCCCCGGATGTCAAGCCTATCCTCGAGCGCCATCGTCCTCGAGAGAGCCCCCAACCCCAGACAAGGTCCCAGTCCCATTTCTCGGGATACCAGTCCTCCTCGGCAAGTGCCTGCAACTCATACTGACAATCCTTGAGGTTACGGACTACCGAGCGGCCCTCAATCAAGGTGATCGTGTAGTCTTGGACTCGTACTCGGGCTTTGAGTCAGAATGGGAGACTGAGGATGAAGAGTCCTCGGACACGAGGCGACACCGTGATGTGCCCTCGGACCAGTCTCCTCTGATGCTATTGCCTGATTTTGTGCGGGATATGGCTAAGTGTTTCGTTATCGAGACCAAGGCCAAGGAGTACCACCCAGCAAGGGATTGGAGATACTCCAATATGAGGCACCCCCTAAGGAAACCCTCACAATTTCGGTGCCCCCAATCCTTGACTGCCTCCTTTTCTGGATGTGAGAAACACCGGCGTCTGTTCCAGTCGTTAGTAGGCACCTCGACACCATGTACTGCATAAACCGAAGCTCTGGGTTTCAAAAGACCCAGCTTCCCCACAACTCCATGGTTGAAGAGTCAGCAATTCGCCAGCTTAAGAGCCAGCAATTCGTCGGCTTAAGAGCCAAAAGACATTTGTTGGTGCTACCCGGCAGGGAGGCCCAAACCCTCGATGTATTCAGCCGGAAGGCCTTTCAGGACTCGATGCTAATGTGCCGGATTCAGTCTTACCAGATCTACATTGGCATGTACCTGAAGGAACTGTCAAAGGAGCTTGGTGGATTCTTGGCAGACCTCAATGGGAACCCCCACAGAGGTTCAAGACCCTAACCTCGGCAGTAAAAGAATGCTCATAGTTTTTGTTCCAGACAGCCTACAGTGGCTTTGAGTCATTGGCCAGAGTGGCCGCTGCAGGCATCGGGACATAATTCCAGGCATGGCTGCAATCATCCAACCTGGAACAATTGGTGCAGGACAAATTGATAGATGTCCCCTACATAGGGAAAACCTATTCAGGAAGCCCATGGTGGATAAGGCAGCGGAGATAGAGACTGAGTATGTGATGAGAACCAGGCTCTCGAAGAAGACCTCTGTGCAGCCCCAGGGAAAAAGCCCTTCTTCCCGAGGAAGAAAGGAGGCTTTAGCAGTACTCTGCACTTCCAGCCCTTCTCGGCCCTTCAACAGGGCCAGCAACATAAAGGCCAGGGACTTGGTCCCAGAAAACAAAAGGCCCCGAAGTCCCAGCTGCTGGCTCCCCTACCCCCAGGCGATTCTCTGCTTCTCACATGTTTGCTCAGAGGTGGGCAGCCATAACCACCGATACCTGGGTGCTACATGTGGTCAGGGAGGGCTACCTCCTCCACCTATAATGGGCGCCACCCTCGTACTTCCCAAGGGAGCCCACCAGTCTTTTCCTTCACCAAACCCTGCTCCTCGCTGAGCTAGCAGGCCTAATCAATGACAAAGCAGTCTAACCATTGCCATAACATCTCTGGGGCACAGGCTTCTATTCCAGGTATTTTCTCGTCTCCAAGAGGACTGGGACCTCAGGCCCATGCTGGACCTGTTCAACTAGATACCCTCCAGGCAAAAGCCTTCCTCCCCCAGGAGAGGTTATAATGCCTCAGGGAGTTAGTTGCAGAGATACACTGAAGCTGGATGCTACCTGCCTAGCTCCTACTCCGCCTCTTGGGACACATCGCCTCCACGATCCATGTGACCCCATATGCCCGCCTGCACAAGAGGGCAGCCCAGTAGTGCCTCTGCTTTCAGTGGACACAAACCACAGGCAGGCTCAAGGACTGAGTCAGTGACCTGTCAGTTGGTGAACTCCCTCCGATAGTGGCAGATTCCATGTCACCTTCAGACCAGGATGCCCTTCCAGGCACCCAACCGCCAGAAGGTCCTCACCACAGACACCTCTTAATGTACTAGGCAGCGCATTGCGGAGCCTCCAGATGCAAGGCTGCTCGTCCCAGAGGGAATCCCAGATTCAAATCAACCTGCTAGAGCTTCGGGCAATATACCTTGCCCCCAGGCCTTCCGCCACCAGCTCTGTACTGATCCAGACCGACAATCAGGTTTCAATGTTCTACATAAACAAATGGGGGGAACAGAGTCGTACCCCTTTGCCAGGAGGTGGTAGCCCTCAATTCCTGTGCTGCACGCAGAGGAGTAGAATACCTCCCGGGCCAGGACAGTGCCCTGGCAGAGAAACTGAGCAGGGTCCTCCAGCTGCACAAGTGGCGCCTGGATCCAGTGGTAGCCTCAGGGCTGTTTCGTCTCTGGGGTGCCCCCTTGATGGATCTGTTTGCCAGCCTGGACAACACGCAGTTACCTTGATTCTACTCTTGCCAGTCGCACCCATCCCAGGTGATAGTGGATGTGTTCCTCATCCCGTGGACAGAAGGCCTCATGTGTGCCTTCCCACAGACGTCGCTGGTAGCCAAGACGCTATTCAAGGTCCAGCGAGACAGAGCATCGCTAATGCTGATAGCCCCTCTGTGGCCCATGCAGCCCTGGTTCCCACTGCTCCTCTCACTATCAGTGATGTCGCCAATTCCTCTGGACCGAGCTCCAGGGCTACTCTCACAGGAGCAGGGATCTCTCCTACACCCCAATCTGGGGTCCCTCTCACTCATGGCTTGACTGCTGAAAGGGTAGTGTTCCTAAGCGTCCCTTCAGTCCAGTCCCTTTCCTCTGGGTTGTGCCCCTTTCCAGTAGCTTGGAAACTGAGCACGTCATCTTTTTTGATGACCCTAGGATATAAATAGCACTGGCACCTCCCATTACCTCCAGTTTTGCTCAGTCTCCAAGCAGCTGGAGGGAGTCAGTAAGCCAGAGGATAGGCTTACTGGAGAGACTTAGGATTTAGTGAGGGATTTAGTTATCTCCAGGAACAAGCAGGAATAAGTCCTCACTTATGGGTACGTCGGAACAGACGGAGCCTGCGCGGGAAAGCTCCCCAGCTTCCCAGAAAGGAAGCTTTTGGGGCCTCCCACTGCACATGCGCGCTGCCTTCCCGCCTTCCTGACCAGCTCTCCTCAGTTTCTTTTTTTCCGCGGAGCCAGCAGGTCGTGTTCCTGTCACCGCTGAAGAAATTGTTATTTTAGTTTCTTTCTTTAGACCGCGTACCTGCCTTCCCCATACCGAAACCGGTACCGCCGGTCTCTCTTTTCTTTTCTTTCTTAAAAAAAAAAAAAAGCTTTTATTTTTTTAGCACAACTTGGTGACTTCTGATAGGCCTCAGGCCTACACAAAATCTCCTCATGGAGAAACCAGCTCCTGGTTTCAAGAAGTGTACCAAGTTGTAGTGCTGTTGTTTCTGTTACAGACACCCATGACTGGTGTCTTAAATGTTTGGGGCCTGACCACTCCATTCCGGACTGCCCATCCTGCTCCCAGATGTCTAAACGTGGTTTGCAGAACCGGGCCAACAAATTCCATGTGCTGTTTGCTTCAGATAATCCAGCATCACAGTCATCCAGGTCTTCCTCTCCGGATGGATCTCAGGTAACCAAACCTTCTTCGGGCAGGTCCTCAAAGAGCAAATCTCCTTCAAAGCATCGAGAGGCTCTCAATTTTGAATCTGAGGACCATGCCCCAGCCAAACAACCCCGGCGGGAAGCTCTGGCTTCCAAAGCACCATCTATGGGGTTACAGGTTGACATCGATGGCACGGCCTCGACCGATCACCTGTTAGACTGCTCTGGGGTACCGGCCCATGCCGGTACCGACATCGAGGCAGCAGTGGCGTCTATGGACAATACTGTTCAGACCATGCAGCAGGCCATCCTGGCTTTCCTTAAGGCTGCGACGCCCTCGGTACCGCATCCAGCGGTTCCGGTTCCGGTACTGGCTTCCATACCGGAACCGAGGCCATCGTCTTCCAAACGCAGATCGGTGCATGCCGGATCCGGGTTTTCACCCGATACCGATCCCATGCCTGGTACGCCCGATGTCGATACCGACCGGTATGCGTATCTTGCGTTGGAAGCGAATAGAGGATACTCTGATTCCTCTGAGGATTTTGACTCCTCTGATGACTCTGATGAGCTTCCTGAAGAGCCTTCTTCCCCAAAGAGGAGAATGTCTCCACCAGAGGATTTGTCCTTTCAAGACTTCATTATAGAAGTAGCTAAAGGACTTTCTATTACTACATCCTCTGAGAAAGAACCTATATCAAAGAAATTGGATATTTTAGGATACCCTAAGGTTCCTAAAGAGGCAGTTACCCTGCCTATCCATGAAATCCTTCAAGAACACTTGATGGACTTATGGGAGGCTCCTCTAACATTGTCTCCTCATTCTCGTAGGTTGGACATCATGTACCGGGTCCCTCCTTCTCCTGGTTTTCAAAAAACTCAGCTGCCTCACCATTCCATTGTGGTGAAGTCTGCGCTGAAAAAGATTAAGAGTACCAAAAGGCACTCTTCTACCCCTCCAGGGCGAGAATGTAAGACCCTAGACTCTTTTGGTAGGAAAATCTTCCAGGCTAGTATGCTTATAGCCAGGATTAATTCATACAGTCTGTATATGGGCATGTTTCTAAGGGAACTTGCCCTAAAAGTAAAGCATTTTGCCCCCTTTATCCCTGAAGATAGAAAGGAGGAGTTCATTTCTTTAGTGAAACAGCTTCTAGATGTTTCTAAGTTCTCCAACAGAGCAGCCTTTGATTCCTTTGAGGGTGCCGGTAGAGCTTCGGGCATTGCCATTGCAGCCCGACGACTTGCTTGGCTCCAGGCCTCTGACCTAGAACCCTGGGTCCTAGATGGCTTACGGAATCTGCCCTGTACAGGTGAGAACTTATTTGGTAAAGACTGGCAAATTAAAGCCACTCAAATGGACGCAGAAAATGCTACTTTAGATAGACTTTCTAAGTCTACCTCTACTCCTACCAAGAAAAGGTCTTTCAAGAGGCCTTACTACAAGAAGACCAGATTTTCCACAAATACTGGCCAACAATCTTCTCAGCCTCGCTTTGCTGCTAAGCGTCAGCAACCTAAACAGGCAAGGTCCAAGCCTGCGGCGTCTGCTACACCCCAGCAGGCTCAACCCCCTCAGGGGTTTTGACTTGCCCCTAGAGAACTTAACCTTTCTGGCTCTAGAACAACCAGAGCCCCTCAACATTCCCGGAAGGTTAGCTCACTTTGCTCCCAGATGGGGGCAAATTACATCAGAGCAATGGACCCTCTCTATCATCAGAGAGGGTTACAAACTTCATTTTTCTAGCCTTCCTCCTCATACCATAGTGAGGCAGTTCAATTCTCCCCCATCTCTCCTGGCCCTGTTGGGTCAGGAAGTCTCTTCCCTCCTTGCCCAAGGGGCAATAGAAGAGGTTCCTCTTCTTCAACAAGGGACAGGTTTCTACTCCCCTTATTTTCTAATACCAAAGAAGACAGGGGGTTTCAGACCAATTCTAGATCTGAGAGAATTGAACAAATTTCTTTACAAGGAGAAATTCAAAATGCTTTCTCTGGGCATTCTCCTTCCATACCTTCAGAGTCAGGATTGGCTTTGTTCTCTAGATCTCAAGGATGCGTACACACATATACTCATCCACCCATCCCACAGAAAATATCTTCGATTTCTGTTTCAGGAAAAACATTTCCAGTACAGAGTACTTCCCTTCGGTCTAGCCTCTGCTCCAAGAGTGTTCACCAAATGCATGGCAGTTGTTGCCGCATTTCTAAGAGGTCTGGGAATTTTTGTATTCCCATATCTGGACAACTGGCTCATCCGAGCTCCATCTCAGTCAGAGGCCCAGATTTCCCTGGACCGCACAAGGCGCATTCTGCAGTATCTGGGACTGGTAGTAAACCTTCCCAAGTCTCAACTCATCCCTACTCAGTCTCTGGAATTCATAGGGGCCCGGTTGGACACCACCACTGCAAGGGCCTACCTACCTCAGGTCAGGGCCCAACGTCTGCTGTGCTTGGCCTCCCAAGCTCAGTCCAGCAGTCACATGACAGCCCGGGAAATGCTGCGACTTCTGGGCCACATGGCCTCCACGGTGCACGTGGTGCCCTACGCTCGTCTTCATATGAGAGCAGCTCAATGGACCTTGGCCACCCAGTGGACTCAAGCATCAGGAGCGCTCTCAGACCAAATACTACCCTCAAAACGTCTGTTTTGGTCCCTCCAATGGTGGGTATCCACCAAGAATCTGTTGTTGGGGGCCCCCTTCCAACCTTTGTTGCCCCAAGCAACCCTCACAACAGATGCCTCCCAAACAGGGTGGGGAGCCCATCTCCAAGACCTCTCCACTCAGGGCTCTTGGTCTCCTCAGGAGACCACCCTTCATATCAACCTCCTGGAACTGCGAACAATATACTTTGCCCTCAAAGTCTTCTATTCCCTCCTTGTCAACCTGACTGTCCTAGTTCAGACAGACAATCAGGTGGCCATGTTCTATATAAACAAACAAGGAGGGACGGGCTCTCTGTCGCTTTGCAACGAAGCTCTCAGATTATGGGCCTTCGCCAGAGAGCATCAAATTCATCTTCTAGCAGTGTATCTTCCAGGAGTTCAAAACTCTCGGGCAGACAGACTCAGTCGAGTTCTGCTTCCACACGAATGGTCCCTACACAGGGACCAGATACGCAGAATCTTTCAGGAATGGGGGACCCCGGACATAGACCTCTTTGCAAGTCCGTGGAATGCCAAACTTCCCCGGTTCTGTTCCAGGACTCCGTGTCAGGGAGCTCAGGCCAACGAGGCCTTTCTCCTGCATTGGGGTCAGGAATTCCTATATGCCTTTCCACCCATTCCTTTGATTCCCAAGACTCTGTTCAAACTCCAGAGGGATCACGGGTCGATGATCCTCATAGCTCCACACTGGCCACGCCAAGTGTGGTTCCCTCTACTTCTGCATCTCTCCCAGGGACCCTCCCTGGACCTGGGAGCTGCTCCAGACCTTCTGTCTCAGGAGGAGGGGACTTTGTGGCACCCAAACCCCAAGTCCCTACACCTCAGAGCTTGGTTACTGAAGGCCTAAGCCTTCATGACTTCAGTCTTTCTCAACCTGTGCAAGATATCCTGCATGCCTCTAGGAAACCTTCCACGAGGCATTCCTATGCTTTCAAATGGAAACGCTTTTCCATTTGGTGTGCTCAGCAGGGTCTTGACCCTCTAGCACTTCCTTTGAATTCTCTACTAGACTATCTCCTGCATCTTTCTAATGCAGGCCTTAAGACGAATTCATTAAGAGTCCATTTGAGTGCTATTGCAGCATCCTTAAAACCTATAAATGGACGACTTGTCTCCTCTCATCCTCTTATTGCAAGATTCATGAGAGGCCTGACTCTAACCAAACCTCCCATTCGACTTCCTCCGGTAGCATGGAACTTAAACCTGGTTCTGGGTCAGCTTATGAAGCCACCTTTTGAACCGTTGGTTTCTACCTCCTTGAAATTTCTTTCCTGGAAGGTCATTTTCCTTATTGCAGTCACTTCAGCTCGCCGCATCAGTGAACTACAGGCCTTAGTGGCTCATCCACCTTATACCAGGTTTCATCATGATAAGGTGGTCCTTAGGACGAATCCCCACTTTATGCCCAAAGTGGTCTCGTCTTTTCATCTTAATCAAGAGGTATATCTACCTGTCTTTTTTCCGGCTCCTCATGCATCCAGTGCAGAGAGGAACCTTCATACTTTAGATTGTAAAAGAGCTCTTGCCTTTTACCTCAACAGGACTCAGCCACATCGAAAGTCTTCCCAACTTTTTGTTGCTTTTGATCCTTCTCATTTGGGACTTCCAGTCTCCAAACGTACACTTTCCAATTGGATTGCTCAGTGTATTTCCTTTGCTTACCAGAGTAAAAACATTTCTCTGGAAGGCCATGTCACAGCTCACAATGTGAGAGCCATGGCCACTTCTGTGGCTCATCTTCACTCTGTATCCATAGATCAGATCTGTCGAGCCGCCACCTGGGCCTCGGTTCATACCTTCACGGCCCATTACTGTTTGGACAAGGACTCCCGCCGGGATGCCTTGTTTGGTCAGGCTGTCCTCAAACACCTGTTCCATACTTGAACAACTCCTGCCCACCTTCCCAGGATGGATGCCTGAGATCCATACGAAGATGGCGAACCCTTGGAAGGGGATCTCCCAGGCATCTTAGCTAGGGAGTCCCCATATGTGAGGACTTATTCCTGCTTGTTCCTGGAGATAGCACAGTTACTTACCTGTAACAGGTGATCTCTGGGAACAGCAGGAATTAGTCCTCACAACCCACCCACCTCCCCTAGGAGTTGTATCTTCTATCTATCTTCCTTTCCTCTCTCTATTGTCTCAGCTATAAACTCGAACTGAGGAGAGCTGGTCAGGAAGGCGGGAAGGCAGCGCGCATGTGCAGTGGGAGGCCCCAAAAGCTTCCTTTCTGGGAAGCTGGGGAGCTTTCCCGCGCAGGCTCTGTCGGTTCCGACGTACCCATATGTGAGGACTAATTCCTGCTGTTCCCAGAGATCACCTGTTACAGGTAAGTAACTGTGCTTTACAGGTAAGTAACTGTGCTTTATTTTATTTACCTTCTTCATTTACTTTATTTTCCTTCCTTTCTAGTAGGGCTCATTTTTAGAGACATCCCCCTTCCCCTCTGTTCTTTGGGGGTTAGGAGGAGGTGGCTTCGGACAGCCTGCTTGCAAAAAAAAAAAAAGGAAACTGTGCCTGCCCGGGATCCAGACGATTCAGGTCAGCTGAAGCACTTGCCGTCTGCCCGCTTTGAAGCCCTCCTGGCGGCTGAGCGCGAGGATGCAGAGCCGGCAGCAGAGAGACGAGTTGGGCCAGAAGAAACTGGGGGCAGGAGTGTGGCGGCGAGCCGTGTGGTGCTCAGAGACAGCCACTCAGTTGCCGGCCGCTTGTTGCCTCGGAGTCTGTTAATTCGGCTGGAAGTGAGCAGCGGCAGACAAGGTACGCTCCTCATTCTTTTCGCGCTCTTTTCAGCGCCTGTTATTGAAACGGCCCGAACAGCCTTGCAGGGCACTTTTCTGTTTTAAGCCCTATTTGATCGGTCTTTAGGTCTAAGTTATCCGCTTCCTCCTGCCTCTCAGGAATCAGTGGAGCCTCTGGAGGCAATGTTCCAGTCTGCGTCTTCCCATCCTTCTCCCCTGGAGCAGTCCGCCCTACCACTGCCTCAACCAAGTCCCTCTACCTCTTTGGGAGGTTTGGAGGTGGAGGGCAGGGGGGGGGGGTTCCCCTGAATTTGTCCTGCTACTGCATAAGGTGTTCTGCCTGAGGCTCTGGAAGGTGAGATCTCGGACAGAGAGTTGGGGAGGACAAGGAAGAACTCGAAGGCGAGATCCCAGAGGAGGAGCAAGCCAGAATTGTTTGGGTTTTCGGCCGGGAAGAGTTGCCGGCACTGATCGGTGGATCTCTGAAAGTTCTTAATATGGTGGCGGGGGTTCCAGCAGCGGAAGAGGTGCTGGAGGACCTGCTGATTCAGGCGGTCAGGAAATCGCAGAAAGTTTTCCCAGTGCACCGGGTAGTTAGGCAGATGATTCAAGAATCGTGGGATCAGCCGTATTCCAGACTTAGGGGGGTACAGTCTATGGCTCGGCTGTACCCTTTGCAAAAAGGGGAAAAAGAATTGCTCTGTTCACCTAGAGTGGATGCTGCAGTTTCGGCGGTCACAAGACCACGATACCAGTGGAGGGCAGCGCTGCCCTCAAGGATACCCAGGATAGGAAGCTGGACACTTTGTTAAAGCAAGCGTTTGACATTAGTACCCTAGCTCTCAAGGCTTAGATGGCCCGTGCTTGCTTGCGGTGGTCCCAACAGCTACAACTGGCTGGTGACCTTCCTAGCGAGTCGCCTGGGGAGGCAGCAATAATTGAGTCTGGGGCTACTTACTTGGCAGATAACCAGTATGATCTCATCAGGAGCTTAGCTAAGAACATGGCTTCAGTGGTGGCAGCCCTTCGCTACCTCTGGCACCACAACTGGGCTGCTGATGGTTCTTCTAAGGCCCGTCTCAGCAGGCTCCCCTTTAAGGGAAAGCTGCTTTTTGGGGAGGACCTGGACAAATTAGTAAAGGAACTGGGGGAGTCTAAAGGAGGTAGACTCCCCAAGGATAGACTGAAGCAGAGTCATATTCCTGCTCCTTCGTGGCCTCAACCTCGGGAGTCGTGGACGTTTTGGTCGGCCCGGTCTGTGCCCTTTCAGAGAGGTCGCTTTCTCTCTAGGGGGCAAGGTTTCCGGGGCTTTCAAGGGGCAGGGAAGGGGTTTGGCGCTTCCTCCGTCTCTGGGCCTAGGAAGCCGCAATGAGACAGTGAGGGTCCAGCAGGGAGTTCTGCTGGTGGGGGGCCGTCTACGGCAGTTCTTCTCAGCCTGGGCCCGAGTCACGTCCAATCAGTGGGTCTTAGAGGTGGTACAAGAAGGTTATGCTCTCGAATTTGCAAGACCCGTTCTTCCTTCTTTCATGCAGTTCCCTTGCAAGTCTCCGGCCAAGGTTGCAGCGGTGGAGGAGACACTAGCATAACTGCGGTTGCTAGGGGCGATTGTGCCGGTTCCCGCAGACCAACGCAGCTGCAGTCGATACTCCATCTATTTTGTGGTACCCAAAAGGAGGGTTCCTCTGTCCGATCCTCGACTTGAAGGGGGTCAATCGTTGCCTCCAGGTTCCTCATTTTTGTATGGAAACTCTGAAGTCTGTGATTGTAGCGGTGAGGCAGGGAGAGTTTCTGACATCTCTCGACCTCACAGAGGCCTTTTGTATATTCCCATCCGCGAGTCACATCAGCAGTTTCTGTGGTTTTCAGTGCCAGAAGGGCACTTCCAATTTCAGGCATTGTCTCAGCTTGGCGACGGCTTCGCGCACCTTTACCAAGGTTGTGGTGGTAGTGGCCGTAGATCTGCGCAAGGAGGGGGTTCTAGTCCACTAATACCTTGACGACTTGTTGATCCGGGCAAAGTCTGAGGAAGAGAGTCTGAAGGCAATGTCCAAGGTGGTTGGATTCCTAAGGAGTCTAGGATGGGTGATCAATCTGATGAAAAGCAAGTTGCTGCCCTCGCAGGAGATCGAGTATCTGGGGGCAAGGTTCAACACGGGCAAAGGCATGGTGTTCTTGTTGGATCAGAAGGCAAGGGAACTAAAGCAGCTGGTACAACAGTTCCTAACCATGAAGGCACTCTCGGCCTGGCATTTTCTGCAGGTTCTGGGGACCATGGTGGTGACGATAGAGCTGGTGCCTTGGGCCAGGTCCCATATGCGGCCTCTTCAGCGGGCCTTGCTCCGGCGCTGGTCCCATCAGTGTCAGCCCATGTCCGTGACACTCCCCTGTCCGTTGGTGACCAAGGAGGCCTTGCAGTGGTGGCTCCATCCAGGGAGCCTGGAGTGCGGTATGCCCCTTGAGTCCCCGCTGTGGTTGCAGTTGACGACGGATGCCAGTCTGTCCGGCTGGGGAGCTCACTGCGAGGGACAGTTTGCTCAGAGTCTTTAGAGTGCTCAGGAGGCTCAGTGGTCTATCAACCGATTGGAGATGTGACCGGTAACTCTAGCCCTCAAAGCATTCGAGCAGGTAGTCCTCCGGAGGGCGGTCCGGGTACTGTCCGACAATGTGACCACAGTGGCATACATGAACCGTCAGGGCGGCACGAGCAGTCCTCCCTTGGAGGAGGAGGTGGAGGGCCTCTTGGAGTGGGCCGAGGTCCATCTAACGGCCTTGTCGGCGCAGCACATAGCCAGAGTAGAAAACATGACAGCAGATTACCCAAGCAGAACCAGAGTGGATCACGGAGAGTGGGAACTCTGCCAGGAGGTGTACGAGCAGGTAGTGCGCTGATGGGGGACTCCCATGATGGATCTCATGGCGCGGTGGGAGTTGGCCAAGGCGAGTCGATTCTTCAGCTGAAGAAAGAAAGGATGTCGGAGGGCTTGGATGCTCTGGTTCAGAAGTGGCCGGCCGACGGACGTCTGTATGTGTTTCCTCCGTGGGCGCTCATAGGCAGTGTCCTCCAGCGGGTAGAGGCTCACCCAGGTTGGGTGATTCTCATAGCCCCGAATTGGCCTCAGCGCCTGTGGTATGCCGACCTCATGCGGCTGCTGGTTGATTGTCCTTGGCGCCTTCCGGTGAGAGACGATCTCCTGACCCAGGGCCCAGCGCGCATGCCACAGGTGGATCAGTTCTCGCTTACAGCCTGGCTATTGAAAGAGTACAGCTGCGGAAGTAAGGTTACTCGGGAGCATTTTGCTGAGTTCCCCTAAACGTTCGACCTGTCTCTCCTATGTGAGGGTCTGGCGTGTTTTTGAAGGCTGGTGTGCAGATCAGCGCAAGAGGCCCCTTTCGGTGTCCGTTCCAGAAGTTTTGGATTTCTAACAGGCAGGTTTCGAGAGTGGTCTTACAGCCAGCTCACTGCGGGTGCAGTTGGTGGCTATCTCTTGTTACAGGGGAAGATTCAGGGAAAGTCCTTTGGGGGGGGGGGGGGGAACATGCAGACCTAAGTCTGTTCCTGAGGGTAGTACGCTGCCTGCGGCCCCAGCAGAGGTCGCCTGTTCCTTGGGACCTCAACCTAGTATTAGACTCTCTGGCTGCGGATACTTACGAACTGATGCAGCGTGCGTCTTTGAAGGACGTGACTCTTAAGGCAGTCTTTCTGGTGGTTATCTGTTCGGCTATATTTTGGAGCTTCAGGCTCTGTCCTGTCATCTGCCCTTCCTCTCCTTTAAGGAGAAGGTAGTCCTCCAGACTGTGCCTTCCTTCTTGTCTAAGGTGGTTTCGTCCTTTCATGTGAATCAGACAGTTTCTCTCCCTTCCTTCTCTGGGGGGGGGGGGGGGGAAACGATGCACATTTATGCCTTTTGGATGTGTGCAGAGTTTTGAAGTGTTACCTGGATCGGACAGCACCGTTTCGCAAGTTAGTGCGGTGGTTTGTCTTGTTTTGGGGGGGGGGGGCCCGCATAAAGGTGAGGCGGCAGCCAAGGCGTCGATCTCCAGATGGGTCAGGGAAGCCATTGCTTCGGCATATATCCGAAAGGGAAGGCAGGTTCCGGTTGGGCTCCGGGCTCATTCTACTCGAGCTCAAGCGGCCTCGTGAGTGGAATTTAGTTTGGTTCCGCCGCTGGACATCTGCAGAGCGGCTTCCTGGTCTTCCCTGCACACTTTTGCCAAGCATTGCCGGTTGGATGTTCAGGCCGCAGGAGATGCGGGATTTGGAGGTTCGGTGCTTCGGTCCGGCCTTGCAGGCCCCTACCAGGCTTGAACTGCTCTGTTACATCCCAGAGGAAAGGGACTGGACTGGAGGGACGCTTAGGAAAGAGTAATTAGGCCTTACCTGCTAATTGGTGTTCCTGAAGGAACTCCAGTTCAGTCCCTGATCGCACCCAGATTTTGTTTTTTCCTAACAGGATTCGCTGGCCCGAAGCGATAAGCTGGCAAGAGAAAGTAAGGGTCGGAGGATTATCCGCTGGAGGTTCTGGTGATGAGGCGGTGTGGACGGGTAAGGTGCCCTAGATAAGGGTAATTACGATCTCAGGTAAGCCGCCGCCTCTTCGGGGGGGTGAAAGGTCCCTTCCGGGGGAGGCAGGCGCTGGTGTTTTACAGTGTTAGTTATAGTTCAGTATTGTGGTTGCTTAAATTGTTTCTCCGTTTAAGTCTGCTTTGTCAATAGGATACTGGAGCTGGTAGGAGGTGTCAGTGCTATTTATATCCTACGGTCATCAAAAAAGATGATGTGCTCAGTCTCCAAACTGCTGGAAGGGGTCACAGCCCAGAGGAAAGGGACTGGACTGGAGTTCCTTCAGGAACGCTAATTAGCAGGTAAGGGCTAATTACTCTTTAGCCCCCTCCAACCTCCCACAGGACATGGAAGAGATTCTTCTGGCCTCTCATGAGACCTCCACTAGAAGGGCATATGCCTTCAAGTGGCACTGATTCTCGGTATGGTGTGCGGAAAGGCGGGTGAACCCATTTTCCTGCTTCAGTACAAGTGGTACTCCCAGTACCTGCTTCACCTGTCGCAGGTGGGACTGAAGTCCAATTCGGGCAGAGTACACCTGAGCGCCATCACAGCGCATCATCATTCCATTGAGGGAAACCCCTCTTGGCTCAGCCCCTTGTGTCTCCATTCCTCTTGTTATCCAAAACCCCATCCACTCCCCCCCCCCCCCCAGCGGCGGAGTGGGATCTCAGTGTGGTACTCTCGCAGCTCACTAAGCCTCCATTTGAACTTCTGGCTGCCTGCCACCTCT
The DNA here is from genome assembly GCA_033557465.1 of Ichthyophis bannanicus. Taxonomy (NCBI): domain Eukaryota; kingdom Metazoa; phylum Chordata; class Amphibia; order Gymnophiona; family Ichthyophiidae; genus Ichthyophis; species Ichthyophis bannanicus. The sequence goes on along the minus strand of CM066032.1, from coordinate 514,562,069 downwards.
GGTACCTATCCTGGAAGGTCGCCTTTCTGATAGCACTCGCATGAGCTCGCAGAGTCAGCAAGCTCCAGGCTCTGATGGCACAGCCCCTCACACAAGGTTCTGCAATAACAAGGTGGTGCTCAGCACACACCCCAAGTTTCTACTGAAGGTGGTGTCCCCATTCCACCTCAACCAGGAGGTGGTATTCCCCACCACCTTTCTGAGGCCTCAGACCGGTAGGGCGGAGACACTTTTCCACAATCTGGATTGTAAGAGAGCCTTGTCCTTTTACCTGCAACGTACTCGGGGCCACCACAAAGCACCACAGCTTTTCATATCCTATGATCCCAGCCATCTGGGGTTCCCAGTGATTCAGCAAACTCTGTCCACTTGGGTGGTGGACTGCATTACCCTTGCCTACGAACAAGCAGGGATCTCACTGGACCCCAGAGGGTTACAGCGCACTGTCAGGGCCATGGCTATTTCTGTGGCAAATCTGTGTTCCGTCCCCATGGCAGAAATCTGCTGGGTCTCGCCACCTGGTCTTCGGTCCATACCTTCGCAGCTCATTTTTGCCTAGAGAGGGAATCCCAATGGGACAGCGCCTTCGGCCAGGCTTTACTCCATAATTTTTTCGGGGTATAGGCAACTCCTGCCATCTTTGTTCAGGCTACTGGAGCCCTGGTTCTTTGCCGGATACTTGGGTCTTGCAAGTGTCTCTCAGTAGGAACTCAACTGCTACTGATCACAGCTCACCCTTACAGGCCACCGTGGCATTTTTGTTTTAAGGTTCTCAGTAGCCTGTAGCTAGGTAGTCCCATATGTGAGGACTGACTTCCTGCTTGTTCCTGGAGAAAGCATAGTTATTCACCTGTAACAGGTGTTCTCTGGGGACAGCAGGAATCAGTCCTCACAACCCTCCCTCCTCCCCTTGGAGTTGCTTCTTTACCGTGTTTTATTTTTTTCCTTGGTCGTCTTATTTATGTCATTAGACTGGGGCAAGAAGGGGACCACACATGCACGGTGCATCTCCCAGAGGTTTTTTTGAAAGCTGGGGAGATGCCTCCATGCGGGCTCCATCGGCGATGATGTCACCCATATGTGAGGACTGATTTCCTGCTGTCCCTAGAGAACACCTGTTACAGGTGAGTAACTACACTGTTTCTGCAGCCCCTGCATCTGCACAACTGCCATCTTGCTCTCTGAATGTCAAGCTTCCTCAAGTTGGTGAACACTCGTCGGGAACATGTCACTACCTACGCTACAGGACTTGCTCCACAACTCCAAGCAAGTTCTGTATTGTCAGACGGCTGCCTGGGTGAGAATGTTCACAGTCTTGGCAAGTGCATATGTCAATATGATTTGCAAGGGATTGTGGGCAATGCAGTCCATTCACACCCGACACAGCTGCTCACAATAATTTAGTTGTGCTCAAGTGTAATGCCAATAAGATATTTATTTATGGGGTTATTTCTCCCAACAGATATGCTTGGTAGCACATAAATCGGGTTACTTGCTTTCAGTGTTAAACTTGGAAAAACAAAATCAAGAAAACAACATTTGAACTTGTCAGGCAATCAAAGCAAAAGAAATAAGACCTGGTTGGTAACAAACTGGTCTTTTCTGTAGGCTTTAGCTAATATTCTCTTAGCAATGTATCAAACAACAAACCAAAAGCCACAAAGAAAGGAAAAACTGTTCTTTTCAGGTTAACTTCTTATATCTTCCCACATAGATTCAGAAGTGATTCTCTCAGAGCACACAAGCAATTAGGTAAGGCTCAATTGCTAGCAGTTATCCAGCTGAAACCCCTTGCTTTCTACTGCGTGGCTAAAAATCCTACTCAGGAGCTTTTCTGAGTAGATTAAAGAACAAGTTTGTATTTCTTTGTGATGGTTGCTGTACTTTATAACAGAAAATCACCAAAGGAGTTTAGACAGAGCAGTCCATGTAAACACATTCTTCATCTGCTATCACCCCCTCTTCTTCAACAAGCATGGGTTCAATATCATGGATTGGCACAGATGAATCTCCCAATGGAGCACTTTCAGGAGAATACTTGTTTCCCTGCTGTCTTTCAAGGTTATAGCTAGGGCATAGATCAGTGTTCATACCTGAGCTTCCATTGCTGTTAGAGTTCCTCTCTATATAGCCTGGCCAATATGTAGTCCAGTTCTTATGTCCAGCCTTCCAATCCAGATCCCTGGACACTGGATCTCTCTTCACATACCTTCTGGCACAGGTCTTAGGGTCCCTTCCACGTGCAGCCGTCTCCCTCACAGGTACCGTCTGGAGATTCCTAGCTCTGCAGCACCATTCCTCTGGCTTTCCCCAGTCCAATGGTGTATGCTGGCCCTTGGAATGCCTCCCAGTATACGTACTGCTCTGGACTCTTCTAGACCTCTCAAAGGCTTTTCTCTTCTTTCTTCCAAAGGGTTTCTTGCCCTCTCTGTCCGTCCGGTTTGGCTTCTGCTTCTGATAATCCTTCAGATGAAACTGAGGATATCCAAGCTGATCATGAAGATGATGATGATCCTCAGGATGATTCTCTGTAGAATAAACTCTACCTTTATTCTGCTTAGATGAGTGCTCCTCCCTAACACAGCGCAGCTGTGCTGAATCAGGCCCTGCCCTTTGAGATGAGTGCTTAGGGATTACCTCATAGCCCTCCTGATTGAACACACGTTTCCCCACTTCAGCTCCTCTAATGGCTGTTGGAAACCTGGTGCATTCTGGGACTGGTAGTCTTTTATGGGAAAATTCTGTTTTCTTATTTCTACCAGAACTGACAGGTTGCTTATTCAGAGTCACTTCACCTTTTCTATAGCTCCTTCCTGAGCTATGATAAGTTTCCTTATCACAGTATGCAAGTCTGCAATATCCTCCAAGCCAATTCCTACCAGACAACAGTGGGGACTTGTGCCAGGGGAAGTAGAACTTTGATTTAAATTAACAACAAAAAATTATTTTTCTTAATTTAATGAGTGAGACAAACTGTTTTATGCAGCAGCAGTTCTATTTGGAGATTATCTCATGTTGAAAGATGAGAAACGTGTATTTAAAAACTCATAAGGTTATTGTTGGCACACCTTGTTAACGATGGTCATTTAGGCAGCAGCCATAGTCATACGCAGGAAGTTTGACTGATAACCATGGATACAAATAAATCATGTTGGAGCCTCTCCAGGGATGACAAATTATCCAAACAGGAAAACATATAAGCGATTTATGATTTTTCCTTCTCTCAGTCCACTTATAGGCTGGCTTGCTGTTTTTGTATCCACTTGTATATTTTGACTTAAAGTACTATGGGATTATTTTTAAAGCTAAGGGTTTTTGGGAATTCACATTTTTTTGCATAGTTTGGGACCAGGACATGAGTGATGAGTATCAAAGCTATGTGATGATTGTAACACTGAAGACCTATGTGGTTAAATAAAAATAATGGATGGTGAGCTTATAGATTCATAACTTCATTTTCCATTTGCTCTGGTTTCTAAAGACTCACTCTCTGGAGGTGCTGGAGTGGGTGATTGTTACCACTAATACCAGTTTGTGGAGCTGGGGGGCTTATTTTCTGGGTTGGTTTGTTCAGGGACATTGATTGCCCCAGGAAGCCTCCTGGTCAATCAACAGGCTGGAGATTAGGTAATCCGCCTGACTCTGGAGAAATTTTAAAATCTCCTGGAGGTTAAAGCTGTCTGTGTTCTCATATGTTTTTAAGGCAGTTGCTTATGTCAACAAGTAGTGCAGCACTGCAGTGGCGGAACTCTGTCCTTGGGCAGAGGATTATCTAATTGTCAACACCCTCTATGTAAATGGTCAAAAAAGGCAATGTCAGGCCGACTTCTTGGGTCAGAACACAGATCCCAGTGAGTAGGAACTAAGTCCTCATATGTTCAACTTCATAGGGAGGAGGCATGGCCTTCCATTGTTCAACCTGATGGTCACCCAAGAGAATGCCTAAGGTGAATAACATTTTCAGCCTCAAGAAGGATCTATTGGGCTTGGATGTCCTGCTTCAGGAGTGGCCTTAGGAGGGTTCATGTGTTTTCTCCCTGTAACCCTTAGTGAGGTGCCTATTGCACAAAATGTGATCTCACCCAGTTTTTGTCAATATAGTGGTGCTAGACTGGTTGTGCAGGCCCTAGTACATGGATCCTATTGATGAGGTCTCCTCTTTTGTTGCCTTTGGAGAGATGCCTTCTGCAGTAGGGCCCCCCTGGTCATGGAGGATCCTGTTCTCGTTTATGGCCTTGTCCTTGAGAGGCATAAGCTGTTATAGAACTACTACTCTGGAACAGTAGCTGACACACTTCTGAGGGCCTTGATGGGGCTTCTGCTTCCTTGGCCTATGTAAGAGCTTGTAGGGTTTTTGAGAGGCGGTGGTCTTCTTGGGCCCTGGGTGCCAGGAAGATGATATAGTTGTTGTTTTGTTCTTCCTACAGTTTGGATTGGACCAGGGGTTAGCTCTGAAACCTTTCAAGGTTCAGATGGCAGCCCTTAATGCTACTGTGGGAGTATTCAAGGAATGTCCTTGGTGGTATATTCCAGTGTGTCCCGCTGCCTTAAAGAAGTAAATTTGATCCATTCACCCTTTCAGCCGATTTGTTCCACAGTGGAGTTTCTATGGTGTTTGAAGGTGCTGAAAGGCCTTTCTCAAGGATTTGACCCTGAAGGTGGTATTCCTGGTGGCTGCTGTCTTGTCTGTTGGAGCCACAAGCCTTGTCCTATAAGGAACCTTTTCTGATTATTGTGACAATTTCTCTCTCTCTCTCTGGGGGACCATATTGTCCTTTCTCTCAAAAATGCTTTCTTTCTTTCACCTTAACCAGACTGCGATCCTGCCCTCCTCGTTAGATGGCCTCCTCATTGCAAGTATCTGGAGATTACTAATTCCTTCCACCATTTGGACCATCCTTTTCAAGAGTCTGAGGAAAAGGACAGTCTGTAGCCAAATCCTTGATTGCTTGCTTGCTTCCTGGATTAGAGGCTGTTGATTCAGCTTACCTTCTCTGTGGGAGGGGTGTACTGGAGGAAGTAGGAACTCGCTCCACTAGGGTACAAGCTGCTTGCCCTGGTATCACCAGAGGACACCTGCAAGTAGCTACCTGAGCATCTTTGTGAAGCATTACAGGTTGTATGTGGGAACTGGAGCTGATGGTGCCTTTGGCAAAGCAATGCTGGCCAGAGCACCAGCTGTACTTGGGTACATCCCAATTGTCTGGATTGGTCTAGCAGTATGATAAAGAAGGAAAAATTTTACCTACTGGATATCTTTCCTTGTATCCTGCTAGACCAGTCCAGGACCCACCCTGGAAGACTTTGCTATAGGTTGGGAAGCCCTACTGCCTTTGAATTGTATTGGTGTTTTTGATTGCCTGATGCAGATTTCAGCTGTGTTAAGAGAACCAAATAATTACTCCAGATGTGTGTTCCAATTGACTGAATGGTTGTTAATTGTAATAGTTCTCTAGTTTTTTCCTTAGTTTTCAGTCTTGCTTACTGCTTGGGAAATTTCATGCTGACTTCTGTCCATGGTACACCACCAGATATGCCTTCCGATGATGACACTAAAAGATGCTCAAGTCTGCCTCTACCAGTTTGCAAGGGAGCATAACTTATTTATCTGGACTGGTCTAACAGGATTCACGGGAAGGAAATTATCCAGGATATAAAATTGTTGTTTTTTGCGTACTTTTTACTTGGAAACGGTCTAAGCAGTTTTGAAGCAAACCATTTCCACATACAAACCAGTTTTAGGACATAGATTTTTTTTTTCCAATTATCCATGTGGCGGGATAAGTTGTATAAAGGCTTTCCACATATAAAGTCTGTTTTATGTGCATAAAGTTAATGTTTAGTTTCATTTAATCTTTTGACTTGTTGGTATCCATTTTTTCTTAACTATTTTTTTAGTTTGACTATTTTAATGATCTCTGCTTCAATTGAGGGGGAGATGTTTGTCACGGACACTGACTTTGTTCTTAAATGGAATCAAATATCGAATAAGTGCAGCTTTGATCTTATTGCGCTTATATTGGAGAGAACGATCCGTGAGGAGGAGGTTATTACTAAACAAATTGATGAGACCAAGGTCACGTTTCAAAGCGCCTTTGATGAGGACACCTTTCGGGGGAAAATGGTGGACATGGATCGACAGATAAAAGGTTTTTTCGACTACCTGAAGGCTTAGACATTAAATCGTTGATTGATTTGGGGGTTGAGAGGGGTTGGCTTACGAGGAGGGAACAGCGGTTTTTAGTTGTGCTGCATCCAAAGGTGCCGGTTCTATACATGGTCCCTAAGATTCATAAGTCTTTGGTGTCCCCTCCGGGTAGGCTGATTTATTTTTATTTTATTTATTTATTTGCAATTTCTTCTATACCGCACTATTTATCATCAGTGCGGTTTACATATAACCAAAGATGTACAATGTGTAACAGTCTAACATTGACATTTACAGAGAACAGGGAAATAAAACATGGAGAACGGGGAGAACTATCTACAATATGTACAAATTAGAATAAAGATTGGCATGTTTGTCTTTAGGGGAAGATTGACGTGGGGGAAATTTAAATACAGTGATTAGGGCATAGGGTACATTCCTTTGTGGGAGTCGCAATGGCTCAGGATAAAAGGGTTAGGCGATATTGTCAAGAGTTGAGAAGTGTTGTAAGAAGAGATGGTGTTTGATTGCCTTCCTGAATTGGGGGAGGTTGGTTATGGCACGGATATCTGCAGGGAGGGAGTTCCAACAGGAAGGTGTGTAAAGAGAAAAAGCACGGTTACTCGTTGTCTTTGAGCATTTGGTGATGGTCTTTGGTAGAAGTAAAGTGTTGCAGGCTATTGATCTTCTCGCTCTGTTGGGGGGGTGTAAGAGGTCTGAGAGTGAGGTGGATGTGCATCTGTTAACTGCTTTGAATGTAATTGTTAGTGTCTTGAAGGTGATTCTGAGGTGGACAGGGAGCCAGTGCAAATCCTTTAAGATGGGGGTAATATGGTCTGCTCTTGATGCTCCGTAGAGGGTTCTGGCTGCGGTGTTCATCGCAAGTTGGAGGGGTTTAAGCGAGCTCTTGGGGAGGCCAAAAAGGGTGGAGTTGGCGTAATCAAAATGAGGCAGTATGAGAACTTGAAAGACAGTTCTGAAGTCGTTTGGTTCCAGAATCCGTTTCAACTGTTGTAGGACACAAACTTTGTGGTAGATTGCCTTAACGGTATTACTTATCTGGGCATGCATGTCAAGGCGCTGGTCAAGTATTATACTCAGGTATCGAATCTTCATTTTGGAGATGAGTTCAGCATTGTGAACCTTGAGTGATGAGGGTGGGGAGAACATCTGGTCTCTGCTGATAAAGAGAGCCTCCGTCTTTTTGAAATTTATTTTGAGTTCTTGAGTCTGTAACCAGTCTGTGACAGCGTCGAAACATGCTGAGAGTTGGGAGAGGTCAGGTTGGAGTGTGGATATTGGGGTGAACATTAGGACATCATCAGCCTATACTAGACAGTCGATATTAAATGATCGGATAAGGTTGCAAATCGGTTGCATATAGACATTGAACAGTAGAGCTGAAAGTGATGATCCTTGTGGAACCCCTTTCTCTTGTGGGAAAGGAGCTGATGTAGATGAACCAGAGTTTACATATTGCATTCTGTTGTTGAGATATGAGGCGCACCAGGCAAGGGCATTCCCATGGACACCCTTATCTGCAAGGCGGGATAAGAGTATCTTGTGGCTGACTGAGTCAAAAGCAGCCGCAATGCCGAGAAAGATGAGCACAAAGCCTTGCTTAATGTTGTCAAGCCCAATGGTTAGTGTGTTAAATAAGGTTGTCAGCAATGTTTCCACTCCGTGTGACTCTCTGAATCCATGCTGGCAAGCGTCAAGGGGGGCGTTTGTCTCTATGTGATGGGTCAACTGCTGTTGAACTATTTTTTCCATGATTTTGGCAAGGAGAGGGATGCTCGATATTGGCCTGTAAGATTCCATTTTTGTGGGATCAAGCTTATTGTTTTTTAGCAGCGGTCTTATTGATGTTTGCTTTAGGTTCTGGGGGAATGTACCGGAAAGGAATGATGTGCCTATTAGTTTGGCCAAAAACGGACTAAGTTCGGTCCGAAGAGATTTTACCCAGTGCGCGGGACATGGGTCGTCTGGTGCGGTGGTGGTGTTTATAGTTGAAATGGTGTTTTGGATATCCTTTGCAGTTGGGGGAGAAAAGGAGATAATGATATATTGATTATTTGCTGAGCTTGATGGGAGGGAGAGGGTGGAGATATGCTGGGTATCTAGGGTCAATGGTAAGAAGGCTGGAAATAAGATTGGTGGGGAGGTGGATGGAGAGGGGGTATAGAAGATTGGCCCGGGTGAGGAGATCTTACGGGAGTGGTAGAATGACTTGATTTGGCTCGTAGGTAGTTTGCATAATCTTGTGGATGTGGGAGGTTAAGTTGGTAAGATGAAGGTTCTTTTGATAATGTTTTAACAATATTGAAGAGCTCATGTGGTTTGTTAATTGAGCGTTGTAAGATCCCTGCGTAGTACTGCTTCATTTTTGTGGACACAGCAGCTCTGTGGGTATCCAGATGGATGGTGTATGTGTCATAGGATTCACTTGTCCTAGATCGGCGCCAACGTTTTTCAAGTTGTCGAAGTTGGCGAAGGGATGCTGTTAGATCAGGTGAGTACCAGGGTGCTTGCTTTCTTTTGCTGGATGTTTTGTTGCTAGATGGCGTATCGATTACAGCATTAAGACTCTGGTTCCACAAGGCTAGCATGTCATCTAGGTTTTGTTCAGGTGGTTCTAGGAGAGACTGTGCCCTTTCAAGGATCTCTTCTCTGACGAAAGGAAGGTAGCGCTTGGAAGTAGAAGCAAGTGGTTCGCTTGAGATATGGGGGTTATTGGTCATGGGGTGAGGGGGCAGAGAGAATCTAATCAGACTATGATCAGACCATGGCACTGAGCTTATTGAGAGATTGAACTTGTGTGTGGGAATGGTGGCTATTTGTGGTGCAAATATAAGATCCAGCGTGTTTCCCTTGACATGGGTGGGGGAGTCTACGACTTGGGTATAGCCTAGTGAATTAAGGGCATCAAGAAAGGCCTCGGATTGGTTAGCTTGAAGGGCAGGGAGGTTGAAATCTCCCAACAACCAGTTTGCTGTACGTGGTTTGGTTGGGTTGCAAGCAAGGTCATTGATTAAGGAGAAGTCATCTGGTGCTGGGGAAGGGGTTCTGTAAAACAGGTTGATGGTACAATGTTTGTTAGCTATAGAGATGTAATCAAGGTGAGGGGTGCTATTAGAGGTAATTAGTTGGAAATGTAGGATGTCCTTGGTAAGGATAAGTGTTCCTCCACCTCTCCGGTCGGATCTGTGACATGAGTGGATAGAATAATTAGGGGGTACATATTGATGGAGGAGAACCAAATCTGAGGCAGACATCCATGTTTCTGTAATGCATAGGATGTCGAGGTTGTAGATGGCTAGCATTTCTGTTATGGCAGGCCATTTCTTGCGGATGGAACGGGCATTTATGAGAGCACATTTAAGGTCAGAAGGTGGGGTGGGTGTCTCCTGCTGGGAGGGGGGTAGGATTGTTGGAGGGTGACATAAATGAGGTGAGGGTATAGCTTATGTTGAGGTCTCTCTGTATGGTGGTGAGGGGATGCATGATGTCTTCTCCATGAACATTGAAGAATTGGGATGGGGCTATGAGAGGGGGTAAGGGCTTGAGTGCTATGCATTAGAGCAAGTAACATGCAGCAGCAGGCAAGGGTGTGAGAGAGCGTGGATGAGTTTCCTGTCGGGGTTCCGTATTGGAGCCCTTGTCACAATTTTGTGACTTTTTTTACAGAAGGAAGCTGTTTTGGTCAAATCGTATGTGAGGAATTCTGCTCACTTTTTGCAACAATTGACGTTATCGCCTCCGGTGCAGGATCTTATTTTGGTCACTTTGGATGTAACTGCACTTTATACAAACATAAATCAAGCTGAGGTTATGACTTTATTGAAGCAGTTGTTTACTTTTGCACCCTCCCGGCTCCCTCGCCAATACCTCATTGATTTAATGGAACTGGTCTTAATGCGCAACTATTTTCTTTCTGAAGGGAGATTCTACCAACAGGTATTTGGCATTGCTATGGGGGCTTCTGTGGCACCATCGATCGCTACCCTCTATATGGCGGATTTTGAGGAACTACATCTATATACGTCCACACGTTTCCAGCAGATTGTCTTTTGGAAATGGTTTCTCAATGACATCTTTTTCTTGTGGCGTGAGACCCGTCCAACTCTGGATCAATTTCTTGTATGGCTTAATGATTTAAAATCTAATTTGACGTTTACGGCACACATTGATGACCACCGGATTGAGTTCCTCGATATGACCATTATTAAAGAGGGAGAGGGGTTTTGTACGTTGGTATTTCGAAAAAAATGTTCAACGCAACAGTTTGTTGCATTATCGAAGTTTTCATCCGGGACCCCTATGGAGGGGGCTCCCATTTGGACAGTTTTTGCGCCTTCAACGTCTTTGCTCGTCGGTGCGGGATTTTAAACAACATGCAAGGGACTTGGGATCACATTTAGCACAGCGGGGTTACCCGGACACCGTGATCTGCACCGCGTATCTCCGAGCCTCATATATACATCGGGAATGGTTAATGAATGACGTCCCTGGTGATGGCCGTCCTGAGGAGTCCTCGGAGGCTGTGGTTGGTGTATTACCTTACTCCACATTGAGTACGGATATTGTCAAAATATTGCGGAAGCACTGGCATATTCTGGAATTACACCCCTGTTTTGAGAAACCCTTGCGCATAGCTTTTTCCCGTGAACCCAATATTGGTGATTGGGTAGTTTGATCCACCCCCGCTTATGATCGGCCTCCTTCACTGCCTTTACAGGGGTCAGGGCATGTCAGATGTGGGGCTTGTGTGTATTGTGCCTCAGCACTGACGGGACGGGAGTGGAAGCATCCCATGTCGGGTCGGCACTTCTACCGTAAGTGGAATACGGATTGCGGGTCTTCGTTTGTGGTATATCTTTTGCAGTGCCCGTGCCCTTTATTGTATGTTAGGAGGACGTCTCGGGTGATGAGGATTCGTTTGGGTGAGCATGGCATCTCGAGTGCGGAACAAAGTGTCGTCCGCCCCAATAGTTGACCATTGCCTGCTACACAATCAAGATTTCTCTCATTTCTGATGGACTATTATTGATCATGTCCCCCTGGACCCTAGAGGGGGTGATCGAGTAGCTCTGCTACAGCGACGTGAACAAACCTGGATCTTTAGACTTAATATGGTGGCCCCCTTTGGGCTTAACAAGGAAATCGATTGGGCAAGCCTCTAGTAACATCATCCATGACGTGGTGGGGTTCCACTGATCCTGTGGGGCACCCCTACTGTCGGATTGGATTGCCATGGTGAGTGATGGCTGCTTGTAGCCAATAATGAGATCCCTTCTGATAATAAACCGGGTTGGTGAACTCGGCGACATTTGGCGGTTAGCACAGACTGAAGAGGAATGCACTTGATACAGGGAGCTGTTCCCGAAACGTGCACGTCGTGCCCTGCTTGTTGGAGACTATGTTGTGTTGCGATTTGAAGGAATATTTCTTTGCATTTAAGCTAAGTCCTTTGACGATATTTATATTGAATCTTAAATAAAATGGATGTTGCCATCTGGTGTGGTTAGAGTATAGTTCTGACTTCCCCTGGCTCCATCCGACAAAAAGAATATTTTACATGAAATTTATTTTGGGAAGGGTGAGGATCGGTAACTTTTTTGACTTTTTTAATTTTGAGGATTTATGGTGTTACCGAGATCTGGGGTTTGAGCTTTTCAATTGAGGGGGGTGCAGGGAGGGGTGAGGCTAAACATAACTACAAATTTTAAGAAGTAAGTAAAATATTTTATTCCATTAATTGACCTGTAAGATTAGGTAAATTGAAATGCTGACCATAGACATGTGTGATGGAGGAGGTAAACAATCTGACAACTGTTTTTTGGTTTTGCCATGATAAATGCAGTCCTCATGTTGGGGTGCACACTTGCAGTATTTCATCTCGAACTGCCTGGTGAGATATGGTGTGAAAGGGAGTGGCATTTCTTTTAGGAATGAGGAAAAGCTCAGCTGGTTAACATTAGAGAGAGGTGGTTTAGCGCTGCTAATTGATAGATTTGAAGTTTTTTTTTAGTTGGAGAGAGGAACAAGGAGGATCAATAAGATCTCTTCACTTACTTGCCTTAGTGGCTAATTAGACTTCAAGTGACATTTTGGTTTTCATCTTACTTGACCTAGAGTTCTGTAAAGAATCTTAAGTTCCCCCTATTAGCATATGAGCATGGTAACTGTTACCACAATAGCATGACCGCATGTGTTATGGAGCAGTAAATAGGCATGGACTACGCTTTCCAGTTATCTCATGGTAATTTACAAGGTGCTGTCAGTTGTGCAGTTAGCATGGATACCCTTCCGCATTCTAAACAGGAGGCAGTAAGTCGATACACTTGCAACATAATAAAGTAGTGTCCTGGGAATGCTCCTAACAGCACACAGGCTTTACACTATGCATTAATTGTTGCATTTACTGCATGCAAAACATTTACCGCACTCTCATAAAAGGGCCCCTTAGTTTCTTTTCCCAGCCATGGTTTTCACGATCATGCATGATGTGTTAGGTAAAGAATTGTATATAAGGGGAAGAACATCTAAATGAAGACTTAGGCCAAAGTGCCATTGTGTTGGATGTCCATATCTTATAATGGTAGATAAAATTGGGGCAGACCTTGATCATATCCTATCAAATGGAGGCATGAGGGCCTATAAAAAGTTTTCCATATTAGGAATACGACACTATTTCATTGTTTATTTACTGTGATTTTTGTTCCTAAATTTCTGTTGAGTATTTTGGGATAACCTTTCCAGCCGATCCTATTGGAGATTCTGTCTTAGCGCATCTAAGGTTATACTTCATATCACATTAAATTTGAATGCAAGTAAAATTGTGTGTGTTGGAAAAAGCTCACGGAGGGCAAGTTAGATAGTTATTTTATTGCTTTGGATTATGGTATTGAAATTTAAGGAGATCCTTCTGCTCATTGCACTAAATAAGAGTTTCCTACATAACTGATACCCATTGTTCTGATATTTCAAGATGTAAGATGAACCTCTCTTGCATTTAGAAAAAGAAGCTTGTACTTAGAGCTTGTAGAATATCTGTAAATAGGGCCATGTCCGCTGAAGGATTAATTCTTTGTGCCTCTCTTCAAAGTGCAGTTATATTTTATTTATTTTTTAGTACTGTGCAGCTGCCTCTGGGTTTTTTTTTGTCAGTGTATCACTGGAAGTAGCTTGCCAGGCCTTTTCTTCCTAGGAAATAGAGAATATAGTGACTTGCCTAAGGTCACAAGGAGTGCCAGTGGGAATTGAACCCTTGGTACTAGGTAGCTGCTCTAACCATTAGGCTACTCCTCCACTCCAGTTAGGCCTAGAATATTTCAAAGCATGTTTTATAATTTTTATTCTAGTATGGTGCACTGATTCTTTAATGAAATTGGTGGCACAAGACAAATTGTGACTGGATCAACACTGAATTAGTGATGGAAAAGTGAGAGTGAAAATTAGTGCTGAATCTGTAGTTGTGTAATATGTATGAAAAAAGGATAAACTGGATAGATGGACCTTAACTTGACGAGATTTCTCTTTAATGTTTCTCATCTGAGGGTTCTCCCCAGCACCCAGAAGGACCTTCTACAGCCCTCAGCCTCACACCCACATCAAAATCCCACTGTAGAAATAGGACTATGGTGGGACTGCACAGGTTGCTCTGCCTGAAGGCATGCCAGCTGCTGTGGCCACGTGCTCCCGCTAAAATAAACAGACCCTTCTCACCTCACCTCCGGTGCTCACGGATGACCCGGGTCGCTCTGCCCTGCTCGTCCGCTTCCACAGTAAGCCAAAAGAAAAGGAGAAGGACTGTTTGTTTTTTTAAAACTCAGACGTTAAAGGGCCAGGACCCCTCCCAAAAGTTAGGGAGGAGGAAAGGAGGACCTCGAGGTCCCAGAGAAGGCACCTTGGCACATAAGGTGTGGGACTAAGGGGGAGGGACTCAGACCACAGAGTTCTGCACCCCAAGGACCACAATAAGAGCTGAATTAACAGCACTGGGTCCCATGTGGAGCTAACACCAATTCCTTTTCTTTCCTTTTTAAATCTGTCTACAGTGGAGTCAAGATTGCACAGAAACTCATCACCATGTGCTGGAGAATGAGAAAATACTGGAGTGGTCAGAGATGTATAGATTCCTTATACTGTGACATCATCAAAAGCAGTGATTCTCAGTCTCCATCTGCTGGTGATAGGGCATAAACTCATGTGTCTGGACTGGAGTGACTCAAGGAAAGAAAATTAATAGGTGAGATCTAATTTCACCACCTTAAACACAGAATATAATGGCAGTTAAGTTTTAACCATGCATTGTTCTTACATGAAATCCTGCAGTACTGCCTGTGCTTATCTATTAAATGTAACCAACAATTTTGCTTGGTATTACTACAGCAAAGAGCATATTTTCTGCTTTTCCTTGAATTGGTGCAGTTATTTCATTGTATTCATGTTCTTTTCTTGTAGGACATGCAGGTGTTTCTGCTAACATGATGAAGAAGAGGACTTCACATAAGTAAGCAAGCCAGTTATAACCTCTTTGCCTCTGAAAATCAGAGTAGGTTGTAATGTTAGCTTGATAGCTCCTCAAATTTGTCTCAAGCCCTAGGATCCTTCAAAAGTACTTCAAAGATTTGACATCTTCCTAACTCTTTAAGTTCCTTTATTCTTCCTTTGTGTGCAGGTCTAATTTCTAAAGCTAAAGTTAAATTTAAGCATCTAGTCTCTTTTAAGCAGTAACCACTTTTGTGAACCCTTTTTAAGATATAGTTAATGCCTATTGTGCTAGTTCTAATACTGTAATTTAAAGACATAAGTGTTTTAAGAATGGATTCACAAAATTAGTGACTTACTACATACTGTTGGGGTCAACATTATTAGTACCCTTGCAGTTTAACCCCTTAACATTCAATATCTCCTAAAAAATAAATTAAAAAAATAGTGGCCAGTGAAATGGCTTTGGACTATACATGCACACATATTTGACACACAAAAGAATCAAATAAAATAAGACCAATTAAAAAAGGAAATAGTAGGAAATAGTATAAAATTGGGACATTGGCAGGACATGATTATTGGCACCCTTATAAACATTTCAAATCAGTTTGAACAGAAGAACCCTATTCCTATTATAGTAAAATAAGATGCACCTGTGATAAATTCAGTCACATGACTTCCATCAACCAATTAATGGATGGCTTTAATGTTTAAAATGGGCACATTCACGCCCTGTTCCATTTTCACAATGGTGAAGACAAGAGAGCTGCCTGAGACCATCAAAAAATCCATTATCACCAAACATCATCAGACTTCAAGGGGGTACAAGGCCACCTCCGAAGACCTTGGGATTCCTGTGTCTATATTTTGCAATGTTGTTAAAGTCTGCACATATGGGTGACTGCATTGATGGGACATGCGCGGTAACCTCTCCCCAGCTTTCAAAGAAAGCCTTTGGGAGATCCACCATGCCTGCGTGGCTGCCTTCTCACCCAAGGGTGCCATCTTGCTTCAGTCTTCTTTTTTCCGCAGAACCCATCAGACATTCGTCTGTGCCCCGGAAAAGGTTGATTGCTCTTTCTTCTTCCCTCTTATTTTTTTACTTCTCTGGTAGGCTTATCAGTGCCTTCTCTCCTGTCCGAGTCCACTGTTGCCTCGGTGCCGTGTTTTCTCAGGTATTTGTTTCCCCTTGGTGGTCTTTTTCTTCAGTACGTGAGAATCCTCGTGCTCTCCTTGGTCAGGGTACTTGAGTTTGATCTTGCAGGCGCAGTCTTCCCCGTTATGTCCTTGGCCAGTGGATTCAAGCAGTGCGACCGCTGCGGGCACACTGTCCCGCATGGATCTGCATGATTGCTTCTTCTGATGCCTTGGTACAAACCGCAGTGACTCCTATGGGCTCTCTCGATGCTCGTCGGCCGGATCCTGGCCTATGAGCTCTACATGGGCATGTACTTGTGGGACATGGCGAGGGAGCGTTCCAGTTTCTCGACTGGACTGGCAGAAGAACTTCTTCAGCAGTTCCGGACCCTGACCTTGGATGGTCAAGGAATGCTCCAAATTCATCACTTGTGCAGCCTGTGACTGCTTTGAGTTGGTAGCCAGAGTAGCTCCATTGAGCATTAGTGTCCGCCGCTAGTACAGGCTACAGTCCCCTAACCTGGAGCAGTAGGTTCAGAACAAGTTAGTCGATGTCCCATGCCGGGGGGGTGGGGGAGGGAGAATTTCTTCAACAAGCCCATGATGGACAAGCCTGCCGAACTGGAGTCAGAGTTCCGAACCAGTAACAAGGTCTCCAAGAAAACCACTGACCCTTCCCGATGGAAAGTTTCGTGGGAAAAAGCCCCTTTACCCAAAAAAGAGGAAGTCTTATGGAAAATTCCTCCAGTACTCAGTCTTTCCAGCTCCCCAACAGGACCAGCAGACCAAGGGACAAGGACATGGCCCACGTAAGCCTAAGGACCAGAGCTCTGTGATCCTCAGTCTTGAAGGACTAGAAAAGGGGACTGTTACTTCTGGAGAGAGATCTGCAATTGTGAGTATATAATTCTGGGACTTTTCTGAAAGGAATTCTTTCTATTAAAGCTAATTAATCTGTGAACCCACTATTTTTTGTTAAATCAGTCAGGGGCCAGTAGCAACAGTTTAAGTTTAAATTTAAAACACAGAAGAGAACTTTCTGGTTACATTTCATACCCAGCAGAGAGCTTGTAGTTTAAATTTCATAATAAGTTAGAGCCTAGCAGCAGCAAAGAGCTATAATTTAAGTCAAATAAGAATATAGCTTACCTCATCAGCACAGGAAAGGATACTGTGTAGCAGCCCTCTTTTAATAAGTGTTAAAGTGGAATAACGAGTGAGGTTATCAAATTTGCAGATGACACAAAACTATTCAAAGTTGTTAAAACCCAAGAGGATTGTGGAAAATTGCAAGAGGATCTTGATAAATTGGAAGACTGGGCATTAAAATGGCAGATGAAATTTAATGTGGACAAGTGCAAAGTTATGCACCTAGGGAAGAACAACCCAAACTATGGTTACACGATGCAAGGTTCCACATTAGGAACCACCACCCAGGAAAAAGATTTAGGTGTCATTGTGGATAACATGTTAAAACCCTCGGCCCAGTGTGCAGCGGCAGCCAAGAGAGCAAATAGAATGCTAGGTATCATAAGGAAAGGAATGGAAAATAAAACAAAAGATATTATAATGCCTCTATATCGTTCCATTGTCTGCCAACAATGAGCCGCCTGACTGAAGACCGAACACAATTTAGGATAGCTATCCAGAGGGTCGCCATGAGTCGACTCCGACTCGACAGCACTTAACAACAACAACATCGTTCCATGGTGAGACCGCACCTTGAATATTGTGTGCAATTCTGGTCGCCGTATCTTAAAAAGGATATAGCGTTATTAGAAAAGGTTCAGAGAAGAGCCACCAAAATGGTAAAGGGGTTGGAAGGATACTCCTATGAAGAAAGGCTAAAAAGGTTAGGGCTCTTTAACCTGGAAAAGAGACGGCAGAGGGAAGATATGATAGAAGTCTATAAATTAATGAACGGAGTGGAACGGGTAAACATAGATCGCTTGTTTACGTTATCAGAATATAGAAAGACTAGGGGACATGCAATGAAGCTACAGGGTAAACTATTTAAGACTAATAAAAAAAAAATATTTTTTCACTCGACGTGTAATCAAACTCTGGAATTTTTACCGGAGGATGTAGTAAAGGCTGTTAGTGTAGCTGGATTTAAAAAAGGTTTGGACAGGTTCCTGGAGGAAAGGTCCATAAACCATTATTAAGAAGGGACCCAGGATATCAATGCTTGACCCAGTACAAGCATTGCAGAACCTGTGTCTTTTGGGGAAACTGCTAGGTACGTATGAACTAGATTGGCCACTGTTGGAAACAGGATACTGGGCTTGATGGACCTTGGTCTGATCCAGTATGGCATATCTTATGTTCTTATATGTTCTTATGACCTCAAGCTCCAGGTGGTGCCCCAGCCGAAACCTGGACTCCTTTGGGCATAGCCTCTCCTCCCCCGGGAGGCCTAGTAGAACAGCACATGAAGGGTGGGGGGGGGGGGGGGGCCTTCTGGTGTTCTATGTCAGCCGGTGGTCCAGCATCACCACAAACACCTTGGTTCTCCAGGTGATTGGGGAGGGCCACCTCTTCCATTTCGATCAGGCGCCACCTTCGTTCTTTCCAGGAGAACTCCCGATGACTGCCCCTTCCCCGAGACTTATTGCAGCAAGAGCTTGCTGGGCTTCTGGCCGACAAGGCAGTGAAACTAGTCCCACCCCACCTCAAGGGCGAGGGGGTTCTACTCCCAGTACTTCCTGATTCCCAAGAGGACCGATGGCTTTCGTCCTACTCTGGATCTTCAAGATTTCAACACGTTCCTGATGAAGGAGAAGTTCAGAATGCTGTCCCTTGGAATGTTGCTGCTTTACCTCTGGCAGTGAGATTGGCTATGCTCCTTAATTCTCAAAGATGCGTTCCCATCTATACACCACCAGCAGTACCTCTGGTTTGTCATCGAAGGATGCCACTACCAATACAGGGTTCTGCCCTTCGGCCTGGCTTCGGCCCTAATGGTGTTCACCAAGTGCCTGGTAGTGGTCGCCACCCACGTGTGGCTGCAAGGGTTGTTCATCTTTCACTACCTGGACGACTGGCTGGTCAGAGGTGCACAGCCATCGAAGTGCAGCAAGCGGCATGCCGCACCATTCTCACTCTGATCACCTGAGGTTTGTCCCACCTGCAACCGATCCAAAGCCTGCACTTCATATTGGCATTGCTAGACACAGTCCAGGTAAGAGCCTTCCTCCCCTTCGATAGGGCTCATCACCTAGCAGCCCTTACAAGATTGGCAGAGGCCACGTTTTGGCCCTGAACCTGACTCATGCTGTGCTTGCTGGGGCACATGGCCTTGATGGTGCACGTCACGAACATTGACAGTCTCCACATGCATCTGGCCCAGTGGGTTCTCTGCTCCCAGTGGTCTCAGGAGATGGGATGCCTGCAGGAGAGGGTGACTGTCATCCATCCCCACACTGAGTCTCTTGCCTGGTGGCAACAGCTGCAGAACCTGCTGGCAGGTATGCTCTTTCAGGTTCCGACCCCTCAGAGGGTCCTCACCATGGATGCCTCCAAGTTGGGTTGGGGAGTCCACTGCAGTGACCTCTGCTCTCAGGATATTTCTTCCAACAGAGAGGAGACTGAATCAGTTCTTTGCTTCAGTCTTTACTGAGGAAGATGTAGGGATGTTACCCATGACTGAAGTGGTATTTAAAGATGATACTGCGGAAGAATCAAAAGAAATGTCAATACACCTGAAAGATGTATTACAACTATTTGATAAACTGAAGAGTAGCAAATCACCTGGACCAGATGGTATACATCCAAGGGCGTTGAAAGAACTGAAATATGAGATTGCAGACCTGCTAATAGTAATCTATGAACTATAATTAAAATCATCTGTAATACCTGAAGCGTGGAGGATAAAAACATAAGGACATAAGAGATGCCATACTGGGTCAGACCAAGGTCCATCAAGCCCAGTATCCTGTTTCCAACAGTGGCCAATCTAGGTCATACATACTTAGCAGTTTCCCCAAAAGACACAGGTTCCACAATGCTTGTATTGGGTCAAGCATTGATATCTTGGGTCCCTTCTTAATAATGGTTTATGGACCTTTCCTCCAGGAACTTCTCCAAACCTTTTTTTAAACCCAGCTACACTAACAACCTTTACTACATCCCCCGGTAACAAATTCCAGAGTTTGATTACACGTTGAGTGAGAAAATATTTTCTTTTATTAGTCTTAAATAGTTTACCCTGTAGCTTCATTGCATGTCCCCTAGTCTTTCTATATTCTGATAATGTAAACAATCGATCTACGTTTACCCGTTCCACTCCATAACCAATGTAACACCAATTATTAAAAAGGGTTCCAGGGGTGATCCGGGAAACTACAGATCTCAGTACCGGGAAAAATGGTAGAAACCATCATTGAGAACACAATTATTAAACATGTAGAGAGTCATGGATTAATGGGAGACAGCCAACATGGCTTTAAACAAGGAAGATCTTGTATTACTAATCTGTTATATTTTTTTGAAGGTGTGAATAAACAGGTGGACAAAGGTGAGTTGGTTGATATAGTGTATCTGGACTCTCAGAAAGCCTTTGACAAGGTCCCTCATCAGAGACTTTTGGTAAAACTAAAAAGTCATGGGATAGGAGGCAGTGTACTATTGTGGATCAGGAACTGGTTGAAAGATAGAAAGCAGAGGGTAGGGCTAAATGGCCAATTTTCCCAATGGAAAAAGGTGAATAGTGGAGTACCCCAGGGATATGTGCTTGGTCTGCTGATTTTTGACATATTCATAAATTTTATTTATTTACATTCTCTTATACCGCGCTATTCCTCATCAGTGCGGTTTACATGGAACTACAAACTTACACATTTCAATTGCTTGATCTGTGTTTACAATTAACAGGTACTCGAACTTGGATCAAAACTTGGGTAACTATTTACATCTGTACAATCTAGTATTGATGAATCCTTTTGTACTGCATTGGTTAGCTAGTTGATGCGGCTATTGTGATACTGTCGTCCGGGTAATGCAAGAGGAAAAGGTGGTGCTTTAATGCTTTCCTAAATTGGGCTAGATCAGTGATTGCCCGGATGCTGGGTGGGAGGGAGTTCCAGCATCTAGGCACACAGAATTTGAAGGCCCTGTTTACTGTTGCCTGGGTGCACTTGGTTATTGCTTTTGGGACTATTAGTGTGTTGACCGCTGTTGATCTTCTAGATCTGTTAGGGGGGTTGCTCTGTATGAGCTCTGTTAAAGATGAGGAGGAGAGCCCATTGATGGCTTTGAAAGTCAGTAGTAAGGTTTTGAATGTGATTCTGCCTTGTATGGGGAGCCAGTGGAGCCGTTTCAGGATGGGCGTCATGTGATCCCTCCTGGATGCACCCTGAAGAACTCTTGCTGTGGAGTTCATCGCAAGCTGTAGCGGGTGCAGAGTGGATTGAAGGAGTCCCTGAAGTATGGCATTTGCATAGTCCAAGTGTGGTATGATCAACGCTTGATAGATTGTCCGGAAGTCATCCGGTTCCAGCAGGAAGCGTAGGTGTCTGAGGGATCAGATCTTATGGTATACCGCTCTTGCTGTATTGCTTATGTGCGTCTTCATGTCTAGTCGTTGGTCTAGGGTGACTCCAAGGTATCTGATCGTGGGTTTGGTAAGAAGTTCTGCTTCCCTGACTTTCAGACAGGGTGGTATGATGAAGTTTGGATTCCTTGTGATGAATAGGACCTCAGTTTTCTTATGCTGAATTCGAGGATTTGGGGTTTGGAGCCAGCTGGATACTGCGTTAAAACAGTCTGTCAGGGTGGGAGAGGTCAGGGTTCTCTGTCGAGAATGGCATGTAAAGGAGAACATCATTGGCGTATATCAAGCAATTCACATTGAATGACCAGATGATGTCACATATAGGCTGCATGTATATGTTAAACATCAGAGCAGAGAGGGAGGATCCTTGTGGGACTCCTTGATTCTGGTGGAAAGGTTCTGATGTTGAGTCTCCTGATTGTACGTGCTGCCATCTGTCCGAGAGGTACGACTTGCACCATTCTAGTGCTGTGTCACATATCCCTTTCTCCTTGAGACGTCGCAGGAGGAGCTCGTGGCAAACTGAATCGAAAGCGGCTGCTATGTCCATGAAGATGAGAACACACCTGTGACGGATGTTATCAATTCCAGCTATTGTGTTACTAAAGAGTGTGGTGAGGAGTGTTTCAACACTGTGCGCCTCTCTAAAACCGTGTTGACAGGGATCCAGCGGAGCGGAAGCTTCAATGTGTTCGTGAATGTGTCTTTGGGCTTCTTTTTCAATGATTTTGGCCAAATGTGGTATGCTCGATATCGGTCTGTATGAGTATGCCTTCTTGGGGTCAAGCTTGCTGTTTTTTAGAAGCGGTCTGATGGAAGTGCCTTTAAGGGATTGGGGGAATGTGCCTGTTGTGAAGGAGCATTCCATGAGCCTAGCTATAAAAGGGCTGACGGCCGATCGTAACTCTTTTATCCAGAACACAGGGCAAGGGTCAGTTTGTGCAGTGGTCGTGTTGATCCCAGCGATTGTGTCCTCAATGTGTTTCTTGGATGGCATGGAGAAACTGGTCAGGGGAGTTAGATATCTCGGCTCGAGTGCGGTGGTGGGTGCAGAGGATTTATTGGTCTGAGAAAGCTTTGATTGTAAGTAATCCGCAAAATCTTGTGGGTGGATCTCGCTTGGTTGTTCAGGTGCTGGTTCTTTTGTTAGGCTCTTGACAAGAGCAAACAGGTCATGTGGTTTGTTCAGAGACCGCTTTAGTGTGTCCATGTGGAATCTTTTCATGCTCTCTGTTACTGCTTGGTGGTGCATCACCAGTTGCGAGTTGTATGCCTTTAGGTCCTCAGTGGAGTGTGATCGGCGCCAATGTCTTTCCAGCTTTCTTAGGAGGGTGAGTGAAGATCTTAGCTCGGTGGAGTACCAAGCTGCGGTGGCTCGTTTCCCTGGCAGAAATGACTTGGAAATGGGAATAACGAGTGAGGTTATCAAATTTGCAGATGACACAAAACTATTTAAAGTTGTTAAAAACCCATGAGGATTGTGGAAAATTGCAAGAGGATCTTGATAAATTGGAAGACTGGGCATCCAAATGGCAGATGAAATTTCATGTAGACAAGTGCAGAGTTATGCACCTAGGAAAGAATAACCCAAACTATGGTTACATGATGCAAGGTTCCACATTAGGAACCACCACCCAGGAAAAAGATTTAGGCGCCATCGTGGATAACATGTTAAAACCCTCGGCCCAGTGTGTTGCGGTGGCGGCCAAGAGAGCAAATAGAATGCTAGGAATCATAAGGAAAGGAATGGAAAATAAAACAAAGGATATTCTAATGCCTCTGTATCATTCCATGGTGCGACCACACCTTGAATATTGTGTGCAATTCTGGTCACAGTATCTTAAAAAGAATATAGCATTATTAGAAAAGGTACAGAGAAGAGCCACCAAAATGGTAAAGGGGGGGTGGAAGGATACCCCTATGAAGAGAGGCTAAAATGGCTAGGGCTCTTCAACCTGGAAAAGAGACTGCTGAGGAGAGATGTGATAGAGGTCTATAAATTAATGAATGGAGTGGAACGGGTAAACATAGATCGATTGTTTACACCATCGAAATATAGGAAGACTAGGGACCATGTAATGAAGCTGCAGTGTAACCTATTTAAGACTAATAAGAGAAAATGTTTTTTCACTCAACATGTAATCAAACTCTGTAATTTGTTACCGGAGGATGTAGTAAAAGCTGTTAGTGTAGCTGGGTTTAAAAAAAGGTTTGGACAGGTTCCTGAAGGAAAGGTCCATAAACCATTACTAAAAGGGACCTGGGATATCACTGCTTGACCCAATACAAGCATTGTGGAACCTGTGTCTTTTGGGAAAGTGCTAGGTAGTTATGACCTAGAGTGGCCACTTTTGGAAACAGGATACTGGGCTTGGTGGACCTTGGTCTGACCCAGTATGGCATACATATGCTCTTGACGTCCTAGAGCTCTGAGCTTTGCAGCACCACTTGCGGAACCAGTCTGTTCTGATTCAGACAGACAAGCAGGTGGCAATGTTCTACATCCACAAGCAGCGGGGCATGCAATAGTCCCTCCTGTGCTGGGAGGCGGTCCATCTTTGCTCTTCCGTGAGCAAGAGTGGGCCATGTACCTCCCTAGCCAGGAGAGTGTTCTGGTGGATCAACTGAGCGGTTTTTCCAGCCCCATGAGTGGCAGCTTGACCCATTGGGTGGCCAACCGACTGTTCCACCACTGGGGCCTTCCTGTGATGAATCTCTTTGCTAGCCAGGCCAATGCTCTGCTGGCCCGCTTCTGCTCCAGAGCGCCGCACCCTTCCTGTGTGCCGAAGGTGGTCTCGCCTTTTCATCTGAACCAAGCGGTCTACCTACCTGTGTTTTTTCCAAGGCCTCATGCATCAAATGCAGAGAGGAATCTTCATACCTTGGACTGTAAAAGAGCTTTAGCCTTTTACTTACAAAGAACTCAGCAACATAGAAGGTCCTCTCAACTTTTTGTTGCTTTTGATCCTTCTCATTTAGGACTTCCAGTCTCCAAGAGAACACTATCTAACTGGATTTCTCAGTGTATTTCCTTCGCCTATCAAAGTAAGAACCTTTCTCTGGAGGGCCATGTCACAGCTCACAATGTGAGAGCCATGGCAGCCTCAATGGCTCATCTGCACTCTGTGTCTATCGACGACATCTGTCGAGTAGCCACCTAGACCTCTGTTCATACCTTCACAGCCCATTACTTCTTGGACAAGGACTCCTGCCGGGATGCCTTGTTTGGTCAGGCTGTTCTCCAACACCTGTTTCATACCTAATCAACTCCTATCCACCATCCCTGGTAGGATGCCAGAGATCCATGGGGGGAAGTGGAGCCCTTCTCAGGGACACACAACTTCTGGGGTCTCTCCCTGGCATCTAAAACTAGGAAGTCCCCATATGTGATGACTACATTCCTGCTTGTTCCTGGAGATAGCATAGTTACTCACCTGTAACAGGTGATCTCCGGGACCAGCAGGAATTTAGTCCTCACAACCCACCCACCTCCCCTAGGAGTTGTATCTCTCTATCTCTCTCTTTCCTTTTCCCTCTCTCTCTCTTTGTCTCAGCTTTAAAACTCAACTGGAGAGAGGCAGTTGGGAAAGGCGGGAAGGCAGCACGCAGGCGCTGTGGGATGCTCCCAAAAACTTTCTAATTGGATGCTGGGGACCGTTCCCGCGCGGGCTCTGTCGGTACCGACGATACCCATATGTGAGGACTAAATTCCTGCTGTTCCCGTAGATCACCTGTTACAGGTGAGTAACTATGCTTCTTCCAGATTGGAGTCTGGGGTCATGTACATGCCAGATGCCCTCTCAGTTTTTATCAGGATCTCTTTAACTACATGGCAGCAGTTGTTTTGGCTGGGAGGTGGCTCTGCAATTGCCCTCTTAGATTGTGACAGAGCAAGCTCATCTTCAAGGGCAGGTTGCTTTTTTGAGAGTATCTCAAAGTTGGTAAAGAGCCTTTGGGGGAGGTGCATCAAAGCTCCTGGAGGACAGGCCCAGGGATGCTAGGTCTGCCTCTTGAAGAGCCTTATTGAATTTGGAGATACTCTCAGGTAGAGCCTATAGACCAGGGGTTCTCAACCCTGTCCTCGGGACCCACCTAGCCAGTCGGGTTTTCAGGATAACCACAATGAATATGCATGGAGAGATTTGCATATAATGGAGGCAGTGTATGCAAATCTCTCTCATATATATTCATTGTGGTTATCCTGAAAACCTGACTGGCTTGGTGGGTCCCGAAGACAGGGTTGATAACCCCTGCTATAGACCTAGACTCTTGGCAGTTCTTTCAGAACTCAAAATGATCAAGATTCATTGGCAGCTCCCACTGGAGTCAGTAAGTCCCTTTTGGGTGCAGTTGGTTTAGAGATGACTGGATCAAGGATATGTGCTGAAGTCTGCAGAGCCCCTAAGGCAGGGGTGGCCAACTCCGGTCCTAGTGCACCATGATCCAGCCTGGTTTTTAGGATGTCCCTAATGAATATTCATGATGTATATTTGCATCCACAGACTCCCATTGTATGCAGATATATCTCATGAATATTCATTAGGGACATCCTGACAACCGAGCTGGATCGTGATGTTCCAGGGCTGGAGTTGACTGCCCCTTCTTTAAGGGATGCTTATATACAAGCTCTCCCTGTGGTTTTCTGCTCAAGCAGGTGGCAGTTGAAGAAACTGTACAGCACCACCTGCAGTTTCAGGCTGTTTTACTCATGCTTTCCACAAAGCAAGCTCAGGGGCGTTATTGCATTTGCTTTTTTATTTATTTAGTTGTATTTAGCTCATGCCTTTCCAGTAGTAGTTCATGGCGAGTTACATTCAGGTTACAGTAGTTATTTCCCTGTCCTCAGAGGGGCATACAATTGAAGTTTGTACCTGAGGCAATGGAGGGTTAAGTAACTTGCCCAAGGCCACAAGAAGTGTCAGTGGGATTTATCTCCAGGAACAAGCAGGAATGAGTCTTCACATATGGGTACGTCGGTACCGACGGACCCTGCGCGGGAACGCTCCCCAGCTTCCCAAAAAGGAAAGCTTTTGGGAGCATCCCACAGCGCCTGCGCGCTGCCTTCCCGCCTTTCCCAACCAACTCTCCTCAGTTCTTCTTTGCCGCGGAGCCAGCAGGTCGAGCCCTGTCACCGCTGAAGAAGTTCTTTATTTTATTTTATTTCTTTGGTCGCGTGTCTGCCTTCCCCGACTCCGGACTGGTACCGCCGGTCTTTTCTTTCTTTCTTTAAAAAAAAATATATATATATCGATATTTTTTCCTCACTTGGTGTATTTTTCTTCTTAAGGCCTCAGGGCCCACAAGAAAATTTCCCTCATGGAAAAACCAACCTCCGGGTTCAAAAAATGCACTAAGTGTAGCGGTACTATTTCTGTTACAGATACCCATGAATGGTGTCTTAAATGTTTGGGTCCTGAACACTCCATTCCGGATTGTCCGTCCTGCTCCCTAATGTCTAAACGGGGGTTACAGAACCGAGCAGCTAAGCTCCATGTGCTGTTTCCCGCTGAGGCACCGGCAGTAGCATCGACATCTTCCAGGTCTTCTTCTCCTGAAGGATCTCAGGTAACCAAACATAAACCTAGCAGGTCCTCGAAGGGTAGATCTCCCTCTAAGCATCGAGATGCCTCCGGGCTTGCCCTCGAGGATTCTGCACCAGCCAAACAACCCCGGCGGGAAGCTCCGGCTTCCAAAGCTCCTCCTATGGGGTTACAGGTTGACATCGATGGCACGGCCTCGACCGATCACCTGTTAGAATGCTCTGGGGTACTGGCACAATCTACCGGTACCGATCTCCAGGCATTCATGGCGTCGATGGATCAGAATGTTCTGTCCATGCAGCAGGCTATTTCAGCCTTCATTCAAGCTACGACGCCGGCGGTACCGCAATGAGCTCTGTTGTCGGTATCGGCTTCGGTACCAGCGCCGATGCCGGTACCGACTGCATCGACATCGACCAGGATACTGACTGCTGCAGTTCCTTGTCCAGGGCTACTTCTCGGGTACCGATCCGGTACCGGGGACGCCTGATGTCGATGCTGCTCGATACGCGTATCGAGCGTTAGAAGAGCACCCTGACAGGCGATACTTCGATTCCTCTGATGATTCTGATACATCAGATGAGTCTCCTGAAGTATCCATAGCCCTTCCTGAGGAGCCTTCTTCTCCAAAAAGAAGAATGTCTCCTCCAGAGGACTTGTCCTTTCAAGACTTCATAAGAGAAGTAGCTAAAGGACTCTCTATTTCAGTAGCCTCTGAATCAGAGCCTAGAGCAAAAAAATTTAGATATTTTAGGATACTCTAAGGCTTCTAAAGAGGCAGTCACCTTACCAATTCATGAGATTCTTCATGAACACATGATTGATTTATGGGAGACTCCTCTCTCTCTCCTCATTCTCGCAGGTTAGACACTATGTATCGTGTCCCTCCTTGTCCTGGGTTCCAGAAAACTCAGCTTCCTCACCATTCCATTGTGGTGCAGTCAGCTATGAAGAGGATGAAGAGTACAAAGAGACACTCTTCTGCTCCTCCAGGAAGAGAATGCAGGACCTTGGATGCTTTTGGTAGGAAAATCTTCCAGGCCAGTATGCTTATTGCCAGAATCAACTCATATAGCCTTTATATGGGTATGTTTCTGAAAGAAGTGGCAGAAAAGCCGCACACTTTCCTCCCTTTTATTCCAGAAGATAAAAGGGAAGAATTCCGCATGTGGCTTAAGCATACTCAAGACATCTCCAAGTTTTCAAACAGGGCAGCCTTTGACTCCTTTGAAGGTGCCAGTAGAGCCTCAGGCATTGCCATACCTGCTCGCAGAATTGCTTGGCTCCAGGCTTCTGATTTAGAGCCCTGGGTTCAAGATGGCTTAGGAAATCTGCCCTGTACAGGTGAAAATCTGTTTGGCAAAGAGTGGCAAATTAAAGCCACTCAAATAGATGCAGAGAATTCTGCTCTGGATAGACTTTCAAGGTCTACCTCCATTCCTGCCAAGAAAAAGACTTTTAAAAAGTCTTTTTTCAAGAAGGGCAGGTTTCCTTCCACTTCTGGCCAACAATCTTCTACAAGTCGCTTTACCGCTAAGCGTCAGCAACCTAAGCAGGCCAGGCCTAAGTCTACAGGGGCTGCTGTAACCCAGCAGTCCCAACCCCCTCAGGGCTTTTGACTTGATGCTAGAGAACTTAGTCTTTCTGGCTTTAACACAGCCAGAACCTCTCACCATTCCAGGAAGGTTAGCTCATTTTGCTCCCAGATGGGAGCAAATCACATCAGAGCAGTGGACCCTCTCCATCATAAGAGAGGGCTACAAACTTCATTTCTCAGACCTTCCTCCCCACACCATGGTGAGACACTTCAATTCTCCCACATCTCTTCTCGACCTTTTAGGTCAGGAGATAACTACCCTTCTTGCCCAAGGGGCAATAGAAGAAGTTCCTCTTCTTCAACAAG
This sequence comes from Ichthyophis bannanicus, assembly GCA_033557465.1. Classification (NCBI taxonomy): domain Eukaryota; kingdom Metazoa; phylum Chordata; class Amphibia; order Gymnophiona; family Ichthyophiidae; genus Ichthyophis; species Ichthyophis bannanicus. Next base: position 514,533,294 of record CM066032.1, on the reverse strand, counting down.
GGTCAGGGTTCTACTCCCCCTATTTTCTCATTCCAAAGAAGACAGGGGGATACAGACCCATTCTAGATCTCAGAGAATTGAACAAATTTCTATGCAAGGAGAAGTTCAAGATGCTTTCTCTGGGCACTCTCCTTCCATACCTTCAAAGTCAGGATTGGCTTTGTTCTCTAGATCTCAAGGATGCGTACACACATGTTCTCATCCATCCATCTCACAGAAAATTCCTACGTTTTCTTTTCCAGGGAAAACATTCCCAATACAGAGTCCTTCCTTTTGGTCTGGCCTCTGCTCCGAGAGTGTTCACCAAATGCATGGCAATAGTTGCTGCATTTCTACGCACTCTGGGAATATTTGTCTTCCCATACCTGGACGACTGGCTCATCCGAGCTCCATGTCAGTCAGAGGCCCAGATTTCCCTGGACCGCACAAGGCGCATTCTGCAGTATCTGGGACTGGTAGTAAATCTCCCAAAGTCCCAGCTCATCCCTACTCAGTCCCTGGAATTCATAGGGTCCTGGTTGGATACCACCACTGCAAGGGCCTACCTTCCTCAGGCCTGTTGCCAACATCTAGTGCAGCTAGCCTCCCAGATTCAGTCAAAGAGCCACTTAACTGCCAGGGAGATGCTACAACTGCTGGGCCACATGGCTTCCACAGTACATGTGGTACCCTATGCTCGCCTACACATGAGAGCAGCTCAATGGACTTTGTCCACCCAGTGGACTCAAGCTTCAGGAGCTCTCTCAGACCAAATAGCAACCTCCAAACGTCTCTTTTGGTCTCTCCAATGGTGGATGTCCACTCAAAATCTGTTGCTGGGGTCCCCCTTCCAACAGTTGTTGCCCCAAGCAACCCTCACAACAGATGCCTCCCAAACAGGTTGGGGAGCTCATCTACAAGACCTCTCCACCCAAGGCACTTGGTCCCCACAGGAGACCTCTCTTCATATCAACCACTTGGAACTTCGAGCAGTGTTTCTAGCTCTCAAGGTCTTTCATACCCTCCTCAGCTACAAGACAGTCCTTATTCATACGGACAATCAGGTAGCCATGTTTTACATAAACAAGCAAGGAGGAACTGGCTCTCTGTCGTTTTGCAACGAAGCTCTAAGATTATGGGCCTTCGCCAGAGAGCATCAAATCCATCTCCTGGCAGTATATCTCCCAGGAATCCAAAACTCTTGGGCAGACAGACTCAGTCGAGTTTTGCTTCCACACGAATGGTCCCTGCACATGGATCAGGTACTCAGAATCTTTCAAGAATGGGGAACCCCGGACATAGACCTCTTTGCAAGTCTGTGGAATGCCAAACTTCCCCGGTTCTGTTCCAGAATTCCGTGTCAGGGTGTTCAGGCCAAGGATGCCTTCCTCCTTCATTGCGGTCAGGGCTTCCTTTATGCCTTTCCACCCATTCCCTTGATTCCCAAGACTCTGTTCAAACTCCAGAGGGATCAAGGATCTATGATCCTCATAGCTCCACGCTTGCCACGCCAAGTGTGGTACCCTCTACTTCTGCATCTCTCCCAAGCCCCCTCCCTGGACTTGGGAGCTGCTCCAGACCTTCTGTCTCAGGAGGAAGGGACTTTGTGGCACCCAAACCCCAAGTCCCTTCACCTCATAGCTTGAAGGCCTAGACCTTCAAGACTTGAATCTTTCTCAGCAGGTGAAGGATATCCTCCATGCTTCCAGGAAACCTTCCACCAGGCGTTCCTATGCTTTTAAGTGGAAAAGATTTTCCCTTTGGTGTGCTGAAAAGGGTCTTGACCCTCTGGCACTACCCTTAAATTCTTTGTTAGACTATCTCCTGCATCTCTCCAATGCAGGACTCAAGACAAATTCAGTACGAGTCCATTTGAGTGCTATTGCAGCTTCCCTTAAGCCCATCAGTGGACAACCTATCTCCTCTCATCCTCTTATTTCAAGATTCATGAGAGGCCTAACTTTAACTAAACCTCCCATTAGGCCTCCTCCGGTGGCATGGGACTTAAATTTGGTTCTTGGTCAGCTTATGAAGCCACCTTTTGAACCCTTAGCCACTACCTCCTTGAAATTTCTTTCCTGGAAGGTTATTTTCCTCATTGCAGTCACTTCTGCTCGCCGCATCAGTGAACTGCAGGCCTTAGTGGCTAATCCACCTTATACAAGGTTCCATCATGACAAGGTAGTCCTTAGGACAAATCCACACTTTATGCCTAAAGTGGTCTCACCTTTTCATCTTAATCAAGAGGTATATCTACCTGTCTTTTTTCCAGCTCCTCATGCATCCAGTGCAGAGAGGAATCTTCATACTCTGGATTGTAAAAGAGCTCTTGCTTTTTACTTACATAGGACACAGCAACATCGAAAGTCTTCCCAGCTTTTTGTTGCTTTTGATCCTTCTCATTTGGGACTTCCAGTCTCTAAGAGAACACTGTCCAATTGGATTGCTCAGTGTATTTCTTTCGCCTACCAGAGTAAGAACCTTTCTCTGGAGAGCCATGTCACAGCTCATAATGTGAGGGCCATGGCCACCTCTATGGCTCATCTAACTTCTGTGTCCATCGACCAGATCTGTCGAGCAGCCACCTGGGCCTCTGTTCATACCTTCACAGCCCATTACTGCTTGGACAAGGATTCCCGCCGGGATGCCTTGTTTGGTCAGGCTGTCCTCAGACACCTGTTCCATTCTTAAACAACTCCTGCCCTCCTTCCCTGGATGGATGCCTGAGATCCATAGGAGGACGCAGACCCCTTTCAGGGTCTCATATCCTTGGGGATCTCCCAGGCATCTCAGCTAGGGAGTCCCCATATGTGAAGACTCATTCCTGCTTGTTCCTGGAGATAGCACAGTTACTTACCTGTAACAGGTGATCTCTGGGAACAGCAGGAATAAGTCTTCACAACCCACCCACCTCCCCTAGGAGTTGTATCTCTTTTCTATCTTTCCTTTCCTCTCTCTCTCTATTGTCTCAGCTTTAAACTCGAACTGAGGAGAGTTGGTTGGGAAAGGCGGGAAGGCAGCGCGCAGGCGCTGTGGGATGCTCCGAAAAGCTTTCCTTTTTGGGAAGCTGGGGAGCGTTCCCGCGCAGGCTCCGTCGGTACCGACGTACCCATATGTGAAGACTTATTCCTGCTGTTCCCAGAGATCATCTGTTACAGGTAAGTAACTGTGCTTAACCACTAGGCTACTCCTAGTGGCCCATTAGATCAGCCATTGCCTCCATTCAACAAAAAGAGCACCTTACAGTACCTCCCTAAATATCACTGAAGCATATATCATATTTCCATCTAGGAGCAACAGTGGTTCCTTATCGTTCCTACAGTTCAGTCCTCCACCTCTGGGTTGTGCACTTCCTCCTGCAGCTGGAGACTGGACCTGTCAAAGCGTTGACGTCACTGGATAAGGTCTGGTGCACACTCCGCTTCCCTCCAGTGTGTCCAGTCTCCATGCAGCAGGTGGATCTAGTGAGCCTAGGTGCTGGGCTCACTTGAGGAACTCATAAGGAGCCTTAGTGTAGTTAGTTTAAGGGTAGTTTAGTGGGGATTTTGGTTTTCTTTCCCACTGCCTTTCTTTCATTTGGGATAGCTACTGTTACTTTAAAAAAATAAAATAAAATAAAAAAAACAATAAAGAGGACTCGAGAACGAGCACTGCCTTAGGTGCCGGTTCCTGCCTGCCCCTGATTTCCGGGGTTGTGGGCTCATCTTCAGGTCTCTCTCCCTAGACTGCACGGGGGAGAGCCCTTGAGCAGGACCGAGGCGGCGTCCTTGTCGGGTCAGGGAGCCGGTCTGCACTTCAGGGCAGGAGCGGTTGCATGGGAGGCTCGCTGGCGGGAGACTGCTCTGCTGAAAAGCAGTCCCGCTGGCTGGAGCCCCGTGGAAGGCACGTAAGTTTCTTCTTCGGGCATACTTCCTTTCCGCGGGGTTGGGGGGATCGTTGCCCTGGTCCTCGGCAGTGTGGGACGCCTTCCTTGCTCGCTCTGCTCATGAGGCGAGCTTTCGCGCCCTTTTCGTCTGCGCTCTGGTGCCGGCGGCCATTTTAACTCCGGGTGTGAGTTTTCGGAGCGGCTCCGTTCAGCAGTTTGCAGGGGGAGCTCGGCGGCGGAGGCTTTGCGCTCCGACTTTCTTCAGCTTCTTTTGTTCTCTTTCATTGTTTTCTTTCATTTTGGTTTTCTTTCTTTTTTCTGCGATTTGTCCCGGGCTGCGTCGGTGAGCAGTTTCCTTGTGCTGCCCTTGTCCCGGGGGGGGGGGTTCCCTTCATTGTAACCCTCATTGTGAACTTTATATTTCAGCAAAACCAACAAAAAAAAAAGAGCTACTGAGCCCAAGACTGCCTTTCTAGTGCCGCTCCTCTGGGATGGCTTCCCGACCCCAGTGTGTACTCTGTGGTTCTCGCAGAGGTACGGTGGCGGAATCCGGGGTTTGCAGGGCTTGTGCCTCGGGGTCTGCGTGCATGGAACGGCAGATTGAGGCCAAGCCGTGCCAGGATAGCCAGCCGTCGGCGGCGCTCCCGGAGGAAGACTTGGCGATGGCTTCCTCGTCGGGGGCTCCCCAGGAGGCTGGGCTTCCGGCCACATTGGCTCCAGCCCTGGAGTCTCCTTCAAGGGGTTTCTCCCCCGACTTTGTCTTGCTCATGCATCAGGCGTACTGCAGACACCGCCAGGGGTTTTCGCAGGAGCCAGTGGATAGATTTTTGGCCGTCCCTCCGGCCTCCGTGGCTGGTGGCCCCACAGTTTCCCCAGGCCCTCTAAGAGATCTCGGTCGGGCGACCTCTCCCCTTCCTTCAGGGAGGCGATCGCTTCTGATGGGGAGGACCGCGATTTGGAGGCGGATATGGAGGATCTCGAGGAGGGGGAGATTCCAGATCCGGAAGATCAGGCCAAGATTATCCGGATATTCCGCAGGGAGGAACTCTCTGCTCTTATCATGGAGTCCCTCCAGATGTTGAACTTGGCGATGGCTTCTCCGACGGAGGACGTGGGGGTGGAGGACCCCATTATCCAGGCGGAGCAGCAAACACAGGTGGTTTTTCCTGTCCACAAGGTGGTAGAGAAGATGATCCAGGACGAGTGGGATCAGCCCGAGGCTGCACTCAGAGGTATCCGGACGATGAACAGGCTCTATCCTTTGGCAGATAAGGACAAAGAACGCTTTAAAATCCCCCTGCATTGATGCGGCGGTCTCGGCGGTTACCAAGAAGACCACTATCCCTGTGGAGGGTAGTGCCGCCTTAAAGGATGCGCAGGATAGAAAGGTGGATGGACTGTTGAGGCAGTCCTTTGAGGCTGACGCTCTGTCCTTACAGGCTTCTATTTGTGGAGCTTGGGTGGCCAGAGCGTGCCTCCGATGGTCTCAGCGGCTTCGGCAGTCTTCTGGTTTGGACCAGGAGGGGACTGCGGAGCTGGATCGCTTGGAATCCGGTACTGCGTACCTGGCGGATGTCCATTATGATTTGATCAGGGCCCTCGCTAACAGCATGGCTTCCTTAGTAGCGGCGCGCCGCTCCCTTTGGTTGCGGAGCTGGGCAGCAGATGGTTCCTCCAAATCCCGCTTGAGTAAGCTGCCATTTAAGGGCAGGTTGCTCTTTGGGGAAGATATGGATAAGCTGGTGAAAGATTTGGGGGAGTCCAAGGGCGGCAGGCTCCCAGAGGACAAACCCAGGCCGAGTAGGGCTGCGCCATCCTTTCGGGGCCAGTCCAGAGATTTTCAACGCTTTCGGACGTCTTGGCTGGGTGGCGCCCAGAGAAGTAGATTTCCGTCCAAGGGCTAGAATTTTCGTGGCTTTCGGGGAGCAAGCAGAGGGTTCGCTGGATCCTCCTCCTCTTCCCTGGCTGGCAGGAAGCCCCAATGAAGGTTTGCGGGTCCCGGTGGAAAGCGCCCCGGTGCGAGGAAGGCTGAGGGAGTTTCTTTCTGCTTGGACCCAGATCACCACGGACCAGTGGGTGTTGGAAATCATCCGCCACGGGTATGCTCTGGAGTTCGCCCATCCTGCCCGCGATTCCTTTGTGATGTCTCCCTGCAGAAATCAGGTCAAGGCCCTGGCGATTCGCTAAACTCTCGATCGCCTGTTGCGCTTGCGGGCCGTCCGGCCTGTACCGTTGGAAGATTACGGCTTGGGTCGGTACTCAATCTATTTCGTGGTGCCCAAAAAGGATGGGTCCCTTCGCCCCATTCTGGATTTGAAGGGCGTAAATCGTTGTCTACGGTTGCCCCATTTCAGAATGGAAACTTTGCGTTCCATTATTGTAGCCGTGCGCAAGGGGGAGTTCTTGACCTCTCTAGACCTCACGAAGGCGTATCTTCATATTCCGATCAGGGAAAGTCACCAACGGTTTCTGCGGTTTGCTCTCCCCTGGGGGCACTTTCAATTCCAAGCGTTGCCCTTTGGCCTCGCTACGGCTCCGCGTACTTTCACCAAGATTATGGTGGTGGTGGCGGTGGCGTTGCGCAAGGAGGGCATTTTGGTTCACCCCTATCTCGACGACTGGTTGATACGGACAAAGTCCGCAGCCGAGAGTGTGCGAGTGACCAACAGGGTGGTGCAGTTCTTGCAGCATCTCGGTTGGGTGGTCAACCCGGCCAAGAGTCATCTTGTGCCGACCCAAGAGCTCGAGTATCTGGGGGTGCGGTTCGACACCCGCTCGGGGTCGGTGTTTCTGCCCCATCGCCGGGTCCTGGGCCTGCGGCGTCTTGTCAGCCGGTTTCGCGCAGCCCCGGTTCCCTCGGCGTGGGACTACCTGCGCGTGCTCGGGACGATGGCTGCGACTCTCGAGGTGGTGCCCTGGGCTCGGGGTCACATGCGGCCCTTGCAGAGGGTGCTTCTCCGCCGCTGGTCCCAGCAGTCAGACTCATTGAACAAGCGTCTTCCCTGCCCTCCGCGGGTCAGACGGGCGTTGCGGTGGTGGCTCGTGCCTGCTTCGCTTCAGGCGGGTATGCCACTGGAACAGCCCGTCTGGGTTCCGCTGATGACGGACGCGAGACTCGCGGGCTGGGGAGCCCACTGCTGCGATCGGTTCGCGCAGGGGCTGTGGTCCGTCCAGCAGGGCGCTTGGTCCATCAATCGTCTGGAACTGAGGGCGGTCTTGCTGGCGCGCCAGGCCTTCGAGTCCTCTGTGGTCGGCCGGGCGGTCAGAGTGCTGTCCGACAACTCCGCGACGGTGGCCTACATCAACCGTCAGGGTGGGACCGGCAGCATGGCCATGGAAGAGGAGGCGGAGTTGCTGTTCTCCTGGGTGGAACAGCGTCTTCCGGCGCTGTCCACGGCGCACATTGCGGGGAAGGACAATGTGACGGTGGATTTTCTCAGCAGGGTCCAGGTGGACGCGGGGGAATGGGAGCTCAATCCCCAGGTGTTCACTCAGATAGTCCATCGCTGAGGACCCCCGGTTATGGATCTCATGGCTACCTTCCAGTCAGCGAAGGCGAGCCGATTCTTCAGCAGACGGAGGGAACGGATGTCGGAAGGGATCGACGCCTTGATGCAGCGGTGGCCGAGTCACGGCCTCCTCTACGTTTTTCCGCCTTGGGCCCTGATAGGACGCGTGGTGCAGCGGATCGAGGCTCACCCCCGGGAGGGTGTAGCTGGTGGCTCCGGACTGGCCGTGCCGTCCGTGGTACGCGGACCTCGTCCGTCTGCTGGACGGCGAGCCGTGGAGGCTGCCGGCTTCGGAGGACCTCCTGCTCCAAGGTCCTCTTCGCATGACTCACGTGAATCGATTCTCGCTTACGGTTTGGCCATTGAAAGGGCGAAGTTGAAGAGGAAAGGATACTCAGGTTCGGTGGTGGCGACGCTGCTGCGCGCCAGGAAGAGGTCAACGTCCCTGGCTTATGTTCGGATTTGGCGCGTTTTTGAGGATTGGTGTTCACGGCGGCAGGTTCGCATGGCTACGGCCTCCGTGCCTGTGGTCTTGAGCTTTCTGCAGGACGGTTTCGATAAGGGCCTGGCGGCTAGTTCCTTGAAGGTCCAATTGGCGGCATTGGCCTGCTATAGAGGCAAGGTACAGGATGTCCCGTTGGGGGCGCACCCAGATGTGTTGCGTTTCCTAAAGGCGGTATTGAATCTGCGGCCCTGCCGCCGGGTTATGGTACCTCCTTGGGACCTCAACCTGGTCTTGCGAGCGCTGGTTCGGGAACCCTTTGAGCCTTTGGGTTCGGCGACGGTGAAGGATTTGACCTTGAAGACGGTGTTCTTGGTGGCCATCTGTTCCGCGCGGCGCATTTCGGAGTTGCAGGCGCTTTCTTGCAGGGAACCATTTCTGGTTTTTTCAAAGGAGAAGGTGGTCCTGTGTCCCGTACCCTCCTTTTTGCCTAAGGTCATCTCTCCGTTTCATCTTAATCAGTTGGTCTCCCTCCCGGTGCTTTCTTCGGGAAGGGACTCTTCTTCGGCGGAACCGTTACATCGGTTTGATCTCAAGAGGGTGTTGCGGCGTTATTTGCAGGTGTCCGCGTCGTTTCGTAAATCGGATCGTCTGTTCGTGCTGTTCGGCGGGCCTCGCAAGGGTGAGGCGGCAGCGAAAGCTTCCATTTCTAGATGGATTAGGGAGACCATTGCATCTGCGTATCTTCTTCAGGGGCGCGTGGTGCTTACGGGCGCACTCTACTAGAGCGCAGGCGGCCTCTTGGGCGGAGTTCGCTTCCGTTCCTCCGGTGGATATTTGCAAAGCAGCGACGTGGTCTTCTCTGCACACATTCAGTAAGCATTATCGTCTCGATGTGCTGGCGGCGGGGGATGCCGTTTTCGGTTCCGCGGTTTTGCGTGCCGCGATGGAAGTCCCCTCCCGTTGAACACTGCTCTGTTACATCCCAGAGGTGGAGGACTGAACTGTAGGAACGATAAGGAAATGATAATTACACTTACCTGGTAATTGTAGTTCCTTGAGTGAGGACAGTTCAGTCCTCATTCCCGCCCAGGTATATTGAAGGGGATGTTTTTTCTCTTGGATCGCCTGATTCAGTCACAGGTAGGTCCGCCTCCTTTCTGTCCTGTTTCTGTCTGTCTCTCTATTCTTTCTCTGAAGAGGTTTGCAGGAACCGGTACTGTGCAACGTTTGTTCCCTATTGGGGTTACGTTTTTAGATAGTTATGATATTATTCATTTTTGGCTACTTATTGGTTGCTCCTTTGAGTGTGCTTTGTCAATAGTTCACTGGAGGGAAGCGGAGTGTGCACCAGACTTTATCCAGTGACGTCAACGCTTTGACAGGTCCAGTCTCCAGCTGCAGGAGGAGGTGCACAACCCAGAGGTGGAGGACTGAACTGTCCTCATTCAAGGAACTACAATTACCAGGTAAGTGTAATTACACAGGTACACTAAAAAAAATTTTTTTAAACTGCCTCTAATGTTTCGATTGATTTTTACGTTTTTTGGTGCGCTGAATCCAAATCTGGTAACCAATTTGCTCCATCACGTACAGACTTTTTGCTACATTGGGTTAGCAGTTTGAGGTGAACGTTTCAGATTGAGTGCGATCGAGATAAAAGTTTCTTGGATGAATTCTTTATACTAATTGTTTAGTAGTTATTCAAATAAGAATAAAGAAAATTGTAACAAGGCAGCACATAAGAATAGAGTAATGTCAACAAAACACACTGTGATGGTAGCAAAATTGTCTGCACTTAAAACAGCCACATACATGTGCACAAACATTGAGCATATAAGAGCGAGGTTAGACACAAAGCAAAGCAAAGAAATGTGCAAAAAATGTTGTACAGGTATGTATGTAAGAATAGAAAATGCAAACCGCACCATTGCAATACATGAAGACAAACACCCGATGGTGTGAAAATAAAATTCTAATAAATGAGATCCGACACTGTGGTAATAACTAGCAAATTTTTATTTCAAAGTTTAGTAAAAACACGATATTTGTCAACACAGTTTAGATTTTAAAGTCATTCTTGGGTCAATCAATCTCCTGGTGGGCCCGTTTCTTCTTCCCCCGAATGCTTCTCTTGGTGTGCTGCTTGGCGTATTTTTCATCTGGGGTTTCCCGCAGCAGCAACCACCAGAAATCAGCCATCATAGTGGTGTTCCATCTTCCTTGGTACCTTCTCTCTGCGTCCTGGATGTCCTGGTGAAACCTTTCACCTTGTTCTTCACTGTACGCCCTCAAGTTTTCGGGAAAGTAGTTCACATGGGAGTGCAAGAAATGGACTTTCAGGCTCATGTTACAGCCTTGTTCTTTGAAGGCATTGAGCATCCTGGCAACAATATCCTTATAGTTCTCATCCCGCCTGTTCCCCAAGAATTTGAGAACAACATCCTTGAAGGAATCCCAGGCTTCTTTTTCCTTCTCAGACATCGTTTCAGCGAATGCTCCATCTGAAATGAGTTTCCTTATATCAGGGCCAACAAACACTCCTTCCTTTAGCTTTGCTTCAGAAAGTCGGGGGAACTTTGAGCAAAGGTACCGAAAGCACTCACCATCTTTTGGAAGGGACTTGATGAATTGCTTAATGAGACCCAACTTAATGTGGAGAGGTGGTAATAGAATTTTATCACGAGGTACCAAGCTCTCATGAAGAACATTTTTCTCACCGGGTCTCAAATACTCCCGAATTGGCCAGTCTTTTTTCCCCCAGTGTAGGTCGCGGGCCCGGCTATCCCACAAGCAAAGGAAGCAGGGATATTTGGTGAAACCGGATTGCTGCCCTAATAGCATGGATAGAATTTTAAAGTCTCCACAAATCATCCACTTATGCTCATCATAACGAATCTTCTGAAGAATCAGGGCCAAATTCTCGTATTTTTCTTGGAGAATAACAGAGTGAGCAATAGGAACTGAAGCGAATGTGTTGCCATTATGAAGAACACCTTTTATGCTGTCTTTTGACGAATCAATGAACAGCCGCCATTCAGCAGGATCATACTTGAGTTTAAACTTTTCCATCACTCCGTATATATCGTTGCAAAATACCAAATCTTCCTCTTTGCTGAAATACTTCAAAAATTGTGTCTCGCGGTTGCGGTACCAATAAAAAGTTGTTCCTGGTGACAATAGATTTTTCTGTTTAAGCCGAGAACCTAGCAGTTGGGCAGCATCTTTTGGGAGTCCTAAATCCCGGACTAAATCATTCAATTCAGCTTGAGAGAAAAGTTCAGGTTTCGGATCTGGTTCAGTTTCAAACTCGGAAGTACTGGACTCATCGGGAAAAGCCATCTGATGAGTCTCATCATGATCAGAACCGTCCACACAAATATGATCCAAAGATTTTGGTGGTTCAGACACAGGTACTTCGTTGCTATGAGGCATAGGCCTAATTGCTGAGGGAAGGTTGGGGTAACTTATTATGTTCTTATTTTTTAAGTTGTATCCCTTCACAATGCAAGAGCAAAAATAGCAGTCACTGCTGTGGTCTCTTTGTTCACGCCACATCATAGGTATTCCGAAACGAAATGCTTGTTTTTTACCTTTCATCCATAAGCATAGATCTTCCTCACATGTCTTGCACACTTTGTGAGGAGCCCACGGTTTGTCTTGATCGCCTAACTTCAAACCGAAATAGGCAAAATATACTTTTTTAATAAATGCAGAAATGTTCCTCTGCCGCTTTTTCACGGTATATTCCCCACAAATAAAATAAAAACTGTCCGGAGAGTTGACGCAACCTCTGGCTCTGTGAGCCATCACAAATACACAGCACTGCAAACTACAACTGTAGTGAACCACTTCGGAATAAAGCTGGATTACGACTGAGCAAACAAAAGGTAATAATGAACTTGCAAGAAACTGAAATTTGACAGGAACGTTCATGTCGCAACCACCGTGTTTGAGCGAGCGAACGAGGCGAGGCGAACAGGAAAGAACATGCGCCAGCGTGAGTACTGGATTTAGCCCCCCGCCTCCCAATTGTCCTGTTAATGTATAAAATGAATACAAAACACTCTAAAATATCATGAGGGAGTGTTTCTAGTTAGTTAACCATTACAACCTCTATTTTGGGCCAAGAAAATAAACTGCAGTCGGCTAAAAAGAAATTATGTGAACATTCCTTATATGGGTAAGAAATCTAATTTTGCAAGAAAATGTGACGTGATGGAACATTTTGGCTATTTTTCCTGGATTCAGCACCCCAAAATCTATAGGAATCAATTGCAAAACTGGAGGCAGTTTTTTGGTAGTGTACCCGTGTTATCATTTTCTTTACTTTTGTCCTGGGCTGGCCGCTTCTACTTCAAGGCTCTATAATTTGGCCTAGTCATGGCTCCTTTTTTTTTCCCCAAGTGCCCTCAAGTCAATGCTGACTCCTGGCAACCCAGCAGCTCCACGGTTTTCTTGGCAAAGTATGACCTGAAGTAGATTGCCATGCCTTTTCTTAAGTGGCAATGGAGGGTGAAGTGACTTGCCCAAGGTCACAAGGAGTGCCAGTGGAAATCAAACTCTGGTCTCTTAGTTACCAAGCCAGTGCTATAACCACTAGGTGGCTACTCCCACTCCTTGCATCTTTTCAAAAGTCATGATGGTGGTCATGGCATTTCTATGCAAACTAGGGATCTGGGTTCATCCATACCTTCCCAACTGGCTGATTTGGTCTGATTCCCTCAAAGTCCAGAGGACACGGCCCTGCTGATTCGATGGCTGGGATTAGTGATCAATTATCCCAAGAGCGGCCTGAATCCTTCCCAAGATCTAGAGTATCTCTGAGCTCAATTCAGCATGCTCCTGTATTGGGTCTTCCCTATGCAGGTGATGTTGCTTAAACTGTGGAACCAGCTCAGGGAGATAAGGGAGCAGGCTGCTTCTCAGGCCTGGGACTACTTTCAGCTCCTAGGGTTCATGGCATCGACCCTGGGGCTGGTCCCTTGGGCAAGGTGTACATGTAATTTCTGCGGAAGCATCTGCTGCACTGAATTGGATGTTAGCCTGAAGGGCTTGGGGGGGGGGGGGGGGCAGGGGCTCATTGTCTAGGCCAGATGGTTCATGGCCTTTGGTCCTTTCAGGAGGCTCCTTGTCCATCAACCAGTTGGAGACCAGAGTTATTCACCTGGCTCTGTTAGTGGACAAGGCAGTCCTCATGTTCTCATACAGTGTCACAGCAATGGTGTATGTGAACAAGCAAGGTTGAACTTGAAGTGTCAGGTTGGCTCTCAATGTGGCAGAACTGTGTTGCTGGGTAGAGGAAGTCTGTTCTGTTAGCCCACAAATCTGGGATTGACAACATGGAGGCTGACTTTAGAGTCTGAACACTATGGATCACCGAGAATGAGAGTTGAGCACTTGCATGTTCAGTCTCATAGCGCAAAGGTGGGGTCCTCCAGCATGCAATTTGATGGACACTTGATAGAATGCCAGTGGAGAACGTTTTCAGCAATAGAAGAGTTCTGCAGGCAGCAAGCTTGGATGCAGTCCAAGTGTGGCTCCAAGAGGGGCTTCCGTATGTTTTTCTCCATGGCCCTTGATGAGCAGCCTCCTACACAGGATTCAGGCTCATCTGAGGTTTGTAATTCTAATGATCTCAGACTGACTGGCCAAGGTACGCATATCTCTTGAGTCTGTTTTGCGGCATTCCCATTCTTGTTACTTCAAGAGAAGGTCTTCTGGTAGTGGATACTTTTCTCAAATCTCATAGGGCTTAGACTTCCTTAGCCTTCCTGAGAGTTTGAAGGATTTTTAAGAGGTGGTGTTCCCTTCTGGCCATGGAGGCCTGGAATATGGACATTGTTGCTATTTTGTCCTTTTTATAGCCTTACTTGGACCAGAATTTGGCCCTGAGCTCTCCTAAGGTTCATGTGGTGGGCCTGGTTTGCTACTGGGGACTTATTTAAATGTATGTCCTTGGTAACTGACCCTGATAAGAACATAAGCTATGCAATAATGGGTCAGAACAAGGGTCCATCAAGCCCAGTATCATGTTTCCAACAGTGGCCAATTCAGGTCACAAGTATCTGTCAGGTTCCCAAAAGATATACATATTCCATGCTGCTTGTCCCATGGGAAAGCAGTGAATTTGCTCCTTTCTCTTTAATAATGGTTTATAGACTTTTCCTCCAGGAACTTGTCCAAACCTCTTTTAAATGCAGTTACACTAACAGCTACACTACATCATCTGGTAATGAATTCCAGAGTTTGATTACACGTTGAATCTGCTTTACTCCCTTGAGAAAGTGAAAAACATTTACCAGTGCACCCAGAGGTTCCTTGGTGGAGTCCTTTCTCTGGTGCTAAAGGCGTTGAAAAGGCCTTCCTTTGAGCACATTTATAGGGCCTCTGTCAAAGATTTAACCCTTAAGGTGTTTTTCCTGGCATCTATTGCATTCACCAGGCAAGTGTCAGCTACAGGCTTTGTAGTTACCTCCATGACTTATGTTTCCTTGTGGATTGTACCATTCTATCTCCAGGAACAAGCAGGAATGAGTCTTCACATATGGGTATCGTCGGTACCGACGGAGCCTGCACGGGAATGCTCCCCAGCGTCCAGTAAGAAAGCTTTTGGGAGCATCCCACAGCGCCTGCGTGCTGCCTTCCCGCCTTTCCCAACCGCCTCTCTCCAGTTCTTCTTTTCCGCGGAGCCAGCAGGTCGTGTTCCTGTCACCGCAGAAGAATTCTTTATTTTTTTCTTTATTTTTCTGTGTCGCGTCTGCCTTCTTCGACGTCAGACCGGTACCGCCGTTTTTTTCTTTTCTTTCTTAAAAAAAAACAAAACAAAAAAAACCTTTTTCTTTCTTCAACTGTGCATTTTTGGTTTGGGCCTTAGGCCTGAACATATTTTCTCCTCATGGAGAAGCCCGCTTCCAGGTTCAAAAAGTGCACGAAGTGTGGCAGTACTATTTCCGTCACCGACACCCATGACTGGTGTCTAAAATGTTTGGGTCCTGACCATTCCATCACGGATTGTGTGTCCTGTACCATGATGTCTAAAAGAGGTCGGCAGAACCGAGCAGCCAAGCTCAGTACCCTGTTTCCCTCTGATGCAGCCTCGGTGGCATCGACGTCTTCCAGGGCTGCTTCTTCCTCCCATGGATCTCAGGTAACCAAACATAAATCTAGCCGGTCCTCGAAGGGCAAATCTCCCTCTAAGCATCGAGATGCCTCCGGGCTTGTCCTCGAGGATTCCGCACTGGCAAAATTACCCCGGCGGGAAGTTCCGGCTTCCAAAGCATTATCTCCAGGAACAAACAGGAATGAGTCTTCACATATGGGTACGTCGGTACCGACGGAGCCTGCACGGGAATGCTGCCCAGCTTCCAATCAGAAAGCTTTTGGCAGCATCCCTCACGCCTGCGTGCTGACTTCCCGCCTTCTCCAGAGCCTCTCTTCAGTTTTCGTTTTTCCGCGGAGCCGGCAGGACGTCCTTCCTGTCACCGCAGAAACTTTTCTTTTTACTTACTTAATTTCTTTAGTTTTTTGTTTTCTTGTGGTCGCGGCTGTATTTCCCGCCACCACCGGTACCGCCGGTGGATTTTTGCCTAAATTCTGAGAAACTTTTTTTCTTTAGTTTTTTCTGCCTTAACTTGTTAGGCCTACCAGGCCTCATGGAGCCTTCTTTTCCTAAGAAGTGCATTCGATGTGGAAACACTTGTTTCCTTTTAGACTCCAATAACTGGTGTCTCAACTGTGTGGGTCCTGACCTTTTTTCCCCTGACATGTCAGGAGATATTTTTGTGAGGAAACCTTCAGTTTTTAAAGTTTCCCTCGATGCCGTTTTTTTCCTCGGCAGTGAGGGTACCCGATTTCTCCATTTCACAGGATCAGGTAACCCACAAACAGTCTGTTAAGACTAGTCAATGCTTGAGTGGTATGTCCCATGCCCAGCATGGTGACGGCTCCGGCCTTACCCTCAAGAATCCATTGGCATTACCCCTGCGGGAGTCTATGGGCTCCAAAGCGTTAAAGGGGTTTCAGGTTGTTCCTGGGGCTCACCCCTCACAGAACATACCTGAGCCATGCTCGGGGGTGGTATCCGCTTCGAGCGGTACCGATCCCCCGGCATCGGCACCGGTGTCGAGTGTTCCGCTCTTCACCAGGGATCGTCATCTGGCGTCCTCGGTACCTTCGGGGCCGATCGATACGCTTCAGATTGACTTCCCTCGATCCCCACCGTGTCCGGTGGTGGTATCCGCTTCGAGCGGTACCGGTACCCCGGCATCGGCACCGGTGTCGAGTGTTCCACTCGCCACCAGGGATCGTCCTCAAGCGTCCTCTGTACCTTCGGGGCCGATCGATACGCTACGCATGGACATTTCTATATCCCAGCCATGCTCGGAGACGGTACCACCGTTGAGCAGTTCCGATGCCCTGGCTACGACATCGGGATGCAGTAACCTGTTTCTCGCAGGTGGGTATCATCGGGTATCCTCGGTACCTTCGGGACCGATCGATGTAACCCAGACTGCTTTATCGGTATCGGCATCGCCGATACTGCCACCGACGTCGGTACCCTCGAGACATGCATCGATAGACTCGCTTCCTTCGATGCCGAGTCTTGAATCGATTTCTAGTCTCGAGGACTGGGTACCGACGCGTCCTGGAACCGACTCCGCTCGCTTCCAGATAAGCAGTTCCGCAGATCCTAGCCATAACTCTAAACTCATGATCTCGGTACCACTGCAGCAGTCCCCGATGACAACTTTGACCGCTGGTCCTGTATCACCATCGATGCCTCCGTTGGAACCGATACCTGGCATTGCTGATGCAGTACCTACTGCCTCTGAGTTAACACGCCAGTATCCCGGTCCATCTACTACGTCTCTTGCTTCACACCATGGTACGTCCTCCGGTGCTCAGCCTCTTTCTTTGGCCTTACCAGGGATGGTTCCCATAGGGGATCAGTCTTTTCAGACTTTTCTCCGAGACATGGCAACCTTTCTTAATATCTCTATCCCTGGTTGTGCTGATACTCATAGCCCACCGGCACAAATGGAAAATATCATGCTTCCTTTACATCCTGCTCTGCAGGATCTCCTTCTGAGGGTTTGGAAATCACCCTTACGGCTTCCTCTAGCTTCCACAGCTACTGAGGTTCGGTACCGAGTGCCTCCCTCTCCAGGATTTCAGAAGCCGCAACTTCCTCATCGTTCCCTGGTGGTAGAATCAGCACTGAGGAAGGCTAAGAGCAAGAAGAAGCATTCTTCTTATCCGCCAGGTCGTTCTTCAAGAACACTCGATGCTTTTGGTCGTCAAGCCTTCCAAACATCTATGCTGGCCTCCAGAATTCTTTCATATATTTTCCACATGAGTCTAACACTCCAGGAGGTCACAGAGTAATTGTCTCTCTTGACCCCTTTTTTGCCTCTGCCGAAGGCTACTGATTATTCCTTGCTCATCAATCATAGCCGGAATATATCCTGGTTTCTGTCTCGTGCTTCTATAGACTCTTTTGAGTCTGTTAGCAGATCCTCTGCTATTGCCATTGCAGCACGTCGCAGAGCCTGGCTCGAAGCTTCGGACTTGAATAGACGGGCACAAACTATACTGGCTCATTCTCCTTGTACAGGAGATGGTCTTTTTGGTAAGGAGGCTTTACGTCAGGTTGCTCAATGCTCCACTGACTCTCCTTCCACTACAGATCATTCTAAGCCATCCCATTCTTCGAGGGGTAGGAAATGTCCTACCAAACCTTCTTTCCCTAAGAAAAGAAAGTTTCATTCCTCTCCTGCCCATCATTCAGAGGTACCTAAGCAAGGGACACCTCAGCCTAGTCTGAAGTCCTCCAGCTCTGGCCACTCTCAGCATTCCCAACAACCATAGGGGCTGAGAATTATAGTCTGCAGTTCACTTCTACCTATTAGAAGTTGCTTCACTGTGCTTTTCTTTCTCAGTGTACTAAGATGTCGGAACATTCTTGTTCAGGGACTACGCACTTCTCCTCCTTTACTCTCTAGAGGAGCAGTTACTACTATCCCCTGATAGTTCTGTCCCACTTTGAACATTTAAACATAGAAACATAGAAATATGACGACAGAAAAAGACCACATGGCCTATCTAGTCTGTCCTTCCATAACAACTACAACAGTCCACTTTTTGCCTTTAGAGATCCTCTGTGTTGGTCCCATGCTTTCTTGAATTCAGTTACTGTCCTCATCTCTACCACCTCCACTGGGAGATTATTCCACGGATCCACTACTCTTTCCGTAAAGAAATATTTCCGCATATCACTCCTGAATCTATCTCCCTTCACCCTCATCCCATGTCCCCTCGTAGCAGAACTTGCTTTCAATTGAAAGAGGCTCTCTCCATGAACATTTATGCCACGGAGGTATTTAAACATCTCAATCATATCACCTCTATCCCGCCTTTCCTCTAAGGTGTACATATTAAGATCCTTAAGTCTGTCCTCATATGCTTTATAATGAAGCCCATTAATCATTTTGGTAGCAACCCTCTGCACCGACTCCATCCTGTTCACATCCTTTTGAAGGTGCGGTCTCCAGAATTGCACACCATACTCCAAATGAGGTCGCACCAAAGACTTATACAGAGGCATTATCACCTCCTTTTTTCTGCTAGCCATTCCTCTCCGTATGCACCCAAGCATCCTTCTAGCTTTTGCCGTCGCCTTTTCCACCTGTTTAGCTACTTTAAGATCATCAGACACAACCACGCCTAGGTCCCGCTCTTCTTTAGTGGACAAAAGTACTTCACCTCCTATACTGTATTGCTCCCTTGGATTGCTGCAGCCCAAATGCATGACCTTACATTTTTTAACATTAAATCCCAGCTGCCAAATTCTAGACCATTCTTCAAGCTTAGCTAGATCCCTCCTCATGTTATCTACCCCTTCCTGGGTGTCTACTCTATTGCAGATTTTGGTATCATCCGCAAAGAGGCAAACCTTACCCGACAGCCCATTTTTTTTTTCCTTCAAGTTGCACTTACCCTGAGGGTACGTCACCCTCCACTTACTTGCCTACCCTCTCTACAGGACTTCTTCCTGGTTGAGGGGTACCATACTGAGAAGCTTCTTAGCACGCTTATTCCTCAGAAAGAGACAGGAGATGCCTCCTCTCCTTCCTTGTCTCTTATTCTTAAATGGGCACAGTACAATCTCTCTGCTGGTTTCTATCACCAGCTGTGCCTGCAGGAGTTACAATGATTGTGTTACTGGTACTTTCTAGTTCCAGTCCCTTGTTCCAAGGTTTATCTAGCCTCAGTAGTGATCCCAGGCTGCTCCTCAGCTATCTTGGATCCTCCTACTTTTTGGCTTTTTCACAATCTTCCTCCATCTCCTCTCTTAGGATATGGCAATACCACGGACTTCAGTCAGTTTATCTCCTCTTTCTCCTGCACAATGCTCTCTGCACTCTCAGAGAAGCTTTCTACTATGAGGGCCTTATTTTAGAGCATTGACCTTATCTCTGAAGCTATCAGTAGGGAAAAGCTTAATTCCTTCCCATGCCTATGAGGGTTCTCCAAACCCTCTGGCCTGGGCTGTTGGTATGATATATAAGTTCTTCTGCGTGAAGATCCAAGGCTGATGTTTACGCATGCTCCCTCTGGGTCCCTCCAGCAGGTCCCTCTGGTATCTTCTTGCGTTGCTGAACATCTGCCATGTCAGTGTTCTTTGCAACTCCCGCCTTGTTCTTTACAGACTGATATCATCATCTGTTCTCACGCAAACATCAAATTATCTTACTGGATTCCCTCAATCCACGGAAATAGATTCTCTACACATATCCCAAGTGGGTTCACCCTCTTGTGGAGCAGAGAATCTTTTCTTTTATATTCCCCATATACAACTATGGGGCTGGGTGGTAGATATGTATCTTCAATCACTATCTTGTATGTAGCATCTCCATATATGTCTACATACCTAACTCATTACCCTGGTGGTGCAATTCCATGCCCCACCAATGTATATATATTTCCGTATATCATATATATATATATATATATATATATATTGATACATTTCTCCACCCATATCCTAATATACACATATGGACATATGTATATATATATATATATATATATATATGTATGTATATATTCCATCCACATATCTATATCTGTATATATATGTGTCTGTTGGAGGGCTTCTCAAGGGTTGATATGTCTTACACACTATAACCCTTACTGTCTATACTAAATGTTTTACCTTCTAGAGGGTTTAGACAGTCTATCGCCCTACTTGCATACCATATTATGATGCAGGAAACTGTTAGGCACCAATAACTACTGTGGTGCTAACATCTTCCATTTTTTCTTTAAGTCCTTGAAGCATCAAGCTTCAATATTTTTTCCTATCTCTCGCCAGCTAGGAAAAATAGTGTACATCTTTATCTTGAGTACACAACTGTTCTCCTTGGGAATAGGGGTTTTTTCCACTCCCCTTCTTCCCGCCAGGACTGGGCTAGTTCTCTACCTCCGTCAGTCTTCTTCCTTTAGCCTTCATTGTTAATGACTTTATGCCTAAAGGAGTTTTCAGCTTTTACCCATAAAGCTTTCCATTGAAGACCTGACGTCTAATCCTACCCAGTTGACACCTGGATCGTCTGCTACCTCCAGGTCTGGACCTTCATCCTCACTGCTGTGAGGTCACTTTGAAGATTCCGCCACTGCTTATCCAGTAGACTCCATCATGCTCTCGACTTCCTACGATTCAGTAGGTAAGCTGCATATTTTAAGTGTACATCATGGAACTCCACTGGCTACCAATTCATTGCAGGTTAACCTATAAAATCCTCCTCATCACTTTCAAGATCATCAACAACCTTGCCCCCACATCCCTCAATGATCTCATCTCCCTCACTCCAAAAAACAGAATGAGAAGGTCAATAACGGACAACACCCTGATCATTCCCAAAGAGTCCATCAAATGCACCCAGACAACCAAGAAAAGGACCTTCGCCTTCTATGCACCTAAATGCTGGAATGACCTCCCACCTGAAATAAGAGCAATTAAAGACCTCACTCAATTCCGCAAGGCAATCAAGCACCACATTTTCCTTCTTCAATTCAGCACTCCTAAACACAAACTTCAGCACTCCTAAACCCAAAAACTCCCAATCTCCACTCCCAATCCCCTCATAGGCAATTCCGCCTCAGGTTCTCTGCGGTCTTGCCTTAGCCCTCCTTGTGAATACTAAAGAATCTAATATGTTTTGTACATAGTTACAGTTTTACCCTGTTGTTCCAAGTTTAAGTTTCCTGTTATAATGTAAGCACACAACTGTCCTCCGAATGTGCAAACTTTGTTATATGTAAACCGCACTGACAACAAATAGCGCGGTATATAAAAGATGTTAAATAAATAAATAAATAATGTTACTTATCATATATACCAAGGACTTCTCCCCTATAGTCCTTGGCTATGCTGTTTCTTTCCTCACAGCTCCTTTATTGTCAACTCCTGCCCTCCATCCCACGAAGGATGCCGGGAATTCCTGGAGACAACATGCATCTCTGGCCGAGGCCTCTGCATTTTTATGGGATCTCCCCCTGGCATCCCTAGCTAGGGAGTCCCCATATGTGAAGACTCATTCCTGCTTGTTCCTGGAGATAGCACAGTTACTTACCTGTAACAGGTGATCTCTGGGAACAGCAGGAATTAGTCTTCACAACCCTCCCACCTCCCCTGGGAGTTGCATCTCTTTATCTTCTTCCTTTCTCTCCTCGCCTTTGTCTCAGCTTTGAAACTCAACTGAAGAGAGGCTCTGGAGAAGGCGGGAAGTCAGCGCGCAGGCGTGAGGGATGCTGCCAAAAGCTTTCTGATTGGAAGCTGGGCAGCATTCCCGTGCAGGCTCCATCGGTACCGACGTACCCATATGTGAAGACTAATTCCTGCTGTTCCCAGAGATCACCTGTTACAGGTAAGTAACTGTGCTGTCTATGGGTCACAGGTTGACATCGATGGCTCGGCCTCGACCGATCACCTGTGGCCTCCACTGGTACCGACATCCAGACTCTGGTGGCGTCGATGGATCAGAAGATTCTGTCCATGCAGCGCACCCTAACGGCGTTTATGCAGGCTTCGACGCCTCCGGTACCGCAACAGTCTCCGTTGCCGGTACCGACTCCGGCACCGGCATCGTTCCCGGTGCCGGTACCGATTGCATCGACATCGTCTTCGGTGTCGACTGCAACGGTACCCTGTTCTATGATTCCCATTGGTACCGAACCGGTACCGCTTACTCCCGATGTCGATCCCACTCGGTACGCGTATCGGGCTTTACAGGAGCATCCAGACAGGCGATACTTCGATTCCTCCGAAGACTCTGAGTCGAAGGTTTCTGTCGATGCACCGGTACTTCTTCCTCAGGATTCTGATTCTCCAAAACGAAGAATGTCTCCTCCAGAAGACTTGTCTTTTCAGGACTTCATTAGGGAAGTGGCTAGGGGCCTCTACATTACAGTGGCCTCTGAGTCAGAGCCTAGAGCCAAGCAACTAGATATTTTGCAATATCCTAAGGCTCCTAAAGAAGCAGCTACTTTACCTATTCATGAGATTCTCTATGATCTCATGTTGAGCATGTGGGAGACTCCTCTTACCACCTCTCCTCATTCTCGTAGATTAGACACCATGTACTGTGTCCCTCCTTGTCCTGGCTTTCATAAGTCTCAGCTCCCTCACCACTCTATTGTGGTAGAGTCTGCCATGAGGAAAATAAAGAGTGCAAAGAGACACTCATCTAATCCTCCAGGACATGAATGCAGGACCCTTGATGCTTTTGGCGGAAGGGTTTTCCAAGCTAATATGCTTGCTGCCAGAATCAACTCCTATAGTCTCTATATGGGGATGTTTCTAAAAGAAGTCACAGATCATCTGCAGACTTTAGCCCCTTTTATTTCAGAAGATAAAAGGCAGGAATTTCTCACTTGGCTTAAACATGCCCATGATGTTTCCAAATTTTCCAACCGTGCAGCCTTTGACTCTTTTGAGTGTGTAAGCAGAGCCTCGGTTATTGCCATAGGTGCACGCAGAATTACTTGGTTACAAGCCTCTGATTTGGAATTTTGGGTCCAAGATGAACTGGGAAATCTTCCTTGTACAGGTGAAAACCTTTTTGGCAGGGATTGGAAAGCAAAGGCCACTCAGATGGATGCTGACAACTCTGCTTTGGATCGACTTTCAAAGTCTACCTCTGGTCCTGCTAAGAAAAGGTTGTTCAAAAAGACAACTTTTTCTAAAAAGGGAAGATACTATCCTGCTTATGGTCAGCAGGCATCTTCTGCAGGTCGTTTTGCTGCAAAGCGTCAGCAACCACCTAAACAGGCCAAGTCAAAGGCTGCCAGGCCTCCCACGGCTCAGCAGCCTCAGCCTCCTCAGGGCCTTTGACTTGCAACTAGAGAACATAGCCTTTCTGGCTCTGGAAGAACCAGAGCCCATCACCATTCCAGGATGGTTGGCTTACTTTGCTCCCAGATGGGAGCAAATTGCAGCAGAGCAATGCACCCTCTCCATTGTAAGGGAAGGGTACAAGCTTCATTTCTTAAACCTTCCTCCCCACACCATGGTGAGACAGTTCAATTCTCCAACATCTCTCCTCAATCTTCTGGGTCAGGAGATTGCTACCCTTCTTGCCCAAGGGGCAATAGAAGAAGTACCCCTTCTTCAACAGGGCTCAGGGTTCTACTCCCCTTATTTTCTTATTCCAAAGAAAACAGGGGGCTACAGACCCATATTAGATCTCAGAGAATTGAACAAGTTTCTATTCAAGGAGAAATTCAAGATGATTTCTCTCGGTACTCTGCTGCCATACCTTCGGAGTCAGGACTGGCTTTGTTCTCTAGATCTCAAGGATGCGTACACCCATGTCCTCATCCATCCAACACACAGAAGGTTCCTTCGGTTCCTTTTTCAAGGAAAGCACTACCAATACAGGGTGCTTCCTTTTGGTCTGGCCTCTGCACCAAGGGGTGTTCACGAAATGCATGGCAGTAGTAGCTGCATTTCTACGCACTCTAGGAATATTCGTTGTCCCATATCTGGGCGACTGGCTCATTCGAGCTCCATCCCAGTCAGAGGCCCAGATTTCTTTAACCTGCACAATGCGTGTCCTTCAGTATTTTGGACTGATAATAAACATCCCAAAATCCCATCTCACCCCTACTCAGTCTCTGGAGTTTATAGGGGCCTTGCTGGATACCACAACTGCAAGGGCCTATCTTCCTCAGGCCCGTTGCCTACGCTTGGTGCAGTTAGACTCCCAGATACAGTTAAAGTCCCATTTAACTGCTCGAGAGATGTTACAACTATTAGGCCACATGGCATCCACCGTGCATGTGGTTCCATATGCTCGCCTTCACATGAGGGCAGCTCAATGGACTTTGTCCACCCAATGGACTCAGGCATCAGGTTGCCTGTCAGACAAAATAGCAAACTCCGGTCGCCTATTTTGGTCTCTCCAGTGGTGGAAGTCTCCTCCAAATCTGTTGCTGGGGTCCCCTTTTCAGCAGTCACTACCCCAAGCAACTCTAACAACAGATGCTTCTCCAATGGGATGGGGAGCTCATCTGCAGGATCTCTCCACCCAGGGCATCTGGTCTCCACAGGAGACTTCTCTGCATATCAATCTCTTGGAACTCAGAGCAATATTCTTAGCTCTCAGAGTGTTCCATTCCCTGCTCAGCTACAGGACAGTCCTCATCCATACGGACAACAAAGTAGCCATGTTCTATGCAAACAAGCAGGGCGGGACTGGCTCTCTGTCGCTTTGCAACGAAGCTTTGCGACTGTGGGCCTTCACCAGAGAGCATCACATCCATCTTCTGGCAGTATATCTTCCAGGCGTTCAAATCTCTTGGGTGGACAGACTCGGTCGAGTTCTGCTTCCACACGAGTGGTCCCTCCACATGGACCAGGTAGCCAGGATTTTTCGAATTTGGGGAACCCCGGACATAGACCTCTTTGCAAGTCCCTGGAATGCCAAACTTCCCCGGTTCTGTTCCAGAATTCCGTGTCAGGGAGTTCAGGCCAAGGATGCCTTCCTCCTTCACTGGGGTCAAGACTTCCTTTATGCCTTTCCACCAATTCCCCTAATTCCCAAGACACTATTCAAGCTTCAGAGAGATCAAGGGACCATGATCCTCATAGCACCACATTGGCCACGCCCAAGTGTGGTACCCTCTACTTCTGCATCTCTCTCAAGCTCCTTCCCTGGACTTGGGCTCTGCACCAGACCTTCTGTCCCAGGAAGAGGGAACTTTGTGGCACCCAAACCCCCAGTCGCTCCATCTCAGGGCTTGGTTGCTGAGGGCCTAGACCTTCAAGATTTTCATCTCTCTCAACAAGTCAGAGATGTTATTCATGCCTCTAGAAAGCCTTCTACTAGACGTTCCTATGCTTTCAAATGGAAAAGATTTACCATTTGGTGTTCAGGGAAAGGTCTAAACCCCCCTGCAATACCTCTGATTTCTCTACTAGAGTATCTCCTGCATCTATCCCATGCAGGTCTGAAAACGAATTCAGTAAGAGTCCATTTGAGTGCAACATAGAAAGTCTTCTCAACTCTTTGTTGCTTTTGATCCTTCTCATTTAGGACTTCCAGTCTCTAAGAGAACACTGTCCAGCTGGATTGCTCAGTGTATTTCTTTCGCCTACCAGAGTAGGAACATTTCTCTGGAGGGGCCATGTCACAGCTCACAATGTGAGAGCCATGGCAGCCTCAATGGCTCATCTAAACTCTGTGTCCATCGACCAAATCTGTCGAGCGGCCACCTGGGCCTCGGTTCATACCTTCCCAGCCCATTACTGTTTGGACAAGGACTCCCGCCGGGATGCCTCGTTTGGTCAGGCTGTTCTCAAAAACCTGTTCCATTCCTAATCAACTCCTACCCACCTACCCTGGTCGGATGCCAGAGATCCATGGGAGGAGGTAGAGTCCTTTTCAAGGACACACAACCTGGGGTTTCTCCCTGGCGTCTGCAGCTAGGGAGTCCCCATATGTGAAGACTCATTCCTGCTTGTTCCTGGAGATAGCACAGTTACTTACCCTGTAACAGGTGATCTCTGGGAACAGCAGGAATAAGTCTTCACAACCCACCCACATCCCCTAGGAGTTGTATCTCTCTATCTTTCCTTTCCTCTCTCTCTCTTTGTCTCAGCTTTAAAACTCGAACTGGAGAGAGGCGGTTGGGAAAGGCGGGAAGGCAGCGCGCAGGCGCTGTGGGATGCTCCCAAAAGCTTTCTTACTGGACGCTGGGGAGCGTTCCCGCGCAGGCTCCGTCGGTACCGACGATACCCATATGTGAAGACTTATTCCTGCTGTTCCCAGAGATCACCTGTTACAGGTAAGTAACTGTGCTTTCTTCCTAAGGTGCTATCTCTTTTTCATTTAAATCAGTCATCCTGCCCTCCTCCTCGGAGGACCTTTGGATAGATCCCACTGTGCGTCTGGTGGATGTGAGGAGAGCCGTACCTGGAGATCACTAAATCTTTTCAGCGGTCGGGCCATCTTTTCATTCTGCTTGGCGGTCTGAGGAACGGGCAGGCAGCTGCCAAGTCTTCAGTTGTCTGATGAATTCAAGAGGCTATTCTTTCAGTACTTGCTTTCCAGTCAGTAGGTATGCCAAACTTTGACAGAGCTTACTCCACTAGGGCATTGGCTGTCTCCTAGTTGGAGTCCACCTTAGTATTTCTGGAGGACATCCGCAAGGTGACTATCTCTGGTCATCTCTGAGCACCTTTGAGAAGCACGACATGTTGAATGTGGGAGTCGATGATACCTTTGGCAGGGCAGTATTGTCCAGAGCATCGTCTTTATTTATTTTATTATTTTATTGTATTTATTTATTATTTAACAACAAAATTTCTTCTCCCTCCCTGGGCTCTGACTGCTTGGATATATCTCACTTGTCTGAACTGGTCTAGCAGGGTAAGGAAGAAGAAATTTTACATCCCTAATAATTTTCTTTCCTTGAACCCTGCTAGACTAGTCCAGGACCTACCCTGGAAGATGACTCCTGCAGGTTTGGAAAACCTGCTGCCATTTGATTGCTTTTTGTTGGCATAATCAGTGTAAGTATCTAACAGTCAGTTGTGGTAAGAGAGCTAAATACTTTTTCCAAATGCTTGTTTCAGTTTATGGTTGGTTACTAAAGTTCAGAGTTGCTAAGTTTTTCAGTCTTGCGTACTACTTGGGAAGTGTCATACTGGCTTCTGTCCATGCTATACCAGTAAATATACAGAGTAATGAAATTATTGAAAGCTATTCAAGTCTGCCTTCCCCTGAGGGCAAGGGAGCACAACCCACTTGTCTGGACTGGTCTAGCAATATTCAAAGAATCAAGACTACTTCTTCCTGTTCCATGCTCATGCTCTTTCCAGTTGGCCTTTCTCTTTTAAACAGCACGGGAGCTGCCAGACTCAAGGTGGGACTGCTTTAGTATGTTTCTGTATACCCATCTGCATCTTCTGATCCCATTGCTCTAGCCTCTAGATATCAGACTCATTCTTAGAGCCAGAAGGTCTTTGTATCATGCACATTTACAACTCTCTCACTAACTTTACTGTAAGATAATTCATGTGGCAATCTCCAGGAACAAGCAGGAATGTAGTCTTCACATATGAGTATCGTCGGTACCGACGGAGCCTGAGCGGGAATGCTCCCCAGCATCCAAAAGGAAAGCTTTTGGGAGCATCCCACAGCGCATGCGTGCTGCCTTCCTGCCTCACTGCCTCTCTCACTTCAGTTCTTCGTTTTCCGTGGAGCCGACAGGACGTCTCTCCTGTCACCGCAGAAAACTTTTTCTTCTTTCTTATTTTTTGTGGTCGCGTCTGCCTTCATTTGACGCCTACCGGCACCGCCGGTTCTCTTTTCTTATTTTCTTCTAAAAAACCCCCAAAAACTTTTCTTTCTTTTCTTCGGTGCCACACCCCTTCTGGGGTTAGGCGCCATTTTGGGCACTAGGCCCAAAACTCTCCAGACATGGAGAAGCCAACTACTGGTTTTAAAAAAAATGTTCAAACTGTGGCGGTACTATTTCCGTCACCGACACCCACGAATGGTGTCTCAAATGTTTAGGTCCTGAACATTGTCCAGCGGAGTGCCTTTCCTGTAGAAAGATGACCAAAAGAGGCCTGCAGAATAGAGCTGCAAAGGCCGGTTCTCTTTTCACTGTTGATGCGATGTCAGTTGCATTGACATCCTCCCAGGGCTTCATCTTCCTCTCATGGATCTCAGGTAATTAAACAAAAGTCTGTAAAGGCTAGCCGGTCCTTGAAGGGTAAATCTCCTGCAAAGCATCGATATGCCACTGGCACTACCCTTGAGGAAAGTACACCGGCAAAATTGCCCCAGCGGGAATCTTCAGTCTCCAAAGCACAAACAGGGTCTCAGAATGTTCCAGAGGCCTCCACCTCTGCAGAACCTCTGTTGCCATGTTCTGGGTTTGTAGCCGCTTCCACCGGTACCAACCAGGCATCGGCATTAGCAATGGATAAGAGAATCCTTGCTATTGAACACAGTCTAGCGTCACTCTTAGCTGCCTAGGTACCGCTAAGACCGCTACAGACGGTTCAAATGAACTCAGTACCGACACCGGTACCTGCTTCAGTGGCACCCACTCAGGTGGGACAGCTTCCTCTCATGCCGAGCCTCGAGAGTTTCTCCGGCATCGAAGGGTTGGAACCGAAACGCCACATTACCGATACTCATCGGTACCAGCATCGATCGATGCAAAGCTCCGATGAGTCTTCCGATTCCGATGACTCTACCGATACAAGAGCAGTACTGTTGAAGGATCCATCTCCTTCTCCTGAGTGCAGAATGTCTCCTCCAGAAGACGTCTTCTCCAGAAGACATGTCTTTTCAGGATTTTATACGTGATGTAGCTAAAGGGCTTTCAATCACACTTACTCCTGAGAAGGAACCTAGGGCAGAAGAACTAAGAATTCTGCAATACCCTGTGGCTCCCAAAGAGGCAGCGATGCTGCCCATTCATCAGATCCTTCAAGATCTTATGTTCAGAATGTGGGAAACTCCCTTAACGGTGTCACTGCTTTCTCGACGCCTCGATACCATGTACAGAGTCCCACCTTCTCCAGGGTTTCAGAAGACTCCGTTACCACACCATTCCATGGTAGTGGAATCGGCCATACGGAGAGTAAAGAGTGCTAAAACGCATTCTTACAACCCGACAGGCCGTGAATCGAGGACACTCAATGCCTTTGGGTGTCGATGTTTTCAATCCTCCATGCTAGCAACTAGGATTAGCTCATATTCCCTTTACATGGGAATGTTTCTAGAGGAGGTTACAGCAGATCTGGAATGCATGAACCCTCTTCTTCCTGAAGATATACGGGTTCAGTACCTCACTCTGCTTAAGCACGCTCAAAATGTCTCCAAATTTGTGCATCGTGCAACTTTTGACTGCTTTGAAGCTATTAGCAGAACCTCTGCTATTGCTATCGGAGCACGGCGCATTGCCTGGCTCCAAGCATCAGATTTAGAGGAGTGGGTGCAAGAGAAGTTAGGTTTTCACCTGTGCAAGGAATGTTTCCTATTTGGGAAGGATTGGCAGACCAAGGCTAATAAGATTGAATCTGACAATACCACCTTGAATAGACTATCAAAGTCTACAGCCAACCCATTAAAGAAAAAAACAGGCAAGAAGCTTTTCTTTAACAAAAAGAAAAAATCTTACCATTCTTATTCCTATCCAATTCACTGTCCAGTTCATGCTCCCCAGAAAGGGCAGCAATCTAGACAACAAAGAAAGCCGCAAGCTCAAAGAGCTCAACCGGCTCAGCAAGTACAGCCTCCGCAGGGGCTTTGACTTCTACCTAGAGAACTTAACCATTTTGCCTCTGAAGGGTCCAGAGCCCTTGACCATTCCGGGCAGATTATGCCATTTTGCCAAAAGATGGCAACAAATAACATCAGAAAACTGGACTCTCTCCATTGAAGGACAGGGGTACAAACTTCACATTCACTCATGCCCCCGCCTACAGTCATAAAAAAATTCAGTTCTCAAGGTCCTGTCACCAACATCCTGTGTCAGGAGGTCTCCTCACTTCTTGCTCAAGGTACCCATATCCTAACGGGGGAGGGGGTTCTACTCCCCCTATTTTCTTATTCCAAAGACCACAAGGGGATACAGACCTATCCTGGACCTCAGAGAATTGAACAAATATCTGTTCCGAGAAAAGTTCAAGATGATCTCCCTCGGAACACTTTTACCATACCTTCAGAATCAGGATTGGTTATGTTCTCTAGATCTAAGAGATGTGTACACGCATATCCTCCTCCATGTAAATCACAGGAAGTACCTTTGATTTCTTTTTCAAGGAAACCACTCCCAATACAGAGTCCTTCCATTCGGGCTGGCCTCTGCCTCAAGTGTCTTCACAAAATGCATGGCTGTAGTAGCAGCATTCCTGAGAAATCTGGGGATATTCGTCTTTCCCTACTTAGACGACTGGCTCATCAGATCACCAACAGCTACAGAAACGGAACGAGCTGTATTTCGTGCCATGAGAATTCTCCAGTATTTGGTTCTGGTAATCAACCACCCAAAGTCTCACCTCACCCCTTCTCAATCCCTAGAGTTCATAGAAGCTCGCTTAGACACGTAGCATTCAAGGGCATTCCTGCCACAGCCGCGCTGTCTACGAATAATAGAATTGGCTTCCCAAGCAGTAAAGAAAACCCTCCTGACTGCTCGGGAAATGCTTCAACTGCTGGGGCATATGGCATCCACTGTACATGAGGTCCCTTATGCCCACCTACACATGCGAACGGCTCAGTGGACCCTCTCTTCGCAGTGGACACAAGCCACAAGTCACTTAACGGACAAAATCAAGAATTTGACATGTCTCATTTTGTCCCTGCAGTGGTGACAGTCCCTCTAAAACCTCCTGGTAGGTTCCCCCTTCCAGCAACCACTGCCCCAAATCACCCTGACAACAGATGCGTCCAAGCTGGGTTGGGGAGCCCACTTGCACATCTTTCCACTCAGGGTCTCTGGACCTCACCAGAGGCCTCTCTTCAAATAAACCTCTTAGAGCTAAGAGCCATTTACAATGCTATAATAGCATTTCAGGCCCAGCTCAGTCAAAAGACAGTTCTGGTCCAAACAGACAATCAGGTTGCCATGTTTTACATAAACGAACAAGGCGGAACGGGCTCTCTGTCGCTATGCAACGAAGCTTTGCGACTATGGGCCCTCGCCAGAGAGCTCCAAACTCACCACCTAGCGGTATAACTTCCAGGCATTCAAAACCTGTGGGCAGACAAGCTCAGTCGAATACTGCTGCCACACGAGTGGTCTCTCCAATCAGACCAACTGGCTTGAGTGTTCCAAACCTGGGGAACACCAGATATAGACCTCTTTGCAAGTCCACAGAATGAAGAACTTCCCCGGTTCTGTTCCAGAATTCCGGCTCAATACTGTCTAGCAAGCGATGCTTTCCAGCTCCATTGGGGTCAGGACTTCCTCTATGCCTTCCCACCCTTTCCCCTAATTCCCAAAACTCTTTTCAAGCTTCAGAGAGACAGGAGTTATATGATTCTCATAGCTCCACGTTGGTCAAGGCAATCGTGGTGCCCTCTGCTTCTGCGTTTCTCTCAAGCAACTCCTCTAGAGTTGGGATATGCTCCAGATCTTCTTTCTCAGGAGAACGGGAAGCTTCTGCATCCCAATTTTCAGTCCCTGCACCTCTGGGCCTGGCTGCTGAAGGCATAGAACATTTAGATATCCACCTCTCTCAGCAAGTGAAGGATATCCTTCAGGCTTCGAGAAAACCTTCCACAAGGCGTTCCTACGCTTTCAAATAGAAAAGCTTTTCTATATGGTGTTCAAAAAGGGGGCTTAACCCCCTTTACGTACCCATGGAGTCGCTTCTGGAGTATCTCCTCCATCTTCAAATTCTGGTCTCAAGATGCTATTTTAGCTTTTCACAAGCCCCAAGATGGACAACCAATCTCTTCTCATTCACTTGTGTCAAGATTCATGAGAGGTCTACTATTGACAAAGCCCCCCCATAAAGCCGCCACCGGTGACATGGGACCTGAATCTTGTTCTTTGGCAGCTTATGAAGCCGCCTTTTGAACCTTTAGCCACTATAACTTTAAAATTCCTTTCTTGGAAGGTCATTTTCCTAATTGCAATAACTTCTGCTAGGCGCATTAATGAACTGCAAGCTTTAGTGGCTGACCCTCCTTATACAAGGTTCCACCATGATAAAGTAATCCTTAGGACTCATCCACACTTTATGCCAATGGTGGTTTCGTCTTTTCATTTAAACCAGTCTGTTTAACTTCCTGTATTCTTCCCTAGGCCTCACGCCTCCAGTGCATAAAGGAACCTTCATACCTTAGATTGTAAAAGAGTGCCTTTTACCTTCAAAGACCTGAGCAACATAAGAAGTCTTCTCAACTCTCTTGCTTTCGATTCTAGTCATTTGGGACTTCCAGTTTCCAAACGAACCCTATCTAAGTGGATTGCAAACTGCATGTCCTTCACATACGATAGTAAAGATCTTTCCCTCGAGGGCCATGTTACAGCTCGTAATGTCAGAGCAATGGCAGCCTCGGTTGCTAATCTCTTCTCTGTGTCTATAGATGATATCTGTAGAGCAGCTACGTGGGCTTCAGTACATACCTTCACAGCCCACTACTGTCTGGACAAGGACTCCCGTCGGGATGCCTCATTTGGCCAGGCTGTCCTACAGCATCACTTTCAGACTTAATGCAACTCCTACCCTCCATCCCGGTAGGATGCCAGGGATCCATGGGAGGAAGCATGACCCTGTTCACACGGGTTCACAGCTTGCTGGGGTCATTCCTCTGGCATC
Source organism: Ichthyophis bannanicus (assembly GCA_033557465.1). Classification (NCBI taxonomy): domain Eukaryota; kingdom Metazoa; phylum Chordata; class Amphibia; order Gymnophiona; family Ichthyophiidae; genus Ichthyophis; species Ichthyophis bannanicus. The sequence goes on along the minus strand of CM066032.1, from coordinate 514,500,643 downwards.
TTTCAGCTGGGGAGTCCCCATATGTGAAGGCTACATTCCTGCTTGTTCCTGGAGATAGCGTAGTTACTCATCTGTAACAGGTGATCTCCAGGAACAGCACGAATTAAGTCTTCACAACCCACCCAGCTCCCCTAGGAGTTTTCTCTCTCTCTCTCTCTCTCTCTCTCCCTCCTTGGCTCAGCTTTAAACTCAACTGAAGTGAGTGAGGCGGGAAGGCAGCACGCATGCGCTTTTGGATGCTAGGGAGCGTTCCCACAGAGGCTCTGTTGGTACCGACGATACCCATATGTGAAGACTTAATTCCTGCTGTTCCCGGAGATCACCTGTTACAGGTGAGTAACTACGCTTTCTGTTCAAAACATTGGATAACACCCTCACTGCTCTTCTCTGCATCTTAATATTTGAGTGTTGGTTATTTGAGATAACTAAGAGAGTAAGGTTGTTAACTCTAAGGTGATCTTCTTAATTTATTTATATTTTGTTTCAGTGACCTACTAAGGGAAAACAGCAAAATTAATAATCACGGGGTTAATAACAGGCTATAAATTAAAGAATGTGCTTGGAGTTGGTGGGGAGAAAATAAATAACTTAGCTCTATTCCTTTATAAGCAATTTAACAAAATATCAAGCTCATGTTCTTTGGTATGAATGATTCTAAACTTGGTTCTACAGTTTTAGTAGAATGAACATGATTTTTGTATTTGAAGTAAACTCCTCACAGTACCTAATGACAAGGTGCACTATGTGAGACAACATGGCATGCTAATGAGCATACCTTTGACTATTATATATTTAAGCTATCCTGAGTTTTTCCTGTGCTATTTCTATATTCATATACAGAAAGCATCGGAGCAGTGTAGGACCAAGCAAACCTATTTCTCAGCCACGAAGAAACATTGTAGGCTGCAGAATACAGCATGGATGGAAAGAAGGCAGCAGTGGACCTGTTACACAATGGAAAGGAACAGTTTTGGATCAGGTTCCTGTAAATCCTTCTTTATACCTTATCAAATATGATGGATTTGACTGTGTATATGGACTAGAACTCCACAAAGATGAAAGGGTTTCAGCACTAGAAGTTCTTCCTGATAGAGTTGGTGAGTATAAGTTGTATATTGAATACTATTTCGCTGGGTTCTCTAAAACTCATATATCCATTCTCTTTCTACTTTATTTAGCTTTATTCACTTCATAATGCGCACAGGAAGTTAGGAAATAGTAAACTAACTCCTTTTCAATTTTTATTTTATTTTTTAAAGAATTTATCGGTGTTTCATTACTACAGGATCAAAAATGGGAGAAATTTAAAAAGTGACTCCTTTTCTTAGTATATAGTTTATATGTTGGTGGATAGAAGTCAGGATTTTAAAAAAATACATTTTCTTTGAAATCTTAAGCAGATTAAGCCAGCTTTGCTCATTCCTGCTTTCCACAGCTCCCATTACCTCAGTTTTTCCATTACCCAGATTCACGATTACTTTCTGCCACACTGGCATGTTTCCTGGCTGGCTGACACAGATTTTGGTGACTTTTTGACCTGTATGATGACTGTATTCCCAAGCTTCTTGCCAATCATTGTGAGAACAGCATCAGATTTATGGGTATTGTACAGTCAGATTTCCTAAGAGCCATGTGGAGCTGAGAGTCAGTAGCAGAATGTTGCTATGTGACATGTATTCTTCCCCTTCTCCAGGAACAAGCAGGAAGTCTGTCCTCACATATGGGTGATGTCAGCACCGACAGAGCCCGCACGGAGCAATTCCCCAGCTTTCAAAGAAAGCCTTCGGGATTGCTGCCACGCATGCATGGTCCTCTTTCCGCCGAAAGGTGCCATTTTGCTCAGTCTCTCTTATTCCACAGAGCCCTTCGGACGCATGTCCTTGTCCCTCGGAAAAAGTGTTTTGTTCTCGGCCCCTGGGCCATGGCTTTTTCCGGTTGCACCGGTCCTCTTTCATCCCCCTTTGCTCTCCACTTTTCTCCGAGCAAGGGGATATCTTTCTTAAAAGTTTTTTTCCCTGTTATGGGCTTCTTTGACCTAGCGGGGATCCTTTTGCCCCTATTGCCACCAGTTTGAAAAAATGTGACAGATGCTCCAAGAACATGTCTCTCACGGACACACATGACTGTTGTTTTTGGTGTCTTGGGGCCGACCATGACCTGGAGCTCTGCTCTTTTTGCAAGAAAATGTCCTCCAAGGCCCTGCTCAGCCGTAAGCAGAAGTCTGATGACATTTTTCGGAAGGTGGCCCGGAATCCTCGGTGGCATCCTCGGTTGCACCTCCGCTGGTGGGATCCCCCCACTTTGGTTCTGCATTCTTGGCAGCACTCCGACCAGTGGTCCTCTGAAGTGGAGTGGCATAAGAAGAAGGCCTTGAAGTCGCTGTTGGGGACTCCAGATAAGCATGGGTGCTCCCGCGCTTGATTGCTCAGTCGCCTGTGGCGTTTCAGAGAGTCGGACAACGAGTGGCCTCGAAAGGTAACTCATACGGATACAGAGGCCTCCGGAGATGGTGCCCAGTCTCCTAAGGGTCATCCCGGTGAGGGCTGCCTCTTCCTCCTCCACGCCAGTCCCGGTAATCCCGGTGTTGGTGTCGCAAGGTCCCATGCCCGTGTGGGAGTCCTGAATGCTGGCAGTAGAGTGTAGCGTTTCTGCCTTTCATGCTCAGCACAACTGGCCCCCGCCTCGAGACCGAGGTTCCCTCGAAAGGGACACCAAAATCCGCCCTGGAAACCCCCTAGAGCCACGGGCCTCGTGAGGGTCCTCGGTGTCAGTCTTGTTCACCTTCCCGGTCCTCGGGAGTGTGATCCTCCAAAGCCTCTGATTCCAAGTGGACCTCAGCCTCTGGATGGGACGACCTGCCCGAGTTGGACTCCTCCTCGGACCTCTTGAGCTGGGAGTCAGACGGGGATACTTCCCCGGAAACCTGTGCCCACAGGGACTTCACTTCGGACCTGTCCCTGCCCGAGGACACATCATTCCTGGCGTTTGTTTGGGACATGGCATGGGCCCTCAGCCTGGCTATGCAGACTGAAGAGGAACCGCGCACTGAGGAACTCAATATTTTACAGTATGAGGCCCCACCTCAGGAATCTCTCACTGTCCCGGTTCCACCGATATTGTCAAGGCTGCTCCTCCGCAAGTGGGAGACACCTGCTTCGGGTCCCCATTGTGAGCAAATGCCTAGACACCATGTATAGAGTTCAGCGTGGTCCGGGGTTCCAGAAGACCCAGCTCACACACACCTCCATGGTTGTGGAGTCAGCGATGCGGAAGCAAAAGAGCCCGAAGTCTCACTCTTGGGTCCCCCCAGGTTGAGAGCCCTCGATGCCCTGGGGCGTAAGGTCTATCAGGGTTCCATGCTCACTTGCCGTATCCAGACATACCAACTCTATAAGGGCATGTTCCTGCAGGACCTTGCCAAGGAACTCGGCGGTTTCGCCGCGGGCCTCGGGAGCAAACCTCTCATAAGGTTCCAAACCCTCCTCAAATCCATTGTGGAGTGTTCGAAGTACCTCTCCCGTGTCACATATGACTGGTTTGAGTCCTCCGCTCGGGTGGCAGCAGCTGGCATCGGGGCCCGGTGCCAGGCATGGCTCCAGTCTTTGGACCTGGAGCAGTGGGTCCAAGAGAAGCTCCTGGACGTCCCTTGCCTTGGCGAACAATTGTTCAGCAAACCTATGGAGGATAAGGCCGCTAAGATAGAAACTGAGTTTGTGACTCAAACTCGTCTCTCGTGCAAAACCTCCTCCCTCCCCAGGAAGAAGCAACAGCCTAAAAAGCTGTTCTTCCAAAGGAAAGGGCTCCCTTACCGGGGTTACCCGCCTTTCCTGCCCACCTCTGCACCAACTCCCAGCACGCAGGGCAAGGGAGGTGCACATGGCTACCATAAGCCTAAAGGGCCCAAGGCCCAATCACCGGTGCCGCCCCAGCCTACGCATAGCCTCTCGCCCCCTGGCAGCTCTTCCGCCAGCGGGGGGGACATCTGTCCCTGTTCACCCTGGAGTGGACATCGGGCACCTGGGTCCTCCAGGTAATCCAAAATGGATACCGTCTCTGCCTGGACAGGCACCCTCCTCCATTCTCCCAAACGGAGCTTGCTCGGCTCCTTGCGCACCTGACCTTCTTGCAACAAGAACTGTCCAACCTCCTCGCCCAACGGCTGGTCGAAAAGGTACCACTGCACCTTCGATGTCAGGGGTTCTACTCCCGCTACTTTCTCATCCTGAAAAAGACGGAGGGCCTGCGCCTCATCCTCGACCTCAGAAATCTCAACAAATTCCTGGTGTGGGAGAAGTTCAAAATGTTATCGCTTGGCGTCCTGCTGCCTTTCCTTCAGCAGGGCGATTGACTATGCTCCTTGGACCTCAAGGACGCGTATGCTCACATCCTAGTTCACCCCCAGCACAGGCAATTCCTGCGGTTCAGGGTGCAGGAGGAACACTGCCAGTACAGAGTGCTCCCCTTCGGGCTTGCTTCTGCACCGAGGGTTTTCACAAAGTGCCTCTCCATGGCTGCTGCCTCCCTCAGGCGGCAGGGCATACCTGTCTTCCCTTACCTCAACTGGCTCGACATGGGGTCCTCAGTCGGCGAAGCCCACCTGGTGGCATCACGCACAATCCTTCTCATCGAGCGCCTCGGCTTCCTGGTCAACTACCCCAAGTCCCACCTCAAGCCGGTGCAGACGCTGGAGTTCATCGGTGCACGCGTCAACATGGTCCAGGTGACCGCCTTCCTTCCCATGGACCGAGCAGTACTTGGGTTACAGCGCGGGCGATGCTGCATCTACTCGTGCACATGGCTTCCACCGTCCATGCGGACAGCCCAGTAGTGCCTCAGGGCACAATGGAGCCAGGCCTTCGGCCACCTCAGAGACCCTATCTGGGTCTCCCGCAGCCTCCTCGGCTCACTGAGTTGGTGGCGGGATCCCGAAGCCTTCTTCGGGGAATGCCCTTCCAGACCTCTTGGCATGAGCTCGTCCTAACGATGGATGCTTCCCTGCTGGGGTGGGGAGCCCACTGCGGCGCATTGTGCACCCAGGGGAGTCTCAGCAGCAAATCAACCTGCTTGAGCTTCGGGTGGTTCGATGGACCCTGAGGGCCTTCAAGGGCTCCCTGACGGGAAAGTTGGTACTTGTGCAGACCGACAACAGGGTAGCCATGTTTTACATCAACAAAGAGGGGGGGACAGGATCACGCCGCCTCTGCTGAGAGGCGATCCTCCTTTGCGTCTTGCTGGGAGATGACCCTGCGAGCGGTCTACCTCCCGGGCCAGGAGAATGTCCTCGCGGACAAACTCAGCAGGATTCTCTGCCCACACAAGTGGTGCTTGGATCCAGAGGTCGCCAGAGTCTTGTTCAATCGGTTGCGGACCCCATCCATGGCCAGCGAACACGCAGCTTCCCCTCTTCTGCAGTCCGGTTCCACACCCGAGCAGGATAGCTCTGGATGCGTTCCTCTTGAGTTGGACCTCTGGCCTTCTTTACGCATTCCCTCCCATTCCTCTCATTGTGAGGACCCTCCACAAGGCTCAACAGGACCGAGCTTCGGTGATCCTCTTGGCCCCCTCATGGCCTCGACAGCCTTGGTTCCCGCTTCTGCTCCGGCTTGTGTCCGAGCCCCCGTCCTCCTGAGCTGCGCCCCGGGCCTGTTGATGCAGGAGGAGGGTTGGGTGTTCCACCCAAACCTGGCCTCGCTGTCCTTTGCAGCCTGGCAGCTGAATGGGTCGCCTTAGTTTCACTGCATCTCCTGGAGGACATCGAGGAGATCCTCTTCGCATCGAGGAATGATTCAAGGCGGGCGTACGCTTTTAAGTGGCGATGCTTCTCGGTCTGGTGCTCCGAGCTTCAGATCGACCTGTTCTCCTGCTCTACCCGGTGGATCCTCCAGTACCACCTCCACCTCCCGAAGGCAGGGCTGAAATACAATTCAGTCAGGGTACACCTGAGCGCCATTTTGGCGAACCACCTCCCCATCGAGGGAAAACCCCTCTTGGGGCAGCCCTTGGTCTCGCTTCACGAAGTTTACTGCTTTCCAAGCCTCCCATCTGGCCTCCGCCAGCGGAGTGGGACCTCAGCATAGTGCTGATGCAGCTCACGCGAGCGCCCTTCGAGCCAATGGCAACATGCTCGCTTCAGCATCTCTCCTGGAAGGTGGTCTTCCTGGAGGCTTTGACCTCGGCTCGCCGAGTCAGCGAACTTCAGGCTCTCATGGCTGGGGCTCCATACACCAGGTTCTACGGGTGGTCCTCCACACCCATCCCAAATTCCTACTGAAGGTGGTCTCAGACTTTCATCTCAACCAGGAGATAGTCTTACCGACCTTCTTCCCGAAACCGTATGTTGACCAGGCATCGACAGTGTTGCATACACTCTTGCCTTCTACCTGCATCGTACCCAGGTTCATCGCAAGTCCGATCGGCTTTTTGTCGCCTACATCCCCAATCACCTGGGGCAGGCAGTCACCAAGTGCACCATCTCCATCTGGGTGGCGGACTGCATTGCCTTCGCCCAAGCAAAGGCGGGCGCCCCACTGGATCAGTGGGTCACCATGCATGGCGTCTGAGCCAAGGCGGCATTGGTGGCTTCGCTTCGCTCAGTGCCTCTAATGGACATCTGCTGGGCTGAAACCTGGACTTAAGCGAACACTTAGCTGTCCACTACTGCCTGGAGAGGGAGTCCCATTGGCTGTAATCTGTTTGAGGTATAAGCAACTCCTGCCCGCCGACCCTTCTTCGGCTGCTGAGAGCTTCGCCCCGGGGACCCAAAGACTTGGGCTCCTCCGGGCATCGACTTCTGCTCACGACCTCGCGGAGGCGTTTTTGGGTTACAGGCTCGGTAGCCTGTAGCTGGGGAGTCCCATAAATGAGGACTGATTTCCTGCTTGTTCCTGTAGAAAGCGTAGTTACTCACCTGTAACAGGTGTTCTCCAGGGACAGCAGGAATCAGTCCTCACTACCCTCCCACCTCCCCAGAAGAGTTACTATTTTTGTCCTTCCCTTGCCATCTGCTTAGTAGGGCTCTAGCTAGGGGACCTGACAGAGCAAGATGGCACCTTTGGGCGGGAAGAGGGACAATGCATGCATTGCAGCAATCCCAAAGGCTTTCTTTGAAAGCTGGGGAATTGCTCCGCGCGGGCTCCGTCGGTGCCGACTTCACCCATAAATGAGGACTGATTCCTGCTGTCCCTGGAGAACACCTGTTACAGGTGAGTAACTATGCTTTCTCCAGGAACAAGCAGGAAGTCGGTCTTCACTTATGGGTGATGTCGGCACCGACGGAGCCCATGCGGAGCAATTCCCCAGCTTTCAAAGAAAGCCTTTGGGATTGCTACCACGCATGCGTGAACCTCTTCCCGCCCAAGGGTGCCATCTTGCTCAGTCTCCCTTTTTCCGTGGAGCCCTTCAGACGCATGTCCTCATCCCTCAGAAAAAGTTTTTTTGTTTTCCTCACCTTAACAGGCTATATCTCTTTTCCGGTTGCACCGGTCCTTTACCCGTCCTCCCCTTGCTCTCTTTTGGAGCTTACGGGGATACCCTTTCTAAATTTTTTCTTCCAGGCTTCGCACCCTTTTTTCTCTCCAACCACTGACTGCGTGGGTCTTCGACCTCGCAGGGGCCGTTTTTGCCCCCATGGCCACTGGGTTTAAAAAATGCAATAGATGCTCTAGGAACATGTTGCCTACGATCACTCATGACTGCTGTCTAAGGTGTCTTGGAGCCAACCATAACCCAGAGCTCTGTTCGCTCAGCAAGAAAATGGCCTCTAAGGCCCTGCTCAGCCGTAAGCAGAAGTCGAAGACATTTTTCGAAAGGCTGCCTCGGAGTCCCCGGTGGCACCCTCAGTCATCTCCCCTCCGGTGGGTTCTTCCCCTGCGGCACCACGTTCCAGACGGCATTCGGACCAGGGGTATCCCGAGGTGGAACGGCACAAAAAGGAGGAGGCCTCAAAGTCGCTGGGAAAGAAGGAGCGACAAGCGCAAGTGTTCCCGCGCCCGGTCGCTTAGGCCCATTCGGTGTTCCCGAGAGTCAGACAAGGAGCAGCCCCGCAAGGTACCTCCCAGAGAAACGGAGACCTTCGGCGAAGGCGCCCAGGCTCCTGAGGGCCGTCCCGGTGAGGACGCCCTCGATGCCTGATCCAGTGACCCCGGTATCGGTGTCCCAGTGCCCCAGTCCGCATGGGAGTCCCATATGCTGGCGCTAGAACGCAGCGTTTCTGCGTTCATTGCTTCCAAGCAGGCGCTTACGGCCAGCTTCACTGACTTGCGCCAGGAGACCTTGGGTCCCTCACGTGGGACACCCAAAACCATCCAGGAGAGCCACAGGACTCGTGAGGGTCCTCGATGTCTGTCTTGCTCACTCTCCCGTTCTTCGGGGGCAAGATCGTCCAGGGCTTCCGGCTCCAGGCCACCGGCCATCGGACAGGGCGAACCGCCCGACTCGGATCCCTCGACCGATTTCTCAGACTGGGAATCCGATGGGGCAGATCCCCGGAGACCCGCACCCACCAGGGTCTTCCGTCAGACCCCTCGCTGCCTGATCTCCAGCGGCGCTCACCGCCTGAGGACACCTCCTTTTTGGTGTTTATTCGGGACATGGCTCGGGCTCTCAAGCTGGTCACCCAGATAGAGGAAGACCCCCATGCTGAAGAACTTGATATTTTCCAGTACAAGGCCCCACCAAGGGAATACCTCACTGTGCCGGTGCCACCTTTCCTCTCCCGGCTGTTGCTCCGCATGTGGGAGGCCCCGGCCTCGGTCCCCATCGTGAGCAAGCGCCTTGATACAATGTGCAAGGTGCAGCGAGGGCCAGGCTTCTAGAAGACTCAACTTTCACACACCTCGATGGTAGTGGAATCAGCTATGAGGAAGCAGAAAAGCCCAAAGTCGCACTCCTCAGTTTTGCCAGGCCGGGAGTCCAGAGCCCTTGATGCCCTGGGCCGCAAGACCTGTCAGGGTTCCATGCTGTCATGTCACATCTAGGCATACCAATTATATATGGGTATGTTCCTCTGCGACTTAGCAAAAGAGCTTGGAGGCTTCTCCGCGGGTCTCGAGGATGAGCCCCTCGACAGGTTCCGCACCCTGTTGAAATCAGTGGCGGATTGCTCCAAGTATATTTCTCGAGCCTCCTATGACGGCTTCGAGACATAGGCTCAGGTGGCGGCTGCGGGCATCGGGGCCCGCCGCCAGGCTTGGCTTCAGTCTTCGTATCTGGAGCATTGGGTGCAGGAGATGTTCCTGGACGTATCCTGCCTCGGCAAACAACTTTTTGGTAAGCTGATGGATTAGAAGACTGTGGAGATTGAGATGGAGTACGTCACTAGGACCCGTCTCTCCCGCAAGACCTCGATGCTGCCTTGGAAGAAGTGGCCTGCCAAGAAGCCCTTCTTTCCCAGGAAAGACCGCCAGTACCACGGCTACCCGCCATACCCGGCTACCCCACGCTGACCACTCCAGCGCAGGGGAAGTCTGGCTAGGGTCACCGTAAATCGAAGGGCCCAAAGGCCCAGACGCCAGCTCCCCCACAACCCCCTCAGGGGTTTTGACGCTAGTGACATGGCCTCTCGCCCTCTGGTGACGCAGCAGCCAGTGGGGGGGACGCCTGTCCCGCTTCACCCCTGCGTGGGCGCTTATCACCTCGGACACCTGGGTCCTCCAGGTCATCTGGGGAAGGCTATTGCCTTCACTTTGACAGGCTCCCACTACACTCCCTCCTCCCCCATCGGGCAATCGAGAAGGTCCCTTCCCATCTTCGAGGTCGGGGCTTTTATTCCCGGTACTTGCTCGTCCCGAAAAAGACAAGGGGTCTGCAGCCCATCCTCGACCTCCACAAGCTGAACAAGTTTCTGGTGCGAAAGAAATTCAAGATGTTATCTCTTGGCGTGCTGCTGCCCTTCCTCCAGCAGGGCGACTGGCTATGCCCCTTGGATCTAAAGGTCGTTTACGCCCATCCTCAACACAAGCAGTACCTGCATTTCAGGGTGCAGGGAGAGCACTTCCAGTACAGGGTGCTCCCCTTCGGCCTTGCTTCCACCCCACGGGTCTTCACGAAGTGCCTCGTCGTGGCCGACGCTCACCTTCGGCGCCAGGGCGTGTCAGTGTTTTCCCTACCTCAATGACTGGCTTGTTACGGGCTCCTCCGTGGAGGAGGCCTGGCAAGTGATGTCACGCACTGTCCTCCTTTTGGAGAGTTTGGGGTTCCTGGTCAACTACCCAAAATCTCAACATGATCCGGCACAGGTTCTTGAATATATCGGGGCGTGCCTCGATACTCAACAGGCCATGGCCTTCTTGCCGGCGGATCACTCCACCTTCCTCCAGGCTCTGGAGGCGCGCGTCCAGAGCTCCCACCAGGTCACCGCTCAGTCCATGCTGCATCTCTTGGGACAGATGGCCTCGACCGTGCAAGTGGTTCTTCACTCCTGCCTGCACATGCGGACGGCCCAGGGGTACCTCAGCTCCCAGTGAAGCCAATCCCTCGGGCACCTCAGGGACCCCGTCAGGGTTCTTCCCGACCTTTGCTTGTCTCTTAACTGGTGGCAAAACCCCTGCAACCTCCTGCGGGTATCACCCTTCGAGGCCCCACAGCACGATGTGGTACTGACCATGGATGCTTCCCTGTTAGGGTGGGGAGCCCATTGCAGGTCCCTCTGCACACAGGGGCAGTGGTCACTGGTAGAGGCTCAACAGCAGATAAATCTGCTCGAGCTCTGGGCCATCCAGTGGGCCCTGAAGGTCTTCGAGAATGTCCTCAGCGGGAAGTTGGATCTCCAGGAACAAGCAGGAATGTAGTCTTCACATATGGGTATCGTCTGTACCGACGGAGCCTGCGCAGGAACGCTCCCCAGCATCCAATAGGAACGCTTTTGGGAGCATCCCTCGGCACATGCGCGCTGCCTTCCCGCCTTTCCGCCTTTCCAACTGTCCCTCTTCAGTTCTTCGTTTTCCGCGGAGCCGACAGGATCCATACCCTGTCACCGCAGAAAATTCCGTCTTTAAAATTGTTTTCTTGTGGTTGCATTTGCCTGCCGCACGACGCTTAACGGTACCGCCGGTTCTTTTCTTTTCCAAAAAAATAAAAAAATCTTTAAGCTGTTTCTCTTCAGAAACTTTTCTATTTTGGTGCTAGGTGCCATTTTGGGCACTAGGCCCGATATTCCTAAAACATGGAAAAACCAACTAGTGGTTTTAAAAAATGTACTAAGTGTGGCGGTACTATTTCTGTCACTGACACCCATGATTGGTGTCTTAAATGTTTAGGGCTTCAGCATTCTCCATCTGAATGTCTCTCCTGTATGGGGATGACTAAAAGAGGAAGACAGAACCGGGCTGCAAAGCTCGGTACCCTCTTTTCTTCGGATGCCAGACCATTGCATCAACATCTTCAAGGGCCTCCTCTTCCTCCCATGGATCTCAGGTAACTAAACATAAAAGCTGGCCCTCAAAGGGTAGCTCTCCTGCTAAGCATCGAGAGGCCATTGGCATTGCCCTTGAGGAAACCACACTGGCAAAGCAGCCCCGGCGGGAGGCTTCGGCTTCCAGAGCATCAGTGGGGCCCCAGGATGTTCTCGAGGCCCTGACCTCGCAGGAACTACCTGTACCATGCTCAGGGGTTCCGGCCATTTTCACCGGTACCGATACTCGGGCATCGGCAGCGTTGATAGACCAGAGGTTCCTCGCTATCGAACGCAGCATTGCAGCTCTTCTCTCAGATGCGGTACCGTTGGTCCAATGGGCACCGGTACCGACATCGACACCGATGCCAGTACCTACACAGGTACAGGTACCAGTACCGGCCCTGGTGGGAATTCTTCCCACGCCATCTTTGGCTGGAATCGACAGATCGGTACTGGATCATCTCGGTACTGATTTCGATCAATACCGGGACCGTGCTTTGCATGAGCATCGTGGTCAGTAATACTTCGAATCCTCCGATTCCGAAGACTCTGACAATTTTGCTGGTACTAGAGGGTTCCTCCCAGAGGATCCCTCTTCTCCCTAACACAGAATGTCACCTCCAGAGGACATGTCTTTTCAGGATTTTATTTGTGATATGGCCAAGGGCCTTTCAATCACGGTGGCTCCTGAAGAGGAACCCAGAGCAAAGGAATTCGAAATTCTCCAATATCCTAAAGCTCCAAAGGAGGCAGCCACTCTGCCCATCCATGAAATTCTGCATAACTTGATGCTCAGAATGTGGGAGACACCTCTGACTACATCTCTAGGAGACTTGATACTATGTATCGAGTTCCGCCGTGTCCTGGATTTCAAAAGACTCAGTTGCCACACCATTTAATGGTGGTGGAGTCAGCCATGCGTAGGATGAAAAGTGCAAAGAGGCATGCATCCAATCCTCCAGGTCGTGAATGCAGGACTCTGGACGCTTTTGGGCACCAAACTTTTCAGGCTTTCATGCTTTTCAGCTAGGATCAGTTCATATATACTGTATATGGGAATGTTCCTCAAGGAAGTTACAGGAGATTTGGAGCTTATGAGCCCATTTCTCCCAGATGACAAGACTTTCTTGCTCTAGTTAAGCATGCTCAAGATGTCTCCAAGTTTGTAAATCGTGCAGCCTTTGACTGCTTTGAATGCATCAGCAGAACCTTTGCTATTGCCATTGGCGCACGACGGATTGCCTTGCTTCAGGCATCAGACATGGAGACTTGGGTACAGGACAAGTTAGGCAACATTCTTTGCACGGGAGAGAATCTCTTCGGCAAGAACTGGCAGGAAAAGGCTAATGAGTTAGATGCTGACAATACTACTCTTGATAGATTGTCGAAATCTACAGCCACTCCAGCCAAAAAGAAGTCTTATAAAAAACCCTCTTTCAGCAAAAAGAGGAAATTTTTTCCAGGAACAAGCAGGAATGAGTCTTCACATATGGGTACGTCGGTACCGACGGAGCCTGCGCGGGAACGCTCCCCAGCTTCCCAAAAAGGAAAGCTGCGCGCTGCCTTCCCGCCTTTCCTAACCAACTCTCCTCAGTTCTTCTTTGCCGCGGAGCCAGCAGGTCGAGCCCTGTAACGGCTGAAGAAGTTCTTTGTTTTATTTTATTTCTTTGGTCGCGTGTCTGCCTTCCCCGACTCCGGACCGGTACCGCCGGTCTTTTCTTTCTTTCTTTTAAAAAAAAAAAAAATCAATATTTTTCCTCACTTGGTGTATTTTTCTTCTTAAGGCCTCAGGGCCCACAAGAAAATTTCCCCCATGGAAAAACCAACCTCTGGGTTCAAAAAATGCACTAAGTGTAGCGGTACTATTTCTGTTACAGATACCCATGAATGGTGTCTTAAATGTTTGGGTCCTGAACACTCCATTCCGGATTGTTCGTCCTGCTCCCTAATGTCTAAACGGGGGTTACAGAACCGAGCAGCTAAGCTCCATGTGCTGTTTCCCGCTGAGGCACCGGCAGTAGCATCGACATCTTCCAGGTCTTCTTCTCCTGAAGGATCTCAGGTAACCAAACATAAACCTAGCAGGTCCTCGAAGGGTAGATCTCCCTCTAAGCATCGAGATGCCTCCGGGCTTGCCCTCGAGGATCCTGCACCAGCCAAACAACCCCGGCGGAAAGCTCCGGCTTCCAAAGCTCCTCCTATGGGGTTACAGGTTGACATCGATGGCACGGCCTCGACCGATCACCTGCTAGATTGCTCTGGGGTACCGGCACCTTCTCCCGGTACCGACATCCAGGCTTTCATGGCGTTGATGGATCAGAATGTTCTGTCCATGCAGCAGGCTATAAAGTCCTTCATTCAAGCTGCGACGCTGATGATACCGCAACGAGCTCCGTTGTCGGTATCGGCTCCGGTACCGGCACCAGCTGCATCGACATCGACCAGGATACCGACTGCTTCGGTTCCTTGTCCAGGGTTACTTCTCGGTACCGATCCGGTACCGGGGACGCCCGATGTCGATACCGCTCGATACGCCTATCGAGCGTTAGAAGAGCACCCTGACAGGCGATGCTTCGATTCCTCTGATGATTCTGATACATCAGATGAGTCTCCTGAAGTATCCATAGCCCTTCCTGAGGAACCTTCTTCTCCAAAAAGAAGAATGTCTCCTCCAGAGGACTTGTCCTTTCAAGACTTCATAAGAGAAGTAGCTAAAGGACTCTCTATTTCAGTAACCTCTGAATCAGAGCCTAGAGCAAAAAAATTAGATATTTTAGGATACTCTAGGGCTCCTAAAGAGGCAGTCACCTTACCAATTCATGAGATTCTTCATGAACACATGATTGATTTATGGGAGACTCCTCTCTCTCTCCTCATTCTCGCAGGTTGGACACTATGTATCGTGTCCCTCCTTGTCCTGGGTTCCAGAAAACTCAGCTTCCTCACCATTCCATTGTGGTGCAGTCAACTATGAAGAGGATAAAGAGTACAAAGAGACACTCTTCTGCTCCTCCAGGAAGAGAATGCAGGACCTTGGATGCTTTTGGTAAGAAAATCTTCCAGGCCAGTATGCTTATTGCCAGAATCAACTCATATAGCTTTTATATGGGTATGTTTCTGAAAGAAGTGGCAGAGAAGCTGCACACTTTCCTCCCTTTTATTCCAGAAGATAAAAGGGAAGAATTCCGCATGTAGCTTAAGCATACTCAGGACATCTCCAAGTTTTCAAACAGGGCAGCCTTTGACTCCTTTGAAGGTGCCAGTAGAGCCTCAGGCATTGCCATAGCTGCTTGCAGAATTGCTTGGCTCCAGGCTTCTGATTTAGAACCCTGGGTTCAAGATGGCTTAGGAAATCTGCCCTGTACAGGTGAAAATCTGTTTGGCAAAGAGTGGCAAATTAAAGCCACTCAAATGGATGCAGAGAATTCTGCTCTGGATAGACTTTCAAGGTCTACCTCCATTCCTGCCAAGAAAAAGACTTTTAAAAAGTCATTTTTCAAAAAGGGCAGGTTTCCTTCCACTTCTGGCCAACAATCTTCTACAGGTCGCTTTACCGCTAAGCGTCAGCAACCTAAGCAGGCCAGACCTAAGTCTACAGGGGCTGCTGTAACCCAGCAGTCCCAACCCCCTCAGGGTTTTTGACTTGATGCTAGAGAACTTAGTCTTTCTGGCTTTAACACAGCCAGAACCTCTCACCATTCCAGGAAGGTTAGCTCATTTTGCTCCCAGATGGGAGCAAATCACATCAGAGCAGTGGACCCTCTCCATCATAAGAGAGGGCTACAAACTTCATTTCTCAGACCTTCCTCCCCACACCATGGTGAGACACTTCAATTCTCCCACATCTCTTCTCGACCTTTTAGGTCAGGAGATAACTACCCTTCTTGCCCAAGGGGCAATAGAAGAAGTTCCTCTTCTTCAACAAGGGTCAGGGTTCTACTCCCCCTATTTTCTCATTCCAAAGAAGACAGGGGGATACAGACCCATTCTAGATCTCAGAGAATTGAACAAATTTCTATGCAAGGAGAAGTTCAAGATGCTTTCTCTGGGCACTCTCCTTCCATACCTTCAAAGTCAGGATTGGCTTTGTTCTCTAGATCTCAAGGATGCATACACACATGTTCTCATCCATCCATCTCACAGAAAATTCCTACGTTTTCTTTTCCTGGGAAAACATTCCCAATACAGAGTCCTTCCTTTTGGTCTGGCCTCTGCTCCGAGAGTGTTCACCAAATGCATGGCAATAGTTGCTGCATTTCTACGCACTCTGGGAATATTTGTCTTCCCATACCTGGACGACTGGCTCATCCGAGCTCCATCTCAGTCAGAGGCCCAGATTTCCCTGGACCGCACAAGGCGCATTCTGCAGTATCTGGGACTGGTAGTAAACCTCCCAAAGTCCCAGCTCATCCCTACTCAGTCCCTGGAATTCATAGGGGCCTGGTTGGATACCACCACTGCAAGGGCCTACCTTCCTCAGGCCCGTTGCCAACGTCTAGTGCAGCTAGCCTCCCAGATTCAGCCAAAGAGCCACTTAACTGCCAGGGAGATGCTACAACTGCTAGGCCACATGCCTTCCACAGTACATGTGGTAGCCTATGCTCGCCTACACATGAGAGCAGCTCAATGGACTTTGTCCACCCAGTGGACTCAAGCTTCAGGCTTTCTCTCAGACCAAATAGCAACCTCTTAACGTCTCTTTTGGTCTCTCCAATGGTGGATGTCCACTCAAAATCTGTTGCTGGGGTCCCCCTTCCAACAGTTGTTGCCCCAAGCAACCCTCACAACAGATGCCTCCCAAACAGGTTGGGGAGCTCATCTACAAGACCTCTCCACCCAAGGCACTTGGTCCCCACAGGAGACCTCTCTTCATATCAACCACTTGGAACTTCGAGCAGTGTTTCTAGCTCTCAAGGTCTTTCATACCCTCCTCAGCTACAAGACAGTCCTTATTCATACGGACAATCAAGTAGCCATGTTTTACATAAACAAGCAAGGAGGAACTGGCTCTCTGTCGTTTTGCAACGAAGCTCTAAGATTATGGGCCTTCGCCAGAGAGCATCAAATCCATCTCCTGGCAGTATATCTCCCAGGAATCCAAAACTCTTGGGCAGACAGACTCAGTCGAGTTCTGCTTCCACACGAATGGTCCCTGCACATGGATCAGGTACTCAGAATCTTTCAAGAATGGGGAACCCCGGATATAGACCTCTTTGCAAGTCCGTGGAATGCCAAACTTCCCCGGTTCTGTTCCCGAATTCCGTGTCAGGGGGTTCAGGCCAAGGATGCCTTCCTCCTTCATTGGGGTCAGGGCTTCCTGTATGCCTTTCCACCCATTCCCTTGATTCCCAAGACTCTGTTCAAACTCCAGAGGGATCAAGGATCTATGATCCTCATAGCTCCATGCTGGCCACGCCAAGTGTGGTACCCTCTACTTCTGCATCTCTCCCAAGCCCCCTCCCTGGACTTGGGAGCTGCTCCAGACCTTCTGTCTCAGGAGGAAGGGACTTTGTGGCACCCAAACCCCAAGTCCTTTCACCTCAGAGCTTAGTTACTGTAGGCCTAGACCTTCAAGACTTGAATCTTTCTCAGCAGGTGAAGGATATCCTCCATGCTTCCAGGAAACCTTCCACCAGGCGTTCCTATGCTTTTAAGTGGAAAAGATTTTCCATTTGGTGTGCTGAAAAGGGTCTTGACCCTCTGGCACTACCTTTAACTTCTTTGTTAGACTATCTCCTGCATCTCTCCAATGCAGGACTTAAGACAAATTCAGTAAGAGTCCATTTGAGTGCTATTGCAGCATCCCTTAAGCCCATCAATGGACAACCTATCTCCTCTCATCCTCTTATTTCAAGATTCATGAGAGGCCTAACTTTAACGAAACCTCCCATTGGGCCTCCTCCGGTGGCATGGGACTTAAATTTGGTTCTTGGTCAGCTTATGAAGCCACCTTTTGAACCCTTAGCCACTACCTCCTTGAAATTTCTTTCCTGGAAGGTTATTTTCCTCATTGCAGTCACTTCTGCTCGCCGCATCAGTGAACTGCAGGCCTTAGTGGCTAATCCACCTTATACAAGGTTCCATCATGACAAGGTAGTCCTTAGGACAAATCCACACTTTATGCCTAAAGTGGTCTCACCTTTTCATCTTAATCAAGAGGTATATGTACCTATCTTTTTTCCAGCTCCTCATGCATCCAGTGCAGAGAGGAATCTTCATACTCTGGATTGTAAAAGAGCTCTTGCTTTTTACTTACATAGGACACAGCAACATCGAAAGTCTTCCCAGCTTTTTGTTGCTTTTGATCCTTCTCATTTGGGACTTCCAGTCTCTAAGAGAACACTGTCCAATTGGATTGCTCAGTGTATTTCTTTCGCCTACCAGAGTAAGAACCTTTCTCTGGAGAGCCATGTCACAGCTCATAATGTGAGGGCCATGGCCACCTCTATGGCTCATCTAAATTCTGTGTCCATCGACCAGATCTGTCGAGCAGCCACCTGGGCCTCTGTTCATACCTTCACAGCCCATTACTGCTTGGACAAGGATTCCCGCCGGGATGCCTTGTTTGGTCAGGCTGTCCTCGGACACCTGTTTCATTCTTAAACAACTCCTGCCCTCCTTCCCTGGATGGATGCCTGAGATCCATAGGAGGACGCAGACCCCTTTCAGTGTCTCATATCCTTGGGGATCTCCCAGGCATGTCAGCTAGGGAGTCCCCATATGTGAAGACTCATTCCTGCTTGTTCCTGGAGATAGCATAGTTACTTACCTGTAACAGGTGATCTCTGGGAACAGCAGGAATAAGTCTTCACAACCCACCCACCTCCCCTAGGAGTTGTATCTCTTTTCTATCTTTCCTTTCCTCTCTCTCTCTCTCTCTCTCTATTGTCTCAGCTTTAAACTCGAACTGAGGAGAGTTGGTTAGGAAAGGCGGGAAGGGAGCACGCAGGCGCTGTGGGATGCTCCCAAAAGCTTTCCTTTTTGGGAAGCTGGGGAGCATTCCCGCGCAGGCTCTGTCGGTACCGACGTACCCATATGTGAAGACTTATTCCTGCTGTTCCCAGAGATCACCTGTTACAGGTAAGTAACTGTGCTTTATCCTTCCTATACCCAGCAGAGTCAATCTCAGGGTCAGGTTGCCCAAAAGGGCAAGCTAGACAGCAAAAGAAGCCAGAAGGCCCCAGAGCCCAACCAGCTCTGCAGGTTCAGCCCCCTCAAGGGCTTTGACTCCTTCCTAGAGAGCTTAGCCTTCTTGCCTCTGAGGGGTCCTCAGTCCCCCAATATTCCAGGCAGGTTATGCCACTTTGCCAACAGATGGCATCAGATAACAGCAGAAGATTGGACTTTGTCCATTGTAGGAGAAGGGTACAAGCTCAAAACCTCTTGCCCAGGGGGCAATAGAGGTTGTACCCATTTTTCAATGGGGTGCAGGGTTCTACTCCCCCTATTTTCTTATTCCAAAGAAAACAGGAGGACACAGACCCATTTTAGACCTCAGAGAATTGAACAAATACCTGTTTCGAGAGAAGTTCAAAATGCTTTCTCTAGGAACTCTTCTGCCATACCTTCAAAGCCAGGATTGGCTTTGCTCTCTCGACTTAAAGGATGCATACACTCACATTCTGATCCATCCAGATCACAGGAAATTCTTACGATTCCTTTTCAGGGGAAAACATTTCCAGTACAGGGTTCTTCCCTTTGGTCTAGCTTCAGCACCAAGGGTATTCATGAAATGCATGGCAGTAGTAGCTGCATTTCTACGAACCCTTGGGATATTCGTCTTCCCTTACTTAGACGACTGGCTCATTCGAGCCCCTACAGTTGCAGAGGCCAGCACTGCACTGTCGCACAATGCGAACCCTCCAATACTTGGGGTTTGTAATAAACTTCCCAAAATCCCAACTTGTTCCTTCCCAATGCCTGGAATTCATAGGAGCCTGTCTAGATACCAGACAGGCAAGGGCTTTCCTTCCACAGGCCCGGTGTCTTCACATAATGTAACTAGCTTCTCAAGCAGCAGGGAAATCTTCCCTAACTGCTCGAGACCTACTACAGTTGCTGGGACGTATGGCATCCACGGTTCATATAGTCCCATATGCTTGCCTCCACATGCGAGCAGCTCACTGGACCCTTTCCACACAGTGGGCAGAGGCCACAAGTCATTTATCGGACAAAATAATAAACTCTCAACGACTAATTTTGTCCCTACAATGGTGGCAATCCCTAGAAAATCTGACAATGGGGTCTCCTTTTCATCAACCCCTTTTTCAGGCCACCCTAACAAATGCATCGCAGGTGGGTTGGGGAGCACACCTGAATCATCTCTCTACCCAGGGAACCTGGACTCCACAGGAGGCTGGTCTGCACATAAACCTCCTGGAATTAAGAGCAATCTATTTAGCTCTTCGAGTATTCCACGCCCAGCTCAGCTACAAGACAGTCCTAGTCCAGACGGACAATCAAGTATAATCAAGCTACCGATCCATGGGAGGATCACCTTCAAAACCCTTATATTAGCATTCAAGGCAACCAAAGGTATTTCATCCTCCTCACTCACGCATCTTATCCACATTGTCCCCCCCAACAGATGCAGAAGATCAACAGCTGTAAACCTGCTAACACCAAAGGCATCGACAAAGTCCAACACGACAACCACAAACAGGGCGTTCAGTTTTTATGTCCCCAAATGTTGGAATGCTCTACCCCCTAACATTAGGACCATTGCCAATCTATATCATTTCAGGAAGGCTCTCAAAACCCACCTTTTCCTCCAATACTTCCCAGCCAGCAATTGAACCTAGATATCCCTCTCAAGAAATGACCCACTCTAGAAAGGCCCTTACATGCATTATCTGATTTTTACCTATCATTGCAGTGTAAATAGCTTATGTATATAGTTAACCCTGTTATCCAAGTTTGTACTCCTGTTCGATGTAAAACCTGACAGCTTGTCGTTATGGTCGTTATGTTATGATGTAAACCGCGCTGATACTAAATAGCGCGGTATATAAGAAACTGTAATAAATAAATAAATAAAGTAGCAATGTTCTATGTGAACAAGCAAGGCGGGACAGGCTCTCTGTCATTATGCAACAAAGTTTTACGAATGTGGGCCTTCGCCAGAGAGTATCAAATTCACCTTCTAGTGGTATATCTTCCAGACATTCAAAACCTTTGGGCAGACAAACTCAGTCGAGTACTGCTGCCTCACGAGTGGTCCCTCCACCTGGACCAGGTGACAAAGATATTTCATCTCTGGGGCACTCCAGACATAGACCTCTTTGCAAGTCCACTGAATGCCAAACTTCCCCGGTTCTGTTCCAGGATTCCGGCGCACAATTGTCAGACAGGGGATGCTTTCCTCCTTCACTGAGGTCAGGGCTTCCTTTATGCCTTCCCACCCATTCTCCTCATCCCCAAACCACTCTTCAAGCTTCAGAGAGACAGGGGTGGCATGATTCTCATAGCACCATGATGGCCACGCCAAGCGTGGTATCCCCTGCTTCTACATCTCTTTCAAGCTGCACCTCTGGAGTTAGGGCATGCTCCAGATCTCCTTTCCCAAGAGAATGGGATGCTATGGCACCCGAATCCCCAGTCTCTGCATCTCACGGCCTGATTGCTGAAGGCTTAGACCTCCAGGATTTCAACCTGTCCCAACAGGTAAAGGATATCCTTCAGGCTTCTAGGAAACTTTCCACAAGAAGATCTTATGCCTTCAAGTGGAAACATTTTACTATATGGTGCTCCAAGAAGGGATTAAACCCCCTTGGCATACCCTTAGAATCGATACTAGAGTATCTCCTTCACTTATCGAATTCTGGTCTAAAGACCAATTCGGTAAGAGTCCATCTTAGTGCAATTGCAGCTGCTTATAAGACTCTGAATGGACAACCAATTTCCTTTCATCCACTCATATCCAGATTTATGAGAGGTCTTCTATTAACCAAACCTCCCATTAAGCCACCACCGGTGGCATGGGATCTAAATCTAGTTCTCGGGCAGATCATGAAGCTGCCTTTTGAACCTTTAGCCACTGCAACCCTTAGGTTTTTGACCTGGAAGGTCATCTTCCTAATTACAATCACCTCTGCACGTCGCATTAGTGAACTGCAAGCTTTAGTGGCTAATCCTCCTTATACTAGGTTTCACCATGATAAGGTTGTTCTTAGAACTCATCCACACTTTATGCCAAAGGTGGTTTTGCCTTTTCATTTAAATCAATCAATTTATCTTCCTGTATTTTTTCCGAGGCCTCACGCCTCTAATGCAGAAAGAAACCTTCATACTTTGGATTGTAAAGGAGCCTTAGCCTTTTACCTACAGAGAACGCAGCAACATAGAAAGTCCTCACAACTTGTTATAGCTTTTGACCCTAGTCATTTGGGACAACCGGTCTCCAAAAGAACTTTATCTAAATGGATTGCCCAATGCATATCCTTTACTTATGAGAGTAAGGGTCTTCCTCTTCAAGACCATGTCACAGCTCATAACGTGAGAGCCATGGCAACTTCCATGGCTAATCTCCACTCTGTGTCTATCGATGACATTTGTCGAGCAGCCATCTGGGCTTCGGTACACACCTTCACAGCCCACTACTGCCTGGATAAAGCCTCCCGTTGGGATGCCTTCTTTGGCTAAGCTGTTCTTCAAAATCTCTTTCAGACCTAATTCAACTCCTACCCACCAAACTTGTTGGAATGCCAGAGATCCATGGGAGGAAGGATTCCCACCTTTCTAGGGTGGCACCTTCCTGGGGCTATCTCCCTGGAATCTTCAGCTAGGGAGTGCACATATGTGAAGACTACATTCCTGCTTGTTCCTGGAGATAGCGTAGTTACTCACCTGTAACAGATGATCTCTGGGAACAGCAGGAATTTAGTCTTCACAACCCACCCACCTCCCCTAGGAGTTGTCTCTCTATCTCTTTGTCTCTTTCTTCTCTTTCCTCTCTCCCTCTATCCTTTCACTCAGCTACAAACTTAACTGAAGAGGGACAGTTGGAAAGGCGGGAAGGCAGCGCGCATGTGCTGAGGGATGCTTCCAAAAGCATTCGTATTGGACGCTGGGGAGCGTTCCCGCACAGGCTCCATCGGTACCGACGATACCCATCTCCAGGAACAAGCAGGAATGAGTCTTCACATATGGGTATCGTCGGTACCGACGGAGCCTGCGCGGGAACGCTCCCCAGCATCCAAAAGGAAAGCTTTTGGGAGCATCCCACAGCGCCTGCGCGCTGCCTTCCCGCCTTTCCTAACTGCCTCTCTCCAGTTCTTCTTTTTCCGCGGAGCCAGCAGGTCGTGTTTCCTGTCACCGCTGAAGAATTTCTTATTTTTTCTTTTATTTCTTTAGTCTCGTGTCTGCCTTCTCGACTCCGGACCGGTACCGCCGGTTTTTTCTTTCTTCTAAAAAAAAAAAACAACCCCTACTCTTTTCTACTTCAGTGCATTTTTTCTTTCTGTGGCCTTAGGCCTACAGAAAATTTTTCCTCATGGAAAAGCCCGCCTCCGGGTTCAAAAAGTGCACGAAGTGCAGTAGCACTATTTCTGTCACCGACACCCACGACTGGTGTCTTAAATGTTTAGCTCCTGACCATTCCATCGCGGACTGTGAGTCCTGTTCCATGATGTCTAAAAGAGGTTTACAGAATCGAGCAGCCAAGCTCAGTACCCTGTTTCCCTCTGATGCAGCTTCTGTGGCATCGACGTCTTCCAGGGCTGCTTCTTCCTCCCATGGATCTCAGGTAACCAAACTTAAATCTGGCCGATCCTCGAAGAGTACATCTCCCTCTAAGTATCGAGATGCCCCTGGGCTTGCTCTCGAGGAATCCACACCGGCAAAATTACCCCGGCGGGAGGCTCCGGCTTCCAAAACTTTATCTATGGGGTCACAGGTTGACATCGATGGCTCGGCCTCGACCGATCACCTGTTACAATGTTCTGGGGTACCGGCGGTTCACACCGGTACCGACATCCAGACATTGGTGGCGTCGATGGATCAGAATATTCTGACCATGCAGCGTGCCATTACGGCATTCATACAAGCTGCGACGCCTTCGGTACCACAACAAACTCCGTCGATGGCAGCAGTACACTATCCTGTGATGCCCATCGGTACCGATCCGGTACTGAGTACTCCCGATGTCGATACCCCCCGGTATGCATATCGGGCTCTGCGAGAGCATCCAGACAGGCGATACTTCGATTCTTCTGAGGACTCTGATGAATCAGAGGCCTCTATCGAAGCATCGGGGATCCTTCCTCAGGAACCCTCTTCTCCAAAAAGGAGAATGTCTCCTCCAGAGGACTTGTCTTTTCAAGACTTTATCAGGGAGGTGGCCAGGGGCCTTTCCATCTCAGTGACCTCTGAGACAGCGCCTAGAGCCAAAAAATTAGATATTTTACAATATCCTAAGGCTCCCAAAGAGGCAGCAACTTCACCAATACATGAGATTCTCTATGATCACATGTTGGGCATATGGGAGACTCCTCTTACCACCTCCCCTCATTCTCATAGGTTGGACACCATGTATCGTGTTCCTCCTTGCCCTGGTTTTCATAAGACTCAGCTTCCTCACCACTCCATTGTGGTGGAGTCTGCTATGAAAAAGATCAAGAGTACAAAGAGGCATTCTTCTACTCCTCCAGGAAGAGAATGCAGAACCTTAGATGCCTTTGGCAGGAGAATTTTCCAGGCCTTTATGCTTGTAGCCAGAATCAACTCCTATAGTCTCTATATGGGGATTTTTCTAAAGGAAGTTACAGATCATCTCTGCAAACCTTGTCTCCTTTTATGTCAGAAAATAAAAGGGAAGAGTTTCTCACCTGGCTTAAACATGCCCAGGATATTTCCAAGTTTTCCAACCGTGCAGCCTTTGACTCTTTTGAAGGTGCCAGCAGAGCCTCGGCTATTGCCATAGGTGCACGCAGAGCTGCTTGGTTACAAGCCTCTGATTTGGAATCCTGGGTTCAGGATGGATTAGGTAACCTTCCTTGTACAGGTGAAAACCTGATTGGCAAGCAAAGGCCAACCAGATGGATGCTGAAAATTCTGCTTTAGATGGACTTTCAAAGTCTACTTCTGCTCCTTTTAAAAAGAGATTGTTCAAAAAAGGATTTTTCCCCAAAAAAGGGAAATATTCTTCTGTTTATGGTCAGGCCTCTTCTGCAGGTCGTTTTGCTACAAAGAGGCAACAACAACCAAAACAGGCCAAGCCTAAGGCTGCGAGGACTGCTACGGCCCAACAGCCTCAGCCTCCTCAGGGCCTTTGACTTACCACTAGAGAACTTAGCCTTTCTGGCTCTAGAACATCCAGAGCATCTCACCATCCCAGGAAGGTTAGCTCATTTTTCTCCCAGATGGGAACAAATCACAGCAGAGCAATGGACCCTCTCTATCATAAGAGACGGGTACAAGCTTCACTTCTTAAACCTTCCTCCTCACACTATGGTGAAACAGTTCAATTCTCCAACATCTCTCCTCAACCTTCTAGGTCAAGAGATTGCCACCCTTCTTGCCCAAGGGGCAATAGAAGAAGTACCCCTTCTTCAACAGGGCTCAGGGTTCTACTCCCCCTATTTTCTCATTCCAAAGAAAACAGGGGGCTACAGACCCATTTTAGATCTCAGAGAATTGAACAAGTTTCTATGCAAGGAGAAATTCAAGATGACTTCTCTCGGAACTCTCCTTCCATACATCCAGAGTCAGGACTGGCTTTGTTCTCTAGATCTCAAGGATGCCTACACCCATGTCCTCATCCATCCAACACACAGAAGGTTCCTTCGGTTCCTTTACCAAGGAAAGCACTACCAATACAAAGTGTTTCCTTTCCGTCTGGCCTCTGCACCAAGAGTGTTCACCAAATGCATGGCAATAGTAGCTGCGTTTCTACGCACTCTAGGGATATTCGTATTCCCATATCTGGACGACTGGCTCATCCGAGCTCCATCCCAGTCAGAGGCCCAGGCTTCCCTGGCTTGCACAAGGCGTGTTCTTCAGTATCTGGGACTGGTAATAAACATTCCAAAATCTCATCTCACCCCTACTCAATCTCTAGAGTTCATAGGGGCCTTGCTGGATACCACAACTGCAAGGGCCTAACTCCCCCAGGCCCGTTGCCTACGCTTGGTGCAGTTATCCTCACAGATTCAGTTAAAATCCCATTTAACTGCTCGAGAGATGTTACAACTCTTAGGCCACATGGCATCCACCGTGCATGTGGTTCCTTATGCTCGCCTTCACATGAGAGCAGCTCAATGGACTTTGTCCACCCAATGGACCCAGGCATCAGGGTGCCTGTCAGACAAGATAGCGACCTCCAGTCTCCTCTTTTCCTCGCTCCATTGGTGGAAGTCCACTCAAAATCTGTTGCTGGGGTCCCCCTTTCAACAGGTGTTACCCCAAGCAACCCTTACCACAGATGCCTCTCCAAAGGGTTGGGGAGCTCATCTACAAAATCTCTCTACCCAAGGCATCTGGTCTCCACAGGAGACATCTCTACATATCAACCTCTTAGAGCTCAGAGCAATCTTTCTGGCTCTCAGAGTCTTCCACACCCTGCTCAGCTGCAAGACAGTCCTCATCCACACGGACAACCAAGTAGCCATGTTCTACATGAACAAGCAGGGGGGGACTGGCTCTCTGTCGCTTTGCAACAAAGCTCTTAGATTGTGGGCCTTCGCCAGAGAGCATCAAATCCATCTCATGGCAGTGTATCTTCCAGGAGTTCAAAACTCTTGGGCAGACAGACTCAGTTGAGTACTGCTTCCACACGAATGGTCCCTCCATGGGGACCAGATAGCCAGGATCTTTCGAATTTGGGGAACCCCAGACATAGACCTGTTTGCAAGTCCGTGGAATGCCAAACTTCCCCGGTTCTGTTCCTGGATTCCGTGTCAGGGAGTTCAGGCCAGGGATGCCTTCCTCCTTCATTGGGGGCAAGATTTCCTCTATGCCTTTCCTCCTATTCCCCTCATTCCCAA
Source organism: Ichthyophis bannanicus (assembly GCA_033557465.1). Taxonomy (NCBI): domain Eukaryota; kingdom Metazoa; phylum Chordata; class Amphibia; order Gymnophiona; family Ichthyophiidae; genus Ichthyophis; species Ichthyophis bannanicus. The sequence continues at coordinate 514,474,270 of CM066032.1, read as the reverse complement.
GACTCTGTTCAAGCTTCAGAGAGACAAGGGCTCTATGATCCTCATAGCACCACGTTGGTCACGCCAAGTGTGGTACCCTCTACTTCTACATCTCTCTCAATTTCCCTCCCTGGACTTGGGGTCGGCTCCGGATCTCCTCTCCCAGGAGGAAGGAACGTTGTGGCACCCAAATCCCCAGTCTCTTCATCTCAGGGACTGGTTGCTGAAGGCCTAGACCTTCAAGATTTACTTCTTTCTCAGCAGGTGAAGGATATCCTTCATGCTTCCAGAAAGCCTTCCACCAGAAGTTCCTATGCTTTTAAATGGAAAAGGTTTACCATTTGGTGTGCAGAGAAGGGTCTTAACCCTCTTGCAATACCTCTGAATTCTTTACTGGAGCATTTGCTGCACTTATCCCATGCAGGCCTTAAGACAAATTCAATCAGAGTCCATTTGAGTGCTATTGCAGCATCCCTTAAACCCCTCAATGGACAGCCTATTTCCTCTCATCCTCTTATAGCAAGATTCATGAGAGGCCTTCTTTTGACTAAACCTCCCATTAGACCATCTCCAGTGGCATGGGACTTGAATCTGGTTCTTGGCCAGCTTATGAAGCCACCCTTTGAACCCTTAGCCACTACCTCCTTGAAATTTCTTTCCTGGAAGGTTATTTTTCTCATTGCAGTCACCTTAGCTCGTCATATCAGTGAGTTGCAAGCCTTAGTGGCTAATCCTCCTTATACAAGGTTCCATCATGACAAGGTAGTCCTCAGAACTAATCCACACTTTATGCCTAAAGTGGTCTCACCTTTTCATCTGAACCAGGAGGTGTATTTACCTGTCTTTTTCCAGGACCTCACGCATCAAGTGCAGAGAGGAATCTTCATACCCTGGATTGTAAAAGAGCACTTGCTTTCTACTTACAAAGGACACAGCAACATAGAAAGTCTTCTCAACTTTTTGTTGCTTTTGATCCCTCTCATTTAGGACTTCCAGTCTCTAAGAGAACTCTGTCCAATTGGATTGCTCGGTGCATTTCTTTCGCTTACCAGAGTAAGAACCTTTCTCTGGAGGGCCATGTCACAGCTCACAATGTGAGAACCATGGCAGCCTCTATGGCTCATCTAAACTCTGTGTCCATCGACCAAATCTGTCGAGCGGCCACCTGGGCCTCGGTTCATACCTTTACAGCCCATTACTGCTTGGACAAGGACTCCCGCCGGGATGCCTTGTTTGGTCAGGCTGTTCTCAAACACCTGTTCCATACCTAATCAACTCCTACCCTCCATCCCTGACTGGACGCCTGAGATTCATAGGTGGAGGTAGAGCCCTTCCCAGGGACTCACAACCTGGGTGATCTCCCAGGCATCTCTAGCTGGGGAGTCCCCATATGTGAAGACTCATTCCTGCTTGTTCCTGGAGATAGCACAGTTACTTACCTGTAACAGGTGATCTCTGGGGACAGCAGGAATAAGTCTTCACAACCCACCCACCTCCCCTAGGAGTTGTATCTCTCTATCTATCTTTCCTTTCCTCTCTCTCTCTCTCTTTGTCTCAGCTTCTAAACTCGAACTGGAGAGAGGCAGTTAGGAAAGGCGGGAAGGCAGCGCGCAGGCGCTTTGGGATGCTCCCAAAAGCTTTCCTTTTGGACGCTGGGGAGCGTTCCCGCGCAGGCTCCGTCGGTACCGACGATACCTATATGTGAAGACTTATTCCTGCTGTTCCCAGAGATCACCTGTTACAGGTAAGTAACTGCTATATGTGAAGACTAAATTCCTGCTGTTCCCGGCGATCACCTGTTACAGGTGAGTAACTACGCTTTCTGGTGCAGACCGACAACTGGGTAGCGATGTTCTATTTCAACAAAGAGAGGGGCACGGGGTCGCGTTTGCTCTGCAGGGAAGCAGTCCTCATCTGCTCTTTCGCTGCCCGGAGGAGGATGTCCCTCAAGACGACATACCTCCCGGGTCAGGAGAATGGCCTGGTGGACAGGCTCAGCAGAATCCTTTCCCCCCTTGAGTGGCTCCTTGATCCCAGAGTGGCAGGCTGGCTGTTTCTACGCTGGGGCACTCCAGCGATGGACCTCTTCTCCAGCCCTCAGAACGCTCAACTCCCTCGCTTCTGCGGCCTGGTGCCGCACCTGAGCAGGGAGGGCCCCGATGCATTTCTCCTGGATTGGTCCTCTATGCATTCCCTCCTTTCCCCCTCATTGCGAGGACTCTGTTCAAGGCTCAACGGGACGGGGCATCGCTGATCCTTGTGGCCCCCTCATGGTCTCGTCAGCCTTGGTTTCCACTCCTGCTCTGGCTGTTGTCGGAGCCTCCGATCTCCCTGAGCTCTGCCAGGGATCTGCTGACGCAGGAGGAGGGCCGGGTACTATTTATTTATTTAACATTTTTTATATACCGTGTTTCAGATTCTCAAGGCGGTTTATATGGAACAGAACTTGTTTACATAAAATGTTTCATTAGAACTATGTACAAAGCCATTAACAGCTGAATGTACCCTCCTTATCCCTCACGGCCTGGCGGCTGAACAGGTCTCTCTAGTCTCTCTGGCCCTTCTGGAGGAGGTTGAGGAAATCCTCCTTGCCTCGAGGAAGGACTCCACTAGGCAAGCTTACGCCTTTAAGTGGAAACTCTTCTCCGTCTGGTGCTCGGAGCACCAGATCGACCCCTTCTCATGCCCAGTTCGGTGGGTTCTCCAGTACCTTCTCCACCTCTCGAGGGAAGGGCTGAAGTTGAACTCTATTAGAGTTCATCTGAATGCCATATCGGCTAATCATCTCCCTATTGAGGGAAAGTCTCTCTCGGGGCAACCATTAGTCTCCCACTTCATGCAAGCCGCCCATCCGTCCCCCTCCGGCAGAATGGTACTTGAACATGGTACTCACACAGCTCACTCGTCCACCCTTCGCGCCGATGGCGACGTGTTGCTTAGGCATTTGTCCTGGAAGGTGCCTTTCCTGGTGGCACTGACCTCTGCTTGCTGAGTCAGTGAGCTTCAGGCGGTCATGGCTGGCACCCCTTACACCAGGTTTTATCAGAACAGGGTGGTCCTCCAGACTCATCCTAAGTTCTTACTCAAGGTCGTGTTGGCTTTTCATTTCAACCAAGAAACAGAGCTCCCGACCTTCTTCCCGAGGCCCCACGCCGATCAGGCGTTGGCGACCCTCCACACCATGGACTGCAAGCGGGCCCTGGCCTTCTACTTGCAACTACCCAGACTCATCGCAAGTCTGACCGGCTCTTCATGACCTACGATCCCAATAGGCAGGGACAAGCAGTCACCACGCGCACCCTCTCTGTGTGGGTTGAGGACTGCATCGCGTTCGCTCATGCGATGGTGGGCGTCAATCTGGATCGTTGAGTCACTGCTCATGAGGTTTGAGCCAAAAGCAGCCTTGGTGGCCTCGCTACGCTCCGTGCCCATGATGGACATCTGCTGGGTGGCAACCTGGTCTTCTACAAATATCTTCGCCGTCCACTACTGCCTAGAGAGGGAGTCCTGCTGGGACAGCGCCTTCGACCAGGCTGTACTCCGTAATCTTTTTCGGGGTATAAGTAATTCCTGCCCTCCGACCCTTCTTCACGGCTACCAAGGGCTTCGCCCCGAGGACTCGGGCTCCTTTGGGCTTTGGCTTCTGCTCAAGGCCTCGCGGAGACGTTTTTTGGTTACAAGTTCGGTAGCCTGTAGCTAGGGAGTACCATAAGTGAGGACTGACTTCCTGCTTGTTCCTGGAGAAAGCGTAGTTACTCACCTGTAACAGGTGTTCTCCAGGGACAGCAGGAATCAGTCCTCACTAACTTCCCGCCTCCCCTGATGAGTTGCTGAATTTTTGTCCTTCCCTTGCCATCTGCTTTGTAGGGCTCAAGCTAAGGGACCTGACTGAGCAACATGTCACCTTTGGGTGGGAAGAGGACCACACATGCGTGGTTGTAATCCCAAAGGTTTTCTTAGAAAGCTGGGGAATTGCTTTGTGCGGGCTCCATTGGTGCCGACATCACCCATAAGTGAGGACTGAATCTCCAGGAACAAGCAGGAATGAGTCTTCACATATGGGTACGTCGGTACCGACGGAGCCTGCACGGGAATGCTCCCCAGCATCCAATCAGAAAGCTTTTGGGAGCATCCCTCGTGCCTGCGCACTGACTTCCCGCCTTTTCCACTTCTTCTCAGTTTTCGTTTTTCCGCGGAGCCGGCAGGACGTCATCCTGTCACCGCAGAAACCTTTTTCTTTAAATTCTTCATTTCTTGTTTTCTTGTGGTCGCGGCTGTTTTTCCCGCCGCCACCGGTACCGCTGGTGGTTTTTTCTTTTCTTTTTCTTAAACTCAGAGAGATTTTTCCATCTGCTTCTGTCTTAACCTTTTGGGCCTACAAGGCCTCTTCATCATGGAGCCGCCTTCTCCTAAGAAGTGCCTTCACTGTGGAAACACAGTTTTCTTTTTAGACTCCAATAACTGGTGTCTAACCTGTTTGGGTCCTGACCCTTTTTCCCCTGAACCATCAGGCTGCAATACTGTGAGAAGACCTTCCCTCTTTCGAATTTCCCTCTTTACCGGTTTCACTCCGGCAGTGAAGGCACCGTTTGTTTTCTTCTCTACAGGATCAGGTAACCCACAAACAGTCTGTTAAGACTTGCCAATCCTTGAGTGGTAGGTCTCATGCCAAGCATGATGACGGCTCCGGCCTTGCCCTCAAGACCCCATTGGCATTGAAACCCCGGCGGGAGTCTTCGGGCTCCAAAGCATTTCAGGGGTTTCAGGTTGTTCCTGGGGCTCACCCCTCACAGAACATACCTGAGCCATGCTCGGTGGTGGTATCCGCTTCGAGCGGTACCGATACCCCGGCATCGGCACCGGTGTAGAGTGTTCCACTCTTCACCACGGATCGTCATCTGGCGTCCTCGGTACCTTCGGGACCGATCGATACGACCCAGAGTGACTTTCCTGTATCGGCATCATCAATACCACCACCGACGTCGGTGCCCTCTAGACATGCATCGATAGACTCGCTCCCTTCGATGCCGAGTCTGGAATCGATATCTAGTCTAGATGACTGGGTACCGACGCGTCTTGGAACCGACCCCTATCGTTTCCAGATACGCAGTACCGAGGATATTCACCAAGACTCTCTGGTAACCTCGGTACCGCTTGAGCAGCCTCCGATGACTGCATCGATGACATTACTGTCTCCGATTCCGCCTCAGCTGCCGGTATCGGTATCGATGTCGATTCCTGCAGTTACATCGGTACCATCAATCCTTTCTATGCCTAGTTTGGAATCGATACCTGGCATGGACGATGCAGTACTAACTGCCTCAAATCGTGACTGCCAGTATCACTATCCATCTAGTAGGGTTCTTTTTCTGCACCAGACCAGTACATCCTCTGGTGCTCAGGCTGCTTCTTCAACCTTAGCCTACCCAGGGATGGTTCCCATTGGAGATCCTTCTTTTCAGAAATTTCTCCTTGATATGGCAACCTTTCTTGCTATTCCTATCCCTGGCTGTGATCTTAACCAAGGCTCTCCTGCAGAAAAGGAAAATATAATGCTTCCTTTACATCATTCTTTGCAGGATCTTCTTCTAAGAATGTGGGAATCACCTTTAAGGGTTCCCTCACCTTCTACAGCAACTAATGTTCTGTATCAGGTGCCCCCCTCTCCAGGGTTTCAAAAGACTCAACTTCCCCATCATTCCATTGTAGTGGAATCAGCAATGAGGAAAGTAAAAAGCAAGAAGAAGCATTCTTCTTATCCGCCAGGTCGTGCATCTAGAGCACTTGATGCCTTTGGACGTCAAACCTTCCAAACATCTATGCTGGCATCAAGAATTATTTCTTATATTTTTTATATGAGTCTAACACTCCAGGAGGTCACAAAGAAATTATCTCTTTTGACTCCTTTTTTGTCATAGCCTAAGGCTGCTGACTATTCCTTGCTTCTTAGTCATAGCCGGAATATCACTTGGTTTCTTTCTCGTGCTTCTCTAGACTCTTTTGAGTCTGTTAGCAGATCCTCTGCTATTGCCATTGGAGCATGTCGTAGAGCCTGGCTCCAAGCTTCAGACTTGAGCAGATGGGCACAACACACACTGGGTAATTCTCCTTGTACTGGAGAAAATCTCTTCAATAAGGAGGCTTTATGTCAGATTGCTCATTGCTCCACTGACTTCCCTGGTTCTGGAGACCATTCTAAGCCGCCTTCTTCCCCAGGAGGTAGGAAATGTCCTACCAAACCTTCTTTCCCGAAGAAAAGGAGGTTTCATTCTTCTCCTGCCCATCATTCAGATGTACCCCAGCAAGGGACACCTCGTCCTAGTCTGAAGTTTCCAAACTCTAGCCAGTCTCAGCATACCCAGCAACCATAGGTTCTGAAGGTTGCAATCTACAGTTAACTTCTTCCTAGCAGAAGTTTGTTCACTGTTTTTTCTTAAAGCTCTACACTGGGGTTTTCCTTTTTCAGTATGCTAAGCTGTCAGGATATTCTTGTCCATGGGTTACAGAATTCTCCTCTTCTTACTACCAAGAAGGGAAGTTACAACTATCCCATGATAGTTTCTGTCCCAACATGAACATTTTTTCCTTCAGCTGACTCGCCATATGGGTAAGTCACCCTCCAATTACCTGTTTTCTCTACCCTCTCATCCAGGGTTTCCCCTGACTGAGTGGTACCATACTGAAAAGCTTCTCTAGCCTTTCATTCCAGTGTAGACTTTTTGTTTCCTTGAATACGTTCTCAAAATAACTCATCAGGCAGGGACAGGAATATCTCCTCTCCCTTTGTCTGTTTCTCTTTGTTTTGCAATTCTCTCTGCTGTCTTTTTCAGCTGCTGTGAATGCAGGAGTTCCAGTGATTGAACTACTGGTACTTTTCCACTGGCAATTTTTGTCTAGCCTCAGTAGTGATTCCAAGCTAGTCCTCATCTATCTTGGATAATCCTACTCACTTTAGGCTTCTCACATTATCTTCTTTCTAGCCATCTCCTTTTCCTAGGATGTGGCAACACACCTGACTTCAGTCAGTTTTATCTCATAATTCTCCTGCACAATGCTCTCTGCAATCTTCAGAGAAGCTTTCTACTATGGGCCCTTGCTACAGAGCATTGAACTTTGTCTCTGAGGGCTATTCTATATAGTAGAATAAAGCTTATAAATCATTCCCATGGCTGTGAGGGTTCTCCACACCCTCTTGTCTCCTGTTATAATTCAGAATATAAGCTTTTTCTGCGTGAATATCCAAGGCTACTAGTAACGCATGATACCCCTATGTCCCTCCAGTGGGTCCTCCTGGTATCTTCTCTATGCGTTTCTACCCATCTACCATGTCAGAGTTCTAAAGGACTCCCGACTTGCTCTTTACAGACTGATATTATCCTCTGTTTTTCACGCAACCATCCTGGTTATTTTACTGGATGGCATTCCTGCATCCTCTTAGCCCACAGAAATAGATTCTCTATATATCTGTCAAGTGGGTTTCCCCCTCTTGTTATTGGATGAATCTTTCCCCTTCACATTCCCCATGTGAATGTTTGTATGGGGCTTAGTGGTAGACATGTATCTTCAGACTCATATTCATGTATGTATATATCTCTATATATGCATCTACATACATATGTCTGTAAGCTGTGTGTGCATAATTTATGCCCCCCCATATATATATATATATATATAATCTTTACACATATCTATATATACATATATATAGGTATATATATCCCCCTATATATATATATGTATCTTTTGGGAGGCTTTTTATAGGTCGATATGTATTACATACTATCTTCCTAACTGTCTATGCTATAAAAATGTTTACCTTCTTAGAGGTTCCAGACAGTGAGCTTCCATATTTTCATACTGTTCCTCAGTATGTGGGGGCTCTTATGCACACAACCATTGCTGTGGTGCTAACAGCTTCCACTTTGCCCTAAGTCTCCCTATCCATGAAGCGTCAGGCTTCAATATCTTTCCTATCTCTCACCAGCTAGGAAAGACAGTGTACATCTTCATTAGTTCTGAGTACACATCTGTTCTCCTTGGGAATACGGGCTTCTTTCCATACCCCTCCTTCCCTCTAGGACTGGGCTAGTTGTCCAAATCGGTCAGTCTTCTTCTTTTAGTCCTCAATGTTAATGACTCTGTACCTAAAAGAATTTTCAGCTTTTCCCATAAAGCTTTCCGTTGAAGACCTGCCGTTCTTATCCTGCCCCAGTTGACACATGGGTCTCCTGCTAATTCCAGGTTTGGACCTTCATCCTCACTGCTGTGAGGTCACCTTGAGGATTCCGCTACTGCATATCCAGTAGACTCCATCCCGTTCTCTACTTCCTACAATCCAGTAGGTAAGCTCCATATTAGAATTGTTCATTAAATAATTTTAATGATACTTATCATACATACCAAGGACTCCTCTTCTGTAGTCCTTAGGTTCGCTGTTTTTCCTTACAGCTCCTCTCTTCTCAGCTCCTACCCTCCATCCCTCATGGGATGCCGGAGATTCCTGTGTGGAAAATGCACTCCTGATCCAGGGACACGCATTTTATGGGATCTCCCCCTGGCATCTATAGCTAGGGAGTCCCCATATGTGAAGACTCATTCCTGCTTGTTCCTGGAGATAGCACAGTTACTTACCTGTAACAGGTGATCTCTGGGAACAGCAGGAATAAGTCTTCACAACCCACCCACCTCCCCTAGGAGTTGTATCTATCTATCTATCTTCCTTTCCTCTTTCTCTCCTTTGTCTCAGCTATAAAACTCAACTGAGGAGAAGAAGTGGAAAAGGCGGGAAGTCAGTGCGCAGGCGCGAGGGATGCTCCCAAAAGCTTTCTGATTGGATGCTGGGGAGCATTCCTGTGCAGGCTCTGTCGGTACCGACGTACCCATATGTGAAGACTTATTCCTGCTGTTCCCAGAGATCACCTGTTACAGGTAAGTAACTGTGCTTTCCTGCTGTTCCTGGAGAACACCTGTTACAGGTGAGTAACTATGCTTTCTCCCTAAAACAGCTAAAGAGGCTAAGAGTTTGGACCAGGGATGCAATTGGGAGTTTAAAAATTACTGGTTCCTTATCGTCACTCCAGTCCAGTCCCTTACTTCTGGGTTGCGCAACCCTTCCAGCAGCTTGGAGGCTGAGCCCAACCTTTTTGGGGGATGGAGCGGTATAAATACCACTGGGACCACCCACCAACTCCAGTAATCTCAGCCTCCAAGCAGCTGGAGGGTTCCGTAAGCCTAGGGCTTACTGGAGTCTCCTTTTCCTTCTTAAATTTTAAATTTGCTCTTGATAAGTATTTAAGTTTATTGTTTTCTAGTTTGGGTAATCTTACCTGGTTTTCTTTTATTCCTGTGCCTTTAAATTTACCTACTCTCTCCGGCTCCCCTCGTCCCCCCCCCCCCCCCCCCCCCCCCGCTGGCCGGGCCGGGTACCGGGGTTGATTGAGTCCTGCAGCGGTACGGAGGATCGGCAGCTCTCCTCTTGCCGCTGAGCCGCTCGTTTCCTGTACCTCCTCCAGGATCCTGCCCTGCCTCGCGCCGAAGCCCCGGTGGCGGCTGAGCGCTTGAGGCTCGCCGCGACTGTGCTCCTCCTTCCCATCCCGTCCCAGTGCGGAGGGAATCGGAGTTGAGCGCGGAGGAGTCAGCTGTTTTCAGCACCTTTGCAGCGGCGCCGCTTAAACCGGAGCGGGAGGTGCCTCTCAGCACGGAATTAGCGGTCCGGTAAATTTCCTCGGGGCTCCGAGAAAGGAAGGCAACTCGCAGTCCTCCGTTAGGCTCCACGTGGTTGCGGCCTACCACGTGTGGAGCCAACGGCTGGATTTCGCCGAGTCGGGCCTGGGCTTCACGGCAGACGAATCGTCTAACTGCAAGTACCGGATTAAATCCGAGGGTTTATGGGGCTTATGTGTTTCATTCTAGTTTTGTTTAATTTAAATTAATTTTATTTAATTTTATTTAAGTTCATTTCTCCCTTAGCCTGCCTTTAGGAGAGTAAGCTAATTCCGGGGCTGGGTAGCTACTAAGCATTTTCTAAAGGGCAGAGCATCTTTAATTCTATTTGTCCTGATCTATACAGGTTCGGCCAGGAGGATTTTGTTAGAAATAACTTTTTGTTCCTCCCCATCTAGGGCATGACGGGCAAACCTCGGTGCCCCTCCTGTGGCACTCGCAGAGGTACTCCTACGGAGGCTGGGATCTGCAAGGCTTGTGCTGCAGTAGCCGCCTCCGTGGAGCAAGAAATTAGCTTATCCATGGCCCAGACTTCTCAGGGGTCCGGGGACCCTTTGGGGGGGGAAGGGGGGTCTCAGTCCCCTCCTCCTTCCTCCTCAGAATTCCCCACCCCTCCGCTACCTCCTTCCCCCCTACCCACTGGGGAGGGGGGGGGGCGAGGACCTATTCTCCCCAGACTTTGTCCTCCTGCTCCATAAGGCCTACTGCATGCGCAAGCAAGGCTTGGGGCCAGGGGAGACGGTACTTACGGCGGAAGGCGGACCAGCCAGACCACCGAGGACAAACATTCAGAACCCCGGCCCTCCACCTAAGCGCCCTCGGCTAATTAGCGAGGAGCCGATCACATCCCTTTCTCAGGGCACCCCGGAAGAGGAGACCTCTGACAAGGATCTAGATGAGGAGGAGGAGGAATTGGAAGAGGGTGAGATCCCTGAAGAGGATCATTCCCGTATAGTTAGGGTTTTCCGCCGAGAGGAACTCCCGGCACTAATCAATGAGTCCCTAAAAGTGCTCAATGTGACCTCAGACGCGCCGGTAGAGGACGAGGCGTTGGAGGACCCTTTAATCCAGGCCATTAGAAGGTCACAAAAAGTTTTCCCTGTCCACAGAGTGGTTCGCCAGATGATCCAGGAAGAGTGGGATCAACCGGAGTCAAGCCTTAGGGGAGTGCGCTCTATGGCTCGCCTATACCTTCTCCCAGAGGCAGACAAGGAGCTACTGAAGTCGCCCAGAATAGATGCGGCGGTCTCAGCGGTTACAAAGAAGACGACTATCCCAGTCGAGGGCAGCACGGCCCTGAGGGATTCGCAAGACAGGAAACTGGACACGCTTCTGAAACAAGCCTTTGATGTAAGCGCCCTGGCCCTACAGGCTTCCGTCTCGGGGGCCTGGGTGGCTCGGGCCTGCTTGAGATGGTCTCAACAGCTTCAAGCAGCGGAAGGCTCCTCGGAGGAAGCACAGGCCAACTCGGCTAGGTTAGAATCCGGAGCGGCCTTCCTGGCTGACAGTCAGTATGACCTCATCAGGAGTCTAGCTAAGAACATGGCCTCCGTGGTGGCGGCTAGGCGCTACTTGTGGCTCCGTAGTTGGGCAGCTGACGCTTCCTCAAAGGCACGCCTAAGCCGGCTCCCCTTTAAAGGGAAACTACTGTTTGGTGAGGATCTGGACAAGTTGGTGAAGGACCTGGGCGAGTCTAAGGGCGGAAGGCTTCCTGAAGATAGACCGAAACAAGGTCGCTCTATGCCCCCGGTGCGTAGTCAACCCAGGGACCCCCGCAGGTTTCGTTCGGCCAGGCCGAATCCCTTTTCCAGGGGACGTTTCCCGTCCAGGGGGCAAGGCTTTAGGGGGTTTCGAGGAGCAGGTAGAGGTTTCGGTGCCTCTTCATCATTCTCCTCGGGACCTAGGAAACAGCAATGATATGTCGGGGGTCCAGGGGGAGGATCTGAAGCTGGGTGGTCGTTTAAAGCAGTTTCTTCCCGCCTGGTCCCGGGTCATGTCCGATCAATGGGTCCTAGAGGTCATCAGGGAGGGCTATGCTCTCGAGTTTGCAAAACAAATACTTCCAGCCTTTGTTCAGTCTCCATGCGGTTCTTCTTCAAAGCGGGAGGCCATAGACACAACTCTCTCACGTCTAATAGCGCTTGGGGCCGTCGTCCCAGTACCTCCAGACCAGCGCGGCTCGGGTCGGTACTCGATTTACTTTGTGGTGCCAAAGAAGGAAGACTCCTTCCGCCCGATCCTGGACCTAAAGCAAGTCAATCGCTGTCTCAAGGTTCCGCACTTTCGGATGGAGACCCTACGATCGGTCATAGCAGCCGTAAGGGCCGGGGAATTCCTAACGTCTCTCGATCTGACAGAGGCCTACTTACATATCCCGGTCAGGGCATCCCATCAACAATTCCTAAGATTCGCAGTGCCAAGGGGCCATTTTCAATTCCAGGCCCTTCCTTTCGGCCTTGCTACGGCACCAAGAACGTTCACCAAAGTGATGGTGGTGGTAGCGGCTTCCCTACGGAGAGAGGGAATCCTAGTTCACCCTTACCTGGACGATTGGCTAATCCGAGCAAAGTCGGAAGAGGAAAGCCACTCTGTGACGTCAAGAGTCATTCAGGTCCTAGAAGACTTGGGGTGGGTCATCAATCGGGCAAAGAGCAGGTTGACCCCCTCCCAGGAACTCGAGTACCTCGGGGCAAGATTCGATACCAGCAAAGGCAGGGTGTTTCTGTCTCGTTCAAGATCAAGAGAACTAAGACTTCTAGTCGCCCAGTTCCTGGCCAGACGAATCCCCACAGCGTGGCATTATCTTCAGGTTCTGGGAACAATGGCAGCGGCTATAGAAGTGGTTCCATGGGCCAGAGCCCACATGCGGCCGTTGCAACGGGCCCTATTACGTCGATGGTCCCCTCAGCTTCACCCCATGTCAATGCAGTTACCGTGTGCTCCACGAACCAAAGAAGCGCTCCGCTGGTGGCGACACCCAAGGAATCTGGAGCGCGGGATGCCTCTCGAACCGCATCAGTGGTTACTTCTGACGACGGATGCCAGTCTGTCAGGCTGGGGAGCTCACTGCGAGGACCAGTTCGTTCAAGGCAGCTGGACACCATTGGAAGCTCAATGGCCCATCAACAGGCTGGAATTGCGAGCCGTCATCCGGGCGCTCAAGGCTCTCGAGACCTTAGTAAAAAGGAGGGCAATTCGCGTCCTTTCCGACAATGTCACCGCGGTGGCGTACATCAACCATCAGGGCGGCACCAGCAGCCCTGCCTTAGAGAAGGAAGCGGACTCCCTGTTCCGGTGGGCAGAAGGTCGGCTGGAAGCACTCTCGGCCCAACACGTAGCAGGCTCAGACAACATCACGGCAGACTACCTCAGCAGGTACAAGATAGACCACGGCGAGTGGGAACTGGAGCAGGGAACCTTCGACCAGATAGTGTCTCGTTGGGGGCTCCCGGTCATGGACCTCATGGCAAGGTTCTCGTCCGCCAAGGTAGACAGATTCTTCAGTCGACGAAAGGAAAGAATGTCCGAGGGCCTGGATGCCTTGTCACAGAAGTGGCCTTCGGAGGGCCTCCTCTATGTGTTCCCCCCGTGGGTGCTGATCGGAAAGGTTCTCCAGCGCGTGGAGTCTCACCAGGGGTTCGTAATCCTCATAGCCCCGGATTGGCCTCGCCGCCCCTGGTATGCGGACTTGGTGAGATTGATCGCCGACCACCCTTGGCGGCTCCCTTGCAAAAGGGACCTTCTGAGACAAGGCCCGGTCCGAATGCCTCACGTGGATCGATTCTCGCTTACGGCCTGGCTATTGAAAGGGCGAGGCTCCTGAAAAGAGGGTACTCAGGAGCGGTCATCTCGACACTGTTGCATGCTAAGAAGCGCTCGACCTGCCTCTCCTACGTTAGGACCTGGCGCATCTTCGAAGCATGGTGTGCGCAGCACCGACGGAAACCCCTTTCCGCATCTGTCCCGGAGGTTCTGGAATTCTTGCAGGCGGGTTTTGACAAGGGTCTAGCACACAGCTCCTTGAGAGTGCAGCTAGCAGCCATCGCATGCTATAGGGGCAAGGTCCGCGGCAAGCCCCTAGGGGCTCACGCGGACGTCTCCAGGTTCCTAAGAGCGGTTAGACGCCTACGTCCTCAACGGAGGTCGGTCATCCCCCCTTGGGATCTCAACCTAGTACTAAATTCCCTGATCGGGGAGCCCTTTGAACCAGTAAAGGGAGCCTCCTTAAAGGACCTAACCTTAAAGACAGTCTTTCTGGTTGCGATCTGCTCGGCAAGGCGGGTCTCTGAATTACAAGCATTGTCCGCGAAACCTCCCTTCCTTTTATTTCTCAAGGACAAGGTGGTTCTGCGAACTGTTCCTTCCTTCTTGCCCAAGGTGATCTCCCCTTTTCATATGAATCAGCCGGTCAACCTCCCGGTTCTCTCGTCCGTGGGGGCTGAAGGTAGGGATAGCAAACTGCGTCTCTTGGATGTCCGGAGAACCTTGAAACGTTATCTCTCCCGCACAGCGCCCTTCCGGAAGTCCGATCGCCTATTCGTACAGTTCGGAGGCCCTCACAAGGGAGAGGCGGCGGCCAAGTCTTCCATCTCCAGATGGATCAGAGAGGCGATTGCTTCCGCCTACATCCTGAAAGGGAAGCAGGTGCCAGCGGGTCTACGAGCACACTCCACTCGGGCACAGGCCACTTCTTGGGCAGAATTCAGCCTAGTTCCCCCGTTGGATATTTGTAGAGCAGCGACCTGGTCCTCGCTGCATACCTTCACCAAGCATTACAGGCTGGACATCCAGAGTTCAGCGGACGCTCGGTTTGGCATGGCAGTCCTACAGTCCGGTGTGCCGGACCCCACCCAGGGTTGAACTGCTCTTGTACATCCCAGAAGTAAGGGACTGGACTGGAGTGACGATAAGGAAAAGGTAATTAGATCTTACCTGCTAATTATTGTTCCTGAAGGAACGACAGTCCAGTCCCTGATCCCACCCGGTTAAGGCCTACCAGCATAAGGAAGCTACGGACCGAGCGTGAGGGCCAGTTCGGAGTGAGGGGGTGCGGGAGAAGATAGGCTCCGCCGGACTCATGCAAACCCGTGACCATCTTCCCTCTCAGTTTACCTGTTCCTTGAATCCCTCTCAGGTTGCCTATTCCTTAATTAATTAATTAATTAATTAATTAATAAATAAATAAATAAATAAATAAAAAAAAAAAATAAATATGAATGAGTAATGGATCTATATAGCTACAATAGGTTGTAGAGATTGTTATTAAGTGTTTATTAGGTTGTTAAGGGAACTTTGTTGAGTCTGCTTTTTCATTCAGTTACTGGAGTTGGTGGGTGGTCCCAGTGGTATTTATACCGCTCCATCCCCCAAAAAGGTTGGGCTCAGCCTCCAAGCTGCTGGAAGGGTTGCGCAACCCAGAAGTAAGGGACTGGACTGTCGTTCCTTCAGGAACAATAATTAGCAGGTAAGATCTAATTACCTTTTTATATAACTTAAAATTAGCATGAAAATTGGCTTAAACTAATAAATGAAGGATCTACACACGAAGAGCAAGATGGCAACATCTGTGAACTCCATCTTAATATAGAAATTTTGGGCTTAGTTGAGAATTCTAAGAAACTTTCATCAGGACGTTTGTTCTTTGATTTCGTATCTGAATAGTGGCACAGGGCACATGATTTTCATATCTGATCTCTGACAAAACTAAAGGGTCCACTAAGACCTCATGAGAAAATTTTGTTGTAGAGTCTTCTACACTGGTGCATCTATGAACAGCAGAAGTAAGTTAGCATTGCTGTTGCTTGACACCCCCATTGGGCTTAGATCTTTACAGATTAGTTTTCAAACAGCATAAATCTTCTACACTGTCAGGAGGTCTGCAGAGATGAACTGCTATTTGCTTCATAAGGGGAAGAGAGTACATTTTCTCTCCAAGTCTTGCCGTGACGTTATGACCTTATTGCGTAGTACGTGTACAAAATCTCAGCAAGTCTGCCACTAAATTTGAAGTATGGTAGGAAGGCAGAGTAAGATTTCCCACTGCCTGTCTGTTCCCAAGGATAAAAAGGTACCCAACCTTAGCTTCAGCACTAAAGTTAAAGGTGGTGGTAGTGATAGTGCAGATAGTTCAAGTGAAGATAAAGTGACCAACCATCCTGTATTATACGGGACTGTCACGGTATTTTAAGGATTTGTCCCTGGAATCGTATTACTTTGGTCGGGACGCTTAAATGTGCCTTATTTTAAAATGCGTATCCCACTCCTACACTCCTCCACATTTGTACCAGCGAACTTCTCCACTCCAGCTGAAATTTTCAAAGGGAAACGCTATTTATATGAGACTATTTCTATCAGAGAGACAGAAACATATACACATAAATGCACTCTGTTGTACTTCAGTCACATGCACATGCTTTCATCCACCCCAACCCCCCACATCAGGTACACACATGCACACTAGCACTTTTCAGAGTGGAGTGGAGGAGTAGCCTAATGGTTAGAGCACTGGCTTGGGAACCAAGAGACCAGTCAATTCTCACTAGCACTCCTTGTGACCTTGGGCAAGTCACTTAACCCTTCATTGCCTCAGAAAAATCCAAGTTATCAATGCCCCTGTTTAATGCACGTTATCAAGTTTAAGTTACAATATAAACCGCTTTGACTAAAATAATAAAGCAGTATAAAAACCTGTTAAATAAATAAAATACTGGTGCTGTGCTGCTTCTGCACTTCTACTTCAGTGCCCACAGTTCTTGCTTTTGCTACCAGTTCTTTTTCTTAGCTTGCAATAGCCTCCTTACACTTTACCCCATTCCTCTTACATTTCTACCCTTTCTCAGCAACCCTACTCACCCCTACCAAGAACCCCACTTATTCCACGACTTTCTCCCAGACCATGTGCAGAAAATCAGTCCACCCTTCCTGTCATCAGTGCAACCTTTCCATTGGCTGGAACCTACCACTTACTCTGCACAATGAGGGGGGCTGTAGAGTTTAAACTATTAAAAAAACAACAACAAAGAAAACCAGACAATTTAGATATCATTCTGACTAAGACAGCTACTTTACAAAGTTGTAGAGTCCCAAAATATTTTAGATGGTTGGCAATCCTGAGCTCCTGAGTCCTGCTCTGCTCCCTCTCCGGGTCCCAGGCAACTATCAATCAGATAAAGCCAGCCACTAGGGAGCAGGGAGCAGTAACGAGGATACAGAAACCTTCCTTTCTATTTCGTCTTTAGATTTTATTTTCATTTTAAAATGCCGAATAGAAAGTGTGTTTTTAGTGACCAACTGCAAAATGAATACCCGTTCATTAAGAAACATTCTGGTGATAACACGGTGTTTTATAAGAAATGACGGTCTTCCTTTTCAATCGCACATGCTGGACAGGGTGATATTGTTCAGCATCTAAGAACGGACAAACACAAGACAACAGATGTAAGTGCTTCTTCAAGTAGAACTGTGACTTTTTTTAAAAGTCAAACTTTTGATGAGAAAACTCAGTCACTGACTACAACTGAGGGTACATGGGTTTATCACTGTGTTATCCATAACCATTAATCTCCAGGAACAAGCAGGAATGAGTCTTCACATATGGGTACGTCGGTACCGACGGAGTCTGTGCGGGAACGCTTCCCAGCGTCCAATCAAGAGCTTTTGGAAGCATCCTAGCACGCCTTCGTGCTGCCTTTCCCAACTGCCTCTCCTCAGTTTTCGTTTTTCCGCGGAGCTGGCAGGACATCCTCCTGTCACCGCAGAAAATTCTTTTTTTTATTTTTTAGTTTTCTTGTGGTCGTGGCTGTCTTCCCGACGCCACCGGTACCGCCGGTGTTTTCTTTTCTTTTCTTGTAAAATTTTCCTTTTCCACTGGATATTTTTTCTTCATAGTGTCCCACGGTCTCTTAGGCCTTTTAGGCCTCTTCTTTTTCCTTCATGGAACCGCCAGACACTTTCTCCAAGAAATGTTCAGACTGTGGCGGTACAACTTTATTTTTAGACCCTCGAAGCCGGTGTCTAACCTGCTTGGGTCCTGACAACAGTTTGGTAAGAAGAGGTTTTCATCATCGAGGCTCCCTCCGTACTCGGTTGCCCTCCAACTTCGGGGCACCGTCCCCTTCTTCTTCCACACAGGATCAGGTAACCCACAAACAGTCTGTTAAGACTAGCCAGTCCTCGAGTGGTAGGTCTCATGCGCAGCATGTAGACGGCTCCGGCCTTGCCCTCGAGGGCCCACTGGCTTCAAAACCCCGGCGGGAGTCTTCGGTCTCCAAAGCCTATAAGGGGTTTCAGGTTGTTCCTGGGGTTCACCCCTCACAGAACATACCTAAGCCGTGTCCGGTGGTGGCATCTGCTTCGAGCGGTACTGATACCCCAGCATTGGCACTGGTGTTGGATGAAACACTCCTCATCAGGGATCGTCATCTGGCGGCGTCGGTACCTTCGGGACCGCTGGATATCCTCCAGATTGACTTTCCATTATCGGTACCAACACCGATACTCCAACCGACGTCGGTACCCTCCAGATGTGCATCGATAGCCTTGCTTCCTTCAATGCCGAGTCTGGAATCGATCTCCAGTCTGGAGGACTGGGTACCGACTCGCCTTGGTACCGGCTTTCGACGGTACCGAAGGCTCGGTTCCGATGATTCGGATCCAGAACTCTCGGTTCCCCCGACGCCGATTGAGTTGCCACTGGTTACCCTTCCTTCACTGGTATCAGACACGGTACCGAAGTTGGTACCGATGTCCTCATTACCTTCACGGTCGGTGCCTTCCATGCTTCGCTTGTCAGGCTCTTTGCCCTCGATGCCGAGTTTGGAATCGATCTCTAGTCTAGAAGACTGGGTACCAATAGATTATGGTACCGACACCGATCGATACCGGTGCTTCGGTACCGAGGATAGCGGCCGGAGGTTTTCGGTTACCTCGGTACCGATTGAACTGTCACCGATGACTGCTCCGATGTCTTTGTCGGGTTCGACTCCGACATCGGTACCGGTATTGGCATCGGTACCGGTACCCACAGTAGCATCGTGGCCAACTCCTGCCATGCTTTTTTCAACAGGATCACTCCATTCTATACCAAGCTTGGAGTCGATACCTGGCATGGACAATGTGGTAAGGATGGGGGCTGCTCCTGACAGCCAGTACCAGCAACCATCTTGTAAGCATTCCACACTGCACTCTGCAGGATCTTCTATTCCTATATATTTGGATAACTCTGTGGATGCTCAGGCTAGTTCTTTGGATCTACCCTGCCCAAAGGAGATTCCTGTTTGGGATCCCTCTTTTCAGTCCAGGACATGGACATGATCCTGCACAAGGCTCTGTTTCTACAAAAGCAAGGGACTACATAATGCTTCCTTTGCATCATTCCTTGCAGGATCTCCTTCTAGGAATGAGGGAAACACCTTTAAGGGTGCCCCCACCTCCCAGGGCAACTGATCTCTTATATCAGGTGCCTCCCTCTCCAGGGTTTCAAAAGACTCAACTTCCTCATCATTCCATAGTAGTGGAATCAGCAATGAGGCGGGTAAAGAGTAAGAAAAAGCACTCTTCTTATCCGCCAGGTCGTGAGTCTAAGACACTAGATGCCTTTGGACGTCAAACCTTCCAGACATCTATGCTTTCTGCAAGAATTCTCTCATATAATTTTTATATGAGCATTTCTCTTGAGAAGGTCACAAAGCAGTTACATCTTTTGACTCCTTTCCTTCCAGATTCTAGGAGTAAAGACTATTCTTCACTGCTTAAGCATATCCGGAATATTTCTTGGTTTCTTTCTCGTGCTTCCTTAGACTCTTTTGAGTCTGTTAGCAGAACTTCTGCTATTGCTATAGGAGCACGACGTATAGCCTGTCTCCAAGCTTCAGACTTGGACAAATGGGCACAACAACGTCTGGTTCTAATTAATATATAAGTTCCAATACCTTACCATAGACTAACTTATCAATAAATTAACATGCTTTAGCGATCAGGCCTCACAGTCAAACATGGCTGTACACTGGACCTCTTTATATGGTGCAGTGAGACGCCCTTAACACATCAATGACCTGTATGTATCGCTGTTTTTTATAGAAACATTAATGTATCGCTTTATCTTTCTTTTTTTCTATTTTTTTTATAAAAAGTACCAACTGCGCTGAGGTATAACCGGTGATTCTGGAAAAGGTGATTTGTTGAATTAGAAATGTCCAATGAACTACTTGTTCCATAAGATTGTATCACTTAAATCTTCACTTTTCCATATCTGGGATTACAGCTTTAACGAAGATCTTAATCCACGTCAGACATTGATTACACTGGTACACTACCAAAAAACTGCCTCCAGTTTTGCAACTGATTCCTATAGATTTTGGGGTGCTGAATCCAGGAAAAATAGCCAAAATGTTCCATCACGTCACGTTTTCTTGCAAAATTAGATTTCTTACCCATATAAGGAATGTTCACATAATTTCTTTTTAGCCGACTGCAGTTTATTTTCTTGGCCCAAAATAGAGGTTGTAATGGTTAACTAACTAGAAACACTCCCTCATGATATTTTAGAGTGTTTTGTATTCATTTTATACATTAACAGGACAATTGGGAGGCGGGGGGCTAAATCCAGTACTCGCGCTGGCGCATGTTCTTTCCTGTTCGCCTCGCCTCGTTCGCTCGCTCAAACACGGTGGTTGCGACATGAACGTTCCTGTCAAATTTCAGTTTCTTGCAAGTTCATTATTACCTTTTGTTTGCTCAGTCGTAATCCAGCTTTATTCCGAAGTGGTTCACTACAGTTGTAGTTTGCAGTGCTGTGTATTTGTGATGGCTCACAGAGCCAGAGGTTGCGTCAACTCTCCGGACAGTTTTTGTTTTATTTGTGGGGAATATACCGTGAAAAAGCGGCAGAGGAACATTTCTGCATTTATTAAAAAAGTATATTTCGCCTATTTCGGTTTGAAGTTAGGCGATCAAGACAAACCGTGGGCTCCTCACAAAGTGTGCAAGACATGTGAGGAAGATCTACACTTATGGATGAAAGGTAAAAAACAAGCATTTCGTTTTGGAATACCTATGATGTGGCGTGAACAAAGAGACCACAGCAGTGACTGCTATTTTTGCTCTTGCATTGTGAAGGGATACAACTTAAAAAATAAGAACGTAATAAGTTACCCCAACCTTCCCTCAGCAATTAGGCCTATGCCTCATAGCAACGAAGTACCTGTGCCTGAACCACCAAAATCTTTGGATCATATTTGTGTGGACGGTTCTGATCATGATGAGACTCATCAGATGGCTTTTCCCGATGAGTCCAGTACTTCCGAGTTTGAAACTGAACCAGATCCGAAACCTGAACTTTTCTCTCAAGCTGAATTGAATGATTTAGTCCGGGATTTAGGACTCCCAAAAGATGCTGCCCAACTGCTAGGTTCTCGGCTTAAACAGAAAAATCTATTGTCACCAGGAACAACTTTTTATTGGTACCGCAACCGCGAGACACAATTTTTGAAGTATTTCAGCAAAGAGGAAGATTTGGTATTTTGCAACGATATATACGGAGTGATGGAAAAGTTTAAACTCAAGTATGATCCTGCTGAATGGCGGCTGTTCATTGATTCGTCAAAAGACAGCATAAAAGGTGTTCTTCTTCATAATGGCAACACATTCGCTTCAGTTCCTATTGCTCACTCTGTTATTCTCCAAGAAAAATACGAGAATTTGGCCCTGATTCTTCAGAAGATTCATTATGATGAGCATAAGTGGATGATTTGTGGAGACTTTAAAATTCTATCCATGCTATTAGGGCAGCAATCCGGTTTCACCAAATATCCCTGCTTCCTTTGCTTGTGGGATAGCCGGGCCCGCGACCTACACTGGGGGAAAAAAGACTGGCCAATTCGGGAGTATTTGAGACCCGGTGAGAAAAATGTTCTTCATGAGAGCTTGGTACCTCGTGATAAAATTCTATTACCACCTCTCCACATTAAGTTGGGTCTCATTAAGCAATTCATCAAGTCCCTTCCAAAAGATGGTGAGTGCTTTCGGTACCTTTGCTCAAAGTTCCCCCGACTTTCTGAAGCAAAGCTAAAGGAAGGAGTGTTTGTTGGCCCTGATATAAGGAAACTCATTTCAGATGGAGCATTCGCTGAAAAGATGTCTGAGAAGGAAAAAGAAGACTGGGATTCCTTCAAGGATGTTGTTCTCAAATTCTTGGGGAACAGGCGGGATGAGAACTATAAGGATATTGTTGCCAGGATGCTCAATGCCTTCAAAGAACAAGGCTGTAACATGAGCCTGAAAGTCCATTTCTTGCACTCCCATGTGAACTACTTTCCCGAAAACTTGGGGGCGTACAGTGAAGAACAAGGTGAAAGGTTTCACCAGGACATCAAGGACCCAGAGAGAAGGTACCAAGGAAGATGGAACACCACTATGATGGCTGATTTCTGCTGGTTGCTGCTGCGGGAAACCCCAGATGAAAAATACGCCAAGCAGCGCACCAAGAGAAGCATTCGGGGGAAGAAGAAACGGGCCCACCTGGAGATTGATTGACCCAAGAATGACTTTAAAATCTAAACTGTGTTGACAAATATCGTGTTTTTACTAAACTTTGAAATAAAAATTTTCTAGTTATTACCACAGTGTTGGATCTCATTTATTAGAATTTTATTTTCACACCATCGGGTGTTTGTCTTCATGTATTGCAATGGTGCGGTTTGCGTTTTCTATTCTTACATACATACCTGTACAACATTTTTTGCACATTTCTTTGCTTTGCTTTGTGTCTAACCTCGCTCTTATATGCTCAATGTTTGTGCACATGTATGTGGCTGTTTTAAGTGCAGACAATTTTGCTACCATCACAGTGTGTTTTGTTGACATTACTCTATTCTTATGTGCTGCCTTGTTACAATTTTCCTTATTCTTATTTGAATAACTACTAAACAATTAGTATAAAGAATTCATCCAAGAAACTTTTATCTCGATCGCACTCAATCTGAAACGTTCACCTCAAACTGCTAACCCAATGTAGCAAAAAATCTGTACGTGATGGAGCAAATTGGTTACCAGATTTGGATTCAGCGCACCAAAAAACGTAAAAATCAATCGAAACATTAGTGGCAGTTTAAAAAAATTTTTTTTTAGTGTACCTGTGTTATCTTTTGTTCTTAAATTAAGTATGAGGCTCATAACATCACAACATCTGTTTATATAACATCAGCCGTCGTTTTAACTGCTATTCCCAGGCATTCTGCTCTTTGGCAACGTTTACAATTTATATTCCCAACGCATTACCAGGGCGCCGTAGCGTTTCACATCCAGCGTTTCATCAGGGGAATACCTGAATTAAAAATTAAAACAGTTACCTTAGTTTAGATGTACTGCATTTGAAATAAAGAAAAAGTTAGTCAGATTCCTCAGTGAAGTACTCACGACTCTTCATTATCCCAATCCTATGCTTTGAAAACGCTGCGCATGCGGAGTCAGGATTACGTCTGGGATTTAATTCTTTTCAAGGGACCGGGTGAAAAGTATCTTCATGTTTTTAAGTAGTGAGTATCACTGGCATGCACTCCAGTCAATGGATGAATTTAAACCATTCGGGCACACAGTATTCAGCTGGAAAATCCATTCTTGTTCCCGGCGCAAAAGGGTCTGTTCTTGAGATTTCCCTCGTTCGCCGTGTACAACCTGGTCAATACAGAAACATTTAAGTGTGGTAAAAAGATGTTGCTTATCAATACAGTGGGATACCATGGGAGCTTGTAACATCTTACAATGCAGTCTACTACGGTGTTCGTTCGTTCGGATATGAAAAGCACGATTGGTTTTACCAATATACATCAGCGGGCAAGGACAAAGAACGCCATAAACCACATGAGTAGAAAGACATGTAATTCTATGTTTTAAATAATGAACTTTTCCTTGATATGTAAACTGTTGTGTTTCTAATGTGATGTCACATACGGTGCATTGACCACATTTATAATGGCCTGCTGGTTCAGTCTGATGTTCCTGTGCAGATGCTCGCAGTACCGTGGGAGAAAGGATTTCTTTCAGATTTCTGTGTCTTTTCCATACACATTGAATTTTTAAATTCTCCAATCCCGGTGTACTGCGTAGAACGTTGATATGTTTCTTGAGTATCCTTTGGATCTGTTGACTAAATGGAGAATATTTTGTTACTAAATGTGTTGTCTCTTCGAACCTTGTCTTCCCTTTTTTTGTCTGCAGAAGTAACTCTCTGTTTATATACAGCGCACGTTTATATGCTTCATCTATTATCGATTGAGGATATCCCTGAGATAGAAATTTTCTTTTTAATGACTTGGCTTGCTGTTTAAAATCTCTTACATCCGAACAATTCCTTCGATAGTCTCCCACTTTCTCAATTTTTTCGCTATCTCGAAGTTTACGTGGATGGGCGCTGGTGTAATGTAAAAAGCTATTTCGATCGGTAGGTTTCTGAAATACTGTGGTTTCCCACATATCATGAGTTCGTCAAATACAAGCATCTAAATATGTAATAGTGGAGATATTATGCACAGAAGTAAATTGAATATTGACATCACAATTATTGAGCCAACTGACGAAATGCTGTATATAAGATTCTTCCCCTTCCCATATCATGAAGACGTCATCGATGTATCGAAGCCACACTTTTATATTAATGAAGTATGGAGAAATTGGGGAGATCCAGCGTTGTTCAAATTTAGCCATATACAAATTGGCTATCGATGGGGCGCATGTCGCGCCCATGGCTACTCCAGCAATCTGTAAATAGATAACCTTCTCAAAGATGAAATAATTGTGAAACAATATCAATCATAATAGATCCAAAAGAAATTGTAATTGGATATCGGTCAAGTCTCCCCTATTAATCAAGGCTTCTTCCACAACATCAAAAGCTGCTCTTTGGGGGATGCTGGTATAGAGGGCGGCCACGTCTAAGGTAACTAAATAAGTATTTTTGGTCATTGCCCAATGATTATTATTAGTTAAAGTGGTTAGAAAATGAGTGGTATCCCGAACATAAGATGGAGTTTTTGGGATTAAAGGGCGTAAATAGGAATCCACAAAAATTGAAAGTGGTTCCAAAACCGACCCTCTTGTGGAGACTATGGGTCTTCCAGGGGGTTGAGTTAAATTCTTATGTACTTTTGGCACCAGATAGAATTTGGCCATAGTAGGGCTCTGTTCATTAAGAAAACAACATTCCTTATAAGAAATAAGTTTCGATTCTTTAGCTCGCATCGTTAACTCTTTAATTGTTTTCTGTAATTGTGCTGTGGGATAAACTTCTAATGCCCGATATGTTCTAATGTCTAATAGTTGTCTAGCTGCTTCTTGTAAATATTGTTGTTTATTAATGTATCACAATGCCTCCTCTCTTGTCCGCTCGTTTTATTACCAAATCTTCC
The DNA here is from genome assembly GCA_033557465.1 of Ichthyophis bannanicus. NCBI lineage: Eukaryota > Metazoa > Chordata > Amphibia > Gymnophiona > Ichthyophiidae > Ichthyophis > Ichthyophis bannanicus. The sequence goes on along the minus strand of CM066032.1, from coordinate 514,449,167 downwards.
CTAGAGCGAAGTTCTGTTAGAGCTTGAGATTCTTCATATGAAAGAGTGGTATGTTTCCGAACCCTCCGTTGTTGTCATATAAGCTATATCTTTTAATACTAGATCTTTATAAACACTGCTGGAGGCAAGGGGCCAGGTGGTATCCACTCCGATTTTAATGGCAACGCTATCCGATTTGATTCTGGCAGTTGTTCTGCAGACATGGGATTAATTGCAAAAAAAGCTTTCAATGAAAGTTTCCGAATGAACTTTGAGAAATCAATATGAAATTGAAATTCATCAAAGAAAACCGTAGGGACATACGAGAGACCTTTGATTAACAGCATAGATTGAGACCTAGTAATGTCTGACCCAGAAATATTTATGATAGGTGTGCAATCCATTATGGATTCTTCTGTCGGGCGGACGTACGGCGTGGTAACTGTTCTTTCTGTTTCTTCATTTTTCTGTCTTTTCCATCTTCCAAAAAATCCTCCCGTGATCTTTTACTGGAATCTGAGGAAACTGAATCCTCAGAAATATCAGAGAACTCTACGTGTCTGCGTCGAGCCTGAGGTTTATCTTTCCTTTTTGGGTTTTGCCAGGGATATACATATCCTATCGTATAATCCTCATGGTCACGCTGTAACTTTTTCGCTTTCACTTTTTTGACCTCTTCTGTGATGGTATCTATTTGTTGTTGGCAATCATGGAGAGTCACCCAATATGGAAAAACACTTTGAGCTTTACCGAAGAGTATATAACAAATTTGAGTAAAGAAACTACTCCCTTTAGAATGGATAATGACACCATTGACCATAGCACAATCGGAGCAGATCTTTTGAAACTCCAGAAAAAAATTGTACGGCTAGATCTACATCGTATGTCCATGATAGAATATATCCGTCGTCAACACATACCTCGCGGACTCCGTATCTACAAGGAGCCAAAGATGTATACGTCAGATCCTTTATTTATGGGAAAATGGGTGTCCATTTTAAATAAATGTTCATTGGACCTTATGGTCCTTATTGCTGACACGACTAAACAAACTACAAACAAGTTGAAACAAGATGTAGACGAATCCTTAATCAAAATGAAAGACCTCTACACTGCAGATCAATTAACAGCAACATTAAAGGATCATCAACAACAAATAGATACCATCAAAGAAGAGGTCAAAAAAGTGAAAGCGAAAAAGTTACAGCGTGACCATGAGGATTATACGATAGGATATGTATATCCCTGGCAAAACCCAAAAAGGAAAGATAAACCTCAGGCTCGACGCAGACACGTAGAGTTCTCTGATATTTCTGAGGATTCGGTTTCCTCAGATTCCAGTAAAAGATCACGGGAGGATTTTTTGGAAGATGGAAAAGACAGAAAAATGAAGAAACAGAAAGAACAGTTACCACGCCGTACGTCCGCCTGACAGAAGAATCCATAATGGATTGCACACCTATCATAAATATTTCTGGGTCAGACATTACTAGGTCTCAATCTATGCTGTTAATCAAAGGTCTCTCGTATGTCCCTACGGTTTTCTTTGATGAATTTCAATTTCATATTGATTTCTCAAAGTTCATTCGGAAACTTTCATTGAAAGCTTTTTTTGCAATTAATCCCATGTCTGCGGAACAACTGCCAGAATCAAATCGGATAGCGTGGCCATTAAAATCGGAGTGGATACCACCTGGCCCCTTGCCTCCAGCAGTGTCAGTTTATAAAGATCTAGTATTAAAAGATATAGCTTATATGGCAACAACGGAGGGTTCAGAAACATACCACTCTTTCATATGAAGAATCTCAAGCTCTAACAGAACTTCGCTCTAGGGAAGATTTGGTAATAAAACGAGCGGACAAGGGAGGAGGCATTGTGATACTTAATAAACAACAATATTTACAAGAAGCAGCTAGACAACTATTAGACATTAGAACATATCGGGCATTAGAAGTTGATCCCACAGCACAATTACAGAAAACAATTAAAGAGCTAACGATGCGAGCTAAAGAATCAAAACTTATTTCTTATAAGGAATGTCGTTTTCTTAATGAACAGAGCCCTACTATGGCCAAATTCTATCTGGTGCCAAAAGTACATAAGAATTTAACTCAACCCCCTGGAAGACCCTTAGTCTCCACAAGAGGGTCGGTTTTGGAACCACTTTCAATTTTTGTGGATTCCTATTTACGCATTTTAATCCCAAAAACTCCATCTTATGTTCGGGATACCACTCATTTTCTAACCACTTTAACTAATAATAATCATTGGGCAATGACCAAAAATACTTATTTAGTTACCTTAGACGTGGCCGCCCTCTATACCAGCATCCCCCAAAGAGCAGCTTTTGATGTTGTGGAAGAAGCCTTGATTAATAGGGGAGACTTGACCGATATCCAATTACAATTTCTTTTGGATCTATTATGATTGATATTGTTTCACAATTATTTCATCTTTGAGAAGGTTATCTATTTACAGATTGCTGGAGTAGCCATGGGCGCGACATGCGCCCCATCGATAGCCAATTTGTATATGGCTAAATTTGAACAACGCTGGATCTCCCCAATTTCTCCATACTTCATTAATATAAAAGTGTGGCTTCGATACATCGATGACGTCTTCATGATATGGGAAGGGGAAGAATCTTATATACAGCATTTCGTCAGTTGGCTCAATAATTGTGATGTCAATATTCAATTTACTTCTGTGCATAATATCTCCACTATTACATATTTAGATGTTTGTATTTGACGAACTCATGATATGTGGGAAACCACAGTATTTCAGAAACCTACCGATCGAAATAGCCTTTTACATTACACCAGCGCCCATCCACGTAAACTTCGAGATAGCGAAAAAATTGAGAAAGTGGGAGACTATCGAAGGAATTGTTCGAATGTAAGAGATTTTAAACAGCAAGCCAAGTCATTAAAAAGAAAATTTCTATCTCGGGGATATCCTCAATCGATAATAGATGAAGTTGTGTACATAGTTTATATTGAAAAGTTTGTACATAGTTGTTATCTGTTATCCAAGTTTGAATTCCTTGTTTAATGTAAGTCCAAGGTTTCCCCCCCTTGGACATCTGTGTTTCCTGGAAACCGTGCTGATGTTAAATAGTGCGGTATACAAACAATGTTAAATAAATAAAATAAATAAATAAAAATAAATAAACGTGCGCTTTATATAAACAGAGAGTTACTTCTGCAGACAAAAAAAGGGAAGACTAGGTTCGAAGAGACAACACATTTAGTAACAAAATATTCTCCATTTAGTCAACAGATCCAAAGGATACTCAAGAAACATAACAACGTTCTACGCAGTACACCGGGATTGGAGAATTTAAAAATTCAATGTGTATGGAAAAGACACAGAAATCTGAAAGAAATCCTTTCTCCCACGGTACTGCGAGCATCTGCACAGGAACATCAGACTGAACCAGCAGGCCATTATAAATGTGGTCAATGCACCGTATGTGACATCACATTAGAAACACAACAGTTTACATATCAAGGAAAAGTTCATTATTTAAAACATAGAACTACATGTCTTTCTACTCATGTGGTTTATGGCGTTCTTTGTCCATGCCTGCTGATGTATATTGGTAAAACCAATCGTGCTTTTCATATCCGAATGAACGAACACCGTAGTAGACTGCATTGTAAGATGTTACAAGCTCCCATGGTATCCCACTGTATTGATTAGCAACATCTTTTTACCACACTTAAATGTTTCTGTATTGACCAGGTAGTACACGGCGAACGAGGGAAATCTCAAGAACAGACCCTTTTGCGCCGGGAACAAGAATGGATTTTCCGGCTGAATACTGTGTGCCCGAATGGTTTAAATTCATCCATTGAATGGGAGTGCATGCCAGTGATACTCACTACTTAAAAACATGAAGATACTTTTCACCCGGTCCCTTGAAAAGAATTTAAATCCCAGACGTAATCCTGACTCCGCATGCGCGGCGTTTTAAGAGCATAGGATTGGGATAATGAAAAGTCGTGAGTACTTCACTGAGGAATCTGACTAACTTTTTCTTTATTTCAAATGCAGTACATCTAAACTAAGGTAATTGCTTTAATTTTTAATTCAGGTATTCCCCTGATGAAACGCTGGATGTGAAACGCTACTGCGCCCTGGTAATGCGTTGGGAATATAAATTGTAAACGTTGCCAAAGAGCAGAATGCCTGGGAATAGCAGTTAAAACGACGGCTGATGTTATATAAACCGATGTTGGGATGTTATGAGCCTCATACTTAATTTAAGAACAAAAGATAATCAATGTCTGATGTGGATTAAGATCTTCGTTAAAGCTGTAATCCCAGATATGGAAAAGTGAAGATTTAAGTGATACAATCTTATGGAACAAGTAGTTCATTGGACATTTCTAATTCAACAAATCACCTTTTCCAGAATCACCGGTTATACCTCAGTGCAGTTGGTACTTTTTATAAAAAAATAGAAAAAAAGAAAAAGATAAAGCGATACATTAATGTTTCTATAAAAAACAGCGATACATACAGGTCATTGATGTGTTAAGGGCGTCTCACTGCACCATATAAGGAGGTCCAGTGTACAGCCATGTTTGACTCTGAGGCCTGATCGCTAAAGCATGTTAATTTATTGATAAGTTAGTCTATGGTAAGATATTGGAGCTTATATATTAATTAGTAGCTACATAGCATAAAGCCCCGAAATGTGACTCTAGTTTGCTTGTAGTACAACAACGTCTGGGACATACTCCTTGCACTGGAGAAAATCTTTTCAACAAGGAGTCTTTACGTCAGGTTACTCAGTTATCCACTGATTTACCTGTTCCTAAGGGTTGTTCTACACCTTCTTCTGTCCCACTAGGTAGGAAATCTCCTACCAAACTTTCTTCCCACAGGAGAAGAAGGTTTTATTCATCACTTGCCCATCATACAGATGTTCCCCAACAGGGGAGGCATCGTCCTGGTCTGAAGAATCCAACCTCTCACCAGGCTCAGCAAACCCAGCATCTGCAGGGTTTCTGATCAATCATCATCAGATGCTTGTGACTCTGGGGGTTAGCATCTACAGTTGCTTCTTCTTAATGAAGACAATCCACTGCTTCATCCCTACACATGGATCTCTTTCCAAAAGATATCCATTTTTTTTCTATTTCTATGAGCTGTCAGGATATTCATGCCTATAGGTCACAGGTTTCTCCTCTTTTTCCTGCTAGAGAAAGAGGTCTAACCACTATCAAATAATAGTTCCTGTGCCAGCATGTATTTTTTCCTTTCTATAGACTTCCTACTTCGTAAGTCTTCTTCAGCTCCATTCTCTTCACCCTCTACCAAGTTTTTCCCCTGTAAGAGGGAATTACTTACTGGAAGGCTTTTTTATTCAGCCTCTCTACTTTTCTCACTTTCCAGTGTGGAGTTTTCCTCTCTGAGTTACCTCCTCTTCTTCAATCTTGCTTTGGGGCAGCCTATCAGACATGTCCAGAGTTTCCTACTCCTGTTCTGTCCTTTTTGTTTTCAACAGTAAGATTCTTTCTGCTGTCTTGCTAGCAGCTGCCTATGCAGGAGCCTTAATGTTTGGACCACTGGTTCTTGTCTTCAAACAACCAGATTGTCCTCCACTAACATTCTGTCTAGTCTTAGTAGTGGCTCCAAGTCAGTGCTTCATCTCTCTTGGAGATCATCTCACTACAAGCTTTCTAGATTCTTCTATTCTGCCATCTCCATTTTCATGGGGTTTGGCAGCATAGTTGGGCAGAGATACTGGCTTTCTAGCAGCCAGTTCTATCTCCTCATTCTCTTGCATCATGCTCTCTGCAATCTACAGAGAAGCTTTCCACTATGGGCCCTTGCAAGAGAGCATTGGGGGGGGGGGGGGTTCTCCAACAGCTATTCTAGCTGGTTAGAAAAGGCTTTTCAGTCGTCTCCCATGACTAGAAGGTTCTCCCTTCTTTTCCTATCTCCTTTTTTGATATAAAGGACATAGGCCTTCTCTTACGTGAAAGCTCAAGGAGTTGCCAGTTCCCTGCTTTAGTCCATAGTATTCCCAATCGGGGATATGCTCGTCCTCATGGTAAGAACGCATGATACCTTTGCCCTTAAGCAGGTCAACATGGTATCTCATCTCTAGGCGTCTTCTGTCTACTTACCATGCTAGAGTCCTGGAAGACTCGGGACTTGCTGGCTGCACATTGATATTATCCTTTGTTTTTCACATAACAGTCCTGGTTATTTTTCACTACCTAGCATTCTTGCAGATCATGACTGGGAGGAATAGATTCTCTATACGTCTTCTCAAGTAGGTTCCACCTCCTTGTTGTTAGATGAATCTTTCCTCTCCACATATCCTATGTGATCACTGTGCTGTAGGCATATCTCTGTCTGTTTAATTGCAGAAACCCATGTGTAGGCCTACATATCCATATTTATTTTTTGTGTGTATTTTATGCCCTTCCATATCTCACTATAGATATATTCTTATATGTCTATCTATATATCTATCTATATATCTATATCTATCTATATGTATATATATATGTATCTGTTGAGATATTTTATTGTAGATAGATATGTATCCACATACTTATCTATCTCACTGTCTATCCTCATATAGCTATATGATTCTGACAGAGGGGCTTTACTCATACCTATGCTATCTAGCAGGTTTGGGGTTCTACACACTCAACCACTCCTGTGGTAGTCAACAATTTTTATACAATAACCTAACAGTTTAGGTACCTCTGAAACTCTCCGTGCCAATAGCTCTCCTAGCTTACCCCAGTTAGGAGAGACATTGTGGATCTTCAGTTAATCACAGGCTTAACGCCTCAGGCCTTTGTCCTCTCTTTTTGTGATACAAGGAGTCCCCACACCCTTTCTCCCCACAAGGACTGTGCCTGTTTGTCCAAATCGGTTAGCCTTTCTCTTTTTGCTCCTAAGAGTGTCTCACTCTGCTTTCAAAAGAGCTAGGGTTTTTGTCATAAAGCCTTCCGCTGAAGGCCCACCATTTTTGGACTACCCCAGTTTTTCCTACTGGGGTTACCTGTTACCTTTCCGGATTCTGACCTCCACTGGTTTTCCTACAGGATTATTATCTCCACTTACAGTGAGGTCCTCTTCAAGGTTCCTCTACTAGGTTTCCCAGTAGATCCATGAACCTCCATACTTCTGTGAAGTCCTGTCAGGGGAGGTCCATATTGCAATCTCCTTTGCAATATTATTGATGACCATCATCATCCTCACATGGACTCCTTCCTGCAGTCCTATGCTAGCTTAGCTGTTCCACAGCATCCTTCTTTCTTCAACTCCTACCCTCCATCCTCAGGATGCCTGGTGTTCTGGGAGATCGCATGTTCCAACCTATGACATGCTGGGACTCCAGGCATCTCAGCTTGGGAGTCCCCATATGTGAAGACTCATTCCTGCTTGTTCATGGAGATAGCATAGTTACCTACCTGTAACAGGTGATCTCTGGGAACAGCAGGAATAAGTCTTCACAAACCTCCCACCTCCCCAGGAGTTGTATCTCTATCTTTCCTTTCCCCTCTCTCGCTCTCTCTTTGTCTCAGCTTTAAAACTTAACTGAGGAGAGGCAGTTGGGAAAGGCGGGAAGGCAGCACGCAGGCGTGCTGGGATGCTTCCAAAAGCTCTTGATTAGACGCTGGGAAGCGTTCCCGCGCAGACTCCGTCGGTACCGACGTACCCATATGTGAAGACTTATTCCTGCTGTTCCCAGAGATCACCTGTTACAGGTAAGTAACTGTGCTTTTTCGGTCATCAGACTGTACTTCAAAGTTGTTGAAAAAATGTTTTGATGAAAAATACTCTTGTGCGCGAACCAAAACGGAAGCAATAGTCTGTTTTCAAACCTGACTCTATTGATTCTGTCAAGTGTAACTTTTTTTTTGTGGTTGCTCAAACCATGGAAGCATTAAAGTGTGTCCTGTTTTAGTAAGGTACTTACTTCCTGAGAAAGGGGTTCAGATGTCCATGAAGTTAAAGGCGAAACCTCAGACATTCTTTCCAAATGCATTATTGATACAATTGAGTCCAATAGGCTAAGATCCAAAGTTTTGGCATTGTGTGCTGACAATACCAATTGCAGTTTTGGTGGGGCTGCTAGGAGGGATAGTAACAATATTTTTTGCAAGCTGCGAAAAGATTTAGGAAGTAATTTAATTGGTGCAAACTATGCAGCTCACATTGCTCAGAATTGTATCAGTACTGCTGCCAAATGCCTGCCATTTGACATTGAAGTTATAGAGAGGTTAATTAAAATGTTCCAACCAGTGAAATCATATTTTCTGAGCCAGGAAAAATGCCTAGTTATCATCAAAAACGTTTTTGAGAATGAATCAGTAGAGGTTTGGCTGTACTTTCTGCACAATCAGGCAGTGATTTTCCAAAATGCAACTTTAAAAAATTGAGTCTCAAAAAAATCTCAATTTATGTCTCTTGTTTTTAGATGCATTTTACCCCTGATACAAGTGTATGCTGAAACAGTCATGATGTTTTGTTTTTGGGTTATTTTTTTTTCTATAATTTCCTAAACTGTAACATAAACAGTAAAGAAACAAAAAAATTATATTCACTGAAATATATAAAAAGAAACAGGAAACATAAAATATAGCCTACTTGAAGGAGATCGAAGACATTACTAAATGAGACCCAAATTACCATTCTTAATTTAGAAATAACTCATCCAGGAAAAGCCCAAATAAATCATTGCAGAAGGGCTGTCGGGTAAGGTTTGCCTCTTTGTAGATGATACCAAAATCTGCAATAGACACCCAGAAAGGTGTAGATAACATGAGGAGGGATCTAGCTAAGCTTGAAGAATGGTCTAGAACAGGGGTACTCAAATCCAGCCCTGGAGGGGCCACAAACCAGTCAGGTTATTGGGATATCCCTAATGAATATGCATGAGATATATTTGCATGTACTGCCTCCATTGTATTTGACTCTATCTCATGCATATTCATTAGGGATATCCCAAAAACCTGACTGGTTCATGGCCCTCCAAGACTGGATTTGAGTACCCCTGGTCTAGAATTTGGCAGCTGGGATTTAATGTTAAAAAATGTAAGATCATGCATTTGGGCTGCAGCAATCCAAGGGAGCAGTATAGTATAGGGGGTGAAGTACTTTTGTCCACTAAAGAAGAGCGGGACCTAGGCGTGGTTGTGTCTGATGATCTTAAAGTAGCTAAACAGGTAGAAAAGGCGACGGCAAAAGCTAGAAGGATGCTTGGGTGCGTACAGAGAGGAATGGCTAGCAGAAAAAAGGAGGTGATAATGCCTCTGTATAAGTCTTTGGTGCGACCTCATTTGGAATATAGTGTGCAATTCTGGAGACTGCACCTTCAAAAGGATGTGAACAGGATGGAGTCGGTGCAGAGGGTGGCTACTAAAATGATTAGTGGTCTTCATTATAAAGCATATGAGGACAGACTTAAGGATCTTAATATGTACACCTTAGAGGAAAGGCGAGATAGAGGTGATATGATTGAGATGTTTAAATACCTCCGTGGCATAAATGTTCAGGGAGAGAGCCCTCTTTCAATTGAAAGCAAGTTCTGCTACAAGGGGACATGGGATGAGGGTGAAGGGAGATAGATTCAGGAGTGATATGCGGAAATATTTCTTTACGGAAAGAGTAGTGGATCCGTGGAATAGTCTCCCAGTGGAGGTGGTAGAGATGAGGACAGTAACTGAATTCAAAAAAGCATGGGACAAACAGAGAGGTTCTCTAAAGGTAAAAAGGGGGGGACTGTTGTAGTTGTTGATATGGAAGGACAGACTAGATAGGCCATGTGGTCTTTTTCTGTCGTCATATTTCTATGATTCTATGCAGTCAAGGAAGTAGAACTACAAATTAGATTGACTTGAGTCATGTTGGGTTTTAATTGAATATGTTTATTTTATATTTGCAATAAACATTTATATTATTGTCATGAACATTCCCTTTCATCTGATGAGAATACACTCTACCTTTTTATAAGCACAGCAGAGAAGCAGAATGAATGTCCAGCATGCAGGAGAATTTGAAAAGGGCAAACATCAAAAATATGGAGTTGTCTGAAATAACAGAATTGGAAATCAATTTAAAGAGAGTCACAAACTTGAGGCGCCCTGGCCCAGATAGAGTTCCATCTTTTTGCTTAAGCATATCCCCACCCAGACCTGCAACTATACAACTGCTAATAGGAAGAATGTGTCTCCTTGCAAGAGAATGCCAAAGTAACATCCCCAAATACTGATCATTAACTTGTTAACATACAGTCTATAAGCTGTTTACTGCAATAGATGATAGAATATATGATCATATCCACTCTAATAACATTGTGGTAATAGAACAGAAGTGAAATAAAAGGCAGAGCGTATGGACCAGTTAATGCTGAATAAAGCTGTCATGGCTAACTCCAAGAAAAGAAAGCTTCAGTACAGCATAGATTGACTATTAAGCTTTTGGGCAAGTAACGTTGACTCTCCATTGCCTCCAGTACAAACTTAGATTGTGAGCACTCTGGGACAGGGAAATACCTACAGTATCTGAATGTAACACGCCTTGAACTACTGAATAGCCATGAGCTACATAAAATAAAAGAAACATTCTGCTTATCCTAAAAAAAAAATCTTTTGTTGTAAGCTCTATAAATTCTAAATATATAAAAATAACATTACATAAATCAATATAAAATTTTAAATAAAACACTAAAACCATAATTCCTCATTAGAGACACCATTCTGTATATATCAAATAATATCCACACTTTTGGATAATAAATTGCCTTGACATATACAAAATAATCCTTGTATTGATTGAGCACATTTAGTTCACCATGAAAATGTGATGAAATACATTCCATCAGAAGCATAAAGGTGGGCAATTTCATTTTAGATCAAGATCCAACTAGCTGTACTTAAGGGAGATTTCTTAACCCTTCTATTTTTGTTTTGGCACTAAATATGCAAAGTACTTTGACTTAGTCAGTCATGGATTTAGCCTTAACTCTAGATCAGTGGTTCTCAACCAGTGCTTAGAACACACTTAGCTATTTGAATTGTCAGAAATATGCATGAAGAGATTTGCATGCACTGCCTTTGTTGTATGAAAATCTCTCTCGTGCATATTAACAGTGGATACCTTAAAAACCTGACTGGCTCTTAAGTTCCATGAACTGGCTTGAAAACAACTGCTTTAGATGCTAATGATCCACAAATTACATTGCACCTACTGTTTGATTTGGTGTTTTGTAGCTCCTGCGAATTTTGTCAGTAAGCAGGACAGCTTGAATTAGTGAAAAGCCTAGATGTCATCAGGATGACTTTTAGCCGAGACAGATGTACTATGGCAGCTTCCTTAAACGGAGTAAAATTGGAAATATCTCCTTGAAGATTACAACATAATGAACTTGAGCAGGAAGGTATATGTAAATATCTGGGTGTAGGGGAAGTAGCCAAGAATCCAGGGCAAATTATGTGGTGAAGATCAGCAAAGAAAAGTTACAGAAAAGTGAAATGGATATTGAAAGTGCTTGAATACCATGGAATAAGAAGCATTTCCTGTTTACTCATGCACCTTTAGGATTATGGAATAGGGGAGGAAGTGATGTCATTGAGCAGCATGGCCGCCTAAGCAAGAGGCTCTGTTGGTGGTGAATTAACCCACCCCCTCTTCCCCCAGATAATAGTTTGTTCCTGATTGTATCTCCAGTCTAGTCCCGGACCTCTGGGTTGTCTACCTTAAACAGCAGCTTTGGAGACTGAGGAACCTCCTTCTTTTGTGATGTCACCGATATATCCTCCTGGTGGTCACCTCCATTTGCCAGTTACCTCAGTCTCCAAGCAGTTGAAGGGACAGTGAGCCTGGGAGGTCCGGGGCTCACAAGAGGAACAATTGAGACAAAAAAAATTGTTATCTTTAGAAAGAATTGGCTATTTTAAACGGAACATTATTTTAACAGGCATACAAGACTAGAGAGATTGACTGATAAGGTGACAGCTACTTAACAGGGGCTGTACCTTTAAACTCTGTTGGAAGGCTCTCCCTCCTCCCGGAGGTGTTCTCTGCTATCGGGGGTTGGCCTGTTCACTTACCTGGGCAGAAGCAGCCTATTGCCAGTGTAGCAGGAGACCCGTTGATAGCAGGGCTGCTACTGAGGGACTCAGCCGGCGTGATACAGAAGCACTGCCTGTTCCGACGCCGTGGCTGAGGGCTCCCCTTCTCATCTCTCTCTCCCCCCCCCCCCCGGCCCGGCGCAGTTCCGGTCTGTGATCGGGTTCGGGGGCGGCGTAGGACCTGATATCTGCTTTCGCAACCGAGTCAGGGGACCGGTGCAGCGTGAGGTAAGAGGACCCGTTTGACTGTAGTTCTTGTCAGCGCGCTGGGCGCAAAACGAAAACAGGCCCAGCCACGTGCTTGCGGCGCGGGAAGGCTCATAGCGCTGTCGGGCCTGGTTCTGTGTGTGTGCGGGGGAAGCCGCGGTTCCGCGGTATTCTTTATGTAGTTATTTGGGGGGCGTTTTCTTTTGGCCTTCGGTCTTCTTATTTTCTTATCCTTATAGGCCGGTTCCTTAGTTTCAGTTTTAGGGATTCTCGGGCCCACTTTAGTTGTGCAGGTAGTTTTAGCGGAGATGCCCGCTAGGCCCCAATGCTTTGTCTGCGGAACTAGACGGGGTTCAGCTGCAGACTCGGGGGTGTGCAAAGCGTGTTCCAAGGAGGCCTCTGTTATGGATAACGCTACGTGGATGTCAGAGGAGCGCTTAGAAGCGGAAGCAGAGCCCGTACCCGCTCCAGCTGGCAGCCCACCCCTGGAGGAACCAGTAGCGGGCCCCTCCTCTGCGCCGGATGTTTCCCCTTCCCTGGGAGCCTGGCCCAAGGGTCTGGAGTCCATATTCTCTAGGGAATTTGTGCTCCTTTTGCAGCAGACAGTTGGTAACCCCCCACTAGAGTCGACACAGGGAAACACTCAGGGGCGCGAAGGTAAGAGGTCTGCGCCTATCTCCAGGAACAAGCAGGAATGAGTCCTCACATATGGGTACGTCGGTACCGACGGAGCCTGCGTGGGAAAGCTCCCCAGCTTCCCAGAAAGAAAGCTTTTGGGAGCCTCCCACAGCGCCTGTGCGCTGCCTTCCCGCCTTTCCTAACCAACTCTCCTCAGTTCTTCTTTTCCGCGGAGCCAGCAGGTCGTGTTCCTGTCACCGCTGAAGAAGTTCTTTATTTTAATTTATTTCTTTGGTCGCGTGTCTGCCTTCCCCGACGCCAGACCGGTACCGCCGGTCTTTTCTTTTCTTTTCTTTCTAAAAAAAAAAATAATATATATATATATATTTTCCTCACTTGGTGTATTTTTCTTCTTAGGCCTACAGGCCCACAAGAAAATTTTCCCTCATGAAAAAACCAGCCTCCGGGTTCAAAAAATGCACTAAGTGTAGCAGTACAATTTCTGTTACAGATACCCATGAATGGTGTCTTAAATGTTTGGGTCCTGAACACTCCATTCCGGATTGCCAGTCCTGCTCTCTAATGTCTAAACGAGGGTTACAGAACCGAGCAGCCAAGTTCCATGTGCTGTTTCCCACGGATGCACCGGTGGTGGCATCGACATCTTCCAGGTCTTCCTCTCCTGATGGGTCTCAGGTAACCAAACATAAACCTAGCAGGTCCTTGAAGGGCAAATCTCCCTCTCAGCATCGAGATGCCTCCGGGCTTGCCTTCGAGGATCCTGCCCCAGCCAAACAACCCCGGCGGGAAGCTCCGGCTTACAAAGCTCCTCCTATGGGGTTACAGGTTGACATCGATGGCACGGCCTCGACCGATCACCTGTTAGACTGCTCTGGGGTACCGGCACCTTCTCCCGGTACCGACATCCAGACAGTCGTGGCGTCCATGGATCACACTGTTCAATCCATGCAGCAGGCTATAATGGCTTTTATTAATGCTGCGACGCCGACGGTACCGCAACGAGTTCCGTTGTCGGTACCGGTACCAACGCCGATACCGGTACCGACTGCATCGACATCGGCCAGGATACCGACTTCGGTTCCTTGTCCAGGGCTATTTCTCGGTACCGATCCGGTACCGGGAACGCCCGATGTCTGTACCGATCGATACGCGTATCGATCGTTGGAAGGGGACAGACGATACTTCGATTCCTCTGATTCTGATTCATCAGATGAGTCTCCTGAAGTATCCATTACCCTTCCTGAGGAACCTACTTCTCCAAAAAGGAGAATGTCTCCTCCAGAGGATTTGTCCTTTCAAGACTTCATAATAGAAGTGGCTAAAGGACTCTCTATTTCAGTAACCTCTGAAACAGAGCCTAGAGCAAATAAAATTGATATTTTAGGATACTCTAAGGCTCCCAGAGAGGCAGTCACCTTGCCAATTCATGAAATTCTTCATGAACATATGATTGACTTATGGGAGACTCCTCTCACCCTTTCTCCTCATTCTCGTAGATTGGACACAATGTACCGTGTCCCTCCTTGTCCTGGATTTCAGAAAACTCAGCTTCCTCACCACTCCATTGTGGTGCAGTCTGCTATGAAAAGGATAAAGAGTACCAAAAGACACTCTTCTGCTCCTCCAGGAAGAGAATGCAGGACCTTGGATGCTTTTGGTAGGAAAATCTTCCAAGCCAGCATGCTTATTGCCAGAATCAACTCATATAGCCTTTATATGGGTATGTTTCTAAAGGAAGTTGCACAAAAGCTGCACAACTTTCTCCCTTTTCTTCCAGAGGATAAAAGGGATGAGTTCCTCCTTTGGCTTAAGCATACTCAAGACATTTCAAAGTTTTCCAACAGGGCAGCCTTTGACTCCTTTGAAGGTGCCAGCAGAGCCTCAGACATTGCCATAGCTGCTCGCAGAATTGCTTGGCTCCAGGCTTCTGATCTAGAGCCCTGGGTTCAGGATGGTTTAGGAAATCTGCCCTGTACGGGTGAAAATCTCTTTGGCAAAGAGTGGCAAATAAAGGCCACTCAAATGGATGCAGAGAATTCTGCTCTGGATAGACTTTCCAAGTCAACCTCCATTCCAGCCAAGAAAAAACCTTTCAAAAAGCCTTTTTACAAAAGGAGCAGATTTCCTTCCACTTCTGGCCAACAATTTTCTACAGGTCGCTTTGCTACTAAGCGTCAGCAACCTAAACAGGCCAGGCCTAAACCTGCAGGGACTGCTACAACCCAGCAGTCCCAACCCCCTCAGGGTTTTTGACTTGATACTAGAGAACTAAACCTTTCTGGCTCTACAACAGCCAGAACCTCTCACCATTCCAGGAAGGTTAGCTCATTTTGCTCCCAGATGGGAGCAAATCACATCAGAGCAGTGGACCCTCTCCATCATAAGAGAGGGCTACAAACTTCATTTCTCAGACCTTCCTCCCTACACCATGGTGAGACACTTCAATTTTCCCACATATCTCCTCGACCTTCTGGATCAGGAGGTGACTACCCTTCTGGCCCAGGGGGCCATAGAAGAAGTTTTATTTATTTATTTATTTATTTAATGTACATTTGTATCCCGCTGCTTCCAGTGATCAGCAGCGGTTGCTATACATGGGGGAGTTGGCTGTACCGGCCGGTAATTAGGGTATATACATTTCGATTAGGGAGGGGGGAGAGTGCACAGCAAGCATGGGGTTACAGGATTTACAGTTGATTGAATCTCGCAGCTATATACAGGGTACTTAAAACATATTTACAATTTATACAAAGGATCCTTATATATACATATTTACATTACGGCTGGATGCATTTCATGAAGTTAAGTTGAAATGTGATTGGAAGAGGTGCGTCTTAAGTTGTTTTCGAAAGTCTTTCAGGTCGCAGACTTCACGTAGATCGCTTGGCAATCGGTTCCAGAGTGCCGGAGCTATAAATGAGAAAGCTCTGTTGCTGGTGCATGCATTAACCTTTGTGAAGCACTTCGGGATACAGAGGGTATTTAGGTTGGGTGTTCGTCTGCTTCTGTTGTTGGGCAGATTGGATAATAAGCTGTTGAGGTGCGAGGGCGCTATGTCATGGATGAGTTTGAAAGTCGTGACTATGATTTTGTATTGAATGCGGGCAGTGATTGGGAGCCAGTGAAGCTCAATTAGCGCGGGCGTAATGTGGTCAGAGAGTCCTTTTTGCATAATGATTCGGGCCGCTACATTTTGTGCCATTTGTAGAATATTTGTAGTTTTTCATGGCAGGCCTTGCAGTATGGCATTACAATAGTCCAAGTGTGGGATGATGAGGGCTTGAGCGACAGATCTGAAGTCAGTATGATCGAGGATGCTAGGTAGGGGCTGCAAGACTCTTAATTTGTGGAAGATAGCCCGATTGGTGGTTCGAAGGTGCTTGTCCATATGCAGGTTGCTATCAAACAACACTCCCAAATATTTTATCTCTGTTTTGATGTTGTAGTTATTACTGTTCATGGTGACCATTGTTGGGGGCTCGAATCCCGGTTTCCTGGGGATACACATTGCTTCTGTTTTCTTGTGGTTTATGGACATATTGCTGCGTTGGAGCCAGACTTGAAGTTCGTGTAGGCAATTTTCTAGTTTGTTGAGGTTTGGGTTATTTACGTCTAGTTGTGTATAGAGCATTAGGTCATCTGCGTAGATATGGTAGTTGATGTCGTGGCCCTGGAAAATATTGCATACTGGTTGAATGTATAAGTTAAAAAGGAGGGAGGAGAGGGCGGATCCCTGTGGAATGCCTTGGGTCTGCGGGAAGGGGGTTGCTTTGACATTGTTGAAGTTCCTCTTCTTCAGCAGGGGTCAGGGTTTTACTCCCCCTATTTTCTCATTCCAAAGAAAACAGGGGGATACAGACCCATTCTAGATCTCAGAGAATTGAACAAATTCCTATGCAAGGAGAAGTTCAAGATGCTTTCTCTAGGCACTCTCCTTCCATACCTGCAGAGTCAGGATTGGCTTTGTTCTCTAGATCTCAAGGATGAGTATACTCATGTCCTCATCCATCCATCTCACAGAAAATTCCTACGTTTTCTGTTCCAGGGAAAACATTACCAATACAGAGTGCTTCCTTTCGGTCTAGCATCTGCTCCAAGAGTGTTCACCAAATGCATGGCAATAGTTGCTGCATTTCTACGCACTCTGGGAATATTTGTCTTCCCATAGCTGGACGACTGACTGATTCGAGCTCCAACCCAGTCAGAGGCTCAGATCTCCCTGAACCGCACCAGGCGCATTCTGCAATACCTGGGACTTGTGGTAAACCTCCCAAAGTCCCAGCTCACCCCTACTCAGTCCCTGGAATTCATAGGGGCCTGGTTGGACACCACTTCTGCAAGGGCCTACCTTCCTCAGGCCCGTTGTCAACGTCTAGTGCAGTTAGCCTCCCAGATTCAGTCAAAGAGCCACTTAACTGCCAGGGAGATGCTACAGCTGCTAGGCCATATGGCTTCCACAGTACATGTGGTACCCTATGCTCGCCTACACATGAGAGCAGCTCAATGGACTTTGTCCACCCAGTGGACTCAAGCTTCAGGAGCTCTCTCAGACCAAATAGCAACCTCCAAACGTCTCTTTTGGTCTCTCCAATGGTGGATGTCCACGCAAAATCTGTTGCTGGGGTCCCCCTGCCAACCTTTGTTACCCCAAGCAACCCTCACAACAGATGCCTCCCAAACAGGTTGGGGAGCTCATCTACAAGACCTCTCCACCCAAGGCACTTGGTCCCCACAGGAGACCTCTCTTCATATCAACCACTTGGAACTTCGAGCAGTGTTCCTAGCTCTCAAGGTCTTTCATACCCTCCTCAGCTACAAGACAGTCCTCATTCATACGGACAATCAAGTAGCCATGTTTTACATAAACAAGCAAGGAGGAACTGGCTCTCTGTTGCTTTGCAACGAAGCTCTAAGATTATGGGCCTTCGCCAGAGAGCATCAAATCCATCTCCTGGCAGTGTACCTCCCAGGAATCCAAAACTCTTGGGCAGACAGACTCAGTCAAGTTCTGCTTCCACACGAATGGTCCCTGCACATGGATCAGGTACTCAGAATCTTCCAAGAATGGGGAACCCCGGACATAGACCCCTTTGCAAGTCCGTGGAATGCCAAACTTCCCCGGTTCTGTTCCAGAATTCCGTGTCAGGGAGTTCATGCCAAGGATGCCTTCCTCCTTCTTTGGGGTCAGGGCTTCCTGTATGCCTTTCCACCCATTCCTTTGATTCCCAAGACTCTGTTCAAACTCCAGAGGGATCAAGGATCTATGATCCTCATAGCTCCACGCTGGCCACGCCAAGTGTGGTACCCTCTACTTCTGCATCTCTCCCAAGCCCCCTCCCTGGACTTGGGAGCTGCGCCAGACCTTCTGTCCCAGGAGGAAGGGACTTTGTGGCATCCAAACCCCAAGTCTCTTCACCTCGGAGCTTGGTTACTGAAGGCCTAGACCTTCAAGACTTGAATCTTTCTCAGCAAGTGAAGGATATTCTCCATGCTTCCAGAAAACCTTCCACTAGGCGTTCCTATGCTTTTAAGTGGAAAAGATTTTCCATTTGGTGTGCTCAAAAGGGTCTTGACCCTCTGGCACTTCCTGTGAATTCTCTGTTGGAATATCTCCTGCATCTCTCCAATGCAGGCCTTAAAACGAATTCAGTAAGGGTCCATTTGAGTGCTATTGCAGCATCCCTTAAGCCTCTCAATGGACAACCTATTTCCTCTCATCCTCTTATTGCAAGATTCATGAGAGGCCTAACTTTAACTAAACCTCCCATTCGACCTCCTCCAGTGGCATGGGACTTAAACTTGGTTCTTGGTCAGCTTATGAAGCCACCTTTTGAACCCTTAGCCACTACCTTCTTGAAGTTTCTTTCCTGGAAGTTTATTTTCCTTATTGCAATCACTTCTGCTCGCCGCATCAGTGAACTGCAGGCCTTAGTGGCTAATCCACCTTATACAAGGTTCCATCATGACAAGGTAGTCCTTAGGACAAATCCTCACTTTATGCCTAAAGTGGTCTCACCTTTTCATCTTAATCAAGAGGTATATTTACCTGTCTTTTGTCCAGCTCCTCATGCATCTAGTGCAGAGAGGAACCTTCATACTCTAGATTGTAAAAGAACTCTTGCTTTTTACTTACACAGGACACAGCAACATAGAAAGTCTTCCTAGATTTTTGTTGCTTTTGATCCTTCCCATTTAGGACTTCCAGTCTCTAAAAGAACACTGTCCAATTGGATTGCTCAGTGTATTTCTTTTGATTACCAGAGTAAGAACCTTTCTCTGGAAGGCCATGTCACAGCTCACAATGTGAGGGCCATGGCCACCTCTATGGCTCATCTTCATTCTGTGTCCATCGACCAGATCTGTCGAGCAGCCACTTGGGCCTCTGTTCATGCCTTCACAGCCCATTACTGTTTGGACAAGGACTCCCGCCGGGATGCCTTGTTTGGTCAGGCTGTCCTCAGACACCTGTTCCATTCTTAAACAACTCCTGCCCTCCGTCCCTTAATGGATGCCTGAGATCCATAGGAAGACGAGGAACCCTTCAGGGTCTCATACCCTTGGGGATCTCCCAGGCATCTTAGCTAGGGAGTCCCCATATGTGAGGACTCATTCCTGCTTGTTCCTGGAGATAGCACAGTTACTTACCTGTAACAGGTGATCTCTGGGAACAGCAGGAATTAGTCCTCACAACCCTCCCACCTCCCCTAGGAGTTGTATCTCTCTCTCTATCTTTCCTTTCCTCTCTCTCTCTATTGTCTCGGCTTTAAACTTGAACTGAGGAGAGTTGGTTAGGAAAGGCGGGAAGGCAGCGCACAGGCGCTGTGGGAGGCTCCCAAAAGCTTTCTTTCTGGGAAGCTGGGGGGCTTTCCCGCGCAGGCTCCGTCGGTACCGACGTACCCATATGTGAGGACTAATTCCTGCTGTTCCCAGAGATCACCTGTTACAGGTAAGTAATTGTGCTTTCCCGGTACCCAAGGCTGCGCAGTTGGGGAACAAGAGAGCGCGCTTGGATGAGGATACTAAGGCCTCCTCAGTTGCCTCTGAGGCCCTGGGCTCCGATGACGAAGACCGGAGTATGGATATGGAGGAGGATCTAGAGGAAGGTGAGCTCGCTGATACGGAGGACCAGGCGAGAGTAGTAAGAGTCTTCCGCAGAGAGGAGTTGCCGGCACTCATTGGGGATACGCTCAAGGCTCTGAACATGCCGGTCCCGGGATCTGGGGAGGATGAGTCCCTAGAGGATCCGTTATTGCAGGTTTTTAGAAAAAATCAGAGGGCGTTTCCAGTGCATAGAGTTTTTCAGGAGTTGATTCAGGAAGAGTGGAATGTCCCGGAGGCACCCCTTAGGGGTGCTAGGGTTATGAGTCGTCTCTACCCTCTCGTGGATCAGGATAGGGAGATATTTCGGGCTCCCAAAGTGGATGCGGCGGTGGCTGCGGTGACAAGACCACGATCCCGGTTGAGGGCGGGGCAGCCCTTAAGGATTCCCAAGACCGCAAATTGGACGTGTTGTTAAGACAGGTCTTTGATGTGAATGCCGTGTCACTCCAGGCGGCTATTTGTGGTGCCTGGGTGGCTCGAGCCTGTCTGCGATGGTCACAGAGGATCCGAGGTGGGCAGGAGAGTGACAGCTCCACGGAGGCCGCCAGACTTTAGTCTGGGGCGGCCTACCTGGCGGATATTCATTATGATTTGATGCGAGCCTTGTCTAAGAGCATGGCGTCCGCGATAGCAGGGAGGCGTTATTTTTGGCTTCGTAGCTGGGCGGCAGATAACTCATCTAAATCCAGGCTTGGCAAGCTTCCTTTTAAGGGGAAGCTCCTGTTTGGTGAGGATTTGGAGAAATTTGTGAAGGACCTCGGCGAATCTAAAGGGGGTAGACTGCCTGAGGACAAGGCCAAGCCTGGGAGATCTTCACCCGCGGGCAGAGGGCAGCAGCGGGACTTTCGTCTCTCGCATTTCCAAAGGTCTTATCCCGGACAGAGAGGCAGGTTTGCCAACAGGAATCAGGGATTTCGGGGCTTCCGAGGAGCAGGAAGGGGTTTTGGGGCCTCCGCCTCCTCCTCTGTCCCCAATGGTCGAAAAGCGCAATGAAGTTCAGGGGACCCAGGCGCCCCTAGTTCCGGTGGGGGGTCGGTTACAACAGTTCTACGATGCCTGGGTCCGTGTAACGTCAGACCAGTGGGTACTGGAGGTCATTCGAGAAGGGTACGCACTGGAGCTGCGCCGTCCAGTGCGGGACGCCTTTGTGCGGTCCCCTGCAAGTCTCCAAGCAAATGTGTGGCGGTGCGGGGGACTGTACAGAGACTCATGGATCTCGGTGCTATAGTTCCAGTTCCCGCAGACCAACTCGGTTGCGGTCGATTCTCCATTTATTTCGTGGTCCCAAAGAAGGACGGCTGTGTTCGGCCCATTTTGGATCTCAAAGGCGTGAATCGTTGCCTGCGCGTTTCGCACTTCCATATGGAGACTTTACGCTCCGTCATAGTAGCGGTTCGGACAGGGGAGTTTCTTACCTCCCTGGATCTGTCGGAGGCGTATCTTCACATTCCCATTCGGCCAGACCACCAAAGGTACCTACGATTTGCGGTCCCCTTCGGCCAGTATCAGTTCCGGGCGTTACCATTTGGCCTCGCGACGGCTCCGCGCACGTTCACCAAAGTCATGGTAGTGGTCGCAGCGGCCTTGCGGAAGGAAGGGATTCTGGTGCATCCTTACCTGGACGATTGGTTGATTCGCGCGAAGTCAAGAATGGAGAGCCAACAGGCGACGGCCAGGGTAGTCTCCTTCCTGGAGAGCCTCGGTTGGGTAGTCAACAGGTCCAAGAGTCACCTGGGCCCCTCCCAATGCCTGGAATACTTAGGAGTTCGGTTCGACACGCAGAGGGGCCTAGTGTTTCTGCCCCAGGGAAGAGTGGAGGCTTTGCGGCGGCTGGTCCGGCGGTTCTTGAGCAGGGCAGCTCCCACGGTGTGGCAGTACCTCCAATTGTTGGGCACCATGGCAGCCACCATAGAGGTGGTGCCCTGGGCCAGAGCACACATGCGGCCGTTGCAGAGAGCGTTGCTCCGGCGCTGGTCACACCAACGGGACCCGTTGTCGCGGAGGCTCCCTTGTCCGGCAGAGACGCGTGTGGCCCTGGATTGGTGGTTGCGTCCAGTGTCCCTGCTGAGGGGACGTCCGCTGGAAACTCCGGTCTGGGTACCTCTGATGACGGACGCCAGCCTCTGGGGCTGGGGAGCGCACGTTCGGGGTCAGTTCGCCCAGGGGCAATGGGGCCCTCTGGAGAAATCTTGGTCGATCAACAGGTTGGAGTTGCGAGCGGTTTCGTTGGCTCTGCAGCGCTTCCAGGACGTTCTTGGGGGCAGGCGATCCGGGTGTTCTTCGACAACGCGACCGTGGTGGCTTATGTCAATCGGCAAGGGGGAACCTACAGTGTGGCTCTGGAGTCCGAGGCCGAGGTCTTGTGCAGTTGGGCCGAGGAGAATCTTTTGGCGCTGTCGGCGGCGCATGTCGCCGGGGTGGACAACGTCGAGGCCGACTTTCTCAGTCGCGTGACGGTGGATCCCGGAGAGTGGGTTCTTCATCCATAAGTGTTCCATATGATAGAGCGCCGGTGGGGCTCACCGGTCATGGACCTCATGGCGACGTTCCAATCGACAAAGGTCAGTCGGTTTTTCAGCAGAAGGAGAGAGAGAATGTCGGAGGGTCTGGATGCTCTCATTCAGACCTGGCCAGAGGAGCAGCTCCTGTACGTGTTCCCGCCGTGGGCTCTGATAGGCAGGGTGGTGCAGCGGATAGAAAGCTACCGAGGGCAAGTCATACTGATCGCGCCGGATTGGCTGCGTCGGCCTTGGTATGCGGACATGGTGAGGCTCCTGGGGGCGCGGCCGTGGCGGCTTCCGGCCAGGCCGGACTTGTTGTCCCAGGGGCCGCTGTTCATGCCCCACGTGGATCGATTCTCGCTTACGGCCTGGCTATTGAAAGGGCTAGGTTAGCGGCTAGAGGTTATTCCTCCGCAGTCATTTCCACCTTGCTGAGGGCTAGGAAGCGGTCGACCTCCTTAGCTTATGTCCGTGTCTGGAGAGTGTTCGAAGGATGGTGCAGAGACAGGGCTTCTGAGGCGTTGAGAGCGACCATCCCGCAGGTGTTGGAGTTTCTCCAGGATGGGTTTGTCAAGGGTCTGGCGGCCGCGTCTCTTAGGGTGCAAGTCGCGGCTCTGACGTGTTACAGGGGGAAAATAGGGGGCAGATCGCTCGGGGAGAACGTGGACATCAAGCGGTTCTTGCGAGCGGTCTCTCTGTTAAGGCCCCCGACTAGGTCCACAGTCCCTAAGTGGCACCTTCCATTGGTCTTGGATGCGTTGGAACGGAGACCATTTGAGCCCCTGTCCCAGGCGTCCTTGAAAGATCTTACGTTAAAAGTGGTGTTCTTGGTGGCGATCTGTTCTGCCCGAAGGGTCTCGGAGTTGCAGGCGCTGTCCTGTAAGGAGCCCTATCTGTCGTTCTTTGGGTCCAGAGTGGTGCTACGACCGGTCCCAGCGTTCTTGCCCAAGGTGGTGTCGGCATTTCATCTGAATCAGGAGATTTCTTTGCCGGTGTTTCGTAGCGACGCGGGGAGGTCGAACGCGAATAAGCTACATCTTTTGGATGTCCGGCGGGCGTTGAAGCGATATCTGCGTCGGACGTCGGAGTTTAGGAAGTCTGATAGACTTTTTGTTTTCTTTGCGGGGCCGAGGAAGGGGGAGTCGGCTTCCAAGGCTTCCATTGCCCGTTGGATCAAGGAGGCGATAGCGTCAGCGTATCTCTTGAACGGGAGGACGGTGCCCGAGGGGCTTCGCGCTCACTCTGCAAGGGCGCAGGCTTCTTCCTGGGCGGAATGTAGATTGGTGCCGCCGCAGGAAATTTGCAAAGCGGCGACGTGGTCGATGTTGCATTCTTTTGTCAAGCATTACAGACTGGATGTTCAAGCTCAACAGGATGCTTGTTTTGGGGCGGCTGTCTTTCAGGCTGGAAAGGGCGCTCCCTCCCATTAGTACTGCTCTGGTACAGACCCAGAGGTCCGGGACTAGACTGGAGATACGATCAGGAAGGTTAAATTAGACTTACCTGCTAATTGTTGTTCCTGGAGTAGATACAGTCTAGTCCCGTAGCCCTCCCTAGTACACTTTCCTGCGTTTACGGCCTGAAGGTCTAGCGGTGGACGGGCCGGGGCCTGTACAGGTAAGAGGTTTTTGTGCGGGTTCGCAGGTTCGGTTCGGGGAGGGTGTGGTCTGGAGTGGGGCCCTCCAAGCAGGGGAGGGAGGGCCTTCAGCAGGTTTCAAGGCTGTTTCTCGGTCTTGTTTTGAAAAAAAAAAAAAAATTCCTGACATATTTCAGTACATAATAGTGTAGACTTGTTATTTCTGTTCATGCTTACTTGTTGCTCCGGTGAGTCTGCTTTGTCAATAGGAAACTGGCAAATGGAGGTGACCACCAGGAGGATATATCGGTGACATCACAAAAGAAGGAGGTTCCTCAGTCTCCAAAGCTGCTGTTTAAGGTAGACAACCCAGCGGTCCGGGACTAGACTGTATCTACTCCAGGAACAACAATTAGCAGGTAAGTCTAATTTAACCTTGTGACACCTCCTCGCTCCCAACTTGGAGATTTTCCTCAAAATTCTGCCCGGGAAGGATGGCAGCTAGAAAGCAGCTGTAGAGCTTTAGACTTAGTAGTTAGCACTAGAAAGATCCATGCCCTTAAACATAATCTCAGGCAAGATGGCAGAGGGTGGAGACACTGCATAGTTGATGCAAGCAGAATATGCTGGTACTGCAAAGGATCCCAAGGTGAGTGAAATTGCTCAATTACGAGCTGAGATTGCTGGGGTTTCTCAGATTTGAAAAACAGTGTTGCCATCTTTAAGGGATGACTTAACGACTGATCTGAGCTACCTGGGCCAAAGTGTGAATGACACGGAAACATAAATTGAGGATCAGGAGATAGTTTTCAGCATACTGAAGACAAAAACAGTGTGTCTCTCTCGAGAGCAACGTCCAAAACCTTCCTAAAGTTGGAAGACTTTGAGAATTGGTCCCGCTGATGTAATGTGTGAATTAAAAGGCTGCTTGAGACGGAGGCATCTGTTAACTATATGGAGCTGACGGAGCAAATATGCAGGGCCGTTGTCCGTGCAGCCAAAATAGGTGCTGAAGCTCTTTGCTTTAAAATTGGAAGGGCTCATTGTGCACTGGGCTTTTGTGTGAGGTGTGGCCCCATAATGTCCTCTTCTGCTTTCATTAATTTACTACAAATGACTTGGTTCTGCAAGCAGCTCACAAGTTGGGCAAATACTCAGAGTTATCTGCAGACTTGTCTTCAGTCACAGGAAAAAATGTAAATTTTGTAACCTGAGAATGAAACTGCACTTCGAAAATGTGCACGGTCATTGGACTTTTCCTTTGGATTGCAGTTCACAATTTCGGGAATGACAGCTAAGACAAAAATCTCCAGAGGAGGCGATTAAAGATATGATTAAAAGCTGGACGACTGAATGTTCCTATCACACCGACAAACAGTGAGCAGGAGCAACGGACAGTGTCTTTGCCAAGTCCATGATGACAGAGGCACCGCCAGGGCAGGTAGAGACTGAGGAGATAAGTGGACTGCCAAACTTGCTATCTCCAGGAACAAGCAGGAATGTAGTCTTCACATATGGGTATCGTCGGTACCGACAGAGCCCGTGCGGGAACGCTCCCCAGCGTCCAGTAGGAAAGCTTTTGGGAGCATCCCACAGTGCATGCGTGCTGCCTTCCCGCCTCTGTACCTCTCTCCCTTCAGTTCTTCGTTTTCCGTGGAGCCGACAGGACATGGTACCCTGTCACCGCAGAAAATTTACCTTTATTTCTTGTTTTTTGTGGTCGCGTCTGCCTTCATTCGACACCTACCGGTACCGCTGGCTCTCTTCTTCTTTCCTTAAAAAAAAAAAAAAATTGTATTTCTTCAGGGATCTTTCCCTGCTTCTGGTGCTAGGCGCCATTTTGTGCACTAGGCCCATTTTTCTTCAAGCATGGAGAAACCAGCTAGTGGTTTCAAAAAATGCTCAATATGTGGCGGTACCATTTCTGTCACCGACACCCATGATCGGTGTCTAAAATGTTTGGGTCTTGAACATTGTCCAACGGAGTGTCTGTCCTGCACAAGGATGACCAAAAGGGGCCTGCAGAATAGAGCTGCAAAACTCGGTACCCTTTTTGCTGCCGACACAATGTCAGTTGCATCGATGTCTTCCAGGGCTTCATCTTCCTCCCATGGATCTCAGGTAACCAAATTGAAGTCTTCTAAGACTACCCGGTCCTCGAAGGGTAAATCTCCCTCAAAGTATCGAGATGCCACTGGCGTTTCCCTCGAGGATACTTCACAGGCAAAACAGCTCTGGCGGGAGTCTTCAGTCTCCAAAGCATTAACGGGGCTCCAGGATGTTCCAGAGGCCCCCACCTCTGCGGAACTACTCGTGCCATGTTCTGGGGTTGTAGCCGCTTCCACTGGTACCGGCACCCAGGCATCAGCAGGAGCGATGGATCACAGAATCCTCGCTATCGAATGCACTCTAGCGGCCCTCTTAGTGGCTTTGGTACCGCTAAGACCGCAACAGACCAGTTCAACAGGTATCGGTACCGACACCGACAATACCCGCTTCGACAGGATTGCTTCCCCCATGCCGATCTCTGGTATCGGGGATCAGGAACCAAGACATTTTGGTACCGACTTCGAGTGGTACCGATACCATGCGTTACAGGAGCACCCGGTGCTTGAGTCTTCCGATTCCGATGACTGACGATTCTACCGTTACCAGAGCGAATCTATTAGAAAATTCAGTTCCTTCTCCTCAATGCAGAATGTCTCCTCCAGAGGATATGTCCTTCCAGGATTTCATACGTGATTTAGCAAAGGGTCTTGCAATCACTATGATTCCAGAAAAAGAACCTAGCGCAGAAGAATTAAGAATTCTACAATACTCTATGGCTCCCAAGGAAGCAGCTATGCTTCCCATTCACAAGATCTTAAATGATCTAATGTTGAGAATGTGGGAAACTCCTTTAACAATATCTTCACATTCCCGACGCCTTGACACTATGTACCGAGTGCCAAATTGTCCTGGTTTTCGAAAAAACTCAGTTACCACACCATTCAGTGGTAGTGGAATCAGCCATGCGAAGGATCAAGACTGCTAAAACACAATCTCCAGGAACAAGCAGGAATGTAGTCGTCACATATGGGTATCGTCGGTACCGACGGAGCCTGCGCAGGAACGCTCCCCGCACTGCCTTCCCACCTTTCCAACTGTCCCTCTTCAGTTCTTCGTTTTCCGCGGAGCCGACAGGACATATACCCTGTCACTGCAGAAAATTTCTTCATTAAACTTCTTTCTTGTGGTCGCGTCTGCCTCCGCACAACACCTACCGGTACCGCCGGTTCTTTTTTCTTTTTTTTAAAAAATAAATAAATAAACAAACAAATAAACTTCTGAACTGTTTCTCTTCAGAAACTTTTCTTTTTGGTGCTAGGCCCCATTTTGGGCATTAGGCCCCATTTTTCCTAAAACATAGAAAAACCAGCTAGTGGTTTTAAAAAATGTACTAAGTGTGGCGGAACCATTTCCGTCACCGACACCCAGGACTGGTGTCTCAAATGTTTAGGCCCTGACCATTCTCCATCTGAGTATCTCTCCTGCATGGGGATGACTAAAAGAGGAAGACAGAACCGGGTTGCAAAGCTGGGTACCCTCTTTTCTTTGGATGCCAGGTCCATTGCATCAACGTCTTCAAGAGCCTCATCTTCCTCGCATGGATCTCAGGTAACTAAACATAAGAGCCGGTCCTCAAACGGTAGCTCTCCTTCAAAGCATCGAGAGGCCATTGGCATTACCCTTGAGGAAACTACACCGGCAAAACAGCCCCCGGCAGGCGGCTTCGGCCTCCAAAGCACAATGGGGTTCCAGAATGTTCTTGATGCCTCGATCTCGACAGAACTACTGGTGCCATGCTCAGGGGTTCCGGCCGTTTTTACTGGTACCGATACCCAGGCAACGGCAGTGTCGATAGACCAGAGATTCCTCGCTATCGAATGCAGTTTTGCAGCTCTTCTTACAGCTGCGGTACCGTTGACACCGACGGTTCAACGGGCATCGGTACCAACACTGATACAGATGCCAGTACCAGCACCGGTACAGATACTGGTACCAGCACCAACGGTACCGGCCCTGGTGGGAATTTCTCCCATGCCGACTTTTGCTGGCATCGACAGATCGGTACCGGACCAACTCGGTACTGACTTCGATCGATACTGAGACCGTGCTTTGCATGAACATCGGGATCAGAGATACTTCGAATCCTTCGATTCCGATGACTCTGATAAATCTGCCGGTACCAGAGTGTTTCTCCCGGAAGACTCCTCTTCTCCCCAACGCAGAATGTCTCCTCCGGAAGACATGTCTTTTCAGGATTTTATTCGTAATGTGGCCTGAGGCCTTGCAGTCACGGTAGCTACTGAAAAAGAGCCTAGAGCAAAGGAATTGGAAATTCTCCAATATCCTAAGGCTCCCAAGAAGGCAGCCACTCTGCCCATTCATGAAATTCTTCATGATTTGATGCTCAGAATGTGGGAGACACCTTTGACCACATCTCCTCATTCTAGGAGACTCAATACCATGTATCGAGTTCCACCATGTCCTGTTTTTCAAAAGACTCAGCTGCCACACCATTCAATGGTAGTGGAGTCAGCCATGCATGGGATGAAAAGTGCAAAGAGACATGCATCCAATCCTCCAGGTCCTGAATGCAAGACTCTTGACGCTTTTGGGCGTCAGACATTTCAGGCTTCCATGCTTTCAGCTAGGATCAGCTCATATATTTTATATATGGGAATGTTCCTCAAAGAGGTCACAGGAGATTTGGAGCTTTTGAGCCCCCTTCTCCCAGATGACAAATGACAAGACTTCCTTACTCTTGTCAAGCATGCCCAAGATGTCTCCAAGTTTGTAAATCGTGTAGCCTTTGACTGCTTTGAATGCATCAGCAGAACCTCTGCTATTGCCATTGGTGCACGTCTGATTGCCTAGCTTCAGGCATCAGACTTGGAGATTTGGGCACAGAATAAATTAGGGAACATCCCTTCCACAGGAGCAAATCTCTTTGGCAAGAATTAGCAGGAAAAGGCTACCTGAGAGGATAGATGCTGACAATATCACATTAGATAGATTGTCAAAATCTACAGCCACTCCAGCCAAAAAGAAACCCTATAAAAAACCCTCTTTCAGCAAAAAGAGGAAGTTTTATCCGTCCTATATCCAGCAAGGGCAAGGTCAGGGTCAAGTTGCCCAAAGGGGACAACAACAACAACAATCCAGACAACAAAAGAAGCCAAAAGGCCTGAAAGCTCCACAGGCTCAGCCCCCTCAAGGGCTTTGACTCCTTCCTAGAGAGCTTGGCCTTCCTGCCTCTGAGGGGTCCAGAACCTCTAAACATTCCAGGCAGGTTGTGTCATTTTGCCAACAGATGGCACCAAATAGCAGAAGAAAATTGGATTCTGTCCATTGTAGGAGAAGGGTACAAGCTTCATTTTCTCAGCATGCCCCCTCCTACATTCGTAAGACAATTCAATTCCCAAACCTCTGCAGACAGTCTACTGGATCAAGAGGTCTCAACACACCTTGTCCAAGAAGCAATAGAGGAAGTACCCATTCTCCAACAGGGTACGGGGTTCTACTCCCCCTATTTTCTTATTCCAAAGAAAACAGGGGGACACAGACCCATTCTAGACCTCAGAGAATTGAACAAATATCTGTTCCAAGAAAAGTTCAAAATGATTTCTCTGGGAACTCTTCTGCCATACCTTCAAAGTCAGGATTGGCTTTGCTCTCTAGATCTAAAGGATGCATATACTCACATTCTGATCCATCCAGATCACAGAAAATTTTTACGATTCCTTTTCAAGGGAAAATACTTCCAATACAGGGTTCTTTCTTTTGGTCTGGCTTCGGCACCAAGAGTATTCACGAAATGCATGGCAGTAGTAGATGCATTCCTTCGAACCCTGGGGATATTCGTCTTCCCTTACTTGGACGACTGGCTCATTCGAGCCCCCACGGTTGCAAAAGCTAGCTCTGCACTGTCTCGCACAATGCGAATCCTCCATTACTTGGGATTGGTAATAAACTTCCCAAAATCCCAACTTGTTCCTTCTCAGCTCCTGGAGTTCATAGGAGCCTGTTTAGATACCAGACAGTCAAGGGCTTTCCTCCCACAGGCCCGATGTCTTCGCATAGTGCAACTAGCTTCTCAAGCAACGGGAAAATCCTCCCTAACTGCTCGAGAAAAGCTACAGTTACTGGGACATATGGCATCCACAGTTCATGTAGTTCCCTATGCTCGCCTCCACATGCGCGCAGCCCAGTGGACCCTATCCACACAGTGGACACAGGCCACAGGACGTCTGTCAGACAAGATATCAAACTCTCAACGACTGATCTTGTCCCTACAATGGTGGCAATCACTGGAGAATCTTTTAGTAGGGTCTCCTTTCCAACAACCCTTATTCCAGGCCACCCTAACAACAGATGCATCACAGGGGGGGGGGAGGGGAGAGCACACCTGCATCATCTCTCTACCCAGGGTACCTGGACTCCACAGGAGGCTTGTCTTCACATAAACCACCTAGAATTAAGAGCAATCTATCTAGCTCTTCGAGCTATTCCATGCCCAGCTCAGCTACAAGACAGTCCTAGTCCAAACGGACAATCAAGTAGCCATGTTCTATGTGAACAAGCAGGGCGGAACAGGTTCTCTGTCGTTATGCAACGAAGCTTTACGACTCTGGGCCTTCACCAGAGAGCATCAAATTATTTTATTTATTTATTATTTAACATCTTTTATATACCGTGCTATTCGTCATCAGTGCGGTTTACATTAAACAAACCTATCTAGACAACATAGTCATAAGATAGCTTACAGATAACAGGGAACTTAACATGGAAGAACTGGGTAAACTATTTACATATAATCTGGTATCTACAGTAATGTACATATATCAACATCGCGAATATCTTGGTTCTCTAGGCGTTTAACTTATAGGAGACATTTAGCTTTGATTGCAGGTGGGCAGAAGGCCATGTTACAGTAACTGGAAGTACTTAGTAAATAAATAAAAACATAAGAAATGCCATACTGGGTCAGACCGAGGTCCATCAAGCCCAGTATCCTGTTTCCAACAGTGGCCAATCTAGGTCATACGTACCTAGCAGTTTCCCCAAAAGACACAGGTTCTGCAGTGCTTGTACTAGGCCAAGCATTGATATCCTGGGTCCCTTTTTAATAGTGGTTTATGGACCTTTCCTCCAGGAACTTGTCCAAACCTCTTTTAAACCCAGCTATACTAACAGCCCTTACCACATCCTCCGGTAACAGATTCCAGAGTTTGATTACACGTTGAGAGAAGAAATATTTTCTCCTATTTGTCTTAAATAGTTTACCCTGTAGCTTCATTACATGCCCCCTAGTCCTTCTATATTCTGATAGCGTAAACATGGTACTTGATGGCTTTTCTGAATTGACTAATGTCTTGTATTGCTCTGATATTAGGGGGGGAGACTGTTCCAACATCTAGGGGCAAAAGACATAAATACCCTGTTAGCTGAGTGGGACAAATTTGTGGATTCACGAGGAATGACTAGAGTGTTTTCAGTAAGTGTCCTCCTGGATCTAATGTTTGGTGCATGACTGAGAAGGTCTGAGATCGATGATGGTAATATTTTGTTGAAGGCTTTGAATGTGATGAGGAGAGCTTTATAGGAAATTCTGCAGCCTATTGGCAGCTAGTGGAGATCCCTTAGGATCGGCGTGATATGGTCTCTCCTAGATGCTCCCACTAAGATGCGGGCTGCAGCGATCATCGCTAGCTGTAGTGGGTTAAGGGTGTTCTTGGGGAGGCCATGTAGCACGATATTCGCATAGTCAAAGTGCGGAGTGACTATAGCTTGGAAAATTGATCGGAAGTCTTTAGGCTCTAACAAGGGTCTTAGGTGACGCAAGGTTTTTATCTTGAAGTAAATGGTTTTTACTGTACTTTTTATGTGTTCTGTAAAGTCAAGTCTCTGATCGAGTATCACACCAAGGTATCGAATTGAGTTCTTGATTGGCAGCTCTGCGTCTCTTACTTTGAGGGCTGCTGGGGGAGAAAACTGTTTGTTTCTTGTGATCACTAGCACTTCGTTTTTTTTAAAGTTTATTCGCATGTTCTGACCTAGAAGCCAGTCTGCTATTGCGTTGAAACAGTTGGTTAATGCTGTATAGTCTGGACTTGTGACATCAATCGGGGTGAAGATCAGCATGTCATCTGCATAAATGAGGCAGGATACATTAAAAGCTTTGGTGATTTGGCAAATTGGCTGCATGTATATATTGAAGAGCAGCGCAGAAAGTGAAGAGCCTTGGGGAACTCCTTGAGTTTGACGGAATGGTTCAGATATGTTGGAGTCGATGCGAACTTGTTGCCAACGATCTAAGTATGATTTGCACCAGTTCCATGCTAGGCCTTGGATACCCTTTTCATAGAGTCTCGCTAGGAGAATCTTATGGTCGACTGAATCAAACGCTGCAGATATATCGAGGAAAATCATTGCGATGCCTGTCTTTATGTTGTCAATCCCACAGATGAGCACATTGATTAAGGAGGTCAAGAGAGTCTCCACTCCATGCGCTTCCCTGAATCCATGTTGGCAAGGATCTAGCGGGGATGTTGTGTCTATGTATTGCTGTATTTGGCGCTGAGTCTCCTCCAGTATTTTGGCGAGTAGCGGGATACTCGAAATTGGGCGGTAGGATTCTTCCTTCTTTGGATCCATATGTTTGCTCTTTAGTAGTGGACGTATTGAAGTCTGCTTAAGGGCAGATGGGAAAGTTCCAGTTGAATAGGAGAGGTTTGCGATTTTAGCTATGTAAGGGCTGAGCTCCAAGCGCATTGTTCTGATCCAGTGTGCTGGACATGGGTGATTAGCTGCAGTAGTGGTATTTATGGTAGCAATAATTTCTTCAACTGTTTTAGCTGAAGGGGGTGATAGTTTGAGGAATGGAGCTTGGGACTGAGTGGATTGGGGTGATATATGTAATGTAGTTGAATTTGTTTTAACTAATTTAGATTGGATATAGTTGGAATACTGTTGTGGTTGGATATATTCCTGTTGCTGCGGTGAGGGCTCCTTGGATAGTGCTTTTGCTAAATTGAAGAGCTCACGTGGCTTGTTTAGTGCTCGGTTGAGAATTTGGCATGGTACTCCTTTTCGTCCAAGTTAATTCCCGATGACTTTTAAGGTGAGACAGGTATTCATCTTGGAAGCAGGATTTATGTGTTCGCCTCCACTTTCTTTCTAGCTTTCTGAGATGGAGTAACGATAATCGAAGCTCAGTAGAGAACCATTGAGCATTTTGCTTTTTATTGGCACAGTTGTTAGATACCAGCTTATTGTGCATAGATGGTTGTCGAGCGAACTGGTGGAGCGTATCGTTCCAGTTGGCAACCATTTCATTGACGTTGGTTGTTGACTTTGCCAGTTTAGGTAGTGCCTGTTCGGTGATCACTTCAATGTCTAGTGGTCTAAAACGCCTAGGGTATGGTGGAGCCCTGAATTTAGGTAGGTTGTGGAAATTTAGATTTGAAGGTATCCGAAAGGTTATCAGGCTATGATCTGACCAGGGGACTGGGGTGATGGTAAGGTCAAAATGATTACTTGGGCAAGTGACTGTAGGAGGAACAAAGATGAGATCAAGGATATTCCCTCGTTTGTGGGTAGGATTGTTTACGATTTGCTTGTAATCGAGATTTGCCATGGCCTCTAGGAGGGTATCGGCCGAGGATGGTTGTAAGGAGGCGAGGTTAAAATCGCCTAACAGTTCGGTTTATTGGGATTATGCGGGTTACAGGCAAGGCTGATTATGTCAGAGAGGTCTTCTGGGTGTGCACCTGGAGCTGAGTAAATAAGATTGATGGTGTTAATCTTGTTGGAGATAGTTAAGGTGTCTAGGTACTGTGTGCTCTTGGCTAGGCTCACTTGGTACTGTAATGTGGATTTTGCTAGAATGAGTACTCCACCACCTCTTCTATTCTCTCTGTTACATGAGAAGTTGGGGGGGATCATCTGATTTACTATCACAGTGTCTGTTCACCTTCTCGTGGTATATCTTCCAGGCATTCAAAACCTTTGGGCAGACAAGCTCAGTCAAGAACTGCTGCCTTACGAATGGTCTCTCCACAAAGACCAGGTGACAAAGATATTTCACATCGGGGAGACCCCAGACATAGATCTCTTTGCAAGTCCACTGAATGCAAAACTTCCCTGGTTCTGTTCCAGGATTCCGGCTCACAATTGCCAGGCAAGGGACACCTTCCTCCTTCACTGGGGTCAGGACTTCCTCTATGCCTTCCCACCCATTCCCCTCATCCCCAAAACACTCTTCAAGCTTCAGAGAGACAGAGGTCGTATGATCCTCATAGTGCCACGGTGGCCACACCAAACGTGGTATCCCCTGCTTCTACATCTCTCTCAAGCTGCACCTCTGGAGTTAGGGTGTGCTCCAGATCTTCTCTCCCAAGAGAACGGGATGCTATGGCACCCGAATCCCCAGTCCCTGCATCTCAGGGCCTGGTTGCTGAAAGCTTAGACCTTCAGGATCTCAACCTTTCCCAACAGGTAAAGGATATCCTTCAGGCTTCTAGAAAACCTTCCACAAGACGATCTTATGCGTTCAAGTGGAAACATTTTACTATATGGTGTTCGCAAAAGGGGTTAAACCCCCCTTGTGATACCTTTGGAATCGATACTAGAGTATCTACTTCATTTATCAAATTCTGGTCTAAAGACCAATTCAGTAAGAGTCCATCTTAGTGCAATTGCAGCTTCATATAAGCCTCTAAATGGACAACCAATTTCCTCTCATCCACTCATATCCAGATTTATGAGAGGTCTTCTATTAACAAAGCCTCATGAAACCGCCCTTTGAACTTTAGCCACTACAACCTTAAAGCTTTTGTCCTGGAAGGTCATCTTCCTAATCGCAGTCACCTCTGCACGTCGCATTAGTGAATTGCAAGCTTTATTGGCTGATCCTCCTTTTACTAGGTTTCACCATAAGATTGTTTTTCAGAACTCATCCACATTTTATGCCAGAGGTGGTTTCGCCCTTTCATTTAAATCAATCGATTTATCTTCCTGTGATCTCCAGGAACAAGCAGGAATGTAGTCTTCACATATGGGTATCGTCGGTAACGAAGGAGCCTGCGCAGGAACACTCCCCAGCATCCAATAGGAAAGCTTTTGGGAGCATCCCACAGCGCCTGCATGCTGCCTTCCCGCCTTTCCCAACTGTCCCTCTCAAATTCTTCGTTTTCCGTGGAGCCGACAGGTCACACATCCTGTCACCGCAGAAAATTCCCTTCTTATACTTTTTTGTGGTCACTTCTGCCTTCCCTCAACGCTATACTAGTACCGCCGGTGGTTCCTTTCTTTTTTCTAAAAAAACCCCTTTGTTTCTGGAGTCTTTCTCCAGTAATTTTCTTCTCGGGTGCCATGCGCCATTTTGGGCACTAGGTGCAATTTTTTCCCCTCAAAATGGAAAAACGCACTTCGGGTTTTAAAAAGTGTTCTAAGTGTGGCGGTACCATGTCCGTCACAGACACCCATGAGTGGTGCCTCAAATGTTTAGGGCCTGACCACTCTATTTCAGAGTGTGTTGCCTGTGGAATGATGTCAAAAAGGGGCCGGCAAAACCAAGCTGCTAAGCTCAGCACCCTTTTTCCCTCCGATGCAGCCTCCGTGGCATTAACGTCCTCCCGGGCTTCATCCTCCTCCCATGGATCTCGGGTAACTAAACATAAATCTAGCCGGTCCTCAAAGGGTAGATCTCCTTCTAAACATAGAGATGCCTCTGGCATTGCCCTTGAGGGACTTTCACTGGCAAAATTGCCCCGGTGGGAGACTTGGGCTTCCAAAGCACTAACGGGGCTCCAGGATGTTCTCGAGGCTTCAACCTCGGCAGAACTACTGGTGCCATGCTCTGGGGTTCCGGCTGCTTTATCCGGCACCGATACCCAAGCATTGGCAGCATCGATAGACTAGAGATTCTTGGCTATTGAACGCAGTCTGGTGGCTCTTCTCACGGCCTCAGTGCCCCTGAAACCGCTTCAGACAATTCAACCAGTACCGGCACCAACTCCGGTACTGGCACCGACTGCATCGACATCGGCAGGTATTCTACCGGGACCGAGTCATGCGTCTCTATCCGGCATCGACAAGTCGGTACCGGACCACTACGATGCCAACTTCAATTGGTATCGGTACCGGTACCGTGCCTTGAACGATCACCCGGATCGGAGTTACCTCGAATCCTCGGATGAGTCTGAAGACTCTGAAGGCTCTGCCGATACCAGAGTACTTCTTCCCGAGGATTCCTCTTCTCCTCAGCGTAGGATGTCTCCACCAGAGGATATGTCCTTTCAGGATTTTATCCGAGATGTGGCCTGAGGTCTTTCCATCACAGTGGCTCCTGAAAAGGAGCCTAGGGCAAAGGAATTAGAAATCCTACAATACCCTAAAGCTCCCAAGGAGGCAGCTACCTTATCTATTCATGAGATCTTGCATGATCTTATGTTGAGGATGTGGGAAACACCTCTAACCACATCTCCTCATTCTCGAAGAGTCAACACCATGTATCGAGTTCCTCCTTGTCCTGGGTTTCAGAAGACTCAATTACCACACCATTCCATGGTGGTGGAATCAGTCATGAGACGGATGAAGAGTGCAAAAAGGCATGCATCTAATCCTCCAGGACGTGAGTGTAGGACTCTTGATGCCTTTGGACGTCGATCCTTCCAGGCTTCCATGCTTTCTGCTAGGATCAGTTCCTATATCTTGTATATGGGAATGTACCTTAAGGAAGTCACAGGAGACTTAGAGCTTATGAACCCTCTCCTTCCTGATGATAAAAGGCAATATTATCTTACTCTTGTTAAACATGCTCAGGATGTTTCCAAGTTTGTGAATCATGCAGCCTTTGACTGCTTTGAATGCATAAGCAGAACCTCTGCTATTGCCATAGGTGCATGTAGAATTGCCTGGCTCCAGGCATCTGACTTGGAAATCTGGGTACAGGACAAACTGGGGAATATACCTTGCACAGGAGAGAATCTCTTTGGCAAGAATTGGCAGGAAAAAGCGAATGAGATAGATGCTGACAATATCACTTTGGATAGATTGTCCAAATCTACAGCTGATCCTGCAAGGAAAAGATCCTCTAAGAAACCATTCTTCAGCAAGAAGAAGTTTTATCCCTCTTATACCCAGCAGGGACATTGTTCATGTCAGTCTGCCCAAAAGGGACAGCAGCAACAACCTAGGCAACAAAGGAAGCCAAAAGCAGCTAAGCCTCAACCGGCTCAGCAGATCGGCCCCCACAGGGGCTTTGACTCCTGTCTAGAGAACTTTGCCTTCCTGGCCCTGAATGGCCCAGAACCCTCCACCATCCCAGGAAGGTCATTTTGCCCCCAGATGGAGTCAGATAACAGCAGAAAATTGGACTCTGTCTATTGTAAGAGAGGGGTACAAGCTTCATTTCCTCAGCATGCCCCCTCCTACAATAGTAAGACAGTTCAATTCTCAGATCTCTGCCGATGACCGGTTAGGTCAATAAGTCACAATGCTCCTTGCTCAAGGAGCAATGGAAGAGGTGCCCATTCCCCAACGGGGTGCAGGGTTTTACTCCCCCTATTTCCTTATTCCAAAGAAAACGGGGG
The DNA here is from genome assembly GCA_033557465.1 of Ichthyophis bannanicus. Lineage (NCBI taxonomy): Eukaryota > Metazoa > Chordata > Amphibia > Gymnophiona > Ichthyophiidae > Ichthyophis > Ichthyophis bannanicus. Next base: position 514,411,410 of record CM066032.1, on the reverse strand, counting down.
GACAGACCCAGTCTAGACCTCACAGAATTGAACAAATTCCTGTTCAGAGAGAAGTTCAAAATGGATCACAGTGGGTTCCGGAAGATTGCGACCTGTAACGCAGAGACATCCTACACATCAAGAGATATCCCTGCAAAATGCCTTCTCTGCCTTGGCTAATGAGGATGCCCAATCCAAAGAAACTGAAGGGCCCTTAAATGAGTCAGACAATGCCCAATCTCCTGCTAAAGCACCAAATATGAAGAAAACCTCACCAAACAGAAAACTATTACTGCTTGGAGATTCCATCATCAGAGGCACCAACTTGGGAACACAGTTCAAAGGAGAGAAGATAGTCATGTGCCTACCAGGCTCTTCAGCCAGCAGGAATACAAACCAAGTTGTTGAAATACTTAGCGCAAAAAGTGAGCACTCCAAACCTGATGTTATTATCCACTTGGGCACAAATGACCTGGCTAGAAACAGTGCCTCTACAGCTCAAAAGGACTTCCAATCTCTGAGAGAGAAGCTCAAGCCCATTGTTAACACTGTTGCATTCTCAGAAGTTCTACCTGTTCTTGGTAAGGGGACAAAAAGGCTGCATCGCATTAACAGCTTTAATACATGGCTCCAGACCTGGTGCAAACAAGAAGGATTCAGATTTATTGGCAACTGGGGCAACAGATGGACCAACAAGAGACTATACTGTGCTGATGGACTACATATCTCTGTCGCAGGGAAAAGAAACCTAAGTGAAAAATTCAGGCAGTATGTGGATATGCATTTAAACTAGGAAAAGGGGGTGACTGATGTGGAAGGTCAACATCTGCATGCCACCCCCTGCAAAAGCAGAACAACATCAGAAACAGCCACACTCTTAAACCACACATCAAAAACAAGTGGGAAGAAGTGGGCAGAATGAAATCAATGCAAAATACACACAAGCCAGGTAAATGCTGGAAAGCAATGAGCACAAATGCTCGAAGCTTAGCCAAAAAAATTCCAGACCTGGAAGCCCTAATGGTGGAAACGGATTTGGACATCGTGGCCATTACAGAAACATGGTTTAATGAATCGCATGATTGGGATATAGCCATAGCTGGCTATAATCTATTCAGAAGAGACAGAGAAAATAGAAAAGGAGGAGGAGTAGCCTTGTATGTCAAAAGCAGTATTAAAGCTACTGAAATGCAGGGAACATGGGGAAAAGAAGAAGCGCTCTGGATTGTGTTGGAAAGAGGAGATGGCACTGTCATCCATATTGCTGTAGTCTACAGACCTCCGACTCAAATTGAAGAGAGAGATAACAAATTGATTATAGATATTGCCAAGATAGCAACAAAGGGGGGAAGCAATCATATTGGGTGACTTTAATCTACCTGATGTGGATTGGATTACTCCTTCTGCAATCTGGAAAGAAGCAAAAAAATTGTGGATGCTCTCCAAGATGCATTACTTAGACAAATGGTGATGGAACCAACCAGGGAAAGCTCAACGCTGGATGTAGTGCTCACCAACAGTGATAACGTGTCGAATGTCTGCGTGAGTGCCCCTGTGAGCAACAGCGACCATCACACGGTGTGGTTTGAGATAAAAGCTATGGTACAGGCTAATCATAGCAAGCTCAAAGTCCTAAACTTCAAAAACACTGACTTCAATAAAATGGCCGAGTACTTAAAGGAGGAGATGATGGGGTGGAAGGAGATAAGGGAAGTGGAATTGCAATAGACTAAACTAAAGGTGGCAATAAAAGGGGCAACAGATAAATATGTAAGAAAAATAAATAAAAACAAGAGGAGAAGGAAACCTATTTGGTTTTCCAAAGAAGGGGCTGCTCAAATAAAGGCAAAAAGCACAGCTTTTGCAAAATTCAAAAGCTTACAAACAGAAGAACACAGAAATGAATACAGGATCAAGCTCAAAGAGTCAAAAAGAGAAATAAGGATAGCAAAATCAAAGGCAGAGGAATTGATGGTTAAAGATGTTAAAGGTGGCGACAAAACTTTCTTCAGGTATATTCAGGAAAGAAAGAAGATCAGAGTTGGAATTGCAGGACTCAGAAGTGCTGGGAAAGGACTCGTTGAAAGTGACACTGAAAAAGCAAAATTGCTAAACAAATACTTCTGCTCTGTTTTTACTAAAGAAGATCCTGGAGATGGACCAGCTGTGACTCCCAAATATAAAAATAGGAATGAAGTAGATACCACACCATTCACAGAAGATGAGGTGTTAGAACAACTTGCTAAACTGAAAGCAGACAAAGCCATGGGACCGGATGGGATACATCCCAGGATACTGAAAGAGCTCAGAGAGGTTCTTGCAGGACCGTTAAAGGATGTCTTCAACAGATCCTTGGAAACAGGAGAGGTTCCTCAGGACTGGAGAATGGCTAATGTTGTACCTCTACACAAAAGTGGTGACAGGGAAGAAGTGTCAAATTACATGCCCGTGAGCCTTACCTCGGTTGCAGGAAAAGTAATGGAGGTGCTCCTGAAAGAGCGAATAGTGAACTTTCTCAAAACCAACAGGTTGCAAGATCCAAGGCAACATGGTTTTACTGAAGGACGATCTTGCCAAACAAATCTGATTGAGTTATTTGATTGGGTGACCAAGGAACTAGATCTGGGGCATGCAATGGATGTCATCTATCTGCATTTTAGCAAAGCCTTTGATATACTGTTCCTCATAGGAGGCTTGTCAACAAACTCAGTAGGTTGGTGATGGGTCCCAAGATGGTAAACTGGATTAGAAATTGTTTGACTGACAGTCGACAGAAGGTGATGGTACATGGAGCTCACTCGGATGAGAGGAAGGTGATTAGCAGGGTGCCTCAGGGTTTGGTCCTGGGCCCGGCACTGTTCAATATATTTGTGAGTGATATTGCTGAAGGACTGAATGGAAAAGTCTGTCTTTTTGCAGATGACAAAAATTTGCAACAGAGTGGACTCCTCCGAGGGAGTGGTTAACATGAGGAAAGATCTACAAAATCTGGAAGACTGGTCTAATGCTTGGCAACTACGATTTAATGTGAAAAAGTGCAGTGTCATGCACTTGGGTAGCAGAAATCCAAGGGAAAAGTACACGATAGGGGGTGAGAGGTTGGTATGCACGGTTCAGGAGAAAGACCTTGGTGTGATTATCTCTGATGATCTCAAGGTGGCAAAACAGTTTGACAAGGCAGTGGCAAAAGCCAGGAGGATGTTGGGCTGCATACAAAGAGGGATTACCAGCAGAAAGGAAGAGGTACTTATGCCACTGTACAAGTCACTGGTGAGGCCTCACTTGGAATACTGTGTTCAGTTTTGGAGACCATATCTTGCAAAGGATGTAAAAAGACTGGAAACTGTTCAGAGAAAGGCGACCAAAATGATTTGGAGCCTGCGTCAGAAGCCTTATGAGAAGAGACTTGAAGACCTAAATATGTACACTTTGGAGGAGAGGAGGGACAGGGGAGATAAGATTCAGACCTTTAAATACTTAAAGAGAAATGATGAACAAACCAACCTCTTCCAAAGACGGGAAGCTGTAAAACTAGAGGGCATAACATGACGCTGCAAGGTGGTAAATTGAAAGACAATGTCAGGAAATATTTCTTCACTGAAAGGGTGGTGGATGCTTGGAATGCCCTCCCGATGGAGGTGGTGGGGGCAAACACGGTGATGGAATTCAAAACGGCATGGGACAAACACAGTGGATCCCTTTACAGCAACAGGATAAAAGCAAAATAAACGGTACCATCTAACTTCTGAACTATCTAGCGTCTCAACAAATAAGTGTCCTACATGGAGTGGTGGGTTCACCCCTAAACAAAAGCATGGGGAGGGGTGGCCTGCACAGAGCGACAGGTGCACCTACTCTTGCCATCTTGCTGGGCAGACTAGATGGACCATGCTGGTCTTTATCTGCCGTCACTTACTTTGTTACTATGATTTCTCTAGGAACTCTGCTGCCATACCTTCAGAGTCAGGATTGGCTTTGTTCTCTAGATGTCAAGGATGCGTACACTCATGTTCTCATCCATCCAACTCACCGAAAGTTCCTTTGATTCCTGTTTCAAGGGAAGCACTACCAGTACAGGGTTCTTCCTTTTGGCCTGGCTTCTGCACCGAGTGTTCACAAAATGCATTGCTGTGGTAGCAGCATTTTTCCGCACCCTGGGAATATTTGTCTTCCCTTACTTAGACGACTGGCTCACTCGAGCCCCTTCAGAGCCAGAGGCCATGGTTGCTCTGTCTCACACAATGCGCATCCTTCAGTATTTGGGACTTGTCATAAACTTCCCAAAGTCCAACCTTGCTCCCACTCAATCCCTAGAGTTTATAGGAGCTATTCTGGATACCAGACAGACAAGGGCCTTCTTTACACAGCCCCGCTGCCTATGCATTGTGCATTTAGCTTCCCAAGCAGTGCTAAAACCTCACCTCACTGCTCGGGAAATGTTACAGTTGCTAGGCCACATGGCATCCACCGTGCATGTGGTTCCTTATGCTCACCTCCATATGAGGGCAGCCCAGTGGACCTTATCCACTCTGTGGACTCAGGCGTCAGGTTGCCTGTCAGACAAAATAGCAAACTCAGATCGCCTTATTTTGTCCCTCAAATGGTGGCAGTCACCCGAAAACCTTCTGCTGGGGTCTCCTTTGCAACCCCCTCCACGAGCCACTCTAACAACAGATGCTTCACGGGTGGGTTGGGGAGCCCACCTGCACGGCCTCTCTACCCAGGGTACCTGGACTCCACAGGAGGCCTATCTCCATATCAACCTCCTGGAGCTCAGAGCAATCTTCCTTGTTCTTCGAGTATTTCACACCCAGCTCAGCTATAAGACAGTCCTAGTTCAAACGGACAATCAGGTAGCCATGTTCTATGTGAACAAGCAGGGCTGAACAGGCTCTCTGTCGCTGTGCAATGAAGCTTTGCGACTATGGGCCCTCGCCAGAGAGCATCAGATTCATCTCCTTGTGGTGTATCTTGCAGGCAATCAAAACTCTTGGGCAGACAGACTCAGTCGAGTTCTGCTTCCACACGAATGGTCTCTCCATGCAGACCAGGTGGCCCAAATTTTTCAAATTTTGGGAACTCTGGACATAGACCTTTTTGCAAGTCCGCTGAATGCCAAACTTCCCCGGTTCTGTTCCAGAATTCTGGCTCGAGGTTGTCAGGCCAGGGATGCTTTCCTCCTTCATTGGGGTCAGGACCTCCTGTATGCCTTTCCACCCATTCCCCTCATCCCCTAAACCCTGTTCAAGCTTCAGAGAGACAGAGGTCATATGATCCTCATAGCTCCACGTTGGCCACAGCAAATGTGGTACCCTCTGCCCCTACATCACTCTAAAGCTCCGCCTCTGGAGTTAGGATCTGCTCCATATCTTCTTTCTCAAGAGAACGGGATGCTGTGGCATCCCAATCCCCAGTCTCTGCATCTCAGGGCCTGGTTGCTGAAAGCCTAGAACTTCACGATCTTAACCTTTCCCAGCAGGTAAAGGATATCCTTCATGCTTCCAGGAAACCTTCCACAAGACGCTCTTATGCTGGAAAAGATTTACCATATGGTGCTCGCAGAAGGGCCTTAACCCTCTTGCGATACCTCTGGAATCATTACTGGAGTACCTCCTTCATTTATCAAATGCAGGGCTTAAGACCAATTCAGTGAGAGTCCATTTGAGTGCTATTGCAGCTTCTTTCAAGCCTCTAAATGAACAACCTATTTCCTCTCATCCTCTCATAGTGAGATTTATGAGAGACTTTCTTTTAACGAAGCCTCCCATTAAGCCACCACCGGTGCATGGGACTTGAATCTGGTACTTGGGCAGCTCATGAAACCGCCCTTTGAACCATTAGCCACTACCTCTTTGAAATTCTTTTGCTGGAAGGTTATCTTACTCATTGCAATCACATCAGCACGTCGCATCAGTGAATTGCAAGCGTTGGTGGTTGATCCTCCTTATACAAGGTTCCATCATGATAAGGTAGTCTTTAGGACTTTCTATCTCTCTCTCTTTCCCTCTCTCTTTTGTCTCAGCTTTAAACTCAACTGGAGAGGGACAGTTGGGAAAGGTGGGAAGGCAGCACGCAGGTGCTGTGGGATGCTCCCAAAAGCTTTCCTATTGGACGCTGGGGAGTGTTCCCGCGCAGGCTCCGTCGGTACCGATGATACTCATATGTGAAGACTAAATTCCTGCTGTCCCCAGAGATCACCTGTTACAGGTGAGTAACTATGCTCTCTTTCCGAGGCCTCATGCCTCTAATGCAGAAAGGAACCTTCATACTTTGGACTATAAAAGAACCTTGGCTTTTTACCTACAAAGAACAAAGCAACATAGGTCTTCTCAACTTTTTATTGCTTTTGATTCTAGTCATTTGGGACTTCCAGTCTCCAAGAGAATTCTATCCAAATGGATTGCACAATGCATATCTTTTACTTATGAGAGTAAGAGTCTTCCTCTTCAAGGCCATGTCACAGCTCATAATGTGAGAACCATGGCAGCCTCTATGGCTAACCTTCACTCTGTGTCTATTGATGACATTTGTCGAGCAGCCACCTGGGCTTCGGTACACACCTTCACAGCCCATTACTGCCTAGATAAAGCCTTCCGTCGGGATGCCTTCTTTGGCCAGGCTGTTCTTCAAAATCTCTTTCAGACTTAATTCAACTCCTACCCACCAACCTTGGTGGGATGCCAGAGATTCATGGGAGGAAGCATAGGCCCACCTAACTATAGGTGGCAGGTTCCTGGTGCCCTCTCCCTGGCATCTTCAGCTAGGGAGTCCCCATATGTGAAGACTACATTCTTGTTTGTTCCTGGAGATAGCGTAGTTACTCACCTGTAACAGGTGATCTCCGGGAACAGCAGGAATTTAATCTTCATAACCCACCCACCTCCCCTAAGAGTTGTCTCTCTCTCTCTTTCCTCTCTCCCTCTATCCTTTCACTCAGCTACAAACTTAACTGAAGAGGGACAGTTGGAAAGGCGGGAAGGCAGCGCGCATGTGCTGAGGGATGCTCCCAAAAGCATTCCTATTGGACGCTGGGGAGCGTTCCTTCACATTCCCCATTGGTACCGACGATACCCATATGTGAAGACTAAATTCCTGCTGTTCCCGGAGATCACCTGTTACAGGTGAGTAACTACGCTTTCTTCTAATCCTCCAGGCCGTGAATCCAGGACTCTCGATGCCTTTGGCTGTCGATGCTTTCAATCCTCCATGCTAGGAGCCATGATCAGTTCCTACATTCTTTATATGGGATGTTCCTGGAAGAAGTCACAAAAGACTTAGAGCTCCTTAGTCCTTGTGTTTCAGAGGAAAAAAGAGCAGACTACCTTATTCTGGTCAAGCATGCCCAGAATGTCTCAAAATTCATGAACTGTGCTACCTTTAATTGCTTTGAATGTATTAGCAGAACCTCTGCTGTATCCATAGGAGCACGTCGTATTGCTTAGCTTCAAGCATCAGACTTAGAACAGTGGGTGCAAGAAAAGCTGGGAAACATTCCTTGCACAGGAGAAAATCTCTTTGGCAAGGACTGGCAGGACAAGGCTAATCCACTTGAATCTGACAATACTACATTAAACAGATTGTCAAAGTCTACAGCCAAACCAGCAAAAAAGAAAATATGCAAAAAACCTTTTTCAGTAAGAAAAAGAAGCCTTACCAATCTTACACCCATCAAACTCACTGTCCACTCCATGTTCCCCAGAAGGGGCAACAACAGAACAGACAGCAAAGAAAGCTGCAAGCTCAAAAAGCTCAACTGGTTCAACAGACCCAGTCCCCTCAGGGTCTTTGACTTCTGTCTAGAGAACTTAGTCATTCTGCCCCTAAAAGGTCCAGAACCTTTGACCATTCCAGGAAGACTATGCTATTTTGCCAAAAGATGGCAACAAATAACATCAGAAAAGTGGACTCTGTCCATTGTACAACTGAGGTACAAGCTTCATTTTCTCAACTTGCCCCCACCTGCAATTTTAAAATAGTTCAATTCTCAGGAGCCTGCCACCAACATCTTGTGGCAGGAGGTCACATCACTTCTGGCTCAAGGAGCAATCAAAGAAGTACCCATTCCCCAACAGGGGGAAAGGGTTTTACTCCCCCTACTTTCTTATCCCAAAGAAGACAGGGGAACACAGACCTATATTAGACCTCAGAGAATTAAACAAATATTTGTTCCAAGAAAAGTTCAGGATGATCTCTCTTGGAACACTTTTACCATACCTCCAAAGTCAGGACTGACTATGTTCTCTACATCTAAGAGATGCATACACGTATATTCTCATCCACTCAGATCACAGGAAGTTCCTTCGAATCTCCAGGAACAAGCAGGAATGAGTCTTCACATATGGGTGCGTCGGTACCGATGGAGTCTGCGCGGGAACGCTTCCCAGCGTCCAATCAAAGAGCTTTTGGAAGCATCCCACCATGCCTGCATGCTGCCTTCCCGCCTTAACCAACTGCCTCTCCTCAGTTTTCGTTTTTCCGCGGAGCCGGCAGGACATCCTTCTGTCACCACAGAAAATTCTTATTTTTTATTTTTAGTTTTCTTGTGGTCGCAGCTGTGTTCTCGACGCCACCGGTACTGCCGGTGTTTTTCTTTTCTTTCTTGTAAATTTTCCTTCAACGGAATATTTCTTCTTCATAGAGTCACGGGGTCTTAGGCCTTTCAGGCCTCCCCTATTTTTCCTTCATGGCCTCGAAATGTTCAGTTTGTGGCGGTACAACTTTATGTTTAGACCCTCGAAATCGGTGTCTAACCTGTTTGGGTCCTGAAAACAGTTTGGTGAGAAGACATCTTCAACATCGAGAATCCCTCGATACACGGTTGCCCTCCAACTTCGGGGCACCGTCCCCTTCTTCTTCCACTTTGATTCAGGTAACCCACAAACAGTCTGTTAAGACTAGCCAGTCCTCGAGTGGTACGTCTCATGCACAGCATGTAGACAGCTCCGGCTTTGCCCTCGATGGCCTCCTGGCTTCAAAACCCCGGCGGGAGTCTTCGGTCTCCAAAGCGTATAAGGGATTTCAGGTTGTTCCTGGGGTTCACCCCCCACAGAACATACCTGAGCCGTGCACGGTGGTGGCATCCGCTTCGAGCGGTACTGATACCCCTGCATCGGCACTGGTGTTGGATGAAATGCTCCTCACCAGGGATCGTCATCTGGCCTCCTCGGTGCCTTCGGGACCGATGGATACGTCCCAGATTGTCTTTCCCTTATCGGTTCCAACACCGATACTGCCACCGACGTCGGTACCCTCCAGATGTGCATCGACAGCCTCGCTTCCTTCGATGCCGAGTCTGGAATCGATCTCCAGTTTGGAGGACTGGGTACCTACTCGCCTTGGTACCGTCTCACGGCGGTACCGAAGGCTCGGTTCCGATGACTCGGATCCGCAACTCTCGGTTCCCCTGAGGCCGCATGAGTTGCCACTGGTAGACCTTCATTCACCGGTATCGGAAACGGTACCGAAGGCGGTACCGATGTCTTCATTACCCTCACAGTCGGTGCCTTCCATGCTTCGCTTCTCAGGCTCCTTGCCCTCGATGCCGAGTTTGAAATCCATTTCTAGTCTGGAAGACTGGGTACCTATAGATTTTGGTACGGACACCGATCGATACCGGTGGCTCGGTACCGAGGATAGCAGCCGGAGGTTTTCGGTTCCCTCGGTACCAATTGAAGTATCACCGATGACTACTCCGATGTCTTTGTCGAGCCCGACTCCAACATCGGTACCGGTATTGACTTCAGTACCGGTATCCTCAGTAGAATCGTGGCAAACTCCTACCATGCTTTTTACAACAGCATCGCTCCATTCTATACCAAGCTTGGAGTCGATACCTGGCATGGACAATGTGGTAAGGACGGTTGCTGTTCCTGACAACCAGTCCAAGCAACCATCCCTTAAACATTCCACACTGCACCCTGCAGGATCTTCTATTTCTGTATCTCTGGATAACTCTGTGGGTGCTCAGGCTAGTTCTTTAGATCTAACCTGTCCAAGGGAGATTCCTGTTGCAGATCCCTCTTTTCAGAGTTTCCTCCTGGATATAGCAAGATCCCTTGCCATTCCTATTCCAGGACATGATCCTGCACCAGGCTCTGTTTCCACCAAAGCAAAGGACAGCATAGTGCTTCCTTTGCATCATTCCTTGCAGGATCTCCTTCTAGGAATGTGGGAAACACCTTTAAGGGTACCCCCACCTTCCAGGGCAACTGATCTCTTATATCAGGTGCCCCCCTCTCCTGGTTTTCAAAAGACTCAACTTTCTCATCATTCCATAGTAGTGGAATCAGCAATGCGGCGGGTAAAGAGTAAGAAAAAGCACTCTTCTTATCCGCCAGGACGTGAGTCTAAGACACTAGATGCCTTTGGACGTCAAACCTTCCAGACATCTATGCTTTCTGCAAGGATTCTCTCGTATATTTTTTATATGAGTATTTCTTCAGGAGGTCACAAAGCAATTACATCTTTTGACTCCTTCCCTTCCAGAGTCCAAGAGTGCAGACTATTCTTCACTGCTCAAGCATCTTCAGAATATCTCTTGGTTTCTTACTCGTGCTTCCCTAGACTCTTTTGAGCCTGTTAGCAGGACTTCTGCTATAGCTATAGGGGCATGACGTAGAGCCTGGCTCCAAGCTTCAGATTTGGCCAAGTGGGAACAACCACGACTGGGACATACTCCTTGCACTGGAGAAAATCTTTTCAACAAGGAGTCTTTACGTCAGGTTACTCAGTTGTCCATTGATTTACCTGTTCCTAAGGGTTCTTCTACACCTTCTTCTGTCCCAGTAAGTAGGAAATGTCCTACCAAACTTTCTTTCCACAGGAGAAGAAGGTTTTATTCCTCACTTGCCCACCATACAGATGTTCCCCTACAGGGGACCCATCGTCCTGGTCTGAAGAATCCAACCTCTCACCAGGCTCAGCAAACCCGGCCTCTGCAGGGTCTCTGATCAGTCACATCAAATGCTTGTGACCCTTGGGGTTGGGATCTACAGTTGCTTCTTCTCAACAGAGGCGATCCTTTAGTCATTCTAACCCCTACACATGGATCTCTTTCCAAAAGACATCCATTTTTTTCTATGAGCTTTCAGAATGTTCATGCCTATAAGTCACAGGTTTCTCCTCTTCTCCTGCCAGAGAGAGAGGTCTGACCACTATCAAATGATAGTTCCTGTGCCAGCATGTAATTTTTCCTTTCTATAGACTTACTACTTGGTAAGTCTTCTTCAGCTCTATCCTCTTCACCCTCTTACCACGGTAAGAGCGTAACTACTACTGGAGGGTTTTTCTTCAACCTCTCTAGGTTTGTCACTTTCCAGTGCAGAGTTTTCCTCCTTGAGTTTCCTCCCCTGTCTCAGCCTTACTTTAAGGCAGTTTATCAGACATGTCCAGAGTTTTCTACTCCTGTCTGTTCTTTTTGGTTTTAAACAGTAATATCCTTTCTGCTGTCTTGCTAGCAGCTGCCTTTGCAGGACCCTTAATGTTTGGTCCACTGGTTCTTACCCACAACCAGATTTGTCGTCCTCTAACATTCTATCTGGCCTTAGTAGTGGCTCCAAGTTAGTGTTTTTCATCTATCTTGGAAATTATCTCACTACAAGCTTTTTGGGTTGGTCGTTTATTTCTGCCATCTCCATCCCCTGGATTTGGCAGCATAGTGGACTGAGATACTGGCTCTATCAGCCAGTCCTATCTCCTCATTCTCCTGCATCATGCTCTCTGCAATCCTACAGAGAAGCTTTCCACTATGGGCCCTTGCTAGAGAGCATGGGTTTTTTTTCTCCAACAGCTATCTTAGATGGTTAGAAAAGGCTTTTCAGTCATGTCTCCCATGACTAGAAGGTTCTCCCTTCTTTTACTATCTCCTTTTGCTTTAAAGGACATAGGCCTTCTCTTACCTAAGGGCTTAAGGAGTTGCCAATTCCCTGCTTTGGTCCATAGCATTCCCAATCGGGGATATGCTCTATCTCCTTGCAGCTTGTCCTCATGGTAAGAACGTATGATACTTTTTGCCCTTAAGCAGGTCAACATGGTACCTGTCAGACGGCTGCCTGGGTGAGAATCTTCACAGTCTTGTCAAGTGCATATATCTATATGATTTGCAAGGTATTGTGGGCAATGTAGTTGATTCACACCAGACACAGCTGCTGACAATAATTTAGTTGTGCTCTTGGGTAAAGCCAATAAGATATTTATTTATGGGGTTATTTCTCCCAACACAGATATGCTTGGTAGCACATAATTAGGTTACTTGCTTTCAGTGTTAACTTGGAAAAACAAAGTCAAAATCAGGAAAACAACAAATGAAAAGCCACAAAGCAAGAAACAAACTGTTCTTTTCAGATTAACTTCTGATTACTTCCCACACAGATACAGCAATGATTCTCTCCTAGCTCACAAGCAATTAGGTAAGGCTTAATTGCTAGCAGTCACCAGCTGAAACCCCTTAGCTGGCTTGCCTTCCACTGTGTGGGTCAAATCCTGCTTCAGGAGCTTTTCTGAGTAGATTAAAAAACAAATTTGTATTTCTTTGTGATGGTTGCTGTACTTTATAACAGAAAGTTACCAACGGAGTTTAGATAGAGAGCAGTCCATATAAACAGGATCCTCATCTGCTATTATTCCCCCTTGTTCAACAAGCATGGGTTCAATATCATGGATTGGCACAGATGAATCTCTCAATGGAGTATTTTCAGGAGAATACTTGTTTCCCTGCTGTTTTTCAAGGTTATAGCTAGGGCATAGATCAGTGTTCATACTTGAGCTTCCATTGCTGCTAGAGTTCCTCTCTATATAGCCTGGCCAGTATGTAGTCCAGTTCTTATGTCCAGCCTTCCAATCCAGATCCCTGGACACTGGATCTCTCTTCACATACCTTCTGGCACAGGTCTTAGGGTCCCTTCCACGTGCAGCCGTCTCCCTCACAGGTAGCCTCTGGAGATTCCTAGCTCTGCAGCACCATTCCTCTGGCTTTCCCCAGTCCAATGGTGTATGCTGGCCCTTGGAATACCTCCCAGTATACGTACTGCTTTGGACTCTTCTAGACCCCTCAAAGGCTTTTCTCCTCTTTCTTCCAGAGGGTCTCTTTCCCTCTCTGTCCGTCCGGTTTGGCTTCTGCTTCTGATGATCCTTCAGATGAAACTGATGATCCTTCTCTGGATATCCAAGGTGATCATGAAGATGGTCATCTGTAGAATAAACTCTACTCTTATTCTGCCTTGATGAGTGCTCCTCCCTAACACAGCGCAGCTGTGCTGAATCAGGCCCTGCCCTTTGAGATGAGTGCTTAGGGATTACCTCATAGCCCTCCTGATTGAACACACGTTTCCCCACTTCAGCTTCTCTAATGGCTGTTGGAAACCTGGTGCATTCTGGGACTGGTAGTCTTTTATGGGAAAATTCTGTTTTCTTATTTCTACCAGAACTGACAGGTTGCTTGTTCAGAGTCACTTCACCTTTCCTATAGCTCCTTCCTGAGCTATGATAAGCTTCCTTATCACATACCTCATCCTTATCTGTCTTCTGTCTTCCATTCTAGAGACTTGGACGACTAAGGACTGCTGGCTTCAGATTGATATTATCCTCTGTTTTCATGTAACCATCCTGGTTATTTTACTAGCTAGCATCCTTGCGGATCATAACCTGGAGGAATAGATTCTCTATATATCTTCTCAAGTAGGTTGCACCTCCTTGTTGTTAGATGAATTTTTCCTCTCCACATGTCCTATGTGAATACCATGCTGTAGGCATATATCTGTCTGTTTAATTACAGACACCCATATTTAGGCCTACATATTCATATTTATCTTTGTGTGTATTTTATGCCCTCCCATATCTCACTATAGATATATTCTTATATGTTTATTCATATATCTATATCTACATATTTATATGTATCTGATGAGATATTTTATTATAGATAGATCTGTCTCCACATACTTATCTATCTCACTGTCTATGCTCATATAGCTATCTGTTTCTGACAGAGGGATTTTGCCCATACCTCTGCTATTCAGCAGGTTTGGGTTTCTACACACACAACCACTCCTGTGGTGGTCAACAATTCTTATACCATAACCTAACAAGTTTAGGTACATCTGAAGCTCTCCGTACCTAATATCTCTCCTAGCTTACCCCAGTTAGGAGAGATATTGTGAATCTTCAGTTACTCACAGACTTCACGCCTCAGGCATTTGTCTTCACCCTGGGATGCAAGGGGTTCCCATACCCTTTCTCCTCACAAGGACTGTGCCTGTTTGTCCAAATCGGTTAGCCTTTTTCTTTTTTGCTCCCAAGAGTGAGATACTCTGCCGCCAAAAGAGTTTGGTTTTTACCATACAGCTTTCGCTGAAGGCCCACCGTTTTGGTACTACCCCAGTTTTCCTACCAGGGGTGCCTGTTACCTTTCAGGATTCTGACCTCCTCTGTTTTTCCTACAGGTCTATTACCTCCACTTTTTAGTGAGGTCCTCTTCACGGTTCCTCCACTGGCTCCCCAGTAGATCCATGAACCTCCATACTTCTATGAAATCCTGTTGGCGGAGGTCCATATTGCAATATCCTTTGCAATATCATTGATAACACTCATTATCCACACATGGACTCCTTTCCTGCAGTCCTGTGCTAGGTTAGCTGTTCCACAGCATCTTTTTTCTTCAACTCCTACCCTCCATCCTCAGGATGCCTGGTATTGTGGGGGATAGCATGTTCCAACCTATGACATGCTCGGACTCCAGGCATCTCAGCTTGGGAGTCCCCATATGTGAAGACTCATTCCTGCTTGTTCCTGGAGATAGGACAGTTACTTACCTGTAACAGGTGATCTCTGGGAACAGCAGGAATAAGTCTTCACAACCCACCCACCTCCCCAGGATTTGTATCTCTATCTATCTTTCCTTTCCTCTCTCTCTCTCTTTGTCTCAGCTTTAAAACTTAACTGAGGAGAGGCAGTTGGGAAAGGCAGGAAGGCAGCACGCAGGCATGGTGGGATGCTTCCAAAAGCTCTTTAGACGCTGGGAAGCGTTCCCGCGCAGACTCCGTTGGTACCGACGTACCCATATGTGAAGACTTATTCCTGCTGTTCCCAGAGATCACCTGTTACAGGTAAGTAACTGTGCTTTCCTGGTCCAGGGAAGACACTTCCAGTACAGAGTTCTTCCCTTCGGACTAGCTTCTGCTCCAAGAGTCTTCACAAATGCATGGCAGTGGTAGCAACATTTATGAGGACTCTGGGAATATTCGTCTTCCCTTACTTCGACGATTGGGTCATTTGAGCATCAACAGCTCCAGAGGCCAGCTTCGCACTCTCTCGAGCAATGCAAATTCTTCAATACTTGGGGCTGGTCATAAACCTCCCAAAATCTCATCTCACCCCCTCTCAATCTCTAGAATTCATAGGGGCTCGTCTAGACACACGGCAGTCAAGGGCTTTCCTGCCCCAGCCACGATGAAGGTATAATACAACTGGCATCGCAAGCATCTATGAAAGTATTCCTTACTGCTCGGGAGATCTTCAACTGCTGGGACACATGGCATCCACTGTGCATGTGGTTCCCTATGCTTGCCTCCACATGCGTGCAGCCCAGTTGGCCCTTTCCTCTCAGTGGTCACAAGCCTCGGGTCGTCTAACAGACAAAATCAGAACTACCACATGTCTGATTTCATCCGTGCAATGGTGGCAATCCCTGGAAAACCTCCTTGTAGGGTCTCCTTTCCAGCAGCCTCTATGCCAAACCCCTCTGACGACAGATGCGTCCAAGATGGGTTGGGGGCCCACTTGCACGATCTCTCCACTCGGAGACTTTGGACTTCACAGGAGGTTTCCCTTCACATAAACCTCCTAGAGCTGAGAGCCATTTTCAATGCTATTCAAGTCTTTCAAAGCCATCTCAGCAACAAAACAGTTCTGGTACAAACCAACAATCAGGTGGCTATGTTCTATGTGAACAAGCAAGGTGGAACAGGCTCTCTGTCGCTATGCAACGAAGCTTTGCGACTATGGGCCCTCGCCAGAGAGTTACAAATTCACCTGTTTGCGATATACCTTCCGGGCATTCAAAACTTGTGGCCAGACAAACTCAGTCGAATACTGCTGCCACACGAGTGGTCCCTCCACTCATACCATCTTGCTCGAGTGTTTCAATTCTGGGGAACACCAGATATAGACCTCTTTGCAAGTCCACAGAATGGCAAACCTCCACGATTCTGTTCCT
This sequence comes from Ichthyophis bannanicus, assembly GCA_033557465.1. NCBI lineage: Eukaryota > Metazoa > Chordata > Amphibia > Gymnophiona > Ichthyophiidae > Ichthyophis > Ichthyophis bannanicus. Next base: position 514,395,221 of record CM066032.1, on the reverse strand, counting down.
GAATTCCAGCTCAAAACTGTCAGGCAAGAGATGCTTTCCTACTCCACTGGGGACAGGACTACCTCTATGCCTTCCCACCCATTCTCCTCATTCCCAAGACTTTATTCAAACTTCAGAGAGACAGAGATTGTATGATACTCATAGCTCCAGGTTGGCCACAGCAAAGGTGGTATCCTCTTCTTCTGCGTCTCTCTCAAACCACTCCTCTGGAGTTGGGGAATGCTCCAGATCTCCTGTTGCAGGAGAATAGATATTTACTGTATCCCAATCCCCAGTCCCTACATCTCAGGGTCTGGTTACTGAAAGCCTGGAATTCCAGGATGTTAACCTTTCTCAACAAGTAAAGGATATCCTCCTGGCTTCCAGAAAACCTTCCACAAGACGTTCCTATGCTTTCAAGTGGAAAAGGTTCTCTGTCTGGTGTTCACAAAAGGGGTCTTAACACCCTTTTAGTACCTGTAGAGTTATTACTAGAGTATCTTCTACAATTATCAACTTCTGGTCTGAAGACCAATTCAGTTAGGGTCCATCTTAGTGCTATTGCTGCTTTTCATAAACCTTTCGATGGACAGCCAATTTCCTCTCATCCCCTTATATCAAGATTTATGAGAGGCGTACTTTTAACAAAACCTCCCATTAAACCACCACAGGTGGCATGGAATCTAAATCTTGTTCTTGGTCAGCTTATGAAACCGCCCTTTGAACCTTTAGCCACTTCAGACCTAAAGTTTCTTTCATGGAAAGTCATTTTCCTAATTGCTATCACTTCTGCATTAGTGAACTACAGGCGTTAGTAGCTGACCCTCCTTATACAAGGTTTCACCATGATAAAGTAGTCCTCAGGACTCATCCTCACTTTCTGCCAAAGGTGGTATCGCCTTTTCATTTAAACCAGTAGGTTTATCTTCCTATATTCTTCCCTAGGCCTCATGCCTCCAGTGCAGAAAGGAATCTTCACACATTGGATTATAAAAGAGCCTTGGCCTTTTATCTCCAAAGAACTAAGCCACATAGAAAATCTTCTCAGCTTTTTGTGGCTTTTGACTCTAGTCATTTGGGACTTCCAGTTTGTAAAAGAACTCTGTCAAATTGGATTGCAGCATATCCTATACATATCATAGTAAGGGACTTTCTCTCGAAGGCCATGTCATGGCTCACAATGTGAGAGCAATGGCAGCCTCAACGGCTAACCTTCGTTCTGTCTCTATTGATGACTTCTGCAATGCAGCCACTTGGACTTTGGTACATACCTTCACAGCCCACTATTGCTTGGACAAGGACTCCGTTGGGATGCCTCGTTTGGCCAGGCTGTTCTATAACATCTCTTCCATACTTAATACAACTCTTACCCACCATCCACAGTTTGGATGCCTAAGGTCCATGGGAGGAAGCATGACCCATCTCACCTGGGTTTGCAGCTAGCTGGGGTCACCCCTTGACATCTTTCAGCTGTGGAGTCCCCATATGTGAAGACTACATTCCTGCTTGTTCCTGGAGATAGCGTAGTTACTCACCTGTAAGAGGTGATCTCCGGGAACAGCAGGAATTTAGTCTTCATAACCCACCCACCTCCCCTAGGAGTTGTCTCTATCTCTCTCTTTCTCTACTTCTCTCCTTTGGTCTCAGCTATAAACTCAACTGAAGGGAGAGGGGTACAGAGGCGGGAAGGCAGCACGCATGTGCTGTGGGATGCTCCCAAAGGCTTTCCTATTGGGTGCTGGGGAGCATTCCCGCACGGGCACCGTCGGTACCAACGATAACCATATGTGAAGACTAAATTCCTGCTGTTCCCAGAGATCACCTGTTACAGGTGAGCAACTACGCTTTATTGGACTTTTTGTAGTCCTTTATTCTGACTGCCTGGAAGGATGATTGAGAGTCTATTGGTGGGGTGATTAGTGTTTAATTTAACTAGGTGTATGGGTTATGGATGTTGCTGGGGGGGTTGGGTGTTATGCAAGAGGTTGTCAAAAGTATGACTTTAGGTTTTTATTGACGTAGTTTCGGGGTCCTGCAGTGGGGTGTCTTACCTTCATGTAGGGCCATGGGTGACATGGTTAGTAGGATATATGGAGAGGAGGATGGGAGGGTAAGAAGGGGGCTGTGTCCTCACTTCTGATGGCTGATGCAAAAAAGCCTTTTATAAAGTTTATTCCTTATCGTCTCTACACCAGTACCCTCTCTTCTGGGTTGTGCAACCCTTCCAGCAGCTTGGAGGCTGAGCCCATCATAGTTTTGATGATGCTCGGGTATAAGTACCCCTGGCACGACCCACAGGCACCAGTAATCTCAGCCTCCAAGCAGCTGGAGGATTTCAGTAAGCCAGAGAGCTTACAGGAGAGTCTGCAGGCAGGGAGTTAGTTAGGGTCCCCAAAGCTACAAAACTTAGATTAATTAATTCCCTTAAATTTTAAATTTACTTTGTTATTTTGGCACTGTGCCTTTAAATTTAAGCTCCCTCCCCCCCCCCCCTTCTCTCTCTCAGCCCGATCTCCCGGTCCCAGAAGCAGAGCGGAGGAGGATTACTTACAACAGCGAGGGGGTCTAAAGGAGTTCTTCCCTCGCGAGCACAGCCGGCCGGCACTCCGTAGCCCTATTTCTGCGGCCTGCCCCGCCTCGCACCGAAGCCCTCCGAGTAGCTGAGCGCTTGAGGCGGCGCGGGGACCTTTCCTGTGGCCTGCCCCACCTCGCGCCGAAGCCCTCGAGTGGCTGGGTGCTTGAGGCGGCACCGGAGGCCAGAAGCGGTCGGAACACCATCTGGGAGTCCGGACGAGAAGGGTCAGTGGGGGACGGTGATCGGCGGCGCGAGTAAGGCCTCACGACCGCCGGCCTGAATGCCACTTGGCCGCGGCCTAAACACGTGGAAACCAGCTGAGGACGGCTGGTTTCCTCGTGCCGGGAAACAGAAGAGGAGAGGAGCAGGAAAAACAGCAAGTAGTTATTAGAACATGTAAACTTACTTGTTTTGTGCAGTTAGCTTTATTTTTACTTTAATTTTGCTTTAACGTTTGTTAATGCAAATTTCTCTCTATATTTAAATTTGGGGGGCTCATTGGGAACATAATTGACTTCCCTAAATTTATCTCTGTTTAAGTTATTTTTGCCCTGAAAGGGAAGCATGCCCGGCAAGCCACGGTGTCCGTCCTGCGGCACTCGTTGGGGCACGGCCTCGGAAGCGGGGGTCTGCAGGGGTTGCACTGCAGAGGCTGCTTCCGTGGAGCAAGAAATCCATTTGACTATGTCCCAAGCTTCCGAGGGGTCAGGAGACCCTCTGGAGGGGGGGGGGGGGGAGAGGAACGCCCCTCTCCTCCACCTTCTACCTTTGATTTGCCTGGAGCGTCCCTGTCTCTTCCCTCCACTTCCGCTGGGGAGGAGGGGGGCTGGGAACACTTCTCTCCTGAATTTGTCCTCCTGCTACACAAGGCCTATTGTGTGCGCCAGCAGGGGGCAGGAGAGTCAAGGGCGTCACAGGAAAACATGCCTCCTAGGCGGGTGAGGGCAAGAACCCAGGATGCGGGGGTTCTGCCTAAGCGTGCTAGGCTGATGAGCGAAGAGCACCTTATGTCCCCTATACCAGACACTCTGGAAGAGGAGGTCTCGGACAAGGAAATAGGGGAAGAGGAAGACAAACTTGGAGAGAGAGATCCCAGAGGAGGAACAAGCCCGCATAGTACGAGTCTTTCGTCGAGAAGAGCTCTCAGCATTGATTGCTGAGTCGCTGAAGGTGCTCAATATGACTCCCGACATGCCAGCAGATGAGGAGGCCTTGGAGGATCCATTGATCCAAGCTGTTAGGAAGTCGCAGAAGGTGTTTCCAGTCCACAGGGTGGTGCAGCAGATGATCCAGGAGGAATGGAATTGACCAGAATCCAGCCTGAGGGGAGTATGATCTATTGCTCGTCTGCATCCATTACCGGAGCCCGACAAGGAACTACTGAAGTCGCCCAGGATGGATGCAGTGGTGTCAGCAGTCACAAAGAAGACGACTATCCCGGTCAAAGGCAGCGCGGCTCTGAAGGATACACAGGATAGAAAATTAGATACGTTGCTGAAGCAAGCTTTTGTTTTTAGTGCTCTCGCCTTACAGGCTTCGGTGTCGGGCGTTTGGGTGGCACGAGCCTGTCTGAGGTGGTCCCAGCAACTTCAGCTAGCAGTTTGTCAGGTAACGCGCAGGCAGTTACAGCTAGGATGGAGTCCGGAGCTGCCTACCTGGCGGATAGTCAGTACGACCTCATTAGGAGCCTAGCAAAGAATATGGCCTCGGTGGTAGCAGCTCGGCGATATTTGTGGTTGCGTGCAATTGGGCGGCGGATGCCTCTTCAAAGGCATGCCTGAGTCGACTCCCCTTTAAGGGGAAGTTGCTATTTGGGGAAGACTTGGATAAGTTGATAAAGGACCTAGGTGAGTCTAAGGGAGGCCGGCTTCCGGAGGACAGGCCAAAGCAAGGACGTTTGCTGCCTCCCACGCTGAGCCAACCAAGGGATTTCCGGAGGTTTCGACCAGCCAGATCGAACTCCTTTCTTAGGGGCCGTTTTCCCTCGAGGGGGCAAAGTTTCAGGCGGTTTTGTGGAGCGGGAAGAGGCTTTGGGGTCTCTTCCTCCTCCGCGGGTCCTAGAAAACCGCAGTGAAACAACGGGGGTCCGGGAGGGATGCCTGCCGTTGGGGGATCGGTTAAGGCAGTTTCCTCCTGGACCCGGGTCACAGCCGATCAGTGGGTTTTGGAAGTGATCCGAGAGGGCTACGCTCTTGAATTTGCAAAGCAGGTATTTCCAGCGTTTGTTCATTCTCCCTGCGGACCGCCAACAAAGAAAGCAGTGATAGAAGTCACTCTTTCAAGGCTTATAGCACTCGGGGCTGTAGTCCCTGTTCCGGAAGACCAATGCGGGTCCGGTCGGTACTCAATTTATTTTGTGGTTCCAAAGAAAGAAGGGACTTCTCGTCTAATTCTTGACCTAAAGCAAATCAATCATTGTCTCAGAGTACCTCACTTCCGAATGGAAACTCTGAAGTTGGTAATTGTGGCCATACGGCGGGGGGAGTTTCTGACGTCCTTCGATCTGACGGAAGCATATTTACATATTCCCGTCCGAAGGACTCATCAGCAATTCCTGAGATTCGCGGTTCCAAGAGGACATTTTCAGCTCCAGGCTCTGCCCTTTGGCCTAGCAACGTCCCCTCGAACTTTCACCAAGGTAGTGGTGGTGGTGGCCGCAGCCCTACGAAAGGAGGGTAATTTGGTGCATCCCTACCTGGACGACTGCTGATCCGGGCGAAATCAGAAGCAGAGAGTCACAAGGCGACGGCCAGAGTGGTAACATTCCTGGAAGAGTTGGGGTGGGTCATCAATCGGTCAAAGAGCAGATTAATATCCACGCAGGAGATCGAGTACCTCGGAGCAAGGTTCGACACAGAGAGAGGAAAGGTGTTCCTGCCAAAGCAGAGGTTAAGGGACCTGAGGAACCTCTTATCGCAATTTCTGCCAGGCATAATCCTACGGCCTGGCATAATCCTACGGCCTGGCATTACCTACAAGTGCTGGGAGCCATGGCGGCAACGTTAGAGGTAGTGCCGTGGGCCAGAGCACATATGCAGCCGCTTCAACTGTCCTTGTTACGACGATGGTCCCATCAGCATCATCCTTTGTCTATGAGGCTACCCTGCCTCCAACTGACCAGGAAGGCCCTACAATGGTGGCGTTGCCCAAAAAACTTGCAACGTGGAATGCCCCTCGAACCTCCTCTGTGAGTGCAGCTGACGACGGATGCAAGTCTGGCTGGCTGGGGGGCTCATTGCGAGGCCCAGTTCGTCCAGGGTTGCTGGACTCCGGGGGAGGCTCAGTGGTCCATCAACAGACTGGAAATGCGGGCAGTGGCCTTAGCACTCAGAGCATTCGAGCCCTTAGTTTGGCAAAGAGCAGTCCGCGTCCTCTCCGACAACATTACGACAGTGGCCTACATCAGCTGCCAGGGAGGAACAAGCAGTCCTCCCTTGGAGGAGGAAGCGGACAGGCTGTTGCAGTGGGCAGAAGCTCATTTAACAGCTCTATCCGCACAGCAAGTGGCCGGGATAGAAAATGTCACGGCCGATTACCTGAGCAGATGCAAGATAGACTACAGAGAGTGGGAACTGGTTCAGGAGGTGTTCGACCAGGTGGTAACCCGTTGGGGGACTCCGATCATGGATCTCATGGCACGATGGGAATCGGCCAAGGCAAATCGATTTTTCAGTCGCAGGAAGGAAAGCATGTCCGAAGGCTTGGATGCCCTGGTCCAGAGGTGGCCTTCAGAAGGTCTCCTGTATGTTTTCCCTCCTTGGGCTTTCATAGGGAGAGTCCTACAACGGGTGGAAGCCCACCAAGGATTGGAAATTCTCATAGCCCCGGACTGGCCACGTCGTCCATGGTATGCAGATTTGGTGAGGCTAACAGCAGAACGACTATGGCGGCTCCCCTGCAGAAACAATCTATTACTGCATGGGCCAGTACGGATGCCCCACGTGGATCGATTCTCGCTTACGGCCTTGCTATTGAAAGGGCGCAGCTCCGGGAGCAGGGATATTCAGGATCAGTAATTTCAACCTTGTTGAGCATGCGAAAGCGCTCGACCTGCCTTTCCTATGTGAGGGTTTGGCGTATATTTGAAGCATGGTTTGTTGGGCAACGGAAGAAGCCCTTTTCGGCCTCCGTCCCGGAAATCTTGGCGTTTTTACAAGCAAGTTTTGAGAAAGGCCTAGCGGCTAGCTCCTTGTGGATCCAGTTAGCAGCCATTTCGTGTTATAGGGGTAAAGTCCAGGGAAAGCCCTTAGGAGATTACGCTGACATTGGCAGGTTCCTACGAGCGGTCAGGCAGCTGCGTCCCCAGCAGAGGTCAGTAGTTCCCCCATGGGACCTCAATCTGGTGCTGAATACATTAACCGGGGAACCTTTCGAACCAGGGGGAAAAGCCTCCCTGAAGGATTTGACCCTAAAAACAGTGTTTCTGATAGCTATCTGCTCGACTAGGCGTGTCTCCGAGCTTCAAGCGCTGTCTTCTCAGCCTCCCTTTCTCTCCTTCTGCAAGGACAAGGTGGTCTTGTGGACAGTCCCCTCCTCCTTGCCTAAGGTCATTTCTCCTTTTCATGTCAACCAGGTCGTATCTCTTCTGTCCTTTTCTGGTGAAGGGAAGAAGGGGGATGATGGGAAATTATGCCTCCTCGATGTGCGCAGAGTGTTGAAGCGTTATCTGTCCCATACAGCGTCTTTTCGAAAGTCCGAACGATTATTCATTCAGTTTGGAGGGCCGCACAGAGGAGAGGCGGCAGCCAAGGCTTCCATCTCTAGGTGGATCAGGGAGACTATTGCGTCTGCCTATATCCTGAAAGGGAAACCTGTTGGTCTTTGAGCGCATTCAACTCAGGTCCAGGCGACCTCTTGGGCAGAACATAGTTTGGTCCTGCCGCTGGACATTTGCAGAGCAGCTACTTGGTCGTCGCTGCATACCTTTGCCAAACACTACAGGCTGGATGTACAAGCGGCAGCGGATGCTAGTTTTGGGGATGCGGTGCTTTGGTCCGGGATGGCGAACCCCTCCCAGGCTTGAACTGCTCTGTTACAATCCAGAAGAGAGGGACTGGACTGGAGAGACGATAAGTAATTAGATCTTACCTGCTAATTAGTGTCCCTGAAGGAACTCCAGTCCAGTCCCTGATCCCGCCCGGGTTCTTCAGTTGCAGAATTACTTTTCCGAAGGGAGAACGCAGGTCCGAAGACAAGGAGAGAAGAAGCCAGAGAGTCCCTTAGGAAGGTTCCGGTGGCGTGGTGGGCTGCTAGGACAGGGTCCTTTGGAGTGTGGGTGAGGGCTAATGCAGGTTCAGGTAAGCCTTCTCCTCCCTACATCTCCCCCTCCCCCCCCCCACCCTTCCTTCCCGGGAGTTAAGATTTGTTTTATACTTTCCTTATAAAGTTATGGTTGCTTAATTGTCTATCCGATAAGTCTGCTTTTTTCAATAGATTACTGGTGCCTGTGGGTCTTATACTGGAGCATCATCAAAACGATGATGGGCTCAGCCTCCAAGCTGCTGGAAGGGTTGCACAACCCAGAAGAGAGGGACTGGACTGGAGTTCCTTCAGGAACACTGATTAGCAGGTAAGGTCTAATTACTTCTTGGTCTTTTCTATTTTTAGGTTTTGGATAAGGTGGGTCTTGGAAAGAACTTCCTTAAATGGATACAGATTTTGTATATGGAGCTTCGAGTGCATCTAAAAATCAGTGGGGACTATGCATCTGATTTTGAGTTGAGAAGAGGGACCAGACAAGTTTGCCCACTTTTTTCCATTACTGTTTGCCCTCTTTTTTTCTATTAGTTTGCCCTAGCAGTGGAACCTGGGTCTGAGCAATACAAAAATTCAGTATTTGCTGATGACATTTTATTTTCCATATCTGAGCTTATGTGTTCCTTGGGGCCTTTGGTTGAGGAGATGGAGTCTTTTGGTGTAGTTTCTGGGTTTAAGGTGAATGTGGCCAAGTCCGTGATAATGAATGTGACTACCCCTGTGAATGAACAGCGGCTGCTTCAAGAACAATTTCCCTTCAAGTGGGTATCTGACCTTTTGTTATCTTGGTGTCCATTTGATTTCTGATGTAAGGAATTTGTTCAAAAATAATTTTGTCTGCCTGGAATCGTATATTCCTGGATCTGCTGCAGTGGTATAAATTACATTTGGCTTGACTTGGCTGTATTAATTCAGTTAAGATATTGGTTCTTCCCAAATTGCTTCATTTGTTTAATTCCCTCCCAATTGAGGTCCCTAGGGAATTTCTGAAGAAAATGCAGAAGGCTGTTCAAATTTTTTCTGGGATAAGAGGCCACAGATTTCTGAGAAGGTTCTATGTAAGGCTAAGAAGAATGGTAGGCTAGCTGCCCAGATTAGGGAGGGTGATTGAATGGTGTATGTTCTAGGAGAAAGAATCAGTGAAGTTAGAACAGTGGGACTGTGGGGTTTGTCCCTTGCACTATCTGGTTTGGGGAGGAAGGCGCAAACATCAATTGGTTAAGGCACAAAATCCTTTGTGATCTTTACTGATAGAATGTGGAATAGGTGCATACGTAGGATTAAGGGATATAAAGGGATATCTTTAATCTCCAGGAACAAGCAGGAATGTAGTCTTCACATATGGGTATCGTCGGTACCGACGGAACCTGTGCGGGAACGTTCCCCAGCGTCCAATTAGGAAGCTTTTGGGAGCATCCCACAGCGCCTGCGTGCTGCCTTCCCGCCTTTCCCAACTGCCTCTCTCCAGTTCTTCGTTTTCCGCGGAGCCAGCAGGTCGTGTTTCTGTCACCGCAGAAAATCTTTTTCCTTATTCTTCTTTTTGTGGTCGCATCTGCCTTCCTCGACGCTTTACCGGTACCGCCGGTTCTTCTTTCTTTTAAAAAAAAACAATTTTTTTTTTCCAAACTTTTCTTTTCCAGGTGCACGCGTCATTATTAGGCCAAAATTTCCTCCATCATGGAGAAACCCACCTCGGGTTTTAAAAAGTGCACCAATTGTGGCGGTACCATCTCCGTCACCGACACCCACGAGTGGTGTCTTAAATGTTTAGGTCCTGACCACTCCATCTCCGAGTGTATGGCTTGTGCCATGATGTCCAAGAGGGGTTGAAAAAACCGAGCTGCCAAGCTCAGCGCCCTTTTTCCCTCTGATGCAGCTTCGGTGGCATCGACGTCTTCCAGGGCTTCCTCTTCCTCCCATGGATCTCAGGTAACTAAACATAAGTCCAGCTGGTCCTCAAAGGGTAGATCTCATTCTAAGCATTGAGATGCCTCTGGCGTTGCCCTTGAGGGTTCTATACCAGCAAAATTGCCCTGGCGGGAGGCTTCGGCTTCCAAAGCATTATCGGGGCTCCAGGACGTTCTCGAGGCCTCGACCTCGGCAGAACTACTGGTGCCATGCTCTGGGGTACCTGCTGCGTCCGGTACTGATACCCAGGCATCGGCAGCGTCGATTAGACCAGAGGTTCCTGGCTATTGAACGCAGTCTGGCGGCTCTCCTTGTGGCATCGATGCCCTCGGAACCGCGTCAGACAGTTCAACCGGTATTGGTACCGGTACCGATAGCATCGACATCGGTGTTGCCGATGCCGGCACTCAGTCATGTAATGCCTTCCAGTACTGATACCCCGGTACCGATTCCCCCCAGTACCGACTTTGGTTGGTACGGGTATTGGGTTCTTCAAGAGCATCCGGACAGAAGGTACTTCGAATCCTCAGAGGACTCTGAGGTTTCTGACAGCTCTGTCGGTACCGGAATACTTCTCCCGGAGGAGCCTTCCTCTCCTAAACATAGGATGTCTCCTCCAGAGGATATCTCCTTTTAGGACTTTATCAGGGAGGTGGCTCGTGGTTTGTCCATTACTGTGACTCCTGAAACAGAGCCCAGAGCTAAGGAGTTGGAGATTTTACAATATCCCAAAGCTCCTAAGGAGGCAGCTACCTTGCCTATCCATGAGATTTTACATGATCTCAAGTTGAGAATGTGGGAGACACCTCTCACCACCTCTCCTCACTCTCGGAGACTGGATACCATGTATCGAGTACATCCTTGTCCTGGATTCCAGAAAACTCAGCTTCCTCACCACTCTGTTGTAGTGGAATCAGCTATGAGAAGGATCAGGAGTGCAAAGAGGCATGCCTCTAATCCTCCAGGACGTGAGTGTAGAACTTCGGATGCCTTTAGACGTCGTACTTTCCAGGCTTCCATGCTTTCTGCCAGGATCAGTTCCTATATTTTATATATGGGAATGTTCCTTAAAGAAGTCACAGGTGATTTAGAGGTTTTGAGCCGTCGTCTTCCTGAGGATAGAAGGGAGGATTTTCTCACACTGGTCAAACATGCCCATGATGTTTCTAAGTTTGTCAACCGTGCAGCTTTTGACTGTTTTGAGTGCATAAGCAGAACTTCTGCCATTGCCATAGGTGCACATAGAATTGCCTGGCTCCAGGCCTCCGATTTGGAGCTCTGGGTGCAGGACAAACTGGGCAATATCCCTTGTACAGGTAAGAATCTATTTGGCAAAAATTGGCAAGAAAAAGCCAATGAATTAGATGCTGACAACTCCACTTTGATTAGGCTATCCAAAACCACAGCTGATCCTGCGAGAGAGGCTTCTTGAAAGATTTCTTTCTTTTCAAAAAAGAAGAGGTTTTATCCCTCTTATTCCCAGCAGGGACATTCTGCAGGTCAGCCTGCCCGAAAGGGTCAGCAACCACCTAAGCAAAGGAAAGCAAAGACTGCTAAGCCTCAACCGTCTCAGCAGTCTCAGCCTCCACAAGGCCTTTGACTTTCATCTAGAGAACTTAGCCTTCCCGGCCCTCAATGGACTAGAGCCTTTCACCATTCCAGGAAGGTTATGTCACTTTGCCCCCAGGTGAGAGCAGATAACAGCAGAGCATTGGACACTCCATTACAAGAGAGGGGTACAAGCTGCACTTTCTGTGCATGCCCCCTCCCACAATGGTAAGACAGTTCAATTCTCAGACCTCTCTCATCAACCTGTTAGATCAAGAGGTCACTATGCTTCTTGACCAAGGGGCAATAGAAGAGGTACCCATTCATCAACAGGGTACAGGGTTTTACTCCCCCTATTTCCTTATCCCAAAGAAAACAGGGGGATACAGACCTATTCTGGACCTCAGAGAATTGAACAAATTCCTGTTCAAAGAGAAATTCAAGATGATTTCTCTAGGAACTCTGCTGCCATACCTTCAGAGTCAGGATTGGCTTTGTTCCCTAGATCTCAAGGATGCGTACACCCATGTTCTCATCCATCCAACTCACAGAAAGTTCCTTCGGTTCCTTTTTCAAGGAAAGCACTACCAATACAGGGTGCTTCCTTTTGGCCTGGCCTCAGCACCAAGAGTGTTCACGAAATGCATGGCTGTGGTAGCAGCATTTCTCCGCACTCTAGGGATATTCGTCTTCTCCTATTTAGACGACTGGCTCATTCGAGCCCCGTCAGAGTCAGAGGCCAGGACTTCTCTATCTTGCACAATGCGTATCCTTCAGTATTTGGGTCTGGTCATAAACATCCCAAAATCCAGTCTAACTCCCACTCAGTCTCTAGAGTTCATAGGAGCTTTGCTGGATACCAGAAAAGCAAGGGCCTATCTTCCCCAGGCCTGTTGCCTTCGCATGGTGCAGTTAGCTTCTCAAGCAGTGCTAAAACCTCATCTCACTGCCCGAGAAATGCTACAGCTACTAGGCCACATGGCATCTACCGTGCATGTGGTTCCTTAAGCTTGCCTCCATATGAGAGCAGCCCAGTGGACTTTATCCACTCAGTGGACCCAGACATCAGGGTGCCTGTCAGACAAAATAGCAAACACAAATCGCCTTATTTTGTTCCTCCAATGGTAGCAGTCCACTCAGAACCTGTTGCTGGGGTCCCCATTTCAACAACCCTTACCCCAGGCAACTCTCACAACGGATGCTTCACCAATGGGTTGGGGAGCTCATCTGCAAGACCTCTCCACCCAAGACACTTGGACTCCACAGGAGACTCATCTACATATCAATCTCTTGGAGCTCAGAGCAATCTTCCTTGCTCTTCGAGTGTTCCACACCCTGCTCAGCTACAAGGCAGTCCTCATTCATACGGACATTCAAGTAGCCATGTTCTACGTGAACAGTGGGGAACAGGCTCTCTGTCGCTTTGCAACGAAGCTTTGCGACTATGGGCCCTCGCCAGAGAGCATCAGATTCATCTCCTGGCAGTGTATCTTCCAAGCATACAAAACTCTTGGGCAGACAGACTCAGTCGAGTTCTGCTTCTACACGAATGGTCTCTACATGCAGACCAGGTGGCCAAGATTTTTCAAATTTGGGGAACCCCAGACATAGACCTCTTTGCAAGTCCGTTGAATGCCAAACTTCCCCAGTTCTGTTCCAGAATTCCGGCTCAAGGCTCTCAGGCCAGGGATGCTTTCCTCCTTCACTGGGGTCAAGACTTCCTTTATGCCTTTCCACGCATTCCCCTAATTCCCAAAACCTTGTTCAAGCTTCAGAGAGACAGAGGCCGTATGATTCTCATAGCTCCACATTGGCCATGGCAAGTGTGGTACCCTCTGCTTCTACATCTCTCTCAAGCTCCCTCCCTGGAGTTAGGATCTGCTCCAGATCTCCAGTCCCAGGAGGATGGAATGTTATGGCATCCCAATCCCCAGTCTTTGCATCTCAGGGCTTGGTTGCTGAAAGCCTAGATCTTCATGATCTTAACCTCCCTCAGCAAGTAAAGGATATCCTTTATGCTTCCAGGAAGCCTTCCACAAGACGCTCTTATGCTTTCAAGTGGAAAAGGTTTACCATATGGTGTTCGCAGAAGGGTCTTAACCCCCTTGCTATACCTCTGGAATCACTACTGGAGTATCTCCTTCATTTATCCAATGCAGGACTTTAAACTAACTCAGTAAGAGTCCATTTGAGTGCTATTGCAGCTTCTTTCAAGCCTCTAAATGGACAACCTATTTCCTCCCATCCTCCTATAGCAAGATTTATGAGAGGCCTCCTTCTAATTAAGCCTCCCATTAGGCCACCACCGGTGGCATGGGACTTAAACCTGGTTCTTGGTCAGCTCATAAAACCGCCTTTCGAACCCTTAGCTACTACCTCATTGAAATTCCTTTCTTGGAATGTTATCTTTCTCATTGCAATCACATCAGCATGTCGCATCATTGAGTTGCCGGCATTAGTAGCTAATCCACCTTATACAAGGTTCCATCATGACAAGGTAGTCCTTAGGACTCATCCACACTTTATGCCAAGGGTGGTCTCGCCTTTTTATTTAAACCAAGCAGTCTACCTGCCTGTGTTTTTTCCAAGGCCTCATGCATCTCATGCAGAAAGGAATCTTCATACTTTGGGCTGTAAAAGAGCTTTAGCCTTTTACTTGCAAAGAACACAGCAACATAGAAAGTCCTCTCAACTCTTTGTTTTTGATCCTTCTCATTTAGGACTTCCAGTCTCCAAGAGAACACTGTCCAACTGGATTGCACAGTGTATTTCCTTTGCCTATGGGAGTAAGAATCTTCCTCTGGAGGGCCATGTCACAGCTCACAATGTGAGAGCCATGGCAGTTTCAATGACTCATCTGCACCCTGTGTCTATCGACGACGTCTGTCGAGCAGCCACTTGGGCCTCGGTTCATACCTTCACAGCCCATTACTGCTTGGACAAGGACTCCCGCCGGGATGCCTTGTTTGGTCAGGCTGTTCAACACCTGTTCCATACCTAATCAACTCCTACCCGCCATCCCTGGTTGGATGCCAGAGATCCATGGGGGGAAGTGGAGCCTTTTCACAGGGACACACAACTTCTGGGGTCTCTCCCTGGCATCTAAAGCTAGGGAGTCCCCATATGTGAAGACTACATTCCTGCTTGTTCCTGGAGATAGCATAGTTACTCACCTGTAACAGGTGATCTCCGGGAATAGCAGGAATTTAGTCTTCACAACCCATCCACCTCCCCTAGGAGTTGTATCTCTCTTTCTCTTTCCCTCTCTCTCTCTTTGTCTCAGCTTTAAACTCAACTGGAGAGAGGCAGTTGGGAAAGGCGGGAAGGCAGCACGCAGGCGCCGTGGGATGCTCCCAAAAGCTTCCTAATTGGACGCTGGGGAGCGTTCCCGCGCAGGCTCCGTCGGTACTGACGATACCCATATGTGAAGACTAAATTCCTGCTGTTCCCGGAGATCACCTGTTACAGGTGAGTAACTATGCTTTGTCCCTTGTCCAATTTAATGATGCTTTTCCTCCAGGCAAGTGGGATAGGATGCATGGGAAGTCGGAAGAGTTAGGTTTGGACTGTTGGGGCTGTTTCATAAGAGATGGTAGTGTATTAACATTTGAAGAGCTCCAAAGTATCTCCTCAATGATAAGGAGCACTGTCGGTACCAACAAGTGAGGCATTTTTGCCTTCATCAGGGCAAATATGCCTTAGGTGCTGAGATGTTCCCTTTGGAGCAACTCTTTGATTCAAATCTCTAAAGGTTGTATTTCAAGAACTTATAAGGTTTTGTAGAAAGTACCCCTTAGCATCAGGACCACTGGGAGAAATACCTTTCCTCCTATGTGTATCCCGTGTCTACAGCTACTGTGTTATCTGACTTGACTTGATTGTAAGCTCCGATGAACAGGGACTATCATGTCTGTGCAGCGCTGCATACGTCTTGTAGTGCTATACAAATGTTCAGTAGTAGTAGAGTGATATTTGAGAGCAGGTTATAGCCAATCTCTATAAAAGGCTTTTGTCTACTTATTTGACAATAATAAAACGTATTACTATTGGTATCTTACTCCTGAGCATATTTTTAAGTGTTTGGGAGTTGGTGATGGTCTGCGCTGGCAGCTATGTGGTACGAAAGGTAGTCTGGCCCACACCTGATGGCCTTGCCCCTTGGCAAAAGATTATTGGGAGAAGAATTTCTCCTTGGTGGTGGTGATCATGGGAAGGGACCTTTGCCCCTTAGATGGCTTTGCTCTTCTTAATATATGTCCACCAGGTTTGTCTAATATGAAAGGGAAACTCTGTACCTATGGTTTAATTGCTGCTAGGATCT
The DNA here is from genome assembly GCA_033557465.1 of Ichthyophis bannanicus. Taxonomy (NCBI): domain Eukaryota; kingdom Metazoa; phylum Chordata; class Amphibia; order Gymnophiona; family Ichthyophiidae; genus Ichthyophis; species Ichthyophis bannanicus. The sequence goes on along the minus strand of CM066032.1, from coordinate 514,379,634 downwards.
GTCTATCCAGGGTGTGGTGACTGATCTCAGTGCCAGCAGTGGAGCTGTTTTTGGAAAAATTAGGGCAAATATATATTGGTTGGTGAAGCTGACTGCCTTGCGCCAGAATAGGGAGGATATGTTTCTGGAGGTGGAAGTCGAAATCAGGTGGTAACAATGATCAGTGTGGAGATGAGTAATTGGGGATTGTACTTGATACATTTGGATTGTGATTATCTGGGTCTCGTATATGTAGGGGGAGTTTCGGGGGGAAGGTACTTTTTTCTTTGCTTTTAGTCATTATAAGTGAACCAAATGTTGCTTTTGATTATATGATTCATTGCTTGGTATTTGTATTACAAATGATTGTACAACCTGAAGTGGTAAATAAAATTTAAGTTTTAGAAAAAAGGAGTATGAAATAGTCCCATAAAGATAACAAAAAACTATAGGAACAAGAAAACTCCTCTATGCCCACATCGTAATCTGTAAGAATTATTGTATGCCAAAAATGTCCATGGTAAGATCTGGGTCTTCTAGAAATAGAATATATACAGAGCTGTTGATAGACCTTCAGGTATATATAGCAGCGTCAACAGATTTTGAAGTATGCCGAAAGTGCTGAAATCTTAAGGTAAACACCTAGAATCTGTTTCCATCCTTAAACTTGAACATGCATTCCAGCAAATAGAAGGAATGAGAGAAAGGAAGCAACAGAATTTGGAAAACAAGAAGAAAACCTTAAGAATCAGAAGAGCAAACAAGGAAATACAAGAAAGGTATGCACAGATATGTTGATAAACAGAAAGTTTTACTTCAGGAACCATACATCAAACAAAACCTGACAAGGAATTGTTAAGGAGAGATAAACATAAATCTAAGGATTAGAGTGATAAGTATTTTATTTCTGTATTTAAACTTATTTCTGTACCCCCTTTCTACAATTCAAAGCAGTTCACAGTTAACAAATGTGTAACAGGGGCCTGTTCAGCACACTGTTTTACATGAAACAGGAACAGTATATAGTACTGTAGCAGCAAAGCGCAGACAAACCAATGATACCAGGAGTCTGTTCAGAAGGTCCAAATCATTTATTTGTGCACAAGTCTCAAGCAAGGCAATTTCAAAATGGCTGAGCAAAGTTTTCAAGCATTACAACAACTTTTATAGACTTCTGTTCCATTCTAGGTATAGAAAAACATTTCATTGGTCCCGGTACTCTCCCGTACCTCCCGTAGCCCTTCTATTGGTCCCGGTACTGATAAGTTTCTCCAATTATGTTCCTTCTGTGGGCTTCTGTGGGCATGACACCTGCCTGCCCCCCTTCTAGTCCCAATTACAATGGTCAGTTCATCAACTTGTTACTTTCACACTTTCAAGGTTATGGGACCATTTGTGCGTGCAGAAGAGCAAGGTTCTGTAACTCATCTGTCAGCACTCCTTATTATTTCTCTGCAAATGTACTTTTTCTTATCAGTAACTTTTAAACACATCTTTTCTGTATTTTTCCATTTCTTAATTCTGCAGTTCTGCTTATCTAAGCTAATTCAATATTTCTACTGAGTTCTTTCTTACAATAGCAGCATATTGGGGGATGTGCAATCCTATATGCCTCTCCACAGGCCTCATTTACAGGTCAAGCTAGCCATGCTGGCCTGCCTATGTCAGACACCGTGGGTCACAGGCCTGCACCTGCCACATTCCCCCCTTTGATTAATCTCACCCTATTACTTAATAAGGTGTGAGAATTAAATCACTTTCTAGAAGATTCACATCCTGATTAAAGGATTCTTACTAGTTCCACTAGGGCTAGCTTTGTATAAAGCCATTATTCTAGTTGCGGTCTTCCGCTCTACTGTACTATCAATAGCACTATGAAGGGAACGCATACAACATGGGATTAAACATGGTAAGCAGAGGACAACAGCAACAAGGATTAGTACTAAGATAACGAAAGTCTTAAATCCTCCCAGCCAAGAGAAAAGGTTAGCAAACCAATTAGGAAATTTCAATGCGTGCCAAGTCTGTACCGGCACATAAGCATGTCTTTGCATATCTTTAGCAATTTCTTCAACTACTTGAACTTTATCATCTATTTTCAAACAGCAATTAGTTAAATTCAGTTTACCACATACTCCTCCTTCAGCTGCTAGCAAATAATCAAGGGCTAAGCGATTTTGGTATATGGCAGTGCGCATTTGAGTACTTTGTCTAGCTAAAAGCGTGAGAGCATGACTAGTTTCATTGGTTATTATTTCAACTACTGCTTGTAAGCGAATAATACGATTGATCATATAAATTGGGGTACGATAACCATACATACCATCATCATTCCAAGTGGCAGGTCCATAATACTCAATAATTCTTTCTGGTGGCCAATCATCACCTCGCCACTTCTCCCACTTGCCTATCTGTAAGGCCTCTCTTTTCTGTCTTGATGCTCCTTTGTGTTTGTGGGTAGTATATACAGGGTATCCTAATTGTTCTCCATGTTCAGTGTTTAACAGGAAGAAAGAAGGTCTGATGGTTCCTAAGACACATGCTCCTCCCCATTGTGGTGGGAGTTGCGCATATGCTCGGTTTCCACAGATCCAATACAGGCCAGGTGGGGCTTGCCAGGCTTGGACTTTGGCAAGGTTAGTCCATAGACCTGCAAGTTCAGGAAATCTAGCTAATGGGTTAGGAGGTTCAGGATGTCTGATTCCTGACCACCATGCTGTCTTTTTAGTCGTGGCATTATAGTATTTCTGGCTAAGACAGACTAGCTGTCCTACCTTTTGGGTGAACTGGGGTCCAGTTCTGGCAAAGCAAAGACGTCCAACGATTGAGTGCGCTAACACCCATTCACTGGTAGTCTTGTGTAATTCAGTCTGGTTGTAAATCATGGAATAATTCAATTCTTGGGCTTCCCAGGGCCATTGGTCTCCCATTTGGGTTCCGCCACAGAAATAACAATCTGTGATCTTAAGACTAGATACTACTGCTCCGGCTAATTCTAGAAACAAATTCTGTGAAGGGTGAGGGATCTCAAACTTATTTACATGCATAGCTTCATAAAAGGTATTATGAATATGATATTTAGATGACTTGTGGGCTTGAGTATTCAATCTAATATACACAATGGTCCCTGGATCTGTTCCTCCTCCAGCAATACGTAAACCAAACTTATATCCTTGTTTCCATGCATGGGGATTATGTACACGCAAATGCAAAGGGTTGCAAGCATCTTTCTGACATTTATCATTTGTGGTTGGCTTGGTTAGAGTAGCCATCCACTTATCTATTTTCTCATCAGTTATACCAGTGTTCCAGGTAGCATAGAAAACACATTCCCAATATGGGCAATAGTAATCTGCCGCTGTAGCAGTACTATACCCTGGTTCCTTTTTACCTGTACACTTCCTCCATCCCGTGGCACCTTCTGGACACATATACTTATGGTCATTCCGATACGCTTTCTCCCATGTACCACAGGTGGACTGACTATCTCTGTTAATAGCATTACATGCATCAAAATTCAAAACAGCAGGTTTAGTAATGTCCTTAAGTGGTGGTGTAGCAGCTAATATAGGTCCATCTGCATCCTTCCATCTTATTTCCAACGTGTAATAGGATGGATTCTGATGCGGATTATAGCATGCTTTGATTTTGCCATGAGTGCAAACATTTAGTTCAGTGGTGTTATAAATACACCGAGTTATTGTGCCCTTGCAGGTATAGTAAGAATGGTAAAGCAAAGTCTGAGTTACTTTCAGTCCAGTTCTAGTAGAAGTAATGCAAGCGGTGCATGGAGGTAGAGCATAAGTCTGTTCAAAACCTCCGAAGAAGGCAACCAAGGCAAAGCAGAAGCAAAGATACATGTTGATTGGAGTTCTTCTGAATCCTCAGCTTGCTGATCTTGATCACGACGGTCTATTATTCTTCGTCCCGTTTGCTAATGAAGCAATTTAACGGGTGCTGAGTGTTGATTGAAGATCCTCAAGATGTCCAGCACACATTAACCAACTTAGCAATTCAGTTGGCTTGTGAAGTCTGGCTTAGTCAATATAGTCTCAAAGTAGTAGTGTGTCAAATCACACACAAATCGGGTTCGTTGAAACAAAACTGTTGCTGCATGGAAAACAGCAATCCTCTTCGAAAGACTTGGCTACTGCAAAGCACTTGTGATGAAGTGTCTATGCTGCTGGTTGCCGTCTCAAAGTAACTCGCAAGGGTACATCAGGGTGCTGCTCTGCTGTCCACCGCTCTGGTTCAGGATCGGCGGCGGGCTTGACTCTGCTGTGGTGGATCCAGGCGTCGATCTCGGCTACCTTTACTGCAGTTGGGGTAGACAGGATGACGGTGTACGGTCCCTTCCAATGGGGTTCCAACGGTATTTTCTTCCAATCTTTGATCCACACCGAAGTTCCAGTTTGGTAGGGATGCAAGGGTTCCGTCAAGTTGATAGGCAACTGGTCTTGGATCCACGTATGGAGAGTCTGCAGAACAAAACTAAGAGCTAGGAGTTCTTGCCTGGTTACTTCTGAACCAATCTGGGCTAAACTTCCTTTGACTCCCTGCACTATTGGTGGGGGTTTACCATACAAAACTTCAAAAGGGGAAAATCCTGTTGACTTTACAGGGGCTGAGCGTATTCTGAGTAAAGCTATGGGGAGCACTTGGGGCCATTTCAAGTGTGTCTCCTGACAAAGCTTAGACATTTGGGCTTTCAAGGTACGATTCATTCGCTCAACTTTCCCTGAACTCTGGGGTCTGTATGCAGTGTGGAGTTTCCACTGTATCTGCAAAGCTTTTGCTAACTGCTGAGTAACTTGGGAGACAAATGAGGGTCCATTGTCTGACCCTATTACTGCTGGAATTCCAAATCTGGGGATAATCTCTCTCATTAAGGCTTTGGTAACCTCTCGGGCTTTCTCAGTTCTGGTTGGGAATGCTTCTACCCACCCAGAGAAAGTACAAACTAATACTAGTAGGTAATGGTATCCATTGGCTTTTGGCATTTCGGTGAAATCAACTTGGAGGTTGTGCATGGGGGTCACACCTCTTGACTGAACTCGGGGTGCTGTAATAAGGCCTTGCTTGGCATTATTCTTGGCACAGGTTTGACATTGTCGTGCTACTGAGGCTGATATGGTTGTCATCAGAGGGATGTAGAAATGTGGTCTGAGTGCTTTTTCCATAGCACTCTTCCCATAGTGTGTGGCTTCGTGGAAAGCTTTGACAAAGGATGGTCCTAACAGTTCAGGAATTACTATTCGTCCCGGAGGTTGACTGCCCTCTTCTGGTGGCAGCTCAATCCATCCATCTTTCAATACTCCATTTTCTTTGTCACAATAGTAATCTAATTCTTTGGTGGTATATCGTGGGGTCCATAGATTCAAGGGTACTGGAAACAATGCTGCTTGCATTGGCATAGCTTGTGGGGCAATCTGTCCTGTCATAGCGGCTTGTCGTGCTGAGGCATCTGCGAATCTATTTCCTCGGGCAACTTCTCCTTTCTCCTTTTCCTGCTTGATGTCCTCTACAATGCATGACAGCTACACGTGTTGGGGCCCAGACTGCATCAAGTAACATCAATATCTCGGGACCATACTTGACTGATTTTCCTCCGGATGTGATGAGTCCTCTTTCTTTATAGAGAGCTCCATGGGCATGCAAGGTAGTGAAAGCATATTTGGAATCTGTATATACATTTAGCACAAGTTTTTCTCCTAACAACAATGCTCTGGTGAGTGCTATCAATTCGGCTTTCTGGGCTGATGTGCCTGAGGCGAGAGCTGATGATTCAACTACTTCGTGTTGAGTGACGACTGCATATCCGGCACAGCGTCGTCCGTCAAGGATGAGACTGCTCCCATCAACATAATAGATCTGGTCGGGATTGTCTATGGGCACATCTGTCAAGTCAGGTCGACTGGAGAACACAGTTTCCATGACTTCGATACAGTCATGTTCTGGGAGTTCTTCACTGATGGGTATCAAGGTAGCTGGATTCAAGGCATGGCTCACTTCAAGTTGTATCTGTGGGTTTTCACATAACATGCTCTGGTACTTCAACATTCGGGAATTGGTGAGCCAATAATTTGCTTTTTGTTCCATGAGGACAAGGACTGCATGTGGCACAGTGACTCGTATGTTCTGTCCTAGTGTGAGTTTGTCTGCCTCACTCACTAGTAGCGCTGTAGCTGCAACTGCTCTCAAGCAGGGTGGCCATCCTTTGGCCACAGGGTCCAATTGTTTCGATAGGTAGGCTACAGGTCGTTCCCAATTTCCTAATTTCTGAGTCAACATGCCTAAGGCATTTCCCTGTGCTTCATGTACAAACAAGTGGAAAGGTTTGTGGACATCTGGTAGTCCAAGTGCTGGTGATGACATCAATTCTTCTTTTAACTTCTGGAAGGCTGTATCCTGCTCAAGTCCCCACTCCAGTGGTGACTTCTCTTCTCCTTTTGTGGCTTCATACAGTGGTTTGGCAATTTGAGCAAAGTTGGGTATCCAGATTCGGCAATATCCTGCCGCTCCCAGAAAGGCTCTGACTTGCTTTCTGGTTGTTGGAGTTGGAATTCTGCATACTGCTTCTTTTCTTTCTCTGCCTAATCTTCTGCTTCCTTGGGTAATACAAAAACCCAAGTATTTCACTTCTGTTTGACATAGTTGTGCTTTGGCTCTGGAAACTTTATATCCAGCTTCATTTAGTAACTGCAAGAGATCTTTGGTGGCTAATATACATTCTCTTTCTGATACGGCAGCTATCAACAGATCATCCACGTACTGGAGAAGCACTCTCTTCCCCGGGGCTACTGGATAGCTTGAAAGATCTTGATTTAGTGCAGCACTAAAGATGGTAGGTGAATTTTTGAATCCTTGGGGTAATCTTGTCCAGGTGAGTTGGCCCCCTCTTCCAGAGATGGGGTCCTGCCATTCGAATGCAAACAATATTTGGCTTACAGGGGCTAATCTTATGCAAAAGAATGCATCTTTTAAATCCAGTACAGTGAAATGGGTAGCTTCAGCAGGTATCAGTCCTAAAAGAGTGTAAGGATTGGGCACAACTGGATGTATAGTTTCAACTGCATCATTTACTCTTCTCAAATCTTGCACTGGGCGATAATCATCTGTCTCAGGTTTCTTTACTGGCAAAAGTGGGGTATTCCATGGGGATTGACATACTTTTAGTAGGCCATACTCGAGCAATCTCTGTAGGTGGCGATGAATGCCTTCAATTGCGGCTCTTGGGAGAGGGTACTGTTTGACGTGCACTGGTGTAGCACTAGGCTTGAGGGTTACGATCACTGGTGCTATATGCTTGGCTAGGCCTGGGGGACTGCCTTCTGCCCATACTTCAAGTGGTGCATGAATGTTCTTTAAAGTTTGTTCAAAATAGGTATCTGAATCGAATCATCAATGTAGTATCTCCATTCTTCTTCTCGGGGAACTGTCAGCAGCATTACTCCTGCTGGTTTGGCTTGAGAATTCACTGTCATTTGCATTTCTCCTTGCTCAGAGAAAGATATTTGTGCTTGAAGCTTGGCTAGCATATCTCGTCCCAGTAGTGGTACTGGACATTCGGGCATGTAAAGGAATTGATGAGTTACTTGCTGTCCTCCTAGACTGCATATCCGGTTTTGAAGAAAAGACTTTGTGGCTTTGGCACCAGTTGCTCCTATAATGGTGACTGCTTTTTTGGTGAATGGGGCTATCTTTTTGTCTATTACTGAATGTTCTGCTCCAGTATCAACCATAAAGTTCATAAATTGGTCTCCTATTTGTATTTCGACCATAGGCTCCTGGAGACCTAAAGCAAACTTGGAGCCCGGTCTGTCCTAATCCACGTCATCCTCATCATGGGCCTGTGTGGCCAATGCTTGAATGGCTCCTCCTCCTCCCCTCTCTCTCTGGAATTGTTCTCGATTGGCTCCTCCTCGGCCTCGGGGACGGCCTCGTCTTTCTTCTCGCCACTGATGATCGTTGTCGTCATCTTGCTGGGCGTCTTCGAGTTGCGGGCACGTATCTCTCCAATGTCCTTCCTCTCTGCAATAGGCGCATTGGTTCACGCCTAGTCTCTGGGTCCGGCCTCCGCCTTGACCCCGCCCTCTTCCTCTGCTCCTTCGACTAGGGACACCTCCCCTTTTCTTTTCAACTATGGCCGCAGCCAAGAAATCAGCTTTTTTTCTTCATCTTTCTATCACATTCTCTCTGTCTTTCAGTATCACGATTCACATACACTTTATGAGCGACTTCCAATAACTGTGTTGCATTCATGCCCGCAAACCCTTCTAATTTCTGTAATTTAAGTCTAATGTCTGGTTGAGACTGGTTTACAAAAGCAGAATTCACCATGCATAAACTTCCTGGTGCCTCGGGATCATAGGGAGTATACATTCTATAAGCTTCAGTTAATCTTTCATAATAATCTGCTGGGCTCTCATCTATTCCTTGGATAACTCCTGCTACTTTGGAAAGGTTCATAGCTTTTTGGCCTCCCCTTCTCAGGCCTTGTAAAAAGCCTTGATGAAAGCGGGCTAGGGCTGTGGATCCTTCATCTGTATTCGGATCCCATTGGGGGTCTTCATTCGGGAATTCTCTCTGAGCTGCTTCTCTACGATCTATTATATTCTGCCCCTGCGCTGGAGCTGCAGGGTTTTCTGCCATCCATTCAATAGCTGCTTTTCTAATTCTCGCTCGTTCTTCTGTAGTGAATAAGGTGGTCAGGAGCTGACGGCAATCTGGCCAAGTGGGTTGGTGAGTTTCCATAATACTAGTTACTAATTCTGTCAGCTCCTGGGGCTTGCTAGTATAGGAGGCATAATGCGACCTCCAATTTAATAAATCAGTTGTAGAGAAAGGGATATACACATAAGTTAAGGGTCCCGCTACCACTTCATCATTATCATTCTTTACGGGCACTCCCGGGACTTGCCTTAAGGGAAACAGTTTGGCTGTCCCAGGCGTCATTTGAGTCTGGGATCTAAGGGTTATTGTCGTTGTCTTTGCAGGAGTCGCTTTCTTTTTCTCAACTGGTTTTGCTTTGGGTTTTTCTTTTGCTGGCATGCTAGTGCTAGCGCTGGCTTTCTCAATTATTTGTACACTGTCCTCCTCTTCTTCTGGGGAATTTCCTTCTTCTCCTCCTTCTATCTCCGCTTCTGACTCACTTTTTACGTCCTCCACTTCTCCTTCCACTAATTCTCCCTCTTTTTCTTCTCTAGGAGGAGGGCCGGGGGTTGGGTCCCGCCTTGGCTCTGGCCGTCTCTGGGGTTCTGGGGCAGGACGCCGCCGGGCTATTTCTTACTGGACCGGGGGTTCGGTGCTGCCTTAGTACTACTTCTGGGGAATCAGGATCTGCCAGGATGGGTTTCTTCGTGGCTTTCTTATCCTGCTCTTTCATTCTAGGCTGTTCCGTTTTCTGTCTAGAATCTGTTTTAGCTAACATTATTCTGCACTGTTCCTCATAACAGCGCTGCGCCCAGGAGGGCGGATCTTCACAAATACTTAACCAGGAATCTATATAGGGGTACTGATCGGGGTGCGCTACCCGCACTCTACGATGTATTGACTGGATAATCTCTACGGTGAATGTTCCCTCTCGGGGCCAGATGGGGTCTAGATCGGGCCACTCCCTAGTACACAAAATCTGCAAACGGGCTGCTGTCATTTTAATACCATAATCTCCTGAATATCCCTCTTTAAAATGTGCGATCATACATTCTAATGGAGTGTTTCTAGTAGAACCCCGCCCCACCCATTTCGATGTGTTCGCGCAACAACAGAAAGAATGGAAAAGGAGTGAGGACCGTGGGTAAGGGGTCCTCACGGCCCTGGAAACGTACAGGGAATACAAATAACAAGACAAGACGACAATCGCTTTCCCCCTTTTCGCGACCTGAACGCGGTCGCCCGGTCAGGAAATGCGCTAATCAGGGGTCCGCCTTCACTTGGTCCGTGCTGCCAGACCTCTCATTCACACTTCGTTCACACAATCATGCTAGCAACGTATTCCCAGAATGCATTCGTTTCTATCTGTTCTGACTAGTCTTTTTCCCAATTACAAAAAGGATGAGGGTTTCACCTAGCGAATTCCCATGCCAGGCTACTCGGCTCTTCCTTGAGAGTTGATCATGCTCTCTTACCAATTCCCAATATCTCGAGATTACAAATTCCAAATTCCAATGGCAGTGCTGCTCTTTCTATTTCTGTCTAGACCCAAAATCAAAACTATACTCACCGGATCCGGTCCTCAAACTTCCCAAGCAGGCGCATGAGTTGGACCTCGGACTCCCCTCACTCGGGTTCGAGGCGTTGGCTCCGACCGGGCCCGGCACCCGCCGAGGTCCGACCAGCTCCCTCCGATACAAGGGACCGGTGGCGCCAGGGAGCGGCCCTCGTCGGAAGGGCGCGATCCCGGCAGGACCAAGCCTATAGAGGCGGAAAGTCGTGGTATATTGCCCTATATACACTTTGATTCCACAACTTCCCGGCCAACGCACCAAGGAATATGTAGCAGCAAAGCGCAGACAAACCAATGATACCAGGAGTCTGTTCAGAAGGTCCAAATCATTTATTTGTGCACAAGTCTCAAGCAAGGCAATTTCAAAATGGCTGAGCAAAGTTTTCAAGCATTACAACAACTTTTATAGACTTCTGTTCCATTCTAGGTATAGAAAAACATTTCATTGGTCCCGGTACTCTCCCGTACCTCCCGTAGCCCTTCTATTGGTCCCGGTACTGATAAGTTTCTCCAATTATGTTCCTTCTGTGGGCTTCTGTGGGCATGACACCTGCCTGCCCCCCTTCTAGTCCCAATTACAATGGTCAGTTCATCAACTTGTTACTTTCACACTTTCAAGGTTATGGGACCATTTGTGCGTGCAGAAGAGCAAGGTTCTGTAACTCATCTGTCAGCACTCCTTATTATTTCTCTGCAAATGTACTTTTTCTTATCAGTAACTTTTAAACACATCTTTTCTGTATTTTTCCATTTCTTAATTCTGCAGTTCTGCTTATCTAAGCTAATTCAATATTTCTACTGAGTTCTTTCTTACAATAGCAGCATATTGGGGGATGTGCAATCCTATATGCCTCTCCACAGGCCTCATTTACAGGTCAAGCTAGCCATGCTGGCCTGCCTTTGTCAGACACCGTGGGTCACAGGCAACATAGTTTAACAGTTTAACATCAGTTATTTACACTTTGGAGTAGCTTAGTGGTTAGAACACTGGCTTGGTAACCAAGCAACCAGGGTTTGATTCCCACTAGCACTCCTTGTGGCCTTTGGCAAGTCACTTAATCCTCCATTGCCTCGGAAGAAAGGCCTGGCAATCTACTTCCGGTGACGCTGCCAAGAAAACCCAGGAGCTTCCGGGTCACCAGGAGTCAGGACTGACTAGAAGGCACGCATTGCATTGCATTTACACTTTTGGTTCTGCTGGTTATGTTGGTTAAGTACAGATAAATGGAATATTCCTAAGCATCCCTCCAGTCCAGTCCCTTTCCTCAGGGTTGTGCCCCTCTTCCAGCAGCTCGGAGACTGAGCACATCATCTTTTTCTGATGACCCTAGGACAGCGATGGCGAACCTATGGCACGCGTGCCAGCTGTGGCAAGCGAAAGCCTTGCAGCTGGCACGCGGGAAGGTCCGCAAAAAAGAAAAAGCTGGCTCTGACTGCTGACGCGGCAAGGGCAGAATGCAATGTCCCGCGGGGCCCCCTCCGCTCGCTAAGCCCCTCTGCAAGGGCTTTCAGATTCGCGAGGGAGAGCGTCTCCCTCGCGTCTCTGTTAAGCCCGCAGGGGCTAATGGGAAATTTCCCATCAGCCCCTTCGAGGGACTGATGGGAAATTTCCCATTAGCCCCTGCGGGCTTAACAGAGACGCGAGGGAGACGCTATCCCTCGCGAATCTGAAAGCCCTTGCAGAGGGGGCCCCGCGGGACATTGCATTCTGCCGCGGCAGCGGCAGCAGCCAGAGCCAGCTTTTTTTTTTTTTTAAATTTGCCAGGGGGGGGGGTTTGGGACTGCTAAGGGGCGAGGGGGGGGGGTTAGGACTGCTAATGGGCTAGGGGGGGGTTAGGACTGCTAATGGGCTAGGGGGGGGGGTTAGGACTGCTAATGGGCTAGGGGGGGGTTAGGACTGCTAATGGGCTAGGGGGGGGTTAGGACTGCTAATGGGCTAAGGGGGGGGTTAGGACTGCTAATGGGCGGGCGGGGGGTAGGACTGCTAATGGGCTGTGGGCTGATGGGGGCTGTCTGGAAATGGGGTGATGGGGGTTAAGACAGGTAAATGGGCTATGGGGGTGTTAGGACTGCTAATGGGCGGGCGGGCGGTAGGACTGCTAATGGGCTGGGGGGGGGTAGGACAGCTAATGGGCTGGGGGGGGTAGGACTGCTAATGGGCTGTGGGCTGATGGGGGCTGTCTGGAAATGGGGTGATGGGGGTTAGGACTGGTAATGGGCTATGGGGGGGGTTAGGACTGCTAATGGGCGGGCGGCGGTAGGACGGCTAATGGGCGGGCGGGCGGTAGGACTGCTAATGGGCTGGGGGGGTTAGGACTGCTAATGGGCGGCGGGCGGGCGGGGGGGTAGGACTGCTAAGGGGCTGGGGGGTAGGACTGCTAATGGGCTGTGGGCTGATGGGGCTGTCTGGAAATGGGGTGATGGGGGTTAGGACTGGTAATGGGCTATGGGGGGGGGTTAGGACTGCTAATGGGCTATGGGGGTGTTAGGACTGCTAATGGGCTAGGGGGGGGTTAGGACTGGTAATGGGCTGTGGGCTGATGGGGGCTGTCTGGAAATGGGGTGATGGGGGGTTAGGACTGGTAATGGGTTATAGGGGGGGCTTAAACTGAAAATGGGGTGATGGGGGTTTAGGACTGGAAGTGGGTTGATGGGGGGGCTAGGACTGGTATTGGGTTGGGGGGTTGCTAGGACTGGAAATGGGCTGATGGGGGGCTAGGACTGGAAATGGGCTGATGCAGGGACTAGAAGGGAATGGATGCTGGGTGAGGCTGGAACTAGAAGGGAGCTGATGTTGGGGGAGGATTAGAATGGGATGGGGCTGGGAGAGTAAAATGGAGAGGGGAAAAATATTTTGTGTGGGAGGGATAAAAAATCTACAATTGGCCGGGTATTGGGAGAGTAAGTGGGGATTGAGGATGGAGGGGTAAAATTTGAGTGGATGAAATAGGAATGAGGAAAGAGCAAAAGGAGAAAGATTAGTATGTTAAAGCGGATGTAGAGAGAGAGAATGGAAAAAAAAAACTAGAAGAGAGAAGAAAGGACAAATGGACAGCAGATGATGGAGAGTTAGCAGAAAACATGAAGAAACCAGAAGAAAGTGGCTGGAGCAATTGCAACTGTGTAACTGAGCTGAGGTATTCTGTTTATGTAATTCCTTTTTGACATTGCCACTTGTTCTCTTTCCCCAGTAGGTCATGTATTGTTATTCTCTGAAATGTATTGGTTTAATATTTGCAGTGTTGCCTTTTGATAGGTATGGTATGGTGCTTTGTGAATCCTGGTAGTGCTGTTAGGATACGGCGGGTTTGCTATTGGTTCTAAATGGGCAGTGTTTGTAGTAGTTCCTAATGTGCCTGGCGGTTGGCACCGGATTATAGTAATGTAGAAATCTTTTAGTCTGTCTTTATCCATACACTCATTAAGAGACGTGTTTACTAAAAGTTAGTGTATGTTAGCATTATGCAAATATTTATGCAAATTGACGTGCTGGCACTTTGAGGAAATTCTTTGGTTTTGTGCGGCAGTTTGGGCACTCGGGCTCAAAAAGGTTAGCCATCACTGCCCTAGGATATATATAGTACTGGCACCTCCCACCAGGTCCAGTTTTGCTCAGTTTCCAAGCAGCTTTAGGGAGTCAGTAACCCAGAGCACAGGTTTACTGGAGAGACTTAGCTTAGGGTTGAATTTATTTAAAAATTTCTGGTTTGTTTCTTTTCTGGGGTCTCTATACCTTTATTTCTTTTAATTTGCGAGGTAGCTCTGCAAAGTATCCCCCTCCCTCCTCCTTTTCTCTTGGGGATCAGGGGAGGTGAAGTCCTCGGGCGCCGGCTAGAGGAGTAAGGCAGGGGAAGAAGTGGTCTCTGCCATCTCTCTTCTGTGCTCCGGCTGCCTGTTTTCATCGGAGACCGAAAGGAGAGGAAGGTTTCCTTTGCCGGCCGCCAATCTTCTGCCGGGGTCCTTGCCATCTTCCCACCTCGCCACCGAAGCCCTCCTGGCGACTGAGCGCGAGGGCGGGAAGAAGCGGACACCGGCGGCAGGAGCGCTGAATGGCAGAAGCTGAGAACCACCGAGAGGAGAAGCGGGCAATTAAAAAGGCTGGAGCATGGCAGCGAGCCACGTGGCATTCAGGCACGACCACGCGGTCGCAGCCGGCATGCGGCAGGAGCCTGGCTGTTGTCTTCAGTGGGAGATCAGCGCTGGATAAGGTAGGCCTCTGCTATTTTCATGTGCCTTTTTTGGTGCCTCCTTTTTGCTGGGGATAGTGTTCTGAGGCAAGCCTGGGGCCCGGGGTTTTTGGACTTCTGGTGGAGTCTTCTGGGCCTCGGTGTTAAACATGGTCTAGGAAGAAGAAAAAATATATATTTTTTTGGTTTGGTACTTTATTGGAGGAGCTGGAGGACACCACTATGTTGGCTAGACCCCAGTGCTTGGTCTGCAGCACACGGAGGGGTACTGTGTCTGAAGCTGGCGTATGTAGAGACTGCGCTGCGGAGGCAGCCTCAGAGGAGCAGGAGATGTAGGCAGGTAGTTCGCAGGATCCGCTTCCTCCTGCCTCTCAGGAATCCGTAGACACTCCAGATGTCGCCTTTCAGGCTGCGTCTGGCCTTCCATCTCCTCCTGAGCAGTCCACTGTTCCCCTACCGCAACCCGGTCCCTCTATCTCTTTGGGAGGTCCGGAGGTTTTCAGCGGGGGGGGACTTTTCCCCTGAATTTCTCCTGCTTATGCACAGGGCATTCTGTTTGCTTAAGCCAGGAGCAGGGAGTGGCACAGGCAAACGCTAGAGTGCGACACTCCGACCCTAGGGTTCTGGAGGAGGCATGGGGTTCCGCCGAAGCGGGCTAGACTCTCTCACGAGGAGGTGTTACGTCCACCACTGTCTGAGATCCCAGAGGGCGAGTCTTCGGACAGGGAGTTGGGGGAGGACGAGGAAGAACTCGAGTAAGTTGAAATACCGGAAGAAGAGCAAGCTAGGATTGTTCGAGTTTTCCGCCGGGAATAATTACCAGCCTTGATAGGTGAATCTCTCAAAGTTCTTAATATGGCACCGGGAGTGCCAGCAGCGGAAGAAGTGCTGGAGGATCCGCTGATCCAGGCGGTCAGGAAATCCCAGAGGGTTTTCCCTGTACACCGGGTAGTTAAGCAGATGATTCAAGAAGAGTGGGATCAGCCGGAATCGGGACTAAGGGGGGTACGGTCTATGGCACGGCTGTATCCGTTACCGGAGGGGGAAAAGGAATTACTCCATTCCCTCAGAATAGATGCGGCAGTGTCGGCGGTCGCGAAGAAGACCGCGATTCCAGTGGAGGGCAGTGTTGCTCTTAAGGACACTCAAGATAGAAAGTTGGACACGCTGCTGAAGCAGGCGTTTGACATTAGTACCCTGGCTCTCCAAGCGTCTGTTTGTGGGGCCTGGATAGCCCGTGCTTGTTTGCGGTGGTCTCAACAGCTTCAGCTGGCTGGGGACCCTCCGCCAGACTCGCCAGAGGCAGCGGCAAGAATTGAATCTGGAGCTGCCTACTTGGCCGATAGTCAAATCATACTGACTAAGAACATGGCATCGGTGGTGGTGGCTCACTGCTATCTTTGGCTCTGCAACTGGGCTGCAGATGGTTCTTCTAAGGCCAGGCTTAGCAGGCTCCTATTTATTTATTTATATTTTATTTAAAAGGATTTATATACCGCTTTATCCTGAAATCAAAGCGGATTACACAGCAAACAAATCAGGTGGTTGGGTTCTCTTTGGGGAAGACCAGGATAGGCTGGTAAAGGAACTGGGAGAATCCTCAACTTAAAAGGAGTCAATCGTTGCCTCAGGGTGCCTCATTTTTGAATGGAGATGCTGAAGTCGGTGTTGGTAGCCGTAAGGCAGGGATTATTTCTGACCTCTCTAGACCTTACAGAGGTGTATCTGCATATTCCGCGAGGCACATCAACAGTTCCTGTGGTTTGCTTGCCCAGAAGGCCATTTCCAGTTTCAAGCTTTGCCTTTCGGCCTCGCAACAGCTCCGCGTACCTTCACCAAGGTCATGGTAGTTGTGGTTGCGGCTTTGCACAAGGAGGGGGTTTTAGTCCACCCGTACCTCGACGACTGGTTGATTCGGGCAAAGTCAGAGGAAGAAAGTCAGGAGGCAACTTCCCAGGTGGTCGCATTCCTACAGTCTGGGAAGGGTGATCAACTTGGCAAAGAGCAAGTTGCGACCCTGGCAGGAGATCGAGTATCTCGGAGCAAGGTTCGACACGGAGAAGGACATGGTATTCTTACCGGGCCGCAGGGCGGCAGAGTTAAGGCGGCTAGTGCTTCAGTTTCTAGCCATGGAGGCTCCCTCAGCCTGGCATTACCTTCAGATCCTGGGGACCATGGCAGCAACGATAGAGCTGGTGTCTTGGGCCAGGGCCCATATGCAGCCTCTGCAGCAGGCCTTGCTCCGGTGCTAGTCTCATCAGTGGCAGCCCATGTCTCTTGCTCTCGCCTGTCCGATCAGGACCAGGAAAGCCTTGCAGTGGTGGCTCTGCCCAGAGAGCCTGGAGCGTGGCATGCCCCTCAAGACCCCGAGGTGGATACATCTAACAACAGATGCCTCTCTGTCTGGCTGGGGGGCGCATTGCGAGGGTCAGTTCGCCCAGGGCCTCTGGGATCCCCATAAGTCTCAGTGGTCAATCAACAGGCTGGAGTTGCAGGCAGTTGCTCTGGCCCTCTGAGTGTTCCAGTCCCTAGTCCAACAAAGGGCCATCAGAGTACTGTCCGACAACATGACGGCGGTAGCTTACATCAACCGTCAGGGCGGCACAAGCAGTCCTCCCTTGGAGGAGGAAGCAGAGGGTCTATTGGAGTGGGCCGAAGCCCATCTAACGGCCTTGTCGGCGCAACACGTGGCCGGAGTGGAAAATGTAACAGCGGACTTCCTAAGCAGAAATAGAGTGGACCACGGGGAGAGTGAGCTCTGCCAGGAAGTTTACGACCAGGTAGTATTCCATTGAGGGGGCTCCGGTCATGGATCTCATAGCACGGTGGGAATCGGCCAAGGCGGCTCGGTTCTTCAGCCGAAGAAAGGAAAGGATGTCAGAAGGCTTGGACGCTCTAGTTCAGAGGTGGCCTTCCGAGGGGCTACTATACGTTTTTCCTACTTGGGCGCTCATAGGCAGGATTCTTCATCGGATAGAGGCTCACCCAGATCGGGTGGTCCTCATAGCCCCGGATTGGCCTCGGCACCCTTGGTATGTCGATCTTATGCGGCTGTTGGCTGACCGTCCGTGGCGCCTTCCAATAAGAGAGGATCTGCTCATGCAGGGACCAGTGTGAATGCCGCAGGTGGATCGGTTCTTTCTTACATCCTGGCTATTGAAAGGGCACAGCTGCTAAAACGGGGTTATTCTAGGGCAGTAATTGCCACCTTGCTGAGTTCCTGTAAATGGTCAACCTCTCTTTCCTATGTGAGGGTCTGGCGTATTTTTGAGGGATGGTGCGCTGAACGGCAGAAGAGGCCTCTTTCAGTTTCGGTTCCGGAGGTTCTGGATTTTTTACAAGCAGGCTTCGATAAGGGCCTGGCAGCCAGCTCTCTGTGGGTGCAGTTGGCTGCTATCTCTTGTTACAGAGGCAAGATTCAGGGCAAGTCCTTGGGAGAACATGCAGATGTAAGTCTGTTTCTAAGGGTTGTGAGGTGTCTGTGACCTCAGCTGAGGTCGCCGGTTCCTCCATGGGATCTCAACCTAGTTTTGGATGCCCTGACCGAAGATTCTGTCGAGCAGATGCAGCAGGCCTCGTTGAAGGATGTGACTCTTAAGGCTGTCTTCTTGGTAGCCTTTTGTTCAGCCAGACGTATTTCTGAGCTTCTGGCCCTGTCTTGTCATCCGCCTTTTCTTTCTTTCTTTAAGGAGAAGGTAGTCCTCCGGACCGTTCCTTCCTTCCTTGCCCAAGGTGGTTTTGTCCTTTCATGTGAATCAGACAGTTTCTCTCCCTTCCTTTTCAGCGGCGGGGCAGGGGGGAAGTAATGCCCGCTTACGTTTGTTGGATGTGCACAGGGTGCTGAAGCGTTACCTGAATCGGACAGCTTCCTTTCACAAGTCCGAGAGATTGTTCATTCTGTTTGCAGGGCTGCGTAAAGGTGAAGCAGCTTCCAAGGCATCCGTCTCTCGATGGATCAAGGAGGCCATTTCCTTGACGTATATGCTTAAGGGAAAGCAGGCGCCAGTCGGGCTCCAAGCTCATTCTACTCGAGTTCAAGCAGCCTCGTGGGCGGAACTTAGTCTAGTCTGGTTCCCCCGCTGGAGATATGCAGGTTGGCCTCTTGGTGTTCTCTGCACACCTTTGCCAAGCATTACTGGTTGGACGTTCATGTCGCTGGAGATGTGCATTTTGGGGGTTCGGTGCTTTGGTCCGGCCTCGCAGGCCCCTCCCAGGCTTGAACTGCTCTGTTACATCCCAGAGGAAAGGGACTGGACTGGAGGGATGCTTATGCCTTAACTGCTAATTAGCATTCCTGAAGGAACTCCACTCCAGTCCCTGATCCCTCCTAGTTTTCGTTCTTGTTTTCCTAACAGGCTTCGCCGGCCTGAAGCATCAGATGGGCGATGGCCTGTTGGGGGGACTCCAGTGATGGGGCGGTGTGGACGAGCAAGGTGCCTAGGTAATGGCAGTTGTGAGCTCAGGTAAGCTTCCTCCTCCTGATGGGTGTAGGAATTCCTTTCTGAGGGAGGGGGGAGTTGCGATTATTAGAGTTTTAGTGATAGTTCGTTATTGTTACATAATTTGTCTCTCTGTTAAGTCTGCTTTGTCAATAGGATACTGAATCTGGTGGGAGGTGCCAGTACTATATATATCCTAGGGTCATCAGAAAAAGATGACATGCTCAGTCTCCGAGCTGCTAGAAGGGAGGCACAACCCAGAGGAAAGGGACTGGACTGGAGTTCCTTCAGGAATGCTAATTAGCAGGTAAGGCCTAATTACTCCTTTGTCCATTGTGTCTTTAGAGTGCATTTTGAGGTGGCTGGGTTTCTGAGTACATATCTGTGCTGTATTCATTCAAAAAGAGGTAGGTTTTAAGTTTTTCTGAATTCTGATAAGTTTGTAATTTCTCTTAATGCTGGCAAGGAAGTGTGGATAATCTTCAATCTCCAGGAACAAGCAGGAATGTAGTCTTCACATATGGGTATCGTCTGTACCGACGGAGCCTGCGCGGGAACGCTCGCCAGCGTCCAATAGAAATGCTTTTGGGAGCATCCCTTGGCACATGCGTGCTGACTTACCGCCTTTCCAACTGTCCCTCTTCAGTTCTTCGTTTTCCGCAGAGCCGACAGGTCACATACCCTGTCACCGCAGAAAATTTCTTCTTTAAACTATTTTTCTTGTGGTCGCGCCTGCCTCCGCTCGACGCCTACCGGTACCGCCAGTTCTCTTTTCTTCTTTTAAAAAAAAAAAAAAATCGACTTCTGAAGTGTTTCTCTTCAGAAACGTTTTCTTTTTGGTGCTAGGCACCATTTTGGGCATTAGGCCCATTTTCCACAAAAATGGAAAAACCAGCTAGTGGTTTTAAAAAATGTACTAAGTGTGGCGGTACCATTTCCGTTACCGACACCCATGACTGGTGTCTTAAATGTTTAGGCCCTGACCATTCTCCATCCGAATGTCTCTCGTGTATGGGGATGACTAAAAGAGGAAGACAGAACCGGGCTGCAAAGCTCGGTATCCTCTTTTCTTCAGATGCGATGTCCATTGCATCGACGTCTTCCAGAGCCTCGTCTTCCTCCCATGGATCTCAGGTAACTAAACATAAGAGCCGGTCCTCAAAGGGTAGATCTCCAGCCAAGCATCGTGAAGCCATTGGCATTGCCCTTGAGGACACTACACCGGCAAAACAGCCCCGGCGGGAGGCTTCGGCCTCCAAAGCACTAACGGGGCTCCAGGATGTTCTCGAGGCCTCGACTTCGGCAGAACCACTGGTGCCATGCTCAGGGGTTCCATCCGCTTCTGCCGGTACCGACACCCAGGCATTGGCAGCGTCGATAGACCAGATATTCCTCGCTATTGAACGCAGTCTTGCAGCTCTCCTTACAGCTGCGGTACCGTTGACACCGCTGCCGACGGTTCAACGGGCGCCGGTACCGACACCAATACCGGTGCTCATTCCGGTACCAGCGCCGATGGTATCGGCCCCGGTGGGAGTTCTGCCCATGCAGACTTTTTCGGGCATCGACAGATAGGTACCGGACCAACTTGGTGCCGACTTCGATCGATACCGATACCATGCTTTGCATGAACATCTGGATCGGAGATATTTCGAATCCTCCGATTCCGATGACTCTGATAACTCTGCCGGTACCAGAGTACTTCTGCCGGAAGACTCCTCTTCTCCTCAACGCAGAATGTCTCCTCCGGAAGACATGTCCTTTCAGGATTTTATTCGTGATGTAGCCCGAGGCCTTTCAATCACGGTAGCTCCTGAAAAAGAGCCTAGAGCAAAGCAATTGGAAATTCTCCAATATCTTAAGGCTCCCAAGGAGGCAGCCACTCTGCCCATTCATGAAATTCTTCATGATTTGATGCTTAGAATGTGGGAGACACCTTTGACCACATCTCCTCATTCTAGGAGACTAGATACGATGTATCGAGTTCCACCATGTCCTGTTTTTCAAAAGACTCAGCTGCCACACCATTCAATGGTAGTGGAGTCAGCCATGCGTAGGATGAAAAGTGCAGAGAGACATGCATCCAATTCTCCAGGTCGTGAATGCAGGACCCTTGACGCTTTTGGGCGTCGGACATTTCAGGCTTCCATGTTTTCAGCTATGATCAGCTCGTATATTTTATATATGGGAATGTTCCTCAAAGAGGTCACAGGAGATTTGGAGCTTTTGAGCCCCCTTCTCCCAGCTGACAAACGACAAGACTTCCTTACTCTTGTCAAGCATGCCCAAGATGTCTCCAAGTTTGTAAATCGTGTAGCCTTTGACTGCTTTGAATGCATCAGCAGAACCTCTGCTATTGCCATTGGTGCACGTCGGATTGCCTAGCTTCAGGCATCAGACTTGGAAATTTGGGTACAGGACAAATTAGGGAACATCCCTTGCACAGGAGAAAACCTCTTTGGCAAGAATTGGCAGGAAAAGGCTAATGAGATAGATGCTGACAATATCACGTTAGGTAGATTGTCAAAATCTACAGCCACTCCAGCCAAAAAGAGTTGAAGGATACTACAAAAAGCAGAGAGGTTCCAAAAAAGAGTAAAGTAGCCCAAATGCCCTCGAGTATGGAGCAGACAGAACTTAAAGATCCCAAATTACCCATGTCTACCAATAGCCAAATTAATATGAATAAAATACAGTCTCTAAAATGCTTGTATGCAAATGCTAGAAGTCTACAAAACAAGATGGGAGAGTTAGAATATATAGCACTAAACGAGAGGTTAGATATGATTGGAATATCAGAGACATGGTGGAAGGAGGACAACCAGTGGGACACTGTGATACCTGGGTACAAACTATATCGAAATGATAGAGCTGATCAAATTGGTGGAGGGGTTGCGCTCTATGTTAGAGAGGGCATTGAGTCAGAAAGGATTAAAGTTTTGCAAGAAACAAAATTTGCTGTAGAATCTCTATGGATTGAAATTCCATGTAAAAAGGGGAAGGCGATGGCAGTGGGGGTGTACTATCGTCCGCCTGGCCAGAATGAACAAATGGATGATGAAATGCTCAAAGAAATCAAGGAAGCTAGCAAAAGTTACAGTGCAGTAATAATAATGGGTGATTTCAATTACCCCGGCATCGACTGGGTCAGTGTCACAACAGGACATGCTAGGGAGATAAAGTTCCTAGATGAAATAAATGACTGCTTCTTGGAGCAGCTGGTTCATGAACCGACCAGAGGGGAAGCAATATTAGACCTAGTCCTTAGTGGAACACCAGATGTAGTGCAAGAGATAAGGGTGTTGGGGCCACTTGGCAATAGTGATCATAGCATGATCGCCTTTGATTTAATTAGTGGATGAGGTATAGTAAGGAAATCCACAGTACTACCCTTTAACTTTCGAAAGGGAGACTATGATAGAATGAGGAAAACAGTTAAGAAAAAACTAAAAGGAGCAGTTGCAAAGGTTAAAGACGTACATCAAGCTTGGGTGTTGTTGAAAAATACTATCTTGGAAGCCCAGACCAGCTGTATTCCACGCTTTAAGAAAAGTGGAAGGAAGTCCAAAAAATTGCCAGCATGGTTTAAAGCTGAGGTCAGAGAGGCTGTTGTTGCCAAAAAAGCATCTTTCAAGAAATGGAAAAAAGAGCCAAATGATGAAACCTGGAAACAGCACAAGCACTGGCAAGTCAAATGCAAGGCATTGATAAGGCAGGCAAAGAGAGAATTTGAGAAGAAGCTTGCTGCGGAAGCAAAAACGCGAAATAAAGACCTTTTCAAGTACATTCGTAGCAAAAAACCCGTGAGAGAGTCAGTTGGTCCATTAGATGATAAAGGGGTTAAAGGAGCACTAAGAGGCGACAAGGCGATAGCGGAGAGACTGAATGAATTCTTTGCTTCGGTCTTTACTGAGGAAGATGTAGGGATGTTACCCACGACTGAAGTGGTATTTAAAGGTGTGGAAGAATTGAAGGTAATATCGATACATCGGGAAGATGTCCTACAACTATTAGATAAACTGAAGAGTAGCAAATCACCTGGGCCGGATGGTATACATCCAAGGGTGTTGAAAGAACTGAAATTTGAGATTGCAGACCTGCTATCAGTAATCTGTGAACTATCATTAAAATCATCTCTAATACCTGAGGATTGGAGGATCGCCAATGTAACACCAATTTTTAAAAAGGGTTCGAGGGGTGATCCGGGAAACTACAGACCGGTGAGCCTGACATCAGTACCGGGAAAAATGGTAGAAACCATCATAAAGAATAAAATTACTCAGCATATAGATAGTCATGACCTAATGGGAGACAGCCAACATGGCTTTAGACAAGGAAGTTCTTGTCTTACTAATCTGTTATGTTTTTTTGAAGGAGTGAATAAACAGGTGGACAAAGGTGAGTCGGTTGATATTGTGTATCTGGACTTTCAGAAAGCCTTTGACAAGGTCCCTCATGAGAGACTTTTGGCAAAACTAAAGAGTCATGGGATAGGAGGCAGTGTACTACTGTGGATCAGGAACTGGTTAAAAGATAGAAAGCAGAGGGTAGGGCTAAATGGCCAATTTTCCCAATGGAGAAAGGTGAATAGTGGTGTACCCCAGGGATCTGTGCTGGGTCCGCTGCTTTTTGACATATTCATAAATGACCTGGAAAGTGGAATAACGAGTGAGGTTATCAAATTTGCTGATGACACAAAACTATTTAAAGTTGTTAAAACCCAGGAGGATTGTGGAAAATTGCAAGAGGATCTTGATAAATTGGAAGACTGGGCATCAAAATGGCAGATGAAATTTAATGTGGAGAAGTGCAAGGTTATGCACCTAGGGAAGAACAACCCAAACTATGGTTACACGATGCAAGGTTCCACATTAGGAACCACCACCCAAGAAAAAGATTTAGGCGTCCTTGTGGATACCATGTTAAAACCCTCGGCCCAGTGTGCAGCGGCGGCCAAGAGAGCAAATAGAATGCTAGGTATGATAAGGAAAGGAATGGAAAATAAAACAAAAGATATTATAATGCCTCTATATCGTTCCATGGTGAGACCGCACCTTGAATATTGTGTGCAATTTTGGTCGCCATATCTTAAAAAGGATATAGCAATTTTAGAAAAGGTTCAGAGAAGAGCCACCAAAATGGTAAAGGGGATGGAAGGCTACTCCTATGAAGAAAGGCTAAAAAGGTTGGGGCTCTTTAACCTGGAAAAGAGACGGCTGAGGGGAGATATGATAGAAGTCTATAAATTAATGAACGGAGTGGAACGGGTAAACGTAGATCGATTGTTTACCTTATCAGAATATATAAAGACTAGGGGACATGCAATGAAGCTACAGGGTAAACTATTTAAGACTAATAAAAGAAAATATTTTTTCACTCAACGTGTAATCAAACTCTGGAATTTGTTACCGGAGGATGTAGTAAAGGCTGTTAGTGTAGCTGGGTTTAAAAAAGGTTTGGACAAGTTCCTGGAGGAAAGGTCCATAAACCATTATTAAGAAGGGACCCAGGATATCAATGCTTGAACCAATACAAGCATTGTGGAACCTGTGTCCCTTGGGGAAACTGCTAGGTACGTATGACCTAGATTGGCCACTGTTGGAAACAGAATACTGGGCTTGATGGACCTTGGTCTGACCCAGTATGGCATATCTTATGTTCTTATGTTCCTATAAAAAAAACCTTCTTTCAGCAAAAAGAGGAAGTTTTATCCGTCCTATACCCAGCAAGGGCAAGGTCAGGGTCAGGGTCAAGTTGCCCAAAGGGGACAACAACAATCCAGACAACAAAAGAAGCCAAAAGCCCCGAGAGCTCAACCAGCTCCACAGGCTCAGCCCCCTCAAGGGCTTTGACTCCTTCCTAGAGAGCTTAGCCTTCCTGCTTATGAAGGGTCCAGAACCCCTAAACATTCCAGGCAGGTTGTGTCATTTTGCCAGCAGATGGCACCAAATAACAGCAGAAAATTGGACTCTGTCCATTGTAGGAGAGGGGTACAAGCTTCATTTTCACAGCATGCCCCCTCCTACAATCCTAAGACAGTTTAATTCCTAAACCTCTGCAGACAATCTACTTGATCAAGAGGTCTCAACACTCCTTGCCCAAGAAGCAATAGAGGAAGTACCCATTCTCCAACAGGGTACAGGGTTCTACTCCCCCTATTTTCTTCTTCCAAAGAAAACAGGGGGACACAGACCCATTCTAGACCTCAGAGAATTGGACAAATATCTGTTCCAAGAAAAGTTCAAAATGATTTCTCTGGGTACTCTTCTGCCATACCTTCAAAGTCAGGATTGGCTTTGCTCTCTAGATCTTAAGGATGCATATACTCACATTCTGATCCATCCAGGTAACAGAAGATTTTTACGATTCCTTTTCAAGGGAAAGCACTTCCAATACAGGGTTCTTCCCTTTGGTCTAGCTTCGGCACCAAGAGTATTCATGAAATGCATGGCAGTAGTAGCTGCATTCTTGCAAACCCTGGGGATGTTCGTCTTCCCTTACTTGCTCCACGGTTGCAGAAGTCAGCGAATCCTCCAATACTTGGGATTGGTAATAAACTTCCCAAAATCCCAACTTGTTCCTTCTCAGTCCCTGGAGTTCATAGGAGCCTGTTTAGATACCAGACAGTCAAGGGCTTTCCTCCTACAGGCCCGATGTCTTCACATAGTGCAACTAGCTTCTCAAGCAGCGGGAAAATCCTTCCTAACGGCTCGAGAACTGCTATAATTACTGGGACATATGGCATCCACAGTTCATGTAGTTCCCTATGCTCGACTCCACATACGAGCAGCCCAGTGGACCCTATCCACACAGTGGACACAGGACATCTGTCAGACAAGATATCAAACTCTCAACGACTGATTTTGTCCCCTACAATGGTGGCAATCACTGGAGAATCTTTTAGTTGTGTCTCCTTTCCAACAACCCCTGTTCCAGGCCACCCTAACAACAGATGCATCACAAGTGGGTTGGGGAGCACACCTGCATCATCTCTCTACCCAGGGTACCTGGACTCCACAGGAAGCTTGTCTACACATAAACCTCCTAGAATTAAGAGCAATCTATCTAGCTCTTCGAGTATTCCATGCCCAGCTCAGCTACAAGACAGTCCTAGTCCAAACGGACAATCAAGTAACCATGTTCTGTGTGAGCAAGCAGGGCGGAACAGGCTCTCTGTCGTTATGCAACGAAGCTTTACGGCTATGGGCCCTCGCCAGACAGCATCAAATTCACCTTCATCTTCCAGGCATTCAAAACCTTTGGGCAGACAAACTCAGTCGAGTACTGCTGCCTCACGAATGGTCTCTCCACCTAGACCAGGTGACAAAGATATTTCACATCTGGGGAGCCCCAGACTTAGATCTCTTTGCAAGTCCACTGAATGCCAAACTTCCCCGGTTCTGTTCCAGGATTCTGGCTCACAATTGCCAGGTAAGGGACGCCTTCCTCCTCCACTGAGGTCAGGACTTCCTCTATTCCTTCCCACCCATTCCCCTCATCCCCAAAACACTCTTCAAGCTTCAGAGAGACAGAGGTCGTATGATCCTCATAGCGCCACGGTGGCCACTCCAAACGTGGTATCCCCTGCTTCTGCATCTCTCTCCAGCTGCACCTCTGGAGTTAGGGTGTGCTCCAGATCTTCTCTCCCAAGAGAACGGAATGCTATGGCACCCGAATCCCCCAGTCCCTGCATCTCAGGGCCTGTTTGCTGAAAGCTTAGACCTTCAGGATCTCAACCTTTCCCAACAGGTAAAGAATATCCTTCAGGCTTCTAGAAAACCTTCCACAAGACGATCTTATGCCTTCAAGTGGAAACATTTTACTATATGGTGTTCGCAAAAGGGGTTAAACCCCCTTGTGATACCTTTGGAATCGATACTAGAGTATCTACTTCATTTATCAAATTCTGGTCTAAAGATCAATTCAGTAAGAGTCCATCTTAGTGCAATTGCAGCTTCATATAAGCCTCTAAATGGCCAACCAATTTCCTCTCATCTACTCATATCCAGATTTATGAGAGGTCTTCTATTAATAAAGCCTCTCATCAGGCCACCACCGGTAGTATGGGACTTAAATCTAGTTCTTGGGCAGCTCATGAAACCGCCCTTTGAACCCTTAGCCACTACAACCCTAAAGCTTTTGTCCTGGAAGGTCATCTTCCTAATCGCAGTCACCTCTGCACGTCGCATTTGTGAATTGCAAGCTTTAGTGGCTGATCCTCCTTATACTAGGTTTCACCATGATAAGGTTGTTCTCAGAACTCATCCACACTTTATGCCAAAGATGGTTTCGCCTTTTCATTTAAATCAATCGATTTATGTTCCTGTATTCTTTCCGAGGCCTCATGCCTCTAATGCAGAAAGGAACCTTCATACTTTGGATTGTAAAAGAGCCTTGGCTTTTTACCTACAAATAACACAGCAACAGAGGTCTTCTCAACTTTTTATTGCTTTTGATTCTAGTCATTTGGGACTTCCAGTCTCCATAAGAACTCTATCCAAATGGATTGCACAATGCATATCCTTTGCTTATGAGAGTAAGAGTCTTCATCGTCAAGGCCATGTCACAGCTCATAATGTGAGAGCCATGGCAGCCTCTATGGCTAACCTTCACTCTGTGTCTATTGATGACATTTGTCGAGCAGCCACCTGGGCTTCGGTACACACCTTTACAGCCCACTACTGCCTAGATAAAGCCTCCCGTCGGGATGCCTTCTTTGGCCAACCTTTTCTTCAAAATCTCTTTCAGACCTAATTCAACTCCTACCCACCAACCCTGGTGGGATGCCAGAGATCCATGGGAGGAAGCATGGCCCACCTTACTATAGGTGGCAGCTTCCTGGGGTTATCTCCCTGGCATCTTCAGCTAGGGAGTCCCCATATGTGAAGACGCAACACAACAGAAGCAGATGTCACGTAGAATGCAGAAACCAGTCCAAAACGTGATATTTGTGGAAAGACAGAGCTTTTATTGACCCAATGACAACCCGACACAGGCCGTGTTTCGCTACCCTTCGTCAGGGGTTTGTCTGGCATATGCTAAAAAACATAAATATGTAAATACTTAAAACATAAAAGAACAAATCACTCAAAACACCAAAACTAAATCAATAATTAAACAAATTAAAGCTCTCCTCATGACCTTTAAGGCGATAAATACTATAGCTCCTTCAGATGTTGGAACAACCTTCCCCACAACATAAGAGCTATTACGGACCTCAAGAATTTCAGAAAAGCTATAAAACACCATCTCTTCATTCTGCATTTCCAAAGCTCATCACCATCCCTCTAACATGCACAGTAAAATTGTATATACCTTATTTACTCAAGATGTAACTAAGAAATCCTATCCTCTGTATATATGTTATTTACAAATATGTACAAAGTTTCCCAAAGTTAAATTCCCAGTTGACTACTCCTGTTATATGTAAACTTATCACAATTTGTTGATTGTAATGAGTATTTCTGTTTAATGTAAACCGCGCTGATGAAAAAGAGTGCGGTATAAAAGAACAATAAATAAATAAATAAAATAAATAAATTAATGATAAAAATAATAAATAATGACATCAATGAATAAAATAAAACAAATGTAATACAATACTGAAATGTTCATGTGTAAAAAACATTAAAACCACCAAAAGGATGTGACACACAAAACATAAATACCTCTGATAAAGAACATTAGACCCAAAGGTCTCGTATCATGCTGTTATATCCTTATTAGAAATCTGTACCCTCTAAAAGGAATATAAATAAATAAGTTAAATATGAACAATACATACAATATCAAAGACTAAATGCATAAAATATAGAGGTCAGAAAAAACTTAGAAAGTGGAAGAAACCATCTAAGGGACGTAATATTCTTTGTAATATAAAGAGGAAAAAGCATGGATAGCAGGAATGAGTCAGCAAGGGAGGACCTTATTATTTCAAGTCGTTAATGACACATGTCCCACAAAATTGTGCTAATACATGCTTTGAGTATATAAACTAAAAAGGGGGCTAATTCTATCTTGTATATCTACCTTAACATTAATATCAGATTAACTTCAAAACAAGTGATAATGGACAAATGATAAAGGGCAAAAGGGTATATCTAATTAGAACTTTATGTAATGTTTTTTACACATATGAACATTTCAGTAAGTGTCTCTTTCCTCTATCCCTCTATTCTTTCACTCAGCTACAAACTTAACTGAAGAGGGACAGTTGGAAAGGCGGGAAGGCAGCGCGCATATGCTGAGGGATGCTCCCAAAAGCGTTCTTATTGGACGCTGGGGAGCGTTTCCGCGCAGGCTCCGTCGGTGCCGACGATACCCATATGTGAAGACTAAATTCCTGCTGTTTCCGAAGATCATCTGTTACAGGTGAGTAACTACGGTTTAGTTAGGCGCTTAGTTGAAGGCGGGTGATTTTTACCCATACTGGGCATGGGTCTAGTGCGGAGGTTGTTGTATTGAGGGCCTGGATTGTGTCTCCAGGTTACAGAGTGATGGGAGGTCAGATTTTGACCACTACTTCCGAGATGTCAGAGTGGTCAGATTTTGTTGAGGGCTGGATCATTGGAGGTGTGGATAGTTGCTTGGAGATTAAGTAAGTGGTAAATTTATGAGGACAAATGTCTGCTTGTGGTCTTCCTTTGGGTGGTTCCTTTAGGAGTGTTTTTGCTATGGCGAAGAGTTCTTGTGGTTGGTTTATTGCTTTTTTTTATTAGATTGGTATGGTGTTCCTTTTTCTGTTTGAGTGTTTCCTGGTTGTAAAGTATGAGTAGCTCTAGATAGGTTGCATGGAAAAGTGATCTCTAGAGCTCCATTTGCATTCTAGTTGTCTCAATTCGCTTTTTTTGCATCTGCAGGGGGGCTGAGAACCATGGGGCCTTTGTCCTGGGTTTCTCGGATGGGCGAGAGCGGCTTTTGATAGATTGTGTTCCAGCCTTGGATTAGGCTGTCAAGGACAGCATTCGCCTCTGCTATAGTATCAAGTTGCGGGATGGCTGATTCGATGAACTCTTCCTTGGTGAAGTTCTTTAATCTCCGGACGGTGTAGGGTGCAGGATCTTGAGTAGCTTGCTGCAAGGTGAGGTGAATTGGAAAAAGGATGGCTGCATGGTCCGACTATGGTACTGGGAAGATTATGGTAGGCAGCTGGTACGGTAGAAGGGGAGAGTTTGAAGGCAAAAATATGAAGTCTAGGATGGTGCCCTTTTTGTGTTGGACTGTTTAGGATCTGGGTGTAGCCAAGGGCTTCCATTGCATCTAGGAATGTGTTTGCTTGTGAATAGGAGGTGGAGGCTAGGTTGAGGTCTCCGAGTAGTATAAGAGGTTTGTGGTTGGGGTGGAACAGGCAGTTTCCAGAAGAGTCGAGAGTTCAGATGCATTGTTGTGGGGTGTTTTGTATGTTAAGCAGAGTGATATGGAGCCATTAGCCACTATTAAGGTATCAGTTTCTGTAATGGAGTTGGTGTCAATAACTTTGAGCTTAAAATTCTCCTTAGAAATGATGCATACCCCTCTGCCCATACTGTGCATCCTTTATGAAGTTAGTACTGAGTATGAGGGAGGGCAAAGCTGGTTTAAGAGGACTGTGTCTGAGTCTGTGAGCCAAGTTTGTTGTGAAGAGGATGTCAATGTGATTTTCACTGAGGAAGTCTGTGTCTGGATTTTGTTCCAGGCTGAGTGGGCATTAATGAGGGCACATCTTGTGAAGTATGGTATATTGTACTTCACCTGGTCTATATTGTGCGTAGTTGCTGGAATTCTTTTCAACCTACAGAGTCTTGTATGGAATTAAGTGTAGAGCAGTTGGGGCGGAGAATCCCCTATATAGGTAATTGTAAGTTTGTATTATGGGAATGGTGTTTCTGTGGATTGAGCTGGCAGTCAGCAAGGATGGTAAATGTTAGGAGGAGTAGAACAACTTGCATGATGAAGGTGGATAGTCTTCTGAGTACCGCTTCCATGTTAATAGTATGGTATTTAGTTTAGAGAAGGCTGTCTAGAGATGGTGGCTTACCGGCATTAGCTGAGGATTGCTATGGTAACAGTTGGTTTCTGGGGAGGAACTGTCGCAGAGATCCTTTGGAAAGATGGAGCTTTTGGCATGGGAGTGCTGGGATAGCCCTGGAGATGACTCTTATTTGCCTGGGCAGAGAAGAACCTCCTAGCTTTGTCAGCTCAGCACATTGCTAGGGTGGACAATATGGACGTGGACTTTCTCAGTCGGCACATTCTGGATTCAGGAGAGTGGATGTTAAGTCAGGCAGAGTTTCAGTTGATTCTGCGCCACTGGGGTCACCCTGAGATGTATCTGATGGTGACCCGCTTCAATGCCAGAGTGTGCTGTTTCTTCAGTTGCTGCATGGAGACAGCGTCCGTCGACGTCCTAACGCAACCATGCCTGCCTGTATGTGTTTCCTCCGTGGCCCCTGGTGAGGCATGTGATTCAGCTTATAGAGCGCCACCCAAGAAGGGCGATTATGGTGGCACCAGTTTGGATTGAGGAGAGCATGGTTCAGAGATCTGATGCTGCTCCTGCAAGTACCACCTCTGTTTGCTTCAGTCTTGGGGCCTCTTGCATCAGGACTGATTGTCTTGGAGGACCCAATTCTCTCCTTTCTTACGGCTTGGCTCTTGAAAGGAGATGGCTGGTGCCTAAAGACTACTTTCTGGTGGTGGTTTCCACTTTGTTCAGAGCTCGGAGAAAGTCTACCAACCTGGTGTACATGCGGATCTGGTGACTCTTTCAGCGATGGTGCAGGACACACAGCAGCTGGCTCCTGAGATGGCCAAGAATGCCATCTCTGGCCTTTTTGCAGGACTATCTGGAAAAGGGCTTTTCTTAGCTCTTTGAAGGTTCAGGTGGCAGTTTTGGCCTGTTTCAGGAGTCCGGTGGCTGGTAAGTCTCTAGCCTTATACACAGATGTTTCATGCTTTCTTCAGAGAACCCCTGGTTTACTGTATCAGAAATAATTTTTTTTTTTGGTAGTACATGCATTGGAATGCTATGCACCGAAGCTTAGCACACCGTTCTAACACTGCTCTTACTGCATCAATCCCATTGTCTGCATGTCTTAGCCACAGATTTTTTTCTTAAATACCACTTAAAAGGAAAATTTCAAATTTCTACAGACGATGCAAAGTACACAAATATTTTTTGTTTGGGAAATGCCCAAGGAAAAAGCACCCACCAAGATTTGCTGCTTTTTTTTTTCTGCAAGTGCTTTTCCCAACAAAACCATTAGGCCAATGCAAAAAGCTGGCGCTGAAGTCGTACGCTATCAACATTTTAAGCCTATTTGCAGCACACAGCGCGCAACTTCATCATCGGCATGCAGAAAGGGGCTCATATGCAAATTAACCACACTTTATCCATTCATTAAATTGTGCACAAATGGCAGCAGTGTTAAACTGGGAGAGCAAGCCAAACACATGCACACAGAAGTCGGCGCACGTTTGGCATGCTATCCCAGAGAAACAGGGCCATCGTGTGGCTAATTTGCATATGAGTCCTGACAGTATTTTGATGGCTTCTGGAGCTTTCTCTGATTCCTGGATCATCTGAGGGGAAATGTCAAACTCCTCTCAGATGATCCAGGCATCGGGGAAAGCCCCGATGCCATCAAAATACTGTTGGGGGCCAGTGTCCCTGACAGAAAGTAAATCCCTAGTGGCCCCAACTCTCCCCCCCCTCAACTAAAAATAACCATAGTGGCCTAGCTGCTCCAAACCCAACACCCCCATCCAGGTACCTTTACTAACAAGTGGAAACTCTGCCCACTCTGTCCTTCTCCTGCGCCACCATCTTGAAAAATGGCAGCACCTGGCCCTGTGCGGTGCATCCTGGGATGCACCAGGTGGGGTCAGACTACCACATAAGGCTTCTATCTTATATGGTAGTCTGATCCCACCCAGTGCATTCCATTTGCCTATAATTTAAATACATTTCAGTGCTCTTGGTGTTAATTGTGTGCTAGTTTTTCCTTTGCTGTTTACACGCACATTCGTCTCTTTCCTGCATTTTGACGGTGGTGGTAATTGTGCTTAAAAGTGGCATTATTTGTGCTTAAATGCCGTGCTAGTTTTCGGCATTGGCCCATATGTAGCATTGTTGCTTCCCCCTAATCTAACCCTCCGTCAAGGATGCCTCCAAAAGAAGAATGTGAACAAAAGCCATGCACCTTGGGAACATTATGTGTACTTTCACCCACATGCAGAGTGGGCAGTTTCAAAAAAGCCCTTTTGCCTGGGTAAATAACCATTTACACCAGATAATGACTTGGAAAGTTAAATATAGAATTGCTTAAAATTTAGATAACTTCAGTGAGACCTGTTGAGAGAATTTTTCTCTTTAATTGATTTTTTTTTCAAGTGGTAGCTTTTGAATGTGATCTACCCATGCAGTTACTCTCCTTACGTCCCAACAGGTTCCACAGAATTAGCTAGAAAATAATTAGAAGAATTATTCGATGGTCCATGTTAAATATAGGCCCCACTGTGGGCACTTCTTTAGTTTTTTTGCGTCCTACCTTCCTACTTCATAGAATGAGCATTCGTATTGACTGGATATTGAGAGTCTAGGGATATTTAGAGTGCAATGGTGCAAAAAGCCTATCATTTCAGTACCAGAGTTTAGCAGAACTGGCCAGGGCAAGGGACCCAAAGCTAATTAAATTTATTCACTTTGTTTAAATGTGTTTCCAAGAGGCCCTGTTGCTTTCAGTAGGAGTTCTCTCAGAGTCAAAGGAAAGTCCAAAACATTCATAAACATTGATTGCTGATTTGGCGAGATGAAAAAAATCCATCCCACCTACATTTTTCCACCATGGTATCTGATTTAAACTACTGAGTACATGCTAATCTCAGAAGTTTTAGTATGCATAGGCTCAAAAACTATTTTTCTTTCATGCCTAGCAATGTAACATCTTCCTAAGCTTTCTAGTTAATTGCTGAAGCAGATTACCTTTTGATAACAAAGCAGGTGTGAGGCCTTTATCCTTGGCACGACTATCTAGTGCTGTGCCATCTTGTAGGCATGCGGAAAGGTTTTGTTTTGTTTTTTAAAATTCTGCATCCTAAAATATAGGGGGGGGGGGTTAATTGTGGACTAATTTTGGAGATTTTTGCCTTTCTTTTGTAGTTAATGTGATGCTGTTTAGCTTGATTTGTGCTCCTTCTTTTCATCATTAGTATATTGGATGTGTAATATATAAACGTTTATAAAAATAAAATATTAAAAAAAATATATAGTGGGGGAAGGGGAAGGTTTGTCACAGAGTCAATGCACACTCCTGGAGACGCAGCCCTAGCCACAACAAACCCTTAGACTTGCAAATAATATTAATGGGTACTGTTAATCAAATGTATGAGGAATATGTTTGTTCTTTTTACACTTCACTTTTCAGCTTCGTCTCGAATCAGCGATGCCCATCTGGCTGACACCATGATCGGTAAAGCAGTGGAACATATGTTTGAAACAGAAGATGGCTCAAAGGATGAGTGGCGGGGCATGGTCTTAGCCCGTGCACCCATAATGAACACATGGTTTTATATTACCTACGAAAAAGATCCCGTCCTATACATGTACCAGCTTTTAGATGATTACAGAGAAGGCGACCTCCGTATCATGCCGGATTCTAGTGAGTGACCATATATTCATGTGTTTCTTGCTTAAGGCTGCTGTCAGTAGTACAATATATGGGAGGGGGGGTGGGTAGGGGTAGGGACTGGGAGTTAAATCTATGCAAAAAAAACCTGGCGACCTGTAGCTCAGATTAAATGACAAAATGAACTTGCTTTTTATAGTGGATTGGTGCCTATTTTTCAACACAGCTATCTGACAATACATGTTTGAAAATGCATCCCGTAATGCATGTGTGCGCATGATTATAATTGGATTTTGTAGCAATAGCAACAAGGATAGTGTCAGTGTAAGCAGAAAGCAAAGGCTGTGTTTACTGAAAGTTTTCACTTTTGTGCCTATATGGAAATCTTCTATTAGAAGATTTTTGATTTGGATTTTAGATTTACGTACCTGCCTTTCCAAATCCATATTCAAAATGAGTTACAGTTAGGAACAGTAGGAAGGAGCAAGTATTTTAAAAAAAATCCTTTTTTAGTGAAAAATCCTTCGGCCACTAAAGTGTGTTAAAAATGTTTTGATTTGGAAGGGAGAAATATGATATCCTTTGGTTTGGTCATATGGTTGCAAACACGTCCAGGTCGGTATAATCGGAACCAAGCCCTTATCCCCCACTCTACCCCATTGAGCTCAGGCGGTAATCTGCTACCTCCTTCCCCACTGGCCTGGGTGGTACACCCCTACCCTTCTCCCCACATTTCTACTTGGCTGCAATTATAAAATGCTTGGATTCTGAAAATATACTTTACCAATAACAAGACAATAAAAGCATCAAAAAAACTAGTCTTATAATTGGACCATACACACTGTAGAAATGAAACTACTTTAACAAAAAGTGCTTTTTTATTATCTTCTTTTCTTTATAAACAGAGATGCCAAATTGCCCTATTCCTGGAGTGAGAATTTAAGCCAGTCTGGGATTTCTGTCAATCTCATGATGATGCATTCTGGGACCTGCTACACTGATTTCAGTGGGCAAAATCAGGGACTATACATACCATACTGCATTTCAAGGCACATTTAAAACCAGAACTGGAAATAATCTCATTCCTGGAACTGGGTAACTTGATAACTGTGTATAGATGAAACAGTTTTTGCAAGTGTCAGCTTTCCAGCAAACATGCAGTAAAGTACAACTTGACTTTGTCTAATACAACTCTGGCAATTAGAGGCTCGAATAATTTAGAAAGAATTATGTCATGGCATATGCTGAAATAAATGAAAATACAGTGCTGCTTAATCTGCCCTTTTCAGTGAATGGCAATACAAGGCAACTTGAAACAACAACAATGTAGCAAAACAGACACACACAACATATATAGAAAATAACACCTCCCCCCCCCCCCCCCAAAAAAAAAGGAACCTTGTATTCAATAAAATGTGTACATCATTCTTATAATGCTCATCTACATTTCCCTGGCTGGCACCCCAATCGCCCTTTGCTTGCCACAGGTAGATTGTTTCTGATATAATTGAGACTTATAAAAAGATTTTTAAACATAAATTGTCTCAAGGAAATTCTTGGTTAGTAACTTAACTTTGTGATTGTTAATTAGAGCTTCCATATTGTCCTACTAGACTAGTCTATACAAGCAGATTGGTGGAGACAAAGAACAAATGAGAAGCCCAGGTTTCAATGACATCACGCCTATGCCTTTATTCGCCTCTGTCACCAGAGGTCTCATCAGTAGTTCTGTCTCCAGCAGATGGTGGATGGATTTTCTCCTTTATGAAGAAAATCTGTGAATTGAGAAAGAAAGATTGATTAAATGCTCATGAACAACCATTTTGAGGGTGACTCTCACTTGAGTGTAACGTGGGAGGCTCCACTAGACTGCAGTCTTTTTGGTAGCCATAGGAGAAGGAAAAATTGGTTCAGCTCCACGCTCTCATCATAAGAGCCTGTTGAGCAGCCACAAAATTGGAAGGTTCTGGAAGAGTACAGCAGCCTCGCACAACCTCTGTGCCCCCCTCCCTTCTCCTCTGTTCCCCCTGCTGTCTCCCAGAGATTGCAGAAGGCTCTCAGAAGAGATCTGCCTGCTAGCTACCTTAAATACAGTGCTGCAAAAGCCAGTGAAACAGTTTGCTGGGAATAGAGCTTAGCCCGGCATGGATCCTCCACCTGGGACTCTCAGGGGGGGTGAGTACCAAGGCTTGACCTAGTCCTTATGCTTGTTGGGGGTTCCGGATTCCATCTGGGTGGGATGCAATTCAGGGTAGATTACTGATGACTGTCGGCGCAGTGTGGAGGTTTCCCGCCATTTTCTGTATGCGTTAGTAGTGTTTTCTTCTATTGTGTGCCTGGCGGTCACACGGTCTGTTTGCGAGTTTCGCCCTAGCGGCCCTAACTTGCGTTCCTACCCTAGCACCCATTCTCCATGAACAAACAGGAAGTAAGTCCTCGTGTATAGGTGATGTCACTGACAGAGTCCCTCACAGAATGCTCCCCAGCTTCCAAAGGAAGCTTTTGGGAGGTACACTGTCCCTGCCTTCCTGCCTGCCACGGCGCCATACACTCCAATCATCTTTTTTCCGTGAGCCCCTAGAATGCATTCATGCAGTCTGGAAAAAAGTTTTTATATTTGGCCTTCATGGCCAGGGTTTTTCATTTTATTTCTGTTTGTCATCGGTTAGCTGCTTTCCCCTTTTTTAGGGGTTTTTGGTGTGGTTTTTCCCCTTTTGGGGTGGTTTCCCGTCCATGGCAGTTTTTCAGTTTGACTTTGTCGAGGCTGTGTTTTTCGGCATGTCTAAGCCAGCTAGTGGCTTTAAGAAATGCACCAAGTGTGGCAAGACCATTTATGCAACTGACTGACATAATTGGTGCTTGCAATGTCTTGGGCCCTACCATGAGCCAGCATCCTGCGAGCTCTGCTTGCAGATAATGCGCCTAGGGCTGAAAGGTCAGGAAAAGCAAGCAGGAGTCCCTCTTCGGCTCACCTGATTCAGCATCCTCAGCCCCAACTCCCTCGTCTACACCTGTGAAAAGTCCTGAGGCGGTCAGTGTGCTCAGTCAGAACAGAGGGGCCTAAACGGAAAGGGGAGACTCCCTGCAGAGACCTTGTCAATGTCGAAGGGTGAGCACCGGGAGAAGTTCCAGGTGTAGCGTCATTGCAGCCTTTCTCAACACGATGCAGAGAGCAATGGCCAGGAGCAGTCAGCCAAGCTTTCCCGGTGGGAAGACCCAACCCAAATGGCAGAGTCCATTCAGTGCCCCCAGGAGGGCAGCTGGCTGTCTCCCAATGCCCCA
Source organism: Ichthyophis bannanicus (assembly GCA_033557465.1). Lineage (NCBI taxonomy): Eukaryota > Metazoa > Chordata > Amphibia > Gymnophiona > Ichthyophiidae > Ichthyophis > Ichthyophis bannanicus. The sequence continues at coordinate 514,341,917 of CM066032.1, read as the reverse complement.
ATCATTGTGGAATCCCCACCCAAGCTGTTGATGTCTGTGTCTACAGCACCGGCCCCCTCAAAGGTGGCGGTTCTGGAGGAACACCTTCAAGCAATAGAAGCTCACTTGGTAGCGATGGAAGCCTTGCAGAATGCAGGCTTTGTGGCCCAGAATGCATAGTCACCACACTCCTTCCAGCCTATCCTGGAGACCCTTTCCCTGTCTGCTGAGGTTGGGACATTGTGTGGGAGATTGGTATCTATTTCAGTTGCTGGAGCCATCTCCCTCTCCAGTGTATCGGAGACTGAGGTCCAGGGGCACCACTATTGGCATGCCAGGCGGCACAAGGGCCATCAGCATCCTCTCTCCCCCAAGCTGTGGAGCCAGCAGGAAGAGGAGACTCGGCACTATTTCAACTTCCTCTCAGAATTGAAATTGGAGTGGGAAACCAAGGCAGACTTGACGATATCAGACCTATCATCAGACCTATCGCCTCCACCCGAATGGCATGTCTCCCCTGGAGAACATCTTTCCAGGACTTTGTTAGGGACATGACCGAGGTCATCCCCTTTTCTCTGGAATCGGAGGAGGAACCGAGGGTGGAAGAACTGGAATAACTCCAGTACCCTTCAGCCCCCTGGGAGGCAGTGATGGTTCCTGTCCACCATGTCCTGCAGTGGCTGCTGCTGCAGCTGTGGGAGGCGCCGCTCATATTTCTGGTCATCAGCCGCTGGCTCAATTCCCTGTACTGGGTCCAGAAGGCCCCGAGGTTTGAGAAACCTCAATTGTCCCACAATTCCATTGTGGTGGAGTCGACTTTCAGGTGCGCAAAGAGTGCTAAGATGCACTTCTCAGTCCTGCCAAGTCGCAAGGCTCAGACCCTGGACTCCTTCGGGAGGAAGTGCTTCCAGGGTTCTGTACTGTTTGCCAGGATTCTGGCTTACCAGATGTGCATGAGTATTTTCCTCAAGGATATCATGTTGGACCTGGAGGACTTTGCCATTTTTGTTCCCGAGGACCGTCACAAGTCCTTTCGGGTCCTTGTGGCCCATGGCAAGGATTGCTTGAAGTTCATGGTTCAGGGCACCTACAATGCCTTTGAATCCGTTGACAGAGTGGCGGCCATGGGCATTGCTGCCTGCCAGATTGCATGGCTACAGCCTTCGGACCTGGAGCAGTGGGTTCAGGACAAGATCACCAATGTCCCCTGTCGAAACAAGAACCTTTTAGGCAAACCCATGAAGGGAAAACTGAGGAGCTGGAGAAAGGAGCAGGTGACTCTCACCAGGCTCTCCAGAAAGATCACGGACTCAGCACAGAAGAAACATCAGGCCAAGAAAGCCTTCTATCCAAGCCTGCGCTGGGATTTCCTGGCACAGCTGTAGGCACTGTCTAAGGCTCAGACTCCCTGCCCACAGCGGAGGGAGAAGACCCTGAAGACGCAACGTGCTTCCCAGCCCAAGCCGGTATTGGGGTTTTGATGGGTTCTTCAGGAGCATAGCCAGCTGACCATAGAGGTTCCCCCACAGGTCGGAGAGGAGGGGGGCAGCTTGTCCACTTTGCCCACCGGTGGCCCCTTGTCACCTCAGACACCTTGGTGCTGCAGCTTGTCCAAAGCAGATATCAGCTGCAGTTTTCCCAACTGCTGCCTCCATACGACCCTGGGGAGTACCCCATGGGCCCTCCGCACCAGAGCTTACTGCAGACAGAGGTTGGGGCCTTGCTGTCCAATGCCCTGCTGTCTGACTTTGCCAGCGAGCCAGTCTCCCCAGCTCAGATCGGGCAAGGCTTTTACTCCAGGTACTGCCTGGTCCCCAGAAAGACAGGCGGGTTCTGTCCCATTCTGGAGTTTTAAAACCTCGACTGGAGTTTTAAAACCTCGACATGAAATCACACATAAACAATATCGTAAAATCTGTATACTTCAAAATACGCACTCTTAGACACCTGCGTCCCCTACTAGACCACGAAGACTTCAGAACCATCTACCAAGCACTGATACTGCCGCACTTCGACTTCGCCAATTCCATTCTACAAGGACTCCCACAATCCACAATAAGCTCCTTGCAACTCGCAATGAACACCGCTGCCAGGGTTCTTCTAGGAGCGGCCAGAAGTGAACACATTACACCTATCCTCAAAGAGCTACATTGGCTCCCTATACACGGAAGACTTACATTCAAAACCCTCCTTCTCACATTCAAGGCCTTAAATGGTTTATCGTCCACATCACTTACCAAACTCATCCAATCCGTCCCATCAAATAGAAATAGGAGACATGCAGCATTAAACTCACTAACAACCCCAAAGGCTATAACAACGTGCAGCCTATCAACATCAAACAGAGCTTTCATGTTTAGCGCACCAAAATACTGGAATGCTCTCCCACCTGATCTCCGCGCCATAACCGAACCAACCCAGTTCAGAAAGGCCCTTAAACTGCACCTTTTCATCAAATACTACCCTACATGAACCGTAACATAACAGCCTCACCCTAGTATAATCCACAATATCCCTCTTGTTCCAAGCAGCACTGCTAATTTTATGTAAATAGTTCGAGCATGCTATCTATCTAATAGATTAATACTCCATGTAAATAGTGTAAATAGTTCTCCCATGTTATCCAAGTTGATACTCCTGTTATATGTAATACCAAACAGCCTGTTGTTCTGGTTTCTGTCTGTTATTTGTAAACCGCGCTGATGTCAAAGAGTGCGGTATATAAGAAGTTGAAATAAATAAATAAAATAAATAAATAAAAGTTCAAAATGGTCTCGTTGGGACGCTGCTCTCATACCTCGTTTATGACGATTGACTGTGCTTCTTGGATCTGAAAGATTCATCTACACACATTCCAATCCACCCGCATCACAGGTAATATCTTTGATTCGTGCTGAGTGGCTGGCACTATCAGTACTGTGCGCTTGCCTTCAGGCTGACCACAGCCCCCTGGGTCTTCACGAAGTGTTTGGCAGTCATGGCCACCTTCCTCCGGACCTGTGGGGCCTTTGTCTTCCCATACCTGGCTGATCAAGGCTCCCAAGCAATTCAGGTGCTCGAGGGCCTCTGCTTCGAGGTCAACTACCCAAAGTCCCACCTCCAACTGATGCAGCAGTTGGAGTTCATCAGGCCCTCCTTAATACCACTCAGGATGGGCCTTTCTGCCAGCAGACTGCCTGGAGCAGCTTGCCAAAGTGGTGGGCGCGTTGCAGTGCCAGCACCATACCACAGCCCGTGGGCTATTGAGAGTCCTTGGACACATGGCTGCTATGGTGCATGTCACTCCTCAGGCCTGTCTCTGCATGCAGCAGGCCTGTCTCTGCATGCAGCAGGCCTAATGCTTGTGTTCACAATGGAAGCAGATGTCAGGCTATGTGGGACAGTATACTGGTCAACATACCACTGGCACAGTCCCTGGCATCGTGGCTCAAGCCAGACAATCTGCTGCGGGGCCTCCCGTTCCAGCAGTTGGCCCCCCATAAGATGCTCATGACGGACGTGTCCCAAACTTGGCTGGAGTGTGCACCTGGATGTTCTGAACACCCAAGGACTGTGGTTCGAGTAAGAGAGTCTCCATCAAATCAGCTTCCTCGAGCTTTGGGCCATAGTGAGCACCCTTCATGCACGCCTGGCCAATCAGGTGGTCCTGATTAAGACAACCAGATGGCGATGATCTATGTGAACAAGCATGGGGGACACAGGATTGTACTTCCTGTGCTGGGAGCCTGTTCGCCTCTGGAAGTTTGCCTTACTCCACGGCATGGGCTTCAGGGTGACTTACCTGCCTGGCCTGGTGGACTAAATCTTCCAGGAGTGGGGCACCCCAGTAGTGGATCTTTTCACCATGGTGCAAAATGCCCAGGCAGCCTGGTTTGCTCTTGGAGGCCAGCCAGCGGTCACCTAACCTTAGATATCCTTAGATACCTTCCTTCTTCACTTGGGGGAGGATCTGCTATATGCCTACCCCCCCCTCCCCCCCCGATACCACTTGTGGTGAAAACTCTACTGAAGCTCCAGGCAGAGAGGGGCTCCATGATTCTCGTTGCCCCACACTGGCCTCAGCAACTGTGGTTCCCTCTGCTGCATGGGTTCCGACCCAGACCTCATCTTGCAAGTGGGCTACTCCCTGCTGCACCCCACTATCTGCTCCCTGGCGCTCACAGCATGAATGCTGAGAGGGTAGTCCTCGCGGAGCTTGATCTCCCTGAGGGTGTTACCAACATCCTGCTGACGTTCCGCAAAGACTCAAGCTTCAGGGCCTACATGCTCAGTTAGTAGCGGTTTACCATCTGGTGTGTGGGTATGGCACTGGATCCCTTCTGCCCTGTGGCTCGGCTGCTGGAGTACCTCCTGCACCTTTCCGACTCTGAGCTGAAGTCTAACTCTGTGCGAGTTCACCTCAGCAGAATTGGGGCTTTCCATCGTGGCTGTGGGGTGAAGCCCATTTTGGCCCAGCGTCTGGTGGCCTGGTTCATGAGGGATCTGCTCCTCTCAAAGCCTCTGCTCAAGCCCCCCCTACAGTCGCTTGGGATCTCAATGTGGCCCTTGGCCAGCTGATGCGGGTTTCCTTTGAGCCATTGGACTTGTGCCTGCTGAAGTTCATGACCTGGAAGGTCCTCTTCTTGGTGGCTGTCACATTTGCGTGATGCATCAGTGAGCTCCAAGCTCCACCCTCCATATACCAGGATTCGCCAGAGCCAGGTGGAGCTCTGTACACACAACACTTTCTGCTGAAGATGGTCTCAGCGTTCCACCTCAATCAGTCCGTTGTCTTTCCCACATCTTTCCCCAGCCTCACGCGAACCGTGGTGAGGCGGCCTTGCACATGCTGGACTGTAAGCATGCATTGGCCTTCTATCTGGAATGCACAAAGGTGCACCGTCGATCCAGCCAGCTGTTCATCTCCTTCGATTCCAATAGGCTGAGCGTCACTGTCTCAAAGTATACGCTATCCCTCTGGGTAGCAGACTGCATCGCTCATGTATATTCTTTAGCTGGGTTGAGCCTTGAGGGTCATGTCATGACTCATAATGTCGGTGTGATGGCTCATCTGTGGCCAATCTCTGTTCTGTGTCTGCAGAGGAAATCAGCAGGGCTGTGACATGGTCTTGGGTCCATACCTTCTCAGCCCACTACTTTTTGCATGGGATTCCCGACAGGACAGAAATTTTGGCCGGGCTGTACTCTGTCATGTGTTTGGTTTTTAGAGTTGCCTCCAGCCCACCAGCCCTTCTGTCTATCCAGGCTACCTGCTCAAAATCCCATCGGTTCAATGTCTGCTGAGGATACCGAGTCAGATGAGTCCCTCAGCGGGACTACCTCTGGACTTTCTGACTTCTCCAGTTCTCATTGCCCAGTTGGGCTGCTTATCTCCTCGGGTTCTGGTAGCGTGTAGCTTGGGAGTCCCATATGTGAGGACTTATTGCCTGCTTGTTCACGGAGAAAGCTTAGTTACTCACTAGAAAAGAAAAAATCCAAGTTATCAATGTCCTTGCTTAATGTATATTATCAAGTTTGTTACAATGTAAACCTCTTTGACTGAAATAATAAAGCGGTATAAAAATCTGTTAAATAAAACCTGTAAGAGCAGGAATAAGTCCTCAAACCCTCCCACCTCCCCGGGGAGTTGTTTTTTGGGTCCTGCAATGTTGTACTGGAGAGTATGGTGTCCCGTTGGGCGGGAAGGCAGGCATGTATGTGCAGTGTACCTCCCAAAAGCTTCCTTTGGAAGCTGGAGAGTGTTCTGTGTGGGGCTCTGACGGTGACATCACTCATCCGTAAGGACTTATTCCTGCTGTTCACGGAGTACACCTGCTACAGGTGATTAACTGCGCAGTTAATGTAGGCCACCATAAAAGCACAGTCAACATGTGCCATAGTTGATGCATATCTTCAGGCCACCACAGCCTTATTATGCGCTGTTGTGATTCTTGCCTTAACTTTGTCTTCCAGGAAAATCTCTGAATTTTGGACTCTGCTCTTCTGGCATGGCAGTTTCTGAGTAGTCCCTGGAAGGTCTGTTGCCTGCTTGCCCCTCTTTTAGCTGGGGCATGCAATTAGTCTGGCCTTGCCTACCTCAGGAGAGGAGGTTGTCAGATAACACTATAAGTAAGGATATCTAGCCGGCTGGGGAATCCGGCAACCGTGCTGTGAGCCGCTCATTGTCCTCTAGGAGTCTGTGGTTGCTGTATCCCTGGTATTGGGGGTCATTTCCCAGAGGAACGTTTCCAGACTCTGGTTTGTCCTACCTGGAATTCTTTCTGTTTTGCAGCAGGCCTGGCCCTTCTGGTGTGGGAATTCAGACCCTGCGGCCTCTGTATGCCCCCGGGCACAGTCTCATGCAGGGCAGGTAGAGAGTGGAAGCCCTGTTTGATTGAATTTGGCAAAGCATCGTTGTCAAGGGGTACTCTCTGGAAATGGAGAACAGCTGGGAGCTGTCCGAGATTTTGACTATGACTTGGATTCAGATGGCTTGATACTGGCCTCTGCCATGAATGTAGAAGTACTCTCGCCTTCAGAAGATTGTGAGGGGGTTGGTGTAATCCGCTTATTCTGAAAGGAGGAGCTGGTGACATTTATTGCCAGGGTCTCATCTGCCTTCAACTTGACTGATGCTTCCAGCACGGAGCAGGAGCCATAGGTACACTGCTTATTCAAGGGGGATGAAAATCCACTACTGTCTTCCTGTTCCCGGATGTGATCTAGGATATGATCCAGTCTGAGTGTCACTCCTGACTCCCCTGGCTAAAGGATTAAGGATCTGTAAGAAGATCTCTGCTCTCCGGAGTGCATTGAGTGGTTTGGCATTCTCCAGGTGGATGTGCAGGTCACGGCGGTTACCATACCGATCACCTTTCCTGTGGAAGGCGGATTGGCCTTAAAGGATTTTCTGGACTGTAAAGTGGATTCATTGTTGAGGAAACAGTTCGCTGTGGCAGCAGCTATTCTGCAGCTGGCAGTATGTACCAGCCTTAAATCTCAAGCCCTGCTCCAATGGATTCATTCTCTTCCACCAGATGATACTACCCATCTGTGGAGTCAGCTACAACCTTCCTTTTTGATACCATGTATGACCTGAAACATTTGGCGGCCAGGGATGATGCCCAGAGGACTCTGCTTGGTTTTGGATTTGGCTCAGGCACTGGTCCACGGACTTACCTTCCAAAGCCCATTGGCTCAACTGGCTTTTCAGGCGAAGCTTCTGTTTTGAGCCGATTTGGAGAAGCTGGTGAAGGATCTGGGCAAGACAAAATCTTACCGCCTTCCAGAAGACAGGTCTAAGAGGCCTGTGAAGTGGGCTGCTGCTCCTTCCTGTTAGCCTCCGCCTGATCAGAAGGCATGCTGGCTGGATTCCCAAGGGTCTCTACTCTCATTCTCAGTCCTTTTGTGGAGTGCATGACCCAGGGACTCTGTCACTTCCAGAAGAGGACAATCCTGGGCTGCGCAGTGAAGGTTTTGGGGGCCCATTCCCTGGTTCCTCGTTGGAGGCAAGCTTTGCCTTTTCTTTCAGGAATGGGCCTGGGTTACCAAGAATTGTTAGGTGCTAGACCCTATTCAGTTTGGCTAAGCAAAGAGCCAACTCCGGATGCCTTATTCATCTCCCCTTGTGGGTCTGCGATCAAAGTGCTGTTGTGCGAACTACCTTGGACAAGTTGCTGTACCTAAATGCGGTGATGCCCTTCCCACCGAATGAGCAGGGCAAGGACAGATACGCCATCTATTTTGTGGTGCCCAAAATAGGATCATGCCTTCTGGTCCATTCTGGACCTCAAGGGGGTCAATGAACACTTGTGGGCTGTGTATTTTGGGATGGAAACCTTGTGCTTAGTGATTCAAGCGGTGCACTGAGGGGGGTTCTTGGCTTCTCCGGATCTGACTGAGGGATCTCTCTTTTTTCTTTTTTTTTTCCCCCCTTATCCCGATCCAGGCGGATCAGCAAAGTATCTACATGTTGCCATGCTTGGCTCTTACTATCAGTTTGCCGCCCTCTCTTTCGGGCTATTCACTGACACAAAGAGATTCTCTGCTGCAGCCCCGGAGTTTGTGTCCATCCTTATCTGGATGCTGGCTTATCCGGGCCCCGCTACCTTTCAGAAGCATCTTGTGTGGCATCCTGAGTGATGCTTTTCTTAGAAATCCTTGGCTGGGTGTTCAATCAGGGAAGGAGCTAGCTGTGGCCTTCATGGTCCCTAGAGTTTCTGGGAGCACATTTCAACACTCGAGTGGGCAGAGTTTCCTGCCAGAAGAGAGAGTGAAATGACTATTGGATTGCCTGGCGCTGTTCTGTGTGCAGAAGGCTCCCAGAGTCTGAGATTATCTTCAGCTCTTCGGATTGATGGTGATGACCATAAAGATAGTGCCGTGGGTGTGTGCTCATATCTGACTGCTACAGTGGTCCTTGTTGACGTGGTGGTCCCCGAGGTCTCAGGAGCTAGAGTGCAGGCTCCCATTGATGGTGAAGTCCAGCCTGCAGTGGTGCAGCAACCCTGTTATCTAAGGAAGGGCATGCTGCTGGACTCCTACTACTACTATTACTAATATTAATCCTTTATATAGCACTACAGGGCATATGCAGCGCTGTACAAACACATAAAGAATACAGTCCCTGCTTGTAGAGCTTACGATCTAATCAAGACAGACAGAACAATACAAGAGGAACAAGGGAGGTTCAAATAGGGAAGGAGACTTGAGGAGAACAAGGGATTAGGATCCAAATGCGGCCTCAGAGATAAGCCTTTAACATGTGTTTGAAATGGGGGAGAGAAGAGACTTGATGTAAAGATAGAGGAAGTTTGTTCCATGCATAAGGAGCAGCAAGGTGAAAAGATCGAAGTCTGGAGTTTGCAGAAAAAGAAAAGGGCATAGAAAGAAGAAAGCCAGAGGAGGAGCGGAATTCACAAGGAGGGGTGTAGGGAGAGAGGTAATGAGGGACAGTAGAGTGAATGCATTTATATGTTAGAAGGAAAAGTTTGAAGTGAATACGGAAACAAAAGGGGAGCTAGTGAAGTGATTTTAGAAGAGGGGTTATGTGAGTGTATCGGGGCTGGCAGAAGATTAGCCGCGCAGCAGAGTTCTAGATAGATTGCAGAGGAGAGATGACACTAAGGGAGTCCATCAAGGAGGAGGTTGCAGTAGTCAAGATAAGTGACCAAAGAGTGGACAAGGGCCTTAGTGTGTTCAGAGAGAAGGGGACAAATTTTATTATAGAGAAAGAAATGACAGGTTTTAATTATATGTTGAATATGTTTGGAGAAGGAAAGGGAGGAGTCGGAGATATGACCCAAGGTTGCGGAATGAGGAAACTGGAAGAAGAATGTTGTCAACAGTGATAGAGAAAGGAGGAAGGGAGGAGGGCTTAGGGACAATTTTTCCTAGATTCTTCTGATGACAGATGCCAGTCTCTCAGGCTGGGGAGCCTGTTACCAAGACCATACAGCCCAGGGCTGTTGAAACCACAGGGAAGCAGTATGGTCCATCAACCACCTCGAGGCAAGGGCCATCTGGTTGACTTTTCTGCGTTTCTGGACCCTGTTTAAGGGCCTGGCGGTTCAAGTGTTTTTAGACAGCCTCAAGGTGGTGGCTTATGTCAGTCGGAGAGGCAGGACAAGGAGTACTGGTGTAGCTCTGGAGATGGCTCTCTTGTTGGCCTGGGCAGAAAACCTCCAAGCCTTGTCGACTCACATAATGCCAGGTTGGAGAATATGGAAGTGAACTTCCTCAGCTAGTACCCTCTGGACCCTGGAGAGTGGGAGTTGAGTTAGGAGGCATTTTAGTTGATTCTGCGCCACTGGGGTTGCCCCAAAATGGATTTGATCATGACCCGCTCCATTGCCAAAGTTTGCTGCTTCTTCAGTCATCACATGATGACAGGTTCCAAGGGTGGCGGCGCCCTGACCCAGCCTTGCTCAAGTCAGTACATGTTTCCTCCATGGCCCCTGGTGAGGCATGTGTTTCGACATATGGACCACCACTCGGGCAGGATTTCTCTAATGGTGTCAGATTGGCTGAGGGAGAGCATGGTTCAGAGACCTGAAGTGGTTCCTATAGGCATCTCTTTTTTAGTAGCCTCCATCTTGGGGTCTATTGCAGCAGGGACCTATCATCCTGGAGGGGACAATTCCCTTCTCACTTACGGCTTTGCTTTTGGAAGGAGATGGCTAGCACGTAAGGGCTACTCTCCAGTGGTGGTCTCTACTCTGCTCGTCGCCCAGAGGAGATCTACCAAGCTAGCATACATACAAATCTGGTGCCTCTTTGAGCGATGGTGTGGCACTTGACAGTTTGCTCCTGAGGCAGCCAAGGTGCCATCTCTGTTGGCCTGTCTACAGGATGACCTGGACAAGGGCCTTTCCCTTAGCTCCCTTAACATTCAGATGGCAGTTTTGGCCTTTTTCTGAGTTCTGGTGGTTGGTAAGTCTCTAGCCTTGCTCTCAGACATCTCACACTTTCTCCAGAAAGTTCAGCATCTGCATCATTCCCTTCGGTCCGTAATCCCTTCCTGGGATCTATGTCTGGTGCTCGGAGCCTTTGAGCCATTGAAGTGTGCTACTTTAAAGGATTTGACACTCAAGAATGGCGTCTTTGTCACAGTTTGTTCCACAAGGTAGATTACTGAGCTACAGACTCCATCTTGCTGTGATCCTTATCTGTCATTTCAGAGAGGCCGTTTCAATTTAGCCTGTGCCTTCCTTGTTTAAGGTGCCTTCTCCCTTTCACTTGAACCAGGTGGTCTGCCTGCCCTCCTTCTTGAAGATGCAGTGTCAGGAGAAGGAGTAGGATCTCTGCCTTGTGGATGTCCGGAGGGTGCTTCTCCAGTACTTGGAGATTACAAATTCCTTTCGGAAGCCCAACAATCTTTTTGTGCTGATTGCTAGCCTGTGCAAGGGTGACACAGCAGTTGTGTTGCTTTTGGGGTGCTGAATTAAGTAGATCATGGCCTTGGCGCATCTGTTGCAGAACCGGCCAGTTCTGGAGGGTTGCATGCCCATTCTACCCAAGCACAAGCATTCTCATGGGCGGAGTGGCATTCAGTAGCTCCTGCAGACATTTGTTGGGCGGCAATGTAGGCATCACTTTACACTTTTGTCAAGCTTTACCGCTTGGCTGTCCACGTGCAGGCAAACTACTCAAGGGTTTTGTGAACTGCTGTCTTCTTCCCACCCAGTGGAATTGTAGCTTTGGTGCAACCCATTTGTCTGAAATGGTCTAGCAGGACGATATGGAAGATGACATTTTACTTTACAAGTTAATGTCCTTTCCTTGAGTCCTGATAGATCAGTCCAAGGCCCGCCCCTGAAACAGTATTTACTCTGTTCTTCTGCTGCAGTACCCTTGGGTCCGCTATGATTTTTATGCTTGGCTTTGCAGGTTCATCTTCTGCTGACAGCCTTCTGTTTATGCTTTCCTGTACATAGTTCTCTGTTTATTTTGCATTGTTGCCCACGGTTGAGGTTGTGTGAGGCTTGCCATGTTTCTTCCATATGCTTTGGGACAAATACTGAGGAGACCTCTGGTGGTTTAGGCGAATAGAGGCATAGGAGTGGTCATTTGAAACCTGGGCTTTTCATTGGTCTTTTGTCTCCACCAGTCTGCTGATAGGGGAACACAGCCACTTGTCTGGATTGGTCTAGCAGGGCAAATACCTATAAAAAAAACCCCACAGTGGTAAAGATTGTCTCCATTGGATGAACATTTTTCTTCCGATTCTCTCACAATATGTCCTCTGCATGAGTTGCTACCTGTGGACCTGCTGCTCTTTCTTTGCACGTACGTACTGTTGACATACCCTTAGCTGGCCACAGCCTTATTGGCATGTGGACTTCCATTCTCAGCCTCCCCCTGTCTCTACTGCACAGATGTTACAGGGCAGAGGTTCATAGCTTAAAATAAGAGGATGAATAACCCCAGTAGGGAATCATAAGAGTAACAGGGTTGGATGCTGGGTGAGAAAACCCTATATAGACTCACATAATCATTATATGGTAAGAGCTCTAAAATGGCAAATAGAGAAATGCCTAAATGTATATGTGTTATATATGTATTCTTCAAATTATAAATAGTATTCTATATGGATTTATTTCTGAATTGCATGAAGAGGTCAAAGAGATCCCATAATACTTATCTATTTACATTTTTACTAAGCCAATGGGGAGTAGACCCATCACTATGAAGAATATGGCCCCAACTTTTTTTTTTGAATGTTAACTGTCTACAAGTGATGTAACACTTGTAGATGCGTATGTAATATTTCTTCAGTTTATCATTGGATATGAGTTGGTAAATTAAAAGCTTGGTGTATGATCCATAATTAAAATATTAGACAAAATTAGGAAAATTAAATAAATCTGTCAGTAACTAGAGGAAAAAATCATTGCCACAACTTAAGAAGCCTAGATAATTAAATATAGTATATAATTCTTTCTATAATGTATGGCAGTGAAAAGTTATTTACATACATAAAATGCTTCACTTGGTTGATAGGGGCATGCAGTCTGTACAGATTTTAGTTGTGTTCCTTACCTTAGTGGATTTTGCAAAGGAGTGTTTAAGCCCGCTGGACTTTCATCCCTTTTGCATAATTTTTTTATGTCATTTCATCTGTTGAAGAGTATAAATGTTATCTATAGACAGTCACTCTCCCCAAATAGATGGAAATTCACCAAATTTTGCATGCATGAAGAAAATATGCAACTGTTAAAACCAAAAATATTGGATGAGTATTTTTAGAAGGTTGATTATGCAAAACCAATCCTCATTGGTTGCTGTGGGAATCTGTTAGAACCAATGGATTTTTACCACTGTACTGTTTCAAAAATGCGCTACTTTCCCAGTCAGCACATGAAAATATACCTAAAGCAACTGGTAAAGGGGTGGTAGCAAAAGGCATTTTCAAAGAGGCCCTCCCCAATCCTCATACACCTATCCAAATAGACCCACCCACCACCCTCCTCTTCTCCCCCCCCCCCCCAATCTCCATTCCGTAGATACACCTGGCTCTAGCACACCTACAGCTATTCTTGTCTCACACAGACAGAAAAATATCTGACAAAGCTTTTCAGTTCAAACATCCTCACACACAGACAACCTGCACACAGCTTCATACACACTCATGCCGCAGACCACCACCACCATCCCTTCCCCCCCCTTGTCCACACAGCCATATTTCATAAAAAGCACTAATACCACAATCTTCCTTAATAAACAAACCTACCACACATTACCCACCCATGTAATCCATACCACTTAATTGCAAATTCCCATTTCCATATTCTAGACCTGTCCAGACAAGTGGGTTGTGTCCCCTACCAGTAGATGTGGAGATAGAGGAAACTTCAAGAGGCTTCTTATGACGCTTTCTTGCCTTATCAGTCAGAGCCTCTAGAGGGAGCTTTCAATAATTCTCTGTCTCCAGCAGATAGTGGATGCCAAGTTTTTCAGCTCTTCAAAAGTGTGAGAAAATGCAAGGAAAAATTGAGAAGAAAGATAGATTGATTTTGCTTGGGAGCAACCATCCTTGTAAGTGGATTTCTTACCGGAACATGGCTCAGTAGGCTTCCCTAGAGTGACCCTTAAAACAGGTGCTCTTTTTGGATGACAAAGGAGGAGGGAAATTGGTTTGTCTCTCTGCCCTTATCTTGTTAAGGACAATTGAGCAACCCGAAGATTGGAAAAAGAGTTTTGGAAGGATTCTTCAAGACTCACACAACCTTGGTGCCCCCTCCCTCTTCTTTCCTCCTGCTCTCCCCCGAAGATTTGAAGAAGACTCTTCAGAAATATGTGACTGCATGTCTGGTGACGGGACTAGCACTGAGCCTGCCATGGTTTTTACCTGCCCAGGGGTGAGTACTAAAGACTAACCATGTCTGTCTATCTTGTCTGTGGAGGCTCCAGCCTTCATCCGTTTCTAAGATGCTAAGTCTGGTTTGAGGAGGGCGTCCATCAGTTCAGTGCCAGTATTTCTATCCTTGCCTAACTGTCTGTGCATGTTTGTGCTTCCCGCTCTTTCCACACCTTTCCTGGTGTGCATTGTTGTCCACATTTTCTGCGCACACATCTCTGATCCGTGCAGACTTGGCATGCAGCACTATGTAGATGCAGAAGAAGACAACCAACAGAGAATGACCACAGTTGATGCACTTGAAGAAAATCAATTTTATTAGGACCCGACTCAGCTGAGTTTCTGCAAATTGCACCTGCATCAGGAGTCTATAAAATCAACAGTCAATATATACAATTAGAAAACAAGAAAATTATAACATAAAAGTGTAATACAAAATCATAAAAATAAAGATCTGAAAGACATAGAAAAAGATAGCAACTCGTTTATTAAAAAAAAAAAAACAACAAAGTGCTGACTGCTGGTGAACGGTAGAGGTTGTTATGCCACATTTGAAGAAGTGTTGCCTGGTCTGCAGAAAGTGATAAGTATTGTCAATGGATTCTGGTTTCTGCTCAGCTTGCATGGAGACTACGGATGGAATCTTAGAAGGCCCAATTTTCCCTTCGTTATAGGGAGAAGGTGCTCCAGCCTCATTTTCGCTGCCATTAGCAGTGGACTTTGCTCTGAAAAAGGATATTTGTCAGGCCTGCCATCTCAGCGCTCTCCTCTGGGCACTCTCCTTTGAGGAAGGGGTCATAATCTGCTGTGCCCTCTAGTTGTGGGGGCCTTCTGACCAGTGAGGAATTCCTGGGGTTCTGGGTTGTCCTCCCCAGAATTCTTCTTTCTGCAACTAGCTTGGTCTTTCTGATGTAGCAGTGTGGACCCTGGGACCCTCGAGTCCTCTCATTCTTTCTGCCCACTCGGTGGAGGGACAGCAGGTGAGTTGGAGCCCAGCTCAATCCCCACCTTGTAAGTAAACTTGGCGAGTCTGGAGATTTGGATCAACTGTCCTTTGGCCAAGACCTACTACTACTACTACTGAGCATTTGTATAGCGCTACAAGACGTATGCAGCACTGCACAGACACATATAAAAGACGGTCCCTGCTCATCAGAGCTTACAATCTAGTTAAGACAGACAACACAGTAGCTGTAGACATGGGATATATCTAGGGAAAATGGTAAGGAAACACAAAGGAGACCAGGTGAGTGAAGAGCTGAAGGCGAACCTGGAGTTCAGTCCCGATACGTCAGGCATGGATTCTGTCCTCCCACTCTGAAGATCATGAGTCTGGTATTATTTACCTGTTTAGAAAGGATGAATTGGTGGCCTTGATTGTTCAGGTGTCAGCCACCCTAAATTTGACTTAACCTTCAGCAGCTGAACAGGGGCTGCAAATACACCCCCTCTTGCAGGGGGTTCAACAGCCTTTTCTTTTCTGGATGTTATCAAAAGCATGATACAGTCAGAGTGGGATGTGCCCGACTCCCCAGTAAAGGTGCTGAAATTTTGCAGGAGGCTTTATGCCCTGCCACCGGACAGACAAATCAGGTGATTTAACACACCAAGAGTGGATGCACAGGTTACAGCAGTTACAAAGTGGACCACTATTCCGGTGGAGGGCAGAATGGCCCTGAGGGGACCCCCTGAATTGTAAGATGGCAATTATCTTGAAGAATCAGTTTACATTCTCCACTGTTATCGTTCAGCTGATGGTGTGTGTGGGTCTGACAATGAGAGTTCTACTCCAGTGAATTCAATCTCTTGCATTAGAGGATATTACATACCCCTTTTGGAGTCAGCTACAGCCTTATTTGTCAGTCATTATGTATGATCTTGTCCGCTTGGTGGCTAAAAACAGTGCCCTGTCGACTGGTGTGACGTTGGATATGGCTCAGCCATTGGGTGGCGGATTTGTCCTCCAAATCTCAATTTGACTCAGCTGGTTTTCAAAGGGAGGCTTTTTGGGACAGACTTGGAGAGGCTCTTTAAGGACTTGGGCGAGTCCAAATCTCATCCCCTTCTAGAGGATGGGCCTGGTAGGCATACTGGCACATCTTCAACATATGCCTGTGTTCCACGCGCTTGTTGTTAGGACTTCTGGGGCTTCTGTAGATACTGCCCTGGAAAGCCTTGCTTTCCGCCTCTTCTGGGTTCCAGTCTCGGATTCAGTGCTTAGTTGTACCATAAGGTTCCTGGGATTCGGACACTCCAGAGGTGCTGCCTCCCATCAGGCACAGTGATGGCTTGGGGGCCCATCCTGGGGTGCCACCAGTGGGCTGCATGCTCCGCCTTTTCTTCCAGGAGTGGGCCCGGATCACTGAAGATTGCTGTATGCTAGACACCATTCAGCATGGCTATGTTCTGAAATGCAGAGAGCAGTAGTCCAGATGTATTTGTTGTCTCTCCTTATATCGCCAAGGCCAAGAGAGCTGCAAAAAACTCCCCTTAGATGGCATGAGTCTGTCCAGGGTACACTAGTCTCAGTTCCCCCTGCCAGCCAGAGCCAATACTCCATCTACTTTGTGGTGCCAGAGGAGGACTGCTCCTTTTTGGCCAATCCTTGACCTCAAGGGAGTGAGTGCTTACCTGCACACCCTTCACTTCCATATGGTGGCCCTGTGGTCAATGATTCAGGCAGTGTGCCACGGAGAATTCCTTGCATATCTGGACTTCCAAGAGGATCAACAGTGCTTTCTTCATTTCACTCTTCTTGGCTCTCATTTACAGTTTACCACTCTCCCCTTTGTCTTCTCCAATGCTTCAAGGACGTTCTCGAAAGTGATGGTGGTGGTGGTGGTGGCCACTGCACTGAGGCACCAAGAGATCTGTGTACACCCGTATCTGGACGACTGGCTCATTTAGACCAACTCGCAGTCCGAAGTAGCTCCCTGTTTTGCCTGGGTGGTGCAGTTAGTCTAGGTTGGGTGATAAATTGAGGGAAAAGCTACTTGGTGCTTCCCAATCAATGAAATATCTGGGAACATTTTCAACACTGGGGTAGGCAGAGTCTTCCTGCCAAAGAGAGGGTGAACAAGTTGCTGGCCCAGTTTGACAGCCTTCTTCCACCAGTGTTGCTATTCTCATGTCATCCCTCTTCTCAAATCAATTCATTGGCTCCCTCTGTGTTTCCACATCCAGTTCAAACTTCTGCTACTGACCTTATAAGTGCCTTAATTTGGCTGCACCTAACTACCTTTCCTCTTTTATCTCTCCCTATATTCTTCCTCAGGAACTCCGCTCTTCTGGAAGATCCCTTTTATCTGTGCTCTTTTCTTCCACTGCCAACTTAAGTTTTCGATCTTTCTAACTTGTTGCTCATTATGCTTGGAACAAACTACCTGAGTTGGTATGCCAGGTGTCATCCTTGGCCTTTTACAAATCCAGGATAAAAACTCACTGCTTTGAGACAGGTTTTGGATCCTGATCCCCCTAGTCTCCTGTTCACCTCCTATGTGTTTCCTTACCATTTCTTAGATATATCGTAGTCCCCAGTTGTGTCCATCTTGACTAGATTGTAAGCTCTTATGAGAAGGGACTTCTTCTTATACAGTATGTGTCTATACAGCACTGCTTATGCCTTGTAATGCTATACAAATAAGTGGTTGTAGTAGTAGAGTTTGGGATTATCTACAGCATCTCCAGGAACAAGCAGGAATGAGTCTTCACATATGGGTACGTCGGTACCGACGGAGTCCGCGCGGGAACGCTTCCCAGCGTCCAATCAGAAAGCTTTTGGAAGCATCCCAACAGGCCTGCGTGCTGCCTTCCCGCCTTCCCAACTGCCTCTCCTGAGTTTTTGTTTTTCCGCGGAGCCGGCAGGACGTTCTCCTGTCACCGCAGAAAATTCTTCTTTTATTTTTTAGTTTTCTTGTGGTCGTGGCTGCCTTCCCCGACACCACCGGTACCGCCGGTGTTTCTTTTTTCTTTTCTTGTAAAATATTTTCCCTTTAAGGAATCTATTTTTCTTTTTTAGTGTCTCACGGTTCTCAGGCCTTCTAGGCCTCTCCATTTTTCCTCATGGAACCGCCAGCCACTTTCCCCAGGAAATGTACAAACTGTGGCAGTACAACTTTATTTTTAGACACTCACAATTGGTGTCTAACCTGCTTGGGTCCTGACCATTTTCCTCCGGAGCCCTCGGGCACCAGTATGGTGAGAAAAAGTTTTCAAAATCGAGTTCCCCCCGACACGCGGTCCCCCTCTAACTTCAGGGCACCGACCATATCTTCTTATACACAGGATCAGGTAACCCAAAAACAGTCTGTTAAGACTAGCCAGTCCTCGAGCGGCAGTACTCATGCACAGCATAGAGATGCCTCCGGCCTTGCCCTCGAGAATCCACTGGCTTCAAAACCCCGGTGGGAGTCTTCGGCCTCCAAAGCCTGTGTGGGGTTTCAGGTTGTTCCTGAGGTTCACCCCTCACAGAACATACCTGAGCCATGTCCGGTGGTGGAATCCGCTTCGAGCGGTACCGATACCCCAGCATCGGCACTGGTGTTGGATGAAATATTCCTCACCAAGGATCGTCGTCTGGCGTCCTCGGTACCTATGGGCCCGGTGGATACGCTTCAGACCGACTTTCCAGTATCGGTATCGACATCGATACTAGTACCGACGTCGGTACCCTCCAGACATGCATCGATAGACTCGCTTCCTTCTATGCCGAGTCTGGAATCGATCTCCAGTCTGGAGGACTGGGTACCGACTCACCTTGGTACCGACTCCCATCGGTACCGAAGGCTCGGTTCCGATACTTCGGATCTGCAACTCTCGGTTCCTCCGATACTGTTAGAGTTGCCACCGGCTGGTCTTCTTCCACCGGTATCAGGTACGGTACCGAGATCGGTACTGATATCCACAGTACCATTACCTTCCATGCTTCTCTCATCAGGCTCGCTTCCCTCGATGCCGAGTCTGGAATCGATCCCTAGCATGGATGATCTGTTACCGACTGTCGCTGGTTCTGACCTGCAGTATCAGCGACCACCATCTAAGGATCCCATACTGCACCATTCAGGATCTTCTATTCCTATATACTGGAATAGATCCCTCGGTGCCAACGCTAGTTCTTCATCAGATCTAGCCTTTCCAAGGGAAGTTCCCTCTGGGGATCCTTCTTTTCAGACTTTCCTCCTGGATATGGCAAAATCACTTGCCATTCCTATTCCTGGACAAGATCCTACACAAGGGAATACAGAATACCTCTCTGTTCCTAGCGAAGCAAAGGAGAATATAATGCTTCCTTTGCATCATTCTTTGCAGGATCTCCTTCTGCGAATGTGGGAAGCTCCTTTAAAGGTACCCCCACTTTCCAGAGCAACTGATCTTCTATATCAGGTGCCCCCTCTCCAGGGTTTCAAAGGACTCAACTTCCTCATCATTCCATTGTAGTGGAATCAGCATTGAGGCGAGTGAAGAGTAATAAAAAACACTCTTCTTGTCCGCCAGGTCGTGAGTCTAAGACACTAGATGCCTTTGGACGTCAAACCTTCCAGACATCCATGCTTTCAGCAAGAATTCTCTCATATATTTTGTATATGGGTCTATCTCTTGAGGAGGTCACAAGAAAATTACATCTTTTGACTCCTTTTCTTCAAGAGCCCAAACAAGCATACTATTCCTTACTGGTTAGTCATGCTCATAATATCTCTAGGTTTCTTACTCGTGCTTCCCTAGACTCCTTTGAGTCTGTTAGTAGGACTTCTGCTATAGCTATAGGGGCACGACGTAGAGCCTGGCTCCAAGCTTCAGACTTGGACAAATGGGCACAAGAAAGACTGGGAAATACTCCTTGCACTGGAGAAAATCTCTTCAACAAGGAGTCTTTACTCCAGGTTACTCAGTTATCCACTGACTTTCCTGTTTCCAGGGGCTATTCTACGCCGCCTTCTTTCCCAGTAGGTAGGAAATGTCCTACCAAACTTTCTTCCCCTAGGGGGAGAAGGTTTTGTCCATCATCTGCCCATCATACAGATGTTCCCAAACAGGGGAAACATCGCCCTGGTCTGAAGAATCTACAAACTCAACAGGGTCAACAAACCCAGCAGTCGCAGGGTTTCAAATAGATCATTGTCCCTCTTGGTTGCTGGTTAGGGTAGCAGTCTGCTTCTTTTCACTTGCAGTATCTGCACTAATTTATCCTAACCTACCTAGATATCTCTTCATGAGACATCTTTTCTCTAAGAGTCTTTATGATGATCATGCCCATACTTAACAGATTTCCTCTTCCTCTTGGAGGAAAGAAAGGTAACAACTATCAATAGACAGTAGTTTTTCCATGTATTGGCATGTATCATCTCACCTGTCAGAGACTTCCTCCATAATTGGTCTCTTGCAACTCTCTTACCTCCCTCTTACTGCAACATTTAGTTTGTAAGGGTGACTTTTTTGCACGGGTAAGCCCTTATGGTCCTCTACCTGTTCTACCGGGGGATTCTCCTTTCTGGAGTTGTCTTCCCCCTTGTTACCTTAGGGCAGCTCCTCAGACAATAGGAAGTCCTACCATGTCTGTTTCTTTTTTCCAAAAAAGAAAAGAGGAGGGAAAAGAAATTCTCCATGTTGCCCTCATAGTTGCTGCAAATGCAGCAATTCCTAGTGGTTAAACCATTGGTTTTGTTCACTACACAACCAAGGTTTTTCCCCTCCACTAGCAATCCTCCTAGCCTCAGTGCTAAGTCCCAAACAGGGTATCAATCTCGTTTGGGAAACCCTATTATCACAGTTTGGTTGGTTAACTTCTATTCTTCGCCCCTTGCCCTTGGCAGAATAGCTGGTTACCTGCTGGCTTTCCACAGCCAGTTTTTCTTCTGACCAACCTGCAGCATGCTCTCTGCAACTCTACTAGAGTAGCTTTGCACTATGGGCCCTTGCTAGAGAGCATTAGTATCTTGCCTAGCAGATAACCCCAGATGGTTAAAAGGGGTTTCCCCAGTCATGTTTCATGCCTGGCAGGTATTCTCTACCCTTTCCATCTTATCTTAAAAATCTTTTGAGGCATAAGCCCTCAGGCCTTTCAATACGTGAAAGCCTAAAGAAGGGCCAATTCCCTGGCTTGGCCCATATCTCCTATGGTCTCCCGTCAGTGATAAATTCTTCACTGGCAGCTAGAGGATACCTAATACCCATCTTGCCCTCATAGGCGGATCACTAGAGTATCTTCCTCCAGAGGCCTCCTCTATCCAATCTCCATACTACAATTCTGGAGATATCTGGACTTCCTGTCTGCAGACTGCCGTTATCCTCTGCCATTTTCACGTAGGCCATCCTTGTTACTCAAGAGCTCAAATTCTGCAAAGAATTAAGCCGCCTTTTTGTCAGGGACACCTTTCCTCTGACTATGCCAGTCATAACCAGGAGAAGAGGATTTTTTCTATTTTATCTATTCAAGCAGGTATCAACCTTCTTGCTATCAGATAAATCTTCCTCTCTCCCTATAAAGGGGGAGGGGGTTCTCTGGACATCTCTCCATCCATATACCTGGAGACATGTCTCTATATGCCTGCCTATTCATCTAGGTATATATATAGATAGATATATATATGCTGATTTATATCTATCTGTGTGTCTTCTGCCCATACATATCTCTTTATAGATATATGCATATATACCCTATATGTGTATATATTTAAATCTACATATATATATATATATGTACATATATATTAATACCTATAATGAGATATATTTTTAGATAGATCTGTATCCATCTACTTATCTATCTGTCTGTTAGGATCAGATATCCTGACATTCCTTTATGATCCTGACAGATGGGCACTAACCCTATTAATGCTGTACCAGCATACCTAGGGGACTACACCTAGAACCACTCCTGTGGTAATTAACCTTTTCAGGTTAGGTACTCCTGAAGCTCTCCATGTACCTTTCTTTCCTAATTGACCTCATTTAGGAAAGAAATTGCGAAGCTTCCGTTGCTCTAAAGCTTAGCGCTCCTGAGTCTGTCCTTACCTTTTTATCAGATACAAGGGTTTCCATACCCTTTCTTCCCTACATGGACTGATTCCAGCCCCAGTCCAGTTGGGTCAGACTACATTTTTCTCTTGGCCCTAAATTTGTACTGTTTTTGGACCAAAGCAGCTTAAGCTTTCCTTAATAGTACCTTCTGCGTCTCCGCTGAAGTTCTACCTCTCATACTACCCCAGTTTTCCCCTGGGGCTATTTTTCTCTCCCTAAAGGGTTCTGACCTCCACTTGTTTTTGTTCCACTTTATTACCTCTACTTCTCAGTGAGGTACCCCTTGAGCACATTCACTGGCTCTTCTATCAGATCCATATGTAGCTCAGTGCACTTGTGCAATGCCAACAAGGGAGGCCCAGATTACAGCTCTTTTCTGTATTCAACTCCTACCCTCCATCCCCAGGATGGCTGAGGTCCTGAGGAATAGCATGGCTCGTTCTAGACTTGCAACATGCTAGGACTCCCTCTGGGCATCTGAGCTTGGGAGTCCCCATATGTGAAGACTCATTCCTGCTTGTTCCTGGAGATAGCACAGTTACTTACCTGTAACAGGTGATCTCTGGGAACAGCAGGAATAAGTCTTCACAACCCACCCACCTCCCCTAGGAGTTGCATTTCTCTTTCTCTATCTTTCCCTTCCTTGCTCTCTCTCTTCCTTTGTCTCAGCTTTAAAACTTAACTGAGGAGAGGCAGTTGGGAAGGCGGGAAGGCAGCATGCAGGCGTGTTGCGATGCTTCCAAAAGCTTTCTGATTGGACGCTGGGAAGCGTTCCCACGCGGTCTCCGTCGGTACTGACGTACCCATATGTGAAGACTTATTCCTGCTGTTCCCAGAGATCACCTGTTACAGGTAAGTAACTGTGCTTTCTTGGTTTGATGGCGGCAGGATAGACATGATGCTATGAGTGTGAGCTCATATGAAGCTGCTTCAGAGGTCCCTGCTTTCTTGATGGTCTCCCAGCTCTCAGGAGTTCAAGGCCAGGCTGCCCCCTCCATTTGGAGGTGGTCTCAGCCTGCAGTGGTGGCAGCTGCCTTAGCATCTGAGAAAGGGTATGCCACTGGATGATCACATGACCTGAGCAGTTCAAGGCCCTTGGAACAGCTGCGAGTGGGCATGGCCTATCAATCACTTTGAGGCGGGGGCCATTTGATTGACCCTTCTGCATTTCCTGACTCTTCTCAAGTGCAGAATGGTCTGGGTCTACTCTGACAATGTTATGGCAGTGGCATATGTCAATCAGCAATGGGGAACAAAGAGTGCTGGAGTGGTCCTGGAAATGATTCTCCTGGGCGGAAAGGAACCTGCTAGCTCTATCGGCACAACACATTGCAGGAGATGACAGCGTAGTGGTGGACTTCCTCAGTTGTCACACTCTTGATCTCATGGAGTTAGAACAGAGTCAAACAGCCTATCTGCAAATTCTGCACCTATGGGACTGTCCTGAGATGGAGTTGATGGCGAAACTGTCCAATTCAAAAGCCAACTGCTTTTTCAAACACTGCAGAGAAACATGCTTCGAGAGCATCAATCTCCTAAGTCAGCCTGGTCGAAGAGTGGCCTGTGGTACATGTTTTCTCTGTGGCCACTAGTGGATGGTATGCTTTGATGCATAGAGAGAGGTATCTGGGCTAGGCAGTTCCGGTGGTGCTGGATTGGCCATAGAGGTCATGGTTTGGGGATCTGATGTGGCTCCTGCAAGATCCTCCTATTTGACTGCTCCCAGCCGAGGGGCTATTATGTCAAGGACCAGTTCAGGGTGACCTAGCTTGCTTCTCGCTTACGGCTTGGCTGTTAAAAGATGCTGCTTAGTGCATAAGGGCTACTCCCCCGCCATGGTTTCCATGCTCCTCAAGGCTAGGAGAGGATCTACCAGCCTGGCCTATGTGCATATCTGGTGTCTTTGAGAAATGGTGCCATCAGCATCTGGTTAGACCTGGTACAGCAGACTTACAGTCCTTGCTAGTCTTTCTCCAGGAGGGTCTGGACAAAAGTCTTTCTCTTAGTACCCTAAAGGTTCCTGTTTCATGGGGCCAGTGGCGGGGTAATCCATTGCCTTGCATCTTGATGTTTTCCCGTTTTCTCCAGCGGGTATGACATCTGTGTCCCCTCCCCTCTCCTCCTGCATTCATTTGTTCCTCCAAGAGATCTCTGCCTGGTGCTCTAGGTATTAATGTCAGAGCAGGCTACACTTAAGGATCTAACCCTCAAAACTGTTTTTCTGGTTGCAATCTGTTCGATGAGACATATGTTAGGATTCCTGCATGACAAGGCTTGTAACTCTAACTTACCATTCTCAAAGTCTGTTCTTTTCTTCTTGGCCAAGGTGGTTTTTGCCTTCCATGTGTTTGCCGCCTTTTTTTTCTAAGGAGTAGTGTCAAGGGAAAGACCAAGGACCTTTGTCTGGTTGATGTTCGGAGAGTGCTTCTTTGGTACTTGAAAATTACAAATTTTCTGTAAGTGCTGCTTGTGGGACCACATAAAGGCGATGTGCCATCAAGTCTACTTTGGGGTGCTGGATCAAGGAGGCAATTGCCTCTGTGTATCTTTTGTGGAACTGGCTGGTTCTGGAGTGCACATTCCACTTGGGCACAAGTGTCATCGTGGATGGATCATAGCTCAGTAGCCCCCTCAGATATTAGTAGGGTTACAGCATGGGCATCACTTTCCCCTTTTGTCAAGCACTACCACTTGGATGTAAATGCTTGGGCAGACACGGCCTTTGGCTCAGAGGTCTTGAAAGCTGCCATATCTTCCCACCCAGTGGATTCATAGCTTTGGCACATCCCATCTGTCTGGACTGATCTAGCAGGACAACATGGAAGGTGACATTTTACTTGCCAGATAATGTCCTTTCCTTGAGTCCTGCTATACCAGTCCAGGACTCGCTTTGGATAATTGCTTGGTCTGCTATTCTCTGTGGTTGGCCCTGCGTGCTCTTAACTTTCTGACAAGCCTTTTGTTGAAGCTGATCCTGTACCTGTAGGTATGGTTATTGTTCTTTTGAAACTGGTTACTTCACTGAGATTTCCTCACTATATGCTTTGATATGAATGCTGATAGCGCTTTAGAGGTTCTGGCTGATATGGCATGATGTCACCTTAAGCCTCTGGAGCAGTCCTTCCCAAACCTTTTTCCAGTGTGACCCCATTTTAGCAACTGAAAATTCCTGTGACCCCAGATAGTAATCAAAATTTATCACTCAAATAACATAAATATAAATATGTAAATCTATGCCTTTTAAAGTAATTATCTGGTGTACTCAACTCGCCTGACAAATACAGGCTTGGAAATTGACACAGTTTCTTGAACATATGCAGTGTGGGGTCTGAGTGTCTCTGGGGGCAGTGTGTGCGTGGGGGGTATTGAATATCTTGGGGCAGTGTGTTTTTGCGTGGGGACTCACTGTGCATGGTTGTGGGGGTTAAGTGACCAGAGGGCTGTGTGTGTGTCTGAAGCTCAAGGAAGCACAGCTTGATAGAGGTTTTGAGATCCCCTCCCAAATTTGTGCCTTGAGCTGGGCCCCAGCCATATTTAGCAGATGTGCATTTCAAAAACTCAGATATTTCAGTCACTAAATAGAAAATAAAATAAAATTTTTACCTTGTTTTGTGGCCATTTTATTTTTCCAATTGCGTTGGTCCCAAGTCTGGTTTCTGCTTTTCTCTGTCTTCTCTTAACTCTTGTTTCCAGTGTCACCTGTCTGTTTGCCATTTTTTCTCTCTCCTCCTGTCTTCACTTCATCATTTATATCAATCTGTAATACTGATCTCTTTTCAGCTTTCTTTCTTCTGCTTCTGTTCACTGTATTTACCCACAGCTTTACATCATTTTGTCATTCAGCTCTCCATCCCCATCTCTCTGTCCTTCCCAAGTCTCTTATCACCTACTCTTTTACTATCTCTCCCCCGTTTCTCCTCTCCCGTGTCCTGTATCTCCTCTCACCCTCGCCATCCAGGATCTCTTTATCTCTCCCATGTTCAGTATCTCCTGCCTACTTCCCTCATCCCTTCCACACATGTCCAGCATTTCTTTTGTCTCCCTACCTCTCATGTCCAACTCCACCCCTAATGTTAGGCATTTCCGGTCAGTCTTACCAGTACTTGTGCCCCCCTTCCAGCAGCTCCTTTCTCTCCCCCCTCCTCAGTACCCTCCCCAATGTTGAGCATCTCGTCTCTCCTCCCTCCCATGTTCAACATCTGTTCTGTCTCCCTAGTTCCCCCTCCCCAATATCCAGCATATCCTTTGTCTGTCCCTGTACCATGCGTATATCAAACATCTCCCCGCCATTCAAATTATTCCAAACCCCATCATGTCCAACTTCCTCCCTGTTTCCCTATCCCCTAGTGGTCCAGCCTCCAACATTCCCTTGCCTTTCTTTGCAGTCCAGCATCTTCCCCAAATCCTGCTCTGTCTTAGCCAGTCCATAGCTGACTGCATCATGCCTGCCACCGTATACTCCGAACCTGCAGCAGCAAGCACTCACACTACTGTATTCAACCTCCTCTCCCACCCTCAGTCCAGCATCAGCCTTCCCCTTCCTTCCACGACCAACTGAATCGCGCCACTCCTCCCTCCTCTGGAATCTTCATCAGTGCTTCCAGTACAAATACGACATGCGAGGACCTCAAACTGTTGTCTGTGCATACGCTGAAGGTTCAGCCTTAGCTGTGTCCCACTCCATAGAAACAGGAAGTCTGGGAGGGGGCGGGACACGACGGAGGCTAAGACTTCTGTGCATGCACAGACTCCAGCTTGAGGTCCCTGAACTTCTTATCTGTATGTAAGCACTTGCTAATACAGGTTCCAGGGAACGAAGGAGGGGCATGATTCAGTTAGCCGCTGAAGGAAAGAGAAGGCTGTTGCTGGATCGGGGGAGGGGAAATTGGTTGAAGGCAGCAGTGGCAAAGTATTAATAACGTTCGTCTTTATCTTCCCCCCAAAACTCTGCATGTGGCCATGACTCAAAATGAAAATTTTGTGATCACATTTGGGAACTGCTGCTCTGGAAGTTTCCTCTGTCTCCACATCTGGTAGGGGGACACAGCTCACTTGTCTGGACTGGTCTAGAAGGATTCAAGGTGAGGACATTATCTGGTAAGTAAAATTTCGCCATGTATATATCCGTCTCATAACCACATCTGCTGTGAACGAAAATGCAGTCATACCCTCAAACATCCCCCATACACTAACAATTCTTACATATTCTTTTTTTCATCCAAACAACCACCTATCTGTTTAATAACAGTTACACCCCAGATTTATTTATTTATTTTAAAAAGAATTTAATATACCACTATTCAAATTGTACAGTATGGAGGTTTACAAAAATAAATAGAACACTAGAATCAAACATCATATAAAATGCACAATTCAAAACTGTAAAATACAAGCTAAACCAAAATATATACAATCACAAAATAAGATAATTTCATACAAAAGGGAGGGAATGAATAAAACATTTTCTTTTTCAGGGACCAACATATAAATGATGAAATATTAGGGAACACATTAATTCTAAAAAAAATAATTTGAGAACTCTGGAATCGATAAATAGATTATAAAATTTCACTAAATGCCTTGGAAAAGAATCTGGTTTTAAAGCCCTTTGGAAAGTTCCTATAGGAAATTCAAAATCGTAAATCCTGGAGGAGTGCATTCCATAGTTGGGGAGCAGAATAGCTTCATGAACTCTCTTGAAAAATGACTAATCACAGTCTGTTTTTTGTTGTAAGTGCCAAGTAATTTCCTTGGGAGAATCTTAAAGTTCTTGCTGGTATAGAACTACTACTACTGCTGATCATTTCTATAGCGCTACAAGGCGTATGCAGCGCTGTACAGACATATGTAAAAGATGGTCCCTGCTCATCATAACTGACAATATAAGGAATCAAGAAATCGTCAAGATACTGAGGGAGATCTATGTTCTCCCATATTACATGCAGGCATTATACACCCCCCCCCCCCCATATACAATACATATGTACATGCATCACCACCTATGTACACCCACACCTTCCCCCTCCCAAGTCATAAATGTGTTCTAACTTGATACAGTTAAGCTTAGTGTCCTGGACTTTGCAGACCCCCAGTCCTTGTAAAACACTGTACCTTCTGGTAGGAGTCAAGGTGCCAATTCGCCAGTCTTACAGGGCATGGTTAGCCACCTCATCAAGGACTATTATGCAATAGCTCAAATATAGTAAAAAGAAGATAGAGAACAAATTGTTGAGAAAATGCCTAGTGACCAGAATTCCATGGCCCCTCCATGTTGAGTCAACAATAGTGAACAAGGTTCCATGCCGACTGGAAACTTGACCTGACACACTCCTGTTCTCACCCAACCAAAAGATGTGTACTACACTTTTTCCCTTGTTTTCATATAGTAAATAATAGGTTAAATTAAAATATTTTAAAAAATCTCCTAGGAGGACTAGGTTAAATCAATTTGTTCTCCAAATATTTACTATCAACAGTTGCTTGAATAGCATACTTGTGTAGTGATAACTCTTGTTTTTTTATTTGATATTGCCTTTTATAATTAGATGATTCTCCGCCAGCAGAACGGGAGCCAGGTGAAGTAGTGGACAGCTTGGTGGGCAAACAAGTGGAGTATGCCAAAGAAGATGGCTCAAAAAGGACTGGCATGGTCATTCATCAAGTTGAAGCCAAACCCTCTGTCTATTTCATAAAGTTTGATGACGATTTCCATATTTATGTCTACGATTTGGTGAAGACATCCTAGATGTGATACTGAACATTTTGCCAAATTTGTGGAACAATTAAATGTAAAACTTGTAGACACACAAGGGAAAAACGGAACTTGACTGCTTTCCAGTTTCATGAAAGGTTAAATGCCCTGCGAGCCCACAATCTCTGCCAGTGTAACTTTTTTTTGTTGTTGTTCTGAACACGCGCACGCACACACATGCACACAGAAGAAAGCAATTTTATCTGAATGTGGCATCTTATGCAAAGGAACACCTCTTATTACAGGAAGTCAATATTTGGGAATGGGAGGAGAGTCTGGAGCGAAGAGCGTCTGCAAAATAAAGCTGTGCAAAAAAAGCTGAGCTAGTGTTGCAACCTTAAAAGAATTTTACTCGTTCAGTAGAAATTAACAATTTTCCTTTATTCTACTCACCACATACAAGAGCAGCTCGATGTATCTTAAGAGTACATATGTCTATAACAATAGATCACTTTTACTCAAATAGATACATTATATCCAATGTATGTCAACTTGGCCATCAGCAGTCATCACTGGACAATTCACCACTGGATTCTGAAACAGGTTGGAAGAAGTGATTTTCGAATGGAAAAAGCTTGGGTAATGAGGACTGTGGTTTGATGAATAAGCTAGGCTTTTCATTTCTAAGGAACACACCTTGTTTTTCAAGAGCAAAATTATAGCATGTCCAGGAGAGAAAGGAAGACTGGCAGAAATGATTTTGAAGTCAGAAGGCAACAAGTGTCTAACACATCGGTTAGAAGGCTATAAAACGTCTATGAAGGAAAATTAAATAGCAAACCATAGATCAGAGTATGTAGGCATGTTTTTGCCATATATAAATTGTTAGAAAAAATGCACACAATTTTGAACTGTAAAACATAATTTTGCCCCTTCAGGTTTTCATTTTTGCATGCTTTTTCAACATATGGGTGTCTGATGTCATAATGAACTGTAGAACATCACTTTGAAGTCCCCATTGTCCCCTTGAACAGACATGGCCTTTAATTTTGATGTTTGTACTTTCTGCCTAGATACCTCAAGTTTGTTTAGTTAGGCTTTTTATAAATTCAGTATCAAACGTAAAGTTCATAAGCTTGTGGAAGAACCATATTCTTTTATAACACAAATGTATAATGCCTTCTCTGTCCACTAAGTTCTTTAAAACATATTATTTTGTCCAGTACGTCATGTATTTTTTTTTTTAATTATTTTTGGTGATTTGTACCTCTGTTTACCTCATTTTGTAGCCCTAAACTGTCATGTTTGTTTTGTACTGTCTAGGTGCATTCACTTGAGGTAGGTCACTAATATCAGTTCATTATTGGACTCAACTCCACATGCCAGCAGTGTGTAGGATCTTGTGAAACCTAAGTGATTTTTCACTGGTGGTGCCTTCTGCATTATAATGGAAACTACATGTAATGGCAGACCACAGAAGCACAGTGTTTGTGCAGTTTTATTCTGCAGAATAGTCTGTAAAAGACAATAGTTGCAAAATAGCAGCTTTTTTTCAGAGTATCGGAAACTCTGCATATGGTCAGTATAGCAAAATTGTCATGTTACATTATTTAAAAGGCAGAGCTTTGCAAGTATATCAGAGTGGCTTCATGCAAGTGAATGAAGCCATTCAACACTTGAGTTGGGAGGGAGGGGAAATATTTGCATACCTAATTGTACTGAGAAAATACAAAAGGTGATGTTAGCCTGATTATTTCCTAGAGAGAGATTGAGGCTCTGATGGCCTCTACTGTGGTGTTCTTACTGTTGAACACTCAGTGGTTTAAGACCCTTTCTACCCATCTTCTGCCTGATTCATATTTTAGCCTTAAGGCTTGTGCCTCATTTTGCTGTTAAATGGTAACTAATGCTCACCATATAAATACAGTACCTTAATTCTTTGTTGCTATTATTGCAGTATGTCCAGTATTTCATCTTGGGCAACCAAAGGCAGTCTTTCAGTAAATAGCTTCTCAATGCAGTTCTTACGCACTAAGTACCAGAGTCGTAAATGTTTCTTGTGTTTTGAACAAAGTGAGCAGATTTGCACATAGTGTTTTCATCTGGCAGATCTGTAAAGTGTTTTTTTTCTATTGACTCTTGAGAGTCCTGCATGTAAATCTCAAAGCTGAGCCTGGCTCCATGAGCCCAAGTTGAAATTTGTGGCATAAGAATGAGTGAGTGTATTGAAGATACACAAATATAAATACATTAGAGAATGCAGTGACATTGGGTTGTACGTCTTAAGAACATGGTGATCATTTTGAAATAATGATGATCTTCTAAAATGCTTAGTAATTTCTTCTGACTTCCATTTTGATTTTCTGCTTGCCAATTTCAGTACACCACACATATTAAGGATGCAGCCTATAAATGTGTGTGTGTGTGTGTGAGGGGGTTGTTCATTTGGAGGGAGGTTCTTAATGTTCCCTCTTGTATCCTTTACATAGTTTTATTTTATTTTTTTAACAAATCTTTGGAGGGGGAGGGGGGCAGGAGTTTTGAGTTTACACCACTATCATTCTAGAGGTTTAAGACGTTTCTTTCCCAGCCCATCTGCTTTGGGCTTCTGCTGTAGGCTCATGTTTCAGATCTGCATGCAGTGTTTGCATTATCCTGGTAACTAAATGTTGGTTCCTTGTTCTTAGGGGGTTCAACATTTTCCAAAATTATCATGGGGCTTGTGTGGCAGCGCAGGCTATGAAGCTGTATAACATTTTATTGGCCTTTTCCTCATTTACCTGCTGTAGTATTGATGTATATTTGTGTGTGTGATATGTCAGGCTGCCATGTATAAACATTAAAACAATAAAGATAAAATGAGGAAGAAAATTAAAATGCAGACCATCCTTTTTTGCATGCTTAGAAAGTAGAACGTTAAATGTAACAAAGTTGCATGTAATGTTTTGGGGGTTTTTTTGTTTCTCTCCTCCTCACTCCCATTTTTTACCTTTTTTTTTTTTTTGTAAATTTGCTTATTGTGCCCGTTTCAATGGTTGTTAGATTAAATGCACTGGTGGGGCAGTCATAGTGCCAACGAAAGATAATACTCCAGTTGTGTCATACAGCATTTGAAAGGACCATCGTTCTGTTTTCAGATCGTAAATAAAATCACACTTGCTTCAAAAGCAGTTCTTCAGGATTTTCATTATTATTCTCGGCTAGTAATTGGTACTATTTCATTTTTTGCGTGCCAAATCCCCCTAGAAATTGGAAGGGAGACCTATACGGTCTGTGTATGTCTTAGGAGAGCCCTTATTAACTTAATAGTCAAACAAAAGATAGAAGCAATTGCAGTTACTTTCACAAAATAAATTATGGTTACAACTGTCTGTGGTTCCTTGCAAATGCTGTGCCTTTTTCGTATCTTACATCATTAGTGCAATTTGGATGGTTCTTGGTATGTGTATAGTTCAGAGGTCTTTGTGCTCACACTTTCATATAAAGTAAATTCACTTTTAGGGCTTTTTTGTTTTGCTTTTGTATTGTTTTGAATTTGTTTTGTTCTTTCTTTTGGAACAATGTAGACAGTACCATGTTCTCTGCATTTAGAAGTATAAACACTTTCAATCTGTTTACTTCTGTAAGTAATTTTTATAATTATGATGTAACTCTATCCTTAAAACATTTAAAATAAACCCTTTATGTGCAACTTGTGTTTGCAAAGTTTATTCTTTTGTATTGAATATGGTGAGCTGTGGGGGGGGGGTTCTACAAAGAATTGTTAGATCTAACTAGAAAGTTGATACATGTGCAATACCTTTTCCATCTGAAACTTCTTTACTCCTTTGTTGTGCAAGAATTTCATAAAGGAGTTTTATAAATGAGATGCAGTTTTGATTGCAAGCTGAATCTAAGCTAAACTATGAGGCAATAGTATAATATAGACTATGGCAGAAAAAGACATGTTGACCCATTTATTCTGCTCAGTTGTTCCTGTCTATACTACTAAAGACATAAACAATTAGTACTACTACTAACTACTTAATTCAAGACAGTTTTTGCCTCTCCTTTGTACAGCATTTTTAGCAGATGGATGCCAAGTTGGATCTTTATGTCCAGTACTCCTGCTGATTAACTACAGAACTATCAATGCCAGCATGGCTGTTGCTCAAACATCTGGCTTCTTAAGCCCCCTATGTAGCATGATCTATTTGGCTACATAAGAACATAGAGAACTCTGTTAAGTCTCATAACTACTACCGTACTTACAGCCTGCTAGGGAGATCAAACTACTATTTTAGATTAGGCTGCAATGAGAGAATTAATAGTACTAATACCAGCCCAGCTTATTGCCTGACCATCTAACCATCTGGATTCCCTGCAAAGCCTGCCAGACAGACCTGTCTGAATGCTTTCACTTTAGCTCGGACTTCTAATGTTTGATATTAGCCTCTTTATCTTCCATTCTAGCAATCCCAGTAGATGATGATGAATTAGTGGAGTATGGCACTTTAAATACGCAAGCCTGTGCCTCTAAGTTGGGATTTCTGCTGTAACATAACATTTCTCATAACAAAGGATTCTCTGTTCTTATCCCACACTCTCTTAAATTCTATTACTGTTTTATCCTCCACCACCCATTTCATGCAAAACCAGTTTCTTGATGTTACCAAATGCATTTAGTCTCACATTATGACTTCTTGTTATAGAATCCCTTTAATTAGAGAAAGTGGCTTGTCCCTATTGTTTCTCTGATAAAAAGGATGCAATCAGCCACACCCGTACATGAGATCACCTTCAGCTGAGGCTCTACTCTCTCCGGGATTATTGGAACAGGAAGATAAGATTGCCAAAAGGTCTTTGTCCATTGAGATCATGGACATCTTTCACCCCAGGAATGAATCTTCTGTACCTCGTAGGCAAAGAAATGTTCTAAACACAGCAAGTCACAGTGCTCTGTCAGTAAGGCCAGGCTGGAGTTTCTTTGCTTCTTTGGCACAGGAATCCAGCCAAAAGCAGGTCACACTTGGCACATAAACCAGTGCTGAACCGGCGGGGACAGCAGAAGGTGAAATTTGTGTGACTGGAATAGCTGACCAGTGCCACTCTGGTGCCAAGCTACACGCTAGGGTCAGCCCCATTCCACTATATTTGGCTCCAGAGCCTATGGAGCTGACTGTCCCATTGCCTGAAGCAGATGACACATTCTCCAGGCCTGTTCCCCTTTTTCACAGCAGCCCCCAGTAAAGCCAACTTAAAAAAAAAAAATACTGTGTTTTCTCTAAAACATTTCCCATCCGTTTAGAAGAACAAGTTAAACTAGTTACCAAGAGGGAACAGTATTGCCTTTGGCCCTTCCTTGATGTTTTAGGGGGACCTGTTCTGTAGTAGAAGGATTTAGACTTCAGAAGGTCATCATTTTATCAATGAATCACATAATTAAGGTATTTTCAAAGTAGCATTGCCCCCCCCCCCCTTCCCCCTCCCAGGAGCGAAACAAGCCAGATATTCAGAGAACCACCATCATTTTCGGCCAGTGTGCCATCAAAATTCTCTTTAATTTCAGATTCAAGATTTCTTCACTCATGTGATTAGGAGACGTGTCGACTGGATTGTGGTCAGATCTTTGCCGTCAAATGCCTAGAAGCTCATTGCTATTCAGAGGTATGAATTATACCAAGCTTATTTAATAGAACACACATTGCATGTGAATGTTGAAAACCTAAAATGTAAGATTGGAAAGTTAGAATGTATGGTGTTAAATATGTAGATGAAATAGCCATCTCAGAGACTTGGTGGAAGGACAACCAATGAGACAATGTAATACCAGAGTACTAATTATATTGAAATAATACTGGATTAAATTGGCAGAGGGGTGCTGCTATAAGTTAAGGATGTCATAATCAAACAGGAGAAAAGTCCTGCATGTAACAAAATGCAGTATAGAATCTGTATGGATAGAAATTCCATATATGATGGAAAAATCATAGTGACGGGTATAATACCATCCACCTGAACAGGCTGAAGAGTCAGACTGAAATGCTAGCAATTTTCAGTTACCCCAATATTTATTGGGTAAACATCTCATCTGGATATGCTAGGGGGGATACAATTTAGATACTAGAAATGATTGCTTCATGGAGCAGCTGGGCCTGGAAGAGGGAACCTGCTGGCAAGGGGTAGCTGTGAAGGCGCTACTTGGTAATAGTGGTCACCATGCATTCAGATTTGTCATAATCAGTGGACGGAAGACATTAAGGGGTAGTCATATAAAGTTGTTTTTACTCATATGGGGCAATGTGTGTGTAAAAATGGTTCTTCCTCATCATCCCTCCAGTCCAGATGTATGGGTTATACTCACCAACCAGCAGATGGAGACTGAGAACCACTGGTTTGATTATGATGTCATGGTATAAAGGGTCCTGTGCAGCCCTGCTCTCACCAGTATATCTTCAGGAACAAGCAGGAATGAATCTTCACATATGGGTATCGTCGGTACCGACGGAGCCTGCGCGGGAACACTCCCCAGCGTCCAGTAAGAAAGCTTTTGGGAGCATCCCACCGTGCCTGCGCGCAGCCTTCACGCCTTTCCTAACCGCCTCTCTCCAGTTCTTCTTTCCTGCGGAGCCAGCAGGTCGTGTTCCTGTCACCGCAGAAGAAGTTCTTTATTTTTTTCTTTATTTTTCTGTAGTCGCGTCTGCCTTCGATGTCAGACCGGTACCGCCGGTCTTTTCTTTTCTTTCTTCTTCAAAAAAACCCCTTTTATTCTTTGAGCTGTGAATTTTCAGTTTGGGCCTTAGGCCTAGATATTTTCTCCTCATGGAGAAGCCTGCTTCCGGGTTCAAAAAGTGCACAAAATGCGGCGGTACTATTTCTGTCACCGACACCCATGATTGGTATCTGAAATGTTTGGGTCCTGACCATTCCATCACGGATTGTGTGTCCTGCACCATGATGTCTAAAAGGGGTCGGCAGAACCGAGCAGCCAAGCTCAGTACCCTGTTTCCCTCTGATGCAGCCTCGGTGGCATCGACGTCTTCCAGGGCTGCTTCTTCCTCCCATGGATCTCAGGTAACCAAACATAAATCTAGCCGGTCTTCGAAGGGCAAATCTCCCTCCAAGCATCGAGATG
The DNA here is from genome assembly GCA_033557465.1 of Ichthyophis bannanicus. NCBI lineage: Eukaryota > Metazoa > Chordata > Amphibia > Gymnophiona > Ichthyophiidae > Ichthyophis > Ichthyophis bannanicus. The sequence continues at coordinate 514,306,280 of CM066032.1, read as the reverse complement.
CCTCCGGGCTTGCCCTCGAGGACTCCGCTCTGGCAAAATTACCCCGGCGGGAAGTTTCGGCTTCCAAAGCATTATCTATGGGGTCACAGGTTGACATCGATGGCACGGCCTCGACCGATCACCTGTTGCCGTGTTCTGGGGTACCGGTGGCCTCCACTGGTACCGACATCCAGACTCTGGTGGCGTCAATGGATCAGAAAATTCTGTCCATACAGCGTACCCTTACGGCGTTTATGCAGGCTTCGACGCCTTCGGTACCGCAACAATCTCCGTTGCCGGTACCGACTCCGGCATCGGCACCTTTCCCGGTGCCGGTACCGATTGCATCGGCTTCGGTGTCGGCTGCAACGGTACCCTGTCCTACGATGCCCATCGGTACCGAACCGGGACCGCTTACTCCCGATGTCGATCCCACTCGGTACGCGTATCGGGCTTTACAGGAGCATCCAGACAGGCGATACTTCGATTCCTCTGAAGACTCTGAGTCAGAGGCTTCTGTCGATGTACCGGTGCTTCTTCCTCAGGAGTCTGATTCTCCAAAACAAAGAATGTCTCCTCCAGAGGATTTGTCTTTTCAAGACTTCATTAGGGAAGTGGCTAGAGGCCTCTCCATCACAGTGGCCTCTGAGTCAGAGCCTAGAGCCAAGCAATTAGATATTTTACAATATCCTAAGGCTCCTAAGGAAGCAGCTACCCTACCTATTCATGAGATTCTCTATGATCTCATGTTGGGCATGTGGGAGACTCCTCTCACCACCTCTCCTCATTCTCGCAGGTTAGACACCATGTACCGTGTCCCTCCCTGTCCTGGTTTTCATAAGACTCAGCTTCCTCACCACTCTATTGTGGTTGAGTCTGCTATGAAGAAAATAAAGAGTGCAAAGAGACACTCATCTAACCCTCCAGGATGTGAATGTAGGACTCTAGATGCTTTTGGCCGAAGGATTTTCCAGGCCAATATGCTTGCTGCCAGAATCAACTCCTATAGTCTCTATATGGATAAGAAATTCCCTATGAACTGCCAATCATCTGCCTCAGAACGGCATTTAAACCGCCGCACCAGAGGCTCTCTGGAGATCGGGGAGAGAAGCAGCAGCTGTAACTATAAGATCGGGGAGTTGAGCGGCAGCTCCTCCGCACTTCCCCATGAACTGCCAATCATCTGCCTCAGAACGGCATTTAAACCGCCGCACCAGAGGCGCGCCCGCGCCTTGCGGGCCCGTGCCTGAGGGCCTCGCAAGAGGGCCCTTTGGCGTGGCCCTTAGGCGGTGGACCGTGCGGGACCCTCTATATGCTCTTTCTGTTCAGTGGTATGCTGTTTGTAGTTAATGTAAGGTAATGTAATGTAAGTTATGTACTGTGTTCCCTGTTTGTACTCCTAGTGTTTTGTTGTGATGTAATTATAATGCAATGTATGTTTCCCTCACCTTTGTTTAACTCTGTGCTGCATTAACCGCTTTGATTGAAGGAAAAGGCGGGATACAAAACATGTTAAATAAATAAATAAATAAATAAATATGGGGATGTTTCTAAAAGAAGTCACAGATCATCTGCAGACTTTAGCTCCTTTTATTTCAGAAGATAAAAGACAGGAATTTCTCACTTAGCTCAAACATGCCCAAGATGTTTCCAAATTCTCCAACCGTGCAGCCTTTGACTCTTTTGAGTGTGTAAGCAGAGCCACGGCTATTGCCATAGGTGCACGCAGAATTGCTTGGTTACAAGCCTCTGATTTGGAACTCTGGGCCCAAGATGAGTTGGGAAACCTTCCTTGTACAGGCCACTCAGATGGATGCTGAGAACTCTGCATTGGATCGACTTTCAAAGTCTACCTCTGCCCCTGTTAAGAAAAGATTGTTCAAAAAGTCATCTTTTTCTAAAAAGGGAAGATATTATCCTGCTCATGGGCAGACATCTTCTGCAGGTCGTTTTGCTGCAAAGCGTCAGCAGCCACCTAAACAGGCCAAGTTAAAGGCTGCCAGGCCTACCACAGCCCAGCAGCCTCAACCTCCTCAGGGCCTTTGACTTGCAACTAAAGAACTTAGCCTTTCTAGTTCTGGGAAACCCAGAGCCCCTCACCATTCCAGGAAGGTTGACTTACTTTGCTCCCAGAGGGGAGCAAATCACAGCAGAGCAATGGACCCTCTCCATCATAAAGGAAGGGTACAAGCTTCACTTCTTAAACCTTCCTCCCCACACCATGGTGAAGCAGTTCAATTCTCCAACATCTCTCCTCAACCTTCCTAGGTCAGGAGATTGCTACCCTTCTTGCCCAAGGGGCAATAGAAGAAGTACCTCTTCTTCAACAGGGTTCAGGGTTCTACTCCCCTTATTTTCTTATCCTAAAGAAAACAGGGGGCCACAGACCCATATTAGACCTCAGAGAATTGAACAAGTTTCTATTCAAGGAGAAATTCAAAATGATTTCTCTAGGGGCTCTGCTTCCATACCTTCAGAGTCAGGATTGGCTTTGTTCTCTAGATCTCAAGGATGCGTACACCCATGTCCTCATCCATCCTACACACAGAAGGTTCCTTCGGTTCCTTTTTCAAGGAAAGCACTACCAATACAGGGTGTTTCCTTTTGGTCTGGCCTCTGCACCAAGGGTGTTCATGAAATGCATGGCAGTAGTAGCTGCATTTCTCCGCACTCTAGGAATATTTGTATTCCCATATCTGGACGACTGGCTCATTCGAGCCCCATCCCAGTCAGAGGCCCAGAATTGTCTAACCTGCACAATGCGTATCCTTCAGTATTTGGGACTAGTAATAAACATCCCAAAATCCAATCTCACCCCTACTCAGTCCCTGGAGTTCATAGGGGCCTTACTGGATACCACAACTGCAAGGGCCTATCTTCCTCAGGCCCGTTGCCTACGTCTGGTGCAGTTAGCCTCCCAGATTCAGTTAAAGTCCCAATTAACTGCTCGAGAGATGTTACAACTATTAGGCCACATGGCATCCACCGTGCATGTGGTTCCATATGCTCGCCTTCATATGAGGGCAGCTCAATGGACTCAGGCATCGGGTTGCCTGTCAGACAAAATAGCAAACTCCAGTCGTCTATTTTGGTCTCTCCAGTGGTGGAAGTCCTCTCAAAGCCTGTTGCTGGGGTCCCCTTTTCAGCAACCGCTACCCCAAGCAACTCTCACAACAGATGCTTCTCCAAAGGGTTGGGGAGCTCATCTACAAGATCTCTCCACCCAGGGCATCTGTTCTCCACAGGAGACTTCTCTGCATATCAATCTATTGGAACTCAGAGCAATATTCTTTGCTCTCAGAGTGTTCCATTCCCTGCTCAGCTACAGGACAGTCCTTATCCATACGGACAATCAAGTAGCCATGTTCTATGTAAACAAGCAGGGAGGGACTGGCTCTCTGTCACTTTGCAACGAAGCTTTGCGACTGTGGGCCTTCGCCAGAGAGCATCACATCCATCTTCTGGCAGTATATCTTCCAGGTATTCAAAACTCTTGGGCGGACAGACTCAGTCGAGTTCTGCTCCCACACGAGTGGTCTCTCCACATGGACCAGGTATCTAGGATTTTTTGAATTTGGGGAACCCCGGACATAGACCACTTTGCAAGACCGTGGAATGCCAAACCTCCCCGGTTCTGTTCCAGAATTCCGTGTCAGGGAGTTCAGGCCAAGGATGCCTTCCTCCTTCACTGGGGTCAAGACTTCCTTTATGCCTTTCCACCAATTCCCCTAATTCCCAAAACTCTATTCAAGCTTCAGAGAGATCGAGGGACCATGATCCTCATAGCACCACATTGGCCACGCCAAGTGTGGTACTCTCTACTGCATCTCTCTCAAGCTCCTTCCCTGGACTTAGGCTCTGCACCAGACCTTCTGTCCCAGGAAGGGGGAACATTGTGGCACCCAAACCCCCAGTCACTCCATCTCAGGGCTTGGTTGCTGAGGGCCTAGACCTTCAAGATTTTCATCTCTCTCAACAAGTCAGAGATGTTATTCATGCCTCTAGAAAGCCTTCTACTCGACGTTCCTATGCTTTCAAACGGAAAAGATTCACCATTTGGTGTTCAGAGAAGGGTCTAAACCCTCTTGCAATACCTCTGAATTCTCTACTAAAGTATCTCCTGCATCTATCCCATGCAGGCCTGAAAACGAATTCAGTAAGAGTCCATTTGAGTGCTATTGCAGCGTCCCTCAAGCCTCTCAATGGACAACCTATCTCCTCTCACCCTCTTATAGCAAGATTCATGAGAGGCCTTCTTTTAACTAAACCTCCCATTAGACCACCTCCAGTGGCATGGGACTTAAACCTGGTTCTTGGCCAGCTTATGAAGCCACCCATTGAACCTTTAGCCACCACCTCCTTGAAATTTCTTTCTTGGAAAGTTGTTTTTCTCATTGCAGTCACCTCAGCACGCCGCATCAGTGAGTTGCAAGCTTTGGTGGCTAATCCACCTTATACAAGGTTCCATCATGATAAGGTAGTCCTCAGGACCAATCCACACTTTATGCCTAAAGTGGTCTCGCCTTTTCATCTGAATCAGGAGGTATATTTACCTGTCTTTTTTCCAGGACCTCTTGCATCAAATGCAGAGAGGAATCTTAATACCTTGGATTGTAAGAGAGCTCTCGCTTTCTACTTACAAAGAACACAGCAACATAGAAAGTCTTCTCAACTTTTTGTTGCTTTTTATCCTTCTCATTTAGGACTTTCAGTCTCTAAGAGAACACTGTCCAGCTGGATTGCTCAGTGTATTTCTTTCGCCTACCAGAGTAAAAACATTTCTCTGGAGGGCCATGTCACAGCTCACAATGTGAGAGCCATGGCAGCCTCAATGGCTCATCTGAACTCTGTGTCCATCGACCAGATCTGTCGAGCGGCCACCTGGGCCTCGGTTCACACCTTCACAGCCCATTACTGTTTGGACAAGGACTCCCGCCGGGATGCCTCGTTTGGTCAGACTGTCCTCAAACACCTGTTCCATTCCTAATCAACTCCTACCCACCTACCCTGGTTGGATGCCAGAGATCCATGGGGGGGAGGTGAAGCCCTCTGCAAGGGCACCCAACCATGGGGTCTCTCCCTGGCATCTGCAGCTAGGGAGTCCCCATATGTGAAGACTCATTCCTGCTTGTTCCTGGAGATAGCACAGTTACTTACCTGTAACAGGTGATCTCTGGGAACAGCAGGAATAAGTCTTCACAACCCACCCACCTCCCCTGGGAGTTGTATCTCTCTATCTATCTTTCCTTTCCTCTCTCTCTTTGTCTCAGCTTTAAAACTCGAACTGGAGAGAGGCGGTTAGGAAAGGCGGGAAGGCAGCGCGCAGGTGCGGTGGGATGCTCCCAAAAGCTTTCTTACTGGACGCTGGGGAGCGTTCCCGCGCAGGCTCCGTTGGTACCGACGATACCCATATGTGAAGACTTATTCCTGCTGTTCCCAGAGATCACCTGTTACAGGTAAGTAACTGTGCTTTCTCAGTCTCCAGCAGATGGATGTTGTCTAATCGTATGCAGTCTGAATTGGATTGAAGAGATGACGTTGAGGATTCTTGGAGCAGTGGGCATGAGATGGTGGTGGCCTCCTACAATGCTCTGGGGTGTAGAACCTGGTGGTCTGGGTCCCTCCATCTCTCCCCCCTACTTACTCTCCCTCATGGAGGATGGAAAAAAATGTGACGGAACATTTGGGGTGCAGAACTTGGTGAGACTGGATCCCTCCCCCCTCCTTCCAGGGGTGCCTTGATAGTGTGCAGCTGCAAACCATCCTTGCCTCTGTGTTGGAAAGTGGTCAGGTAAGAAGTTCCTTTTTGCTTCAATATAAAAAAAAAAAAGAGGAAGCCAGTGCTTCCAGCTTTGATGCAGGCGTTTGGGGCAGAAGGGGCTATCAGTTCCTGCTTAGAAGGTGAGTGATGGCTCTAGGAGAGGGGATGGTGGTGTCTGCTACATGGGTCCATGCACAGATTACTTACTCTGTGCAGCTGGCTGGAGTGAAAGCCTGTCCCATTGCTGCGAATGTCTATAGAATGGCAAATTGCCTGTAAAGGCACTACAGAGAGGCTGTCTTGTAGTTCAGCAGCCGATGCAAGTCTTGCACCTTGTCAGCTGGACTGCCCATGGTAAAGCACGGCATTGTCCATGTGTCCCTGCGATTGCAGCCGAGATGTTGAGGATTCTTGGGCGCCGCATTAGTCTTCTAGCTACATCGAAAGGTGGTGAGGGCAGACACTGTTGAGTTGAAAGGCACCAGGCAGTTTTTGGCAGGAGCTGTGCTCAGCGTCCTTGGATTTCAGTTTTCCCTCATTTGCAAAGAAGTGATTAAAAAAAAAAAAGCAGTGTTTGGGCGTTGCTACTCTGAATGGCAGCACTGTGGTAACAGACTGCTGTAGTGAGCAGAGTACAGATGTAGATGCAGTTTTGACGGCAAAGGTGCCATTTCCTTTTTTTTCCTGTTAGTCCTCTACTCTGGACTGTAAAAGGGCCCTATCCTTCTTTCTATCTGCAACGCACCCAGGGCCACTGCAAAGCCCCTCAATTTTTTGTTTCTTACGACCTCAGTCATCTGGGCAAACTGTCACCAAACGGACTCTGCCAATCTGGGTGGTGGACAGCAACGCCTTTGCCCACAACCAGGCTAGGCTGCCATTAGAGCGCCAAGTCACAGCGCACAGTGTTAGGGCTATGGCAACCTCTGTTGTGAGCCTATGCTCTGTCCCTATGGCAGACATCTGCCAGGCTGCCACCTGGTCCTCTGTTCACTCTTTTGCAGCTCATTACTGTCTGGAGATGGAGTCCCGACGGGACAGTGCCTTCGGCCATGCCATTCTCTGGAATCTTTTCAGGATTTAGGCAGTTCCTGCCCTCTGACCCTTCTTGTTCAGGCTACCGGAGTCATGGTTCTCCCTGGACACTGGGGGTCCTCAGAGTCCGTCTTCAGATTCACGTGCGTGTTTTTTCTCTACAGGTTCCCAGTATCTTGTAACTAGAGAGTCCTATATGTGAGGACTGACTTCCTGCTTGTTCCTGGAGAAAGCGACGTTAGTCACCTGTAACAGGTGTTCTCCAGGGACAGCAGAAATCAGTCCTCACAGCCCTCACAATCTTGGGTCTTTCAGTACGACCCTGAAAGCAAGCGACAAAGCCTGCAGTGGAAGACTCGAATGTCACCCAGACCCAAGAAGGCGTGCATGTCCAAATCAAGGATCAAGGCATGCTGATCGCATTCTTCGACCAGAAGGGAGTGGTCCTTCATGAGTTTGCGCCTGAGGATCAGTCAGTCAACCAGCAGGTCCATGACTGGGTTCAGCGCAGCACGCAGGCTCTGTGGAGAGACAAGTCATGGCTGCTCCACCACGACAACATGCCCGCACACACCTTGCTCAGTGTGAGGCAGTTCTTGGCCAACAAACGGATCACAGCTCTCGACCACCCTCCTTATTCCCCAGATCTCGCACCGTGTGACTTCTGGCTCTTCCCCAGGCCGAAGACTGTGCTCAAAGGAACTCATTTCACCTCTGTAGAAGAGATCAAGGCCACTGTGACGAGGGAGCTGAGGGACCTCAAGGAGGAGGACTTTACCGAGTGCTTCCGTACATGGCAGAAGTGAATGCAGAAGTGCATTAACTCTGTGGGGGATTACTTTGAAAGGGACAATGCGTAATTTCTCTGTAGATTTTGTAATAAAACATTTATGGTACAGTCTCGTTCTTTTTTGTCACACCTCGTATGTGAGGACTGTTTCCTGCTGTCTCTGGAGAACACCTGTTACAGGTGAGTAACTACGCTTTTCCCTTCAGAGGTTGACCGGAGGGCCTGTGGGAGGTCTAGTGTGTATGCATTGGCTCCCTTAGGAACTTAAAAAAAAAAAAGGCATCTCACGAATCTCCAGAGTATTCCCTCTGGCCGAGTTGGTTGAGCAGTTCCTGTACTACTTTTTTAATAAATCATACGATTCAATCATACAGTGTAGTTTTTATTTTTCCACTCTGGTAGCAAAGCTCTTTAGTCTTTGCACAGGGGGCTGTAATGTCAGGTTTAGATGAGGAGTTTCATGTGTGTAGGCTTTTGGCCCAGCATAGCCTATGTTCTGTTGATTTCAACGATGGCCAGCCCTGCTCAAAACTACCTGTCGGTTTCCCAAAACTTGACTAATTGTTTTGGTGACTTATGGGCCTGAAGCAGTGTTTAAAAAAAAACAAAAAAAGGGAAGAACCTTCGGATTGGTATCTGGGGACGATCTTATGTTCTTCAGATTTGGTAATACGTATCCAGCTGAAGGCTTATCAATCTAAGACTGTGCCTAAGACGTCCATCTTATGAGATGAAGATTCTGAAGTACTACGACTTCTACTACTACTAATCATTTGTATAGCACTGTAAGGCATATGCAGTGTTGTGCAGAGACATGTAATAGACACAGTCCCTGCTCATAAGAGCTTACAGGTTAGTCAAGATAGTCAACACAACATCTGTGTAATAGGAAGCAAGCCTGACCTGCCGAGAATAGCAGATACAACCTCAAAAAGAGGCATAGTGGAGGAGTGACCTGCATGTAGCAGCAGGTGGAGTCCTACAGCTTTAGCCACCTTACTAGGCAGATGACCTGGCCATGCTAGTTTTTTTCTACTGTCATTTACTGCGTTAACTGTTAGTATTGCGGTAGTGTAGGAATAGCCTAGTGCAGCGATGGCGAACCTATGGCACGCGTGCCAGCTGTGGCACGCGAAGGCCTTGCAGCTGGCACGCGTGAAGGTCCGCAAAAAAAGAAAAAGCGGGCTCTGGCTGCTGCCGCGGACGCGGCAGCATGCAGTGTCCCGCGGGGCCCCCTCCGCCCGCTAAGCCCCTCAGCAAGTGCTTTTATATTCGCGAGGGAGACAGCGTCTCCCTCGCGTCTCTGTTAAGCCCGCAGGGGTTAATTGGAAATTTCCCATCAGCCCCTTTAGACGCGAGGGACTGATGGGAAATTTCCCATTAGCCCCTGCGGGCTTAACAGAGACGCGAGGGAGACGCTGTCTCCCTCGCGAATCTGAAAGCCCTTGCAGAGGGGCTTAGCGGGCGGAGGGGGCCCCGCGGGACACTGCATGCTGCCGCGTCCGCGGCAGCAGCCAGAGCCCGCTTTTTCTGTTTTTAAATTTGCCGGGGGGGGGGGGTTAGGACTGCTAATGGGCTGGGGGGGGGGGTTAGGACTGCTAATGGGCTAGGAGGGGGGGGGTTAGGACTGCTAATGGGCTCGGAGGGGGGGGTTAGGAAAGCTAATGGGCTAGGGGGGGTTAGGACTGCTAATGGGCAAGGGGGCGTTAGGACTGCTAATGGGCTGTGGGCTGATGGGGGCTGACTGGAAATGGGGTGATGGGGGGTTAGGACTGCTAATGGGCAGGGGGGGGTTTGGACTGCTAATGGGCTGGGGGGGGTTAGGACTGCTAATGGGCTAGGAGGGGGGGGGTTAGGACTGCTAATGGGCTAGGGGGGGTTAGGACTGCTAATGGGCTGTGGGCTGATGGGGGCTGTCTGGAAATGGGGTGATGGGGGGTTAGGACTGGTAATGGGCAATGGGGGGGGGTAGGACTGCTAATGGGCTAGAGAGGGGGGGGGTTAGGACTGCTAATGGGCTAGAGAGGGGGGGGGTTAGTACTGCTAATGGGCTTGGGGGGGGTTAGGACTGCTAATGGGCTAGGAGGGGGGGGGGTTAGGACTGCTAAGTGGCTAGGAGGGGGGGGTTAGGACTGCTAATGGGCTAGGGGGGGGTTAGGACTGCTAATGGGCTGGGGGGGTTAGGACTGCTAATGGGCTAGGTGGGGGGTGGGTAAGGACAGCAAATGGGATGGGGGGGGTTAGGACTGCTAATGGGCTAGGAGGGGGGGTTAGGACTGCTAATGGGCTAGGGGGGGTTAGGACTGCTAATGGGCTGGGCTGTGGGCTGATGGGGGCTGTCTGGAAATGGGGTGCTGGGGGTTAGGACTGGTAATGGGCTATGGGGGGGGTTAGGACTGCTAATGGGCTAGAGAGGGGGGGTTAGGACTGCTAATGGGCTAGGGGGGGTTAGGACTGCTAATGGGCTGATGGGGAGGGGTTAGGACTTGAGGTGGGCTGTTGGGTGGGGTTAGGACTGGAAATGGGCTGATGGGGGGTTAACACTGGAGGTGGTCTGATGGGGTTAGGACTGGTAATGGGCTATGGGGGGGTTTAGGACTGATAATGGGCTATGGGGGGGCTGGGACAAGAAATGGGCTGATGGGGAGGGGTTAGGACTTGAGGTGGGCTGATGGGGTTAGGACTGGTAATGGACTGTGGGCTGATAGGGGGGGTTAGGACTGGCAATGGGCTATGGGGGGCTGACTGGAAGTGGGGGGTTAGGACTGGTAATGGGTTATAGGGGGGGGGCTTAAACTGAAAATGGGGTGATGGGGGGTTAGGACTGGAAGTGGGTTGATGAGGGGGGGATAGGACTGGTATTGGGTTGGGGGGCTGCTAGGACTGGAAATGGGCTGATGTAGGGACTAGAAGGGAATGGATGCTGGGTGAGGCTGGAACTAGAAGGGAGCTGGTGTTGGGGGAGGATTAGAATGGGATGGGGCTGGGAGAGTAAAATGGAGAGGGGAAAAATATTTTGTGTGGGAGGGATAAAAAATCTACAATTGGCCGGGTATTGGGAGAGTAAGTGGGGATTGAGGATGGAGGGGTAAATTTTGAGTAGATGAAATAGGAATGAGGAAAGAGCCAAAGGAGAAAGATTAGTATGTTAAAGCAGATGTAGAGAGAGAATGGAAAAAAAAAACCAAGAAGACAGAAGAAAGGACAAATGGACAGCAGATGGAGAGTTAGCAGAAGACACGAAGAAACCAGAAGAAAGTGGCTGGAACAATTGCAACTGAAAAAAAATGCACAAAAGGTAGAAAAATATCTCTTTATTTTGAATTTATTAACTGGAATATGTCAGCTCTGGGAAATGTGCATCATTAATTTTTGCGCTTTGTTTAGTACAAGAGGAAATTAATATATAGTTTTATTTCTACAGTGTTGTTGTATATTCCAAGTTTGGCTTTTGGGGTTCCCAGTTTAATTATTGTCTTCCTGTTTCTAAATTGTGATTCCTTGTTTGGTGATGGTCTGTTCTGCATGTGTAACTGAGCTGAGGTATTCTGTTTATATAATTCCTATTTGACATTGCCACTTGTTCTTTCCCCAGTAGGTCATGTATTGTTGTTCTCTGAGATGTATTGGTTTAATATTTGCAGTGTTGCCTTTTGATAGGTAGAGTATGGTGCTTTGTGAGTCCTGGTAGTGCTGTTAGGATACGGCGGGTTTGCTATGGGTTCTAAATGGGCAGCGTTTGTAGTAGTTCCTAATGTGCCTGGTGGTTGGTACTGGATTATAGTAATGTAGAAACCTTTTAGTCTTTCTTTATCCATATACTCATTAAGAGGCATGTTTACTAAAAGTTAGTGTATGGTAACATTATGCAAATATTTATGCAAATGAGCACCTTATGCAAATGGGGCTTTAATTGACGTGCTGGCACTTTGAGGAAATTCTTTGGTTTTGTGCGGCAGTTTGGGCACTCGGGCTCAAAAAGGTTAGCCATCACTGGCCTAGTGGTTAGAGCAGTATCAAAGAGTCCAGGTTTCGATCCCTCTGGCACTCCTGGTCTTGGACAAGTCACTTTTCAAGCCTGGCAATCTACTTTAAGTCATATCTTGGCAAGAAAATCCAGAGGTTGCTGGATCACCAGGAGTTGACTTAACTCATTGGCGCACATTTCATTGAGCCAATTAAAACAAAACAAAACAAAAAAAAGCATTATGTTTTACACAATGGGTCTGTCCACTTTCAGCCAAGCACTGGCAAATTTAGGTTGGTAACTGTCAGAAGAAAAGGATCTTTCTGCCTCAGGTGGGAGAGAGATTGTCAGAAGGGAGTGGCTTCTCCAGTCCTTTACCTGGGTCTGTAAGGTAGTACTGGTGTCGAACTACTGTCCATCTTATTAACTTCTCTAGCTTGGTTGGTCTAGGCGAGCTCAGCTGTGGCTGGTTAATTTTTTCAGTTCTTCCTTGTTTTCAGTTTAAATTATTCAGTGGTGTGTTTGGCAATAATTAAAGGAATGTTCTGAACAAGGGCTTTGCCTGTCTGGTGGTTAATGGTACATGGATGAGCTCTTAGTCTGTTAACTTCATTCTAAGGGAGGAGGATGTCTGTGAGTGGAGATAGAAATGTAATGACTCTCCCTGCCTATTTCCTGTTTTCCAACTCAATGTTGCTGTAACTAGTTCTCCTTGCTGGACAGCGCAATAAAAAAAAGAAATGGTAAATGACCACATAAAGGAAGGACAGTCGTGAACAGGTGTTAAGAGCTCACTAGTGGACTCTGTCAGTGGCACATATGTAAAGGGACTTGTGTGTGTGTGTGTCCCTCCAGTTTCCTGGGGTGGAAACTTAGGGCTGCAGGGGTCTTCGGGTTTCTTGGTACCTCAGAAGTAGAATAGGTATTCAGCTGGAGCTTGTAGTAGGGCTCTGATCCTTCATGGTGAAAGCCAATACATTCCTTATTGAGTAGGGAGCTCTCAGTACTGGGGGGGGGGGTAGGATTGTCTCATAAGGGCAATTGTAAACCGCAGTGTACATATCTTGGCTAGATGGCAATGATGTGTGGTGAGAGCGAGGGGCCTGTGCAGACATGAGTCATTATTAGTGGAGGCCAAGGTGATCGGATCCACAGGACTGAGGTCCGTGTAGTGATTGCCAATGAGGTTGTCAGGCTGTTGTAGTTCATGAGCCCTAGCATCTCAGCTGTGTCTGTTACAAGTTCAGGGGCGGTTAGACTGGGAGGGCGAAAGTCCTTCGCTTGGTAGGTATTTCCAAAGAGTTGCATTTTGGCAGGAGTCCTAATATGGAGCCAAGTCTGTGCTGTGCATTTCCCTGCAGGATTCTGAGAACAGTGGCCATGAAACTTAGAGACCAACTGGTGCTGGATGTTATGGGCTGGCTGCGGAGGCCATGGTATGGTTGATGCCTTTGGGGGGTAGGAGAACCTAGTTTTCCTTGTGGCTTGCCATTTGCCTTCAAACGCGATCCTTGTATTTTTCTATCTTCGGTAGCTGTTCGTGGTCTTTGTTGGTGAGACAAGGGGATGGCTTCTGTGTCTCAGCAGTCCAGTGGTCAATCATTTTGAGATGACATATCGCTGCAGTTTGGATGGATGCGGGCTCTGCTTCTCTCAAGTTTGAAGGTAGATTACAAGGGTCGGACATCTTGAATGCCTTTATTTGAGACCTATCTTTGTTTTAAAACAAAGGTTGGTCTAAAAAAAAGAAGTACAGGGTTTTATTGGCCTGAATCCTCTAGTAACCTTTTTTGGCATCAGGCTATTGTTAAATAGCTGTTAAGTTTCCATTTCAAGGTAGTTTGGCTGCTATGGCGTGAAGGACTCCTGGTTTCATGAGTAGCATTAGGTCATATTTTTGGAAATGTTAGAGAGCCTTGACACTCTTCTTTTTAATCTTTTGGTGGCTTGACGTTTCCTTAAGTTCCATATCTATCCCTACCATTTGTCTTCGATGCTGCCATGCAACAGGTTTAGCAGTATGATTTTTCACAGCCATTGTTCAGTTGGTGGAGCTTTGATACTCGTTGAAGTAAAAGAGAGTCCTACTAAAGTACCAGCCTGTTTCTCAGCTATCCTCTCAAACAAAAAGCAGTTAACCTATTTTAAGTGTGTTCTAAATGTGCTCTTCTAAGTCCCTGAGTGTAGCCAATTGGGGGGTGGCCTTATAAAGTGAGAATGCTCACATGGGGTGGGTGGCAGCCGGGGGGGGGTAGGTAGGGAGGGAATTAACACCTGATGTGTCTGTGGCTTCATAGAGCTGAGAAAAAGAGAACTAACACCAGAGTTTTAAACTTATACCACTAAAAACCTCAAGTATTTCCTCTTAGTAGTCCGCTAGACTCTTTCTAAAAATGTATACCAAAACCCTTTTCTCAGGCAGAGAGCTAGTAATTAAAAGTCATAAACTCTTACCTTGTACTGAAATGGAAAGACTCTGTTAGGAATGCCTTGGAAGTTTCTGAAGGTTTGTATGCAGTCCTCAGTTCTTTCACAGGCTAATCAGGCCCACTAACCCTTGATGAGTTGTTGGTGACTTCAAAGAGCTTGCTTTGAAATGGAGAGACCCTGTTAATGAATGGAGTGAAACGGGTAAACATAGATTGGTTGTTTATGCTATCAAAATGTAGAAAGACTAGGGGACATGCAATGAATCTACAGTGTAACCCATTTAAGACTAATAAAATAAAATATTTTTTCACTCCATGTGTAATCAAACTCTGGAATTTGTTACCGGAGGATGTAGTAAAAGCGGTTAGTATAGCTGGGTTTAAAAAAGGTTTAGACAAGTTCCTGGAGGAAAGGTCCATAAATCATTATTAAAAGGGACCCGGGATATCTCTGCTTGACCCAATACAAGCCTTGTGAAACCTGTGTCTTTTGGGGAAACTGCTAGGTACTTATAACCTAGATTGGCCACTGTTGGAAACAGGATACTGGGCTTAATGGACCTTGGTCTGACCCAGTATGGCATATTTATGTTCTTATGTTAGATGATAGAGGGGTAAAGGGCACTAAGAGGGGACAAGGCCACAACAGAGATTGAATGAATTCTTTGCTTTGGTCTTTACTGAAGATGATGTAGGGAAGTTACCCATGACTGAAATGGCATTTAAAGATGCTGCATTGAAACATAGAAACATGATGACAGAAAAAAGACCACATGGCCTATCTAGTCTGTTCTTCCATAACAACAACTACAACAGTCCACTTTTTACCTTTAGAGATCCTCTGTGTTGGTCCCATGCTTTTTTGAATTCAGTTACTGTCCTCATCTCTACCACCTCCACTGGGAGACTATTCCATGGATCCACTACTCTTTCTGTAAAGAAATATTTCCGCATATCACTCCTGAATCTATCTCCCTTCACCCTCATCCCATGTCCCCTCATAGCAAAACTTGCTTTCAATTGAAAGAGGCTCTCTCCCTGAACATTTATGCCACGGAGGTATTTAAACATCTCAATCATATCACCTCTATCCTGCCTTTCCTCTAAGGTGTACATATTAAGATCCTTAAGTCTGTCCTCATATGCTTTATAATGAAGCCCATTAATCATTTTAGTAGCAACCCTCTGCACCGACTCCATCCTGTTCACATCCTTTTGAAGGTGCGGTCTCCAGAATTGCACACCATACTCCAAATGAGGTCGCACCAAAGACTTATACAGAGGCATTATCACCTCCTTTTTTCTGCTAGCCATTCCTCTCCGTATGCACCCAAGCATCCTTCTAGCTTTTGCCGTTGCCTTTTCTACCTGTTTAGCTACTTTAAGATCATCAGACACAACCACGCCTAGGCCCGCTCTTCTTTAGTGGACAAAAGTACTTCACCTCCTATACTGTATTGCTCCCTTGGATTGCTGCAGCCCAAATGCATGACCTTACATTTTTTAACATTAAATCCCAGCTGCCAAATTCTAGACCATTCTTCAAGCTTAGCTAGATCCCTCCTCATGTTATCTACACCTTCCTGGGTGTCTATTGCAGATTTTGGTATCATCTGTAAAGAGGCAAACCTTACCTGACAGCCCTTCCGCTATATCACTAACAAAGATGTTAAAAAGAATCGGATCAAGGACAGATCCCTGCGGCACACCACTGGTAACATCCTTCTCCTCAGAGTGAGCTCCATTTACTTGTACTCTGTCGCCTCCCACCCAACCAATTTCTAACCCAAGCAGTAACTTTAGGGTCCATCCCTAGGGTGCTCAGTTTGTTTATAAGTCGCCTGTGAGGAACAGTGTCAAAGGCTTTACTGAAATCTAAATACACCACATCTAGAGCTCTCCCTCGGTCCAACTCCCTGGTCACCCAGTCAAAGAAATCAATCAGATTTGTCTGACAAGACCTGCCTCTGGTGAATCCATGCTGCCTCGGATCCTGTAATCCGCTGGACTCCAGAAACCTCACTATTTTCTCTTTCAGCAGCGTTTCCAATAATTTACTCACCACCGAAGTTAAACTAACCGGCCTGTAGTTTTCAACCACATCCTTCCGCTTTTGTGTAAAGGCACCACATGAGCCTCTCTCCAGTCCTTTGGCACCACTCCTGACTCCAACGAGGCATTGAAAAGCTCAGTCAGTGGAGCTGCTAGAACGTCCCCAAGCTCCCTCAGTTTTCTAGGGTGTATCCCATCCGCTCCCATCGCTTTGTCTACTTGTTAAGCAATTCCACTTTATCCTTATCAGCTTCTACATATTCCCCCCCTGCACCCTTGAGTCTGACAATACCACTTTTGCCCTTCCTCTTCTCACTAATATATCTGAAAAATGTCTTATCCCCCCATTTTATTGCATTGGCTGTTTCCTCCTCCTTTTGAATCTTTGCCTTCTTGACTACTTTGCTAGCTTCTCTAAGTTTTTCCAAATACAGATGCCTGTCTTCCTCTCTCTGTGATCTCTTGTATTTCATGAAGGCCTCCCTCTTTTTCTTCACTTTTTCAGCTACTTCCTTCGAAAACCATAGCGGTCTCCTGTTCCTTTTGCCTTTATTTGGAAGAATTGAAAGAAATATTGATAAACTGGGAAAGTATATTACAACTAGTTGATAAACTAAACAATAGCAAATCACCTGGACTTAATGGTATACACCAGAGGGTGTTGAAAGAACTGAAATACGAGATTGCAGACCTACTGGTGGGAATCCCCCTATCCGCCAGTGGTATGATGACATCGGGGGATTGCAGCATTGGGGGAAGCCTCTGATGCCATCAAACTGCTGGTGGATGGGGGGAATCAGGCCACTGGGCCACCAGGGAATTACTGCGGCCAAGCATGCAGCAGCTGCCATAACGTTTCCCGCTTGGCTCCTTCAGTGGCGTGATCAATCTGACTCAGTTCTTGGTTGGATCGAATCCCGCCCCTGCCTCAACCCAGTATGCAGTAGCAGCCAAGAAAGCAAAGAGAATGCAGCGAATCATAAAGAAAGAAATGGAGAATAAAACAAAGGATATTATAATGCCTTTGTATCGTTCTGTGGTGTGTCATGACCGTACCTTGACTAGTGTGTGAAAATCTGGTCACCACATCTTAAAAAGGATATAGCAGAATTAGAAAAGGTACAGCCATCAAAATGATAGTCGTTGGATGGATACCCCTATAAGGAAAGGCTTAAAAGGTTAGGGCTCTTCAACTTGGAAAAGAGACACCTCAGGGGAGATATGACAGAGGTCTATAGATTAACAAATGGAGGGGAATGGGTAAACGTAGGTCAGTTGTTTATGCCATCAGAAAGTAAAAAGACTAGGGGACACACAATGAAGCTAAAATGTAACTTATTTAAGATTAATAAGTGAAAAAATATTGAAAAATAAACAAACTCTGGAATTCATTACCAAAAGTAGTAAACACTGTTAGTGTAGCTGGGTTTAAAAATGTTTGGCCAAGTTCTTGGAGAAAAGGTCAAAAGGTCCATAAACCATCATTAAAGAGTACCCAGGATATCCACTGCTTACCCCAGAACATACATTGTGGAATTTGCAAAGTACTTGTGACCTAAATTGGCCACTGTTGGAAACAGGTTACTGGGCTTGATGGACCTTGCTGTGACACAGTATGACATTTCTTATGTCCTTATGTTTGTTTTTTTGCAGAATATATAAAATTTAACACCATGCCAGTCCAGTGTACAGTATCAGGTATTAGAGACCTTGGCCACTAAATAAACTGCTATAGTTTTTTCTGCATATAAACAGCATTGCAAAGTTTGTTTTATTACATGTATAGCCTGGGAATATAAGCTGCTTCTTTTTTTTCCTTGGGGCAACCACCTGATCAATGTGCTGAATATGTTTGCTCTTGCCTGACTGGAGCTCTGATGAGGCACTTCCTTATGGATGCCTGTGGGGTGCCATCTCATCCCTTGCCTCAAGTAGCATATTATATTGATCTACCCCTGGGGCCCCCACAACCTCACACTGTGGCAGCAGAGGTAGAGAATGGCAAGCATCATTTAATTTCAAATAAACTGTTCAGCTCCATCTCCCTCAGTCTCTATTAAAAGTATTCTTTCCCAGGTGGCAAGATGGTAGCAGTACGGCTCCTCGGCATGTGAGCTGCATGAAGTTCTCTCCTTTGGAACTCTTCGCTTCTGTTCTCCTTGCTATGGGGCATTGGAAGAGAAAACAAGCCAGCCTACCCTCAGGTTTGTCTCCTACTACCTTGGTTTCTCAGCAGAAACTGGACTCATGCTGCTTTCTCACTGTGGGGACCAGAGCGGCGTCTTTGGCAGGGCCAGGTGGCAGTCAGTTTTCAGCATTGAGCACATCAGGGATATGATTGTCTCTGGAGCAGCGCACCCCTCCCAACCATGACCCGGAAGATCTACACCTGTCAGAAAAGTGTTTTGCAATATTTTGCCAATGGGCACACCGGAGCAGAGAAGTGAAGAGAGCACTCTGGCGGCATCTGCGACCCTGTCTGACTTGAAGAAACGAATGGTTGGTGCTGTGGGTCTACCCTCTCCTTTATTGGAGTTGTCTTTGGTGAGATCTACAGCTTCCTGGAGGCTCGGGGTTAATAAAGCCTGCAAAGGTTACCCTTGAAACATTGTGAGATGCTTTGACTGCTTTGAACTCCTCCCTGACTGTTATAGTGGGAACTGTAAGTAATGATTTAATGCAAGTTAAGCAATATTTTCAAGAGGTCTCAAGGGCTCAGTTGGATCATGCAGGAAATAAATCTCGAATGGAAGAACAACTTGGGCAGCTACGTGAGTTATATGCTGCCCCATTTAAAGACAAGATTGTGCTGTGCTGTCACGGAAAACAGAGTTTTTGGAAAACCAAATCGTAAGAACAACTTGAGACTATTGAATTTTCTGAGATCTCCAGCTCTGTCTCCTGTGGAGATAGTTAGGAGATACTTCAGGGAGATGTTAAAACTCCCCCTGGAATGTCTCCCTCCTCTCACCCAAGCACAATACTCGTCCCTGGGCCCTGGTGACCGGGGCAGCGAGGCAACCTCCTTGGGATCGGGGGATCTTATGGAGTTCGAGAGCTCCTTGGAGTGGAGGTGGTCATTGAGAGAACTGTCTTTGCTGGTCATGTTGGCCCTTGAATCCGATAAGGCTTTAATTACACAGGGACACTACCAAAAAACTGCCTCCAGTTTTGCAACTGATTCCTATAGATTTTGGGGTGCTGAATCCAGGAAAAATAGCCAAAATGTTCCATCACGTCACGTTTTCTTGCAAAATTAGATTTCTTACCCATATAAGGAATGTTCACATAATTTCTTTTTAGCCGGTTGTTCCTGGGGTTCACCCCTCACAGAACACACCTAAGCCGTGTCCGGTGGTGGCATCCGCTTCGAGCGGTACTGATACCCCAGCATCGGCACTGGTGTTGGATGAAACACTCCTCACCAGGGATCGTCATCTGGCGTCCTCGGTACCTTCGGGACCGCTGGATATCCTCCAGATTGACTTTCCATTATCGGTACCAACACCGATACTCCAACCGACGTCGGTACCCTCCAGATGTGCATCGATAGCCTTGCTTCCTTCGATGCCGAGTCTGGAATCGATCTCCAGTCTGGAGGACTGGGTACCGACTCGCCTTGGTACCGGCTTTCGACTGTACCGAAGGCTCGGTTCCGATGATTCGGATCCAGAACTCTCGGTTCCCCCGACGCCGATTGAGTTGCCACTGGTTACCCTTCCTTCACTGGTATCAGACACGGTACCGAAGTTGGTACCGATGTCCTCATTACCTTCACGGTCGGTGCCTTCCATGCTTCGCTTGTCAGGCTCTTTGCCCTCGATCCCGAGTTTGGAATCGATCTCTAGTCTAGAAGACTGGGTACCAATAGATTTTGGTACCGACACCGATCGATACCGGTGCTTCGGTACCGAGGATAGCGGCCGGAGGTTTTCGGTTACCTCGGTACCGATTGAACTGTCACCGATGACTGCTCCGATGTCTTTGTCGGGTTCGACTCCGACATCGGTACCGGTATTGGCATCGGTACCGGTACCCACAGTAGCATCGTGGCCAACTCCTGCCATGCTTTTTTCAACAGGATCACTCCATTCTATACCAAGCTTGGAGTCGATACCTGGCATGGACAATGTGGTAAGGATGGGGGCTGCTCCTGACAGCCAGTACCAGCAACCATCTTGTAAGCATTCCACACTGCACTCTGCAGGATCTTCTATTCCTATATATTTGGATAACTCTGTGGATGCTCAGGCTAGTTCTTTGGATCTACCCTGCCCAAAGGAGATTCCTGTTTGGGATCCCTCTTTTCAGAGTTTCCTCCTGGATATAGCAAGATCCCTTGCCATTCCTATTCCAGGACATGATCCTGCACAAGGCTCTGTTTCTACAAAAGCAAGGGACTACATAATGCTTCCTTTGCATCATTCCTTGCAGGATCTCCTTCTAGGAATGAGGGAAACACCTTTAAGGGTGCCCCCACCTCCCAGGGCAACTGATCTCTTATATCAGGTGCCTCCCTCTCCAGGGTTTCAAAAGACTCAACTTCCTCATCATTCCATAGTAGTGGAATCAGCAATGAGGCGGGTAAAGAGTAAGAAAAAGCACTCTTCTTATCCGCCAGGTCGTGAGTCTGACACTAGATGCCTTTGGACGTCAAACCTTCCAGACATCTATGCTTTCTGCAAGAATTCTCTCATATAATTTTTATATGAGCCTTTCTCTTGAGAAGGTCACAAAGCAGTTACATCTTTTGACTCCTTTCCTTCCAGATTCTAGGAGTAAAGACTATTCTTCACTGCTTAAGCATATCCAGAATATTTCTTGGTTTCTTTCTCGTGCTTCCTTAGACTCTTTTGAGTCTGTTAGCAGAACTTCTGCTATTGCTATAGGGGCACGACGTATAGCCTGTCTCCAAGCTTCAGACTTGGACAAATGGGCACAACAACGTCTGGTTCTAATTAATATATAAGTTCCAATACCTTACCATAGACTAACTTATCAATAAATTAACATGCTTTAGCGATCAGGCCTCACAGTCAAACATGGCTGTACACTGGACCTCTTTATATGGTGCAGTGAGACGCCCTTAACACATCAATGACCTGTATGTATCGCTGTTTTTTATAGAAACATCAATGTATCGCTTTATCTTTTTCTTTTTTTCTATTTTTTTTATAAAAAGTACCAACTGCGCTGAGGCATAACCGGTGATTCTGGAAAAGGTGATTTGTTGAATTAGAAATGTCCAATGAACTAATTGTTCCATAAGATTGTATCACTTAAATCTTCACTTTTCCATATCTGGGATTACAGCTTTAACGAAGATCTTAATCCACGTCAGACATTGCACAGGTACACTACCAAAAAACTGCCTCCAGTTTTGCAACTGATTCCTATAGATTTTGGGGTGCTGAATCCAGGAAAAATAGCCAAAATGTTCCATCACGTCACGTTTTCTTGCAAAATTAGATTTCTTACCCATATAAGGAATGTTCACATAATTTCTTTTTAGCCGACTGCAGTTTATTTTCTTGGCTCAAAATAGAGGTTGTAATGGTTAACTAACTAGAAACACTCCCTCATGATATTTTAGAGTGTTTTGTATTCATTTTATACATTAACAGGACAATTGGGAGGCGGGGGGCTAAATCCAGTACTCGCGCTGGCGCATGTTCTTTCCTGTTCGCCTCGCCTCGCCTCGTTCGCTCGCTCGCTCAAACACGGTGGTTGCGACATGAACGTTCCTGTCAAATTTCAGTTTCTTGCAAGTTCATTATTACCTTTTGTTTGCTCAGTCGTAATCCAGCTTTATTCCAAAGTGGTTCACTACAGTTGTAGTTTGCAGTGCTGTGTATTTGTGATGGCTCACAGAGCCAGAGGTTGCGTCAACTCTCCGGACAGTTTTTGTTTTATTTGTGGGGAATATACCGTGAAAAAGCGGCAGAGGAACATTTCTGCATTTATTAAAAAAGTATATTTCGCCTATTTCGGTTTGAAGTTAGGCGATCAAGACAAACCGTGGGCTCCTCACAAAGTGTGCAAGACATGTGAGGAAGATCTACACTTATGGATGAAAGGTAAAAAACAAGCATTTCGTTTCGGAATACCTATGATGTGGCGTGAACAAAGAGACCACAGCAGTGACTGCTATTTTTGCTCTTGCATTGTGAAGGGATACAACTTAAAAAATAAGAACGTAATAAGTTACCCCAACCTTCCCTCAGCAATTAGGCCTATGCCTCATAGCAACGAAGTACCTGTGCCTGAACCACCAAAATCTTTGGATCATATTTGTGTGGACGGTTCTGATCATGATGAGACTCATCAGATGGCTTTTCCCGATGAGTCCAGTACTTCCGAGTTTGAAACTGAACCAGATCCGAAACCTGAACTTTTCTCTCAAGCTGAATTGAATGATTTAGTCCGGGATTTAGGACTCCCAAAAGATGCTGCCCAACTGCTAGGTTCTCGGCTTAAACAGAAAAATCTATTGTCACCAGGAACAACTTTTATTGGTACCGCAACCGCGAGACACAATTTTTGAAGTATTTCAGCAAAGAGGAAGATTTGGTATTTTGCAACGATATATACGGAGTGATGGAAAAGTTTTAACTCAAGTATGATCCTGCTGAATGGCGGCTGTTCATTGATTCGTCAAAAGACAGCATAAAAGGTGTTCTTCTTCATAATGGCAACACATTCGCTTCAGTTCCTATTGCTCACTCTGTTATTCTCCAAGAAAAATACGAGAATTTGGCCCTGATTCTTCAGAAGATTCGTTATGATGAGCATAAGTGGATGATTTGTGGAGACTTTAAAATTCTATCCATGCTATTAGGGCAGCAATCCGGTTTCACCAAATATCCCTGCTTCCTTTGCTTGTGGGATAGCCGGGCCCGCGACCTACACTGGGGGAAAAAAGACTGGCCAATTCGGGAGTATTTGAGACCCGGTGAGAAAAATGTTCTTCATGAGAGCTTGGTACCTCGTGATAAAATTCTATTACCACCTCTCCACGTTAAGTTGGGTCTCATTAAGCAATTCATCAAGTCCCTTCCAAAAGATGGTGAGTGCTTTCGGTACCTTTGCTCAAAGTTCCCCCGACTTTCTGAAGCAAAGCTAAAGGAAGGAGTGTTTGTTGGCCCTGATATAAGGAAACTCATTTCAGATGGAGCATTCGCTGAAACGATGTCTGAGAAGGAAAAAGAAGCCTGGGATTCCTTCAAGGATGTTGTTCTCAAATTCTTGGGGAACAGGCGGGATGAGAACTATAAGGATATTGTTGCCAGGATGCTCAATGCCTTCAAAGAACAAGGCTGTAACATGAGCCTGAAAGTCCATTTCTTGCACTCCCATGTGAACTACTTTCCCGAAAACTTGGGGGCGTACAGTGAAGAACAAGGTGAAAGGTTTCACCAGGACATCAAGGACGCAGAGAGAAGGTACCAAGGAAGATGGAACACCACTATGATGGCTGATTTCTGCTGGTTGCTGCTGCGGAAACCCCAGATGAAAAATACGCCAAGCAGCGCACCAAGAGAAGCATTCGGGGGAAGAAGAAACGGGCCCACCAGGAGATTGATTGACCCAAGAATGGCTTTAAAATCTAAACTGTGTTGACAAATATCGTGTTTTTACTAAACTTTGAAATAAAAATTTGCTAGTTATTACCACAGTGTCGGATCTCATTTATTAGAATTTTATTTTCACACCATCTGGTGTTTGTCTTCATGTATTGTAATGGTGCGGTTTGCGTTTTCTATTCTTACATACATACCTGTACAACATTTTTTGCACATTTCTTTGCTTTGCTTTGTGTCTAACCTCGCTCTTATATGCTCAATGTTTGTGCACATGTATGTGGCTGTTTTAAGTGCAGACAATTTTGCTACCATCACAGTGTGTTTTGTTGACATTACTCTATTCTTATGTGCTGCCTTGTTACAATTTTCTTTATTCTTATTTGAATAACTACTAGACAATTAGTATAAAGAATTCATCCAAGAAACTTTTATCTCGATCGCACTCAATCTGAAACGTTCACCTCAAACTGCTAACCCAATGTAGCAAAAAATCTGTACGTGATGGAGCAAATTGGTTACCAGATTTGGATTCAGCGCACCAAAAAACGTAAAAATCAATCGAAACTTTAGAGGCAGTTTAAAAAAAAATTTTTTTAGTGTACCTGTGTTGTTTGTGTGTATTTTTAGAATTTCAATGAGAATTTCATGGGCTCTCAAGTTTGAATATTCCGTGACATGCAGAGAAAGGAGTTTTTTGTTTATAGACCCAGAGTCCTTTCCCTGGGGAACAAGTTAGTTTTGAAAACTCCCTCTTACTGTTATGTTACCTATAAAGACAAGTCTTTTCTATTCTTTGAGCCCAAGCAATACTTAGAAATATTATTGGCTAGGGAAGAGCCCCAAGCCCCAATAGAGTTCCATACGGCTGGCGTACGAATCTCCACTTGCCATTATGAATGTATTTCTTTGTTCAGTTTAGGGTATTTACTAGTGTCTTTGCTGCTGTATAGTTTCCAATAGCCCCCCCCCCCTCCATTTTTTCCTATTATTGTGGACTAATGTGAATCTCCAGGAACAAGCAGGAATGTAGTATTCACGTATGGGTATCATCGGTACCAACGCCCGTGCAGGAACGCTCCGCAGCATCCAATAGGAAAGCTTTGGGAGCATCCCACAGCGCATGCATGCTGCCTTCCCACCTCTGTACCTCTTGTCACTTCAGTTCTTCGTTTTCCATGGAGCCGACAGGACACGGTACCCTGTCACCACAGAAAATCTACCTTAATTTCTTATTTTTTGTGGTCGCATCTGCCTTCATTCGACGCCTACCGGTACTGCCGGTTCTCTTCTTCCTCTTTCTTTAAAAAAATTTTTTTTTAAAAAATGTATATTTTTCTTCAGGGTTTTTCCCTATTTCGGGTGCTAGGCACCATTTTGGGTACCAGGCCCATTTTTTTCTTCAAGCATGGAGAAACCAGCCAGTGGTTTCAAAAAATGCTTAAAATGTGGCGGTACCATCTCCATCACCGACACCCATGATTGGTGTCTAAAATGTTTGGGTCCTGAACATTGTCCAACGGAGTGTCTCTCCTGAATGAGGATGACCATGAGGGGCCGGCAGAATAGAGCTGCAAAACTCGGTACCCTTTTTGCCTCTGACATGATGTCAGTTTCATCGACATCTTCCAGGGCTTCATCTTCTTCCCATGGATCTCAGGTAACCAAAAGTAAAACTAGCCGATCCTCGAAGGGAAAATCTCCTTCGAAGTATCGAGATGCCTCGGGTGTTTCCCTCGAGGATTCTTCACTGGCAAACAGCCCTGGCTGGAGTCTTCAAGCTCCAAAGCATTAACAGGGCTCCAGGATGTTCCAAAGGCCTCTGGGGTCATGGCCGCATCCACCGGTACCAGCACCCAGGCATTGGCAGGAGCGATGGATCACAGAATCCTCGCTATCAAACGAGGTCTAGCGACCCTCTTAGCAGCCTCGGTGCCGCTAAGACCGCAACAGACAGTTCCACAGGTATCGGTACCGGTACTGACAACACCTGCGTCGACAGGACTGCTTCCCCCCCTTGCCGATGTCCGGTATTGGGGATCTGGAACCGAGACACTTTGGTACCGATTTTGAGCGGTACCGATACCATGCATCACAGGAGCACCCGGTGCTTGAGTCTTCCGATTCCGATGACTCTGATGATTCTGTCGGTACCAGAGTGAATCTATTAGAAGATTCAACTCCCTCTCCTCAATGCAGGATGTCTCCTCCAGAAGATATGTCCTTCCAGGATTTCATACGTGATTTAGCAAAAGGCCTTGCAATCACTGTGATTCCAGAAAAAGAACCTAGGGCAGAGGAATTAAGAATTCTACAATTCCCTATGGCTCCCAAGGAAGCAGCTATGCTTCCCATTCACAAGATCTTACATAATCTGATGTTGAGAATGTGGGAGACTCCTCTAATGATATCTTCACATTCCCGACGCCTGGACACTATGTACCGAGTGACAAGTTGTCCTGGTTTTCAAAAATCTCGGTTGCCACACCATTCAATGGTAGTGGAATCGGCCATACGAAGAATCAAGAGTGCAAAAACACACTCTTCTAATCCTCCAGGCCGTGAATCCAGGACACTCGATGCCTTTGGCCATCAGTGTTTTCAATCCTCCATGCTCGGAGCCAGGATCAGTTCCTACATTCTGTATATGGGAAAGTTCCTGGAAGAAGTCACAAAAGACTTGGAGCTCATTCGTCCTTCTGTCTCAGAGGAAAAAAGAGCAGACTACCTTATTCTGGTCAAACATACCCAGAATGTCTCTAAATTTATGAACCGTGCTACCTTTGACTGTTTTGAATGTCTTAGCAGAACCTCTGCTATATCCATAGGAGCATGTCATATTGCTTGGCTTCAAGTATCAGACTTGGAACAATGGGTGCAAGAAAAACTGGGAAACATTCCTTGCACAGGAGAAAATCTCTTTGGTAAGGACTGGCAAGACAAGGCTAATCAGCTTGAATCTGACAATACAACTTTGAACAGATTGTCAAAGGCTACAGCCAACCCAGAAAAAAGAAAACATTCAAGAAACCTTTTTTCAGTAAGAAAAAGAAGTCTTACCAATCTTAAACCCATCAAACTCACTGTCCACTTCATGTTTCTCAAAAGGGGACAACAACAGAACAGACAGCAGAGAAAGCCACAAGCTCAAAAAGCTCAACAGGCTCAACAGACCCAGTCCTCTCAGGGTCTTTGATTTCTGTCTAGAGAACTTAGTCATTCTGCCCCTAAAAGGTCCAGAACTCTTGACCATTCCAGGCAGACTATGCCATTTTAGTCAAAAGATGGCAACAAATAACATCAGAAAATGGGACTCTGTCCATTGTAAAATTGGGATACAAGCTTCATTTCCTCAACTTGCCCCACCTACAATTCTGAGACAGTTCAATTCTCAGGGCCCTGCCACCGACCTCTTGTGGGAGGAGGTCACGTCACTTCTAGCTCAAGGAACAATCGAAGAAGTGCCCAACAGGGGACAGGGTTCTACTCCCTCTATTTTCTTATTCCAAAGAAGACAGAGGGACACAGGCCTATACTAGACCTCAGAGAATTAAACAAGTATTTGTTCCGAGAAAAGTTCAAGATGATCTCCCTCGGAACACTTTTACCATACCTTCAAAGTCAAGATTGGCTATGTTCTCTAGATCTAAGAGATGCGTACATGCATATTCTCATCCACTCAGATCACAGGAAGTTCCTTCGATTCCTGATCCAAGGAAGACACTTCCAGTACAGAGTTCTTCCTTTCAGACTTGCCTCTGCTCCGAGAGTCTTCACAAAATGCATGGCAGTGGTAGTAGCATTTATGAGGACTCTGGGAACATTCATCTTCCCTTACTTAGACGATTAGCTCATTCGAGCATCGACAGCTCCAGAGGCCAGCTTCGCTCTCTCTTGAGCAATGACAGTTCTTCAATAGTTGGGGTTGATCCTAAACCTCCCAAAATCTCATCTCGCCCCCTCTCAATCTCTAGAATTCATAGGGGCACATGGCAGTCAAAGGCTTTCCTGCACCAGCCACGCTGTCTACGTATAATACAACTGGCATCTCAAGCATCTATGAAGGTATTCCTTACTGCTCAGGAGATCCTTCAACTGCTGGGATACATGGCATCCACTGTCCAAGTGGTTCCCTATGCTCGCCTGCACATGCGAGCAGCAAAGTGGACCCTTTCCTCTCAGTGGTCACAAGCCTTGGGTCGACTAACAGACAAAATCAGAACTACCACACATCTAATTTTGTCCCTGCAATGGTGGCAATCCCTGGAAAACCTCCTTGAAGGCTCTCCTTTCCAGCAGCCTCTATGCCAAACCACCCTAGGACAGATGTGTCCAAGATGGGTTGGGGGGCCCACTTGCAAGATCTCTCCACTCAGTGTCTTTGGACCTCACAGGAGGTTTCCCTTCACATAAACCTCCTAGAGCTGAGAGCCATTTTCAATGCTACTCAAGTCTTTCAGGGCCATCTCAGCAACAAACTGTACTGGTCCAAACCGACAATCAGGTAGCTATGTTCTATGTGAACAAGCAAGGCGGAACAGGCTCTCTGTCGCCATGCAACAAAGCTTTATGAATATGGGCCCTCGCCAGAGAGTTACAAATTCACCTGTTTGCAGTATACCTTCCGGGCATTCAAAACTTGTGGGCAGACAAACTCAGTCAAATACTGCTGCCACACGAGTGGTCCCTCCACTCATACCATCTTGCTCGAGTGTTTCAAAACTGGGGAACACCAGATAGAGACCTTTTTGCAAGTCCACAGCATGCCAAACTTCCCCGATTCTGTTCCAGAATTCTGGCTCAAAACTGTCAGGCAAGAGATGCTTTCCTACTCCACTGGGGACAGGACTTCCTCTATGCCTTCCCACCCATTCCCTTCATTCCCAAGACTTTATTCAAACTTCAGAGAGACAGAGGTCGTATGATACTCATAGCTCCACGTTGGCCATGGCAAAAGTATCTTCTTCTGCGTCTCTCTCAAACTACTCCTCTGGAGTTGGGGAATGCTCCAATCTCCTATCGCAGGAGAACGGATCTTTACTGCATCCCAATTCCCAGTCCCTACACCTCAGGGCCTGGTTACTGAAAGCCTAGAATTCCAGGATGTTAACCTTTCTCGGCAAGTAAAGGATATCCTCCTGGCTTCCAGAAAACCCTCTACAAGACATTCTCACACTTTCAAGTGGAAAAGGTTCTCTATATGGTGTTCACAAAAGAGACTTAATCCCATTTTAGTACCTGTAGAGTTGCTACTAGAGTATCTTCTACAATTATCAACTTCTGGTCTGAAGACCAATTCAGTTAGGGTCCATCTTAGTGCTATTGCTGCTTTTCATAAACCTTTCGATGGACAACCTATTTCCTCTCATCCACTTATATCAAGATTTATGAGAGGCCTACTTTTAACAAAACCTCCCATTAAACCACCACCGGTGGCATGGGATCAAAATCTTGTTCTTGGTCAGCTTATGAAACCGCAGTTTGAACCTTTAGCCACTTCAGACCTAAAGTTTCTTTCATGGAAGGTTATTTTCCTAATTGCCATCACTTCTGCAAGACGCATTAGTGAACTACAGGCGTTAGTGGCTGACCTCCTTATACAAGGTTTCACCATGATAAAGTAGTCCTCAGGACTCATCCTCACTTTCTGCCAAAGGTGGTTTTGCCTTTTCATTTAAACCAGTCGGTTTATCTTCCTATATTTTTCCCTAGGCCTCATGCCTCCAGTGCGGAAAGGAATCTCCACACATTGGATTGTAAAAGAGCCTTAGCTTTTTATCGCCAAAGAACTAAGCCACATAGGAAATCTTCTCAGCTTTTTGTGGCTTTTGACTCTAGTCATTTGGAACTTCCAGTTTCTAAAAGAACTCTGTCAAATTGCATTGCAGATTGCATATCCTATACATATAGAGTAAGGGACTTTCTCTTGAAGGCCATGTTACGGCTCACAATGTGAAAGCAATGTCAGCCTCAACAGCTAACCTTTGTTCTGTCTCTATTGATGGCATCTGCAAAGCAGCCATTTGGACTTCTGTAATACTTTCACAGCCCACTATTGCTTAGACAAGGACTCCCGTCGGGATGCCTCGTTTGGCCAGGCTGGTCTACAACATCTCTTCCATACTTAACACACATCCTACCCACCATTCACAGTTTGGATGCCTAAGGTCCATGGGAGGAAGCATGACCCATCTCACCTGGGTTTGCAGCCAGCTGGGGTTACCCTTTGGCATATTTCAGCTGGGGAGTCCCCATATCTGAAGACTACATTCCTGCTTGTTCCTGGAGATAGCGTAGTTACTCAACTGTAACAGGTGATCTCTGGGAACAGCAGGAATTTAGTCTTCACAACCCACCCACCTCCCCTAGGAGTTTGTCTCTATCTCTCTC
Organism: Ichthyophis bannanicus; assembly: GCA_033557465.1. NCBI lineage: Eukaryota > Metazoa > Chordata > Amphibia > Gymnophiona > Ichthyophiidae > Ichthyophis > Ichthyophis bannanicus. Next base: position 514,276,297 of record CM066032.1, on the reverse strand, counting down.
TTTTTCTACTTCTCTCCTTTGGTCCCAGCTATAAACTCAACTGAAGTGAGAAAGGTACAGATGCGGGAAGGCAGCACGCATGCGCTGTGGTATGCTCCCCAAAGCTTTCCTATTGGACTCTGGGGAGTGTTCCAGCACGGGCTCCGTCGGTACTGACGATACCCATATGTGAAGACTAAATTCCTGCTGTTACCGGACATCACCTGTTACAGGTGAGTAACTACGCTTTATGGCTATTACAGATATTTTGCCTGTTTATTTTCTTATTAGTTTGTGGTGGCTATTTTCTGTTTTATTCAGTAGATACTTGGATGTGTTTTATTTAAATGCTAATTTAAAAAAAATATGTACGTATTCTTTCCTGATACTTAGAAATATGTCTCTTACTGCCAGGCCTCCACTGCCACCATGGGGTGACCCTCAGCAAACCTTTGCTCGTGGGGGGCCTGTCAGAGTTTATTCCACTGGACTGAAGCAAAATGAAGGTGCACCAGTGGGAAAGCCATGGGTTTAATTAGATATATTTTTATGGTATCCATTAACTGCTGACCTTCCAGGTTGTATGCAATCTGACAGCCACCTTGTTATGTTTTCTTTGTGATTGGGATCCCAGAACATGAAAAATTATAAAACCAAACACATTTTGATCCAGGGACCATTTATGAGACTGAATGAAGTGACTGAAGCTCTGTGAGGGTATTGTCCTTTCCTGGAACACACATTGCTGGTAGGAATATATATTATGCAAAGCTGCCCAATGTCATGGGTTTGAAGCTTCTCTGCAGAAGTTATGGGAACCCATTCTTCCTTTCTTGTTGGCATTATACATCAGCATAAGATTGCCTATTTGAACTAACTTCATCTTCCCGGATAGAATGAAGACAGTGCTTTGAGGACATTAAAATTGCTTTTAGCTCTAGGACAGTCATTCTCAATGGGGGTGATATCTCCCCCAAGGGGGTAAAAGTTGAACTGAGGGGGGGAGAGTGATGATAGAAATGCCTTCCATTGAATAAACTGCACATGTACCTTCAATCAACAAGGCTCCCTGATCTGCCGATGAAGAAATGACCCGACTTCAATCAAGCCAGCTCCCCGATCTGCCAATGAAGAAAAGCTGTGCAGCTTCAATCAAGCTGGCTCCTCAGTCATTGCAGTCATCAGTGATCACTGACTGAGGGCAATGTGAGAGACACATGAAAACAGTGGCAAACTCTCCCGCTAGTACTGGAGCAGCTCTATTGTATGCAGCTGGGCTGCCACGATAAAGCCTTGGCAGTATTGGCTGTAGCTAATGCCACCTCTTGAGGTGCTGACCACCTAGCATCCTGACGCTAAAGGGCAACTCTGCGAGACTGGCACCATTTTTGTTAGTAAAACTGAAGTATTTTAATGGAGTACTGAAACCTCCTGGTGATGTTTCAGTTGTAAAGGCTTATTATATTCCTGATAAGCGAAATGTTTAGAATGTTGTGGAGGGTGAATTTTATTTGTTACAGCCAAATGTTAGTCAGGATTTGGCAGCTTTTTTAGAAGATAACAAAAAAAAGCAACTTTGGTGATTACATTCACCTCACAGAATGATAAGGTGAATGTTCTCAAGGCTTACTTTAAAAACAAAGAGGCAATTTTATGTGAGGAGAAGCTGTTTGTGTTCCCAGATGTTACAGGGAGGACTCAGCTTCACAGGAAACATTTTCTTGCTTTGTGACCACAGTTCTAACTCTAGGGGCAACATTCTATCTCCGATTCCCATGCAGATGTATTATTTCCTCAAGGTAATATTTATTTTTGTTTATGTATTTCTTCTTTTGGTTGGCTGTATTTCCTGTGTTTAAAAAAAATGCTCAGATGAGGTTTTGCATTGTCTTTTTCATAATGCTGACTACGTCTTTAGTTCAGTCCTAGGTTACCTAGGCCTCTAAAAGAAGCACTCGTTACTCCTGAAGTACGGACTATTGGCCAATTTCTACCTTACAATCTTTAGCCAAGATCATAGAAAAGGAAGTGGTTTGCCATAGGGGTGAGTTTTTAGAAGATAGTAGTTCTTTTCAGGCTTGTCGAGCAGTTCCAGAGGGGACTGGGAGCACAGTCATAGCTTTTAAGGATAGTATCCAAAAAACCCACAATGTAACTAATACACCTGAAAGGCTATACTATATATTTATTACTAACTTGAGTCTGGATAAATTACATTTAACAAGGTATAAAAAGATATTTTATTCATACTAAATTCATGAAATCATTCCTCATAACATTTTATTCAGTATATACTGAAAAACCATTAAATATAGTTAAAATACATCATCTCACTATATATAATAATTCATAACCCATGTGCATATATTTATACTAAATTCTAAAAAGACGTACAACTCACTCGTACAACTTATTCACACACAGCTATATGAGCCCACCACAAATATCCAAGGAACGTTTCTAAAACTTCAACAGATGTTAAAACATTAAATCTCACCGCTCCTCTCACAAATATAGAGGAGTACGAAGGGCTCTAAATACAGCCCTTTACATCCAGTTGCTACAAATTCAATACCACAAACAACTTGAAAGTTCACTTCATACAATCTTATGCTACCGAGAACAGCAATTTATTTTTCGAAGGGACACTCATACCAAATGGGCTCAACGTGCAGGTGGAATGGCATTGGTTCTACTGAGTGAACTGGTATTTAAAAGCATTTTGTGTAATGTGCTTGCACTGGTGTTTTTCTATGAAAGTGAGGTGTGAGGAGCCCGATAAAGGATTTGAAGATCAGTGAATTTTTTTGTATGAGGTGGTTATTTTCATTTGGTTAAAATTGAGTGTGTTTAGTATATTTGGTTTTGATTTTGATAGTTTACTCTGATGAAGCCGGAATCTATGGTCAGGATTAAAAGTGCAGTTCTTTGGCAATGCAGCATATGATCGGACTGACACCACAGAATATGAGCAATGGTAAAAAGCCTTTAAATAAGCAGCTGCATCGTTGATCTTTTGGGAATCTGGAGTGCACTTCCTTGGTAACATCAGAAGTGTTTGAGAAGATCGTATTTGGGCCGGCAATGAGCTAGAGCAAGAACCTGAGCAAGTGGCTGTGACTGTGGTTTTTGGAAGTGCTGGAACGTGGGATTTAAAGCACAGTTTTTGGGGATACAATACAAGATCTGGTCATAGTGAGGCTAATAATATATGTGTGAGTTGGCAACGGGCCTGTGTAAGCAGCCTTGTAGTGATACGAATGTGGTGCTAGAGATCTGAACGATATCCTTTCCAGCTACTTGTGTTGTTTAAGTGATAAGAAAAGTATTCAAGTGAACTCTGTGTCAAGGTTTTCTGGAGCATTTGCAACTATCTGAAATAACGGAGTCTCGCAGTGATTTCCTTTGGTAAAGAACATGGTTTTTACAGCACAAGTGATGTTTCAGAACTGCTGCTCATGTTATTGAAATTAAGATTTGGAATAATATAAGTGTATGAAAGGATTGAAATTTCGTGCTATTTGTTCTTATCATTGTATTACATTATAAAGATTGTGTGATGTGAACTTTCAAGTTGTTTGTGTTATTGAATTTGGAGCAACTGGATGCAAAGGGCTGTATTTAGAGCCCTTCGTACTCCTATATTTGTAAGAGGAGCGGTGAGGTTTAATGTTTTAACATCTGTTGAAGCTCTAGAAATGTTCCTTGGATATTTGTGGTGGGCTCTTATAGCTGTGTGAGTGTGAATAGGTTGTATGAAGGGATTGAATAAAATGTTATGAGGAATGATTTCATGAATTTCGTATGAATAAAAGATCTTTTTACACCTTGTTAAACGCAATATCTCCAGGAACAAGCAGGAATGAGTCTTCACATATGAGTCTTCACATATGGATACGTCGGTACTGACGGAGCCTGCGTGGGAACGCTCCCCAGCTTCCCAAAAAGGAAAGCTTTTGGGAGCATCCCACAGCGCCTGCGCACTGCCTTCCCGCCTTTCCTAACCAACTCTCCTCAGTTCTTCTTTGACGCGGAGCCAGCAGGTCGAGCCCTGTCACCACTGAAGAAGTTCTTTATTTTATTTTATTTCTTTGGTCGCGTGTCTGCCTTCCCCGACTCCGGACCGGTACCGCCAGTCTTTTCTTTCTTTCTTTAAAAAAAAAAAAAAATCGATATTTTTCCTCACTTGGTGTATTTTTCTTCTTAGGCCTCAGGGCCCACAAGAAAATTTCCCCCATGGAAAAACCAACCTCTGGGTTCAAAAAATGCACTAAGTGTAGCGGTACTATTTCTGTTACAGATACCCATGAATGGTGTCTTAAATGTTTGGGTCCTGAGCACTCCATTCCGGATTGTCCGTCCTGCTCTCTAATGTCTAAACGGGGGTTACAGAACCGAGCAGCTAAGCTCCATGTACTGTTTCCCGCTGATGCACCGGCGGTAGCATCGACATCTTCCAGGTCTTCTTCTCCTGATGGATCTCAGGTAACCAAACATAAACCTAGCAGGTCCTCGAAGGGTAGATCTCCCTCTAAGCATCGAGATGCCTCCGGGCTTGCCCTCGAAGATCCTGCACCAGCCAAACAACCCCGGCGGGAAGCTCCGGCTTTCAAAGCTCCTCCTATGGGGTTACAGGTTGACATCGATGGCACGGCCTCGACCGATCACCTGTTAGATTGCTCTGGGGTACTGGCACTTTCTCCCGGTACCGACATCCAGGCTTTCATGGCGTCGATGGATCAGAATGTTCTGTCCATGCAACAGGCTATCAACGCCTTTATTCAAGTTGCGACGCCGATGATACCGCAACGAGCCCTGTTGTCGGTATCGGCTCCGGTACCGGCACCAGCACCGATGCCGGTACCGACTGCATCGACATCGACCAGGATGCCGACTGCAGCGGTTCCTTGTCCAGGGCTATTTCTCGGTACCGGGGACGCCCGATGTCGATACCGCTCGATACGCGTATCGAGCGTTGGAAGAGCACCCGGACAGGCGATACTTCGATTCCTCTGATGATTCTGGTTCATCAGATGAGTCTCCTGAAGTATCCATAGCCCTTCCTGAAGAGCCGCCTTCTCCAAAAAGAAGAATGTCTCCTCCAGAGGACTTGTCCTTTCAAGACTTCATAAGAGAAGTAGCTAAAGGACTTTCTATTTCAGTAACCTCTGAATCAGAGCCTAGAGCAAAAAAAATTAGATATTTTAGGGTACTCTAAGGCTCCTAGAGAGGCTGTCACCTTACCAATTCATGAGATTCTTCATGAACACATGATTGATTTATGGGAGACTCCTCTCACTCTCTCTCCTCATTCTATGTATCGTGTCCCTCCTTGTCCTGGATTTCAGAAAACTCAGCTTCCTCACCATTCCATTGTGGTGCAGTCAGCTATGAAGAGAATAAAGAGTACAAAGAGACACTCTTCTGCTCCTCCAGGAAGAGAATGCAGGACCTTGGATGCTTTTGGTAGGAAAATCTTCCAAGCCAGTATGCTTATTGCCAGAATCAACTCATATAGCCTTTACATGGGTATGTTTCTAAAAGAGGTTGCACAAAAGCTGCACAACTTCCTCCCTTTTCTTCCAGAGGATAAAAGGGACGAATTCCTCCTTTGGCTTCAGCATACTCAAGACATTTCAAAGTTTTCCAACAGGGCAGCTTTTGACTCCTTTGAAGGTGCCAGCAGAGCATCAGGCATTGCCATAGCTGCTCGCAGAATTGCTTGGCTCCAGGCTTCTGATTTAGAACCCTGGGTTCAAGATGGCTTAGGAAATCTGCCCTGTACAGGTGAAAATCTATTTGGCAAAGAGTGGCAAATAAAAGCCACTCAAATGGATGCAGAGAACTCTGCTCTGGATATACTTTCAAAGTCAACCTCCATTCCTGCCAAGAAAAAGATTTTTAAGAAGTCTTTTTACAAAAAGGACAGATTTCCTTCTACTTCTGGCCAACAATCTTCCACAGGTCGCTTTGCCACTAAGCGTCAGCAACCTAAGCAGGCCAGGCCTAAGTCTACAGGGGCTGCTGCAACTCAGCAGTCCCAACCTCCTCAGGGTTTTTGACTTGATGCTAGAGAGCTTAGCCTTTCTGGCTCTACGACAGCCAGAACCTCTCACCATTCCAGGAAGGTTAGCTCATTTTGCTCCCAGATGGGAGCAAATCACATCAGAGCAGTGGACCCTCTCCATCATAAGAGAGGGCTACAAACTTCATTTCTCAGACCTTCCTCCCCACACCATGGTGAGACACTTCAATTCTCCCACATCTCTTCTCGACCTTCTAGGTCAGGAGGTGACTACCCTTCTTGCCCAAGGGGCAATAGAAGAAGTTCCTCTTCTTCAACAAGGGTCAGGGTTCTACTCCCCCTATTTTCTCATTCCGAAGAAGACAGGGGGATACAGACCCATCTTAGATCTCAGAGAATTGAACAAATTCCTATGCAAGGAGAAGTTCAAGATGCTTTCTCTGGGCACTCTCCTTCCATACCTTCAAAGTCAGGATTGGCTTTGTTCTCTAGATCTCAAGGATGCGTACACACATGTCCTCATCCATCCATCTCACAGAAGATTCCTACGTTTTCTTTTCCAAGAAAAACATTACCAATACAGAGTGCTTCCTTTTGGTCTGGCCTCTGCTCCGAGAGTGTTCACCAAATGCATGGCAATAGTTGCTGCATTTCTATGCATTCTGGGAATATTTGTCTTCCCATACCTGGACGACTGGCTCATCCGAGCTCCATCTCAGTCAGAGGCCCAGGTTTCCCTGGACTGCACAAGGCGCATTCTGCAGTATCTGGAATTCATAGGGGCCTGGTTGGATACCACCTCTGCAAGGGCCTACCTTCCTCAGGCCCGTTGCCAACGTCTAGTGCAGCTAGCCTCCCAGATTCAGTCAAAGAGCCACTTAACTGTCCGGGAGATGCTACAACTGCTAGGCCACATGGCTTCCACAGTACATGTGGTACCCTATGCTCGCCTACACATGAGAGCAGCTCAATGGACTTTGTCCACCCAGTGGACTCAAGCTTCAGGAGCTCTCTCAGACCAAATAGCAACCTCCAAACATCTCTTTTGGTCTCTCCAATGGTGGATGTCCACTCAAAATCTGTTGCTGGGGTCCCCCTTCCAACAGTTGTTACCCCAAGCAACCCTCACAACAGATGCCTCCCAAACAGGTTGGGGAGCTCATCTACAAGACCTCTCCACCCAAGGCACTTGGTCCCCACAGGAGACCTCTCTTCATATCAATCACTTGGAACTTCGAGCAGTATTCCTAGCTCTCAAGGTCTTTCATACCCTCCTCAGCTACAAGACAGTCCTCATTCATATGGACAATCAAGTAGCCATGTTTTACATAAACAAGCAAGGAGGAACTGGCTCTCTGTCGCTTTGCAACGAAGCTCTAAGATTATGGGCCTTCGCCAGAGAGCATCAAATCCATCTCCTGGCAGTATACCTCCCAGGAATCCAAAACTCTTGGGCAGACAGACTCAGTCGAGTTCTGCTTCCACACGAATGGTCCCTGCACATGGATCAGGTACTCAGAATCTTCCAAGAATGGGGAACCCCGGACATAGACCTCTTTGCAAGTCCGTGGAATGCCAAACTTCCCCGGTTCTGTTCCAGAATTCCGTGTCAGGGAGTTCAGGCCAAGGATGCCTTCCTCCTTCATTGGGGTCAAGACTTCCTGTATGCCTTTCCACCCATTCCCTTGATTCCCAAGACTCTATTCAAACTCCAGAGGGATCAAGGATCTATGATCCTCATAGCTCCACGCTGGCCACGCCAAGTGTGGTACCCTCTACTTCTGCATCTCTCCCAAGCCCCCTCCCTGGACTTGGGAGCTGCTCCAGACCTCCTGTCCCAGGAGGAAGGGACTTTGTGGCACCCAAACCCCAAGTCCCTTCACCTCAGAGCTTGGTTGCTGAAGGCCTAAACCTTCAAGACTTGAATCTTTCTCAGCAAGTGAAGGATATCCTCCATGCTTCCAGAAAACCTTCTACTAGACGTTCCTATGCTTTTAAGTGGAAAAGATTTTCCATTTGGTGTGCTGAAAAGGGTCTTGACCCTCTAGCACTACCTTTAACTTCTCTGTTAGATTATCTCCTGCATCTTTCCAATGCAGTACTTAAGACAAATTCAGTAAGAGTCCATTTGAGTGCTATTGCAGCGTCCCTTAAGCCCATTAATGGACAACCTATCTCCTCTCATCCCCTCATTGCAAGATTCATGAGAGGCCTAACTTTAACTAAACCTCCCATTAGGCCTCCTCCGGTGGCATGGGACTTAAATTTGGTTCTTGGTCAGCTTATGAAGCCACCTTTTGAACCCTTAGCCACTACCTCCTTGAAATTCCTTTCCTGGAAGGTTATTTTCCTCATTGCAGTCACTTCTGCTCGCCACATCAGTGAACTGCAGGCCTTAGTGGCTAATCCACCTTATACAAGGTTCCATCATGATAAGGTAGTCCTTAGGACAAATCCACACTTTATGCCTAAAGTGGTCTCACCTTTTCATCTTAATCAAGAGGTATATTTACCTGTCTTTTTTCCAGCTCCTCATGCATCCAGTGCAGAGAGGAATCTTCATACTCTGGATTGTAAAAGAGCTCTTGCTTTTTACTTACAAAGAACACAGCAACATAGAAAGTCTTCCCAGCTTTTTGTTGCTTTTGATCCTTCTCATTTGGGACTTCCAGTCTCTAAGAGAACACTGTCCAATTGGATTGCTCAGTGTATTTCTTTTGCCTACCAGAGTAAGAACTTTTCTCTGGAGAGCCATGTCACAGCTCATAATGTGAGGGCCATGGCCACCTCTATGGCTCATCTAAATTCTGTGTCCATCGACCAGATCTGTCGAGCAGCCACCTGGGCCTCGGTTCATACCTTCACAGCCCATTACTGCTTGGACAAGGACTCCCGCCGGGATGCCTTGTTTGGTCAGGCTGTCCTCAGACACCTGTTCCATTCTTAAACAACTCCTGCCCTCCTTCCCTGGATGGATGCCTGAGATCCATAGGAGGACGCATACCCCTTTCAGGGTCTCATATCCTTGGGGATCTCCCAGGCATGTCAGCTAGGGAGTCCCCATATGTGAAGACTCATTCCTGCTTGTTCCTGGAGATAGCACAGTTACTTACCTGTAACAGGTGATCTCTGGGAACAGCAGGAATAAGTCTTCACAACCCTCCCACCTCCCCTAGGAGTTGTATCTCTTTTCTATCTTTCCTTTCCTCTCTCTCTCTATTGTCTCAGCTTTAAACTCGAACTGAGGAGAGTTGGTTAGGAAAGGCGGGAAGGCAGTGCACAGGCGCTGTGGGATGCTCCCAAAAGCTTTCCTTTTTGGGAAGCTGGGGAGCGTTCCCGCGCAGGCTCCGTCGGTACCGACGTACCCATATGTGAAGACTCATATGTGAAGACTTATTCCTGCTGTTCCCAGAGATCACCTGTTACAGGTAAGTAACTGTGCTTTATCTGGAGTCAAGTTAGTAATGAATATAAAGAGTATAGTACAGCCTTTTAGATGTATTGGTTACATTGTATTTTTTTACTGATTTATCAGTTTTGTGTAACTGTTTTTGATGATTTGTTTAAGGATAGTATCTATCAATTTTTGATTATAAGGAATAGGTACTATTGGTTACCTTAGAATTTTTCATCAGCTTTTGATCTGATGAATTTTGACTTTTTGATTGCCAGATGTGAGCAGTTGGGGATAGAAGGTAAGGTTCTGAAATGGCTCCTTCCTTCCTCGGTGTGAGGAGTTTTAGGGTAAGGTCAAATAATAAGGTATCTACATCTAAGTTTTTGACTTGTGGGGTGCCTCAAGGCTGTTTTATCACTGCTTCTTTTTAATATCTTCTTGCAGTCACTGGCCTTGTTGATGTATGCTTTTAGTTTTTCACTTTTTGAGGATACACAGGTGATGGTACCTCTAGGGCCCTTCGCCTGGTGCTACAATTGTAAATCTTAAATGTTACTTGATTGAGGTTGTGTCATGGGTGAAAGATGGCTGATTGGAGCTTAATGCAAGGGGGACTGAAATGCTGATCTTTGGGAACTTAAGTTGGACTCAGTTGTCAGTTAAACTGGTGGTGTATATTTCTTTATTCAAGTCTGATTAATCACCCTTTGAAGAAGCACATCAAGATAGTGTACAGTGGTAAAAAGCCTTTAAATAAAAGCAGATTAAAAACACCTAAAAACAACAAAAAGTCTCAAAACTATAAACATACAAATAAAGAAGGAGTTACTGTGTAAAGAACAAAAATAAAAGGAAAAAGAACAAGGAAAGGAAAAGCAAGGGATAAATTAGGGAAGTAAATAAAAATCTCCAGAAACAAGCAGGAATGCAGTCTTCACATATGGATGATGTCTGCACCGACGGAGCCCACTCAGGAATGCTCCCCAGCATCCAATTGGAAAGCTTTTGGGAGCAATCCACTGTGCCTGTGCATCTCTCTTCCTGCCTTCCCGGCTCCTCTCATCAGTTCTTTGTTTTCCACAGAGCCATCAGGTCACTGTCACTGCTGAAAAACATATCATTTTTTTCAATAGTGCTTCTGCCTTCCTGTTGACACCGGTACTGTCATTGCCGCTTCCTTTTTTATTTTTCATTGCGGTTTTTTACTGCCAATCTAGGCCTACAGGCCTGCAAAACCTTTACTTCACACAGAAGTTCACAGTAAGGCATGCATAAACTACATAATAGGTTTACAAAATGTGCAGAGTGTTCAGCCACAATTTCTATCACAGACACACATGAATGGTGTCCAAAGTGTTTGGGTCCCGAGCACCAAACCTCTTTCTGCTCCCTCAACAAATGACTGAGGGGCCTGCAAAACAGAACTAGACAATAAGGAACTTTGTTTGCCTCGGACTCTATTTCGGTGGCTTCGATGTCATCGACGGCCTCCACTTCCCCACGTGCGTTGCAGGTATCCTTGAAGTCTAAGCATACAGGGTAAGTCCAAATCATCAATATTGGCATCTAAGTTCGATACTAATAACACAGGAAATTCCCATAAGCATCAAGACTTCCCACAGGGCACCTCAGATGCTGACTGGCCAGCCAAACAGCCCCAGTAGGAGGATCCTTCCTCCAAAGCACAGGTGGGGCTCCAGGAGTGGAGGAGTGGCCTAGTGGTTGGGGTAAGGTACTTCAGGCCGGAAGGTCGGGGTTCAAATCCCACTAGAGGACAGCAACCTTGGGCCGGAAGGACTGGGGTTTCTAGTCCCACAGGTGCTCCTTGTGGTCTTGGGCAAGCCACTTAACCCTCCATAGCCCATGTTCCCTGTAAAATAGTTATCTCCAAGTTATAATGCCCTGTTCAATGTAATTTCAGTTTGTTCAATGTAAACCGCACTGATGCAGAATAGCGTGGTATATAAGAGAATGTAAATAAATAAAAATAAATAAAGATGCTCCCAAGGTATCGACCTCTGGGAAGCTAATGGTGTAATGCTCTTGGATGGTGGCCCAAAGCGCTATTGCTACATCTGTCCAGGCATCAGCAATTTCCTTAGATCAGCGCATGCTGACTATCAAAAAAAGGTTTGGCAGTATTCCTGGCAGCCTTGATACTAATATCATCGAGAGCACCAGAAGTGCAACTGTCAGTGTCCACCTCCAGCTGGAGACACAACTACCAGTACAGGTACCAGAATTAATGCCAGTGGAATCCACAGCATTGACGTCTTCTCTGGCACCTATCGATGCCAGTATTGCTCAGCAGTCTCAAGCTGACAAACCGCTGGATATCGATGTATCGGAGTACTGATATCAATATCAAGCCACATCCAAGGACCCTCGATACTTTGACTTCCTCTCAGACTCAGACTCCACCTCATCTGACTCTGAGCAAGAATTGCTCTATTCCTGGGAGCTTCCCGATATCCCATTGAACCCATCACTGCCTCACGAGTGGTGCTGATCCCCTCCAGAGGACATGTCCTTCCAAGACTTCATCGGGACATGGCAAAGGGTCTTTCCATCACCGTGACATCGAAGAAGGAACTGAGAGCAGAGGAATTGGGAATTCTCCAGTACCCTCTGATGCTCAAAGAAGCAGCTACCCTGCTGGTGCATCGCATCCTTCAAGATCTGATGCTCCGTATGTGGGAGGCCCCACTCATGGTATCATCAACCAGTAAAAGGCTCGATGCAATGTATCGAGTACCAGAATCTCCAGGTTCCTAGAAGCCTCAACTCCCACATCATTCAATAGTAGTGGAATTGGCGGTTCCGCTGGGTCGAGAGTCAAGAACACTTGATGCTTTTGCTAGATGCTGTTTCCAGGCATGTATGTTAGCATCCTAGATCAACTCCTACATGCTCTATATGGGCATGTTCCTCATAGACATCAACAGGGATCTGGATGCTTTTACTCCTCTAATTCCAGATGACAAGCAGAGTGCTTATCAGGCACTCATCCAACATAGCCAAACTACATCCAAATTTCTCACAAGAACATCTTTTGATTTCTTTGAATCGACCAGTAAGGCATCTTCCATCTGCATTGAATTTCGCAGGATGGCTTGGCTACAGGCCTCAGACCTAGAACAATGAGTACAGGATAAGCTAGCCAACATTTCCTGTATGGGGGAGAATCTTATTTGGAAAGGGCTGGAGAGAAAAAGCAGGAGAGATTGAGACGGATGATCTCAACGTCCCCACCAGAAAAACTGCTGATCCTTCCAAGAGAAAATCATTTCCCAAAAAGCCTTTCTGCCCCAAGAAGTAGTACTATCCTTATTATATACCTACTCCCTACCATCCTCAGCAGCATCAACAAAGTCAACAGGCCCCTCACCAATAGAAGAAACTAAGGCAGCAAAGCCTCAGCCTCCAGAGCAGCCTCAACCTGCGCCTTGCTTTTGACTCTTTCATGCAGAACATTGCCAATCTGCCTCTGATAGAACCCCACCCCACCCATATGGCAAGCAGACTTTGCCATTTGCCCACAGTTGGAACCTCATCACAGCAGGACAGTGGACACTACAAATTGTCCAAAAGGGGGGTATGAACTTTACTTCCAAACCTTACCCCTCCCCCACCAGATTCAAAGAGGAATACCACCCTCAACCCCCTCCAAAGTGCTCTACTAAGCACAGAGGTGACCGCCTTGTTGGCACAGTGTGCCATAGAAAGACTTCCTCCTTCTGAAGAATGAATGAGATTTTACTCCCCTTACTTTCTCATTCCAAAAAATACAGGAGGATTCAGGCTCATTTTAGATCTCAGGGACCTAAACAAATTTATGGTCAGAGAACAATTCAAAATGATTTCTCTGGGAACTCGTCTACCGAAACTCCAGCGACACGATTGGCTCTGCTCTCTGGACTTGAAAGAGGCATACACACACATACTGATCTACCCATCTCACAGACTGTATCTGTGCTTCATATATCAGATAGACCACTATCAATATCGTGTTCTGCCCTTCAACCTCACCTCTTTCTCAAGCATCTTTACAAAATGTATGGCAATAGTCGCTGCCTACCTATGCACCTTGGGGATATTTTTCTTCCCTTACTTAGATGATTGGCGGATAAGGGGGGAGAATCCCCTCAAGAAGTAACAAACATCTTTCACTGTACCATAACAGTGCTCCAACATCTAGACTTCATCATAAACTATCAAAACTCTCATCTCACTCCAACTCAAAACCTAGAGTTCATAGGAGCACTTTTAGACATCATACAGGGCAAGGCCTTCCTTCCTCAGGATTGTTGTTCCCACCTCATCGAGCTAGCAATAGGCATGCAACAACAAACCCAAGCAACAGTTCAAGAAATGCTATGCCTCTTGGGTCACATGTCCATGTCATTCCCTATGCTCACTTGCACATGCGTCCAGCACAGTGGACACTCTTCTTAATGGACGCAGACAACGGGGAGTCGCTGAGACAAGATTGCTATCACCCCTCACTTGATCAACTCACTGCAGTAGTGGTGTCTCCCCCAAAATCCTGCTCATTTGGTCACCTTTTCGGATGCTTTCATCTCAATGCACACTGATGACAGATGTGTCCAAGCTACGTTGGGGTGCCCATTTGAATGACATGACCACTCAAGGGCTGTGGACCCACAGGAATCTATTCAGCAGATCAATCTCCTAGATCTATGAACTCTCACAAATGCATTGTGGGTGTTTCAGCACCACCTTGCCGGCCAATCTGTCCTGGACAGAACGGACAACCAAGTTGCAATGTTCGATATGAACAAGCAGGGGGGAATGGGATCATGTCCCCTCTGTGACGAAGCGACTCATCTCTGGACATTGGCCCTTTCACACCGCATCCATCTCAGAGTGGTATATCTCCCAGGTGAGCGCAGTGTGCTTGTGGACAAGCTAAGCCATATCCTCCATCCACATGAATGGATGATGCATCAGAATACTGCTGCCCAGATCTTCCACATATGAGGAACTCCACTCATTGATCTTTTTGCCACTCTGCAAAACATGCAACCTCCCTCTTCTGTTCCAGAACACCGTCAATACACCGACAGGACCCGGACACCTTAGTTTTCCATTGGGGACAAGGATTACTCTACGTATTCCCACCCATACCACTGATACCCAAAACACTTTTCAAGCTCCAGGCTGACAGGGACTCAATGATCTTTATAGCCCCCTTTTGGCCTTGCCAACCATGGTTTCCTCTACTTCTGTGTCTCACACAGGCTCAACCATTCAATCTGGGATGTGCAGCAGACCTCCTCTCATAGGATACTTCTCCAACCCAAGTCACACTCCCTACATCTTATGGCTTGGCTTCTGAAAGGGTAGCACTCACTGACCTCGAACTTCCAGAGGAGGTCAAGGATATCCTCCTTGCTTTCTGCAAAGATTCAACTAGGTGCTCTTATGTTTTTAAATGGCAAAGGTTTGCATTGAATCTTGGTGCTCCACAAAGCACATCGATCCTTTTATTTGCCCAGTGGAGCCACTACTTCAGTATCTCCTCTACTTATCCCTCTCAGGATTAAAAACTAACTCAGTCAGAGTGCATCTTAGTGCTATAGCAGCATCTCACAAGACTCTGGATGGATGATCTATATCATCGCACCCTTTAGTGACACACTTCATGAGGGGTCTTCTGCTCTCCAAACCCCCCATTAAGTCGCCCCTGGTGGCCTGGGATCTTAATGTGATTTGGCTCAACTTCTCAAGCTACCTTTCAAACCTTTAGCAACCACTTCACTAAAATTCCTCTCTTGGAAGGTCATTTTTCACATTGCTCTCACTTCGGCTCGCTGAATCAGCAAGCTGCAAGCCCTTGTAGCAGATCCTCCCTATACTTGTTTTCGTAGTTCTCTGTATGCATCTACCCTTCCTTCCAAAGGTGGATTCTCTGTTTCATCTGAACCAGTCTGTTATCTTACTGATTTTTTTCCCCAGTCCACACGTGTCTCGGGCTGAAGCAGCGCTGCATACTCTGGATTGCAAGAAAGCGCCGACTTATTTGAATAGAACCAAAGATCACAGAAAGTCTTCTCCATTTCCTTCTATCTTAGTCACCTTGGTCTCCCAGTGACCAAATGCACCCTATCCACATGGATAGCAGACTGCATCTCTTTTGCCTATGTTCAGGCAGGACTCTCCTTAGAGGGTCATTCAACTACTCACAAGATATGGGTGATCGCAACTTCGATAACCAATCTCCATTTAGTAAGCATTAAGGAAATCTATTGGGCAGCCACATGGTCCTCAATACATACCTTCGTGGCCCATTATTATCTTGACAGAGCCTCCTGCTTGGATGTTGTCTTTGGCCAGGATGTTCTCCAGCACCTTTTTGGGACTTGAACCCAACTCCTACCCTTTGTCCCAGACTTTTCAGGATACCTTTGCAGAACCATCCTTCATGAAACAGTCTTATGGCCTTCAAATGTTTCACTCTGTTTGGCTAATGCATTTCTTCTAGGGGATCACGCCACTCTCCCCCATTCCAGTCTGGTTCCTGGGAGCTAGTGAGTCCCATATGTGAAGACTGCATTCCTGCTTGTTCCTGGAGATAGCATAGTTACTCACCTGTAACAGGTGATCTCTGGGAACAGCAGGAATCAGCCTTTACAGCCCACTCTCCTCCTCTAGGAATTGTAGGATATACTCTTTCCTCCCCCCCCCCCCCCTCTGTCTCTCAGCTATAAACTCAACTGAGTAGAGGAGTTGGGAAGGCAGATGTGCAGGCACAGTAGATTGCTCCCCAAAGCTTTCCAATTGAGTGCTGGGGAGCATTCCGTGTAGGCTCCTTTGGTGCCAACATCACACACATGTGAAGACTGATTTCCTGCTGTTCCCGGAGATCACTTGTTATAGGTGAGTAACTATGCTTTGCCCAAAGCGTATAGAAAAATTAAAAAAAAATGCTCCACAACCAGCCTGGTTATTATATTCATTTCAGCATAATTATTTTTTTATCCAGGCTTTCAATTTAAGTATTAAGAGAAACTTTGAAGTTTGGATAAGAGTTCTGTTTGAAGCTCCCTAAGAAGCAAAATCCAGAGGAATAGACTCAAATATGCAAATGCGGAGCAATTCATGACATCCAAACAAATCCATGAAGAAGAGAGGAGAGTTAACAAACTCTGCTATGAGTAGTGTAGGGATTGAAAAGGAGTATAGGGCAAGAGCAAATCAGCAAGATAAATAAAGCCAGTAAAAAAGTGCCCTATTAATCGGGAGTACAATCTTGAACCCTGTAAGCAACTGGTAACCAATGCAGATTAAAAAGCAAAAGGTATCTACAAGTATATGATACCAGCTTCACAGCTATGTGCTGTAATCTCATAAAAGCAGACATTTTAGGCTATTGTAAAGAATCTCATTACCTCCAATTATGCATGTAAGGTTTTTCTATGGTGGCACAAGTCTAGTCTAGTCTGATTGAGAACTTTTGGGCTGTAAGAGGATGTTCACAATAGGCTTACTGATATGCCTTGTACTGAGAAAAAACTTTTCATAAAACAGTTCAAATACATTGTGATTTACCTTTAAGATCATTGCTGAACTCCCAATCAAGGAGACCACATTTTCAATCCACAAAAAAGTTTGTCCAGTGGAGAAGTTATGACCCATATCCTAGGCAAAGATATCAACAGCAGCAATTGGAGAAACTGTCAAAAATACTGATGTCTACACAAACCCCAATCATCACCGCAACCAATAAAAACGTCTTTTTAAGAATATCTTGTATAACTACTCTTCCTATCAGGTAGAAGGGAGGTTCCTTCGCTTCCAACAGTCCTGGCTCTAGATTAATACTAATGTATCAGTATTGAAGATCATGCATCAGGGTTTTCAGCTCCATTTTCTTAGACTCAACCTGATCATCCAATTCTTTGGTCCATCAGTGAGAAGTTTTTGATATTCTTCATCTAAACTGATAGAACCAGTAGTGATTATTCAAGATATTTCTTAATTGTGAAGAAGTAGGGAAGTTTGAGACCCATATGGGATCTGAAACTCCTCAATTAAGCAAAAGGGATTGATTGCTCAACCTAAAAGACCTTTATGCTCATGATGATCATCTTGAGAGATGTTTGAGCAACTCATCACTAAACACAGAGTCCTATTAGTTGGTCTAGCAGTCACTCCATGTGTCTTCATGAAATGCCTTGTAGTGGTAGCAGCACACTTTTACAAGAAGTAAATTTGTCTTCCCTTATGGACAACTATTTTATAAAGAAATCTATGCCTGAGAAATCTTGAAGTTTTCTCCAGTTTACAATTCAGCTCCTAAATAACTTGGGTTTTGTAATCAATTACCCTAAATCATGCCTCAAGCCATCTCAATGCTTCAATTATTTTGGGGCAATATTGGATACCAAACTAGTGAACTCATTCTTTTCAGAATAGAAAGTAAGTGCTCTGAAGGATCTCACAAAAGCACTGGCACACAAATCTTGGATTTTGATCCTTAAATGGTCCTCCTTGATTACATGAAATTTACAGTCCAAGTGATTCCTTTGCATGCCTACAAATGCAATCATCGTAATGGACTTTCCAATTGCAATGGAACCAATTTTTTCCCTGATTATATCAGAAGATAAATGTTCTCAGTTCAATGTGCCACTTTCTCTAATGGTGGATGGACTCTGCTCACTTGATGCTAGGCCTTTCTTTCCATCACCCTTAACATCATTTACTTCTCACTATGAGGCTTCTATACTAAGTTGGTAGTACATACTGGATCTTGTTGCAAGCAAAGAATTTGGTAGTAGAAAGAAAACGTCAGGTAGATCTCTTAGAACAGGGTTTCTCAACCTTTTTCCCCTATTGCACACTTTGGGTTATTGTTTTAAAGTAATCCCCCCCGGAAATCTTAATGAAACTAAAATGACATTTTACTTATGTTCATTCAATGTGATCCTTGTGTTGATGCTTTGCTGCTAGATTCTCAATGTTTGGCTTGATATATGTGAGTTTTAGTCTTATGTCTCCTCGGATGCATATGTCCATTCTACTTCTTTCCTTTGTCAATATTTTATTGACTGCACTAAAGCCACATTCAACCAAATAAGTTGAAAAGCACAACAATTTTTTAGCCATTTCAGACCACATGTTTGGATAGAGCTGTTTAGTTGTATTTGACAGCCACAATGCAGTCATTCCTGCTTTTTCAAATTTGTATTTGCATTCATCATTACATTTTAGTTCAATAAGTTCCTCTTGGAAGTTTTCACTGACAGATTCTGTATCACAGTCAAAAGGATCCAGCATCCATGGCTTGATGTCAAAAGAAAATAAATCAGAAAATCTGCTATTCAGTTCTTCTTTCAGTGACAATAAATATTCTGCATAATTTTTAAGAGCTTGATCTGAGAGATGTTCAATTATTTCTGTTAACTCGGGCATGTTGTTGAAGTGCTTCTTTTGTAAACTGTTTCAGAAAATATCTAATTTTTCAGTAAAAGCTTTCAGAATACATTTATAGCCTAGCAACATATTTAATTTGCCTCGAAGCTGAAGCTTTCAAAAACTCCATGCCAAAAAGTCAGTGTCACATTTGTGGTTCTTTATTTCCAAATCTACCTCTCCTTCACTTTCCAAGAAACTAACTATTGTATCAAATAGGCTTACAAATCTTGCTAGGCAATTTCCTTTTGAAAGCCATCGAACTTCTGTGTGCAAAATAAGTCTAATGTGCTGCTCTTCATTATCAATGCAAAACTTCATAAAAAAGTCTGCCACATTTGCTGTGAGATTTATTTTTGTTAACTTTTGATAACTAGTGCCAATTTATTTATTTAAAAGGATTAATAGCCTGCACAAACACCGAGGTGGGTAACAAAAAAATATACATAGTACATAATAACGTACCAATAAAATCATGCAAAATAAAATAACACAATATGAAATTAAAACTGAAAATAAATAAATAAAAAAACTGGAAGGAATGAGTTTGAGGGCAGTGTACTTTCCAGCAGAAATGTAGCAGGTCAGCTACACACAATAGAGCTGCTCTGGTTCTAGTGGGAGAGTTTGCTGCTATTTTCATGGTCTCTCAATTGCCCTCAGCCAGCGATCAATGATAATTGGCGAGCCATCTTGATTGAAGCTGCACAGCATTTCTTCATTGGCAGATCGGGGAGCTGGCTGATTGAAGTAGGTAAACTATTTTATCTGTGGAAATGTTATATAAACAAGATTTTATCAAAATGCTCAGAATGTCTCAGACTCTGTGGCACTCAATAAAACGATATTAAAAATATCTAATTGTAGCGCCCAATAGCATCAATGACTTTTCTGGCATATGGTTGGTTTATAAATATAAATACTCCCACAGATGAAGACTTCAATCTCTATTTAAATAAATGTTGCTTAGCTTTAAGTGCTCCCCAATGCCATCCGTAGGCACCCTTCCATGCGTTTCACTCTATATTGAGTTTCTTCAGGGGGGTCTACGAGTAAAACAGAATAAAATAAAACCATAAAGTTCCATAATGACTTTCCACATCTTCTGTCACAAAATCCTCAGAACAGAACTTATAGTTTCATATACCATAACAGCCTTCACATAGATGCTGCAGACGTTGTCCTCTGTGAGGTTTCTTAAAGCAGTGACTGTTTCAAAAAGACACTGCGCATGCGGAACAGCCATGAAGCCTCCCTATTATGTGCACATTTAATGACATCATAATCTAATGTTCTTCATGCAATTTACGTCATGGAACTCCACCACATCCTTCTTCATAAACAAGCCCTCCAATCAATGCAGGAATTTAAACCCTCTGGTGATAGGGTTTCCAAGGTGAATATCCAACGTTCACGCAATAATAGTGTTTGTTCTTGTGACTTCCCATGCATCGCCGAGGAGACCCTCTCAATACAAAAACAATGTAATTCTTCAAACTGGTGATGTTGTTCCATACAATGTTGAACCAAAGGTGCCGTTAACATTCCACATTTAAGGTGGTGGAGTTCCATGACAATCCTAAACAAAGTCAGAGTGGGCTGACCTGCATGAAACAGCGTTTACAATTACTCTAGCCACCTTACTAGGCAGACTAAGACCATACTGGTCTTTATCTGCTGTCATATACTATGGGTGGATATTCAAAGACATTTAGCACAGTTCACAGACCTGCAAACTGCATAAATGCTGCTGAATGGGATATTCAGCAGCACTAAATTAGTACAAGCACTAGCCACCACCACTCAATATCCCCCCTATGTTACTATGTTACATAAGAGGAAGAGCAAGAAGATCTCACCTAAAATATCTTACCCATACAGTTAAGCCCTCTTGTGTGAAGGAAAAAAACAGAAAAAGGCATTGAAACAGATTGATATGTGTATAAACATTGAAGAAGCACAACCTCAAAGGAAAACACCACTGAGAAGTTTTACAAATAGAAACAAGAAAATCAGCACCCTAACAATCCAAGGAAGGTAAGCCCTACACTCAAACCTTCGTATGACACATGACTTAGACTCCGGGACCATCACCAACCCAAATTCTGACCATCTCGGTATATCTCCATATAAGAATGACAATCCCTGAAACTAGAACTATTGAAGGATATAACAAACCAAATGTGATCACATTGTCCAATTATTGCCTTTTCATCACTCTGTAAATCAATGCACTTTCCTCTTTGCATAGTCCAGTCATTACATTAACAGTGTCTGTTACCCACCCTAATTGTTTGTTGTCAACTTTAACTAACCTTCATTCCTCACATATTTTACATCACAAGGGTAAACCACACGGTATTTACATACTGTATTTAAGAGAAAATCCATTGTGCTCTAGCAATAATTCTCCCCAGCAGTCACCCTTTGTATAAGACTACCATTTTTTACACACCATCACAGACAGCCCTCTCTGCACCCACTATATTTACCCCTCACCTTACTAAGGCAGCCGATCGGGCCCTGGAATGTAGCTTTCTATCTAGGGTACCTGCCTTCAGTGGACCTTTCACCCCTCCTAGAATTTACAGGCCCATCAACAATCTCCACATTAGGTTACTTGCTAACTTATCCAGCAACTTGCATCTTTAGTACCGTACTTCAAACTATGGAGCGCAACAAAGTAATTTGATACATTGTCTTCCTCCTTATCCTAGCCATTATCACAACCCACTCCCTCCCTCTACAAACTGAAGTAACCCAACAATTCCACATCCCTATTTATACGCTCTAAACATAACCCTTCCCACCACTACTATGGAAACATAAATTTCATAGGATACAACTCTGGTCACAAAAACCCCAACACAGACTAATCCATATCAACACACAAAAGCTTGACAGGTCACATGAGCACTCTCCCCCCTCCATTCCAATAAAATGTATCCTTATCAATGCTAGATCCATCAGGCATAAGATACCAGTTATAATCGATCTCATCAGAGATGAAACTCCAGATGTTCTTTGCATCATGGAAACCTGGCTATCTGCCACAGACAATGTTCTGCTAAATCAGTTAAACATATCAGGATACAACCTCTTCAACTTCCCCATAGACTCTAAAAGAGATAGCGGCGTTTTCATAATAAGCAAACAAGAACTAAAAGCCTCCACCACTATTTGTAACAACATAGATGGCATGGACAAAATTAAAATTGAAAATAAAAATCTAACCATCTGCCTCCTATACAGACCACCCAATCCAAACCATGAAAACCTAACAACCATTCTGGAATCAACATGTTCCACATCTTTAAAGAAACCCCATATTCTATTAGGAGATTTCAATCTACCATCCCTCCATAATACTCAATGCACCCTATTTCTAAACTCTATGAAAGACATGGGATTTCAACAAATAGTAAACATGCCTACCCATACTAAAGGCAATACTCTCGACCTAGTATTCCCACCAAAACAAACTAACCACATCCTATATTCGCCTCTCCAAACACTCCCAAGTCGCTTGGTATGACCCTTTATAATAAAGTTCACCATACTAATCTCACCCTACGACCCCCAACAACACAATGCAACAACCCACAAAAAAACGGTTCAGACACTTTGAAAAAGATAATTTTCTTAAAACCATACTTCCTCATCTAAACAACCCATTAGCAGACCTTAATGACACCATACTCAAATGGAACTCCACAATATCAAATGCCACAGCACCCCTAAAATATCAATCAAATCCTATACATAGACCATCAGAAAAATGGTACATCAATGAGCTCACAACTCTGAAAAAAGAACTAAGGAAACTAGAACATAAATGGAGGGCCTCCAAATCAGGTAATCTATATGGCATCCTTCAGAACTGCAAAAAAACAATTAACAGCAAAAAGAGAGAATACAACTCCACAGGAGTGGAGGAGTGGCCTAGTGGTTGGGGCAAGGTACTTCAGGCCAGAAGGTCGGGGGTTCAAATCCCACTAGAGGACAGCAACCTTGGGCCGGAAGGACTGGGGTTTCTAGTCCCACAGATGCTCCTTGTGGTCTTGGGCAAGCCACTTAACCCTCCATAGCCCATGTTCCCTGTAAAAGTTATCTCCAAGTTATAATGCCCTGTTCAATGTAATTTCAGTTTGTTCAATGTAAACCGCACTGATGCAGAATAGCACGGTATATAAGAGGATGTAAATAAATAAATAAATAATCCTTACCAAGCCATTAAACCGCCCAGGATAGCTCTTCAAAATAGTTGTCGCTAACTCACACAAAAGAACGAAACAATACCACAATAAAGCCTCAAACTTTTGCAGACTATTATGCAGAAAAACTAAAGAGAAAAACCTTGAATGACACCTATACCACCCTTCAGATTGCTACAAACACTAACACTTGGAACTCCTTCCATCAAATTGATCAAAAACAGCTACTGAACACAATCACCAGAATTAACACCACCACATCTCCTCTTCACTCCTGCCCAGTTAGTTGGGTAAAGGCAGTGAAAACAGACCTCAACCTATTCCTCACCCAGGGGTACATCCTTGAAGAACTTAAACACAATATGACCTGCCCAATCCTAAAACACAAATCCTTGACAAAGATGCACCTAATTCATACTGACCTATAGCGAGTATCCCATTTGTCTACAAGGTAATCGAAAAAGTTGTCCAAATCCAATTACAGGACCATATAGACATTAACGTGCCACTTGATGACCATCAATATGGTTTTTGCCCCCACCATGGTGTGGAGACATTATTCTCCAGGAACAAGAGGAAGTCAGTCCTCACATATTGGTGATGTCAATGCCGAAAGAACTCGCGCAGAGCATTTCCCCAGCTTTCAAAGAAAGCCTTTGGGGATGCTGCCACACATGCATTGTTCCCTTCCCACCCAAGGGTGCCATCTTGATCAGTCTCCTTTTTTCCGCAGAGCTCAGTGGATGTAGTCCTCTGCTTCCCCAGAAAAAGTTCTTAGAATCCTTCAAAATCTCCAGTTTGTGTACTGGTTCCCTTCGCGCCTCGAGCTGGCACCTTTGGTGCCGTCCTCAGCTCTCCTTTCCTTTTTTTCCTCGAGGTTCATCCTCGACCGGCCTTCATGTGATTTTTCACCTAGGGGTCATCGACCCCCAGCTGGATGATCTCCCACCATGACTCCCGGTGGGTTCAAGAAATGCAACCGCTGCAGTCAGACTATTTCAGTTACTGATACCCATGACTGCTGTCTCTGCTGCCTGGGCCTGGACCATGACAGCTCCACCTGTGACCAGTGCCAGGCCATGATCCCCAAAACAAACAAAAAATGGTCGGAGTTGCAGGAGAAGTTGTTTCCAAGAACTGACTCTGCCCCAGCCTCCCCATCGCTGAGCCCCAAAGCTGGCACACCCTGTGAAGTCCGGGCGTCCTCAGAGTCCTGCGGCGGTGGCTCCTCTAGCATGGTCCCGGACCCATCCAAGAAAAAGAAAGAGGCTCCGAAGCCTGCTGAGGGGCTTCTGATGAAACCTAGCAAAGTCCCGTGGTGGGACTTGGGCGACTCCAAGCAGTACCCTCAGGAAGGATCCAGACAGGAATTCTTGGCTGGCAGAGACCGCACCAGGACCCGTGAACACATAGTCCTCCTCGAGGACGCACTCTCTGGAGTGCCGGCGTCGGACCCGAGGCCCTCTGTGCCCATGCCGTGGGCGCACAGCCATCAGGCCTCGAGTCCCAAATGGCGGCCAGGAAGCAGAGCATCTCTTCCATCTTGGCCTTGCAGCAGGCGTTGATGTCTAGTTTTCCAGCATCATCAGCCCCAATACCAAGCTCCCCGACCTCGGGGGAGTCCCCAGGCATCAAGCTGGGTACAGAGCGCCATCGGCCTCAGGTGAGTGCTCGGCACAGATCGAGATCTCGGTCATGCTCCTTGGGGATCTGGTCCTCCCTGGCGAGTTTTTGGGAGTCCGACCCCAGATCCTCCAGGGGGCCTGGTTCATTGGGGCTACCCCTGAGGCTGATTCCTTGATGCCCTCGGGTTTCAATTGGGAAACTGAGACCTCTCTAGAGACCTCCCGGCATAGGGATGTTCCTTCTGAGCCCTCTTCCCCGGAGTCTCGGCCTGAGGACATAGCCTTTCATGACTTTGTCCATGACATGGCCCGAGCTCTTTTGGTCCAGACGGAGTTGGAGGAAGATCTTCTTACCGAGGAGCTCGAGATCCTGCAATATGAGTCTCCTCTCAAGGAGACTCTCACGGTGCCAGTTCCACCCATCTTTGAGAGGCTACTCCTCAGGATGTGGTAGACCCCAGCCTTGGTGCCGGTGGTCAGTCGATGCCTGGATGCTATCTACCGCATCCAGAAGGGCCCCAGATTCCATAAACATCAACTCCCCTACAACTGCATGGTGGTGGAGTCCTCCATGCAAAAACTGAAGAGCCAAAAAACCTACTCTTCGGTTCCCCGCCCCCCGGCAGGGATGCCCGGGCCCTCGATGCCCTGGGCCACAAGTGTTATCAAGGCACCATGCCCGGGTGCCGTATTCCGGCATACGAACTGTACAATGGGAATGTACCTAAAAGGCCTGATCCAGGAGCTCTCAGGGTTTTCAGCAGGCCTCGCCAGGGAGCCCCTGCAGAGGTTCCAGTCCCTGGTGGCAGGCATCTGGGACTGTTCCAAATTCCTCACTAGGGCCGCCTATGATGGGTTCAAGTATGCGGCCAGGGTAGCAGCCGCCAGCATCGGTGCCTGGCGCCAGGCATGGTTGCAAACCCCAGACCTCGAGCAGTGGGTGCAAGGAAAGCTGCTGGGTGTCCCCTGCAATGGCGAAAACATGTTTGGGAAGCTGATGTCTGACAAGGCACCTGAGATTGAGGCTGAGGTAGTGACCTGGCAAAGGCTGTTCAGGAAAACATCAACCCTCCCCAAGAAAAACTCCTCCGGGAAAAAGCCCTTTTTCCCAAGGAAAAAGGACTATCACCAGGCTGGGCCCTACCAACCTTACTCGGGGCAGCAGCACCAGGCCTTGTAGCCTAAAAGCCAGGGGCATGGGTCCTGGAAGCCCAAGGCCCCCATGCCTCAGACACCAGCCCCCATCCAACCAGGGGGAAGCTTTTGACTCCCTGGGCAGGGCTCCCCTCCCCCAGGAGTCCCGCCTCAGCCCACAGGGGATCAGCTGACCTCATTTGCCCACAACTGGTCCAGCATCACCACAGACAAGTGGGTTCTTCAGGTGGTGAGGGAGGGTTACTACCTCCATCTACAACAGAATCCTCCAGACTTCTTCCCAGGAGAACCATCACGGCCTCTCCTACACCAGGCCTTGCTCATTGCAGAACTCACAGGCTTTCTCAGGGACATGGCAGTGGAGCCTGCACCCCAACACTTTTGGGGTAAGAGGTTCTGCTCAAGGTATTTCCTAGTCCCAAAAGAACAGGGGGCCTCCGGCCCATCCGGGACCTGCGCAACTTGAACAAGTTTCTGATGCGGGAGAAGTTTAAGATGCTCAGCCATGGGACACTGCTGCCCTACTTCTGCCAGGCAGGCTAGCTCTGCTCCTTGGACCTCAAGGATGTGTACACTCACATCCTGGTCCATCCCTCCCACAGACAGTACCTGATATTCGTGGTGGAGGGGTGCACTATCACTACAGGATATTGCCATTCGGCCTTGCCTCTTCGCCAAGAGTCTTCACAAAGTGCCTGGCAGTCGTGGCTGCTCATGTGTGACTCCAGGGGGCCCACATCTTTGCCTACCTGGATGACTGGCTCATCAGAGGCAGCATGGCCCTTGAGGCCAGCCAGCTGCAAGGCTTACAATTCACACTCTGCAGAAGTTGGGATTCATCATCAACTACTCCAGTTCAAGACCTGGAGTTCATAGGAGCCCAGCTGGACATTTTGCAGGTCAAGGCCTTCCTCCCGATAGAGAGGACCCATCACCTTATGCAGTTAGTGGAGAAGGTTCAAAGCTGCAGGTTAGTGACAGCCCATCTGCTCCTCCGCTTGTTTGGCCACATTGCCTCAATGGTTCATGTCACGCCCTGGGCTCACCTGTACATGCAACTGAAGAATACCCATAATCTGGCCACAATACCATGGCTCTTTCGTTCTCTGGTCCCTCAAGCAGTGAGAAATAAGCAGAGAGTAACACAGGACACAATCACACACAAAGTGCTACTTTCTTTGAGCTCAGAGGGAAAGCAACAGAAGGTCCATGGACACAGCACAGTTCCACCTCGGTTGAATTCAAAGTCTTCTTCCTTTGGAGCTCTTTTTATTGAAGAGAAAAGGGGAAGTAACACAGTCGTTAAAACATGAAATAGCACAAGGTGTCGCTAGAATTCTTTTGCAGAGTAAGAGCTGATTACAATGTATTAGAAGAAATTTACTTGATTATGACAGAATTATTTATAATTGCAGAGTTGCAGAAATTACGCTGTGCCAGCAGTGACCTATAGCTGACTGTCTAATGAACTATGGTTGCACAGTTCATAGCCTATGTTTACTCTTTATGCTTGTGTTAACAATGTTCTCAAACTATTTTAAAGACAGTTACACAGAACTCATGATCATGATATCTCACTCCACCCAAGAGGAAGTAGGTGAAAAGACAAACCCGTGAGTGACAGTCATTGTTAAAAAGTTTTTCTATCAGCACATTTTAGAGATCTGTATCAAGAAATTCATCTATCTTTAATTACATATTGGGGATTCTGGTATCCCCTTTATCTGTCTATTCCTACAGTCCTCCCTGTGATTCTATAAAGAATCATTACAAAAGAGCGGTAGCTGAAACATGTCCAATTCCAGAATAAATCTTCTACAGTAGGCTTCATTTTGCAGATGTTTCTTCAGAGTCCTAGGCACATCTGGTCCATAGGTGAGCTCCATCTTGTTCATTGGAGGAAGTTGTTATACAAAATCATGTGACATTGTTTGCCTTTGCTTAGCCTCAATAAGAATGTGTACAGAGAGCAAGACTTTACCAATTAGTCTTGTAAGCACTACCTCTTCTAGCAGTGGCCAACTGCTTCTCATAGATTTATCAATAATTCAGAGATTAGTCCCTCATATCATGGAGTGGAGGAGTGGCCTAGTGGTTGGGGCAAGGTACTTCGGGCCGGAAGGTCGGGGGTTCAAATCCCACTAGAGGACAGCAACCTTGGGCTGGAAGGACTGGGGTTTCTAGTCCCACAGGTGCTCCTTGTGGTCTTGGGCAAGCCACTTAACCCTCCATAGCCCATGTTCCCTGTAAAATAGTTCTCTGTGTGCTGTGCTTTCCTGTCTAATCAATGTGTTTATACCTCAAAAAAAAAATATTTCCTGTCATGATTTGACAATTTCCAATCTGTAATCAAACCGCTGTTGATCGCTGGAAGTAGCGGTATACAAATGTATACTAAATAAAATAAAATAAATGACACCAGATTCTTCAGCAGCATCCTTTCGCACCATGGGCTGTGCCATGCACATCTTAGGTAAAGCTTTTTCAGTGACTGTCCACCCAGGCTTCACTGCTGTGCATACATGAGTAGTTCCGCTGGAATCGCTGATCTTTATCAGGAGTCTCCATATTCAGTAGCATTATCATTCACAGTAGTTTTCTTCTTCGGCCCATAGGATTCAGTGTATACAATATATAATTTGTAAAAACCCAACTCTCCACTACAGCATCTCTCTTGATTCCATACAACTGCAAAGAAGCACAATTATTCATCCCTAATGACAGTCTTAAATTGTTGAACAGAATTATATTATCTATTGTTAATTACAATGCATCTATTGCTAGCCTGTAACATATTTTTATTTTTTTTTTCATCTACATTCCTAAACTTATTCTGTCTACTTGCCAAATCAAATGTTAGCATGTGGCCTAATAGACACATTTCTTTTTTCCCCTGTCAGGAACACAATTATACATATTCATATCACTAATTATATTTGTGATGTACTCTCCAGCTATAACAATATACAAGGTATAGACAATCTGGTTATTCAAGGGGTAACAAACATTAAAACATAACTAGCAGTTTATGACAAATAAATTAAACTCATTTCAATTGTTTGTCAAAAATTATTAGGATGCCTGTCTTAGGTGGTGGTTCAACTCACATTACTTTAAACATTATCAGTAATATACCCTTTTTCTTTTTATGTTATTATTTTTTTAATACCACTTTCCCCACTAGTCACAGCAGTTCACATTGCAACTAAACCTTGGTATAGCACATTAAACAGGAACATTGATAACTTGGAATTTTTTCTTTGTAAGGCAATGAGGGGTTAAGTGACTTGTCCAAGGTCACAAGGAGTGCTAGTACTCTAGTCATTAGACTACTTCTCTATTCCATCCTAATTCGCATAGACATCTAAGCTCACAAAGGAAGGAACATTTACATAAGGGTGTATACATTCATAAACTATACAACTTTTTTAACACCAAATTTGAACCAATTAGAAAGTCAATTACCACTGTTTAATGGCTTAACAGTTCTATCTTTGTTATACTGTTTTCAGAACAAAACAGCATAGTAGTAAAGGATCAGCACATAGAGCTCCCCATGCAAGAAGCGTGAGACAAAGTCAGTATTGATGATCAAGTGAGCAGATAACTCAAGAGCTCTAGAACAGTGGTTCTCAACCTTTTTTGCACCGTGACCCCTTTTACCATTGGTGAGCTTGTGGTGACCCCCAATGATAAAATCAAATGCGTATCTCTTCTTTTACCGTTAACGCATTGTCGCTGTAAAAATTTGTTCAATATATTATAGGCCTTTGCAATATGTTTTTATTTATAAAATTTACTTATTTAAACCACAATAATTAATCACAATAACAAGTAACAATATTTGATTTCAAAATTATTATGATTTTATTTATTTTTTATTTATTTATTTAACATCTTTTATATACCGCTCTATTTATAATCAGCGCGGTTTACATAGAACAAGAAAACATCAGATAAGGTACATGTTATCTGTTTTTTACATAGAACAAGGAACAAAAACTTGGATAACCGGGGAAATTATTTACAATGAATACAACACATTGGCTATTTACATATGAACGGAATAAAGCCTAAAAGAATTTTCATAGTATGAGAGAGAGGTGTGAAAAGTTATTGGGTTAGCAGTCAAATCACTAATATGAAATAAAATTATTTTTTCTACCTTTGTTGTCTGACCAATTTATTCTCTGATCATGCTGGTCCTGATCTGAGGCTTCTGCTTTCCTGTCTTCTCTTAGCTCTCTTTCTGTGGTCTATGGTCCATCTGCCATTTCTTATCTCTTCTTTCATTTTCTTCACTTCTTTCCATCAGCCTATTTCCAGTCCCAGTAACCCCTCCCCAGTATCAGCCCCTTTCCAGTCCTCACTCCCAGTACCTTCCAATGTCAACTTGCATTCCCATGACTGCCACTGGTGTCCATTCCCTTCCAGTCCTCCTCCTTCCCCACTGACCAGTCCCTTCTAGTACAAATACCATGGCAGCCCCTCTCAGATCCACTCCCTTCCAGTTCCATTCTCCCATCCCCTCGTATCAGCCCATTTGTAGCCTTTGCCCCCAGTTTTCTTCCAGGGCCAGCAGCTTTATCCTCCCCTCCACACAATCAGCCCATTCCCAGTCAAAGCCCCCCAATCAGCTCACTTCTAGTGCTAATTCCCCCTCAACCCCATTACCAGTGCTAGCCTCCCCTAATCAGCCCAATACCAGTCCTACCCCCCATCAGCTCATTACCAGTCCTAGCCTCCACTAATCAGCTCATTTCCAGTCATAGCCCTCCTCCCGATCAGCTCTTTTCCAATGCTAGCCTCCCATCAGTCCATTACCAGTCCTACCCGACCCCATCAGCCCATTACCAGTCCTAGCCTCCCCTAATCAGTTCATTTCCAGTGCTAGCCCCCCCCCCCAACCCCATTACCAGAGCTAGGCTCCCCTAATCAGCCCATTACCAGCCCTACCCCCCTATCAGCCCATTACCAGTCCCAACACACCCTTGATTAGTCCATTCCCAGTCCTAGCCTTCCCTAATCAACCCAGTCCTAGCCCCCCCATCTGCCCATTACCAGTGCTAGCTCCCCCATCAGCCCATTATAATCCTATTCCGCATTGTCTCTCGCCTCTGTCCAGCATTTATCCCGTCTGTCCAGTATGTCCCCTTGTCTCTCTCCTTTGTCCATGCCAGCCCCCTCCCTCCATCCATCCATATCAGCCCCCTCCCTCCATCCCTCCATGTCAGCCCCATCCCCCCTCCATCCATGTCAGCTCCCCTCCCTCCATCCCTCCCTCCATGTCAGCTCCCCTCCCTCCATCCCTCCCTCCATGTCAGCCCCCCTCCCTCCATCCATCCATATCAGCCCCCTTCCTCCATCCCTCCATGTCAGCCCCCCTCCCTCCATCCATTCATATCAGCCCCCTCCCTCCCTCCCTCTGTCCATGCCAGCCCCCTCCCTCTATCCATCCATATCAGCTCCATCCCTCCATGTCAGCCCCCCTCGGTCCATGTCAGCCGCCCTCCATCCAGCCATCCATATCAGCCCCCTCCCTCCCTCTGTCCATGTCAGCCCCCCTCCCTCCATCCATCCATATCAGCTCCCTCCCTCCATGTCAGCCCCCCTCCATCTATGTCAGTCCCTCCTCCCACCCTCCCTCCATGTCAGCCCCCCTCTGTCCATGTCAGCCCCCCTCCCTCCATCCATCCATATCAGTCCCCCCTCCTCCCGTCTATGTCAGCCCCCCCCTTTGTCGATTTCAGCCATGTTGCAGGTTCCCTGCCCCCTCATCACCTCTCCCCATGTCTGCCTCCCTTCTGATGCAGCCGTGGCTCCCTGCCTCTTAGGGAACCGTGGCTGTGCCTGTAAAATCATTGCTGAGCCTCCCTGTCTCTCGATGGGCTCCGTGCAGCATTGTCTCGCCTCCAAAGGAAGTTCTTTACCACTTCCTTTGGAGGCAGGACAATGCTGCATGGAGCCCATCGAGAGACAGGGAGGCTCCGCAACGATTTTACAGGCACAGCCGCGGTTCCCTAAGAGGCAGGGAGCCGCGGCTGCATCAGAAAGAAGGGGGGGAGTTTGCCGCTGCCGAGAAGTAGACTCGGCAGCGGCAGCAACTTGTGCCCATTTTAATTTTTTTTTTAACTTGGCGGAGACGAGGCGACCCCTGCTAAATCCTGTGGCGACCCCCGTGGGGGTCGCGACCCACAGGTTGAGAACCGCTGCTCTAGAAAGAGCGAACACTTCAGCTAGTTGAGCACTAGCAAATAGCAAAGCAGCTGATTCTGCCACAGAATCAACTTTTACAATTGCATCAATTTTCCTTATCATCACTACATAGTGAGGTCAAACAGTAACAATCTAGAGCTGGAAGAAAGCTGGTGTTTTTTTAAATTCCAAGTGTAGAAGACGTGAAATCTGAATGAGAGGCATGTTGTAGTATTAAAAAATCAGTAATTTGGATTGCAAAGACTACTGCTGCCAGAGAGTGAAAGCATGGAGGCATTCCTGCTACAACAGGGTCACAAGTCTAAAAAACATAACCCAGTGGCTTAAGTCCAGTGGGAAATTTCTAAGCAAGAACACAAACAGTAGCAATAGAAGAGGTAGCATATTGAATCTACCTCAGTGATACTAATTTAAAACTATTCCAATAGCAACAAGGCATTTGCTACACACTTGCAATTAACAACATCAATTCTGCAGAGGTCTTTCCATAATAACTAAAACATACACAACATGAGAATTTAAGATCACTCCTCCAATCGACTCTTGCAGATTAGTTTAAAAGAGACTGGGAGAAATATCAGCATTTTTTTTCTGCAGACATTGTTACTCATACACTATCATAGTTGTAATTTTCAACTAGTCTATCACAAAAGAAAAATAAAACATTATACATATATTTACCATATTGTTTTAATTACTTAATTCACTTGTTTGAATGTAGTTGTATCATTCACTTTTTCCCTTTAATTAAACAAACTTGCTTGACTTAACTTGACAAGCAATTCAATTTTGTTTTGTTTTTTTCCAGTTAAGTTACTAACTTCTGTCTTTCCTTTAAACACTTCATTTTTCTTAACCTTTGTCACATCACACAAATCCACACAATTTATCAAATATATAAATACATCAAAGCATGGAAGATCTTCTCATTCATTCACATCAATTATAACTTAAAATACAATTTGGAGAATATCATCAATCATTTTTCTTCCCAGAGTATCCGGAGATATAAGAAGCACCGAGGAGTACTGTTTCTAATAATACTTTTCAGCATTTGCATTATTACACATAGAATGGAATCAGTAGATACATTCTCATAACCAAAACAAGTTCGGATCTGTGACCTAGAAAACAAAACTTATTTACTATACATACACAAGTAAAAGAATGTTTAATCACTTTTGGAGTCTTTTTTTTTTTTAATTAACTTCCCCAATAAGGCTTATGGTTAGTCTAACAAAAAAAATCTTACCATGGTTGCTCAAGACTTTTTTCCTGCTAAAAATATACAGTCATGCCAAGCTGTTATCTGTGCCAGAAACCTCCAAATTGTTACTGCAGTGTACTGTACGGCACACTCCCCTTCCCTAACCACTAAATTAGAGAATCCACTTCATACTACACAGTGATGACATGAAAATTATTCCTATAGTACCTTGCTTGATTAATTGTATTTTGTCATAGAGCAATGATTTAAGTTTTTCCATGTAAGTTTGTTTCTTTTATACGTACACTATCCTTTCAACCACTGAAACTAATTACTGATCAAAATCTTCAATATCCACCTTCAGCCTTAGCTGATATTGTGCGCAGGTTTCCATTTGCTTCACCTCAGTCTCCAGCCTTTCACCTGAAAATGTATCTGATAAATTTGGACGCGACGGTGACCATTCCCCCTCAGAGACACTCCTCTCCAATGAAGTGACTCTGAGTTTTATTTGGAATCATCCATCTTTAATCTTTCTGTCTAGGAGTGCTTCCCTTCCTGGGGAACAGTTCCTTTTCCTAAATTTGTACAGTGGAAGTACTTAGCTCTCAATGTAATGCTAAGCCAGCAGCACTACTAGCAGCAGGGCTCGATAAGGATACCACTAAAGCATTGACATCCTCCTCATAGGCTGGAGGAGCAAAAAGGATATTACAGGGTTCACAATTCTTTGGAGGAGGATTATAAACACAAATTTCAGTTTCTGTCTGTTTAATTAAAATACATATCCATCCTAAACACTTGATTTTTTAAAATTTTTCAAACAGAGTCAGTGGCTTACTGCACTTTTTCAGCAGCCTTAAACTGCCACCAACCATACACAACCCATTCGTGACTGGTATGAGGTCGCCCCAAATCATTAAGGGCCATCTCATACTGTAGCCAGCACAGTTTGTCCTCCTGAAAAGTTCCACCCCAAGGGGAACTGCAAACTGGGGTTGCTGGCAGTCATCGAAGTCAATGGCCAACATAATCAAGGGCGCTATCACTATATCTGCCTCATTTCATAATTCGGGCTTCCTTTCTTCTGCCCTGTATCATGAGCTTTTTCACCCCATTCATCTAACAGAGTATTCTGTTTAGTTTTACTGGCATTATTGCCCATTTTAAATACACATGACAGAAAACTGCCCTTTTTAATACTCACACATATCCTGGAGACTTGTCTGCTGTTTCCAACTGCTGAAGAACACAGTGATCCGAGAAGCGGCACCAACTGGAGAATACCCGTGATCTGGCCACAATACCACGGCTCTTTTGGTCTCTGGTCCCTCAAGCAGTGAGAAATAAGCAGAGAGTAACACAGAACACGATCACACACGAAGTGCTACTTTCTTTGAGCTCAGAGGGAAAGCAACAGAAGGTCCATGGACACAGCACGGTTCCACCTCTGTTGAATTCAAAGTCTTCCTCCTTTGAAGCTCTTTTTATTGAAGAGAAAAGGGGAAGTAACAAAGTCGTTAAAACATGAAATAACACAAGTTGTCGCTAGAATTCTTTTACAGAGTAAGAGCTGATTAGAATGTATTAGAAGAAATTTACTTGATTATGACAGAATTATTTATAATTGCAGAGTTGCAGAAATTACGCTGTGCCAGCAGTGACCTATAGTTGAATGTACAATGAACTATGGTTGCACAGTTCATAGCCTATGTTTATTCTTTATGCTTGTGTTAACAATGTTCTCAAACTATTTTAAAGTTACACAGAACTCATGATCATGATATCCCACTCCACCCAAGAGGAAGTAGGTGAAAGGACAAACCCGTGAGTGACAGTCATTGTTAAAAAGTTCTTCTATCAGCACATTTTAGAGATCTGTATCAAGAAATTCATCTATATTTAATTACATATTGGGGATTCTGGTATCCTCTTTACCTGTCCATTCCTACAGCGAGCAGCCCAGTATTGCCTCAGATCCCAATGGACTCAAGCCACAGGCAAACTGAGAGACAGGATAAGGGTCATCCACCGACTGGTGGCCTCCCTCAACTGGTGGCAGTCCCCGCAACACCTCAGGGCGGGGATGCCTTTCCAAGCACTAGCACCACAAAAGATCCTGACAACAGATGCCTCCCTGGCGGGCTGGGGCACACATTGCGAGGGTCATTGCACCCAGGGCAGCTGGTCCCCAGATGAATCTTGGTTGCAAATCAACCTCCTTGAGCTCAGGGCCATCTTCTTGGCCCTTCAGGCTTTCTGCTTCCTCCTGAGCAACCTCTCGGTCCTCATACAGACAGATAATCAGGTTGCCATGTACTATGTGAACAAGCAGGGGGGGGGGCATGGGTTCCTACTCCCTCTGTCAGGAGGCAGTAGCCCTCCACTCCTTCACAGTGCGCAACAGCATGTTCCTCAGAACAATGTACATGCTGGGCCAAGACAACCTCCTGGCGGACAGGCTCAGTAGGATCCTTCGCCCACACGAGTGGCATCTGGATTCCAAGGTGGCACAGAGGCTTTTCTGCCTCTAGGGCAGAACCTGGCTAAACCTGTTCACTTCCCCGGACAATGCACAGCTGCCAAGATTCTGCTCACCTCAGCCACACCACGGCAGGGTGGCAGCAGATGCCTTCCTCATCTCATGATTGTGGGGCCTGCTTTATGCATTCCCACTGACCCCTCTAATAGCCAAGTGCCTTTTCAAGATCCAGAGTGATCATGCCGCAGTAATCCAGGTTGCTCCCAGGTGGCCCAGACAACCCTGGTTCTCCCTGCTACTCTACCTGTCAGTGCCACCCCCCAGTGGCACTGGGCTGTCAGCCAGATCGTCTTTCACAGGAGGGGGTTTCCCTTCTCCTCCCCAACCTGGCATCCCTGATGCTAACTGCATGGATGCTGAAAGGGTAACACTGGCCCTCTTCAGTCTCACAGATGAAGTGCAAGAGATCCTCCTGGCCTCCCAGAAATCCTCCACCAGGAGGGCATATGCCTTCAAATGGTGAAGATTCTCTCTATGGTGTGCAGAGTGGAATGAGAATCCCTTCTCCTGCCATCTGCAGCTCATCCTACAGTAGCTTCTGCATCTCTCCATTCAGAGTTGAAATCTAATGCAGTCAGGGTGCATTTTCATGCCATAGCAGCTAACCATCACCCTGTGGAGGGGAGGCCCATCTCCAGCCAGCCCCTGATCTCCAGGTTTCTCAGAGGCCTTCTACTATCGAAGCCCCCCTCCACCCACCTTCTCCAGAGTGGGATCTCAATGAGGTGCTCTCACAGCTCACCAGACCACCATTTGAGCCCTTGGCGACTTGCCACCTGAGGTATCTCTCCTGGAAGATGGCCTTCCTGGTGGCCTTGACATCCACTCAGAGAGTGAGCAAGCTGCAGGCCCTGATGGTGGATCCACCTTATACTAGTTCTATACGAACAGGGTTGTGCTTCGCATGCACCCCAAGTTCCTTCCAAAGGTGGCGTCGGCTTTCCACCTCAATCAGGAGGTGGTCCTCCCCACCTTCTTCCCATGACCTCATGCTGGTAAGGCAGAGTCTGTTCTGCATATGCTGGATTGTAAGAGGACCCTGTCCTTCTATCTACAGAGGACCCAGACCCACCACAAAGCTCAACTCTTTGTCTCTTATGACCCCAGCAGACTGGGGGTTCCTGTGATCAAGCGAACCTTGTCCACTTGGGTGGCAGACTGTATTGCCCTCGCTTATGAGTGAGCTGGCCTTTCCCTAGAGCACCGGATCACTGCTCATTGTGTGAGGGCTGTGGCCACGTCGGTGGCCAACCTACGCTCAGTGCTAGTGACAGAAATTTGTAAAGCTGCCAATTGGTCTTCAGTGCATACATTCGCAGCTCACTACTGCCTCGAGAGTGAGTCCTACAGGGACAGTGCCTTTGGACAGGCAGTAATCTGAAGCATTCTCAGTGTATAGGTAACTCCTGCCCTCCAACCCTTCTGTGTTCAGGCTACTGGAGCAATAGTGCTGCTAGACGCTGGGGTCTACAGAGTGTCTTGGTAGGGACTCACCCTCTGTAACTCATGGCTTTTCAAATGTTAGCTGTTGGTGCTGTCGTGGTTCGGTCCCTGGCAGCCTAGAACTAGGGAGTCCCATATGTGAGGACTGACTTCCAGGTGTTCTCCAGGGACAGCAGGAATCAGTCATCACAATCCTCCCTCCTCTCCAGGAGTTGCCTCCTTTACCTTCACTGTTTCACCGTTGGCCTAAGTTGTGTCATCTGACTGAACAAGATGGCACCCTTGGGTGGGAAGGGGACCAAGAATGTGTGGTAGCATTCCCAAAGGGTTTCTTTGAAAGCTGGGGAAATGCTCCACATGGGCTCCGTTGGCATCGAGTTCACCCATATGTGAGGACTGATTACTGCTGTCCCTGGAGAACACCAGTTACAGGTGAGTAACTATGCTTTATTAGCCCTGTTTGATAGACTCATACCAAACAAGAGTTCAATCCTTGTGTTTCTAGACATCACATCTGCGTTTGACAATGTCGATCATAATACTCTGCTGAAATGCTTGTAGCAAATTGGATTAACAGGAACCACATTACAATGGTTCAGATCATACATTTCCAACTACACACAAGAAGTCCTAGTAGGTCAAGAAACTTTGGCAATTTTCAACCAAGTGCAGGACATTCCACAGGGATCAACCCTCTCAGCACTTTTATTCAATATTTATATTCAACCTATATGCAACATATTTAAGAATCACAAAGTAGGATACCACATCTATGTGGCTATGTGGATGATATCATGTTGTACATCCCCATAGACATAACAAATCCCAGCCAACATATAATTTCATTCTGCATCAAAGAAGCAGAGACATGGCTAAAATCTCACAATCTCCTTATCAACTTTAAGAAAACTGAAATACTCTGCATCACCCGTAACCAGAATTTCACCCCCCCCCCCGCCCAACTCTTACCACATATTTTGCAGAATTACCAATCAAAAAAGGAATCTGATATCTAGGGGTTACCCTCGACCAATTCCTCAGCATTGACATCCCATATAAAACTACTTACGAGAACCATATTCTTCAAACTACGGATCCTGCAACACCTCAGACCTTTACTTGACAGTAGTGATTTGAGATCAGTGGTACAAGCCCTAGTCTCCCCACACTTCGACTATTGTAATAGTCTACTATACGGAATACCCAAAAATACTCTCAACAAACTTCAGGTTGCACAGAATGTAGCAGCTAGGATCATCTGCAAAGCCCCTCTGTCCGATCACATTACTCCCATCTTGCACATGCTCCACTGGCTTCCAATTGCCAGCAGAATAAAATTCAAAATATTAATGACCACCTTTAAGTTACTTAACAACATAGCACCCTCATTCCTATCATCATTAATTCTCCCATCAAAAGAGGATGTTCCCTGAACTCCATTAAAACCCCACCGGATTTCCACCAAACAAAACAAGCCACAAGCAACAGGCACCATCCTATGTTGTCCCCCGTCTATGGAATTCTTTCCCAGACTCTGAGATTGATTAAAGACCTTCAAACATTCAGAAAACAAATCAAAACATTCCTATTCATTGAACATTATGGAAGTAATGACAACACGCACAAACGTTATCCAACATAAAGACACCCTACTAGAAACACTCAATAACACTCAATCCTCAGTTCACCAGACAAACCCCACTTGATACATTGACATCTCTACCCAATACCTAGACCTATTCTCATATAACCCTATAATGTATTAATTATGTAACACCTGTAAATAGTTGCCATGTAAATAACTTGTTCAGTCTTATTATTGTTCTTCGCCTGTTTGATGTAACTTTACCTTTGAACATTTTAAGTTAAACAATGTAAAATGTTCATGAAATGTAAACTGCCCTTGATCTTGGGAAAGGGCGGTATTAAAAAAGCTATACAAATAAATAAATAAATGACTACCAGATTTCTACATTACTATACTCCAGTGCCAATTGCCATGCACATTAGGAAGTACTACAAACACTGCCCATTTAGAACCCATAGCAAACCCGCCGAATCATAACATCATTACCAGGACTCACAAAATGCCATGCCCTACCTATCACAAGGCAACATTGCAAATACTAAACCAATACATCTCAGAGAATACCAATGCATCTCATTGGGGGAAGGAGAACAAGTGGCACTGTCAAATAGAAACTACATGAACAGAATACCTCAGCTCAGTTACACATGCAGAACATAGACCATCACCAAATAAAGAACAAGGGATCACAATTTAGAAATAGGAAGACAGGGGAGTGTTGCCTGCAGTTTCACATGCTGTGGAGAGTGAAAACAGCTGGTGCTGGAGAGAGGCAGCCCCTGTGGGGCAGTCATTGCTGATGTCATTTTGAGGCTCCATAAAGGATCTGTGCACGGAGCTGTTTCTTGGGAGTGTTGCCTGCAGTTTCACATGCTGTGGAGAGTGAGAACAGCTGGTACTGGAGAGAGCCGGCCTGTGCTGGGCAGTCACTGCTGACGTCATTTTGAGGCTCCATAAAGGATCTGTGGACGGAGCTGTTTCTTGGGAGTGTTGCCTGCAGTTTCACATGCTGTGGAGAGTGAGAACAGCTGGTGCTGGAGAGAGCTGGCCTGTGCGGGGCAGTCACTGCTGACGTCATTTTGAAGCTCCTTAATATATCTAGAGTGCTTTATGGCGTTTAGCCGTCAGCACTTGTTGGGGCATTTTCTAAGGGGTGTTTTCAAAGGGGACGTATGCCCCTTGTGAGCCCCTTAGGAGCACATTGGGAGCATTTATAGATCTGTGAAGTGGCGATGCCGGGCAGTAAAAGGAAAAAGAAAACTCTTGTGGCTGTGTCTGCTGGTGGCCCTATGGACAAGCATATAATATCTACACCGGTCTTAACAACACCTGGTACTGTTCCTTTTGATTCCTCGGTGGA
This sequence comes from Ichthyophis bannanicus, assembly GCA_033557465.1. Classification (NCBI taxonomy): domain Eukaryota; kingdom Metazoa; phylum Chordata; class Amphibia; order Gymnophiona; family Ichthyophiidae; genus Ichthyophis; species Ichthyophis bannanicus. The sequence goes on along the minus strand of CM066032.1, from coordinate 514,236,108 downwards.
GGGGCCGAGTCTTAGCTCACCTGAGTATACTCCTCCTCTTCCTCCTGTTTTTTTGGAATTGTCTGCTGTGCCTCAGTCCGGTGTTTTGAGTTCACAGAAGGAAGTTGTGCTCCCCAAAATGGTTTCTTGGTCGGAGCCCTCCATTCCTCCTGGTGACTCACAAGTCTCCTCCATTTCTCTTCTGGATATTTGGCAAGTAGTTAATCATACTGAACGGATTCTTGCTGAGACTGTTCCCTCTTTATGTCAATTTACTAGGGACACTGTTATTAAATTTCAGAATCTTGATAGTCAGATTGGAACTTTGCATTCATCTATTTTGAGTATAGATACGCAGGTTAAATCGTTTTCTTCATTCCAGTCTGCTACCATGAAAGAAAGTTCTAGTATGTGTCAAAAACTTGAGAATTTAGAGAATATGGCTAGGTCTAAGAATTTGAGAGTTCTAAACTTTCTTTCTAGTAGTTTATTATCTCCATCAATACTGTTTAGGAAATATTTAAAAGATGTTCTTCTCCTCCCCACCGCCAATGCTATAGTGTTTGCTAAATGTTATTATATTTCCTCAAAAATATTTTCTCCAGGTGTTGGGGAAGGGGAAGTAGCTGTTCTTGAAGATAAAAATGGGTTTAACTTGACTGCCTTCTTGGAAGACACTCAAGATATTATTTCAACTAGAGCCACATTATTAGTAACTTTGGTTTCTGAAGAAGATAAAGTCTCTATTCTTAGAGCTTATTTTTGGAAAAAGGACAATCTTTATTGTGGTGATAAGGTCTCTATTTTTCCTGATGTATCTCATTCAACACAAGCACGTAGGAAGTCCTTTCTTGCTCTCAAGTCTAGAACTCTTGCCTTAGGTGCTACTTTTTTCTTGCGCTACCCTTGTAAATGCTTAGTATCTCCTGGATATGACAGGTTTGTCTTTTTGTCATTTTTGGATTTGGAAAGGTGGATTCTCGATAAGGAAAAGGCACAGCGACTTTTGCTTTTCCTTTGTCATTATGCTGTCGTTTAGAAATTTTCAGGCAGTGGGAGGGTACACTTAAATGACTGCTCTGTGTGGCTGGGACACCCTTCTTTGGTTTGGTGTTCCTTGCCTTGTTTTTTCTTGTTATTGATTCCTTATGGTTTTCTCCCTAAGAAGTGAGCTAATGTACTTGTTTCTATTATTTCTCTTTTGAATTATTTCTATTGTTGACTTATTGTGTTTCTCTATACTTTGTGAACATTGTATAGTTTTTGAAAATTAAAAAAAAAGAAATAGGAAGACAATAATTAAACTGAGAACCCCAAAAGCCAAACTTGGAATGTACAACACTGGAGAAATAAAACTATAAATTAATTTCCTTTTGTACTAAACAAGACAAAGGCATTAACGATACACATTTCCCAGAGCTGACATATTCCAGTTAATAAATTCATAATAAAAAAGTATTTTTCTACCTTTTGTTTGCAAATTTTATTTTTCAGTTGCAATTGCTCCAGTCACTTTCTTCTGGTTTCTTTGTGTCTTCTGCTAACTCTCCATTGTCTACTGTCCATTTGTCCTTTTTTCTCTCTTCTAGTTTTTTTCCATTCTCTCTCTACATCTGCTTTAAGATACTGATCTTTCTCCTTTTGCTCTTTCCTCTATTTTTTTTCTTTATTCCTTTTTCATCCACTTAAATTTTACCCCTCCATCCTCAATCCCCACTTATTTTTATTTATTTATTTATTTATTTTTATTTATTTAGCTGTATTTATATCCCGCTTTTCACCGGGTCAAAGCGGTCAATTGGGGGATACATTTAACACGAGGGGATATGAGACACATACGCTAATACTTACTCTCCCAATACCCGGCCAATGGTAGATTTTTTTTCCCTCCCACACAAAATAATGTTTCCCCTCTCCATCCTCACTCCCACAGCCCCATCCCATTCTAGTCCTCCCCCAATATCAGCTCCCTCCTAGTTCCAGCCCCCTCCAGCATCTGCTCCCTTCTAGTCCCATTCTCCCATCCCCCTGCGTTGGCTCATTTCCAGTTCTAGTCCCCCATCAGCCCATTTCCTGTCCTTTCCTAGCCCCGCCATCAATCCATTTCCAATCCAAGCCCCCCCCCCATCAGCCCATTTCCAGTCCTAGCTCCCCCATCTATTTCCAGTCCTATCTTGGCCCCTCCATCAGCCCATTTCCAGTCCTTGCTTCCTCCCAGTCAGCCCATTTCCAGTCCAAGCCCCCCCTCCCCATCAGCTATTTCCAGTCCAAGCTTCCCCTACTCAGCCAATTTCCAGTCCAAGCCCCCCACTCAGCCTATTTCCAGTCCAGGTCCCCCTCCCCATCAGCTATTTTCAGGCCTAGTTCCTCCCACTCAGCCAATTTCCAGTCCAAAACCTCCCACTCAGCCAATTTCCAGTCCAAGCACCACCCCAATCAGCCAATTTCCAGTCCAAGCACCCCTCCCCATTAGCTATTTCCAGTCTTAGACCCCCCCCCCCCACCCCCATCCCCAGAAGAGCCCTGTGGCTGTCTAACCAGCTTTAGAGGGAGCTGGAGAGGCCCCGGCTCACTTCTGACAGCCGCCGAAGAGAAGAGCACCTTTTTTCTTCACCTTGGCAGCTGTATTGTAGTATAAGACACTGGTGCACCGAGGTCAAAGAGGACTTCCTATTTCCTGGCACTCAGTGCACCAGCATCTTATACTACAATACAGCTGCCGAAGTGAAGAAAAAAGGTGCTCTTCACTTCGGTGGCTGTCAGAGGTGAGCCGGGGCCTCTCCAGATCCCTCTAAAGAGAGAAAGCAGAGGGCAGGGCTAAATGGCCAATTTTCCCAATGGAGAAAGGTGAATAGTGGAGTACCCCAGAGATCTGTGCTGGGTCTGCTGCTTTTTAACATATCCATAAATTACCTGGAAATGGGAATAACGAGTGAGGCTATCAAATTTGCAGATGACACAAAACTATTCAAAGTTGTTAAAACCCATGAGGATTGTGGAAAATTGCAAGAGGATCTTGATAAATTGGAAGACTGGGCATCCAAATGGCTGATGAAATTTAATGTGGACAAGTGCAAAGGTTATGCATCTAGGAACCACCATTCAGGAAAACGATTTAGGCATCATCGTGGATAACATGTTAAAACCCTCCACCCAGTGTGCAGCGGCAGCTAAGAGAGCAAATAGAATGCTAGGAATCATAAGGAAAGGAATGGAGAATAAAACAAAGGATATAATAATGCCTCAGTATCGTTCCATGGTGCGACCGCACCTTGAATATTGTGTGCAATTCTGGTCGCTGTATCTTAAAAAGGACATAGCATTATTAGAAAAGGTACAGAGAAGAGCCACCAAAATGGTAAAGGGGATAGAAGGATACCCCTATGAAGAGAGGCTAAAAAGGTTAGAGCTCTTCAACCTGGAAAAGAGATGGCTGAGGGGAGATATGATAGAGGTCTATAAATTAATGAATGGAGTGGAACAGGTAAACGTAGATCGATTGTTTAAGCCATCAAAATATAGAAAGACTAGGGGACATGCAATCAAGCTACAGGGTAATCTATTTAAGATTAATAAGAGAAAATATTTTTTTCACTCCACGTGTGATGAAACTCTGGAATTTGCTACCGGAGAATGTAGTAAAAGCTGTTAGCATAGCTAGGTTTAAAAAAGGTTTGTACAAGTTCCTGGAGTAAAGGTGCATAAACCATTATTGAAGGGGACCCAGAATATCCACTGCTTGACCCAATACAAGCATTGTGGAACCTGTGTCTTTTGGGGGAAACTGCTAGGTACTTGTGACCTAGATTGGCCACTGTTGGAAACAGGATACTTGGCTTGATGGACCTTGATCTGACCCAGTATGGCATATCTTATTTTCTTATATTCTTATGCCTGCCAGTGCCGAGTGCAGGATGTTGTTGGCGTTGGGCCCTGTGTGAACAACATTCTTGCACAATGGAAGGGCTGGGCCTGCATATGACTAGCAAAATGAAAACAGCCAAGGCGGTAGCCAAAGCCAGATGAATGCTGGAAGAGAGGAAGAACTAGCAGAGAGGAGGCGGTATTAATGCCCCTTTACAAATTTTTGGTGAGACCTCACTTGGAGTACTGTGTCCTCACTGCGAGTATTGAGTTCGGTTTCAGAGGCAATATTTCACAAAGAATATAAAAAGACTTGAAACGGTTCAGAGGAAGATGACCAAAATGATTTGTAACCTGCGCCAGAAGATGTATGAGAAGAGACTTGAAGACCTAAATCTATATAGCCTAGAGGAGAGGAGGGACAAGGGAGATATGATAAAGATGTTTAAATACTTAAAAGGTATTAATGAACTAACAAACTTTTTTCAAAGAAGGGAAAGCTGTAAAACTAGAAGGCATAAAATGAAGCCGCAAGGAGATAAACTTAAAAGCAATGTCAGTAAATACTTTTTCACTGAAAGGGTGGTGGATGCTTGGAATGCCCTCCCGATGGAGGTAGTTAGAGGCAAATATAGTGACAGAATTCAAAATGGCATGGGACAGATACAATGGATCCCTTTATCGCAAGAGGATAAAATCTAAATTAGCTTAACTATTTTTATACTTCAGGAAACGGGATGAACTGTATGCGGCGGGTACAACCCTAATCAAAGGCAGAGGGGGATGACTTGCACAGAGCGGCAGATACACCTACTTCTAACCACCTTACTGCTATCATATATAATATTACTATGCCCAACTCGCACCAAACCACTGGCCACTGCAAATCCATGGATCCTGCCATAGCAAGGATCCCTTACCCCTGGTACTACACCAGGCCCGTACAACAGAACTAACATTTGACTAAGGCTTCGCCAGCTGGGTGTGACCTAAAGTTCAAGGAGACTCAGTTGCCTTGGGTAACCTACCACAAACAAAGGGAAGAGAAAATGTTCCTCCTGTGTCCTCCCTGTAAACTGCAATTAACACATAGATGGGCAGACCAGATGGACCATGCTGGTCTTTATCTGCCGTCATTCACTGTGTTACTATATTACTATGTGGTCTGATGAAGATTTCCAAAGCCTTAAAAATCTTTCAAAAAGAAGTCCACAACACTATCTAAGAAGCGAATACTGTCTTTACCAATTAAAACACTACACTGAGCATCAATCCATTCATGTTTAATCTGTTTATCCCCTTGTATCTGCACCGACTTCCCTACACGTGTATTAACCATTATGACCCCCCCCCCCCTTTCCCCTTGCTCACCTAGCCTGCTTCCTGAAACCGTGCCTTGGAATCAAATTAGAGCAACATAATGTAACTTCCCTGATTGTGCCCAGCAATTATCTAAGTTTCTGCTTGATTGCTCTTATTAACTTCTTACAGGTCCAAATGTCTAGGTCATTACCCTGAAGATGAATCTCCATGACTCGGTGGCAAAGGACCAATCACCCAAAATGCAGCAAATGATTCGGCCATTTAACTTCCAGGTCTTCTGCATACAAACCCAGATGTGTCCCCAAGGGTCACATGGCTGTATGACAATCAGCTTAGTAAACAAATGAATGGCCAATCAACCACTAAAATCCGATGCCCTTCATGATCTGAAATAAAGAAAATAATGTTAAGCCATTACCCTAAATCAAACTCTCAGAATTGCTAATATAACCACGGTAAGCAACTGAGTGCCATCTTCAAAGATGCCTAATAACCACATCATTCAAGACCACACTGACCATGCTGGTAACTGTACCTATGCAAAAGGGATGAGTACCAAATATGTCACATTTAAGCATGCCTTCCCTAAAGCTCACCTCATTGCTATAGAAAACTGAAAACAAGTCAATACAGAGGAATCAACATGCCAAAACAATTGTTCAAACCTCTAAATATCCAGCCAAGTTATGCACAGGACAAAGGACTGTTCCTTATGCATAGTCACTATCATATCTTTGCCTTCTTTATCCATCTTGGAACACACCACTTTTAGAATCAACCTATCCTGAAAAATGGCCACATGGTCGATCAAACCATCCTTAAAATAATGCCTTTTCACATCCCCCAAAGCTAATCTATTTTTAATGCTCCAAAAAAGCAAGGCTAAAAACTGCAATGAACAATTGTACTTCAAAAGCTGAACTGCATATCTCAAAGAGAACATGCCATAGACCCAGCAAAATTTCATGTTTAATGGGTCTATGTGGGTCAGTCCATACACTCAGCAGCTTGCCTCAACCCTTGAAGATTTGCTTCACCAAAAAGGAATTTTCTGGATTATCCCAACTTAAAACTTTAGCAAATAATGACAAGCCTGCAACATCCTGTTCCACTGATCCCTTAGAATAACCAGAGGACTTACAAAACAGAATTTGTTCAGCCACCCTGCGCCACCTGATCAGTTTTGCATCCTCAAGAAGTCTGTCACTTTATAGTATCTTCTGGTGTACAATTCCCATGTGGCTGGTGGAAGGGATCCTAATAGCAACTTCCAGGCTTCATGATACCCAAGCTCCAGAGATAATTTGGCACTGCTGCTCTTTCCTTGTCCACCAATGACACCAATCTCTTGAAGGCATCTCACTTAAAAGGAGAGAGTGAGGAAAATCGGCAATATGATTAATTATCAGAGCCTTGTGCATTGTTTGTTCACACTATAATTCAAATACAAATAACTGAAAACAAACTCATCAGATTAGCCACTAGCAACCATTTGGCCAACTGCGTATTAATGACCTTAATGGCCCTTTTGTTGTCATATCAAACACTACTGGCTTATTCTTCAACTTGTCTGGCCAAACATTCAAAGCCACCATGATCAGGAACAACTCCAAGAAAGTGATGTTCTGGATAACCCCAACTCTTCCACTCTGGAAGCCAAGGAACCAAATACCAAGAGTCCTGGCAGGACGTCACAAACTCACTACTCCAGGCTGTGTGAAAAAAAGCTCTAATGCCCTACTAGACACTAGAGGTCCTTGTCATACCAGAATATGCAGATCTTTCTGCATTGCTGACGAAACTCAAAAGACATGAGAGCCCTTCACCACCCCAGCCATAGAAAGAGACAAGTGCCATATAAATGTCCTGCCCATTGGAATGATCCTACAGGCAAAATTCAGGCTACCAATCAGTGTTTGCACCTGCCACAATGTCACTTTCTTGGCTTTCAAGACCTCAGAACTAACATCCACAATTTTTTAATCTTTGCTCTTTGGATCCTCAAAGTCATGGAAATTTGTCCAGCTCACTTCCCAAAAAGGTCAATACCCTAGTTGGACCTTCCATTTTTTCATGAGTTAATGGAATCCCAAAGTGAGCCACTACCCTTTGTAAGGTCTCCAATAAGTACCAGTATGTATCCAATCCACCAAGGCCCACAAACAGAAAATTGTCCAGGTAGTGCACAATACTAGAGACCCCTGCCACCTGCTTGACCACCGAGTGCTCAAAGGTACTGAAAATCTCAAAGAAAGTACAGTATATGACACCAAACAACCCATGGGCTTACTCTATATTTATCAAAATAATATGCACCCCCAAACGAAATCCAATCTAGGAAAATGCAGGATAAACTGATAAAAGCCTAAATGGCAACTCGATATCAATCTTTACCAACCACTCACACTGGTAGCAACCTCTCACCAATGGCACAGCATTGTTAAAGGATGCATAGTGGACTGTGCATTCACAAATGTCCCAGGAAAATACAACAATGGCAGCAGGAGTTTCAACACACCCTGCTGGAAAGGCAGCAACAATAGTGGCAGCAGATACAGGATCTTATTTGAGTGTATGGGAGCTACAGAAGAGTTCCAGCTCAGTTGACCCAGGCACTGCAGAGACCGCAACTCCACCCTCTAGCGCAAGCGCTTCTTAAAATGATGGCAGTAGACGAACTTTACAAAACAAGAAAACTTCTTTATCTTACTCAACACCTAAATCTATGCCACCTGCATTCAGTGTTACAGAGTTAATCGGCATTAACCTCAGTGTTAATGCTATTGTCCCTCTACCCAGCGGTTGCTGCCCAAGGGAAAATGCCTTGCCAAAGACATTAGTGGTCAGAAAAACTCCTATCAATATATAAACATTTATTATCAACAAGTAATTAAAAAGCTAGGCTTAGCTTATTACCAACAATTTTATGGAACTTATAGAAAGGACATTTTCAGTTATTTTAATTTTCTATAGAATGGCAACAAAGTTGTCTCAGTTCCCTGCACCAAAGGACAGCAGTGCCTAAAACAATAATAGATGAACCTTACCATTTCCTGGTGAATGTTGAATGAACCCCCTGCATGGCTGGGAGGCCAGAGGTTACATGGACTACTTATTTGGGGAATCTGCTGACAGGCAGCAATCAGGCTGCATTCCTGGACACCAACCCAGATGGGCGAGCTATGTATGCTGCTGTCAAGGCCACCATACTGGATCGGGCCTGCTGTACCCCAGAGGCCTATTGCCAGTGATTCAGAGGGGGGGGACTCTAGATAAGAGAGCCCTCAGAGGTTCCTCTATTGGTTGAAGGATCTCGCATGTAAGTGGCTGCAACCGGAGGGAAAGATTAGGCCCAAGAGACAAGATTGTGCTGTTGGAGCAGTTTTTGGAGGGCTTGACTGCCACAGTGAAACAGTGGGTATGTCAGCACTCTAAGCTTACAATGGAGAATGCATAGGAAATAGCCAAGGGTTATGATAAAGCCCAGTCGGTGACTGAAGCGGACAGTGAGCAGAGGAAGAAGTCACCAATCAGTACAGAATGATGGAAGGAGAAGCTGGAACAGAAGTTGGCTCCCATGTTCCAAACCTCAAAGTAATCTCCTAAGCAAGGGAATGGCCCAGCCATGACCCTCACCTGTTTTAGGTATGGAGTCCAGGGATACTTTGCTCGGGAATGTACCCTGGGTGCGGAAGAGCCCACTCCCCCCATCTACTTTCTCCTCCTGTATGTCCCCCCATCCTTACGTCCTGATCTCTGGGACTCTCTGCTAAATACCCTCTCAGACACTACTCTCTTCTCTCAGCACTTAGTCACGTTGGGTGATCTTAACGCTCATCTGGATCCCCCTTCTCGTTCCCGTGACAAGATTCTTTCTTCCTTGTTTTCCGATCTGTCTTTCACTCAACATGTTTTCTGTCCTACCCACGCCTCCGGTCGATCCCTGGACTTGATCCTCACTCTTGATTCCTCACCTTTTGTCCCCACCAATATTTTCTCTACCCCCATCCCCTGGTCTGATCATCACTGTCTCTTCTTCACCCTCCCCTTCCCCTCTCCCAGGCCGGCTGGCCCCATTCCCTCTTCTGTACCATCTCTCAGACGCCGCTTCACTTCAAATTCCCTGCTTTCCTTCCCCTCAGCCCACACTCTTCTCCCCTCAGAGTTTTCCTCCTTCTCTGTTGATCACCAGGTTGATCTCTGGTCTTCCTCTCTTTCCGCTGCTCTCGACATCGTAGCACCTTTCTGCCCCATGGTCCCTCGTCCAGCCTCTCACCATCCTTGGTTCCACCCTGGTCTTCTCCTTCTCCGTGCCAATCTCCGCCGTGCAGAGCGGTACTGGAGGAAGCTCCGCACACCCGCTTCTCGGTCCCACTACCAGCTTGTTCAACTCTCCTACCGGTCCGCAATCTCTTCTGCTAAGTTCTCCTACTATTTCCATCTCATTTCCACATCATCAAACTCTGCCAGACGTCTTTTTCTTGTTCTTAAATCCATCTCCTCCATCTCCTCTATCCCTTCTGCCCCCTCCAATCCTCCCCCCAGCCCCTCCACCCTTGCCTCATTTTTCACCAACAAGGTTCTCTCCCTTCGCTCTTCTTTTTCTTCCTGCCCGCCCCCTCTGTCTCCCCCTCCCTTCCCCCCTGTCTCTCCCTCCTCTCAGCCTGTGTTGCCTCTCTCCCACACCTTTCCGCACAGTTGGTGTTCTTTCTCCCCCATCTCCTCCTCTGAACTTATTAAGGCTATCTCGTCTGCTCATCATACTACCTGCCCCCTTGATCCATTGCCCTCTTCCTGGTTACTCAACCCTGATATTGCGCTCGTGCCTTCTATTCTCTCTATTTTCAACTCTAGTCTCTCTTCCGGTCTATTTCCCTCCCGTTGGTAGCACGCTATCGTCCGTCCCCTCCTGAAGAAGCCTACCCTTGACCCCTCCTCTCCTGCCAACTGGCGCCCTGTCTCCAACCTCTCTTTCTTGTCTAAAATTCTTGAAAAACTTGTCTTTCTCCAGCTGGCTTCTCACCTCGACTCCACTCACGCCCTTCACCCCTGCCAATCTGTATTCCGCACAGGTCACAGCACAGAAACCATCCTCACTGCCCTGCTCTCCGAACTTCACCATTCTCACGATCGTGGTGATATCTCTCTCGTGGTTTCCCTGGACCTGTCCTCTGCATTTGATGTAGTCGATCACTGCACCCTTTTGTCTTGATTGTCTGACTTTGGTATCTGTGGCACCATTCTTCAGTGGTTTCATTCCTTCCTCTCTGGTCGTACCTTTTCGGTTCACTCCGGCGCTTCAACGTCTGCCCCCACTCCCGCTACATGTGGTGTTCCTCAGGGTTCTATTCTAGCCCCTCTGCTCTTCAATGCTTTTCTTGCCCCCCTGGCCCTGTTAATCCAGCAGTCCGCCCTCTCCTTTTACATATATGCCGATGATATCCTCTTGGTCCACCACACTTCTCCTTCTTCCCCAGATCTGGGTCCCCTGAACCTCTGTCTTTCTTCCATCGCCTCCTGGTTTGACACTAACTTTATGCACGCCAACCCTGCAAAATCCTCTGCACTTTGGATCACCTTCGGTCTCCCTTCCCCCCCCCCCTGCTCCCCGTCATGGGCCCCCACCCCATTCCTTCTGCCCCAACCCTTCGCTACCTGGGTGTTACCCTAGACTCATCCCTTTCCTTTCACGATCATATTTCTATGTTTCTATATTTCTTCTGTTGTACGCTCCTCTTTCTTTCACCTACGTCGTATCAAGGCTGTTCGTTCCATTCTTCCTTCTTCTTCCGTTGTCACTCTTGTCTTGTCTCTGGGTTATTTCTCGTCTCGACTATTGTAATGTTATCTATGCCGGTCTTCCCTCCTACCAACTCCGCCGTCTACAACTTGTTCAAAATGCTGCTGCCCGTCTTGTTACTTCTTCCCCCATTCATGCTCATGTGTCACCATGTCTCTTATCTTTACACTGGCTCCCTGTTAAGTTCCGGTTCATGTTCAAGTTACTTATCCTCGCTCATAAAGCCCTTCACTCTAGCACCCCCCAGTATTTAGCTGACTCTATTCGTCTCCAGCCCTCTCCCCGTTTCCTTCGTTCATCACATGGTAATCGTCTTTTTCTTCCGTCACCTACTCAGGCTCACCTCGAATCTACTCGTCACTCTGCTTTCTTCTTCTTAGTCCCTGCCCTCTGGAACTCTCTTCCCCTCCCACTTCGCACTGAATCATTCTATACCCGTTTCAAGGCCCTCCTTAAGACACACCTTTTCTGTCAGGCTTTTGATCTGCCCCCCCCCCCCCCTGTTGATGGTGTTTCCTCTCCCTAGTTACGCCTCCCATTCCCCCTTTTCCTTACGTCCCTCCCCTCCTCTTCCCTCCTTCCCCTTTAACCTTCCTGCACCCTGGCTATCTGCTATCTGTTTTTATTATTATTTATCCTACTATTTTATGGTTTTACTATCCCTCCCTCTGTCCTATTATTTTAGGGCGTTCCCTTCTTTCTTTATTAGCAGTCGTTAATTTTATGATTGTACACCGCCCTGATGCCTCGGCCTGGGCGGTATATCAAGTATTTTAATAAAGATAAAAGATAAAGATAAAGGAGGTCAGCCTAATCATTCCGCATATCTGTGCTTTTGTGGACAGTCCCCCCCCCCAGGGGCACAGAACTTTGTGATTCCTGTGGCGCTCAAGGGTACCCTTCTCCAGGCCTTGCTAGACTCCGTAAGTGTGCGGATCCTTATTTGCTGGAAAACCATAAACCAGTTTCAAATTGACTATGCAAAGGCAGTATCACTGGCCTGTGTGCATGGAGACCAGAGACAGTATTTAACAGCACAGGTCTCACTTTAGACTCCAGCAGAGCAAGTCACATTCAAGGTCATGGTGCTGCCCTAGTTACCATAACCAGTGGTGATTGGCTGAGCCTACCCAAACTTTGGAGCAATATGGACCTGGCTGAATGATGGCTCTGCTAAGTTGGATGAGGAAGATTTCCCAGAGATCTTCCCCCTGGAAGACCTGGATCTGTATGTCAAGACTCCCAAGCCAAAAAGTCCCAGAGTATTGCCAGGAAGAGCTACACTACCAACATAGTCTGGGAGCAGCTATGGGGGAAGGATCTGGGGAGGGAGCGCCTAGGGAAGAAACCCCTGGGAATAGCTCAGAGGTCAGTGGTAGTTACCCAAATACAACAGTCTCCTTTCCAGATTGGGAACTGGGGGAAGACCCAAGGAGCTTCAAGAGGGTCCAGCAAGAGGGTGAGTCCCTTAAACATGCCCGAGAGTGGATTTTGGAGGTGGATAGGTAACGGAAAGCCCCTTACATTAACCTTCCCTTATTTTGTGCTAAAGGGAGATTTATTATACCAAATAGCCAAAGGGAACCTAGAAGGAGAAGAGGTAAAACAACTGATAGTTCCCCAGCCCTACCATCAATAGATGTTATCATTGGCTCATGGCCATTTATTAGGATGACATCTGGGTGTGTAGAAAACACTGGAGCATGTTTTGGGCCTATTTTTCTGGCCTGGGGTCCATAAACAGGTGTAGTTATATTGCCAAAAGCCAAAAAACACACCACTTATTTGCAAAAAATGAAAACAACCAAAAATACACAATGCAAATACATCCCTCCTTTACATCATCTTTCTTTAATAACTTCTAAGTTCATAACATAACCATCAAACGTTACTCACTCACTAACAAATATAATGACAATAGTGTGTATCAACATATAATATCATTTTACTGTATATAAATATCAGACATACATTTTATAATATAACTTGTAAACAGTTTACATAACTGCTTTCTTAAAATTGCACAATTCCACAATTACTTCAAATCTGTTCTAACAATGAGAACAACTATTAGCATCTAGAATAACAACGATTAACGGAGTGATGAATGGTGAACAATGCCTCAGAAGAATTCACACAATCTGAAACACTGAGGGGTATGTTTACTAAACTGCGGTAACGTTACAGACCGTGCGTTATGTAACGTTAACGATCGTTAGGTAACGTTAACGTGTGTTATGTAACGTTAACGCGCGTTAACGTTACTTAATGATTGTTAACGTCCCCGGCCATAGTAAACACCGCAGAGGGTGGAGAGAGGGCAGTTGGTAGGGGTCAATGGGTGGGGAGTGGGCGTGGAGAGGCTCCCTGCACACTAGCACACTGAACTGAAGAGCTGAATCCTACCGCGAATGAAAACCTGCCATTAGATGCACATTTGCAGGAGAGAGAAACCATTTCAGTGTCAGCAATGTACAGCATAGACAGGGAGCCCAAGAAACGTGATAGTAGTGCTCCATTTCCAGCACCAGCATAGTGCCCAAGTATGAAAGGCCACTATGGCGATGGTGCAAGTGGGGCATAGGGGGATGCAGGCGGGACATGTAGCGGGGGCATCTGGGGCACAGGTTGGACTAGGTGGGCGCCTAGGTGGCACATAGGAACATAGAAACCGGACATCAGCATCACAGCAGCTGACAAAGGCCAAACACAATCCACCTACATCTACCTGGTCCACCCAAGCTAACAACTGCCAGGGCACTGACCTGACATCCCCCCCAGCCAACCCTCCTCCAAGCGGAAGGGAAAGACTATTGGTAGGCGGTGATGGGGGGGGGGATGTGAGGATGTTCATGTATGCCCCATGCCCCAGATCCCACTCCCTAGGCGACCACCTACTCACACAGTGGATGGCCTGGGACTGCGTGCTACCAGCACCGACTGCATATGGCCATGTCAGCATGGCAGGGGGGGGTGTGTGCCCGTGCTGGAGGGGGCAGTGGCACCTGCCTGCAGTGGACCTACACCATGCCCTGTACCAGTACGTGGTGTGCAGTGCAACATATAAAGTCTGGCTGAGGAAAAGTACAGGTAGCCCCAGGGACCACCATGCATCTGTGGCAACAGTGTGGTGCAGTACATCCAGCCAGTGTGTCCAGAAGCAGAGGGTCACAGGTTCAAGCCCCAGCTGTGGTTCCTGCAGAGCATGTCCCTATGTTTTACCCTACAATGCAGATACAACAGCAACATGTGCAAAGCCCAAAGCAGCGGCGAACAGAGGTACAAACACCCACTCACACAGGCTCCACAATCCAAAGATGCATGGAGAGTCAGGCTGTTGGCCCCCGCATTGAGCTGCAGTTAACACCAGGGCGCTACTACTACCTCCTGCACAGTTTAGCAAGGTCGGCACTGTGATCAGGACCAGTGTGGCGGGCAGGATTGCCAACCACCCTATCTTTGCACAATGCTGCAATAGGAGTGTGTGTGTGTATGTCTATCCATTGTTTTGTGGCTGCCCACACTTCACTGGGCCCACAATGTCCTACTGTTACCAGCATTAGCCTGAATATGTGCATAATGAGGAGCAAGGTGTCATGGGTATGGCCCGGACAGGGCGGATTGGCCAGGATGCAGCTTCACAGGGTGTGGGGCAATGGCTGGGACACTGTAGTGCCCGACCACTGCCTACATGGACAGGGTGGCCACAGCATGGCATGCTGGGAGGGCACTCACGCTGACCGAGCAGTGACCATGGCATGTCTAGGTTCCCACATAGCACTCTACATTATCTGCCTTTAGTGATCCTGTTGTGTTCCCAGTGCTGGGGCCCCAATCACTGAGATGCTTGCTTGGTGCACATAGTTCCTCTGTGAGCATGCACTATGGACTGGCTAGTGGACTGTCTGTAGTTAGACTGTGCATGGTTGGAACCCCTATGGTGCTGGTGACTGGCAGACAGTGGTATGAAGCAGTTGGGGTTTTCCAGAGCTAACCCCATCATTGCTACTGGTCTGCCATTGCCCCACCAACCTGGAGGGCTGTCCTATACCAGCAGGATGGAGATTGCTTCACGGGGGCTGGGGCACCTGTCCCTTACCTACAAAAGGGTGATGTGTGCCCTTTGGGGTATGTAGTGTATACCACTTTGACCTATGAAGGCACTGCTACACAAACCTCATGCAAGTCTGGAAGCCCCTCTGCCCTGATAACAGGTGCCCATGTCAGCCAGACCCAAACACGCACACTAATCTAGAAGAACTGTTAAATAAATAAATAAATAAATAATCTGGGTGGTGTCTGGTCCCAGAGGGCCACATGTGACTGCAGGATAAAGATGGACACCGAATTACCTTTAGCTGCACTGCAAGGAACACCTGTCACACACTGTTAGTAATGGGGATGTTAAGCAGGTCCTATCTCTAGCACCACATGTACTGTGGACCCAGTGCTGGGCACTCATCCTATCCCTCAGGGAGAACACAGAACCTACACAATGGCATGGTGTGTAGACACTGTGCCACTATCACGCACTGTCAGTTCGTCTTTCCAAGCTGAGGTACCGGAGAAGTGCAGACCCCATTTGCTAATCAGCTGTAGACATCTATTCAGCATGTGCATTGCACCATGGGTACTGGTGGGGTTACCCTATCCTGGCACTCAGAGCAGACAGTCTGTGCAGTGACCTGCAGTCCTTCTGTACCCAGCCATTGCTGTGACATACACCACAGAGGTATAGCCTACCGGTTAATACGATGCCATTCTCGGCAGTGTTCATGGGTTCAATTCCTCATTGTTCCCTCCTCTCATGCCTGTCCTACTCAAACAGTGTGCATGCCTGTAACAGTCATATTTTTGCAGATTTGTGCTGCCAGCCCATAATACCCTCGCCACAATTGCCAACATTCCCTCGGTCCGTCTATCTGCGTCTGTCAGCTGTGTAGAGTCCTGTCTGCCTGTGCAGGCTGTCATCCCATGTCCTGCACTGTTACCCTTTCCTACATTGCGCCTCTTCATGCTTGCCTCGCCTGTGCCTGATCTGCATGGCACCACCACTCCTCTGTCCACCCATCATTGTAACTATCCCGCCACCTCCGCCTCCACTGGGGGACAGGTATTCCCATCATCTGCCACCAACTGTCTTTCCAGTACTTTACATTGCCAACACCCTGTGCTGTGGTACAGTTGCCCGCACCATGTTTGTCATCAGTACTGGCAGCCACGTGGGATGCCCTCAGATATGGCATGATAAAAATATCAGAAAGCAAAGAAACTATTTATCTTTTTACACTAGGGCATATAGTTCAACTATCAAATACCATTACTAAAACAATCTAATACCATTGCTAAAAAAAAAAGTGGCACTAAATGTCAAAAATATATGATAAAAAATATCTTTCTCAGTTTTATTATTTCTTGAACTCAAAAGAATCACATTTGTATCTAAAAGATGCCACTGATATTCTTAAACAAAACAGAACTAGCAATGGCACTTTGAACTAGCAGCTACTCAGCTGCTCTATTCTTTACATTAAATTGCAGAACCAAGATAAAAGCAGCACTTTGAATTAATGGCATTTCAAATGCTAACATATGTGCTGCTCAGACTCCTCAATTTCACAAAAATGTAAACAAGTCATATTGAAGAGGTACCTTGCAGTCAGCACCACAGTATCCTTGTATCAGCAGTCAATCACAACAGCGTAAAAGGAATGTAAAAAGTACAAAAGAATGCTGCTGCCATTTTAATGTAAATCTGTTTTTATTATGAACCATACAAACCAGATAGGGCACACCAGGGGCGGCTTAAGGCAATCTGCTGCCTGAGGAGAAGGATGAGATGGCGCCCCCTCCCCAATAGAGTGTGTGAGGGGAGGTGCCTTCTCAAAACTCAGTCAGGGACTGAACCAAACTAAAAAGCTAATTAGATAATATGAAGGAAATGCAAGATGTTTGCACACCAAGGAACTAAAAGAATGAGCGAGAACCACAGCACACTTTATAAACTAAATTATAACTCATTTTTATTTTGTTATAAACTGTGTTATGGTTCTTGCTTTTTCTTTTGGAACATATATTTTGCATCCACAGAACCCCTTCCCTCAACAGTGGGTGCAGAGCAGAACTAGAACATTCACCCACAGAACTCAATATCTTAAAGAAAAATCTGATTCTGGTCATCTCACTAACAAATATTCTCCAGTACCAGGAATATTGGAAACTAATATAAAACCCTACACCAAAAATCTACAAGGCCAAATCTACCATACCATTACCAGCATAAACTTCCAAAACTCATACAAAAAAAGCAGCACTATAAATACTGCAGCAGGTTCTAGAACATCTAACACCTATTTGAAAAACTGAACAAGGCAAATTATTACAGTAGAGATCCCTGTGTACAGAATACATGAACTGACTCCTATGTGCAGTATCTACAACGCTATACAGGTCCAGATCTTAGATCACCTTTACACATGGCTCTAATCTTGTATATATGTATATTGCTCACTTTGTATATAGTTCACCGATAAAATCTAGCACTCTGCACCCCGCATCACTCTTCTCCCACTGCATGCTACTGACCACACAATTACCTCGATTGTTTGATGTGCTAAACCGCTTTGATTTAATGATAAAGCACTATACTAAATCCGTCTAAATAAATAAACAGAACACACAGCCTTGGTCACACACTAGGAACGCAGACTCTCACCAAGTACAGAATAAGTGATCACAACCTAAAGTAAAAATAAAATATTTAGAGAAAAATTAAACCGAAATGCCAAGAAGCCAGACTCTGCATGCAGTGCAAAACCAGATAAGAGATGCCGTATCCCATACTATGTAAACTATAAAAATAGCACAAAGTCCAATCACTAAATTGAAAATAAAATTATTTTTTTCTACCTTTGTTGTCTGACCATTTTATTCTCTGGTCATGCTGGTCCTGATCTGAGGCTTCTGCTTTCTTGTCTTCTCTTAGCACTCTGCCATTTCTTGTCTTTTCTTTTGTTTTCTTCACTTCCTTCCATCAGCCTATTTTCAGTCCCAATGGCCCTCCACATGTGTCAGCTCCCTTCCAGCCCCAGTGCCCCTTCTCTGCTAGCCTCCTCTCTATTACCCAGTCACCTACCAGTCCCATCCCCAAATATCAGCTCCCTCCAATCCCACCCCAGTTGTCAGCTCCCTTCCAGCCCCCAACTTCCCCCCATGTCAGTTCCCTTCCAGCCCCCAACTTCCCCCCATGTCAGTTCCCTTCCAGCCATCTCCTTCCCCTCTCAGTTCCCTTCTGCTCCCTCTCCTTCCCCCATGTCAGTTCCCTTCCAGCCATCTCCTTCCCCTCTCTCAGTTCCCTTCCAGCCATCTCTTTCCTCCCCTGTCAGCTCCCTTCCAACCCTCTTTTCCCCCTGCGTTAGCTTTCTTCCAGACCACTCTTTGCCCCTCTCGGTTCCCTTCCAGTCCTCTCTTCCCCCTGTCAGCTTTCTTCCAGCCCCCCATCAGCTCCCTCTTCTTCCCACCCCCTTCCCCCCTCCCTGTGTAGCTCATCCCCCCATGTAGCTCATTCCTCTTCTCTCATCCCCCCATGTAGCTTGTTCCTGTTCTCTCATCTCCCCCATGTAGCTCGTTCCTCGTCTCTCATTCTCCCACCCCCTGTGTTCCTCTTCTTTCATCCCCCCATGTAGCTCATTCCTCTTCTCTCATCTCCCCATGTAGCTCGTTCCTCTTCTCTCATTCCCCCCATGTAGCTCATTCCTCTTCTCTCATTCTCCCGCCCCCCGTGTAGCTCATTCCTCTTCTCTCATCCCCCCCATGTAGCTCGTTCCTCTTCTCTCTCCCCCCCCCCCCATGTAGCTTGTTCTGGTCTGCCGGCCGTTTCTCCATAGTTCTGCTTCTTCCCCTTCGGCTGCCTGCGATAGCTTTTGAAATGAGAGGAAACCGGTGCGGAGCCTCCCTGTGGTATGGAACCTCTGCTGTTGTCGCGCCCCACTCTAGCATCACTTCCTTTTGGGAGCAGGACATGACAGCAGCAGAGGTTCCATACCACTGGGAGGCTCCACACCGGTTTCCTCTCATTTCAAAAGCTATTGCGACCACAGCAGTTTGTCCACTTTTTTTTTAAACTGAAGGCAGAGTGAGGCGGCTCTTTTCAGGGCATTTCTGCCACCCCTAAAGGTTTGCCGCCTGAGGCCACTGCCTAATTATAGAGCCACCTCTGGGGCACACAAAGGTACCCACAAACCACTACCCTTAGGTTCACACACAAATACAATCATGATATTCACCATATTCTTGATGTGCCTACCTCTAGCAGGGTTCCCAAAATGGACAGTATGAGTATAAGCCCTTCGTCTTCCCCATCTTCACAGATTCCCACACACATTGCACTCCCGGTGGGTGGCCTGGGGGTACTCTACCCAGGCTTAGTCCACTTCTCTTCCCCCCCCCTTCAACTCCACTTCCCCCCTTTTCCTTCCCCTTCCCCCTTCCTTCCTTCCTGTAGATCCCTCATATGACCACCATACATGTGTGCCCATCTCCTGCTGCCAGGGCATCCAATGTGGGGCTCTCCCAGGGCTTCATATGGTAAGTATGTCATTTCGAGCCCTGGAAGAGAGGGAATTCAAATAGGACTCCCAAGTAGCAAAGAAAGTATCCCTTTTCTTCCGCCCCCATTGGTCTCTATCCTTTCCCATATTATACATTGGTGGTGGGCATTCTGCCATTTCCAATATCCCAGTCCTGATGGGTCTTGCCAATGCCTTAAAATATACAGTTGGCGATAAGACAGGCCTTCTGTACCATCTGCCGGCCCCCCGCTCTCCTCATCCCCAGTGGTTTCAGTGCATCCAGGACTGCAAACCCAGGTGTGATGGTCAGCGTCTGGCCCAGCAGACGTCCCATGTAAGTCTGAATTTCCATCCAAAATACTTTGTTTGTCACATTTCCACAACATATGTCACAACTCTGCTAGTTCACAGTCACACCAGGGGCACTTTGCAGTTTCAGCTAAGCCTGCCCTCCAAACCCATTTTGGGAAAAATACACCCACGTCAAAACTTTAAATTGTATTTCTCTCAGTCGGACCTCCTGGGCCAGTCCTGGTATACATGCCACTGCCAGCTCCCAAGCAAACCCTCCCACAGAAATACCTAGGTCTGCCTCCCATTTACTAATCCACTGCCCACATGGTCAAGTTCATGGGAGGTCCCATATGTTCTTACAATACTGGGCTACTGAAAGCCGCATTCTGTCCAAACCCTGACCATTCAAAGAGGCTACATAATGTTGGCGTTAGATATATGAAAAGTCCTGCAGGTCCCTGAGCGGTAGGAGTTTGCCCTCTCATTAACAACATGTTTAGTCTGCGTCACTCCCTATGAGGCCCACATACGGAAGGAATGCCCTATTACCTTGAATGGGCAGATATCCAGTAGTTTCATGAGACACTCCTAATAGCTTACAGAGTATTCTCCACCTGGTGCAAACCTCCATCATGAGTAAGCTATCACGGACTTGTAGGGGCAGCTGCATCCTTGGGGTTTGTAGAGCACTTGTCAATGCCAAGGGGGCAACCATAGGTGCTGCTATTTCCCTCGGTGTGAAAACTGATTGGGCCCCCAGCCAGTCCTGGACATGACAAAGCACACAGGCCAAATTGTACTGAGAAAGGTCCGGGGGGCTCATCCTCCCCTACTGCCAAAGCCCTTGCAGCCGAGTGTTAGCCAATTTACGCCTCTTCCCCCGGCAAAGAAAATTCTGCAGATGTTTTTCTATGGTCCGGCTATCCTGGCGGCGCAGGGAATACCATCATTTTATATGCGGCAATC
Source organism: Ichthyophis bannanicus (assembly GCA_033557465.1). Classification (NCBI taxonomy): domain Eukaryota; kingdom Metazoa; phylum Chordata; class Amphibia; order Gymnophiona; family Ichthyophiidae; genus Ichthyophis; species Ichthyophis bannanicus. The sequence continues at coordinate 514,215,312 of CM066032.1, read as the reverse complement.
CTGCTCAACAGTGACAGCGGGAGAGGAGTCCAATCCTGTAATTTATCCCGCACCCAGTTAACCAACAGGGTGACATTCAAGCCGTAGAAGTGGTTCGGTGTGGTGGGAAGCCAGATACCTAAGTATTTAAATTTGTCTTCCGCCCACCTAAGTGGGAATGGCATCAGGCATGTACTATGTAGGTTTCCGAGCACATACAGGGCTTCTGATTTGGTTTTATTTAACCACAGCCCCACCACCTCCCCAAATCCCTTTATTTCTGCTAGTAGCCTAGGCACCACCTCCCCTGGGGCGGTTAATAGTACCAATAAATTGTTTGCAAAAGCTGAGACCTTGAATATAGTGTTTCCTATTTCTACCCCTGGGATGTCCTCCCGCGAGTGCACAATTTGCAAAAGAGGGTCCAAGAAAGGACAAAGAGCAGTGGTGAAAGGGGGCAGCCCTGCCTCAAACCCCTCTCCAAATCAAAGCGAGAGATACTGCCTCCATTCACCTCCACCGTCGCTACAGGATGGTGGCACAAAGACTGAACCCCTCTACTAAACTCCTCTCCCAACCCGTAGGCGTCCAGTGTCTCAAAGAGTTAGTTCCAGCAAACTCTATCAAATGCTTTTTCAGCATCGAAGCTTATAAGGAGAGCTGGAACCTGATCCTAGTGTATCTTTTCCAATGATGCAATAATACTCTGTAAGTTACTGATTGGGTATCTTCCCTGTACGAATCCCGTCTGACATGGGTGGACCAAATCTGGGAGGCAGAGGACCAGGCGCTCCGCCAAGACCTTGGCAAACAATTTAGAATCTAAATTTAGTGCAGATATTGGGTGATAGGATTCCGTTGCATATGGGTCCTTACCCGGCTTGGGCAATACCAATTTATGTGCAGTGTTCACATCATATCTTAGCTTGCCCGAGGTTAACCAAATGTTAAACATGTCCACTAAGGGGCCTGCTAATTCAGTAGTGAGGATTTTATAGTACTCGGCTCTATACCCATCTGGCTTTGGAGCTCTATTCAGGGCAGCATGCACCTCGTCGGCCGGGACCAGGGCTCCCAAGTGTTCCCAATGACTCAGTGTAAGGCAGGGTAGCTCCGCCTGTTCCAGATAGGTGTGAATTTGTGTTGGCGAAGCTTCCTCCTTCTCATAAAGGGAGCAATCTCAAAGAATATATATTTTAAACTAAAAATGGTATAACTTCTCGGACATCCATGATTTCAGATCAGTTCTGCAAGCTCTAATTACACCTCACTTCGATTATTGTAATAGCATTCTGTTCGGTCTACCTAAAAAAAAACATCCACCATCTTCAACTAGCACAAAACCTAGCTGCCTGTATCATACACGAGGCCCATTACTCAGATCATATCATGCCACTACTCCACTCCCTTTACTGCTACCCATTGCAACTAGGACCAGATACAAATACCTTACAATAGTATTCAAAAGCTATAAGAAAATGGCCCCATCTTATCTCTGCTCCCTCCTCAACCTACCCAGTGCCACAAGAACCAAAAGAAATTTTTCCCAGAATACCCTTGCCATTCCAACTCACTTCCGCAATGCAAACAAAACTACCAGTACTAGAGCATTCACCTACACTGCCCCATCTATATGGAATGCTCTACCTGAATATTTAAGGAACATCAAGGACCTACAAACCTTCCGCAAAGAGCTTAAGATGCACCTCTTTGTAGAACACTATGTCCCCACCTCTAACTACCATCAATCACAATCAACGTAACTCTCCTGCTCACTCAGGCACATGACTTTCATAACCATCCTCCACCAAAATGCTCTTAACAAGTAAATCAGGTATCGAATTTTGTACATAGTTATGGTAATGCCATTCTTGTTGCCATCTTTACCATGTAAATATGTTCCATTGATGTTTTAATGTAAAGTTCTGGTTGTGTTTAACATTCCTTGTAAACTGCCACTGATCTCTAGAAGTGACGGTATATAAAAAACAATAAATAAATAAATAGGCGGGTCAGAGGGTAGGGTGATGATCGGTTTATGGTCTGTTGGGGTGCTTCTGTTCAGGGAGGTTCCTTGTGAGGCTCAACTAAATGGGGTTAATCTGGGGTAGTGGCGTTCCAATGTTATTGGAGGCCCGGAGAGGATGACTCTCCAGAATGCCACCGCCTGCCAGCCTGGGACAACGCCTCCCCCCCCTCCCCCCGCCAGGACCTCACTGAACAGGCACACTACACTATCTCCTCTCTAGGCTCAGCGGCTATTCACTCCTGGCTGAAGTCTTGGGAGAACAGCTACACCACGAGACAGTGGCACCCTCCTCCTGGCTGGCATCAAGGGCAGGCCACAACCACTACCCTGCCATAGTATGCCACTGGTCTGGAGGTGTCTGCCTTGTTGAGAGTCTGGATGGTTTATGATTTATTGGAACGTAATATACCACCCTTTAAGTAGATAGCAAAGTGGTTTACAATAGCAAGCTAAATCAAAGAAAGGAGCTACAAATCATCATAGGATAGATACAGGGGAAAGGAGTAGAGACTACAGGGAAAAGGGAAATAGAGCACAGCCTTTAGAACATGGGTTACGGGTTTCAAGTTCCAGGTTACAGATTACAGGTGTCATCTATCTGTCACATCGTGTAGGGCCCTTTATGAAATGCCAGGTGAAAAAGATGCGTTTTTAATGCTGATTTGAATGCTTTGTATGATAGTTCATGGTGAAGGGTGAGTGGAAGGGCATTTCATGGATGGGGGCCACGAAGAAAAATGCTGTGCGTTTAGTACTCTCCATTCTGTCATGGAGGACTGAAGGGACATCTAGGCGGTAGTCATGCAAAGAGCAAAGAGCTCTAGCAGGGACATGAAAGGAATCATTGAGGACAAGTAAAGTGGGGTGTCAGTGTATAAGGCCTTATGAGTTAGAGTAAGAATTTTGTAATTAATACAAGGGGGTCTTGCTGTCTGAGGGTGCTGTCGATTGGAGGGGGATCAAATCATTGGAGAGGGGGTGTTGATACTATTGGAAGGGATCAGTTGAGGGGAAACCCTGGGTGCAATTTGTTTTGGCACTTACCCTTGGGGCAGTGGCTACGCTGCTGGACTGCTGGTAGCATGGCTGAATTTAATGCCATTTCTTGAGGAGGTATTTACGTGCAGCCATGCTACCAGCAGTCACGAGAACTAGAGTGTGGCAACATCCCACTTACTAGCTATCAGGCAAGCCTCCATCCAGAACCTGCTCCCATCCCTCCCCAACCTGTATTAGAAACTCTCTGGGTTTTTTTGAACTTGGTGCTGATTTTAGTCAAATAAATAAATAAAATGAATTACTGTAGAAACATAACACAGTATATTCTATGCTTCAGTCTTTTTATTAGTTTTGGGTGCATATTGCCGTTAGCATGGGTGCCCTTAATATACCTCAGTGGTTGGCATTAAGGGCACCTGCATGCTGGATTGCATGGGCTCACACATTAGCAAGGTTCCAATGACCGGACAGATGCATAGGCCCTCTAAAGTTGGCGCGGGCCTCTATGCTTGATTCACAGCCCAAATGCATGCTACTGGTGCACTCTTTAGTAAACATCCCCCATTTAACTTCCTATGTATATAGTTACCCTCTCTCTCCAAGTTTCATTCCCTGTTCAATGTAATGACCAGACATTTGTATATTGTCGGATGTTGTTCTTTGTAAACCGCGCTGATCATAAATAGTGCGGTATATAAGAATTGTAAATAAATAAATAAATATTTAAAATCTTCATATTTGGAATATTTTTTTCAAGGTAGTATTCAAGTAGAGGCTTTTCTTTTATTCTTCTCTTCATATAGATCTCAGGTTCTAAGATATGAATTTTTAGTTTTCTCTTGGTTTTCCCAACTTATATTAATTTACATAACATATAGACAATGTTTGCCATATTATAATTAGAATATTCTCTTGCATATGTTCTGAAGTCCAGTGGATTGCAGGATATGAAGCAGCATGGTTTTACTAGAGGTAGGTCTTGTAAGGCTAATCTAATTAATTTCTTTGACTGGGTGACCATAGAGTTTGACCAAGGGAGGAGCCTTAAATGTGGTAGATTTCAGTAAAGCCTATTTTTTAAATTTAAAATTCACTTCATTATTCAATCAAATGAGGAAATTTAGAAATGAATAAATAAAAAAAAATATACAGCATTGCCTCATATCTAACAATATACCTCTTAAGTCCACAAATAAAGGAAATAGAGATCCAAGAAAGAAAGGCACTTTTAAAAATATTGTCTGATCGGTGGCAGCCCAATCTGTGCTTTTGGGGGGGGGGGGGCACAGTAACAATTGGGGGGACAGAACTGGATGTATCATGTATCCTGTCCTTGGAGGTATCATGGAGACTTGCGATACCTGCATCGGCAGGCACCGCAGGACTTCCCGCATTACCTGCGGATGCAGGAATTGCAGGTTTCCACAGTAAATCACAAACCTCCATGGTATCTGCAAGGGGAAAGCTGGGAACATCTCCTGCAGATACTGTGTAGGTTTTTGACTCACTTCAGGCCTTTTGCAGTTATCATGGTGTGATAGCAAGGCGACCAAGGTTTAGCAAACATGCCCCTGATCTAAGTTCCAAGTTTGACCCGGTGAAAAGCGGGATATAAATACAGTTAAATAAATAAAGCTTTTTCTTTTTCAATTGAGTAGATCCTGTCTTCTCCTCAAGAAACCCTCAATTGATCCTACTTGTCCTTCTAACTATCGACCCATCTCCCTCCTCACCTTCATTTCTAAACTACTTGAACGTGCGATTCACCACTGTTGCCTTGACTTTCTCTTCTCTCAAGCCCTCCTGGATCCTTTACAATCTGGCTTTCGTCCTTTACATTCTACTGAAACGGCTCTTGCCAAAGCCTCCAGTGACTTGTTCCTGGAAAAATCCAAGGCCTTTACTCTGTCCTCATCCTTCTTGACCTCTCTGCTGCTTTTGACACTGTTGACCACAGCCTTCTCCTTGATACACTGTCCTCACTTGGTTTTAAGGGCTCTGTACTATCCTGGTTCTCTTCTTATCTCTCCCATTGCTCTTTCAGTGTTTGTTCTGGTGGATCCTCCTCTGCTGCTATCCCGCTCTCAGTTGGTGTACCCCAAGGATCTGTCTTGGGTCCACTCCTTTTCTCTATATATATCTAGTCCCTTGGTGTGCTCACCTCTTCCCACGGCTTTCAGTATCTTCTTTATGCTGATGATTCCCAGATCTACCTCTCTACACCTGAAATCTCTCTGGCAATCCAGACCCGGATCTCTGCCTGCCTTTCTGACATTGCTATTTGGATGTTTCACTGCCACTTGAAACTGAACATGGCCAAAACTGAGCTTCTTATTTTTCCCCCTAAAACCTCCTCTGCCCTTCCTCTTTTCTCTGTGTCTGTGGATAACTCTCTACTCCTCCCTGTTTCCTCGACTTGCAACCTTGGGGTCATCTTTGATTCCTCTCTCTCCTTCTCCACAAACATCTAAATGATAGCTAAGACCTGTCGTTTCTTTCGCTATAACATCAACAAAATCCACCCATTCCTTTCTGAACATATTACTAAGACCCTTATCCACTCTTTAATCACCTCCTGTCTTTATTGCAACCTACTCCTTGCTAGTCTCCCGCTGAATCATCTCTCTCCCCTTCAATCTGTTCCACATGCTGCTGCACAACTAATCTTCCTCCAGCCTCATCATGCTCATATTACTCCTCTTCTTAAGTCACTTCATTTGCTCCCTATCTGTTTCCGCATCCAGTTCAAACCTCTCCTGCTGACCTATAAGTGTATTCACTCTGCAGCTCCTCACTACCTTTCCTCTCATATACCTCCCTACACCCCTCCCCGGAAACTCCGCTCTTCTGTCAAATTGCTTATATCTGTGCCCTCTTCTTCTATTGCTAACTCCAGACTTCGCTGCTTTCACCTTGCCACCCCTTATGTCTGGAACAAACTACCCGAATCTGTGCGTCAGGCGCCTTCTTTGGCCTTTTTCATATCAAGGCTGAAAACTCACCTCTTCACTGCTGCTTTCAGATCTTGACTCACTTGATCTCCTTTGTGTTTCCTTACCATTCCCCCTAGATGTATCCCTGTCTTGCACCTACTGCAGGCATGTCCAACAGGTAGATCGCGATCTACCTGTAGATCGCGGAGGGGTCAGAGGTAGATCGCCAGCCCCACTTGGCTCCATCTCTCCAGCAGCTCGCCCCATCACTAGGAGAGAGCTCGTGCCGGCAGGTCCTCTGCCGAGGGCTTGCCGCCACTGCTGATCCTTTGCCTGTCTTTTTTCCCTGCCTGCGGGAATCTTGCCTGCGGGTATATTGGGGTGCTTGTTGTTTTCGTGCCAATAGTTTGTGGGTACCCCAGGGGGCCACCGCCCATGCTCTGCGACGAGACGCCACAGGCCCGGCGTCATACCTGGTCTCCTGCCTCTCAGAATCACCCATTCCTGCCACCGCCCCAATACCCCTTAGAAGTGTGTTATATACCAGGCGATATCCATTCGCCCGGGCTTTACCTGAATACACTTACCGTATTAGTTGTGTCGTGTGCTGGTCGTTGGTCACTTTATAGTTCGCTTTCATTAAATGTTTTCGGGCAGATACAATAAAGTGTCAAGAATTCGGTGATTTTGGTGGGCTTTTCCAATTTTGTTCTAACTTGCCTATGCCTTGCCTTCGAATTGGTTCACACCACTGTGACTTTTGCTCGCCTCTGCAATTTTATTTTGCCTAGCCTTTGCGTTGATTCTACACTGCAATTTTATTTCCCCTCGCCTTTGCGTTGATTCTACACCGTGTGCAGAATTTATTAAATTGCGTGTGGTGGTATTTGAACTTGTTTGGCAGTATTTGATTTTATCTGGTTTGCTGGACAGGTGTTTGAGGTTTTTTTGGTGATTATTTGGTGGTATTTGATTATTGGTGCCAGTATGATGAATTCTTATTTTTACTTTTAGAAGTGCATGTGTGGTTTTGGCATCTCCAGTCCTTGTATTGCACATCATCCAGAGGTCTTCAGTTCCTGTTGATCTTTAATACTTTGGGACAGTGACAGTTTTGGACCAGATTCAGCCAGTGTTTATACTAACTTAGCAGATCTGGCCTTCTTACATCCAGCCACCACAGTATAATGAAGATGAGTGTCCCAAAGAAGAGCAAAACCTACCACTTTCATGATGAATGGGAAATGGACTACTTCTTCATCATGGTGAAAGACAAGGGTTGTCTAATTTGTAACGCCCCAGTATCCTTGCCCAAAAAGGGTAATCTGAAACATCATTATAAGGCTCTGCATAGCAATAAGTTTGATGCTGATTTTCCATTCAAAATTGAAATTCATAAACTGAAGCTCAAAGAACTTAAATCGAAATTGGCTACTCAGCACAGTTGATGGTGAAGACAAGGTCACATTCGGTCAATGCAACCATAGCATCCTTCAAGGTCAGCAACCTGATCGCAAAGAAATGCAAACCTTTCACTGAAGGGGAATTTGTAAAAGATTGTTTTCTTGAACAGCTGACAATCTTTTTGAAGGATTTAAAAATAAGAAAGCGATCATAGCTGCTATTCAAGATGTACAATTGTCAAGAAACACCGTTGTGCGGCAAATAGAAAAGATTTGTGGAGACACAACTGAACAATTTTTGGAGGATGTTTCAAATTGTGTTGCTTTATCACTCCAACTGGATGAATCTACAAACATAAGAGACATAGCCCAGTTACTAGTCTTTATCTGGATGGTTTTTGAAGACTTCAGTGTTAAAGAACTACTACTTGGAATGATTTCTTTAAAAGGGAGAACTACCGGTCAGGAAATATTTAGTTCTTTCCATTCTTTTGTGACAAAGTGTACTCTTCCATTGCAGCCTATTGACGAATGGTCAGACTTTTACCCCATTTCAAGAACGTCATTAAAAACTATCATATCTGGTCTCAATACCACAACTTCATACTTAGACCCATGCCCAGTATCATGGATAAAAAACACACTACCAACTCTTCTATCATTCATTCTTCCAATAGTCAACCTCTCATTAACCCAAGGTTACCTTCCACAATCACTCAAGCACGCACAAATACGCCCAATTCTAAAGAACAGCAAATTAGATAAAACATCCCCAATATCATACAGACCCATCTCTAGCATACCATTTTTGGCCAAAATAATAGAAAAAGTTGTGCAATTACAGACACAGGAATACATAGACACATCTTATCCACTTGATGAGCAACAATATGGATTTCGACCCTGCCACGGAGTTGAAACACTACTTACTGTATTAATTGATACTCTCCTAAGAGGAATCGACAACCATAAACAAGCATTCATCCTCCTCTTCATTGACATATCAGCAGCCTTTGATAGTGTACATCACTCAATAATGCTCAGAAACTTAAAACAGATAGGCATAAACTCTACAGTATATAAATGGTTCACTTCCTATTTAAACAACAGAACTCAAAATGTACGAATAGGCAATCAAACATCAACTACATATAACCAAGAAATAGGTTTACCACAAGGATCTGCTCTATCAGCCCTACTTATTAACATTTACATAAAACCGGTCTGCAATATCTTTAAAAAATTTGGAGTACAATATCACCTCTATGCAGACGATATTATGATGTACATTCCATTTACTATCCCTAACCTACCATTACAACTCCTCTCAGACTGTTATAACGAAATCACAATTTGGCTAAAAACTCAAAACCTCCATATAAACCATGCTAAAACCGAAGTCCTAATTGTAACAAAAAATCAATCATTTATTCCCCCAACCCATATAACTCTACAAGATCAAGAAATTAAAATAAAAAATGAAATAAGATATCTAGGTGTTATAATAGATACACACCTTACAATGGAAACACACATTAGAAACACCACAAAGAAAATCTATTTCAAACTTAAAATTCTCAAACAACTACGCCCGCTAGTATTTGTACAAGATTTCATTAATATAACACAAGCTATTATAACCCCTCACTTTGATTTTGCCAACCTAATACTTATGGGCATTTCAAAACAGAACATTAAAAGAATTCAACTAGCCCAAAATGCAACGGCAAGGATTATATTAAAAATAAACTCACTCCAACACATAACACCAATACTAGCATCCCTTCATTGGTTACCAATACAGAGTAGGATAACATACAAAACAATAATTACCTCATTCAAAGCATTAAATGATATGGCTCCAACTACACTATGTAATTTAATATGCAAAGAAACACCTAAGACTACCCACAGAAAAGAACAATTAAATAAACTAAAGATTCCGAAGGACTTCATAAAAGCATATAAATTAACCAACAATAGAGCCTTCTCTCATATAGCTCCTACTATCTGGAACTCCCTACCAGAGGATCTACGATCTCTAACAGAGATCATGGAATTCCGCAAAAAATTAAAAACTTATCTATTCACCAAACACTATAACACCATGGAAAACCTTACACTCAACTTAGATAAAGGCTAAACAAGTAACCGACAACATAAAGCACAACCCTTCCACATAAATAGACCACACATAGCGCAAATGAAAAGACTTTCCAATCTCTTATGCCCTAATACCTTCCTCTTGTATATAGTTGTATCTGTTATGTACTATATTATGTACGTTAACACCATTTTCTGTTAGTTAATTGTTTTAACTCAGTTCCAGTTAAATTTGTTTAATTTATGATACTTTAAGATGTTCTATGTATATCTAAGATGTTCTATGTAAAACAAATTTCGATTTGTTAATAGTTGTTATTTGTACACCGCAACTGATCTCTGGAAGATGCGGTATAAAAATGAATGTTAAATAAATAAATAAATAAATAAAATAAACTTGTTTCCATCACTACTGATGGAGCAAGCGCAATGACAGGTGAGGTTAACGGTTTCACAGCCCTCTGTAGACAGCATGACAACTTCCCAGATTTCCTTTCTTACCATTGCATCATTCACCAGCAAGTTTTGGCAAGCAAGAGACTCAATACAAAGACTGTCATGGACATCACTTTCAAAACTGTAAATTCAGTTAGTGGAAGATCACTTCAAAGATAACTTTTCAATATTACTCTTGATGAAGGGGCAGCAGAAATCATTTTGCACACAGATGTAAGGTGGCTAAGTAGACACAAATTTCTGCAAAGATTTCGTGATTTGCTGAATGAAATAAGAAGTTTTTTGAAGGAGAGGGAAGTTGACCAAGCAGAGTTGGAAGATGAGGAGTGGTTATGTGATCTGGCATTTCTCGCTGACTTTACAGGCAAACTAAGTGATATGAACCTTGAACTACAAGGTAAAAACAAATGCATTGGTGAGATGATGAGTACAGTTTCATCCTACAAGAGCAAATTTGAGCTAATGATGACTGACCTTGCAAACAACACTTTAATCATTTTCCTAATACACAAGACCATCTGGGACAATATCCAAATTTTGTTTTTCAGAACGAGATGTATGTGACAGAAATCTGTTCTGTTATCCAGGAATTAGAAAATAGATTCTGTGACTTCCAAAAAATTGGAACTGTTGTGGAGTACTTGTCATACCCATTCAAAGTAGATGTGGACATTAAAGAAACTGCAGCTGCTATCAGTAAAAATAACTCATTGAACAAGCCATCTCTTGAAAACGAAATATTAACCCTTAAAAATGACATTTTTCTCAAGACCCTTGCTGAGCAAGAATTGTTTGGAAGCTAGTGCCTGGAGACAAATTTCCCAACTTGAGAAGATGCAGTGAAGCTGTACACTCTTGTTTCGGTTCAACTTATTTGTGTGAATCTGCATTTTCCCATTTGAAAATGACAAAGAGTACACAACGTTCCAACATGACAGATGAACATCTCCAGGATTCCCTGAGACTGGCCCTCACGCAATATTCACCCAACTTCAAAAAGCTGGTGGATGAAATGCAGTCTCAGACGTCTCACTAATGAGCAAGAGCAAAATATTAAAGATTGCACAAGATCAGCCTGGATCAATAATCAACCTAAATTTAGCACAAGTTACTCAATAAAAGTTAAAGAAATTTATTAAGACAGTTAAAGTTATTACTCAATAAAACGTTAAGAAAAATGTACTTTCCATTTCCCCTCACAGTTCTTACTGGATCTTCGTCTCTCTGTTTTGTTTTTGCTTAATTTGCTTAACAGCTGATCATATCCAAGTAAATGACAGAAGGTTCATTAAAAATGGGGGTGGGGTGGGGTGGGGTATCCTCAAACTTTATTGGGTTAGAATTTAATTTGAAACTAATTTGAAACTTAATTTTCATGGTGGTAGATCACCAGCACTTTTAGCCGGAAAAAGTAGATCACGACCTGTTCGAAGTTGGACATGCCTGACCTACTGTGTTGTCTGTCTTGATTAGACTGTAAGCTCTGATGAGCAGGGACTGTCTCTTACATGTCTCTGCAGTGCTGCATATGTCTTGTAGAGCTATACAAATGCTCAGTAGTAGTAGTAATAGTACGAATCTAGATACATCCAGGAAAGCATTAATCTGTTCATCACAACAGATACTTTTTACATCTAAAAATACAATTTCAAAATCTTATCTAATTCAGAAGAAAAAATAAGTAACAAAGTAGCCCATGTTAGAATACCATTACTTGAGGACTCCAGAAAAGCAGATAAATCAAGACTATCAACAGTAGACAGTTGGTCCATCCTCTCCCCCTCCTTTTCCATCCATTTAATTCTTGTAGGCAGATACTGTAGATATTAGAAAGCTTCATAGCCTTACTATAGTAGAACCCCCATTAAGTATTTCTGAAATAAAACCGATCGTGCTTCCTAAAAGCTGAGCAGCATTGAACCCTTCCACTGACTGCTCAGAGATGGCGCTCCGCCAGGACTGAGCAGTAACTGCAGTAGTGGGAGTGATATTCTTGCACGTTCCCTTTCCTTTGCCCATGTTGTGCTCAGCAATAAAACCCAGTTAACAGCATTTATTTATTTATTTAATATTTCTTCTATACCGCACTATTGGCATCAGTGTGGTGTACATCAAACCAAACATATACATTGCAGGCAGACTACAATGTATTTACATATGAACAGGGGTAGAACTAGGATAAACAGGGATGAACATCAACAGCATCATGGAGCAGCTAAAAATACATCTTCTCCCTTAGCTGCCATCTTGGACCTCTCAGACTTTATTTCTATTGTAAGGATCCCTTTGGGACCCTCACTAGCCTCGTATGCTCTGGGCAGCAGAACCGTACCATCTTAGCATAGTGAGATGGTATGGCTGCACTTGTTCTGCTTAAGCCTATGTAAGTCAGTGACCTTGGGTGGCAGTGCGGATTTTCTGGAGACAAGATGCATTTCTTTTGTGACTCTGCCCTAGGTCTTTACTTTATGTCTTGTGAAGAAGTCTTCCTTGCATTTTAAGTGTTATGTCTTTCATGAAGTGCATATGAGAAGTTAGAAGTTTTACTCACCCCTCTTCTTAACTGCAAATGCAAAAAGTGAACTCATAAGCTTGGACTACAAGCACATAAAGAGAGAAAAAAGAGGGAAAGCACTAAATTGGAGCTGGACTACAAGAGAGATGGTACAGTGTGAGAAATTCCTATATGGAGACAGTCTGTATGTAGAAAAGGATCTCCTTAAAACATAGAAAATGATGGCAAATAACCATATGGCCTATCCAGTCTGCAAATCCATACCAACTCCTAAGCTTGAATTCAGTTCTTGTCTCTATCACCTTTGCTGGGAGGCTGTTCCACACATCTACTACCCTTTCTGCAAATAAATATTTTCTTAGATTACTCCCGAGTTTGTCCCTATTCAGCTTCGTCTTATTCCAGAGCTTCCTTTCAAATGAAAGAAGCTTACCTCCACTGCATTTCTGCTACGGAGGTATTTAAACATCTCTATCATTTCTCCCCTCTCCCACCTATCTTTCAAAATATACAGTACATACTGAGATCTTTTAAGTCTGCCCTGAATACTTTATGATGGAGCCTACTGCTGCCTTCCGAACTGACTCCATCCTATTTATATCTTTTTAAAGAGAGATATGCTCCAAATATATCTCACCAGAGACTTTTATACAGACATACTGTCAACATCGAGGAGGGGAAGGGCCCTGTATATTGAAACTGAAGGCTCAGTCAAAGGGAAGAGATAGAGAAGTTACTTACCTGTAACAGGGGTTCTCCGTGGACAGCAGGATAAGTCAGCCACACCTGGTGACGTCCTTCGGTCGGCGCCATACGGAAATGCTCTCTAGAGCTCAGACCTCTCTGAGCATGCCCAGGTAGCCCACCTCCCCGACCCGCCCCTAGTCCAGCCAGTATGTTCCTAACTAGGCATTCCCAGCTAGGGGCGAGTCACTGTAGCAGACCTCCTCCAGGGAGATGGGTGGGATTGTGTGGCTGACTTATCCTGCTGTCCACGGAGAACCCCTGTTACAGGTAAGTAACTTTGCTTTCTCCATGGACTAGCAGGATTGTGTCAGCCACACCTGGTGCCTCCCTAGCAGCGCGGGTGCGTTTGAGGTGGAGAAGGGAGGCGTGCAGACAAAGGCAATAGATTATGGATTTCTGGGAATGTAGGTTTAATTTGTAAGGTCAGTAACAACAGTGCAGTAGACACAACAGTGCAGTACAGTGCAGTAAGTACTGTAAGTAAGTAAGCTATAAGTGCAGTAAGTACTGTAAGTAAGTAAGGTGCAGTAACAGTGCAGTAAGTAACAACAGTGCAGTAGACACAACAGTGCAATAAGGTGCAGTAACAGTGCAGTAAGTACAGAACAACAGTGTAATATACTCAAGAACAATCAGGTGCAAAGGCATTCTGTGCAAGTCATCTTGTGCAAGGGTCTCTCAACTAGTAGTCCTTGGAGAGGTGCTGGACACTTCTCCGACCGCGGAGGCCAGGACTGCTGCGCCCAACGCGCAGCCTTCCTTCGATCAGAGGTCTAGGCAGTAGTGTCGCTGGAAGGTATGCGGTATAGACCATGTGGCTGCTTTGCAGATGTCAGCGAGTGGAATGGAATGCAGGTTGGCCAGGGAGGTAGCGGTGCATAGGTAGAGCAAATGAAGGCACCAGGTGTGGCTGACGCAATCCTGCTAGTCCATGGAGTAAGCGAAGTTACTTACCTGTAACAGGGGTTCTCCGTGGACAGCAGGATAAGTCAGCCACACAATCCCACCCATCTCGCTGGAGGAGGTCTGCTGCAGTGACTCGCCCCTAGCCGGGAAGGCCTAGCTAGGAACATACTGGCTGGACTAGGGGCGGGTCGGGGAGGTGGGCTACCTGGGCATGCTCAGAAAGGTCTGAGCTCTAGAGAGCACTTCCGTATGGCGCCGCCCGAAGGACGTCACGGGTTGGCCAGGCCTGCTGGGGGTCAAACGAAACGAAGAGCTGGTCACCTTTCCTGACCGGGAGTGTCGTTTGGAAGTAGATCCTGAGTGCCCGGAGGCAATCCAAGGTATGTAGGCATTGCTCCTCTGTAGATGAGTGAGGTTCCGGGAAGAAACAGGGAAACTCGATGGACTGATTGACGTGGAACGCCGATGGGACCTTGGGAACAAGCTTAGGGTTGGTCCGCAGGGACGCACGGTCCTGGAGCAGTTGTGTGTACGGTGGGTGTGCCACCAGAGCCTGTAGCTCACTGATTCTCCTTGCAGAGGTTATGGCTACTAGAAATAGGGTTTTCCAGGATGTAAACTTCATGTCTGCAGATTGGAGAGGTTCGAAGGGTTCTTGCGTTAGCTGCTGCAGAACAGAGTTGAGGTCCCAGGGCGGGGTCGGAGGTCTGATCGGGGGCTTGAGGTTGGTTAGTCCCTTCATGGAACGCATGGTTAAGGGCAACGACGCGATGGAGTTGGCTCCATCTACCGGGGCATGGAAAGCCGCTATTGCCGAGAGGTGCACCCGGATGGACTGGGTCTTGAGGCCGTGGTCGGACAAAGTGTTGAGATAGTGGAGGACTTGTGCGACAGGGCAAGTGGTAGGGTTGAGGCCGTGCTATGCACACCAGATGTTGAATCTTTTCCATTTGAGGCCATAGGATTTTCTGGTGGATGGCCTTCAGGCTGCCAGGACCACGTCTTGTACCTCCACTGGTAGGGCGGAGAGGCTCAACCGCTCAACCTCCAGGCAGTGAGAGCGAGGACTTTGAGGTTGGGGTGCCTTGTGTTGCCTCTGTTCTGTGTCAGTAGGTCTGCTCTGAGGGGGAGGCGTGTCGGATCCCTGTGGGCCAGGCATTGCAGGAGTGTGAACCACATCTGACGTGGCCAGTGGGGAACCACCAAGATGGTGTGCGCTCTGTCCTGGACGATCCGCTGCAGGGTCGCTGGGATGAGGGGGGTCAGCGGGAAGGCGTACACCAGAGACCACTCCCCCCCAGCAAACGTCAAATGCATCTGCTGCTAGTCTCTTGGGCGAAGGGTGTCTCGAGCAGAAAAGGGGGCATTTTGCATTCAGCTCTGTGGCAAAGAGGTCTATGGATGGGGTCCCCCACCAATGGAAGAGGATATTGGTCACCTCTTGGGAGAGGGTCCATTCGTGCGGCTGCAACTGCCTGCTGAGCTTGTCTGCAAGGGTATTCATATCTCCCGGCAGGTAAGAGGCCCGTAGGTTGCAGTTGTTCTCTAAAGCCAGGGACCATATCGCCGCCGACTCATTGCAGAGGGAGTGAGAGCCGGTCCCTCCTTGTTTGTTTACATAGAGCATGGCCACTTGGTTGTCCGTCTGAATGAGGACTGACTTGTCCCGTAGGTGTGGGAGGAAAGCTAGGAGAGTGTATCTGATGGCTCTGAGCTCGAGGAGGTTGATGTGTAGCCGTCGCTCCTTCTGGGACCATGCTCCTTGGGTGTTGAGATGTTGGAGGTCTGCGCCCCAACCTGTGTTGGACGCGTCCGTGGTGAGAACTACCTGGTGTGCCTCTTGGTGAATGTCCTTTCCCCTTGAAAGGTTCGATGGGTTTGACCACCAGCGTAGATGGGCTCTGATGTTTAGGGGCATCGGGACACGGGTGGAGAGTGGCTGGGAATGCTGATTCCAGAGGGAGTGCAGGTGCCACTGGAGGGGTCGCATCCTCAACTTTGCAACAGGCAGGACTGAGGTCATTGCTGCCATATGGCCCAGAAGGTGTAGGAGGGCTCGCGCTGAGGTGTTCTCTGCCTCAGCGGCTTTGGCTGCAAGGGAGACAATAGTGAGCAGTCGGCGTTCTGGCAGATAGGCTCGTGACGTCCAGGTGTCGATTACCGCTCCTATGAATTCGAGCCGCTGGGAGGGCTGCAGTTGTGATTTGTCGTAGTTGATGACAAATCCCAGGGAGGTAATTATGGCCGTTGCCCTCTGCAGGGATTCCTGTAGCTCCTGGGCTGAGGGTGCTATGAAGAGCCAGTCGTCCAGGTAGGAAAAGACAGATATCTTTAGCTTGCGGAGGTGCACTGCGACAACGGCTACGCACTTTGTGAAGACTTGAGGCGCAGGAGACAGGCCGAAGGGGAGAACTCTGTATTGGTAGTGTCGCCCTAGCACGTGGAAGCAAAGGTACTTCCTGTGTGACTTGTGGATGAGGACATGGTTGTAGGCTTCTTGCAGGTCCAGGGATGCCAGGAAATCGCCGGTTTGGATCAGGGGCAGGATGGCATTGAGGGAGTACATCCTGAACTTCTCTATGATGATGAATTTGTTCAGCCTGCGCAGATCTAGGATGGGGCACATCCCGCCTGTCCTTTTTGGAATGAGGAAGTATCTGGAGTAAAACCCAGAGTTGATCTCGGCTGGTGGTACTTCCTCTATGGCGTGGGACACGAGGAGGTGTATTAGTTCTGTTGCCATGGGAAGTTGTAGGTGCGGTGGGATTCTGCTGGATGGTTTGCTGTGCTGGCAAGGCGGTGCGTAAAACCGTAAGCGGTATCCCTCGTGAATGATGCGCAGGACCCAGGAGTCGGAGGAGACTTTCTCCCATTCCTGCAGGAAGTGCGACAGGCGGCCCCCTATCCGGGTGTGCGCCTGTGAGGATATGTCAAAAGGAGGAGGCTCCTTTGCCTGCGGGCGCGTTGGTGCCCTTCTTTTGTTTGCGGTCCTTCTGGGACTGGTGCTGGTTGGAGGGTCCCTGGTAAGAACTGGCTTTGTACCTTGAACCTTGCCACTTCCGGTTGTAAGGGTATCTTCTGTTGGAACTGTAGGTTGGACTAGAGGCGGGTCGGGGAGGTGGGCTACCTGGGCATGCTCAGAGAGGTCTGAGCTCTAGAGAGCACTTCCGTATGGCGCCGCCCGAAGGAAGAGATTTACTCAGCACTTGGTGAACCACTGACCCAAAAACAGGAAAATCGTGAATAGATCAGACACAGATGAAGGCGTGGTATGTTGTATTACTGAAAAAAAAGTGTAAAATAAATACTGTACAGGAAAGAGACTACCTCAAAGCAATCTATTTTATGTGCAAGTCTTCAGTAAAGTTTAGTTGGAGCACCCCAAAAGACTGACCAAGTGTGGTGATGCATGTACAACACTACATCTGGGCCTTGAAGGGATATCCCTCTCCCATTTAGAGAATCTACTCCTGGAAAAGAGAGTGCATGAACTGAATGAAAGTGAGGAGAGCGGGGCCATGAAAAACAAAATGTTTGTGCACTCTTGGGTTAAGTGTCACATTCTATGGCCTATCCTAAGAAAGGGCAACACTATGCAACATATTACTACTCTGGAATCAAATTTATGTTCTTTTAAGATGTTGCAGCCTTGAGAATATGATCTCTTGATACTTGTTGTGCGAGTTTTGTAGCAGGGAGTAACTGATCAGAAATAAAGATACCATGGGAAATTTGTGGTGCAATATGGGTGTACAGTTTTTGTTGAGAACCTCTTCCCCCAAGAATTGGAATTCCCATATTGCCAGGCTCACAAATGCTGCAGAGGGGAACGAGGAAGATCAAACTAGCCAATAGATTTGTTCAATGAATTTGATACATTTTATTTATTAGTGGTCATATAGCACCTATTCATAGCTCAAATTTCAGGTAAAAATGTATCCTCTAATATTTCTGTAGGGTACACATTGATTTAAAAAAAAAACTATTAAGGTGATATTTGCTGAGATAATTGGCAAGAAAATTGGAATATGAACAAAAATGCCGTAGCCTTCTATAGGAGCACAACATAATCATGTACACTGAAGCCTGAATATGCATGCTGGTCTAATAGTTCTGGCCAGTGCATTTTTCCCAGAAAAAAGGTGTCAGTACTCATGCAGGGATCTTTCATAAATACATGAGGGCTGTGGGTCAATTTAAGCAGGCAATGAAAAATGGGCTGGAACTCTACCAATCCCTACTCCCTCAAACAAAGCCCTCATTCAGCCCATCAGCCTGGAATCAATTCTTCTTACTTGTGCCTGCCTTGTGTATTCTGCCTGAATACTGCAAAGCAATAACAGGTACTAGTAACCCAAAGAAAACCAAACATCATGAATTTACCAAAATCTTTATTAGAGCAGCAGAAAAATAATGCAACTAGGCTTGTTGAGGTGCTGAAGAACCAAGGCAAGGAAATAGATGGTGATTTATTTACATTTCCACAGTATACTGCACACTCAAAAACTCTATTAGTGGTTTACAATACAATAACAAACAAAATAAAATACATTGAAAGAGAAATAATTCATTCCTCACAATTCATTCCCAAAAGCCTGTACAAAGAATTATGTTTTCAACTGAACTTTGAACAGTAAACAGTGGGTGACTAGATAAAGCAAAAAGCTAAGTTGCTGACCCTTATCAGGCGTTCTGCATAGACTGTAGGATAAATCAGCCATGCAAGTAGGTGAAATTATCTGATGGTGTCAAGATAAAGTAGCTCTCTGAGCTCAGAAAAAGCCATAGATATAATTTACTTGTTTGGTTTGGGGGTGGAGGGCAAGATATAGGAAGGTCAGAATGGTTGTGGAGGGAGGGTTCGTCTTTTTTTTAATCTCCCTCTCAGAATGGCATGGATTGGGGAATCCAGTGTCAAATTTGAGATAATGCCTTATATTCACATCTCAAGGCAGGTACAAAAAAACCTTAAAATATACAGCTCCTTAAAAAGCCAGCATACAGCTGGTTCTGCAGTGAGAGTCTTGTTTGATATTGCTGAACCACGCTCAACCTATATTCCTTCAGCTACTGCCTTGAGATGTGAATGTAAGGCATAATTGGAATTCAACAAATAAAATACACTTCTGTTATACGAAAGGAGACCACCCTACTAGAGAAGGCCCATGCTCATCATTAGATCCATGGTGATATCAGCAGCAGACCTTAGATGAGCATCTCTAGAAGAAATCCCCAAAGCTACAGCTTGGTCTTGTGGCTTCTGGTTCCCACAACAGTTGCCCAAATATCATCAATCAAAGAATTACTTAGACAGCAGTTGCTTTATCTACAAAGACTTTTATTTCCAGCATCATGCAGAACAGCAAGGTCTGTCTATAGAAATGGCAGACAGCATTTTCTTCCTCTCTCTGTGAAGGGGGAGAAAACACTGCCCACCCTTCCTCCAAAATATCCACCTTATATACATTTCTCCCTGTATCAAATGTCTGCTTCAAATTAGCCTCAGTGAATCCATCATAACTACGTAGATGTCAGCAGGACCTCAGGGTTCTGCAACACTTTTCCCAGGGGAGAATCTCCTTACATTTGTACATCTGGACCTGCTCTTGGATTTGCTCATTTATGCATGGCCTGTGACCTCTATACATCTGGATTTGCTTTTAGGTCTGTTTATCTATGCATGGCCTGTGACCTTTGACCCTTCCTGTATTTTTCCTTCTTCTTGGCACTAATTGAAACCAGGCAGAGAGTATTTTGTGCTCATTAGTTTGAATTCTTTGCTTGACCTGTAATTTTTCTAGGCCCCAACATTCTGCATATTTCTATCCAGAATATGGTTTCCCAGAATCCTTCCATGGCAGGCCGCATCCATTATCTTATGGCAAGCATATACTCTCATATAGCTATTGTCTTCTTGTCTGTCTTCTTGTCTTCTGTGCCATCCATCTTCCTGTGTAGTTTCACCAGGCAAGAGTTCAGTCATATAAAGCCAATATATAAGCAGACCTAACTCAAATTTCAAAACAGTCTTTCAGATGGATTGATTTCCAGTTGTACGAGATATTTTTAAGCAGAAAGCCTGCTTCTCGATTCAAATTTCTTTAACTACAAATATATATTAGTTGAAGGAATATAAGTCAAGCAGCTGCCTTTCTACTTAAAAAGCTCTCATCCATAACAGAAGTCAGCTCTGCTATTCCTTTCCTTTAATAAAAAAACAACCCTGCTTTAGAAAGAAATAAAGAAAGAAAATAATACACCTAGTGATATCTGTGTCAGCGGAGGACACATGCGCACCCCATCCCTTCATACCCCCCCTCCATTTGAGTACTGGGGAGAGAGCATAAGAGAAAGAGTAGCGGAAGATGTGGGAAGGGCGTGGAGGTGTTCATCAATGCACTCCTACACCCTGGGATGGCTGGGAATGCAAGTTGGGCATGCTTACATTAAGGGTGTGCAGGATGGTACATGGGCAATATGCAAATAATTTCCTATTTTGCAGGACTTCTGAATATGAATGGGCACATACGTGCATGCTTACAGAATAGCAATCTGTGTAAGTGCAACTGCACGTAAGTGCCATAGGGGCATGCACAGGGGTGGAACTTGGGTGGAGCACAGGGCCTCTGCTCATGTGCATATGACTCATGCATGTCAGGTCACTGATCTTGGTGTGACAAGTTACAACTGGCCTGGGAAGGCGCAACTGCCATGTTCATATGCCCCTATTTTATAAAATGAACCGTGTGCATGCCTTACTTTATAAAACAGGCCTGAATCATGTATGCAGTGCCACATGTTCACTGAGTGGGAGTATACAGAATAATACCTTCTGTGTGCACAGTTGAAGAAGTGGCAGGGGTGTAGGGCTGTGCATGAGTAGGCCTCTGAAGCTCTATGCCGCCTGTCTCCTGTATGTAGACAACTTCCACACCCTTTGCTGGAACAAAAGAATATAAGAAAAGCCATGCTGAATCTGACCAAATTCTACCGAACCCAGTATCTTGTTTCTGACAGTGGACAGTCGAGGTCATGAGAACTTAACAGATCCTAAAAAGTAGATCTATTTCTTATAGTTATTTCCAGGGATGAGCAATGGCTCTCCCAAGTCTACCCGGCTAGTCATTTTTTATGGACTTTTCCTTCGGGAAATTGTCGAAATCATTTTGAAACCCGCTATGTTAGCCACCTTGACCACATCTCCGGCAACAGATTCCACAGTTTAAATATTTGCTGAATGCAAAAAAAATCTGTAGTAGCATAGACCCCAGAACACTCCAGCTGAACAAGTGATGGGGCTGCAAAGGCATGTGCCAATACTGTGTTTAATTTCAACATATAAGAAAGAGAGAGAGAGAGATGCACATGTGCAGCCTTTTGGTACTTTTCTACCAGCTTTCACTAACCAGATCTATTCACCTCTTTTGTCTGCAAACGTAAATTCTGCATGTGCAATGTACAATTACTTCTTGTATGTTGTTTTTATCTTTGCTGTCCGGAACATCCAGGACTCCTTGACATTCCACAGGGATCTGCCTTCCTTCTTCTGTGGAGTTTCTTCTCTTCAAGGTCACGTAACTGTTTTCCTTGGCTTGGCACTCTAGCCGTGGTTTCAGCATGAAAGCACACTATAGTCCTAGCAATTCTGCACATTAAACATATTTTCATTTCTTCATCGCCGAGGACTGCAGGGCAAGGTATTATGTGATCAGGTAAGCAACTAGGGACTGGTTATAAATTGTCTTGGGTTATTTGAAAACCTTTGCTTCTAAGATAACAGAGAAATAGGCAGGCAGCTAGACTGGCAGAGACTGATTACCCAAAGCAGAAAATAGTTCACTGCCTCTGACTTCATTACAGCTGCTAGTAAATTATCGAGCATGAAAGTCTTGTGAATGGCTTGAAGATTTGTGGTTTCCAAACAGTGAATGAGACCAATTTTAAGTACAGATTAACTGGAGTGTGAGACTACCATTTATAGTAACCTCTGGTGTTTTAATTTCACTAGTGAGGATGTCGTTTGTAGAACTGAGACTACCTTTAAAAATCGTCTACCTTTATTATCAATAAACAAGGTACTCTAGGCAATTAATTTGTTTCTGACTCATTCTGGTCTTGGTCTCTGGAGCGCTGTCAGTTATTTCAGTCCAGTTCCCTTTTCCACTTAATTAGAAACACAGAAAAATAGAACATGACAATAAATAAAGGCCATACAGCCTATCCAGTCTGTCCATCCAGGAGAACTATTAAATTCTACAACGCCTTTCTCTCTCTCGGAGGTCCTCTGTATTTGTTCCATGCTTTTTTGAATCCACCTACAGTTCTCGACTCCATCACTTCCACTGGGAGTCTGCTCCATGCATTCATCACCCTTTCCATAAAGAAATATTTTCTCAGATTACGCCTGAGTCTATCCCTTTTCACCTTTATTCTCTGACCTCCCCTCATTCCAGAGCTTCCTTTCAACTGCAGGAAGGTCACCTCCGGTACTTTTACACAATAGCAGTATTTAAATGCCTCTATCATATTTCTCCTCTCCCATCTTTCCTCCAAAAGTATACATATTGAGATCTTTAAGTCTATCTCCATGTGCCTTATGAGAAAGACCACTGACCATATTAATAACCACCCTCTGGACTGATTTCATCCTATTTATATCTTCTTGAAGTTTTATTAGTAGTAGTATTTAGCTCACGCCTTTCCAAGAGATTATCAAGGCGAGTTACATTCAGGTACAGTATGCATTTCAGTTGCAGACTCCATAACTGTATGCAGTATTCCAAAAGAGGTCTCACTAGAGACTCATACAAAGACACTATCACCTCCTTTTTCCCTCTAGCCTTTCCACTCCTTATGCACTCAGATCTTTCCAGGTTTGTCATTGCCTTTTCTACTTAAAGGGTTTTCATGAAAAATAAACCTTTTTCAAAGAGAGTGAGGCTGTAAAACTAGAGGGCATACAAAGAAGCTGCAGAAAGGTAAACTTAAGCGCAACATCAGGAAATACCTTTTCACTGAAAGAGTGGTGAATGCTTGGAATTTCCCTCCCAATGGAGGTGCTGGGGGCAAATACAGTGATGGAATTCAAAATGGTATGGGACAGATACAGTGGATCCTTTTATAGCAAGAGGATGAAATCAAAGCAAACTTAAATATCTTTTATAAACAGAGGAGGTGACCTGCATAGAGTAGTGGGTACAACCCTAAACAAAGGCATGGGGGGGGGGATGACCTGCACAGAGCAGTGGGTACAACCACTCTAGCCACCTTACTGGGCAGACTAGATGGACCATACTGGTCTTTATCTGCCGTCATATACTATGGAGGTTATTCCAGAAGCCAAATAGACCATTTGCACATGCACGGCAGACAGGTATGAGGCAAAAACGTCTATGAACATATTCAGATACCCAGCACCCATGGATGTTTATTTTGCTTGCACGGGGATGTCTGCATGTGCCCACGAGGGGGCAGAACATAGACGTGGCCAGCCCTTGAGACATGTACACTGTATTCCAGAAAGTCCCATGCACGTTTACAGCTTTTGCTGCAGAGTGCCCGTTATTCCTGTCAGATACCTGGAACATGGCCAGGACTTTGTCAGTTTTCTGCTGTCTTCTAGAATTCGTCCCTGCAAGTGAGAGTATGTGTGTGCACAGTGAGGTTGGAGGGTTGCACGGGAGGAGCTGGTGTTGTGATCTGCAAAGCATGGAGGAAATGAATGCCTGGTTTGCAATGGCCATGCATATATAATGAAGACTGGACCAAAGGAAACAAGTTAAATTTAAAGCAAAAAATCAAAAAATATTTAGAAAAATCAATGATTCAAACTTAATCTGACCTGGACCTTGACCCTAATATCATTGAGCCACTAAGTTGTAGGATTGCTGCGGTCTATGGCCTTTCAGGTTCTGCGACTATGGCAGTGGGTACTTAGTGGCTTAAAAGCTAAATGTTCTTTTTTACAAAGTTACCATAAATCATAGCAATACTTTGTTTCCCTTTAAGAGCGCAATTCCATAACATGCACGTCTGGCCCGTGGACACTTCTAAATGAAAAATGAGCCCTATTTGATCCTAATTCCACATGCGTGGATCTTTTTGTGCCCGTGGGTCCAGAATTGGGGACATAGATATACTTGGCATGGCACACACAAACCCCAGGACATGGGTATACATAGCAAGTGATCTGGACATCCTTGCCCTCGGCAAATTCCAAAAAGATGGATGTCTCAGCTGCTGCCTGTCTCCGTGTGACCATACTCCTTCAGTTAAAACGTGCATCCCTGAAGTTGCCCCTTACACTGATGGTGTGGTGTCCATGCCAACTACCCATGAAAATAGATGATACAGATGTGTTGATGCAAAATAGACCATATAAGCTAGTCCCTTGTATGACCAGAACACTGCAAAGTGATCTCTGTGCATTCAGAGATGTTACAACAGCAAGTAGAAAGTGATATGATTGTCCTGACATACCTTGCAGCACAACATACATGTCAATAGGTGAACATTTTAGCTGTGTTTTCATTGGTCATCTCTGATAACAGTCTGTGCAATGCTATGTATGGACAGAAGAAATCAGAAATGGTCCTCTATTGTTAAATGTCAGAGCATATCCCTGACAATAAATAGGGTCCCTCAGATTGAGTGCATGCACCAGCATGAACAGCACTACTATCTGCCCAAGAGCACCAGCATCTGTCTAATCAAATGTGCACATTTGTGAAACTGCTGTTGGTGCTGTGTGCCTTGTTGCTTGCACTCATTCTGAGGGTCCCTTATCGCTGACAGGGATATGCTTTTACAGTTAGCTATAGAGGCCCTGTTCTTCTGTATCCTGGCCGATCATACTGGCACCTGGTCACACTGCGGTCATCCCTATTGCCAGGTACTGGCTAAGTACTGATGACCACTGTTCCCTCTAAGCTGTGCGCGTGTGCGAGCGCACATACTTTATAACAGAGCGCACAAAAATTACGGTTCTGATTCTGATAGAAAACAACACAGATGTCTTAAAAGTTAAAAGTTATGATTGTAATTACTAGAAATTTCCCATTTCATTTAGTAATCGTCTATTTTCATTTAATTTGATTAAAATCAATGTGGTGTACATACTGTATTCTGACGTGTAGTCAAATTTTAAAGTATATAACTCCGAGTGTCGTTATGTGGCACACAAAAATTTAACCTTCCTTCAAAAGCTGCACACAGCTGATATTTTATGCGCACACAGCCTAGAGAAAATTAGAGGGAACATTGCTGATGACTCCCAAAATTGCAGTTGCACACACCAGGTCCCCCCATGAATCCCTCTAACCACACACACACACTGTCACTTGTAGTCACACAAAACATACATCTGCAGTACAGCTGCCCTGCACCTCTAGAAAACAGCTAGTATAATATGATGGCATGGGGTCCCAGGACTACTAATCTAATCTGCATTTCTGACCCACACATGCATCCATCCCATACTCACCCACATTCAATCCCTACATCAACAGTCTCACTTCGCGGATGACAGGAATTAAGGTGCCCTAGATCATCTTCTCTAGTTCACACAGCAATTGTCAGCAAAGCAGGAATAATCACTATTGCACCTCTGAATATTTCTTTAGGGGTGTTTAGTAATGTGTCTTTATCATACAACCTTCCCTCACCTCTGCTTTCTATCTTTACAACTGCATCTTGAGGTCTTCCAGACTACAGACACACTAGTTCAAAACATCTTTGTCACAGCCATTCATCTATATGGGGTGCATTGCAGAGCAGAGCAGAAAAGTTTCTAAGTCCTGGCCTTATTCCATGTTTCCACTGGTGAAATGTCTATGTCTGTGGGAAACCTGCAGAGCATGCATGGGCTTTTTCAGAATATGCATTGCACCTCTCCACTGCTGACTACACCCTTGTTCTGCCCCCTCTTGCCCACATTCGGAGACTGCCATGTATGTGCAGGGCCACGGGTGTTGCAGAATATGGTTGTGGATGTGAATGGCTTGAAGATTTGTGGTTTCCAAAGGGCTGATTCCTGTTCTGGAATGCCCCCCTAGGTGTTTTGTGTATGGGGAAATTGCTATGCCAATCCTTTGGCAACACAAAAGAGCAGGAGAGCCATGCCACTGGAGGGATGAGCTTTATTAATAAATGACAGGGTCTGCCCGACACGTGTTTCGGCCGAAGCCTTCCTCAGGGGACTGAGACCTTGTACAGAAACGTATGTATAAAAACATTATACATATAAACAATAATATAAAAAACGAAAAACCATAACATCAATTAACAGCTAAAATTATAAGAAGAAAAAGAATAATGATAATAATTCCCTTATCCAAAGGAGCCATGCTATAAAATACATATATAAATATTGTAACTAATTAAAGACAAACCATAAATAAAAGAATATAAACCAATAAAACTGTGCACATATAAAAACTAAAACATAAACATGTGATACCAAAGGGAAAATATATATAAAAACAAACACATTGTCAGTGTTATTAAAACTATATACATATATACAGAAAGGAATAATACTGAGTAATGTACGGACCACTCACCGTTGGTAAGACACTTGTGAATCATAGCTTACTATAGCCTAAGAAGTCATCCAAATAGGTGCTATAAAATGGGGAAAACATAAAAAGGGGGAGAAGAAATCATCCACCTAAGTCGTTAACATGTTGATCTACTGTCAACGGTAGCATTATTGCAACAAAGGAATGTATATGAGGAAAAAAATCAAGGGGAGGAGAGTTGTACTTGCAAAATTATATCCAGAGGGAGAAAGAGGGATAAAAAATATATAAATACCATTCCAAACTTATTGAAAAACTCATCCAAAAAGAGATACAACAAGTAAAAACCTAACCATTAATTTTCATCGTTCTAACCCTGTATGCAGAATGAAAGGACAGAAGAAAACCGTAGCTCGGAGCAGCAGAGTGTCAGCCATTTAAAACTCAAAGGACAATCTGTCAGGATTACGTGGATAAACTCGTCTAAAAAAGAGAGGAAAACCCAAGTCTAAATACAAAATTTAAAACAAATGAAAAGGACGTACAGGGGAAAAAACAATGCCCCATTCCAGTGAAAACTGAAAGCCGATAGTATCGGACGGTTCCCGCTGAGTGAAAACAAAAATAAATGAATTCATAGCCATGCCGGCCACGTCTGTGTGCAAATATCAATCTATATTAGCCCAATTTACCCATAAATAAGTAAAAAGTAAGTACCGTAGGAGAAAAGGAAGGCAAATAATTAAGAGTGTTTGGCAGGAAACCACACACAGAAAGAAAACAATGAGAATTGACTTGGGGTACCTGTTGAAGCAACCATTCATGACAAACCCTAAGAAGGAAGGAAGGAAGCATCCACATACCTTGGACAGCACGGTGCAAATATATCAGAGGGGCTGTAACAGCCAAATAAAGCATTAAATATTATGTGAAACATGGTGTCATGATGACAAGATAATTTATTATGCATTCAAACCAAGTTCTGCAGATATATAATAATCACAAGCAGAGAACTAAAAATAATGTAGAGAACTCCAAAAAACATTGAAAACCAAATACCAAATAAACAAAAAGAAAAGAGGTTCTGCACCACTAACAGCTAGCCAGGAAAAAACCATCATGACAAATAACCATCGTGATTAAAAAGCTATCATTCCAAAGAAGTATAAAAACAGAATGCTATCCCAGGGGAATATATGGAGTACAAAGGGGAATTGCTCACATAAGTATAAGAGTACAAATCCCAATGATTGCATATATTATGAGAAAAATGATAACGTAAACCAAACGCCCTAGGGCACAAGGGAAGCCAACCATCATGTAATATCCAATTGAAAGGACACAAGTAAATGGCAAAATAGCTGCAGTGTCCAAGTGCATCACCCAGTTTCTGAGTGCTTTTCTGATGTATGCCTCAGATTATATTGCATTCTCTCACAGGGCAGCAGCGGCAACAGACTATGCTTCAGTGGGCTGGGCTCCCTTCTGTGCTGGGGTTGATCAATTATACGCATGTGACCCTGAGGTCCCCTTGACAGAGGGAGGGCCACATCCCGCAACCAAAAATCATTCCACTCCCGCAATATGCAGGTAGTGTGCAATGCACTGGGAGAAATTACTTATGTTGTTGCAAGCTTCCCTAGATCATGCCACAATGTATTTATCCTTACCCAGTCCATGATCTATGCCAGCTTTGAGAGTGGTGGATTCTGAGGAGGCTGGTTACTGGGTAAGCTGACACTGAGATCCCCCTCCCATGCCCATACATGCCTGACCAGGGGAGCATTGCCACAAAGCAGACTGTGAGATGGCAGGCAGGATTGCCCAATAGATAGCAGATGTGTACAGACTGAAATAAGCCAAGACAGAAAGTGGACATCTTATGGGACAGGTGTAACCACATGTAGGGAGCTGCTGTGAGAAATGCCAGTACCCAGATATGTGAGAAACAGATGTTATAGCCAGAAAGTCATAGTCATTAAAAAGCATACTTTTGTAGCTCAGCAATATTAAGCATCCTTTGGGGAATTGCAAAGTTTGTTTAGGTTTTTGTGAACTTGGTAAAGGTGTATACTTAGCATTTTAAATAGTGTTTTTAGAGATGTCCAATGAAAGAATAACTGAAGCATTTTTCTACTGCAAAATAATTTTTGATGTAAGATATCTCATAAAAAAATGTTAATTTTTACTTTATCCTATAATATATTAGAGTGCACTGACATTCCTTAGCACTTTTCATGTTCTTTCCCAAGTTATCCATCCTGTTATAATGTAAGCCTATGGCCGTTTTGTCTGTGGCAATTTTTCCGTTATTTGTAAACTGCACTGATATGAAAAAGCGCGGTATAGAAGAACTGTAAATAAATAAAATAAATAAATAAATAAAAGATCTCTGTATATATCTAATTTGTATCAGCAAAATACTATCAGTGAGAACAGAAGCTTAGGAGATGCAGATTTAAACCAAGGCAGCGTGGCCCTCTGAAACGTCCATAGGTATATTGTGGAGATAGGCATGATCGGAGACATGCAACTGTTCAGAATATAGTGAACACGAGGTTGTCCAACACTATTTTGCCATTTACTCGTGTCCTGGAATATTAGTGAGGATGTGTTTCCCCGCTTCTATTTATGGCCAGTGCCTGCACCCGTGCGCGTTTCTTGCTGTCAGTAGGTGCATGATCTGGCTGAATAGCATGTTAGGCAGGCCATGATGGAAACATCCATGATCCTATTCAGAAGCGCAGATGCGGAATTAGCTTTAAATCATGCATGGGCATGATTTAAACGTGTCTACAAAAGATAACCGGCCTGTATGGAATCTGCCTCTGTTACTATGTTACCTGTTTGGCCACTTTACCCCCTTTCATGTTTACCCCGAGGGACCATGCCTCTAAGTACCTGACAAATATAATTTTCAATATTTTTCACTTTGCTACCATCAGTACTGGCAGAATGCACTATTCTTAGTCTAAATATGATGACGTGTAACCGGGACATTATCAGAAAATAAATGGACAACAGTGGAAAAATTTCAAAAATTTTATTAGATGCTAACAGGGTCATTCTGAGGCACAAATAGCGGGGATGGTCGTCCCATTGGGACATCCATCCCCACTATTCGTGCCCTTTCCCAATCCCGTCTAACTTCCCTGTGCATTGTACAGGGAAATTAGACTGGGGAGGGAAAGGGGTGGATTTGGGGGCTGGATTAAGGCAGGCAGTGGGCGATCATCGATCCTGGACGTACATGGCCGATTCCAATGTCGGCCCTGTACGTCCAGGGCCAGCGGCTTGAATATTTAATATTTATTGAATTTATGCATAAACATCAAGACAATTCTTGAATGAACAGAGATACATAAGCAAATGAAAATGAAGAATAATATAACAGAAAATGAACCCGAAGATCTCTGGTAGTCCACATATGACAGGGAGAGACAACATAGGGTACCCAGGGCAGGAGAACCTCAGGCACCACTAGAGGAAAAAGAACTTTGCCAAATTCAAGCTGAAGAAACACAAGACGGACCCTGAGAACACAGACTAAATAATAGGAGAGATATTAACATCATCATTCTGAGACTTAACCTTATCCATTAACTTGGTATTAATAAATGTAGCAAGATCAGCAGGCTGAAAGAAAACATAATTTATAGACTTATATAACACCAAGCATTTAGGGAAATCTTAAACAAAAGGATCCACCAATCTGTATGACCCCAGGTTTATGGAGAAGAAAAAGTCTTCTCCTATTCTGCGTCTCCTTAGATATATCAGGAAACATTGAGATTGAAAGACCACAAAAAGTCTCCAGTCTCTTTTTGAAGAACATTTTCAGCAACCATTCTTTAGCAGTGACAGGCGCACATGAAATCAATAATATAGTTGGAACACACGTCCCAGGACCTGATTCCTCAAGTAACTCAGATACGTTTAAAACCTCTAAATTGGAAAACTCTCCTGAAGCCACTGGTTCTTTATTTCCTTGTGGAAGATAATAGACCTTTGTCAAAGGGGGAATTAAATCCGGGGGCACTTTCAATACCTCTTGGAGATATCTCTTAAACATGTCAAGGGCCGTAATACCTTTCATCTTAGGAAAGTTCAAAATCTTCAAATTTACAGCCATTTTATGCTGAAGCACCACATTATTCTTAATCAATATAGTTGTTGAGTCTGACAATGTTGACAGTTGACTTCAATGACTTCTACTTGTAATTTAACATGGTCACTTACACTCTCAAGAGAAGCAATCCTAGCTGAATTATCTTGAATCTTAGATGACAAGGCCCTGGTCTGGCTGTGTAAAGCCCCTGAGAGAGAAACAATCACCTCCCAGATTACCTTGAGTGTGAAGACGTTGGGTCTAACAGGAATACCAATCGCAGGAGAAGAAGTCACCATTGAAGTAGGTTGAAGAAAAGAACCTTCATCATGCAGGCAGGGAACCATCAAAGTCTCAGAATGCAGCAGTGCTCCTGTATCCTCCCTGGAACCTCCAGGGGGATGGCTGTGCCAGAGCCGAAGCACTCTCCCCTCTACTGGTGTCTCCACTTCCCCCGACAGAGGGAGAAGCCACTGAAACTGCAGGTTTTGAATTCAGCATTGCAGGGCACTGCTGTGGCAATCTCTCCCCAGGAGACAGAGAGAACTCTAGCTCCGAAGGTGACGATAAACTCTCCTCGGCCGTCGCCGCAACACTGGAGCGAATATCCTGTTTTTGTGCCTGAGTGAGTACCACAAAATGATCCATCGGACCGGTAGACGGAGGCCGGGGCTCTGAGGAGAAAACCCTCGGCTTCCCTTTGCGTTTAGGCATTTGTAGGAGGAACAAACTCAGCGGCCAACTTCAAAGTCATCGTGGCCAGCGGCTTGAATGAGGAACTTATTCCACCTCGGAGATGTAATAAGTTCCCCTATTTGGTGGGGGATGGTGGGCCTGTGGCTCAGAAAGGGCAGGAGGGGGTAGAGGACATTCCCTGTGGCTCGACCCTGGCCTTCAGAGGCTATATAAGGGATCGGGCTGCAGAGAAAGCACTTTTTGAGCTGGCGGCTGGGGATTGAGGCTTTTGAATGGAGCCACGATGCCATGGCAACCGGACGCCATGGCACCGTGGTACCATTCAAAAGCCCTTACTGAGCTAGCTAGGCAAGGCCTGTACATGCAGGCCAACCTGAATTGGGGTCCTGGTCTGCACATACAGGCCTGGGCGTGATTCTGATCCTGTGGGGCTAGACATGTCCCTCAGGATCAGAATCCCAGCTAACTGTGCATCCGTTTCCGCCTGGGTGCACGGAGGGCTGGGACATCCGGGTCTGAATTGGCCCCTAGAGCCATGGCAGCTTTTGGTATCTTCTGCAGAGAGGCAATTTATTATGAAATTATTGTTACATGTTACCAATTAACTATAAAGCAATTACTTTCTTACATGTCTCAATAAAATATGAACCTTACACCGTCTACGATATTAAAAAGACAATTACCCCACACGTGGCTAATTTGCCCTGAACAATCTCCAATCAATACCTTAACCCATAGCAACACCCTTTCATCCCACTTATTTCAAAACCCTCATTAAACAATCACCTTATTAATATAATTTATATCCCATGCTGCTCTAACCTACACTCCCTTAATATAACTCACCTGATTGTACATAATCCCACCTAAGTTATTATGCATTTTGTAAAGCAAACTCACTCCTGTTAAGACCTGTAAGCATACCACCTCCTAAGTTATTATTCACTCTCTATACTTTTGTTATTGTTAAAGTTAATTGTTCTTTTAGTTACATGTAAACATTTATAACTTGCGTTATATGTACACCGCTTTTACTTCTAGATAAAGCAGTATAAAAAAACCTGCTAAATAAATCAAATATAAATAAAATATTTGAATGAATAAATTTGCAGCCAACAGATTTTTTCTAATTGTTTTACTATGAATTAACACCTTTTAGGATGTAGACTGAACACTAAAGATGCGGAAAGAAGAAAAATTGTCCTTGAAAGCTTTGGAATATTCTGCAGAATCTAAGTAATTGTTGAACTAATACTCTGTGGCCTGATTTATTCAAAGCCACCTTCTGCTCTGTTTGCACAGTATGTTATCAAGCTTTTGAAAATATTTCAGATCCTCCTTTTTCTTATATGTTGTCACGCATTTGCCCCTGGCCTCTGGCTTAGAGGGGCGAGGTAACGGAGAACTTCAATTGATGAGCTCAAATAAACTAACTTTTCCTCAGGTGGATTCTGGGACATGTAGTTTGGCTCTTAAGAAGAAGTGTAGTCATGGTCCGATGTTAAGGCAAATAACAGAATTTATTTTAAAGTAAAGGTTCAAGTAAACTGTACACAGGAATTTTGGTCCATTCAGGATTGTTTGCAACAGAGCATTTTAGATCAGTATAACTGCTTCACAGTCTTTTAAACATATGCAGCTGGTTAACAACATTGCTCAGTCTTAGAGAGATAGCTCTGCTCAGCAAGGTAAAAATACTTCTTTTTAACCTTGTGTTTGTGAAGCACTTAATAGCAAAAGAATAACTCAGTTCCTCTGGAACAACCTCTTCTTTCCCTCCTTCCTTTCAGGATAGGTTTTTAAACTCAAAATAAGAAAACAAGTAACAAACATTCACAAGCTTTCTCTTCAGCGTGACTCAGCACTTTGCCTGAGAAATGCAAACATGTGGAGTTTTCTTCAAACCCAATTCCTGGCTCAATTCCAGTTACCTGCTTCTAGGAGACTTTCTCATTCAATGCTAGCCTTTAGCATAATGATTCCATGCTTGTAGCTTGACACAGGGTACAGTCCATGGGGATATCTAGATCTTGCAATTCCTCCCCTGCCAACTCAATCTGCATATCCTCTGGTGTTGTTAGGGCAGTGTCCTGTTCTGAGCTCTGGACACAGTGCTCAGAATACAGCCTCCCTGGGGATTCTAATGTCTCTCCTGAGCTCAATTCTCCCCGATAAAGACAGTCAGTACCTGAAGCACTGGGCAGTTCTCCCTGGTTGTGCTCGCTATGCTCCTTGTCTCCTTCCAGCCTCTCTGGAACAGCTCTCTGTATTCCTCTCGGGGTTCTCTCCTGGAGATCTGCAGGTGCCCCTGGTTCCACTCCTGATTCCCCTGAATCCTCTGATTCTTCTGAACCTCCTGAGACCTCTGCCTCCCCAGAGCTTCTTCCTTCCTCTGAGTTTCTCCTTTCCTCTGAGCTTCTCCTTTCCTCTGAGCTTCTCCTTGCCTCTGAGCTTCCCTCTGAGCTTCCTTCTGAGCTACACCTTGAGCTTCCTCTTTCCTCTGCTTTAGCAGGGGTTTATATTTCCCTCTCCAGGGCTCCAGCCCTTCCTCCACTCCTCCCAGGTGTTTGTAATCACCTCTCAAGTCTGCAGTTACGTCATAGGAGTTAGGGTGTGGCTGCCTGAACTTTCTCTCCCTCAGGTTTCTTTCTCTATGAGGGGCCTGAAATCCATGCCCTGCAGGGATTTCTCCTTTCTCTAAGTTAAAGTCATTGGCCTTTCCTATACTCATAGGCTCAAAACAGGCTTCCGTGTCACAATGTATACCCCACTCCTTGTTTGATATGTACCTTCGGGACTGGGGCGCAGAAGCCACAGTGAGCATACCGAGACTCTTATGTTAGCCCAGAGAATGTCCACCATCCAACTCTTTAAACAACCCCTTTTGGTAATGTCTTCAAGACATTTTCAGTTTTGTCATTCTATGGGGATGAAGGGAGATATATTCAAACAGATGTCTGGAATAACATTAAATCCTTCCTTGTCCCACCACTTCATACCAATTTTTAGGATTGTAACCATCACTTCATGACTATTATCTCAAAACCTTTCAGGAAGCATAATGCTGTTGTCAGCTATATCCATCACTGTGTTGGTTACCCAGTTCTTCATTTTCATCTTGTCACCAATGATTCTCTTTTGAATTCCATTTCTGTTTTTATCTCCACCAATTTGGGAGGGCAACAAGGCAACTGCCAGTATTTCCTAATGTTCTCAAGTTTACCTTCCTGGAAGAAGAAGCAATTAGATCTTACCTGCTAATTGGTGTTCCTGAAGGAACGACAGTCCAGTCCCTTTACTTCTGGGTTACGCAACCCTTCCAGCAGCTTGGAGGCTGAGCCCAACCTTTTTGGGGATGGAGTGGTATAAATACCACTGGGACCACCCACCAACTCCAGTATTCGAATGAAAAAGCAGACATAACTAACTTCCAACAATAACCTAACTAACATAATACCTCGAAGAACTATTAAACAAACTTGTTTTTTGTTTTTTTTTAAGGATTAGGAGTAGGAGGTAGGAATACGGAAGGAGGTGGTTAACCTGCATCTGTCCGAACCGTCCTTCACTTGCACCCCTCCCCACAGCGCCTGCCTCACGCTCAGTCCGCCGCTCTGCCCCTGACTAATGGGCCTTAACGGCTGTCGGCAAAGACCGGGTGGGATCAGGGACTGGACTGTCGTTCCTTCAGGAACACCAGTTAGCAGGTAAGATCTAATTGCTTCTTCCTTATCGTCACTCCAGTCCAGTCCCTTTAATTCTGGGATGTAACAGAGCAGTTCAACCCTGGGTGGGGTCCGATAAACCGGACTGAAGAACCGCCAGACCAAACCGAGCGTCCGCTGAACTCTGCACGTCCAGCCTGTAGTGCTTGGTAAAGGTATGTAGGGAGGACCAAGTCGCTGCCCTACAAATATCCAGAGGGGGCACTAGACTGAATTCTGCCCAAGAGGTAGCCTGCGCCTGAGTTGAGTGCACCCGCAGGCCCCCTGGCACCTGTTTCCCTTTCAGGACATAGGCGGAGGCAATAGCTTCCCTAATCCACCTGGAGATGGAGGCCTTGGCCGCCGCCTCCCCCTTGTGTGGACCTCCGAACTGAATGAACAGGCGTTCTGATTTCCGGAAGGGGGCAGTGCGGGAGAGGTAACGCTTCAAGGCCCTCTGGACGTCTAGTAGGCGAAGCTTGTTCTCCCTTCCTTCTAACCCCTCGGCTGGAAAGGACGGAAGAGTAACCACCTGGTTCACATGAAAAGGGGAAATGACCTTAGGCAAGAATGAAGGGACCGTCCGCAGGACTACCTTGTCCTTGAGAAAGGATAGAAAGGGAGGCCGAGAAGACAGCGCTTGAAGTTCTGAGACCCGCCTGGCCGAACAAATAGCTACCAGAAAAACTGTCTTCAGGGTTAGATCCTTTAAGGAGGCCCTCTCAACCGGCTCAAAGGGTTCCCCGACCAAGGCATTTAGTACTAGGTTGAGATCCCAATGGGGGATGACCGACCGGCGTTGGGGACGCAGTCGCTTAACCGCCCTTAGGAACCTGGACACATCCGTGTGGGCCCCTAGAGACTTGCCGCGGACCTTACCTCTATAGCAAGCGATGGCCGCTAGCTGGACCCGTAGGGAACTGGGCGCTAGACGTTTGTCAAATCCTGCTTGCAAGAATTCCAAGACCTCGGGGACCAAGGCCGCAAGAGGATTCCTCCGGTGCTCCGCACACCACGCTTTGAAGATGCGCCAAACTCTGACATAGGAAAGGCAGGTTGAGCGCTTCTTCGCCTTTAACAGCGTCGAGATTACCGCTCCTGAATAGCCCCGCTTCAGGAGCCGCGCCCGTTCAATAGCCAGGCCGTAAGCGAGAATCAATCCAAGTGAGGCATCCGCACCGGCCCTTGCCTCAGCAGGTCCCTTTTGTAGGGAAGCCGCCAAGGCTGGTCGACGAGTAACCTCACCAGATCCGCATACCAGGGACGGCAAGGCCAATCCGGGGCTATGAGAATTATCAATCCCCGGTGAGCCTCCACCCGCTGGAGGACCTTTCCGATCAGAGCCCAGGGGGGGAACACATAGAGGAGCCCCTCCGAAGGCCACTTCTGGGACAGGGCATCCAGTCCTTCGGACATTCTTTCTCTCCTCCGACTGAAGAAGCGGTCCACTTTGGCGGACGAGAACCATGCCATGAGATCCATGACAGGGAGACCCCAACGGGCAACTATTTGGTCGAAGGTCCCCTGGTCCAGCTCCCACTCTCCTTGGTCTATCTTGCACCTGCTGAGGTAATCTGCCGTGATGTTGTCCGTGCCGGCCACGTGCTGAGCTGAGAGCGCTTCCAACTGAACCTCGGCCCAGTGGAATAGGGCGTCCGCCTCCTTCTCTAAGGCGGGACTGCTGGTGCCGCCCTGGTGGTTGATGTATGCCACTGCTGTGACATTGTCGGAGAGGACGCAAATTGCTCTTTTCCGCACAAAGGTCTCGAGAGCCTTGAGGGCTAGGGCAGCGGCCCGCAACTCCAGCCTGTTGATGGGCCATTGAGATTCCAACGGAGACCAGCGGCCCTGGACGAACTGGTCCTCGCAGTGGGCACCCCAGCCTGCCAGACTGGCATCCGTCGTCAACAGTAACCATTGCGGAGGTTCGAGGGGCATTCCGTGATCCAGATTTCTTGGGCACCGCCACCAGTGGAGTGCCTGCTTGGTCCGTGGAGCGCAGGGTAACTGCAGTGACAAAGGATGATGCTGAGGAGACCAACGCCTCAATAGGGCCCGCTGTAACGGTCGCATGTGGGCCCTGGCCCATGGAACTACCTCTATAGCCGCCGCCATGGTTCCCAGCACCTGAAGATAATGCCACGCTGAGGGAGTCCTTCTGTGCAGGAACTGTGTGACCAGAAGCCTTAGGTCCCTTGATCTCGTTCATGACAGAAACACCCTGCCTTTGTTGGTGTCGAACCTTGCCCCGAGATATTCGAGTTCCTGTGAGGGGGTCATCCTGCTTTTTGCTCGATTGATGATCCACCCCAGCTCCTCTAGAACTTGGACTACTCTGGCCGTTGCCTCGCGACTCTCCTCTTCCGACTTTGCCCTGATCAGCCAATCGTCCAGGTAAGGGTGCACTAGTATTCCCTCTCTCCGTAGGGAAGCCGCTACTACCACCATCACTTTGGTAAAGGTTCTTGGAGCTGTAGTTAGACCGAAGGGCAGAGCCTGGAATTGATAGTGGCCTCTGGGCACTGCGAATCTCAGGAACTGTTGATGGGACTTTCTGACCGGTATGTGCAAGTAGGCTTCTGTCAGATCCAGGGACGTCAGGAACTCCCTGTCCCTTACGGCAGCTATGACCGAACGTAGGGTCTCAATTCGGAAGTGAGGTACTCTGAGACAGCGATTGACCTGCTTCAGATCCAGTATCGGACGGAACGACCCTTCTTTCTTTGGTACCACGAAGTAAATCGAGTACCGACCTGAGCCGAGCTGGTCTGGGGGAACCGGGACCACGGCCCCGAGAGCTATTAGTCGGGCCAGAGTTGCCTCTATGGCCGCGCTCTTTATGGGCGAACCGCAGGGAGACTGCACAAAGGCTGGCTGTATTTGTTTTGCGAATTCGAGAGCATAGCCCTCTCTGATCACCTCTAGGACCCATTGATCGGACGTGACTCGGGACCAGGCGGGAAGAAACTGCCTTAAGCGTCCGCTGATCGGCAGTCCGTCCCCCTGGACCCCCGTTGTCTCATTGCTGTTTTCTAGGGCCCGAGGAGGAGGAAGAGGCGCCACCATCTTCTGTCATTTATCAGTCAACCAAGTTCTGATACAGTTCACCACCTTGGGACCCATCCCTAGGCTGTTCGGTTTATTGATAAGCTTCCTATGAGGAACAGTATCAAAGGCTTTGCTGGAATCTAGGTAGATCACATCCATCACATGCCCTTGATCTAGTTCTCTGGCCACCCAGTCAAAGAACTCAATCAAATTTGTTTGGCATGATTGTCCTTTGGTAAAACCATGTTGCCTCAGATTATGCAACCCATGGTTTCTACAAAGACCACTATTCTATCTTTCAGTAGTACCTTCATTACTTTTCCAACCATTGAGGTAAGGCTTACTGGCCTATAATTTATCATCTCTTCCCTATTACTTCTTTTTTGAAGAAATACCACATCAGCCCTTTTCCAGTCCTGCGGATCCTCTCCCATCTCCAAGGATCTATTAAAAACATCCTTTAAAGACCCTGCCAGAACCTCTCTGACCTCTTTCAGTATCCTGGGATTTATCCCTTCCGGTTTCATGGCCTTGTCCACTTTCAATTTTGCAAGCTGTTCAAAAACATCATCTTCTGTGAATGGTGCGGTATCTACTCCATGCCCATTTGTATATTTGTCAATCATACATGGTCCTTATCCAGGATTTTCTTTAGTGAATACAGAAGAGAAGTATTTGTTTAGCATTTTTGTAATGGCCGAGAATTTTTTTTTTAAAATGCCTAGCCATTTTTTAAAAACAGTGCAGGTCTGGCTTAAATTTGTGCTGTAGGGAGGCAGAGAGAGTATGCTTTCTGGCTGCCCAGGTTTGTTGCAGCATCAAGGTGGTGTTAGGAGCCAAATAAAAAGGAAAAAGAGGTAGAAAATGAAGATAGGAAACCAGACTGAGAGCCACATTGGAAATGGATGAGGAGGGTCAGTGAAGTCTCAAATTAGGAAATTAACATTTGAAATGAAGGGCTGGCTAGTTCAAATGAAGTGTCAAATAAGGAAACATGCCAAATAAATACATCTTTACTGTTTCTGAAGGAACATTTATAGTAATGTGTGTGTATGAATGTATGGGGAATCAGACTGCAGTTTCAATAGAGTGCTGAAGGAGTTAATGGACACAGCAAAGATGATGCACGAAATAGCTGAGCCTGGGACAAGCAGGGGGAGAGCTAAGGAGATAAAAAGCATGACCTACAGTAGCTAAATAAACAACACCAATACTAAGCAAACTTTAAAGAAAATGGCTTGTAAAATTACTTTTATGCATGTAAAGGTCTGCTAGGGGCTTCAAAACACTGGAAGTGTGCTGTGTGAATTGAAATGAAGGCAGTAAGGAACTATTCCCAGACAGAGCTGGGTGTAAAAACACTTTTACAGAGAGGATAGAATCCTCATGCAGGAACTTCAGTTACTGATTGGAAAGAACACTGAGGGGGTAAGATATGCCAAAGAGAATGTATCTTTGTGGAAGAGCCGGAAAGGGATTTCATTGATATCAGAACTGTAAGTAATTGAGAATTATTTATAGGAGGAGTGTGTAAGAAGCTGGGGAAGACATTTAAAGTTAAACGGCTGTCATACTATGAGGCTTTCTTGGCCTCTGTTGCTCTCAGTATTTGAGGTCCTTATACTAATATCTTTAGAGGTTTTTGTATAGATTTTTTGTTGTGCATCAGATTTTTCCTAGACATTCCTTCTAAACTGAGACTTATTATTGCAAAGAGCAGGCAAAGTCACTTACACCAGTTCTACGGCTGGTGTTCGCAATCACATCTTAACAAACGCTCTATTTTATAAAGTCAAGAGCGTGTGTATTTGTCTTTATGAAATAGGCATAAAGTACACATGTAAAAATGCACATGGAGTGGAGGAGTGGCCTAGTGGTTGGGGCAAGGTACTTCAGGCCGGAAGGTCAGGGGTTCATATCCCACTAGAGGACAGCAACCTTGGGCCGGAAGGACTGGGGTTTCTAGTCCCACAGGTGCTCCTTGTGGTCTTGGGCAAGCCACTTAACCCTCCATAGCCCATGTTCCCTGTAAAGTAGTTATCTCCAAGTTATAATGCCCTGTTCAATGTAATTTCAGTTTGTTCAATGTAAACCGCACTGATGCAGAATAGCACGGTATATAAGAGAATGTAAATATAAATAAAATAAATAACTAGGGACCAGCTTACAAATTATTCTAATTGCACGGCAGATAACAGGATGCACTTTGCTGTACTTCTTGAAGGGACGTTAACTGCATCACAATATCTGCCATATTAACAGTTAATGAGCAGTTACTATCTCCACAATCAGTTTAAGTTTCAAGTTTATCTTTATTTTGATATATTGCCAATCAAAAATATCTAAGCAGTTTACAAAGTAAACAGGGTAACTTTAAAATAGGCAGTATATCAAGCCACATAAACGGTAACTGTAAAATAGTTCATAAGTATATGGGAAAGAAAAACACAAAATTAAAAAAAGTACAAATAATACCAAAAAGGAAGTATAAGGGAAAAACAGATTCTAGATATTTCCAGTGGGAAGAAAGAGAAAGGATAAAATATTCTATAAGGGAAAAGCCAAAAGTCTGCTCATCCCCACCCATTCCATATCCCCTGCTGTTTTAGCTTTTAATGTATGTATGGGAGGAGGGGGGGAATTGTCAAGGCATCATCATGTTAACTGTTAGCACAGAGTAATTCACATGTACAGTTGTGGTCAATGCTATTGGTATCCTTGCATTTTAGGTATGTTGTGTAAAATATCTTGAGAAATAACGAAATATTCAAATTGTATGTCATCATAATATTTTAATAGTATGTTCAAAGGTATACAACAAAAAAAAATGATGTCTGTGCAACTTAGACATAGTAGTTTCTGAGAAAAAAAACAAAAAATGACCTGGACAAGATTAATGGCACCCTTAGCAGTGGTGACAGCCTCCAAACGATTCTTGAAGTCATCTATAAGTTTCGTACATCTGTCTGCTGGTAGTTTTTCCCACTCTTCAACTATGATTTGTTCCAGCTCATGAATGTTTCCAGGATTCCTTTTACCAATGGCAGGTTTCAGCTCTTTCCAAAGAGTCTTGATTGGATTGACATCAGTCTTTTATATGTGTCTATACAGCACTTCGTATGCCTTGTAGGGTTATATAAATGATGAATAGTAGTAGTAGTAGGACTCATTGCTGGCCAGTTTAAAACTTTTTACTTTTTAACTATTCTTTTGTACTTTTGGGTGTATGTTTTGGGTCATTGTCCTGCTGGAGGACCCATGACCTTTGACCCAGACCTAGCTTTCTGACACTAGGTAGCACATTTCACTCCAAAATACTTTGGTAGTCCTCCGGCTTCATGATTCCTTAAATACGTTTGAGGCCTCCAGTTCCTGAGGCAGCAAAACAGCCCCACAACATTATGGAACCTCCACCATATTTAACTGTAGGAAGGGTGTTATTTTCTTTATAAGCTTAATTTCTTTGCCTGTAAATGTATCGCTGGTCTGCATTGCCAAACAGCTCAAGTTTGGTGTCATCTGTCCACAGAAGGATTGTGGTTTCTCAAAGTGTGTTTGGGCAAAGATCAGGTGTGCCTTTTTATGTGTCTTTGAGCAGTGGGGATCTCCTTGGCCTTCACCCATGAAGATCTTCTTTGTTAGTGTGCCGCATATGGTGGGGTTGAAACCACTACTCTAGATTGCTCCAGGTCAGCCTTAAGCTCTTTGAATGTTATACGTGGTGTTTTTCCAACAGTTTGAACTAACCTTCAAAGACTTCTTGGATTAATTTTACTCTTTCCACCAAGTCCTTGGAGGTTCTTGATAGTTCCATGAACAGAAAACGTCTTAATAACATTGTGAACTGTAGACACAGGAATGCTAAGGTCTTTGGAGATGGCCTTGTATCCCTTTGATGTTTGGTGATAATGGCTTTTCTGATGGTCTCAGGCAGCTCTCTTTTCTTCACCATTGTGAAAATGGAACAGGGAATGAATGTGGCCATTTTAAACATTAGAGCCATCATTCATTGGTTGATTCAATTCATGTGAGTACTTACAATCATAGGTGCATCTAATTTTACTATAATGGGAATGTGGTTCTTCAGTTCAAACTGATTTGAATTGTTTATAAGGGTGCTAATAATCATGTCCTAAAAAATACTAGTCAAGATATCAGAATGAAGAATGGAAAATCATCCAAAACAAAAGCTTCATCCTACAAAGAAACACAATTGGTGCTGCATGCCTACTTACACAGGAAGAAAAAGAATCTCGGAACTAATGAGCATTTCAGATCCAGGTCTAAAACAATAACCTCAGACCAAGCTCAAGTACATCAAGCATTCAAAAGACTCTCTCATATCAGGCTTCTAGAAAATGCTCATTCAAAAAATAACAAAAATGATCAGTATTCCATTCATTGCAACCCAATTGGGCTGATTCTGTGCCACAAATAGCAGGGCTATTCGTGCCTTCCCCCACCACATCTAACTTCCCCACGGATTGTGCAGGGAAGTTAGATGGGAGTGGGGAAGGGGTGTTTCGGGGGCGGAGTCTGGGCAATCGCTGGTCCTGGATGTATATGCTATATTCACATCCAGAGCTGTATATAGTTCTTGTTAAGATTTCTTTACCATTTAGCTATGTCAACTATGTTTATGTATATAGTTCAATGTATACTATGCTACTGTATATAGTTTACAATGTTCCATGTAACTGAGTATGTACCTGTTTTGTACTATTCAAATTGTTGTTAATTGTAAACCACGCTTGATCTTTTGGAAAATGAGGTATAGAATTTTTAAATAAATAAATAAAAAATGCAAAGGGCCAATTCTATTGTCGGCCCTGTACGTCTAGGTCCAGCGACATGTGCAGGGACGTTATTCCACATTCGAGGTGGAATAACTCCCCTGGATGCCTTTTTTGAAATGCCAAGGCGTGGATGGGGTAGGGGGGCCCGGAGGACATTCCCCACAGCCCGACCCTGGCTATAGGTGACCAGATCGGGGGTTGGGTTGCAGGGAATAAGCTTATTTCTCTGGCAACCGGCATCGCAGCTCTTCAATGGAGCCGCGGTGCCATGGCAACATGACACCATGGTGCCGTGGCTCCATTGAAGACCCTTGACTGAGTTAGCCAGGTACAGTCCTGTACATGCAGGCTGGACTGAATCGCAGTCCTGGCCTTACACGTACAGGACTGTTCGTGATTCTGATCCTGTGGGGCTAGACGTGCCCCGCAGGATCAGAATCGCGATCCCCTCTGTATGTCCGATTCAGACCGGACATACAGAGGGGACCTATGCCCATAATGGAATGAGCCTGATTGTGTTTAGTTGTAGGATGAAGCTTTTGTTTTGAATTATCGTGTCCTGGCAATGCCCCAGTTTTATACTATTTCCTGTTTTAATTGGTCTTGTTTTATTTGATTCTTTTGTGTCAGACATGCATGCCTATATAGGCCAAAGCCATTTCACTGGCCTCTTTTGTGTTTTTTTTAGGAGATATTGGACATTAAGGGGTTGAACTGCAAGGGTGCCAATAATGTTGATCACAACTGTAAAACAGCTAATGCATCTTAGGATATAAATGCCGAAATGTACTTTTCATGAAAGTCTTTACAACTTATAAGTTATAATGCCCTGTTCAATGTAATTTCA
The DNA here is from genome assembly GCA_033557465.1 of Ichthyophis bannanicus. Lineage (NCBI taxonomy): Eukaryota > Metazoa > Chordata > Amphibia > Gymnophiona > Ichthyophiidae > Ichthyophis > Ichthyophis bannanicus. The sequence goes on along the minus strand of CM066032.1, from coordinate 514,171,525 downwards.
GTTTGTTCAATGTAAACCGCACTGATACAGAATAGCGCGGTATATAAGAGAATGAAAATAAATAAATAAATAAATAACTTTAAGTGATTCATGTATAGCACCTTAAAAGACTGTAAATGATGTGATGCACAGCATGCTTTGAAAACAAATTTAAAACTATACTGCTAGATGTATATTAATGTTTTGTTTTGTCGAGAGCAAGACAAAGCAAGACAGAGACCGATCAGAGAAGCAACCAAGAAGTTACGGACAACTTTGAAAGAGCTACAGGCTTCCATGGTCTAGATTTGTCAGTGCGCGCATGTTGACAGCAAGATCTCAAGCACTTCACAAATCTGGCTTGTGTGTAGGGTGACAACAATGAAGCCATCACTCAAGAAAACCCATTTTGAATCCTGTATGACATATACAAAAGGACACTCAGGAGGTAACTGTAGCTTTTATGTTCTGATGACACTGAACTAGAACTTTCTGAGCACAGTATAAAGTGTTATGCAGTATTTAGTGCAAAAAAAAAGAGCACTTCACCCAGAGAACACTACTGCCACTGTAAAGCATAGTGATAGCAGCAGCATCTTATGGAGATGTTTCCATTGGCAGGGGCAGTTTTCAGGCTAGAAGGAATAATTAATATTAGCATTTATTTTATTTTAGCTCAAACCTTTCCAGGAGAAGATCAAGGTGAGTTACAATCAGGTCCTGTAAGTATTTCAATCTAAAGTTGTTCCTGAGGAAATGGAGGGTTAAGTGACTTGCCCAAGGCCACAAAGATGGTTAGTGGGATTTGAACCCTGGTCTTCTGATCCCAGATTGCTGTCCTAGCCACTAGGCTACTCCTCCATGCCACTCTGTTCTATTGATCACAAAAAGTACAGAGCAGAGTACAAGGCACTATTACAAATAAGGACACAATGCTAGGTTCTGGTTACCAGCCAACCAAAAGATCTAGGCATCATCATGGAAAATACATTGAAATCTTCTGCTAGGTATATGGTGGCAGCCAAAGAAAGAAGTAGAATGTTAGGAATTATTAGGGAAGAAATCAAGAATAAAACAAAGGATATCAGAATGCCTCTGTATCACTCTATAGTGAGATCACAACTTGAGTATTGTGTGCAATTCTGATCACTGTATCTCAAAACAGATATAATGGAATTAGAGAAGGGCAACCAAAATGATAAAGGGGATGGAGGAACTTTTTTATGAGGAAAGTCTAAAGAAGTTAGGGACCTTCAGCTTGGGGAAGAGAAGTGCTGTGGGGACATATGAAAGAGATCTATACAATCCTTAGTGTATTGGAAAGAATAAACGCAAATGGAGTATTTATTCTTTTAAAAAGTTCAAAAACTAGGGGATGTGCCATGAAGTTGCTAAGTGGTAGATTTAAAACATATAAGAGAAAATACTTTTTCACTCAGTGCATAGCTGAGAATGTGGTAAAAGCAGTTATCACAGCAGAGTTGAAAAAGGTTTGAACAAGTCCTGGAGGGAAAATGCCATGAATTGCTGAGGTAGACCAGTAGAAAGCCACAGCTAATCTCTGGGTGTAAGTAGCATGGAATCTAGCTACCTTTCTGTGGTCCTGCAAGATACTTGTGCCCCCTGTTTGAAATAGGATACTGGGTTTGATGGACATTTGATCTGACCCAGCATAGCAATTTTTTATTCTCAAGTTCTAATATGAATGTTTCTAGTAATGCAATCCACATCACATATAAATGAGTTGATTAGCATCATTTTGTTTTTAATCAGTTTTAGAATTATAACACACAAATATGCATTAATGGGAAAAATGCTTTACCATTAACACGTGTTAATGCAGCTTTAAAATTGCACTCGGTATAATAACACATTTCAATAAGTAGTTATTTTCTCCTAAACCCTATGATCCTCAAAAACACATACATTTTCTCCTTTTCTAACGTTTAATCAAATAGGAAGATTTTGGTTCAAAAATGGCTAGTAGTAATCCAATCTAATCTTTCATCTACTATTTGTCTAACTGGTGTATGTATAATGTGGGGAGGGGGGGAAGGCATGGAAGGTGAGAATTTTATATCTATTATGATGGGTTGGGATCAATACAGTACTCTGCCTTGAGGCTCTTGCAGAGGGTTCAGCAAGAATGGCAGTTGGGAAACTGATAAAAGAATTATTTAATCAACCTAAAGTATCTGTTTGAGTAATGTTAGGTTGGTATGTAACAAAAGTATGGTGATTCATGATTTGATTGAAGAGGTGAGTGAGGTGTTGATGGAAATAGTCAATGTATCATTCAGGGAATGCTTTGTTCTATCTAAACTGAAAAAAGCAGTGATTATGCCACTTTTGAAAAAGTCATCATTAGATCTGTAATTGCTTAAAAAATTATAGACCCATTTCCTAGTTGCCTGTTTTGGGGAAGATCATGGAAAAGGCTAAGATACAACAGTTACAGTCATACTTAAAAGACATTGAAGCATTAGTGATATGTGTTAGATGAATCTTGAAGGACTACCAAAAGGGACTCCTGCTGCTGGAAAGAAATCTGCACCTGCTGGAAAATTCTCTAAATCTTGGGGAAAAGAGAATTCTTTGGGTTAAAGCTGATAAATCTGTGTATTTTAGAATTCAGTGTTTTTGTTAAGTTAGTCAGGGCTCAGTACCACCAGAGATCTTTCATGTAAATGCAAATCCGTGTATAACTTAGCATAGATAGTAGAATAGGGTAAATATTCTTTGAGAAGAAAGAAATTGTTTCTGGAGACCTTTACAAAGAAGTCTTCCAGTTAGGAAGCAAGAGACCTGTGAAAGTGTTTTAAATAAGTGTTAAAGTCAAGTGACAGATCAGATGGGCAATTTGAAAGGCTCTCTCTATCAAATTAAGGGCTGTGTGAATCACCCAGGAAATTGTTAAGAGATTACTTTAGAGGCACGGTCAGGGCACTTTGTAGCAAGCTAACATTTACTAAGTGTTTCTTTCCCTCCCACCCAGCTGACTACCTAGGTATAATCTTAGATTTATAGCTTAAACCTATTAAAAGGAAAGAGGTGGTCAAATTTACTTTCAGGTTCAACTGGTTATCCTCATCAGGAATAGATTAATTAAGGCCCTGAAAATAATTAAGTAAGGCCCTGAAATTAATTAATTAATTTTGAGGTGAACAATGTTCCTTAAACTTATTAGGTATAGATGTATTGGTACAAGTATCCCTAAAAACTTAAATATCCAAACAAATCCTTAAAACTAAGACGCAGACAGCAGTCCAGCAGCGAGATGGTGGCTATCCAGTCTTTTGCATTGAGTTTCACATGTACGATTATCTCTCAGTTGGTGAGAGGTCTTATGTGCACTAAGTGCAAGGAGCTCTTTGCTCTCAGGGAACAAGTCCGATCTCTGGAGGCTAGAATAGTAGACTTGGAGGAGCTAAGGAAGACAGAGAGGTATACAGACGAGAGCTACAGGGACATAGTATTGTTTATTGTTTATTAAAATTTGACATACGCACTTCATATTATGGCAAGGCAGTTTACAATAAAACAACCCCAAGGGAGGTTACAGGAGAGGAAAGGAAATCCATAAAACAAAATAGGAAAGGGTTATACACATTCATTCATCATTCATGTGATGGGTAAATCAAACACTTTGTGGAACAGGAATGTTTTAAGCTAAGATTTGAATTTTGTGAAAGATGGTTCCAAGCGGAGTTCAGGAGGTGGGTTATTCCAGAGACTGGGGCCTAAGAAGTAAAAGGCAGAAGGGCAGATCAGTTCGTGCCTGGCACGAGTGACAATGGGACAGAACCCACAGCCATCATCAGGCTCCCCTGATCAGGGTAGAGCACCTGAGTGGGCTGGCAAGCCCTCCCTCTCAGGTACTCCAGCCCAATCGGGGCTGTGGGAGGAGGAGCAAACAACGTTAAAGGATCGCCGCCGCAGGCGGGAAAAAGAAACAGAACCCGCGGACATCACCAGGCTCCCCCGATTGGGGTAGAGCACCTGAGCGGGCCGGCAAGCCCTCCTGCTCAGGGACTCCAGCCCAATCGGGGCTGTGGGAGGAGGAGCAAACAATGCTAAAGGAGTGCCGCTGCTGGCGGGAAAAAGAAACAGAACCCGCGACCATCACCAGACTCCCACCGATCGGGGTAGAGCACCTGAGCAGGCCAGCAAGCCCTCCCGCTCAGAGAATCCAGCCCAATCAGGGCTGTGGGAGGAGGAGCAAACAACGCTAAAGTAGTGCCGCTGCCGGCGGGAAAAAGAAACAGAACCCGCGGCCATCACCAGGCTCCCCCGATCGGGGTAGAGCATCGGAGCGGGCCGGCAAGCCCTCCCGGTCAGGGACTCCAGCCCAATCGGACTGTGGGAGGAGGAGCAAACAACGCTAAAGGAGCGCCGCCGCCAGGCAGGCCAGCGCTGGCGGGCCCATGCCTGAAGGCCTCTCCAGAGAGCCCTTTGGCGTGGCCCTTAGGTGCGGACCAAGCAGCGGCCAAATAACAGCGTCTCAAGCCATCATCCATCGAAGTTAAATCCGCTGCCATACCTTGCATAGACAATTCACCGATTGTAAGTTAAGTCTGCTGCCTTGCCCTGCCTGGACAATCCATTGCTTGCATAAGATAACACTGTTACCTTGCCTGGACAATCCACTGCTTGCTGATTGATTGCATAGAACCTAATTATGATACCCTGCCTGGACAATCAACTGCTTGTAGATTAATTGCATAGAACTTTGCCTTAACAACCAACTGCCTGTAGTCCGATCAACTGCTTGTAGATTAATTGCATAGAACTTGCTATCCAATTTGCATAGCCTGGTTCGTAAACAACTCACACTACACAAGCCTACTACCCCATTCAACAAACTACAACCCAGGTCAGCAAATACACGTTATAAAATGCACTCCACTACCCACTACTTTATGGCCTACCTTACATTCCTCCACATGTTTGCACTCTGCACATACAGCATCAGACTAAACGAACAAATACCCCTGATAAACCCACATACCACCCAACCTAGATGCACACCACCATCACACATATCCAAAGAACGCCAACAAGCAAAGAATACAGCCCATAAACCATACAGGGACACACGCAACACACCCTGTCACCTCACAAATAATAGACATACAAACCCAATCATATCAACAAACATCAGATGTGCTCTACAAAACGCCAGATCTATCAGGAACAAACCAAATACTATCCTTGACCTAATCCATGACAAGAAGTTTGATATAACATGCATCACTGAGACCTGGCTAGATGACTCAGAACAGGTCATATTAAATCAAGTAATCCCAACAGGATTCTCAGCATTCAACTGCATCAGAGCAAAAAAGAGAGGAGGAGGAGTACTAGTACTCACCAGAAAGGATTTCAGATTCAAAACAATCGCCTCCACTAACACAATCGAATCCAACACACTCACTATAGCCAACAAATATCTAACCATCTCCCTCACATATAGACCACCTGGAACCACAACTGAACACCTATTCACAGTAATTGAAACGATATGCGCACAAAACAGAAGACACAAACCTCTAGTTGTACTAGGAGACTACAACCTAACATCCGTACCCACCAGAGAAATTGCAACGTTCTTAAAAGCCATGGAGTCACTAAAATACTGCCAGACAATTAACGCCCCAACACACAAACATGGTACAACTCCGGACATGATATTCATGCCAACACAACTGGTGGAACAGAACAAAACTACAAAACCAACAATCACCCCAGTCCCTTGGTCAGATCACCATGTAATTGAATTCACCATGACCCTGAATAACCCAACCCAACGCGAAGAAGATGAAAGAATAATCAGACGGTTTAACACATTTGACAGAGACTCATTCATCAATGAAATCAATCCACAACTTCAACCGGAACAAGATACCCTGGATCTTAATATAGAAGAGTGGAACACAATAATAGCCAATGCAGCATCTGCCCCAGCCAACAATGAACCACAAACTTGCAAAAGATCCAACGCCCCATGGTATTCACAAGATATAAGAGTTGCAAAGAGCACACTAAGAAGACTAGAACAAAAATGGAGACGGAACAAATCACACAACTTCTTAACACAATACAGAGACAAACAACGGGAATATAACAATCTAATAAATGAACACAAACAGCAACACCATACCAACCTAATCATGAAATCTACCACCCTTTCCTTGATTCAACTTCTCAAGAGCACTGTAATATTGAGCCCGATTATATCATGCATCAACTACTATAACCGTATATGCTGGACTACCTGTATATGAACTCAGACATCTACACTTAATGCAAAATACTACCGTGAGCATTTTGATTTTGTTGCACACACAGAAATACCATCATGTGACACCAAAACTGTAGATTTACTATTAGTAATCTGTGACCTTTCATAAAATCTTCTATGGTACCTGAAGATTGGAGGGTACCCAACGTAACGCCAGTTCTAAAAAAGGGATCCAGGAGTGATCCAGGAAACTATAGATCAGTGAGCCCAATGTCAGTGCTTGGCAAAATAGTAGGAACTATTCTAAAGAACAAAATTACTGAACACATTGATATGGCTTAATGGGACTAACTCAACATGGTGAGCCAAGGGAAGTCTTCCCTCACCAATCCATTCTACTATTTTGAAGACGTGAATAAACTCGTGGATAAGGCTGATCTAGTTAATGTGAAGTGACATGTTATAAGGGATGTCTAGGAAAAATCTGGAAAGTCCAGAGCAGAATATCCAAAAATTGGGGGAGTGGCAGCCATGCCTTCTGAAATCACACTGTCTTCACCTTGAGAAATGAATGCCTTAGTAACCTGTTCCGGAGATGGGCCTTGTGCAGATAGCAAGGCCAGGTATTTGTATGGGTGTAGGGCATTTTACAAATGTGGACATCCCTGAAATGCACATCCACAGAACTGGGTACATGAATGCCCCAGTCTGGATAGGTCAGAAAGGGGGGGGGGGGAAGATCTGTGTTCTGAAAGTAGCTGATCACGCCCTGCCATTTCAGATACTCAAACGTATGATAGCAGGCCAATAATGTGCTTGGAGTATGTATTTACAGGCAGGTTTATTTAGCCAGGAATGTAAGTGCATTTTGCTGCAATGTAAGTGCATTTTGCTCTTCCCCTGGAAATGTTTGAGCCATGAAACAAGCACCTTTTTGCACCCTATTGTGGTCAGGAGCAGGTATAGGCATGGACGTCTCAGCAATCAGGGCCTGATGTACTTGGGCCATTCTGAAATCAAACCATGACGTGCAATTACCTTGTTCTGCCCAGGACACGCCTGTACCATGCCTCCGTGCTACCTGGATATCTTATGCCAGGGACATCTATATATCCAGCTTTCTAAAATGGCTCCAGGGACGTCTCCATGATTTGCATGTCTATGTGCCCGTTTTCAGACATGATGAATGGAGCTTCTAAAATACCCCCTATAGTGTATCTGGATTTTCTGACACACTACCTCCTGAAAGGCTCCTGAGGAAATTAATAAACCATAGCCTAGCAGACAATGCCCTATTCTGGGTAAGGGACTTGTTAAAAGACAGAACATAGAAACTAGGGTTAAATGGCCAATTTTCTTGATGGAGGAAGGTGAATAGTGAAGTATCCCAGGGATCTGTACTGGGACTAGTGCTTTATAACATATTTATAAATAAGAACATAAGAACATAAGGTCAGACCAAGGTCCATCAAGCCCAGTATCCTGTTTCCAACAATGGCCAATCCAGGTTATAGGTCAAGTCGGGTTCCCAAAAAGGTACACAGATTCTACAATGCTTATACTGGGGTAAGCAGTGGATTTTCCTGGTCCTCTTTAATAATGGTTTATGGATTTTTCCTCTAGGAACTTGTCCAAACCTTTCTTAAACCCAGCTACACTAACAGTTTTTATTATATCCTCTGGTAACGAATTCCAGAGTTTGAGTAATTTCTCTAATTAGTCCTAAATGGGCTACTTTGTAGCTTCATTGAGTGCCCCCTAGTCTTTCTACTTTTTTGAAGGAGTAAACAACCGATCTACATTTACCTTTTCCACTCCATTCATTAATTTATAGACCTCTATCATATCTCCCCTGAACCGTCTCTTTTACAAGTTGAAGAGCCCTAACCTTTTAAGCCTCTCCTCATAGAGGTATCCTTCCAACCCCTTTACCATTTTGGTGGCTCTTCCCTGTACTTTTTCTAATTCTACTATATCCTTTTTAAGATATGGTGACCAGAATTGCACATAATAATCAAGTTACGGTCGCACTATGGAATGATACAGAGGCATTATAATATCCTTGGTTTTGTTCTCCATTCCTTTCCATATGATTTCTAGCATTCTATTTGCTTTCTTGGCTGCCACTGCACACTGAGTGGAGGGTTTCAAAGTATTATCCGCTTTGATGCCTAAATCCTTTTCCTGGGTAGTTGTTCCTAATGTGGAACCTTGCATCATGTAACCATAATTTTGGGTTGTTCTTCCCTAAGTGCATAACTTTGCACTTGTCCACATTAAATTTCGTCTGCCATTTGGACGTCCAGTCTTCCAATTTATCAAGGTCCTCTTGCAATTTTTCACAATCCTCTTGTGTTTTAATAACTTTGAATAATTTTGTGTCATCTGCAAATTTGATCACTTCACTTATTATTCCCATTTCCAGGTCATTTATGAATATGATAAAAAGCAGCAGGCACAGCACAGAACCTTAGGGGTACTCCACTATTCACCTTTCTTCATTGAGAACATTGGCAATTTAGCCCTACCCTCTGCTTTCTATTTTTTAACCATTTCCTCTGATCCACAATAGTACACTACTTCCTATCTCATGATTTTTTAATTTCACAAAGAGTCTCTTATGAGGGACCTTGTCAAAGGCTGTCTGCAAATCCAGATACATTACATTGACTGGCTTTGTCTGTTTATTCAAACAGAGTAGTAAGACAAGACTTTACTTGGCTAAATCCATGTTCGCTTTCTCCCATTAAACCATGACTATTTACATGTTCGGAAATATTATTCTTTATAATGGTTTCTACAATTTTGCATGGTATTTACATCAGGCTCGCTGGTCTGTAGTTTTCCACATCACTCCTGAAACCCCTTTTAAAAATTGGCATTACATTGACCATTCTCCAATCTTCAGCTACTACAGATGATTTTAATGATAGTTCACAGATTACTAATAGTAGGTCTGCAATCTCATATTTCAGTTCTTTCAACACCGTCAGATGTATACCATCCAGTCCAGATGATTTGCTACTTTTCAGTTTATCATAGTTGTAATTCATTGATATTTCTTTCAATCCTTCTGATACTGTTCATCTCCTTTAAACATCATTTCAGGTATTGGTAATTTTCCTACATATTCTTCAGTAAAGACCAAAGCAAAGAATTCATACAGTCTCTCCGCTATGGCCTTGTCCTCCCTTAGCGCCCCTTTTACCCCTCAATCATCTAATGGTTCATCTTGAAAATGTTTTTATAATGCGTTTTTGCTTCCACAGTAAGATATTTTTTCAAATACTCTCTTTGCCTGCTTTATTATTGCCTTGCATCTAGCTTGTCAGTGCTTATGTTGTTTCCCGTTTTCATCCTTTGGCTCCTTTTTCCATTTCCTGAAAGATGATTTTTTTGGCTACAACAGCCTCTTTAACCTCACCTTTAAACCATGCTCACAATTTTTTGGCCTTCTTTCCACTTTTCTTAAAGCTTTGAATACATCTGTTCTGGGCTTCCAAGATAATATTTTAAACAGCTCCCATAAGATCTAGAAATGCTAGGTGCTACCACTCAGGAAAAAACTAGGCATCATTGTGGACAATTCATTGAAATCCTTTGCCCAATGTGCAATGATGGCCAAAAAGCAAACAAAATGTTAGGAATTATTAGGAAAGGAATAGAGAATAAAACAAAGAATATCAAAATGCCTCCATGGTGCGACTACATCTTGAGTTTTGTGTGCATCTCTGATGGCTGCATCTCAAAAAAGATATAGTAGAATTAAAAAAGGTACAGAGAAGAGAGGCCACAATGATAATGGGGATGGAGTGATTCCCTTAGGAGGAAAGTCTAAAGAGTTTAGGGCTTTTCCACTTAGAAAAGAGACGGCACTTTTTTTTAAAATTGTATCTCAGCTGTCAAATCAGTGCTGACTCCTGGCAACCCAGTAGTTCCTAGATTCTCTTGGCAGTGTGACTGAAGTGGATTGCCAGGCCTTTTTTCTGAGGAATGGAGGGTTATGTGACTAGCCTAAGGCCACGGGGAGTGCTGGTGAGACTCAAACGCTGCTCTCTTGGCTATCAAGCCAGTGCTCTAACCATTAAGCTACTCCTCCACTCCCAAGGAGAGATGAGATATCATAGATCTATAAAATTCTGAGTTCTGGGGAATGGATAAATGCAAATCAATTGTTTGCTCTTTCAAAAAGTAGAAAGCGTATGGGACATGCCATGAAGTTACAAAATAGTATATTTGAAACATATAGGGGAAAATATTTTTCCCTCAATGCATAATTAAGCTTTGGAACTTACCAGAAGATAAGGTGCAATCAGTTAGTTTAGATGCTTTTTTAAAAATTTATATTTTAATAATTATATACAATATACAATTATACACAATATACAATTGTGGCCATTACAGAAACATGGTTTAATGAATCGCATGATTGGGATATAGCCATAGGTGGCTATAATCTATCCAGAAGAGACAGAGAAAGTGGAAAAGGAGGAGGAGTAGACTTGTATGTCAAAAGCAATTTTAAAGCTACTGAAATGCAGGGGGCATGGGGAAAAGAAGAAGCGCTCTGGATTGTGTTGGAAAGAGGAGATGGCACTGTCATCCATACTGTTGTAGTCTACAGACCTCCAACTCAAATTGAAGAGATAGATAACGAATTAATTATAGATATTGCCAAGATAGCCACAAAGGGGGAAGCAATCATATTGGGTGACTTTAATCTAATCAGTGTGGATTGGATAACTCCTTCTGAAAATCTGGAAAGAAGCAAAAACAATTGTGGATGCTTTCCAAGATGCATTACTTAGGCAAATGGTGATGGAACCAACTAGGGAAAGCTCAACGCTGGATTTAGTGCTCACCAACGGTGATAGCGTGTCGAATGTCTGGGTGGGTGCCCCTGTGAGCAGCAGCGATCATCACACGGTGTGGTTTGAGATAAAAGCCAAGGAGCAGTCCAATCATAGCAAGCTCAAAGTCCTAAACTTCAAAAACACTGACTTCAGTAAAATGGCCAAGTACCTAAAGGAGGAGTTGGCAGGGTGGAAGGGGATAAGGGATGTGGAATTGGAATGGGCTAAACTAAAGGTGGCAATAAAAGGGGCAACAGATAAATATGTAAGAAAAGTAAATAAAAACAAGAGGAGAAGGAAACCTATTTGGTTTTCCAAAGAAGTGGCTGCTCAAATAAAGGCAAAAAACACAGCTTTCACAAAATTCAAAAGCTTGCAAACAGAGGAACACAGAAAGGAACACAGGCTCAAACTCAAAGAGACAAAAAGAGAAATAAGGAAAGCAAAATCAAAGGCAGAGGAAAAGATGGCTAAAGATGTGAAGTGTGGCGACAAACCTTTCTTCAGGTATATTCGGGAAAGGAAGATCAGAGGTGGAATTGCAGGACTCAGAATTGCTGGGAACGGACTCATGGAAAGTGACACTGAAAAAGCAAAACTGCTAAACAAATACTTCTGCTCTGTTTTTACTAAAGAAAATCCTGGAAAAGGACCACCTGTGACTCCCAAATATAAAAATGGGGATGAAGTAGATACCACACCATTCACAGAAGATGATGTGTTAGAACAACCTGCAAAACTGAAAGTGGACAAGGCCATGGGACTGGATGGGATACATCCCAGGATACTGAAAGAGCTCAGAGTGGTTCTTGCAGGGCCGTTAAAGGATGTTTTCAACAGATCCTTGGAAACAGGAGACGTTCCTCAGGACTGGAGAATGGCTGATGTGGTACCTCTTCACAAAAGTGGTGACAGGGAAGAAGTGACAAACTACAGGCCTGTGAGCCTTACCTTGGTGGCGAGTAAAGTAATGGAGGCGCTCCTGAAAGAGTGAATAGTGGACTTTCTCAAAACCAACAGGTTGCAAGATACGAGGCAACATGGTTTTACTGAAGGACGATCTTGCCAAACAAATCTGATTGAGTTCTTTGACTGGGTGACCAGATAACTAGATCAGGGGCATGCGATGAATGTCATTTACCTGGATTTCAGCAAAGCCTTTGATACTGTTCCTCATAGGAGGCTTATCAATAAACTCAGTAGTTTGGGGATGGGTTCCAAGGTGGTAAACTGTATCAGAAATTGGTTGACTGACAGACGACAGAAGGTGATGGTAAATGGAGCTCACTTGGATGAAAGGAAGGTGATTAGCGGGGTGCCCCAGGGTTCGGTCCTGGGCCCGGCACTGTTCAATGTATTTGTGAGTGATATTGCTGAAGGACTGAATGGAAAAGTCTGTCTTTTTGTAGATGACACGAAAATTTGCAACAAAGTGGACTCCCCTGAAGGAGTGGTTGACATGAGGAAAGATCTACAAAAGCTGGAAGAATGGTCTAATGCTTGAAAATTAAGATTTAATGTGAAGAAGTGCAGTGTCATGCACTTGGGTAGCAGAAATCCAAGGGAAATGTATGCGATAGGGGGCAAGAGGTTGGTGTGCACGGATCAGGAGAAGGACCTTGGTGTGATTATTTCTGAAGATCTCAAGGTGGCAAAACAGTGCGACAAGGCGGTAGCAAAAACCAGGAGGATGTTGGGCTGCATACAAAGAGGAATTACCAGTAGAAAGGAAGAGGTACTAATGCCACTGTCTAAGTCACTGGTGAGGCCTCACTTGGAATACTGTGTTCAGTTTTGGAGACCATATCTTGCAAAGGATGTAAAAAGACTGGAAACTGTTCAGAGGAAGGCGATGAAAATGATTTGGAACCTGCGTCAGAAGCCTTATAAGAAGAGACTTGAAGACCTAAATATGTACACTTTGGAGGAGAGGAGGAATAGGGGAGATATAATTCAGACCTTTAAATACTTAAAGAGAAATAATGAACAAACAAACCTCTTCCAAAGACGGGGAAGCTGTAAAACTAGAGGGCATAACATGAAGCTGCAAGGTGGTAAATTGAAAGGCAATGTCAGGAAATACTTTTTTACTGAAAGGGTGGTGGATGCTTGGAATGCCCTCCAGATGGAAGTGGTGGGGGCAAACATAGTGACGGAATTCAAAATGGCATGGGACAGACACAGTGGATCCCTTTACAGCAACAGGATAAAATCAAAATAAACTGAACTATCTAATTTCTCAACAAATAGGGGTGTCCTAGATGGAGCAATGGGTTCACCCCTAAACAAAGACATGGGGAGGGGTCTCCTGCACAAAGCGGCAGGTGCACCTACTCTTGCCATCTTACTGGGCAGACTAGATGGACCATATTGGTCTTTATCTGCCATCATTTACTATGTTACTATGTTAATATTTTCAAGACAAAAAACTTGTAGAGAAAGGTATCTGCTTCCAAGAACTCTATACAAAATAGTTTAAGGCAATACAGCATCAGAAAAACACCTGTAGTCCACAACTATTTAAAAAGGGGGAGTCCAATAGTTTAATATAGAGCTAGTCTGAGGTAATCAGATCCAAATAATGTAGGAAAAGGAACTAGAGAAATTCCAGGAAAGCCAAGGAGCACAAGGCTAACCAAACAAATGGAAGGCCCTATGCCTCACCTACAGAGCCCCAAATGTGCCACCAGATGAGCTAGCCTCCACTCTAGAAGAGGTCTGTGCCATCAATACAAATCACAAACCCCTGCTACTATTAGGAGACTTCAACCTTAAATCAACCAACACAAAGGATGCAGAAGCCTTCCTACGAGCTATAGGATCCTTACAATACACTCAACTGATCAACACCCCGACACACAGACATGGAGCATCACCAGACCTCATATTCACACCCAACTTTCTAATGGACAGTGGTAGCATAACAACACCCGATGTCACACCTGTACCATGGTCAGACCACCACATAATCAAAATAAAGATTATGCCATAAGGGCAAAACCACGACGAGAACCTGGACATCCCACCAGCACAAAGAAGATTTAAAAGCTTTGACAGGGACCAATTTCTAATGGACACGCTACCCCACCTGAACATGGAAGAAGAGGATCTAGACAAGCAAATCAGAAAATGGAACAGCATCATCAATGCTGCTGCCAAAGCCACCGAATACAGACCCAAGGAAACTCGCTGCAACAAAGCACATCACACACCCTGGTACTCAAAAACCAGACGGAATGAGAAGAGGGAACTCAGGAAGTTAGAACGGCGATGGAGACACACCAAGTCACCCAACAATCAGGAACTATACTTAACAAAACAAAAAAGAATACAACGAACTCATCAACCAAACGAAGAAAGAATGCTGTAAAACGAGGAACATCTGTATTGACTATAAATTGTAACTCTCCTCTTTTATGTGCTTTTTGAACACCTTTATTTTACTCAGTTATTTTAACGAGTTTTTCCAAATTCTGTGCACACTCAATTTTTAAAGAAATATTTAATAATTTATTATAACTATTTAATGAATTTAAAGAAAAATTCAATATATTGATTTCTGCAATTTTTATTTAATTCTCAGAATTCATTTCTATATTGCAAATCTTAATCTTTAATATCACATTAACGTTAATCATATCAACACTAGATATTATTTTTCCTCTTATTCTTCTCTTTACTTATTTGTAAGAGAGAATAAGACATGGTTAAGTGACTCCTTGGAAGCCTTCACCTGAATGAGTGCCTGATTCTGAGGTATCCACTTGGCCTTTTGACTACACAGTAACAGCTCCAATGTAACTGTAGGGTCAACCCTTTCCTCAGAGGGGAGGGGATACAGTATCATCTCTGTCTGAGGCTGATAAGGAGGCGGCAACCAAGGAGATCCTATTGAAAGCCTCTTCCATGGAAGTCAAGATCATTCCAATTATTACCCTTAGAATGGTCTAGTTCCCCTGTTTTGCCTGAGCACCTGCTAGAGCTATGGATGCAATACGATCTAGAAAAGCCAGGCAAAGAGGCTGGATCTATATCAATAAAATAATTTTACACATTTCTTCACCTGAAATCAATTTACAGAGAAATTCAGAAATCATTAATTTTTATAATAGAAAACATCCTCCATCCTCTCAATTTTATTCTCCAGAGCAGTAGTGCCCTTGAACAGAGCCCCAGCACTTTGATCTTAACATTCTACTTACAGATCTCTTCCGGACAATCACCTATAGCCATACTGAAAGAGAAAAATTGAAACATTGCTTCATTTGAGAAATTGCATCATTGAGTCTTGAAGGACTAGAAAAAGGGACTGTTACTTCTGGAGAGAGATCGGCAACTGTGAGTATATACTTCTGGTAATTTTCTAAAAGGAATTCTTTGTATTAAAGCTAATTAATCTGTGAATCCACTATTTTTGTTAAATCAGACAGGGCCTAGTAGCAGCAGTTTAAGTTTAAATTTAAAACACAGAGGAGAACTTTCTGGTTACATTTCATTCCCAGCAGAGAGCTTGTAGTTTTAAATTTAATAGTCACTCAGGGCCTAGTAACAGCAAAGTACTTTTAGTTTAAATTTAAAACACAGAAGAAAGCTTTCTGGTTACATTTGGAACCCAGCAGAGAGTTTGTAGTTTACATTTAATAGTCACTCAGGGCCTAGCATCAGAAAATTACTTTTAGTTTTAAAACACAGAGGAGAGCTTTCTGGTTACATATCATACCCAGCAGAGAACTTGTAGTTTAAATTTAATAGTCACTCAGGGCCTAGCATCAGCAAAGTACTTTTAGCTTAAATTTAAAACACAGAAAAGAGCTTTCTGGTTACATTTTGAACCCAGCAGAGAGCTTGTAGTCTAAATTTAATAGTCACTCAGGACCTAGCATCAGCAAAGTACTTTTAGCTTAAATTTAAAACACAGAAAAGTGCTTTCTGGTTAAATTTAGAACCCAGCAGAGAGCTTGTAGTTTAAATTTCATAAGAAGTTAGAGCCTAGCAGCAGCTAAGAGCTATAATTTAAATCAAATGAGAATTTAGCTTAGCACAAAAGGCAAAACAGGGTCTGTACTCTTTGAGCAACAAATAAAGTCTTCTAGAGACCTTTACAAAGAGGCCTTCTACCTAGGGTGCAAGAGACCTGTGAAACCTTTTCAATAGGTGTTAACACCAGGTGGCAGATCAAAAGGCCATTTTGAAAGACTCCTCCTATCCAAGCAAGGACTGTTAATTACTCAGGAAGTTGGTCACAGCTTACTTCAGCAGCACAGGCACAAATAGCTCAACCAGAGCTCTGTGATCCTCTGTCTTGAAGGACTAGAAAAAGGGACTGTTACTTCTGGAGAGAGATCTGCAACTGTGAGTATATACTTCTGGTAATTTTCTAAAAGGAATTCTTTGTATTAAAGCTAATTAATTTGTGAATCCACTATTTTTGTTAAATCAGTCAGGGCCTAGTATCAGCAGTTTAAGTTTAAATTTAAAACACAGAGGAGAACTTTCTGGTTACATTTCATACCCAGCAGAGAGCTTGTAGTTTAAATTTAATAGTCACTCAGGGCCTAGTAACAGCAAAGTACTTTTAGTTTAAATTTAAAACACAGAAGAGAGCTTTCTGGTTACATTTGGAACCCAGCAGAGAGCTTGTAGTTTACATTTAATAGTCACTCAGGGCCTAGCATCAGAAAATTACTTTTAGTTTTAAAACACAGAGGAGAACTTTCTGGTTACATTTCATACCCAGCAGAGAGCTTGTAGTTTAAATTTAATAGTCACTCAGGGCCTAGCATCAGCAAAGTACTTTTAGCTTAAATTTAAAACACAGAAAAGAGCTTGCTGGTTAAATTTAGAACCCAGCAGAGAGCTTGTAGTTTAAATTTCATAAGAAGTTAGAGCCTAGCAGCAGCTAAGAGCTATAATTTAAATCAAATCAGAATTTAGCTTACCTCAGCAGCACAAGACAGGGTACTGTGTAGCAGCCCTCTTTTAATAAGTGTTATTTCCCTCCCTCCCTCCCCACACCCACCCACCCATGGGATAATCGTAGCTTTATAGGTACTTACACATCTTAAAAGACAGGAGGTGCTCTCAGGTGAAGCTCATTACCCAAATCAGTCATACACTAAGGACCTGAGATTAGTTAAGCTTCAGGTGAACAAGCTATATTACACGTATTAGGTAGTTTTATTAGTATAAATATCCATAGCAACCCTTAGTAAATAAAGAACTTAGATCTAAACACAAACTTAAAACTAAGATGCAGACAGCAGTCCAGCAGCGGGATGGGGGCTTTCCAGTCTTTTCTATTGAGTGTCACGTGTATGATTTTCTCCCAGTTGGCGAGAGGTCTTACGTGTGCACTAGGTGCAAGGAGCTCTTTGCTCTCAGAAAACGAGTCCGTTCTCTAGAGGCTAAAGTAGCAGACTTGGAAAGCATAAGACAGACAGAGAGGTACATAGACGAGACCTACAGGGATATAGTCCTAAAGTCCCATCTCCAGTCTGGCAGCATCCCTGTTGCCATGGAGGAGAGAGGTCACGTGACAGGAGAGCATCACCCTGGTGTGGCAGGAAGTGATCCTGTAACTAGGACCTGTCCTCCAGGTGATGTAAAACCCTCTCGCACCGAGGAAGTTTCTCCAGGGCCATGTGCCCATGAGGGAAGGGTTAGGACAGCCGTTATAGTTGGTGATTCGATCATTAGGCATGTAGATAGCTGGGTGGCTGGTGGACGTGAGGATCGCCTGGTAACATGCCTGCCTGGTGCGAAGGTAGCGGACCTCACGCGCCACCTAGATAAGGTCTTAGATAGTGCTGGGGAGGAGTCTGCTGTCTTGGTACATGTCGGTACCAATGACATAGGAAAATGTGGTAGGGAGGTTCTGGAGGCTAAATGTAGGCTTTTAGGTAGGAAGTTGAAATCCAGAACTTCCAGGGTAGCATTCTCCGAAATGCTTCCTGTTCTATGCGCAGGACCCAAAAGGCAGGCAGAGCTCCGGAGTCTCAATGCGTGGATGAGACAATGGTGCAGAGATGAGGGTTTTGGATTTGTTAGGAACTGGGGAATATTCTGGGGAAAGGAGGGGCTTTTCCGAAGGGATGGGCTTCACCTTAACCGGGATGGAACCAGGCTGCTGGCATTAACCTTTAAAAAGGAGATAGAGCAGCTTTTAAACTAGATATTAGGGGAAAGCCGACAGTCACCCAAGAGCGGATGGTTCGGAAGAATGTATCTTTGAAGGATACTACCAAAAGCAGAGAGGTTCCACAAAAGAGTAAAGTAGCCCAAATGCCCTCAAGTATGGAGCAGACAGAGCTTAAAGATCCCAAATTACCCATGTCTAACAATAGCCAAATTAATATGAATAAAATACATTCTCTAAAATGCTTGTATGCAAATGCTAGAAGTCTAAAAAATAAGATGGGAGAGTTAGAATATATAGCACTAAATGAGAGGTTAGATATGATTGGAATATCAGAGACACGGTGGAAGGAGGACAACCAGTGGGACACTGTGATACCTGGGTACAAACTATATCGTAATGATAGAGCTGATCAAATTGGTGGAGGGGTTGCTCTCTATGTTAGAGAGGGCATTGAGTCAGAAAGGATTAAAGTTTTGCAGGAAACAAAATTTGCTGTAGAATCTCTATGGATTGAAATTCCATGTAAAAAGGGGAAGGCGATGGCAGTGGGGGTGTACTATTGTCCGCCTGGCCAGAATGACCAAATGGATGATGAAATGCTCAAAGAAATCAAGGAAGCTAACAAAAGTTACAGCACAATAATAATAATGGGTGATTTCAACTACCCCGGTATCGACTGGGTCAGTGTCACGTCAGGCATGTTAGGGAGATAAAGTTCCTAGATGAAATAGATGACTGCTTCTTGGAGCAGCTGGTTCATGAACCAACCAGAGGGGAAGCTATATTAGACCTAATCCTTAGTGGAACACCAGATCTAGTGCAAGAGATAAGGTTGTTGGGGCCACTTCACAATAGTGATCATAGCATGATTGCCTTTGATTTAATTAGTGGAGGAGGGATAGTAAGGAAATCCACAGTCCAAAAAACTGCCAGCATGGTTTAAAGGGGAGGTCAGAGAGACTGTTGTTGCCAAAAAAGCATCTTTCAGGAAATGGAAAAAAAGAGCCAAATGATGAAACCTGGAAACAGCACAAGCACTGGCAAGTCAAATGCAAGGCATTGATAAGGCAGGCAAAGGGAGAATTTGAGAGGAAGCTTGCTGCGGAAGCAAAAACGCGAAGTAAAGACCTTTTCAAGTACATTTTTAGCAAAAAACCTGTGAGAGAGTCAGTTGGTCCATTAGATGATAAAGGGGTTAAAGGAGCACTAAGAGGCGACAAGGTAATAGCGGAGAGACTGAATGAATTCTTTGCTTCAGTCTTTACTGAGGAAGATGTAGGGATGTTACCCATGACTGAAGTGATATTTAAAGGTGCGGAAGAATTGAAGGAAATACGATACATCGGGAAGATGTATTACAACTATTAGATAAGCTGAAGAGTAGCAAATCACCTGGGCCGGATGGTATACATCCAAGGGTGTTGAAAGAACTGAAATACGAGATTGCAGACCTGCTATTAGTAATCTGTGAACTATCATTTAGATCATCTCTAATACCTGAAGATTGGAGGATCGCCAATGTAACACCAATTTTTAAAAAGGGTTCCAGAGGTGATCCGGGAAACTACAGACCGGTGAGCCTGACATCAGTACCGGGAAAAATGGTAGAAACCATCATAAAGAATAAAATTACTCAGCATGTAGATAGTCATGACCTAATGGGAGACAGCCAACATGGCTTTAGACAAGGAAGATCTTGTCTTACTAATCTGTTATGTTTTTTTGAAGGAGTGAATAATCAGGTGGACAAAGGTGAGTCGGTTGATATTGTGTATCTGGACTTTCAGAAAGCCTTTGACAAGGTCCCTCATGAGAGACCTTTGGCAAAACTAAAGTGTCATGGGATAGGAGGCAGTGTACTATTGTGGATCAGGAACTGGTTAAAAGATAGAAAGCAGAGGGTAGGGCTAAATGGTCAATTTTCCCAATACAGAAAGGTGAATAGTGGTGTACCCCAGGGATCTGTGCTGGGTCCGCTGCTTTTTGACATATTCATAAATGACCTGGAAAGTGGAATAACGAGTGAAGTTATCAAATTTGCAGATGACACAAAACTATTTAAAGTTGTTAAAACCCAAGAGGATTGTGGAAAATTGCAAGAGGATCTTGATAAATTGGAAGACTGGGCATCAAAATGGCAGATGAAATTTAATGTGAACAAGTGCAAGGTTATGCACCTAGGGAAGAACAACCCAAACTATGGTTACACGATGCAAGGTTCCACATTAGGAACCACCACCCAGGAAAAAGATTTAGGCGTCATTGTGGCTACCATGTTAAAACCCTCAGCCCAGTGTGCGGCAGCGGCCAAGAGAGCAAATAGAATGCTAGGTATGATAAGGAAAGGAATGGAAAATAAAACAAAAGATATTATAATGCCTCTATATCGTTCCATGGTGAGACCGCACCTTGAATATTGTGTGCACTCTTGGTCGCCGTATCTTAAAAAGGATATAGCGATTTTAGAAAAGGTTCAGAGAAGAGCCACCAAAATGGTAAAGGGGATGGAAGGATACTCCTATGAAGAAAGGCTAAAAAGGTTAGGGCTCTTTAACCTGGAAAAGAGACGGCTGAGGGGAGATATGATAGAAGTCTATAAATTAATGAACGGAGTGGAACGGGTAAACATAGATCGATTGTTTACCTTATCAGAATATAGAAAGACTGGGGGACATGCAATGGGAGGAGGAGTAGCCTAGTGGGAGGAGGAGTAGCCTAGTGGTTGGGGCAAGGTACTTCAGGCCGGAAGGTCGGAGGTTCAAATCCCACTAGAGGACAGCAACCTTGGGCCAGAAGGACTGGGGTTTCTAGTCCCACAGATGCTCCTTGTGGTCTTGGGCAAGCCACTTAACCCTCCATTGCCCATGTTCCCTGTAAGTATTAGTGTATGTGTCTCATATCCCTGCGTGTTAAATGTATCCCCCAATTGTGTTGTGACCGCTTTGATTGAAGGATAAGGCGGTATACAAAACAGTCTAAATAAATAAATAAATAAATGAAGCTACAGGGAAAACTATTTAAGACTAATAAAAGAAAATATTTTTTCACTCAACGTGTAATCAAACTCTGGAATTTGTTACCGGAGGATGTAGTAAAGGCTGTTAGTGTAGCTGGGTTTAAAAAAGGTTTGGACAAGTTCCTGGAGGAAAGGTCCATAAACCATTATTAAGAAGGGACCCAGGATATCAATGCTTGAACCAATACAAGCATTGTGGAACCTGTGTCCCTTGGGGAAACTGCTAGGTACTGTGATAAGAAAGCTTATCATAGCTCAGGAAGGAGCTATAGAAAAGGTGAAGTGACTCTGAACAAGCAACCTGTCAGTTCTGGTAGAAATAAGAAAACAGAATTTTGCCATAAAAGACTACCAGTCCCAGAATGCACCAGGTTTCCAACAGCCATTAGAGGAGCTGAAGTGGGGAAACGTGTGTTCAATCAGGAGGGCTATGAGGTAATCCCTAAGCACTCATCTCAAAGGGCAGGGCCTGATTCAGCACAGCTGTGCTGTGTTAGGGAGGAGCACTCATCTAGGCAGAATAAGAGTAGAGTTTATTCTACAGATGACCATCTTCATGATCACCTTGGATATCCAGAGAATTGTCCTCAGTATCCTGAGAATCAGCTTGAGTTTGATCATCAGTTTCATCTGAAGGATCATCAGAAGCAGAAGCCAAACCGGACGGACAGAGAGGGAAAGAGACCCTTTGGAAGAAGGAAGAGAAAAGCCTTTGAGAGGTCTAGAAGAGTCCAAAGCAGTACGTATACTGGGAGGTATTCCAAGGGCAAGCATACACCATTGGACTGGGGAAAGCCAGAGGAATGGTGCTGCAGAGCTAGGAATCCCCAGAGGCTACCTGTGAGGCTGCACGTGGAAGGGACCCTAAGACCTGTGCCAGAAGGTATGTGAAGAGAGATCCAGTGTCCAGGGATCTGGATTGGAAGGCTGGACATAAGAACTGGACTACATACTGGCCAGGCTATATAGAGAGGAACTCTAGCAGCAATGGAAGCTCAGGTATGAACACTGATCTATTCCCTAGCTATAACCTTGAAAAACAGCAGGGAAACAAGTATTCTCCTGAAAATGTTCCATTGAGAGATTCATCTGTGCCAATCCATGATATTGAACCCATGCTTGTTGAACAAGGGGGAATAATAGCAGATGAGGATCCTGTTTATATGGACTGTTCTCTATCCAAACTCCGTTGGTAACTTTCTGTTATAAAGTACAGCAACCATCACAAAGAAATAAAAATTTGTTCTTTAATCTACTCAGAAAAGCTCCTGAAGCAGGATTTGACCCACACAGTACAAAGCAAGCCAGCTAAGGGGTTTCAGCTGGATAACTGCTAGCAATTAAGCCTTACCTAATTGCTTGTGAGCTAGGAGAGAATCACTTCTGTATCTATGTGGGAAGTAATCAGAAGTTAACCTGAAAAGAACAGTTTGTTTCTTGCTTTGTGGCTTTTCATTTGTTGTTTTCCTGATTTTGACTTTGTTTTTCCAAGTTAACACTGAAAGCAAGTAACCTAATTTATGTGCTACCAAGCATATCTGTGTTGGGAGAAATAACCCCATAAATAAATATCTTATTGGCTTTACCCAAGAGCACAACTAAATTATTGTCAGCAGCTGTGTCTGGTGTGAATGAACTACATTGCCCACAATAGCTTGCAAATCATATAGATATATGCACTTGCCAAGAGTGTGAAGATTTTCACCCAGGCAGCCGTCTGACAGTACATATGACCTAGATTGGCCACTGTTGGAAACAGAATACTGGGCTTGATGGACCTTGGTCTGACCCAGTATGGCATATCTTATGTTCTTATGTTCTTAGCTAGCTACAAGTCTCCAAATCTCTAAATTAGAGATCTCTCTGGGTGGAGTCTCTAGGATATACTGTCCTCCTATGGATCCAATGGAAAAGGAGTAGTCTAGTGGTTAGAGCAGACTGAGAACCCAGGAAGCCAAGGTTCAGATCCTGCTTCTCCCACTGATGATACTTGTGATCTTGGGCAAGGCGCTTTATCCTCCATTGCCTGAAGTACAACAAAGATTTCAAGTCCATTTGGACAGGGAAATAACTTGCATACCCATTTGTAATTCAGATTTAGAAAAGGTAATTAAATCTACATCTAAATCCTGACCTTAATCATGCTGATTCAGTGTTAGCAGAAAGACAGGGAACCCCTCTTGAAGAGGGATCTTACCTCTTCCTCTCTGCCAAATACAGATGCATCAAGGTAATAGTTGGCACAGAGGAAACAGTCCCTTATGATCACTAGTTGATGTATGAGACAGTCCTTGTTCTCTCATTACCTGATCCAATTCAGTGGACTCCTTAGGAGGAGTGGACAGTGAATGATATCCTTCTGGTGGTAGAGTGATGACCAGGGATCTGAGGTCAAATAAGTTTTAATCACTAGAGCATTTACAGGGGATCCTGAGAACAGGACTCCACCACTGTCTTTTCTGTAGCTGCTATTAGTACATAAGAGTACTTGAACAACTGAAATTTTAATTTCTGGGGAGCTCCTTGACTTTACTGTAACCCGGGTTCCAGGAAGTACTCTTTTTCCTACCGCCACCTTGAGTTAGTATGTACTTGCTGGCCAAGTGGGTACCTCTGACAGTTAGCACTTACTGAACTCGGATTCACACTTAAAAATCAAATCCTATGGGGGTAATTTTAGAAGAGATTGGCGCTGCTTGGATGACCAAAATAAGCGAAGTGGACATGTGAATGGCAGGAGTGTATAAAGTGTGAGAACCATGCAGATCTGAATGTCCCCTTGGATGAAACGTCCAAGTGCAGGCATCTCAAAATGGGCATGGTGGGGTATTCTGGGACATGGCCAGGGTGGAGCAAGGATACAGATGTCCAAATCCTATTTCAAATAGCATCTCAGACATGCCAGACCTGCTATAAAGCTGATTATGAATGCGATTGTGCTAGGAGGAGCATGAAGTCGAGAAAGGAGAAAATATCTAGGAGTCTGCCTGTTGTCTTGTCTGCTGCTTTATGTGTTGTGTGACCCCTTGTGTCCCAAACTGCTCACAGCTTGCTTTTTAAGAAATGATAAGAGAAATGATACTATGTGCTTTTATATCATCTTACGATCCTTATTACGTATGTTCTACAATTTAGTAAAACATTTTTGGAAAATACTACGGCTTGAATTTATTCGCTTGTTTGCAAAACAGGGATGGACAGACAAAACCGGCCAATAGCGATTTCGGGTGGCTTATTCACGAGCGCCTAATCTCCAAGATCGTATTGTGAAATCTACCTGGCCTTCGGATCGTCCCTCCTTATCTCATGCTAACCCTGGTCATTTTACCTGTGGCACATGTACATACTGTGATTTGGCACTGACTGGTTCTAGCTGGAGGGATATGTCTACATCAATAGTCTACAGTTCAAATTGGCACACTACTTGCAATTCATCTTATGTTGTGTACTTGATTATTTGTCCATGTGGATTGTATTACGTAGGCCGTACCACCCGGGCTGTCAAACTTCGCTTGGGGGAACATGCGTCCCGTTTGAGAACAAAAACAATGTCAGCGCCCATGGTCAGCCATTGTTTACAGGAGGATCATTTGTTTCTACAATTACGTTGGAGGGTGCTTGATTTCATTCCACTGGATCCCCGAGGAGGGGACCGTATTGCTAAATTGCAACGGACTGAGCAACAATGGATATTTCGTTTGGGCACTGTTTCCCCCCGGGGTCTGAATGGCTCTGTCGAATGGCATACACTATTGTGAGCAGAAAGTATCCACACCGTCATTGGGATTCCCTGTCAGTGGGTGTTCCCAAGTTTTAATGCTTGAACAACAGGCATTTTTGATTGGCTATTAGATTCTCTTACGTGCGTCTGACGTCACACGCCATCTCTTAAAACCGGACCGTTGTGTTCATTGAAGTAAAAGCCATTTTTTAAGGGATTCTAGCTTTTCACCTGATGCAGAGCCGGTGACTGTTGGAGGGCTCGAAACGTGGCACGTTGTGTCTTTTGAATTCCTCATTGGCTAAAGTCAAGCAAGATAAGTAAAGCTGTAAAGTTTTTTCAAGCATTTAATGATTAAAATGGAGTGACCGTGGTGGGGGATGGGTGACAGTTCCTTATCCTCTGATCGGCTACTCCGACAAAAAGAAGAAGAAAAAGAATTGCACTTTTGGGTTTTAATGATATACACGGAGGTTTGAAGCTTGGGTTATATTTTTTGATTTGGTATTTCTCTGCCTTGAGCTGGGTATTTTCTTTGCTTGTAATGATTCTGTTTCTAACATTTTTTATAAATGTTCACTTATTTATTATCTGTTCATATCTTTAACACATGACTTTTTTAAAATCAATTTTTATTGTTGTTTATTATAGGAATGCATACTGGAGCCGCACAGGCAGAACATATGCTAGGATCATGCGACCACCAGGCGCGTAATAGTAAAAACTGCTAGTAACGCATTCCTACCCAAGAGCTCGTTTCACGCATTGCTGTGCAAGTGCTGTTAATGCGCACCTTACGACCACCACGGCTTTAGCGTGTGCTGCTATTGCACTTGCCTTAACTCTATGTCTTCTTCCCAGAAACGTTGTTTGACATGTGGCAAACGAGGTACGCCTTTTGGACTCTGCTGTTCTCACATGGCAGCTTCTGAATCATCCCTGGAGAGCCCGTTTTTCTCCTCTCAGCAGGGGGATGCAGTTGGTCTGGCCTTGCCTGCCCTAGGGCAGGAGGTGGTGGATGGTGCTGTGGATAAGGATGACCAGCCAGTCAGAGGTTCTAGCAACTGCCCTGTTGACCACTCCCTTCCTCTAGGTGTTGGGAAGCAGCTATGTCCCCTGTTGTTGGGGGGTCATTTCCGAGAGGAGAGCTTCCGAAACCTGGATTATCCTCCCCAGAACTCTGTTCTTTTTGACTACAGGCCTGGTCTTTTGGAATGGGAATTCAGACCCTGAGGCCTCAGAGTGCTCTCGAGCACAGTCTCGTGAGGTGCAGGCTGAGAGTGGAAGCCCTGTTTTCATTGCTTCTGGCTAAGCGTCTCTGGCAAAGGTTACTTCCCAGAGATGTGGAGCAGCTGGGGCTGTCTGAGATCTGGTCTGCAACTTGAGCTTTGCTGTGGATGACAAAGTGCTCTTGTCTTTAGAGACTTATGAAGAAACGTCTGTTATCTGCCTGTTCCAGAAGGGGGAAATGGTGGTGTTAATTACCAGGGTCTTATCCACCTTGAATTTGGTGGATGCTCCAGACACGGTGCAGGGGCCGAAGGTTCATCCACTCCTGCAAGGGGTGCAAAATCCATTACATTCTTTCTGCTCCTGGAGATGATCAATATATCTGGTTGAAGTGGGGTTCTCCTGACTCCCCACCTAAGGGGCTAAAGATGTATAAGCAGATTACGCTCTCCTGGAAAAGGAGTGCGTTGTGTGGTTTGATATTCACAAGCTGAATACGCAGGTCACGGTGCTTACCAGATGGCCACCATTCCTGTGGAAGGCAGATCAGCCTTAAAAGATACTCTGGACTGAAGGATGGATTCAGTGTTGAAGAATCAATTTGCAGTGGCAGCTGCTGCTCTTCAGTTGACTGTCTGTGCAGGTCTGATATCTCAGTCCCTGTTCCAGTGTATTCAGTCTCTTCTGCCAAATGATACTACCCCTCTTTTGGAGTCTGCCGTGGCCTTCCTTTCTGATGCCATGTATGACTTGATATGTCTAGTGACCAGGGATAGTGCCCTGTTTATGGTGACATGGCATTTGAAGGGGTCTGTGAAGTGGGCAGGAACCCTTTGCCATCAGCCTATATCCACTCCACACAGTGTTATAGGAATGGTGATGTATGAGAGAATCAGAAGAAGAGATTGAACTTTATCCAATTAAACTATATATGAACTAGACAGTAAACTACTCCATGAACAGTACATGACAGTAAAATACTCCATGAACAATCTTCAGACTGCCTAAAAACCCTAGTTAAAAGACTCCCTGACAATAGATCAAGAAGGTTACAACACCAAAACTCCCTGGCAACCCCCAAGACACCTACAAGCACTTCTCAGAACATCCTACTCAGAGTTTTTGAGCTCTACATGCCAACATTATGAAACGCCCTCCCTCATCATCTGAGAGCCACCATGGACATAACCAACTTCAGAAAATCCTTGAAGACTTACCTTTTTACTGAACATTTTAAGCCATCACAAGTTAACTAACTGCAAGGTTATAACAAATGTTATGCAATAGCCACCTCCTCATGATCATGTATATATTTCCAGTCACTTATGTAAATAGTTCTAATGCTAATGTAATCACTATTAATTGTTATTGTAAATAGTTCCAAAATTTCTATGTACACAAAGTTATCAATGTTCCCTGTAAACCGCTTTGAGAACTTGAAAAGCGGTATATAGAAAATGTTAAAATAATAAATAAATAAACCTATATTTGAATTAGAGATTGAACTATATCTGAACTAGAAATGAACTGGGTCATTGTGTACTGGGCATGTTGTCAGTGTACAGCTACCTGAGAAGGAAGCTTGAGGATGAAAACTTACAGCTGTATAAGACAGGCAGGAAGCCTGACTGGAAGATTTTTATATGTGATTTTATACGGACATATCAAGTGATGAGTCTTGTTGGCTGACCATGAGTCACTTGTTTGTCAAGGTGTATAAAGATAGCTGGAGAGTCCTGGACAACTGGAAGCCATTTTTCTCTGCTGATGAGCTTGATGTATTCTGAGTTTGGTTCCAGTCTGTGCTGTTGGGCTTCCCCAGCTGAAGAGAAAAGACTGTGAGGAGAATGCCCAGTTCAGTGATGTATCCATAAAAAAAGAAAAGAAAAGAATAGATCATTTTGGTCCACTCTGGACCTCAGGGGTGTCAAAGTGCACTGGCGTGGCCTGCGCTTCTGGATGGAAACTTTGTGATCAGTGATAACAGCACAGCGTATTTTCATATCCCGGTCCAGGAGGATCTGCAGAAGTGTCTGTGTTTTGCCATGCTTGGCTCTCCCTTTCAGTTCGCTGCCCTTCCATTCGGACCCTCCACTGCCCCAAGGATGTTCTCCATGGTCATGGTGGTGGTGGCTGTGGCGCTAATGTGCAAAGCAATTTGTGTGCACCTATATCTGGACAACTGGCTCATCTGATCCCATTCTCCCTCAGAAGTAGCAACCCGAGTGTGTCCTTTTTGGGAAGCCTCAACTGGGTGATCAATCAGGGAAAGAGCCAGTTGATGCCTTCCCAGTTTCTGGAGTTCCTGGGAGCATGTTTCGATACTCGAGTGGGCTGAGTCTTCCTGCCAGAGGAGAAAGTCAAAAGGCTGTTGGCTTGTCTGGGGCTGTTCTGTTCGCAGCAGACTCCCAGAGTCCTGGATTCTCTTCAGCTTCTCAGACTGATGGTGACAACAATCGAAATGGTGCCATGGGTGTGTGCTCACATTATTTATTTATTTATTTATTTATTTAAAAGGATTATTACTACTACTACTGAGAATTTGTATAGCACTACAAGGCATATACAGTGCTGCACAGACACATGTAAAAGATGGTCCCTGCTCATCAGAGCCTACAATCTAGTCAAGACAGATAATACAGTAGCTGTAGACACAGGATACATCTAGGGAATGATAAGGGAACACAAAGGAGACCAGGTGAAAGCGGCAATGAAGAGGTGAGTTTTCAGCCTTGATTTGTAAAGGGCCAGAGAAGGCGCCTGACGTACAGACTCAGGCAGTTTGTTCCAGGCATAAGGAGCAGCAAGGTGAAAGGAGCGAAGTCTGGCGTCAGCAAAAGTTTAGAAGGGTACAGATAGAAGCGATTTGCCAGGAGAGCAAAGTTCCCGAGGAGGGGTGCAGGGAGAGATAACAGAGGAAAGGTAGCAAGGAGCTGCAGAGTGAATACACTTATAGGTCAGCAGAAGAAGTTTGAACTGGATGAAGAAACTGCTAGGGAGCCAATGAAATGACTGGAGAAGAAGCGTAATATGAGCATGATGAGGCTGGCAGAAGATTAGCCGCATAGCAGAGTGTTGAACAGACTGAAGGGGGGATAGATGATTCAGAGAGAGACCAGCAAGGAGTAGGTTACAATAGTCAAGACAGGAGGTGACTAAAGAGTGGGTAAGTGTCTTAGTAGTGTGTTCTGAAATGAATGAGTGGATTTTGTTGATGTTTTAGAGAAAAAACAGCAGATTTTAGCTATCAGAAGGATGTGTCTGGAGGAGAGAGAGGAATCAAAGATGACCCCGAGGTTGTGAGCCAAGGAAACATGGAATAGAGAGTTATCTACAGAGACTGAGAAAGGAGAAAGGGGAGAGGAGGATTTAGGGGTAAAAATAAGAAGCTCAGTTTTGTCCATGTTCAATTTCAAGTGGTGGTGAGACATCCAAGCAGCAATGTCAGAAAGGCAGGCAGAGATCCGGGCCTAGATTTCTGGAGAGATTTCAGGTGTAGAGAGGTAGATCTGGGAGTCATCAACGTAAAGATAGTACTGAAAGCCATGGGAAGAGATGAGTGCACGAAGGGTCTAGGTATAGTGAGAGAAAAGGAGTGGACCCAAGACAGATCCTTGGGGTACACCAATTGATAGGGGGATAGCAGCAGAGGAGAATCCGCCAGAACAAATACTGAAAGAGCGATGGAAGAGATAAGAGAACCAGCACAGTATAGAGCCCTTAAAACCAAGTGAGGACAAGGTATCAAGGAGAAGATTGTGGTCAACAGTGTCAAAAGCATCAGAAAGGTCAAGAAGAATGAGGATTGAGTAAAGGCCCTTGGATTTTGCTAGGAAGAAGTCATGAAGACTTTGGCAAGAGCTCTTTCAGTAGAATGTAAAGGACAAAAGTCAGATTGTAAAGGATCCAGGAGGGCTTGAGAGGAGAGGAAAAGTCAAGGAAAATGGCAGTTTAGAAATGAAGGGGAGGAGGGAGATGGGTCAATATATATGACAGGTAGGATCTAGTGAGGATTTCTTGAGCAGAGGTGTAACCACAGCATGCTTAAAGGCTTCAGGAACAGTTGCAGTGGAGAGCGATAGGTTGAGAATGAGAGACATGGAGGAGACAATAGTGGAGGAGATGGGGCTTAGGAGAAGGGTGGGAATAGGATCAGAGGAACAGGCAGTGAGTTTGGATGATGAAAGAAGGTGTGTGGTTTCCTCCTCAGAGATCATAGAAAAGGAAGAAAGAGTAGGAGAGGTAGGGGGGAAGTTGGCAGTAAAGAGGGGGAGGAGGGGAAGTAGATGACATTGTGGGGAATTGGACGGTGATCTTGTGGATTTTGTCATGCAAGTAGCTACCAAGGGATTGGGCAGAAAGGGAAGGAGGGGTCGGAGGTGGAGGTACCTTGAAGAGAGAGTTTAGACTGGTAAAGAGATGGCGAGGGTCAGCGACAAGAGAATTAGTCAGATGGACATAATAGTCTTGTTTGGCAAGTGGAAAGAGATAAGCATGAATCTGAAGTATAGAAAGTATGCAAGGGTGCGGGATTTGAGTCAAGCACGCTCAGCTGAACAGGCACAGGAATATAGATCACGGGTAGTGGAAGACAACCAGGGCTGAGGTATAGTATGCCTCACAGGACATGGCATGGGAGGAGCAAGAGCATCCAGAACAGAGGAGAGTCCAGCGTTATAGGAAGCTACCACCTCATCAACAGATTCAGATGACATAGTGGAGGAAAGAGGTGATGAGACAGTGGAGAAGAAAGTCAAAGGGTCAATAGCATGAAGATTTCTAAAGAGGTTGAAGGAGATAGCGCAAGGTTGAGGCGGTGAGTGATGAAGAGTGAAGCTTAGCAGGTGATGGTCCGATAAGGGAAGATTGAAGTACAGAAGTTTGAGGGTAAGCAATTAGAGAAGAATAGAAGGTTGAGGCAGTGGCTGTGCTGGTGAGTGGGGGCAGTAGAACAAGGCTGGAGGTTGAATGAGGAGGTAAGGGAAAGCAGCTTTAAATCATAAGGATCAGAGGGGTTATCAACATGAATGTTAAAATTCCCACGAATAAGAAAGGAGGAAGAGGAATCCAGAAAGAAGGAAAGTGACAAGTCAAAGTCAGTGAGAAAGGTAGAGGTGGACTTGTCAGGAGATTGATAAATAACAGCTAGCCGGAGAGGTAATAGAATAAAAAGATGCATGGAGTGGACTTCAAAGGAGGTAAAGGAGTGAGATGGAGGCAGCAGGAGGGGTTGAAATTGGCAAGAAGGAGAGAGTAGAAGCCCAACACCACTACTACCATGGCCAGTGGGATGAGGCGTGTGGGAGAACTGATAGCCACCATGACAGAGAGCAGTGACTGACACCGTGTTTTCTGGGAGGAGCCAGGTCTCAGTTAGAGCAAGAAGATGGAGAGCATTAGAGATAAGGAGATCATGAGTAAAGGCAAGTTTATTTGAGATGGCACATGAGAAAGGGAGAAAGGAAGGGGAAAGGAGAGGGATATGGATAAGATTGGAGGTGTTGAGTGAAGATCTGTTCTGGGAGTGCGACAAAAGTATGATATGCGGTCGCTCCAATGGTCCTTGCTGACTCTGTAGTCCCTGAGTGCTCAGGAATTTGAGCTCAGGCTGCTGCTTCCAATGATGGCGAAGGCCAGCCTGCAATGTTGGCAGCAGCCCTGTCATCTGAGGAAGGGTGTGCCTCTAGACAATTTATCATGGATCCTTCTGACGATGGATGTCAGTTTCTAGGGCTGGGGAGCCCATTGTCAAGAGTGAACAGCCCAGAGCCATTGGAACTGCAGGGAAGCTGTATGGTTCATCAATCACCTTGAGGCGAGGGCCATCAGGTTGGCTCTTCTGTGTTTCCAGCCCCTGATCAAGGGCCGAGTGGTTTGAGTGTTTTCAGACATCCCCACAGCTGTGATTTATGTCAATCAGCAAGGCGGCACAAGGAGTGCTGGGGTAGCCCTGGAAATGACTGTCCTGTTTGCCTTGGCAGAGAAGAACCTCCTGGCTCGATGGCTCAGCACATTGCCGAGGTGGACTATATGTAAGTGGACTTTCTCAGCCAGAACTCTATAGATCCAGGAGGGTGGGAGTTGAGTCAGGCGGTATTTCAGTTGATTCTGCACCGTTGGGGTTGCCCCAAGATGGATCTGATCGTAACCTACTTCAATGCCAAAGTGTGCCACTTTTTCAGTCACCACACAGAACGGGTCTGTGGGCATGGGTGCCTTGGATTAGCCTTGGCCAAGTCATTGCCTGCTGTATATGTTTCCTACATGGCCCCTGGTGGGGTGTATACTTCGGCAGGTAGGGTGCCACCCAAGAAGGCTTATTTTGGTGGCACTGGATTGCCCGAGGAGAACAGGGTTCAGAGATCTGATGCAATCCTGCAAGCACCACCTCTTCCTTTGCCTCCGTCTCGGGGCCTATTGCATTAGGGGACGATCATCCTGGAAGACCTTGTTCTCTTTTCGCTTACGGCTAGTGTGTAAGGGCTGCTCTCCGGTGGTGGTTTCCAATCTTCTATGAGCGCAGAAGAGGTCTACTAACCTGGCATACATGTGGGTCTGGTGCCTCTTTGAGTGATGATGCGACACATGACAACTGGCTCCTGAGGCGACCAAGGTGTCTCTTTTGGCCTTTCTGCAGGATGGTCTGGAGAAGGGCCTTTCTCTTCGCTCCCTGAAGGTTTAGGTAGCAGCTTTGGCCTATTTCAGAGGTCCAGTGGCTGGTAAGTCTCTAGCCTTACACCTGGATGTTTTTCACTTTCTCCAGGCAGTTAAGTATCTGCATCTTCCCCTCCAGTCTGTGATCCTTTCCTGGGATCTCTGTCTGATGTTCAGGGCCTTAATGCCAGAGTCCTTTGAGCTGTTGAAGCGTACTACTCTGAAAGATTTGATGCTCAAGACAGTCTTCTTTGTTGCGATTGTTCCATAAGGCAGATTTCTGAGCTGCAGACTCTGTCTTGCCAAGATCCTTACCTATCTTTTTCTGAGGAGGTCATTTCCATTCAACCTGTGCCTTCCTGCCTACCTAAGGTGATTTCTCCCTCTCATGTGAACCAGATGGTTTGTCTGCCCTTTTTCTCTAAGGAGCAGTATTGAGGAAAGGGTCTTCACCTTGTGGATGTCTGGAGAGTGCTTCTCTGGTGCTTGGCTGTTACAAATTCATTTTGTAAGTAGTTCATCTTTTTGTGCTGTTGCTGGCCCACACAAAGGTGATATGTCGACTGTCTATCTTGAGTGCTGGATTGAGGCCATTGCCTCATCATATCTGCTGCAGAATCGGCTGGATCCGGAGGTTGCACACCCATTCTATCTGAGCACAAGCATCCTCGTGGGTGGATCATGGCTCAATAGCCTCTGCACACCTTTGTCAGGTGGCAACGTGGGCACCATCTTCCACTTTTGTCAAGCATTACCATTTGGATGTCCATGCGTGGGCAGACATGGCCTTTGGCTCCAAGGTTTTGTGAGCTGCTGTGTCGTCTTCCTGCCCAGTGGAGGCATAGCTTTGGTACGTCCCACTTGTCTGGACTAGTCTAGCAGGATGATATGGAAGGTTACATTTTACTTACCAGATAATGGCCTTTCCTTGAGTCCTGCAAGACCAGTCCAGTGCTTGCCCTTGGAACTGTGTTTCCTCTGTGATTCTGTGGCGGTACCTTCAGATCCACTATGATTTATATGCTTGGATCTTCAGTCCATATTCTACAGACAGTCTTCTATTTATGCTTTCCTGTGCATAGTTCTCTTCTGTTTCATCTCTCATTGTTGCCCACGTTGAGGTTGTTTGAGGCTTGCAATATTCTCCCCTATGCTTTGGAACGGATACTGAAGAGCCCTCTGGTGGCTGAGGTGAATAGATGCATGGGAGCGATGTCATTCAAACCTGGGTTTTTCATTGGTTCTTTGTCTTCACCAATCTGCTGGTAGGTGAACACAACTCACTTGTCTGTATTGGTCTAGCAGGACTCAAGGAAAGGCATTATCTGGTAAGCAAAATGTCACTTTTAGTACACTTAAGTGCAATTCTTACAAAGCTAGTTTTACTATTTATCGGTTTGGGAACAGAAGGCTGAAAGTATTCAAATGAAAAAAAGAGATTTTTGAATCAAAATGTTTGAGAAACACATGTCTATGGCTTAGGAGAGTTCTTTTTACTCTATAACCCTGGTCTTTATTCTCAGTCCTTGAGGGCCGTCAACAGGTCAGGTTTTGCAAGATAACCCTGATGAACATGCATGAGAGAGATTTACCTGCCCATTCCCTCCATTATATGCAAATATGCATACTCATTAGGGATCCCCTGAAAACCTGATCCATTGGTGGCCCTTACGGACTGGGAGTGAAGACCAAGACCTTATAAGTCAGGCCTTGACAAATTCTCTTGGAATCTAGGAGTCAACATAAAAATTTAGGAACCAGCTGCTGAGATCTCGGTCACAGTGTCCCTCCCCCCCCCCACCCTTCCCCACCTCCATAAGGTACTGTATATCACAGCTTCTTTTTTTATTTACTTTTCTCATTTTCTATGGAAGAAAAAAAAGCTTAATAAATCAGACCCTTAACATGCCATTACACTGTGCCAGCTTAAGGCAGTAATCTTTCTCCTCCTCTCTCTCTCCCACTAACCCCAATGAGTACATTGGTCAGCAGCATATTGGCAACCCATATAGCTGCAGTTGAAATAACTTCCTTTTTTGCTTCTTATATCACCATGACCTGGTAATACATGAAGCAAAAAAAAAAAACAACCTCTCTCATAGCTCACATGTTCTGCCTTCACCCAATCTCTCTCTCATAGCCTCCACCCCCTCCCCCAGCCTTCACCCAGTATCTGACTCTCTCTAAGCCCCACTACAGCCATCACCCAATGTCTCTCTCATAGCCCCCCAAGCCATCACCCATGTCTCTCTTTCTTTCATAACCCCCACAACCTTCACCTGGTGTTTTTCTCTCTCCTAGACCCCACCACAGCCTTCACCTAGTGTCTCTCTTAGCCCCCTATAGCCATCACCCAATGGCTGTCTTATAGCTCTCCACAGTCATCATCCAGCACCTCTTTCTCATAGCCCCTCACAGCCATCACCCAGTGTTTCTCTCTCTGTCTCTCTCTCATAGCTCCCAGGGCCATCACACAGTGTTTAATTCTCTCTCTCTCTCATAGCTTCCACCTCCCACAACCATCATCCAGTGTCTTTCTCGGTCTCTCATACCCCCCTCCCCTACAGTCTTTATCAGGTCTCTCTCTCTTTGGGGATTTGGAGCCTGCCAGCTGTTCCCATCATCTTTCAGTAACCGATCCAGCTCTGTGCAAGTGTGAGCTGTGCAGTGTAGGACGTTCAGGCTGGTCTTCTGGTTTCAGCTCGAAACTGTGTGACCAGTCCTGCACCACAAGACTCATGCTTGCACAGAGCTGGATTGAGGTGGAGGAGCAAGTGTGCTTTCTTTTGCACCAACAGCTCCATAAATTTTAGGGGAAAGAAATCCCGGGCACCAGGTTGCAATTATTTAGGAGTCTGGTATCTTGGCACCCAGGATTTGTTGAGCCCTGCTATAAGCTATGGTGGCAGAATATATGGAATAAATTTGTCCTTTGCCTGTCATTATATTCACCTTCAATCCTTCTGTTTTTCTTTCATAATCCTCATTATGCAATGTTCTGAAATCAGTGTGTGAAAATATTCACCTACTAGGCTGTGAGATGCCAGTTTTAAGAAGCGTCATACTGATTGTCTTGCCTGGAACAACCTGATAAGGATGTTTTCTTCAGACTAAACTCTTCAGCCCTTCTGCTCTTTCTATCTTTGTTTTCTTTCTCTGAACATGCTTTTTTATACTTTTCAGCCTTGACGATTTGTGTTCTTAAAGCAGCCAAATGCATTGCAAATATAAAGTATTAGCTGAGTATGACAGTTTCTCTATAAATGTCTTTTGTTTCGGCATCTTTATTTTACTTTTGACTGTTTCTCAGATTCCTTCAGAGACTTTTCTTTTTCTTTTCACTTTTTCACTCGAGTTAGTTTCCTGCCTAACAACTGGATGTTTTCCAGAGCATAATGCATTTTGTTATATGCAGTTCAGTAGATTTGGAAGTTCAGCATCTGAACTTTAATTTTGCAAAACTTAAAAATGTATTGACAATCATTTCTACCAAAGGGGCACATACATTGTGGCTGAACAAAATGGCAGAAGACTATTACCCATTGCTCAAACATGGAGATTATTCATCCTTATTAGAGAGAAGAATTTCCAGAAAAAATATGTTTTCCACTGTAAGTGATTAAAATAATCATTTCTTGAACCTGGAAAATGGTGCCAAGAAATTGTGCATATCTAAATAAACCTTCCTTTAGGTTTATAGATCTTCCAAAGCATAATACACAATGGGGGTCAATTTAGAAGCTCCATTTCTGATTTGAATGTCTAAAAACAGGCTTTCTAATGTGCAAATCACAAAGATGTCCCTAAAGTCCTTTTAGAAAACCAGGTATATAGATGCCCCTGGTATGATTATGTTCATGTCGCACGGGGGTGTGGTGAAGGCATGGCCTGGGTGGTCCTACAGAGATGCACATCGCCACGTAATGTCAGAAAGATCTGTGCATGTCTCGCCCTGACTAGTCCAGATCATGAATACGCTTGCAGGGGAAGGGCAAAATGTGCTCTCGCCACCATAGTATTTTTTGATGGGTCAACAAAACCTGTGTTTATCAACAGTCCTTTCATTTCCATTGCCCCTCTGTTGCATGTCTGCAGTTCTACAATGGCAGACTGGGACATACATGTATCATAGCATAGATGTAGGGCAAGAAGAGATCCACCCTAGAGTGTCCAAACAGCTTTTAATACTCACTACACTTTCAGTGTTTCGGCTATTTTGCCTTCCTCAGGGGGTAACAAAACCTCCAACAGAACAAATACAACATAAAAACATTAAAAACTTAAAAGTAATGTCATTAAAATAATATATAGGAACACAGAGGGAGCAGGACTCTCGCACCAGCAAACAGGAAAACACAACAAGCAAGGGACGAGTAGGGTCACAGGTGCTTATTTATTGAAAAAACCCCTACGTGTTTCAGCAACAAGCCTTCTTTGTGGGGTACGCATCTTAAAACATAAAACAGAACAATTATACAATAAATAAATAAAGGATAAAACAAATAATATATACATTACAAATAATCATAACTCAAAATCATATAATGTATACATTAAAAGCGTGTACATGAATAAATAAATAAATAAATAATGGTATTTATTAAATAAAATAATATACCAATTGAACATATAAGGACATAAGTCAAACAGTTAAAAAGCATGTGGCAAACAGACAT
Organism: Ichthyophis bannanicus; assembly: GCA_033557465.1. Taxonomy (NCBI): domain Eukaryota; kingdom Metazoa; phylum Chordata; class Amphibia; order Gymnophiona; family Ichthyophiidae; genus Ichthyophis; species Ichthyophis bannanicus. The sequence continues at coordinate 514,134,017 of CM066032.1, read as the reverse complement.
AGAAATCTGAAACATTCAAATCAACTATGTTTAAAGGAAGCCACTGATAGTGTTGGGAAGAAAAACAAGGGGATGAGGACGATACGAGAACGTACTTACACAGGGCACCTTGTGAAGCGGTAGTCTTTAAAAAGATACTAGTCAATCCGAAGATCAAGGGCTAAAAATGTACAGAACATCATATTATGTAATTATACTATCATACTTCAGAGAACCAGGTAGAGGGCCAGTGAGTCATGTATTTATAGAATAAAGCTAAATTGTTGCAGAGCATTTTGAAGCAGGAGATCAGAGCTAGAGGGGTTAGAAATAAGCCAACTGTATGATACAGTAACTGCCGGTTAAAACGTAAGAGCCAAAGCACATAAGCCACGAAACGTGACAGAAAAGGGAGAAATCATTCAGTCAATCCTTTAGTCAAAGAACGTTCCCGTGCATAAACCTGTCTTATAGTGACATTTTGAGATCCAGGAGTTATGTATTCTGTCTTGTGTTCCAAAAAAATAAAGAATAAAACAAAGGCATAATAAAGCGCTTACCAAGGGACTTAATCAAAAACATTCTAAAATCGGAAAGAGAAAGTAGTGGCGTTTTGGTTTTTATGTACCGTTTGCAGTGAGATATAGGGGTATGTTTAATAAACCGTCTTAATGTTACCGGCGCTAGTTGCAGCGTTAATGTACAGAATGCCATATGAGGTAGTGGGCGGTCCGGAGGTAAGGTTGCAAGGAAACGGTATCGTGCGATAGTGGGCACCGTGGCACATTAACGTGCGTTAACCCTAAGTTCATGCCAGCGCAGTGTTAGAAGCTATAAAGATATAGCCCACTGGTTACGTCAATGACTGTGGAGGCAGAGGTCATGGGTTCAATCCCACAGTGGTGTTATTTAATAAGGCTGTCTGAGGCATTTCCTTTTTTAAATTTAAATCAGTGCTGCCAGCAAAACCACCCTCACAGTGCCGTAACCTAAGGTGCAGCATAAGGCACCCTATAAGGCACTCCATAGGGCACATTATAAAGTGCCCTGTCCACCAAGGCACCTTATAATGTGCCCTATAGGGCGCTTTATAGGGCGCCTTATGAGGCACCTTAGGCTACGGCACTGTGAGGGTGTTTTTGCTGGAAGCACTGATTTAAATTAAAAGAAAAAGCCTCAGACAGCCTTATTAAATAACACCACTGTGGGATTGAACCCATGACCTCTGCCTTCACAGTCATTGACGTAACCAGTGGTCTACATCTCTATAGCATCTAACACACTGCTGGCTGGCTACAGAAAGACTGCAGGTCACCACACAAACTGTCTGCTGTGGTTACCAGGATAGGGTAAACCCACCCGTACCCATGATGCACTGCACATGCAGATCAGCAGCCTACATCTGCTCACAAGATGGAATATGTGCCTCTATAGCACCCCGGCCTGGTAGGGGGAACTGACCGTGTGTGTTACTGGCACAGAGTAGCTATAGACCGTGACACTGTGCGGTTCCTGTGCTCACCCTGAGCACAGCACCTGGCTTGGCTGAGATAGGCTGTGCTGCAGGTCCCCATCAGTGCCAGTGTGTGATAGGTAGTCCTTGCAGACACACCTAGGATACACCTGTGTCCATCTGTATTTCCCAGTCACGTCTAGCCCTTGTGGACTATGATGCACCCACAATAGTGCATATCCTTTGTGGTTGCCATAGTCACATGTTATAAGAGAAGGGTGGTGGTTGAACCCAAAAGCGGATTATGTGGCCCACCCGACCTGCCCTCTGTGGGTCAGGGTGGGGGACAGGATCTCCCACCAACAGATCCACATTCTACATCTCTGCAATGGTGGCAGTAGAAGGGACCATCAACCCTAGCCCTGCTGAGGAATAGGCACCTTACAGGGCAGTCAATGCAGATCTGTACACATCACATAGGGCACTGGCAGAAGGCCTGGAAAAGCTCAGCTGCCCCCCACCACTATCTGACATTCACCAGCAGAGAGCACAGTCAGTCTCCACCCTGCAAGGTGTTCCAGCCATACACATGCTAACTGCAGACAGTCTGCTAGCTAGTACATAGTGCATGTTCCTGGAAAAACTGTGTGCACCCAAAAATGGGATGTGAGCACACACACCAAGCAGGTATGTCAGTGATTGGGCCGCAGAAAAGGGAACTCATAGATACTGCTTGAGAGAAATACTGTATAGCACTATGGGGGAACCTAACCATGCCATGGTCACTGCTCAGTCAGGGTGAGAGTGACACCCCCCACCACCCAGCATGACATGCTGTGGCCACCCTGTCCGTGCAGGTGGTGGTCGGGCAGTACAATGTCTCAGCCATTACCCTATGCCCTGTGCAGACATGAATAACAATATAATAATCAAAATCATATTAAATATGTAAAAACATAAAAAAGTGTAAGTAAGTAACTTAGAGGGGTAGTGACTAAGCTGCCATAAAATATCATGTACGGAATAGTGTTGGACAATGTCAAGCAAATATAGTAGAGACCGACAACCGGGCTACACAGACAATGCATCATTTGTTACATTGCCTGCTGCTGCCGGTTTCATGAACAACTGCTGATTTGTCGATGGCTACTGACTACACAGAGATACAGTAACATCATTTGACAGCTATATGATGATGATGATGATGACCTCAGCTGAATTTACCGCGAGAGTTACTGACCTGGGGAAACTCAGTGCTGCAGGCTAATAACTCTTGTGGTATATGAATAATACAGCTTGCCCAACTTCACAAGATGCCTTATTCTGCTCCCCAGGAACATCAGGGAGCTAACATATGGCCTGATGCTCCCAGGATCATCTTAAAAGGGCCAGTGTTAAAAAAAGTTTGCACATACCCCCATTCCCTCCATCACCTCCCATTCCCTTGAAAACCTACATGAACCTTCAATCAAACCACTCCATCCTGCTGAAGCCTCCCTGTGCCTTCACTTACCCTCACTGAAGATCCCCTCTTGGTGTTTGCAGTGATATCTAGTGGCTGGTGTCTGCTATTCCCAGTTGCTCCTGCCCCATTGGATTCTGAGTGGAAAATGGCACTGGTTGACCCCTAGAGGTAGCCACTTTTATTTGGCATCTTGATCCATAGTGGAAGTACTAGGATACTTCTGCTAGGGGTCAAACAGTGCCATTTTGTTCCCAGAGTCCAACTAGGCAGAACAATTGGTAATAGCTCGTGCCCCAGCCAGTGCCACTAGGGAACTCCCTGATAAGTGCTGAGGGGTTATGAAGAGGTCTTCAGTATGGGTAGGGGGTCTTGGGTGTGGTTCTGGAGGGTCTTTGTGGAAATAGGGGGCTTTGATGGGGTGGAAGGGGAGTCTGTATGGGACTACATTTAACACTGGCTCCTTTAAGATGGTGCCTGAAAACATCAGACTGTATGTTAGCAGCCTGATGTTCCTGGGAGGAAAACTAGCACCAGTTCAAGGCTGACATTTTTTTCCATTAATAACACAGCTTGCGAAGTTATTTGAGTTAGATAATAATAAGGTGGTTTGCATGCATTTGCATGCTTTTGCATCTCATTATTTGCTAATGCATCTTGTGTCAAGCTAACATACATCATGGTAAAATAATGTATACAAACTAATTTAACATGGGTTAGGAGGAATGCAAAAGTTGACAACAAAGAAGAAGGCAAAGTGTTTGGAAAATATGGACTTGGCAACAGAAATGAAGCTGGAAAAAGACTGATAGAATTCTGCAAGACCAACGATCTATTCATCTCAAACACCTTCTTCCAGCAACACAAGCGGCGACTCTACACATGGACTTCACCCCATGGATTGTATAAGAATCAAATTGACTGCATCTGTTGAAGTCAACGATGGAAAAGCTGTATAACATCAACCAAGACAAAACCTGGAGATGACTGTGGTACAGATCATCAACTACTAGTATGCAAACTCAAGCTAAAGTTGAAAAAAGAAAACCTCTCATGAATGCAGCAAAATATGACCTTGAGAATATACCTCTGGAATTTAAAGACGGCCTGCAAAATTGATTTGCTGCTTTTGATACAAATGACAGAGCTCCAGAAGAGTTATGGAATGACATCAAGAAGATTGTGTTGGAATAAAGCGAGAAGTCTCTACAAAAGGTGAAAAAGCAAAAACGGCTAAAATGGATGACAGTAGAAACTCTGAAAATTGCCCAGAAATGCAGAGAAGCTAAAGCTAGAGGAAAAAGAAAGACAATCGCAGAACTCAACAGAGATTTCCAATGTGCAGCAAGACAGGACAAGGAAAAGTACTACAATGACACATGCAGGGAAATAGAAGCAGAAACTATTAGAGGAAGAACAAGATTGGCTTTCCTAAAGCTACGAGAGTTAAAGAAAAAATTCCAGCCTAGAAGTGGAATGTTATAAAATGCTCAAGGTTCTATGTTGAATGATGCTGAAAAGATCAAGAAAAGGTGGAAAGCATATACAGAGTTATTATATGATAAAGATCAAGTGCACCAACAGCCATTTCAACCTGTACATTATGATCCGGAACCATTGGTGATGAAGGAAGAAGTTGAAGAAGCTTTGAAAGCCTTATCAAAGAACAAAGCACCAGGCATTCATGGCATTCCCATAGAAATATTACAGCAATCTGATGCAGCTGTTACTGTACTTACAAGGCTCTACCAAGAAATTTGGAAGACATCATGGACAACTGACTGGAAAAGATCTGTGTTTATACCAATACAAAAAAAAGGTGATCCAACTGACTATGGAAATTATCACACAATCGCTCTGATCCCACATGCCAGCAAGATTCTACTGAAGATTATTCAAAAGAGACTACAACCATACCTGGAACAAGAACTACCTGAAGTGCAAGCAGGGTTCAGGAAAGGGCGAGGAACGAGAGACATCATCGCGGATGTGAGATGGATCCTTGAAAAGACTAAAGAATACCAAAAGGATATCTATTTGTGCTTTATCGACTATAGCAAGGCTTTTGACTGTGTAAACCATGAGAAACCTCTGGGCCACATTAAGAAGCATGGGAATACCAGAACACCTGTACATTGATCAAGAAGTAACAGTTTGAATGGAACAAGGAGAAACAGAATGGTTTAAAATAAGCAAAGGTGTAAGACAAGGCTGCATACTTTCTCCCTACCTGTTTAATTTATATGCAGAACAAATCATCAGAGAAGCTGTATAAAGATGACAGAGGTGTGAAGATTGGTGGAAGACTCATCAACAACCTTCGCTATGCTGATGATACCACATTACTGGCTGAAAGTTAAGATGATCTGAAACATTTGCTTCTCATGATTAAAGAACAAAGTCTCAAAATGGGCCTGCACCTTAATGTAAAGAAGACAAAGATCATGACAACTGGCAAAATCAACAGGTTCATCGTTTAAAGAGAAGAAATTGAAATTGTGAACAACTTTAACCTACTTAGATCAACTATCAATAAAGAAGCAACAAGCAGTCAAGAAATCTGACGACGCATTGATCTTGGCAGAATGGCTATGAAAGACCTAGACAAGATTCTCAAGAGCAGAGATGTCTCTCTCCATTCAAAGATTCGACTTGTTCAAGCCATGGTATTTTCAATAACATCATATGGATGTGAAAGCTGGACAGTGAAAAAGATAGATAGGAAGAAAATTGATGCCTTTGAATTATGGTGCTGGTGGCGAATACTGTGTATACCATGGAGTGCCCGAAGAACAAATCAGTCAGTACTAGAGGAGATCAAACCTAAGCATTCTTTAGAAGCTCAGATGACAAGACTTCGACTTTCAGACTTTGGACACATCATGTGAAGAGAGAAATCATTAGAGAAAGACATCATGCTTGGCAAGATAGAAGGTCAACACAAAAGAGGAAGGCCAGCAATGAGATGAATTGATACAATAACAGCAGCTATGGGTATCAGTCTGTCAACAATGAGCCGCCTGACTGAAGACCGAACACAATTTAGGACAACTGTCCAGAGGGTCGCCATGAGTCGACACCGACTCGACGGCACTTAACAACAACAGGAGGCAAATATCATGCATTACTCCATTAACACACGCTAGTAACTAGGACAGTTATCCAGAGGTTCGCCATGTCGACACCAACTCGATGACACTTAACAACAACAACAACAGTAACTACTCCCCTTATTCTGGTGACCATTCTGGCTGAAAATCCAGCTCTAATTTTTTTTTATAATACCTTAATAAAGAACCCATCTTACCAATTCCAGAGTTAAAACATCCCCATGAATAGAAATATAGAAACATGACGGCAGAAAAAGACCAAATGGTCTATCTTGTCTGCTCTTCCATATCAACTACTACAATATTTATTTATTTATTTATTTAGCAGTTTTTATATACCGTCTTTCTACAATTCAAGACGGTTTACATGGAACGTAACTGACAGTATTTTACAACTGTTTACATAGAACAAGGTAACAGGCTACATAGGTAACATAAGAACTAGGGAACTAATGAGCTAATAAATTATTTACAATAATATGGATCATTTGTTTACATAAGAAGTAACTGTGGGTCACTAGGATAATTGGAGGGAAAGTGAAGAGGGTAGGAGAAGGGGGGAGGAACTAGGGTGGTAGGGAAAAGTATTCGAGGAAGAGGTGGGTTTTTAATCTCTTTCGGAATTCTGCATGGCTCACACAGTTACGTAGCTCATGGGGAAGGGTATTCCATAGGGATGGGGTGTAGAGAGAGAAGGCCCTGTTACTAGTAGATTGTTTAAAGTGTAATTTGGATGTAGGAATGGTTAGAAGGTGTTTGGTTGAGGAGCGGCGTGTTCTTGTGTTGTTAGGGAAGGCAAGGAGTGGGGAAAGGCATAGAGCTGATTCTTTTGAGATGATCTTATGAATAAGGGTGAGCACTTTAAATTTGGATCGGAGTTGGATTGGGAGCCAGTGTAAGTCATAGAGGACAGGAGTAATTTGGGATCGTCTAGGGTTGTTAGTTATTAATTGTGCCAGTGTATTCTGGGCAAGTTGGAGAGGTTGGATGGTGGTCTTAGAGAGGCCATGATAGATAAGGTTACAATAGTCAAGTGAAGGGGTTATGAGGGCCTGACAGACAGTACGGAAGGAGTTGGGGCTTAAGAGGGGCTTGAGGTTCTGGAGGGTTCACAACTTCGCGTAAATTGTATTGGTAGTTTTCTTTATGTGATCAATAAAGGAGAGGTTCTGGTCAAGGATGATTCCAAGATATTTCACTTGGTTTTTTTATGGTGAGAGTGAGATCACCAAGGGTGAGTGTTGGGGGAGGGGTATATGAGGGGTTGGAGAAGGATCTCAGTTTTGGATTGGTTAATAAGTAGATTGTGTTGGGAAAGCCAGGATTTGAGATTGGTTAGACATTTATTTATTTTAGTAAAATCGGGGTTAGAGAGGCTAAATGGGGTGAAGCACATCATATCATCTGCGTATAATTGGTACTGAATGCCGTGGTTTTGGAAAATTTTGCAGGCAGGTTGGAGGAAGATATTAAAAAGTAAAGCAGAGAGGTTAGAGCCTTGGGGGACACCTTGCTTTAGCGTAAATGGGAGGGAGGTATCACTTCCAATATGGACCTGTTGTGTTCTGGAGTCTAGGTAGGAATGAAACCATTTTAGTGTTGTGCCTCTCAGACCTATTTCATGAAGTCTGGTTAGGAGTTGATTGTGGGGAAGAGAGTCAAAGGCAGCGGATAGGTCAAGGAATATAAGTAAGCATCCTTGGGTAGGGTTATGGGTGTGTAAGTACAATGAATCTAGAAGGGAGGTTAGTAGGGTTTCAACTCCGTGATTCTTTTTAAATCCATGTTGGTATAGGTCAAGGGGGGAGTGGTCATCAATGTAATCCTGTAGTTGGGCTTGGACAATTTTCTCAGTAATCTTTGCAAGGAAGGGTATACTGGAGATGGGTCTATAGGAGGAAGGGGAGGTGGGGTCAAGTTTGGATCCTTTCAGGATAGGGCGGATAGAGGCACACTTAAGCAGGGGTGGTACAGAACCAGACTGGAGGGAGGATTGTACAATGGTCAGGATGTAGGGGCTGAGGGATGTTCTGGTGGATTTGATCCAGGGGGCAGGGCAAGGGTCGAGGGCAGATGTTGATGCATTCAAACTGTTTATGACATTAGATATAGTTTCTGATGTGATGGTGTGAAATTCATACCATGAGTTCTCTAGTAGTAGAGTACTATAGTCTTCAGTTGGTTGGGGGTTGCTTGTTAGAGGGGGAGGGAGGGGGGGGGAGGAATTTGGAGGCCAGGTGGTCGGCTATAGCTTGAGCGGATATTTTAGATGGTTGGTCATGTGGGAGGGGGTCTTTTATTAGAGATTTGGCGATGGAGAAGAGCTCCCTTGGTTTGTTGAGGGCACGCTGGATTATATTTTCATTGTATTCTCTTTTATGTTTAGTGGTTTCTGCGCAGTAGGATCGAAGTTTAGCTGTATAAGCATTATGTACATCTGGGTCTTGTGTATGTCTCCATTTGCGTTCAAGGCGTCTAAGCTCTCTTTGGAGGTTTCTCAGGTTTGTAGAGAACCAGGGGGATCTTCTGCGATGTTTGTGAGAGAGATGCTTAGGTGGAAGTAGGGATGCTAAGGATAGTGTTTGATTCCAAGTAGAGATGGTAGAATTTTGGTTGAGAATTTTGTCGTTTAATTGGTCCCCTTTTTTACCTTTTGAGATCCTCTTTGTTTGACCTATGTTTTTTTGAATTCAGATTCTGTCCTCATCTCTACCACCTCCACTGGGAGATTATTCCACGCATCTACCACTCTTTCCATAAAGAAATATTTACGCATATTACTCCTGAGTCTATCTCCCTTTCACCCTCATCCTATGTCCCCTCGTAGCAAAGCTTGCTTTCAATCAAAAGAGTCTCTCCTGTGTATTTATGTCATGGAGGTATTTAAACTTCTCAATCATATCTCGTCTATCCCGCCTTTCCTCTAACGTATACATATTAAGATCCTTAGGTTTATCCTCATATGCTTTATAATAAAGGCCAATAATCATTTTAGTAGCCACCCTCTGTACCGACTCCAACTTGTTTATATCCTTTTGAAGGTATGGTCTCCCGAATTGCACACAATACTCCAAATGAGGCCGCACCAAAGACTTATACAGAGGCACTATCACCTCCTTTTTTCTGCTGGCCATTCCTCTCTCTCTATGCACCCAAGCATCCTTTTAGCTTTCGCTGTTGCCTTTTCTACCTGATTAGCTACTTTAAGATCGTCAGACACAATCATGCCCAGGTCCCGCTCTTCTTTTGCAGACAGAAGTGCTTCATCCCCTACACTGTACCGCTCCCTTGGATTATTGCAGCCTAAATGCATGACCCTGCATTTTTTAGCATTAAATCTCAGCTGCCATATTTTCGACCATTCTTCAAGCTTAATTAGATACCTCTTCATGTCATCTATTGCTTCCTGGGTGTCTACTCTATTGCAGATTTTGGTTTCCTCTGCAAAGAGGCAAACCTTATTCAACAGCTCTTTCACATATCACCAAAAAAGATGTTAAAAAGAATTAGACCAAGGACAGATCCCTGCGGCACACCTCTGGTAATTTGTTGCCTCGCACTCAACCAATTTCTAATCCAATCAGTAATTTTAGGGTCCATCCCTAGGGTGCTGAGTTTGTTTAAGTCACCTGTGTGGTGCGGTGTCAAATGCTTTACTGAAATCCAAGTACACCACATCTAGGGCTCTCCCTTGATCCAACTCCCTGGTCACCTAGTCAAAGAAATCAATCAGATTTGTCTGACAAGACCTGCCTCTGGTGAATCCATGCTGCCTCCAATCCTGTAATCCATTGGACTCCACAAACCTCACTATTTTCTCTTTCAGCAGCTTTTCCAATAATTTACTTACCACAGAGGTTAGACTAACTGGCCTGTAGTTTTCAATCACATCCTTACTTCTGCTTTTGTGTAAAAGGACCACATGTGCTTCTCTCCAGTCCTCTGGCACCACTCCCGACTCCAAAGAGGCATTGAAAAGGACAGTCAGCAGAGCTGCTAGAACGTCCCCTTCAGTATTCTTGAATGTATCCCATCCAGTCCCATCGCTTTGTCTACTTTTAGTTTAGCCAGTTCCTCACGAACACAGTCTTCTGAAAATTGTTTGAGATTCCCATAACTTCTCTTCCTATTTGTTGATGTTTTCTGAGGTCGTGTTCCTGGACCTTCATCTGTGAAAACAGAACAGAAATACTTGTTAAGCAATTCCGCTTTATCCTCATCAGCTTCTACATATTCCTCCCCTTCACCCTTGAGTCTGACAATACCACTTTTGCCCTTCCTCCTCTCACTAACATATCTCAAAAATGTCTTATCCCTCCATTTTATTGCATTGGCTATTTCTTCTTCTTTTTGTATCTTTGTTTTCCTGACTACTTTGCTAGCTTCTCTAAGTATTTTCAAATATAGATGCCTGTCTTCCTCTCTGTGTGATCTCTTGTATTTCATGAAGGCCTCCCCTTTTTTCTTTACCTTTTCAGTTGCTTCTTTTGAGAACCACAGTGGCCTCCTTTTCATTTCACTTTTATTTACCCCAGCTGTTCCCATCCCGCTAACAAATCCTTGAGGTATTGGCCCATCTTAGCAAAGTTAGTTTTCCTAAACTTGCTTTTGAATGTATTTTATCAGCTTCTAGATGACACTGCAGCAGGGATGTACCAATCATTATCTGGCATATTGAAATCACCTATCAGTAACACTTCTCCTTTCAGGGCAATATTGAAATCACCTATCAGTAACACTTCTCCTTTCATGGCAATATTAAATCTCCTTTCACTTCTTCTCACTGTGAGGGGGGTCTGTATACTATTTATTTTATTTAACAGGTTTTCTGTAATGCTTTATCATTTAAATCAAAGCAGTTTACATTGAAACTTAAACTTGGTAATGTACATTAAACAGGGTCATTGATAACTTGGATTTTTCTGAGGCAATGGAGGGTTAAGTGACTTTCCCAAGGCCATCAGGAGTGCTAGTGGGAATCAAACCCTGGTCTCTGGGTGCCCAAGCCAGTGTTCTTAACCATTAGGCTACTCCTCCACTCTTGGTATACTATGCCAATGCATATGGATTTCTTTCCCTCTTTCAAGTTTAGTCCACAGTGCCTCCTCTCTCCCTTTAAAGCCCTGTAATTCGATAGCTTTAATATTATTTATTTATCCAGATTTGTATAACACTTTCTCCTTCAATCAAAGTGGTTGTTTACACAGGTTGGAACAACATTAAACAGGGGGCGACAGGACATATATATAGACTATAGTGGTTCGGATTAATATTATTTTTTACATATAGTGCCACTCCTCCTCCCCTTCTTCCTACCCTATCCTTCCTGAGTAAAATATAGCCTGGTATAATTATATCCCAGTCATGGTTGTCCGTGAACCATGTCTCCATAACTGCCACTAAATCTATGTCAGCCTCTTCCATTAAAGCCTCAACATCTGGGATCTTATTTCTCATGTTATGGGCATTTCTACACACCGCTTTCCAGATATTGGCCTTTTTACCCATTGCTATAGCGATATTTAATGTTTAACTTACCTGGGGGCTTTTGTCACCCATCCCCAATGAATCTAGTTTAAAGCCCTCTTCAGTAGGTTAGTCAGTCTGCTACTGAAGACATATTGACCCTTTGCAGCCCTTGGAACATCATCCCATTGTCCAGAAAATCAAAACACTCTCGAGGACACCATCCACGCAGGCCTGCATTTATCTCTAGGATGCAAGATTCTCTGCCTTGGCCTTTACCCTCAACAGAGAAGATTGAGGAGAACACCACCTGCGTACCTATCTGCTTCATCCTCTGTCCCAGAGCCATGAAGTCACTTTTTATACGCTCAGAGGGTTACCTGGCAGTATAATTTATGCTGATATGGATGAGCAACATCGGGTAATAGTCAGTTGGCTTGATGAGTCTCAGCAAACTCTCCAGAACATCTTTGATTTTGGCATCTGGCAGACAGCAGACATCTCTGGACATCATCTGGTCTGCAGATGGATACCTCAGTACCCCTCAGAAGAGTCACCAACCACCACTATGCTTCACTTCCTCGTAGTAACTGATTCTGCAACTTTGGTGTTCTAGAGCTGTCGTTTTTCCCTTTCCTGGGATGCTTTCACCTCTTCAACTTCCAGAGCTGCATAATGGTTTTTCAATTCAAGGGATGGAGGAGTTGGATTGGTGATTATGCAGGCCCTGGTGACTCGTGTCCAACTTTCGTCATTTTATAGGCTCCTATCTTCATCTCTGCTGGAGAGCTTGAATGATTCAAGAAGCATCTCATCAGTGCACTTCTCACTGTCTTGAATGCTACTCAGCCTCACCATCCCTTCTCTGAGCTCCTCCACTTGTTTTCTGAGAGCTTCAGCATGCAGTCATCTTGCACATGGAACCAAAGCTTAAACTGGCATTGGGATCGCTTTGTGGACAGAGGCAGAAGCTGTAACGGGGGCAACAGCTTTGGCAATACGATTTTTCCCAGCCATTGTTTAGGTGGAGGAGCTTCAGTACCTGTTCAACTAAAAGAGAGACCTACCAAAGTCCCTGCCTGTTCCTCAGCCATCCTTTCAGAGAAAAAGCAGTTACCTTTTTTAAGTGTGCTCTAACAGGGCTGTTCTAAGTCCCTGTGCATAACTAATTGGGGTGGGTGGGAACTGGGGTAGGGAGGGACTTAACGGTCAGTGGCTTCAAAGAGCTAGCAAGCTGAAACAAAAAACAATGAACTCTGATAGAGCTTTGCCCAATACCATAAAAAAAATCACCCTTTATAGTATAGAAAACAAGGATTCGCTTATACAACTGAAAACCAAAATCCTTTTAAGAGCTTTCAGGCAGAGAGATTGTAGTTAAAAGCCAGACAGTATTACCTTGCTTGCAACTGAGTCCCTGTTAGGAATGTCCTTCTACTATCCCAGAATTGAACTCTGAAGCACTTATCTGGTTAGTAGCACCTGATAACTAGATACGTTCCACCTCGTGTGACATTCAGCATCGCTATCCAGGTAGCATCATGGACTGTTCCCTCTGATTGCCTTGGCATGCTCTAGATCAGCGATGGCGAACCTATGGCACGCGTGCCAGCTGTGGCACGCGAAGGCCTTGCAGCTGGCACGCGTGAAGGTCCGCAAAAAAAGAAAAAGCGGGCTCTGGCTGCTGCCGCGGACGCGGCAGCATGCAGTGTCCCGCGGGGCCCCCTCCGCCCGCTAAGCCCCTCTGCAAGGGCTTTCAGATTCGCGAGGGAGACAGCGTCTCCCTCGCGTCTCTGTTAAGCCCGCAGGGGTTAATGGGAAATTTCCCATCAGCCCCTTTAGACGCGAGGGACTGATGGGAAATTTCCCATTAGCCCCTGCGGGCTTAACAGAGACGCGCGGGAGACGCTGTCTCCCTCGCGAATCTGAAAGCCCTTGCAGAGGGGCTTAGCGGGCGGAGGGGGCCCCGCGGGACACTGCATGCTGCCGCGTCCGCGGCAGCAGCCAGAGCCCGCTTTTTCTGTTTTTAAATTTGCCGGGGGGGGGGGGGGGTTAGGACTGCTAATGGGCTGGGGGGGGGGTGTGGACTGCTAATGGGCGAGGAGGGGGGGGGGGGGTTAGGACTGCTAATGGGCTAGGGGGGGTTAGGACTGCTAATGGGCTGTGGGCTGATGGGGGCTGTCTGGAAATGGGGTGATGGGGGGTTAGGACTGGGAATGGGCTATGGGGGGGGGGTTAGGACTGCTAATGGGCTAGAGAGGGGGGGGTTAGGACTGCTAATGGGCTAGGGGGGGTTTAGGACTGCTAATGGGCTAGGTGGGGGGGGGTTAGGACTGCTAGTGGGCTAGGAGGGGGGGGGGGTTAGGACTGCTAATGGGCTGGGGGGGGGGGGTTAGGACTGCTAATGGGCTAGGAGGGGGGGGTTAGGACTGCTAATGGGCAAGGGGGGGGGTTAGGACTTCAAATGGGGGAGTCGGGGGGGTTAGGACTGCTAATGGGCTAGGAGGGGGGGTTAGGACTGCTAATGGGCTAGGGGGGGTTAGGACTGCTAATGGGCTGTGGGCTGATGGGGGCTGTCTGGAAATGGGGTGATGGGGGTTAGGACTGGAAGTGGGCTGATGGGGGGTTAGGACTGGCAATGGGCTAGAGAGGGGGGGTTAGGACTGCTAATGGGCTGGGGGGGGTAGGACTGCTAATGGGCTGATGGGGAGGGGTTAGGACTTGAGGTGGGCTGTTGGGTGGGGTTAGGACTGGAAATGGGCTGATGGGGGGTTAACACTGGAGGTGGTCTGATGGGGTTAGGACTGGTAATGGGCTATGGGGGGGTTTAGGACTGATAATGGGCTATGGGGGGCTGGGACAAGAAATGGGCTGATGGGGAGGGGTTAGGACTTGAGGTGGGCTGATGGGGTTAGGACTGGTAATGGACTGTGGGCTGATGGGGGGGTTAGGACTGGCAATGGGCTATGGGGGGCTGACTGGAAGTGGGGGGTTAGGACTGGTAATGGGTTATAGGGGGGGGGCTTAAACTGAAAATGGGGTGATGGGGGGTTAGGACTGGAAGTGGGTTGATGAGGGGGGGATAGGACTGGTATTGGGTTGGGGGGCTGCTAGGACTGGAAATGGGCTGATGCAGGGACTAGAAGGGAATGGATGCTGGGTGAGGCTGGAACTAGAAGGGAGCTGGTGTTGGGGGAGGATTAGAATGGGATGGGGCTGGGAGAGTAAAATGGAGAGGGGAAAAATATTTTGTGTGGGAGGGATAAAAAATCTACAATTGGCCGGGTATTGGGAGAGTAAGTGGGGATTGAGGATGGAGGGGTAAATTTTGAGTAGATGAAATAGGAATGAGGAAAGAGCCAAAGGAGAAAGATTAGTATGTTAAAGCAGATGTAGAGAGAGAATGGAAAAAAAAACCAAGAAGACAGAAGAAAGGACAAATGGACAGCAGATGGAGAGTTAGCAGAAGACACGAAGAAACCAGAAGAAAGTGGCTGGAACAATTGCAACTGAAAAAAAATGCACAAAAGGTAGAAAAATATCTCTTTATTTTGAATTTATTAACTGGAATATGTCAGCTCTGGGAAATGTGCATCATTAATTTTTGCGCTTTGTTTAGTACAAGAGGAAATTAATATATAGTTTTATTTCTACAGTGTTGTTGTATATTCCAAGTTTGGCTTTTGGGGTTCCCAGTTTAATTATTGTCTTCCTGTTTCTAAATTGTGATTCCTTGTTTGGTGATGGTCTGTTCTGCATGTGTAACTGAGCTGAGGTATTCTGTTTATATAATTCCTATTTGACATTGCCACTTGTTCTTTCCCCAGTAGGTCATGTATTGTTGTTCTCTGAGATGTATTGGTTTAATATTTGCAGTGTTGCCTTTTAATAGGTAGAGTATGGTGCTTTGTGAGTCCTGGTAGTGCTGTTAGGATACGGCGGGTTTGCTATGGGTTCTAAATGGGCAGCGTTTGTAGTAGTTCCTAATGTGCCTGGCGGTTGGTACTGGATTATAGTAATGTAGAAACCTTTTAGTCTTTCTTTATCCATATACTCATTAAGAGGCATGTTTACTAAAAGTTAGTGTATGGTAACATTATGCAAATATTTATGCAAATGAAGCACCTTATGCAAATGGGGCTTTAATTGACGTGCTGGCACTTTGAGGAAATTCTTTGGTTTTGTGCGGCAGTTTGGGCACTCGGGCTCAAAAAGGTTAGCCATCACTGCTCTAGATAGTGCTGGGTAGTCTGTGGGTGGAGCTGGGGCAGACTTTGAGAGGTTATCTGCTTTATGCAGTTAGCTTTCTGCTAGCCAGATAATTAAGGGCATAAAGTTATGCCAAAGTAAAGGTCATCCTAACTTTATGCGGTTTGCTATCCAGACAGCGAGCTGAATATCACTGCTATCCGGATACGAATGCCGATCACTGAATCTGAATACTCATTGCCGACCACGTTCTGGTTACTGGTGTTGCATATCCGGATTTCACTTAGTTGTGGCTGTCAGCATTTAAAAGAAATGCTGACCACCATGACTGAATATTTACTCCCTTAGTCTTTGTCTTCATTCTGTCTATCTCCATATGCCTAGAATATAAGGGGGCTGTAATAAAGGCCTTTTGGAAATCATCCTGCCCTTGACAGAACTAAATATATTTTGGTTTGGAGGCTCAGTGAGGCAATTAAATATAAGATGTGTGTGTGTGAATAAATCTCTGTAGCTGACCATGAAAGTAGGGCATTAGTGCAGTATCTGTGCCATCTCAGCCTGCTGCATGTCCTGAGTTTCTGCTTTGGAGCCAATGTGAACATTTTTTTAAAGTCATGAATGTCTGCTTGGCGATACTTTTTGCCCAGTTGTTATTTAACAGAACCATGATGTACCCAGATACTCGCTTTTGAGAGCCCAAATAGACTCTTGGCTTGGATCCATCGGCCAAGGAAAATCTACAGCAATCAGTAAGTAAACAAACCCTCTACTATAGAATGCAGTCTGCTCATGTGAAAGGACTGCCCTCTAGTGGCTTCATTTAGTCTTTTAATTTGGATGGAGCTGCTGACAACTGCAAAGAAAGATTCAGAGCATTACTGACTATTGCAAATCATGTAAAAAGCAACAACCCTTTAAATTGCTACTATTTAAAACCAGTGTCATATTATATGAAGTTATTAAAAAAGTTTCAGTCAATACTGCTCTTTTAAAAAATAACTGTATTGAAAAGATACATGATAAAAACAGCTGGAGGCTATGGGAGGCATATTGAAAGCGTTTTAGCTATTTAGTAGACCTGCTAACTGGCTAAAATGCACCAATCCTGTGTAAAAAATACTCAGTTAAAACTAAGGTGGTCTGTGGTTGTGTTGGGAGCATGCCGATCACTATCTGGTCAGCGGGGATATTTAGCCGCTAACCAACTTGTTTAACTGGTTAAAATTAGGACACTTAAATGGCTGTCCTAATTTCAACCATTATTGATATCTTGTTAATGGTTGAATATTGCTGACCAGTGAACCTGGATATTCAGCGCTGGATGCCGGATAAGTTCTGGTGCTATCCAGCGCTGAATATTTCTTTTTTTAAAGCTGTGGCTACAAGGCGCTTTAAAAAGCCTAGCTGCCGCGTTATTGGCCCCTATGTATTTTAGTTATAAAATAATGAATAACTTGGGACTATATGCTGAGGCATCAATATACATGTTTGGTAATGGACGATCTTAGCTTGCTTGACATCAAATTTTGAAAATTCATTTAACTAAGACTATCACAGACCAATAATTCTCAAACATTTTCTTCCAAGAATCGCTTCTCATGTGTAACAAAATCAGATGGACCCTCTACAAAAAAGAGAGGGCGGGGGGAATATTTTTGTATTTTAATGGAGTTTTTTTTTAAAATCATTAAGAACATAAGAACATAAGGTATGCCATACTGGGTCAGACCAAAGTCCATCAAGCCCAGTATCCTATTTCCAACAGTGGGCAATCTAGGTCATAAGCACCAAGCAGTTTCTCCAAAAGAGGTTCTACAATGCTTGCATTGGGTCAAGCAGTGATATCCCGGGTCCATTTTAATAATGGTTTATGCACCTTTCCTCCAGGAACTTGTCCAAACCTTTTTTAAACCCAGCTACACTAACAGCTTTTACTACATCCTCCGGTAACAAATTCCAGAGTTTGATAACACATTGAGTGAAAAAATATTTCCTGTTATCAGTGTTAAATAGATTACCCTGTAGCTTCATTGCATGTCCCGTAGTCTTTCTATATTCTGATGACGTAAACAATCGATCTACGTTTACCCGTTCCACTCCATCCACTCGGCTGAGGGGAGATATGATAGACCTCTATCATATCTCCCCTCAGCCGTCTCTTTTCCAGGTTGAAGAGCCCTAACCTTTTGAGCCTCTCTTCATAGGAGTATCCTTCCATCCCCTTTACCATTTTGGTGGCTCTTCTCTGTACCTTTTCTAATAACGTTATATCCTTTCTAAGATACGGCGACCAGAACTGCACACAATATTCAAGGTACGGTCGCACCATGGAACGATACAGAGGCATTATAATATCCTTTGTTTTATTTTCCATTCCTTTCCTTATGATACCTAGCATTCTATTTGCATTGATATAATTTTGAGGATTTGCAGGGTCTAAAGGTCAATAAATAATAAAATGATTAATTTTGATTTAATGAACTTAAATTGCTTTACATTTCAGATATATTCAATATTTTGTTAGAAATCTGTTGCCAGGCTTCTGTACAGTTTTCTAGTTTTGCTTTATATTTCCTAGCTCTGCCCCAACAAATTTGGTTTCAGGGTATTCACAATAACTGTACAGGAGATTCATTTGCTTACATTTGATCTCAGAGGAGAAGGGATGCATCTACCACAGGATCATGCCAACTACCACTGCATTATGTGTAAAGAGTAGCGTTTTAGGATCTGATATTCAAAGTGATGAATGCGGTTAGCAGAGTGCTAAGCGTGTTAATCGCGGTAAATGGAATATTCTGTGGTACTAATACAGTCAGTGCCGTTGAATATCTGCGCCCGCCCGCTGTACACATTCCAATGCGAAGCGGTTAACGCTGGGGCATGTTGAGGACATTCTGGGGAGAGTGGAGGCGGCACTGATCACTAACTGGGCAGAGGTGATATTAAGCCGCTACTCAGTTAGTGATATGCGGCAAAAGCCAAGTGCAGGAAACTCTAGCCTAACGTTCGCTGCATATCGCTAACTGGGTAGTGGTTCAATATCGCCGCTGTCAAATTAGCAAATGGCCTGTGTGGTGAACCCAGATATTCAAAGCTGGGGCCGGATATGACCCAGGAATTGAAGATCCAGGTTTAATGTTCAGCACCAGTGACTAACTGCTGGCGCTGAATATCGGGCCCTTATTTCCTAGAAAAGAATGTAATAGAAAAACAGATCCCGTAAATCCCTCAACAGACTTTTAATTTTTTTGTCGGACATAAATCGTGTAGGCAAAAGTTTTGTACAAGTGGATCTGAGAGCGCTTGATACAGGGGTTTACCCCCCGAAACGTGCACGTCGCGCATGGTTTTTCAGATAAGTGTCATTTACATTAACTTGGATGAGAAGTTTTATACATTTAAATAACCTATTGGTTTGAATAAAAGGGATATGTATTGTGTATTGGGGCATGGTTTTGCAATACCTGCCCTACACGATTTATGTCCGACAAAAAAAATTAAAAGTTTGTTGAGGGATTTACGGGATCTGTTTTTCTATTACCTTGGTATATTGATCACCGTTTTTGGGTTGCACAAATTTGCTAGAAAAGAATGTGCCAGTACGCACAGGCAGTCCTTAGAAAGAGAAGGGTGCAACTGTCCCAAGAACTACCCCCTTCATTGGCCCTGCACCTTACAGCTAGTCGCAGAGCCAAATATTGCACAGTCCCCAGAACAGCAGCATTCCTCTTACTGAGAAAACAGAACTAGGGGTGGACTGTCCTATCAGGGATTGGACATCATCTAGTGCACTGCTGAGAAAGACAAATAGTAGGCTGCAGCTTGAGTTTGTTTCTATCAATTAAGCCAGCGCATGCAACACTAGCTGCTGTAGACTGGAGCAGCTCAGGTCATAGCATCAAGGTGAATGAGGGTGGAGGAGGGGCTGGGGACTGGATCAGCATGCCAGGGCTGATTTTTGTTCACAGTCCATCCCTGAACAGAACAAGCTGGATTCAGAGGATGCTTAATTTTAATCCTGGTTTCGAGAGAAAGCCTTTAAAACCAAGTGCAAGGGTACATTACTTAGGGTTCTTATTGGATTCTGGTAGGTATATCGCTGAGCATAGGTTGCAGTTATGATATGGGAATTATATGCTAATCTTCAGTTATTAAGGACATGCTGTGTGTTGCTACCACTCCATGCTTTTGTTCCATTACTTCAAGTGCCAGTCTCTAGTCGACTGTGGGCTACTCTAACAGTCTTTACCACCGTCTTCTGCAATATTCATTATACAGGTTGTATTTGGTTCCAAGTACTGCAGCCCACTTATTGACTGGGAAAAAGGCAAGTGACCCTGTCATCCCATTTCTTAAGAATTTGCATTGGCTGCTGGAAGAAGAGCATATAGAGTTCAAGATTATTTGTTTATTTGCTAATATCTAATGCTACTATAAACCATAATAACTTTACACATTGTTGACTCCATTCAATTTAAGTGAGGTTCTTCAATCTTCCCAACAGAGTTTACTCTAGGTCTGTAGAGGATTTCATTAATGAAGATAATATTATAAAAGATATAAAAGCGTAAATGACTCTTACAGAATTACTTGGCATGGGCACGTGTACTTTTATTGAGAGGAAGGTCTGGTAGGAGCACAGGCATAGTTGCAAGGTACACTTATTGCTGCATGCTTACTGAAGTGTAGTAGGTTTCTATATTCTGATAACGTAAACAATTGATCTATGTTTACCCATTCCACTCCATTCATTAATTTATAGACTTCTATCATATCTCCCCTCAGCCGTCTCTTTTCCAGGTTGAAGAGCCCTAAACCTTTTAGCCTCTCCTCATAGGAGTAGCCTTCCATCCCCTTTAACATTTTGGTGGCTCTTCTCTGAACCTTTTCTAATAATGCTATATCCTTTTTAAGATACGGTGACCAGAACTGCACACAATATTCAAGATGCGGTCGCACCATGAAACGATACAGAGGCATTATAATATCCTTTGTTTAATTTTCCATTCCTTTCCTTATGATATCTAGCATTCTATTTGCTCTCTTGGCTGCCGCTGCATACTGGGCGGAGGGTTTTAACATGTTATCCACAATGATGCCTAAATCTTTTTCCTGGGTGGTAGTTCCCAATGTGGAACCTTGCATTGTGTAACCATAGTTTGGGTTGTTCTTCCCTAGGTGCATAACTTTGCACTTGTCCACATTAAATTTCATCTGCCATTTTGATGCCCAGTCTTCCAATTTATCAAGATCCTCTTGCAATTTTCCACAATCCTCTTGGGTTTTAACAACTTTAAATAGTTTTGTGTCATCTGCAAAATTGATAACCTCACTCGTTATTCCCTTTTCCAGGTCATTTATGAATGTGTCAAAAAGCAGCAGATCCAGCACAGATCCCTGGGGTACTCCACTATTCACCTTTTTCCATTGGGAAAATTGGCCATTTAGCCCTACCCTCTGCTTTCTATCTTTTAACCAGTTCCTGATCCACAATAGTACACCGCCTCCTATCCCATGACTTTTTAGTTTTGCCAAAAGTCTCTGTTGAGGGACCTTGTCAAAGGCTTTCTGAAAGTAAAGATACACTATGGGGTCTGTTTACTAAAAGGCCGGTGGTGTGCGGTCCGCGGTACCGAGCGGGTGCCGTATAAGGAGTGGGCGTTCCGTCGTGAAGAACAGAAGCTGTGATTGACAGATGCGCTAAGGTGCGCGGCGCCCGTGTGGTTAGTGCCCTGTGACATTACGGAGTTTGATCTGTGCACATGGTTCACACTGCTCACGGTTTTTGGGCTTCCACTATTGTGCTGCACATTGCTGACGGAAACGGTTTCTTTTCCCTGCACAGCACCTCTAACGCGAGTGTTTCACTGGCGTTATATTTCTTTGCAGATTCGGGCACGCTCCTGTGCGGCGAGTCTCTCCCCTCCCACATTCCGCCCACTGACCCCGTCTCTCCGCCCCTAGGGGGCCTTCCTCCGCCCTCATTTCGCCTTTGCACGCCTCTTTCGCACATTACCGCCCCGCAAATGTGCGCGTTGTCGGCGCACGCTTGCGGGACCCGTTAATGTGCCGCGCACTCGTACGGGGCGCTTAAGAGCACTTGAATACATCTTTTAGAGCGCTCATGTGCGCCCCGTACAAGTGCGCCGTTTAGTAAACAGACCCCTATGTCAACTGACTCACCTTTGTCTACCTGTTTATTCACACCTTCAAAAAAATCAAAAGATTAGTAAGACAAGATCTTCCTTGTCTAAAGCCATGTTGACTGTCTCCCGTTAAGCCATGACTATCTACATGCTGAGCAATTTTGTTCTTTATGATGGTTTCTACCATTTTTCCTGGTACTGAAGTCAGGCTCACCGGTCTGTAGTTCCCCGGATCACCCCTGGAACCCTTTTTAAAAATTGGCGTTACATTGGCAATCTTCAAGTCTTCAGGTATTACAGATGATTTTAATGAAAGTTCACAGATTACTAATAGCAGATCTGCAATCTCACCTTTAAATACCACTTCAGCCATGGGTAACATCCCTACATCTTCCTCAGTAAAGACTGAAGCAAAGAATTCATTCAGTCTCTCCACTATAGCCTTGTCCCCTCTTACTGTCCCTTTTACCCCTCTATCATCTAATGATCCAATTGACTCTCTCAAAGGTTTTTTGCTATGAATGTACTTGAAAAAGTCTTTATTACGCATTTTTGCTTCCACAGCAAGCTTCTTCTCAAATTCTCGCTTTGCCTGCCTTATCAATGCCTTGCATTCAACTTGCCAGTGCTTGTGCTGTTTCCAGTTTTCATCATTTGGTTCTTTTTTCCATTTCCTGAAAGATGCTTTTTTGGCAACAGCAGCCTCTCTGACCTCACCTTTAAACCATACTGGCAGTGTTTTGGACTTCCTTCTGCTTTTCTTAATGCATGGAATAAAGCTGGTCTGGGCTTCCAAGATAGTATTTTTAAACAACACCCAAGCTTGATGTAAGTTTTTTACTATTGCAACTGCTCCTTTTAGTTTTTTCTTAACTATTTTCCTCATTTTATCATAGTCTCCCTTTTGAAAGTTAAAAGGTAGTACTGTGGATTTCCTTACCATCCCTCCTCTACTAATTAAATCAAACGCAATCATGCTATGATCACTATTGCCAAGTGGCCCCAACACCCTTATCTCTTGCACCAGATCTGGTGTTCCACTAGGTCCAATATGGCTTCCTCTCTGCTCGGTTCATGAACCAGCTGCTCCACGAAGCAGTCATTTATTTCATCTAGGAACTTTATCTCTCTAGCATGTCCTGCCTTGACACTGAGCCAGTCGATACCGGGGTAATTTAAATCACCCATTATTATTACTGTGCTGTAACGTTTGTTAGCTTCCTTGATTTCTTTGAGCATTTCATCATCCATTTGTACATTTTGGCCAGGCGGTCAATAGTACACCCCAACTGCCATCGCCTTCCCCTTCTTACATGGAATTTCAATCCATAGAGATTCCACTGCAAATTTTGTTTCCTGCAAAACTTTAATCCTTTCTGACTCAATGCCCTCTCTAACCTAGAGTGCAACCCCTCTACCAATTTGATCAGTTCTATCATTACGGTATAGTTTGTACCCAGGTATCACAGTGTCCCACTGTTTGTCCTCCTTTCACCATGTCTCTGAGATTTCAATCATATCTAACCACTCATTTAGTGCTTTATATTCTAACTCACTCATCTTATTTTTTAGACTTCTAGTATTTGCATACAAGCATTTTAGAGACTGTATTTTATTGATATTAATCTGACTATTGGTAGGCATGGGTAATTTGGAATCTTTAAGCTCTGTCTGCGCCACACTCAAGGGCATTTGGGGTACTTTACTCTTTTTTGGAACCTCTCTGCTTTTGGTAGTATCCTTCAAGGATACCATCTTCTGAACCATGCACTCTTGGGCAACTGTCGACTTTCCCCTATTATCTAGTTTAAAAGCTGCTCTATCTCCTTTTTAAAGGTTAATGCCAGCAGCCTGGTTCCATCCCAGTTAAGGTGAAACCCATCCCTTTGGAAGAACCCCTCCTTTCCCCAGAATGTTCCCCAGTTCCTAACAAATCCAAACCGCTCATCCTTGCACCATCATCTCATCCACGCATTGAGACTCCGGAGCTCTGCCTGCCTTTTGGGTCCTGCGCATGGAACGGGAAGCTTTTTGGAGAACGCTACTCTGAAAGTTCTGGATTTCATCTTCCTACCTAAAAGCCTAAATTTAGCCTCCAGAACCTCCCTACCACATTTTCCTATGTCATTGGTACCGACATGTACCAAGACAGCAGACTCCTCCCTAGCACTATCTAAGACCTTATCTAGGTGGCGCGTGAGGTCCGCTACCTTCACACCAGGCAGGCATGTTACCAGGCAATCTCACGTCTTCCAGCCACCCAGCTATCTACATGCCTAATGATCGAATCACCAACTATAATGGCTGTCCTAACCCTACCCTCATGGGCACATGGCCCTGGAGAAACTTCCTCAGTGCGAGAGGGTTTTACATCACCTGGAGGACAGGTCCTAGTTACAGGATCACTTCCTGCCACACCAGGGTGATGCTCTCCTGTCACGTGACCTCTCTCCTCCATGACACCATGGATGCTGCCAGACTAGAGGTGGGACTTCAGGACTATATCCCTGTAGGTCTCATCTATGTACCTCTCTGTCTTTCTTATGTCTTCCAAGTCTGGTACTCTAGCCTCTAGAGAATGGACTTGTTCCCTGGGAGCAAAGAGCTCCTTGCACCTAGTGCACACGTAAGACCTCTCACCAACTGGGAGAAAATCATACATGTGACACTCAATGCAAAAGACTGGAAAGCCCCCTACTCTACTACTACTACTACTACTACTATTTAGCACTTGTAGAGTGCCACGCATGCAGCGCTGTACAGCTAACCTACATGAGGCAGCCCACATACAAAAGACAGTCCCTACCCATCAGAGTCATGCTCATCTGAGCTTACAATCTAATCAGAATAATACAGAGCATAGGTCAGTTCAGTGCAAGGCATAAGATAAGGATAGAAGTCAGGATCTGAAAGCAATGGTGAAGAGGTGGGTCTTCAATATGGATTTGAAGAGGGCCAGGGAGGGTGCCTGGCGTACAGGCACAGGTAGGCTGTTGCAGCGAGGTGGAAGGAGTGAAGTCGGGAGTTGGAAGTGCGAGTGAAAGGCATAAATAGAAGTAATTTGCTAGCAGAGCGCAGGTTCCGAGAGGGGACGTAGGGAGAGACAAGAGATAAGAGGTATTGAGGGGCTGTAGAATGAATGCATTTGTAGGTCAGTAGGAGAAGCTTGAATTGGATGCGGAATTGGATAGGGAGCCAGTGGAGCGACTTGAGAAGTGGAGTAATGTGGGCATGGCGAGACTGGTAGAAGATTAGTCGAGCAACATGATTTTGTATAGATCGAAGGGGAAGGAGGTGGCTCGCGGGGAGACCTGCGAGGAGTAGGTTGCAGTAGTCGAGGCGAGAGGAGATTAAGGAGTGGATAAAGGTTTTGGTAGTGTGTTCAGAGAGGAAGGGGCGGATTTTGCTAATGTTGTAGAGAAAGAAGTGGCAGGTCTTAGCTACAATCTGGATATGTGCGGAGAAGGAGAGGGAGGTATCAAAGATAACCCCTAGATTGCGAGCCGAGGGAACAGGAAGGATAGTGGATCCGTCCACATAGACTGAGAAAGGGGTAAGAGGAGGGGAGGAATTTGGGTGAAAGACAAGGAGTTCAGTCTTTGCCATATTCAGTTTCAATCGGCAATGAGACATCCAAGCGGCAATGTTGGAAAGGCAGGCAGAGATCTTGGATTGGGTTGCCGGAGAAATATCAGGTGTAGAGAGGTAAATCTGGGAGTCATCGGCATAGAGATGGTACTGGAAGCCATGGCAGGAGATAAGCGCGCCAAGGCCTTGGGTATAGAGAGAGAAAAGGAGGGGGCCCAAGACGGATCCCTGGAGTACACCTACATGGAGCGGGGTAGGGGAGGAGGAGGAGCCGCCAGAGCATACACTGAATGAGCGATGGGAGAGGTAGGAGAAGAACCAGGATAGTACGGAGTCCTTGAAGCCAAGCGAGGAGAGGGTGGTGAGGAGAATATTGTGGTCAATGGTGTCAAAGGCAGCAGAGAGGTCAAGAAGGATGAGGATAGTGTAGAGGCCATTAGATTTAGCCAGGAACAGGTCATTGGAGTCTTTTGTGAGAGCCATTTCAGTGGAGTGTAAGAGACGGAATCCAGATTGTAGTGGGTCCAGGAGGGACTGGGAGGTGAGGAAGTCGAGGCAGCGATGGTGGACTGCTCGTTCAAGTAGTTTAGATATGAAGGGAAGGAGGGAGATGGGTCGATAGAAGGACATGTGGGATTGAGCGAGGGTTTCTTGAGGAGGGGTGTGACAACAGCATGCTTGAAGTCAGCGGGGACAGTTGCAGTGGAGAGCGAAAGGTTGAGGATATGAGAGATGGAGGGGACAATGGTGGGGGAGATGGGGTGCAGGAGATGGGTGGGGATAGAGTCGAATGAACAGGTGGTGGGCTTGGAGGAGGTAAGAAGGAGTGCGGTTTCTTCTTCAGAGAATGGAGGGAAGGAGGAGAGGGTAGCAGAGGGAGTATGGATGGGGGAGAATTGGGGAGGGGAGAGGTAGATGAGGGGGTAGGGAGTTGGGGGGAGGTAGATGAGGGGGTGGGGGAATTGGGGCGGGGGAGGTAGATGAGGGGGTGGGGAATTGGAGGGTAATCTTGTGGATTTTGTCATGGAAGTAGTCAGCTAGGGTTTGGGCAGAGAGGGAGGGTGGGATCGGGGGCGGGGGGACCTTGAGGAGAGAATTCAGGGTGTTAAAGAGACGGCGAGGATCAGAGGCAAGGGAGTTGGTCAGGTGGATGTAGTAGTCTTGTTTGGCAAGTGCTATGGCTGACTGGAAGGAACTAAGCATGAATTTGAAATGTAGAAGGTCTTCTGGGGAGCGGGATTTGGACCAAGTATGTTCGGCAGAACGGGCGCAGATGCATAGATAGCGGGTTGTGGGTGAGAGCCAGGGTTGTGGAGTAGATCGTTTGACAGGACGTGGGGTGAGTTGGGAAAGGGGGTCAAGAGCTGAGGATAGTGTAGCATTGTAAGAAAATAATGCCTCGTCAATGGACTTGGAGGATATAATGGAGGAAAGAATGGAGAAATGGTGGAAGAGAGAGTCAGGGGATCAATATTATGGAGGTTTCTAGATAGAACGGAGGAGACAGGATGGGGTTGAGACGGCGGAAGCTGAAGAGTAAAGATTAAAAGGTGATGGTCAGATGAGGGAAGGATTGAGTTGTGGAAATTAGAGGAAGAGGAACTGGAGAAGAGTATTAGGTCAAGGCAGTGGCCATGTATGTGGGTGGGGGTGGTGGAGCAAAGTTGGAGGTCGAACGAGGAGGTGAGGGGTTGTCGACGTGGATGTTAAAGTCGCCAAGAATAAGAGTGGGGGAAAAGGGATCCAGAAAGGCGGAAAGCCAGGAGTCGGTGAGGAAGGTCGATTTGGATTTGTCGGGTAGGCGATAAATAACAGCTACTCGGAGGGGAAGTAGTGTGAGGAGGCAAATGGAGTGGACTTCAAAGGAGAGGGAGGAGTGTGACTGAGGTGGCAGGAGGGGTTGGAATTGGCAGGAGGGAGAGAGTAGGAGGTCAACACCACCACCACGACCAGTAGCTCGAGGTGTATGGGAGAACTGGTAGCCCCCATAGCAGAGGGAAGCAATGGATGCGGTGTCGTCAGGGGGGAGCCAGGTCTTAGTCAGGGCAAGAAGGTGTAGGGCATTAAAGATAAAGAGGTCGTGAATGAAAGGAAGTTTTTTAGTGATTGAGCATGCATTCCATAGGGCATATGAAAATGGGACAGTGGAGAGGGGAAGGAGAGGGATATGGATAAGGTTGGATAAGTTAGGTGAGGATTTATTACCAGAGTAGCGTGAGGGTCTGTTTATAGAGTAGTGTAGAGATTTAGAGGGAGCAGGGTGTGGGTGGATATGTCTGGGTGTGTGTGTCCTCCAAGAGTGACCTGAGGGAGGGGAAGTGAGGGGTGAGTGAGGGGTGATAATAGTGATATCAGGTAGGTTGTGTGACTGCTGTCTGCATCTTAGTTTTAAGCTTGGGTTTAGATCTTTAAGTTCTTTACTTACTAAGGGTTGGTGTGGATGCTTATATTAATAAAAGTGTATCTAATACGTTTAATATAGATTGTTCACCTGAAGCTTAATTAATCTCAGGTCCTTAATGTATGACTGATTTGGATAAAGAGCTGCACCTGAGAGCGGCTCCTTTCCTTTAAGATGTGTAAGTACCTATAAAGCTACGATTATTCCAGGGGTGGGTGGGTGTTGGGGAGGGAGGGAGGGAAATAAGACTTATTAAAAGAGGGCTGCTACACGGTACCCTGTCCTGTGCTTCTAAGGTAAGCTGTGACCAACTTCCTGGGTGATTAACAGTCCTTGCTTGGATAGAAGGAGTCTTTCAAAATGGCCTATTGACCTGCCCCTTCGCTTTAACACCTATTTAAAAAGTTTCACAGGTCTGTTGCCCTCTAGGTAGAAGGCCTCTTTGTAAAAGTCTCTAGAAGACTTTATTTATTGTTCAAAGAATACTGACCCTGTTTTGCCTTTTATGCTAAGTTATAGTCTGATTTGATTTAAATTAAAGCTCTTTGCTGCTGCTAGGCTCTGACCTAGTATGAAATTTTTTTATTTATTTAGCTGTACTTATATCCCGCTTTTCACCGGGTCAAATTTAAACTAGAAGCTCTCTGCTGGGTTCTAAATTTAACCAGAAAGCTCTCTTTTGTGTTTTAAATTTAAACTAAAAGCACTTTGCTGCTATTAGGCCCTGAGTGAGTATTACATTTAAACTACAAGCTCTCTGCTGGGTTCTAAATTTAATCAGAAAGCTGTCTTCTGTGTTTTAAATTTAAACTTAAACTGCTTCTACTAGGCCCTGACTGATTTAACAAATACACTGGGTTCACAGATTAATCAGCTTTAATCCAAAGAATTCCCTTCAGAAAAATTCCCAGAAGTATATACTCACTATTGCAGATCTCTCTGCAGAAGTAGCAGTCCCCTTTTGTAGTCCTTCAAGACTGAGTGATGACCGGGAGTGGGTTGAACAGCCAGCACAGCTCAGAGCATAGGGACTAAGTACAAGAGGGTGGGGCATGCAAATGAGCAAAACACACACATGCTGAGAGTGTGTGCAGCATCTCAAACCACAGGATGAGCACCCAGCAGACCTGCTCTTTCTTCTGCTTGGTTTTCTTGTGTTGTCATCCCTTTTTTTTATGCTTCTTAAAATGAGACCTTAAATACTTACAGAAACAAGATAACGTGCTCCCCAGCATGAGCTTCCTGACAGCAGGCCATTGTACTTTGAACGTCCTCTGTTAACTGGCATTGCCATCCCTAAGAAAGAAGTATGTACTAAGGCTTTAAATAACAAAAATAGTCTACAAGTGATAAATGAAATCTATTCTGCTACACTGCAAGCAGAAGAATGATGTTACTCCCCAAAGATCTTTATTCGCTTTAATCCCCACATCGTATCACAAGTGGCAAAGAAACTAAAACCTTATTAAATTATAAACTGGGGTTGAACCATAAAGGAGCATATACAGGCATCCTTCAAGGTACATCCAGACTTAAATCCAGCTCTCTCAAACAGCTAATGTCTGCTTTAAGAACCAGGAGACATACATAAACTTTGGATAAGCAACTGCACTTGAAAGGGAACAGCCAGCTCTCTCTAAAGTTGAAACCAAATTGGCCTGGTCTCCATAGAATCCATTGCATATTACAAATAAGAATGACGAAGTATGAAGACCTTATGATATTCAAAAAAATACGGAAAACCCATCCCACCATCCTCCCTTGAGAGCTTTAATTTCCTCAGTGCTATATGAAGATGTGTGAAGGCACATTTTCAAAATGATATATAAGTGCAATCTGGGACATCCAGGTTAAAACATATGAAAAAAGGCCGGCCACATGCAATTTCTGGCCCAATTTTAGAAACTTGCTGTGCTTGAAGTGGACGGCAGTGGTATGGCCACCTAGACGTCCCCGTGACAAAATTTTAGGATGGGGATATCTATTCCATGTTGCATGCATATCCTTGCCTGCTATTTTGCAAGAGCAGACATGCATTGGCACGCTGACCAGAAAACAAGTGTCCTTCTTTCCCCTCAGTTTTCTTTATGATCATGAAAAGTACCGGGAATATGAGAGTGCCTTCTTTTCTACTCCCTCCAGGTGTTTTGGTGGCAGAACAAGAGCTTTTCTGATGCTTATTTGTGTCCTGGAGCAGGAATAGACATAGATGATACTGCTGCTGGGTTTAGATGTACTCCCATGTACGTGTATCTTTACTGGAACACCACGGATATTCCTCTACCATGCCCCCATGTGACACGGACATTCTCGAACTGAGGATGTCTATATACCTGGCTTTCTAAAATGGCTCCATGGGTGTCTCCATGATTTGCACATCT
Organism: Ichthyophis bannanicus; assembly: GCA_033557465.1. Lineage (NCBI taxonomy): Eukaryota > Metazoa > Chordata > Amphibia > Gymnophiona > Ichthyophiidae > Ichthyophis > Ichthyophis bannanicus. Next base: position 514,103,816 of record CM066032.1, on the reverse strand, counting down.
AAGTGCCCATTTTCGGACGTCCTACTCATAAATAGGGCTTCTAAAATGACCTCTCTTTATTGTCCCAAAGAAAAAGCGGTGAGCATCTGATTTGGCTTTTCATAAAACTAGTTTGGAAAAAGAATGGGCAACATATTTAAGATGTGCTGACCCTGAAGAACAATCACCTTAACCACATCAAGTTGACCTCACTATGTAAGGGTTAAAGGGGACCAGTGTGAGCATGTATCCTTAATTTTTGGAAGTGGACAATCCCTATTCAGCAAACTTGTCTGTTCCAAAGACTTTGCAACCTGAACCCGTAAATATTTAAACCCCTCTAAACACTACCTTATAGTGATAGCCATTCGTTTGGATCTAGTACATAAAGGGTGCGATATTCAGTACCGGCGGTTAGCCAACAGAACTGAACTTTAACCCTGGATATTCAATGCTGGTTGGTGATGGGTGCTGCCCCGGGACACCCCCAGTACGCCCTACTGCTAACCGCTTAGCTGTGGCACACGCAGATATTTAACAGCACTATGTTAGTGTTGCTGAATATCCCATAAACTGGCATTTACACTATGCAAACCATTCAAACGCCTTTGAATCTCCCCCCTCCCCCCAAAGTATTTAAGGGCATAACATCCATTTTATTCCAGTTTACTTTGTACCCCGAAAGCTGGGCATACTTCTGAATGATTTGAATCAAGGCCAGGATAGAAGACTCTGGGAACGTTAAATACAGCAATACGTCATCAGCATAGGCTGACATTTTCAAGCGCTGATCTCCAATAGGACTTACCGAATATCCAGATTTTCATGAATAACAATAGCCAGAGGCTCCTATACTAAACTGAAAAAGAGCAGCAATAGGGGGCAACCTTGGCATGTGTCACAATGCAATGAGAAACCCAGATATTCTAATGACAGAGCTGGAATAGAATACCTTAACCAAATATTGAACCTAACCCAAACCAGCAGAATATGTGGTTGTGCTGCCAGCTCACTTATATAATAAAATAACTTCATATTATCGGTCCCTAACCTGCCTTTCATAAAACCAATTTGATGCCTTTGAATCACAATCAGCAAAACTTGCTTTAGTCTTTTAGCCAAAATTTTCTTATGAATTTGCAGTGAAGATTAATTAATGAAATTAGTCTATAATTTTGGACAAATCTCCGATCGTCACCTGGCTGGTCCAGCAGGACAATAAGAGTTTCCAAAAAGAAGCTAGCAGCATGATCCTGAACTAAAAACTCAGAATGCAATTTCAAAAGCCAAGGTTCCGGTAATTTAGTAAAACACTGAAAAAACTCAGCAGAAAATCCATCCCTGCTGGGGCTTTACCTTTGTGAGAAGTGTAGACTACTCCCAGAATGTCCTCCAGTTTCAGGGGACAAGCAAACTGACCCCAAAATTAGAGTGTATCAATGGATAGAGCAACTGATCAAAATCTTGTTTGAGGCACCTGCTAAAAGGATAAGTGCTGCTGACCAGGACAGTCAGCAGTAGTATCTGGACAGTGACTATCCTTACAGACATCCTCAGAACTATCCGGATAGTGCTGGGACAGTCCACGGATGGAGTGGGCAGTTATCTGTATAGCAATGATATTCAGCACCACTGTGCGAAGAATTGCCCCGATAACTTAGGACAGTAATAAAGCTGCCCTAAGGCTATCCAGAGAATGGTAGTGAATATTCCCGCTGTACAGGCAGCGCAGCTGTTGGCCACACTATCCAGATATACAGTGCCGGTCACTATCTCGATACTGGTGTTGAATATCCAGATTACTTTTAGCTGTGGCGGCCAGCATTTTTAAAAATAGTCAACCATCATGGCTGACCCAAATATTTCTATTAAGTGTCATAATGAAGTATAGTAAAACTTTAAGGGGTAGGGAGCTGGAGGGGGGGTATTTGTAAACCTTCACTGGCTCCTGTGAGAGAATCCCCTGAAAGCGGTGCTTCATGCATTAGTGGATTGCACTCCAGGGGAAGTGCAAGAACACCTCTTCCCATAACCTTTTCATGAATAAACGAGCCTGTGAAGTTTAGATGCTCTTCCAGGAATGTCATCATGTAAAGGTCTATTTGTTTTGAAGTGTGAGAAATTGTGAAAGGAGTGAGAAAGCTGAGAGAGGGTGGCCAACATCAAGATTTGGAATTACAAGAATGGGATGCTTTGAGGCAGTTTTCATTAGACCTCACGGATGTAAAATAAGTGTGCGCCTTGACTTTATACATCTATAAAGTATGTATGATAAAATCACTCATGCAATTTGCATTTCTTTTGTATGGATTGCTCAAAGGATGAGGTGAAATAGCACACATCCTTTGAGCAATCGATTGTATGCACTATTTTCCTCCCTAACCTAAAAGCACTCTCGGAAATGCCTCTTGTTATTTGTGTCAAGTTTGTGTTGTTATTTGTGTCAGACATGTAGGAGAATATTAAGCCAATGTCCATCTATGTTCTCTTCCAACTTATCCACATAAATTTCTGTTGGTAGGAAAATTGAGGCCTTTTTACTAAAATGTGCTTGGTTTTCCACTGAATGTGTCAATAGTGTGCAAAATCATGGCGTGTTATGTGCAGAGCCACAGCAGGATCTGTCCAAGTCATGGACAGAATTTCCCCAAAAGGTAATGCACAGTATTGGTTCATAACATGAGAAGGCAGTACTGCATTTGCAGTTAGCTTCATCTATTGAAATGGAGGAAACTGCACCTGTCCTAATTGCAAGACGCGCTGTTAGAGTGCAGTGTATACCCATGCACTGATGGTGCGGCACTCACCATGCCTACTCCCCTCCACTTACCCACTCATTTCACTCTCCACCACAGCATAGAAATCAGCCCTGGCTAATTGGAGTGGAGGAATAGCCTAATGGTTAGAGCACTGGGTTGGGAAGCCAAGAGATCAGGGTTTGATTCTTACTAGCACTCCTTGTGGCCTTAGGCAAGTCACTTAACCCTCCATTGCCTCAGAAAAATCCAAGTTATCAATGTCCCTGTTTAATGTGCATTACCAAGTTTAAGTTACAATGTAAACCACTTTGACAAATAATATTGTTGTTAAATGCCATTGAGTCGGTGTCAACTCATGGCGACCCTCTGGATAGTTGACTTAAACTGTGTTCGGTCTTCAGTCAGGCATCTCATTGTTGATAGAGTGGCACCCAGTTAAGATGCAGGCTCATTTTAAGACTATATTCCTTGATCTTGAGAAGCCAATGTTTCAGATCATCTTTACTTTCAGTTAGTAATGTAATATCATCAGCATAGCGAAGGTTGTTGATAAATCTTTCACCAATCTTCACTCCTCGGTTGTCTTCATACAGTCCTGCTTCTCTGATGATTTGTTCTGCATATAAATTAAACAGGTAGGGGTAAAGTATACAGCCTTGTCATATACCTTTGCTGATTTTAAACCATTCTGTTTCTCCATGTTCTGTTCAAACTGTTGCTTCTTGATCAGTGTAAAGGTTGTGTAAGAGAACTATCAGGTGTTATGGTATACCTATGCTTCTTAATGTGGCCCAGAGTTTCTCATGGTCTACACATTCAAAAACCTTGCTGTAGTCAATAAAACACATATGGATATTTTTTTGGTATTCTTTTGTTTTTTCAAGGATCCATCTCACATCCGCAGTGATGTCTCTCGTTCCTTGCTTTTCCTGAACCCTGCTTGCACTTCAGGCAGTTGTCGTTCCAGGTATGGTTGTAGTCTCTGCTGAATGATCTTGAGTAGAATCTTGCTGGCATGTGGGATCAAAGCAATTTCCACAGTCAGTCGGGTCACTTTTCTTCAGTATTGGTATAAACACAGATCTTTTCCAGTCAGTTGGCCATGATGTTGTCTTCCAAATTTCCTGGCAGAGCCTTGTAAGTATGGTGATGGCTGCATCAGATTGCTGTAATACTTCAGTGGGAATGCCATCAATGCCTGGTGCTTTGTTCTTTGATAAGGCTTCCAATGCTGCTTTGACTTCTTTTTTCATCACCAATGGTTCCTGATCATAAGGTACAGGTTGAAATGGTTGTTGGTCCACTTGATCTTTATCATATAATAATTCTGTACTGTATATTCTTTCCATCTTTTCTTGATCTCCTTAGCATCATTCAACACAGATCCTTGAGCATTTTGTAGCATTCCAATTCTAGGCTGAAATTTTTTCTTTAATTCTTGTAGCTTTAGGAAAGCCAATGTTGTTCTTCCTCTAATAGTTTCTGATTCTATTTCCTTGCATTCATTATTGTAGCTCCTCTCCTTGTCTTGTTTTGCTGTAGATTGGAAATCTCTGTTGAGTTCTGTGATTGCCTCTCTTTCTCTTCTAGCTTTAGCTTCTCTGTATTTCTGGGCAATTTTCAAAGTTTCTTCAGTCATCCATTTTGGTCATTTTTGCTTTTTCACCTTTTGCAGAGATTTCTTGCTTTCTTCCAACACAACCTTCTTGACGTCATCCCATAACTCTTCTGGAACTCTGTCATTTGTATCTAAAGCAGCAAATTGATTTTGCAGGCAGTCTTTAAATCCCAGTGGTATATTCTCAAGGTCATATTTTGCTACACTTATGATTGGCTTGCTCTTTTTCAACTTTAGCTTGGATTTGCATACTAGTAGTTGGTGATCTGTGCCACAGTCAGCTCCAGCTCTGGTTTTTGTTGATGTTATTGAGCTTTTCCATCATCTTCCACAGATGTAGTCAATTTCATTCCTGTACAATCCACTGGGTGAGGTCCACGTGTACAGTCAGCGCGTGTGTTGCTGGAAGAAGGTGTTTGAGATGAATAGATTATTGGTCTTACAGAATTCTATCAGTCTTTCTCCAGTTTCATTTCTGTTGCCAAGTCCATATTTTCCAACCACTTTGCCTTCCTCTTTGTTGCCAACTTGCTTTCCAGTCACCCATGACTATCAGGATATCTTGTTCATATGTTTTGTCAATTTCAGCTTGTACTTGTTCATAGAATTCATCAACTTCATCCTCTTCTGCAGCTGTTGTTGAGGCATATACCTGAATTATAGTTGTGTTGATAGGCACTCATCATAGATGAATAGAAATTAAGCGATCACTGACTGCACTATTTTTCTTTACAGTTCTTGCAAGTTTCTTCTTAATTGTAAATGCAACACCATTTCTTCTTTGTCTTTCATTTCCAGCATAGTAGAACATGTGATCATCAGATGCTAAATGACCGATGCCAGTCCATTTCAGTACGCTGACACCCAACAGATTGAGTTGTACATGTTCCATTTCATTCTTGACCACTTCCAACTTCCCTAGGTTCATGCTTCGTGCATTCCATGTCCCAATATGTAAAACATCTTTGCAACGTCTGACTCTCATTTCATGTGCAGCTACATTAGCAGTCAGACGTCCCGAGGGCTTTGATCCAACCACATCATAAATGCTGACTTTACTCTGAAAAGTCTTTAATTCATCCCCAGTAGCCAGTTGAGTGCCTTCTGACCTTGAAGTCTCATCGTCAGCACTATAGTGCAATTTGTTTTGTGACTATCAATTGGGTTTTCAAATAGGTTTCTTCCGCACAGGTAATTCTAGTGTTCTTGCATTTGTCACAGAAATGTGATCTTCTGCTGCCAACACCATCCCTTTCTGCTGCTGCCCAGATGGGTGGTTTGTCTTAGTCTGGCACCTCAGCTGAGACCTGTCTATCTTGGGAGACCCTGCCAGTAGCTTAGCTCTCAGCATCACAATGCACACGAGCCCTCACAGCATGACAAGCTGCAAACCAAGTGAGGGCTCGTGTGCATTGTCAGGCCAGTCAGGTTTTCAGGATATATGGATGAGGAAGATCTGCATGCAACAATGAATATTCATGAGATAGATCTGCATACAATGGAAGCAGTGCATGCAGATCTATCTCATGCATATTCATTATGGATATCCTGAAAACTTGACTGGCCTGGGCGTCCCAGCGGACTGGGTTGAGAACCACTGCTCTAGAGGGACCAGGAAACTTTTATTTATAGGCATTCACTACATCATCTTTCAAACATAATGACCATCATGCATGTATTGATTCTGATTTCTTTCCATGTGCTGTTTCAATGTTCATGGGTAACTTTCCATTATGGGGCAATCCAGAGGACTGGATTGAGAAACACTGCTCTAGAATCACAGTGGTCTACTGTGTAGGTTCCATGTCTTTCCTGGAGTTTTCCCACTGTCATGCAAATCAATGTATTAAAATGCATACTTTATTTTAGTAATGATGCCATTTATCTCATACTTAAAAAAATAAACAGAATATTTCTGAAAAGAAGGAATGCAGTATAATCACAAAAGTCCCTGTTCATTAATAATTCACGCCTGCCTACAAGCCTTGTTTCTGCAGAAGGTTAAACGTAAAAAGGCTTACAGTCTTTTACTCTGTCTTAACAGAATCAGTCTAAGGACTGGAGTATAAGGGGTAGGGGATTTATAGACACATGCCTGCGCTCAGAGGTTGCTTTGGCAGAATGCTCCTGTGTGATCAAGGGAACACACTGTCTTTTTATGTAGATCATTTTAGCTGAGGCACAGCCTGGTGGTTAATTTTCTTGTGATTGAAGTATTTGATGATGGAATCAAAAGACACCATTGTCAGACTTCTCACATCACATAAGTTATGTAGGAGGTCACAGAAGGAAAATTAGCTTTTCTTATCTCAAAACAAACACCAGCTGCTGCTTTTGTTGAATATTCCCAAATATGCCAAGCAAACTGTCTTTATTGTCTGGTTAAGCATATAAGGGTGCTTCTCAAATATTTTGCTGAACTTTTGTTCAAGGTGTTGGAACAGAACTTTGTTTAGCAGCCTCACCATTAATGGTAGTACCATGAGACAACTGCGAGGGATCTATGGGCATCATTTGTGAACAAGAAGCTTCTGGGGCAGGAATGACTAAGGATTGATCCTGTCCCGCAAGGGTTATTCTGGTAGGTGCTGGGATGACACAGAAGAATGGAGAGTGGGGAGGGGAGCAAGACTTGGGAGGGAATCCTTTATTGTAGAAATTGGAGATAGGTCCTGGGAAGGATTATTAGTTTGTAAATGGATGGTGGGGAGGGAACACTTTTCTTAAAGGAGTAGGGGTGGGAGAGGTTTATTTGTACACCTTCACTAGCCTCTTTGGGGAAATTCCCTGAATGCAATGGTTCATGCATTAATGGGCCAATGCCCCTAGCAGAAATGCAATGACGCCTCTTCAGGTACTGTTAACTTTCAATAAATAATGCAGTTTGTGAAGTTAATGCAAGCTGTGTTATTCATTTTATGTAATAATGACTTGTTTTGCATATATTTGCATGCTTCGAAGTTCATTATTGTTTAATGCACATTAGATGAACATTTTTGTGTTAAGCTGGCAAACAATGCACCTTACAGCCAATTACTTAGTAGCATAACAGATGATGGCAAATAAGATCAAACTGACCCATCCATTCTGCCCAGTAAGGTGCATGCAGGGTACCCTCAATACCTTCATTTAGGGTTGTAACCGCTGCCCTTTGCAGGTTACAACCCGCCCCTTCCCCCCATGCTTTATCAGTAAGTGCAATGTCATTTCACTACAGTTTTAAACAGAAACCCTCAGTACATGGTCTACATCCCCTTTCTATTTAACTACCCTCTGTATATCCCATTCCCTTTTAAATTCTGTCACTGTTTGTCTCCCCCTCTTCTCTAGGAGGGAATCACAGGCATCTACCACCCTTTCTATGAAAAATTGTTTCAAATTGCTCATATTGTATCATATCCTCTAGAAGTTGACTAGATTGTAAGCTCTTACGAGCAGGAACTGTCTCTGTACAGCGCTGCATACATTTTGTAGTGCTACACAAATGATACGTAGTAGTAGTGTCCTTTCATTTGGAAAAGGTTTTTCTCTTGTGCATTAATACCTGTCCAGCATAGAAATGTCTGTATCGTAGCTTTCCTGTTCCTCCTCTTCTCTAGGATATACCTATTCAGGTCCTCCAGTCTCTTCACATATGTCTTCAGGTGGAGGCCCTGCACCCTGTTGGTTACTTTCCTATGATCAGCTTCCAGCTACTTTATATCCTAGTGGAGATACTGTCTTCGGTTCCAGAGGTAGTACTCTAGGTGACGCTTCATCAGTGACTTGAACGGGGACATCATTTCCTCTTATCTGCTAGTTATGTATCACTATGCAGCCCAGCATTCCTTTGCTTTTGACCACTGCCTGATCACATGTTTAGTTACCTTGAGATCATTAGACACTATTACCCCAAGGTCTCTATCCTAGCCTGTCCACATCAGCCTCTTCTCTCCGTCCCTAACCCACGGCATACAGCTCCTCTAGATTTCTGCATCCCAGATGCATCACTCTGCATTTCTTCACATTAACTGTCGAGCATTCAACCAGTCTGCCAGTTTTTGTAGATCACGTCTCATATTATCTACCTTCCCTGGGGTGTCCACTTTGCTGCAGATCTTTGTATCATCTGCAAAAAGGCAAACTTTTCCTTTTACATTTTTTGGCAGTATTGTTCACAAAGATACTGCACAGAACCGACCTCAGTACTGATCTCTGAGGTACTCTGCTACTCACCTTCCTCTACTCCAAATGAATTTTGTTTATCATTGCCGTATGTCTTCTGTTGTCCAACCAATTTCTAATCCAGCTCACCACCATGAGACCCACCCCCAGGCCACTCAGTTCTTGAGTCTCGTATGGGGAACAGTATCAAAGGGTTTCATAAAATCCAAGTAGACCACTTCCAGTGCTGCCCTCAACCTAGTTCTCTAATCATTCAGATTAGTTTGGCACGATATGTCTCTGGCAAAACCATGTTGCAACCCACGGGAATGGATTGTAGATAGCTCGTTATCCTTCCCTTTAGTAGGTTCTCCATTACGTTTCCTACTGAGGTAAGATTTACTGGCCTGTGATGTCCCACCTCTTATTTATGCGGTCTGGGGCTAAAGAAAGTAAATATTTTTATTTATTTATTTAGCTGTATTTATATACCGCGTTTCGCCGGGTCAAAGCGGTGTAACATAGGGGGAGGGGGAATTAAATAGAGGGTAGGGCCATCACCGGGAGGCAACATTGAAGATTTTGTCATGGGACAGACTTAGGTCAAGGGACAGACGTTGGTCAGACGTAAGACATGGGGCAGGCATTGGACATGAACAGGTTGGGGTGGCATTGAGTTAGAGTTAAATATTTAAGTTACTTAAACATAAGAACATAAGAAATGCCTTACTGTGTCAGACCAAGGTCCACCAAGCCCAGTATCCTGTTTATAACAGTGGCCAATCCAGGTCACAAGTACCTGGCAGGTTCCCAAAGAGACACACAAGTTCCACAGTGCTTGTCCTGGGGCAAGCAGTGGATTTCTCGGGTCCTCCAGGAACTTGTCCAAACCTTTTTAAACCCAGCTAACCTAACAGCTTTTACTAGATCCTCTGGTAACAAATTCCAGAATTTGATTAAGGGTTGAGTAAAAATATATCTTCTCTTATTAGTCTTAGATGGGTTACACTGTAGCTTCCTTACATGTTCTCTAGTCTTTCTACTTTTTGATGGCATAAACAATCGATCTACGTTTACCCGTTCCACTCCATTCATTAATTTATAGACCCCTATCATATCCCCCCCTCAGCCAACTATTTTCCAAGTTGAAGAACCTCAATCTTTTAAGCCTCTCCTCATAGGGGTATCCTTCCAACCCCTTTACCATTTTTGTTGCTGTTCTTTGTACCTTTTCTAATTCTGCTAGATTCTTTTTAAGCTATGATGACAAGAATTGCACACAATATTCAAGGTGCGGTTGCACCATGGAATGATACAAAGGCATTATAATATCCTTTGTTTTATTCTCCATTCTTTCCTTATGATTCCTAGCATTCTATTTGCTTTCTTGGCCGCCACTGCACACTGGGAGGAGGGTTTCAACGTTTTACCACAGCGATGCTTAAATCTTTTTCCTGGGTGGTGGTTTCTATGGTGGCATCATGCATCATGAAACCTGGGGGATTTGTAGAGCAGGCAGGCCAGGAGTAGACAACAGAAAGCTAAAAAATGCAGAGTGCAGCACAGAAAGAAGAACCCCCCCCCCCCCAAAAAAAAATCTGTGAAACACTCCTGCTGTGAAAAAAAAAACAACAACAACAACAGGCGGATCCATGTGCTGGAATTCAGAAACTCATGGAAGAGGAGGGGTTAGACCAGATGGCATAAGAAGTGGCCCTGAAAACTGGGGACACCTCTCACCCTGGAGCTTCAGAGAAGAGAAGTGGTGGAAAGGCTGTGCTGAACCCAAGAGGCCTCAGGCTGAGGATGCAAGTCATTTTCAACCCCCATTGCCTCTGGTGCAAACCAGAGATCCCAAGTATGGACTGCCCCAAAGAGCCAGATGAGAACACCAACACAGAACAGGGTCACCAGGAACGACTGGAGCAGAGGCACTGTAGGAGATTGCATGATCCAGAGAGATGCTGTAGAGGTAAGCAGACCCCAGCTAAAATGAGAGGGGGAAAAGCACAAAAGAGGTAAGAGTGAACCATGGTTTGTGGATTCAGAGAATCCAGTCAGGATGCCCACTAAGAAAGTGCCTATTGCCGAGCAGTGGTCGTGAGACGTGCCGTGGGGAAGCAGATCCTAAGGAGGCTAGAGGGACTTTACAAACTGCAGGCATGCCAATGCTGAATGTCAGCTGTAGGTGACAGAAGACTGGAACAGGGGCTGGAGAGACAGAAACAGCCTGCTGAAGATGAACACAGAGGAAGGAACACAGCCTGAAAAGCAGAGCCAGCATGAAGACAGCTTGGGAGGAGAGAGTGCTCAGATCCAGATACCTTCAGCCTGCTGGTACTGCAGCAGCTCCTGTACAAGGAAACACCCATGTATGTGAATGTGTGACACGTGATAAGACTCAGGGGTAATCAGTGGAAATATTTCTTTATGGAAAGGGTGGTACATGTGTGGAACAGCCTCCCAGTGGAGATGGTGGAGATGAGAACTATATCTGAATTCAAGAAAGCATTGGGACAAGCGAAGAGGACCTTTGAGGGAGAGGAAAGGATTGTAGAACCTAATAGTTCTTGTGGATGGGCAGACTGACTAGGCCATATTGTCTTTACCTGTCATCATTTTCCATTTTCTTTTTCTAAGTGAGCACATACCCTTTTGGCCAGAGCTGGATTAACACTCTCTTGGTTCCTAAGCAAACATACATTCATGGGCCCTTGTCACAGACCCCCATTCACTTGTTTTATCAACCTCCCTCTCCTACAGTTGCGTTCATTTTTTCCCTGCCCTGTCCCCTTGGCATTTTTGTTCATGATCTTCTCCCTCGGTTGCCATATTTCATCTTTGTAGAAGTAGTGTGGGGATAGCTGTGGGGTTTAGTTTTGAGTGTTGTGGCAGTAACGGGTTGTGAGGGAACATGGAGACAGTGCAAGCCCACGCTTCAAATGCAATGGCCTAGCGATTAGAGCGCTGGGCTGAGAATCAGGCAATCTGAGCAAATCATTTTCACCAGGGATCCCAGGTACTGACTGCCCCAAAGAGGGAGATTTAAGGGCGATGTGTCTGAAGTAAAATTTAGGAAATTTTAAATGCAACAAGGTTTCACAAATGGAAGAAGCAAATGATATTTTGCTTTCTTTGGTGCCTCTGAAAAGATGTAGACAGAGTGGAGGTAGTATTAGGGGAGCTTTCAAAAGGAATTTGCCAAGGTAGCTAAATAGCTGGGTAAATTTCACCAAATGAACCTTTCCTTCACTTAGTATTTACACAGGTACATATGTAATAGTAGACTTCTCCACGCCAGCACAGATTCCCCACCAGAGAAAGATACAAAAACACATACTCACACAGACCTACTCACTAACACCCACACATGCACTCTTGCACTCTCCAGACACACACAAGCATGCAGCCTTATATACGCTTGCTCTTCTGATAAACAGATACATACACATGCAGGTACTTGGTCATGCAAGGGAAGAATCCCCAAATAAAAATTTATCTGTTTAAAAAGGACCCTCGTGCCACAACATATTTGTTGAATAACTACTTAAACTACAACTCCCAGCAACCCTTGCTGCTATAGTAGTTAATAAGGACGCTTGAAAGCATATAAGAGGTCGCCCTCACTATAGAGCCATCGGCCCTAGGCGGGGGAACAGGACAGATTGGCGTAGTTTTTCGGATTGGCACAAACACGCATGTACAGCAGAGGATTAAAAGGTGCAAGAAGAAAAGTTTTGAAAAACAAGCTAAAGAAGAGGTCTAGCAAGGCTACTTCCAAGAGAAGAAGGCGTGTCTGCTACAGGAAAAGACCCACGTTGTTTACAAGCTTGACGCACCACAAGTATCAGGTAATTGTTGGCTAACCAAGGGGTACCTGAGGATACTTGAGTGGGTATCAGTGTAGTTGGTGGGAAAGTTTATAAGACCCGCTATACTGTGGTACCGCACTTGGTGGTCGTGTTCTCTGCTTTGTCTTTTCAGGATGGCAACAGAAATGAAGGAAGTACTCACCTGGATGGCATCCCAGTTCGAGCGCCAACGCGAGCTAGCCACGGAAGCTATGGAGCGAGCTACAGCCCAGATGGCAGCGCAGCAGGCAGCCGCTCATGCAGCTGATGGAAGCTTGGATCCAGTCTGTGAAGCAGGAGCCTGTTCCACCTTCACCAGGTTCAGCAGAATTGAGCCAAGCTCATGCTTCAGGACCTTGGTCCCGAGAGACATGGAACTTTGGGCGATTAACTGACAGAGACAATCTGGACGATTACCTCGAAACGTTCGAGCAAGTTGCTCACCTAATGAATTGGCCTAAAGACCAGTGGGCGGTCAGGTTAGCAATGTCTCTCACGGGTGAGGCATTGACGGCCTACCAGACCATACCACCAAATTTAGACAATAATTATGATGAAGTTAAAAAAGTGATCAAAGATAGAGTAGGTCTGACGTCCTCAGTTTACCACCATTATTTAGAGAAACTAAATTAATGCTGGGTGAGATGCCTAGAGCCTTACACTATCGCCTTCAAGGTTTGCTAAACAAATGGCTGGAACCTGAGGGTAAAAGCCTGGAAACAGTGTTAGATAGTATACTGTTGGAGCAGTACGTGAATGCTGTCCCAGAGAATGTCTGCACTTTCCTGACCTTGCAAGGTTGCAAAGGCTCCCAGGAGGCGATCATGCTCATTGAGCGATTCCTTGAAGCAGAAGGGAATGCCCAGGAGAAAAGCATATCTTCTAGGAGGACAACCAGTGCATTCTCAGAAAAGAAAGAAAGAATAATGAATGTTAATGCCTTGTGTTTGCCTGAATGTAAAGGAAGATATGTCAGGAAAACATGCTTTAAGTGTGGTAGCGATGAGCATTTACAGCGCAACTGTAGAGTAAAGATGGCGCTAGTGACCACTGACCCAGGACAGGTTAGAGAAGGTTTCCTCATAGCCGTGACAGTCCAAGGGGTGAGCGCAAACGCCTTACTGGACTCTGGTTCCGATCAGAGTATGGTTTCACGTGGCCTTTGGAAAAAGATAGAAGCCCAATGTAAAACCATACCTGATCTACCCAATGGCACTGTAAAAATCCACTGTGTGCATGGCGCGGCATCCTCATACCCTATTTACAAACTCCTAGTGAAAGGATTGGGAATAGAAAAAGAGATTCCACTAGCCATAGTCCCACACCTGCCACATGAATTGGTATTAGGCCGAGATTGGCCACCATTTCAAAAAGGTCTTCAACAACACGTACGGATAAGAGAGGGGATGGTTTCCACGAGAAACCAGGCGAAAGCCTTGGAAGATGAAGGAGAATCTTCAATGGCAGGGCAAATAGATTTACCTTCTCACGAAGACCTAATCAATAGTCCAGGGGATAAGACCAGGAAGAGTAAAGGAGAAAAACGCAGGGAGCGCCAGACTCGCTCTCAGAATAGAGCGGAGGTTAGGGCCGGGTTAGAATTACCATGGGTCCCTGCTGAGCTGATGGACAGGTTCCCCTCTTTTCCTAAAGAGCAACAGGCCGATCCAGCTCTTAGTCAAGCTTTCAAATACACCCAAGAAGGAAGGGATACATTGCCAAGGTTTTTCCTGGATGAGGGTATTCTATTCAGGGAGAGTTTAGAACCAGCTACAGGTAATATACGTAAGCAGCTGGTAATACCTATTACCTTTAGAACCCTGGTATTGAGATTTGCCCACGATCATCCCATAGGAGCGCATAAAGGTATTCAAGGAACCATAGACCAGGTATTAGCATGATTTTACTGGCCAGGCATATTTAAAGAGGCTACTAAATTTTGTGAGGCCTTTCCCTCTTGCCAGAGGGTTTCCCCAATTAAGCCAACAGAAGTACCACTGATTCCGGTACCGGTAATTGCGTACCCATACATAGAATAGCGGTAGACATAGTGGGTCCCATGATTAAAACGCCGTGTGGCTATCAATACATATTAGTTATGGTGGATCACGCAACGCGATTCCCCTGGGCGGTCCCCTTACGCAGCATTTCAGCCCATACGGTTGCGGCAGAACTAATAAAATTGTTCTGTGAGGTGGGGTTCCCGAAAGAAGTATTGACCGATCGTGGCAGTAATTTCATGTCGCGCAACTTAGCTAGGGTGTACAGTCTTAACATGTCGGATGCCAAAGGCAACTTAGCTAGGGTGTACAGTCTTAACATGTCGGATGCCAAAGGCGTCCCACACCCTACCTAAGTTGCGCGACGCCTTTGGCATCCGACATGTTAAGACTGCAGCCTACCACCCGCAATCCAACGGATTAGTTGAAAGATTTAACCAGACGTTGAAGAATATGCTAAGACGGGGGTTGGAGGGTCAAGTGCAAGAGTGGGACACCCTATTTCCATTTGTGTTGTACGCATGCAGGGAGAGGAAGCAAGCGTCCCTAGGAACCTCTCCATACGAACTAATGTATGGACGCTCACCGAGAGGTATCCTCGATATCCTCCGGGAACAGTGGATAGAACCGGGGGCCGAGGAAATTGCTGTGCTCCAGTTTTTGAGGGACTTAAGAGGCCGTCTAGCACGAACATCCCAAATAGCAGAGAAAAACCTAAAAGCTAGTCAACAGAAACAAAAAGATTACTACGACCGCAATACCAAGCCTCGCCAGTTGGCTATAGGCGAATAAGTTATTGTCAGGGTACCCGGAGCTGTACCTAAGTTTGAAAGGCAGTGGAAAGGACCCTTTCACGTAGTAGAACAAGTAGGTCCCGTGACCTATGCCGTACATAATAGGAGAGGTCGTAGGCAGATTTACCACATTAATCTGCTGAGCCCATGGCATGAAAGGGTAGCACTCTCTCAGCTGGTTACACATTCCCATAGATACCCGGAGAACAAGGGGGACGTCAACAGCTTATGCAGGATTACATGCTGTGAGGATGTCATCAACCCAGCCTGTAATATCTTAAGGGGGGGAATATGTGATAGTGACAGCACTACTGATCAGATGGAATGGGAAAATAGTGAGCAGTATGCCTTTAAAAATAAGAGCAAGCCAGGTTCCCATAGCAACAGAATGCTTTCAGCTAGAACGGAGCTCAGCCATAGTGCTGACGTAGAAGCTGAATGCAGCTCTGATGACTTCCACCTGAGTAACCAGAGGGGTGTGGCTGCAGGAGGAAGTCGTTTTAAACCGGCTTCAGAGTCAGACTTTAGCTCAAGGAACTGGAGGAGTTCAGGAAACTCAAGGAGTTCAAGGACCCCAGGATTAGAAGGAGGAAAGAGAAAGGAAGGCACAGAGAAGCCTCAACAGCAGTCTGAGCCACTCAAGCAGCAAAGGTACACAGGAAAGCAGCAACAAGGGAAACTTGGGAACCTAGGTCAAGTTGAGAAAGATTCTGGAAAGTCCATTTCCTTTAACCCTGAAACACTGGAAGCAAAGCCTCTGTGGAAGCTACCCGAGGGAAAGGTAAAACAGTTTGCCTGCACGAGGGGAGAAAGCTCTCAGTACAGAGAAGCCATTGCCAGTAAAGAAGGTACGTCTGCATTATTTCCTAACCAGAAGCTTGCTGAAGAAATAGTACAGCAGTTAAAAGCTAGTGCCAATAAGAGCAGAGATAGCACGGCTCTGAAAGCTGCTCATATTAGAAACATTCTTACCAAATGCTTTGAACCAGACATAAAGGCTGTAGTGAAAAGTTTAAGTAAGAACCAGTTTCCTGCCTTAGAAAAAGACACTGCTAATGAGAGGGACGACTTCATAGGGCAGCTGCAAGAAGTTATCCACGAGTTGCAGTCTAAAAGTTCCCCAAAGCAGTGCTACAATGATTACAGTGAGGATATGATTATTGACCCAGAAAACAAGTCTGATATATCGGAGAGTTGTAAGATGGACTGTTCTCTGTGTAAGATTGACCATTTGGACTTACGTTAAAAGCCAACTTTGTATGAGGAAAATACAAAGTTGTTCTGCCTGTTTATTTGCTGTGAAGAAACAGTTTATTACCTGCTTTGTTTTCTGACTTTAATTTGCTCCTGATTTTCCTATTGTTTTGCCGTGCCATGTTTTGAGCCATTGAACCCATGTGCAAGGGAAGAATGCCCAAATAAAAATTTATCTGTTTAAAAAGGACCCTCGTGCCACAACACATTTGTTAAATAGCTACTTAAACTACAACTCCCAGCAACCCTTGCTGCTATAGTAGTTAATAAGGATGCTTGAAAACATATAAGAGGTCGCCCTCACCATAGAGCCATCAGCCCTAGGCGGGGGAACAGGACAATACACACACTTATCACTACACAACACACATAAAACATAAATACAACATAACAACATAACACACACAGCGTGAACATCATGACACACAGAACAACATGATACAAACATAACACTACACACACACCTTATTATGACACAAACCATAACATTACATCACAACAGAACAAGCAAACCATAACACAATACAGACACAAAGAATATAGCACATACAACATGGTACAACATAACGCATACAATACAAACACAACATACATACCACAACACACACAGCACCACAGACAAATACAACAAGCACAACACACACACATATATTCACATACACACCACAACACAGACACATACAATACATACACCATACCACAACACAAAACACTCATACACACATGACCACACAAACAAAATACAACACACACATCACATAAACAACACAACAGAACACACACACTACAACACAAAACACATATAACAAACTCACATAACACCACATACAATACAAAACAAATACAATATATACAACACAAAACATACAATACAATAACACAACATATATTACATGAACACCATAGCAGAAACAACATACCACAACACAAAAACACAAAACACACCACACACACACACCCAACAATACAACACAACACACACAATTCAATAACACAACATATTGTCACCACGCTCCCTGCTGGTAGCTTGTTGAAGGGACAAGGTGGACATTTTTAATTATTTTGTAGAAGTAGGAAACCCTTTTGGACCAGAGGGATCATGGTCCTTGTAGTCCTTCTTCTTAAAGAAATGAGTTGTGTACGCCTTGTGTAGGGTCAAACAAAAGGCTTTTATTTCCCCTTTAGCACTAAGGTTCACTAAGAAACCAAAAGGTAGAATTTACCTTATTTTTCAGGTTTATCTTTTAATTTTTCCTCTGCGAAATGGGAAGTTCTCTGTAGCCGACTCCTTAAGTCCTGTAAAAACTGGGGTATTCCTATCTCCTTTTCCACAGGCTCTACCCATTGTTCACGGAGTATGTCTAGAATCCCTCCTGGTGTACGTCCGTACATAAGCTCGTAGGGTGAAGTGCCCAACGAAATCTGCATTTGTTCTCGGCAAGCATACAGAATAAATGGGAGCATGGTATCCCATTCAGCCATCTCACCATCTAAAGCACGCCTTAACTTTTGCTTTATGGTTTGATTCATCCTTTCGACTAAACCATTACATTGCGGATGATAGGCGGCTGTCTTGAGGTGTCGAATGCCAAAGGTGTCCCACACCTGGGCTAAGTACCTAGACATAAAGTTACTGTCCCTATCGGTCAATACTTTTTGTGGGAACCCTACTTCACAGAATAGTTTTATTAATTCTGAGGCTATAGTCTTGGCCGCTACATTCCTTAAGGGAATAGCCCATGGAAATCGTGAGGCCTGGTCAACTATGACCAGCATGTATTGAAAACCTCTAGGTGTTTTCACTAGGGGTCCTACTATCTCCATTGCTATTCTTCTAATTGGTTCCAATATCACTGGCAACGGAAGCAAGGGTACCTCGGGTGGTCGGACAGAGGTTACTCTCTGGCAGGAGGAACAGGACTCACAAAAACGTGAGGTCTCTTTAAAGACTCCTGGCCAGTAAAACTGGGCTAGTATTTGGTCTAGGGTCCCCTGGACCCCTTTTTGACCGCCTACTGGGTGGTCATAAGCTAACCTCAAGACTAGGAACTTAAAGGTATTCGGCACTATTAGTTGCTTACGAATTGATCCCGACTGGGGGTCCAGACTTTCCCTGTATAGCACCTCTTTGTCCAAGATGAACCTTGGAAAGGTGTCCTTTTCCACTTGGGCATACTCGAACCCACGAGCAAGCACGGGGTCAGCTCTCTGCTCTTTGACGAAAGATGGGAACCTCACTACTAACTCTGAGGGAACCCAGGCAATCCCCGCCCTGCCTCTAACTCTGCTCTTCCTTGAGAGCGACATCTCCTCTCCTTACGCTTTTCTGCCTTAGCCTTCCTATTTCTTTCAGTCGGGGCAGTGATTAAGTCCTTGTGAGAGGGCAATTCAGCTAGAGTTGCATCTTGTGATCCAGAGGGTTTTTCTGAAACTTTGGATTGGGTGCGGGTAGAAACAAAAACTTCCTGGGGAGATAGGCCTTTTTTCAACCCCTTCCTAAATTGGGGCCAGTCTCTGCCTAACACCAAATCCTGAGGTAATTTTGGGACTACTGCAACTAGCATATCTTTCTCTATCCCTACACCTCTTACTACTAGGTTGTACACAGGATAGAATGAAGACGCACCGTGAATACATTTAATCGTCATTTTCCCCTCTGCTCGACTCGGTGTAGACTCAGCCTGCTCTACAATCATGCGCCAGAGCTTCCGGGATATCATGCTCTGATCTGCACCAGAGTCGAGAAGAGCATTCACAGTTATGCCCTGCACTGTTACCTCCAACAAAAATCCTTCATGTGACACTTTTGTATTTTCGCTCATCAGTGCGGTACGTGATTTACACTCACTCTGTACGTGCCCTATTTTTCCACATAGAAAACATCTCTTAGAGTGATTTTCTGATACAGGCATAGCATTTCTCAAACCCCTTGGTTTATACTGTGAGAGATTTCCTGATGACTGCGCCATTGCCTCAGCTGCCATCTTTGAAGTTTCACCACTCTTTTGGGTAGCCAATTCTGCCTCAACATATCGTTCTGTTAATATAATTGCTTCCTCGGTGATGCGGCAGTTCTGCAGTATAAGGAAACTCTGCACGTCCTTGGGTACAGCAGACATGAATTGCTCTAACACGATAACATCTATTATAGAGTCAAAGGTTCTTCCCTCAGGCCTTAACCATTTTAACGCTAAACTTTTAAGCCTATGTCCCAAAGCTTTAGCTGTTTCACCGGGTTTAAGCCGGGTAGCTCGTAGCATGTGATTATACACCAGAGGGGTTAGGCCCAGGCGATCCCTTATGGCCTTTGTCACTTCAGTGTAATCATTTGCTAGGGCTGTGGGCATAGCTCTATAGGCTGACAACGCTTCGCCTGTGAGAGTGGTTGCCAAGCGTATGGCCCACTGTTCTTTTGGCCAGCCTACTGAATGAGCTATTCTATCAAAAGAATCTAAGAAATCGTCTATGTCATCTGTAGCTGACAACTTTCCAAAAGCCAAGGTCTCATAAGACCATTGTCCTACCACGCTGCTGCTGAGTCCAGCATTCTGTCCTTGAGACGCAGAAGCTGCTTCCTGTGATGTCTTCTGCTGGGTTAACCAAGCCTCCATCATTTGAAGTACAGGCTTTTGCTGTTCTTGGATGGCTGTTACTGCCTGCTACTGTGCTTGGTACGCCATCTCCCTTTGCTTATCGAATTGTATGGCCATCCATGAGAGGATCTCCTTCGGGTCCATGATGAACGCCTTCCTAGGGGGAAATAGAGACAGAAAAACCAAGTGTGGCACTGGCAACAAGTCAGTCCCCCTTTCTTTTTCCTTTTTTTTTCTCAGAACCTCACACCCGAATCCGGCACAGGTTATGCTTATTTACATTTTACCTGCTTCAGGTGTTGAGTCAGGCTTTGAGCAAAAGGTGTGTCGCTCCGTCCTGTAGCACTGCACCAATGCTGACCGCAACACTTCCATCCTCCACTCCGTGTTTTCCTTTGAACCTTGGCAGTTTTCTTTCTTAGTGGGTAGACTCTTCTGTGGTTCTTAGCAAAAATCCAAAAACTACGCCATTATGTCACCACGCCCCCTGCTGGTAGCTTGTTGAAGGGACAAGGTGGACATTTTTAATTATTTTGTAGAAGTAGGAAACCCTTTTGGACCAGAGGGATCATGGTCCTTGTAGTCCTTCTTCTTAAAGAAATGAGTTGTGTGCGCCTTGTATAGGGTCAAACAAAAGACTTTTATTTCCCCTTTAGCACTAAGGTTCACTAAGAAACCAAAAAGTAGAATTTACCTTATTTTTCAGGTTTATGCCAAAGTAATTACAGAGCAAGAAAACTGTTATGAGAGCTTCACAGTTTCTTGTAAAAATACACAGGGTTTTCAACACTGTAGTAAAACAAATAAACAAGCTCTTCTTTAGCTCAGCACAGGCAAAAGATATTGTTAAAGCATGTTTTGGTAATTACAGCTCTGGGAGAGACTCTAAGCTTTCAGCAATACACATTGAACAGTCCATTTGTTCTTCAGGCATCAACGGCTCTGGTTCCCCAAGCTCAATCTGCATGGGTTCCAGCTCAGCCGTGCTTTCTTCTACCCCTGAGCTTTCCCTGGCTGAAATAGTTTGCAGTTCAGAAGTTCTCTTCCCTAGTTTCCAGCCTGGCAGTTCTGGGTTTTGCAAACAAGTGGTATGTCTTGTTCCTATGCCTCTTTGTAGTGGTTTCCAAAACTTCTGCCAGCTTTCTTTCCTCTCAGTATTGCTATCTGAGTTATAAGTCTTTCTAAGACCTGGCTTCTTTGTGAGAAATAAAGTATCACTGTACCTTGGCTCCTTGAAATCTGTGCTACTGGTATTCCCCCCCTACCAGGCACTCTCCTTCTGATACCGTCTCCTCTAAAGACTGTTTCTTGGAGTTCTCTGGGCTGGGCTAATCCTCCCTGGAGCTTAGCTCTGCCACGTAAGGATTCAAAGCTCCTCTGCCTTGCAGTATAGGAGGTTTCTCTATCAGGTCCTTTCTTCCCAGTATCCTTGGGTTCCTTTCCAGATCCTTTCTCAGAGCTTCTCTCTATGCGTAGGCCTCTCTCTAGGCATGGCTCTCCCTCCAGCCGTGACTCTCTCTCTAGCCGTGGCTCTCTCTGCCGTGGCTCTCTCTGCTTCCTTCCTGCAGAACTCTGCTTATAAAGCCATTTTTCCCTTGAGTTTTCTGACCCTCTCCTCAGGTGCACCTGATTAGCTTCTGCTTCATCAGTACCTGGGTGTGTCAGCTCAACGTCTGCAGGCTCGTGCCTGCCCCCTCTAGCTGTACTGCTAGGTAATTGCACCCTCTGCAAGTCAGTTGCTTTCTGAAAAACAGCGTTTTTTCCTAAGTTCATAGCTTCACTAGCTTCAGCTCTATCACAATATACAACATGAACACAATAGCACAAACATACCACAACACAAACACAAACACACACAATACACAACACACAGTCACTACAATACAACACAACACACACAATATAACACAAATAGAACATAAAACATGAACAACATGGCACAAACAACACAACACAATACAACACACCACAACACAAACACACACAGCATGAACAGCATGACACAACATACCACAACACTCCATACCACACTACACCATACCACAACACAACGCAATACTAACACTGACAACACCAAGACAACACCAACATTATCTAGACAAACATCCTGACACAAGCTCATACCCCATAGCCAACATACCCCTGCAACAAACACACAGACCAACACACAAACATACATATACCCCACACCCAACACAATGCCTGAAACACACATATCCACAAATCCTACACCCAGCACACATGCCTGCAATACATATACAGACTGATACACACACATATACACACACCCAAAACCCAACACAGATGCCTTTAACATACACAGACCCACACACATATGCACACCCTAAAACAAACAAGCCCACAATATACTCACCCCTCTAACACCCATGCCCACTCATCCTCTAACATACATACACACCCCTAACACATATTCCTGACACATACACAAACATATACACACATACAATCCCCCCATCCTCTGCCATCACACCCTTAGATTTCCTCAGAGACATAGCTAAATTTTCTTCATGGAAATCAATATATGCATAATAAATTCTGCTACCCTGCTGAGACACACTTTACCATGAACGTTTCATCCAAATCTCCCACACAGACATGCCTGAGTTTGCAAATAAAGGATAAGGGAAACATTTCATTGTGTCACACCTTTATGTTAATACTGTATCAGTTCTTCTATTTGAGAGAGAGATCTGTAGATTATACCAATGTGGATGGAAGTGTCCTTGCATCTTTCCAAAACAATCCAAAGTGCTTCCTCTTTTCCCCTTAACCCCTGCATTTGAACAGTTTTAATATTATTTTTGACATAGAGTGCTCTTCCTCCCCTTTTTCTATGATTCTATCCTTCCTAAACAGATAATAGCCATGTATGGGAGGAGCTTGTTCTTTTTGCTACATCATCTGACTGTGTGGAGGCTGTCAGAGGAGGAGTTCTGGAGAACTTACCAGGTGATTACATCTACCACATCAACCCCATCAGTATCGAAGGACGCTGGAGATCAGCGGCAGCGTCACTTCCGCTCCCACAGATATAAAGCTATGGGAAAGCTGAAGTACATGGCCCAGCGGTCACATGTCCAAAGGGGCATGACCAAAGGGTTCGTAAGCCCCTTTGGAGCCACTTCAGAGCCATCTGAGGAGCTGAGCGGGAGGGTGATGAGTGGATTGTTCCACCTTTATAAGTGTCTTCATAAAGGTACTGTGTTTAGGGATAACCATGGGTAAGAGAAAAGTGAAGGTTAAGGATGGTTCTGGTGGGTTGCAAGGCCCGATGGATTCATATGTCATGGTGCCAGGTAAAATGGTTTCAAATATGGGTACCCCGGTAACTCTGACTAATACAAGTCCCAAGGCTCCATTCCTGAGCCCAGACTCCCCCTGGCAGTGCTGCAAGGAGCTTCCAGTTTGTTGTTTACTTCTGATGCTAGAGGAATTCATCCAACTGCTAATGTTAGCAACGTGGGCAGGAGTTAGGAATTGTATCTGTTGTGAAGCCATTGACTTTGTCTCCCCTGCAAGAAGAGGTTAGGGGTTTGTACCCTACCTTGACTCCCTTAAACCTTATGTTTTTTTCCAGGGCTTTGGGGAATGATTCATCTATAGCACTAACTCCTCCTCGAGAGGTCACAAATGTAGAAATTTGGCAGATGGCAAAGATGGACAACTCTGTCTAGCTGTCTTATGCAATTATGTAAGTTCTCAGTGGATACTATTGATTGGTTGACCACTCTAGCTTACTATTGGATTCGGTCTCAAAGGGGATTGTTGGACAAATCCAATAGTAAGCTTGTGGCCCTAGAACAGGGGTTCTCAACCCTGTCCTCGGGACCCACCTAGCCAGTCGGGTTTTCAGGATAACCACAATGAATATGTATGAGAGAGATTTGCATACACTGCCTCCATTATATGCAAATGTCTTCCATGCATATTCATTGTGGTTATCCTGAAAACCCGACTGGCTAAGTGGGTCCCGAGGACAGGGTTGAGAACCCCTGCCCTAGAAGGAACCAATAGTGCACTACTGAAGGGTAGTTTGTTGTTAGAAAATAAAGTCAATAGGATGGAGAAATCTCTGAGATCACCGAATCTTCATTTAACAAACTTTCCACATTGTAATCTGATATCTGCTTGTGAAATGCTTAAAACATATTTTTTAAATGTGTTACATCTTAGGGTGGAAAGACTCACTGAAGTAGTCACTGCAAATTACATTTTGTCTTCTATTAAGAATATAGCAGGAGGACAACCAGTGGGACACTGTGATACCTGGGTACAAACTATATCGTAATGACAGAGCTGATCAAATTGGTGGAGGGGTTGCGCTCTATGTTAGAGAGGGCATTGACTCAGAAAGGATTAAATTTTTGCAGGAAACAAAATCTGCTGTAGAATCTATATGGATTGAAATTCCATATAAAAGGGGGAAGGCAATGGCAGTGGGGGTGTACTATCGAGCACCTGGCCAGAATGACCAAATGGATGATGAAATGCTCAAAGAAATCAAGGAAGCTAACAAAAGTTACAGCGCAGTAATAATAATGGGTGATTTCAATTACCCCGGTATCGACTGGGTCAGTGTCACGTCAGGACATGCTAGGGAGATAAAGTTCCTAGATGAAATAAATGACTGCTTCTTGGAGCAGATGGTTCATGAACCAATCAGAGGGGAAGCCATATTAGACCTAGTCCTTAGTGGAACACCAGATCTAGTGCAAGAGATAAGGGTGTTGGGGCCACTTGGCAATAGTGATCATAGCATGATCGCCTTTGATTTAATTAGTGGAGGAGGGATAGTAAGGAAATCCACAGTACTATCTTTTAACTTTCGAAAGGGAGACTATGATAAAATGAGGAAAACAGTTAAGAAAAAACTAAAAGGAGCAGTTGCGAAGGTTAAAGACGTACATCAAGCTTGGGTATTGCTGAAAAATACTATCTTGGAAGCCCAGAGCAGCTGTATTCCACGCTTTAAGAAAAGTGGAAGGAAGTCCAAAAAACTGCCAGCATGGTTTAAAGGTGAGGTCAGAGAAGCTGTTGTTGCCAAAAAAGCATCTTTCAGGAAATGGAAAAAAGAGCCAAACTATGAAACCTGGAAACAGCACAAGCACTGGCAAGTCAAATGCAAGGCATTGATAAGGCAGGCAAAGAGAGAATTTGAGAAGAAGCTTGCTGCGGAAGCAAAAACACGAAATAAAGACCTTTTCAAGTACATTCGTAGCAAAAAACCTGTGAGAGAGTCAGTTGGTCCATTAGATGATAAAGGGGTTAAAGGAGCACTAAGAGGCGACAAGGCGATAGCGGAGAGACTGAATGAATTCTTTGCTTCGGTCTTTACTGAGGAAGATGTAGGGATGTTACCCATGACTGAAGTGGTATTTAAAGGTGCGGAAGAATTGAAGGAAATATCGATACATCGGGAAGATGTCTTACAACTATTAGATAAACTGAAGAGTAGCAAATCACCTGGGCCGGATGGTATACATCCAAGGGTGTTGAAAGAACTGAAATATGAGATTGCAGAACTGCTATCAGTAATCTGTGAACTATCATTAAAATCATCTCTAACACCTGAAGATTGGAGGATCGCCAATGTAACACCAATTTTTAAAAAGGGTTCCAGGGGTGATCCGGGAAACTAAAGATCGGTGAGCCTGACGTCAGTACTGGGAAAAATGGTAGAAACCATCATAAAGAATAAAATTACTCAGCATGTAGATAGTCACAACCTAATGGGAGACAGCCAACATGGCTTTAGACAAGGAAGATCTTGTCTTACTAATCTGTTATGTTTTTTTGAAGGAGTGAATAAACAGGTGGACAAAGGTGAGTCGGTTGATATTGTGTATCTGGACTTTCAGAAGGCCTTTGACAAGGTCCCTCATTAGAGACTTTTGGCAAAACTAAAGAGTCATGGGATAGGAGGCAGTGTACTATTGTGGATCAGGAACTGGTTAAAAGATAGAAAGCAGAGGGTAGGGCTAAATGGCCAATTTTCCCAATGGAGAAAGGTGAATAGTGGTGTACCCCAGGGATCTGTGCTGGGTCCGCTGCTTTTTGACATATTCATAAATGACCTGGAAAGTGGAATAACGAGTGAGGTTATCAAATTTGCAGATGACACAAAACTATTTAAAGTTGTTAAAACCCAAGAGGATTGTGAAAAATTGCAAGAGGATCCTGATAAATTGGAAGACTGGGCATCAAAATGGCAGATGAAATTTAATGTGGACAAGTGCAAGGTTATGCACCTAGGGAAGAACAACCCAAACTATGGTTACACGATGCAAGGTTCCACATTAGGAACCACCACCCAGGAAAAAGATTTAGGCGTCATTGTGGATACCATGTTAAAACCCTCGGCCCAGTGTGCAGCAGCGGCCAAGAGAGCAAATAGAATGCTAGGTATGATAAGGAAAGGAATGGAAAATAAAGCAAAAGATATTATAATGCCTCTATATCGTTCCATGGTGAGACCACACCTTGAATATTGTGTGCAATTCTGGTCGCCGTATCTTAAAAAGGATATAGCGATTTTAGAAAAGGTACATAAAAGAGCCACCAAAATGGTAAAGGGGATGGAAGGATACTCCTATGAAGAAAGGCTAAAAAGGTTAGGGCTCTTTAACCTGGAAAAGAGACGGCTGAGGGGAGATATGATAGAAGTCTATAAATTAATGAACGGAGTGGAACGGGTAAACGTAGATCGATTGTTTACCTTATCAGAATATAGAAAGACTAGGGGACATGCAATGAAGCTACAGGGTAAACTATTTAAGACTAATAAAAGAAAATATTTTTTCACTCAACGTGTAATCAAACTCTGGAATTTGTTACCGGAGGATGTAATGTAGCTGTTAGTGTAGCTGGGTTTAAAAAAGGTTTGGACAAGTTCCTGGAGGAAAGGTCCATAAACCATTATTAAGAAGTGACCGAAGATATCAATGCTTGACCCAGTACAAGAATTGTGAAACTTGTGTCTCTTGGGGAAACTGCTAGGTACGTATGACCTAGATTGGCCACTGTTGGAAACAGAATACTGGGCTTGATGGACCTTGGTCTGACCCAGTATGGCATATCTTATGTTCTTATGTTTTTATCCTCAAGAAGGTGACTTGACAGCTCTGTTAGGGACCTTGGTAGAGGAGACTGCCAATGGGGTACTGTAGTGGTGACCTTCCTTTCAAAACCTTCTAGATATAGAGCATGTGTTTTCAGTCTTCTTTAAGGAGAGGCAACCCCTTTCATGAACATGTTATAAATGTTTTTCCTGATGTTTCGCTTAAGACTCAGCAAATCTGAAGGACCTTCCTACAGCTAAAACCTAGGGCTTTGACTTTGGGAATGACCTTTCTTTTGAAGTACCCTCGTAAATGTATTAATTTTTTGGGTAAGGATTATGTGTTTATGGATCCCTCTTGATTGTTGGCACTAATTGCGGCTCACAAAGGGGTTTATATTAGAGATACAGATAAAGATTTTACCTGACTAATGAGAACTATGATAGGGGTTGGTATTGGGGTAATGTGATATGAGATATATATAAATGGACGTTGTGGCCTGTTTATTGTGATTATGTTGGTTTATATGCAGTGCCTACTTCTCCCATATGTTGTTATTGTGTGTAGAAGGGTATAATCTTGATGATGTTTACTGTACTTTATTGTACTGTGTTTTTCTTTTGACGCTCTTTACTTGTAGTTGCTTCAGAGGTTGAAGAACTATGTAAGTTGTATTTGTTTGGAATTGAAGCAAAACTTAATAAATATATAAATGATTAAAAACATAAATAGCCATGCATAGTTGTATCCCGTTCATAGGACTCATTGAATCACATCTCTAATGGCCACAGTGTCCAAATCTGCTTCCACCATTAGAGTTTCCAGATCTAGAAGTTTATTGCCTAGGCCAGGGGTCTCCAAACATTTTGGACTGAAGGCAATATTGGACCTTTCAGATTATTGAAAGGACTGAGGATTTTGCAGAACTCTCAGTCTAGTATCTCTTCTCCCCCCATGGTCCAACATTACCCCTCTCTCCCTGCCCCATTCCAACCAGATGGTCAGACATCTATCCCACTCTCTTTCCTTCCTCTCTCCCATTCTGCATTTCCTTTCTCTCTCTCCCACCTGTCCCTGTAGTCCAACATCTCTTCCTCTCTTTTTCCTACCTCCTACCACTGCTGCTGCATCCCACTGGGCCACACTCTGACTCCACTTTCTGTTTCCAGTGGGAGAAGGATGCAGTGGAGGAAAGGCTCCAGGGACGGTGAGAGGTAGTGTTTCTTAAATTGATGCCACTGCCTTTGAAGAGAGGGGAGATTAAGGACCATGGAGAAGGAGGAGGAGGGGGAGGACTAGAACAAAGGGAGATATACTGAGTGTGGCCTGGCAGAATGTGGCTAGGAGCCATGAGGCTTGCAAAGTACCGAGCAGACCAGGGGCTGTCTGGGGACCCTAGCCTAGACTGTGAACATGTACATATGCTCGTCACTTTCTAGCTATTTTGGATGGTTTACTTATATTTTGTATTTTTTTCTGGTTTCTTCTTTCCTTTTGTTGTGGATGAGTGAATTAAGATAATTTTGCTTGTTATGCTCTCCACTAAGACTTTTGCTAAATTCATTCTCTTTCATTTGCCATCCACTTCCTCTAGTTTAAATGCCTATCTAGATATTGTTTGAATTTTTCACATGGGATCTTTCTCCTGCCACAGAAAGATGTATTTCATCATCACAGACTTTTGTTGCATCTAGTGCCCCAGTTGCCTATATATTTAAAACCTTCTTGTTTACAAAAGGTTTGGAGCCACATATTTCTAAGGAAATACTTCTTTACGTCAAGGATAGTGGACCAGCCTCCAGTAGAGGTGGTGGAGATAAGAACTGTATCTGAATTCAAGAAAGTATGGGACAAATACAGAGGAACTCTGAAGGAGAAGAATGGATTATAAAACTTAATAGTTCTTATGGATAGGCCAACTGGACAGGCCGTATGATGTTTATCTTCCGTTATTGTCTATGTTTCTATGTATTGAAGTTGATTGTGTGATGCAGCCTTTCTCCTCCCTTTGTATGAACAGGTAAAACATTTGAAAATGCTATAGTCTTTACACAGAGATGTTGTTTCTAACTAGGTCATTTGTTTCCAAAAGAAATTATAACATCAGTTTGAGAATTTGTCTATTCTTCTCTGACTTCAGATTATATTTGGTTTGTATTTCTGCTAACTGAGGTTCCTGTCCTTTGAACTGTATTTCTAAGTTACTGTGTCTGATTTTTCTTGTCCGAGATCTTATGATACGCCTGAGGGATTTGGGGTGAATTGGGTATCACCTTTCTTCTATAACACCACTTCAGATTCTATAATTGGAGCATCATCATTTAACAAAGCAGAGAAGGCATTTTGCAGGATGGGTGTTTGTGTCACAGAACCCACCAGAACTCATTTATACCTGGGGGTGGCTAATTCTTCTTTGAGTTGAGGTTTTCATAGTAGAGAATTAGAGACACACGAGGCAAGCTCTAATCCTTCAAACGGGTTGCTTTAAAACTAAGGAACCACAGCTATTGCATGGAATAATAGTTTGATTGTTGGGTTTGGTACAGAGCAGCTGTATTAAGAAAAGGAAAACAAACTTACTTACCACTTAATTGAAGCCTACTCACTATGGGGGTCATTCCAGAATATGAATAATGGGTTTGTACATGCAGCGGGGACGTATATGTGCCCAAAACGTCCCAGACCGTATTCTGAAACACTGCTGACATGCACGTCCATGGTGTTAGCACATGGATCTCAGAACATGGGCAGGAGAGGGTGGAACATGGGCATGGTCAACCATGGAGTCATAGAAAGCATATTGAGGAAAGGCCCGTATACGTAGTAAATGATTCCCGGAAATGTCCATCTTATTCCTGCTGAAACACGGAATAAGTCCAGGACTTAGAAAAAATTCTGCTCGTCTCTGCAATGCACCCCTTATTGAAGAATGGTTGTGACAATAATGTTTTGATTTGGTGTGACTGCAGTCTGGAAAAAAACACAAGATGCAGTCTTAAGGTACTGAGAGCAGAAGTGAAGGATATTGTAAGGTATATTAATAAACGCCCTTACAGAAATATTAAGAAAAGCAATAGTGTTTATTCAGGCTATGCATTAATGTGCTGTTTGTGCTGAAGGAGCCAGTCTATGGGATCCTAATAATTCCCATGTTCAGAAAAATGGGACTGCTGATGCAGGGATAGTATGGGCACTAGTAGGGAAAGGATTCCTTTTTCGGTCAGAAACGGAGATCATATTTGTAGTCCTGGTACTCCATGCAATTATGTTATGTCATAGCTCTTATGTATAGGTTCAGGGCATCTTTTTTGGCAGAATCATGTTTTTGTGACAGAAAGTGAGAGAGTGTGTGTGTGTGGTTTGAGGGGTGCACAGGGGGGATCTGGTGTGCTCATCTGCAAATCAGGAGGGGACATGAAAGATTGGCAGTACCTGGACCTTATGGATGACCGCAGCATCACCAGGTGCCAATGTGACTGGGCAGTCAAACTCAGAGAGGGTTCACTATAGCTAAATGTCAAAATGTACAGTATCTCCATCGATGATAAGGGACCCTCAGAATAAGGGCATTCAACAGTGAAAACAGCACTAATGCATGCCCATAATGCATATTTTGTGGGACTAATGGTGTTGCTGTTGAACATGTATTAATGCTGTTTGCACTGCCAAATGCCATTATTCTGAGGGTCCCTATTATTGACAGGTATATGTTTTGACACTGAGCCATAGGGAACCTGTGCTGATTCCTTCTGGATTATTTTACATAGGGTACTCTAATAAGATCAGATATTGTTGGCAGTGTGATAGAGCAACAACTTACACAAAAACCCTCAGTAACTCAACACTACTGATCATATCATGAAGTTAATTCCAATACTACCATTGTTAATACTCCTGGAAGAAATCCCTAAAGGAGGAGAAAAGACCTCAGTGCATCTTGCTACCCCTCTATACGGCAGTTATTATAGAGGAGTAGCAAGATCCACTGAGGTCTTTCCTCTTCCTTTAGGGATTTATTCCGGGACTATTGGTAGTATTGGAATTAACTTTTTGATATGATCAATAGTGCTGGGTTACTGAGGTTTTTTTTGTGTAAGTTGTTGTTGAGCACCTTAGTAAGTGTTTCCTGTGGGTTTAGTGTGATAGGGCAGCCATACATCCACTGTGCCTGGCACTGGGAGACACGACTGATGTTGTGCCAACATTCCTCGGATTGTCCTATGCATTCTACATTACCCAGGCCAGGATCAATGAGAGCTGAGAGAGTAGCGATATATCTGGAATCTGGCTACTTGGTGGGATGGCACAGAGATCTCCACTTCCATGCCCACACAGCCCTGACCAGGGGAGCAATGCCACAAAGCTGGCTGTGGGAAGGCAGAAAGGGTTGCCACACATATAGCGAATGTATACAGACTGACATACACCGATGGGACAGGTATAGCTGCTGTGAGAAATGGCAGTACCCAAATAGGTGGGCCTCAGATGCCATAGCCAGAAGGCCCTACTACTATGATTACAACTGATCATTTGTAAAGCACTACAAGGCATATGCAGCGCTGCTCAGACACACGTAAAAGATGGTCCCTCCTTAGCGGAGCTTACAATCTAATTGAGATAGACAACACAGCAGCTGTGGGCAAGATACAGCCAGGGGGAATGGTCAAGAAACACAAAGTAGCTTAGGCTGATCGGATTCAAAGGCAATGATGAGGTGAGTGCTCAGCCTGGATTTGAGAGGGGCCAGGGATGAAGAGCAGCAAGGTGAAGGGAGAAATGTCTGGATTTGGCAGTAGAAGAGAAAGGCACAGATAGAAGCAATCTGACAGAAGAGTGGAGTTCCCGGGGATGGGTGTAGGGAGAGATAAGAGAGGAATGGTAGTGCAGAGCATCAGAATGGGTGCACTTATCGGCCATAGGCACAAAACGGGCATACATTTGTTGCTTAGCAATATTATGCATCCTTTGGGTACCTGCAATGCTAGTTCAGGTTTTTGTGCACTTGGTAAAGGTCCATCCCTAGCAGTTTAAGGCGTGTTTATAGAGATGACCAGGGCAGGAAACTGTGGCCAGTTCCTAATGCCACATACCATTTGATGCAAGGTATGTCCTGACATACATGTTCACATTCACATTCTCTTGTACCATATTGGGCTGCATTGGGCTTACCTACCACTTTTCAGGGCATGAGGGGGACTGGTATATGTTCTAGGTTGCAGCAGTTGTCATTTCTCATTGGTATTATGTCTAGTGTACATCAGCACACTACTGTCTATGATGAGCAACTTAGGAGATGCATGTTTTTCCTGTGGGGTGTGGCCTCTGTGGGTAGATTGCGAGGGAGGGTAGGATCCGAAATGTGCAAGATTTTCTAAATGTGGGTGCAGGGATGTCCAAAATGTTTACCCGTGTTCAAGGCTTGGGACTGGCTGAAAAGCTCTTGCACGTGCCCGCTGAACGCTTCTATCTCCCGATTCCGGACCCGCAGGCATATCCAGACAAATTAAGTTCAAAGGGGGTCCATTTTTTATTTAGATGTGTCCGTGGGCTGGACATGCACATCATGGAATTGCGCTCTATATGTGTAAGGAAGACTGTGTAAGAATAGTCGGCTCAAGGGTGGGTGGGAGAGGATTTGAACAATTAACATGTTATTACCATAACACAGCCTAGAAAAATAGTCTTAAATTTGTAGCTGTGTCTATGATGAGTAATGCGAATTGTCCAAGGTCACAATGAGTATCAGCAGGATTTGCACACTGGCTGCCCTTTATTTATTTAAAAGAATTTATAAATCTCTTTCTTGATAACAAAGGAAACTGCCCAAGGCAATATACAATAAAAAAGATATATCACATAATAATAATAACATAAATCATAAGACACACAAAACCATAGAAACAGAAAAAAACATTAGACCAATTAATATTGCAGCAACCCCCAATAGCTATTCCATAATTACAAAAATGATAACAGGTCTCTCTCCAGAGTGAACTACATTCACAACAATATATTAGTCATTCACTCTCTACAATCTCTAACTTTAGATTTTGTACACCAAATGGCCACCGGTCTCAGATAAACGGTATATATATGACACTTATTTGTGGGTAATATAACTCCCCCATCTAGTGTCCGTTTACATCAATGACCTCAGGCCAGTGTGGTTCTGATTTTTTCTTTTATGTATTGCTCACTTTTTATATATAAATGTCTTTTTGTTTTTCTTAAAAACTTTAAATAATTACACCATTCGACTTATCTTTTGCAGAATGGCGTTAACAGATGCCCCTATTCAATTGCAGACAAATAGAAAACCCCGACGCCTCAATCTTCTAAGCGCTCCGGCGTTTCTCCTCCTGGGTTTATCAAGGGGATGAATGCAATGCGTCTTTCAGGGACTTTTTTTAGTAGTCTGATTCTTCAATGTTCTTCCAAGTTCTTCCAAGCTATGACAACACAACAATAGCCACAGCATTACATAAGAAAAACTCTTAAACATCCAAACTCTATTCATTATATCACATCATTGTTTGTTCATTTACCTGAACATTTTGCCAAGTCCATAATCCCTTATCGAGTCGAGCTTTCATTGTAATTCTTGAATTTACTCTCAAAGGGCGCCACGCAGGCGCACAGGACTGAAGTTAAATACCTCTCCTAAGGCTAACCATTGGAGCTCTCAGATACATGCCAACCAATCAACGCTGACATTTAGCCCTTCTGGCTGAACTGTTCGGAGCTGGTGAATCCACCATTGTTCCCGATAGGAAAGCATTTGTTCACGTGATCTGCCATATGATCCTTGCAGAACTGCTTCAATACACCAACATTGTAGCATAGTAAAACTGTGGCCCAAGTCCAAACAATGTTGTACGATGGGAGCTTCTAACCGCCGACATCTTAATCTACTCTCATGTTCTTTCAAACGGATCTTTAGGGCTCGAATCGTTTTCCCAACGTACAAAAAGGAACAAGGGCAACGAATTGCATAGACTACCGATTTGGAATCACAAT
The DNA here is from genome assembly GCA_033557465.1 of Ichthyophis bannanicus. Taxonomy (NCBI): domain Eukaryota; kingdom Metazoa; phylum Chordata; class Amphibia; order Gymnophiona; family Ichthyophiidae; genus Ichthyophis; species Ichthyophis bannanicus. The sequence continues at coordinate 514,069,729 of CM066032.1, read as the reverse complement.
CAGTTGAATGTCGCAAATGATATGTAATACCTCGATGAGTAAACTCTGAAATTTCTTGCGTGATGTTACAAATACTGCAGTGGCCACATTTCACATGTTTCCCATTACTTTCAGCTCTTGGAACCCAATCCAGTGGCCGCAATACGGTGGGAGATAAATATTCCTTTAAACTTCTGTTTCTCCTCCATACACACCGCAATACTTTGTCTTGTAACCCTGGTACTACTTCCAAGACTGCTTTATGTTTTTTTAAAATCTTTTGGATCATTGTGCTTAATGGTGAATAAGTAGTCACGAAATTCACTTTTTGGTCGTCCCATTCTGTACCCAATTTTTCTCTGGAATCCAGCAACAGCTCTCTATTGTTATATAAGGCCCGACTAAAGGCCCGATGAATCACCCCTGGTGGATACCCTCTATTGAGAAAACTCTTTTTAAGATATTTTGAAGCCTGTTTATATTCACTTGTGGTGGAACAATTCCTCCGATAGCGTAAGAATTGCGAAATCGGAAGACTATCCTTCAAACCTTGGGGGTGAGCACTCGTATAATGTAGAAAGGTATTTTTATGGGTAGGCTTACGGAACACTGTGGTGTTCCAATTCTCAGAACCACGAATTACTAATACGTCCAAATAAGTAATCTGTTGATGATGACTTTCAAAAGTGAATTTTATGTTCTCATCACAGGTATTCAGCCATTCCACAAACACAGGGATGTTTTCTTGAGTCCCTTGCCATAACATAAAGACGTCATCAATATATCGATGCAGGATTTAATGTATGTTATAAAAGGAAATGAAACCAGGAATTGTTTTTCAAATACACTCATATACAAATTTGCTATCGAGGGAGCGCACGTGGCACCCATAGCCACCCCTGCTATTTGGTGATAAATGCGCTTCTCAAACACGAAACAATTTTCAAACAAAGTGAGTGCCGTTATTTGATGTAAAAATCGACTATGTTCCTGAGATAAATCTCCTTGATCTTGCAAAACTTCCTGGACAACCTCAAAGGCTGAATGTTTTGGTATACTCATATATAAAGATTGGATGTCTAACGTTACTAAAAAAACATCTTGCTGTAACGCCCAGGGTGCCAGATCCTGTAAAATGTTCAAAAAATGAGTTGTATCCCTCACAAAAGAAGGTATATTCTGTAAGAGAGGTCTCAAAAAAGAATCTAAGTAGATGGAGAGGGGTTCTAGTAGAGTGCCCTTAGTAGATACTATGGGTCTCCCTGGGGGCCGGTGAATGTCCTTATATATTTTTGGCACTGTGTAGAATTTTGCCAGTTGAGGTGTTTTCACTAGAAGGAATTTAGATTCCTTCACAGAAATGATCTTTTTTTGTAAGGCCTCCTTCACCAGCTCAGCTATTGACTTCTGTAACCGAGGCGTTGGATCTTCCTCCAATAATTCATAAGTTTTACTATCTTGCAATTGGACTGTGGCCTCTTGAATGTAGTATTGACGATCTAAAACTACCAAAGCCCCCCCCCTTATCTGCTCTTTTAATTACAAGATCCGTTCGAGTTTGTAAAGTGTTTAATGTGGCTATTTGTTTCTTCGTTAAATGATATATACTATGGACTTTTTGACTGCTACTGCCATCTCTTTCAAAACCAACTCTTTAAACACTTGTATCCCCGGATGAATTGGTGTAGGCGGCATCCATTGGGACTTTAGAGGTAACATCATACGACCTGGAGTTTGTTCAGTGGGCTGTACCTGTTCTATAGGGGACCGAAAATCTACTAAACCCTTAGACGATGATGAATCAAAAAATTTTTTAGATGCAGTTTCCTAATGAGCTCCATGAAATCCACTTGGAACTGAAAAAAATCAAACATCATCCGTGGAATAAACGATAACCCTTTAGTAATTCCATTTCTGCCTCAGATTTGAGACCTCTCTTACAGAATGTACCTTCTTTTGTGAGGGATACAGCTCATTTTTTGAACATTTTACAGGATCTGGCACCCTGGGCATTACAGCAAGATGTTTTTTTGGTAACGTTAGACATCCAATCTTTATATACGAGTATACCACAACATTCAGCCTTTGAAGTTGTCCAGGAAGTTTTGCAAGATCGAGGAGATTTATCTCAGGAACATAGTCGATTTTTACATCAAATAACGGCACTCACTTTGTTTGAAAATTTTTTCGTGTTTGAGAAGCGCATTTATCACCAAATAGCAGGGGTGGCTATGGGTGCCACGTGCGCTCCCTCGATAGCAAATTTGTATATGAGTGTATTTGAAAAACAATTCCTGGTTTCATCTCCTTTTATAACATACATTAAATCCTGGCATCGATATATTGATGACGTCTTTATGTTATGGCAAGGGACTCAAGAAAACATCCCTGTGTTTGTGGAATGGCTGAATACCTGTGATGAGAACATAAAATTCACTTTTGAAAGTCATCATCAACAGATTACTTATTTGGACGTATTAGTAATTCGTGGTTCTGAGAATTGGAACACCACAGTGTTCCGTAAGCCTACCCATAAAAATACCTTTCTACATTATATGAGTGCTCACCCCCAAGGTTTGAAGGATAGTCTTCCGATTTTGCAATTCTTACGCTATCGGAGGAATTGTTCCACCACAAGGGAATATAAACAGGCTTCAAAATATCTTAAAAAGAGTTTTCTCAATAGAGGGTATCCACCAGGGGTGATTTATCGGGCCTATAGTCGGGCCTTATATAACAATAGAGAGCTGTTGCTGGATTCCAGAGAAAAATTGGGTACAGAATGGGACGACCAAAAAGTGAATTTGGTGACTACTTATTCACCATTAAGCACAATGATCCAAAAGATTTAAAAAAAACATAAAGCAGTCTTAGAAGTAGTACCGGGTTTACAAGACAAAGTATTGCGGTGTGTATGGAGGAGAAACAGAAGTTTAAAGGAATATTTATCTCCCACCGTATTGCGGCCACTGGATTGGGTTCCAAGAGCTGAAAGTAATGGGAAACATGTGAAATGTGGCCACTGCAGTATTTGTAACATCACGCAAGAAATTTCAGAGTTTACTCATCGAGGTATTACATATCATTTGCGACATTCAACTGATTGTGATTCCAAATCGGTAGTCGAGTCTATGCAATTCGTTGCCCTTGTTCCTTTTTGTACGTTGGGAAAACGATTCGAGCCCTAAAGATCCGTTTGAAAGAACATGAGAGTAGATTAAGATGTCGGCGGTTAGAAGCTCCCATCGTACAACATTGTTTGGACTTGGGCCACAGTTTTACTATGCTACAATGTTGGTGTATTGAAGCAATTCTGCAAGGATCATATGGCAGATCACGTGAACAAATGCTTTCCTATCAGGAACAATGGTGGATTCACCAGCTCCGAACAGTTCAGCCAGAGGGGCTAAATGTCAGCGTTGATTGGTTGGCATGTATCTGAGAGCTCCAATGGTTAGCCTTAGGAGAGGTATTTAACTTCAGTCCTGTGCGCATGCGTGGCGTCCTTTGAGAGTAAATTCAAGAATTACAATGAAAGCTCGACTCGATAAGGGATTATGGACTTGGCAAAATGTTCAGGTAAATGAACAAACAATGATGTGATATAATGAATAGAGTTCGGATGTTTAAGAGTTTTTCTTATGTAACGCTGTGGCTATTGTTGTGTTGTCATAGCTTGGAAGAACTTGGAAGAACATTGAAGAATCAGACTACTAAAAAAAGTCCCTGAAAGACGCATTGCATTCATCCCCTTGATAAACCCAGGAGGAGAAACGCCGGCGCGCTTAGAAGATTGAGGCGTCGGGCTTTTCTATTTGTCTGCAATTGAATAGGGGCATCTGTTAACGCCATTCTGCAAAAGATAAGTCGAATAGTGTAATTATTTAAAGTTTTTAAGAAAAACAAAAAGACATTTATATATAAAAAGTGAGCAATACATAAAAGAAAAAATCAGAACCACACTGGCCTGAGGTCATTGATGTAAACGGACACTAGATGGGGGAGTTATATTACCCACAAATAAGTGTCATATATATATATACCGTTTATCTGAGACCGGTGGCCATTTGGTGTACAAAATCTAAAGTTAGAGATTGTAGAGAGTGAATGACTAATATATTATTCCATAATTACAGACACCACATTCTCTTTAATATTACCCACTATTTTCCCATCTCAGACATTAGCCACAGCCTGTTCAATCATGGGAACAGCCAGGTTTACAATAACTTTACATATATTTTATTATATATGCATACATATGTATATACACACACACACACGCGTATTTTATGCATGAACAATTATCTCGTGCTATTGGGTTGCAGATCAAGTCCTGACATTGATCTGTCTGCTACACTAAAACAGGATGCTGAACTGATTTTGCAGGACTCAAGCAAACGTTATGGCATAACTAGAAAGTACAGTTATACAATATTGTCATTTGGGTCAGCTCATGCCTCTTTGTCCTTGCCAGACCAGTTCACACCAGTGGGTATGGCTTTTTTCAGGGGGTACTTGGTGGTGCTGAGTACCAGCACATTTTTTATTGCCTGCTAAAACTGACCCATGATTCTTCGGTATTAATGTAAGAAACCAGGCTCTGCACACCCCAAACACACATGTAAAGAGTGATCTCCATGAGAGAAACAGGACCTTCAACCATGAGTTGGTACAAGGAATGGAGGCACCGTAGGCAAGCCCTCCATCCTGCCAACTCCCGCTGCTCCCCCCCATGCCCATTGCTACTGCTGGCCCTCCTCTGGTGACAATTGCCCCTGAAACTGCAATGCAGCACTTACTCACTATGTCCAGGGCTGTGCTGCGGTTTCATTTTGCCCCCCTTCACTACAGACTTCCAGTTTATACACATTGGGCATAATAAAACCATGACACAGCCCTTGAGATGGAGGTTAAGAGCTGCAGCTCAGTTTCTGGGGCAATTGCCGCCAATTTCAGCCCTGGAGAGGGGCACCAGTGTGGCAATGGGCAGCCGCTGGTGCCCCCCAGAGGGCTGGCACTCTAGGCAACTGCATAGTTCACCTAATGGTAGCGCTGGCCCTGCATCAGCCAGTCCCCACAGGCCTACAGGAGAATGTGGACTCACATCCCCTGCAAAATGTGGGCGACATAGGCTACGGAGGCTGAGCTGTCCAGACAAGAAATGTAGAAAAGAATTTAGGTTGGGTTTAATGATATGAAAATGACAGTGCAGCATCTTTTATATTGTTTGTATTTTGCACAGTAGAGGAGAAAATGCATTACTTGTTTCTATTTTTCTGGTGTTGACTTCAGGCAAAAATCTCCCTTCTTGGGGTTCCAGTTCAGTTTTTGTCTGCACATTCATCTTTGCAATATGTGGTCATTTTTTCTGTATTCGGTGAGGTACTTTCCATATTTTGCAATCTATTCAAAACTCAGGTGCACAGCTAATCTTCCCCAGCCTCGATATGTTCATATTACCCCTGTTCTCTAGTTGCTTCACTGCCTCCCTATCCGTTTCCGTATCCAGTTCAAAAGTCTCCTACCGACCTATAAATGCATTCACTCTACTGCTCCTCACTAACTTTCCTCTCTTATCCCTCCCTATACCCCTCTTCCGTAACTCTGCTCTGCTGGCAGATCCTATCTGTCCCCTTCTCCACTACTGCCAACTCCAGATTTCAATCCTTCCAGCTTGCTACTCCTTATGCCTGGAACAAACTACCTGAGTCTGTACATTAGGTTTCATTTCTGGTCCTTTTCAAATCCAGACTGAAAACTCACCTTTTCGAGTGAATGAGATTTACTGCCCCAGAAAGCGAGATTGAATTCTAAAGAGTAAGAATTGTTTTCATATGATACATCCAGGATATAAATCTAGAAAGATTTAAATGTAGTATTTCAAAAAGAAGCATAATATTTGCTTTTCTTTGGAGTCTCTGAAAGACTTCAGACATAGTGGAGGCAATATCGGTAAATTCTCTGGGCTGAAAACTGCTCCCTGTCCAGTGGCTAAAGGTATGTGTAGCTGTACTTGAATATAGTGTGCAATTCTGGCCATCATATCTTAAAAAAGGATATAGCAGAATTAGCAACGGTACAGAGAACAGACACCAAAATGGTAAAGGGGATGGAAGGATACCCCTATGAGGAGAGGCTTAAAAGGTTAGGGCCCTTCAACTTGGAAAAAAGATGACTGGGGGGAGATATGATAGAGGTCTATAAATTAATGAATGGAGTGGAATGGGTAAACGTAGATTGGTTGTTTACTCCTTCAAAAAGTAGAAAGACTACGGGACACGCAATGAAGCTACAATGTAACCCATTTAAAACTAATAAGAGAAAATATTTTTTCACTCAATCAGTAATCAAACACTGGAATGCGTTATAGGAGGATGTAGTAAAGGCTGTTAGTGTAGCTGGGTTTAAAAAAGGTTTAGACACGTTTCTGGAGGAAAGGTCCATAAACAATTATTAAAAAGGACCTGGGAAATCCACTGCTTACCCCAGGACAAGCATTGTGGAACTTGCACACCTTTTTGGGAACCTGCCAGGTACTTTTGACCTGGATTGGCCACTGCTGGAAACAGGATACTGGGCTTGGTGGACCTTGGTCTGACCCAGTATGGCATATCTTATGTTCTTAGGTACAGGGAAAAGGGATGGTGCAGTACTCAGGAAGGTGAGTTCAAATTTCTTCCTACTTGGGCCACTTGGATTTTCTTCTCTTAGGCTTGTGTCTCATGGAAGCAGTGATCAGGATCAGTGTATTGGCACTGAGGCTCCAGTGCTTGAGATAATGGGCTCAATGAGTGTGAGGGTGAGAAAGCCTTTAAATGAGTATGACAGACTCCTAAGGAGTGAGACTTAGGGGTATGTTTACTAAAGTGCGCTAATCGTGCATAACGCGCGTAAAGTACATTTAACGATCGTTCGCACGTCTGAACACGCGTTGTGACGTGCGAACGATCGTTAAACGTACTGTACGTGCGTTAACCGCAGTTTACGATCGTAAACCTCCGCGGCGCGTTAAAACAGCGCAGAAGGTGGAGAGTGGGCGGAGAGAAGGGGTCAATGGGCAGAGAGTGGGCGGGGAGAGGCTCCCCTCATACTAACACGCTGAATTGCAGAGCACAATCCCAACGCGAATGAAAACTTGCCGTTAAAGGCATATGAAAGGGAAGAGAAACCATTTCCGTCAGCAATGTACAGCAAAACCGGGGAAACCTAGAAAACGTGAGCAGTGTGATATATGTGCACTGAACAAAATAGCAAATAGGAATGGAAAAAGACCACAACAAAATCCTAAAAAACTACAATCAAGCTTGCCAACAGTGATATCAATGGGCAACCACTAAAAACACTGCCAGGAAAGCTCCAAAAAAAGAAATGAGTCTTGGCCACGGAGCATAGACCCCTCCAAAGATCATTTCCTAATCCTAATTATGAGCGCTCCTGGGAGTGTGTTCCAGGGTTGCCCATTAATATCACTATTGGCCAGCTTGGTTATGTTCCTATCTTCTCATTCCGAGGTCATATTTGGGGTTTATGTGCACCTATGTCACCATACAAGGTGAATGAGGCCACAGTAAAAATGTGCAGAGCAGAGTTCAGACTCTTCTGGCCAGGTGTCCCATCACCAGGGACCTCACTGTCACTGTGGCAACAGTGTGGTGCAGTGGACACAGGCAGTACCTGTAGGACCAGAGGGTCACAGGTTCAAATCCCAGCTGGGGCCTCTGCCAACCCAGTTGCCATATTTTACCCACCACTAAATAGAAATAGTAAAGACACCCCTTTATTGCAGAGAACAGAGGCATCGTTCAAACACCAATATGTTACCCAACACCGCACACACACCATAACAATGGCCATTACCAACAGCTGAGTCCCCCAAATGCAGTCCTGGAGTGGCACACCTCAATCAGGTTATATTCATTTCCCAAGATAAGGACATGTCAGCATGTTGGCGGAAGGGTACAGGTGATGGAGGGGGCAGTGGCTGCTAGTCCCAGCAGACAGTGGCCTAGCCATGTGCAGGCTGGCACGTCCACAGCAACAGACAGGCCCTGTTGGATGTACAGTCATGGACTACCCAGGGAATACAGCATATCTGTGGCAACACGGTGGTGCAGTGCACACAGACAGTGCATGCAAGAACAGAAGGTCACAGGTTCAAAGCCCAGTTGTGTCAATGTCCATTCCAGTCCGCATATTTTTCCCCCAACTGTACCGTGACTGTAATGACAAACCTGTATTGCTGCGAACATATACATGGTTATTACGCCGATATATTACTACACCGAGCACAGACACCAGAAACAGCCGCATTACCTAGAGCAGAGTCCCCCAAATGCAGCCCTGGAGTGCCACACACCATTCAGGTTCCATGATGCCTCTAATGAAGATGCCTGTGCTGCATAGCTATGCACCACCCCCATGGTATGCGGATGTAGGCCATGCATATTTATGTGGGACAGCAGGAAAACCCGAACAGTGTGTGACACACCAGGACCTGAGTTGGGAACCTCTGCGGTAAAGCACCAGCCAACAGGGCCAGACACACCCACACACCCACCCACAGGCGCCAGTGGCAAATGCCCCCTGGAGAGGCAGGACATTGGGCCCTGTGTGCATCTCCCAATACTAGCACAGGCATACCCTAGCAATGGCACCCTACACCTGGGTATACGGTATGCACCTATCAGACATTTCCTATGATTACTGGTAGATATCAAGTCCTACGTCAAGCACAGTTTGCTCATTTAGCTCCATCAGAACAATCAGTCTGATGTCTGCGGGGTGTGCTACAGGTCAGGTCACTGACAGTGTTTACCACCCTGGGGAGTGACGGCCAACAGTATTGCGGACCATATCCATGCCTGGACTGTGCCCAGGACTGGTGTGGGGGCAGGGCTGCTGAACCCCCCTCTACAGTAGCAGAATGCTGGCATAGGTGTTGGAGTGTGTGTCTGTCTCTACAGTGTGTGGGGGCTGCAAACACCTTACATAGGCCACACGGCCAGCACTGTTGCCAGTATTGCCCGGCAACTGTGCATAATGAGGAGCAAGGTACCATGGGTAGAGCCCAGACATGGTGGCATGGGCAGGCTGTATCTGCACAGCGCATAGGGCACCGACTGCGGCATAGTAGTGCCCGGCCACCACCTACACAGACAGGGTGACCGCTGTATGTCCTGCAGGGAGCTCAGTCTCACCCTGACTGTGCAGTGACCACAGCATGGCTAGGCATCCCCATTGTGCTATATTGTAGTTCTGTCATGTGATATGTATGTGTTTCCCTATTGTGGCCAGTCAATGACTTATCTGCTTGTTGTGTATGCTGCCATCCCAGTCCAGTTCTGGGTGCATGCAGTTCCAACAGGAACATGCATCATGGACCAACTAGCAGACTGTTTGCACCTGGTATATGTCCTGATGGAGAGCCTGGCAGGGTGCATTGGCTGAAGGCCTGCTGCAGGACAATATCATATAGTGGTGGGGTCCAGCCTAGCCTATACAGGCCTAATGTCTGTATGCTATTGTGCTATTGTGCTATGGATATGTAGAGAGCTGCAGGAACTGCCCTGAGAGGTGTCTGACCCACAGCAGAACTGGGGGTGATGGTCCCTTCCACTGCCATCAGTGCAGGGAGGGAGAATGTGGATCAGGTGATGGGAGACTGTGTTTACCACCAGAATCCCCCTAGGGACCACACCTGACTGATCCAGACAGATATATCCAAGGTGTTTGTGCAGAAACTACCTATCCCACACATCAACACTGCTGTGGATGGCCAGCATGGCCTATGTCTGCCATGGATGTTGCTGTGGACCTGCTGCTGTACGCATCACTGCACCCTCACGGTGAGCGCAGTACCCGCACAATGTGATGGTGTGTAGCTACACTGTGCCAGTAAAACACACGCTCAGAAACCCCTACCATGCCTAGGTGCTGTGGGGGTGCACATGTTCAGTTACCCCACCAGGCCAAGTTGCTGTGGGGGTGCTGTCCCCATGGTGTGTACCTGTGAACAGCTGATTTGCATATCAAGTGCATCATGGGTGTGACTGGGCCAATCAAACCCTGAGAACTAATGTGGATGGACTGTGTGGTGAACTGACGTCCCTCTGTAGTCAGCCAGTCATAGAGAAGGAGATACAGATACAGACATAACTGCAACCCACTGTCAAATGCACCGACTGTGGAGCCAGAGGTTATGGGTACGACCCCACTGTGCTGATACGTAGCAGGGCTGTCAGATGCAATTCCTCTCCGAGCAGTGTTGTCTGAAAAAAACCATTATCTGAGGTGCTATAGAGAATCAAAGCCAATGTTCTATGCCCAAAGGCCAGAGAGGAAATAGTCCAAATGTGAAAGAAAACACATGAAAAGGAGCAAATCCATGCTATGCATTCCCAGAAAGTAAACCTCACAACACCCCCACATTGTCCCCAATGTCAACCTTACAGCTAATTAATCTGCGAGTCCCTCTGTGGCCCTGTCTCCACACATTCCCCTCAATACATCCAAACAAAAGGTACATCACAAATGTCTGATACAGCACTACGTCATGGGCACCTCTAGGCAAAGGAAGGTGAATGTATGCAAATGTGAGATGTGTGCAGCAGAAGGGGCTAGGAACCATAAAGCAGACCCTGTAATGAGCAGAGTCCAAACGACTTTACCTAGGAGATGTAGCAGCAGTACTAAAACCTGGGAGTTGCATATTAAGTGCCCACGCAGGTAAGAACACACGTACCCACGCATGCTATTACGCCCACACCAAGGCACGTAGCCATGCCCGTAACAACACACGTGGCTACGCCCGTAGCAACGCACGTGGCAAAGCACATTTCTTTCTAAAGACATGGCTGCAATGTCTAGAAAGCCAGCATTTACACAACAGGAGCTCTACCTGCTCACAGAGCTGTTCTGCCTCAGACAGAGGCGCCTATTCCCTGGGTCATCGAGAAGGCAGAATCTGGCAAGGGTCAGAAGGGCCTGGGAGCGCCTCACCGTTCGGTACAACCGAAGCTCAGACTACCCACGTGAGGTAAGTTCATGGGAACAGGCACCCCAACCCAGGATGTGCAGAGGAACACCATGCAACCAAGTCAACAATCAACTATGCACAAATAGGGACTGCAAGGTGTCTCCGCATCCAGCTGTGAGTGAGGTCTGTCCCACCCCCCCAAAACAGACTCCCCCAGGCCCCACCTCAGGGGCCATACCCCATCCTGGCGCAATGGTATATGTCCCTGTTAGGGGGTAAAAGACATAACTATAGCCCAAGGATGCTGCTGTCCCCAAATGAGGGCCTATCTCCAGTCCCTGTGCTATGGTATCTATCCCTGTCTGTGCATACAGGGTTCAGCTATAGCCCAGGGATGCTGCTGTCCCCAAATGAGGGCCTATCTCCAGTCCCTGTGCTATGGTATCTGTCCCTGTCTGTGCATACAGGGTTCAGCTATAGCCCAGGGATGCTGCTGTCCCCAAATGAGGGCCTATCTCCAGTCCCTGTGCTATGGTATCTGTCCCTGTCTGTGAGTAAAAGACATAACCATTGCCCAAGGATGCTGCTGTCCCCAAATGAGGGCCTATCTCCAGTCCCTGTGCTATGGTATCTGTCCCTGTCTGTGCATACAGGGTTCAGCTATAGCCCAGGGATGCTGCTGTCCCCAAATGAGGGCCTATCCCCAGTCCCTGTGCTATGGTATCTGTCCCTGTCTGTGAGTAAAAGACATAACCATAGCCCAAGGATGCTGCTGTCCCCAAATGAGGGCCTATCTCCAGTCCCTGTGCTATGGTATCTGTCCCTGTCTGTGCATACAGGGTTCAGCTATAGCCCAGGGATGCTGCTGTCCCCAAATGAGGGCCTATCCCCAGTCCCTGTGCTATGGTATCTGTCCCTGTCTGTGAGTAAAAGACATAACCATAGCCCAAGGATGCTGCTGTCCCCAAATGAGGGCCTATCTCCAGTCCCTGTGCTATGGTATCTGTCCCTGTCTGTGCATACAGGGTTCAGCTATAGCCCAGGGATGCTGCTGTCCCCAAATGAGGGCCTATCTCCAGTCCCTGTGCTATGGTATCTGTCCCTGTCTGTGAGTAAAAGACATAACCATAGCCCAAGGATGCTGTTGTCCCCAAATGAGGGCCTATCCCCAGTCCCTGTGCTATGGTATCTGTCCCTGTCTGTGAGTAAAAGACATAACCATAGCCCAAGGATGCTGCTGTCCCCAAATGAGGGCCTATCTCCAGTCCCTGTGCTATTTATTTATTTATTTAGTATACATTTGTATACCGCAACTTCCAGCGATCAGCAGCGGTTTGATTACAGATTGGAAATTGTCAAATCATGACAGGAAATTTTTGAGGTATATGGTGCTATGGTATCTGTCCCTGTCTGTGCATACAGGGTTCAGCTATAGCCCAGGGATGCTGCTGTCCCCAAATGAGGGCCTATCCCCAGTCCCTGTGCTATGGTATCTGTCCCTGTCTGTGAGTAAAAGACATAACCATAGCCCAAGGATGCTGCTGTCCCCAAATGAGGGCCTATCTCCAGTCCCTGTGCTATGGTATCTGTCCCTGTCTGTGCATACAGGGTTCAGCTATAGCCCAGGGATGCTGCTGTCCCCAAATGAGGGCCTATCCCCAGTCCCTGTGCTATGGTATCTGTCCCTGTCTGTGAGTAAAAGACATAACCATAGCCCAAGGATGCTGCTGTCCCCAAATGAGGGCCTATCTCCAGTCCCTGTGCTATGGTATCTGTCCCTGTCTGTGCATACAGGGTTCAGCTATAGCCCAGGGATGCTGCTGTCCCCAAATGAGGGCCTATCTCCAGTCCCTGTGCTATGGTATCTGTCCCTGTCTGTGAGTAAAAGACATAACCATAGCCCAAGGATGCTGTTGTCCCCAAATGAGGGCCTATCCCCAGTCCCTGTGCTATGGTATCTGTCCCTGTCTGTGAGTAAAAGACATAACCATAGCCCAAGGATGCTGCTGTCCCCAAATGAGGGCCTATCTCCAGTCCCTGTGCTATGGTATCTGTCCCTGTCTGTGCATACAGGGTTCAGCTATAGCCCAGGGATGCTGCTGTCCCCAAATGAGGGCCTATCTCCAGTCCCTGTGCTATGGTATCTGTCCCTGTCTGTGAGTAAAAGACATAACCATAGCCCAAGGATGCTGTTGTCCCCAAATGAGGGCCTATCCCCAGGGCCGGCCCGTCCATTGAGCGAGAATGTTTTTTGCACAGGGGCCCGCGTTTCAGGGGGCCCCGCGCAAAAAACATTCTTTTTGAAAAGTAAAATTGAAAAAAAAAAAAAACCTGTCTGCTGCCGCGGTCGGGGCCGCCGCGGCAGAATCGAGCGTGCCGCGGGGCCCCCCTGTGCACGGCAGAGCCTGCCCTCCTTGTAGCAGCTCTCTCTTTGGAGCTGAAGTCAGACGCGCCGGCTTGCAGAGCGCGAGGGAGAAACTCTTCCCTCGCGCTCTGCTCTGCAAGCCGGCGCGTCTGACTTTTCAGCTCCAAAGAGAGAGCTGCTACAAGGAGGGCAGGCTCTGCCGTGCACAGGGGGGCCCCGCGGCACGCTCGATTCTGCCGCGGCGGCCCCGACCGCGGCAGCAGACAGGTTTTCTTTTCTTTTAATTTTCGCTGGGCTGGGCTGGGCTGGGCTGGGCTGGGGGGGGGGTTTAGGAGTGTTGATGGGCTGGGCTGGGCTGGGCTGGGGGGGGTTTAGGAGTGTTGATGGGCTGGGCTGGGCTGGGCTGGGGGGGGGTTAGGAGTGTTGATGGGCTGGGGGGGGTTAGGAGGGTTGATGGGCTGGGGGGTTAGGAGTGGTGATGGGCTGGGGGGGTAGGAGTGGTGATGGGCGTGGGGGGGTTTAGGAGTGGTGATGGGCTATGGGGGAGCTAAATCTGTATATGGGCTGATGGGATTAGGACTGAAAGTGGGTTGATGGGGGGTTAGGACTGGTAATGGGCTATGGGGGGGCTTAAACTAAAAATTGGGTGATGGGGGATTAGGACTGGAAATGGGCTGGTGGGATTAGGACTGGGAGTGGGCTGATGGGGAGGTTAGGACTGGTAATGGGTTGGGGGGGTTGCTAGGACTGGAAATGGGCTGAGTGGAAGGGGGCTTGAACTGCAAATAGCTGATGGGGAGGGGGGCTTGGAATGGGCTCTTAGGGGAAGGAGCTAGGACAGGAAATGGGCTGATGGAGGGGCTAGGATAGGACTGGGAATTGGGTGTTGGGGGAGCTAAGATTGGAAATGGGCTGTGGTGGGGGCTTGGATTGAAATGGACTCATGGAGGGGCTAGAACTGGAAGTAGGTTCATGGGGGGCTTGGATTAGAAATGGGCTGAGTGGAGGGGAGCTAGGATTTAACATGGGCTGATGGTGGGGCTAGGAAAGGACTAGAAATGGGCTGATGGGAGGCTGGTATTGGAAATGAGCTGATGAAGGGACTCGGATAGGACTGGAAATGGATGGGGGAGCTAGGACTGGAAATGGGCTGATGTGGGGACTAGAAGGGAGCGGATACTGGGTGGGGCTGCAACTAAAAGGGAGCTGATGTTGGGGGAGATTAGAAGGGGATGGGGCTGGGAGAGTGAAATGGAGAGGGGAAGAATATTTTGTGTGGGAGGGAAGAAAAATCTACAATTGGCCGGGTATTGGGAGACTAAGGGGCTTGTTTACAAAGCCGCGGTAGTGGTTCGCGATCGCAGCCGCGGCCCCATTGAAATCAATGGGGCCGCGGCTCCGATTACGATCGCAAACCGCTACCGCGGCTTTGTAAACAAGCCCCTAAGTGGGGATTGAGGATGGAGGGGTAAAATTTGAGTGGATGAAATAGGAATGAGGAAAGAGCAAAAGGAGAAAGATTATTATGTTAAAGCAGATGTAGAGAGAGAATGGAAAAAAACTAGAGGAGAGAAGAAAGGACAAATGGACAGCAGACGATGGAGAGTTAGCAGAAGACACAAATAAACCAGAAGAAAGTGACTGGAACAATTGCAACTGAAAAAAAAATGCACAAAAGGTACAAAGATATCTCTTTATTTTGAATTTATTAACTGGAATATGTCAGCTCTGGGAAATGTGCATCATTAATGTCGGTGCTTTGTTTAGTACAAGAGGAAATTAATTTATAGTTTTATTTCAACATTGTTGTACATTCCAAGTTTGGCTTTTAGGGTTCCCAGTTTAATTATTGTCTTCCTGTTTTTAAATTGTGATTCCTTGTTTGGTGATGGTCTATGTTCTGCATGTGTAACTGAGCTGAGGTATTCTGTTTATGTAATTCCTATTTGACATTGCCACTTGTTCTCTTTCCCCAGTAGGTCATGTATTGTTATTCTCTGAAATGTATTGGTTTAATATTTGCAGTGTTGCCTTTTGATAGGTAGGGTATGGTGCTTTATGAGTCTTGGTAGTGCTGTTAGGATACGGTGGGTTTGCTATGGGTTCTAAATGGGCAGTGTTTGTAGTAGTTCCTAATGTGCCTGGCGGTTGGCACTGGATTATAGTAATGTAGAAATCTTTGTCTTTCTTTATCCATACACTCATGAAGAGGCATGTTTACTAAAAGTTAGTGTATGGTAACATTATGCAAATATTTATGCAAATGAGGCCCCTTATGCAAATGAGGCCCCGCACCGAGTCTCCGCACATGGCCCCGCACCCCCCTTGGGCCGCCCCTGCCTATCCCCAGTCCCTGTGCTATGGTATCTGTCCCTGTCTGTGAGTAAAAGACATAACCATAGCCCAAGGATGCTGCTGTCCCCAAATGAGGGCCTATCTCCAGTCCCTGTGCTATGGTATCTGTCCCTGTCTGTGCATACAGGGTTCAGCTATAGCCCAGGGATGCTGCTGTCCCCAAATGAGGGCCTATCCCCAGTCCCTGTGCTATGGTATCTGTCCCTGTCTGTGAGTAAAAGACATAACCATAGCCCAAGGATGCTGCTGTCCCCAAATGAGGGCCTATCTCCAGTCCCTGTGCTATGGTATCTGTCCCTGTCTGTGAGTAAAAGACATAACCATAGCCCAAGGATGCTGTTGTCCCCAAATGAGGGCCTATCCCCAGTCCCTGTGCTATGGTATCTGTCCCTGTCTGTGAGTAAAAGACATAACCATAGCCCAAGGATGCTGCTGTCCCCAAATGAGGGCCTATCTCCAGTCCCTGTGCTATGGTATCTGTCCCTGTCTGTGCATACAGGGTTCAGCTATAGCCCAGGGATGCTGCTGTCCCCAAATGAGGGCCTATCTCCAGTCCCTGTGCTATGGTATCTGTCCCTGTCTGTGAGTAAAAGACATAACCATAGCCCAAGGATGCTGTTGTCCCCAAATGAGGGCCTATCCCCAGTCCCTGTGCTATGGTATCTGTCCCTGTCTGTGAGTAAAAGACATAACCATAGCCCAAGGATGCTGCTGTCCCCAAATGAGGGCCTATCTCCAGTCCCTGTGCTATGGTATCTGTCCCTGTCTGTGCATACAGGGTTCAGCTATAGCCCAGGGATGCTGCTGTCCCCAAATGAGGGCCTATCCCCAGTCCCTGTGCTATGTTATCTGTCCCTGTCTGTGAGTAAAAGACATAACCATAGCCCAAGGATGCTGCTGTCCCCAAATGAGGGCCTATCTCCAGTCCCTGTGCTATGGTATCTGTCCCTGTCTGTGCATACAGGGTTCAGCTATAGCCCAGGCATGCTGCTGTCCCCAAATGAGGGCCTATCTCCAGTCCCTGTGCTATGATATCTGTCCCTGTCTGTGCATACAGGGTTCAGCTATAGCCAAGGGATGCTGCTGTCCCCAAATGAGGGCCTATCTCCAGTCCCTGTGCTATGGTATCTGTCCCTGTCTGTGCATACAGGGTTCAGCTATAGCCCAGGGATGCTGCTGTCCCCAAATGAGGGCCTATCTCCAGTCCCTGTGCTATGGTATCTGTCCCTGTCTGTGCATACAGGGTTCAGCTATAGCCCAGGGATGCTGCTGTCCACAAATGAGGGCCTATCCCTAGTCCCTGTGCTATGGTGTCTGACCCTGTATGTGAGTACAGGAAACAGACTTAATCCCCAGGATGCAGTAGGCCTCACCTCAGAGCCCTACCCCTCATTCTGGTGTTGTGGGGAATGCCCCAGACAGTCAACACAGGAGGAAAACCAGATCCCCAGGATGCAGTAGGCCTCACCTCAGAGCCCTACCCCTCATCCTGGTGGTGTGGGGGATGCCCCAGACAGTCAATACAGGAGGCAAACCAGATCCCCAGGATGCAGTAGGCCTCACCTCAGAGCCCTACCCCTCATCCTGGTGGTGTGGGGGATGCCCCAGACAGTCAATACAGGAGGCAAACCAGATCCCCAGGATGCAGTAGGCCTCACCTCAGAGCCCTACCCCTCATCCTGGTGGTGTGGGGGATGCCCCAGACAGTCAATACAGGAGGCAAACCAGATCCCCAGGATGCAGTAGGCCTCACCTCAGAGCCCTACCCCTCATCCTGGTGGGCCTGGAAGAGCCCAGTGTTGTGACTCATTGGGTCATACCTTAGTGTACACAGATAAATGTATATGTGTATCGGCAGAGGCCACCAAAGGGTGACAGACCACTAATGTCAAAATGTGTTCCCACCCTAATAGGTTGAGGATCTCCACAAGAAGGCACGGGAGCTAAGGGTACGTTATCCACGTTTTGTGCGGCGAGTGCAGAGGGAGCGGCTGGCCCAACAGGACGGTGAGTGCTGTAACATGGCCCTGTTGGCCAGTGGCTGACATGAAGACTGGTTGTAAGTCACTGCGTTAACACATGTGTGAACATGGGATTGACACGTGTCCCCCTCTCCCACAGTGGATGCACACGGTGCGGAGGAACAGGTGGCTCAGGACGACGGGGACGGTGATCTGCAAGAAGCAGAAGAGATGGATGCGATGCCTGGCCCTGAGGAGATGCTGTTGGAGCGCCACACACCACCTCAGGGGACTGACGACTCCCCAGAAGCAGAGGCAGGGGAGGAGGATGTGGGTCAGGGTGGGGGGCCGGCTGAGGTGGACCTGGAGCTGCCCCGTGCGGATACGGGGGGGGGGGAGGAGGAGGGGGATGGGGGGAGGGCAGAGGTGCTGGGGGGGCAGGGGGAGGAGGGGCGGGTGCAGGTGGCTCAGGCGGGCAGGGGCCCTGCAGAGGGTGACCAGCACAACGTGGCGCAGGTGGGGGATGGCTTGGGGGGGTGGGCGGGCATGTGTGCTGGGTGCACAGCCACATGGGCTGTCACAGGGCTACGGGGGTGCCAGTGACCTGCACCATGGTGATGGCGGCACACACACCGTGGACGTGGGCATGGCACACATAGCTGAGGACATGTGCACCGTGGATGCAGCCACACAGACACGGGGAGATCTGTGTCTGTGTGGCTGCATGTGCGGGCTGCACGTGGCCGCGGCTGTGCGTGCACATGCACACGCTCAGAGGCAGAACACCCTTATCATGGGTCAGGTCCTGGCGACCCTGACCATGGTGGCTGACCGGCTACGCTTGCTGGAGGAGCGTGTAGCTGGGGGCGTGCCGGAACAGCCACCATGTGACAGGGGTCCCCGGGGTGTGTAGCGCGTGGATACGCAGTGCACACCCGCCCTGTGACAGCCCATGCCATGGCCTTCCCCACAGACGGAGGGCAGTAGGTCCGCCTGATTGGGATTGTTGCATGTTGGCCAATGAAAAGCCACACCGCCAATTTGTAATGTAAATGAAGTTTGACATTATTACCTGTTAACTGTGCTGTCCAGATATCCCTCTGTGCTATGGGTGAGTGTTGTGTGAGAGACACATGAGGACACACACATGTGTGTCAGTGTAAGATACAAAGGGTGCGTGCAGGGTACTCCACACGTGTCATGCGTCTAGCAATACTACGCCCATTACATGGGCTGGTGCCACACATGTAGCACTGCACTGACATGTAACTGTGCCCTGGGGTCAGCAGTGGTGGCACCTGCAAGGCTATGTGCAGCATCTGTGATGGGTGCAGACCATGGTGGTGGATGGCATGGACACAGCAGGTGGGCTACTGGACACTGCCCACGTAAAACCATTTGCTAACCCGCTGTATCGTAACAGAGATCTCAGGCCTCACTAAGCACCATACTCCACAATTCAAAAGTTAACCATGAGGATATTACACAAACACATTGCACAGGACCACAAAGCCTGAACCACTGGGGAGAGACAAGAAGTGGCAATGCCACAGTGGAATCATTCCAAAAGAACACCTCCGCTCAGCTCCACGTGCAGAACATAGAGCATCAGCAAGCAGGTAAGCACTGGTTCAAAACAGGTAGACAAACATTAAAGTGGGGATCACCACAGCCTGACCTGGGATGTACAACACTGTACAAATGGAACTATACAGTAATGTGCACCTGTAAGAAACAAAGCGCTGACGTTAGTGATGCACATTTCCCAGAGCTTACCTATTCCTGATAGGACATGCAGTACAAAGGGATATGTGTCTAACTTTGTGCACTTTCCTCAGCTTCAAGTGATCCCGCCATTTCCACCTGGTCCCTCCGTGTCCCCAGATAACCCTCCATCGTCTGCTGTCCATCTGTCCTCCCTTCCCTATTGTAGTTTCTTTCCGCTCTGTCCCTACATCTGCTTTAATATCCTAATCCATCTCTTATTCTCTTTCCGCATCCCTAGTTCATCCATTCATCTCTTACCCCCCACCCCCAATCCCCAGGTACTCACCCAATACCTGGCCAATTGGGGATGTTTCCCCCCTCCCACACAACATGTTTACCACCTCTCCACCTTACCCTTCCATCCCCATCCCATTCTGATCCTCCCCCAACATCAGCTCCCTCCCAGTTCCAGCCTCACACAGCATTCATTCCCTTCTAGTCCCTGCAGCAGCACATATCCATTCCTGGCCACCCATCAGTCCAGTTCCAGTCCAAACCCCATCAACCCATCCCCAGTCAGCCCCCCATAGCCCATTGCCAGTCCTACCCCCCCCATCAGCCCGGAGCCCATTACCAGTCCAACCCCCCGCCCCAGCACCTACAGCCCATCTAATGACATGCTGCCCCCCCCCCCCCTAGCCTCTGCCCGGATGTTCCCCGCCCCCTGCACACAGGGATAGGATGCTGCAACAGCTGTTGGCTGCAAATGCTGGGTAGTGTGTGCCTGCGGGTGTGCCCCCTAAGAGCAAGTGGGGCATCCCATGCTGGGAACGCCATCTGGCATAATAGCTCACATTGGGCACCCCCCAGGGTCATGCACGTGTTGGCTTTGCGTAACACTGTCCCCCCAAACAACACAGGAGACATGACATGTGCGTCATCCGCATCTTATGCGTTTATTTCCCATGGCCCCTGCCCCTGCCACACTTTGCGCGGCCCCTCCCACCCTGTGCTGATGGTGGCTGTGCTGCCGCCATTGCTGCCGCTCCCTCCACTGCAGTTGGTGGAGTGGGTGGTGGTGGTGGCGTCACCCCCATGTGCGCTGCGATGCGCTGCAGGCTCTCGGCAATGCTCTCCGCAGCTACCACAAGCCTAGGGACCCCCATCATGGCCCTGGACACCATACGATTGTGTCTGCATTGCGCATGCCTCTGCCGCCACTGTTCCCGCAGACACGCACGCAGTAGATGCCGTATACCTGTGGAGACAGCAGGCAGTGCATTGGTGTCGTGAAACCTATCTCCAACCTTTGCGGCCACATTGTCAACAGAACACAGTGTGGGACTCACCCTCTGCATCCCTGTGTGCCTCAGCAGTGTGCGCCTGCATCTGCAGGATCACATCTTCCACCACAGAGAGCGCCGCTGCACTGGTTTGCTGCCCTGCCTCTGCATAGATGTTCCCGGTGGCGCCACTGGTGTGCGTGTCCCCTCCACGGGCTGGCTGAGGGATGGTCGCACTGTCCCCACAGGGGCGGGTTGGGGGAGCTCCTGCCTCCATGTGGGTCTCCACTGGTACTGTGTCCATGTGGGTGGACGCCAAAGGCTGGCTGTCCCCATGTGCCTCCTCAGCTGCATCAAAGGAAGCTATATCACCTGTGGGAGACAAAACCATATAGGTCATATGCGTGAGGGCTGCCTGTCTGCACCCATCCCACTCCCCTGAGATCACATGTGTGTGGGTGAGCCACATGGGTCCTGTTGTGGGCCCCTCCCCGCCCCCCCCCCGCACCGATTCCCCATTGCAGGGGGGGGGCCGTCTCCCAGGGGCGTGAGGTGTCCGCCCCACCAGTGCATGCTACGAGGCCCCCCATGCAGCCCCGTCAAACCTATAAGCCCTGCCTACACAGATCATGTTCAACACAGGTGCATAGTGCTGTCCTGTCGTCGATGTCAACACCTGTGTGGCCATGCTGCCCCCGCCAGCACTATAATCTCCCTACTGCTACACATTGACAGCCCCTGCTGGTACGGTGGAACCCTTCGCCTTGACACAGCACGCATCCACTGTGCCATCCACTTCCTGACCAGCATAGACATCCCTCCCCCAATGTGTCCTGGCCCATAGGCTGGTTGTATGCCTGTGCTGCCCCCTGGGCATCATATTGCACTATGATGCCTCCTACACCCCTGTCCACCCTGTGTCACCCACACACATGTGCACTTGCAGGCTCACAATGGTACAGATCACTAAGACACTTACCTGCACCTTGGTGCGCTGTGTCCAACTCTGGGGGAAGGCCATGTATGTACATTGGACCTAGGCGCTCGGCCAAGCGCCGCTCCAGTGGACTCAGGTTGGCCACCTGTGCTTGGCCTCCTCCGGTGCCTTGGGCCCCTCTCCGCTCTCTCCCCAGCTCATTCCTGATGTGTCGTTTGATGTCACAATACCGTTTGCGGAGGCTTTCCACGTCCCTGTGTGGGCCATTAGCGGTTGCAACATCCGCTTGTACCTCCGCCCATGCTCTAGCACGTGTTGCACCAGTTGTTGTGGAGCTCAGTTGGCCAAACAAAAGTTCGTAGCGCTCCAGAATGGCGTTGAGGAGTAGGTCATTCTCCTCCATGCTGAATCGTACTGCTCGCTTGCGGAGGTCCTCAGGGAGGGTGGGCCTGCGCCTCTTCTGCCCCATTGTGGCAGCGCCCTGTGAACATGGTGTGCCATGTAGACCTGATGGGCCTGGCCTCTCATCACCGTCATTGGGAGTGTCCATCGACGGCACCTGCTCTGCTCCTGCACCCTCTGACATCTGGCTTGTCATGTTCAGCCGGTTTGTGTGCTGAGGTGCGTGCCATTTGGTCCACATCAGCTTTATATAGGTCCCATGTGGGTGTGGCTCTGAGCGCGTTGCGTACGTGCGTTGCGTACGCGCGTTGCGTACGTGCATTGCGTATGCACGTATGACTGCGCTCTCCCCCTGCGCACTCACGGAGGAAATGCGAATATGTGCCCTACGTGATGCTCTGTGCATGGTTTCTGACTGGTCCCCTGAAAGTCATCCCTCGATGTACACAGTACACGTTGCCTCCTCCTCTACTGCATGTTGTGATGGTAGGTACGACATATCTTTTCCTTTGGGGTACCTGTGTATATATGTTTTGCGCGTAACCATGCACGTTGGCTGCTGGCCACGTCTTTTGTCCCACACTACGTACTATGTGCGTTCGTGTACGCGCGTGTGTACGCATTTGGCGCCTCTGAGACATCTTGGCATCTTCCATATTTGGTTGCTGTATACCTCGCAGTACCTTTGCACTATGCTGCATCACAGGGACTTTTTTATCGCCATAGCTTTTCTCTGGAGCAATGCCGGGTGTACGTGCGCTCTCTCGCGCGCTACATTGCAGACTACAGGGGTTTGCAGAATGCAGGGTGTGGGGTGCACTGGATGTTCCTGATTGACCAGGTGTGTATTGTTTCTGTGATTTGTGTTCCCGCCCTGTACCCTATTTCACAGCCACCTGCCCCACATCCTGTGTCTATCATGGCTCAGACTGTGAATGCAGGTGGTGCAGTCATTGCACTGCTGGAGCTAGCTGGGCTGCGCATTCAGGCTGAGGGAGATGATGGTCCTGGGGCTGGGGCCCTGGGCATGGGTCCTCACTCGCTGCAACACAGGCCTGCAGCTGTGGAGGCTCCACAGGCGGGTGTGGAGGGACAACGGCGCCGTAGGCGTCCTGAGGGGCGGCCACGCCTGCAACGCCTCTACAGGCCCAGGGCCATGCTACAGAACATCAGGGAGGACCAGGTAATCTCCCTCTACCGGCTGGACACAGGGGCTATTAGGGAGCTCTATGAGGATCTACGACCTGACCTCGAGCCCCTGACTGCCCGGTCACATGCTATACCGGGAATGGCCAAGCTCCTTGCTGCCCTACATTTCTTTGCCTCTGGCTGTTTCCAAACCTCGGTGGCCGCCGTGGGTGGGATGAGTCGGCCAACGTTCTCTCGCTGCCTCCACCAGGTACTGCGGGCCATGGTCAGCCGGGTTGGGAATTACATTGCCATTCCCAACAGTAGGCAACATTGGGTGGCCCTGGGACATGCATTCCAGCAGATTGCAGGGATACCACATGTGATGGGTGCAATAGATTGCACACATGTTGCCCTCATCCCGCCACGCGACAGGGAGGTTGTGTACCGCAACCGCAAACATTTCCATTCCCTCAATGTGCAGGTTGTCTGTGATGCAGGTATGCGTATCATGAATGTGGTCCCGCATTTCCCAGGGTCAGCCCATGACTCCTATATCCTGCAAAACGCAGCACTTTTTGCCATGTTTGAGGCCGGTCAATATGAGGACTGTGTCCTGCTGGATAGGTATTTCTCACATCCTGTGTATAACGACCATATGTGTTTCATGGGGGCACCATTGTCATATGTGTCCTCTGCATGCATGACATGGTGCTGTTGTGTCCTTGTGCTGACTATTCTGGTGCTGTGACCCCAGCACGCCCTGTCACCTGGACTGTGCTCACGTATCTCAGCGCAGCAACACCCATCCCCTTGCCTAACATGTGCCTATTCTTGCCCATCTGTGTCACCCCGCACCCATGTGTTGTCGTCTCTGCACTGCCCTAGATGTTTACATCGCTATCAGCCTTTTTCATGGTCATTAGGGGCATGCATGGTGCAACTGTTTCACATATGTCGGGTTGTGTGTTGTGTCCATCTCATGCCCAGTGTGCCACGGGATTGTGCATGTGGCAGCATGGGGGGGGGGGCTTGGGGGTACACGGGGAACAGGACCATAGACCAGCTGTACAGTGTGTATGTGAGCTACTGATCCACCATGTCGGTGGTGGAACGTGTCAGGGATGTATGTGCGAACCTGCTATCACACATGTATGCTGCATGACTGTTTGCTTTTGCCTGTGTGCGCTGACACCCCCACCTTGCCAACCCGGGTTGTGGTGCACTGACATATCACCTGTGTGCCATATCACATCATGACCCAGCGACTTGCACACCTGACCATCTTTCTACCGGCCAGTGTGATTATGTTCTGTCAGATGCGGGCTCTGGTGCACCAGAATTGTGTACAATGCTGTGCCTTCATATGTGTGTGACCATGTTTCCGTACTGTCCATTTGTGCATTGCTACATCATGGTTTCATTAGGTTATTCTTCTCACATGTGCCTTACTCCCATTTCTGTTTGCAGGTGATGCAGGATATGGGTGTCGCGCCTGGCTGCTGACCCCCGTGCGTCTCCCTCGGACAGGCGCAGAGATGCGGTACAATGAGGCCCATGCCTCCAGCCGCTCTGTCATTGAGCGCACCTTTGGCGTTCTCAAAAGTCGCTTCAGGTGTCTGGATAGGACTGGCAGGGCCTTACAGTACGGGCCCTTGACTGTGGCCAAGATCATACTAGCCTGTTGCATCCTACACAACATTGCTCTCAGGCACAATGTTCCAGTCGATATTAATGAGGATCTTGGGGTGGATCCTGTGTGCCCTCCTGCACCTGTCCATGTTAACACATGTGCTGGGATGGCGGCCAGGCAACATCTGATCGGGGAGCTCTTCTCCTGTAAGTTCAGCTTCTGCTGGTGACGTTTCTCTGGGTTAACCATGTGTGGGAAGGTGTATGGATTGTGCAGCAGTACCGTGTCATGTGTCAACATGTCTGATGTGCTTTTGCCTCCCCAGGATGAGCACCTGCTTTCCGGGCCCCCAGAACATTGCAGATCATACTGCCCGATGCTGTGCTACGTGTGGGGTTTCTGTGTAAACAACTGAAACAGGCAGATGACTCGGGTGAGTTGCAATACAGTGTGGTTTGCATTGCTATCGCCATGGTCATACCCATATATTTGGGTTACTCTCCGCTGCCCCTATGGTGCTGCACTGCTCTCGGGCCCTCTTCCCCATCACCCTTAGGTTCGGTTTGTCACACATGTGGCGGGGCATGTGGCAGGCCTGCCTGTTTACTGGCACCGCTGCTGCCGTTTGGTCCGGCCGCCATCAGTCAGCTGTTTGGTCAGGCACATGCTCCTCTTACGTTCGCTTGTCCCTGACCACAGCCCATCCACATGGCTCTCCATTGCCCTGTCCCCTTCAGGCCCTTACATGTCGCTCCCCTGCAATATTGCATTTGGTTTCCACTGCATGACATTTCGAGGGTCGTGTATGGACCGGTTCATATGTGCCTCCCATCACACGTGTGGAATGTGATATTGTCTGTGGACCCCTGCTCAGAATGTGTGTGTTTCATCCTGTTTAGTCTTTGGGGTGGCCTCACCTGGCACACAGCTGTGGTTATGTATGGTGACATGCTGTGGTCCTGTCTGCATCCATTTCTGTGTGCCTACTGGTGTTACGTCAGTTATTATATTCCAGCTGCGCTTCCCATCCTAGTGTTCATGGCTTTTCGCTCTCTCTGTTCCCCTGTCTTTATGTCCTTCCTTCACTGGTACCTGTGGTCACGGTAACAGTCATCTATTTGCTTGTAGGTCTTTGCCGCTCTTATCATCCTCATCACCGTTGTGTATCATCCTTTGGTACATCAATCTGCATCAGTGTGATGTGACATGTCTGGTATGTTGCTGTGCACTGTCACCCCGTATCCTACACTGCTACCCTTGTCTGCATTTCATCTCTGTGTTCTTGGGGGGCCTGTGCCTGCTCTGCATGGCGGGGCCACTCCTCTGGCCACCTCCGCCTACACAGGGTCACACATTTTCTCCTCAGCTGCCACACACCTTTGTTCTAGTACTCTAGGTGGCCAACACACTTTGTTCGGTGGCTTTTGGCAGCAACATGTTTGTCTGCGCTGCTTCCTGACACATGGGATGTCCACAGGGATGTGGGTCCAGTGACTCCCTACTGTCCCTCCATCAGTCACCTATCCATTTGTCTTTACCGTGGGTTCTGTGTGGTGTTAGTACTACATCTGTCTCTGTTGCACGCAGGTCCTGCAGACACCACTTGGGGTCCCTAGGGCACACTGACCGTGTCCCACATACCCTTTTTGGGGCACCGTGCCACATGGTTCTGTGAGCCAGCGTTCCATCTGACCTCTCCTATCCGTGTGTAACGCATATCTCACTTAGCATTGGGGCACCCTTCTCGGGACCATTCTGGTCATCTTTCTCATACTTCCTCTTGGGCGCACTGTTGGGCTACTGTCTTTTCCTGTTATATTGCAGTGACGCACACATTCATTTCCCCATTCATGGGACGGCGCTGTTGGGGGTGCCTACCCCCTCATATGTTCCTCTCGTATCTGCTGATGTACATGTGCAGTGCACCATGAATGTTTTTGCTTACACCCATATCCTTACCCCCCAGCTGTCACTTTGGGTGGTGGCATGACACACTTTCTTTGCACAGTCTGGGGGTTGTGGGTTCTGGTGGTACAGCCATCTGCATATTCTTTCTGCACATATTCATAGTATTTTCGTGTTTCCTTTAGATTTCGCCAGTGGCTTTCGCTTAATGGAACTGGTCTGTGATGTTAATGGGCCTTTTATATTTGGTAATGATCTTGACCTCGGTCTGGATTATGTTTGCCATATGCCCTTGTTTGCTGAGACCTTGTTTTGTTTCATTGACAGACTTTCTTTGTATGTGCATGACGCAATTGCTGGGGGTCTGGTGTGGTGATTTGTAGCGTTTCACAGTTCGGCTCCATGAGCTCGCCACCTCATTTTTGGGACTGTGTACTTTTCACGGACAATATGGGCGTCTAACTATTTCATTACCTGTGGGGGCCCCTATGTCATGGATTCCAGTCCACATATGGAGTATTTGGTGCCCTTTGCGGGGCATATTGTAGTTTTACATTACATTGGTGATGAATACAGCAGCACCACCCTCACAGTGCAGACTCCTCAGGGTGCCTCATCGGAACACCTATGGCATGACCTGTGGGGCTCTCTGTAACACGCCCTATAGGGTGCACGGGCAGACAGTGCACATTTAACTTTCACCAATGGTGTGACTTGTAGGGTGCCCTATACAGCATCCTCAGTGTATAGCCGTGTGAGTGTGTGCTTGCCACCTGAGCCTGTTCGACGTACAGAACAAGCTGCTTCTGCCATCACTATATTGGTGTGTGGGTGCTGTCGCTGCTGCCTCCACAGATCCACCCGCCTGTCAGGTACACATTCACATTATACAGGGCCCAGAGTTGGGCAGACATATGCATGGCGTGGTGGGGTTCCCTACAGGGGTACGGGGGCATGACAATTCGGTTCTTACCTGCCTTGTTTCCAGCACTGTTTGAGGTTTGCTTTCCTTCATTATATGATTTGTGGATATATTTGACTATGTACATATCTCACACACGGTTCTGGATACACATTCACACTATTGTCTTC
Organism: Ichthyophis bannanicus; assembly: GCA_033557465.1. Taxonomy (NCBI): domain Eukaryota; kingdom Metazoa; phylum Chordata; class Amphibia; order Gymnophiona; family Ichthyophiidae; genus Ichthyophis; species Ichthyophis bannanicus. The sequence continues at coordinate 514,042,004 of CM066032.1, read as the reverse complement.
TTGTGAGGGCTGAGGCTCTCTGTATTATCCGGCCATACATATGAGGGTGGTGGGCTCTTTCTCCCACCTCTCAGGTTGTTTATCGCCGACAAAAAATGGAGGATATGTATGGCATCGAATGTGTACTGACTGGTTATCCATGTCACTGACTATGGATTGCAGTGGGTACTGTTGCAGGCAGCGTTTCTCCTTAGGACCACAGGGGGTTTGAACTCACAGACCTTGCACAGACTCACAGACCTTGCACCATCTGCCAGTGTCTTACCCATTGTGCTACAGATCTGGCTACCTTAGGGGACACCTTTTCTAGGTTCTTATGGGGCGCCCTGTATGGCTACAGTCTGTTGCTACTGTGTGACAGTGACACACACTTATTTCGCCCTACCGTCCCAGGAGGCTGTGTGGGTACCTAACCCTTGCTGTGTTCATCTCTGGGCCGCAGATCTTCCAGTGCGTTGCACCATGGGTATGTTTGTTTTGGGGCAGATCCTAGCCATCAGAGCGGGCCATTTGGGTGGTGCCCTGCTGCCCTTCCGGTGACAGCAAGGGGGTTGTTTGCAGTTATGGGGCTGCTGCCCGGTGGTTCCGTCACAGCCTGTGGGGCCAGTGGTCATGGTCTCATAACACAGTGGGCTTTTTGTATCGGCCTGACTGCAGCATTGTATATTTTGTGGCACATTGGTACTGCCAGCGATACCCCATCAGCATAATGTCACCTTACAGTGCCTCATGGGGCGCCCCATGCGGCACCTTTTCTGGCACCCTTTACGTGGCCTGCTGTGGTGTTCTATAGGTGACATTTTGGTGTGCCTCTGTGGACAGTGCACTTTCTACTGTGGCCTGGGTGGTGCATTATGAGATGCTATCTGTGGCACCTTTGGTTGCACCACTGTGATGGTGTGTTTGCTAGCAACACTACTGGTGGTAAAATGTGAGGCCTTGCCTCCTCATTCCCTACGTTAGGTACTGGGTGATGGCTGGGCCAGCCTTCTGCATTGTGCAGACTGGGGAACCCAGGGGATTCAAACCCATGCTGCCTGTGACAGCGGTCAGTGAGCTAACCATTGTGCTACAGCTCTGTTCCTGTCTTTTGTATCTGTACGCTTTTTTGGGATTGACGCGCGATAACGCGCGGGGACGTGCCACCGCGCCCTGTCACGCTCGTTCGTTTTTGGAACGCGCGTTGTGCATAACGATGTACCGCCCATGTCCTTATTTGGGGGTTACTGTCTCTACCGCGGCTCCTAACGCGAATCGCACTAACGCACTTTAGTAAACATACCCCTTAGTACCTTTGCCACAGTGCCTGATGTCTGCTCCATTCTCCAGACTAGATAGGCCATGTGGTCTTTTTCTGCCATCATTTCTTCTCGCAATGCTCATTGCTTCTGGGCAGGCTGCTCCAGCCCAAATGCCTCCTGCCTGGCCTCAAGGGTCTCTGCAGAAATCCTAAGGAAGGGGGGAGGTGGAAGCAGCCCATTGCTAGCTGAGACTGATAACAAAAGCCCCTTAAGGTCCCACGTCCCTGATCTGTAGGGCCGACACACAAGTCAACCATTCTGCTATAGCCTTCTTCGACCTTACTATGTCAGCCATGTCTTCCACCTGCTGCAGATACAGCAATACTGGTTGGCTTCCAGACTGTATCTGCCTGCTGGGAGGAGGGTAAATCCCACTGGTGTGGACTGGCCTGGCAAGAACAAATAGGATATAAAAAATGAATTAACAAATAATATTTATTTATTTATTTACATTCTCTTATATACCGCGCTATTCTGCATCAGTGTGGTTTACATTGAACAAACTGAAATTACATTGAACAGGGCATTATAACTTGGAGATAACTATTTTACAGGGAACATGGGCTATGGAGGGTTAAGTGGCTTGCCCAAGACCACAAGGAACACCTGTGGGACTAGAAACCCCAGTCCTTCCGGCCCAAGGTTGCTGTCCTCTAGTGCTTTTAGCCAATATTCGGTCTTGGCTAAAAGCAACACTAATAATATGGCTGTGCCAATCATGCCCTAATGATACCTGCTGTCATGGACACTGTTCATAGTTTGAAAAGGAATTAACATAATTTTTGCAGTACATTTAATCTACATTATTATTTTTTACTGTTTTATCACTGGGTCAACTGAGTAATCTTTGATTGTCAGCCTATGCCTACAGAATAGTAATGCAGACTGATGCTGGCAATGTTTCCGTGGCAATTGCCTAATCCAGAAAGAAATTCTGCTTAATCCTGAGGATTAACTATAGCTGAGCATATCGGTGTACTATTTATCGAGTATTGCACCAACAAAGTACTGCGTTTTGCAGGACCCAGTTATGCAGGTTTCCATCACTTCCTCTAGTACAGCTAATAAGCTCCTTATGAAAAAGGATCAATGACTCTAAAAATAAACATTTATCTGATTATCATCCTGAGAGATCTGGCAAGCATATAAACAAAGCAATAGCTTGACATCCTCTCAGGAGAGCCCCTCTGGATGCACTAGACCTACAGCTCTTTTGGGTTATGGAGGAAAAGCCTTCTACCTTCTGCTACTAATTCTCTCTCTTACTATATGATCACAATGAAGATTTAAGTCTTCAACGTACAGATCAATGATGGCACAAGGAACTTCAACATAAACTCCCTGATACTGTGGACGAAAAATGATGTAAATAATAATGTTTTCATGTCAGTTTGAATATTGATGAATTTCCATAAAGAGAGTCATACTAGATTGACCCACTTATCTAAAAATGGGTTTAAAAAGCTTCCAAAATTATGAGCTACACAGGTACCCCATCTCCGCATCACAAACTCACATATAGGTGATAATGGCCTGTGATGGCTTCAAGTGATCATGATCCCCAGTTCAGATCACAAATAACTTTGTAGCCCATCAAAAGACAACATACATACCTTATTCATGGATTGTGATTTCTATAGGTTCATAATGGGAAAAAAGCCCTTTCTAAATAAGGATGGTGGGGGTCATGGTAATGTTAACACAAGTTAATACGCATGTAGTAGGACCCCACAATACTTTCTATCTTAAAAGTCTGGAAATTTCTCTAGCACCTGCTCCTAGTCTGCGCTTTGTAATAATGTAATATATTGGCAGATGGGCCAAAGCAGGGCTCGACAAATCCCAGGTGCCAGATTGCCATGGAGACCATAAATTTGCATCTGGCATCTGGGATTTTCTTGCCCTCTCCCTTTAAAAAAATGCGATTGCAGGCAAAAGACAGCTGCGATCATGACAAAGATCCCTTCTGTCTGCCCACAGGAGACTGGATCCCTGCAGGCAGAACAGGACAGGAAGGCCATGAAAGTGACTGCAGCGTGGAAGGTACCAGGCTGCCTATGGGGATCCCGAGCAAAAGAGGTCAGCTGGATTGGGGCCTGCAAAAAAAAAAAAAGGTTAGATGGAAGTGGGGGGGGGGGGGGGGGGGGAGTGAAGTAGCAAAAACTTAAAGGGCCAGTAGCTTCCAAAAAAATAAAGGAAGATAGGGATAATTGAGGGCAGGAGGGAGAGGTAGGGAGGGGGAGGGGGAGAGTCTGGAAGGACAACAGAGAGTGGGAGGGGTTGGAGGAGGAAAGAAGAGTGCAAGACATTGGAGATTAAAGGGATGAATACATGGGAACCAAAGGACACAATGTGTATTTGCTGAAAGGTGCATCCTTGTCCTCTTAGACCTCACCCCTACACCACAGAAAGGCACACACACCCCAACTCCACACACATACACACATAGGTATCTCACCTTCACATCACACATACACAGGCACCCCATCTCTGCAACACACACACACAGGCCCCCCCTCTCCACATGACACACACACAGGTACCTCACCTCCGCATCACACACACACATGCACTCACATACTCATAGGCACTCCATTTTCATATCACACTCACAGAATCACACATACACACAGGCACCCCATCTCCGCATCCGCCTCTCTCTCACCCACACCCACACCCACTTACACCAACTCTGTATCATACTCACACACACACCGGTACCCCATCTCTGCATGATATACAAACACCTCCACACCACAAACACATGCAGACACCTCATTTCCGCATCATAAACACATATACATACACACACACAGACATGGGCAGCCCACCTCTGCATTACATACAAAGAGGCTCCCGAGCTCTGCAGTGCACACATACATGCACTGCAGCCCTCCAGCCCTCCACACAAAGATACCCACCACCACATCCCATAAGAACATAAGAAATGCCAAACTGTTTCCAACAGTGGCCAATCCAGGTCACAAGTACCTGCCAGGTTCCCAAAAAGGCACACAGGTTCCACAATACTCGTCCTGGGGTAAGCAGTAGATTTCTCAGGTCCTCTTTAAGAGCTATATCAAATCACAGTTGAAGAGTGGGAGAAACTCAAGACATTTGGAAAAATCACTTCAGTGCTCCAAGGAAACCAACAGCAGTGAGAGGAAAGATGGGGGAGATGGATCTGGGGAACACAAAAGCAATAGCACCAAGGGAAAGGGGATGGCAATTAACACATTACTCCCTTAAGGGAGTCCTCAGCAGAATGTACAAGGGGAAATAATAAACCCAACTTGGCAACATTTCTGTGAATGTAATGTTAGTTAAGTTATGTAGTTTAAGGTATTAAGTGAACATGGCTAATAATTTGAATAGAAGCCTGGAGTACAGGGTGAACCGTGGACTGGAAGAACGTCAAAAGACCTCAAGACATCAATCTAACAAATCCGGAGATGACAAGGAACAGGCAAATGGACTACAGGAATAAAAGACAGGTGGCAGAGAGTTATAGAGTTGGTAGAATAAGTATAAATGTTGTATAAGTAAGCGGCATTATTATTATTATAAAACCAAGGGGAAACGGTCTATAAATGTACAAGGAAGACAGAAAATTCTGTATACGGATATAAGTGTAATGTTCTTCTTGGGAGTTAAATAATAAAAAAAAAAAAAAAGAAAATTACTGAACATTCATCACGTAGTGGCAGGAAGCCAACATGGATTTAGCCAAGGAAAGTCTTGTATCACTAATCTGTTATATTTTTTCAAAGGTGCAGATAACTAGGTAGATGAACGTGAGCCAGTTGATATAGTGTATTTGGATTTTCAGAAAGCCTTTGACAAAGTCCCTCATGAGAGATTCTTGTGGAAATTAAAAAGTCATAAGATAAGAGGCAGTGTACTATTATGGATTTAGGAGCTGGTTAAAAGATAGCAAACAAAGAGAATGGCTAAATGGATAATTTTATCAATGGAGAAAGACGAATAGTGGAGTATCCCAGGGATCTATGCTGGAACCACTACTTTTAACATGTTTATAAATGACCTGGAAATGGAAATAATGAGTGAGGTGATCAAATTTGCAGATGACACAAAATTATTCAAGGTTGTTAAATCACAAAAGGATTGTGAAACATCGCAAGAGGACCTTGAATAATTGCGAGACTGGGCGTTCAAATGGCAGATGAAATTTAATGTGGACAAGTGCAAAGTTATGCACTTAGGGGAGAACAACCCAAACTACATTAACACAATGCAAGGTTCCACATTAGGAACCACCTCTCTGGAAAAGGATCTGGGCATCTTCGTGGACAGTACATTGAAATCCTTTGTCTGGTGTGCAGCCGTGGCCAAGAAAGCAAATAGAATGCTAGGAATCTTAAGGAAAAGAATAGAAAATAAAACTAAGAATATTATAATGTCTCTGTATCACTACATGGTGCAACTGCACCTTGAATATTGTGTGCAATTCTGGTCACCATATCTTAAAAAGGATATAGCAGAATTGGAAAAGGCACAGAGAAGAGCCACCAAAATGGTAAAGGGGATTGAAGGATACCCTTATGATGAAAGGTTTAAAAGGTTAGGGCTCTTCAACTTGGAAAAGAGATGGCTGAGGGGAGATATGATAGAGGTCTATAAAGCAATGAATGGAGTAGAACAGGTAAACAGATCTGTTGTTTACTCCTTCAAAAAGTAGAAAGATTAGGAGACATGCAATGAAGCTACAATGTGGTACATTTAAGATTAATTGGAGAAAATATTTTTTCACTCAGCCTGTAATTAAACTCTGGAATTTGTTACTGGAGGATATGGTAAAAGCTGTAACCGGGTAGTCGGACCCGGCCCTCACTCTACCTGCCCTCGCAACCCCCCTATATACCTCCTCACCCTCCACAAAGGCAACAGACAATTTATCATGGGTACAAACTGGTTGCAGCTTTATTTGCCAATTAACATACAACTTAACAGACCATAATAATCAACAACCTACTAACACTCCCTCCCCCCAGCAGGGCGATGAGGCACCAGCCATGCTATTAGCAAAGTGCCCTCGCCTCCGCACCGGCCGCGTTCACCACCACCGGCCAAATACCTACCACCCCTGTCCGACTTCGCCATATCACTAGCAAAAGTCTATCGGGGGTTGTCCGGGCCGTGGGCACCCCGCCCACGCCCCAAGTGCCTAAGGCTCCGGACCCCGGACACCTCCGGGATCCCGCCACCGGCTCGGGTTCTTTGCCACACCTGAGCCGCCCCCCAACTCCCAAGCTGCGACCAGTTCCCCTTGCCCTGCACAACTCTTTCCAACACCTCCTGCCAATCATTGAGGAGGAGGTCTATCCCCACTGGAGACAAATGCACCCCATCACACCTATACAATCTGCCACAATTCACCTCTGCCCAACCATGCTGCACTTGGTACCCCCCTTATTCGCAGACCCATCTCCCGATCTGTCTATTGATTTTTGTTAACCCCCGGGATCAACGACGCTGCTCACAGCATGCGGGCCGGGGAATAATATCCGACCAGATTAGCACTACCCCACCAAACATTCTTAACACACAAGCCAAATCCCTGCTTGCTGCTCTAATCAATTGCTTGCACGTCCAGGTAGTCAAGTCATTCCCCCCCAGGTGCAGCAGGATGATCTTCGGCTGTCCTCTTACACGCTGGTGGTGCCGAAGAAAAGGCAGCATCTGGGTCCATCGCAGCCCCCGCTCACCCAGCCATAATAACGACACCAAGTCAGGATCCAGCCCCAGATTCAGTCCAAAAGGCCGCACAGCCGCCCGCTCGCCAGCCCAGAACACAAAGGAATGGCCCAGCAGCCAACACTTCCACACACTCCGCCCCCCATCTGCAAAAGAAACATTTTCATTAGTTCTCCACTCCTTTAACATCACCCCCTACAAGCGAACATAGCCCCTAAAGGCGCTAGATTGCCACCTACCGATGCGTTGTATCTGTCCCCCTGACAACCCTACCTCCGCAGCGCTAGTCGCTGCCCCAATCCGAAAGGAATGAGCTGAAAAACAGGAAGGGTCCTCATCAATGCTCCGCAACGCCAACCGCAGGACCGCCGATACTTGAAAACGCGTCACCACCCGCGCATCCCGGTGTATGAAGCACCCCCTTCCCCCTCCGGCCGAATGCCAGAGTACGCCACCATCAGTGCCACTGGACATGTGGGGCCACCGATCCCCTTCAGGATCACCCACTGCCCCTTACCCCGCTGATCCATCTTGGACCTTGCCAAGAACACTCGCAACTGACCTTCGCGCACCTGCACATGTCGCCACTTCAAGCTATTGCCCACCCCCGCCTTCTTGGAGTCCGTGACCATCTCACTCACTCGGAAGGCTCCAAAGAAAGCCAAGCTGAATACTGCCCGAAAAAGAATGGCCTCATATCGCACTCGGCCACTTGCGGCAAAGCCTCACACAAACCGACCAATAACCGGTGCGTGATCGGGCATCGCCAATCTGGAGGTGTCGGACACACACGTTCCCACCCCTGCAGCAACCGTCACGACAGGTAACCACTCCCAACGGAACCCCACCCACCGCCCTCGCAAAAAAGGCAAAACCCGCCAAATGACTGTGCACCGCCAATTTCGTTGCCCCCTTCTCTTTCGCATGAATAACGTATTGCCCAAGGAGGTGGTCCGCCGCCGCACCCCCTCGCCAACCATGAGCCAGCAAAAACTCCGCCACTCTAATCCCACCTTGGCGATAAGCTGCCCATGTTCGGTCCGCCACTGAATTCCGCAGGAAATTCTTCATATCTGCAGGCCAGAGATCCACAAGCTCCATGGGACCCTGCATCCGACCCAGTCCGCCTCCGGTGCCAACCTCCGAAAACGCTCCATCTGTAAACGAGAAAGAGCATCGGCAATTCCGTTAGTATGACCCAGGATGTGTCGTGCCCACAACATAACAGTCAAACGGAGACACGCCAGTACCACGGCACGCATTAGCAACGCCACTTGCAGACAGCGCGGTGAATAATGATTTACTACCTTGACAACAGACTCGTTGTCACACCACCACAGGACCCTCTTATTCCGCAAGCACTCCGGCCATAGCTGCAATGCCACCAATATTGGGAAAAGCTCGAGAAAGGTAATGTTACGCAGCAAACCGGATGCACACCACTCGAGCGGCCATCTGTCAGCGGACCAAGCTCCCGCAAAGTAAATCCCCAGTCCCACCCCCCCAGCCGCATCAGAGTAAAACTGCAAATCTTCAGTGGAAATTTCAGGTTTCATCCAAACAGAAATTCCATTGAAACCCCGTAAAAAAGCACCCCACACACGCAAATCGTCGCACATCACCCTAGTAACCCGTATGCGGTGATGGGGTTTGAGAACTCCCGCCGTAGCCGCTGCCAAACGCCAGAGAAACACCCGCCCCATCGGGAGCACCCTACAGGCAAAATTCAAAGATCCAACCAGGGCCTGCATCTCCCTCAATGTCAATTTCGAGGAAGCCACCGCATTCGCCACCAAGACCCTCAATGTGACCACCTTTTCTTCCGGCAGCCGCGCCACCATTCTTTCAGAATCCAGCTCAATCCCCAGGAAGGTAAGCCTGTTAATGGGCCCCACCATCTTGGTATCAGCCAGAGGGACCCCTAATTCTCCTGCCATCTCAATGAACCCTGCCAAAAGTTCACTGCAGCCAAACGACTGCGCTGCCCCAACGAACAGAAAATCATCCAGATAATGTACCACCTCAGGCCGCCCCACCTTCTGTACCACCACCCAATGTAAAAAAGAACTAAACTTCTCAAAGTAGGCACACGCCACAGCACAACCCATCGGCATGCACTTATCAAAATAAAACTCCCCATCGAACTGAAACCCTAACAAATGAAACGACGAAGGATGGACTGGGAGCAAACGAAATGCAGATTCAATATCTACTTTCGCCATCAAGGCTCCCCGACCTGCTGCATGAAGCAACGCCACAGCCTTATCAAAAGAGGCGTACTTCACAGTACACCATTCTCTTGGAATGAAATCGTTCACCGAAGCCCCATCTGGACTCGACAAATTATGAATTAAACGAAATTTTCCGGCCTCCTTCTTGGGAATTAACCCCAGCGGAGAAACAACAAAATTCAAACAAGGCGGTTGCCGAAACGGACCCGCAATTCTGCCTAACCGCAGCTCCACTGCCAACTTTTCCCGCGCTATCGCCGCACAACGCCGCACCGATGCCGAGTTTTGCGCTGTCCCGCCAACAACGTACCCCGAACCGGGATAACAAAACCAAACTGAAAACCAATCTGCAATACTGCCCTATCCTTACCCTTCGGGTATTGCCGAAGCCAATTCTTAAGCACCTCAACCCTGATAGGAGAGGGGGCCAAACAAAATCCTGACTCGTTACTTGGGTGCCGCCCCGGAAGTGATCCCCACTCCTTTCTTAACACATTTCGCTGCCGAGTGAGTTCCCCCGCAGTTCGAACAGACATGCCGGAATTTACAGTCAGGGAAGGGACACACGGATTTATTAAAGCGCCAACACACGTCCCCTCCCCCATTTCCTGGTGGCTTAATCTGCAACGAGGCCCCGCCACTCCAAAAGGAACGACTCGCCCCAGCTGTAACCCCCGACCCCACCTTTCCTCCTGCCCCATTCCCCGCCCCCGTTCTAGCGGACATCTGCGTCAGCCACAAATTTATATTTTGCATACCCCACGTTAATCCTTTGCTCTCCTCCATCTTATCCTGAAATTTTTCATCATAATTGAGCCAAGACCACCCCTCGTGGGTCTGCGAGCTTCAAGAATAGAGTCCGCATATGCCAACAAGATGCCATAGTTGCCCGGCCGATAATGGCCCCAAACGCTCGCCAAACGCAAGAAAGCCCTTGCCCAATTCACCACCAATCGCGATACTTTCCTGATCCTACCGGCCTTTTCATCCTCTTTCCGCTTTTTTCTTGCTCTCTCCCGACCTCTTCCGCCCCTCAAGCAAACGGAAAATATCAATGTATCTGCGCTTTCTAATCTTATGCCGTAACTTCCTCGGCACACCTTCCCATAATTCCGATAACCTTGCCGAAGTGCCGCTACTACCACCCGACCTCACATCTCCTGCTAAAGCTCATGCCCTTAACTTGGCACTTCCAGCCTCCGAAGACACTTCCGACGAGCCCGAAGACGATGAAGATGAAGATCCAGAACTATGCCTGCGACAACAAACGTGCCTCTTCTTCTTCTTTGCCTTTTCCGAACGCTCCTTTCGGGTGCTACCCTCTTCCTGATCCACCTCCCCCTCCACTAATAACTCACCTGACTCGGCTCCAGCAGCCACGCTCATTGCTGACTGGTGCAGCATACCCTGTCGCGGATCCTCGCTCCTCTGTGGCGTGCCGCTGCTGCGTGCCGCCGGCCGATCCTCCTCCCCTCTCTGCGCTGTCCCACTAGCCGCGTCCCTCGACGTCGTTCTCACTGAATCCTCAACACCAGGCAGAAATCCGGGCGATGGCACCACCGGGACCTGTGAAGAGACAAATGGAAAGCCAGGAGGCGAAAACCCAGGGGCCCATGCAGGTTGCCAAGCCCCTACCCAAGCAGCCCTCAACGACCCCTGCCCCCCACTCGCCCAGTGCTCAGCTGGCATCTGATATCCTGCAAGCCCGGACCCGATAGGCATCTGTGCCCCACCACCCGGCGGTATGAAAGCCCCTTCAACCCTGCCCCTAAGCCCCGACATGTCAAACTCTCTCCAAAACCCACCACCACCTCCGAAGCAGGGCCTGACCCCAACTCCCCACCCTGCTTCCGCACAACCCTCACCTCCTGTGGCTGATAACGCCGCCCCCTCCTGGCCAGTTGCCCCCATGCCCACCATATATTCCTGAGCTGCGACACTCCTGGCTTGAGGACGAGACCCACGCCCCCTCTCTCCCCTACCCCACGCCGTCGCTACGGGAGACCCACTTCGACCCCGGTCCGGCCTAGCAGCCTCTCTACCCCCTCTTTGGGCAACACAGGGAGGAGCAGGACTCCGCGGACCCCTCGGGCCCCCCCCCCGTAAAACCCCCCTTACATCTTTACCCCGTACAGGTCTTTCCCCCCCCACATCCCTGCTCCCTCTGCCTCTGGCCTTTTGGGCCCTCTTAGGAGGCATATCTGCTTATTGCAATCACCGCTTAAGGATTACAGGGATGTTATTCTTCTTTTTTTTTTTTTTGATAAATAAAGGAACTTGCAACACTCAAGCCGCTGTCTGTCTAAAATGACATCAAGGTCCTCCAACCCAATCACTCGCCTGCTGCTTGTTCCCAGATGCGATACAACAGCTCTCTCCCGAATCCGCCCCGTCGCGCTGACACCGCTGCAGCAAACCGACCTGGTCTCCTCTCAAATCCGCCGCACTTGCTCTCCTCCCGGAAACCGACAACTGCACTTAGACCGCTGCCGCACCGCCGCACCTTGCAACGCTCCAGGCTCCGTCGCATGTGCTCAGCCAGCAACAACGCTAACCGAGCACATGCCGTCCAAGGCCCCTGATTTGCTCCCACGCGCCAGGCACGCGCGTGGAGCCAATCATTTCAAAAGATGCTCCAGCGTCGCTGCCAACGCTCCGCATCGCCCCCACTCCCCCCCTCTTCTGACTGCGCGTGCGCAGGGTCCCGTGCCGGGCCGAGCACCTGGTTAAAATCGCTCGCCAGGACCCTGCCCGCGCCCTCACTCTTAGTGTGGCTGGGTTCAAAACAGGTTTGGATGATTTCCTAGAGAGAAAATCCATAAAACATTATATGACTGGGGGGAATCCATTGCTTACCCTCGGAATAAGCAGCATGGAATATGTCTACCTTTGGGAATCCGACAGGTACTTGAGACCTGGAATGGCCACTGTTGGAAACAGGATACTGTGCTTGATGGACCCTTGGTCTGATCCAGTATGGCATATCTTATGTTCTTATGTTTCTTTGGCTCGTGAGGTACCACATGAATTACCCTGACTGAGGCAATTCATTGATGCATTTTGACATAACTGTATTTCCATGGGGAATGCCTAGATACATGGGGTAATATTATAAGCAATCTGAAGGTGTAGAATAGTGTTTTGCAGGCTGAAATAGGCACTACCGAATTGTCCAGGAAACTCTCGTGGACCAGAGTTGTGAGATAAATGCATATGCTATAAAATATGCACATATCCACTCATTCTTAGGCGGGTCTTTTGTGTCTGCCTCAGATGGGACGTAAATGCTTTTGTTTACTTTCTGATAGGGTAATCTTATAAGTGCACATTGATGAGTATATTGCCTTTATGAAAAAGGTGCAGCATATGTACCTATAATTAATTACATCCTGGCTTTAGCTGGTGGATTTGGATTACTTGCCTTTTCTAATAGGAACTCAAGTTAGTTTCAAATTCAGCTACAGTAAGTGTTTTCCCTCCCCCCGAGGGTTTATAATCTAATGATATGTGAAAATAAACTATCCATATTTTTCAAAATCCGATTGCGAATGTCCTTAGTGGATGGCAGTTGTGCTATAATATTATTCTATTAAAGTACAATAGCTGTGGGAATAGCATTACCAGTACTATGGATTTTTATATTAGGTATGTGTAGGATGAGGTCCAAGGCCACTGGCAACTGGTGAGATAGTACTGGGTAGGAAGGTCTTCAAGGAATGTTTTCCAAACTGTTTCTTTGTCAAGAACAGATTATGGCATACGCAATGCAAGAAATAACCTCGGGGGAAAACATGATCTCAAATGACTCACATCTGTTCCTCTTAGTGTCAGAGAGTTAAATAAAAAAACGTCTTTCATCTCACAGCCCTGCTACTCTCCCCACCTATCTCCTGTTTCATAGCTCCACTGCCTCCTTCCTTGCCTCTTTTAACGGCCTATGTGTCACCTCCACCTCTCCTCATCCTGTCTCAGAGTCTTGCTATCCTCTCCATCTTAGAGTCCCATTGCCTCACCTCTCTCTTCCTTCCACTAGGGCTCAGGTGGCAGCAACAGGTGTATGGAGAGAAGTATTGTATTCACTGTCTCCCCGGCAACCTCCTCCCTCCACACCCACAACCCAGGCTTCATCTGCTGGATGAAGCAGTCCGTTGGGAAAGGAGGAAGGGCACAATACTGTATTTTCATGTGTTTTTCACTGCTCCAAGACTGCTGTTCCAGAGATTGTTGCTGCATCTTGGGCTTCTGCTGGTGAGGGGGCGTTGTTAGGCCTCACAAGTCATTGATCTGAAGGCACCGCTCCTCCTTGGGTTACCTTTGGTGCAGGGGTGCAGCCCTGACAGAACTCTTATCTTTGTTGTCAGCTCTGCACCTGCATAATTAACCCTGGCCGTTTCCAGGGCTGAACTTGTTGAAACGGAGCAGGAAAATACACCCACAATATGCATTTTACATCTTCCACTTTCAAATTTCAGATGATTTACCTTTTTAGGAGGTAGGCTTACTGAAATTTAGATGTGTAAAGTTGTAAAGTTTTCAAAACTCCTAATTTCTCAAGGAAACAAAAAAACGCCCCTAAATACGAAAGCAAAAGAGAGCAAAACAAACTAAAAACAAAATTCAATCATAAATTGATTGGTTTAGTTATTGAGCCTGTTCTGGCCAGCCACCTCTGTCAAGGTCATTGGGAACAGCTTAGTCTGTGCTTGCTTTTCCAACTCTCATTTCATAAATATTCACTTGGCAAAAATTTCACATTTTGGAGCAGGAGCTGAAAAACCAGGAGCTACTCCCCTCAGCCAGCTCATGTTCCCTGTAGGGTTGCCAACTGGCTCCAGTTGCGCCCGACAGGCTTGATCCAGTCCTGTGTTTACCCCCATTGCATGCTGGGATTTGTAGTCTTGCTTTTCTGATGGAGTGCCATGGAGAAATCAGAACTACATGTCCCTGCATGCAATGGAGTAAACTCAGGACTGGATCAAGCCTGCCGGGCGCATCTAGAGCCAGCTGGCAACCCTAGTTCCCTGTGGCTACCCATGGGAGCATGATTTCTCATGTCAGAAAACAGGCAATGATATCTGAGAGAACTTTGTAATGGAGTAAAAAACAACAACAACCACAAAAACAGAGAAAACCATCTTGATGTGTCCATTACTTGGTAGCCTCTTTGAGCTCTTTGTTTTCATGTCCTACTTCAGCCTGCAAAAGCTGAGCCACAGTCTCTTCCACCAGAGCCCCGCCCTCGGTTTATCTTTAATCCTGTGAGCTGCAGACAGCCAGTGCCACTAGCTCAGAGCTGCTGGCAGCAGAAACTACTTGAGCAGTTCCTGCTGTTTGGAGCCCTCAGAATGAGAAGAGCCCTCCCAAACCAAAAATGAAGTTAAAAGCAACGAGGCAGCCTGGTGTGGAGCTGAATCCAATGCAGTTGCTGCCCTGGTCTCTTTTCACTCTACATCTGGGAACTCTCTGGATGACTGGTGAGTCAGAACGTTTGGGATAGTCCTTTCTTTTTTGCATTTTTGCTGGCTTTATGCATAGCTACATAGCATTTTTTAAAAGTCAGAATGCTAAAACTATTCAGTTATGTATACTCTGCATTATTGAGAAAGTTGGACTAAAACCCCTAAAATTATTATTATTTCTAAACTTAAATTATTAAATGAAAGAGAACTTTTTTGTGTCCTGAATTTTTTTATATCTTTAGATAACATAAGATGACATGCACTCCAAAATCTGAATCAGGAGTCAGAGGCAGTAAAAGGGTTTCCATCAGGAAGGGGGAAAGGGGCGATGTAGACATTTTATAAATTATTTTGTGAGACTGAACTTCCAAATAAATGTATGGTTTTGACCCTAGGAATTTATGAAATGAGAATGCTGAAATATGGCAGTGTAATGTTTCTTTGATGCCCAATAGACCGTTTAATCTTTTAAGAGTAGATCATGTTGGGATTTCTATGCAGCTAGTGTTGTGCAGTTACAAAACGTAAATGCTGTTTAGTACCATCTAACTATGGCTGTAATTTTGCTTTAAACCTTACGGTTTAAAAAACTGACAGAGTTTGGGAAGGTAGACATTTTGGATGTCAGGTGAAGAAATGAATTGGTCTGTCATGGAATTTGTACAGTTTTCAAAGAATAGCAATCAGGGCCGGTGCAAGGCTAATTGGAGCCCTAGGTGAACTGTCATTCTCACGCTGCTCTTGGTTTGCAACCCCGCTCCCCTCCTTATCACCACCACTGCCACTGCTATCAGCGGCGGTAACGACAATAAAACTGGAAGAAGTTCAGCATGGGGCTTCTGAAAAGTCCTGCTCCCTCTGATGCCGACTTCCGCTTTGTCTGGGGACAGGACTGGCTGGATTTTGAGAGGACAGCACCAGGGCTTCCGAGACTCCCCTACCAGGCTTGTTTCTGTTTTATTGCCATTACCGCTGTCCGTCCCAGGGAGATGTGGTGGTGATAATAGCAGGGAAGGGAGATCTGGGACACTTTCTGCCACTCTCCAAAATTTGGCAACTGCCTAGTTCGCCTAATAGCAGTGCTCACCCTGATAGCGAGGGAAGGCTTAGTCCCCATACTTCCTGTGTCTGAGGGTAATATCACTGGAGGGGTTTTGAACAGATGGCGTGTGGAAGAGGCAGGGGTTCCAATGATGACTAGAGACGGGATCCATACTCCTGTTCTATTCTTTCATTGCTGGGGGGAGATTGGGAGAGGGGATTGAGGAACTCACATAGGATTTGGAGCAGTGTGAGACTCATGCTTTAGTGGTATTCACGCTGTGTTTTGTGAGAAGAACAGGCATATGGGTAGCATGTTGCTGTGAGTTGGCTACTTGGGAAAGGAGAGCAAATGCACTATACTGAGTGGATTTGGGGGGAAGCGAGGTGCTAGAGTGAACCAAGAGAGTGATTGTATTGGAAGGAGGGCGAGAACAATGGGGGTTGGGGTAAAAGTGAAAGGATGAGGGGGTGAGAGTGTGCAATGGAGCCTGGGGGAGGGATGAGACAAGACTATATATGAACTGGAAAGAGAGAAAGAGTGAGTGAAGGTGACTGAGCAGACCTCATATTAGAAGAAGCACTTTCATCTTTTAATCCAGATGGGAAAATGATTTTATTTATTTATTTATTTGTGCTTATTTACCGCTTTTCGTGAATCAAAGCGGTATACAAGGAACTCAGGATTAAGAGGTTTACAATGAACAAAGTTTGATATACCGCATTTAACAATATCAACAAATTTAACATATTATACAGGGAAGATTGGTAAAAAGGAATGATGAGGATTGAAGGAAATAATATCTTGATCTCGCATTCTGCTGCCTTCAGTTATAAACAATATTCAAGGAATGAAGTAAGATCTTATCTAGGAAAGAAAGACAAACTTTTGATTACTATGATCTTAATAATTATTGTGAATTGTGACTAATAATTTTGGCGGGGAGCTGGATTTGTTTGGAATTGTTTGGTATTACAACTAGCCTTTAATAAAATTTTTATTAAGTAATTATCTCCCCGAAATGTTCCTTGAACAAATATGTTTTTAGTAGTTTGTAGAAAGTGTTTGAGTCCTTAGAGTCTTTTAAGTCTTCAGGCAGTGAATTCCACAGGATTGGTGCTTAGAAGGAGAAGGCTGTCTTTGATGTGGAGGACTTGCATATCCTGAATTCAGTGGGTACCACAAGTGAGCTTTTGTTTCTGTTTCTCCGTGGTCTGTTTTCCGGGGTGGTTAGAATAAGCGTCTTCAGGTAGTTTGGTATTTCTGTTTGGAGGGCTTTGAATATTGTGTGAATAGCCTTGAATTTTATTCTGCTTTCTATTGGTAGCCAATGGAGATGCTTTAATATTCGGGTAATGTGATTTTTGATTGGGGCTTGTGCAGTTACTTTAGCCGCTGTATTCTGTGCTAGTTGAAGTCGGCGGATGACTTGTTTTGGGAGACCTGTTAGTAATGCATTGCAGAAATCCAAGTGTGGGAAGATCATTGCCTGGACTGCTGTTCTGAAATCACTTGTGGAGAGGAGAGATCTTAAATGTTGTAGCATTTTTAGCTTTGAGTAGATGGACTTGCTTATGTTGCTCACATGTTTGGAGAAACTGAGTTGGTGATTTAGTGTGACTTCCAAGTATCTCATCTCTTTTTTAACTTGGATACTTGCATCTTTTAACTTGACTGATTCTGGTGGAGTGAAGGAGCTGTCTTTTGTTATAAATAAAATTTCTGTTTTTTTATAATTTACTTGAAGGTTGTGGTCCCCCAACCAAGAAATAATGATGTTGAAGCATTCCTCTGTTTTTTTCCAGAGAATAGATGTTTGGTGTTGATTTGGGTGTATAACATATTATCATCAGCATACAAGTGATAATAGATGCCATGACCCTTGATTAAGCTGCAAATAGGCTCAATGTATAGGTTTAAAAAGAAGAGCTGATAAAGGTAGAACATTGGGGTATGCCTATCATTTGGTAGAATGGATTTGACATGATATTACCCATTTTTACTTGGATGGTTCGGTTTGATAGGTAGAACTTAAACCATTGCAAAACTTTATCTTTAAGTCCGATTTCTTGTAGTCTGACTAAGAGATAATCATGTATTATGGAGTCATATGCTGCTGTAATATCCAAGAATATTAAGATAAAATCGGAGTTAGGGGTTTCAATTCCTTTTAGGAGCTTGTCTGTTAATGTCATGAGGGAGGGTTTCTACTCCATGTCCAGTTCTAAATCCATGTTGTTGGGGATCAAGTGGGGGCGAAGCTGTCTACATGGCTTTGTAGTTGGAGCTGAACTGCTTTTTCTAGGATTTTTGTCATAAATGGCAGACTTGAAATTAGTCTGTAATAGCTTGGTGTAGATTTGTCCAGGTCCTTGCCTTTAAAGATGTGACGGACAGAGGCACTTTTTAATTCTTTTGGAATATAGCCTTGCTCTAGGGAGGAATCGATTAGATTCAGCATATGTGGGGCCAGCCGGTCGCGAGACATTCATATCCATGTGGCTGGACAAGGGTCAAGTGCTGATGTTGTAGTATTTAAAGATTTGATTATGTTATCCAGCTGCCTTTTGGGGATAGGAGTAAATTGTTTCCAGACCTTTTTAATTGGAGAGGCGGTTATCTTGAATTTGTGATTACATAAGAACATAAGATATGCCATACTGGGTCAGACCAAGGTCCATCAAGCCCAGTATCCTGTTTCCAACAGTGGCCAATCTAGGTCATACGTACCTAGCAATATCCGCAAAAGACACAGGTTCCACAATGCTTGTACTGGGTCAAGCATTGATATCCTGGGTCCCTTCTTAATAATGGTTTATGGACCTTTCCTCCAGGAACTTGTCCAAACCTTTTTTAAACCGAGCTACACTAACAGCCTTTACTACATCCTCCGGTAACAAATTCCAGAGTTTGATTACACGTTGAGTGAAAAAATATTTTCTTTTATTAGTCTTAAATAGTTTACCCTGTAGCTTCATTGCATGTCCCCTAGTCTTTCTATATTCTGATAACGTAAACAATCGATCTACGTTTACCCGTTCCACTCCGTTCATTAATTTATAGACTTCTATCATATCTCCCCTCAGCTGTCTCTTTTCCAGGTTAAAGAGCCCTAACCTTTTTAGCCTTTCCTCATAGGAGTATCCTTCCATCCCCTTTACCATTTTGGTGGCTCTTCTCTGAACCTTTTCTAATAATGCGATATCCTTTTTAAGATACGGCGACCAGAATTGCACACAATATTCAAGGTGCGGTCTCACCATGGAACGGTATAGAGGCATTATAATATCTTTTGTTTTATTTTCCATTCCTTTCCTTACGATACCTAGCATTCTATTTGCTCTCTTGGCTGCCGCTGCACACTGGGCCGAGGGTTTTAACATGGAATCCACAATGACGCCTAAATCTTTTTCCTGGCTGGTGGTTCCTAATGTGGAACCTTGCATTGTGTAACCATAGTTTGGGTTGTTCTTCCCTAGGTGCCTAACTTTGCACTTGTCCACATTAAATTTCATCTGCCACTTTGATGCCCAGTCTTCCAATTTATCAAGATCCTCTTGTAATTTTCCACAATCCTCTTGGGTTTTAACAACTTTAAATAGTTTTGTGTCATCTGCAAATTTGATAACCTCACTCATTA
This sequence comes from Ichthyophis bannanicus, assembly GCA_033557465.1. Classification (NCBI taxonomy): domain Eukaryota; kingdom Metazoa; phylum Chordata; class Amphibia; order Gymnophiona; family Ichthyophiidae; genus Ichthyophis; species Ichthyophis bannanicus. The sequence continues at coordinate 514,022,616 of CM066032.1, read as the reverse complement.
TTCTACTTTCCAGGTCATTTATGAATATGTCAAAAAGCAGCGGACACAGCTCAGATCCCTGGGGTACACCACTATTCACCTTTCTCCATTGGGAAAATTGGCCATTCAGCCCAACCCTCTGCTTTCTATCTTTTAACCAGTTCCTGATCCACAGTAGTACATTGCCTCCTATCCCATGACTCTTTAGTTTTGCCAAAAGTCTCTGATGAGGGACCTTGTCAAAGGCTTTCTGAAAGTCCAGATACACTATATCAACCGACTCACCTTTGTCCACCTGTTTATTCACACTTTCAAAAAAACATAACAGATTAGTAAGACAAGATCTTCCTTGTCTAAAGCCATGTTGGCTGTCTCCCATTAGGACATGACTATCTACATGCTGAGTAATTTTATTCTTTATGATGGTTTCTACCATTTTTCCCGGTACTGACGTGAGGCTCACCGGTCTGTAGTTTCCCGGATCATCCCTGGAACCCTTTTTAAAAATTGGTGTTACATTGGTGATCCTCCAATCTTCAGGTATTAGAGATGATTTTAATGATAGTTCATAGATTACTAATAGCAGGTCTGCAATCTCATATTTCAGTTCTTTCAACACCCTTGGATGTATACCATCCGGCCCAGGTGATTTGCTACTCTTCAGTTTATCTAGTAGTTGTAATACATCTTCCCGATGTATCGATATGTCCTTCAATTCTTCCGCACCTTTAAATACCACTTCAGTCATGGGTAACATCCCTACATCTTCCTCAGTAAAGACCGAAGCAAAGAATTCATTCATCTCTCCGCTATCGCCTTGTCGCCTCTTAGTGCCCCTTTAACTCCTCTATCATCTAATGGTCCAACCGACTCTCTCACAGGTTTTTTGCTACGAATGTACTTGAAAAAATCTTTATTTCGCGTTTTTGCTTCCTCAGCAAGCTTCTTCTCAAATTCTCCCTTTGCCTTCTTTATCAATGCCTTGCATTTGACCTGCCAGTGCTTGTGCTGTTTCCAGGTTTCATCGTTTGGCTCTTTTTTTCCATTTCCTGAAAGATGCTTTTTTGGCAACAACAGCCTCTCTGACCTCACCTTTAAACCATGCTGGCAGTTTTTTGGACTTCCTTCCACTTTTCTTAAAGCATGGAATACAGCTGGTCTGGGCTTCCAAGATAGTATTTTTCAACAACACCCAAGCTTGATGTAAGTCTTTAACCTTTGCAACTGCTCCTTTTAGTTTTTTCTTAACTATTTTCCTATTGTACTATCCTCCCCACCTTTTCCTTGTAATATATGGCCATTGCATTGGCATCAGAGGCTATCATGGAATAGGCAAGTTCGCCCATCAGTTTATATATATGAACAAAAAGCTAATGTTTTTTCCTCTATCTTAGGTGTTTATACATTGTAAATTTAGTCGTTTATTTTCTGGCTAACTAAGGATTCTTTCAAAGAACCAAAACACTTGCTGGGTGCCTTTGCCAGATGAATTGAATGAGCATGTTTGTGTCACTTAATAGTCATTGGTTCAGAAAAGGCAAAAAACACCCAACAACCCCAAACTGAGTTGAGGATACAAGATGAGCTGGGGAGGGTTGGGAGTGCTAGGAAATGTGACAGTTTTCCACTGTTTATCCACTTTTTAAAATTTTTTTTGCTTTGATAGTATGTTTTTGGATTTTAGCAGTTAAAACTTAAAATAGAAGCCCTAATCTTTCTTAAAATGTAAAATTTGTTTAAAATGGTTTACAAGTATAATAAACAATCATAATTTTATCACAATAACAGACACTTCAATGAAACCAAAGGTTTCCTTTCATTTATTTAATACAATCTTGCAAGAAGGGGTAGTCAAATATCATATTTCTTGATAAATGAGTACACAGTTTGACATATTTCAATGACATTTATACTTTTGTCAAATCAGCGAGCCCCTGCATTGTATTGGCTAACTAATAGTGTTATTGACCTATCTGCTGTGCTCAGGCAGCACACGTGGGTTTCTGCTCATCCCCTTTATTTATTATTTTATTTAACATAATTCCATATTCTTACATGAATGCAAGAATGCAATTTACCTTGTTCTTGACATCTTTTATCCCCTTTTATGGTAGTACATACTGATATTAGTCCTTATCTTTCTTTTGCATGGTCCAGATGATTAATGGTTTATTTACATTTGTGCTTGCTCTATAACAGGCATGTCCAGCAGGTAGATCGCAGAGGGGTCAGAAGTAGATCACTAGCCCCACTTGGCTCCATCTCTCCAGCAGCTCGCCCCATCTCTAGGAGAGAGCTCATGCTGGCAGGTCGTCTGCCGTGGGCTTGTCGCCGCTGCTGATCCTTGGCCTGTCTTTTTTCCCAGCTTGCGGGAATCTTGCCTGCGGATGTATTGGGGGCGCTTGTTGTTTTCGTGCCAATAGTTTGTGGGTACCCCAGGGGGCCGCCTCCACGCCCCGCAACGAGACACCACAGGCCCGGTGTCATACCTGGTCTCCTGCCTCTCAGAATCACCCATTCCTGCCCCCGCCCCAACACCCCTTAGAAGTGTGTTATATACCAGGCGATATCCATTCGCCCGGGATTTACCTGAATACACTTACCGTATTAGTTGTGTCGTGTGCTGGTCGTTGGTCGCTTTATAGTTCGCTTTCATTAAACGTTTTTGGGCAGACACAACAAAGTGTCAAGAATTTGGTGATTTTGGCGGGCTTTTCCAATTTTGTTCTAACTTGCCTATTCCTTGCCTTCGAATTGGTTCAAACCACTGTGACCTTTGCTTGCCTCTACAATTTTATTTTGCCTAGCCTTTGCATTGATTCTACACTGCAATTTTATTTCGCCTTGCCTTTGCGTTGATTCTACACTGTGTGCAGAATTTATTAAATCGTGTGTGGTGGTATTTGAACTTGTTTGGCGGTATTTGATTTTATCTGGTTTGCTGGACAGGTGTTTGAGGTTTTTTTAATGATTGTTTGGTGGTATTTGATTGGTGCCAGCAAGATGAATTCTTATTTTTACTTTTAGAACTGCATATGTGGTTTTGGCATCTCCATTCCTTGTATTGCACATCATCCAGAGGTCTTCCGTTCCTGTTGATCTTTAATACTTTGGGACAGTGACAGTTTTGGACCAGATTCAGCCAGTGTTTATACTAACTTAGCAGATCTGGCCTTCTTCCATCCAGCCACCCCAGTATAATGAAGATGAGTGTTCCAAAGAAGAGCAAAACCTACCACTTTCATTATGAATGGGAAATGGACTACTTCTTCATCATGGTGAAAGACAAGTGTTGTTGTCTAATTTGTAATGTCCCAGTATCCTTGCCCAAAAAGGGTAAGCTGGAACATCATTATAAGGCTCTGCATAGCAATAAGTTTGATGCTGATTTTCCACCTAAAAGTGAAATTCGTAAACTGAAGCTCAAAGAACTTAAATCAAAATTGGCTACTCAGCAACAGTTGATGGCGAAAGCCAAGGTCACATTTGGTCAATGCAACCATAGCATCCTTCAAGGTCAGCAACCTGATCGCAAAGAAATGCAAACCTTTCACTGAAGGGGAATTTGTAAAAGATCTTTTTCTTGAAGCAGCTGACAATATTTTTGAAGGATTTTAAAATAAGAAACAGATGATAGCTGTTATTCAAGATGTACAATTGTCAAGAAACACCGTCATGTGGCGAATAGAAAAGACGTGTGGAAACACAACTGAACAATTGTTGGAGGATGTTTCAAATTGTATTGCTTTCTTACTCCAACTGGATGAATCTACAGACATAAGAGATATAGCCCAGTTACTAGTCTTTATCTGGTTGGTTTTTGAAGACTTCAGTGTTAAAGAAGAACTACTTGGAATGATTTCTTTAAAAGGGAGAACTACTGGTCAGGAAATATTCAGTTCTTTCCATTCTTTTGTGACAAAGTGTAATCTTCCATTCCATAGACTTATTTCCATCGCTATTGATGGAGCAAGAGCTATGACAGGTGAGGTTAACGGTTTCATAGCCCTCTGTAGACAGCATGAAAACTTCCCAGATTTCCTTTCTTACCATAGCATCATTCAACAGCAAGTTTTGGCAAGCAAGAGACTCAATACAAAGACTGTCATGGACATCACTTTCAAAATTGTAAATACAGCTCGTGGAAGATCACTTCAAAGACGGCTTTTCAATCTTACTCTTGATGAAGGGGCAGTCAAAATCATTTTGCACACATATGTAAGGTGGCTAAATAGGCACAAATTTCTGCAAAGATTTCATGATTTGCTGAATGAAATAAGAAGTTTTTTGAAGGAGAGGGGAGATGACCAAGCAGAGTTGGACGATGAGGAGTGGTTATATGATATGGCATTTCTCGCTGACTTTACAGGCGAACTAAGTATGTAACAGAAATCTGTTCTGTTATCCAGGAATTCGAAAATAGATTCTATGACTTCCAAAAAATTGGAACAGTTGTGGAGTACTTATCATACCCATTCAAAGTAGATGACATTAAAGAAACTGCAGCTGCTATCAGTAAAAATTACTCATTGAACAAGCCATCTCTTGAAAACGAAATATTAACCCTTAAAAATGACATTTTTCTCAAGACCCGTGCTGAGCAAGAATTGTTTCGGAAGCTAGTTCCTAGAGACAAATTTCCCAACTTGAGAAGATGCAGTGAAGCTGTACACTCCTGTTTTCTGTTCAACTTAATTGTGTGAATCTGCGTTTTCCCATCTGAAAAAGACTGGCCCTCACACAATATTCAGCCATCTTCAAAAACTGATGGATGAAATGCAGGTTCAGACGTCTCACTAATGAGCAAGAGCGAAATATTAAAGATTGTGCAAGATCAGCCTGGATCAATACTCAACCTAAATTTAACACAAATTACTCAATAAAAGTTAAAGAAAGTTATTAAGACAGTTAAAGAAAGTTATTACTCAATAATACTTTAAGAAAAAGTGTACTTTCCATTTCCCTTCGCAGTTCTTACTGGATCTTCGTCTCTCTGTTTTGTTTTTGTTTAATTTGCTTAACAGCTGATCACATCCAAGTAAATGACAGAAGGTTCATTAAAAATGGGGGGGGGGGGGGGAAACCACCAACTTCATTGGGTTAAAATCTAATTTGAAACTTAAAATTTTCTTGGTGGTAGATCACCAGCTCTTTTGGCCGGAAAAAGTAGATCACAACCTGTTTGAAGTTGGACATGCCTGCTCTATAAGACCTTTGCATTGCAAAAGGTCAACAGAGCAAGGATCTCTCTCTTATTTAACATTGCTTCATTTTATAACCAAGACTAGCCCTGACCTCTGCGAAACTTGTTACATTTCCTACTGAGGGCTCCTGTCTCTTACAATATAGAAACATACAAACATGATGACAGAAAAAGACCACATGGCCTATCTAGTCTGTCCTTCCATAACAACAACTACAACAGTCCACTTTTTACCTTTAGAGATCCTCTGTGTTGGTCCCATGCTTTTTTGAATTCAGTTACTGTCCTCATCTCTACACCTCCACTGGGAGACTATTCCATGGATCCACTACTCTTTCTGTAAAGAAATATTTTCGCATATCACTCCTGAATCTATCTCCCTTCACCCTCATCCCATGTCCCCTCATAGCAGAACTTGCTTTCAATTGAAAGAGGCTCTCTCCCTGAACATTTATGCCATGGAGGTATTTAAACATCTCAATCATATCACTTCTATCCCGCCTTTCCTCTAAGGTGTACATATTAAGATCCTTAAGTCTGTCCTCATATGCTTTATAATGAAGCCCACTAATCATTTTAGTAGCCACCCTCTGCACCGACTCCATCCTGTTCACATCCTTTTGAAGGTGCGGTCTCCAGAATTGCACACCATACTCCAAATGAGGTCGCACCAAAGACTTATACAGAGGCATTATCACCTCCTTTTTTCTGCTAGCCATTCCTCTCCGTATGCACCCAAGCATCCTTCTAGCTTTTGCCGTCGCCTTTTCTACCTGTTTAGCTACTTTAGGATCATCAGACACAACCACGCCTAGGTCCAGCTCTTCTTTAGTGGACAAAAGTACTTCACCTCCTATACTGTATTGCTCCCTTGGATTGCTGCAGCCCAAATGCATGACCTTACATTTTTTAACATTAAATCCCAGCTGCCAAATTCTAGACCATTTTCAAGCTTAGCTAGATCCCTCCTCATGTTATCTACATCTTCCTGGGTGTCTACTCTATTGCAGATTTTGGTATCATCTGCAAAGAGGCAAACCTTACCCGACAGCCCTTCCGCTATATCACTAACAAAGATGTTAAAAAGAATCGGACCAAGGACAGATCCCTGGGGCACACCACTGGTAACATCCTTCTCCTCAGAGTGAGCTCCATTTACTTGTACTCTTTGTCGCCTCCCACCCAACCAATTTCTAACCCAAGCAGTGACTTTAGGGTCCATCCCTAGGGTGCTCAGTTTGTTTATAAGTCGCCTGTGAGGAACAGTGTCTAAGGCTTTACTGAAATCTAAATACAACACATCTAGAGCTCTCCCTCGGTCCACTCCCTGGACACCCAGTCAAAGAAATCAATCAGATTTGTCTGACAAGACCTGTCTCTGGTGAATCCATGCTGCCTCGGATCCTGTAATCCGCTGGACTCCAGAAACCTCACTATTTTCTCTTTCAGCAGCGTTTCCAATAATTTACTCACCACCGAAGTTAAACTAACCGGCCTGTAGTTTTCAACCACATCCTTACTTCCGCTTTTGTGTAAAGGCACCACATGAGCCTCTCTCCAGTCCTTTGGCACCACTCCCGACTCCAACGAGGCATTGAAAAGGTCAGTCAGTGGAGTTGCTAGAACGTCCCCAAGTTCCCTCAGTATTCTAGAGTGTATCCCATCCGGTCCCATCGCTTTGTCTACTTTAAGTTGAGCTAGTTTCTCATGAACACAGTCTTCTGAAAATTGTTCAAGATGTCCCTCGCTTCTGTTCTTATTTGTGGGTGTTTTCTGAGGTCCTGCTCCTGGTTCTTCATCTGTGAACACAGAACAAAAATATTTGTTAAGCATTTCCGCTTTATCCTTATCAGCTTCTACATATTCCCCCCCTGCACCCTTGAGTCTGACAATACCACTTTTGCCCTTCCTCTTCTCACTAATATATCTGAAAAATGTCTTATCCCCCCATTTTTTTTTTTAAATTGTTTATTTAGATTTTCTCAAATGCAAGAAACATACAAAACACCAAATAACATTCAGAATAATACACTCAAGAACATGATACCACACCAATATTCAACACATCAAGGGAGAGAGAACCATATTAACTCCCATAAGGGAAACAAACATATAATAGAAGAAAAAAGGAGTTATAAAGAAACTCCAAATCAGGGAGCCAAAACAATTAAGCCATCCCACCTATACACCCTCCTTTTCCTTTTGCCTTTATTTACCATTTTAACAAAAAGGTTGGTTGCCCTTAAAATACCCCCTTTCAGTTTTGCCCACTGTTTTTCTACATCCCCCAGCTGTTCCCATCCCACTAACGACTCCCTGAGGTATTGGCCCATCTTCGCACAGTTAGCCTTCCTAAAGTCTAAGATCCTCACCTTGGAATGGATTCTAACAGCCCTAGTCCTAATACTGAACCACACCATCTGGTGATCACTGGATGCAAAATGATCTCCCACTACAACAGCAGAAACACTTTCACCATTGGTAAGCACCAAGTCCAGTATGGCCCCTTCACATGTGAGGTCTGTTACCAATTGCCTGAATAGTTCTCCCTGTAGAGAATCCAGGATCTCCTTACTTCTAGATGATACTGCAGCAGGAATGTGCCAATCAACATCTGGCATATTGAAATCTCCTATCAGTAGCACTTCCCCTTTCCTAGCAATGCTGCGTATGTCTTCAATTAACTCTCTGTCCACCTCTTCCTCTTGTGAGGGAGGTCTGTATATCACACCAATGCAAATAGATTTCTCTTTCCCTCTTTCTAGTTTAACCCACATTGCTTCCTCTCCAGGGCTGGATTTACCTTGAGTGAGGCCCTACGCCAACAAAAATTGTGGGCCCCCAGAAAAAATAAAAACGAGATCAACTTACCAAAACAGAAATGGCAATAGATGTATAGAATTGCCTGACATAAAGAGGCAATAGGGACAAAATCAGCATCGGAATTCAAGAAATACATTAAAAAAGACATATTCCAGTTAATAAATTCAAAATAAAAAGTATTTTTCTACCTTCTGTTTGGGCATTTTTTCAGTTGCAATTGCTCCAGTCACTTTCTTCTGGTTTCTTCGTGTCTTCTGCTAGCTATCCATTTGTCCTTTCTTCTCTTTTAGATGTTTTCCATTCTCTCTCTATTTCTGCTTTAACATACTGATTGTTTCCCTTTTGCTCTTTCCCCCAATTCTTTCCTTATTCCTTTATCATCCATTTAAATTTCACCCTTCCATTTTCAAGCCCCTCTTACTCTCCCAATACCCAGCCCATCATAGACTTTTCTTCCACACAAAATATTTTTCCCCTCTCCATTCTCATTCCCCATCCATTCTAGTCCTCCCCCAAAATCAGTTCCCTTATAGTTCTAGACCCACCCAGCATCCACTCCCTTCTAGTCCCATTCTCCCATGCCCCACATTAGCCCATTTCCAGTCCTATTCTAGCTCTTCATCAGCCCATTTCCAGTGCTAGCCTTCACATCACAGGCCATTTCCAGTCCTAGCCCCCCCATCACAGCCTATTTCCAGTCCTAGCCCCCACCATCACATCCCATTTGCAGTCCGAGTTCCCCCCCCACCATCACAGCCCATTTGCAGTCCAAGTTACCCCCCCATAGCCTTTTCCGGTCCAGGTCCCCCCCCCCATCACAACCCATTTCCAGTCCAAGTCCCCCCCCATAGCCCTTTTCCGGTCCAGGTCCCCCTCCCCATCACAACCCATTTCCAGTCCAAGTCCCCCCCCCATAGCCCTTTTACAGTTCAGGTCCCCCCCCCCCATCACAGCCCATTTCTTTCCAGTCCAAGTCCCCCCCCATCGCCCTTTTCCGGTCCAGGTCCCCCCCCCCGTCACAACCCATTTCCAGTCCAAGTCCCCCCCCCATAGCCCTTTTACAGTTCAGGTTCCCTCCCCCCCCCATATCACAGCCCATTTCTTTCCAGCCCAAGTCCCCCCCCTAGCCCTTTTCTGGTCCAGGTCCCCCCCCCCATCACAGCCCATGCAGTCCTTGGCCCCCCCGACCAGCACCGCAGCTGTCTGAGAGGCTTCAGAGGGAGCCGGGTAAGCTCACGCGAGGCCCCGGCTCCCTCTGTACAGCCGCCAGCGTGAAGAGCCTTTTCCTTCACGCTGGCGGCTGTATCTGTGAAGCCGCGAATGCTGGGAAAGGTTAAAGGGCATTGCCTTTAACCTTTCCCAGCAATCACGGCTTTACAGATACAGCCGCCAGCGTGAAGGAAAAGGCTCTTCATGCTGGCGGCTGTACAGAGGGAGCCGGGGCCTCACGCGAGCTTACCCGGCTCCCTCTGAAGCCCTGCGGTGTGTGGGCCCTTGCCAGCTGTGGGCCCTATGCCATGGCGTACATGGCGTATAGGTAAATCCGGCCCTGCTCCTCTCTCCCTTTTAAGCTCTGTAATTCCAAAGCTTTAATAGTAGTTTTTACATATAGTACCACTCCTCCTCCCCTTCTTCCTACCCTGTCCTTTCTGAATAAAGTATAGCCAGGTATAGTTACATCCCAGTCATGGTTTTCTATGAACCATGTTTCTGTAACTGCCACTAAATCCAAGTCAGCCACTCCCACCAAAGCTTCAACATCAGGGATCTTATTTCCCATGCTACGGGCATTAATACACACTGCTTTCTATATGTTACCCTTGTTACCCATTTCCATAAAGGTATTTTTTTTTTTTGTATAATCTGTTTATTAAATGAAACAAACCGTATAAACAATCAACAGGTTCAAACAACAGCAAAAAATTTTTGTTTAGTGTACATTACAGAACCCCTCCAGCGCGGTTGTGTCTGATCCAACGCCGGAGGCCAGGCATCTCAAACAAGGCAAGTAATCCGGTCAAAACTATGCCCATTAAATACCCCCCTCCCCTCCCCCCCCACCCCCTAAACCCCACTATACACTGAACCAGGAGTATCTCTATCCAACCTGTAGCACCGCACTGCGGGCAATAGGGCTCAAGTTTTGAACATAGGGCATCCAGACCAAAAGAAAATGGGCCCAACGCTTGGGGGACCCCAGTGCACGGCGGCGCTCAAAAAGCATAAGCTGATGGAAGCTATTGCGCCATTCACAAAATGTAGAGGCCGCTGCCTCTCTCCACCGATGGAGTATAGGTCCTTTCCCCACCAGACAAGCCTTACGCACTAGAAAACGCTCCCACCGCCCCTTAGGGTGGAGTGGTCCCAGGCAATCCAATACCACTAATAACCCTGTCCAATTAACCCGCTGCCGCAAAAGTCCACCAAGATAATCTCCGATGCGCTGCCAGTAAGATTGTATCGCCGGGCAATGCCACCAGATATGCCCCAGGTCAGCTAAGGAGCACGAGCACTTAGGACAGCCGCCGGATTCGGCAAGATGACTCCGCAACGCCCTCCTTGGGGAAAAGTGGGCACGCAGGATAGACTTATATTGCACCTCCCGCCATCGGGTCCCCTCCGCTAAACATCGAATTTGACGTAAAGCGGCCGATACGGAACCCGGGACAACCGCCCGCCCCAGGTCTCGTGCCCATGCCTGCTCCACAGCTAAAAAATCCGTGGGGTGTACAAGGCCATCCAAACGCTTTTTTAGGTCGGCAATAGATGGGGGGCTCTCTGCGCCCAAGCCTAAAAATTCCAAAATCTGTGTCGAATGCTCCACACGGAGCTCCGACGGGGACAATGAGCCTACGTAGTGGGACAGTTGGGCATAAGCAAAACCGGAAGTGGACCGATTCAAACCGTATTCCGCAGAAAGCTCCACCCATGTCTTACACTTCCCTGCCAGATCCACTACATTCCCTAAACAGCCAATACCAGCTTTTTCCCAGTGCAGGAAAGCGGCCGAATCGGAACCCGGGGTAAACTGGACATTGCCTCGAAGTGGTAACCAAGACGACACCGCAGGATTGCTGCCCCAAAATTTATTTAGCTGCTGCCAAGTGCGCCGCATCGCCTGCAAGAGCACACTCTTGGTCAACCGAGCCGGTAACTGCGCCCCGGGTAGCTGCAAGGCCGCTTCGAGGGCATGTGGCGCCATAAAGGCCCGCTCTAACTCACTGGGGGTATACACTGCCGTGTCCCCCAGCCAGTCACTAAGATGACGTGCTTGGCAAGCTAGTGCATACTTCCAAAAATCCGGAACACCCACTCCTCCAGTCCTCCAGCCACCCCTCAAGCGAGAGAGCGGTATACGCGCTCGGGCCCCCTTCCATAAGAAACGTCGGACTTCCCGCTCCAGACGCATCACGTCTCACCGCAACAACCACACGGGGAGGGTTTGAATCCAATAAAGTAAGCGTGGAAGTATAACCATCTGTAAGGCCGCCACCCGGCCCAACAGAGACAGAGGCAGCGGCATCCAGGCCCGCAATTGCGCCTGGAGTTTGAGAAACACCCGATCAAAGTTTGTCTTATACAGTGACGCGGGCACCCTAGTCAACACTATACCTAGATAGATGAAAGCCTCGTCCACCCAACGGAGGGGAAAGGTGCCCAACCAGCGAGCCCGCAGCGAACCCCCCACATCTAAGGCCTCAGATTTCTCTGGGTTGATGCATAACCCTGCAAATCTCCCGTAAATTGAAAAGGCATCCAACAAAAGTGGTAGGGAGCGCTGGGGAGACGTGAGATGAACCAATATATCGTCCGCAAAGGCGGCTGTTTTAAAACCCACTGCCCCAATCTGCACCCCCGAGATGGTCGTGGATTCCTCCACAGTCCGTATCAGCGGGTCTAAGGATAAAACGAAAAGTAGAGGTGAGAGCGGGCAACCCTGGCGTGTACCCCGCTCGAGATGAAAGGGATCGGAGAGCAAGCCATTGCAGAGGATACCCGCTGTCGGGTCCGCATATAACAGTGTCACAAAATTGCGGAAGGCTTCTCCCAGGCCATAATACGGTAGCAAACCCTGCAGATAATCCCAGTGCACCTGATCAAAGGCTTTCTCAGCGTCGAAGCTGATCAGCAGAGAAGGCAGCTCCCGTTCCCGGACCCATTCTAAAGATGCCAAAATCTTCCGTAAATTACGAACAGTGTAGCGCCCTTTCACGAAACCCACTTGTGCCTCATGGATCAGACCATCGAGCACCGAAGCCAATCTATCTGCCAATATTTTTGCCAGAATCTTCATATCAAAATTCAACAGCGAAATAGGGCGGTAAGAAGCCGTCCGAGTAGGATCTTTGCCAGGTTTGGGTATTAGCGTAATATAGGCATGGTTCGATCCCCAGGTGAATCGCCCGGCCCGCGCCCTACAACCGTACGTGTCCACGAGGACCGGAGAAACCACGTCTTCAATCACCTTGTAGAACTCGGCCCCAAAACCATCCGGCCCAGGCGCTTTACAACACTGTGCCCTCCGGATAACGCCACGAACCTCCTCTATAGTGATCGGGGCATCCAGGGTTGCCCGCTGTGCCGTGGACAACTTTGGCAACTTCAGTTTCCGCAAATAATCCTGCATTCGGGACAAAGAACCCTCTCGTCGTGCGTAGAGTTGTTGAAAAAAGGAACGGAACTGCCCCACTATAGCCCGGTTATCTTTATGCAAGTGACCTGCCACGTCTCGCAAGGCGGCTACTGAGCGGACACCACGACTGCCACGTAGGCAGCGAGCTAGAAGATGGCCGGGTTTATCCCCAAACTGGTATAAACAATACCGGTAATAAAAATGAGATTTTTTTGTTCGCTGATGTATAAGTTCATTAAGCGATACTTGCAGTTCCCAATAACGTTTACGGTTAACCCCTGAGGGGTCACCGGCACAGCGACGACGCGCCCTGAGCAGCTGTTTTTCCAAATGCACAATTTGCCGTGCTAGACGTCGACGTTTGCGCACCACATATTCAATAATGTTACCGCGCAGGACAACTTTAGCAGTCTCCCAAAGCAATTCCGGATCAGCAGCATGCACTTCGTGATGGGCCATAAAATTTTCCCAACAGCAACACAAATGGGCCTGAAATTCCAAATCACGGTCGAGACCTGTGGGGAACCGCCAGATACGCGTCGTATCAGCCACCACTCCCCACGCTAAGTCCACCCAGATCGGAGCATGGTCCGATACCTCGGTGGGACCAATCTGCGCCTCATCCACTTGTGAAAAGATTCCTTCCGAGAGCAAAATATAATCTATATGGGCACTAGTCCCGTGAGCCCACGAGTGGTGAGTGGAGTCTCTCTCAAGGGGGTGTAGTAAACGCCATGGATCCACGACACCCAAATGCCGACACAGCTCTCGAAGTGTAGCCGTAGTAGGGGCCCGCCCCCGTTCACCCCCTGCCCCAACCGTATCCATGGCTATGTCGAGGACCCCGTTCAGATCTCCGGCTAATATCAAAGGAGCATCAGGTAGCTGCTCTACATGGGACACCAGGCGGGCGTAAAGTGCACGGTCTAAAACGTTAGGGCCATACAGGTTCCCAAGAACGATCGGCTTGCCCTCCAAATGGCCATACAGTAAAAGGTAGCGTCCATCCGAGTCAGCAATTTCCTTAACTAGGTCAAAGCGTATCTTTTTACTAATAAGTGTGACCACTCCACCCTTTCTACCCTTAGCAGGGGCTCCCCAACTCTGCCCCACCCAGGTCCTTTGCAATTTTACATGTTCGTCGGCTGTCTGGTGGGTCTCCTGCAGCAAGGCGACATCGCATTTCAATCTCGCCAAAACTTGTAGCACTTTTGATCTCTTGATAGGATTACCTATCCCGCAGACATTCCAGGAAATGATCTTCAGGTTGGATAGTAAACACTTAGCAAATGCAACACAAACCGGCTAGCATAGTGTGGGCGAACCTCCCCAGCCTGAGGTCCCCCCCTAGATGGAGAAATACTCCTGGTTAACCATACACTTTCACCCCCCTTCCTCCCGCCCCCTATTGTGCCCAACCCCCCCCCCTCTACTTCCCCCCGCCCTCGCCCCACCTTCCCCTTCCCCCAATCCATAGAACTCCTCTCCCTACCCATTAGAGACCTAAAGGATGTGAGTAGGACCCCCCCTCACCTATAACCAGACTCCCCCCCACCATCCACCCCCGCCAAAAAAAACCCCTCAACCCCCCCTCACAACCCCCTTACGACCCGCCCAGCCCCCTCTCCACTATACTCCCCCCCAGTACCCCAGTGATAGCACCACATAACAGCACATACATAAACATCTGAAGGGGGGAGGGTGGGATGGGGAAACAGAGGTAAAATACCCCACATGACCAATCACTGCAGCAACGCATCGGTCCAGAAAATAAACGCTAAGGGGGCAGCACTCCACCAGTGTCAGCTAATCAGCAGGGGAGATTATGGCCAATACAACACGAACCCTAACAAACAAAACTAAAAAGGAGAGAGAAGAGACCCTCACGGGTCAACCCGTGGGGGCCGCAATTTAAATGCTGCAGCGTCGAAATCAGATAAACGCAGTGTGGAGTGCCCCCCCCTCGCGCAGCCCCACCAAGAATCACCGGCTTTAATATTCGCTGAAATGTCTAAAAAGGAAGGCCACTCGAGTAGCGCTAAACATGATGCGTTCATTATTTGGGGTGATAGGGAGTGAGATATTAACGTCGGGGGCAGAAGGGAGCCGAAGGGAGGGGCCCCCATCACCCCGGAAGCACAATGTTCCCGGCAAACTGCGAATGTCCGCTGCAGAGTTCGGTGGTCTGAACTGCTCCCCAGTATCTCATATGCTCGGACCCCTCAGGTGACTCTCCAGACAGTGAGGTAGACATCCCGGAAAAGGCTGGTTAGGAAGAGCTGGATGTCTGAGCAAGCGTCTTGTCAGCCCGACCCCAAACAGTTACAATGTTACTGTAAACGTGGCCATAGAAAAACAGGACAAACTTTGTAGCAACACATAGTAACACAGTTACCTGAGATTGGCTATATAAAAAAACCTTCCTCTGCCTTCAGCACCAGGCTTTCTGTCCAAGGGAAACTAAATTTCCTGAGGGAGGCCGCTGTCTTCCATCCACACTAGCAGTACCGGATCCAGTTGGGGCCTGCACTCCCCCACTGCGCTGATCGAGGGCCTTCCCCTCAAGGCAGTACATGAGCTCCAAAAAATATAACTATTAAGGCAGAACAGCAGACCAGCCAAACACCCTTGGAGTTCTCAGCTTCAACCGAGACAAGGGTGGGTCAAGATGCGCTCTGTGCATACAAGTGTGGTGTGCGAAACGATCTTCTCTTTCTCCTTGCTGCAGGGAGCATCCTCTCACTCCCTGGGCGAGTTGCTCAAGTCTGTCGCGGGAGCTGAGATCTTCTCCACATAGGCAGCAGCCTCACTTGCTGAATCAAAGCTCCGGCGTGTCCCCTCCTTCCAAATCATCAGGCGCGCTGGATATTGTACTTGGAAACGAATGTCAGCATTTTTTAGTTTTTGACAAAGGGAGGCATAGGCTTTTCGACGTTGGCTCAGCGCGGCTGAGTAGTCTTGTGTGACTCAAAGGCGCATGTTCTCCCATTCCACCACTCCTTTCTGGCGTACAGTCCTAAGCAACTCTTCCTTCTGTGGGAAGCTAAGAAACCTCGCCAAGACCACTCGAGGCCTGCGATCATTTGCCAATTGCTTGGGGCCGATCCGATGGGCGCGCTCCACTATGATGGGGCTGAGTGCGTCTGTCTCAGGTCGCAGGGATGTCGCCAAAGCCTCCACAAACCCCCGGAGATCGTTGTCGGGTACTGAGTCCGCGACACCCAGAAATCTCAAGTTATTCCGCCTGGATCTGTTCTCTAAATCGTCCAGCTTGAGCGCTTGATCCAGGGCTAACTTTTGCGCCGCCCGAAGCTCCCGCTGAAGTGTCGCCAGGCTGTCCTCATTTTGAGTTATCCGGGTCTCAGCCTCTTGCATGCGGGACCCCAGCGCCTCCAAAGAGTTTTGGATCGTGTCCATTTTAGTGTGCAGGGCATCAAATTGCCCTGACAGCGCACTGGCCACCGCTGCCGAGACTTCAGCCGTCAGGACCGGTGAGGAAGGGGACCCGGCCTGCTTCGGGGGGGAGTCCACCATCTTGGATGTCCCGGCGGCACGGTCCTTCTCTCTTCGCCCGAGTTTAGCCGC
Organism: Ichthyophis bannanicus; assembly: GCA_033557465.1. Lineage (NCBI taxonomy): Eukaryota > Metazoa > Chordata > Amphibia > Gymnophiona > Ichthyophiidae > Ichthyophis > Ichthyophis bannanicus. The sequence goes on along the minus strand of CM066032.1, from coordinate 514,006,393 downwards.
GGAAGCCATGGCGATCTGGAAATAAGAAACGGTGCCAGGGGTGGAACAAGTCGTCTCTCACACGGGGGTAGCAGGTGAGGGCTTTTCACGGCGGATTATCACAGTTTAGGGATCGGGGGGCCCAGAGCTCAAACCGGACACGTCCGTTCGAGCTCACCACATCACGTGGTCTCCTTCCATAAAGGTATTTAATGTATCACCTACCTGGGGGCTTTCACTTACCTGGGGGCTTTTTTCACCCATCCCCAACGAATCTAGTTTGAAGCCCCCTTCAGTAGATTAGCCAGTCTACTACCGAAGATGCGTTGACCTTTCTTGGGCAGATGGATGCCATCTCTGCTCTGCAACCCTTGGAACAGCATCCCATGGTCTAGGAAACCAAAACGCTCTCGATGACAGCATCCACGCAGCCATGCATTCATCTCCAGGATGCGAGCCTCTCTGCCTTGGCCTTTACCCTCAACAGGGAGGATTGAAGAGAACACCACCTGTGCACCTAACTGCTTCACCCTCTGTCCCAGAGCCATGAAGTCACTTTTGATACGTTCCACGGTATACCTGGCAGTATCATTTGTTCCAACATGGATTAGCAACATTGGGTAATAGTCAGTGGGCTTGATGAGTCTCGGCAAACTCCGTAACATCTTGGATTTTGGCACCAGGCAGACAGCATTCCTCTCTGAACATCAAGTCTGGTCGGCAGATGGACGCCTCAGTACCCCTCAGAAGAGAGTCTCCAACCACCACTACCCTTCGTTTCCTTCTGGTCACTGATTCTGCAACTTTGGGGTACTTGAACTCTGGTTCTTCCCTTTCCAGGGATGCTTTCACCTCCTCCACTTCCAGGGCTGCATAATGGTTCTTCAATTCAAGGGCTGGAGAAGTTGGATTGGTGATTTTGCAGGCCCTGGTGACTTGTGTCCAACTATCGACATTCTGTTGGCACCCATCTTCTCCTGTGCTGGAGAGCTTGGTTGCTGCAAGAAGCATATCATCAATGTACTTCTCACTGTCTTGAATGCTCCTCAGCCTCGCCACCTCCTCTCTGAGTTCCTCCACTTGTTTCCTCAGAGCTTCAGCATGCAGGCACACTGCACATGGAACCGGTCCTTCAACTGGCATTAGGACCTCTGTCTGGACCGAGGCAGAAGCTGTAACGGGGGCAACAGCTTTAGCAATACGATTTTTCCCAGCCATTGTTCTGTTCGTGGAGCTTAGGTATCTGTTAAAGCAAAAGAGAGAGATCTACCAAGTACCAGCCGGTTTCGCAGCTGTCCTTTCAGAGAAAAAGCAGTTAAATCTCTTTAATTATATTCAAAATGTGCTGGTCCAATTCTCTGTGATTTGTTAAAGGGGGAGGTGCCCTATAAAGCAAGACTGCTCACTAGGGGTGGGTGGGAGTCGGGGTGGGTAGGGAGGGAACTAATACCTGATTAGGTGTTTAGCAGTTTCTAAACCTGAGGAGGTTACTGGAGTTCAGCAACCTACTGTGCTCAAGGAAAGTTCCCCTAAAGCACCAAAAAGAAAGTAACCTTGCTTTAAAAAATATACAAAAACCCCTTTTAAGAGCTCCCAGTCAGAGAGCTAGCAATGTAATATAATAAAACAAACAAACAAACCTTCAAATCCTTACTGTTTGTTGATCTGTGGAGCCCTGGTTAGGAAAGCCTCAACAGGGCAGGGCACTGGAGCCTTTTATGCAGGCTTCAACTGCACTCAGGAAACAGGCCCACTAACACCTGATTAGGTGTTTAGCAGTTTCTAAACCTGAGGAGGTTACTGGAGTTCAGCAACCTACTGTGCTCAAGGAAAGTTCCCCTAAAGCACCAAAAAGAAAGTAACCTTGCTTTAAAAAATATACAAAAAACCCTTTTAAGAGCTCCCAGTCAGAGAGCTAGCAATGTAATATAATAAAACAAACAAACAAACAAACCCTCAAATCCTTACTGTTTGTTGATCTGTGGAGCTCTGGTTAGGAAAACCTCAACAGGGCAGGGCACTGGAGCCTTTTATGCAGGCTTCAACTGCACTCAGGAAACAGGCCCACTAACTCCTGATTAGGTGTTAGCAGTTTCTAAACCTGAGGAGGTTACTGGAGTTCAGCAACCTACTGTGCTCAAGGAAAGTTCCCCTAAAGCACCAAAAAGAAAGTAACCTTGCTTTAAAAAATATACAAAAACCCCTTTTAAGAGCTCCCAGTCAGAGAGCTAGCAATGTAATATAATAAAACAAACAAACAAACTTTCAAATCCTTACTGTTTGTTGATCTGTGGAGCCCTGGTTAGGAAAGCCTCAACAGGGCAGGGCACTGGAGCCTTTTATGCAGGCTTCAACTGCACTCAGGAAACAGGCCCACTAACACCTGATTAGGTGTTTAGCAGTTTCTAAACCTGAGGAGGTTACTGGAGTTCAGCAACCTACTGTGCTCAAGGAAAGTTCCCCTAAAGCACCAAAAAGAAAGTAACCTTGCTTTAAAAAATATACAAAAACCCTTTTAAGAGCTCCCAGTCAGAGAGCTAGCAATGTAATATAATAAAACAAACAAACAAACAAACCCTCAAATCCTTACTGTTTGTTGATCTGTGGAGCTCTGGTTAGGAAAGCCTCAACAGGGCAGGGCACTGGAGCCTTTTATGCAGGCTTCAACTGCACTCAGGAAACAGGCCCACTAACTCCTGATAAGGTGTTAGCAGTTTCTAAACCTGAGGAGGTTACTGGAGTTCAGCAACCTACTGTGCTCAAGGAAAGTTCCCCTAAAGCACCAAATAGAAAGTAACCTTGCTTTAAAAAATATACAAAAAACCCTTTTAAGATCTCCCAGTCAGAGAGCTAGCAATGTAATATAATAAAACAAACAAACCCTCAAATCCTTACTGTTTGTTGATCTGTGGAGCCCTGGTTAGGAAAGCCTCAACAGGGCAGGGCACTGGAGCCTTTTATGCAGGCTTCAACTGCACTCAGGAAACAGGCCCACTAACTCCTGATTAGGTGTTAGCAGTTTCTAAACCTGAGGAGGTTACTGGAGTTCAGCAACCTACTGTGCTCAAGGAAAGTTCCCCTAAAGCACCAAAAAGAAAGTAACCTTGCTTTAAAAAATATACAAAAAACCCTTTTAAGAGCTCCCAGTCAGAGAGCTAGCAATGTAATATAATAAAACAAACAAACAAACAAACAAACCCTCAAATCCTTACTGTTTGTTGATCTGTGGAGCCCTGGTGATCAACTAGAAGCTGTGATCAACTAGAAGCTGCTTTCTTATAAATAGACATACTCTAAAAATAATTTTTGGCTCTCATGATCCACACAGTATGCCTTCTAACTTTAGGTTTCTGTTCTTTCTGTCAGTCCTTAACAAAAAGGAACACAAAGTTAAGGAGGGGAGTGGGGGGGAGAGAGAGGAGCATGTACTTAGTAGTTCTTAGGCTCTGCTATCTCTAGATGCAGAACAATGGAGAGAGATAAGAATCTGCATGCCAGACAGTTTGTTTGCAGAGCACATTTAGAAGCCTCTATAATAATCTTCTGATCATTCTGTATTTTATAAAAACAACAAATTAAACTTCTAAAACCTTTCTAACACAAGTAATCCCCATATCTAATTTTACTTATTTTTTTTTTCTTTTTTTTTTCAACGATCTGTTTATTACATTCATAGCACTGAACACAAACAGTACACACAAACCAGGTTTTACAGTTTTTTGGGTATGAGACTGTCTCCCAGGTGAGGTTGTATCTTATCCACCACCTTGGGAGACTAACAACTATAAACAAAGAAACCAAAAAACACATACAGAGCATATCCCACGATAACCCCCCTATACCTCCCCCCACCCAATACCCCCCCAGTACTGAATCATAACAATACAAACTCGTCCATGGAGCAACACGCACTGAATTGATTACTGTCCAACCCTAAGCACCTCACTGCGGATTTTAGGCCCCAGATTTTGAACGTAAGGCATCCAAATCAACAGAAAGGTGGCCCATCTCCGTGGGTGTCCTTGCGCCCCCCTTCGCTCCATTAGCATAAGTTGGTGTAGGCTATTACGCCATTCCCAAAAAGTGGGGATCGCAGGCTCCCTCCAATGGCGAAGAATGGGGCCTTTACCCACCAGACAAGCCTTCCGTACGAAAATCCTCTCCCATCTCCCCTTTAAATGAATTGGGCCCATCTGATCCAACACAACCAGCAGACCCGTCCAGCTGAACCTTTGTTGCAACAAGTCACTGAGATACGCCCCAATTCGCATCCAATATCTCCGAATAGGAGAGCAACCCCACCACATATGACCTAAATCTGCCAGAGAGCACGAACATTTTGGACAACCACCCTCAAGCGTAAGATGACTTCTCAAAGCTCGCCTGGGAGAGAAATGAGCTCGAAGGATGCATTTAAATTGTACCTCACGCCATCGGGCCCCCTCCACCAACAGTGCAATCCGACGCAAAGCACCCCAAACAGAACCCGGCGCTACATCCCGGCACAAGTCCCTTGCCCACAAACTTTCCACCATTGAATAGTCCGGAGGTGGGCCCAGCAAATCTAATCTCTTCTTTAACTCCGCGATGGTTGGTGGAGACCCCGTCCCCAGGGCCAGAAATTCTAAGATGCGCGCCGAGTGTTCCACGGTTAGGTCCCGACTAGATAATGAACGGACATAGTGCGAAAGCTGCGCATAAGCAAGAAAAGATACTCCCAAATTCAGGTCATAGTCCTTGCAAAGCGCGTTCAGAGATCTGCAGCTCCCATCCTGGTCCACCACCTGCCCCAGGCGTCGCAGACCTAACCGTTCCCACTTTTGAAAAGGGGCCGAGTCAAAACCCGGCAGAAAACAAGCATTGCTTCGTAGGGGTAACCAGCTCGAGACCTCAGGAGAGCTGCCCCAGTATTTATTCAACTGCTGCCATGTACGTCGGGTTGCCTGCACCAAAACGCTACCCATCAGACGCGCTGGCAAGGCTGTTCTCCGCAGATGTAATACCGCTTCCAAAGCCTGTGGGGCTACGAAGGCCTCTTCCAAGGCTCGGGGGGTGTAAACCTCCGTATCCCCCAACCAATCCCCGAGATGCCTGGCCTGACAGGCCAGTGCGTACTTCCACAGATCGGGAACTCCAACCCCTCCAGATCGCCAACCCCCCCGCAGCCGGCTCAACGGTATGCGTGCTCGGAACCCTCTCCACAGAAACACTCGGATCTCCCGCTCAACACGCAACAGATCCCGTCGCAATAACCACACGGGGAGAGTTTGCAGCCAATAAAGCACTCGTGGGAGTATCACCATCCCCAATGCTGCCACTCTCCCCAGGAGGGACAAGGGCAGGGGCGCCCAAGCCTGCAATTGCGCTCGGAGTTTTGTAAAAACTCGTGCAAAGTTATCAGCATATAGCCGTGCTGGGGCCCTAGTCAGCAGGACACCCAAATAGATGAAAGAATCATCTGCCCACCGAAGGGGAAATCTTCCCTGCCAGCTCCCCCTTAACGTACCCCCCACATCCAGGGCTTCAGACTTATCCATGTTAATACGTAAGCCTGCAAATTTACCATACAAAGAAAACTCCTCAAGCAAACAGGGCAGGGACTGTTGAGGGCGCGTAAGGTGAACCAGCATATCATCTGCAAAGGCCGCCATCTTAAATCCGTGTGACCCAATACGCACCCCATGTATATCGGGGGACTCCTCTATCCTCCGCACCAACGGATCCAAGGTCAACACAAAGAGCAAGGGAGATAGTGGACAGCCCTGACGCGTGCCTCTCTCCAGACAGAATGTATCGGACAGCACCCCATTACAAAGGACAGCGGCCGTAGGGCCCGTGTAAAGCAACTCCACCATCGTACAAAAGGGTGCTCCCAGTCCATAGTAGGGTAAAAGGCGTTTCAAGTAGTCCCAATGCACCTGATCAAAGGCTTTTTCCGCATCGAAACTAATTAAAAGTGATTGGAGCTCCCGCTCATGCACCCACTCCAGAGAAGCAACAATTTTCCGCAAGTTGCGTACAGCATACCGCCCCTTCACAAACCCAACCTGTGTGTCATGCACCAGGTCCCCCAGCACAGATGCCAGCCTGACCGCTAAAACCTTAGCTAGCACTTTCAGATCAAAGTTTAATAAGGAAATGGGTCGATAGGCAGCCGCCTGGGTGGGGTCTTTCCCTGGTTTCGGTATTAAAGTGATAAAGGCATGGTTCATCCCCCACGCAAAACTCCCCTGACTCACCCTGCGACGGTACATAGCTACCATAGCTGGGGGCGCCAAGTCTCCCAACAATTTGTAAAACTCCGCTCCAAATCCATCGGGGCCTGGTGCCTTGTAACAACTGGCCCGCTGGATAACCCCACGTACCTCATCCTCCGTCACTGGGGCATCAAGCTGAGCCCGCTGCACCGCAGTCACCTTGGGTAAATGGAGACCCTGTAGGTAAGCCTCCATGTCAGTTAAAGACCCTTCCCTCCGTGCATATAGCTGCTGAAAAAAAGGATCGAAACAATCGGGCTATATCTTTAGTATCCTTATATAAATGTCCCTGTTCATCCCGTAACGCCGCTATTGACCGAGGCCCCCTGTTGCCCCTCAGGCAGCGCGCCAACAGCTTTCCAGACTTATCCCCAAAACGATATAACTGGTATTTATAATACATATGAGACTTTTTTGCCCTTTGATGAAGAAGCTCATTGAGGGACGTCTGGAGCTCCCAAAGTCTCCGTTTGTTAACCACACTAGGATCCCCCGCACAGCGTCGCCGGGCTCTCATAACGTCCTTCTCTAGTTGAACAATCTGCCGTGTCAACAATTTCCGTTTTCTCACGACATATGCAATAATATCCCCACGTAACACCACTTTGGCCGTTTCCCATAGTAACTCTGGGTCATCTTTGTGTTGCTCGTTATTGGCCATAAATGCCTGCCAACACTGAGCAAGGTACAAGCGAAAATCGGCGTCCCGATATAACCCCACAGGAAATCGCCACAGTCGAGTCATCGTGGCTGAAGCCCCCCACACAAAGTCCATCCAAACTGGGGCATGATCAGACACCGCAATGGGACCTATCTGTGCATCTTCGACCTGCCCAAATAACCTTTCTGAAACCAGAACATAGTCTATTCGAGCGCTGGACCCATGGGCCCGTGATTGATGAGTGAAATCTCTCTCTGATGGATGTATCAAGCGCCAAGGGTCTACCATACCAAGACGACGACATAAGCCCTTCAAAATTTTTGTCGTCGGGGCCCGTCCGCGTTCCCTCCCACTCTCGGAGGTGTCCATCCCAATATCCAGCACTCCATTCAGATCCCCCGCTAAAATCAACGGGACATCCGGCAATTGTTCCACCCTAGAAGCCAATTGGGCATAAAATTCCCGGTCCACAACATTTGGGCCGTACACACTGCCCAGAACTATAGGCCTACCATCAAGACAACCGTACAACAAAAGGTACCTGCCGTCCGGGTCGCTGTATTCCTTTTCCAATTCAAAACGGACTTGATTACTGATCAGAATGACCACTCCGCCCTTCTTTCCTTTGGCCGGGGCCCCCGAACCCTGCCCCACCCACGCTCTCTGTAATTTAGCATGCTCTTCCGCCGTCTGGTGGGTTTCTTGTAACATGGCGATGTCACACTTTAATCTGGCCAAAGCCTGCAACACTTTATATCTTTTAATAGGGTTACCCACTCCACAGATGTTCCACGAGACAACTTTCAGGTTGGACTGCAATCAAACATAGCATAGACAATCATCATACCGTACAGATAGAGGCGAGCCTTCCCAGCCTGAGGCCCCCCCTTAAACTGTAAAGTGCTCCCAAGACCCACATCTGCAATCTTACCATTAATCTTCAGTACCCCTCCCTGCCCTCCCCCTCCCTCCCCTCTCCACACCCCCTCCTCCCTCTACCAGTCCCACCTCCCCCCCAACCCACCCCCCCCAACCCATCCCCTTCCCCCCCCCATCCCTTCCCCTTCCCCCTCAACCATCCCTCCCCCTCCCTCCATCTCCACCCCCATCTTCCTTCTTTCCCCTATTATTCGGTCACCTTGATGTGTCCAGGCTCCCCCACCCCCTAACAGTCCCACTCCATTACCCCTAAGTCCCTACCCTACCCCCTCCTCAACCAACACTAGCAATAATAACACTCCCCAACAGTAACAGTACAAAAACTTAATAACAGCTTGATAATCAAAATGAAACTGCATCAGAGCAGCCCATCTTATCTCCACTGCCCAGAAACAGCCCCGGGGGACCGAGAAGGGAGCATGGTCCGACAAAGAGAGGAGCCAAGCCCCCAACCCGTTCACCTCCCGCCCCCCATCCTACCGGCATGGTGAGCAGGGCTCAAAGTGGTATCCCCCATGGGGCTACACAGTCCCGTATAGTAAATGCCAAAGAGCCACAGGGAAGAAAAAAATAGCTCGCATCACTCAGGGCCCTCCCGGGAGTCCGGGCCCCCCCCCCTCGAGGGGAGCAGGCCCATCGGGGCAGTATCGCAACACTCACTGTTCAAAGTCTCCCACTCTCCCCGGAGACTCACAGAATCAAGCATATAGAGGGATCCCCTCTGCATCTCGCAATCATCAATCCGGTGTGGTAGACACAGACGTGCCCCGTCTTTCCAGGTGGTTGACATAGACCGCTGCTTCTGCCGCCGAGCCAAACACCCGAGGCCGGCCCTCGTGGAACACGTGGAGGCGCGCCGGATACTGCACCGTAAATTTAATGTTCGCTGCAATCAGCCTTTCACAGATCGGGGCATAGGCTCGGCGACGCTGACTCACCGCCACTGAATAATCTTGCGTGATCCGAATTTTGGCGCCTTCCCGCTCTATAGTCCCTCGCCTCCGGGCCTCTCGCAGGATCGCCTCCTTCTGCTGGAACTGCAGATATTTAGCCAGCACAATCCTGGGCCGGACATTGTTGGGTTTCTGAGGGCCCACTCTATGCACCCGCTCAAGCACCAGTGAGGAGCCCAGTTCTTTTTCCCCCAGCAAGGAGGCAGACAGGGCTTCGATGTATGCACGCAAGCTTTTATCGCCGATGGAGCTCGGGATCCCCAGGAATCTTAAATTTCTGCGTCTGGAGCGGTTCTCCAGATCGTCCAGCTTCTCAGCGTGGTCTTTCAGGGTTACCCGAACCTGCGCAAGCTCCAGGGTAAGTTTTTCCACCTCCTCTTCTGCCTGCGATAGCCTTGCTTCCGCATGCTGCACACGGAGCCCAACGGCGTCCACCGAGCTCTGCACCGCCTCTATTTGAGTGCGAAGGGTCTCAAATTGCAAAGATAGGGCTTCTGAGACTGCCGCGGAGATCTCCGTCACTGTTGCCGCCGGCACTGCAGCCGAGGAGGCCCCCGAGCTCGGAGGCGAGTCAGCCATTTTGGAGGTCCCCGGAGCACGTTCCTTCTCTCTCCTGCTAAGTCTCGCCGCTGCTGCCATCCTCATCAAAAGCGCCCGCTCAGTTGTGGTAGATCTGCAGCACGTCCGTGGAGACAAATTCCTGCGGTTCGCACCGGTATAATGGGGCAGTATTAGCCGGTTTGGAGCGAGGGAGCCCGGAGCTCAGGGAGAACACAGCTTCCCCGGCTCACCACATCACGTGACTCCCTAATTTTACTTATTATTGGACAAGGGTGAGGGACATGTTTTTTTCCAAGATGGTTGTGTGAGGAGGGTTCAGCTTGTTCCTACTCCTCATGCTGAAGAGAAATGGCAAGACTAAGACACCCTGCTGAGCCGCAATCTGCTGTTTCTAGTCCAATCGACAGATTTGTGGAAGTTTACAAGGCAGATATGCAGGAGACTAGAACAAGCGTTTGTGAGCGGATGGAGGACTCTGCACTAGCTTTAGGCCTGGATGTCACCTTTATCTCATGATGCATGGTCACCGCCTCCACCTCCAGGTGTTTCTGCTTCATCCCCGGTGGCGAGCACTTCTGGTATGTCGGAAGGCAGTGCTCAGTTAGTGCTGGGGCAAGGAACCTCAGTGGTGCATTTATCCCTGGGGTTTCCAGGGGTTTTCCTGGAAGTGAGTTGGCGGTAAAAGAGCCACCACAAAGCAGCATGGAAGCAAGGATGCCTATTGAGGTATCTCTGGCTGTATCACCAATGATTTCTTTGCATTATCTTGCCCAAAAAAGATAATGCTCGATAACATCTGGGACGCTATTACTAATTTAGCAGACTGCCGGGATCTCTGCTAAGGTAACACATACTGTGGAAAGGCTGGAGATTTATGTTTCTGTGCTTGAAAATATGAAATTGAAGGTGGATGAAAATGAGCAAAAATTGAACCCTGTTTCTGATACTACTACGGCTCTTGTTAAGGAAAATATAGCCTTTCGGGCAAAAGTTGAGGTGCTCGAGAACTCTGCTCATGCGTGAAATCTCCATATAATTAATTTTCTTGTAATTCTGAGAACTACACCAATTGAACTTTTTAAAAAGTATCTTTTAGGACATTCTATTGGTCCCGCAAGAGTTGATACTACCTGTTGCGAGAGCATTCTATTTACCTGTTGGCGAGAAAGAGCCAGGATTTACTAATGCGAATTTGGATATGGATGTCCTTAATGTTTCATACTTTCTTCATTCACCGACTTCTGGTGTATTAAAGTTTTCTACCCTATTAGTAACATGTGCATTGGTATCGAACAGAGAATGGCTGTTAAAGCTTTATTATAAGAAGTGTTCACTCTCCTTTTATGGGGTAAAAGGTTCTATGTTTCTGGATATATCTAGGGAAACTCAGAAAAAGCGGAGGCAATTTCTTCTATTAAGACCAGGGGTTCTACAGTTCGGTGCCTCGTGTGTGTGTGTGTGTATATATATATATATATATATGATTTCCGTGTAAATGTTTAATGGTGCTTAAATCATAAAGATTTATTTTCTTTCAACCTAAGGATCTGTCTGCTTCTATTAGTGCTAGGCTTCCATTATCTTCTACTCCTACTGCGGTCGTAGAGCCATCTGACCATGTGTAAGAAGTTGTTTCATGTCTTGGTCCCTCCTAACCATCTTGAAGTATTTCTCTTTCCTGTTTTTTCAACTGGGCATTCCTCCAACCCACCTGCCCCTTCTCTATATTGTGGACTACAGGTATTTCTATCATGTATTATTCTTCTTTGAGTTTTCCTTACGATGTAATTTTCTGGCTAGTGTACATTTTCTGTACAAACTTGTCTTGATAATTATGTAAAAGCTTATAAATAAAAATTTTAAAAAATGATTTGACAAGGGTATGCAATGCAATGCTATGCAATGTGTGCCGTCAAGTCAATGCTGACTCCTGGCGACCCAGTCCCTGGGGTTTCTTCGCAGTAATTATGAAATGTTTTTCTTTCACTGGGCCTGAATATTGATGTGATATGAAAATGAAAGAGGTTGTGTAGGTCAATGTGTGTTATGTGGGCAGTGTCTCCAAATGAATTAATTTTGTGCATACCATTAATTTATTATTATCGCTAAGGTAGAGAAACTTTTAAGTGGTTAACAATTGGAGTATTAGGAGCTGCTGAAAGAAAAACAGTTTGACAGAGACATAAACAAGAAGCGTAAGGGATGTAATGCCGTAGGACAACAATATCAGCCAGGACAAGTGTAACACATGAAACTAAGCACATAAAGGGAACACACAGACAGAGGATATGAAAGGATTTGGGAGCCAGGAGGTATTACTGGAAAGTGCATTCAAGGAGTCAGGTTTTTAAACTGTTTTTTAATTCCCTATATGAAGATTTGTCGATCTCACATGCATTAATGGCAAAGGCTGCAGGCTAGCTGTTGGATCTGTGTTCAGTATATTCCTGGCAGCTAAAGTGTAAAGGGTTTTCCTAACATGCGCTCCACTAGGTCAGGTTCACTTAACGACTCCTATAGAGGAGTCGTTAGGTGAACCCATGTTAGCAGTCACGTTGCCACTGAGTGTGCGGCAATTGCCCTGGCACTAGCGATAATGTGCTTTCTATGCCCACTCTCTGCCCATTCTCTGCCCTATCCCATGATTGCCGATTATCGTGCATTTTAGCATGCAAAAGCAGGCATGATTGGGCATTAGTGTTCCCGACTGCCTGTAGCCACATGTTAAATCGCCTGTTAACTAGCTAACGGGCTTTAGTAATAGAGCTCCCTAGTTATATTTCTGGATCTTTCTTAGCTTTGATTGCATTTCTTGGAATATAAGGATCTTCTGTCTCTTGATGTATTGTGTGAAATAGCTAGATGGTACTAGCCCTTACGTTAGCAAGTCCTTTCTTGTGCTTTTCCCGTTACCACCTCATCTAGAGTTACAAACATCTGCTATCGCTTTACCACATGCTAAATGCCAGTAACGTGCGCTATTTTATTACAGGCAATGGGACCTACTTACTAATAACATGGTAGTGCTCATTAGTAACTCTAGCCTTATGGCTGTTTTTCATGCATCACGTTTTTTGGCAGTTAGATCTATAATGCTCCAGGTTATCATAGTTTGTTCCTTCTCCACAATTCTCTTAGTGTTGCGCTTCCAATATTTTTCTGGTACTGTCCGTTTGCTGTGCAGTCACTATCATGTTGCATCTATGCAGGCGTTCTTCGTAAATCTGACCTACAGTATTATGGAGGTAATTCTGTAAGTGGTGCCTAGATTTATGTACATACGTACACGTGTTAATGATGCCTATTCTATAAAGTCAAATCTGCATGGCTTTTGATGTATAGAATACTAGCATAAGTGGCTGTGCCTGCATAGAAATACCGTCGTGGTCACGTATGCCAGTTCTAGAGCAGCTGTAAATGACTGCGCATATCTTATACTCCTTAGGGCCTATTCCATAAAGAATGCATATAACTATGCAATCTGCCTATACTTTACCCAAGCTCCGTCCCTGTGCACACCCACACTGGATCTATGTGACATTGGTCCATGGCGCTTACTTTCAGAATAGCGACCAACTAAACTTCTCATTGCTAGAATACTTGCCTTCTGTGTGTAAACTCATCCCTTACAGAATTACCATCTAAGTTTTGCCTTTAAACTATAGACATTATTGTTGCATATTCAGTATTAATATTTCGAGTTAGCGACAATTCTATTTCAACTAGTCTTATTTTTATTTTTTGCAGCATTATAGACTTGCAAGACATTTACAAGACCTTCTCTGAAGACTTTTAGAAGTGCTTGTCATATATGGACTAGCAGAAGTTGGACGAAAAAAAAGACAGTATCAACGGTTGCATTTATCCTAATTCTGTACTAATAATTATAATCCATCCTATTCCATTCCTTGTTGAGAAATGGATTTATTTTGTGGTAGGATCCTAATAAACAAATATGGGGAGCATGTGGACCCTGAAGAAGCTTTACAAAACAAAATAGTGGGGTTATATTTCTCAGCCGGTTGGTGCTCTCCTTGCAAAGATTTCACACCTATACTGTGCGATTTCTACACTGAGTTGATGGAGGAATCCGAGCCCCCTGCCCAGTTTGAGATCGTCTTTATTTCATCAGATAAAAGCCCAGAGGATATGGTGGACTATATGCACGAGATGCATGGTGACTGGTTAGCATTGCCCTGGCATGACCTATACAAAGAGTGAGTATAGTTCTCCTGCCTGCTATACCACTTCACTGAAGTGGAATTCAGACCTGTTTGCATCTTTCTTTGTAATGGAAATTGTTTCAAAGACTAATGGATTGGTTTGGTGAATGAATGAGGGAAGTACACTTTGATGGTTATTCTAGAAGTATCCCTATGTGTAAATAGCAGTATTTATATATGTAGTTTGGTATACACATGCAAATGCTATGTGGTGATGCACACTATGTTTAGTTTGTCAGGAGGTGTGCTAAGTGCATGGAAAGGGAATGGTTTGGGTGGACCTAAAATATTGATGTGTATTACAAGAGAAATCCATGTCGATATGAGAAAATCTATATAACAACATTTACAACTGCCCTGAGGCATGAATAAATGGCTGCTTGAAGGTACAGTTGTAAAGGCCAAGGTCTACCCCCCACAAATACCCCCCCCCAACAGTGATTCCCCAATTACCCCACCCACCAAGACATTAGATCCCCCTCCAACCACCCATGACATCTGATCTACCACCACCTGGCCCACCAAGGCATCCAGTCCTCCCACCCAACTCCCCAGCATGAAGACACCCCATCTGACTCCCCTTGACAACAAAGAATCCCATACAGTAGATCCTCCATTCCTCACCCCTGATCCACTCACCAGGTCTTACCGGTGCCTCTGCTGTCTAAGGGGAGCACGAGCGATCCCCAGTTATTCCTGCTCTTCTGGCCTCCTGTTTCAAAATGGTGGCCATGACCCCTAGCAGTAATCTTGAGGTACTATTGCTAGGGGTCAGGTTACCAAACAAGAGCTTGCAAATAATGTCCTAAAATGTGCCTTCAAGCCTGTTGAGGGGAGGATTTTAGGTGAGGTAAGGATGAAATTACAATTTACATGCACATTTTATTCCACGTTAATATTTATGCCTGTTGTCAAGCAGATGCAATTTCTGCATTATTTGTGCTAGTATTTTATAAAGACACTTAAAGACACATTTTACAAATGACTTCCAAATGCAATCGGGGAAGTCCAAGCCAGAATGTTTGGAAAAACGCAGGCATGTTCAAGTTCAGGTAGAATTTCACAAATGCGGATATGCCTGATATGGACATCTATGTGGATGTCTACATCGATGTCCCAGGAAGAGTATTCCAGAATGGGGACGTCTAATAGCCTAATGGTTAGAATAGTGGGCTAGGTCCAGGGTTTAAATCCCACTGCTGCTCCTTGTGATCTTGGGCAAGTCACTTAACTGTCCATCTTCTTTACACCCTCTGGATGTTTTATGGCCAAAACAAGCACTATCCCAATGCCTATTTGTTCCTGGAGCAGGTCCAAACTTGGACAGGGTTGCAGACATCTCTGACATTTCTGAAATTGAACGGGATATCTAAGTCCATTGCATCTCACCAGACCCACTTCTGCCACACCCCCAGTCTACTTGGATGTCCCCACACCGGAGACATCTTTAAAAGCCATTTGTAAAATGGCTCTGGGGACATCACCATGATTTGGATGTCCAAATCACATCTAACGTTTTTAAAATGATCCCCATAGTTGACCTTTTATAAAATTACACCCTTACTTCTATTAGGACATCATTGACAGGGTTTAGTTTTATCCAAGCATCTTTTTGACAAAAGCATTTAAAGTGTTGCTGTGGATAGAAAAATGACGACAGAAAAAGACCATATGGCCTATCTAGTCTGTCCTTCCATATCAACAACTACAACAGTCCCCTTTTTTCCTTTATAGATCCTCTGTGTTTGTCCCATGCTTTTTTGAATTCAGATACTGTCCTCATCTCTACACCTCCACTGGGAAACTATTCCATGGGTCCATGGATCCACCACTATTTCCGTAAATAAATATTTCCTCATATCACTCCTGAATCTATCCCCTTTCACCCTCATCCCATGTCCCCTCGTAGCAGAACTTGCTTTCAATTGAAAGAGGCTCTCACCCTGTGCATTTATGCTATGGAGGTATTTAAACGGCTCAATCATATCACCTCTATCCCGCCTTTCCTCTTAAGGTGTAAATATTAAGATCCTTAAGTCTGTCCTCATATGCTTTATAATGAAGACCACTAACCATTTTAGTAGCCACCCTCTGTACTGACTCCAGCCTGTTTTTATCCTTTTGAAGGTGTGGTCTCCAGAATTGCACACAGTACTCCAAATGAGGTCGCACCAAAGACTTAGTCAGAAGCACTATCACCTCCTTTCTTCTGCTGGCCATTCCTCTCCCTATGCACCCAAGCATCCTTCTATGAAGCAGATAGACCCTGGCAGATGCTCAATTCTGTTTTCTAATGGTATGTGCAATTGTAAAATGCATATAACATTTGAATATTACAGATGTTTAGGTTATCTAGGCTGATATGCCAAGTGACAGGATAGCTCACATATAATCTCAGTTAAAAGCAGAATCTATTATTGAAAATTAATTAATTTCATATGTCCTAGTTAGGAAACTGTAGTTCAACATCCTGCATGAGCATTTTGTTGAATAGTGGTTCCTAATATTGATGTCATATATTTGTATCCATGTGGTCCAAGAACATGTGCATTTACATAGTTTTATTACCCTGGTTTGGAGTAGAAGAATGCAAAGTAGAATCTGACCTGGTGCTGCATGCTGCCACGTGGAGGGACCTGGGTTTAATTTCCAGGCCAATATTCTGCTCCCTAACTGGGGATGCTGCACCTTACCCACCATAAAAGGACTGAGTCCAAGCCATTACTCAACAGTGACACCTAGGGGCTTGTTTACAAAGCCGCGGTAGCGGTTCGCGGTCGTTATCGGAGCCGCGGCCCCATTGAAATCAATGGGGTCGCGGCTCCGATAACGATCGTGAACCGCTACCGCAGCTTTGTAAACAAGCCCCCTAGTGTTTAGGCTTTGCAATCAAGGAGGGAGCTGGGATCTGTTGCCTCTATCCAAAAACTGTTCTGCAATAGCTTGGCCAAGGATTTGAATTTTGGATGCCTTTCCAAACATGATGTTATATTTCAGGTACAGAAGATATTAACAATCTAAAGGGCCTATTTATTAAGCATTTTTCCTATAGATAGAAAGGAGAAAAAAAAACCCCTTTAATAAATAGGTCTCAATGTTTGTACCTGAGGCAATAGAGAGTGAAATGACTTGCCCAAGAGCTGGTGAAAGCAAAAACAATATCGGAATTCATTCAAGAAGGAGTGAGATAAACACAGTGGATCTCTCAAGGGCAAGAGGAAGGTAATCAAGAATGAAGCACCTGAACTCAAAAGAGATGTGAAATGACTATCTCACTTCCTAAGGAAGTATGAGGAAAGTAACCTGCACCGCACAGCAGGTATAAACCTCAAATGAAGCTCACCATATGGTGATAGTTGTACCTTTTAGATGAGCTTTCTGGCTGCATGGTGGAGGGCTCCTGGATTTGTTGTTGAAAGAATAACACTCTGTATGGAAAAATGAGATAGTTGTGATGGTGGATAGGTTCCCTTGCTGTATTGTGCGAGGCTCTCGATTAATTGTAGCAAGAATGACAATCTCATTTCCATGGTGGGTTGGGGACTTAAGTGTAATATGTTTGAAGATGATTGAAACCTAGGGAAAGTAATCTGCAATGCACTGTAGGTTATGCCCTAGCACCTCTACTGGGCAGACCCGGTGGACTATGTCAGTCTTTATCTGCCATCGTCCATTATGCTACTATGCAAGATCAGGAGTATCATTGGGGGAAACAGAAATCGAGCTTACTTCCTTGTTTCTTAGGCTGCTGCTCTAACCCCAGACTATTCCATCCTCCTATGTAAACTGGGACAGGATATAAAAATAGGAGAATAACTCTTGGGGAAATTGTGATTGAAGTTTCATGGTACCATGCCCAACTGAGTCCAGTTCAGATGGTACAGGAAACTCAAAGGAGGGTTTCCATTAACCCTTTATCAAAGCCAAAGGCTCAAGCAGATTCCTCGAGAGTGTGATTATTGGGTCCCTGGTATCAGTCTTTCTCTGTGCTTAAAATCTTTAGCTTAGTGGCCAGAGCATTGATTTGCTTTCCTGAGCAGTCCCTGGTTCAGATCTCATCAGTCCAGTATCTAATGCTAGTTGGCAAAAGTGGATGACATAAATACTCACCAAGCCAGGCCCGTGCTTCAGTACTTATAATATTCTCAGTGTGGATCATCAAATGCCTGTGTAAAAGAATGCAACAAAGCATCCTAATTCAACAGAAGGATTCTTGGGTGCATAGGGAGAGGAATGGCCAAGAGAAAAAAAGGAGGTGATAATGCCTCTGTTTAAGTCTCTGGTGCAACCTCATTTGGAGTATTGTATGTAATTCTGGAGACTGCACCTTCAAGAGGATATAAACAGGATGGAGTTGGTGCAGAGGGTGGCTACTAAAATTGGTTAGTGGTCTTCGTTATAAAGCATAGGAGGACAGATTTAAGGATCTTAATATGTATATTTTAGAGGAAAAGCAGGATAGAGGAGATATGATAGAGACATTTAAATACATCAGTGGCATAAATGCATAGGAGGAGAGTCTCTTGATTGAAAGCAAGCTCTGCTACGAGGGGACATAGCGTGAAAGGGGATAGACTCAGGAGTAATACATGGAAAATTTTCTTTACAGAAAGAGTGATAGATGCACAGAATAGTCTCTCAGTGGAGGAGGTGGACATGAGGACAGTATCTGAATTCAAAAAAGCATGGGACAAACACAGAGGATCTCTAAAAGTAAAAAGGGGACTATTGTAGATGATATGGAAGGGCAGACTAGATATACCATGTAGTCTTTATCTGCCATCTTGTTTTTATAACCTTTACTATTTCATATTCTGTGTCTTTATTAACATCCCATTCATTATGACTATTCAAAGACTAAGTACATGTTAAGGGTTCAAAGCAAAACCTGGACTGAACTATGAATTTTTAGACATGAAAGTGGCAGAATGAGAGATCCCAGGAGTCAGTGACTTCCAAGCCTACCTGGTCCCATCCCAGAACCCTATTATACCATGGGTGGTAGATCTAATCAGGACAATTCTGCCTCCCATGAAGTAGGTACCCCAGGTCTTCCCACCAAGAAGTCATGCCCAGTGATAAAATATGGACCATTTCACTGAGTTCTGTAGAAATGATCCGAGAGTGATAATGCAGGATTTTGGTTGCTCCTCATGCTTTTCCCTAGGCTGTATTTTTGGTCTGAATTAGTTTAATTGCTGGAGCAGGCCATGATTGTCCACAGTCAGCAGGCTGACTTGTCCTAACAAGAATTCAAGTAACAGTACAGGGGCAGTCTCTCCTATTCTGTGTTCTGGGGAGCTCTGAGTGTGGAATAAGGTTCCTGGCAAAATTGTCAAATTCCAAGCCTGGAGGCCTCTCCCAAGGTGTGTAGGATCAGATATAGTTCTTGGCTTCTAGCAGTTCAGTCTGCCCAGGGCTGATCTAGCAGTAATAAGGTGTAGCAGACAAGTTTAGAATAAAAAGCCCAGTCCAAATCAAAGTATATAGAAAAGAGTCTGGTAATTCTGGTTTCCAAAATACGTCACTTCCATTTAAGGTGAGGCCCCTGTAATCCTTGGTTCCCTGTAACCCTTTACCAATGCCAACGACTCAGTCAGGTTCCTCGGAGGGTATCATTGTTGGGCTTTACATCAGGCTCCTTCACTTTGACACCTCAGTTTTCCCTATGCTAAAGCTTTAGCTGAATGGACACAGAAATAGGCTGCTTTACTGAGCAGTCTGCAGTTCAAACCTTATCCCTTCCCAGTACTGATAAGAATTCATCATCCTTATACTAAAATCGGAAACTATCTTTCAAGGACAAGGGAGCAATCATGATAGGAAGTTAGAGAAAGCTTGGCTTGGATTATA
Source organism: Ichthyophis bannanicus (assembly GCA_033557465.1). Lineage (NCBI taxonomy): Eukaryota > Metazoa > Chordata > Amphibia > Gymnophiona > Ichthyophiidae > Ichthyophis > Ichthyophis bannanicus. The sequence continues at coordinate 513,986,967 of CM066032.1, read as the reverse complement.
GCAGATGGGTAGAGTGAACTATTTGCCTTGTTGGGTAGGTCAATAATCTGATAGAATTCAAGAATGTTTGGTACAAATGTAGAGGACAATGGAAGGAAAAGAGTTGGAAGTTTGTAGTATTGCAAATAGTCCATGCTTCAGTCCTTGAAAAAAGAGGTAAAGGGAGATATGATAAGAAGAAGGGAAGGGACAGAATAAGGAAGTAATGCTACAGATCAGAGGTAAGCTGGGTTGGAACCAGTAAGCTATAATTGCTCCAAACTAACTAGGTCAGTTAGTGGTGGCCAGACACCATTCAGCATGCCATAAGGACCAAGGTAGCCACCAGATTTTGGCTGTAGTAAGATCAGTGTTTATGCAGTTAAGACAGATTCAGTCTTATACTGTAGGCAGGTTCTTACCTACAAAGCATCCCTAATAATCACCAAGATTGCCTGGGCATATGGGACCCGTACACCAGGAGAAAAACAAAACAAAAGGAACTCAGATCACAGTCACCTGTCAGCAAAAACTCTTTATTTGGTACAAGCAGCAAAGCTGTAAGCACAAATATACAAGTTTCTGTCTGAGGGACCTGAGAGCAGGTGGCGTTCTCCCTACCCCTCAATGGTGAGAGAGAAAGTCACCCCTGAACTATGTAGCTGCCTCCTTATATAGATTCTCTGGCCCAAAGTTCAAGCAAGTACCAGAAAGTTCTGCATAAAACTCATGTCATTTGCAGCTTTCTGTGAAGTTCTCCCTCTAGGTCCCCTCCCCATGTTTATTAGTTTTCGCAGCTGAAATTTTAAGGTCTGCTTATCTATGCTGCTGACTACGGCTCACTGCTTCTTCTTGTGCTCGGTACATGTTTTCTGTGTCTTGGCACAATTTGTAATCTTCAAGGCTGAGAGTATGTATGTTAAAGGTCTTTGCATAGCCTGTATTTCTCTGGGCCCAAAAACTCTGCACACTTCTGCACAAAGTATGGTTACCCAGACTCCTTTGTAGCAGGCCACATACACTCTCTCTCTCTTGCAGCCCACACGCTGTCTTCTGTGCCATAAACAGGATGCTTGTGTACGTTGCAGGCCAGCAGGAGTGTAGACATAGAAGGCATATGAAGCAGATCTGGGCAGAATTATCCCTAAGCCAAAATATCCCAACAATACTGATGATATCCCAACAATACTGATGTCAACAATATTCTCATTTGCTGCTTGATCTCTAATATAATTGCTGAAAGCTTAAATGATAAAAACCGAAACGATGCATTATAAAATAAAATAAAAACTGTGGGTGGTCTCCAAGTTAATTACTATTAGGGAAGGAAGCTGAATTCTTTCTCTTGGGGCTGTGCAGCAGTGTATTTTCTCCTTGAAAACAATAGTCTCTTTCCTCTGTAGAGCTAATCATTCAGATTCATTCTATCCAGAACATTGGGCATGTATACATGGAAGGGTAAAAGGCCGCGCATTGCTCTTGCTAAATTAAAGCTCCCTCGAGGGAAAGGCAGAGTGAACTTTCCGGATTTTTTATTATATCACGCAGCCACTCTTCTTCGATATGGAGCACATTGGATTCAAACTGATTTTTCTTCTCCATGGTTGGAGATGGAGAGGGCCCTTGTTAAACCTTTTAGGTTACAGGAATTACCAGCCATGAAATTGCCATGGAAATGACTAGATTTCCCTCTTATTAATAGTACCATTATAGCTCTGGGAATGCTGGATAGTTGCTGCACTATTTCATACTCTAGTTCTATTGATGCTTCTCTTTGGTTTAGTGCTAAAATACTTGTCAAAGGGAAGACTATTTACTGGAAAGGAGTTGTTTAATATTGATTAACTTTTAGAGGGTGATAGATGGATAACAATATAAAGATTATTTATTTTATCTATTTATTTACATTCTCTTATATACCTCGCTATTCTGCATCAGTGCGGTTTACATTGAACAAACTGAAATTACATTGAACAGGGCATTATAACTTGGAGATAACTATTTTACAGGGAACATGGGCTATGGAGGGTTAAGTGGCTTGCCCAAGACCACAAGGAGCACCTGTGGCACTAGAAACCCCAGTCCTTCCGGCCCAAGGTTGCTGTCCTCTAGTGGGATTTGAACCCCTGACCTTCTGGCCTGAAGTATCTTGCCCCAACCACTAGGCCACTCCTCCAAAGGTTGATGGATGTTTAGAATCTTTCCTCTTCCAAGGCCCATAAGCTTACACATCTATTGAATGGGTTAGCATCAACAAATATTTGGTCAGTTTCAAACCACCAAGCATCTGATTTGGGGGTTATTTGTCATAAAACATTAGAGGTTAGTAACTCAATCTTGTTCCTATACATACAAACAACTTAAGGATAGTGGAGGTCCATTTCTATTGGGACTTTATCGGGTTTGGGAGACGGATCTGGAGTTAGCTCCAGATTTGATTAATTGGAATTCTTTTTGGGATCGAACAATTAGACCAACAATGTCTAGTAGTCTCGCTAAAAGCTTATTTTTTTTGACACATCGCGCAGTATGGACACCATTACGTATGTACAGAGCGGGACTATCGCAGTCCAACATTTGCTGGCGATGTTCTGTAAACATAGGGACGCTAAATCATATGCTTTATGAGTGCTCGTCTATAAGAAATTTCTGGTCAGGTGTTTGGAAATATATACTGTGATAAGGAAGCTTATCATAGCTCAGGAAGGGGCTATAGAAAAGGTGAAGTGTGTCTGAACAAGCAACCTGTCAGTGCTGGTAGAAATGAGAAAACAGAATTTTGCCATAAAAGACTACCAGTCCCAGAATGCACCAGGTTTCCAACAGCCATGAGAGGAGCTGAAGTGAGAAAACGTGTGTTCAATCAAAAGGGCTATGAGGTAATCCCCAAGCACTCATTGCAAAGGGCAGGGCTTGATTCAGCACAGCTGCGCTGTGCTAGGATGGAACACTCATCTCAAAGGGCAGGGCCTGATTCAGCACAGCTGCGCTGTGTTAGGGAGGAGCACTCATCTAAGCAGAATAAGAGTAGAGTTTATTCTACAGATGACCATCTTCATGATCACCTTGGATATCCAGAGAATTATCCTCAGTTTCATCTGAAGGATCATCAGAAGCAGAAGCCAAACCGGACGGACAGAGAGGGAAAGAGACCCTTTGGTAGAAGGAAGAGAAAAGCCTTTGAGAGGTCTAGAAGAGTCCAAAGCAGTACGTATACTGGGAGGTATTCCAAGGGCCAGCATACACCATTGGACTGGGGAAAGCCAGAGGAATGGTGCTGCAGAGCTAGGAGTCACCAGAGGCTACCTGTGAGGGAGACGGCTGCACGTGGAAGGGACCCTAAGACCTGTGCCAGAAGGTATGTGAAGAGAGATCCAGGGATCTGGATTGGAAGGCTGGACATAAGAACTGGACTACATACTGGCCATGCTATATAGAGAGGAACTCTAGCAGCAATGGAAGCTCAGGTATGAACACTGATCTATGCCCTAGCTATAACCTTGAAAGACAGCAGGGAAACAAGTATTCTCCTGAAAATGCTCCATTGAAAGATTCATCTGCGCCAATCCATGATATTGAACCCATGCTTGTTGAACAAGGGGGAATAATAGCAGATGAGGATCCTATTTATATGGACTGTTCTCTGTCTAAACTCCGTTGGTAACTTTCTGCTATAAAGTACAGCAACCATCATAAAGAAATACAAATTTGTTCTTTAATCTACTCAGAAAAGCTCCTGAAGCAGGATTTGACCCACACAGTGGAAGGCAAGCCAGCTAAGAGGTTTCAGCTGGTGACTGTTAGCAATTAAGCCTTACCTAATTGCTTGTGAGCTAGGAGAGAATCACTTCTGTATCTATGTGGGAAGTAATCAGAAGTTAACCTGAAAAGAACAGTTTGTTTCTTGCTTTGTGGCTTTTCATTTGTTGTTTTCCTGATTTTGACTTTGTTTTTCCAAGCTAACACTGAAAGCAAGTTACCTAATTTATGTGCTACCATCTGTGTTGGGAGAAATAACCCCATAAATAAATATCTTATTGGCTTTACCCAAGAGCACAACTAAATTATTGTCAGCAGCTGTGTCTGGTGTGAATGAACTACATTGCCCACAATACCTTGCAAATCATATAGATATATGCACTTGCCAAGAGTGTGAAGATTCTCACCCAGGCAGCCGTCTGACAATACAAGATATACTTCAAATTGATAACCCTCTATCAATCCAAATAGTTTTCTTTAGATCCCTATGCTTGAGAAGAAAACTCTCAAATTATGATGGATCATTGCTAGACATTTTGGTGTCTATTGCTGTTCAGCATGTTTTATTGTCAGCAGCTGTGTCTGGTGTGAATGAACTACATTGCCCACAATACCTTGCAAATCATATAGATATATGCACTTGCCAAGAGTGTGAAGATTCTCACCCAGGCAGCCGTCTGACAATACAAGATATACTTCAAATTGATAACCCTCTATCAATCCAAATAGTTTTCTTTAGATCCCTATGCTTGAGAAGAAAACTCTCAAATTATGATGGATCATTGCTAGACATTTTGGTGTCTATTGCTGTTCAGCATGTTTTGCGCTCCTGGAAAAATGCATCTGACCTTAATATCATCTTTTGGTGGCACTCTGTCAGATTCGTAAATTTGAAGGTGCTGCTTCAATTTCATTAAATTGTATAGGGAAATTGGAGCGGATCTGGAGATCTCTTGATGAGTATCTATCAATATCTTGAACATGATTGCTGTGATTAGTATTGTGCAACCTCTAGATTGTTTGTTTCTTTTTTTTGGGGGGGGGGAGGAGGATATAGTTTGTACTTTTCAGTGTTAAAGACTATCTGTTAAATGAAAATCTTTAAATACATTTTTGAAAGGGCATGTATACATAGGTCATGTGGTCTTTTTCTGCCGTCATGTTTCTATCTAGTCTGTCCTTCCATATGAACTACTATAGTAGTCCCCTCTTTTCCTTTAGAGAGTCACATATTTTCCAAGATTAATTTAAAATGGGAAAACCCTCATAGTGATTATGGCTAAAAGGTGGTATACCAAGAATTAGGTATAGAATAACATGCCCATTTCTATTTATAAGGGTAAGACTGGCATGTGTGCCAGTTGATAAAATGGGGTCATATGGGATTAAAGTCTATAAACTATGTAAGTGCCTTTGAATATCGGGCCCTATATGTAGATTAACAAGCTCGGAAAAAAATGATTAAACCCCCAAAATATAGGTCAGCTCCTGTTAAGCACTTCAGTTGGTGTCCTGTTATTACTCTGTATTTTCTGAAATGGATATTTGGAAAAGAAACTTTAAAGGGAAAGGGAACTGAATGTAGCTCAAGCCTTTTCTCAGAAACTCAAGGCGAGTCACATTGAGGTACAGTGAGTGGTACTTTTCCTGTCACCAGAAGGCTTGTTTGTACCTCAAGAAATGTAGGGTTAAGTGACTTTCTCAGGATTCACCAAATTAGTTCAGACTAAAACCTCTTCACTCCTAGTTTTGAAGGCTCAGGAATTAGGGATTCCTGTTCTTCACTGGGGCAATGCTGGGCAGCAAGGAAAAAAGGCAACCCAACCCTCTTTAAGGAAGTCAAACCCTTTTAGCAGTTGAGGAATCTTGCACTTTTCTCTTCTACCCAGCTGCTGTTTCTTGTGGATCAAAGAAAATTCAGATATGTTGATTCATCAATCTTGACTTTCAACCACCATTGCTGTAGAGAGGAGCTGGGCTGGCTTTTCCCTCCTTTTCTGCCTGTATCAGGCCACTTTAACCTGCTTTTCTGGCTCATTGTTTGCTCTTGTTCTTGTGTTGGGAATGCTGTGGTGATACCAAGCTGCTGCCCGGTCATGGCTAAGCGGCGAAAGTAAGGCACAGCAAAGGCTGGCCCTTTAGCACAGAAGCTAACCAGGCAGTGGCTGAATATCACTACTGCTCGGTTAACTTCCTGAAAATCTAGGCAACCCAGATATTCAATGCTAGAGCCAGGTATGACCCCAGCATTGAATATCCAGATTTAAAGTTTGGTGCCAGTGGCTAGCTGTGTTAGATCAGCTAGCCACCACTGCTGAATATAGACCACGGTGTTTTTATTTAGAGACTGGCCTGGAAAGTGAACTTTGTAGAGTAGCTGGGGGCACAAGAACAGCTCAGGAAGATTGCATCATTCTATAGAAGTAGGGTCGAGAGTTAGCTCTCCCCACCCAACTCAGCTCCAGAAGCAGGTACAAAGTGTTTTGTCCCTGCCCACACTATCGGGCATGTTTACTAAGCTGTGCTAATTTAGCATGGGCTATTTGTAACTAGACCCCATTTTATTCCATGGAACCTATTTACAAATAGTCCATTATCCTAGCTTAGTAAACATGCCCTTATATGACTGGTGTTAAGTTCCCCAGCCACCCAGGCTATGACATAAAATGGTGCTCAGTGTGAGGCAAGAAATTGAAGTGTGCCCAGGATTGCCTCCCCCCTCCCCCCCTCAAGACTTTGGAGAAGTTTGGAATGAAGTTTCTCATTGATTTCTCTGGAGCCAAGATGGTCACTGAGTAGTCTAGTGGAGACAAGGCTGATGAGAATGAAGAGAAGGAGCTTTGTGGTCTTACTAGAAGGAGGAGTTAGTGATGTCAGAGTGGAAAGAAGCCCTGGTGAATTTCTGTGCTGGCCTGGCTACAGAAATCCAAAAATCTGCAGTTGAAGGGGATTTCCAGTTAGGGTTGCCAACTGGCTCCAAATGCGCCCGACAGGCTTGATCCAGCCCTGGATTTACCCCATTGCATGCAGGGACATGTAGTTCTGATTTCTTCATTGCACTCCATAAGGAAAGCAAGACTACAAGTCCCTGCATGCAAAGGGGTAAACACAGAACTGGATCAAGCCTGTCGGGCGCATCTGGAGCCAGTTGGCAACCCTATTTCCAGTATATGCTTGGACTCAGGAAACTGTCTTTAGTACTGGGAGTAGATGTGGAGAAGGTAGCCAGAGGTGAGCAGGATCTGGGGAATTGGGGAAATTCTGATGGTGAAGTCCTAAGCTGATCCAGCTCAGGGATGCTTGGAGCCCCCACCACTGTAGATGTATGCTGTTTCTGGTACTCAGCTCTGGTAATGCAGGGTTGTCTATGTAGGAAAGGGAGGAGAATAGCAATGAGGATACCAAAGGCCATAGGAAAGAGGTCCTGGTGAGCAAACACCTGACCTGCCTTCCTGTGTCAGTCCCACAGTGTTCTGGAGGAGTGAAGACAACTGAAGTTAATACTGAGACCAGTAGCGAACTGGGAGTGAGAACAGCCTATTTTGAAGGCTTTACCTAGAAGAAGGTACAGTAGAGAATCTGTCCTGTGGCAGTGTGCTGGCTGCCTTGCTATGCAGGTAGAGCATGGCCTGGATTGTAAACTGAGAGAAATATCTGTAGAGTTGGAAAAGCAGGTGCTTCTAGATCCTAATGACTGCTGTATTTCAATGCAGTAAAAGTGTACATGAGGTTCCTAAAGGAAAAAAATGATGCAAATATGTCCTGTAGAAGAATGATGTTTTTGATTATCCCTAGAATTGGATTGTGGAATCCAGGAGGTGCTTAAGAACATAAGAACACAAGATGTGCCATACTGGTCCTGTATCCTCTTTCCAACACTGGCCAATCCAGGACACCAGTACTTGGCAGGATCCCAAAAGGTAGACATATTCCATGCTGCTTATCCCAGGTATAAGTAGTGGATTTCCCCAAATCAGTCTTAATAATAGTTTGTGTACTTTTCCTCCAGGAAGTTGTCCAAACTTTTTTTTAAGCCCAGTTACATCAACAACTTTTACCACATCCTCTGGCAATGAATTCCAGAGCTTAATTATGCATTGAATGAAAAATATTTTCTCCAGGACCAAGCAGGAAGTCAGTCCTCACATATGGGTGACGTCGGCGCCGACAGAGCCCTCGCGGAACAATTTCCCCAGCTTTCAAAGAAAGCCTTTGGGAATTGCAGTGCGCATGCGCGGTCCCCTTCCCGCCCAAGGGTGCCATCTTGCTCAGTCTTCTTTTTTCCGCGGAGCCCTACAGACGTTGTTTGTGATCGCCGCTGAAAAAGTTGATTTTATTTAGTATTCTTTTCTCGGTTCGACGCCGGATCTTTTTCCCGCCCGGGCCTGATACGCCGGTATCGAGTCCGTTCTTTATTTTTTAGGTTTTTGTCCTTCGTGACTAGCGTTCGTGCCATTTTTCTTTTTTCACTGGCAGCCCTGTCTTTTGACCTCGCAGGGGCCCTTTTTCCCCCGATGGCTGCCAGCGGGTTTAAAAAGTGTGATCGCTGTAAGAAGCTTATGTCCCTTACCGACACACACGACTGCTGCCTCCGCTGCCTCGGACCCGATCATGACCCGATGATCTGTGGTCCATGTGGCAAAATGTCCTCAAAAGCGTTGAGGAGTCGGCAGCATCAAAAAGAAAGAATCTTCTCTGACTCCGCGTCCGGCCGGACCTGGACCTCGTCAGAGGCTTCGACGTCCCGGGACTCCGGTCCCGAGCATCGTCAGAGTTCCTCTGAGCGGGGGTCTCCTGCCCGGGAACATCATAGGAAGAAAAAACCCGCGAGGGCGACGTCGGTGGACGCTCCTGGTTCCTTGAGGGCCAGGTCGCATAGCCCCGATGGCCGTCCCGGGTCTTCGGAGTCGGAGAGGCCTTCAAAACATCCTTGTCTCGAGATGGAGTCTCCTGGACACGTGAGTACTGTAGTCCTCGTGGACTCGCCTCCGAAGGAACCGACGTCGGGCCCGACGCCGTCGGGGGCTGCTGGGTCTCCTGAGCTCAGACTGAGGTTGATGGCCTTGGAGAGCAGTTTCGCTGCCTTCATGGACCAGCAGCGGGCATTGATCGCTGGCCTTGCCGGTGCATCTGCCCCGACTACCGGGACGTCGACGTCCAAGTCGACCCCGGAGACCGAGCCGATCCTCGAGTCCATGCGCGCTCGAGTCGATCCTCGGTCACGGTCTCCCTCAGCCTCCCGTTCGGGACCGAGGTTGTTGACGGCGGCCTCGGCGTCGGGCATCGGTGCCCGCCCGACTGGAGCCGCTCAATTCCTCCTCCGAGGAGTCGGGCTGGGAGACGGAGGACGAAGAGTCACCCGGTACCTTTCGGACTCAGGCCCCCCCGGAGGATACCCGGTTCTCGGACTTCGTGCGGGATATGGCCAAGGCTTTGGCATTCCCCACGGATCCCGAGGAGGAGCCTCGAGCCGAAGAGCTCAATGCCCTCCAGTATGACTCTCCCCCGAAGGAGGCCTTTACTGTACTGGTTCCTCCGATGCTGGAACGACTTCTCTTCCGCATGTGGGAGAGCCCGGCGTCGGCGCCGGTGTTAAGCAAGCGGGTCGATTCCATTTATTGAGTCCGCAAGAGCCCCGAGTTCCAAAAGGCACAACTACCACACCATTCCATGGTGGTGGAATCGGCAATGCATCAACTCAAGAGTCAGAAGATGCACTCCTTGGTGCCTCCCGGCCGGGAGGCCCGGAACCTGGATGCTCTCGGTAGGAAGTGCTTCCAGGGCTCTATGCTTGCTTGTCGAGTCCAGACCTACCAGCTCTACATGGGCATGTATCTCCGGGACCTGGCAAAGGAGATTGCCGGGTTCTCTGCTGGCCTCTCCGAGGAACCTTTGCAGAGGTTCCAGGCCTTGTCCACTGGTATTTGAGAGTGCTCGAAGTTTATTTCTCGAGCAGACTACGATGGCTTCGAAACATCGGCTCGGGTAGCCGGAGCCAGCATCGGTGCCCGCCGACAGGCTTGGCTTCAGTCATCCGACCTCGAGCCATGGGTACAGGACAAGTTGGTCGATGTCCCCTGCAGAGGTGAAAACCTCTTTGGCAAGCCCATGGCTGAAAAGGCTGCACAGATCGAGACCGAGACTCTGACCAGGACTCGGCTGTCCAGAAAAACCTCTGCCCCTTCTCAGAAGAAGAAGGGCTCGGGGAAAAAGCCCTTTTACCCGAGGAAGGCAGCTGCCTATAAACACTACCCTCACTATCAGGCCTCTGCAGCTCCCCAACAGGGTCAGCAGGCCAAGGGACGGGGTAATGGGTCCCGTAGGCAGCAGGCCCCCAAGCCCACAACACCGGCCCCTGCTCAGCAGGGTGGGGGTTTTTGACTCCATCAGCATAGCCTCTTCCCCTCCGCTGGTTTCTCTCAGCGCAGGAGGCCGGCTGGTCCACTTTGCCCACAGGTGGTCAGATTCCTGGGTGCTTCATATAGTTCAAAAAGGCTATCTTCTACACTTTCACCAGGTACCTCCCTCCTACTTTCCAGGGGAGCCTCCAAGACTCCCTCTGCACAGGGACTTACTCCTTCAGGAGTTAGCAAGTCTTCTTCAGGAACAGGCTGTGCCCCACCACCTGAGAGGTCACGGCTTTTATTCCAGGTACTTTCTGGTACCAAAAAGAACAGGAGGCCTCAGACCCATCCTGGACTTGCGAAACCTGAACAAGTTCGTAGAGAGGGAAAAGTTCAAGATGCTTACCCTTGGAATCCTGCTGCTCTACCTCCAGCAGGGAGACAGGCTATGCTCCTTAGATCTAAAGGATGCGTATACTCACATCCTTATTCATCCAGACCACAGACAATATCTCAGATTTGTTGTGGGAGGAAATCATTACCAGTACAGAGTACTGCCCTTTGGCCTATCCTCCGCCCCCAGGGTGTTCACCAAATGCCTGGCAGTGGTGGCGGCCTATCTAAGACTTCAAGGCCTTTTTGTGTTTCCATACCTGGACGACTGGCTCATCAGAGCCCAGTCTTCCCAAGAAGCCACTCAGGCCACTCATCGCACTGTGACTCTACTCCAGCACTTGGGATTTGTCATAAACTTCGCAAAGTACACTTTGCTCCCCTCTCAAAATCTTGAATTCATAGGCGCCAGGTTGGACACTCTTCAGGCGCGGGCCTTCCTGCCTCTGGACAGGGCCCACAGGCTCATGGATCTCGCCAGCCACTTTCACAGCAATTCCCTGGTCTCTGCCAGGCAATTTCTGAGACTGCTCGGCCATATGGCTTCCACGGTCCATGTGACCCCCAATGCCCGCCTGAACATGCGACCTGCTCAGTGGTGCCTTCGCACTCAATGGCATCAGGCCACAGGGAGCCTAGCGGACTCAGTACAGATATCCGACCTGCTGGTCTCTTCTCTGTGGTGGTGGCTTCATCTGCTAAACCTAGTGCTAGGAGTGGATTTTCAATCTCCTCCACCTTCTCAGGTACTGACATCCGATACTTCTTTCCTGGGTTGGGGAGCACATTGCCAAGGGACATGTACTCAAGGCCTCTGGACTCCTTGGGAGTCTGCTCAGCAGATAAACTTCCTGGAGCTCAGAGCCATCTGCCTAGCTCTGAGAGCCTTCTCCCACCTCACTTCTCACCAGTCTGTGCTGGTCCAGACGGACAATCAAGTTGCCATGTTCTACGTGAACAAACAAGGAGGCACAGGCTCCTTCCTTCTCTGTCAAGAGGCACAAAAACTGTGCTCTTGGGCCGTCCTTCACGGCATCCTCCTCAAAGCTATCTATCTCCCAGGTCAGGAAAATTACCTAGCAGACAAGCTGAGCAGGATCCTCCAACCACACGAGTGGAGATTGGATCCGTTGGTGGTTCAACGAATCTTTCTCAAGTGGGGCCTCCCCACCATGGATCTTTTTGCCAGTCCTCTGAACCGGCAACTTCCCAGATTCTGCTCTCAACAACCGCATCCTCTCAGAGTAGCGGCAGATGCCTTTCTGATTCCGTGGTCCACAGGCCTGTTGTATGCCTTTCCTCCCATGCCACTAGTGTCTTGGATGCTCTTCAAGGTTCTCAGGGACAGAGCCTCGATGATCCTGGTGACTCCCAGGTGGCCGAGACAACCCTGGTTCCCGCTTCTGCTGCAGCTGGTGGTGGACACTCCTCTTCCTCTGGGGTTTCAACCCGATCTCCTGTCACAGGATGAGGGGAATCTCCTACACCCCTACCTCTGGTCCCTTCATCTGATGGCCTGGCTGCTGAAAGGGTAGTCCTTGCTCCCCTCCTGCTGCCTCGAGAGGTCGAAGAGGTCGTCTTGGCCTCCAGGCAGCCATCCACCCAGAAGTCCTACGCTCTTAAGTGGCGTCGATTCTCCGTATGGTGTGCTCAGCAGTGTGAGAATCCTTTCTCCTGCTTGGTGGCAGTGGTCTTGCAATATTTGCTTTACCTCTCCAATCTTGGCCTTTAGTCCAACTCTGTCAGGGTCCACCTCAGTGCTCTCTCTGCGCATCACGCACCGGTGGACGGCAGGCCTCTTTCCAGCCACCCTTTCGTGACTCGTTTTCTCCGAGGCCTCCTTCTCCTTAAGCCTCCTTTGCGCCCACCAGCCCCAGAATGGGATCTGAATGTGGTCTTACAGCGGATTACCTGTCCGCCCTTTGAACCTATGGCTACCTGCCCTCTTCATTTTCCCTCCTGGAAAACCTTGTTTTTGGTAGCCCTTACCTCTGCTAGGCGCGTTAGTGAACTGCAGGCCCTACTGTCTGATCCTCCTTACACTAGGTTCTACAGAAATCGGGTAGTCTTACGGACTCACCCTAAGTTTCTTCCAAAAGTGGTTTCTCCTTTTCATCTCAACCAGGAGGTGGTTCTTCCGGCCTTCTTTCCCAGGCCGCACACCAGCCGGGCTGAAATGGTCCTGCATACCCTGGACTGTAGGAGGGCCTTATCCTTCTACCTTGACCGTACGCGGGAGCATCGGAGGGCTGTTCAGCTCTTCGTTTCTTTTGACCCCAATAAGTTGGGGCTACCTGTCTCCAAGCGTACTTTGTCCAAATGGGTTGCTGACTGTATCGCTTGGGCTTATGGGGCAGCCGGCCTCTCGTTGGAAGGTCGAGTCACGGCTCATTGTGTTAGGGCGAAGGCTGCGTCAGTGACTCATCTCCGCTCTGTTCCGTTGGCAGACATCTGCCGGGCCGCTACTTGGTCTTCAAGCCAGACGTTTGCGGCCCATTACTGCCTGGAGAGGGAGTCCCGCAGGGACAGTGCTTTCGGACAGGCAGTCCTCCATAATCTCTTTGAGATTTGGGCAACTCCTACCCTCCGGCCCTGGTGTTGGGCTACCGGTCGGGGGCGTTTTCAGAGAAGATTCCTTCCTTCTGTGCTGCTGAGCTAGAGGGAGCTCATTTTTGTGCTTGAGGTCTCCGGTAGCCTTAAGCTTGGGAGTCCCATATGTGAGGACTGACTTCCTGCTTGGTCCTGGAGAAAGAGTAGTTACTCACCTGTAACAGGTGTTCTCCAGGAGCAGCAGGAATCAGTCCTCACAACCCTCCCTCCTCCCCTTGGAGTTGCAGTCCTATGATTTCGTTTTTGCTAATTTTTTTTTTTGCTTTTAGCTATGTCATCAGACTGAGCAAGATGGCACCCTTGGGCAGGAAGGGGACCGCGCATGTGCGCTGCAATTCCCAAAGGCTTTCTTTGAAAGCTGGGTAAATTGCTCCGCGAGGGCTCTGTCGGCACCGACGTCACCCATATGTGAGGACTGATTCCTGCTGCTCCTGGAGAACACCTGTTACAGGTGAGTAACTACTCTTTCTCTGATTAGTCTTAAATAGACAAATTTAGGGGCCCTTTTTCTAAAGTGTGTTAAACAATTAATGTGAATTTCCACACTGCACAACTGCAGTAACTGTTACTACATAGGCATGACAATTACCGTGTGCTTATTCCCACACTAACTGCAAACTGCATTAGGGTGGGTTAGGAGAGGGGAGCAGGTGTGGAGAGAACATTGCAGTTAGGGCAGTGGAACATATTGCACACTGTCAATGTTGCAGTTTGCATGGGTGCAAATTACACCCTCTCAATAGGTAACTGCACGGTGTTAGGGTAGACAACCACGTGTTAACTGCTAGTAACCTGCTTTCCATGCCGCCGACAGGTATTACAGAGGCTTTTTACTTAGCGCTAAATGTTTGTTAAGTGCATAAACCTAATTCATTTTAGTTAAAGGGCCTTTAGATTATAAGCCAGTAGTGAAAATTCTGCCCAAACAGCCCCCACAATGCAGGGAGGCCCAGGCAGGGAAGGGGCCCTCATGTTGGCAATGAAGGCAGAACGGGCCTAGTTTGTAGTTAAGTCTTAGAGTTTTAAACAAAACACAAATAAAAGTTTAGAATTAGAAGTTTAGAATGAATTTGTCCTAGTTTGTAGTTAGGCCTTTTAGAGTTTTAAAAAAAACACAGGCATTTGGTTTTTGCAGTTTTCCAGGTCCTGCTGTGTCTTCGTAACTGGAACTGACGCTTCAGCTACCATACTGTGGCTTTCTTCAGGGTGTGAAGGGGTTAAGCAGTGTATGTCTCTTCTTTTATACAGTAATCCTCAAACCATATTGGTGGGATTTAGGTGAGAAATTGGAATCTGAATTTTAGCGGGAAAATCCATTGGAGAAAGGCTGGAGATCTCTCTTTTCCCAAAGATCGGAAGGTTTTCTGGTGAGTTTAAAGATACTCTCCCCATAGAGTTTCTTTAAATGTTCTCTTGAGCTTCGGCAACTTGTATGATGACCTATGCAGTTTTCCGGCTCACAAAGTCATCATCCTAGTTGCGGAAGCCCAAGAGAATCTGCACAGCACATAACTACTATTGCTATTATTAATCATTTATATAGCGCTACAAGGCATAAGCAGCGCTGTACAAGAACATATAGAAGATGGTCCTTGTTCGTTAGAGCTTACAATCAAATCAAGACAGACAGTACAACTTAAGAGGAACAAGGGGTTCAAATAGGGAAAGAAGACACAAGGAGAACAAGGGAATTAGGATTCAAAAGCAGCTGCAAAGAAATGAGCTTTTAGCATGGATTTGACGTATAGATTCAGAAAGTTTGTTCCAGGCATAAAGAGAAGCAAAGTGAAAAGATCGAAGTCTGCAGTTGGCAGTGGAAGAAAAGGGCATAGAGAGAAGAAAGCCAGAGGAAGAGCGGAGTTCACGAGGAGGGGTGTAGGGAGAGAGGAGAGAGGAAAGGTGATGAGGGGCAGTAGAGCGAATGCATTTATAGGTCAGAAAGAGAAGTTTGAATTGGATACAGAAATGGAAGGGGAGCCAATGAAGTGAATTGAGAAGAGGGGTTAATATGAGTGCATCGGGGCTGGCAGAAGATTAGCTGTGCAGCAGAGTTCTAAACAGATTGAAGAGGCGCGAGATGACTTTGAGGGAGACCAGCAAGGAGGAGGCTGCAATAGTCGAGACAGGAGGTGACCAAAGGGTGGATAAGAGTTTTAGTAGTGTGTTCAGAAAGGAAGGGGCAAATTTTGTTAATATTATAGAGAAAGAAACGACAGGTTTTAGCTATCTGTTGGACATGGGTGGAGAAGAAGAGGGAGGAGTTGAAGAAGAACCCAGGTTTGCAGGCCGAGGAAACAGGAAGCAGAAGAGTGTTATCAACAGAGAGAGGAAAAGGAGGAAGGGGGAGGAAGGTTTAGAGGGAAAAATAAGAAGTTCAGTCTTGGCCATGTTCAATTGTAGACGGCGGTGAGACATCCAGGCAGCAATGCCAATAAGCAGGCAGAGATACGGGCTTGGAGTGTAAGAGAAATGTAAGGTGTAGATAGATAGATTTGAGAATCATTAGCATAACAATGATATTGAAAGCCATGGGAAGAGATGAGGGCACCAAGGGACTGGGTATACGAGCCCTCTGAGATCTATTCCTTGCACACGTGAACAGCACTCCATCAGGACAGTTCTTGATGTGTCTGTGGATGTTTTCCCCCTGTCCCAGCAGAGTCACTCCTAATCTGCAGACCCTGGTTTTGTGGCTATCAGGCTATTGTGGTCCACTGCCATGTCAGCTGCACCATGTCGCTCAGCTGCACAGTGTCCTTGGCAGGCGCCATCTTATTCCATTCACATCTCCTTTTGTCCCTATCCCCTTCTTATGTGTTTGCCCTACTTCTGCCCTTCATATTTCCTAACACTCACATCTGAACTGCACGACTAGAGTGTGCAAGCATGGTGAATGCAGCTAGTACCTGGTCAGAGGCTGGCAGTGACTGCACCCATGCTAGCAGTGTGTTTGTGCAGCTAGCGCACAACTACTGCACCAACCCCATCATGCATCCTGTCTCCATCCCATCTCTGCCTTGTCTCCGCCCCGTCTCCTCCTTAAATCCACATGAAGGTTTAAGAAACCGGGTCTGAATAAGAACCACATTTTATTTTCCCTGAACTGCTGTCTGTATGGTGTTTTAACAGAAAACCACTTTCTGCCGCACGACACGCTACCACATATGGTAGCAGCTTGGGGATTTTCTCTACCATTGAACTAAAAGCAAATCCACATTTCTGTAGGGCTAGGTTAGGGGATTTTGTTGGCTTGGCTTCTTTAACCCTTTCCAGGCCAAGCCCAAAACTCTCGGGATCCAAAATTCTGACTAAGTCTTCCTATCAAATGGTATATGATACATGACCATAGCAGAAGGAAAATCACTATTAGAACATATTGAATAAGATGGGTACAATCTTCCTGAAATATGCAAAAATTAACCTGGCTGCAGAATGTGGATTAAAAATTTAAAGTAGGCCTTCAAAGGGTTAAGAAGGTTTAGTTAGCGATGGACAAACAGGCTTTGTTTTGGCCACTAGAGGCTGCTAAAAATAGGAGTGGAGGAGTGGCCTAGTGGTTGGGGCAAGGTACTTCAGGCTGGAAGGTCGGGGATTCAAATCCCACTAGAGGACAGCAACCTTGGGCCGGAAGGACTGGGGTTTCTAGTCCCACAGGTGCTCCTTGTGGTCTTGGGCAAGCCACTTAACCCTCCATAGCCCATGTTCCCTGTAAAATAGTTATCTCCAAGTCATAATGCCCTGTTCAATGTAATTTCAGTTTGTTCAATGTAAACCGCACTGATGCAGAATAGCATGGTATATAAGAGAATGTAAATAAATAAATGTTGGAGAAGGAATACTGAAAAGTTAACTCAGTTGCAGAAGAGGAAGCTGTGATGGTGTTGCAAGAGAACACCACAAAGCTGTCTCAGGGAAGCAATAATCCAAAATACAAATCAAACCCTGTACTATGCTTAACTCAAATATTAACAACCAATATTAATCTTATTACAACAATTTCTTTTAGCAGGCAAAAATGACCTCAGGATGGCTAATATCCCTCATACAGTGACTAGTCACTATAGGGAAATAGCAGACGCTTCACATCACAGGTCAAATAGCCTATACCATCCAACCATATAGATATAACCAATTATATAAACTTAATACACCCCAAACATTTCACTTAGGAACCTATATCCAGTAATCTTCACAAGCATTCACCACATACATAACACACACCCATTAAAAGCGTCTAACTTAAATAATCATGGCAGTACATCTGGAGTCATCAGTGCAGTCCCAAAGCTGAAAAAACATAACACAAAATTACTCCCAAGTAAATGTAGGTTCACAAATAAAAGCACACTGTACTTATCTGAAGTAAGCAGCTTAAACAGCACACAGTCTCAACGGGACCAAAACCAATGGCTCTTCAGCACACTGCCCAAAGCCAGCTCAATGAACCAGCCAGAACTTGAGGAAAAACACTTCTCTTTCAGGCTCTAGACTTAAAACTTCAACTCTCCATGCTTGCCCTTGACGCAAGCTTCCGTTTCGCCAAAAGGCTTTATCAAAAGGACTTACAGCAATGGAACAAAAAAGCCTAGGTCTAACAAATTTTTCCTCACGTTGAAAAGGTGGACAGTCCCCACCCAGAGGCACAGAACTTTACAATTCCTGTGGCACTCTAGGGTACCCGCGTCAAGGCCTTGATAGATTCTGGGAGTATGCAGACCTTCATTCACCAGGAAACAGTAACCCGCTTTCAAATTGACTATGCAAAGACAGTAATACTGGCCTGTGTGCATGGAGACCAGAGGCAGTAACAACACAAGGAGGAGCAGCGTGTCTTGCACTACCAACCAGGAAACACAATGGAGCAAGACCCGAGAGTTGTGGATGTTTGCAAAGCCTTTATTGGTAGGAGTCAGAACCCCAACGCGTTTCGGCGTGGGACGCCTTCTTCAGGGGGTACAAAGCTTGAAGGAAGGGGAAATAATACATAATGTTTAATTAAAATAATAAATATGTATAAAAGAATAAACGTATTAAAGGGAACACATAAGAAACTCATTAAAAAACCATCAGATTAATACCATATGTACATTAAAAACATAAATATATCAATACTGGGTACCAAAGTGATTCAACCCGACTAACTATCTTCAATCATGTATTGTAATATAGAATTATATATATACAACATAAACACTATGCATTAGCTGTGGGAATCACATACATATATAAAGAAATTCCAAATGAGTACTAGAGAAAACGCAGGACATGAGGAATTACAATTTTGATGTACAATACTTTTATTTACAATGTTTTTAACGTAGGTTTCATTCAGTATATACATAAGTCACATGTTTTCATTAACGATTTAATGTTTAACACAGACACACAATATCATTCAATAGCTCAGCAGTTTTAATTGATCTTCCAAACTTTTCATGGTTCTCTTTTTTTGCTCTTGAAATCATAGCTTAACAGTTTCATGAATAATTTATGAATAAGATGTAAACAACTAAGTGGATCAATTCAGGTTAGTGGATCTACTGTTATTTTTAACATTCTAATTATACCTTAAGATTAATAATAACCATTGATTGATCATTAAATGTAACTTCCATCCTGATTCCCAAACAGCAATTATTCAAATTTCAATTTTAATTTATAATCTGAGACAGCTCACTATTGCAGCTCTCATCTTGTTTTTAAGCAATCATCATTTCAGTTTTATCTTAGTTTTATTTTTGTTTTGTTTTGTTTATGATACCATTGTTTTTGCCGATGCATATTTTTAAGATAAGATTTATCTAAATTATTAAGTATACTCACAAATCATTAACGTATGTTAAGTCTCTTTAACACCATTTGGATGTTTAAAATAATACCATCCCTTTTATATTCCACAAAAGCAGAAGTACGGATGTGGTTGAAAACTACAGGCCGGTTAGTTTAACTTCGGTGGTGAGTAAATTATTGGAAACGCTGCTGAAAGAGAAAATAGTGAGGTTTCTGGAGTCCGGCGGATTACAGGATCCGAGGCAGCATGGATTCACCAGAGGCAGGTCTTGTCAGACAAATCTGATTGATTTCTTTGACTGGGAGAGCTCTAGATGTGGTGTATTTAGATTTCAGTAAAGCCTTTGACACTGTTCCTCACAGGCGACTTATAAACAAACTGAGCACCCTAGGGATGGACCCTAAAGTTACTGCTTGGGTTAGAAATTGGTTGGGTGGAAGTCGACAAAGAGTACAAGTAAATGGAGCTCACTCTGAGGAGAAGGATGTTACCAGTGGTGTGCCCCAGGGATCTGTCCTTGGTCCGATTCTTTTTAACATCTTTGTTAGTGATATAGCGGAAGGGCTGTCGGGTAAGGTTTGCCTCTTTGCGGATGATACCAAAATCTGCAATAGAGTAGACACCCAGGAAGGTGTAGATAACATGAGGAGGGATCTAGCTAAGCTTGAAGAATGGTCTAGAATTTGGCAGCTGGGATTTAATGTTAAAAAATGTAAGGTCATGCATTTGGGCTGCAGCAATCCAAGGGAGCAATACAGTATAGGAGGTGAAGTACTTTTGTCCACTAAAGAAGAGCGGGACCTAGGTGTGGTTGTGCCTGATGATCTTAAAGTAGCTAAACAGGTAGAAAAGGCGACGGCAAAAGCTAGAAGGATGCTTGGGTGCATACGGAGAGGAATGGCTAGCAGAAAAAAGGAGGTGATAATGCCTCTGTATAAGTCTTTGGTGCGACCTCATTTGGAGTATGGTGTGCAATTCTGGAGACCGCACCTTCAAAAGGATGTGAACAGGATGGAGTCGGTGCAGAGGGTTGCTACTAAAATGATTAATGGGCTTCATTATATAGCATATGAGGACAGACTTAAGGATCTTAATATGTACACCTTAGAGGAAAGGCGGGATAGAGGTGATATGATTGAGATGTTTAAATACCTCCGTGGCATAAATGTTCAGGGAGAGAGCCTTTTTCAATTGAAAGCAAGTTCTGCTACGAGGGGACATGGGATGAGGGTGAAGGGAGATAGATTCAGGAGTGATATGCGGAAATATTTCTTTACGGAAAGAGTAGTGGATCCGTGGAATAGTCTCCCAGTGGAGGTGGTAGAGATGAGGACAGTAACTGAATTCAAAAAAGCATGGGACCAACACAGAGGATCTCTAAACGTAAAAAGTGGACTGTTGTAGTTATGGAAGGACAGACTAGATGGGCCTTGTGGTCTTTTTCTGTCATCATGTTTCTATGTTTCTATATATACATTTATTAACAGTATTGCATTATTTGTACACACCGTTCACGCAACTAGGTTGTCTGTTAGTAATTATGGTTTAATTCCTCATGTCCTGCGTTTTCTCTAGTACTCATTTGGAATTTCTTTATATATGTATGTGATTCCCACAGCTAATGCATAGTGTTTATGTTTTATATATATAATTCTATATTACAATACATGATTGAAGATAGTTAGTCGGGTTGAATCACTTTGGTACCCAGTATTGATATATTTATGTTTTTAATGTACATATGCTATTAATCTGATGGTTTTTTAATGAGTTTCTTATGTGTTCCCTTTAATACGTTTATTCTTTTATACATATTTATTATTTTAATTAAACATTATGTATTATTTCCCCTTCCTTCAAGCTTTGTACCCCCTGAAGAAGGCGTCCCATGCCGAAACGCATCGGGGTTCTGACTCCTACCAATAAAGGCTTTACAAACATCCACAACTCTCGGGTCTTGCTCCATTGTGTTTCCTGACCAGAGGCAGTATCCAACGGCACAAGTTTTACGTAAGACTTCAGCTGGGCAAGCCACATTTGAGGTCATGGTGCTGCCCTGGCTCCCATATCCAGTGGAGATCAGCTAAGACTACCCAAACTACTACTGATCATTTTTATAGTGCTACAAGGCATACACAGCACTGTACAGAAGGATTAGAAGGACTACCAAAAGGGACTGCTACTGCTGGAAAGAAATCTTCACTTTTAAGTATTTACCTTCTGGGAAATTCTCTAAATCTTGGGGAAAGGGAATTATTTGGGTTAAAGCTGATAAATCTGTGTATTTTAAAATTCAGTGTTTTTCTTAAGTCAGTCAGGGCTTAGAGAGCTTTTCATTTAAATCAAGAGTATAGCTTAGCATAGAAGGTAAAACAGGGTAAATATTCTTTGAATAGAAAGCAATACATTTTTTCTAGAGGTCTTCCAGGTTGGAGGCAAGAGCCCTGTGAAATTATTTTAAATGCTGTAGGTGTTAAAGTCAAGTGACAGATCAAAGGGGCAATTTTAAAGGCTACCTCAATCAAACCAAGGACTGTGTGAATCATCCAGGAAATTGTTAAGAGATTACCTTAGAAGCACAGGTGAGAGCACTGTGTAGCAAGCCAGTTTTAACTACAGTAAGTGCTCTTTCCCTCCCCCCCACCCAAGGCATAATCTTAGCTTTATAGACTCTTAAACCTATTAAAGGTAAAGAGATGCTCAAATTCACATTCAGGTTCAGCTGGTTCTCCTCATTATGAATAGATTAATTAAAACCCTGAAATGAATTAATCTTGAGGTGAGCGAAGTCCTTTAAACTTATTGGGCCCGATATTCAAAAGGTATTTACATGGTTTACAGGCAGTAAATCATGAAAATGCCTTAAAAGGGATATTCAACAGCATTTACATGGTTAATGCCATTGAATATCCCCCCCTAACTCCCCTACACACCCCAATACTATCCGGTTAGCATCAGAGTATGTCGGGGGGCATTCTGGGGTGGAGCAGAGGTAGCGACAAGCACTAACTGGGCAGCAGCGATATTGTGCAGGAACTAACAGGGCAGCATGCAATATCGCAGCTACCCGGTTAGCTACTGCGGCTTCCGATGTCTGCGGCGATCCCTGAATATTCAGTGCCGGGGCCACATATGACCCTGGCATTGAATATCTGGGGTTAAGGGTCAGCCCAACCTAATATCAGGCCCAATAGGTATAGTTCTATTAGTACAAGTATCCCAAGCAACTTTAAGTATGTAAACAACTTAACTAGCCCACAGTAGAGGAACGTGATGGGTCCAAGGATAGAACAAGATAATCATATAATATTAAAAAGAGGCATTTATTCACAAACCAATAGATGGTGCCCACCCGACACAGGCCGTGTTTCGTTTAACAAAACTTCATCAGTGGTACAGGGCAACTAAAAACAAAAACATTCAATAAATACACTCAAATATATAATTATAAACCATGTATTATAAAATGATAATTAAAATCATAATAAATCAATCACTATATAAATAAACATTTATATGGTAATACCAAAAATGGGTTGGAACGCTATATAAATAAATTGAGAGACTGAGGCAAGGGCAAAAAATACATAATAAAACATGCCTTAAAAAATGATAATTAAAATCATAATAAATCAATCACTATATAAATAAACATTTATATGGTAATACCAAAAATGGGTTGGAACGCTATATAAATAAAATAAGAGAGACTGAGGCAAGGGCAAAAAAGAGAATGAGTCAAACAGGTACATTAACCGTGAACCAAAAGAAGAAGAGAAAGGGGACCACACGTGCATCAATATAATTATTGACACTTAAAAAACATAAATGAAAATAACTTAAAAAATCAAATAAAAAACTTTTCACAGTATGTGCAAAAATGGTGCTTAAAACCAAAGTACAACCATACCCATTGTGATGACAGCCAACTTCAAATACTCATTAAATAATACCTTATTGGTCAAAGCTGTAGATATCTCCTCTTTACAACTGTATCAAAAACCAAACGTAACCATTAACAATGTAACAAGCTGACTAAAAACCAAATAAAAACGTCCTTCAACCTACTTACTTTTTACAAGGCTCACCGAGCTGCACAAATCGCGGCACAGAAACCGTAAAAACTATGGAAGAATAAAATAAAACACAACACCTTTATATAATAAATAAAACACTTTTGTATGATAAAACCGAAGCCATCACAAACCAAAAGTTCTACCCTCAAGCAAGGGGGCCTTACCGTCTTGAATTTGTTATTCTATCGTGTGTCACCAATTACGCCAAAGATGTGCGGCGCTGTGAAGATTCCTCTAAATAACGCCGACGCATGCGCAGCTGGAGTCTTGAATGGCGCCCAAGAATGACGTCAGAGGTAAGGGACAAAAAGGACTAAAAACGCCGAAAAACCTGGCTTAAAAAAAACAGACTGCAACCATCAAAGACAATAAAATAATAATGTAATGTCATGTACTAAAATAATTGTAAAAATGTGCATCAACTAAAACCATGCATCTTAACGAAGAGGGGAAATAAAAAATAATACCACTGTTTAAAACCATCTGAAAACTGCTGAATTGATGAAACATCCTAATGAAGAGGGGAGAAATGATGACTTATGCCACTACTGAAACCATGTTAAAACACCTAAATTAATGAAGTATTCTAGCGAAAAAGGGGGAATTGATGAATTGTACCTCTGCTGTACCATGTTAAAACTATAATAAAAACCAATATAAAATCGAATCAAAACATAATACAAACCACTCCAAGAGTATAAAAATAATAATGTGACAAATCCAAACACGAAAAATGTGACTACTTTGCTACCAAACACAATTATACAATCAATAAATATATATAAAAAAATATTAAAAAATATATATATATAGAAAATTTTTTATGTAAAAAAACATTAAAAATATTGAATAATTGATAAAAATGGAACATCGAAATATGAAATACACTCATCTGGACATATTGAAAAGCAAACATAAATATTAAGTCCTTAAAACATTAAAAATAATAAATAATTGCTTATTAATAATTATTATATATATGTATAAACAAATAAAAATCTAAATAAATATATAAATAAATATATAAATAAATAAATAAATATATGTATGTTATCAAAGCAGTCACAAAATATTATCACATAAAAAAGGGGAAAAATTATTATTCCATTCAACGAAACCAATCCTTTCCACATGGCCAAACCGAAAAAGATATGCATCTCTAGATAACTACCTCAGAAAACCATGGGTTAATGCAAAAAACATCAACCATCATAAAAAAACAGAAAAGTCTTGTTCTAAATTGAGCCCATTCGGTATCATTGAGTTCAACATAAAAATGTATCTCTGCTCCAGTTGTAAAATTGTTCTATTAATGTCGCCTCCTCTCCAGTTCATCTTCACCTTTTTGATAACGAAGAATTTAATATCTGAAATCTTATGCGCTGATTGTATCCAATGCTCTACCAGAGGTTTCTCTATATTGCAATAGTTATCTATAGTTATCTAGAGATGCATATATTTTTCGGTTTGGCCATGTGGAAAGGATTGGTTTCGTTGAATGGAATAATAATTTTTCCCCTTTTTTATGTGATAATATTTTGTGACTGCTTTGATAACATACATATATTTATTTATTTATATATTTATTTAGATTTTTATTTGTTTATACATATATATAATAATTATTAATAAGCAATTATTTATTATTTTTAATGTTTTAAGGACTTAATATTTATGTTTGCTTTTCGATATGTCCAGATGAGTATATTTCATATTTCAATGTTCCATTTTTATCAATTATTCAATATTTTTAATGTTTTTTTACATAAAAATTTTTCTATATATATATATATTTTTATATATATTTATTGATTGTATAATTGTGTTTGGTAGCAAAGTAGTCACATTTTTCGTGTTTGGATTTGTCACATTATTATTTTTATACTCTTGGAGTGGTTTGTATTATGTTTTGATTCGATTTTATATTGGTTTTTATTATAGTTTTAACATGGTACAGCAGAGGTACAATTCATCAATTCCCCCTTTTTCGCTAGAATACTTCATTAATTTAGGTGTTTTAACATGGTTTCAGTAGTGGCATAAGTCATCATTTCTCCCCTCTTCGTTAGGATGTTTCATCAATTCAGCAGTTTTCAGATGGTTTTAAACAGTGGTATTATTTTTTATTTCCCCTCTTCGTTAAGATGCATGGTTTTAGTTGATGCACATTTTTACAATTATTTTAGTACATGACATTACATTATTATTTTATTGTCAATCTTTGATGGTTGCAGTCTGTTTTTTTAAAGCCAGGTTTTTCGGCGTTTTTAGTCCTTTTTGTCCCTTACCTCTGACGTCATTCTTGGGCACCATTCAAGACTCCAGCTGCGCATGCGTCGGCGTTATTTAGAGGAATCTTCACAGCGCCGCACATCTTTGGCGTAATTGGTGACACACGATAGAATAACAAATTCAAGACGGTAAGGCCCCCTTGCTTGAGGGTAGAACTTTTGGTTTGTGATGGCTTCGGTTTTATCATACAAAATTGTTTTATTTATTATATAAAGGTGTTGTGTTTTATTTTATTCTTCCATAGTTTTTACGGTTTCTGTGCCGCGATTTGTGCAGCTCGGTGAGCCTTGTAAAAAGTAAGTAGGTTGAAGGACGTTTTTATTTGGTTTTTAGTCAGCTTGTTACATTGTTAATGGTTACGTTTGGTTTTTGATACAGTTGTAAAGAGGAGATATCTACAGCTTTGACCAATAAGGTATTATTTAATGAGTATTTGAAGTTGGCTGTCATCACAATGGGTATGGTTGTACTTTGGTTTTAAGCACCATTTTTGCACATACTGTGAAAAGTTTTTTATTTGATTTTTTAAGTTATTTTCATTTATGTTTTTTAAGTGTCAATAATTATATTGATGCACGTGTGGTCCCCTTTCTCTTCTTCTTTTGGTTCACGGTTAATGTACCTGTTTGACTCATTCTCTTTTTTGCCCTTGCCTCAGTCTCTCTTATTTTATTTATATAGCATTCCAACCCATTTTTGGTATTACCATATAAATGTTTATTTATATAGTGATTGATTTATTATGATTTTAATTATCATTTTTTAAGGCATGTTTTATTATGTATTTTTTGCCCTTGCCTCAGTCTCTCAATTTATTTATATAGCGTTCCAACCCATTTTTGGTATTACCATATAAATGTTTATTTATATAGTGATTGATTTATTATGATTTTAATTATCATTTTTTAATACATGTTTTATTATTATATATATTTGAGTGTATTTATTGAATGTTTTTGTTTTTAGTTGCCCTGTACCCCTGATGAAGTTTTGTTAAACGAAACACGGCCTGTGTAGGGTGGGCACCATCTATTGGTTTGTGAATAAATGCCTCTTTTTAATATTATATGATTATCTTGTTCTATCCTTGGACACATCACGTTCCTCTACTGTGGACTGTCTCTGACGTGACTGTTTGCTCTTAATTGGACCAACAACTTAACTAGCTAAACAAAACCTTAAAACTAAGATGCAGACAGCAGTCCAGCAGCGAGATGGGGGCTATCCAGTCTTCTGCATTGAGTATCACATGTACTATTTTTTCCCAGTTGGTGAGGGGTCTTACATGTGCACTAGGCGCAAGGAGCTCTTTGCTCTCAGGGAACAAGTCCAATCTCCAAAGGCTAGAGTAGCAGACTTGGAGGACCTAAGGAAGACAGAGAGGTATATAGACAAAACTTACAGGGACGTAGTACTGAAGTAGCACCTCCAGTCCCGCAGCCTCGCTGTTGCCATGAAGGAAAGAGATCACGTGAAAGGACAGCATCACCTTGGTGTGACAGGAAGTGATCCTTTAGCTAGGACCTATCTTTCAGGTGATGTAAAACCCTCTTGCACCGAGGAGGTTTCTCCAGGTACATGTACCATGAGGGAAGGGTTAGGATGGCAATTCAATCATGAGACATATAAATAGATAGGTGGCTGGTGGACGTGAGGATTGCCTGGTGACATACCTGCCTGGTGCAAATGTAGTGGGCCTCACATGTCACCTAGACAAGGTTTTAGATAGTGCTGGGGAGGAACCTGCTGTCTTGGTACATGTTGATACCAATGACATAGGAAAGTGTGGGAGGAAAGTTCTGGTGGCCAAATTTAGGCTTTTAGGTCAGAAATTGAAAACCAAAACTTCCAGGGTAGCATTCTCTGAAATGCTTCCCATTCCACACACAGGACCCAAAAGGCAGGCAGAGCTCCAGAGTCTCAATGCATGCGTGATTTGGATTTGTTAGAAACTGGGCAACATTCTGGGGGAGGGAGAGGCTTTTCCAAAAGGATGGGCTCCATCTTTACTGTGATGGAACCAGGTTGCTGGCATTAACTTTTAAAAAGGAACTAGAGCGCTTTTAAACTAGATAATAGGGGAAAGTCGACAGTCTCCCAAGAGTGCATGTTTCGGAAAGATGTATCCTTGAAGGATACTAGCAAAAGAGGGAAGTTAGGGCATCCTGATAAAAAGGTTCCAATAAAGATAAAAGTAATCAAGATGCCCTTAAGTACAGAGCAGACAGAACTGAAAGGTTCCAAATTAGTCCTATCAACTGATAACCAGATTAATATGAATAAAATACAACTTCTAAAATGCCTGTATGTAAATGCTAGAAGTCTAAAAAATAAGATGGAAGAGTTAGAATATATAGCATTAACTGAATGGATAAAAATAATTTGCATCTCAGAGACCTGGTGGAAGGAGGACTATTAATGGGACACTGTGATACCTGGGTACAAATTTTATCACAATAATAGGGAATATCAAATTGGTGGAGGGGTTGCGTTCTATGCTAGAAAGGGCATTGAGTCACACAGGATTAAAGTTTTGCAGGAAATAAAATACACTGTAGAATCTCTATGGATAGAAATTCCATGTAAAAAGGGGAAGGCGGTAGCAGTGTGTGTGTGTGTGTGTGTGTGGGGGGGGGGGTGTACTAGTGACCGCCTGGACACAATGAACAAATGGATGATGAAATGCTAAAAGAAATCAGGGAAGCTAATAAAAGTTACAACACAGTAATAATGGATGATTTAAATTGCCTTGATACTGACTGGATCAGTGTCACATCAGGACATTCTAGATGAAATAAATTACAGCTTCCTGTCTTGTTGGTTCATAAACCAGTTGCTCCAAGAAGCAATTTTGGACCTAGTCCTTAGTGGAACACAGATCTGCAGGAGGGCTGTTCCCTTTGTTATATAGGGCTCTCGCCATGTTTCAATGCCTAGTCGACCACCCATCTAACCCAAATGCATGCCATATTGGCCAGTCTGCGGAATGCAGGGTTTATGGCCAACCCCAAGACACGTTTTCTGGGAGGTCGCAATGTTCACTACCTTGGGCATTTAATCAGGAATGGGCAGATATGACCTCAATTATGGAAGGTAGATCCATTGCTAGGTCCCCACCCCAAAATCAAAGGTGGGGACCTAGCAATGGATCTTCCCTAATTTCCCTGGTTCATCCCTAATTTTGCAGAGCTGGAGAGCCATTAACCAATCTTCTCTAGAAATGAGCTCCCGAATGGATCCAGTGGTTGCTGGTCCTGGACTTGCCTTCCAGCGTCTCAAAAAGGCCGTGTGCTCTGAACCTATCCTGAGTAGCCCTGATTTCTCTCTACTGTTTATTGTGCAAACTGATGCTTCAGAGGTGGGCCTATGAGCCATTTTGGCCCAGTAAGTCAGGGGCGAAGAACATCCCATTGCCTTCAGCAGCTGGAAACTGCTTCCTTGGGAAAAGCATTATGCAGTGATCAAGAAGGGGCCCTTGCTGTCAAGTGGGCGCTTGAAACTTTCAAATATTACCTTCTTGGCCGTCCATTTATGCTAATAAAGGACCACCAACCCTTCAAGTGGCTGGCTCGGAAGAAAGAATCCAACAACCGTATTATGCAATGGTTCTTGAATCTCCAACTCTACAAGTTCCAGGTCTAACATAGGGCTGGTAGGACTCAACTGAATGCAGACTTCCTTTCCTAAGTGAGGCAAGCACTCAACGGGGCATGGTTAAGCTGAAGGGAAGTGTGTGATGGGCTCTATAGATTATTGCCCATCCCTCTCCAGTGGGATTATCAACAGGCCCTTTTAAGAGAGACTAAAGCCCAGAGTTTAGGGCTGGGAGAGCGTGGCTCTCAAGAAGAGGTTAAAAACCCAGCAGGCTGCAGGAGGGAAAGAGAGGCCCTTGGAGCTAGGAGGTTTTTCAAGACAAGCCCCACAAAGGTAGGAACCTTAACTGGGCAAGGAGGTAACTTTAACAATTTGATGGAGAGAATTTAGCAATACAGTACTGTGATTCACACAATCAGAAGCCGCAGACATGTCAAAAGCTAGGAGCAAATAAATATCACACTATATATCTAGCCCTTTCAATAGATTTCTGTACTACTAGGAAAACTATGTTGGGAGCGACTAGAACCCTACGCTATTGCAAATACTAATCCAACTGTCTTCTCACAATATGGTCTATTAATTTTGCAAAAAAGGTAATATTTTAAATGGGCCTATTATGTGCATGCTCATCTAGTAATACTTGAGCCTTCTTTAGAATTGGTTGAATTACAGCCTTTTAAAGAGAGGTAGGAACTGCCCCTTCTCTAAAAGAGGTGTTCAGCAAGAGGGGAATTTTAAAAGAATCATCCAAGTGCAATCTGGGATGTCTAAGCCAGAATGTCTGAAAAAAAGTGCAAGCATATCCAAGTGCTGATGTGATTTCACAAACCTGGTCATGCCCGAGATGGACGTCTGTGGAAGATTCTTCTTAGACATCCCCAGAATGGTATTACAGAACCTGAATGTCTAGGATAGCCTAATGGTTAGAGTTGTTGACTAGGAACAAGGCAGCCAGGGTTCAAATGCTGCTGCTGTTGTTGACATTGTACTAAGCCTGAGTGAGTGCATTCTTCTCTTTGCCCTTTGGATGTTTTTCAGCTAAAATGAGCACTTTTCAGATGCTCGTTCATTGCTATTCATGCCTCATATGCTTGCTTGTCATTATTCATGCCTTGGAGGAGGTCTAAAGTTAGATGTGATGCTAGACATCCATGACATTTCTGTGATCAGGCAGGGACATCCCAGTTCCCGGGAATGCCCTGGCAACGACTCCTCCTCCATGCCCCCATTCAGATTCAGACATCCTCATGCCGGAGACGTCCCCAGAACTGGCTTCTAAAATGGCTTTGGACATCTCTATGCCTGTTTTTGGATGTCCAAAGCAGGAATAGGTCTTCTAAAATGACCCCCCAAACTACTCAGAATTGTGCCATATCCTCCCGTATTAACAGTATATTACCAACCAAGACCTTCTCCAACATACAGGATAAAGCGTTCATCTTTTGAATGATCTGGCAAACCTCTTCTGAGCTAGTTATTTCAAATTCAGTTCATTTCTCAAGGTCAGCTACTGGCACCTCCTTTATATCTGAATAGACAAAGACCATTGTTTCAACTTCTTCTGAAAAAAGTCCTTGAAACCACTAGCAGGAGGCATCGTATCCTCCTTCTTTGCCAATGGCATTTGCATCAGCTTACATACATTCCAAAATTATTTGGCAGATCTAGAAAGGGCAGTATTAATTTTCCTAGTGTAATACACCTTTTGAGCATTTAAGATGACTGATTTGTCCAGTTTCATTTATACTGTAGACACCTTACTCCAAAGAGCTTACCGTCAGACTCACTTGCAACAGCACCAATGATGTTCAAATGTAGCCAGATGGCTCAAGTGGCCGGAGTCTGGCGGTTTCTTCAGGCGGAAGCTGACAGATTTCACTAACATCGTCTTATTCTCCCTTTACTATGAGGCAAGTAGAGAGCAAGAGAAAAATAAAGTGGATAAGCCACTATCAAGGTGATGTTACAGGTATTAATGGTAAGTAGGTAGTGGTTTGTAATAATGGACTACATAGATAACATTTACTTTCAGGAATAGGATTTTTAGAGCAATTTATTAAATATTACAATAGTATAACCATCCAAAAGTTTCTTCTTCACTCACTGTAAATTTTGATCAAATCAACATAACAATAACTCAGGTAAGTGTATTCAGTCACAACAAGTAACAGGCAAGTCAAGTTATGCTTTAAATCTGCTACTTTTACACAAAAATTTCTAGGCCAATTCCTATTAAGGAATTCTTATTTTCCTTTTCATAACCTTCAAACTTTTCCTCCTCTAACAGGTAAGTTCCTTTTTGGAATTCAGATGTTTTTTCACAGTGTCTGGTTTTTTTTTTTAGCTCAAACATATTTTCCCTGTTTGTCTCTGTGTAGTGTGCACCAGTACCTCTTCCAGTTCTCTTTCTTACGAAGGGGCCCAGGACTCCGGATCCTTCTGCTACTGGATTGAAGATCTTCCCAGGTTCTTCAGATGTCCTCTTCTGCACTGAATCCTATTCCCTACCTTTAACAAATCAACAAGGGAAACACTGTCTATCCTAAAAGTTGGGGCAAAATGTCTTTCTCTTTAAGAAAGAATATTTTTTTTCAGCAACTATAACACTTTGCCTATATAATTCAATAAAAGGATAATTGATACACCCTGTTTCCTTTGTTTCTTTGCATACATCCACTTCACACCTCCACAGTCTGGACTGCAACCCAACCACACCCACATGCAGCAATGGGGACTGCTTTATTCTTTCAATCCAGGAATGAGACTATCTTCTCAGGCCCAAGAGTCTGTCTGAATTAACTAAGCATAGAGCCCAGAAGAATGTTTAAGCTCTCTCTGTGTTCTGCTTCAGTTGCACAAAATCAGTTCAGTCACAGCTTAGGTTTGAATTCCTCCTTCTTTTCTCGGGGAACAGGCCAGTCACTTCTGCACACAAACAGTTCAGTCACTTCAGCCAGAAATTACCCACTTCTGGAAAGACAGAGTTTTTTTTTCTCTAGTCCGAGAGGATATTTCTTTTAAAATTAATCCTCTCATCCACACTCAAGAGCTTAAAGTCAGATTCAGAATTACAGCTCCAGCTTTGAGTATCAATAGTTTCTTTAGAACTTAGACAGGATTCCAAGGAGAATTTAATTTCCTTTAAGAAATATTCTTTACACAGTAAGACTCTCAACCAGTCAGTCGGTATTTCTCTCAGAGCCACTCACCCAAAGTTCCAAATGGTAACCAAATTCAGTTTTCAGAGGATTAAGCCACACTTCTACAGTCACCAGTTCAACCCTTTTTCTTTACTCAGCACTCTTCAAAAACACTTCTTTCAGCCCTTTCTTCACTCAGAAATCTCCCAGACATCTCACCTTTTCCACAAACGAAACAAGCCCACTGCTGCTTTCAGTTTCAATTCCCCTGTCTCAGACTGTAGTTTCCCTCCAGAAAGGCTGCTCACTCGAGATTCCTGCAGGGGATCTGCAGCTTCCCCACATAAACACATAGCTCTAGAAGCTGCAAAACTTCCCTGGAGGGGAAAGAAACTAGCTGCCACAGATAGCCCTGGACAGCACTTCCCCAGCCTAGCCAGGCAAAATTTATTTTATTTTAATCCTCAGGTAACAATACCTCTGGTTCTCTATAGCTTGGTGTTTATGCCATGTCCTCTTATATTTCCTCAGTATTTGCTCCTCCCGCCTAACGTCTGCAGAAAACTAATGTGCTCTATATTTAGCTATACCCTTTTTCACTGCTCTTGAAGCTTTCTTCACTGTACACTGATTTAACATTGAGCTCAAATTTTCTACCATTTGATGTACAACTGAAGGCTCAGCTGCCAAGTCATGTGCTACCCATTCTCATTTAAAGGCATCCTGAAATACCCACTGCTGCGGCAAAGTGTGCTTATCAGCCTGCACCTGTGTCAAATTGGTTTGCAAAGAAAACTTAATTAATGCATGACCAAACCACATCATAAAAGATAACACAGGCTGTTCTATTTGTACTAATGAATTATAGCAAGAAGGCACAAATAATCCATCCAAGATGTGGCTTTCCATATGAGATGTTGACCAAATCACTTGTTGAAAATCTGAGTCCATTAACTTACTAAAGTCAAATCCAGATGCTATAGGTAGATCAAAATGGAGATTAAAGTCACCAAAGACTAACCATTTTTTATTAATGATTTATAGATTACTATTAAAGTAATCCATAACAGCAAAAAATCAAAGAAAATAAGAAACAAATTAAAAAAAGAAATTTCATCATTTTTACTTAACAGGAATAGATCCTAAAGTCCACATATTGAGGACAGGGGCGGTTCATCCATTAGGCCGTCTGAGGCGATTGCCTCAGGCGGCACTCCGACGGGGGTGGCACTCCTGACACCGGCAGCACTCCAGATCTGTTTTTAATTTTAGATTTTACAGCCTCTGGCCTGCCTCTGATTTCCTGCAACTGCAAGCGATCTGGCCTGCCTCTGATTTCCTGCAACTGCAAGGGATCAGGCTGATTTGTGCAGCGGCAGCGGCATTCCGGTTGTTTTAATTTTAGATTTTGCCGCCTCTGCCCTGCCTTTGCCTTCCCGTCACCTTTTTTTTTCTTGCAAGCATTTCTTGACGAAAAAAAATGCTGCGGGAAGGCAGAGGCAGGGCAGAGGCGGCAAAATCTAAAATTAAAACAACTGGAGTGCCCCCGTCACCAATGGATTAGAGGTGCAGGTGGAGGGAATGAGGACAGGAGGTGGACAACAAGGAGAGACAACGGTGAGTGACAGGGGGGACAGAGGGGGAGACAGGGAACAAGTGCTGGACAAAGGGGGAGACAGCAGGGATATGCTGGACAAAGGGGGAGACAGGGGGACAAGTGCTGGACAAAGGGGGAGACAGGAGACATGCTGGACAAAGGGAGAGACAGGGGACATGATGCTGGACAAAGGGGAGCCAGGAGATATGCTGGACAAAGGGGGAGACAGGGGGGCAAATGCTGGACAAAGGGGAGAGACAAGGGGACATACTGGACAGAGAGAGGATAAATGCCGGACAAAGGGGAGAGACATTGCAGGTTAGGATTATAATGGGCTGATGAGGGGGCTAGCACTGGTAATGGGCAGATCAGGGGAGGGGCTAGGACTGGTAATGGGTTGATTAGGGAAGGCTAGGAATGGGAATGGACTGATCGAGGGGGGGGGGCTGGGACTGGTAATGGGCTCATTAGGGGGGGCTAGCACTGGTAATGGGCTGAGGGAGGACTAGCACTGGAAATGAGCTGATTAGGGGAGGCTAGGACTGGTAATGGTCTGATGGAGTGGGGCAGGACTGGTAATGGACTGATGGGGGGCTAGTATTGGAAATGAGCTGATCGGGGAGCTAGGACTGGAAATGGGCTGATTAGTGGAGGCTAGGACTGGTATTGGGCTGATTAGGGGAGGCTAGCACTGTTAGTGGGGTTGAGAGGGGACTAGCACTGGACGTGAGCTGATTGGGGGGCTTCGACTGGGAATGGACTGATGGTAGGGAGAGGAGGATAGAGTTGCTGGCCCTGGAAGGAAACTGGGAGCTAGGGCTATAAATGGGCTGATAAGAGGGG
Source organism: Ichthyophis bannanicus (assembly GCA_033557465.1). Lineage (NCBI taxonomy): Eukaryota > Metazoa > Chordata > Amphibia > Gymnophiona > Ichthyophiidae > Ichthyophis > Ichthyophis bannanicus. The sequence goes on along the minus strand of CM066032.1, from coordinate 513,952,546 downwards.
ATGGAAGAATGGAACTGGAAGGGAGTGGATGCTGAGAGGGGCTGCCATGATATTTGGACTAGAAGGAACTGGACAGCGGGGAAGGAGGGGGACTGGAAGGGAATGGACACCAGTGGCAGTCATGGGAATGCAAGATGACATTGGAAGGTATTGAGAGGGAGGACTGGAAAGGGGCTAATACTGGGAAGGGTTACTGGGACTGGAAATAGGCTGATGGAAAGAAGTGAAGAAAACAAAAGAAGAGATAAGAAATGGCAGATGGACCATAGACCACAGAAAGAGAGCTAAGAGAAGACAGGAAAACAGAAGCCTCAGATCGGGACCAGCATGATCAGAGAATAAAATGGTCCGACAACAAAGGTAAAAAAAAGAATTCTATTTCATTTTAGTGATTGGACTTTGTGTTATCTTTATATTTTATACTGTATGGGATAACTGCCTATTTATCTGATGTTGCAGTGCTTGAGGAGTCTGGCTTCTTGGGGTTTCAGTTTTAATGTTGCCTACATATTTTTATTTTTACTTTAGATTGTAAGTCACTTATTCTGTACTTGGTGAGGGTCTGTGTTCTGTGTGACTGTGCCCAGGTGTTCTGTTAACATAGAGTTTGTACATAAAGATCTATACTGTACTGTTGTAATTTGACATGTTCAGCTTTTCAAATATGTGTATGGATGTTCCAGGCCCCACTGTAGTATTTACAGTGACGCTTTTTTTGGTGGGCTCCTTATGTGAGTTTTGGAAGTTGGTGCTGATATGGTATGGTATGGTGGATTTGCTCTATAGATACTCAGTGACTTTGTTGTAGGGTTTTGTATTAGTTCACAATATGCCTGGTACTGGAGAATGTTTGTTGTTATTAGTGAGATGATCAGAATCAGAATTTTGTTTTTTAAGATATTGAGGTCTGTCGGTGAATGTCCTGGTTCTGCTCTGCAATCACTGTTGAAGGGAGTTCTGTGGATGCAAAATATATGTTGAAAAAGAAAAAGCAATAACCATAACGCTGTTTATAACAACAAAATAAAAATGAGTTATAATTTAGTTTTATAAACTGTGCTGTGGTTCTCGCTCTCTTTTAGTTCCTTGGTATGCAAACAACTTGCATTTCCTCCATATAATCAAATTAGCTTTTTGGTTTGGTTGAGTCCCTGGTTGGAGATTTGAAAAAGCCCCGCCCCCTCTACGGGGGAGGGGAGCACCATCTCATCCTTCGCCTCAGGCAGCAGATTGCCTTGAGCTGCCCCTGATTGAGGAGATACTTTTAAAGAGAGAAATTAAGAAACAAATATAGGCAAACCATGGGAATTAAACCCAAACTTAATAGCCTGAATCCTAATTTATTAACTCATCCAAACGGAAACTATATTTAAAGGAAGAGCACCACTTAGGGGTATGGTTACTAACGTACCCTAGGGTTTTGCAGGTATCTCATGTTTAGAGCAGATATCAATATGTGATATGTGCAAAAGTCTTATGCTACCTGTTGGGGTGTGTATAGCATGGCCCAAAAAGATATCACACTGATTCAGATCCTAACATGTGCTGGCAGCAATGTGGATGCGCTTGACACCACCCATTGAGGTGGCATTAAGTGTACTCATGCTAACTGTAACATTGACATCAAATATGAGTTGTTAACCCCTGTGCTAACCATGATGTACAGACATGCTTGTGACCTGCCCCACCTCACCTATTTAACTCCCTGTCTCGTGCTAAGCAGATGAACCAGAATTACCACTGTGCTGTCTTTTTAGTGTGCACACTAATTGCTAGCGCGGGCCATTAGTGCGTGCTCAAGCCCATGTTAACAGCTAGCGCAGAATCGTAAACATGCCCCATAGTCTTCCTAACTGCAATAAGCTACATCAAATGAACAGAAACAAAGAAAACAAACCTCTGGTCCCAATATGCCCACAAAACACTGGCATGGGTACTTTAAAAAAAAGGTTGCCCCAGGTTCAAGTACCTGAGACTTCAGGGCAAGAAATTCTCTCCCCCTTGCCTGTGTAACCTGACCAATGACTAACAATTTAGCAAGATTAATACTAAACGTGGCTAGCCACTCTATAGTTGGTCTATGTGGGGGAACATGCAATAAACATACTGAAAATAAACCTTTAGTGATCATAGCATGAGGTGAGGCTGATAAGTCTTTGGCCTTGTAATGAAACAGAAAGCTATGTGGTCCGAATGATCTCTCCAGTGGTCCGAATGATCTCTCCAGTGGTCCGAATGATCTCTCCACAGTTTCGTTTTATTTGGTACAAACTAAACTGAAACTGCAGAGAGATCATTCAGACCACCAGAACTGAAGGGTACCTGTAGCGTTCTGTTTCGTTACAAGGCCAGAGACTTATCAGCCTTATCATACTTTCTGAAATTTCAGTTTGAAAAAATTCCATAGATTTAATCTGCAACATCTTATGTATAACCAATGCAACACCCCATCTCTACCCACTAACTCATATATAAAGAAAGAAAGCTACATACCCTTGTAGGCAAACTTGGGATAAACAAACAGAGTCAGCAGCAGTAGGCGAGGATTCAGTCATGCCTAACATATCTAAAGCATTCTCTATAATAATCTGAGTATATCCACTTTATTTTTTATCAATCTTACATTAATGAATGCAATTTTAAATTCAAAGGGATCACCATTTTGAGATCTAATTTTATCACCAGCCATTGATATGTTCTGTATAACCCTTACTTGCTTAGCTGCCATGAATCATCTCCGGGGTAGACCTGCATAAATGCCATTCTCAATAACAACTCTAATAGGAAAGATCTATAGATCGTACATTCTTGGTTGATCCAGCAGACGATCTCTGCTTAGGCAGTAACTTTTGCTCTCAGGTTCAAAGCTACAACTCTGCTAAGTGCTAGCAGGAAAATAAGGAAAATAAATGTCAACATATTTTGCACATGCAGGGCACCTTACCGTTTGTTAACTGTTACTGCAGCAGATAAAAGAGATCACTTCACACAATCTCAATAGGTGGTGTTGGGTTCATCCGTTTTAGCTGCAATGTAGTTAAGTGTATTGTTTCTGCATTAACGGTATGGGAAGACACTATGCACATCCCAGCAGTTAATGCAGAGGTTTTGCAGTTGCCACTCATTCATTTTGGCAGGTAACATACAACCAGGCCAATGCAGAAAGCCAGCTCTGAAGTCACGCGCTATTAACTATGCACTCATAGCTCCCGACTTCAGCACCGACATGCAGAGAGGGGCATATATGCACATTAGCTGCACATTAAACTATGGCACAAATGGCAGCATTAAATTGGGAGAGCAAGCCAAACACATGCGCACATAAGTCAGCACAAATTTGGCATGTTATCCTAGAGAAACAGGCATCGGCGAAAGTCCCCATTGCCATCAAAATACTGTCAGGGGCACCCCATGGCTACTTTGCATTTGTGCCCCGATGCAGTGAAATGTCAAACTTCCCCTCAGATGATCCAGGCTTCGGGGAAAGCTCCCGATGTCATCAAAATACATTCTGGAGGCCGATGCCCCCTACAGAAACCAAACTCCCGGTGGCCCCAATACCCCCACCCACTCACCCACTTAAAAATAATCCTGGTGGCCTAGTGTCACTGATCTCCCACCCACCCTATTAAAAATAGCCCTGATGACCCAGCAGCCCCAAACCCCCACCCACCCACCCAATTAAAAATAAGCCAGGGGGCCCAATGGCCCCAAATCCCCCACCCTCTCCCAGTACCTTTACAATGGAGCAGGAGTGTTGCCCACATGCTCTCTTCTCCTGCGCCGCCATTTTGAAAAATGGCAGTGCCTGGCCCTCACGGTGCATTTTCTACCTTACATGGCAGTCTGACCGAGCCCAGTGCATCCCAGGATGCACTGCGTGGGGCCAGGCACTGCCATTTTTCAAGATGGCTTTCCAGATGCGGGAGTGTGTGGGCAACGCTCCTGTTTCATTGTAAAGGTACCTGGAAGGGGGTGGAGGAGGGTTCAGAGCTGCTGAGCCTTCAGGATTATTTTTAAGTGGGTGAGTGGGTGACACTTCCCCCTCAGATGATCCAGACATCGGGGAAAACTCCCAATGCCATCAAAATACTGTCAAAGGCACGTGCAAGAAGTTTAAGCAACCTCAGACCCAGACATAGAGATGCTGGTGCTTCGGCTGGTAATGTAATCCTCTTTGCGTTTCTCTGCGCTGGGCGCAGACAATATTAGCATGCAATTTTAATATGTGTGGCTCAATTGACTATAATTTACATACGCCTGGCATTACTGTGTGCACTAGTTGTCCTTGTCTGTTTATGAATGCATCAGCCTCTTTTCTGCATTTAACCTGTCGGAACTTGTGCTTATAAGTTGCATTATCTTCATGCAAAGGACACGATGTTCTTTCTGCATCGGCCCGAATAACTACAAATTTTTACCACACATTAGTAAAAAGGCCCCTATATTTACTTTCAGCCTGATTCTGTCCCGCATGTATATCCCCTTTGTATGTCCAGTCTGAGACGGATGTACAAAAGGGATCGAGATTCTGATCCTGCAGGGAGCGTCTAGACCTGCGGGATCAGAATCGCGATCAGGCCTGTACGTGCAGGCCAGGACTGTGATTCAGTCCTGGCCTGCACGTACAGTTACTGCCCGGATAGCTCAGTCAGGCTTTTAAATGGAGCCGCGGCACCATGGCGTCATGTTGCCATGGCACCGCGGCTCCATTTAAAACCGTGATGCCATCCACCAGAAATTAAGGTTCATTCCCCACGGCCCGACTCCTGATTTGGCTTCCTAAGGCCAGGGTCGGGCTGCGGGGTATAGACTCTTGCCCCCCCCAGCCCCTTCCGCACCCCGGAGTGAACAAAAAAAAAAGTCCAGGAAAGTTTTTCCACCTCGGAGATGGAATAACTACCCTGGCCATTTCGCCGGCCCTGGACGTACAGGACCCACATTAGAATCAGCCCTGCACGTCCAGGGTCAGCGACCGCCCACTGCCCGCCCACTCTCTGCCCCGGCCCACCCCGCCCCTTCCTCGCCCCCAACTAACTTCTCGAGACAACTGGTGGGGAAGGCAGTCAGGGGCAGGAGCCACCACAAATAGCGGGGATGGAATAGCACTTTTTCCTGATCTGCTTTGTACTATACTACTCTATCTTCCTTGTGTAATATCAAGGGATGAGACACGCTATGTCACCCAGCAAACCAATTCAGATGTGATTACATAACAAGGTTTTATATTATGCAGAACTAGATTTAGTTCACCTCTTTCCCAAGGCAAGTTACATTCAGACAATGTAGGTACTTTCTTGTCCTTGGGCTTACAATTTAAATTTGCTGCAGTGCCTCAAGATCACAATAGGACACAACAGTGGGATTCAAACCCAGCTTCCCTGGTTCTCAGCTTGCTACTCTAAATATTAGACTACTCCGCTATCCTAAAGTTTCTGTGGTGTGCATGAAACAGTTCAACTCAAAGTGGTTACTAAACACAGTTCATTAAAGAGCAACTATATTGTCCTACAGTATATCAATGAAAAATGCAAATATATAAAATATATAAAAAATGTAACATGAATATCGTAATGGCAAAATTCTGCCCTTCCCTGCTGTCTCTAAAGCAGGACAGAGCCTCTACTCAAACCATTCAACAATTAAAAAAACAACAACCCCCTCTTTTGCTAACCAACCTACCAACATCCTCAACTAAATTAATTGCAGCCCCGGTCCCCCACTGCTTGCACTTTTTTTTAGTGTATCTGCTGCTCTAAATATATCATTCCAAGTGTTTTTGCTTTTGCTTGGTTTTAATGTGCAGTACTGGAGAATGCTAATATTTGTATATACCTGTTACAGCCATTGCCAAACTAATGAAACACTTAGAATGTCGTGTTAAAGGCTCCTGAACATTTTGCTTTTGTTTCTCTAAGTTATTTTCAATCATTCCTTTCCTTCTTTTCATTTCCAGTGACTTGAAGAAGAAGTACAGCATAACAGTCGTTCCCAAACTGGTGATAGTGAAACAAAACGGAGAAGTCATCACTGACAAAGGAAGAAAGCAGATTCGAGACAAAGGGCTGGCCTGCTTCCGCACCTGGCTGGAGGTGGCAGATGTGTTTCAAAATTTTACGAGTAAATGAGCAGGCACTAAGAGATTCACTACTGCTAAACTAAGCCTTCCACAAGCACTTATTCACTTTCAACGTTACTAGCTACAGCAGAGCTCAGCAAAAACTCTAGCTAGAGCTCAGCAAAGACAATAACAGTACGCACACTAGATCAATTTTCTCTTGTTGAGCTTCTTTCTTTGCAACATTACTCTAAAGGTGTTGGGAAAATTAGCAAAGATTTGTTGGGATTGCATTTTACATAGCATCATGCACTATTGTTCTTAAGTTTTGGTCTTTATGAGGCATGTTTAGTAAAAATGAACACATGGTAAGATCTGTTAGCATGTGTTAAATGCCACGGTTCTTTTTCAAAAGATGTTTTATTTTTCTATGGAATGTAAGTAATTACTCTGCAAAACCTGGAGTAGCCTCAAAGCAAGTTATGAAAGTAAACCATTTGTCATTATTGAGGGCTGTAAACACACTAAGGAGCCCTTTTATTAAAGTGCAGGAAGTTTTGGCACTTAGTACGTGTTAGGAGAAAAGAAGAAATTAGACCTTACCTGCTAATTGTCTTTCCTTGAGTTCTCTCCGGGCCAGTCCAGGACATTTGGACATTTGGGTGGTCAATCCGCTCCAGCAGCTGAGGACTGAAATCTGAAAGTTTTCTTGACAGTGTACCCAGCTCCCCCTGGTGTCAGATAATCAGTCGTACAGTAACAAAGCAGAAAATACTCAAACTTTATTGTACGCAAAACCAACAAAACCTAACTAAATAGACTACTGTGTCCATAGAACAAACAGGTCTGCTTGAAAAAGAAAAAAAAACATTCCAGACAGTATACGCACCCCAGAGGTGCTGTAGCCTTAAACATCGGTCTTTTTTTTGTTTTTTGTTATTCTTTATGTTTCCCAAAGGATTCCCAGCATCCTCCTTCACTGAAACTGGAAACTCCATGGCAAACCTACCGATCAATCTGTCCTCTGTAAACCTCGCAGACAAATTAGGGCGGGTCCTGGACTGGCCCGGAGAGAACTCAAGGAAAGACAATTAGCAGGTAAGGTCTAATTTCTTCTTCCTATTCTTCTCTCCGGGCCAGTCCAGGACATTTGGGAAGTACCAAAGCAGTACCTAAATACGGGAGGGTCCTGCGAGACCTGCCACAAGCGCCGCAGCGCCCACCCTGGCGTCCTCCCTAGCTTGTACGTCCAACCGATAATGCCTTGCAAACATATGCAAGGAAGACCACGTTGCCGCCCGACAAATATCTACCAGCGGAACTAACGCATACTCCGCCCAAGAGGTTGATTGACCTCTAGTGGAATGAGCTCGGAGCCCCAGCGGAACCGGTTTGCCCTTTGCTTCATATGCGGCGCGGATCGCATGCTTCACCCAGCGAGCGATAGAAGCGATAGAAGCTTTAGTGGCAGCCTTACCTTTCGCTGCTCCTCTGAAGAGAGCAAATAACCTGTCTGACTGACGAAACGACTCAGTTACCTTAAGATACCTACGCAACACTCGGCCCAAATCCAGCCGTTTAAGCGACCGATCCAATTCACTGCTTCCTAATGCCCCAAACGTGGGAAGGGAAACGGCCTGATTGACGTGAAAATAATAGACAACCTTGGGTAGAAAAGATGGCACCAGCCGCAACACCACCTTTTCTGCCGAGAATTGCAGGTACGGCTCCTTGCACGAAAGAGCTTGCAGATCTGAAATTCTTCTAGCCGAACACAAGGCCACCAAAAAGGCCGTTTTCCAAGAGAACTCTCGCAGATGCTCAGACGAGCGATCTACAAACGGCGGCTCTGTTAACGCTTGTAGCAAATCTCTCGCAGATGCTCAGACGAGCGATCTACAAACGGCGGCTCTGTTAACGCTTGTAGCACCAAGTTCAAATCCCAAGAAGGAACAACTGGTCGCACTGGAGGTCTAATGTTTCTAGCGGCTCTCAGAAAACGGAGAACATCTGGATGTGAAGTTAGCTGCCTACCCTGCATTCTACCCCTGTAGCAAGCCAGCACCGCCAACTGAACCCTCAGTGTACTAAGAGCCAAACCTTTATCTAACCCGTCCTGAAGAAATCCTAAGATCTCAGGAAACGGCGCCCCCCAGGGCTTTATCCGATGCTCGCCACACCACGCTTCAAACACTCTCTATACTCTAATGTATGCCAACAAAGTCGACCTCTTTCTGGACTGCAACATAGTAGCTATTACTGAGCTCGACTATCCCTTGCGTTGCAACCTTTCCCTTTCAATAGCCAAGCCGTAAGACAGAATCGATCCACCTGCGGCATGAGCACCGGTCCTTGCCTCAAGAGGTCGCAGCGAACGGGCAGCCTCCAGGGAGGAACTACGAGAAGTCTCATCAGATCGGCGTACTAAGGATGCCTGGGCCAATCCGGAGCCACCAGAATCACAGGCCCTCTGTGATACGCCACTCTTTGAATGACTCTCCCTAAGAGCGGCCATGGAGGAAAGACATACAGAAGTTGATCCTGTGGCCAAGGTTGAACGAGACCGTCTAGTCCCTCGGACATGTGATCTCTGCGCCTGCTGTAAAACCGCGCTGCTTTGGCATTGGCTTGGGTAGCCATAAGATCTAAGATTGGCTGCCCCCACCTTAGCGAAATCTCTCGAAATACCGCCTCGTCAAGTTCCCACTCCCCCAGATCCAGACGATGATGACTGAGATAATCGGCCTGAATGTTGTCCTTTCCTGCCACTTGCGCCGCCGATATCGCTGAGAGATGGTCTTCCGCCCAGTGAAACAACTGCTGACTTTCCTCCAGCAACACTGCACTGCCCGTGCCGCCCTGTCTGTTTATGTAAGACACTGTCACTTGATTGTTGGAAAAAACTCAAACCGTTTTACCCTCGAGCACTCCGACCAACTCTAGTAACGCTAGACGAACCGCTCTGAGCTCCAAGCGATTGATCGACCAGCTCCTCTCCTCCGCAGTCCACGTTCCTTGCATCACTTGATCCAAGCAATGAGCCCCCCAACCGAAGAGGCTTGCGTCCGTCATGAGCAATACCCAGTTGGGCATCTCTAGTGGGACTCCCACTTGCAGATGGGCTGGCACCAACCACCACTGCAAACTGAGACGCACCTCCTCCGGACAGACCAGCCTGTGGGAGAGAGAGTGATCCTGCGGAGACCAACGGGACAACAACGCTCACTGAAGAGGCCGCATACAAGCTCTGGCCCATGGAACCAGATCTAAAGCCGCCGCCATCGACCCCCAACAGCTGCAGGTACCGCCAAGTAGTTGGAGCCTTCACGCGCAGAAACGCCGATACCTGCCTCAGAATCTTCTGCACTCTTTCGTTTGGAAGAAAAACTGAACCTGCCTCCATGTCGAACAACACTCCTAGGTAAGTCAACTGTCTGACTGGTTCCAAATGGCTTTTTGCGTAGTTGATGACCCAACCTAACTGCTCGAGGAACTGCACCACTCGCACTGTGGCCGCCACCGATTCCCTCCGAGATGGCGCTCGAATCAACCAATCGTCTAGGTAGGGATGAACCTGAATCCCCTCTTTCTGTAGTGCTGCTACTACTACCATCACCTTGGTAAAGGTTCGAGGTGCTGTAGCCAGCCTAAAAGGTAACACCCAAAATTGAAAATGTCCCATGGGCACCGCGAAACGCAGAAACTTCTGATGTTCGACCCTGATTGGAATATGCAAGTAAGCCTCGGTGAGATCTATGGACACAAGAACTTCGCCCTGTCGAACTGACCGGATCACTGAACGTAACGTTTCCATCCGAAAATGGGGCACTCTCAAACAACGATTTACGTGTTTGAGATCTAGGATAGGTCGAAAAGAACCTTCCTTTTTGGGAACCACAAAATAAATAGAGTATCGACCTAAGCCGCACTGGTCTGCAGGCACCGGTACTACGGCATGAAGATGCAACAAGCGCTGTAGAGTCTCTCTGACTGCTTCCCTCTTTGCCTGTGGACCACACGGGGACAGAACAAAAGCCTCTGGGACCGGCTGAGCGAATTCCAATGCATAGCCATTTCTGATAATCTCCAGAACCCAACGGTCCGTGGTTATGCTAGCCCAGGTGGAGAGGAACTGCTGCAAACGACCTCCCACTGGAATGTCCACCTGGACCGGCCTCACTTCATTGGGACTTTTTAGCTGAGTTCTGCTGAGCATTAAAGTAGCCTCTGTTGAAACCTCTGGCACCTCGAAAGGACTGCCCCCTAGCTACAAACCATCCCCGCTGATAAGGAATGAAACGTGCTCCCCGTAACCTGCGAAAGTCCCGACTTTGACCCCTCTGTATGGTCCCTAGCTTTGACGCTCTTGGACGATCCTCCGGTAGCCAACCCCCTTTGGAGTCTCCCAAATCTTTAACAATCTTCTCTAACGCATCTCCAAACAACAACTTGCCTTTGTACGGAAGCTTACTGAGACACGCTTTTGAAGACGCATCTGCTGCCCAATTCCTAAGCCATAGGAAACGTCTAGCGGCAATAACTGAAGCCATGGACTTCGCAGAAATGCGAACCAAATCATAAAAGGCATCCACTTGATAGGCAGCTGCAGACTCTAGCTTAGCCACCTCTGCTGCAGCTTCCTCTATCCTTTCCATAGTCTGCTCCCCTTGCAGCCAGCGGATAGAGGCCCAGGAAACATAAGCCCCACAAATAGAAACTTGTAGAGCTAACGCACTGGAATCAAAAGCTTGCTTTAGCAGCGCCTCCAATCTACGATCCTGCAAGTCTTTGAGAGCTGCACCCCCTTCAATGGGAATGGTGGTTTTCTTAGTGACCGCTGAAGCCAATGCATCCACCTTAGGCATCCGCAATAGGTCCTTTTCGTCCTGAGGCACAGGGTATAGCCAAGCAATCGAGCGACCCCCTCTTAGGGGAAGCCTCTGGGAACTCCCATTCAGACTATATCATCTGTTTGATATCCCTATATACCGGGAAACACTTCTGCTCAGATCTAAACCCCTGCAATAAGGGATCCTCTAGGGGTTCCTGTTGCACCGATGGAAGGACTATATTTAGAGCCGCTAGCGACTGAGAAATCAACGCTCCCAGCTCTTCTTTACGGAACATCCTAAAGACATTGGGATCTTCTCCCGGTCCCAGCTCACCTTCCTCCAATTCTTCTGGCCATGCTTCCACTCCTGCCTCCGAGAGAATTTCACCCTCCTCAGCCCCTTGAGAAGGAGAAGTAGGTGGTTCCTTAGCCTCCATGCTCTTGTCCCTACCCTTCAGTACCGAAGAGCTAGCCTCCCTCAGGTCTTCAGCTGAAGGACCGTCAAACTGGGACCCAAAAAGGTTGTCAGAGCTAGTAGTGTGAGATAATTGATACTTCTTTAGAAGATAAGCATTATGGGGGGGCGGAGCCTGATGTCCAGCGGGTTAGACGCTTTGCGCTGAAGCTCCCGAGGGGCCTACTCAGAATCCTGACTTAATACCTACATTAACTTGATATTTTGCTCCGAACTTACCGGGGTGCCTCGGGGGAGATGGCGGCCCATAAACCAGCGCGCTTAGACTTCGGATCTCCCTCTTCTTCACACGGAAAACGTTCCAAGACAGAGCTGCCTTCCCCACAAAAGATGGTGCCATTTCGGGATAACCCCGAAATGCAACAGGAGATCTTGGAGGAAATACGTGGTGTGAAGGAACTGGTGCAGTCTAACGGAGAAGCGCTCCGTGCCATGAGAGAAGATTTTGGTGTGCTTCAGGATCGTTTTGAAGGTCTTTCATTACGGCAGGACAATATGGCGGGGGTCCTCGACTCGCACGTGGTGCGCTTGGTGAAACTGGATGAGGCTGAGCGTCAGATACAGAATCTACAAAAAGAGTTAGAGGATAGCAATAATCGAGCCCGTCGCAACAATGTAAGGCTCATTGGTGTACCGGAGGGCGCGGAAGCAGGAGATATGAGAGAATTCCTGGTCAAAACTCTTCCCTCCTTGCTGAAGATTACTTTTCACAGAGATCTGGAAATTGACCGAGCACATCGTGTTCCTACCAGCATGGCGCTCAATCGGACGACCCCCCGGCCCATCATTTTTCGTCTACTGAGATATCAGCAAGTTGAGCAAATTCTAAATGCTGCCCGGGCGAATCGTCATTTGGAGTTTGAAAATCATAAGGTCTCCTTCTTCCCTGACTTGGCTAAGCCCACAGCTGACCGTCGGAAGAGACTCCTTGCTTTTCGACCTAGACTTCAACAGTTACAGGCTCGCTTCGGCATCTTATATCCAGCGAAGCTTAGAGTGACTCTCCATAACCAAACTCGTACCTTCGAAGATCCTGATCTGCTAGCAACATTTCTAGCTTCTAAAGAAGCAGACCAGATGCGCTAACCCAACAGCTTGGATGGAATCCGCTGGAACTGTCCGCCATTTTGAATGGCCCGATGCGGTGATCGCTGCCTGAAACGGAGACTGCCTGGACTTTCTTTCTCTTTATATATACCTTATCGGTCTCCTTTCTTTCCACGATGAGATCCTTGGTTAGTTTCGGAGCCTTCGGAGCCTGTATAGCACTGTAGGATTTATGTTTCAATTCAGGCCTTCTCTGGGGTTTCTCCCCGCAGACATCAGGCCGCCAGTGATTTCTGGGGTTTTGCTTCTTCTCTAGGCACTCCGGTGCTTATTTTGTTATAAGGGGCGCTTCATGGTTTTCCTTAGTTTAATTCCTATCATGTTGTTTCTGCAGTCATTTACTGGTACTATGAGCGACATTGTGTACCTCTGTGCGCTATTATGTTTCTTTTTCAGATTGTTTAACTATTTGGCATTGCTTTATGTACGTTATCACTACTGACTGTAAAAGGCATCAATAGTCCATTCCAAGGAGGGACAATCCCTAGCTCTCTTAATCATGATTATTCTGAGTTAGTGTTTTTTCAGGAGGCCCATTTACTGGGCATAGCTATTTTCTATCTCCTTCATTACGAAATACTGGAAATTGGCTCCCATCTGAACCTCAATGATTGGTGGAATTATGTCCATTTTACTGTAATTATGAGCAACTACCTCGTCTGTCAATCTCTTCCACTCAAGCCCTTCACTGCTTGTTTAAAAGGAAGGTGTTCCATGATTATGTTCTAACTGCTAACTGCTCTCATTTGGCTGTTTACTTTGTATACATTTCTGCCACAGGATCAGCCTGTATCATCAATACCATTTCTGCTTGTTTGCTGTACAATAACTGTTGTGTGTAAGCGCTTATGTGATGACTCTTATTAGTTTAGAGAAGAAGCATAGGGGTGGGGGGTACTTGGGGTTGTTTTCTTATTGTATGTGTGTATTTGTATCTTTTGGTGTGTTGTTACTTTTGTTTGTTGTAAAATGAAAATAAACGTCTTTAAAAAAAAGAAGATAAGCATTATGTAATGATAAAATAAAATCCGGAGAGAAATAAGATCCCAGAGCCTCCTGCATCGCTGACATAGGCTGCTGCTTCAGTCCTACCGGCTCAGCCTGTTTGACTGACTTAGATTTCTTTTTCTGGGGCTTGCTGTGCAGCGCTGGAGAAACGGCCTGATCAGTTAAAATGGACGCCATTCCCGCTCTCTCCACGGAGCTGTGAGCCAGAGACAAAACCCCCTCAGAAGTCTTATCCTCCATTGCCTGTACTGCTCGACCGCTAACAACCCAAGAAATAGGCTTTACACTGCAATCGGGCCCCTCCGACTTCCGAAGTAACGGCCCCACGGAGACCCGAAAAACACGTGTTGACTGAGCCGCCAGAAACAAAGATCATGAAGGAACTTGCACGCCGGCGAAAAACCAAAAACTCACTCTAAAGCAAAAAGGCACTGCAGAGAGAAATAGTCTCCTTAAGGAGTCTTACCGGAACTGACTGATCGAAGTCTCACAACCCCCTCCACCGCTTTGCCGCTGCTAGCGGTAAGCTGGTGAAGGGCCGTAATCCAGAGGTAGGAAGAGGATCCTGGGGCTTCCAGGCCTGCTTGTACCTTCTCCGATCCCCCGCTTCTTGAAGAGGCAGGCTCTACCCCCAGAAGTCAGAGCACAGCTGACAGCAGGATAAGGGGAGCTTCCCCGAATCGCTCTTGCTTTAGCTTTAACTCCTTTTCCTTTTTTTTTTTTTTTAACAGGGACCTGCTCAGACAGCAATTTGTGAAGGAGATCAAATTAATCCCCTATCCCTTTTTTTTTTTTTTTTTTTTAAACAAACTGCTAGGAAGGAAGGTCTTTTTCACTTGCCTGTTCTGTTCCTTTTTTTTTTTTTAACAACTTATCTAAGCACTACCACTGTACTATTCATGTCTCTGGGGAGCTGGGTCAAACGACGTCCTGTTCAGCTGCTGAGGACTGAAAGACTGATTATCTGACACCAGGGGGAGCTGGGTACACTGTCAAGAAAACTTTCAGATTTCAGTCCTCAGCTGCTGGAGTGGATTGACCACCCAAATTTCCAAATGTCCTGGACTGGCCCGGAGAGACGAATAGGAATACTAATGCACAATAAGGGCAAAAGCCCGTGTGGTAACTTTTGGGGTTGTGACCAACATGTCCCCCTATAGTTACCACACTGAAAAGTCACTAACTACACATCAGGTTCATTACCAATTAATGCGTGTGTACTTACTACCACCTTTGCTAACCGCAAAAGTGACCGTGGATGCTAATTCCTGTATGCTAACTGTGATAATCATTAGCGCAACATAATTTGCATGTTAACTATTTACCAGACTTTACTAAAAGGGGCCCCTTAGGGTCCTCTGTGCCAAGGTTTTGCAATTACCATATGTTAATAGTCAAAATGAATGTGTACATCAGCCTCGTGGCCTCACAGATCTCTTCATCTTGCCTGTGGCTTTGCAATTCTTATTATGCTTATTATTGAGGTCTGGTAGTCATATTAGTCTTGGAGAAAACCAAATTCTTTGCAGATTCTTGATATCTTTTCTTAGAGTGGCATAAGAATTTTCCAAAGATATGGTAAACACCATTTGGTTATTTTTATGTTGGATCAATAAATGTCCGTCCTTTCCTTTCCCCATCTTCCCTCGTTACTCTTGTATTGTCACTCGTCATCTATAAACTTGATTACTGCAATATTGTACTTGCCGGCCTCCCCCAATATCAGTTCCACTGCTTACAACTGGTTCAGAACACCGCTGCCCGTCTCCTCACCCACTCCTCCTCGACTGACCATGTCACACCCCTGCTTATACATCTCCATTGGCTCCCAATTAAATCCAGGTTTGCCTACAAAATTCTCACAATTGCTCACAAAGTTCTCCACACCAATACCCCTCAGTACCTAGCAGATCTCATCTATTTTAAACCCTCCTCCCGCTTCCTCCGGTCTGCCCACGGTAACCGCCTCTTCCTCCCTTCCCCCACGCAGGCCCATCTTGAACTCACCCACCACTCTGCTTTTTTCTTCCTTGGCCCTGCCCTCTGGAATTCACTCCTGCACACCCTCCATACCGAAATGTCTTTCCCTATGTTCAAGAATATGCTCAAAACCCACCTCTTACACCTTGCTTTTGACCTTCCCCCTCCGACCCCTAGGTTACCCATCTTCCCAAACCCTCAACCCCCTTCTCCCCCCCTCGTATAAGTGGTGTCTCTGTCCTTTTTTTTTCTACCTGTTCTTCACCTGTCCCTTTCCTATCGATACAATGGCATTCTTTTCTCTCTTTATCTTCACCCGCAGCCTTTATTGATTGTACACTGCCCTGATGCTTACGCTTGGGTGGTATATCAAGCAGAAAAATAAAGATATTCAGCATAGTGGCTAATACGAGCACAATCAGAATCCTGACAAATACTGTATGTAAGAGCATCAATAAATTATGGCACTGTAGCACATATTTTAGAATAACAGTCTTATTAATCTATGCAATACATTAACATTTCTAGTAGAAATATTTATTGGTGATAATGTACTGTTGATTGTAATTATGTTTTGATTACTTGGTATGTGTTAACATATATTAAGCAATGCAGTAACAATAACATGTAAAAGTGGCATACTGAATAATTTTAGTAAACAGATGACCTGCTTACATAATGCATGTTCTGTCTTATTTATGAAAATGATCCTGGAATTCATAAAGTGGGAAGACGTCAGCGAAGGATAGAAACTATGTTTTTCCAAGGATCCTCCACACACATTTGGCATCTCCATATATCCTATGTTTCTGATATGTTGGCCGAACATCACTGCTGCCCCATTAGCTTCTTTGCTATCTGGCCAACCCAAATATTCAATGCCAATTGCCAAGTATGACCCTGGTATTGAATATCTGGGTTCAAGTTTCAGCAGTGACAGTTAGCCATTGTACCTTGAATTCATACTGGGAAATGGGCAGCTTAGAAGACTATTATGTTTTCATTTGTTCTAGTTTATTTTGTCTTATGGTGTATGGTTAATTTCTTTATATGATTTGTGATTACCATGATGTTTAGTCCTTTATATTTATTGTTGTTTGTTTTTTAAATTTCGGTTTATTTTCACTTGAATGCCTTGATGTTAGATGAAGGACACTAAGCATTACTCCCAGGGGAAAAAATACCAGCTCAAAGTGGGCATTATTTTCCCACTGGGAATATCTTAAAGGGAACATGAAGGTAAGCAGGGGCTGGTGGGCCGAGAGTCCCCATCCTCAACACTACCAAGTACCCCCCACAAATACCCCACCCTTACCCTCATAAGTGACTAATCCCTCTCTCCCCACCAAAGCCATAGTTCAAGCCTCCCCTTAAACGCCATATCCCCCAATGGCTTCCCTGGGCCTACCTTAAAGAAAGCCTGGTAGTCTAGTGGGGCCTGAATGGGAGTGATCCCCAGTAGCTTCAGTAATCAGTTGGTTAAAATTTATTTTTTAAAAATTACCTGCAACCGTGGGTGGTGACTGGGGCCGTGGCTGAAATCGCTGCATTTCCTGGGTCCCATGGTGCAAAGATGAGGCTGCCGGTGATTAGTGCCATCATAGCTGACAGCCACAGAGTTTTTCTTAAAAACAAAACAAAAAAAACCCATTGCAGCAGCTAAGGGGAGCTCCAGGGTTTGCTGGGCCATACAGGGCTGCTGCTTTGTTTTTTTTATAGCCAGTCCGCAAGTCTCCATGGGCCCCAAATGCAGGCTGGATGAGCTGTCAGGGAGGGGAGGGCCTTTAAGGGGGCAGAGCCTGGAGCGAAGGAAAGCCCAGGCTGCCTTGAAGATGTGCCAGCATTAAAGTGTCTCGATCCGAATGTTGGCTGTTGAGGCTGTGAGGGGGGTCCCAGGAGAGCCGGATAGCAGGAAAAACAAAAGATTAAATGAATTTTAAAGATGGCTGCAAATCGTGAGAGAAGAGGTAAAGTGGCCCTGAGGTTCCTGAGGCTCTAGGTGGCTCTGGCGCAGTGGCAGTGGGTGTGGCCCGCCACAGGTGCCAACTGGGAGGGAGGTGCATCCCCGGTGAACCCACGGAGGCAGATGGTATGCTGCAGAGACTCACGCTGCAGGGGCTGGGTGCTCTTCTCTCCTGGTTGAAGTCTTGTGAATCATAAAACTTTGTCCGGGATTGAGCTCCTGACCCCTGGAGCGTGAGGTACCACGGCAAACCAATTTAATCATAAGTTTGCCACACTGGCTATGTGGGCCTGACCTGGGGGCGCTGGCAACACAGGGGGTACCTACCCAGGGTGACGGAGGGATTCGGAAAGCCACTGCTCCGGAGGCCTTGTTTTAAAAAATAAACAGTGGGGCAGTGCTGGTGAGGCTCCAGGGAGCCTGTAAATGTATAAAAATTATATATTTTGATTTTGACCTGATTCGGATTTTGACCTGATTTTGACCTGATTCGGATTTTGACCTGATTCAGAGCAGGCTCAGCATTATCTCAGTGTGCCTGTTGCTCTGTGCACGCGGGCAAACATGCTGAAAGCTACAGAGTGATGCTATGTAAGCCCGGGAAAGTAGAAAAAATGGCAATTTTTATGGCACAGTTTGGGTATTATTTAAAGGAGCATTTACAGGAAAAGTAATCCTAAAAATTTCCGTGAGGTGTCTTTAGAGTTGACTTGGGGTTCATTTTCCTTAAAGAGTCCCTGGAACTATTTTTTCTTGAGCTGGCATAGTAGCAATAATTTCTCTCACTGTTAAGCTCTGGAGAAGCTAGCTGGCAGTTTGTCAGTTGGGCTGGGACTGTGAGTCCGTTGGTATGTGTGTGGAAGGTGAGAGAGTGAGTGAGTGAGTGCTTGAGAGGCCTCTAGGAAATGTCTGAAGAGATTAAAAGTGGGAATTTTTGATGAGAGTGACTGGGATGAGTGCCTCGGGAGTGGAAGTGAATTTTTAAATATATTTTTGGAGAAGCTGCTTTAAGCTATGGAAGTTTGAGGGGATTAAATCATTCACAAGAACTCTGGTGCTGTAAAAAAAAATCAATAGGGCTGTAGCTTAACAGCTAAAATGTGAAATTTTTCAAGCTGCATTTATTGAATAAATTGGCTATTGTCAGAAAATAAAATATTCTTACAGGAGATTGGAGTCTAGTCTAGTGAAGATTTCTGACAGCAGTGAATGTATTTTTTAGCTGTATCCCGTAAAAGGAAAAGAAAATTAGTTTTTATTATTAAAAAAAAAACAGTAAGGCTGAGAAGCTGCTTAGAACTGAAAGTGAGTGTGACTGACGTGGTTCTGAGAAAAGGTTTATCATTGAAACACAGTGATTCAGAAATTGGCTGAAAGATTTCAAGGAATAAGATTTAAAACAGTTTCAAGACTTTAAACTCAGACTCTCAGTGACTGGCTGTGCTGGAGATTCTAAACAGCTCTTCGGAAGTCTGAGAGAGAAATTGATGAGATTTTTGCCTTCTGACTCCCTGAACATATCAGGATTGACAGGGAGAATTTTAATTTTTAAAGGAAAAATAATTATCAGAGTGAATGTGGGTGAGTGTTTGCTGGGATGGGATTTTAGTTAGTAGCATAGTAACAGTATATGACGGCAGATAAAGACCAGTATCGTCCATCTAGTCTACACAGCAAGGCGGCAAGAGTAGGTGCACCTGCTGCTCCGTGCAGAACACCCCTCCCCATGCCTTTGTTTAGGGGTATACCCATTGCTCCGTGTGGGTCACCCCTATTTGTTGAGATATAAGAGATAGTTAAGTTTATTTTGATTTTATCCTGTTTCTGTAAAGTGATCCACTGTGTCTGTCCCATGCCAACTAACAGTTTGCTTTCTCTCTGCAAATGCAATGTGTGCCTTCAAGTCCATGCTGATTCCTGGCAACTCAGCAGCTCCTGGGTTTTCTTGGCAATGTGACCAGAAGTAGATTGCCAGGCCTTTCTTCCCAGGCAATGGAGGATTCAGGGACTTGCCCAAGGATTAATCAATTATATTTTATTTTTATGGGATTTAGATAGGTTCCTGATACATCTTGCTTCAGTATAAGGGTCAGGTGGCTTTTACGGCAACAGAAAAGAAAATAATCAACCAAAGAAAATAGGGAGATAGGCTTTCTTTTTTATTAATTTAAGTAAAGCCAAGCAGTAGGTTTCTGAAGAGAGCATTGCCAGACTTGACCATACTGAGAACCTTGAAGAGGAAGGACATCGCTGACCAGACCCATGAGCCCTTATGAGAAAAGAAGATAGATAAATAACGCTACCATCACAGAACACATATTTGAGCTCAAATATTTTAAGTGAACTTTGGAAAGAGATAAATCCATGGAGGCCAATTCTGATCTGAATGTCCCCCGCCTGTTCGGGTGCCCAGAATCAGGACGTGTACCTGTTGCACCCGATTCTGATCCCGCGGTGGCTAGATGTGCCCGCGGGATCAGAATCGGGAACAGGACAGGAATGTCTACGCCGTGCCTCGATTCTGGGCATCTGGACATCCAACATACTCCACGGCTAGCAAAGCCAGTCTCCTGCATGGAGCTGCAGTACCATGGCAACATGACGCCATGGCACTGTGGCTCCATGCAGGAGCCGTGATCCCTGGCCGAACTCCACAAACTGCTTTCCCCACAGCCCGACTCCCAATAGGGTCTGCCATGGTCAGGGCTGGGCTGTGGGAATCAGGCCTAGTCCATCGTCCTCTATCCAGGGGGGCATTCCACCTCTGAGGTGGAGTTAGTCCCCTATGCAAATGGCTGACCCCGGACATACAGGACCGACTCTGAATTGACCCTGTATGTCAGGGGTCTTGGCACCGCCCACAGCCCACACTTGCCTTGCCTGCAGCCCCTCCCCACCTATCTACAAACAGAGCACCCCGCACAGTTCTGCTCTACGTGTGGTGAGCTCTGTTTCCCTGATGCCGGCAAGGCAAATAGAACGCATACTTAAACCCCTACAAAGAAAGAAAGAAAGAAAAAAATTGTTTAAGTTTTATAATTTATTGAAAGAAAGTAAAAGTATCAAAACCTTTTTTTTTTTTAAATTTCTTTATTTATATTTTCCAACAAAATACAAACAAAAGAGAAAAACAAATTACAGTAAATTAAAATACACAATCCTTCTCTGGAACATGAAATAATCAAAGGCTGATCACAGCCTACCCCACCCTGTCCCTCCCATCATCATCCAATCATCAGGGGCCATATGAAAGAAACATAAAACATCTGCAAGCCTCCACTACAGAGAAAATAAGAAGATTTGTCTGATAACCCCTTCCACTTAAGAAAGAGGAGGATGCAAGGGAAACTGCCACACCATGGTTCGTATTTGTATCTATGAGTAGCATAGGCACAAATGTACCTCCATAGGCTGCAACCAAGATCTATTGTATGTTTCCAGTTAGAAATAACGGACATAGGGCCACTCCCAACATGGAACTAATTCAGGCAGGCAATCTCTTTATAAGGACAAGCTGCCAATTACTGATTGAAAAACGACCCCAAATCAGGAGAGAGTGGCCCTAAATCCCAATATCACCCTAATACGGTTCCATATTGAAAACCAATAAGACTGAATGTTAGGACAGTCCTGCGCCACCTGTCTCAAAGTGCTGACATCTCGCTGAAACCGACCCTTAATCTCAGCTGCATATTGAACGCATGCCTACAGCCCCTTCCACCCATCATGAACCTTGCTTTGGCAAACGTCATAGTATTAGGCCAAAGAATTAGGAAGACACATCCCTCCTTCCTCTAAATAAGACCCTATCTTCCAAAGAGCAAATCTAGGCGGTTAATTCTCCATAAACATTGAACTAAAGTTCTATCACTTTGACACTGTACTTTCCTTATAAGGAAGACTAGTAATATTCCTATTACATAGTTCACTTTAGGAGTGATAGACATATCTATATCTTCAAGATGACCCCACCAAGATACAGACCGACGACCACATTACTGTATATAATTAGAGCTCATTAAGTCAAATAGGGTAAATGAGATCACAGCATAAACATAGCTGTGAGCCGCATGGATAGTAGATTCACTAATTCTAGAACAAAGTCCCTTGGAAGCTAGGAAGAGACAACACGTGGATTTTAAAACCATGGGGTATCCAGCTTTCCACGCTAATATGGCCACCCCATTAACCTTATGATGGGCAGCTGAAAACCCTTAAAATAGGGCTTAGATCTCTAACTACGAGAACTCCCTTACATTCAAATGTGTCTCCTGCAGCAATAAGATGCCAGCACTTTCTTTCCTACCACTCAGAGGAAAACATTCCTCTTAGTAAAAATTGTGTAACTGAATGTTAAGGGCATTAATAATCTTAAAGAAAGCATGTTGACAATATAGCTCGTTGCAGAAACAGATCAATATGCAGCATTTAGTTTTACACTGTAGAACAATTTCTTAAGCGCCTTTAAAGTGTGGCTGCATCTATAGCCCAGAGAGTGGAAAAAAAAAAAGGTCCCATTATTTGATCAAATGCAATAACACACCTAATTCTACCAAAACATTTCCCCAAAACCACCCAAACCCAGGGGGGGTTATATAACACACAAAACTTAACGGGTGAGCCTGCTAGGACAAGACAGACATGGAGGGCTCATTGACCCAACACTTCCACATTTCTGTAACTCTCAGAATATCGCATCTTGCCCACCTCCCTTATTAAGATTAGAGATAATGTCCTTCAAAAGAGACAGAATAAATGTCCCAATACATAAGAGTATTATATGCTTAGATGTCGCTTCTGTGTGAATAGGTCTCCTTCACACAATCTCAGACCAGTTAAATGCCCATGATAGCAAGCGCCATAAAACTGTAACAAGTAGGAGATGTAATATAATCTTCACCGCATCACCGCCGACTCCTTATCCTCCAGAAATGCGCATAGATCTCTGGGATCATCAAAAGTTTTGGTCTGGTTGTGCAGTGTGATTTTCATGCGGGCAGGATATAGCAGTCCAAAATGGGCCTTTAGTTGAACCAAGCATGGACGCAATGCCAAAAGACTCCTTCTCCGATCCACCATCGCCTTTGCGAAGTCCAGGAAGAACAGGAGTTTGTGCCCTTGATATTCCAAGGTTTAAAGTGTTCTGGCTGCTTCCATTATTTGCAATACTTGCTGAAAACTTAGAACTTTCAAAATAATTGGGCGTGGACGCTTGCCCGTGATCATGGACTAAGTAGGAACTCTTCGAGCATGCTCAATCTCGAACGGCATATTGAAATGCAACCTTAATACACCTGGGATCATGGCCTGCAGAAATGATATCATATCATGATTTTCTGCTCCCTCAGGAACTCCTAGGATTCTTATGTTGTTCCACCGAGAGCGATTATCACCGTCTTCCACCTCTCTTTGCAATGAACGTATCAACTCGGCCTGCTCCTCAACGGCCTCGAGCCTCTCCCCATGTGATGCCACGACCTTCTCTACCTTCTCCAAACGAGCCGTATTTGACTCCAAAGAGGATCTCAATGCGTTGATATCTTCCTGCATTGCACAAAGCGATTCTCTATTAGCTTTGACCAACTCTTTGATCGCCCGAATCTGAGCCAAGATCTCCTGTGAAGTCTCAGGACCATCTTGGATGACCGCCATCTTGTGAGGTGAGAGAGGTTCTGTCTTGGTTCTCTTTGCGCTAGCATTTTGAGATACTTGGAAATCCAGCCGTGTCTGTTTGGAACCCGACATAGCCGGGGTCGAATGGTATCCAAGTAGGTAGGAACTATTTGATTAAATATTGCAGAAATCAGGATTCTTGTCTATTGCCCTCCGGAGCACCGCACTTACACTTCCATCTTGACCAGACACCAGGCTCCACCCCCAGTATCAAAACCTTTTTAAAAGGTTTCCTTTTGAAGCAAATGTAATACTTACCAACAGCTGCCTCAATTCTTAATAGCTGCTGAAAGAAAAGTGTGTTAAAGGAATTATTTCTGATGTTAAAAGGAAAGTAATAGTCAAAGTTAAAAAAATGATACCTTTTTTGAAAAGTTTATTGGTGGTTTTATGCTTCTGAAAGGCAAAAGTGCAATATTATATCAGTGTCTTTTAATTATTTAAAGATTTTAATTAGTATTATTACTGTACGCAAGATTTTAAATAATATTTTATTTATATTTTTAAATAAGTATTTGGAAAATTCAGATTTTGATTGTGATGAATTATTTCATCGAACTATATTAGAGTGTAACATCATACTGACTTATGGAGTAGAATCCTGCTTAATTTTAAGAATCTTGTCATAGAATGAGGTTAGTTTATTTCTGAGTGTCTGCCCTGTTTGGTGACACAGCCTGAGGTGTCATTTGGCACACAACTACAATAACTATATGAACATCTTCAGCTGGATAATAATAAGGTTGCGACACTCCTCAGGAGGCCAGAGTTTATACTTCTATCTGGACTGGCACTGGGTTCAAAATGCGACTATTGCTAGGGGATCTCAGGAGTAATTTTGAACCTGGCAGTGGCCTGGATGGGAGTGAGTGGGGGCCGTTCCAATTCAGGCCTCACTAGACCACCAGGTTTTCTTTAAAATCGAATCCAAACTAAAAAGATAGGTCCCACAAATCAAAGACAAAATCCCTGAGGAAATATGAAATTTTTGTCGGACAATGATCGTCAGAAAAGGACAAGCCCTATCTGAAAATTGTGTCTCTTTTAATCATTTGCAGTAAAACTTTATGGAAAATTTTATAGAAAACCACACTTATCTGGCGTAATGGAGTCCATACAAACAGGGTTTGGATTTTATGGGGTAGGTGGTGTTCCCTAAAGCCCCTGGGTTTTGGTATTTTGGATTTTCCTTTAAAATAGGCCAGTGGGTTTCCGATCAGTTTGTTGGGTATTGGGAGGGTTTAAGGGGGGGGGGAGTGTGGACTTCTGCTTTGGTGAGAGGATCGATCACTTGTGAGTGGAGGAGGTGGGGTATTTGGGGGGTGGCCAGAACTCCTTTGTGGTGTCAGGAGGTGAGGACCTCAGGCCCACCAGTTCTAGCTTACCCTCATGGTTCCTTTAAGATGGCGGCTGGGAATATCGGGCTGCATGATAGTGGCCTGATACTTCGTAATTTAAAAGAATAACGCAGCAGGCAGTGATTTACCACAAGCTATGGCATTCATTTGAATACTAACGAGGTGTATTGCATACATTTGCATGCTTTGCATCTCATACGTATTCAACATGCACTGCAGTGAGAATTTGTACGCTGTGGTGAAATAATGAATGTTATTGCACTTTAAGGGCCAAATGCATGTTATTACACATGTGTTAAGGGCCAAATAACATGTGTTTATTGGCTTAATACACTCTAGTAACTACCCCCTTAATCAAATATATTAAACATTAAAATTATATATGCTTAAGACAGTAAAGATCACACTCCAGAAAACAAAGTGATCTAGAATCACCTCTAGTTCTAGAGGGTGAATTTCTTGAATAAAAACAATGACAACAAAAGAAATAAATATCCACATAAAATAAAAAATGATCAAATATCTAATAAGAAAGAAAAGAAGCCCAGCATACATTTGAATCCAAAAACACAATATTGAAAAGAAGACTTGGGTTCCAGTCCACAAAGGAGCAAAATTAATAATTATACAAAAAAACCCACAATATATAAGAAAAATTATAAAGGAAGGATGGAAGATATATAATTATCTGCTGAAGTCAAGATTCCCAACTAACTCACTCAGAACTACTGGGTACCATCTCTCTGGGTTTGGCCCTATTATTCAAAAAGATTCTATAGGTGTGTTGGATCAGCAAAAGAATACTTATTACTCTCATATGCAACTTGACAAAGATGAGAGAATCTTAAAGATTAAAACCTTAAGAAAAGGAAAAATTTAAAAAGTAATAAAAAAGATATATGATTTATGGTTTATTAAAATTTTGCTATAATGCCTCTCGGAGACCAACAACGTTTACATTAAAATATAAGAAAAGAAATTACACATACACGTTAAATTAGAATTAAGATAAAATTAAAACATGAAGTAAAAACTTGAGGTAAAAAAAAAACAAACAAACCAGATGGGTAGATAGCAACCCTCCTTGGGTGCAGCCCTCACTAGGTGGCCCTCAGTCAACAGAATCCATTAACTGAAACACAAACGCAAAAAAGAATGTATAAGAGGAGATGTAGTCATCACAGACAGTCCATTAAGATCTTCCTTCAATCCATATGCAAATGTACCCATGAAGACTTGGCCATTAAAATAGACACACACCTCTAACTCACCTTTGGCTATTCTCAGGCTCCAATGTGCATATTATTTCTCCAGCATGGTGTAAGCCCAGGACGGAGGAGAGTATGAATGAACTTAATGTAAAATAATCATTTATTTTGTAAGCAGAGATGTGCATTGGCAGGCCAACCAGAAAACAAGTGTCAGTGTTTCCTTTCCGATATCATTTTGGTTGTGAAAAGTATTGCAGATATCTGAGTGCCTTCTTCTCTATTCCCTCCAGGTATCTTGGTGAAAAACTTTTCTGATGCCTATTCATGCCCTGGAGCAAGAATAGACATGGACAGTACCGCAGGTGGGCTCAGACATGCTTGCCGTTTCTAAAACTGAGAATGCATATGTATTGACCATTCATTCCCCCTCCATCAAAAGCAAAACTAAAATCCATTAGACATTCTGCCTTCTTTTTCATTGCCCTTATGCTCTGGAACAGACTTCCTCCACTTCTTTGTATTGCTTCTACTTTCAAAAGTTTTAAAACTGACCTAAAAACGTTTTTCTTTGAGTGCTCCTTTGGGGTCTCCATCTGAACATGGGGCCTAGGCAATGGCATTTCAGTGCCTTGCCTGAAATTCTCTTTTCTATGGTATTTTTCTACTACTGTTCTATCACTAACTAGCGTTCTTTTTCTGTTTTGTTTTTATTTTATCTAGTTTTAATTTTTTATTGTAAACCACTCTGATTATGAATAAGAGTGCTATATCAAATTTTAATAAACCATATCTTTTCCTGAACACCCTGGGCATGCCTCTGCCATGCCCCCATGCGACATGGACAAAATCGTCCCAGAGATGTCCATATATCCGGCTTTCCTAAATGTCTCCAGGGAGACATTTGGCAGCTGAAATGTTAAGCTAAAAAATGCAGCGTCATGCATTTGGACTGCAAAAATCCAGAGGAGCGGTACAGTGTAGGGGATGAGGTTCTTCTGTCCACAAAAGAAGAGTGGCACCTGGGCATAATTGTGTCTGACAATCTTGAAGTAACTAAATAGGTAGAAAAGGCAACTGTGAAAGCCAGAAGGATGCTTGTGTGTATAGGGAGAGGAATGGCTAGCAGAAAAAAGGAGGTGAAAATGTCTCTGAATAAATCTTTAGTGTGACCTCATGTGCAGTATTGTGTGCAATTCTGTACCTTAAAAAGGATATAAGCAGGTTGGAGTCAGTGCAGAAGGTGGCTACTAAAATCATTAATGGTCTTCGTTATGAAGCATCTGAGGACAGACTAAGATCTTAATATATATACTTTAATATATATACGGAAGGACTAGAAAAAGGGACTGTTACTTCTGGAGAGAGATCTGCAACTGTGAGTAAATACTTCTGGTAATTTTCTAAAAGGAATTCTTTGTATTAAAGCTAATTAATCTGTGATCCCACTATTTTTTGTTAAATCAGTCAGGGCCTAGTAGCAGCAGTTTAAGTTTAAATTTAAAACACAGAAGAGAGCTTTCTGGTTACATTTGGAACCCAGCAGAGAGCTTGTAGTTTACATTTAATAGTCACTCAGGGCCTAGCATCAGAAAAGTACTTTTAGTTTTAAAACACAGAGGATAACTTTATGGTTACATCTCATACCCAGCAGAGAGCTTGTAGTTTAAATTTAATAGTCACTCAGGGCCTAGTAACAGCAAAGTACTTTTAGCTTAAATTTAAAACACAGAAGAGAGCTTTCTGGTTAAATTTAGAACCCAGCAGAGAACTTGTAGTCTAAATTTCATAAGAAGTTAGAGCCTAGCAGCAGCTAAGAGCTTTAATTTAAATCAAATCAGAATATAGCTTACCTCAGCAGCAGAAGACAGGGTACTGTGTAGCAGCCCTCTTTTAATAAGTGTTATTTCCCTCCCTCCCTCAACACACCCACCCACCCTTGGGATAATCGTAGTTTTATAGGTACTTACACATCTTAAAAGACAGGAGGTGCTCTCAGGTGAAGCTCATTACCCAAATCAGTCATACACTAAGGACCTGAGATTAGTTAAGCTTCAGGTGAACAAGGTATATTACACATATTAGGTACAGTTTTATTAGTATAAATATCCATAGCAAGCCTTAGTAAGTAAAGAACTTAGAACCAAACACAAACTTAAAACTAAGATGCAGACAGCAGTCCAGCAGCGGGATGGGGGCTTTCCAGTCTTTTGCATTGAGTGTCACATGTATGATTTTCTCCCAATTGGTGAGAGGTCTTACGTGTGCACTAGGTGCAAGGAGCTCTTTGCTCTCAGGGAACGAGTCCGTTCTCTAGAGGCTAAAGTAGCAGAATTGGAAAGCATAAGACAGATAGAGAGGTACATAGACGAGACCTACAGGGATATAGTCCTGAAATCCCACCTCCAGTCTGGCAGCATCCCTGTTGCCATGGAGGAGAGAGGTCACGTGACAGGAGAGCATCACCCTGGTGTGGCAGGAAGTGATCCTGTAACTAGGACCTGTCCTCCAGGTGATGTAAAACCCTCTCGCACTGAGGACGTTTCTCCAGGGCCATGTGCCCATGAGGGAAGGGTTAGGACAGCCGTTATAGTTGGTGATTCGATCATTAGGCATGTAGATAGCTGGGTGGCTGGTGGATGTGAGGATCGCCTGGTAACATGCCTGCCTGGTGTGAAGGTAGCGGACCTCATGCGCCACCTAGATAAGGTCTTAGATAGTGCTGGGGAGGAGTCTGCTGTCTTGGTACATGTCGGTACCAGTGACAAAGGAAAATGTGGTAGGGAGGTTCTGGAGGCTAAATTTAGGCTTTTAGGTAGGAAGTTGAAATCCAGAACTTCCAGGGTAGCATTCTCCGAAATGCTTCCTGTTCCATGCGCAGGACCCAAAAGGCAGGCAGAGCTCCGGAGTCTCAATGCGTGGATGAGACAATGGTGCAGAGATGAGGGTTTTGGATTTGTTAGGAACTGGGGAACATTTTGGGGAAAGGAGGGGCTCTTCCGAAGGGATGGGCTTCACCTTAACCGGGATGGAACCAGGCTGCTGGCATTAACCTTTAAAAAGGAGATAGAGCAGCTTTTAAACTAGATATTAGGGGAAAGCCGACAGTCGCCCAAGAGCGGATGGTTCGGAAGAATGTATCTTTGAAGGATAATACCAAAAGCAGAGAGGTTCCACAAAAGAGTAAAGTAGCCCAAATGCCCTCAAGTGTGGAGCAGACAGAGCTTAAAGATCCCAAATTACCCATGTCTAACAATAGCCAAATTAATATGAATAAAATACATTCTCTAAAATGCTTGTATGCAAATGCTAGAAGTCTAAAAAATAAGATGGGAGAGTTAGAATATATAGCACTAAATGAAAGGTTAGATATGATTGGAATATCAGAGACATAGTGGAAGGAGGACAACCAGTGGGACACTGTGATACCTGGGTACAAACTATATCGAAATGATAGAGCTGATCAAATTGGTGGAGGGGTTGCGCTCTATGTTAGCGAGGGCATTGAGTCAGAAAGGATTAAAGTTTTGCAGGAAACAAAATCTGCTGTTGAATCTATATGGATTGAAATTCCATGTTAAAGGGGGAAGGCAATGGCAGTGGGGGTGTACTATCGAGCGCCTGGCCAGAATGACCAAATGGATGATGAAATGCTCAAAGAAATCAAGGAAGCTAACAAAAGTTACAGCGCAGTAGTAATAATAATGGGTGATTTCAACTACCCCGGTATCGACTGGGTCAGTGTCACGTCAGGACATGCTAGGGAGATAAAGTTCCTAGATGAAATAAATGACTGCTTCTTGGAGCAGCTGGTTCATGAACCGACCAGAGTGGAAGCCATATTAGACCTAGTCCTTAGTGGAACACCAGATCTAGTGCAAGAGATAAGGTTGTTGGGGCCACTTGGCAATAGTGATCATAGCATGATCGCCTTTGATTTAATTAGTGGAGGAGGGATAGTAAGGAAATCCACAGTACTACCTTTCAACTTTCGAAAGGGAGACTATGATAAAATGAGGAAAAGAGTTAAGAAAAAACTAAAAGGAGCAGTTGCAAAGGTTAAAGACGTACATCAGGCTTGGCTGTTGTTGAAAAATACGATCTTGGAAGCCCAGACCAGCTGTATTCCACGCTTTAAGAAAAGTGGAAGGAAGTCCAAAAAACTGCCAGCATGGTTTAAAGATGAGGTCAGAGAGGCTGTTGTTGCCAAAAAAGCATCTTTCAGGAAATGGAAAAAAGAGCCAAACGATGAAACCTGGAAACAGCACAAGCACTGGGAAGTCAAATGCAAGGCATTGATAAGGCAGGCAAAGGGAGAATTTGAGAAGAAGCTTGCTGCGGAAGCAAAAATGCGAAGTAAAGACCTTTTCAAGTACATTCGTAGCAAAAAACCTGTGAGAGAGTCAGTTGGTCCATTAGATGATAAAGGGGTTAAAGGAGCACTAAGAGGCGACAAGGCGATAGCAGAGAGACGGAATGAATTCTTTGCTTCGGTCTTTACTGAGGAAGATGTAGGGATGTTACCCATGACTGAAGTGGTATTTAACGGTGCGGAAGAATTGAAGGAAATATCGATACATCGGGAAGATGTATTACAACTATTAGATAAACTGAAGAGTAGCAAATCACCTGGGCCAGATGGTATACATCCAAGGGTGTTGAAAGAACTGAAATATGAGATTGCAGACCTGCTATTAGTAATCTGTGAACTATCATTAAAATCATCTCTAATACCTGACGATTGGAGGATCGCCAATGTAACACCAATTTTTAAAAAGGGTTCCAGGGGTGATCCGGGAAACTACAGACCGGTGAGCCTGACATCAGTACCGGGAAATATGGTAGAAACCATCATAAAGAATAAAATTACTCAGCATGTAGATAGTCATGTCCTAATGGGAGATAGCCAACATGGCTTTAGACAAGGGAGATCTTGTCTTACTAATCTGTTATGTTTTTTTGAAGGAGTGAATAATCAGGTGGACAAAGGTGAGTCGGTTGATATTGTATATCTGGACTTTCAGAAAGCCTTTGACAAGGTCCCTCATGAGAGACTTTTGGCAAAACTAAAGAGTCATGGGTTAGCAGGCAGTGTACTATTGTGGATCAGGAACTGGTTAAAAGATAGAAAGCAGAGGGTAGGGCTAAATGGCCAATTTTCCCAATGGAGAAAGGTGAATAGTGGTGTACTCCAGGGATCTGTGCTGGGTCCGCAGCTTTTTGACATATTCATAAATGACCTGGAAAGTGGGATAACGAGTGAGGTTATCAAATTTGCAGATGACACAAAACTATTTAAAGTTGTTAAAACCCAAGAGGATTGTGGAAAATTGCAAGAGGATCTTGATAAATTGGAAGACTGGGCATCAAAATGGCAGATGAAATTTAATGTGGAGAAGTGCAAGCTTATGCACCTAGGGAAGAACAACCCAAACTATGGTTACACGATGCAAGGTTCCACATTAGGAACCACCACCCAGGAAAAAGATTTAGGCGTCATTGTGGATACCATGTTAAAACCCTCGGCCCAGTGTGCAGCAGCGGCCAAGAGAGCAAATAGAATGCTAGGTATGATAAGGAAAGGAATGGAAAATAAAACAAAAGATATTATAATGCCTCTATATCGTTCCATGGTGAGACCGCACCTTGAATATTGTGTGCAATTCTGGTCGCCGTATCTTAAAAAGGATATAGCGATTTTAGAAAAGGTTCAGAGAAGAGCCACCAAAATGGTAAAAGGGATGGAAGGATACTCCTATGAAGAAAGGCTAAAAAGGTTAGGGCTCTTTAACCTGGAAAAGAGACGGCTGAGGGGAGATATGATAGAAGTCTATAAATTAATGAACGGAGTGGAACGGGTAAACGTAGATCGATTGTTTACC
This sequence comes from Ichthyophis bannanicus, assembly GCA_033557465.1. Taxonomy (NCBI): domain Eukaryota; kingdom Metazoa; phylum Chordata; class Amphibia; order Gymnophiona; family Ichthyophiidae; genus Ichthyophis; species Ichthyophis bannanicus. The sequence goes on along the minus strand of CM066032.1, from coordinate 513,921,003 downwards.
TTATCAGAATATAGAAAGACTAGGGGACATGCAATGAAGCTACAGGGTAAACTATTTAAGACTAATAAAAGAAAATATTTTTTCACTCAACGTGTAATTAAACTCTGGAATTTGTTACCGGAGGATGTAGTAAAGGCTGTTAGTGTAGCTGGGTTTAAAAAAGGTTTGGACAAGTTCCTGGAGGAAAGGTCCATAAACCATTATTAAGAAGGGACCCAGGATATCAATGCTTGAACCAATAGAAGCATTGTGGAACCTGTGTCCCTTGGGGAAACTGCTAGGTACATATGACCTAAATTGGCCACTGTTGGAAACTGAATACTGGGCTTGATGGACCTTGGTCTGACCCTGTATGGCATATCTTATGTTCTTATGTTCTTAAGTAGAGGAAAGGCGGGATAGGGATGATATGGTAGAGACATTTAAATATCTCCATGGCATAAATGTACAGGAAGGTCCCTTTCAGTTGAAGGCAGCTCTGCTACAAGGAGACATAGCATGAGAGTGAAAGGGGATAGATTCAGGAGTAATATGAGGAAATATTTCTTTACGGAAAGAGTGGTAGATGAGTGGAATACAGTAGTCTTCCAGTGGAGTGATGGACATGAGGACAGTATCTGAATTCAAAAAAGCATGGGACAAACACACAGGATCTCTAAAGGTAAAAAGAGGGCTGTTGTGGTTGATATGGAAGGGCAGACTAGATAGGCCATGTGAGTTTATTTATTTATTTAAAAGATTTTCTATACCACACCTTCCAGAGATCAAGGGCGGTTTACATTAAACATGGGTGTAACATGAGAACTGATCATAACATATTTATAAAACATATTTTACATTATTTACAGATGTTTTCTATCTGAGTCTGTGTGTTTACCAGGGTGTCTTAAGTTAACTAATGTGTTTGAGATCTACTATGATATTAACAGTGTTGTGTAGGGAGGAGTTTAATGTGAAGCTTATCGGTAAATTTCACATTTAGGTGGGATATATTCTGTACTGTCCTGTTGAATTCCCCAAATGTTTGAGAAACTGATGCGATTCGATTTCCTTGTGGAATATTTGGAGATCTTTGATGGATCTTAATTTTTCAGGGAGGGAGTTCCAGAGAAAAGGGGCAAAGTAGAAGAAGGCTATATTGCTAGTATAATGATTTGATTTATGGAATTCAGAAGGGACTATTATTATGGTGTTTTGAGTAGATCCTCTTTTTGTTCTCTCATCAGAGGGGCTATTAATCAGAGAGGAGAGGTACGATGGGGCTATGTTTCTCAGAAGCATAAATGTGATCATTAATGATTTGTATTTGATGTGACTTAAGACTGATAGCCAATGCAGACTGTATAGTAATGGAGTGATGCGATCATTTCTAGGGATTTATAAATTATATGGGCTGCAACATTTTGAGCCATCTGAAGTTGATTGAGAGTCTGCTTTGGGAGTCCTTGAAGAATGGAGTTGCAAAAATCAAAGTGCAGAGTGATAATAGCTTGCTGCACCGATCTGAAATCATGGCAAGAAATGGAAAGCATTGGTCTCAGATGAATCATTCTTAGTTTGTAGAAGATCAAACTTGTGGTTAGCGTAATGTGTGTAATCATACTGTGTATACAATCAAGGGTGATACCAAGGTATTTCACTTTGTTTTTTTACTTCTAATTCTGCTTCTTGAAAGTAGAGCTTTTGAGTGGGGGTAAAGTTTTGATTCCTTGTGTTGTATAATACCTCAGTTTTGGTATAGTTTATTTTTAAGTTATGTGTGTTTAGCCAGTTTGCTATTTCACTGAAGCAGGATGTAAGTTGAGGCAGGATTGGGTTTGTCATGTCAATGGGGAGATATAGCATTATATCATCTGCATAATATGATATGCTACATTGAATTTTTTTAGTAAATTGCATATGGTTGCAGGTATAAATTAAAAAGGAGAGCAGAGAGAGACAGATTCTTGTGGGATACCTTGCTCTTGTTTGTAAGATCTAGAAGTCTGATGGCCAAGCTTAACTTGTTGGGTGCGATCAGAGAGATATGATTGGAACTACTGGAGTATCACTCCTTGTATCCCTATTTGGTATAGTCTCTTAAGAAGTAAATTATGGCAAATGCTATCAAACACCAAAGTAATGTCCAAGAAGACAAGGAGAAAAATTTGTTTAGGATTATCTATTTCTTGAATCAATCTATCAACTAGGGCAAGTAGAAGAGTCTCAACTCCATGAAATGGTCTAAATCCATATTGATGATTGTCTAAAGGGGAATTCAGAACGCTATAATCCTGAAGTTGGGTTTGAACAATTTTTTTCAATAATTTTGGCAAGGAACAGGGGGCTGGAAATAGGCCTGTATGAGTTTGGGTTTTCTTTATCCAATGAGTTTATTTTAATATTGGCCGGATTATTGCCTGCTTGAGTACTGGTGGCATCACGCCTTGTCTCAATGATTGGTGAACTATTTTGAGGATGAACGGGAAAAGTTCATCTCGAGTCGCTTTTAGCCATATTACAAGGCAGGTGTCAAGACTAAATGTAGTAGTGTTAATTTGGGAGATTATATTTTTAAGTTGTTTCAGATCAATCATGGGGAAGGTTTGCCATTTTACTGATGACGATAGTCCTGTATCTGGGTAAGAGTTTGTCTCAGTGGATGGACATTTCAGTTTGTTCTTGTAATGGAAAGCAAGAGCCTGTGGTTTGATGATGTGTGTATTAATTTCTGTATTAGGTTTCTGAATGAGGGATTTAACAATTTTGAATAATTCGCTTGGCCGATTGAGAGATTTGGTGAGAATCTCAGTATAATCTTTCTTTCTGTTATTAATAGCATCTTTGTACTGTTTCAATGTTGTCATGTAGAGTGATTTGTCATGTGGAGTGGAGGAGTGGCCTAGTGGTTGGGGCAAGGTACTTCAGGCCAGAAGGTCAGGGGTTCAAATCCCACTAGAGGACAGCAACCTTGGGCTGGAAGGACTGGGGTTTCTAGTCCCACAGGTGCTCCTTGTGGTCTTGGGCAAGCCACTTAACCCTCCATAGCCCATTTTCCCTGTAAAATAGTTATCTCCAAGTTATAATGCCCTGTTCAATGTAAACCACACTGATGCAGAATAGCACAGTATATAAGAGAATATAAATAAATAATGTATATATTTAGTGGCCCTCCAAGTATTCTCTATCTTCTTCAAGGCTTGTTTTAATTTTCTTAGATCAGGAGACTACCAGTTCAGAGAGTATTTGTGTCTTGGATTATGGTTTGATTTAGGAGCAGAGGCGGCATTTGAGATTGTGGTGTTCCAGTTTGTTAATAGAGCATCTAGGTCAGTTAAAGGGCAGTCTATAAGCGGAAGGATTTCATTTGTCTAGAATATGAGCCTTTGTTATTTGCTGCTTTTATGGGGAGCTGGGCAGGCAAATTAAATTCTATTAAATAGTTGTCCATCCAGGGAACTTGTAGTGCTTATGGAAGTGAAAATGGGTAATGCAGGCATATATTATTGGGCACGAATACTAAATCAAGTGTGTTACTTTTATTATGTGTAGTGACCTGAACAGTCTGCTGATAATCATGTTTCTATGTCTTCAGGATTTTCCGTGCCTGTTTTTAGATGTCCAATTCATAATTAGGGCTTCTAAAATGACCCCCATATTGTCCAAGGATACTTAGAAATTTATTGTCAATTATAGAAAAACAAAACTTTATAACTATTGGGTATGTTTACAAAGCAGCGGACCATGGATCCGATATTGCATGGAGGCCACTACTGCTGCTTTGTAAACACACCCCTTTGTTTCATTTTCTTTTATTTTCTAACTTTTTTTAAAAAATTTTGAACACTTGTTACAGCTTCAAAAAAACAAACAAACAACTAAGGTGAAGGCCACCACAAACCATATTATGTCACAGTTAGAATTAATAAGAAAATTAACAATATACAATGGCCACTAGTCCACATAGTGGTGAGAGAGAGGAAAATAAAGTCCTGAAATAGGACATCTTGCACCGATTAAAACAAAATAATCCTCTATTGTCCTTTTCACCTGGCAATGTCTCCAAGAATTTCAGGAAGCCCCACCAAGATATACTTTCAATAAATATGTTTAATTGTTCAGGGACTATAAAAACAAATGCCATCTCTTGGTTCTTTATTATACATTTTGAGGGAAATTTCAGTAGAAAGGAAAGTCCCAGATAAACCACTGTGGGTCATAATAAAACAAATTATTTTCTTACCACCTGAGCAGCAGCAGAAAAATCTGGAAAAATGCTTATTTAGGAACCAGAAAAAAAACAAATCCTTATTCTGGAAATACAATGTGAGAATCATATACCCATCAGAGGACAAAAGTAGCTTCAAGTATTGCCCCATTATAGATTCCTTCATTTGAAGTCTTCAATACCTCATTAAGATTTAACTGTGAAGAAACCGAAATATTCATCCCCTCTTCCCCTTGATTAAGGTTCTTTAGAGCTCAAAACATAATGGGGGTTATTTTAGAAGCCCTGTTCATGTTTTGGATTTCTGAAAATAGGCACAGAGATGTCCAAATCACAGAGAGGTCCCGAGAGCCATTTTAGAAGCTGGCTCTCTAGATGTCTCCAACACGCCTATGCCCAAGTCGCGAAGGGGCGTGATGAAGACGTTGATGGGGGCATTCTAGGCAAGCGTTCCCTATTTAGGAAATGGCAAGCATGTCCCCACCCACTAGCAGGACCATCCATGTCTATTCCTGCTCCAGGGTATGAATAGGCATAAGAAAAGCTGTCATTCTACCATCTAGACACCTGGAGGGCATAGAGAGGAAGGTACACTGATGTCTCCTATAATTTCCATGATGATAACAACAACTGCAGGGAAACAAGGACACTTGTTTTCAGTTTGGTATGCTGATGCATGTTCCCGCATGCAAAATAATTTGCATTGATATGCATTCAGCATAAGATAAATATTCCCGCCCCAAGTGTTTGTAGTAGGGACATCTATGAGGCCACCTGTGTGACCATCCATTACGGGGATGCCCAAGTTGCTAAAATTTGGCTAAAATGTAAATGTCCCTAATGTTTTTTGAATGCTCCAGATTTCACCTGCAATAGGTCTCTCTCTGAACGTATACTGATGCATACTAAAGTTTATCATTCAATACAAACAACTCAAATGGAGATTGCTAAGTGTTCAATCTTATTCATCTATCTCTTCTCACAGCATGATAATAAATATTCAATGCCACTTAGCTGTCTTCCAACCACGAGCTTCCTCTATGTTTTGTGTAGTGCGGCGTCTAGGAGAAGCTCGGAAGGGCTCTGTTCTCAAGAAAGATTGTATATTTTGAAGATGCGGGCAGCATAAGCTTTCACACGGCGTTGCCGGTTAGCAATGATCTCCTGATGAAACTACAGCTGTGAAATGCCTCAGTGGTGCCCAGGGAGCGCGTTGAGATCGTTACTAAAACATAGAGGAAGTTCGTGGTTGGAAGACAGCTAAGTGGCATTGAATATTTATTATCATGCTGTGAGAAGAGATAGACGAATAAGATTGAACACTTAGCAATCTCCATTTGAGCTGTGTTTTGAAATAAAAAGTAGCAATAGTTTGGAACACTAACGGTCATTGATGCTATAAGGCACTAGAAGACAAGACAATAGTCTGCATTTTGTGCCGCTCTAAGTCTGAGACCTTAGTGCGCCCATTGCTACATTCAGTGTGGTCTTTACTGAAAAAAAGTTCACCTCATGATTTGAAGAGTTTTAAAAGTTGTTTGTATTGAACGATAAACTTTAGTATGCACCAGATTACACCTGAACATCTTTTCTAAAATGTCACTTAATAAGTCCTTGTTGCTAGGGATTCAAGGAATAACTTCAAAACCTCCCTGAAATAATTCTATAATATCTTAAATGCAGACACTAATCTCTTACTGGAAAAGTCAATAAATGAAGTTTATTATAATGGGATTGATTCTTCAAATTGATCAATTTAATGAGGCATTAGCGACTTCTAAAGCAGCTAGTCTAGTTCCATAATAATTCATTTTACCTAAACAAGATTCTTTATCTTCTTGTGCAGAAAATCTAGAAACATAGAAATATGACGACAGAAAAAGACCACATGGCCTATCTAGTCTGTCCTTCCATAACAACTACAACAGTCCCCTTTTTACCTTTAGAGATCCTCTGTGTTTGTCCCATGCTTTTTTGAATTCAGTTACTGTCCTCATCTCTACCACCTCCACTGGGAGACTATTCCACGGATCCACTACTCTTTCCGTAAAGAAATATTTCCGCATATCACTCCTGAATCTATCTCCCTTCACCCTCATCCCATGTCCTCTCGTAGCAGAACTTGCTTTCAATTGAAAGAGGCTCTCTCCCTGAACATTTATGCCACGGAGGTATTTAAACATCTCAATCATATCACCTCTATCCCGCCTTTCCTCTAAGGTGTACATATTAAGATCCTTCAGTCTGTCCTCATATGCTTTATAATGAAGACCACTAATCATTTTAGTAGCCACCCTCTACACCGATTCCATCCTGTTCACATCCTTTTGAAGGTGCGGTCTCCAGAATTGCACACTATACTCCAAATGAGGTCGCACCAAAGACTTATAGAGAGGCATTATCACCTCCTTTTTTCTGCTAGCCATTCCTCTCCGTATGCACCCAAGCATCCTTCTAGCTTTTGCCATCGCCTTTTCTACCTGTTTAGCTACTTTAAGATCATCAGACACAACCACGCCTAGGTCCCGCTCTTCTTTAGTGGACAAAAGTACTTCACCCACTATACTATATTGCTCCCTTGGATTGCTGCAGCCCAAATGCATGACCTTACATTTTTTAACATTAAATCCCAGCTGCCAAATTCTAGACCATTCTTCAAGCTTAGCTAGATCCCTCCTCATGTTATCTACCCCTTCCTGGGTGTCTACTCTATTGCAGATTTTGGTATCATCCGCAAAGAGGCAAACCTTACCTGAAAGCCATTCCGCTATATCACTAACAAAGATGTTAAAAAGAATCGGACCAAGGACAGATCCCGGGGGCACACCACTGATAACATCCTTCTCCTCAGAGTGAGCTCCATTTACTTGTACTCTTTGTCGCCTCCCACCCAACCAATTTCTAACCCAAGCAGTAACTTTAGGGTGCATCCCTAGGGTGCTCAGTTTGTTTATAAGTCACCTGTGAGGAACAGTGTCAAAGGCTTTACTGAAATCTAAATACACCACATCTAGGGCTCTCCCTCGGTCCAACTCCCTGGTCATCCAGTCAAAGAAATCAATCAGATTTGTCTGACAAGACCTGCCTCTGGTGAATCCATGCTGCCTCGGATCCTGTAATCCACTGGACTCCAGAAACCTCACTATTTTCTCTTTCAGCAGCGTTTCCAATAATTTACTCACCACCGAAGTTAAACTAACCGGCCTGCAGTTTTCAACCACATCCTTACTTCCGCTTTTGTGTAAAGGCACCACATGAGCCTCTCTCCAGTCCTTTGGCACCACTCCCGACTCCAACGAGGCATTGAAAAGGTCAGTCAGTGGAGCTGCTAGAACGTCCCCAAGTTCCCTCAGTATTCTCAGGTGTATCCCATCCGGTCCCATCGCTTTGTCTACTTTAAGTTGAGATAGTTTCTCACGAACACATACTTTTGAAAATTGTTCAAGATGTCCTTTGCTTCTGTTCCTATTTGTGGGTGTTTTCTGAGGTCCTGCTCCTGGTTCTTCATCTGTGAACACAGAACAAAAATATTTGCTAAGCAATTCCGCTTTATCCTTATCAGCTTCTACATATTCCTCCCCTGCACCCTTGAGTCTGACAATACCACTTTTGCCCTTCCTCTTCTCACTAATATATCTGAAAAATGTCTTATCCCCCCATTTTATTGCATTGGCTATTTCCTCCTCCTTTTGAATCTTTGCCTTCTTGACTACTTTGCTAGCTTCTCTAAGTTTTTCTAAATACAGATGCCTGTCTTCCTCTCTCTGTGATCTATTCTATTTCATGAAGGCCTCCCTCTTTTTCTTCACTTTTTCAGCTACTTCTTTCGAAAACCATAGCGGTCTCCTTTTCCTTTTACCTTTATTTACCATTTTAACAAAAAGGTTGGTTGCCCTTAAAATATCCCCTTTCAGTTTTTCCCACTGTTTTTCTACATCCCTCAGCTGTTCCCATCCAACTAACGACTCCCTGAGGTATTGGCCCATCTTCGCAAAGTTAGTCTTCCTAAAGTCTAAGATCCTCGCCTTTGAATGGATTCTAACAGCCCTAGTCCTAATACTGAACCACACCATCTGGTGATCACTGGATGCAAAATGATCTCCCACTACAACATCAGAAACACTTTCACCATTGGTAAGCACCAAGTCCAGTATGGCCCCTTCACGTGTGGGGTCTGTTACCAATTGCCTGAATAGTTCTCCCTGTAGAGAATCCAGGATCTCCTTACTTCTAGATGATACTGCAGCAGGAATGTGCCAATCAACATCTGGCATATTGAAATCTCCTATCAATAGCACTTCCCCTTTCCTAGCAATGCTGCGCATGTCTTCAATTAACTCTCTGTCCACCTCTTTCTCTTGTGAGGGAGGTCTGTATATCACACCAATGTAAATAGATTTCTCTTTCCCTCTTTCTAGTTTAACCCACAATGCCTCCCTTCTCCCTTTTAAGCTCTGTAATTCCAAAGCTTTAATAGTACTTTTTACATATAGTGCCATTCCTCCTCCCCTACCTCCTACCCTGTCCTTTCTGAATAAAGTATAGCCAGGTATAGTTACATCCCAATCATGGTTTTCTGTGAACCATGTTTCTGTAACTGCCACTAAATCCAAGTCAGCCACTCCCACCAAAGCTTCAACATCAGGGATCTTATTTCCCATGCTACGGGCATTTATACACACTGCTTTCCATATGTTACCCCTGTTACCCATTTCCATAAAGTTATTTAATGTATCACCTACCTGGGGGCTTTCACTTACCTGGGGCTTTCTTCACCCATCCCCAACAAATCTAGTTTAAAGCCCTCTTCAGTAGATTAGCCAGTCTACTACTGAAGACGCGTTGACCTTTCTTGGACAGATGGATGCCATCTCTGCTCTGCAACCCTTGGAACAGCATCCCATGGTCTAGGAAACCAAAATGCTCTCGATGACACCATCCACGCAGCCATGCATTCATCTCCAGGATGCAAGCCTCTCTGCCTTGGCCTTTTATTTATTTATTTTCTCTTATATACCGCGCTATTCTGCATCAGTGCGGTTTACATTGAACAAACTGAAATTACATTGAACAGGGCATTATAACTTGGAGATAACTATTTTTTACAGGGAACATGGGCTATGGAGGGTTAAGTGGCTTGCCCAAGACCACAAGGAGCACCTGTGGGACTAGAAACCCCAGTCCTTCTGGCCCAAGGTTGCTGTCCTCTAGTGGGATTTGAACCCCCGACCTTCCAGCCTGAAGTACCTTGCCCCAACCACTAGGCCACTCCTCCACTCCTTTACCCTCAACAGGGAGGATTGAAGAGAACACCACCTGTGCACCTAACTGCTTCACCCTCTGTCCCAGAGCCATGAAGTCACTTTTGATACGCTCCAAGGTATACCTGGCAGTATCATTTGTTCCAAGATGGATTAGCAACATTGGGTAATAGTCAGTGGGCTTGATGAGTCTCGGCAAACTCTCTGTAACATCTTGGATTTTGGCACCAGGCAGACAGCATACCTCTCTGGACATCAAGTCTGGTCGGCAGATGGACGCCTTAGTACCCCTCAGAAGAGAGTCTCCAACCACCACTACCCTTCTTTTCCTTGTGGTCACTGATTCTGCAACTTTGGGGTACTTGAGCTCTGGTTCTTCCCTTTCCAGGGATGCTTTCACCTCCTCCTCTTCCAGGGCTGCATAATGGTTCTTCAATTCAAGGGCTGGAGAAGTTGGATTGGTGATTTTGCAGGCCCTGGTGACTTGTGTCCAACCATCGACATTCTGTTGGCACCCATCTTCTCCTCTGCTGGAGAGGTTGGTTGCTGCAAGAAGCATCTCATCAATGTACTTCTCACTGTCTTGAATGCTCCTCAGCCTCGCCACCTCCTCTCTGAGTTCCTCCACTTGTTTCCTCAGAACTTCAGCATGCAGGCACCCTGCACATGGAACTGGTCCTTCAACTGGCATTAGGCCCTCTGTCTGGACAGAGGCAGAAGCTGTAACGGGGGCAACAGCTTTAGCGATACGATTTTTCCCAGCCATTGTTCTGTTCGTGAAGCTTAGGTATCTGTTAAAGCAAAAGAGAGAGATCTACCAAGTACCAGCCGGTTTCTCAGCTGTCCTTTCAGCTAGATACTATTTTGGTTGAAAAGTTACACAATTGCATCAAACAATTTTAAACTATAGATTCCAACCTTGACATCATCTTCTTAATTCAACATTAGAGACTTTTGTAGGCAAAATCTGTTGAAACCTCTCTGTGCCACACCCTCCACCAGGAAAACTACATGTTATAAAGAATTTAACAGAGGGAGAGTATTGAGGGGTTCCTCACTTTTCTCGGCACAGGTAAGTCTCCTTCTGTAGAAACTTTCACAATATGACCATTCAGAGCATTATTAGTACACAAGGACTTAGTTTTTTTGTATACCAGTGACATTAAAAGACAGAACCTACCCATCTGAACCATGCATCTGGGACTTCATAGGAATGTAGACACAGGCTCAACTGCTTCCAGGAATCTGAAGAGGTAGACGCGACTCAGGACTAAGAGATGTTTCTAGTTCTGATTCATTTAGGTCCGCAACATGGGAATCGGAGTTTATCCTTCCTTCTTTATATCCCCCATGATAACAGAAGCATCAATTGGTTGCTAAATTGCAGAACTCACCTCAGGCAAGATCTATAGCTTTCCCTTTCATTTGACCATCTCATTTGAAATCTGATTAAACAATTCAGAGAGAGAACAGCACTCCACAAAAACCCTAATCTCCCTTAGGTTTATGAAGGGGCTCACAATTAGATCATGCTGCTTTCAGTACACACTAATGGTGGCAGTATGTTTCTGTCATTCTGTTTATGAATGCCTCAGGGTGCACATTGACAACCTCTGCTTTGGGGTGGAACCAGGCATCTTCCTTACTCTCTCTCTCTTTCCAGATTTGTGTCAGGCCCCGATCCAGCAACTGATGGTAAATTGCAGAGTCCTAGGTACTTATCCTAAAGCCCAATGCTGGAAATTAGATTTCTCTCTTTCACAGTGTTTTCCCACATTTTTAATCACTTCTCCCTTTTATACAAGTTATAAAAGGGATAATTTGAGAGAGGTTGGAGAGATTTCAGGTCTGTGCTTACTCTGTACCCTTGGGCTAGCAAGCAAATTTTCCGTGACAAATTCTTGGCAGGTTTTACCTTTGAAAATGTGGTATTGGGGGGAGGGGCGACTGCAGGTACCTATAGATGTCACAATTACTTTATAGCATGTGCAAATCCCCATAGTAAAATATGTATGAATATTGAAAAAAAATGAAATCCCTCATGTGTACATTCCCATTTCTGTTATAAGATCACTGCAAGTTCTGCCTTTTCTGACGTAGGCAAAATACTTTAATTTAATTTAATTTAATCTAATCTCAACATTTTTATTCTGCTTTTACCTTGAAATGAGCTCATGGCAAATTACATTAAAAAAAACAAAACAATTCTACAATAGTGATATAAAACTGCTGAAATATAGAATATAATGCTCAAAACTAAAATGCAATTGAATTATAAGAATAATAATTATCATGAACAGTAATATAAATAACATCCAAACATTCAGTGGCTTGTTTACTATAATGCGCTATTGTAGTGCATGTAAAGCCCCAAAAGATATCATGGGGTCGCCTTGCACTAACTGTTGGGGGCGTGCCTGGCTTTTCCCTCTGCAGTTACTGCGGGGAGACACACCTTAGCATTCTACTCTGCAAGTGCACTTAAGACAGGTGCACTTATCAGGGCCTGCTGAGGAGGTAGTCAGTGCACCTGCACTAATGACGACATTTACAGGTAGTGTGCACAAATGCTGCCCACGCGAACCATGATATGTTGTCAGTGCCCATACTCTGCCCCTAACGTGCTCTGTCACTGCCCTATCACATGCTAAGCAGTTAGCGTGGGGCTTTTACCATTCTGCCATGCAATAATGGTTAGCACAGGACAAGTGGCCTAGTAAACCCTGCTAACTACAGTATCAGCACACTTTGGTAAACATGTCCTGTAATCCTTAAAATGTCTCTGGAACAGGCAGGCTTGTTCATCTGACATATAGATAATAAAAGCAAATTCAAAAAGCCCAGTGCCCTTCCTAAAATGGCCATCCTCGCAGAGCTTTTCCATGCAAATACTTTGGGAGAAGGTTGACACAACATGAGTAAGTGTACAGATCTTCAATTAAATTTAGAGGTATGTAATCATACAAACTTTGTCATATAGTTAGGGACCAATCCATGTAAGCTCTTAGGGGCATGGTTACTAAAGGATTTAAGTACTCAAAGCCCTTTTATTTCTATGGGCACAGTGCCATTTAGTGCAAGTTAATTTCATTAATACGCATTGACCTTTAGTAAACATGTCCTTAACAACAAATTTAAATTTAGCTTGGACTAGCAACCAATTAAGTTGGCGTAACAATGGGGATGCTGGTTCTCATCTAGGAACTTTAAAACTCCAGCTATCCATTGTATTTAGAAGTATTTATAGCCATGCTATTTGATAATTCGGCAAACCAAGCAAAGCCATATTGCATAATCAAAATGGGGCATGATGTATTTTGCTCAATTTTCTGCAGATTTTCTTCTATAAAATGGAATCTTATTTGTGTGATCATTTCCAAAGTTCCAAACATACATTTTACTATAAAAATGTATGAATCCTTTGTAAGTGCTTAATCTATTATAATCCCTAATATTCTCACTGAATTGCTAAAGTTCTAGCTAATGTAACTATACTTCTTTCTATAGCCTATCCATAGAACTCTATTTTTTTCGGGGTTTATTTTTAAATTATGACTCTGCATCAATTTGATGATAACCTTGAGATAATGATCCAAAACAGCCTGTATATGGGAAACCAACCCTTCCATGGGACTATTACCAAAATGTGGAGTGGACTAGTGGTTTGGGCAAGGTACTTCAGGCCAGAAGGTCAGGGGTTCAAATCCCACTAGAGGACAGCAACCTTGGGCCAGAAGGACTGGGGTTTCTAGTCCCACAGGTGCTCCTTGTGGTCTTGGGCAAGCCACTTAACCCTCCATAGCCCATGTTCCCTGTAAAATAGTTATCTCCAAGTTATAATGCCCTGTTCAATGTAATTTCAGTTTGTTCAATGTAAACCACACTGATGCAGAATAGTGTGGTATATAAGAGAATATAAATAATAATAAATGTCACCTGCATGTGAGTAAGTAATTTCTATCTAGTCAACATTTCCCAAGTGGAATTTAAAAAAAACAAACATTAATCAATAAAGGAGAAAGTGAGTTCACCAGGACACTTAAGTAGGCAATATTTAGATAACATCTTCATTCATTTAGGGGGGGGGGGGAATTTTCAAAGGGCCTAATACAGCCACATGAATCCATTTTTATAATACCATACTGTATATTCCTGTTCATACAGAAGAAACATTACAAATTTTGTATACATTTTTATCAAAGTCCAAGAAACAGCACCTAAGCTATAATTTATAAGAGAAAATGTGAAAATAAACCAGTCAAATTTTATTTTCTTATTTGCTGACAGGATTTTATATATATTTTATTATTTTATGTGTGGGGGGGGGAGGGTGGAATGGGATGTTCGAGTCAGCAAATTACTCCTTCTTCTTTGGATTTCTAACTCAAATGATTTGGCTTTTGATTTCGGCCTTGCACTTTATATATTTTATCTAGTACAATTTTACAGACTGAAGATAGGCTCCAGGTAAATACAGGCCACCCTCATGCTAACTTCTACTGATAAAGAAAGAAGCTGAGAAAGCTGATGAATTTGCTGACTACAGTAGCAGAGCAAATATGACTAACCTCTAGGGAGAACTGATGGCATATCACGGACTCACAAGGATATGGCGCTATTCTCACTCTGTGCTGAAACAATTAGAAACACGTCTTCCTGCAAAGCCATAGCAATCCTCAATGGAAACTTACATACTCTGTCCAAAGGGCATACAACATGACAGAAACATACTGCTGAAAAAGTATAAGAAATAATATGAGGCAATGGAAGACTGGAGTAGTTCTCATCACGGTTGTGAAACAAGTATGGGTGCAAGCATTTGAACTCTTTTCCTCCTACAACGTACAGCAAGGAGCTGGCTGTTCAAAGTAAGTATTATTTTAAAGAATAATTAGCAGAATCTTATCTTCTGGCAACACACTTTCTGCGGACAAGTTATCGCAATCTAAATTTCCACACAAATATATTCTATAAGCTGTTTGTTTTTTTTATATGTTCTAATCTTTAAAATAAACTAATGGCTTATTTACAGTAGGTGTCTTTTTGACATCCAGTATTTGGATGTATTTATAAGCCTTTTGTTTATTTTGTCATTTTTACCATTCAAATAACTAATTTCTCTCAAGAATCTGGTAATAATGGAAGCGGCCTCTGCTCTGGCTATAGTGCTATTGACCTTCACTAGAAACCATCCAGTGTTTTTCTCCATTTCTGAACTCCGTTCTCCTCCTATTTATCCCAGCCTCTACAGCAACAATCCAGCCATGAATCACAGAGTGCAGTTCCTTCTGGAAGTCAGCGCACTTGAATTCTGACTCGGGCTACTCCATACTGCATCCAGGAGGCTGTGAACATTGTTTTGACAGCATTCCCTGGTTCTAGCCAAAAAGCAAATGTCAGACTCAGGAACTGAACCTAGTGGAAACAAAGGAAATAAAACATTTATTTTTATCTGGTTGATGTGCCCCTGAGTAGCCCTAATGCAGAAGAAGAACAGTACAACCCTCCCCTGCGGCAGCAGCCTGGCCCATGAACCCAGACGTGAAGGCTGCTATGAGGCAGAAAGAGAGGGACCAAAGTGTCATATCAAGACTGTGGTGGGGAGGTGGCATAGCAAGACCAGATCATGGCAAGCAGTAGAATATGTGCTACAGGATCATGGCAGGAGCCAGCAGCTAGAAACCAGGAGAGTGGCCAGCAGAAGTGGCAGTGAGAGCCACAGAGTCAGCTGCTCCATTGCAACCGTGGGAGTAGCACTGAGACCAGGCCCTCTCTCAGCAATAGGGAAGTCCAGCAATGCAGAAGTGTCACGGCTAGTATCTTCTTTTTTGAAGGATACTACTCACGAGTTTGGAGTGGCAATGGGAGCTACTGTGACTCCCACAGTGGCAATACTATATGTCATCGTTTGAGGAACGGTATTTATATCCCTTTGTTTGGATATCTCAAATATGCCTTTGGAAGAGAAATCTTGGTGATATGTTTTGATAATGGCAGGGCGATTTGGAATCCCTAGGGAATTTTACTGGTTGGTTAAATTCATTAAAATCGAACCTCCAATTTGAAAGTACCTATCACCGAACACAAATTGCATTCCTGGATATTATGGTGATAAGGGATGGATCTGGGATTTGCACTACTCTTTACTAGAGGCCAGTCTCTTGTAATAATCTGCTTAAATATACTAGTCATAACCTGCTGAAATTGAAAAATTGATTGCCCATCAGTCAATTTCTCTGTATACAGAGAATTTATTCATCAAAACAGGATTATATCACTGAGTCAAGGAAACTTGTTCAGAAATATTTAAACTGAGAATATTCTTTTGGTGTTATTAAAAAGGCATATTTGCATGGCTGTCATGCACAGAGAGATTTACTGCTGGAATCATCATGTAAGGATCATATAGTTTTCAGTTTGGACTCCACAGGTGGCTTCGCTGATCTATAAACATTGGCGGGTGTTACAGTTACACACCTGCTTTGGAGAACACCCCATTGTCATTGTCCATAGGGGTAAAAATGTAGTGAATTATGTGAGCCCATCTGTAACATAGACTTTGGATGTTGGTGTTGGTGAAAACATGGGCCTTTGTAAATGTGGCCAGTGGGAATTCTGTGACTCTACTACTGAGGGAGTTTCATGGATTAACCCAATGATGTAGAAATCCATTAAACATCGGGGACTCATGACCTGTCAATCTACTTACGTTATCTATGTGCTTATATGCCCTTGCTTTGGGGGGCATAGCTAGACTACGAGAACATAAATCTTGCATTAATATGGCCACTAAGAAGCACGATAGTTAATCATTGTTTGGTTATGAAACAGACTTTTGATCAGCTAAAGTGGCAAATAGTGCAAATGGTGCCCCAGTCATGGCATAGAGGGAATCGGGAAGCTGCTTTGAACTTGAGGGAGTAATTCTGGATTTACTCCTTGGACGCAGTTCATCCGAAAGGGTTAAACAACAGATAGACTGGCACACGGTTGTGTGAGGTCGAGGCCTTTTAAATGTGAATGGAGGGCAGAGTTTAAACAGGATAAAAGAACGACGTAGCCATTTTTTCAGTAATGCCTGCAGAGCTGCAAAGAATCTCCTGTGTTTGTCGAAACTGAAGCAGAACCTGTATGCTAAGCGGTTCTAAACTGTTGGCACATTTCTGGCTGTTTTTATTATGTTTGTAGATGCATGATCACTTAGAAAAGAATAAAAAGACTAAAACAGAGGAGACTTTCTATAGTGACCTTGAATTATAGTCCAACAAAATAATATATATTTGAAGGAGCATTTTTTAGAATAGCACTGTTTGCGTCACATAGTAGGATTTCATTTTTTCCTATACTGGTCCACTGTGGTAGTATAGAAGTGTCACAGCAGACAGTGGGGGCAGAAGACTAAAGGTTACCCCCATCCCTATAAGCAGGCTGCAGAGAATGCTCTTGCATGTTACCCCCCAGGCCCCCCAGAAGAGAGAAGCAAGGTGACACCCCTGCTCCTCTCCCCCCCCCTCCAAGAAGGGGAGGAGGGTCTCTCGGCATCAAATAGGGAAGAACAAAGAAGATTAGAAAAAAAGCACATGGAGGACAGAGAATAGAGAATAGAATAGAATCTGCGGAATAGAGAAAGTCCGTGGAGAAGTGAGGAGCTCAGCAAAGATACAGAGATCTTTTGAGCCAGAGGAAGAAAGGAGAAAGAAGCAGGGAGTCAGAAGCTGAAATAAGAAGAAAAGAGGAATAGGAAGCTGCAGTAGAAGAGGGTTTTGCAATTTCCATTGGAAAGAGAGACAACTATGGAGAGACCCAGCTGAGCTACAGCAGTGAGCAAATCTCAGCAGAAGCAAAGACACAAGACGTGAGCTGTGAGAAGTGCTGCAGGTTGTAGGTATCCGACTCAGAAGGGTCAAAAGAAGCCAGAGAGAGAGAGACCCAGAAGAAGCTGGAAGACAACATAGAAACATGATGACAGAAAAAGACCACATGGCCTATCTAGTCTGTCCTTCCATATCAACAACTACAACAGTCCACTTTTTACCTTTAGAGATCCTCTGTGTTGGTCCCATGTTTTTTTGAATTCAGTTACTGTCCTCATCTCTACCACCTCCACTGGGAGACTATTCCATGGATCCATTACTCTCTCCGTAAAGAAATATTTCCGCATATCACTCCTGAATCTATTTCCCTTCACCCACAGCCCATGTGCCCTTGTAGCAGAACTTGCTTTCAATTGAAAGAGGCTCTCTCCCTGAACATTTATGCCATGGAGGTATTTAAACATCTCAATCATATCACCTCTATGCCGCCTTTCCTCTAAGGTGTACATATTAAGATCCTTAAGTCTGTCCTCATATGCTTTATAATGAAGCCCACTAATCATTTTAGTAGCCACCCTCTGCACCGACTCCATCCTGTTCACATCCTTTTGAAGGTGCGGTCTCCAGAATTGCACACTATACTCCAAATGAGGTCGCACCAAAGACTTATACAGAGGCATTATCACCTCCTTTTTTCTGCTAGCCATTCCTCTCCGTATGCACCCAAGCATCCTTCTAGCTTTTGCCGTCGCCTTTTCTACCTGTTTAGCTACTTTAAGATCATCAGACACAACCACGCCTAGGTCCCGCTCTTCTTTAGTGGACAAAAGTACTTCACCTCCTATACTGTATTGCTCCCTTGGATTGCTGCAGCCCAAATGCATGACCTTACATTTTTTAACATTAAATCCCAGCTGCCAAATTCTAGACCATTCTTAAAGCTTAGCTAGATCCCTCCTCATGTTATCTACACCTTCCTGGGTGTTTATTGCAGATTTTGGTATCATCTGCAAAGAGGCAAACCTTACCCGACAGCCCTTCTGCTATATCACTAACAAAGATGTTAAAAAGAATCGGACCAAGGACAGATCCCTGGGGCACAACACTGGTAACATCCTTCTCCTCAGAGTGAGCTCCATTTACTTGTACTCTTTGTCGCCTCCCACCCAACCAATTTCTAACCCAAGCAGTAACTTTAGGGTCCATCCCTAGGGTGCTCAGTTTGTTTATAAGTCGCCTGTGAAGAACAGTGTCAAAGGCTTTACTGAAATCTAAATACACCACATCTAGAGCTCTCCCTCGGTCCAACTCCCTGGTCACCCAGTCAAAGAAATCAATCAGATTTTCTGACAGGACCTGCCTCTGGTGAATCCATGCTGCCTGGGGGCTTATTTCCCATGCTACGGGCATTTATACACACTGCTTTCCATATGTTACCCCTGTTATCCATTTCCATAAAGGTATTTAATGTATCACCTACCTGGGGGCTTTCACTTACCTGGGGGCTTTCTTCATCTATCCCCAATGAATCTAGTTTAAAGCCCTCTTCAGTAGATTAGCCAGTCTACTACCGAAGATGCGTTGACCTTTCTTGGACAGATGGATGCCATCTCTGCTCTGCAAACCTTGGAACAGCATCTCATGGTCTAGGAAACCAAAATGCTCTCGATGACACCATCCACGCAGCCATGCATTCATCTCCAGGATGCGAGCCTCTCTGCCTTGGCCTTTACCCTCAACAACAGCCAGAGGGAGAGAGACAGAGGTCAGGGCGAGTCTCTGGGAAAACTACGGTAAAGCTCCTTGAGAGAGATTGGCAACAGAGCAGAAAGGAAATGTGCAAGATGAGAGGCAGTCAACCCTTTGAGACCAAGAGAGACAGCAGCTGTAACGGAGTCACTGGAAGAGGTGGCTAGCACACAGAGAGACAGCCTCTGATAAAATTGCAAGTCTTCTGTCTAACTAGGACTAGAAGTAAGAGTTTCTAATTAGTCAGAAAACTTTATTATTGCTTTATTTTCAGCTTTGCAAGAATACAGTACAGAGCAGTGCACTCATTCGGAGCAGGCAAATTTTTAGTTAGTGTAGGTGCTTTGAGGGACAAGAGAATTCTAGCTTATAGCACTGGCAGCAGAGCTTTTCATTGTGGGACCTTGCATCATCCCTCGGATGAAGATTTCTGCTGTACAATCGCATTGGTGAGACTTAAGCATGTATTGGTACATATCTGCCCAGAAAACTATCTTTAATTGAGCTCAATTAATACTGGGAGATGAATATTTTATTGGGTTGTTCCAGGGCCTGAGAGACGTATATTAAGGGAGGCTATATGTATCTACATTTGGGGTCTAACGGTTGAGTTACATGTAATTCTTCCCAACCTTCAGAAAGATGGGAAAGTTTAATTTGAAAGGGTCAAAGATAAAAGAAAATTTGTGTTTGAGACAATTTGGTAGTATCACCTAATATACAATATTTATAGGATCAGAAGAACATTTACTGAACTCGTTGACTACTGTTGTCTATATTTACTTGCTTGATTTATATGAACTTCGACCAACTTGGTTCTCTTATCTTATTTACTATCTACTCACCTAACCCCAAGAGAGAAAATAAAAATTTGGTTAATTACCTCACTTTTGTGTGCTATTTCATAGTACCCTTCCCCTTTTGCAATAATACTCATTATTCTAGTGCCAGTCCCTCACCCCTGGGGAAACCTCATGTGATCACTAATAGTACATGTCTTTTTTGTGCTTTGCTCAGCAGGAGGGGTTGGTGTCCCAAACCAAAGCTCAGCTACCAATGACATACACTAAGAGGGGGAGCTTGGACCACCAGCCCTGCCCTGGTTGTTGCAAGGGTCATATTAGTACTGCCAGTGAGCCATCGAGCTGGGTTCTAAGTTATATTTTCTTAGGCTTTTCACTATAACAAGTGATCCGCAAGTGGCGCAGAACAATATCTTCAGTTCTCTCTTTGTCAGACATAATTTACAGAGAATTTAATCTGCTTACTCAGAATAAAAACATAAATAGCATGTCCTGGAATATGTGAACTGAACTGTAATACAATTTTGATAAGTTTGAACTTGCTTTTACTGTCAAACAAATGAATGCTCTGGGGTCTTCTGAGGCAAGTATTTAAGTCATTTGGGAACAATCAAAGCATAGTACAGAAAGAAAGAGAGAGCAAGCCATAGAAAATTTAATTAAGCAATCATAGAACCAGCTAAAACTGTAAAACTGATGGATGAAAGCAGGATATAAATGGACATTTATTTGTATTCTTTTTATATTTGAAGGAGTATCTTTTATTAAACTATCTGTGACTGTGATTTCCCAGTATATCCACTATATTATAAATAGGGGAAGCTTAGGAACAGGGAGTGGAGGGAACTTTCTAGTTTTGTAAAAAAAAAGAGATTTTCATCATGCTTAAATAAACCTGTAAATATGAGATAATTGTTGGAAGTTCCTCTTAGGAAATGAAACCTAGAATT
This sequence comes from Ichthyophis bannanicus, assembly GCA_033557465.1. Classification (NCBI taxonomy): domain Eukaryota; kingdom Metazoa; phylum Chordata; class Amphibia; order Gymnophiona; family Ichthyophiidae; genus Ichthyophis; species Ichthyophis bannanicus. Next base: position 513,900,219 of record CM066032.1, on the reverse strand, counting down.
TCTTGTGCATTCTCATTTTGGGCTCCAATCCTTGATAAGTTTTTTGCTCCACTCAGGTAGTGTGGTGCTCCATGCTAAAAGCCCTGCATTACCCTTATAGTGCACATCTGGATGGCGACTGGGTGGGATGGGGACACTTCCGCTGCAGCCTACTAGCACAGGTGTTTGAAGCCCGTGCTACTTGTGATTGGCACAGGTACTGCGGGTGCATCTAATGCCACCTCAGTGGGTTACGTTATTTGCCTCCACAGCAGTTTTACCACAATAAAATGTGAGAACTGCATGGGGATGGCTGTAGCTGCCCCTTGCAGTTAGCATGAAGCTTTGTGCTAGTAACGTAACCCATACTTGCATTACTAGCACGGGGCTTAATAAACATGTCCCAGAAATCATGCTGAGCTCTCTTAAAACAGAAGGCTACTTCAGAGGCTAAATAGGAATGCAGCACGTGCATGAGGAATGAGAGTCTGGAGAATAGCACGATCACAGCAAGGATAAGATCAGTCAAAGAACGGACGAGCAACCGGGCATTCACGTACTCAGCACCTATGCTCTGGAACCGGCTGCCACACGAGTTACGCCAGACCAAAGACTTACACACCTTCAGAAAAGAGCTTAAAACACACCTGTTCCAATCGTATTACGGCATCACCTAGACGATCTCAACTATATCTTCCCATGCTGCCTTCCTACCTCTTAAGCATAAGGTTAATAGGAACCTATTTCTCATTGATGCATCACATCCTTGAAGATTCTTAAAAAAAAAAAAAAATTGTTTATATGTATATATTGCTCTGCTAATTGCTTGTATTTTTGCAATCTCTATGTACAATTATAACCTCTCTGGTTGCTCAATCTGTAATTTATTGAATAATCAATTGTATAACTGTGATCTGGTGGTTGTTAGTCCCCCCTACCGTAATCATACTGTATTCCTAAATTTATGCTGTACATATTCCCTTGTCTTGTCCACCTAAGGACCGCTTCTGATCGCTGGAAGGAGCGGTGTATAAATTTATGCCAAATAAATAAAATAAAATAAATAAATAAATAAGGAATCCAGGTCCAAAAAATAACAGGATCACAGCAGGGAATCAGAGTCTGAAAAGTAGCAGGAACACAGCAGAATCAGGTAATACAGAGAGGTACATGCTAGAGCAATGAAGGACCAAGCTCTGGCAAAAGAGGCAGGCAAAGTCTAAGTATTAATATATATAACCCCAGGACTGTATGAATGTAGTGAGTTTGGTCAATTCTAAATGAAATAATGGGTATTGAGCCTTGTGTTCAGAATAAAAGCAGGCAGAAAAATACTTCAACCAGACCTTTTCTTCCACTCTCATGAACAAGAAACAGCTCACAAAGAAAAAAAAAATAGATGTTTGCCAAAGTGAACCAAAGACAGAAATAGAATGACTAAAGAATAATATCTTCTAAAATAAATCAGCAAATTAAGGTAAACTGGTAAAATAAGTTAATTAAAAGTTTGTACTGCTGGCTGAGAACAGAAACCAAGGCAGTTTGTTTTTAACCCAGGTAAAGTAGTCAGTTTAGTAATTGAAACCTAATGATATTTGAGAATGCTGCATAAGCAGGGCCGGCACTACCATTAAGCAAACTAGGTGGTTGCCTAGAGCATTGGCTGTCCAGAGGTGCCACAGTTACTCTTATCCAGGGCCTGCAGTAATGGCAGCAATTGATCAAAAATTGCAATACAGCACTTACCTAAAGGTTTCGGTAGTCGCTGTTTCCATCTCCTCCTACCTGCCGCTTCTGCCCCATCTGAGGAAGATGTCTGGTATATGGAAACCGGAAGTCTGCACAGGAGGGGAGCAGAAGCAGCAGGTAGGAGGAGATGGAAATTGTGATGCTGCGCCAAAGCCTTTAGGTAAGTGCAGCATCACATTTTGGAGTCATTGCTTCTGCTGCTGGGGCAGTGGATGGGCAGGATGGCGGGCCCACCTAGGACGCCTCCATTCATTGCATTGGCCAAGTGCATAAGTACTATAAATTCTGTTTGGGTGTAGATATAAGCCCTGCCCAGATATAAGGTAGGAAAAAATTTAGCTTTCTTTATTTTATTTATGGTTAGATCTCACTGTTTGAATAGCAGTTCAATTTGGTCTCTGGCAGTTGCAAGGCTCGACCTGTTCCAAGGTAGCATTGAATTTGCAGGGTTCTCAGGAAATGCAGAATCTTTTTCAACCTCCCTGTTGCTGACTAAAATGGCAGTCCAACATTTTCTGGCAGTTTAAAAAGTTTGTTCACTGTAATCTACTTTGGGGTTTGCTGTAAGCAGTCTGTATGCTCAGATTTGTAATTCCTAAAGCTTGTAACAAGCAGGGCCATACCTAGGGCTGTGCGACCGGTGAGGCTGCACAGGGTGCTGGTAAGAAAGGGGCACCAATGTCATTACTGGGTTTCCAGGAAGCTCAAAAATAGTGAGTTACAGCATGTGGCTGTACAGCATGTGGGTAGAAGGGGGCACCAGATTCGTTAGTCGCACAGGGCACATTTCTAGCTTGGTACAGTCCTGGTAACAAGCATCCATGACAGGATTTGGGTCCTTAAAGACAGAAACCTCTTAAAGGGGGTATGTCTTTATCAGTCAGTTCTTAAATATACACAAAGGCCGGAGCCTTTATTTTAGTGAGGTCTTTACATACATCAGAACAGAAATGATCTCAAGCAGGATAGCGCCCAAACGTGATGAGAATCATAGAGCAGATAGAAATTAACAAACCAACCAGGAAAAACATGGTAATATCTGCTGGTGAGAGGAGGGAATTTACTCTGTGATGAAGCCCTCTAAGAAGCAAAGCTTATCACAGGCTGACGATGGAACCTCACATTGAGATATCCAGTCTCATCATGCACTGGCTTTTAGAGATTAGGGAACAAGAAAGAGTTCTCTTCTTGTTTTGCACAAGGATGAGTCGACTGTGGAGGAATCAACACAAATGTGAAGGACAAACAATCCTTTCTGTAGCAATTGTATAGATCTGGGATCAGTCTATAAAATGTGCATTTTGGGCACTTCCCAAATGAATGTCTTTATTTACACAGACAACTTATGCACAGGATCATTTCACAGGAAAACAATCAGCGAATGCAGATCAGGAATTACTGTAGTAGCTTCCAGATTTTATGGGGGCTTTCATTAGAGCAGGCTATAGCAGTCTTTTATTATTCCAACCAGAAGATTTGAGAACTTCCAGCATTTTGCAGAGACCTCCAAATCCACAGGGTTTCCTAAGCTGCACTGCAGCAGCCTTTTTCTCATATGGACTTTCAATATGTATAGCTATGTGTGAAGCTTATTATCTCTTTTCTGAAACGGACATTACTCTAGATGTAAAAGGCAATGGAACATCACTTGCCCTACCTGAGGGCTCTAGCAGTGTGCCACCTACTCTGCAGGATTTTCCAGAGAACAACCTTAACACTGATATGCTAACAGAGGAGGGTCATCTTTCATGGATGCCGCTATGAGTCTTGTAAATGTTTGTACTACATCTATTGCCCACATTAAGAAAGGAAACAAAATGCCAGAAAACCCTGCTAACGCCCTGGGTTTTTTTTTTCTATTTTGCTCTGTGCATGCCTGCTGCATGTCATTTAAAATCTGGAACCAGAAGACTGAGGGCAGCCACTAATTCTTCCTGCTTCCTTTATACAGGCTGCTGTTGATTGCCTCAAAAATACACAGTTTAACTTCTCAAAACCTGTGACTATATCCAAAATAAATATTCAACCAACTCCAAGAGATATACTTGTAAAACATAAATTTTTGTCGGAACTAATGCCTTGAAGACACAATGTCCTCTCGTAGCATAACGTTCCTTTTTTATTTTTTAAATTGTGTAGGGACGCAACCCTAAAAAAATTACCCAAATTACACATCCACAGGGTATACCCGATTTAGTGTAGGAAATGGATCCATATAAGGCTATCAGGACTACCAAAAGCCTCTAATCCTGGGCTATTGCATCAAATCTCGCTGCTGCTCGCTGGCAAAGCCAGCCATGTACACGATGTAATTCAGTATACGATCCTCAGCTTTAAATGAACAGAAATTCAGTACTTAGCTGTCACATGGAGACTACGCTCCCGGATCGGATTAGTGTAGCGAAATGATCCAGGTCATAAAAGACAGATCTTCATAGTCCTAATTTTATCTTCAAATCGCAACATCAGTATATTTTTAAGTTAACCCAATGTTGTGTTTTGGGCTTATGATCCTTCTAGCCCTTCTTCAAAACTCCATTGCAGACATCAACACAGGGCACAGTTACACCTGGTTCCTTTCAATGTCTCAGAGATAATGTCCCATTATTGGTGCAAGATGATATGCAAATATGGCCATCATATGCTGATGTTGAAGGCTGCAGCCACCGCTGCTATCACCAGACCCCTTTCTATCCACCTTCCTGTATGTATCCATGTTATCTTCCTATAATTGCATGTGTGGAGTTTTCGGTTCTCTCACATTTAATTTCCTCCCTCTCCTTACATGAGCACATCTCCACCATTGTCCGCCATTCCTTTGCCTCCCTTCGGCAATACACCCCTTTCTTTCCTTACCTTCACTTACAACCCTCACATTGTCCCTAGTTACCTCTCATTTGGATTACTGCAATGTTGCCCTGGCTGGCATTCCCCTTTTTCAGCTTCAACGCCTTCAACTTCTTCAGAACAAGACAGCTTGAATTCTCACACACTCCACCCGTTCAGACCACATTATCCCCAGCTTATAAACTACACTGGTTGCCGCTCAAATACCACACTGATTACAAAATACTTATCCTCGTTTATTGAGCACTCCACACTGCCACTCCCCAATACCTCGCAGATCTTCTACACTATTACACTCCTCCTCGTCTCCTCAGGTCTATCAATTCCAACCGTTTGGTTCTTCCTTCTCCCTCCCGTGCCCACATTGAACTTACCCACCACTCTGATTTCTTTTTTCTGGGTCCTGCCCTTTGGAACTTCTTACCTGCTTTCCTCCATTCAGAACCATCTTTTGTAAAGTTCAAATCCCTGCTCATGACTCACCTCTTTCACAAAGCTTTTGATCTCTTGCCTAATACCTCCTAGTTTCCCTCCTGACCCCTGTCCCTTGTCTTACTTTATACTATCCTCTTCCTATCTTGCCTCTTCTGCAATCTGCTAGTTTCTTGTGCTTTCCTGGTGTAAACAAGAAGGATTTAGATATATAGGCGACTGGGGAAACAGATGGATCAACTATATTCTGCTGATGGTCTACATCTCTCCATCACAGGGAAAAGGATCCTAACTGAAAAATTCAGGCAGTATGTGAACAGGTATTTAAATTAGGGAAAGGGGGTGACAGATGGAGAAGGACAAGTTCAGGATGTCACTCACAGCAAAAGCAATATGACATGAGAAACAGCCACACTTTTAAACCACACATCAATGGCAAGTGGGAAGGAGTGTGTAGAACAAAATCCATGCAAAACACAGGCAAGCCAGTCAACAAATGCTGGAAATCAATGAGCACAAATGCTCGAAGCCTAGCCAACAAAGTTCCTGATCTGGAAGCCCTAATGGTGAAAATGGACTTGGACATTGTCATTATAGAAACATGGTTTAATGAGTCACATGAATGGGATATAGCCATAGATGGCTATAATCTATTTAGAAGAGATAGAGAGAGTAGAAAAGGAGGAGGAGTAGCCCTATAGGTCAAAAGTAGTATTAAAACTTCTGAAATGCAGGGGACGTGGGGAAAAAGAAGAAGCGCTATGGATTGTGCTGGAAAGAGAAGATGGCACTGTCATCCATACTGGTGTTGTCTACAGGCCTCCAACTCAAACTGAAGAAATGGATAGCAAATTGATTGCTGATATAGCAAAGACAGCCATGAAGGGGAAAGTGATCATATTGGGTGATTTTAATCTACTCAATGTGGATTGGAATATTCCTTCTGCAAATCTGGAAAGAAGTAAAAAAAATTGTGGATGCCTTCCAAGATTCACTACTTAGACAAATGGTGATAGAACCAACCACGGAGAGCTCGGTGTTGGATTAGTGCTCACCAACGGAGATAGCATGTCGAATATCCAAGTGGGTGCCCATGTGAGCAACAGTGATCATCACTCGGTGTGATTTGAGATAAAAGCCAAGGTAGAATCCAATCACAGCAAGCTCAAAGTCCTAGACTTTAAAAACACTGACCTCAGTAAAATGGCCAAGTACCTAAAGGAGGAGTTGGCAGGGTGGGAGGGGATAAGGGAAGTGGAATTGCAATGGGCTAAATTAAAGGAGGCCATAAAAGGGGCAATAGATACATATGTATGGAAAGTAAATAAAAACAAGAGGAAAAGGAAACCTATTTGGTTCTCCAAAGAAGTGGCTGCACGAATAAAAGAAAAAAACACAGCTTTCACAAAATTCAAAAGTTCGCAAACAGAGAAACACAGAAAAGAATACAGGATCAAATTAAAAGAGACGAAAAGAGAAATAAGGATAGCAAAATCAAAGGCAGAAGAAAAGATGACTAAAGATGTGAAGTGTGGCAACAAAACGTTTTTCAGGTATATTCAGGAGAGGAGGAAAATCAGAGGTGGAATTGCAGGACTCAAAAGTGCTGGGAACGGATTTGTGGAAAGTGACATTGAAAAAGCGAAAATGCTAAACAAATACTTCTGCTCTGTTTTATTTTATTTATTTATTTTTATTTATTTAACATTTCTTATATACCGCGCTATTTCTCATCAGTGCGGTTTACAATGAACAAAATATTTGGACAACATACGTCCTACTTTACATAAAACAGGAGTTTTAAACTTGGGTTAACTGGGGAAACTATATACATACATATAACATGTTTTACTGTAAGAGTTAGTTTGCAGCATGTTTGAATTCAACTATATACATACATATAACATGTTTTTACTAGAGAAAATCCTGGAGAAGGACCACCTGTGATTGACAAATATACAAATGGGAATGGAGTAGATACCACACCATTCACAGAAGATGATGTGTTAGAGCAGCTTGCAAAACTGAAAGAGGCCAAGTCCATGGGACCGGAGGTTCTTGCAGGGCCATTAAAGGATGTTATTAATAGATCCGTGGAAACAGGAGAAGTTCCACAGGACTGGAAAAGGGCTGATGTGGTACCTCTTCACAAAAGTGGCAGTAGCAAAGAAGTGACAAACTACAGGCCAGTAAGCCTTACCTCGGTGGCGGGAAAAGTAATGGAGGAGCTCCTGAAAGAGCAAATAGTGGACTTCCTCGAAACCAACAGATTGCATGATCCAAGGCAACATGGTTTTACCAAAGAATGATCTTGCCAAACAAATCTGATTGAGTTCTTTGATTAGATAACCAGAGAACTGGATCAAGGGCATGCGATGGATGTGGTATACCTAGATTTCAGCAAAGCCTTTGATACTGTTCCTCATAGGCGGCTTATCAATAAACTTAACAGCTTGGGGATGGTTCCCAAGATGATGAGCTGGATCAGAAACTGGTTGACTGACAGACAACAAAAGGTGGCGGTACACAGAACTCACTCAGATGAAAGGAAGATGATTAGCGGTGTGCCCCAGTACTGGGACCGGTACTGTTCAATGTATTTGTGAGTGATATTGCTGAAGGACTGAATGGAAAAGTCTGTCTTTTTGCAGATGACACGAAAATTTGCAACAGAGTGGACTCCTCTGAGGGAGTGGATAACATGAGGAAAGATCTATAAAAGCTGGAAGAATGGTCTAATGCTTGGCAGTTAGGATTTAATGTGAAGAAGTGCAGTGTCATGCACTTGGGAAGCAGAAATCCAAGGGAATTTTATGCGATAGGGGGCAAGAGCTTGGTGTGCATGGACCAGGAGAAGGACCTTGGAGTGATTGTTTCTGAGGATCTCAAGGTGGCGAAACAGTGTGACAAGGCAGAAGGATGCTGGATTGCATACAGAGAGGAATTACCAACAAAAAGGAAGAGGTACTAATGCCACTGTACAAGTCACTGGTGAGGCCTCACTTGGAATATTGTGTTCAGTTTTGGAGACCATATCTCGCAAAGGACATTAAAAGACTGGAAACAGTTCAGAGGAAGGTGACCAAAATGATTTGGAGCCTGTGTCAGAAGATTTATGAGAAGAGACTTGAAGACTTAAATATGTAACCTCTGGAGGAGAGGAGGAACAAGGGCGATACGATTCAGACTTTTAAATACTTAAAACCTCTTCCAAAGATGGGAAAGCTGTAAAACTAGAGGGCATAACATGAAGCTGCAAAGGGGTAAACTGAAAGGCAATGTCATGAAATACTTTTTCACTGAAAGGGTGGTGGATGCTTGGAATGCCCTCCTGATGGAAGTGGTGGGGGAAAATACAGTGACAGAATTCAAAATGGCATGGGACAGACATAGTGGATCCCTTTATAGCAACAGGATAAAATCAAAATAAACATAACTATTGCTTATATCTCTGCAAATAGGGGTGACCTACACAGAGCGGTGGGTACACCCCTAAACAAAGGCATGGGGAGGGGTGACCTGTACATAGCGGCAGGTGCACCTACTCTTGGCGCCTTGCTGGGCAGGCAAGATGGACCACACTGGTCTTTATCTGCCATTATATACTATGTTACTATAATGGTGTTCTTTTCATGTTCTCTCATGTAGCTGTTTTATTTTATGTACACCACTCTCACGCTCCGCCTGCGTGTTATATCAAAAACTCGATAAAGATTTCATTTATTAATACTTGATATACTGCTCTTAGTGGGGACAGCAGAGCGGTTTACAATGAAATAACATAAACCTTAGAAAAGAAAAAAATGCCAATAATGGATAGGAAAGTGGGGGAGCACGAGATGGGACAATAGAAGGAGTGCAGATATTAGGAAGAGAAAGAAAAGTGGAAAGGGCAAACACTGATCGAGACCACTAAATTGAATCGGATGTCAAAGGCTGTACAAAATAGGTAGATCTTGAGTTGTGCCTTGAAGGACGGGAAAGGGGGGCTGTTACTTCTGGAGAGAAATCTGAAATTGTGAGTATATACTTCTGGGAATTTTTCTGAAAGGAATTTTTTTTTTTTTCTTTTAAAGCTAATTAATCTGTGAACCCACTATTTTTTTTGTTAAATCAGTCAGGGCCTAGTAGCAACAGTTTAAGATTCAATTTAAAAACACAGAAGAGAACTTTCTGGTTACCTTTCATACCCAGTAGACAGCTGTAGTTTAAATTTCATAGTCACTCAGGGCCTAGCATCAGCAAAGTACTTTTAGTTTCAAATTAAAACACAGAAGAGAGCTTTCTGGTTAAATTTAGAATCCAGCAGAGAGCTTGTAGTTTAAATTTCATAATAGGTTAGAGCCTAGTAGCAGCAAAGAGCTATAATTTAAATCAAATCAGAATATAGTTTTCCTCAGCAGCACAGGACAAGGTACTGTGTAGCAGCCCTTTTTTAATAAGTGTTATATCCCTCCCTCCCTCCCCACACCCACCCTCCCCTGGGAAAATCACAGCTTTATAGGTACTTGCACAACTTAAAAGACAGGAGGTGCTCTCAGGTGAAGCTCATTACCCAAATCAGTCATACACCAAGGACCTGAGATTAATTAAGCTTCAGGTGAACAAGGTATATTAAACTTCTTAGGTACAGTTTTAGTGGTATAAATATCCATTGCACCCTTTAGTACATATAGAACTTAAAGATCTAAACACAAACTTAAAACTAAGATGCAGACAGCAGTCCAGCAGCGGGATGTGGGCTTTCCAGTCTTTTGCATTGAGTGTCACATGTATGATTTTCTCCCAGCTGGTGAGAGGTCTTACGTGTGCACTAGGTGCAAGGAGCTCTCTGCTCTCAGGGAACGAGTCCGTTCTCTAGAGGCTAGAGTAGCAGACTTGGAAAACATAAGACAGACAGAGAGGTACATAGACGAGACCTACAGGGATATAGTCCTGAAGTCCCACCTCCAGTCTGGCAGCATCCCTGTTGCCATGGAGGAGAGAGGTCACGTGACAGGAGAGCATCACCCTGGTGTGGCAGGAAGTGATCCTATAACTAGGACCTGTCCTCCAGGTGATGTAAACCCCTCTCGCACCGAGGAGGTTTCTCCAGGGCCAAGTGCCCATGCGGGAAGGGTTAGGACAGCAGTTATAGTTGGTGATTCGATCATTAGGCATGTAGATAGCTGGGTGGCTGGTGGACGTGAGGATCGCCTGGTAACATGCCTGCCTGGTGCGAAGGTAGCGGACCTCACACGCCACCTAGATAAGGTCTTAGATAGTGCTGGGGAGGAGTCTGCTGTCTTGGTACATGTTGGTACCAATGACATAGGAAAATGTGGTAGGGAGGTTCTGGAAGCTAAATTTAGGCTTTTAGGTAGGAAGTTGAAATCCAGAACTTCCAGGGTAGCGTTCTCCGAAATGCTTCCCGTTCCACGCGCAGGACCCAATAGGCAGGCAGAGCTCCGGAGTCTCAATGCGTGGATGAGACAATGGTGCAGAGATGAGGGGTTCGGATTTGTTAGGAACTGGGGAACATTCTGGGGAAAGGAGGGGCTCTTCCGAAGGGATGGGCTTCACCTTAACCGGGATGGAACCAGGCTGCTGGCATTAACCTTTAAAAAGGAGATAGAGCAGCTTTTAAACTAGATAATAGGGGAAAGCCGACAGTCGCCCAAGAGCGCATGGTTCGGAAGAATGTATCCTTGAAGGATACTACAAAAAGCAGAGAGGTTCCAAAAAAGAGTAAAGTAGCCCAAATGCCCTCGAGTATGGAGCAGACAGAACTTAAAGATCCCAAATTACCCATGTCTACCAATAGCCAAATTAATATGAATAAAATACAGTCTCTAAAATGCTTGTATGCAAATGCTAGAAGTCTACAAAACAAGATGGGAGAGTTAGAATATATAGCACTAAACGAGAGGTTAGATATGATTGGAATATCAGAGACATGGTGGAAGGAGGACAACCAGTGGGACACTGTGATACCTGGGTACAAACTATATCGAAATGATAGAGCTGATCAAATTGGTGGAGGGGTTGCGCTCTATGTTAGAGAGGGCATTGAGTCAGAAAGGATTAAAGTTTTGCAAGAAACAAAATTTGCTGTAGAATCTCTATGGATTGAAATTCCATGTAAAAAGGGGAAGGCGATGGCAGTGGGGGTGTACTATCGTCCGCCTGGCCAGAATGAACAAATGGATGATGAAATGCTCAAAGAAATCAAGGAAGCTAGCAGAAGTTACAGTGCAGTAATAATAATGGGTGATTTCAATTACCCCGGCATCGACTGGGTCAGTGTCACAACAGGACATGCTAGGGAGATAAAGTTCCTAGATGAAATAAATGACTGCTTCTTGGAGCAGCTGGTTCATGAACCGACCAGAGGGGAAGCAATATTAGACCTAGTCCTTAGTGGAACACCAGATGTAGTGCAAGAGATAAGGGTGTTGGGGCCACTTGGCAATAGTGATCATAGCATGATCGCCTTTGATTTAATTAGTGGAGGAGGGATAGTAAGGAAATCCACAGTACTACCCTTTAACTTTCGAAAGGGAGACTATGATAGAATGAGGAAAACAGTTAAGAAAAAACTAAAAGGAGCAGTTGCAAAGGTTAAAGACGTACATCAAGCTTGTTGAAAAATACTATCTTGGAAGCCCAGACCAGCTGTATTCCACGCTTTAAGAAAAGTGGAAGGAAGTCCAAAAAATTGCCAGCATGGTTTAAAGCTGAGGTCAGAGAGGCTGTTGTTGCCAAAAAAGCATCTTTCAAGAAATGGAAAAAAGAGCCAAATGATGAAACCTGGAAACAGCACAAGCACTGGCAAGTCAAATGCAAGGCATTGATAAGGCAGGCAAAGAGAGAATTTGAGAAGAAGCTTGCTGCGGAAGCAAAAACGCGAAATAAAGACCTTTTCAAGTACATTCGTAGCAAAAAACCCGTGAGAGAGTCAGTTGGTCCATTAGATGATAAAGGGGTTAAAGGAGCACTAAGAGGCGACAAGGCGATAGCGGAGAGACTGAATGAATTCTTTGCTTCGGTCTTTACTGAGGAAGATGTAGGGATGTTACCCACGACTGAAGTGGTATTTAAAGGTGTGGAAGAATTGAAGGAAATATCGATACATCGGGAAGATGTCTTACAACTATTAGATAAACTGAAGAGTAGCAAATCACCTGGGCCGGATGGTATACATCCAAGGGTGTTGAAAGAACTGAAATTTGAGATTGCAGACCTGCTATCAGTAATCTGTGAACTATCATTAAAATCATCTCTAATACCTGAGGATTGGAGGATCGCCAATGTAACACCAATTTTTAAAAAGGGTTCGAGGGGTGATCCGGGAAACTACAGACCGGTGAGCCTGACATCAGTACCGGGAAAAATGGTAGAAACCATCATAAAGAATAAAATTACTCAGCATATAGATAGTCATGACCTAATGGGAGACAGCCAACATGGCTTTAGACAAGGAAGATCTTGTCTTACTAATCTGTTATGTTTTTTTGAAGGAGTGAATAAACAGGTGGACAAAGGTGAGTCGGTTGATATTGTGTATCTGGACTTTCAGAAAGCCTTTGACAAGGTCCCTCATGAGAGACTTTTGGCAAAACTAAAGAGTCATGGGATAGGAGGCAGTGTACTACTGTGGATCAGGAACTGGTTAAAAGATAGAAAGCAGAGGGTAGGGCTAAATGGCCAATTTTCCCAATGGAGAAAGGTGAATAGTGGTGTACCCCAGGGATCTGTGCTGGGTCCGCTGCTTTTTGACATATTCATAAATGACCTGGAAAGTGGAATAACGAGTGAGGTTATCAAATTTGCTGATGACACAAAACTATTTAAAGTTGTTAAAACCCAGGAGGATTGTGGAAAATTGCAAGAGGATCTTGATAAATTGGAAGACTGGGCATCAAAATGGCAGATGAAATTTAATGTGGAGAAGTGCAAGGTTATGCACCTAGGGAAGAACAACCCAAACTATGGTTACACGATGCAAGGTTCCACATTAGGAACCACCACCCAAGAAAAAGATTTAGGCGTCCTTGTGGATACCATGTTAAAACCCTCGGCCCAGTGTGCAGCGGCGGCCAAGAGAGCAAATAGAATGCTAGGTATGATAAGGAAAGGAATGGAAAATAAAACAAAAGATATTATAATGCCTCTATATCGTTCCATGGTGAGACCGCACCTTGAATATTGTGTGCAATTCTGGTCGCCATATCTTAAAAAGGATATAGCAATTTTAGAAAAGGTTCAGAGAAGAGCCACCAAAATGGTAAAGGGGATGGAAGGCTACTCCTATGAAGAAAGGCTAAAAAGGTTGGGGCTCTTTAACCTGGAAAAGAGACGGCTGAGGGGAGATATGATAGAAGTCTATAAATTAATGAACGGAGTGGAACGGGTAAACGTAGATCGATTGTTTACCTTATCAGAATATAGAAAGACTAGGGGACATGCAATGAAGCTACAGGGTAAACTATTTAAGACTAATAAAAGAAAATATTTTTTCACTCAACGTGTAATCAAACTCTGGAATTTGTTACCGGAGGATGTAGTAAAGGCTGTTAGTGTAGCTGGGTTTAAAAAAGGTTTGGACAAGTTCCTGGAGGAAAGGTCCATAAACCATTATTAAGAAGGGACCCAGGATATCAATGCTTGAACCAATACAAGCATTGTGGAACCTGTGTCCCTTGGGGAAACTGCTAGGTACGTATGACCTAGATTGGCCACTGTTGGAAACAGAATACTGGGCTTGATGGACCTTGGTCTGACCCAGTATGGCATATCTTATGTTCTTATGTTCTTATGAAGTTTACAAAAGAAGGTTCTAGATGGAGGGACGAAAGGGAGGCTGTTCCAAAGGGAGAGACCAAGGAAATAGAAGGCATAGCGGTATGTCATTTCCAGGTGTGCCTGAGAGGGAGAGGGAAGGAAAAGAAGATTCATATGGCTGGAATGGAGGGATTGCTGAGAGGCATGCAGGATGACTGAAGAAGCAAGATATTCTGGACCACTGGTGCAAAGAGTTTTGTAAACCTGTGTAAGAATCTTGTAATGGATGAGAGATGAAATAGGAAGCCAATGAAGATGGATAAGAAAATGAATTACATGGTCAAAGCGGGATGCATGATAGATTAATCTGGCGGCTGTGAGATGAACTAACTGGAGACGTTTCAGGGAGTATAGTGGGAAACCTGCAAGTGCTGTGTTACAGTAGTCTATTCAGGATAGAATGAGTGAGACTACAGTATAAGTGTGAACTGAGCAGGGATAGCAAAATGGGGTGAACTGCTCTGATCCTTTGAAGGAAGAAAAGGGAACAATGGACGACCCAGCTAATGTGATCGTGGAATGAAAGAGCAGAATCCAGATTAACCCCGAGATAGCGAAAGGATGATGGAAGCTGGATAGATACACCATGAAGGATAGGACTGGCAGAGGGAGGAATAATTGGACCAGAGAGCTATGTAGCAGTGATCTTGGAAGGATTAAGTTGGAGACGGTTTGTAAATAACCAAATCGGTAACAAGGTGGAGATATGCATGTAGGGGAGAAAGGTCGGAGAGAGAGAGGTATCAGTATGAAAAACAAGAAGAATGTCATCCACGTAAAAGTAGACTTAAATGCCTTATTGCTGGATCAGGAGGGCAAGTGGTGAGAGAAAGATGTTGAAAAGCAATGGTGCTAGCACTGAGCCCTGAGGGACATCACAGGTGAGAGGAAATGAAGAGGAGACAGAGGAACCGAAGGTGACACGGAAGGAACACTGAGAAAGAAAAAATGCAAACCACTTGAGGACAGTGCCACGGAGGCCAGTATTATGTAGGCGGGTAAGGAGAAGATCATGGTGGACCAGATCAAAGGTTGCAGAGAGATCAAGAGATACAGCGATAGTAATATTCCCACAGACCCAAGAACAATGAACTTTGCTGAGCAGCGAGAAAAGGATGGTGTCTGTAGAGTGGCCAGCATGGAATCTGGATTGATGGGGATGCAAAGCATTGGTAAATTCAAGATAAGAGGTCAACTGCTGGGAAATTAGCTTGTCCAATAGTTTGGAAGGAAAAGAAAGATTGGAGACTGGATGATAGTTGGAGGGGGGGGGGGGTGTCAAGTATAGGCTTTTCAGAAGGGGCTTGATAATGGCTTCTTTCCAGGCAGAGGGAAAGACACCAGAGGTGAGACTATTGTTGATTATGGAGTGAATAATAGGTCAGAGAGCCAGGTAATCATCAGTAAGCCAGGATGAAGGAAAGGGATCAAGACTACAGGTGGTCTTCCTTGAGGAGGAGAGAACCTTGTTAAGAGTGACGGAAGATACAGGGGTAAAATCACACTAGAAGTCGGACAGTGAGAGCATGGAGGACTGGGAGTCGAGGGCGGAGCATAGTGAAGGAGGAGAGGGCAACAGGGAAGTTTTGACATAGAGTAGAATCTTGTGCAAAAAGACAGCTAGTTGCGAGGAGGAAGGAAAACCATCCGGAGTGCTGGATGGGGAATGGAAGATGAGAGAGAATAGAAGACAACTGATGAGGTTTTGAGGAGGACTGAGCTATCATTGAGGAAAAGTAATCTTTTTTGGTAGCAAATGTGGGGCTATTGTTGATGGATCCAGTGTATGCTCCCAAGGTGGGGAATGACCAACATTAAAGATGTGAAATCCAATTGCCTAACTTCCCTTGAGTCTGCAAGCTGATTCTCAAGGGAGTTTCCCTTTGAAAATCCTACAGTGGGCTGGTGCTAAGAGAACTTTATATGCCGTATACTGTACAAATCAGGTGTAAAATATGCAGGATAAAAATTAAGGGCCGATATTCAGCAGCACTAACATGTAATGTGTAAATGCTGCTGAGCTGGATATTCATAGAAACATAGAAACATGACGACAGAAAAAGACCACATGGCCTATCTAGTCTGTCCTTTCATATCAACAACTACAACAGTCCACTTTTTACCTTTAGAGATCCTCTGTGTTGGTCCCATGCTTTTTTGAATTCAGTTACTATCCTCATCTCTACCACCTCCACTGGGAGACTATTCCATGCATCCACTGCTCTTTCCGTAAAGAAATATTTCCGCATATCACTCCTGAATCTATCTCCCTTCACCCTCATCCCATGTCCCCTCGTAGCAGAACTTGCTTTCAATTGAAAGAGGCTCTCTCCCTGAACATTTATGCCATGGAGGTGCCATTCAGTGGCACTAACACGCCTGCCTCTACACGCTCTAACTGGTTAGCATCGGGGCATGTTGGGGGCAGAGTGGAGGCATCATTGTTCACTAACTGGGCAGCGGCAATATTTAGCCACTACCCAGTTAGTGATATGTTGAGAAAGCCAGGCACAGAAAACCCTGGCCTAACTTTCGCTGCATATTGCTAACTGAGCAGTGGCTCAATATCATCGCTGCTCGTTAGCCAGCGGAAAATGTAGCTTACCTGAATATTGAATGCTGGGGCTCGATATGACCCCAGCATTGCATATCCAGGTTTAAATTTCAGCACAAGATTTTTATCTTTCATACCAAAAGTTTCAGTCTTTTCCAGTATCTTGTGCCTTTGCTTAAAAAAAGCATAATCATCTTTTCTTTCATTCTGACTGCCCAAGTAATGTCTTATGTTCACAAGGAATTTTGTGTCAAAGTCCTTGTTCAGGGTTTGTAGTATCCTAGTTTTGTCCCCTTCTTGTTCAAAGCAGACTAACAGGTCATCCACATAGATGAGCACAAACACTGTTAGCCTCTTTGTCATAGATAGGGGTCTGCTTTGCATCTCTGAAAACCCTCCCTTGCAGGGCCGGATTTACCTTGAGTGAGGCCCTACGCCAACAAAAATTGTGGGCCCCCAGAAAAGATAAAAACGAGCATGCCGGATCAGCTGCGCGCTGTTGGCCCTGACGTCATAATTAAACTGGGAATCCCAAAAGCCAAACTTGGAAAGTACAACACTGTAGAAATAAAACTATGCATTAATTTGCTCTTGTACTAAACAAAGTGCAGACGTTAATGATGCACATTTACCAGAGCTGACATATTCCAATTAATAAATTCAAAATAAAGAGATATTTTTCTACCTTTTGTGCATTTCTTTTCAGCTGCAATTGCTCCAGCCACTTTCTTCTGGTTTCTTCGTGTCAGCCCAACTCCAGTCTTAACCCCCCCAGCCCATTTCCAGTCCCAGCCCCCCCCCATCGGCTCAAGTAAACTTTAATAAAAAAAAAATAAAACGCTGGACGCTGCTGCTGCCGCCGCGGCAGCATGGACTGTCCCGCGGGGCCCCCTCTGCCCGGCTGAGCCCCTCCTTGCCGGCTTTGAGAGGCGCGAAGGGAGAGTGTCTCCCTCGCGTCTCTGTTAAGCCCGCAGGGGCTGATGGGAAATTTCCCATCTGCCCCTGCAGGCTTAACAGAGACGCGAGGGAGACACTCTCCCTTTGCGCCTCTCAAAGCCGGCACGGAGGGGCTCAGCCGGGCAGAGGGGGCCCCGCGGGACAGTCCATGCTGCCGCGGCAGCAGAGGGGGCCCCGCGGGACAGTCCATGCTGCCGCGGCAGCAGCCAGCGGTTTCTTTTTTAAAATTTAATTTTAAAAAAGCTAAGAATTTGTTCACGTTTTGTGGGCCCTTGCCAGCTGTGGGCCCTACGCCACGGCGTAGTTGGTGTATAGGTAAATCCGGCCCTGCTCCCTTGTGAACAATTTATTTATCTTGGTGCTACAGGCTCTGACAGCCTGCTTCAGACCATAGCTACTCTTTTGTAGTTTGCCTATGATGTCTGGTTTCTGTGGATCCTCAATTTCCTGTGGCTGATACATGTAGATGTCCTCCATTAGCTCACCATGTAAGAAAACTGCTTCTGACTTCAAAATGCTTTGCAAGCATTTTCTATGTGATTTCTATAAAAAGCAATGTTCCGATGGTAATATGCTTGACTACTAGAGAAAACACTTCATAGTACTCTGTCCTTTTGGGAGTATCTTTTGGCAACAAGCCTTGCCTTGTATTGTTTGACTCTCCCGTCTGTATTGCACTTGACTTTAAAAGTCCATTCACAAGCTACAGCTTGTCTCCCTTCCTGCAGTGCTGTGAGCATCCAAGTCTGATTTTCATGCAGGGATTTCATTTCCTTTTCTGCTGCTTTCATCCATTTCTTGGCTTCCTCTTCTGGAAGTCGAGATATATCTTCCCATGATGTCTGTTCACATGCACATACTGTACGCACTTTGCATGAAAAGCGCACAGGCAGCTTGTCTTTGTTGTATCTTTTGAGTGCCTTGGTTGAGGTTGATCACTTGCATCTCTGCTTTCTTGTCTCATCTCTTTGTTCTATTCTCTGTTCTGTTGAGGACACCACATCCTCTCTCAGTTCCTCAGCAAATGTCACACTGCTGCTGATGGTCACATTCTCCATCTTCAGGTCCAGGATTCTATATCCCTTGGCACTTTCGCTGTACCTCACGAGAATCCCTTGCAAAGCTCGGTTTTGCAGCTTGCCACACTTCTCTGGGATATAGACAAATGTTTTAGATCAAAATGCTCTGAGATGTTTCATACTGGGTTTTTTACCATGTCAAAGTTCGTATGGCATTTTTGCCACTGTCCTGTACAAGAGCCTGTTTTGTAAATAAGTGGCTGTCATTTCTGCTTCGCCTCAGTATTCCTCAGGTAGTCCTGAGTCTGTCAGCATGCATCTGATAATTTCCGTCAAGCTTCTGTCTTTCCTCTCAGCTACTCTGTTTTGCTCTGGAGTGCACGGGATTTTCTTTTGATGTTCTATCCTGTGTTTCCTTAGAAATCTCTTTATGTTGTGTCCTAAGACCTTATCATCATTGTCACTTTGGAATGCAACTGGCTTCCGCCCCAACCTGTTGCTTGTCATTGCCACATAGTCCTTCAATTTGTCCAGGACTTCAGAACATAAGAACAAAAGATATTCCATACTGGGTCAGATCAAGGTCCATCAAACCTGGTATCCTGTTTCTAACAGCGGCCAATCCAGGTCACAAGTACCTGTCAGGTTCCCAAAAAAATACATAGATTCCACAATGCTTGTCCTGGGATAAGCAGCAGAGTTCCCTGGTCTTCTTTAATAATGATTTATGGACTTTTCTTGCAGGAACTTGTCCAAACCTTTTTCAAACCTGGCTATGCTAACAGCTTTTTTCTACATCCTCCAGTAATGAATTCCAGAGTTTGATTATGGATTAAGTGAAAAAATATTTTCTCCTCTTAGTCTCAAATGGGCTATATTGTAGCTCCACTGCATGTCCCCTATCCTTTCTACTTTTTGATGGTATAAACAACCGATCTATTTTACCCTTTCCACTCCATTCATTCTTTTATAGACTTCTATCATATCTTCTCTCAGCCGTCTTTTTTCCAAGTTGAAAAGCCTTTGGTCTTCATCAGATAAATGACAATGTGCCTTAAGTTGTTGTCTGTGATAGTCAGAATGTATCTGTTGCCTCCTGGTGTGGCCAGTTTCATAGTATCACACACATCACTGTGTAGAAATTCCAGTGATCTTGAGGCTCTATTCTGACTTGCTTTTGGAAGTACCATCCTTGTGGCTGAAGAGATAAAAGGCATAAAGTCAACCCTAATAGCTTACTGGAATATTATGAATTATATCTGTAGTCATAGGTGGAAGGGCTAATAAGCGTCTGTATTAGTAATGTTATAAATTATGTTCACAGCTGAGTGTAGGCTATGAACTTGACTAAGAGCAACTGGCCCCCCTTAGGGGGGAGGTATGTTATCTTAAGCAGGAATGTGGGGTCATTAGGTGCCAGAATGTCTGGGAGGTGTTACCACAGGATTTATGTAGATGAATTTACTAGCCTGAGAAAGATCAAGACTGATATAAGACAAAAGATGCTGTAATTTGTGAGCAGAGGCTGTTTTTCTTCAAAGATTTCTGTTTGTGTTCAACTTATGCAAAATTCTTAATTTTAAAGGGCCAGTGGAAATATCGAGTTTGAAGCAGACAGGGAGAAGCTGCGCAGTTAGCGTGTCCTTGCCTGGCTTCCTCTTTGGCCTAAGATGATATAAGACTAATTCCAAGCATCTGTGTTTTTTTCTTTGTGCTTAACACCCATTCCTTTCGTCCAGCCGTATGAAGAACCAAGGGAATAAAAGGAGGTGTGCATGTTTCTTGATGTAACCCCTGGGAGTTCTAAGGTCGTCAGTGGCTTTAGCTTTAATGCAGCATTTGCATTTCAAGGTCACTGGGCAATACGACACCACTAAATATTTTGTGAGATTCTGCTTTTGTAGTGCCCATATGCCCTCTGAATGTCTGTCACCTAAATGTTTATGCCATGTATGGATACAATTGTGGTGACTCTGTGTGCAAAATCTTACCTCTTCCTTGGCTGCTTCAAGGCAATTCAGACAGTCATCTGCTCTGGCCTTAGCTATTACCTTCTCTCCGTCTGGGTTTAGGGTTGCCAACTGGCTCCAGATGCGCCCGACAGGCTTGATCCAGTCCTGGGTTTACTCCATTGCATGCAGGGACATGTAGTTCTGATTTCTCCATTGCACTCCATAAGAAAAGCCAGACTACAAGTCCCTGCATGCAATGGGGTAAACACAGGACTGGATCAAGCCTGTCGGGTGCATCTGGAGCCAGTTGGCAACCCTATCTGGGTTGGTGCACTCATCACCTCTGAATTTGACAGTGCGTCCTTTAGCTGCCAAGCACCTCAATGATAACAGTCCACCCTGTAGTTCTGGAACAAACTGCGCAGAGAGCGTGGAATGCGCTGAAAATGCTGTATGAAAGACCCACACTGAATAATAAATTATAATTTTGCTAAAAAGCTGTTCTGGATGAGACTTGGCAAAGAATAGGAAATGCAAATGCATCTAATTCAATTCTGAAAGTGGTCTAGGGTCTGTCTGTGCCCCATGTGTGTGAAAGAGACCAGGTATTCTGTTGTTATTGAATGTCGGCATAGGATTAATCTGTAGTAGTCCAGCTAGTTTAGTTTTGCTGGTGTGATATGGCAGAATGGCTACATAGGTCCTGAGTGACTTTTTTAGGGTTTTGTTGTTACTTCACAATATGCACAGTTCTGGAGAGGGTTTATGTTAATAAGCATTGGTGCAGCTAATTCAGATGATACATATTCCACACACGTTTAGTAATTCAACAAGAAAACAAAGGCCAGCAGATCCTAAGCCTAGTGGCCATTTGGCAACCTACTAAAAAGAATGATAAGCAAATCATTTTATGCTTCCAGTAACCACAGGATTTCTGTTATAGTACTGCTCAATATCACTTTCATACGGTTAACAGGAAGATACTAGACTGGGAGCCGAGGGCTGACTGGGAGCCAAGCGGATGATATTATGAGAGTTGTTAGCAAAGAGAGAGATCCTCTTGGGACTGGCAGAGGGAAGCCTTACACTAAGAGACTTACTAGAGGTGTGTTCTTACAAAGTATGTTCTTCCAGAGTGTGTTAACTGTTTATATTGCTGATCTTGAAACATTAAGAGGTGTTGCATTATTCAAATTTGATTTATGCTTTTTTATTCTGCCTTTTTATTTAATTTTTCTCACCCTTCAACCCCCAATAAAGTTTATTCAAAATGTTATTATTTCTGGTTACTGTCTACCTTTACCTTTTCTCAAAGAACCTTTTTATTTTGCTAACATTTTTCTTTTACGGCACCAGTCTCTCACCACCACCTCTGGGTAACTGTTCATGGGCATGCTCAATCAAGCTGCAGAGGGATGGTGTCTCTTTATGCCCTGCCCTATGGAAGGGTTGGTGCCTGGTGTTCCTGGTTTGGCACTGGTGATGTAAGGGGAGCCCGGGCTACTGACCCCATCCAGCAGTCATGTAGATTAATGCTTACAATATTGTGCTCTATTTTATTTTTATAGCGCAAGCATTTAGAGGGAAATAACAGAGTTGCCAAGTTACCCAGTTCCAGGAGTGAGATACATTGCTAGTTCTGGTTTTAAATTTGCATTCCAGTGCAGTATGGTAGTTCCTGATTTAACCCATTGAAATGAGTGCTACAGGTCTCATAATGCAACAGAATGAGATTGTCAGAAATCCAGGACTGGATTAACATCTCACTCTTGGTACTGAGTAATTTGGCAACTCTGCAATAATCAAAGCTCTTTCCACAGATAAAATAGCATTTTACCAGCAGAAATTGTGTTTTGATTATTGTCCGGTGTATTCACAAGTAAAAGTATGTACAGTACAACATTCAGTGTGTGTTATTTTGCTTGCCTACTGAAAAGGTGATCCAGGAGCTGGAACTGGGGTGGGACAGGGGTGGGGCCAAGCATAGGGAAGGAGGCGGGACAAGGTGGCCCTGGAGGTATGATGAGTAGTGGGTTTTTCATTTTCAAAAGGTTGCCAATCCTGTACGTCACACAACTCCCCCAACTTTTCACATACTTCCCACACAACCTCCAGACACCCCCACAGACATGTACCTACACTCTCTCTATATAGACACCATTTCTGGGCATTCAGAATTCATGCAGACCACCAATCACAAACAGACCCTATATACTTTTATCCACTCACCCTGCCAGTGTCCGGTACTCTGCAAACCCCTCTGCCGGGTCTCTACTTCCACTGCAACAGGGACTCGGAACCAAAGATCAGGCTTTTTACTTCTCTGTGAATACTGGGACCAGACCTGCCCCACAAGAGAGTGACAGGACACAGCTTCAGCTCTGGCTCTGTCCCTCCTCAGACTCAAACATCACATGGATATGCACCGACCATTGGATGTACGCTACCATATTGGTTACTTCTGTTGAGGAGGGGCACCTTAGGTAATTGTTTAGCCCTTCCTATCCTCACTGTACTATCATACACGCCATATGCTTCCCAGTGGGGATGCATAAGTACCTAGCAAGGGGAAAAGGGACCCTTGCATTATGTTTTATCCTTTCAGCTGTGATCCAGGAGAGTTCCTGCAAAGATAAAAATTCTGTTTTATTTTTGTGCAGTTACAGACCTTCCCCAAGGCCACTGACAGTGGAAACAGGGGCGATAGTTTGCTCTAGGGACAGTGTCTTCTTGGAGCTGAAATCCCCGAGCTGATGCGAGTCCTTTAGTAATTGGACTTGTTACTAAGAGACTGTCAGCTGCCTTTGCTCTGGGCCCTTAAGGGAGCTTGCCGTTAAGCTGTGGAAACCCTATGCTGAAGGGAACCTGTGTAACTGCTTCTGTTAAACCTGCTATTTAAAATACACCAAGCTTTGGGCTTGAAAGGGTCTGAGGTTTAATGATGCTTGGCCACAGACTCTGATAGCTTTTCAGGGTATCCAGTGCTTTGCCTCTGACTCTTGCAGCTTTTAGAGGCAGCTGTAACCCCAAACAGATGCCCCCCCTGCAGGAAGCATCACGAAAACAAGCAAGCAAGTGCTTGACAATGAAACGAGGGAAAAATGTTTGCCCCATGGTATGTGCATGCCCACCAAGAACTTGGCCTGAAGTCCAAGAGAACACACTTATGATCAAACCCTAAAGTTCTGTTCTCTGTGCTTCTGCTTGCTCGTTTCAAGGATGCAAGTGGCAAGCCTTGTCTGAATTAGCTTTTTCTGTGTGAAGCCTAAAGCTACAGGTGTAGAGGCCTGGTGATGTGATGTGTATCCAGCACTCTTTTATGGCCTCCAGGCATGGCTCTGGGAACTTATTGACCAGTATTGCCTGTGGTTCCATTTTCTCTTCCCTGTATCAAATGATGAAATGACCAAAGTGAACCAAGTAATCTTAGAAGAAAGGCCCTCTGATGGGCTTGGCCCCTGCAATCCCACCTCACACATACTGCATATGACTTTAAAAGGATGTTTTTCTTTTTTAGCTCAATGATTTGGGGAACCCAGTGAAGTGACTATACCTGAATTTAAGCTGAAATCCTGCCTGAACCTGTGCCTACCCTTCTCTGAAAGTTTCCTTGAATCTTTTTGCATAGGGATACTCTCCAGATCTCATCTCCAGAGAAGAAGCCAGATCCTTTAGAGATCCTGGTAGCCATGGTCGAGGAACCACATTTGTTGCCTGTGGATGAATCAACCCCTGCTTCCGTAGTTCTTGGTGGTTCTAATTTGGAGCCCATGCTGGAACTAACACCTATAGGGAATACTTCCCTGCATGTCTGCAACAAAAGAATCTTCTTTTGTTCTAGTGACTCCAGATCCTGTTTTTGCAACCTAGGGTTAGCCCAGCATAAGGCTCCATATGGATCATTACTAAGTCATGTGTCCTTGTAGCTGGGTCATACTGTGCAGAATAGGCTAGAACAATGCTCTTCAACCCTCTCGTAGAGGCATACCAAGCCAGCCATATTTTCAGGATTTCCACAAGGAATATAAATGAGAGAGATTTGCATGCATTGGATTTTCAATGTACACCAATCTATCACATGCTTATCCATTGTGGGTGTCCTGAAACAAGGTTAAATAAGTAACCAAAAAGTGAAAACAGAAATATGTAGACAAAAATTAAATTAAAACCTCAGAAAGTCCGATGCTGAATGCAGTGCAACACCAGAGAAACAGAAAGAAATACATTTCCCTGGTTTAACAACACACTAAAATTAATGAAAAGGGATCTGCGAAAATTAGAACAGAAATGGCGAAGAACCAAATTCACCACGAACTATGAGATCTATGCAAACTCCCTTAAAAAATACAAAGAGGCAACAGAAAGTGCAAAGAAAAACTGCTACTCTGTCATACTAACTCCATAAATCGACCAAGAGAACTATTTAACATTGTACAAAATATAACAAGCAAAACATTGAACTCAAGCGAAATTATCACTGATATATCGCCACAAACTTTAGCCGATCACTACATGAACAAAACAAAACTACAAGCCCCCCCAATAATGTCACCTAGAAAAACACACTATGACCAAACAAACAATTGGTCAGATATCCACATAATATCCAAAGAAACACTCAAGAATATAATCTCAAACATAAATACAACAACATCCTATTTAGACCCATGTCCAGTAAACTGGATAAAGAAAACACTACCAATTCTCTCCTCTTTCATACTACCTATCATTAACCTTTCACTAAAACAAGGATATCTACCTCCAACCCTTAAACATGCACAAATACGCCCAATCCTCAAAAATGGCAACCTTGACAAAACCTCACCCAGTTCCTATAGACCTATATCGAGCATACCCTTCATGGACAAATTAATTGAAAAAGTAATACAAATCCAAACTCAAGACTACATTGACACTTCGGCCCCTCTTGATGAACAGCAATATGGTTTCCGCCCTCACCACGTAGTAGAAACCCTACTTACAGTACTACTAGACACACTGGTAAGAGGTATCGACACTAAACAAGCGTTCATTCTACTATTTTTAGACATCTCTGCTGCATTTGACAGTGCAAATCACACAATAATGCTAAACAGACTCAGACAAATAGGAATAAATTCAACAGTATATAAATGGTTCACCTCATACTTAAACAATAGAACTCAAACAGTAAGAATCAATACCCAAACATCTAATACATACAAACAAGAACTTGGCCTTCCACAAGGATCTGCCCTCTCGGCACTCCTTTTTAATATTTACCTCCAACCTATCTGCAGCATCTTCAAAAGGTTTCACGTCCACTACCATATCTATGCGGACGATATAATGTTATACATTCCATTCAAGATCCCTAACCCACCAATACAGTTACTGAGTGTTTCAACGAACTTACAATATGGCTAAAAGAACACAATTTAAACATCAATTACTCAAAAACAGACATCTTATATGTAACAAAAAATCAAACCTTTATTCCTCCAACATTTATTACACTACAGAACCACAAATTCAAAACAAAAAATGAGGTGAAGTATCTAGGTGTGATTCTGGATAAGAATCTTAGTATGGAATCTCACATCAAAAACACAACCAAAAAAATTACTACAAGCTTAAGATACTTAAACAACTACACCCACTGGTTCACCTACATGATTTCATGAGCATAATTAAGGCAATCATTACACCCCACTTTGACTTTGCAAACACAACACTCCAAGGAATAACCAAACAGAACCTTAAAAGACTCCAACTGGCACAAAATGTAGCCGCCAGAACTATCATGAAAGCCAGAACAATAGAACATATAACACCCATCTTAGCTAATCTACACTGGCTACCAATCTACTGCCGAATAAACTATAAAATCCTAATAACCACATTCAAAGCATTAAACAAGCTGGCACCATCGGTACTGAACAACCTAATTAGCAAGGAAACACCAAAAATTAACCAAAGGAGAGGTAACACAAACAAAATTATGATTCCGAAAGACTTTACAAAATCTAAAAAGTCCACTAACAACAAGGCCTTTTCACACTCAGCCCCAATCCTCTGGAATGCACTACCCTAAGAAATCAGAAGTCTAACTGATATCAAGGAATTTCGTAAGAAGTTAAAAACACACCTATTTATGACACACTATGGTGGACAGTCAAATACTGTTACACAAACAGGCAAAGGATAATAGAAGATAATAAAATTTTCAACCCAGAAAAACTTAAAACAATTAATTGCAATCAAAGAAACACTAATTCTGTTTCTCTAATCATTGTAATATAATGACAACATAAGGACAGACTGCCAATTATGTAATGTATATAGTTTAATTACAATGTAACAGTTGTATTGTACATAGTTGCTAAGCTCCGTACAAAGGTTGTTATGCACACAGCTGTTAGATCATTGGTAACAAGTTCTAGTTCTCTGTATTAAAGCTTAAGTTCTTTGTATAAAATTCACAGATGTTATATGTAAGATGAACAGGCACTTATTATTGTTTCGCCGGTTCATACCATTGTTCTTTGTAAACCGCACCTGATCCATGGGAAAGTGCGGTATATAAATGTTTATTAAAATAAATAAATAAATAAATTTCCCCCTATATTGCACAAAACAAAAGACAGCAGATGTCAGGATTGGCATTCGGAGGGAAGCAGCCAGGACAATTGCATATTCCCGGCAGACCCAGCACAAGAAAATGCAAGAGCGCTGTGTGGGGCCTGTGTTTAGACCATGCTCGTGCTGAGACGGCTCTGCCACGTTCCGCCCCATCCGATGATGTCTGATGTTAGAGGGGGACGGGACGTGGCAGAGCTGTCAGTGCACACGCATGGTTTAAACCAGGCCTTGACAAATCTTCTTGGACTATGGGAGCTGGCCACCAAAACCTTGCTCACAATGCATACCCTCCTCTTCCCCCCGAAAGGTGTATCGCAGTTACGTTTTTAGGCTTTAGGGTCTGATTTACTAAGACCGTTTTCCCATTTTCCATGGTAGAAAGCTTTATAAAACAGGCTCTTATTGGGCCACTGCACAGTGCCAACAAAAGGCAGTGGTCCCACTCCTCCTCCTCTCTCTCCTACAACCCCACTGACCCATTAAGCTACACCTGTGTGTATGTGTGTGTGGTGCGGAGGTGGAGTGCTTGTGTGTGTATGTGTGTGTGGTGTGGAGGTGGAGTGCTTGTATGTGTGTGGTGCAGAGATGGGGTGCCTGCATGGGTGTGTGTGATATGGAGGTGGGGGTGCCTGTGTGTGTGTGTGGCAGGAGAGGGGTGCGCCTTTACTTCCTATACATTCATCCCTTTCCTTCCCACTGCAATCCTTCACCTGCTATCCCTCCCCCACCCCAGACTCTCCCCTTAAACCTCCCCCCTTGCACTCACTCCTGCCCTCCATTCTGCCCGGAGGGCCTGCGATCCCCACGGGCAGTCACTGGCCGTGATCCCCTAGCCATTTCTGCCCACGGGGCTCGGGATCCTTGCAGGCAGTCACCAGCTCTCCCGGCCGCAGGATCGTAGCCGTTTCTGCACTTCTGCCCGTGGGGCTTGCAATCTCCCTGGACATACAGGAGCAGCTGGCAGAAAACCGGCTCTTCGCTGGCCATTTTTACCATTCTGGCAGCCGCCAACCTCCAACACGAAAAACCGGCCAGGCCCGTCTAAAACCAGTCAGTTTGCAACCCTACCCCCTGCTTGAGATCTTCAGGCCCAAAGCCATGGTGAGGAGCCCGGCCACTGACTGAGGGATTTGCTATTAGTTCACACCCAGTGGCTAGTGAGTTATTTCTCTCTGTGAATATTTTTGACTTGGAAGGAAGGTTTTGCCCATCCTTCTTGTCCACAATGAAAGGACAGAGGCAGGTTAAGATCTGCACTAAGGCCTCAGCTCCTCTTGGCAGGTGTAACCCTTACCACGCTGTATGCCCTTTCAGCGGTATGTACAGTAGCACTGTAAGACAGTTTGAGGCACAATCTTCCAGGAGCCAGGACACCAGCCAAATCTGACCTCTGGGCTTTGCATGGTTTCTTGGGTCAGAGTCAGGAAAATCCTGGAAGGTATGTTGCATTCAAACAGCACTATTTCCACTGCCTCTACTGAAAAAACACTCAGTCCAGTCCAGCAATTGGTTCTGAATCCAGAGAATTTACTCAAGGACCCTAAAATTAAAGTCACTCATAAATCTTCAATATTAACAATGATCACTTCTTAACAAGCAGCAACAAAAAATGTAACAAGTCACTCAGAGCCACTTATTCTGAAATTTGGTCCAAGTCTCTTGGATCTGGGTGAAGAGTCCAACCTCTTCTTCTGGTTTCTGTACAAGAGAACGGATAACTTAATAGAGTCCTTCTGTTCTCAATCCAGTCCTTAAGTTGCACTTACCCAGTCAGGTTTTCAGGATAACCACAATGAATATGCATGAGAGATATTTGTATGAACTGCCTCCATTGTATGCAAATCTCTTTCAAGCATATTCATTGAGGTTATCCTGAAATCATGTTGGCTAAGTATGTTCTGAGGATTGAGTTGAGGACCCCTGGTTTAGAAAGAACGGCAAACAGTGTTCCTCTTCAGTGTGCAGCCCTGTGGTGGCTCACAGTCTCCCTGTAGCATCTGGTGGTTCTGTCTAGTTGCTCCTCATGAGGCCCCTGTGGCGCCTTGGCTTAAGCGATCTTGAACATCCCTCCTCAGATGTCCTTGGGCAGATATAGAGCAGCTCCCTGGTGTTGCTTCTTGCTTCTCCCCCAGTCATTCCTGTAATTGAGCACAAAGTTGCATCACTTTTCATTCCTGTCCAAGGTGCTCAGCCAAATCCTAGAGACACCACACTTCACTAAGATCTGTTGGATGAGTCAGAGGTTAGACAATTTCCTTCTGTTTTAGAAACAGGCAAGTTAAATAAAGATTAGATAGAAGTTCTCTGGTAGAGCCATTAGAGGTTCAAGGGAAATAAAATTATGAGACCTGAGTGGCATCTACAAAGATATCTCCAAACTTGGCCCTCAAGGCCCACATCCCTGCTCAGCTTTCAAGATTGTCACAATGAATATGCAGGGCTGGCCCACCCACTAGGCTGGCTAGGCAGCCACCAAACATGGCAGACCTTTGTGGGTGCACAGTACCCACGGCAGGCCATGGCCTGCCACCCCCCACACCAAGCTGCTTCTGACCCTTCGTAGTTGTGTCTGGGGGGGGGGGGGGGTCAGAAGTGGCAGGTCATATGTGCAGAAGCACATGGCCTGCCATAGAGCTGAGCTGCCCTCCTCCCCCCGAAGCTGGAATCAGCGGCAGTCAGGTGCAGCATGGCTGGGACGTCTGCCTAGGGCAGCAGAAACCCTTGGGCCGGCCCTGTGAATATGCATTCAAATAGTGCATATGTACTATATGTTTATTGTGAAAATCCTGAACATCAGATGGTGTTGCTCCTCTCAAGGGCCAGGTTTGGAGATCCCTGTTCCCTATAGGGTGTTGTATCTTGTGAGAAAGATCCTGATAGTATTTTGAAAGTAAGGAACTTTTGGTTTTGTGGCTAGAAACTACTCTGAGGTTTAAGTATTTTCCAGTTCCTCGGTACAAAATACTTAACGCAAACATGGCAGAAATCTGGAGAAGGAGTGAATACATAGTCAGTGCCATATTGGGAGTGAGGAGGAATAAGATCCCAGATCCCTGAGACTTAGAGGATGGTCAAAAGAATAAAAACCAAAGAGAGGTTGTGCACAATACAGTATATGAGGGAACTTGGCAACTCTTGCCACTTTGATGTATGAAGAGAGAGCTTACTGGTATCAGCAAAGGGTAAGTGGAGAAACTAGGGTGTAGACTGGAACTGTAGGAAGGAGGAGGTTATTCTGAAGAAAGGCAAATTATATGCTTCAGCCTTTTAGTATTCTGAAACTGATAAGTCTTGAATGAATGCTGTGTGTCAATCCCTAACTGCTTGTTTTGAGAAGATACCATGTCAGGGGATACATTGTGAATTTTCTAGATTCAAGAAACACTATGGGGGTTATTCTGACGGCCCGACGGGCAACCATCCCCGCTATTCGTGGCTTCACCTGCCCCCGAATAACTTCCCCGCTGGTTGTGCAGGGAAGTTAGATGGGGGTGGGGAATGGGCGGCACGGGGGTGGAGAGTGGGTGGTCGCCGGCCCCCTAAATCTCTGGGAAGCTATTCCATCTCCAATAACTTCCCTGGATGTTTCTTTTTTCTGCTGCTGGGGTGCAGATGGGGCGGGGGGGGGGGCAAAATTTATTCCCCGCAGCCCGACCCTGGCCTTAGGAGGCCAGATCGGGGGTCGGGCTGTGGGAAATAAACCCTTTTTCTTGGCGGCCAGCATCGCAGCTTTTAAATGGAGCCGTGGTGCCATGGTAACATGACGCCATGGCGCTGTGGCTCCATTTAAAAGCCCTGACTGAGTTAGCTGGGTGCAATTCTGCACACGCAATCCAGTCAGAATTGCTGTCCCAGCATGCACGTGCAGGACTGTTTGCAATTCTGATCCCACGGGGCTAGATGTGCCCCGCAGGATCTATGTCCGAGATAGTATCGGGCCCTATGGGGCCAATATTCAGTGGCAGCAGTCAACACATTTAAAGTGGCTGGCCATTGTCATTTTAGGATACACCTGAATCTTCAGTGCAAGGGTCATATCCGGCTACTGGCATTGAATATCTGGCTTGGCCAGATAGATTAGCTATCCAGCTAGATAGCTAAACTGGCCTAAAGTTGGCCTAACTTTAGCTGGTTTAAGATAACTCTGCTGCCGCCCCTGCTGTGCCCTCACAATGCCCCGACACCAGCTACTTAGCATCGGGGTGTTCA
Organism: Ichthyophis bannanicus; assembly: GCA_033557465.1. Classification (NCBI taxonomy): domain Eukaryota; kingdom Metazoa; phylum Chordata; class Amphibia; order Gymnophiona; family Ichthyophiidae; genus Ichthyophis; species Ichthyophis bannanicus. The sequence continues at coordinate 513,869,077 of CM066032.1, read as the reverse complement.
GCGGCACTAATGAGGGATATTCCCTGTTTATTGAATATCTCAGCGAGTGGCATTATGCAGTTTGCACGTCTTGAAATTATTTAAATGTCTTTGAATATGCTCCTCTATATATACTGGGGGGGGGGGGGGTAGGGCGGGGAGAGGGAAGTTGCAGTGCCAGACAGAGCTCGGCTGTGATCGCTTTTTCTCCATAGAATTCTATATCTGAGTCTGTCTGACAGGTCCTAACCGCAGAGTGAGGATTTGTTTCTTCAGCAAGAAGAGCAGAAGAGCCACTGAACTGAGGCTCACTTAGTAAAGACAGCTAAAGGGGTGTCCATGACAGAGGAGGAAAGGGTGGAGCTGAAAATTAAAGATCAAGCAGTGGATCCCAGACACCGAGGGGAATTCTTAGGGGGTCTTGTACTAAAGGGTGCTAGCTGGCAGCACATGTCTGACACACGCTAAAAGCCTGTCTTAGACACGTGTGGCCAAATAGTGCGAGGCCATGAGAGCACAGGCCAGTTCATGCACTGACTGTTCATCCCATGTTAGGGACTGAGCGGATGGATTAAGGGTGTGTGAGCTCAGTGCAGTTAGCGCAGGGTAAACACCATGCGCTGTGTCCTGTGCAATTAGCAGGGGTCAGTGCATTTTTCCTAGAAAAACGCTGCCTGTACTTATATGCAGGGCACTTTCAGTAATACATGAAGACCATGGGTCAATTTTAGCAGGTAATGAAAAAGGTGCCACCGTGTACCCGTTCAGAAAAAGCCCTGGCATGGGTTCGCCTAAAGCCACCTCAATAGGTGGAGTTCAGTGCACCTGTGCTAATGCAGTGCACGTTAGGGGAAAGCGTTCCACGATAACCACCAGGGAAATGCTTTCCACCCCCCCCCCCCGAGTGAATGTGATGGTGTTGCACCTAAGAGCCATAGTTTTGGTGTTTTTGGCAAGCTCTATACCTAGGCCTGTGCCAGTGGTGCAGCCACACAGGGCGCAAAAATTAGGGGTGCATTTAGGGCGGGTTTTCTGCTAACCGCCGGCCTCAGCTCCCCCCACACCACCTGCCCAGCTTGCCCTTGTCCTGCCACCGCTTTTCCTGTTCCCTTGGTGATGGCAGTGGCAGCAGACCTCCAATTAAAAAAAAATGCAGGTCTTTGCAACTCCATGCTTGCATAGCTGGTCTGCTCCCTCCCTCTTCTGACCAAGCATATGGGATCAGACCAGCCATGCAAGTGTGAAGTCAGAAAGACCCACATTTTTTTTTATTGGAGGTCCGCTGCTGCTACTGCTACCACGGCCGCCATGGGAACAGAAAAAGTGACAGCAGGGCAAGGGCAGGCCGGGCAGGCAGGGTGGGGGGACCCAGCTAGACATGAGGAGGTGGGGTAAGATGGGGAGATGCTAGGCTTGGGGGCAGGGGCGGCCCAAGGGGGGTGCGGGGCCATGTGCGGAGACTCGGTGCGGGGCCCCATTTGCATAAGAGGCCTTATTTGCATAAATATTTGCATAATGTTACCATACACTAACTTTTAGTAAACATGTCTCTTAATGAGTGTATGGATAAAGAAAGACTAAAAGATTTCTACATTACTATAATCCAGTGCTAACTGCCAGGCACATTAGGAACTACTACAAACGCTGCCCATTTAGAACCCATAGCAAACCCGCCGTATCCTGACAACACTACCAGGACTCACAAAGCACCATACCCTACCTATCAAAAGGCAACACTGCAAATATTAAACCAATACATTTCAGAGAATACTGGGGAAAGAGAACAAGTTGCAACATCAAATAGGAATTACATAAACAGAATACCTCAGCTCAGTTACACATGCAGAACATAGACCATCACCAAACAAGGAATCACAATTTAGAAACAGGAAGGCAATAATTAAACTGGGAACCCCAAAAGCCAAACTTGGAATGTACAACAACACTGTAGAAATAAAACTATAAATTAATTTCCTCTTGTACCAAACAAAGCGCAGACGTTAATGATGCACATTTCCCAGAGCTGACATATTCCAGTTAATAAATTCAAAATAAAGAGATATCTTTCTACCTTTTGTGCATTTTTTTTCAGTTGCAATTGGTCCAGCCACTTTCTTCTGGTTTCTTCATGTTTTGTTTATGTTTTATGTTTTATTGCATTTGATAAAAACCGCCTTTCATATACAGTCAAGGCGGTGCACAATTAAAATAATTCGTAAAAGGAGGCCAATGGCCAATTAAAAAGAAAGGAAATGTACAATTCTTCAAAAGGACAGAGATAGTAAAAGTAAGACAAGACATAGGGAGAAGATAATAGGGGGAGGGGAGAGGAGGAAGGAGGTTACACGAAAGGGGAAGGAACATCAAACGCTAGGGAAAACAGGTGGGTCTTCAGATTCTTTTTGAATATGTTGAAGTGTGGTTCCAAACGGAGGGGAGGGGGAGGGCATTCCAAGCGGCGGGTCCAGCAAAAAAGAAGGCGGAGGAGCGTGTGGATTGCAGGTGAGCACGGGAAGGGGAAGGCAAGGTAAGGCGGTTAAGATGAAAGGATCGAGGGGTGTGCCTGGGGGAGTGAAAGTAAATGAGATCCGTGAGATACTGTGGAGTGCTAGTGTGAAATGCTTTATGTACCAGGATGAGAAGTTTAAAGATGGTACGAAAGGGGACAGGCATCCAGTGGAGACGAAAAAGAAGGGGAGTGATATGGTCCCGAGGTGATGAGTGGGTGAGGAGGCGTGCCGCAGTGTTTTGAATACGTTGAAGACGAGAGAGTTGGTATTTAGGAAGACCGATAAATAGGGAGTTAGAAAAATCCACACGAGACATAACCAGAGATAGAACCAGAGTAGTGAGGGCAGAGGGGGAGAGGAAGGGACGAATAGAGCGAATTTGACGAAGGGAGAAAAAAGAGGTTTTAGTGATGTGAGAAATATGCGAACGAAAAGATAGATCAGAGTCGAAATATACACCCAGATAGCGGAATGTGGAGACGAGAGGGACGGGAGCACCAGAAAAGGAAGGAGCCATTGTGGGAGGAGGGCTGTTGTGGGAGAACCAAATAGCGAGAGTCTTAGTAAGATTTAGGTGGAGACAGTTAAGAGTTAACCATTGTGACACAGCTGAGAGACAGGAGTCGAGAATGGTGAGATCGGGACAAGTGGGCGAGGTGTGATGTAACAGGAGGATATCGTCGGCGTAAAGAAAAGCAGACAGACCAAACTGTTGGATCAGGGAGGCAAGAGGGGCGAGGAAAAGGTTGAAAAGAAGTGGGGCAAGGACAGATCCCTGAGGGACCCCACAAGAAAGGTGATGTGGTTCAGAGGGGGGGATGGAAGCTGAAGATGAGAGGACTGCACAAGATCTAGAAGAGAGAGGAAAGAGTGGAACCAGTGGTGAACAGTGCTACAAAGGCCCGCATCCCGCAAACGTTGAAGAAGAAGAGAGTGGTCAACCAGATCAAAAGCTGCAGAAAGATCAAGAGCAACCGCCACCGATATATCACCACGGTCGTGTGCAGTGTGTAGAGCATTTGTGAAAGCCAAAAGAACAGTTTCGACGCTGTGGCCTTGACGAAAACCAGACTGACGGGGGTGAAGGAAATTAATAGAATCAAGGTGATGGGAGAGTTGAGCAAAAACGAATTTCTCAAGCAGTTTAGATAGGAAAGGAAGATTAGAGACAGGACGGAAGTGGGCAGGGACCAAGGGATCAAGTGATGGATTTTTTAGAATAGGACGTATGAGAGCGTGCTTCCAAGAATTCGGGAAAATCCCAGTGGACAGGCTAGAATTAAATATTACTAGAATGTAAGGAAGGAGACCCAGGGAGGGTGTGAGAAGCCAAGACGAGGGGATGGGGTCTAGAGCACAGAAAGTTTTTTTTGAAGAAGAGATAAGATGATGGAGCTCAGGAGTGGAAATAGGTTCAAAGGAAGCCCAAGAGTGAGAAAGTTGTGAGATGGGTGGGGGGGAGGGAACAGGAGGAGGGGAGGTGAGAGGGTCTGGACAGGACGGTAAAGATGCTCTCAGAGATTTGACCTTATTAGTAAAAAAAGAGGCTAGTTGCGAAGGGGGGGGGGGGGGGCTGGGGAAGATGAAGGGATTGATGTGGAAGTGTGTAGGGATATGAGAGATTGAAAAGTAGAATACAAGTGCCGAGTCTGGTTTGGAGCAGTGGTGATAGCATTAGAGAAAAAGGAGCGCTTAGCAGAATGGACCTGTGACCGATAATAAGAGTGGTGAGAGTTGAAGACTGCTAGAGAAGTAGGAGAGGGGGCCTTACGCCACAGCCGCTCCGCTCTTCGGAGTTGGGAACGGAGCAGCCGTAGACCACTATGGTACCAAGGGTGTGATGGACGGCGACGGGTGGGACGGGGACGCAGAGGGGCAATCTGATCAAGGGTGGAAGAAACTCTCCATCATCTGCTGTCCATTTGTCCTTTCTTCTCTCTTCTATTTGTTTTCCATTCTCTCTCTCTACATCTGCTTTAACATACTAATCTTTCTCCTTTTGCTCTTTCCTCATTCCTATTTCATCCACACAAATTTTACCCCTCCATCCTCAATCCCCACTTACCCTCCCAATACCCGGCCAATTGTAGATTTTTCATCCCTCCTACACAAAATATTTTTCCCCTCTCCATTTTACTCTCCCAGCCCCATCCAATTCTAATCCTCCCCCAACATCAGCTCCCTTCTAGTTCCAGTCTCACCAAGCATCTATTCCCTTCTAGTCCCTGCATCAGCCCATTTCCAGTCCTAGCCCCCCATCAGCCCATTTCCAGTCCTAGCTCCCCCATCCATTTCCAGTCCAAGTCCCTTCATCAGCTCATTTCCAATCCTAGCCCCATCAGCCCATTTCTAGTCATTTCCTAGCCCCACCATCAGCCCATGTCAAATCATAGCTCCCCTCCACTCAGCCCAATTCAAGTCCAAGCCCCCCCATGAGCCTACTTCCAGTTCTAGCCCCTCCATGAGTCCATTTCAATTCAAGCCCCCACCACAGTCCATTTCCAATCTTAGCTCCCCCCAACAGCCCATTTCCAGTCCTATCCTAGCTGTTCCATCAGCCCATTTTCAGTCCTAGCTCCCTTCCCTCACAGCCCATTTCCATTCCAAGCCCCCTCCCCATCAGCTATTTGCAGTTCAAGCCTCCCCTTCCACTCAGCCCATTTCCAGTCCTAGCAACCCCCCAACCCATTACCAGTCCTAGCCCCCCGTCAACTTCCAGTCCTAACCCCCATCACCCCATTTTCAGTTTAAGCCCCCCCTATAACCCATTACCAGTCCTAACCCCCCATCAGCCCATTTCCAGTCAGCCTCCCATAGCCCATTGCCAGTCCTAACCCCCCCCATCAGCCCACAGCCCATTACCAGTCCTAACCACATCAGCCCACCTCAAGTCCTAACCCCTCCCCATCAGCCCATTTCCTGTCCTAGCCCCCCCATAGCCCATTATCAGTCCTAACCCCCCATAGCCCATTACCAGTCCTAAACCCCCCCATGAGCCCAGGACCAGTCCTAACCCCCCCCATAGCCCATTACCAGTCCTAACCCCCCCATAGCCCATTACCAGTCCTAACCCCCCATCACCCCATTTCCAGACAGCCCCCATCAGCCCACAGCCCATTGCCAGTCTTAACCCCCCCATAGCCCATTGCCAGTCTTAACCCCATCCCCCCCATAGCCCATTGCCAGTCTTAACCCCCCCCATAGCCCATTACCAGTCCTAACCCCCCATCACCCCATTTCCAGACAGCCTCCATCAGCCCACAGCCCATTGCCAGTCTTAACCCCCCCCATAGCCAGTCTTAACCCCCCCCCCATAGCCCATTGCCAGTCTTAACCCACTCCCCATAGCCCATTGCCAGTCTTAACCCCCCCATAGCCCATTGCCAGTCCTAAGCCCCCATCACCCCATTTCCAGACAGCCCTCATCAGCCCACAGCCCACTGCCAGTCTTAACCCCCCTAGCCCATTGCCAGTCTTAACCCCCCCATAGCCCATTGCCAGTCTTAACCCCCCTAGCCCATTGCCAGTCTTAACCCCCCCTAGCCCATTGCCAGTCTTAACCCCCCTAGCCCATTGCCAGTCTTAATCCCCCCCAGCCCATTGCCAGTCTTAACCCCCCCAGTCCATTGCCAGTCTTAACCCCCCCAGCCCACTGCCCGTGTTAAACCCCCCCTAGCCCATTGCCAGTCTTAAACCCCCCCAGCCCATTGCCAGTCTTAACCCCCTCCTAGCCCATTGCCAGTCTTAACCCCCCTAGCCCATTGCCAGTCTTAATCCCCCCCAGCCCATTGCCAGTCTTAACCCCCCCAGTCCATTGCCAGTCTTAACCCCCCCAGCCCATTGCCAGTCTTAACCCCCCCCTAGCCCATTGCCAGTCTTAAACCCCCCCAGCCCATTGCCAGTCTTAACCCCCCCCCCTAGCCCATTGCCAGTCTTAACCTCCCCCCCCCCATCGGCTCATGGCAATTTAAAAAAAAAAAAAAAAAGCTGGCCGCTGCCGCGGCGGCGGCATGGAGTGTCCCGCGGGGCCCCCTCTGCCCGGCTGAACTCTTCCGATGCGGCTGAGCCCCTCTGCGCCGGCTTGCAGATACGCGAAGGGAGAGTGTCTCCCTCGCGTCTCTGTTAAGCCCGCAGGGGCAGATGGGAAATTTCCCATCAGCCCCTGCGGGCTTAACAGAGACGCGAGGGAGACACTCTTCCTTCACGTATCTGCAAGCCGGCGCAGAGGGGCTTAGCCACGCTGGGAGAGTTCCGCCGGGCAGAGGGAGCCCCGCGGGACACTCCATGCCGCCGCGGCGGCAGCGGTCAGCTTTTTTTTTTTTTTAAAATTTAATTAAGAAAAAAAAAGCAGAATGTTCTTTGCGCGGGGCCCCCCGAAACACGGGGCCCTGTGCAAAAAACATTCTTGCTCAATGGACGGGCCGGCCCTGCTTGGGGGATAGGGGCAAATGACAAAATCTGATGTCACTGGGTTGCCAAATGGCTGGTTTTCAGCCGGCCTGGCCAGTTTTTATAAGGCCAGGCCAGCTGCCGGCAGAGCCCTAAAACTCGCAGTTGAAAAATCATTTTTTTGCTCTGGCCGTCCCCTGCAGCCTCACCTTCTTCTCCGATCTAGCCACGACTCCTGCATCTCATAGAGGTGCAGCTGTGATAGCAATAATAAATTATTTAACAGGTTTTTTTATACTGCTTTATCATTTCAGTCAAAACAGTTTACATTGTAACTTAAACTTCATAATGGACATTATACAGGGACATTGATAGCTTGGATTTTTCTGAGGCAATGGAGGCTTAAGTGACTTGCCCAAGGCCACAAGGAGTGCTAGCAGGAATCAAATCATGGTCTCTTGGCTCCCAAGCCAGTGCTGTAACCATTGGGCTACTCCTCCATGCCAAAGAAAAAGATAAGCGAACCCAAACAGATACACAGCTGCTGTGGCGCCTTCCGCTCTACACTATTCACTGCCACAGCTCCACAGTGTTGTGCTTGCAAATGTATGCTGCCCCTCCCGATGCTGATGTTCCATGCTGTGCATGCCACACCGTCACGTCACACAGACGTTCAGAACAAGCAGCAAGGAGAAGTGCCGGTGCCCCCTTTCAGCACATGCTACTGCCAATGCCGAGTCTGCTGACTGATTTGGAGTTAGAGCCGTCAAGGCAGGCAGTATTGAATGGAAGAGCGGGGTGAAGGCCCCGGGGAGGAGGTCTCACAAACACAGAAGCACCATCCAGCCACTTCCAGTCCAGTGCATCTGCCGCTGACATGCTGCTTTAATTTTTGATCATTTGAGAAATTCATAGAAACCTTCCTGAGCTGCTGCTTAGTAGATGCTGAGATGATTAATATTCTTTATTAATGCTCTAATATTTTTTCCACATAGTTTGGCCAGAGTTAAAATAAAATAGTGAGATACTTATAGCTATTTACTTCTTAGAGCAGTTAAGTATTGTATTTGATGACTATTTTTTTCTAACAAGCTAATGAGGTATCTGTTATAAAACAGTGCTACCTGTTATTAGCTATTTTTCTGTGTGCAAACACAGAATTTCACGTGATTCATCCATTCTTAAAAAAGCAGCAAAACATGGCCACAATTTCATTTTTAAAATTATCATTATCTGCCCTTGGATGTGAAAATAAGAACATAAGATATGCAATATTGGTCCATCAAGCCCATTATCCTACTACTACTACTACTGAGCATTTATATAGCGCTACAAGTCGTACGCAGCACTGCAAAGACATGTAAGAGATAGTCCCTGCTCATCAGAGCTTACAATCTAGTCAAGACAAACACAGAAGGTGTAGGCAGGGATAAAGCAAGGGGAAAGGAAAGGAGATCAGGTGAGTCAAGATCCAAAAACAGCAGAGAAGAGGTGAGTTTTCAGCCTGGATTTGAAGAGGGTTAGAGAAGATGCCTGGTGTACAGACACAGGTAGTTTGTTTTCAACAGTAGCCAATCCAGATCACAAGTACCTGTCAGGTTTCCAAAAGGTATCCAGATTTCCAAAGCATAAGCAGTGCATTTCCCCGACCCTCTTTAACAGTGGTTTATTGATAGGGTTGCCAACTGACTGGTTTCAAGCCGGCCTGGCCCAGACAGTTTTCTGAGCTGCAGGCCGGTGGCCAGCATGATGGTAAAACCGGACAATGAAGGGTTGGTTTTCTGCCAACCGCTGGCCTTGGCTCCCCCCGTGCTCCCTACCTGGCCTGCCTTTGCCCTCTCCCCCCACCACTTTTCCTGTTCCTTTGTCAGTGGTGGCAGCGGACCTCTAACTAGAACCCCCCCGGGTCTTTCTGACTCTGCACTTGCATGACTGGCCTGATCCTTCCCTGAGGGAGGGATCCGAGCTGACGGAGGGAGGGATGAGACCAGCCATGCAAGTGTGGAGCCGGAAAGACCCACATTTCTTTTCTATTGGAGGTCCACTGCCACTGCTGCCACAACCACCAAGGGAACAGGAAAAGTGGTGGCAGGGCAAGGGCAAGCCAGGCAGACAGCACAGGGGGAGCCGGCTGGATATGAGGAGGTGAGGTAAGATGGGGAGATACTGGGCATGGGGGGAGGGGCAGAAGGCCTATGCTGGGTATGGGGGATATAGGGACACAGGGGGTATGCTGGACATGGGGGGATAGGGACACAGGGGGTATGCTGGACATGGGGGGATAGGGACACATGGGGTATGCTGGACATGGGGGTAGAGATACAGAGAAGACGCTGAACATGGGGGATGGGGTACAGAGGGGGAATGGTGGACATGTGGGGAGGAAGAAGGGACAAAGAGGGGAGATGTTGGACATGGGAGATGGGGATACAGAGAGAAGATGGTGGACATGGAGGAAGGGATTCGGGGGAGAGAGAGGGGGAGAGTTAGTGAAAAACTAGGAAATAAGAGGCTAGTGAAAGAGAGATAGCCGGGAAATGGGATGGTTAGGGGGAGGAAAAGAAATGGAAAACTCTAGCTAGATACAGTAAAAAGGGTGAAAATGAGGAGTGGTTGGTAAGAAGGAGTAAAATCTGGATAGAGAAGCAGAAAAATATATGGAAGAAAATGGAAAAAAAAAGACATCAGTGTTAAAAATTGATATAAGGGAGGAAGTGAAGACAGGAGGAGAGAGCAGAAATGGCAAATAGAGAGGAGACCATGAAAAGAGAGCTAAAAGACGACAGAGGAAAATAAAAACCAGAGACTGGGACCATCACCATTAGAAAAATAAAATGACCCAACGGGAAAGGTAGAAAAAAAGAATTGTATTTTCAATTTTGTAACTGGAAAATGTTGGTATTTGGAAAGTACATCTGCCAGGAGTCAGGATTACTGTCGGACAGGGCTAGGGCCTAGCCTAAGGCAAAAATCTGAGAAGGGCCCCTAAAGCCCACTAGCAAGCTGAGCCTTTTTCAGACAGATCTAGGACCCTCACTGGTTTGGGGGCTCAGGGCAATTGCCCTGGTTTCTTCCCTCTTAATGCCAATCCTGGTGTCTTTTGTTTTGTACAATATATGGGGAAATGCATTTCTTTCTGTTTCTCTGGTGTTGCACTTCATACAGCCTCTGGCTTTCTGAGATTTTAGTTTAATTTTTGTCTACATATTTCTATTTTCAGTTTGTGGTCACTTATTAGCGACATTCTTTCTGTAATAGAAACATAGAAACATAGAAACATGATGACAAAAAAAGACCACATGGCCTATCTAGTCTGTCCTTCCATATCAACAACTACAACAGTCCACTTTTTACCTTTAGAGGTCCTCTGTATTGGTCCCATGCTTTTTTGAATTCAGTTACTGTCCTCTTCTCTACCACCTCCACTGGGAGACTATTCCATGGATCCACTACTCTTTCCGTAAAGAAATATTTCCGCATATCACTCCTGAATCTATCTCCCTTCACCCTTATCCCATGTCCCCTCGTAGCAGAACTTGCTTTCAATTGAAAGAGGCTCTCTCCCTGAACATTTATGCAAAGGAGGTATTTAAACATCTCAATCATATCACCTCTATCCCGCCTTTCCTCTAAGGTGTACATATTAAGATCCTTAAGTCTGTCCTCATATGCTTTATAATGAAGCCCACTAATCATTTTAGTAGCCACCCTCTGCACCGACTCCATCCTGTTCACATCCTTTTGAAGGAGCGGTCTCCAGAATTGCACACTATACTCCAAATGAGGTCGCACCAAAGACTTATACAGAGGCATTATCACCTCCTTTTTTCTGCTAGCCATTCCTCTCCGTATGCACCCAAGCATCCTTCTAGCTTTTGCCGTCGCCATTTCTACCTGTTTAATATGTGTGTGTGTGAGACCAAGACAGCCCGCCAGCCCCGGTGGGATTAACAGAGCCGCGAGAAAGGGAAACTCTCGCGGCTCTGAAAGCCCGCGCTTTGGGACTCGGGAGCTGATGCTGCAGGGAGGCTCTGCTGGGCAGAGGGGGGCCCCGCGGTGGGACGCTTGATTCTGCCGCTGCCACGGTGGCAGCGGCAGCAGCAGCAGCCACAGCTGTTTTTTTTTAAAAATCTACCTGGGCTGATGGAGTAGGGGTGTTAGGACTGGTAATGGGCTATGGGAGGGCTAGGACTGGAAGTGGGGTGATGGGGGGGGGGGGGGTTCGAACTAGTTATGGGCTATGGGAGGGCAAAGACTGGAAGTGGGCTGATTGGGGGGGTGAGGACTAGAAATGGGCTAATGGGGGAGGGGTTAGGACGTAATGGGCTTGGGGGGCTAAGACTGGAAATGGGCTGATGGGGGTTAGGACTGGTAATGGGCTATGGCGGGGCTAGGACTGGAAATGGGTTGATGGGGCGGTTAGGACTGGTAATGGGCTATGGGGGTGCTAAGACTGGAAATGGGCTGATGGGGGGGGGGTAAGGACTAGTAATTGGCTATGGGAGGGGCTACGACTGGAAATCGGATGATGGGCGGGTTAGGAATGGAAGTGGGCTGATGGGGTGATAGTACTGGTAATTGGCTATGGGGGGGCTAAGACTGAAAATGGGGTGATGGGGTTAGGACTGGAAGTGGGCTGATGGGGGGCTTAGGACTGGTAATGGGTTATGGGGGGGCTTAGGACTGGTAATGGGCTATGGGGTCTAGGACTGGTAATGGGCTGGGGGGTTGCTAGGACTGGAAATGGGCTGAGTGGAAGGAGGGCTTGAACTGCAAATAGCTGATGGGGAGGGGGGCTTGGAATAGAAATGGGTTGAGTGGAAGGGGGGCTTGAACTGCAAATAGCTGATGGGGAGGGGGGCTTGGAATGGAAATGGGCTGTGAGGGGAGGGAGCTAGGACTGGAAAGGGCTGAGGGGGGGGCTAGGACAGGAAATGGGCTGATGGAGGGGCTAGGATAGGACTGGAAATGGACTGTTGGGGGTGCTAAGATTGGAAATTGGCTGTGGTGGGGGCTTGGATTGAAATTGACTCATGGAGGGGCTAGAACTGGAAGTAGGCTCATGGGGGGGCTTGGATTGGAAATGGGCTGAGTGGAGGGGAGCTAGGATTTGACATGGGCTGATGATGGGGCTAGGAAAGGACTAGAAATGGGCTGATGGGGGGCTGGGATTGGAAATGAGCTGATGGAGGGACTTGGATAGGACTGGAAATGGATGGGGGAGCTAGAACTGGAAATGGGCTGATGGTGGGGCTGGGATAGGATTGGAAATGGGCTTATGGGGGGCTAGGACTGGAAATGGGCTTATGGGGGGCTAGGACTGGAAATGGGCTGATGCGGGGACTAGAAGTGAGTGGATGTTAGGTGAGGATTAGAATGGGATGGAGCTGGGAGAGTGAAATGGAGAGGGAAAAATTATTTTGTGTGGGAGGGAAGACAAATCTACAATTGACTGGATACTGGGAGAGTAAGTGGGGATTGAGGATGGAGGGGTAAAATTTGAGTGGATGAAATAGGAATGAGGAAAGAGCAAAAGGAGAAAGATTAGTATGTTAAAGCAGATGTAGAGAGAAAATGGAAAAAAAACTAGAAGAGAGAAGAAAGGACAAATGGACAGCAGACGATGGAGAGTTAGCAGAAGACACAAAGAAACCAGAAGAAAGTGGCTGGAGCAATTGCAAATGAAAAAAATGCACAAAAGTTAGAAAAATATCTCTTTATTTTGAATTTATTAACTAGAATATGTCAGCTCTGGGAAATGTGAATCATTAACATCTGCACTTTATTTAGTACAAGAGGAAATTAATTTATAGTTTTATTTTTACAGTGTTGTTGTACATTCCAAGTTTGGCTTTTGGGGTTCCCAGTTTAATTATTGTCTTCCTGTTTCTAAATTGTGATTCCTTGTTTGGTGATGGTCTATGTTTTGCATGTGTAACTGAGCTGAGGTATTCTGTTTATGTAATTCCTATTTGACATTGCCACTTGTTCTCTTTCCCCAGTAGGTCATGTATTGTTATTCTCTGAAATGTATTGGTTTAATATTTGTTCTTTTGATAGGTTGGGTATGGTGCTTTGTGAGTCCTGGTAGTGCTGTTAGGATACGGCGGGTTTGCTATGGTTTCTAAATGGGCAGTGTTTGTAGTAGTTCCTAATCTGCTTGGCGGTTGGCACTGGATTATAGTAATGTAGAAATCTTTTAGTCTGTCTTTATCCATACACTCATTAAGAGGCATGTTTACTAAAAGTTAGTGTATGGTAACATTATGCAAATATTTATGCAAATAAGGTCCCTTATGCAAATGAGGCCCCGCACCCCCCTTGGGCCGCCCCTGGGGAAAGGTTCTAGCTCTGCTCTCACAGTTTGTTGGGGAAGGGGTGGGGAGCGGGGTTCAGTTGATTCGGAATATATGTTTGGATTTAATACCATATGCGAGAACATATGCGTGTTGGAGGGGAGGGGACTGTGGCTGAATAGGTGCTGAAGAATCCAACCTCTTGTAACCCCCCTCCCCCCCCTTGATATAGCCTGCAGACGCTAAGGCCTGCACTGTTGCCCTCTGCAATTATTTTTATAGGTGGTGTGGGAGGCAAGGGTGCAGCATGGCTAGCCATAGGCTTTTCTCTTTCAAAAGGTTGGCAGTCCTATTGGGGGGGGGGGGTGGCAAAAGGTTTGCAAGTCGCACAGGGTGCAGTTATGGCTCGGTACAGCTCTGCTTTTTGTGCCTTAGCTGCAACACCTTAGCGCCCTTTAGTAAAAGAGCCCCTTAGTGTCTCAAATAAACCTCCCCAGTTTGACCAGGGACACTGGTTACTGGCAGATAAAGGAAATACTACTTTGTCTTTCACCCTGAAATTGATCTTTTCCTCACAGTAGAAAATCCACACCAAAGATTTGAGAGAGTAAGTCAAGGGCTAAGTCCTAGCCCTGAGTGGGCCCATCTGTTTCAGGACGGGCCAGGAAAGGGTTACACCAATAACAAAAAAAGGTCATACAGTATTAAGAGCAAACAGATTTTATCTTTTTACCAGCTCTGTTGATATCAGTACATCAAATCCAACAATATTTTAAGTGTGTGATAATACATAATTTAGCCACTCTTTCACAGCAAATGTAATGCAGCCACCAATATAACCATGTCATACCTACAGATGTAGTCATTCAAATAAAATTATTTTGTAAGCGTCTTTGGTTTTTATGCTACCCATTGGCAATCAAAAAATAATTCAGATAATTCTACTTAATCATTAAGACAAAGTTTAAATGTATCGAGTTAGCATCTGAAGAATGCAATTTTACCAAGGTATCCCAGTAATTTAGACCACTTTCTCTTGATATGGTTTTCATTTCATCATTCAGACTGCCTTGAGACTGAAAAAGTATCTTCTGCTGGCAGGCAAATCACCTGTCCCGCTGCTTCACAGGTGGACAAAATGTCTTCACCAATTTGTTATCTTAACAATCTGTGCCCAGATGGAGTGCTCCTTTGCATCTCAGTCCAGGGAAAGGGTTAACTCCTGTTCCTGTAGTTCTAGACAGTCAGGGCTCATAGAACATGACTTTCAGCTATGGCTGGCCCCAGAGTTGGTTCAAGGTGTTGGCACCTTAGGCAAACCTTAAGCTTTACACCCCACCCCTTACTTGTCAAAATCTGTTTAGCTTTGAATGCCCTGATCTTTGCTGCCCCCAGAGGTTGCCACCCCAGGTGGTTGCCTAGTTTGCCTAGTGGTTGGGTTGGCTCTGCTTTCAGATTTTTCTTCCAGTTGAAGATCCATATTTTGTGCTTGTGGCTCTTGAACCCCTGCATGAAGCTGGGCCCAGGGAGGGTATCACACAGTGCTTGCACTGGCTATAGAAACAAAAAAGAACCAGATGTTTTTGATAAGAATATCCTTATTTTTTTTCAAAAGCATATCAGGAGTTTCAATAGAGAATCTCTTGTGTGCATAGGCAGGGCTGTACCAAGTTAGAAATGTGCCCTGTGCAATTAACAAGTCTGGTGCCCCCCTCCAGCCAGCCACATTCAGTAACTCGCTCTTTTTGAGCTTCCTGGAAGTCCAGTGATGGTATCAGTGCCCTCTTCTATGCTTGTGCCCCGTGTGACCACACTGCTCGCGTGGCCCTTGGTAAGGCCCTGTGCACAGGGGTACCAGAGTGTCAGTATTCTGTCCTGTCAAAAGAGCTGGTGGAGCCTGCAGATGATGAAACATTCCTGATAAGCCAAAGAACAAACTAAACCTCTGAGACCTAGAAAGATCCTGTTTCTTCAGCGACAGCAGCCAATGCTACTAAAGTGGCTGCTACGGTTTTAAATTGAAACTGGATTTTCAGCACCGGTGCATATCCAGCAGACCCTGCTGAGTATCCATTTTACCTGGATTGTAGTTTTGTAACCCGGGCAGTGGCGATATTCAGCCACTATCTAGATTGCAAAAGCACATGAAATTAGAACAGTCTTTCACCTAGGGTTGCCAACTGGCCGGTTTTCAGCCGGCCTGGCCGGTTTTTCCATGGTCAGGCCGGCTGCCGGCGCAGAGGCAAAACCGGCCCTTGAAAAGCCGGTTTTTTTGCTCTGGCCGCAAGATCGGGAGCGGCCAGAGCAAAAAAACCGGCTTTTCTCCCCCGGAGGGCTTCAGAGGGAGCCGGGGAAGCCCGCGCGAGGCCCCGGCTCCCTCTGAACAGCTGCCAGCATGAAGAGCCTTTACCTTCACGCTGGCAGCTGTTCCTGTGAAGCCGCGATTGGTGGGAAAGGTTAAAGGCAATGCCCTTTAACCTTTCCCAGCATTCGCGGCTTCACAGGAACAGCCGCCAGCGTGAAGGAAAAGGCTCTTCACGCTGGCAGCTGTTCAGAGGGAGCCGGGGCCTCGCGCGGGCTTCCCCGGCTCCCTCTAAAGCCTCAGACAGCCGTGGTTTGGGGGGGGGGAGGCCAAGGACTGCATGGGCTGTGATGGGGGGAGGGGGCCTGGACTGGAAAAGGGCTAGGAGGGTGGAATTTGACTGGAAATGGGTTGTGATGGGGGGGGGGGGGGGGACCGTGAACGGAAAAGGAAAATGGGGGGGGGGGGGGGAAATGGACTGGAAAGAAACGGGCTGTGATGGGAGGGGACCTGGACTGTAAAAGGGCTATGGGGGGGGACATGGACTGGAAATGGGTTTTGATGGGGAGGGGGACCTGGACTGGAAAAGGGCTGGGGGGGGGGGGGGACATGGACTGGAAAAGGGCTATGGGGGGGGGGGAACTTGGACTGGAAAAGGGCTATGGGGGGGAACTTGGACTGGAAATGGGCTATGGTGGAGGGAGGGGGAACGGACTGGAAATAGGCTGTGATTAGGGGGATTTGGACTGGAAATGGGTTGTGAAGGGGGCGGGGGACCTGGACTGGAAAAGGGCTATGGAGGGGGGGCATTGGACTGGAAAGTAATTGGCTGGGATGGGGAGGCGGACATGGACTGTAAAAGGGCTAGGTGGGGGGGGGCACATGGACTGGAAATGGGGTTTGTTGGGGAGGGGGACCTGGACTGGAAAAGGGCTATGGGGGGGGGGACATGGACTGGAAATGGGTTGTGATGGGGAGGGGGACCTGGACTGGAAAAGGCCAATGGGGGGGGGGGGGGGGAACCTGGACTGGACATGGGCTCTGGTGGAGGGAGGGGGAACTTGGACTAGAAATAGGCTGTGATTAGGGGGGCTAGGACTGCAAATGGACTGTGATGGTGGGGGGGGGGTAGGACTGCAAATGGGCTGTGATGGTGCGGGGGGGACTCGGACTGCAAATGGGATGTGATGGGGGGGGGGCCTAGGACTGGAAATAGGCTGTGATGGGGGACTTGGACTGGAAATGGGCTGTGATGGGGGGGGGGGGCTAGGACTGGAAATGGTCTGTGATGTGAGGGCTAGCACTGGAAATGGGCTGATGAAGAGCTGGAATAGGACTGGAAATGGGCTGATGTGGGGCATGGGAGAATGGGATTAGAAGGGAGTGGATGCTGGGTGGGTCTAGAACTATAAGAACTGATTTTGGGGGAGGACTAGAATAGATGGGGAATGAGAATTAGGGTTGCCAACTGGCCGGTTTTCAGCCGGCCTGGCCGATTTTTCCATGGTCAGGCCGGCTGCCGGCGCAGAGGCAAAACCGGCCCTTGAAAAGCCGGTTTTTTTGCTCTGGCCGCAAGATCGGGAGCGGCCAGAGCAAAAAAACTGGCTTTTCTCCCCCGGAGGGCTTCAGAGGGAGCCGGGGAAGCCCGCGCGAGGCCCCGGCTCCCTCTGAACAGCTGCCAGCGTGAAGAGCCTTTACCTTCACGCTGGCAGCTGTTCCTGTGAAGCCGCGATTGATGGGAAAGGTTAAAGGCAATGCCCTTTAACCTTTCCCAGCATTCGCGTCTTCACAGGAACAGCCGCCAGCGTGAAGGAAAAGGCTCTTCACGCTGGCAGCTGTTTAGAGGGAGAAGGGGCCTCGCGCGGGCTTCCCCGGCTCCCTCTAAAGCCTCAGACAGCCGCGGTTTTGGGGGGGGGGGGGAGGCCAAGGACTGCATGGGCTGTGAGGGGGGGAGGGGGCAGGTACTGGAAAAGGGGTAGGTGGGGGAATTTGTCTGGAAAGGTGTGGTGTTGGGGGGGGGGGGGGGGACCTGGACCGGAAAAGGACTATGGGGGGGGGGGACTTGGACTGGAAAGAAACGGGCTGTGATGGGAGGGGACCTGGACTGTAAAAGGGCTATGGGGGGGGGGACATGGACTGGAAATGGGTTTTGATGGGGAGGGGGACCTGGACTGGAAAAGGGCTGGGGGGGGGGGAACATGGACTGGAAATGGGTTGTGATGGGGAGGGGGCCCTGGACTGGAAAAGGGCTATGGGGGGGGGGGGAACTTGGACTGGAAAAGGGCTAGGGGGGGAACTTGGACTTGAAATGGGCTATGGTGGAGGGAGGGGGAACGGACTGGAAATAGGCTGTGATTGGGGGGATTTGGCCTGGAAATGGGTTGTGAAGGGGGGGGACCTGGACTGGAAAAGGGCTATGGGGGGGCAATGGTCCGGAAACAAATGGGCCGTGTTGGGGAGGGGACCTGGACTGTAAAAGGGCTACGTGGGGGGGGGGACATGGACTGGAAATGGGTTTTGATGGGGAGGGGGACCAGGACTGGAAAAGGGCTATGGGGGGGGGGGGGACATGGACTGGAAATGGGTTGTGATGGGGAGGGGGACCTGGACTGGAAAAGGGCTATGGGGGGGGGGGGGGAACGTGGACGGGAAATGGGCTAGGGTGGAGGGTGGGGGAACTTGGACTAGAAATAGGCTGTGATTAGGGGGGCTAGGACTGCAAATGGACTGTGATGGTGGGGGGGGGGGGGTAGGACTGCAAATGGGCTGTGATGGTGCGGGGGGGGACTCGGACTGCAAATGGGATGTGATGGGGGGGGGCCTAGGACTGGAAATAGGCTGTGATGGGGACTTGGACTGGAAATGGGCTGTGATGGGGGGGGGGGCTAGGACTGGAAATGGTCTGTGATGTGAGTGCTAGCACTGGAAATGGGCGATGAAGAGCTGGAATAGGACTGGAAATGGGCTGATGTGGGGCATGGGAGAATGGGATTAGAAGGGAGTGGATGCTGGGTGGGTCTAGAACTATAAGAACTGATTTTGGGGGAGGACTAGAATAGATGGGGAATGAGAATGGAGAGGGGAAAAATATTTTGTGTGGAAGAAAAGTCTATGATGGGCTGGCTATTGGGAGAGTGAGGGGCTTTGAGAATGGAAGGGTGAAATTTAAATGGATGATAAAGGAATAAGGAAAGAATTGGGGGAAAGAGCAAAAGGGAAACAATCAGTATGTTAAAGCAGAAATAGAGAGAGAATGGAAAACATCTAAAAGAGAAGAAAGGACAAATGGATAGCTCGCAGAAGACACGAAGAAACCAGAAGAAAGTGACTGGAGCAATTGCAACTGAAAAATAAAACGCCCAAACAGAAGGTAGAAAAATACTTTTTATTTTGAATTTATTAGCTGGAATATGTTTGGTCTGGGAAGTGTGTATTGATAACATCTTTGCGTTTTTGTTTAGTGCAAGAGGAAATTACTTTATAGTTTTATTTCTCCAGTGTTGTACATTTCATGTTTGGATTTTGGGGTTCCCAGTTTAATTATTATCTGACCAAGGAAGTTAGCCTACACGTATCCTCGGTAATTTTTGTGGGTGGGGCTGGGGGCATGGCAGGGGTGGGACTAGGGGCGGAGAATGGGTGGAGCATGGCGAGCCACAGGTGTCGGGTTTTTCTCGGTGAAAAAGTTGGTAACCCTAATGAGAATGGAGAGGGGAAAAAATATTTTGTGTGGAAGAAAAGTCTATGATGGGCTGGGTATTGGGAGAGTGAGGGGCTTGAGAATGGAAGGGTGAAATTTAAATGGATGATAAAGGAATAAGGAAAGAATTGGGGGAAAGAGCAAAAGGGAAACAATCAGTATGTTAAAGCAGAAATAGAGAGAGAATGGAAAACATCTAAAAGAGAAGAAAGGACAAATGGATAGCTCGCAGAAGACACGAAGAAACCAGAAGAAAGTGACTGGAGCAAATGCAACTGAAAAATAAACGCCCAAAAAGAAGCTAGAAAAATACATTTTATTTTGAATTTATTAGCTGGAATATGTTTGGTCTGGGAAGTGTGTATTGATAACATCTTTGCGTTTTTGTTTAGTGCAAGAGGAAATTACTTTATAGTTTTATTTCTCCAGTGTTGTACATTTCATGTTTGGATTTTGGGGTTCCCAGTTTAATTATTATCTGACCAAGGAAGTTAGCCTACACGTATCCTCGGTAATTTTTGTGGGTGGGGCTGGGGGCATGGCAGGGGTGGGACTAGGGGCGGAGAATGGGTGGAGCATGGCGAGCCACAGGTGTCGGGTTTTTCTCGGTGAAAAAGTTGGTAACCCTACTTTCACCTGTCCTAGCTTTGTGCGCTTTGACTGTCCAGTTAGTGGCTGAAAATCAACATTGACCAGATCGTCAGCAGTGCCGCCCCCACTCCGGCCATGGAACACCACAGCGCTATCCAGATAGCACTGGAGCATTTAACCTGAGTAGCAGGGTCAGCAGCATTTCTGTGGTCTGCAAACCGCATAAATTTAGAATATGCCCCCCTTGAGGTTAAAGTGAATTACTGAAAGCACTGAGAACACATAGATATCTTGAGCTTGGACTAGACGTGTTTGTGAGTTCTGCGGACTGATTCTGCTTACGTCCACTTGGAACTGAAATCCCTGACATTGTGAGTCTGTGCAGTAATTGCACTTGTTGCTGACAGACTGTGAACCACCCTGCTCTATGCCCTGGGGGAACTTGCAATTGAGGAGCTAAAATTCTGTGGTAAAAGGAACTTGTATACTGACTTCTGATACATCCCTGATATCATGCAGGCCTGCGTCTCTTATGTCGTCACTTAAGACGAGCTAAGCGTGCTTGGCATAAGCACCCTACTCCTCTTACTCTGGCAAAATTCCATGAAAATCATCATCATTACCATTCCTCTGTCCATCTAGCTAAACAGACCTTTTTCTCGATCTGCATTACTACGGCCACTAATCCTTCCAGACAGCTTTTTTCTGTGCTTCAAACCCTCACCTCACTTAACACTGATCACTCCTCAGATCCTCCCCAGTCTCTACCTTCTCCTTCCAGCCTTGCTTTGTTCTTTGGAGCCAAGATCTCAGATCTCCGTGCTACTCTTCCCTTCTGTCCTCCCCCCTCCCTATCCTCCCCTCCTCCACCATCCCTTCCTCCCTCCCCCTCCTCCTCCTTCTCTCACTGTTGGTCATCTTTCTATTCCATTACCTCACCTGAACTCTTGACTCTTATTTCCTCAGTGCGAAAGACCACCTACCCTCTTGACCCCATCCCCTCTGCCTGGTTTACTGAACTTTCTCTTTCTCTCTTACCCTACATTCTTGCCATAATTAACACTTCCCTCTCTTCTGGATCCTTCCCTTCCCTCTGGAAACATGCATTGGTCCGGCCCATTTTGAAAAAAATCCAATTTAGATCCACTCATCCCAGCTAATTGCCCCGTTTCCAATCTACCTTTCCTCGCAAAACTTCTTGGAAAGGCTTGTCTTTTCCCAATGTTCTCAACACTTACAATCCATAAACTTTTTACATCCCCGACAGTCAGGTTTTCGTCAAGGTCACAGCACGGATACAATTCTTGTAGCACTTCTTAACGATCTACATTCCTCACACGACAAAGGTGATATTTCGGTGGTGGTCTCCCTAGATCTTTCTGCAGCCTTTGATTTAGTTGATCATTCTCTTCTCCTCTCACGTCTCCAGGATGCTGGGCTTAGCGGAACAGTTTATCGTTGATTTCATTCTTTCTTATCTTCTCGCTCTTTCTCTGTAGTCTCACCCTCCGGCCCACACCACGCTTCTGCTCCCACTTCCCTTCCCTGTGGTGTCCCTCAAGGATTGGTCCTCGCTCCCCTCTTGTTTAATCGCTTCCTTGCACCCCTTGCCCTCTGCATTCAGCAAACTGGTCTCTCTGCCTTCTTCTACGCTGATGACATCATCATCCTACATCATACTAGTCCTCTTCACCCTGATCTTGCTTCTCTGAATTCCTGTCTCACTCTTGTATCAAATTGGCTATCTTCTAACTGCCTTCATCTTAATCTGACCAAAACCTCATGCACTTGGTTCACTTTTGGAAGCCCATGTCTTACACTTTCACCCTCCCTTGATGGTTCCACGATTCCTCTGGTCTCTCCGATATCTTGGTGTTCTGCTTGACTCTGCTCTTTCCTTTAAGGACCACATTTCTCATCTCACAAAAACCTCTTACTTTTTCTTACGCCAAATTCGCTCTATTCGTCCCTTTCTTTCTTCCGCTGCCTTGACTACCCTTACCATAGCTACTGTACTCTCTCGTATTGATTATTGTAATTCAGTCCTCACAGGTCTTACCCGCACTCAACTACGTCGTCTGCAATTATTACAGAACACTGCTGCCAGGATTATCACTTACTCTTCTTACTGAGACCACGTTACACCACTTCTGTATCACTTACATTGGCTACCTATCGAGTTCCGTATTCATTTTAAAATTCTCACTCTAGTGTAGCAGCAGATAAGCATGCAATAAATAAATCCAGGAGTCTTTTCAAGGATCCAAGCCAGTTTAATGTGCACATGGCTCAAGCAATAAGCAATTTCAAAATGGCTGAGCAATGGCTTCTAGTAAAACAACAACTTTTATAGCTTTCTTGTCCATTCTAAGCATAGGCAAACTTTTCATTGGTCCCAGTACCCCTCTCACCCATCTATTGGTCCCGGTACTGATATGGCTACCCAATCGGGACTCTGGTCTGGGCCCAGCACCTGGTTGCCCCCCTTCTAGTCCCAATTACAATGGTCAGTGTCTCCAACTTGTTACTTCTCTCCTCCAAGGTCGCTGAGCTTGTTAAAACATATGGGAAGCAGAGGCACTGTGACCTTGCTCTCTGCAGAGTTAATTAATTCCATAGAAGCATAGCACACCTTATCAGTACCAATTAAACTTGTTTTTCTTTATTTTCTAAGTTTCGTTTCTGCTTAGCTATGTTCAGTTAAACTGAGTTAAGTTTCAATTCTATGGTGTCATCATTCAGGGGGGTTTTCATTCCTCTGGGCCTAACTACAGGCTTCAGTTACAGGTCAAGCTGCTCAGGCCTGTCTGCTTAGTTCAATTAGCATGGATCATAGGCCGTCGCCTACCACACTAGTTCACCGAGCCATTTACACCCAAACTCCCCAGTACCTCACTGACCTTCTACAGTTCCACACTCCCACTCGTTCCCTCCGTTCAATCCATGTCAACCGCCTTCACCTCCCCTCACCCTCTCGTGCACACCTGCAATCAACCCGGCATTCTGCTTTCTTCTTTCTTGGTCCAGCCCTGTGAAATTCCTTGCCCACCTCACTCCGTCTTGAAACGAACTATCCTGCCTTTAAGTTACAGTTGAAAACTCATCTCTTCATCACGGTTTATAACCTCCCGGCCTCTCAATCCTGACCTGGTCTATTAATGTTCGTCTAAGTTCTCTCCTTATGTATTTTCTTTGCACGCTCCATGATTTCCTCTTTCCTGTCTAAGATTGTAGTTCTTTTCCTCTTTCCTGTCTAAGATTGTAGTTCTTTTCCTCTTTCCTGGCCCTGTGCCTCTTTCTGCTTGTTAACGTATTGTGAACCACTCTGATGTCATATAGGGCAGTGTATCAAATCTAAATAAACTGAAACTGAAGCCTATTGTTGAAAATAAATTAAATCTGGAATATGAAACAAACTGTGGTTTAATGATACTCAGGCACAGAACTTGACAAGGTAAGGCAAATAAAGGGTCCCCCTGGGATTATGATGCAGCGGTTAAAATAATGAGCACAATGTCAGCCCTACAGTATATAATTTCATTCCACTTGTGCAGGGCTTGCCTCATTTCTAAGCTTAGATCATAGCTAATACTCATCACACATAAAAGCCTCTATCTATCTATATCGGATAAAATTTGGGCTTTTTGGTTAAAAATGAAAAATAACCTGTCCCTTGGAGTTCTGATGATGTCTTCTGTCTGCTGCTTGGTACTTCTCAAGAATGGATGATCTCATTGCAGTGCACCAATAGGAAGCCCAACACTTGCAGGTCAGATAAGTGCTGCTGGAAGAGCAGGACTGGTCGAAAAACAGTGGCTTCAGCAGCATGTGAGATGGCCTGTGCTGCTTTTCCAACTCCTCATTGCTGTCAATCTCTCTTTAGTAAATTAAAATCCAGAGTCATGACACCTTGGTCTAGTCCTTCTCTGGTAGACTGGAGGTGGTCATGCTTTTAAGACTCCAGCGCAGGGTTGCAGGGGACGAAGAAGGATGTCGAGGTGCTACAGTTACAGTAGATCATCAGCAGTGACGAGAGGGAAGGGAGGAACCAGCCAACTTGAAATTAGATCTCGTGGGGACTGGGAAGAGAGCTGCTGCTGCCTAGATCGAGCCTGGGTCAGGTGGAAACACTGTAGCCTGGGATTGCTTTCTACCCTGGAAAGAGAGACCAGATGACCTAAGGAGAAATACAGGAGAAAATGAGAAAATGGTAGGAGAAGTACCCCAGGCAGCAAGAGAGGCTGGAAAAGGGGGGTGGGGGGGGGGGGGGGGCAAAGCAGAAGAGAGACTAAAAGGGAAAGACCAGAGAGATGAGAGTGATTGAAAGGGAGAGAGCAAAGAGAGAGGCTGAAGGGGGAAGAAGAGAAACTAGAAAGGAGAAAGAGAAAAGAGATAGAGAGATTGAAAGAAGAGTGAGAGACAAGAGAGACAGGGAGAGGAAACTGAATCTACCTAAAATGCTTCCTAAAATTTTCTGATGCAAAAATACTGATAAATACCTATTTTTTATCATCTCCAAAACTATCTAATTACCTAAAGAATAAACATTGAAAATGAAATGTATGAATATCTAGCATCAGAAGACCTATATATATACCTCGTATCTATATGACAGTCTGAAGGTTTTCACTGGTATACAGTTCTGGTCAACATTATTGGCACCCTTGCAGTTCAGCCCCTTAATGTCCAATTTCTCCTAAAAAAAGTGGCCAGTGAAATAGCTTTGGACTATATATGCACACATATTTGACAAATAAAAGAATCAAATAAAACAAGACCAATTAAAAAAGGAAATAGTAGGAAATAGTATAAAAACTGGGACATTGCCAAGACATGATTATTGGTAACCTTATGAACAATTCAAATCAGTTTGAACAGAAGAACTACATTCCCATTGCAATTAAATTAGGCACAGCTGTGATTAACGGTCAGTACTCACATGACTTGAATCAACCAATGAATGATAGCTCTAATGCAGAAAAGCCATTATCACCAAACATCAAATTTCAAAGAGGTACAAGACCATCTCCAAAGACCTTGGCATTCCTGTGTCTACAGTTTGCAATGTTATTAAGAAGTTTTCTGCTCATGGAACTGTCAAGAACCATCCAGGACATGATGGGAAGAGGAAAATTAATCCAAGAGGTCTCTGAAGTTTAATGCGAACTGTTGGAAAAACACCATGTACAACATCCAAAGAGCTTAAGGCTGACCTGGAGCAATCTGTAGTGGTGGTTTTAACCCACACCATATGCTGTGCACTAAATAAAGAAGGACCTCATGGGCAAAGGCCAAGGAGCACCCCACTGCTCAAAGACAGACATAAAAAGGCATGCCTGATCTTTGCCCAAGCCTACTTTGAGAAACCACAATCCTAGATAAATATTCTGTGGATAGATGAAACCAAACAAACTCTTTGCAATGCAGAGCAGCGATACATTTACAGGTGAAGAAATGACGCTTATAAGGAAAGAAACACCCTCCCTACAGGTTCTATAAGGTTGTGGAGCTCTTTTGCTGCCTCAGGAACTTGAGGCCTGGAACGTATTAAAAGAATCATGGAGTCAGAGGACTACAAAGTTATTTTTGAGCAAAATGTGCTACATAGTGTCAGAAAGCCATGTCTGGGTCAAAGGTCATGAGCCCTCCAGCAGGACAATGACCCAAAACATACATCCAAAAGTAGAATGGTTAAAAAGGAACAACTGGGCTGTTTTAAACTGGCCAGCAATGAATCCTGATCTCAATACAATCAAAAACCTTTGGAAAGAGCTGAAATCTGCCATTGGTAAAAGGAATCCTGGAAACATTCATGAGCTGGAACAAATCACAGTTGAAGAGTGGGAGAAACTACCAGCAGACACTTATAGATGGCTACAAGAAACAGAGACAGCTCTATAATTAGGCGGAGTGAGGCAGTGGCCTCAGGTGGCAAACCTTTGAGGACGACAGAAATAGCCCCAAAAGAGCTGCCTCACTCCGCCTTCAGTTTAAAAAAAAAAGAAGAAGAAACATGGTCAAACTACTGCGGCCGTGATAGCTTTAGAAATGAGAGGAAACCGGTGCGGAATCTCCCAGCGGTATGGAACCTCTGCTGCTGCCACGTCTCGCCCCCAAAAGGAAGTGATGCTAGAGCAGGATGCGGCAACAGCAGAGGTTCCATACCACAGGGAGGCTCCACAACAGTTTCCTCTCATTTCTAAAGCTATCACAGGCAGCCAAAGGGAAAGGAGCAGAACTATGGAGAAACATCCGGCAGAGCAGAACGAGCTACACGGGGGGGGGGGGGGGGGGGGGGGGGGGGGGGGGAGGGGGGGGGAAGGGGGGCTGGAAGAAAGCTGACAGGGGGAAGAGAGGACTGGAAGGGAACCAAGAGGGGCAAAGAGTGGGCTAGAAGAAAGCTAACAGGTGGAAGAGAGGAATGAAAGGGAACAGAGAGGGCAAAGAGTGGGCTGGAAGAAAGCTAACACAGGGGGAAAAGAGGGTTGGAAGGGAGCTGACAGGGGAGGAAAGAGATGGCTGGAAGGGAACTGACATGGGGGAAAGAGGGGAATGGAAGGGAGCTGACACCTGGGGGTGGGACTGGAGGGAGCTGACATTTGGGGATGGGACTGATAGGTGGCTGGGTAATAGGGAGGAGGCTGGCAGGGAAGGAGCACTGGGACTAAAAGGGAGCTGGCACGTGTGGAGGGTCATTGAGACTGGAAATAGGCTGATGGAAGGAAGTGAAGAAAACAAAACAAAAAAAAGACAAGAAATGGCAGATAGAGTGCTAAGAGAAGACAAGAAAGCAGAAGCCTCAGATCAGGACCAGCATGACCAGAGAATAAAATGGTCAGACAACAAAGGTAGAAAAAATTAATTTTATTTTCAATTTAGTGATTGGACTTTGTACTATTTTTATAGTTTACACAGTATGGGATACGGCATCTCTTAAATGGTGTTGCACTGCATGCAGAGTCTGGCTTCTTGGGGTTTTGATTTAATTTTTCTCTAAATATTTTATTTTTACTTTAGGTTGTGATCATTTATTCTGTACTTGGTGAGAGTCTGTTTTCCTAGTGTGTGACCAAGGCTGTGTGTTCTGTTAACATGAAATCTGTATGCAGTGATCTGTACTGTAGCAATTTGCCTTGTTCAGCTTTTCAAATAAGTGTTAGATGTTCTAGGGCCAGCTGCAGTATTTATAGTACTATTTTTTTAATATGAGTTTTGGAAGTTTATGCTGGTAATGGTATGGTAGATTTGGCCTTGTAGATCTTTGGTGATTTTTGTATGTTTTTTTTTTTTTTTTTTTTATTGAAAGACTTCCAAAGAATACAAAAATACAGTAACCGCCAGGATCCTCAAAAAAGAAGGATGCAACAGTAACATTACAACATCAGGTCACAACAGCAACCTACAATATGTCTTCATTTTTATACGTTTATAATGAAGAAACCTGGACCCCCACCCCCCACAACCTCCCTACCCCCCCATGTCATCCCGAACCCGGGACCCCCCACCCCCACCTCCCAACCCCCCCATCTATGACTTGTGGAGGTCAGAGCTCGGGACAGAGGTGAGCGTGAGAACACAGAGAAGGGGCCAACCGCCAAAGAGGTCGGTGTAGTATCCCCGTTTATCCTGGACTATCACGCACCATAACGCGACACAAAGGGCGCCCACACCAATTCAAAACGAGCCAGGCGCATTCTGCCAACCGCTACCCCTCGTTCCATAGAGTATGTATCCCACATGCGTTCCAGCCAGACCTGGAAAGAGGGGGCCAAAGCTTGCTTCCAGGCCGCTGCCAGGGATAGCCGAGCCGCATTCAAGCCGTGCCGGAGTAAGGCAAGTTGCAAAGCCCGGCCGCCCGGCACATGGGCCCCAAAAAGGAAAATCCCCGGATCCCAGGGGATACTCAGTCCCAAAAGCATCTGCAGCCGGAACTGTACACCTTTCCAAAAAGAGCGAATGCGGGGGCACGCCCACCAAATGTGTCCCAGGGTACCCCGCTGCCCACAGTTACGCCAACAGAGGTCCCCAGCCCCGGGATACATACGAGCGATCCGCGCCGGAGTCATATACCAACGATACAGCAATTTATAGTTCGTTTCTCGGGCATTAGTCGCAACCGAGCTCTGCCACAGGCGCTTTTCCACTGTCTCCCACTGCTGATCAGTATAGGAGAGACCCAGGTCAGAGCTCCAGAGCACCCTATGCCGTGTGGGGCACTTCTGGGCCCCCTGCAAATGGGCATATAGGGTCGCCACAAGACCCCTAGTAGTAGTACACCCCTCACAGTAGCGCTCCAGGTCTGTCAGGTTTCGAGCAACGTGGGGTCGAACGGACCTAGAATTGACCCAATGCGTCACCTGCAGGTATTGGTAGAGATGCCCAGCCGGAAAATCAAATTCGGCCTGTAGGGCATGAAAGGGTTGCAACCGACCATCTGCAAAAAATTGACCGACCCGGCTGAGACCAAGGTGTCCCCATTGCCGAAAAGCTACATCACTTAAACCCGGTGGGAAGGAGGTGTTATCAACTATAGGGGCTAAAGGGGATATGTCCACATCACGTGATCGAAAATGTTGATCCCAGCAACGGAGGGTATGAGAAACGTAAGGGTTACTAGTGCACTTGCCGCGGCAGAGTCGTGGTCCAAGCCACAGCCAGTCCCCCAACCCCGCTCCCCCCACCAGACTCATTTCCATCTGCACCCATCGCTTAGTGCTATCGGCAATCATCCATTCCACCCCCGCCCGACACTGCGCTGCCGCATAGTACCAAGATAAATTGGGCATTCCCATACCGCCGGTACGCGTACGGGCAAAGAGAACCTGCTGCGCTAGGCGCGGGCGACGATAGTGCCACACAAACTTCATGAGTAACTTTTGCCAGGCCGCCAGAGTAGCTCGCGGGATAGGGATCGGGAGAACCTGAAAGAAGTAAAGGAAACGTGGGACAACCACCATCTTGACAACGGCTATACGTCCAAACCAGGAGAGGAGTAGGCCGTTCCAGACCTCCAAGTCCCGCCGGACCTGACAAAGCAAGGGATCATAGTTAGCTTTGAAAAGATCCGCCCGTTCCACAGTCAAATTCACCCCTAAATATCGTAGAGTGCCAGGCACCCAGCGAAGAGGGTAAGCCTCTCGAAGCTCCGCACAAACCGCCCCAGGGACCCCAACATTCAAGATCTCCGATTTAGCATAATTGATTTTAAAGCCGGAGACCCGAGAGAAATCCGCGAACAGCTGCATCGCGATGGGGAGAGAAGCAGACGGATTCACCAAGGATAAAATGATATCATCCGCAAAGAGCGCGATCCGGTATTCCGCAGAACCAATGCGGACCCCTCGCAATCCCGGGTGATCTCGAAAGCTCTGGGCCAGGGGTTCCATCGCTAAGGCGAAAAGCAGGGGGGACAGAGGGCAACCCTGACGTGTATCTCTCTCCAAAAAGAAATGCCGCGAGTGTCCCCCATTAATCCGAACGCACGCCCGGGGCTGCTGGTAGAGGCTACGAACCCAGCCAATATAGTTAGGGCCAAAGCCCATTAGCTCCAGAACACACCATAAATATTCCCAATCCACCCGGTCGAAGGCTTTTTCAGCGTCAATGCCCACTAGCAACGTTGGTTGCGGGTCCCGCTGGGCCACATGAATAACTTGTAACATACGCCGGATGTTGTCCGCGGCCTGACGACCCGGCACAAAGCCAACCTGGTCGGGATGAACCAAGCCCGGAAGAACCCGATTCAAACGTGCAGCCAGCACAGAAGCATAAATTTTTACGTCGACGTTTAACAAGGAGATGGGGCGGTACGACGCCGCATCATGCAAGGGTTTGCCGGGCTTGGGTATCATCACGACCAATGCCTCACGCTGGGACGGTGGAAGGGAGGCTGCCCCCAAGACCTCATTAAACAGACAGGTCAGGGATGGTGCCAGGTGCGTTCGGAACTTTTTATAGTATTCCGCCGGAAATCCATCACTACCCGGCGCGCTGCCAGTTTTCAAATGCCGGATTGCATTTTCCACCTCATCAATCGTAAATTCTGAGTCCAACTGAGCCCGGTCAGAATCAGACAGACGCGGTAGGGCGGTCCCCTGAAGATAATCCTTCAAGTGGTCCCTACCAGAAGGCTCAGCTTTGTAGAGCCGCTCCAAGTAATCGGCAAAAAGC
The DNA here is from genome assembly GCA_033557465.1 of Ichthyophis bannanicus. NCBI lineage: Eukaryota > Metazoa > Chordata > Amphibia > Gymnophiona > Ichthyophiidae > Ichthyophis > Ichthyophis bannanicus. The sequence continues at coordinate 513,839,140 of CM066032.1, read as the reverse complement.
TCACGAATCTCCCGGGAGAGGACCCTCCTCTGTCCTCCTGCATCACGTAATTCACGGACCACTCTCGAGGATTGTTGTTGACGCAAGCGCAAAGCCAAAAGGCGGCCAGTTTTGTTCCCATGTTCGTAGAAAGTTTGCCTTAGTTTCCGGCGCTTATTATCTAGTTCTCTCTGCATACATGCATCTAAATTCGCTCGGACTGTCCGCCACTGACGTAGGACCTGCCGCGACCGGTTCGAGCGTGCTCCAAGCCTAGGCGAGCGGATTCCCGCACCAGATGGTCATGTTCACGCGTCCAAAGTCTGCGTGTCCGAGTTGCCTCAGCCAGAAGTTGACCGCGGGCTGTAGCCTTATAAGCATCCCACACCATGGGAAGGGGAACCTCCCCCGTATCATTAAGTTCAAAGAATTCCTGAATAAAGTGGGCATGGTCCTGTACAGCACCCTGCCGCCGTAGGAACCTCACGTCTAAACGACAGAGAGGGCGAGACTCACTACACATGCCGTCCGGGAGGGAAAGCCAGCACGGGGCGTGGTCTGACCAGGTTAGCGCTCCGAGTCCAGCCTGTACTCTCCCGTCCATCAGGCGCTGGTCCAGTAGAAAATAATCAATGCGAGTATGGACCTGATGGACCGGGGAGTAGTAAGTATAACCTCTCTCTCCCGCATGGGCATCTCTCCATACATCCCGCAGGCCTAAGTCGGACATTAAGCGTTGAAGGGCTCTGGCCGATCCCCCCACTCCCCCCCAGCACGACCCGTGGAATCCAAATGGGGTACCAGAGGCGTATTACAGTCCCCACCCAAAACAATAGGGCCTTTTGCAAAATCCGCCAGTAGGGCTTTCAAGCGCGTAAAAAAGGGCCCCTGATTCGTGTTTGGGGCATAGATATTGGCTAAGGTTAGCAAGCGTCCGTCTAAGCGAACATTCAAGAAAAGCCACCTCCCCAGGGTGTCTCGCTTTATCTCATCGATCTGCAAGGAGAGGCTCTGATGGAAGAGCAGAGCCACTCCCCGCTTCTTCCGGCCCTGCGAATCGGAGGCCACTCGCACTTCATTATATGGGGAACGCCTTAGCCACCCCTGCTTGGAGTTCTGAAGGTGGGTTTCCTGCAGATAAACAATGTCCCCTTGTAAAGTGCGCAATTCTGAGAACAGCAGGGACCGCTTCCGTGGGGAGTTAAGACCCTTAACATTAAAAGAGACAAAGCGCACCATTAAGAAATACGACGAGTCCAGGAAATTAGTTAGCCAAGCCCACCCAATCCACCCGCTAAGAACAAAAGCCATAGACCCTCCACCCCTGCCCAAGATTACCCCCCAGATCCATGTTGAAAAGCCCCCCCTCCCACCCATCTCCCCCCCCTTCCCGTCAATACCACCTGCCTGTCTAAGTTAATACAGGACACGGTAAATTGACCACAAACCCCGTACCCCCCAAAAGAGAAAGCTCAACCTAAATATAGAAAAACATTCCCCCCATCGCTCCCCACCCATCCCGGTCCATCAGTCCCATCATGCCGCCCAATCAAAACATTTACAGCAATATAACATTTGCAGTTCAACCGTCGCCTCCCATGGATAATGGAGTGGGAACCCCAAGGAGATCCCTACCACCAGTTGCCCAGAAAAGGAAAATCCAAGGGACCCACTGGGCAAGGCTCCTTAAAAAAAAAATAAGTGAGAGGAGCTCTGCAGATCCACAAGAGTGTCAAGTGGACTTGCCTACCCTGTGCCACTTGGAATGTTGGGGCTTGGGAGGCGGCGGATGAGGCTGGGCATTATCATCAACTAGTCCCGCTTGGCGAAGAGCTCGCCAAGCCTCAGAGTAGTCCTTTGCAGAAATCTTTTTGTTACCCAGAAGGAAGTTCATCCGAAATGGGAAGGACCAAGAATAGCAAATCCCCTTGTTGTTCAGGACCGCCGTGACTGGTTTCATCTCTCTCCGACGCGCCAAAGTGAACGCCGAGAGGTCTTGATAAATGGACACTGTCGCGTCCTGGAAGCGGACCATCTTCTTCTCCCGGCCTCGACGTATAAGAAGCTCAGCATCGGTATAGCGGAGAAATCTTGCAATGACATCTCGTGGCTGGTTGTTAGGAGGTTTTCCCAAGGCGCGGTGAACCCGCTCAATTTCCATTCCAGAAGCGTGCGTGGTAAGCTCCTCCGCCGACAGCAACTCCGCTATCAGCAGCTTAAGCACAGACGGCTGGTCCTCCCCGCCCCCTCCGCCTCTGGAATTCCACGAAAACGCACATTGTTGCGGCGGGAGCGGTTTTCAATGTCATCAATTTTATAAGTCAGCTCCATGGCCTGCGCACGCTGTCTATCGAGAGCACATTGTAAGTCCATCAGAGTCCCATCATGGTCAACCACCTTGGCCTCCACGTCCTCCACTCGGGCTCCCAGTTCTGTAACGTCGGACCGGAGGTCTGCGACATCTTTCATCAGTTCTTCCCGTAGCATGCGGAATTCGTTGGCTAGCTCTGCGAAGCCCTTACGGAACTCTTGTTTGATTTGAGCCGAGGTGAGGGGCTTATGAGGGTCCAGTTCCTCTTCACTTACAGTCTCATCGTCAGAACCCGTTGGAGGAGAGTGGCCGCGTGGACTGCTTGAGGCTCCGGACTTACTTTGCAGTCTCTGGGAGGAGCGCATCCCCTCCCGAGTCTCAGAAGTTTTGGTTTTAGCAGCCATCTCGCAGAGCCGCCGGGATCACACAGTGTCAGGAGAAAAGTAGAGTCAATGCCAGCAACAGTGAGAGCACCAATAAGGTGATGGCGTTCAAGGTCCCACCAGCCCGGCGAGTGTCCACCAGTTCACAGTGTCAGGAGAGGCTGACAAACAATATCAGCAAAGCGGGGGGCCCTGGCGAGACAGTAGGACAGGGAGTGGTAAACTGCCTCCGTCCCCCCAGAAGAACAGCCTGACACTGATGAGAGCTAGAGAGCGAAGTAAGGCAGTGTGAGGCTGAGCAGCAGGGGCCCGCAATGATGGATTCTGTAGCTTCAGTGAGTGGCCAGATGTCAAAGAGGCCACATGTGCAGGCCTGCAGGGCACCCAGAGTAGTTTCAGGAGAGCGAAGGCCTTGGCTGCACACTGGGCCGGCAGGGAAAAGGAGACCTGATGGCCAGCTGCGATCGCAGATCAAAAGCTGTGCAGGGGAAGAAGCAACATTCAAACTCACCCCCCTTTGAATGATCCGTATTGGAGAGGAAGGCCGGTGAGTGCCAGTAGTTGCCGCGGCAGCCGCCGCGTGGTTTCCACGTGGTCCCGGCTCTCTCCCGCAGGTCTTCAGCACTAACACCGAGCGCCACACGCTGAAGAGTGTGTGCCTCCTTTTATGCAACGGACCGCTGCTTGATCCGCAAGTGGGAAAGAAGGGCCCAGTCTGTCAGCCCCGCGGATGTCCACCCGGCGATTTTCAGCTGTGTCGGGAGCAGCAGCCGGCGGCAAGGTCAATCAAGCGCGAGGCCGGAGGCGAAAAAGAAAACAGTGTCCGGCAGGCCGCGCTGGGACAAGACACTCGTCGGTCCTTGGCTGCAAGTGGATCGCTGAACAGGGCCCCCAGGGGGATCGCTGGCTTGCGCTGGTCCAGGAGAGGTACAGGAGGGGGGCGAAATGCTACTGTTAGCGTGTGTTAGCGAAAAAAGAGGGGTTGAGGGGACGGAGCTCTAGTTGAGTGCGGCCATCTTGCAGCGGGCTCACGAGCGCCCTCCATTTTTGTATGGTTTTATATTAGTTTCCAATATTTCTGGTCCTGGAGAATATTTGTTAGTGAGATGACCAGAATCAGATTTTTTCTTTTAAGATATTGAGTTCTGTGGGTGAATGTTCTAGTTCTGCTCTGCACTCACTGTTGAGGGAAGAGGTTCTGTGGATGCAAAATATATGTTCAAAAAGAAAAAGCAAGAACTATAACGCAGATTATAACAAAATAAAAATGAGTTATAATTTAGTTTTATAAAGTGTGCTGTGGTTCTCGCTCATTCTTTTAGTTCTTTGGTGTGCATTTCCTCCATATTATCTAATTAGCTTTTTGGTTTGGTTCAGTCCCTGACTGAGTTTTGAGAAGGCGCCCCTCTCACTCTATGGGGGGGAGGGGGGCACCATCTCATCCTTCGCCTCAGGCAGCAGATTGCCTTGAGCTGCCCCTGACAAGAAATGTTTGGAGGCTGTCATCACTGTGAAGGGTTTTGCAACCAAGTATTAGTGAACGGTGCCATTAATCCTGTCCAGGTCATATTTAGTTTTTTTCTCAGAAATTACTACATCTAAGTTACACAGACATCTTTTTTATTGCTGTATACCTTTGAACAGTCTATTAAAATATTATGATGACATACAGTAGGAATATTTCCGATTATTTTTCAAGATATTGTACACAATATATCTACAGTGCAAGGGTGCCAGTAATGTTGACCACAACTGTAGCAATGTATTATTATTAACTTTGCATGAAAATATTTATCTGGTTTATGTAGATAACATATGTCATGATATGAACTAAGATGTTAATGTTTTAGTCATTTGTACACCATGCTGAGCTCTTTTTTGAATTGGCAGTAAAAATCTGAATAAATGAATATGTAAATAAAAATCCAAACCAGGACTGCCAGGAGACGAGTCTCTAGACAGTAATGGAGGGGTTTTCTGCACTTCCCACTGCAGTCTTAGACCTGCTTCTTAATTGCAAATCACCTCAGCACTACTACCTCAATAGGAAAGCACAAAAGACAAAAAAAAATTCTCAAGAATCAATTGTCAATGACATGAACGACCTTGTTCCATAAACTCCAATTACTCAGCTTCCACATCAGCCAAGCTGAGACTGTCAGCTCCACAGCCATGCTCTGCTCAGTTTCCTGTTTCAGCTGTTCTCTATAGCATAGGTTCAGTTGGAGGGTTCACCTCTCTCCTGTTGCGTGGTTCCAGAGTGTATTTTATATGCTCCCATGGGAACTCTTGCTCCTCCTCCTAACTTAGGAAACTGCTGAGTGGTTTGGAAGCTGGGGTTGGCTACAACAGTTTGTGTTCTATTCAATCAATCTAGGGTTTTAGCTGAGTCACCTTGCTCCCTCCACCCACTCTCAGCCATCTCTACTGACTTGCCCTTCCACCATGCCTTATTTTAACTCCTTTCATGCATAGATGGGATCCTCTACTAATTTCCTTCTACATTATCCCTTCTTATAATAGGGCCAGGGATTCTCATCCAATTTCTCAGAGACTTCCCCTACTCTCTTCCTTATCACAATTGTTAAGTTCTAGAACTCATTTCCAGAGGGTGGGGTAAAATCAGGCAATATAGCAGGATTTAAAAAAGGTATGGGAAAGTTCATGAAGAAAGCTGCTGTTTATTCCTGTGTGTAAGTAGCATGGAATCTAGCTACTTTTTGGAATCTTGCCAGGTACTTGAGACCTGGATTGACCACTGTTGGAAACAGGATACTGGGATTTATGGATGCCTGGCCTAACCCAGTATAGGTTATGCTCTTATGTTCTACTTAATAAAGCTCTTTCCCAGTCTACGTCCATTCTCCATCCCTTCCAGTTCCCATTCCAGAGGACAGCAGTTAGCACACGAATTAGCTCACACTGTCTCGTCTATGTGATTGTGCTTATGTGCTAACAGCCTCTAATTCACATTTTAATTAATTAGCACATTTTAGCAAACCCTCTCCTGTTCGTCTTTAGGAAAAGAGGCTTAGTTTGCTAGTGGTCGCTATGCTGTGCTGCTCAATCGTTAATCAGCATGAATATGTGATAGAAGTTACGCCATCTAGCATGCATGCTACCGTTTCTGGTTAGGTTACCTATTACGATGTAGTTTTCCTATGAAGGCGAGAAGGTGCATGCCAGTGCTTTGATGTTCATATCATGCAGAGCTGCATGTTTTTCTTTCCTGCTTTGAACCGCATTTCCCTGCATGATGCCATGTACAGCCTCAGTAAATCTGATTTCCTTAGGTGAGCTGTGGATTGAGGAAAAAGGAAGCTACATGAACTTGAGGGAGGAGTGGCCTAGTGGTTGGGGCAAGGTACTACAGGCCAGAAGGTTGGTGGTTCAAATCCCACTAGAGTCTAGAGGACAGTAACTTTGGGCCAGAAGGACTGGGGTTTCTAGTCCCACAGGTGCTCCTTGTGGTCTTGAGCAAGCCACTTAACCCTCCATTGCCCATGTTCCCTGTAAGTATTAGTGTATGTGTTTCATATCCCCTTGTGTTAAATGTATCCCCCAACTGCTTTGACCCAGTGAAAAGCAGGATATAAATGCAGCTAAATAAATTTTCTTTCTTCAACAATTGCTGGAGGCCTAGTATTTTTTCTTTGACAGGAGAACATTGCAGTGGAGAGGGAGAGGGGAAATGGAAGTATGTATGCAGCTAAACAGCGGCAGTTCAGGGCCCGTGGCCCAAAGAGACAAAATCCTCCAATTATTGAGGGGGGGGGGGTGGAGGAGACTGTGGGAATATGAACTGAACTCATAATGAGGCTATAGAGAAACCTGTTGATAGTCTTGATTTTAAGATGCAATGGGGCATTTGTGGACTAACAGGAGATCTGTCGGTGTCACCCGGTGGAAGCATAATCTAGTCCATGGGAGCCAATGAGACTGTCCAGAAAGTGTCTGCAGCTCTGTCTGCATTGAATGAAGAGTATTTTCTCCTATTTGTTTTCAATGAACTACTTAGTAATTTCATAGTGTGTCTCATAGTGTTTGTACTCTTTGAAAGAACAGATAATCAATTGGTGTTTATCTGGTCCACTGTGTCATGGGACGAGCATCTAGCAGGGTCCCGGTCCAGTCCAGATGATACCTGGTAAGGAGATAATAACAGGAAAGCAAGGCAAGAGAGAAAAACAGAATTTCCAGGCAGATACCTTTTTATTCACTACTATAGCAGGGCTGGCTCAAAGCAAAACTAATCAAGAGTTCAGCCCCCACACAGGATACAAGCTGTTTTTTTTTATACAGTCTTAGCATAGCAGTTTGTCATGTGGGTTAGAGCAGGATAGCTTTTTGGAAGAATTTTCTGGGCCCCTTGACTTCTCCTTTCTACAGAATTATCTAGGTGGCACATCTGGAGAGTACCTAACTGCTAAGAGTCCCTGATTGGTCAGTTGAGGGGTGGTTACCTTATCTCTCCTTGCAGTCTAGGGTGTCTGTGGCTAAGCTGTCTGAAGCCCTACTCCTTTGTGTGTGTGTGTATGAGAAGACAACGCTAGCAAAAGCATCCCTCTACCTCCCCCCTCCCATTCTTTTGTCAGCTTAGTTGTAAAGATAGAATTTTATCTGTTCTAGTATGTCAGTGTTCTTGTGCTCCTGCCCCTGTCTAAAGTTTTAATGTCTGTTTATTTCAGCATGCCATTTTATTCTTGCATGCTATCCCCTTTTTCCCATCTCATTACCCCCTTTGATTGCTTCCTCGTCCCAGGAGGCAATCACACCTTTTTGCTCCTGCTTCCCTCTGCTCAGGTTCTTCTTGGCCATTGTACAGAAAAGGGGGGGGGGGGGGGTCCTTGAGCCAGAGTGGGGAGCATGTCTGATTACGTCTCTGATGCTCGAAGCATACTTGTGACTCGATCAAGGGAATTTCAGAGACAAGGAGTAAAGCAAGCTTTGAAGTTCTGTACCAAACCTGGGAGACACTGAATGCAAAAACAGACAGAGACTAGGAGAGCAACACCTATGATTGAATAGAACACAAACTGTTGTAGCCAACCCCAGCTTCCAAACCACTCAGCAGTTTCCTAAGCCAGTCTTATCCCTAATAATATCTTGGAGGAGTCTCTGTAAATCTTGCATGGCATTAATATGGTAGGTTAAAATTTAGGGTCTAATCAGAGACATAGGAGCAACACTCACTTCCTATGAGATTACAGACCCCCCCTTGGGCAGCAAGGAGGTAATCAAGGGCCCATCGATTCTGTAGTGCAAGGTTCCTCAACTGACCCAATTCTTCCTTAACATTTTCAAAAGCACCTGCAGTTTCATTTAGGAAAGTAGAAAAAATAGAAGCAAGAGTACGTACGTCTTTATGATTCCTCATAACACCAACACTAAAGAAAACACTGAGCATAATTGCTCTCCCCACTGAGTCCCCATCATACTGGGTCACCATGTTATCTAAGGCTTTGTTATGGCCTTTTTTAGGAGATGGAGATCTCCGGTTCCTTAACTGTCCCTCAGGGAGTTTAGGGGTGATCTGCACTCCAGGGACCACGAGGCCAATAAAACAAGTACCTTGTCCTTCCTTTGGGAATACTGAGAAGGCCCTGAATCCACATACCCAGTAAGTTCCTGAAAAAGGTTCCCAGGAAGCTAGTCTATGTATAAGTAGAGGGGAAAGAGAGCAAGAGGAAATATTGCATAACAAAGTAGTTCAATCTAGAGAGGTGAGTATATGTGAGGTGGAGTCATAAAGGCTAAAAGAGTGCTGGAGGATCCCAGAGTTGTTAGTACTTTCATATATGATCCTATACAGACAGACACTCCTCCCTAAGTTCTGGCCTTTTCCATCTCTCTGGAAGCAAACAGTCCCGTGGCCTAAATTTGTCAGTGAAATGAAGGTAGAAGAAGTATTAAAAGCTTTGGATAGGGTGAAGCTAGTGACATTATAATCAGCATAAGCAACCTCTATGCTTATTAAGGGAATACCACTTTGATATGTGAAGGAACATGGGAACAAATATAACAATCCTGACTTGTCCTTAAGGCAACATCTTTAAGCAATTTTACATGTAAATTCTGTTCCCAATGACCAAAATGATCAAGGACTTAAGGGTCAGAGGTCGGGTGGCAACAGTGCTTTGGTTTTTAGGCACCTTGCAGCCTATGTGACATACCAAGTTCTTGTTCAGAAAGGATTGTTTATCCTTCGGAGCCTGAATCACACTCTTGCCACAAACAGAATCAGCCTTTATACAAACAGAAGCATTACGAGAATTAAGTCTAAGAGTACCTATAAGCTCTGGCTTTGGACATAAAGAAACAGAAGGCCGGTATTCAACTTTCATCAGATTGGAGGGACAGCCTGAGTAGTCTTTATATGTATGACACAGACAGCGACCCTTCCCCCCAGGCCGGCTCCCCTGTAATGCCATAGAGCCAGGTCTTTTCAAGGGCAGGAAGACAATGCAGAAAATATAAGTAAACATCATCATTCTAAAGGGCTTGTGACTGTGGAGGTTACCCATATCCTAACCAACCATACAAGAAGTACAACAAATAATAATGCAAACAGCAGAAAGAAAAGGAGGCATACAATATTTTCAGTCCTTAAAGTCCTTCTGTAAAGCACTGGAGTTTCTTCTGGCAAAGGCCTCCTTCCAAAAGGATAGCAGGCAGGCATAGAGAGTCACAATGTCAATAAAGATAAGATTATTTCAGTCTCTTGAGCTTTATCTTCAGGTCTTGGTCTGGTGTGACCTCCGTGAACCTCTTTTCTTCAGGAGTCTTCTCCTCTCCCTCACCAGCTGCTAGGGCTTTGGCAGCCCCGTCATCAGCTGCTTCTCATCCTGGTCCAGGCGCTTGTGGGGGTGGTGCGTGCTTTCAGTGTGTGTAGTGAGTCCAGGATCCTTTGCCAACAAATTTAACTGCAGTCAGGGTGGTCAGCAACACTTGGAAGGGCCCTTCCCATGGTCACTGTAGTGTTTGTTGGCGATAGGTCATGATCAGGATCCACTCTCCAGGTTGGAATGAATGTGCAGACACATCTAATGGAAGAGGCTGGAACTGTTGTGCATACCTCTGGAGAGAGGACAACTGCTGCTGCTGCTGCAAAATATCAGAAGTGAGGTGAGAGTCTTGTAAAATATATGTAGGAAGCTCTGGGGGTTGGAGTCCGCACTCTAGGGGTAGTCTTCCATATAACAACTCAAATGGGGAGACCCTAAGTCTTCCCCTTGGGGCTGTGCAGATGTTAAACAGAGCTAAGGGTAAAGCATCCAGCCAAGTCAGTTTGGTTTCCTTGCACAGCTTAAGCAGTTGCAGTTTTAAAGTCTGATTTATTCTCTCAACTTGTCCTGAACTCTGAGGATGCTAAGGAGTGTGGAGTTTCCAGGTGAAACCCAGAAATGCAGACAGAGTTTGAATAATCTTTGTTAGTGATATAGCGGATGGGCAGTCGGGTAAGGTTTGCCTCTTTGTGGATGATACCAACATCTGCAATAGAGTAGACACCCAGGAAGGTGTAGATAACATGAGGGATCTAGCTAAGCTTGAAGAATGGTCTAGAATTTGGCAGCTGGGATTTAATGTTAAACAAATGCAAGGTCATGCATTTGGGCTGCAGCAATCCAAGGGAGCAATATAGTATAGGGGGTGAAGCACTTTTGTCCACTAAAGAAGAGCGGGACCTAGGCGTGGTTGTGTCTGATCTTAAAGTGGCTAAACAGGTAGAAAAGGTGACAGCAAAAGCTAGAAGAATGCTTGGGTGCATACTGAGAGGAATGGGTAGCAGAAAAAAGGAGGTGATAGTGCCTCTGTATAAGTCTTTGATGTGGCCTCATTTGGAGTATTGTGTGCAATTCTGGAGACCGCACCTTCAAAAGGATATAAACAGGACAGAGTCCATACAGAGGGTAGCTACTAAAATGGTTAGTGGTCTTCATTATAAAGCATATGTGGACAGACTTAAGGATCTTAATATGTACACATTAGAGGAAAGGCGGGATAGAGGTGATATGACTGAGACGTTTAAATACCTCCGTGGCATAAATGTACAGGGGGAGAACCTCTTTCGATTGAAAGCAAGTACTGCTACGAGGGGACATGGGATGAGGGTGAAAGGGGATAGATTCAGGAGTGATACGCGGAAATATTTCTTTGCGGAAAGAGTGGTGGATCCATGGAATAGTCTCCCAATGGAGGTGGTAGAGATGAGGACAGTATCTGAATTCAAAAAAGCATGGGACAAACACAGAGGATCTCTAAAGGAAAAAAGGGGACTGTTGTAGTTGTTGATATGGAAGGACAGACTAGATAGGCCATGTGGTCTTTTTCCGTCATCATTTTTCTATGTTTCTATGTACAGTCAAACCTCGGTTTTCATGATTAATCCGTTCCAAAAAGTCTGACTAAAACCGAAACGGACTAAAACCGAAGCAAGATTTCCCATAGGAAATAATGTAAATTCAATTAATCCGTTCCAGACACCCAAAAATATTGACAAAAAGTACATTTTATAGAGAATAACTATATTTTTACATACAGAAAACAATGAGAAATTGACAATGAGAAGTCTGAGCCAGCAGTAGAACAGCTCCTGTCACTTCTCTCAGCAAACACACAGATACCTTAGGACACCAATGTGATCGCTGACTCCGTCTCAACAGCATACCCCGCAAGAGAAAGAACTGCCTGCCACATTCATTCAACATCTCCTGCTTACCCCTCAACATCTCCTGCTACCTCCGAGCCTGAGGGGGCGCTCCAGAGAACAGGCAGGCGGTGGAGAGATCGGGGCCTTCCTCTCTGCAATCCTTCCATGTCTGGCTCGAGGATGTTGCTCACCTGGGCAGGCAGTGTACTGTTTGCAGGCACATGCAACAGCTGGGTTTGAAGTCTACCAATCTCCAGTCATCTCCAGATCTCCTTCACGCACACGCGATCGGTGAGTCCGGGGGGGGGGGGGGGGTAATGCTGCCGGGACTGGGCAGGCAGTGTACTCTGTTTGCAGGCACACGCACACGCGATCGGTGAATCGGGGGGGGGGGGGGCTGTACGAAAACCGAGGCTATCGACGAAAACCGAGACAACATCTGAGTGGGGAAAAGACGTCGAAAACCGAAACCGACGAAAACCGGGGCAACCGATAACCGAGGTTTGACTGTAATAATATTTGAAGCAAATTCAGGTCTCCGATCTGAATCAATGACTCTAGGTGGACCATATTTTGGCACAATTTCCTTTACTAATATTTTTGCAACCTGCTGAGCCTTTTTATTGGTAGTAAGAAATGCTTCAACCCATCCAGTTAACTGATCAACAATAACTAACACATATTTAAACCTTTTGGCAGGATTCAAGTCAGTGAAATCAATTTGCAACTGGATGGAGAATTTTGTAGATCTCTATCATATTTACCTTCAGCTATGTCTTCATCAACTTAACTGTCCTATCTGATTTCTATGCTGCTGTACTTAACTGTTGCTGTATTTGCCTTCCTGACCACTGTTCTGTCTCCACAGATTTATCCATCACTCACTCTGTTCCCACTCCCCTCAGAAGTGACACGACTGTGTGAACACGGCCACGGGCTTAGAGGTACTACATAAATTGAAGCTTCTGCTGGTGTTCCGCACTATGGCAGCAGGCGCCATGGGCATGCGCCGAAGGAGAAGACTCAAAGATCAGGTCATGCTCCTTGGGTGAACTCCTTGGGGCGACTCTGGGGGCAGCCTTAAAGCCACAACAGAATATCCATGCAGTGATCCTGCTTCTGCCCTTGTCTTGTCATGGGTTCAGACACCTCAGGCAGTCCGTCTGTACTCGGGTAAGTCTCTTTTTCTTTTAGGCTCTTATTTTCCTCCTTGCTCTGTGCCACCCTCATGTTCTCTCCCATTCTAGTACACTGGGGATGGCATCCCGTGCCCCCCCGTCTCCTTCCATGCTGCCCCTGGTTGCCACGCCAGAGTTCCTAACAATCTATTCCTGATCGTCCCTCCAGTCTAATCCCAGAATCTCTGGGGTTGTGATCCTCCTCCAGCAGCTTTGGAGACTGAGAAACTTCTGTCCTGTGATATCACTGGTATATAAGCACTGGAACCGCCTCCTCACACCAGTTTATCAGTCTCCAAGCAGCTGGAGGAGTTGTGAGCCCAGGGGTTCATGGCTTACTAGAGGAAAAATTAAGGAGAGTTTAGGATAGAAGGAAATGTTAGAGGGAGTGTATTCATATTAAAAAAAAAAAAAAAAAGAAGCTTTCCAACTAGGTGTTGGATTGTACAGGTGATCTTACCTCCTGTTGCTCAGGGGTCCTCTGTTCTGTTCCCCTTTCTTGCCCTTCCCTCCCTTGGGGTAGTCTGGAGTCTGCCGGCCAGCTGAAGCAGGCTGGGGAGAGGACCGCAGCTGGTTACCTTTCTGATCGAGTGAGGAAGGGAGCCAGCGGGGTGCAGAGCTTTTTTCCTGCCAGCACTTGGAGCCGTCGGGTGCAGCTGCAGCTGTTTTCTGCAGCGTTTTGGCACCAGTTGTGTAGCACCATAAAGGCTGATCCCGCTAAGCGGTGGAGCATGGGAGAGGAGGCACCAGGCGAATCGCCAGTGGCAATTGAGGTAAGGAGGTCTTCTTTTAAGCGGGAATGGCAGCAGGAGATGCCAGGGGAGCTGAGTATTCGGCGTTGCAGGCCAGACCGCGTGTTAAACGCGCAGGAATTGCCGTTTGAAGTCAGTGGGCTACAGGGCCTTCTAATTCAGCCGGGGAGCCGCGTTTTGAACAGCTTTCTTCAGATTCTGGCTGGGGAAGCGTGTCTGAGGGGCCAGCAGTAAAAAAATAAAAAAAAATAAAAATAAAATTTTTTGTTTGCAGTGAGGCTCCGGAGGCACAGCATGCTTTCCAGACTGCACTGTCTGCTATGCGGGGCCAGAAGGGGCTCCGTGTCGCAGGACGTAGTGTGCAGGGGCTGCAGTCAGGAGTCTGAGGCTAGGGAGCCAGCTTCAGAAACAGAGGCAGGGGGGCAAGAGAGCTCGGGGGCACTTTTGGAGTCTAATATATCATCCCTGCCTGCTCCTGAGCCGGTGCCCAGTACATCGTTGGCTCATGACCCCCCAGTTTCGCAGCCACCTTTACCAAGCAGTTTGGTGGCGATCTTTTCATCGTATTTCATGGCTCTTCTCCAGAAGGCATTGAGCAGCCCCAAGGGTAGGTCGGCAGCCAGTTCCTCAGAGGCTGAGCTCGGAGAGAAGAGACTAAGGTCGCCTTTGACGGCTGAGGTGTCCGGCGTCAGTGCAAAAAGACCCAGGGGAGATAGGGAACGGCTAGAGCAGTTGGTCATGTCAGAAGACATACGCTCAGAGGAGCCAGACCAGGATAGGGGCCTGGAAGAGGACCTAGAGGAAGGTGAGATTAAGGAACAAAAGAATCAGGCAAGGGTGGTATGGGTGTTTCGTAGGGAGGAACTTCTGTCACTCATTGCGGAGTCCCTCAAGACTCTTAATATGCCGTCCGGGGAGCTGGCAGAGGATTCTACCCTGGAGGACCCATTGCTGTAGGTCTTTTGGAAGACTCGGAGGGCGTTCCCAGTGCATAGAATGTTTAAAGAGATGATTCAGGAAGAATGGGACATGCCTGAGGCCGCGCTTAAAGGGTCTAGGTTATGGCGCGGCTTTACCCACTGTTGGATCAAGATCGAGAGTTGTTTAAGGCTCCGAGAGTAGATGCAGCCGTGTCAGCGGTTACCAAGAAGACTACCATTCCGGTAGAGGGTTCCGCGGTGCTCAAGGATGTGCAGGACCGTCAGTTAGAGGCATTTCTGAAACAGGTCTTTGAGGCGAATGCACTCTCTTTACAGGCATCTATTTGTGGGGCCTGAGTGGCGAGAGCCTGCTTACGGTGGGTGCAGCGGATTCAGGGGGAGCACTCGGTGGAGTAGACCGAGGAGGCATCCAGACTGGAATCAGGAGCGGCATATTTGGCTGATATGCATTATGACCTTATCCAGGGATTAGCGAAGAGTATGGCTTCGGTAGTCGCGGGTAGACAATGTTTTGGCTGCGCAATTGGGCAGCGGATGGTTCATCCAAGGCGAGATTAAGTAAACTTCCCTTCCGCGGTAAGCTACTATTTGGAGAAGAATTAGATAAGTTGGTAAAGGATTTAGGAGAGTCCAAGGGTGGTAGGTTGCCAGAGGACAAGCAGAAGCAGGGACGCTCCAGCCCCGGGCCTCAGGGACAGCAATGGAAGTTTCATCGTTTCCATTCTCCAAAGTTTGGGCAGGGGCAGCGGGGGCGTTTTCCTAGTCGAACCCAAGGGTTTCGTGGATTTTGAGGAGCGAGCAGAGGATTTGTGGCTTCCTCCTCGTCCTCCAATTTCAGAAAATCTCAATGAAGTCAGGAGGGCCCAGGGGGGACTAGTTTCCGTAGGGGGTCGGTTGCGGGAATTTTACCCTGCCTGGGTACAAATCACTTCCGATCAGTGGGTGTTGGAGGTTATTTGAGAAAGTTATGCGTTGGAATTTCAGTGGCCGGTGACCGATTCTTTTGTTCAGTCTCCATGCAAGGCAAGCGCAAAGCGCAAGGCGGTGAAGGAGACGGTGCAAAGACTGCTCTCCTTCAAAGCAATAGTACCGGTTCCTACCGACCAGTTAGGATGCGGTCGATACTCCATTTACTTTGTGGTTCCAAAGAAGGAAGGAACGTGTCGACCAATTTTAGATCTCAAAAGGGTAAATCACTGTCTCTGGGTTTCTCATTTTCGGATGGAGATCCTCAGGTCAGTTATCGTAGCGGTAAGGAAGGGGGAGTTTCTGACGTCCCTAGACCTGTCGGAGGCATATCTTCACATTCCAATACAGCAGGAACATCAGAAATTTCTCAGGTTTGTGGTGCCTATGGGGCATTTTCAGTTTCAGGCGCTTCCTTTTGGCCTAGCAACAGTGCCACGGACGTTCACCAAGGTGATGGTGGTGGTGGTGGCGGCCTTGCGAAAAGACGGAGTGTTGGTACACCCGTATCTAGACGATTGGTTGATCAGGGCAAAGTCCTGAGCAGAGAGTGTATCGGCTACGTCCAAAGTGGTGTCTCTACTACAGAGTCTTGGTTGGGTGGTCAACGTAGCAAAGAGCAAGATGGAACCATCTCAAAACCTGGAGTATCTCAGAGTGTGTTTCGATACGAGCGTCGGATGAGTTTTTCTGCCTCATCAGCGGGCGCTGGGGCTTAGACGGTTGGTCCGTCAGTTTCTCAGCAAGCAGAGTCCCACGACCTGGGATTATCTTCGGGTGTTAGGGACCATGGCAGCGATCCTGGAGTTGGTACCATGGGTGCGGGCCCACATGAGGCCGCTGCAAAGAGCATTGTTGAGAAGGTGGTCGCATCAAAAGGATTCGCTGTCACAGAAGTTGGCTTGTCCGCCGCAGACTTGCAAGGCACTTCAGTGGTGGCTATGTCCAGGAGTTCTGGAAAGAGGGATGTCATTGGAGACGCCTGCATGGATATCCCTGACGATGGATGCCAGTCTTGGGGGCTGGGGGGCCCATTATCAAGATCGGTTGGTGCAGGGGCAGTGGTCTGCCCTGGAAAAGAGTTGGTCAATCAACAGGTTAGAGTTGAGGGCAGTGACGCTGGCTCTGCGGGAGTTTTGTCCGTATCTCCAGGGGAAGGCCATTCGGGTATTCTCTGACAATGCAACTGCTGTGGCTTATATAAACCATCAAGGAGGCACCAGCAGTGTGGCTCTGGAGGCCAAAGCCGAGAGTTTGTTCGAATGGGCCGAGGAGAATCTGGTGGCCTTGTCGGCAGCGTATGTCGCAGGGGTGGACAATGTGGAGGCTGACTTCTTGAGTCGCGTGAAGGTAGACCCAGGGGGGTGGGTTCTGCATCCAGAAGTGTTTGCGCTGTTAGTACGTCACTGGGGAACGCCAGTGATGGATTTCATGGCAACTTCCCAGTCAGCAAAGGTGGATCGGTTCTTCAGCAGAAGGAAAGAGAGAATGGCGGAAGGCCTGGACGCGCTTATTTAGGCTTGGCCGGAAGGGCAGCTCCTGTACGTGTTTCTGGTCTGGTGTTGCAGCGCATCGAGCTCCACAAAGGGCGAGTGATTCTAATTGCGCTGGATTGGCCGAGGAGGCCGTGGTACGTGGACTTGGTGAGGCTCTTGGTGGGGAAACCCTGGAAGCTTCCACTTCGCAAGGACCTTCTAACCTTCTAACCCAGGGGCCCCTCTGCATGCCCCAAGTGGATCGATTCTCGCTTATGGCTTGGCTATTGAGAGGGCTAGGATGGGAGCAAGGGGATATTCGGCAGAGGTGATTTCTACCTTGCTAAAAGCAAGGCGGAAGTCTACCTCATTGGCTTATGTTAGAGTGTGGCGTATCTTTGAGGCCTGGTGTGCGGATAGGGATTTCGTGCCCTTAAGGGCATCAGTTCCGCAGGTTATGTCTTTCTTACAAGACGGGTTTCAGAAGGGCTTGGCAGCTGCTTCGTTGAGAGTTCAGTTGGCGGCGTTGTCCTGTTATAGGGGTAAAGTGCAGGGCAAGTCGCTTGGTGGTCATCCGGATGTGAAGCGTTTTTTGAGGGCAGTAGCTCTAGTGTGGCCGCTGCGTAAGGAAATAGTTCCGACCTGGGATCTCCCGTTGGTCTTGGAGGCGTTGGGGAAAGCACCTTTTGAGCCATTAGTGAAAGCGTCGTTGAAAGATCTCACTCTTAAGGTGGTATTCTTGGTGGCCATTGCTTCAGCGAGGTGAGTCTCCGAGTTGCAAGCGCTGTCCTTTAGGAAGCCCTTTCTGTCTTTCTTCGATTCTAAGGTAGTGTTGCGGCCAGTGCGTCGTTTTTGCCTAAGGTGGTGTCGGCTTTTCATATAAATCAGGTAGTATCGTTGCCGGTTTTCGCAACAAAGAGAGAGGGTCATGTTACGGGTCGGCTCCATCGATTGGATATTCGGCGAGCGTTGAAGAAGTATATCGTTAGGACAGCTAGTTTCCGTAAGTCGGATAGACTGTGCTGCTTGCGGGTGCAAGACAAGGAGAAGCGGCCTCTAAAGGGTCGATTGCTCGGTGGTTGAAAGAGGCGATCGCGTCAGCGTATCTCTTAAAAGGCCGGGTGGTTCCGGAAGGACTGAGAGCTCATTCCACTAGGGCGCAAGCGGCGTCTTGGGTGGAGTGCAGCTTGGTGCCGACGGTAGAAATCTATAAAGCGGCAACTTGGTCATCTTTAAATTCCTTTGTGAAGCATTACCGTCTAGATGTTCAGGCGGAAAGGGATACATGTTTTGGATCGGCTGTGCTTCAGGCTGGTCTAGCAGGACCCTCCCATTGAATATATTCACTGCTCTGTTACATCCCCAGAGATTCCAGGACTAGACTGGAGGGACGATCAGGAAGGTTAAATTAGACTTGCCTGCTAATTGTAGTTCTTGGAGGAACTCCAGTCTAGTCCCGAATCCCACCCTGATTCGTTGGTGGACTGTGGCCTGAAGCAGGAGCCCCTTTACAGGTAAGCGGCACCTTTAGTGGTGTTGGGGCATAGTTCACGGTGGGGCAGGGTGTCACGTGGGGGTGCTTGGCGCGGCATCATTCTTCATATGGGAGGAAAGGAGACCTCAGTACATAGTGAGTGTTGGCAGAAATTTTTGTACATAGTTGGGCCTAGGGTCCTTAAAAGTTTCAGTTAGGGGGTTACTTTTGGTAGTGCAATTCGCTACTTAATTGTTGCTCCGGTGAGTCTGCTTTGTCAATAGGTTACTGGTGTGAGGAGGCGGTTCCAGTTCTTATATACCAGTGACATCACAGGACAGAGGTTTCTCAGTCTCCAAAGCTGCTGGAGGAGGATCACAACCCCAGAGATTCCGGGACTAGACTGGAGTTCCTCCAGGAACTACAATTAGCAGGTAAGTCTAATTTAACCATTCTCTGTATCCAGCCAGTTCCATCTTGCTCCCCTAGCTCTACCCTTCCCTCACAGTTAACCCTCTGCCTTGCACTCATTGACGGTCACTCCCTCAGGTCCAAAACACTGCTGGTGATCTTATCACCCAAAGGTCACTCGACATCCTCTCTGCCATTGAGACATGGCTTAGGGAGGGTGTTGTCTCCCTCTGGGCTATTTCGTTTTCGCCACTCCCCATCTGGGATGCTCGGGAGGGGTGGCTGATTTTAACCCGCTCCTCTTTGCCCTTAACTCAGGTACATACACCCTCCCTCCATACACTCCTTCTCCATTTACATACTTCTCCCTCCATCCATTTCCTTCTTATCTACTCCCTCCCCCCCATCCGTCCTCACCTTTGGGACTCCCTTCTCCTCACTGTCTCTGAGATCTCTCTGGAGTTTTCAATGACATGATCCTCGGTGATTTCAATGTTCATTTTGACTCCCCCATTACCCCTCATGATCATATATTCATCACTCATCTTTGAGATCTTGCTCTTCTCCAGCATGTCTCTTCTCCCACACGCACTGCTAGTCATTCTCTTGATTTGGTCATCTCGCCTTTTGACTCACCTCTGCTTCTGGCCTTTTCTGCCATCCCCCTTCCCTGGTTTGATCATTACTGCATTACCTTCTTTCTGCAGGCTACCTGGCTTCCCGCCCCACAACCTCTCCCTCCTTTCCCTCTCAGCCTGTCTGACTTTCCCGATGTCTTAACCCCTCCACTCTGGAACAATTTCTCTTTTCTGATCAGCTTCTGCCACCTGATTTTTCATCTCTGGCTCCCCTCCATCCCTGCCCCCATCACAACCCCTCCCACCATCCCTGGTATCACCCCGGCCTGCGCCTTCACTGTGCCTACTTTGGCTGTGCTGAGCACCTGTGGCGCAAGCACTGCAGTTCAGAATCTCTCTGTCACTTTCACAAATGTCATCATTATCGCTGTCTCATTCACAAGGCCAAATAGTCGTACTATTCGTCTCGTATCGCATCCGCCTCCATCTCCTCCCACCTGCTTTAACCTACAGATCCTGCCCATTACCGTCCTGTATCCAACCTTCCGTTCCTTTCCAAGGTCCTTGAAAAGCTTGCTTTCACCCAGATCTCTGCGCATCTTGACTCTATCCACTAACATCACCCCCGCTAATCCGGTTTCAGATACAGCCACAGCACCGAGAATATTTTTCTCTCTCTTCTCAATGAACTCTGCATCTCCCATTACTGTGGTGATGTTTCTATAGCTGTATCTCTTGACCTCTCTTCAGCTTTCCATTTAGTTGATCATTGCACTCTACTGTCACATCTTCGGGATGCAAGTATCCATGGGCTAGTCTTTCATTGGTTCTTTTTTTTTTTTTTTTTTTAAATGCTTTATTTAATTTTGGAAAACAAACATGAGGTAATGGAAACAGCCAATGAATAACATGCATAGATTCAACAATAGTATCAGTATACAACAACAAGCACGCAGCCTCTTAACAATGTGATGATACCCAATGAACAGCGTGTTCTAATGGTCAAGGTACCAGATAACCTCATATAAAAGAAGCTAACATTGAGCCATAAAAACTAAACGGAAATAACATCTTCCAGTGACGAGCAGCATCCCCATATCCCTGTCTCCAGCAACTATCAAGGTACTTGTTGTCTGAGGGCATCCCATTTTCTCAAAATGGGCCGGAAGGTAGGTTTTCGCCTTACATAAGCCATCTCAGAGGCGTGGTGATAGCAGACGAGGTTCCACCAGTAGACGCTGGACAGACCATCATAGTTTTTCCAGTGGCTTAATAAAGCTTTCAGAGCAAGGCTTAAGAGCAGGTCAAAGAGAGTGGACATTTGTTCTTTCAGTGCAGGCACTCCTGCTAGCGATTTATAAATGACAATGCGATATGTCAGTTCCGTGTCCAGCCCCAGTAGCTGGGAGATACGTGCCCAAACAGCCTGCCAATATTCGCGGAGTACTGGACAGAAAAATATCATATGGGCAAGGGTACCTGTATCCACTCCACAATTCCAGCATCGCGCATCTGACTGCACACTCCACCTAGCTATGCGCACCGGTGTGTAGTAGGCCCGGTGGGTTAGAAAATATAACATTTGGTTGATTGAGGCCGATCTTGTGGTTCGCCGTTGTCGGTTCCAGATCTCTTCCCATACGTTTGCATCTTCGGGCTGCCCCGTTTCAGTTTGCCATACCATGTGCAGCCCAGTACATCGTTTCTTCTCCCCTTCCCTAAGTATGCCAACAAACCTGGAGATAAGCTTGGATCCTAACCGAAATTCCTGCACTTCCTGATGAAAGGGGCGACCGGCATTTAATGCCATGGGTAGAACACCCGCTGTACTCAAACAATGGCGCAGCTGACACCACTGATAGAAACATCTTTTGGGTAGCTGAAATTCATATTGAAGAGTTGGGAAAGGTTTGTATGCCTTATTTATTATCAGATGTCCCAGATTGTATATGCCGGCCTGGAGCCAGGGTAACCATAACAAACTACGCCCTTCTATCTTGAACTTGGTATTGCGCCATATCCCCGTGGATTCTGAGAAGTCCAGGTCCGTTCCCATATATTGTCGGAGTATTTGGTAGGCCAGCTGCGTATCTCGCAGTATGTCGTTGGTCGGTCCGGCACTCTCGCTGTCCATACCTAGCCGCATCCACAGAGGAACCGGTTGGCTCAGGGCATTCTCTATCTGCAGCCAAACCGGAGCCTCATCCCCAATGAAATCTTCGCTCCACTGGGCACCCTGTTTAAGGAGAGATGCTAAGTGGTACCAATAAAAATCAGGGAAGTGTATTCCACCTCTAGCTTTGGGGGATTTGAGCTTCCATGTAGCAATACGTGGAGGTTTGTTACGCCAAAGGAAGGATATCAGCCGCTTTTCCAGTCTTCCGTAGAATTTCTTTTCAAATAAAGTCGGGACCATGTTGAGTATATAACATATTTTGGGCACAATGACCATTTTGATAGTCTCCCCTCTGCCCCACCACGTTAAATTTAACGGGGACCATTTGTTGAGATATTCTTCCACTATACGTTCACACTGAGCCATAGAGCTCTGTACAGTATCTAGGAGAGTGGGCCCGTATGTTACACCTAAATATTTAAAAGACTTGCTCTCTACTGTAAACGGGTATCCATGTAACAGCTCGCTAGAGACGTGCTCGTTCAGTGGGATGATGATAGTTTTGGACAGATTTAATTTATATCCGGAGATGCCTGAGTACTCAGCAATGATCGACATCACGGGTTCTAGTGATCCTGAGTGCAGTAGAAGCAAGAGGTCGTCTGCATACGCAGATAACTTGACTTGGGTAGCTCCAACGCGCACCCCTTCTATACTCGGAGATTGCCGGATTTTCATCAGAAGTGGCTCCATAGCTAAGTTAAATAACAGTGGTGAGAGGGGGCATCCCTGCCGGGTGCCTCTTGACAAGCCAAATTCAGGGGAGAGCCCGCTATTTGCCGCTATGCGTGCCGTGGGGTGGGAGTAAAGTACCCGTACATTGGCTAGGAAGCCTTCCGGTATTCCGAACCACTGCAACACTTGAAACAAGTAGGGCAATTCCACGCGATCAAACGCCTTTTCGGCATCTAATGCTAGCCCTACTATCGGTTCCTCGAGCTGAAAGGCTTGCCCAAGCACATGCGCCATAAGCCGTCCATTGTCAGTTGTGGACCTGCCAGGCATGAAGCCACATTGATCTGGCTTTATCAGGGTTTCCATTACAGCAGCAAGACGATTAGTTAGAATTTTGGCGTATATCTTGTAATCGGCGTTAAGAAGTGAAATTGGCCGGTAGTTTTCTATCTGTTGATCATCACGGCCTGGCTTAGGATGTATTACTATAGTTGCAGCAGCTATATTACCAACCGCTGGACACTCTTTTGCCAGTTCCACATAATATGAGTGCAGTTCGGGAAGCAGTTCTCTGGAAAAGGTGGTGTAAAATTCTATCGGCAAACCATCAGGTCCGCTAGCTTTCCCTTTGGCGAGTTGTCACATTGCCTGCTGTATTTCCGTGCATGTGATATTGCCCGACAGTTGACGCTGCTGCTCCTCAGTAAGTTTGGGGCCAACTAACTGTGCGGTAAAGTTGCGGAACCCATCTACTGTAAAAACTCCTTCTGTTTGATAGAGCTGTGAGTAGAAGGTTTCACATATTCTCAGTATATCTTCATTTTGCCGCTGCAAATTCCCTCCAACGTCCTTCAGGCCAGCGATGTGTGATTGGGCTCTTTTGGCACGCAGTGTTTGCGCTAAGAGCGTACTTGCTCGATTATTTTCGTGATAATACATGCTCTGCTGGGCCTGAATTTGCTGGCTAGCTTCCACATTGAGAATAGAGTTGTATTGATATCTCAGCTTCTGCAGTCGAAGCAGGATAAGTGCATCTGTACGCTTGGAAAGTAGCCGTTCTCCCGCCCGAATCTCCCGTTCCAAAAGAAGCAGCTGCGCTGCCGCAGCCTTCTTCTGCTTGATACTGTATGATGTGATGCACCCCCGTATCGTGGCCTTAAATGCTTCCCACCACGCCCAGGTGGGGGTGTCATGTAGCTCATTTGTCTTGAAGTAACCCTCAATCTGTGGACGTAGGGCGTCGCGGAACTCTTCACTTTGGAGCCAAGCGCGATCAAATTGCCATCGAGGCGTGGCTTTCCTAGTTTGCCCTGAACGAAGTTCTATAGTAATTGCAGCATGATCCGAGACTGTTTTCGCGACAATATCCGCTGTCAACAACTGTGATACTAAAGTCTTCGAGATCAGGAGGTAGTCAATTCGTGTCTGAGTGTTATGCGGCATTGAGTAGAAAGTATAGTCTTTCTCCACTGGGTACAGAAGCCGCCACGGATCAACTAAGCCAAGGGTTTCCATCATGCCCATCAATTGTTTATTGGCCCGCGGTTTATGCTGTTGCTTGTAGGGTGTCCGGTCTATCAACGGGTCTTGGATAAGGTTGAAGTCTCCCCCAAGGATTACATTAGTGGCTCCACTGAGCAATACTTCTTGAGCAATCTTCTCAAAAAAAGTGTGATCATCGTGGCTGGGCCCGTAGAGAGTCATAAGCGTATAGTTAGTGCCAAAGATCTGGACGCGTGCTTTTGCCCACCTTCCCTCCGGGTCTATGACTGTGTCTTCAACTGTGGTCTTCAGCGCAGCACGGACTAATATTAGGACTCCCCCTTTCCGCTTGTATGCCGGTGCTGTTAATATGTTTTGGTAGCCACCCCCGGTTACCTTGCAAGATTCAGACAGTGTTAAATGGGTTTCCTGGATATATACGACATCAGCTTTCAGCCTTTTACAATAGTTTAAGATTTTCTTTCGCTTAGCAGGGTTATTAATTCCTTGCACATTAAGGGATGCCACTCTCAGTTTCTCAATATTTGTCATGATAGCTGGCCCAGTCTCTGGGGATGCCACTCGCCACCTGCAAACACTGGAACAATAACATTATTTTAATACAAAAGACACCAAAGCTGAACGTCATGTGATCAGCTTCCAACTGTGTTATCTTTTAATGGTGGAACCTGACTCGCCCTCCTTCCCCCCGCCACCCTTGAGTCCCACTCCCACCCGCCCAATCATGCCTTGCTATTTAACAGTGACATATTCCCCCCCAGCCTCTCGAGTTGAACAAAAAAATTCCCCGTTTTGCAGAAACACAAAACAATTGCTACTTCTCTTGCAGTGAAGGGTAAGAGTCCTCGCCTGATCCAACAGCTATAGTATTAAATACCACAGCGTGTCTATGGCCTCAGGTATGGGATGGATCCGTCTCCATTTGGTTCCACTCACGGAGATATGCCCGCAGTTTCTCCCCGGTGTCAAAGGTCTTGGTGACATTCCCCAGAGTTACTCTCATTCGTGCAGGGTAATAGAGGCCATATTTTGCCTGCAATTTCTGTAGCAGTGGTCTACATTCCAACAGTTCCTTTCTCCTCTCCGTCGTTTTTTTACAAAGATCAGGGAAG
Organism: Ichthyophis bannanicus; assembly: GCA_033557465.1. NCBI lineage: Eukaryota > Metazoa > Chordata > Amphibia > Gymnophiona > Ichthyophiidae > Ichthyophis > Ichthyophis bannanicus. The sequence continues at coordinate 513,814,576 of CM066032.1, read as the reverse complement.
AAACTGATTTTATGTCCCTCATAGCGCGCTTCAGACATCTGCCTAGCAGCTTGTAGTATTTGAAGAACTTGCGGGTACCGTAGAATTTTAATGATGAAAGGGCGCGGATATGGCTTTTTTCCCAGTGAATGTGATGGTACACGATGGGCCCTCTCTATCTCAAAGGGCTCTAGGAAGGTTATCTGCAACAAGTCAGGAATGAATTTCTGCATATATTTTACAGAGTCCTGTCCCTCCCGGCCCTCTGGAATGCCGAGTATCCGGAGGTTGTTCCGGCGAGCCCGGTTATTCTGCTCCTCATATTGATCCTCCAGATCTGCAACTCTTTTTTTGTAATGGGCCAATCTGCGCAACAAGGGGGTCATGTCTTTCCAGCACTGACTCTACCTTATGCAGCCGTTCCCACACTTCCGACACCCGATTTTTCAGCTCGCTCATGTCTCCTTGCAACAAGGTTAGGGTTTCTCGATTTTCTGCTACCATGCTCTTGACTGTCCGAAGCTCTTGTAGCACTTCTCTAATGCCCTCCGCGGTTTCCTTTTCCGACGCCATTTTGTGCGGGGAGGCCGCCTCTTGTTTCGTTCTCTTCACGGCGTGTCCGGCCGTCGGCGAAAAATCTAGCTTCGCCGGTTTTAAGGAGGACATTTCACCTATCTCTTATGCCACAAATTATCAAACACAGCTGGGTTTGTCTGGGGGAATAAGTCGAATGTTCAGACGGCGGGTGGGAGCAGTTCCTTTAGACAGCCATTCCTGAACGCGGCAAGCTCCGCCCCCCGTCTTTCATTGGTTCTACATGTTTCCCTCCTCTAGATCCTTTTCTGTTGTCATGGGGACTACTTTTTCTACAGCCATTTCCCTCCCCTGTGGTGTTCCCCAAGGTTCTGTGCTAGCACCTCTCCCATTTAATGTGTTCCTTGCCCCCCCCTTACTTTAGTGATTCAGCAGATTCATTTGATGGCATATTACTACGCCGACGTCATAATCATTCCACATCACACCAGCCCCTCCACTCCAGATCTGTCCCCCTTGGACAACTGCCTCACCTAAATCTCCCATTGGCTTTCATCCAACTTCCTTCATCTTAATCCTACCAAAATATCTGCCATTTGGTTCTCCCTCAGTGGTTTCTGTCCTTCTCTGGCCCCTTTTCTCCTGGGCCTCTCTATTCCTCTGGTATCTTGGGATCACTCTCGACTCTGCTATGTTCTTTCTGACCACCTTTCTCTCCTAATGTGCCCTTCTTTCCATTCTCCTTGGCAAATCCGTGCCATCTGCACCTTCTTGACCACCTCTTCACTGACCACTCTTCTGTCACTAGTTATTTCACGCATTGATTACTGTAATGTCGCTCTCACTGGTCTACCTCAATTTCTTCTCCGCTGTCTTCAGATAATCCAGAATACTGCCACCAGGATCATTTTCCATGCCACTCGTTTTGATCACGTTTCACCACTACTCATTGATGTTCACTGATTGCCCATCAAATATCCCATTCACTATAAAATTCTTACCTTGGTCCACAGGTCCATTAACACATACGCCTACAATATCTGTCTGACTGCCTTCAGTTTCATAATCCATCCCGTAGCTTTCATTCTGTTCATATCAATTGTTTGCACTTCCCTCCTGTTTCACATACACATCTGGAGTCAACCACTCTGCTTTCTTTTTTTTTAGGACCCTCCCTTTGGAATCCTCTCCCCATAGTCCTCCGTACTGAACCATCTTTTCAGAAATTTAAGAGTCTCCTCAAAACATACCTCTTTCGATCTGCCTTTGATCTGCTGCCTTCTGTCACTTGACCTCCCCCTGGCCTGCCTCCCTCTTTTCCCTCCCTTCCCTGCCTTTGGTATGATTGCTGCTCTCTGATGTGATTGTGCTCTTCCTATCAGATTATTGTAGTTCCTTTCTTTTCTGCCTTACCCTTCATAGTTTGCTTTGTAAACTGCCCTGATGTCTGAAGATGCGGTATATTAAACGCTTCAACAAAGATAAAGAACAAGCAGAAGACCCCAACCTTTTTAGCCTTTCATGATGGGTGAGTCACTATATCCCCCTTATGATTTTGGTTGCCCTTCTCTGTACGTATCTTTTCTAAGTTCGTTATCTTTTTTGAGATGCAGGGAGGGAGTGGGGGTGGGCGGGTGCAAGACCCACTGGCTAGCTGGGATGTTTTTAAACTTTAGAAGGATGAAGGGATGTGTGTGTCCCGAGGGCCCCCCCCCCCCCATGTTGATAGCAGCACAAAGAGGTTGGGTGCTCTCTGGGGGAGACAGTGATTGCCTCTTCTTACCCTGCCCCCCTTCATCACCAGTATTGATGACAGTACTCTGGAGCTGCAGATTCGAGGCACTGGCATATTTATGAGAGGGTGCCCATGGGAGGCGGGGAATTGGGACAGTTCCCGATGCGATCAGGGGGACAGAACAATTATTTGCCCTATCCTTCCCTTGCTCTTGCCCTGGATCTTGAGATCCCTGCATCAGCAGGCAGCGTGGGAATGCCCACATTACCTATCATGCAGGGACTGTGGGCCACCACGGTAAGTGCAAGTTCTCTGATGTCTGCAGGGTTGGTACTGGACATTCCCCCTGCAGATATTGCACAGTTTTTGCAGCTACCACTGGCATTTTTACATATGCCACACAATAGCTGCAAAAACACTTACCGCTATTTAGTAAACATATTCCTATGTATAGCATATAACCTTTGGAATAATGTAGGACTAACTAATGCTATGAGCCATGCAAGTATGGAAAAGAATGTGCCTAGTTAGAGATCTGATTCTGAGTTGCAATCCCCTTTCTGGCTTTGCTATAAATAATTTAAAGCATTTCACCTTTGCAAGGGAAGCATTTTTTTATTTCATTCCCATTGGCTCATTTTTTGAGTTACAGGAGGAAAGCAGGCCAGCAACAAGGTCTGTTGGCATATTACTATGCCGACGATATCATCCTTCTATATCACACTAGCCCCATTACCCCAGATCTATCATCATTAAATGCGTGCCTTTCACTGATTATCTTCTAACTTCTTGCACCTCAACCATTGAAAACAGCTGCTATCTGGCTCACTTTCAGCTTCCCCTGTCCTTCTTTGTCTCCGTCTCTTCTGGACTCCCCTGTTTCTTTGGTTTCCACTCTTTGTTATCTGTGCGTCACTCTTGACTCGGCTTTGTCATTTCACAAGCACCTCATTTTACTTGTCCATCGCTCCTTCTATGTACTTAGACAAATTTGTACCTTTCATCCTTTCTTGTCCTCCTCTTCTCTGACCATTCTTCTGCTCTTCCTCATCATGGCTTGATTATTGCAATGTTGCACTTACCGGTCTCCCTAAATTTCTGCTTCACCATCTCCAAATTCTATAGAACACAGCCTCCCGGATCATCTTGCATGATATCTATACTGACCACATCACCCCACTACTCACTCACCTTCACTGGCTTCCCATCAAATTTTGCATTTAGTATAAAATTCTTACCCTGGGTCCATAAATCTCTCCAAACTAGTACACTCTATACAGTGCCTTGGTTTTTGTCCTATTCTGCATTACATACAACCTGGAATGAAAATAGAGGTTCATTTGGATGTTAGGTAATGGACCTAAGAATATAGTCCAAATTGGTGAAATGAAGTGACCATGTATATATAAAAAAACAAGTAAAAACTGAAAAGTTGTGAGTGCATATGTATTCATCCCTTTTGCTATGAAACGCCTAAATAAGATTGGTCCAACCAATTAACCTCAGAAGTAACATAATTAGTTGATTAGGGTCCACCTGTGTGCAATCATTGTCACATGATCCTGTATAAATATACCTTTTCTGAAAGGCTCCTGACTCTGCTACACCACTAAGCAAGCAACATGAAGACCAAGGAGCACTCCAAACAGGTCAGAGACAAAGTTGTGAAGAAATATAGATCAGGGTTTGGTTATAAAAAAAAGTCCCAAATTCTGAATATCTCACGGAGCATCATTAAATCCATTATAACAAAATAGAAAGAATATGGCACCACTACAGACCTGACAAGAGAAGGCCATCCATTAAAACTCACAGACCAGGCAAGGAGAGCATTAATCAGAGAAGCTACAAAGACACCAAGGATAACTATGAAGGAGCTGCAAAGATTGCTGTACACCAACGCAACCCATCTAATTTGAAGGAATTGGAGCAGTTTTGCCTTAAGGAATGGGTGAAAAATCCCAGTGGCTAGATGTGCTAAGCTAATAGAGACATACCCCAAGAGACTTGTAGCTGTAATTGCAGCAAAAGGTGGCTCTACAACGTATTGACTTAGGCATGTTGTGTAAATCACATGGTGCTAATCCCCAAAACTCCATTTTAATTCCAGATTGTATTGCGACAAAACAGGACAAACACAGAGGGAATGAATACTTTTGCAATGCACTGTACCTTTCCGATACCTTCCATCTCCATGATCCCCCCCCCCGTATCCTGTGCTTGATCCATGCCAATTGCTTGCACTTCTCTCCCGCCATACATTCTCACTTGAAATCCATCCATCACTCTTCCTTTTTCTTCCTTGTCCCCTCTCTCTCTGGAATGCTCTTCCCCTTTACCTTTGCTCTCTAACCTTCCTTCCAGAAATTCAAATCCTTACTCACCTGTTTCAATCTGCCTTTGATATTCAGCCCTCTCACACCTGACCTCCCCTCTGATCCCCCCTTTCCCCTCTTTTCCTTTCCCTCTCTGCCCTTTCTTCCCTCCTGTATGAGTGCTCTATTCTTTCCTATCTATCAATGGAGTTCTTTTTCCTTTCTGTTTTATGTTGGTGATCAATATTATTTTGTAAACTGCCCTAATGCCTGTGTTGGTGAGATATATTAAATTGCACAATAAAAATGGGTGATGACCAGTGTCATAAGGAACAAGAATCAGAGCCCATGGAAACAGGGACTTCATATCAGAATGAATGCATGTTTGACAGCTCAGAGCAAAACAGAGAGAAGGGTTGGCATAGAAACCCCAAACAAATGAGGTCACTCAGTGCTAGGGAACGCCCGAGCCAAGAGCTAACACATGGCTCATTAGCAAAAGAGAAACAGCTGATGGGCGGAGTTTCAGCCACCGGGAAAAGCAACACAGTTAAAAATCCTCTAGTTAGGGGAGAGGGGAGAACTGGGGCAGGAACCAGGAGAGCAAGAACCACGACAGACAGAACAAGGTCTGAGAGGACGGAAAGGATTGAATGGCATGAGAGAGGGGAAAAAGGTGAAAGACAGGATAAGAGAAGGGAGGAAAAATCCTATCTTACCTGGGAAGGCTCATCTAGAGAAGGGAGCTGTGAAAGCCACGCTGACTCCAGGAAGCAGGTAATTCCACGACGGAGAAAGCAATACATGGCTGGGAAAAACACAGAGGAACTCCACTCTCCTAAAGGCAAGCAATACCTTTTAAATCCCCTGAGAAGACAGTCTCAGTCCTCTAGCACTAAATATAGTGGAAGGGAAACTTGTTGTTCTGAAGAGGAGTTTTTGCCTATAAGAAACCCTAGGCAAACTAAAAGGAAAGAGTTTTACAGGGAGCCATATTATAGCCAAGAAAGGTCCCTGGATAAGCAGTGGCTGGAAGACAGAAGAATATTTCCAGATAGCTTTGCAAAGGAGTTTGATAATAGCCCTTGTACGTATCAAGAGTTGTGTGAGAGAGCTGACCGAGAGCTTTATGCAAAACACCTGAGTTCAGTTAAGCTGTTGGGGGATGGGAACACTGTGAATGAGCAAAGGGCAGAGTTCTCCCCGGAGGAAGTTGAGGATAACGTGCATGAAATGCAATGTGAATTTTATCCAACTTCAGACACTGAAACCTATATGGACTGTACGTACACGGTATCAGATAACATACAATCCTTGTGCTAGTCTTGCTATAACCACTGCTGCAGGAGAAAAACAGTCCAAAAGCAAGTTTGGAGGAAAACTGTTTTTGTATTTCATTTTTCTGTTAAGCTGAAGATAAGCATTGCCTAAGTTGTTTGGTTCCTTTGTTACCTTATACCAGAAGTATGGACTTTTCTGTTGTGATGTTCTAAAGGTCAAATTCCAACCCTGGGAAGGGAATAAATCCATTTTGAAACCTTACCATTCGTGTACACAACTATTTTTCTTTAAGCCACGGAACTACAATTCCCAGGAGGCTTTGTAAAGCCTCAAATTCAAGTTCACAAGCTTAAGGAACACATCACCCCACTCGCTTTACCCACGCTGAGGCCTCTGGGAGAGAGGGGTGGTGACATATCTGGCGTAGTTGGCAGGATTTTTGACCCAAAGAAGAACGCAGCAAGGAAACCTACGGTTCCAGAGGACCATAAAGAAGCAAGTAGAAAAAGCAGACGGCTCACAGAAGCAAGAAAAGACACAGTAACCTTTCCTGAATGCTGACCTCTACACTAGCCTCAGGTAAAGTCACCTAGGCATAAGCGTGGGAGGATTTGTGCAGGAAAAGGGGGCGCTGTGAGGCTATAAAAAGAAAAGGGGAGCCGCACTTGTTTTTTTTTTTCTGTTTTCTCTCTTTTGCTACAGGTGCTGAGAGATGGAAGCCCGGGATGTTCTGCATTGGATGAAACAGCAGTGGGACAGCCAGCTGGAATTAGCGAAACACCTCCAGGAGCAGAACGCTGTCCTAATGAGGGAGCAACAGAAGCCTCTGTTGGACGCTATGCAGGCACTGCTGAGCAAGCCGCAGGAACAACCGACCGGAGATCCCATGGTGATACCTGGGAGTGGACTAAACGCAAGTCATGTTTTTTCGCTAGGACAATTAAGTCCCAATGACAATATAGACGATTTCATTGACGCGTTTGAACGCATTGGGGGAGCATTAAAATGGCCTAGTGAGCAATGGGCTACTAGATTTGCGGTCTCACTGACCGGTGAAGCCCTATCGGCTTATAAAGCCATGCCAGCCACCCTTGCCGCTAATTACAATGAGATTAAAAAAGCGGTGAAGGATAGGCTGGGGCTCACTACATTTCACTACAGGAGGCTATTTAGAGAAGCCCGCCTGAAACCCCAAGAGACCCCAAAAGCGTTGCAGCAACGTTTGAAAAACTTAGCCTGGAAGTGGTTAACTCCAGAGGAAAAAAATTTGGATACCATTTTAGACACAGTAGTCTTGGAACAGTTTGTCCAAGCTGTGCCTAAGGAAATGAGGACATACCTCATGCTACAAAACTGTCAGTCTACAGAGGAAGCAGCTATGCTGGCTGACCGGTTTCTGGAAGCCCAGATAGCTGACCCCTCAGGGTTTGGGGTAATGCAGGCTGCAGGTTTGGCTATGGGTAAAAGGGGAAAGGATCCCAAAGGAAAATGGTATGACATGCAAAATGTAAAGCCTAGAAATGATAATGATGTTTTTTCATACGAGAGAAAATGTTATTTGTGTGGGAAAACAGGGCATTTTAAGAGGGAGTGTGATAGGCGAATTGTCCTTATATCTGAATTGGACAAGCCATCGCCAGAGGGATTTCTGTTACATGCTCAGGTGGAAGGGGTTGAGACCTTGGCACTGCTCGACTCGGGGGCCGACCAGAGCATGATTTCCTCCAGGCTCTGGGAGGCCATCAAGAGGCATAGTTCGTTGCCCCCGAGTCAAGTAGAGAGCCAGGTCAGGGTAAAGTGCATCCATGGTGCATTTACATATTACCCTCTGCAGTATCTCAACATAACAGCCCTCAATATGGAGTTAAGAATGCCCATAGCTGTAATTTCCACACTCCCCAAGGATCTGATTTTAGGCAGGGATTGGCCACCCTTTTACAAAGGATTAGCAGCAGGTTTAAATGCCCGCACGGGTCTAGTCTCCACTAGATCGCAGGCCGGAACCTCAGGGATGGGAGAGACATCAACTGAGGATAAAGAACAGCTTGGGGAGGAACTAGTATCCTGAGAGGAGGGGTTGGATGAGGAAGAAACAAATATTCTACCTGCACATGATGATTTGGAGCATGAACCCCTTGGGCAGGGTAGAAAATCTAAGGCGAAGAGACGCCACGAGAGACAGTCTAGGTCCCGAGGCAGATCCGAGTTGGAGGCAGGAGCGAGCTTACCATGGGTACCCGCTGAATTAGTAAATAAGTTCCCTTCTTTCCCTGCTGAGCAGCGGGCTGACCCAGCGCTCAAGAGAGCCTTCGAATGGGCCCGGGAAACCCGGCACACGTTGCCTAGGTTCTTCCTAGACAATGAAGTTTTATATAGGGAAAGCTTGGACCCCTATACCGAGGCAGTTAGGAAACAGCTAGTAGTGCCGACGGTGTTTAAGGCTACGGTCTTGCGCCTCGCACATTACCACCCTATAGGAAGCCATAAGGGCATCCAGGGCACCCTGGACCAAATATTAGGTCGCTTCTATTGGCCAGGAGTGTTCAAGGAGACCAGGCAGTACTGTGAGTCCTGTGCTCCATGCCAAAGGGTGACGGCTTTAAGGCCAAAGGCCGTACCCTTAATACCAACCCCCACTATAGCGGTGCCTATGAGTCGCATAGGTATGGACATGGTAGGCCCTATGACCCGAACACCCAGGGGTTTCCAGTACATACTGGTAATAGTTGATTATGCCACCCGATTCCCCTGGGCTATTCCCCTAAGGAACACCTCTGCGAGGATCATAGCCCAGGAGCTCATCAAGCTATTTTGTATGGTGGGATTCCCCAGGGAAGTACTCACGGATCAGGGCAGCAACGTTTTGTCCAAACATTTGGCCACTGTATGGGAAGCTTTTGGTATAAAGCATATCCGGACTTCAGCGTACCACCCCCAAACGAATGGTTTGGTAGAGCATACGAATCAAACTATCAAACAGATGCTTAGGAGGGGCCTGAAAAAGGGGGAGATAGCGGACTGGGATACCCTGCTCCCGTTCGTGTTATACGCGTGTAGAGAACGCGTACAAACCTCTCTAAAGGCATCACCATATGAGCTCATGTTCGGTAGGCCCCCTAGGGGAATATTGGATATATTACACGAACAGTGGGTGGAACCAGACACTTCAGAAGTGGAAGTACCTCAATTCCTTAAAGGTCTGAGGGAACGGTTAGAAAAGACGGCGAAGGCCGCAAGGGAGAATTTACAGGCCAGCAAACAAAAGCAGAAATTATATTATGACAGGGGCAAGAAGCCCAGGATATTAGCAATAGGTGATAAGGTGATCATCCAAGTAGCAGACCCTGGCCCAAAGTTTGAAGCCCACTGGAAAGGCCCATGCACGGTTGTGGAAAGGGTAGGGCCAGTCTCTTATAAAGTAGAGAATGAAAAAGGTCGCCAGCAGGTATATCACCTGAACCTTTTAAAACCATAGAAGGAGAGATCCGCCACCGCCAGTATGGCATATGTAGAGCAGCGATACAGATCCAATACCTGGATTACGCGCTATCCGACAAAAAGTCCGGTAGCACGTAATATTTTAAGGCGGGGGATCTGTCATAAGGAACAAGAATCAGAGCCCATGGAAACAGGGACTTCATATCAGAATGAATGCATGTTTGACAGCTCAGAGCAAAACAGAGAGAAGGGTTGGCATAGAAACCCCAAACAAATGAGGTCACTCAGTGCTAGGGAACGCCCGAGCCAAGAGCTAACACATGGCTCATTAGCAAAAGAGAAACAGCTGATGGGCGGAGTTTCAGCCACCGGGAAAAGCAACACAGTTAAAAATCCTCTAGTTAGGGGAGAGGGGAGAACTGGGGCAGGAACCAGGAGAGCAAGAACCACGACAGACAGAACAAGGTCTGAGAGGACGGAAAGGATTGAATGGCATGAGAGAGGGGAAAAAGGTGAAAGACAGGATAAGAGAAGGGAGGAAAAACCCTATCTTACCTGGGAAGGCTCATCTAGAGAAGGGAGCTGTGAAAGCCACGCTGACTCCAGGAAGCAGGCAATTCCACGACGGAGAAAGCAATACACGGCTGGGAAAAACACAGAGGAACTCCACTCTCCTAAAGGCAAGCAATACCTTTTAAATCCCCTGAGAAGACAGTCTCAGTCCTCTAGCACTAAATATAATGGAAGGGAAACTTGTTGTTCTGAAGAGGAGTTTTTGCCTATAAGAAACCCTAGGCAAACTAAAAGGAAAGAGTTTTACAGGGAGCCATATTATAGCCAAGAAAGGTCCCTGGATAAGCAGTGGCTGGAAGACAGAAGAATATTTCCAGATAGCTTTGCAAAGGAGTTTGATAATAGCCCTTGTACGTATCAAGAGTTGTGTGAGAGAGCTGACCGAGAGCTTTATGCAAAACACCTGAGTTCAGTTAAGCTGTTGGGGGATGGGAACACTGTGAATGAGCAAAGGGCAGAGTTCTCCCCGGAGGAAGTTGAGGATAACGTGCATGAAATGCAATGTGAATTTTATCCAACTTCAGACACTGAAACCTATATGGACTGTACGTACACGGTATCAGATAACATACAATCCTTGTGCTAGTCTTGCTATAACCACTGCTGCAGGAGAAAAACAGTCCAAAAGCAAGTTTGGAGGAAAACTGTTTTTGTATTTCATTTTTCTGTTAAGCTGAAGATAAGCATTGCCTAAGTTGTTTGGTTCTTTTGTTACCTTATACCAGAAGTATGGACTTTTCTGTTGTGATGTTCTAAAGGTCAAATTCCAACCCTGGGAAGGGAATAAATCCATTTTGAAACCTTACCATTCGTGTACACAACTATTTTTCTTTAAGCCACGGAACTACAATTCCCAGGAGGCTTTGTAAAGCCTCAAATTCAAGTTCACAAGCTTAAGGAACACATCACCCCACTCGCTTTACCCACGCTGAGGCCTCTGGGAGAGAGGGGCGGTGACACCAGTCACTCATGGACTCCTATAACTCCCAGGCCAAACATCTCCTCCAGCTCCTTGGCTATGGCCTATCGCCGGGCCTACAGAATCTATTAGGGTCATTGCTGGATAACCATCCAGGGTCGGTAATGATGTTATCATAAATGAAGTGGGTTTGTCCCAGGTGGGTGGAGAACACCTTCAGGTTCCGCTGGATCAAATCTTCTAGATCTCTTCTCTGGGTAGCAGAGAGCTGGTCTCCAACTGGGACTTGAAGTGGATCTGATGGGGCTGAAATTTTCGGTTCAAAATCATCTACATGTACCATTATAGACATCACTGGAGTCAATGTTCCCTCTAATTTTCTGTAGGCTGTGTGTGCATAAAATATCAGCTGTGCAGCTTTTGAAGGAAGGTTAAATTTTTGTGCGCCGCATAACGACACTCGGAGTTATATACTTTAAAATTTGACTACACGTCAGAATGCAGTATGTACACCACATTGATTTTAATCAAATTAAATGAAAATAGACGATTACTAAATGAAGCAGAAATTTTCTAGTAATTACAATACAGCTTTTAAATTTTAAGACATCTGTGTTGTTTTCTATCAGAATCAGAACCATAATTTTTGTGCGCTCTGTTGTAAAGTATGTGCGCTCGCTCGGCGAGGTGTGTGTGCGCGCACACGCGCACAGCTTAGAGGGAACAGTGACTGGAGTCCACTTTTTCAGTAGGTTAATATGGTAAATTTTGGCTTTCTTCCATTTATCTGACTGAGCAATCTTGTAGTTAACAAGCCCTACTTTCTCTTTGAACTCATAGGGCCCCTGCCATTTACAGCATAACTTGCTCTCAGATGAGGGTAGCAAGACTAAAACTCTGTCTCCTGGTTGGAAGGTATGGTGCATGGCTGCTCAATTGTAGCCCCTAACCTGCTTGGCTTGGACTTTTTCCAAACTAAGTTTGGCCACCTCTCCAACTTTCCTCAACATTTGTATAATGTACTCCACCAAATTAAGCCAGGCATGGGGTTCTTCTTCCCAGGTTTCCCTTACCACATCCAATATGTCATTTGGCTATCTTCCAAAGAGCACTTCACAGATGGCAAACATCAAATAGGGCAGGAGAATATCCTAATTCTTCCCGTTCTCCTGCACAATTTTTTTAAACATCTGTTTCAGAGTTTTACTGAATTGCTCAATGAGGTCAACCATCTGTGGGTGATATACTGATGTTCGCAGCATCTTGGCTTTCACCAAGGCACACATTTGCTTCATTACCTTGGATAAAAAGGGTGCTCATTGATCTGTGAGGATCTCATTGGGTATTCCCACCCGTGAAAATAATTCCCAGAGGACATTTGCAGTTGTAGTAGTCTTCATATTCCTTAGAACGATGGCCTCCGGATAGTGGGTAGTGTAGTCTAGTATGACTAAAATGTACTTGTTGCCTCAGGCAATTCACTCCAAGGGACCTACCAGGTCCATGGCCACTCTTTCAAATGGGTTTCAATGATAGGCATAGGCACTAGAGGGGCAGGTCAGACTCTAGCAAGGTTATGAAGATGGAAGGTGAGGCATGACTGTCAATATATCTGTACCTGTTCCTGGACCCAGGTCAGAAAAATCAGACTAAAACACGCTCTAGTCCTTCCTCCCCTCCCCCAGGTGTCCTCCTAATAAATGGCTATGGGTCAAAGCTAACAATAGGGCCGGGGAACTATCAGTTGTTCTATCGCTTCCCCTTCTAGGGCCCTCTCGGCCACTCTGTATAATAGATCTCCCTTTAACACAAAATAGGGAAAGATTCTTGGCGAAGACTCCGTTACCTACGGGAACCCCATCCACTTCCAAAACCAGCTCTCGAGCATGTTTAAGGGATTCATCCTCTTGCTGAGTCCTCCTGAAGCTCTCTGGGTGTTCTCCCAGCCCCACTCTGGGAAGGAGAAAGTTGTATTTTGGTCACTACTGCTGAGCTGTCTTCAGGGGTTTCTTTCCTAGGCTCTCCCTCCCTGGATTCCTCCCCCATAGCCGTCCCCAGATTCTGTTGGTAGCATAGCTATTCCTGGTGACACTGACTCCAGGACTTCACAAGCTTGGGAGTCTTAACATATAGATCTGGGTCTTAAAGGGGGAAGATCTCTAGGAAATCTTCCTGGTCCAACTTAGCTGAGCTATCAGTCAGCCAGCCCATATTGCTTTAATGTTTGGGTAGTCTTGGCCGATCACCACTGGATACAGTAGGCAAGGCAGCACCACAACCTCGAATATGACTTGCCCTGTTGGAATTTTAAGTGAGACCTGTGCCATTGGATACTGCCTCTGGTTACCATGCACACAGGACATTGTTACTGTCTTTGCATAGTCAATTTGAAACCGGGTTACAGTTTCCTGATGAATAAGGGTCTGCACACTTCCGCAAGACCTGGCGGCGGGTCCCCTTGAGCTCCACAGGAATCACAAAGTTCTGCATCCCTGGGTGGGTACTGTCCACAAAAGCACAGGTGTGAGGGGTGGTTAGGCTGACCTCTATGGGTTCTTCCGTACCCTAGGAACATTCTCTTGACCCTTTCCTTGTCCCTTGTCTTGTTCCATGTTGTGGTTATCATTGCTTGTCTACTTTTCTTCTATTTTACACTGCCTAGGTATGTTCCTGATGGGCAGTCTATCAAGTTTAATTAACTCTAACTATAATTGTCCCTGAACTCCACACCTTAAACAGATGAAGGTGTTGTGACTGGAGCTATGCTGTCTCTTAGGAGGTGATTTTGGGGATCGGAACATGGGAGCCAACATGTATTCTGCCCTCCCCTTCCATCTTCCTGGGCTAATGGGTGACTTCTTCCCCTTCTCATTGTCTACTTCAGTCAGCGACTGGGAGTCATAGTACCCCTCTGCTATTTCCATGCATGCTCTAGTGTAAGCTTGAGGTGCTGATGTACCCACTGTCTCATTGGGGCTGTCGAGCCCTCCAAAACTGCTCCAACAGCACAATCTTGGCTATCTTCTTCCCTCTGGTGTAGCCACTTCCATGCTAGATCCTTCAAGCGATAGAGAAACCTTTGAGGGCTCTTCTTTATCTGGAGTCCCACATTTCTGAATCGTTGGCGATACGCCTATAGGGTACAGCTGGCCCATTCCAGTATGGCAGCCTTGACAGCTGTATAGGTAGCTCGCCCACCTGGGTTGGCATCCTGGAATGCAGCCTGATTACTGCCCATGAGATTCCCCAAGTAAATGGTCCATACTGCCTCTGGCCACCTGGTCATGTGGGCGGTCCATTCAAAGTTCACCAAGAAGAGGTCTGGTTGATCTTCTGCCATCATTTTAATAAACGCTTGTGCTTTAGGGTGCGTTTGGTCTCTGTAGGGTCTGGGTCAGAGAACTCCTCTGTAGCGCCCTCTGTGTCTGCACAATATTCTGTAACTGCTGCTGACATTGTTATTGCTGTTGCTGCCCTTTATTTTATTTATTTATTCTATTTAGCTGTATTTATATCCCGCTTTTCACTGGGTCAAAGCTGTCAATTGGGAGATACATTTAACACGAGGGGATATGACACACATACGCTAATACTTACAGGGAACATGGGCAATGGAGGGTTAAGTGGCTTGCCCAAGACCACAAGGAGTGCCTATAGGACTAGAAATCCCAGTCCCTCCGGCCTGAGATTGCTGTCCCCAGGTGGGACTTGAATCCCCGGCCCTCCGGCCCAAAGTACCTTGTCCTAACCACTAGGCCACTCCTCCCTTCTACCAGCATCTTGAGGAGCTGCTCTATTTTGGCTTGTCACTACTCACTTGCAAACTACAATCACAGCTCACTGTTCTGCAGCTGAGTTAATGCTGCACTATTCCAGGCCCAACAAATTATTTAGCGGCCTCTAGTGGCCAAAAGAAAGCCTGCCTGTCCGGCACTCCCTAAACCTCTTCAAGCTCTCTAACTAGAGCAAGGCTAACCCTCTTAGCCCACACAAACAAAAATATTCTGACTTACTACAGAGGCCCAGGCCTGGAGAAATATAGATTTGCTCCTAATCACATGGTAGTGAAAATCCCCAAGCTGCCACCATATGTGGTAGTGTGATGTGCGGTGGAAAGGGTTTTCGCTTAAAAGACAGAATAGGCAGCATTCAAGAAACAACGTCAGCTTTATTCTATCCTAGCTGTTAAACCTTCACGGCCCTTCCTCCAGCCACAGTTAAAGTTCCTACCTTCATACAGCTTGCCTAAAATTGACCTCTGGATCCACAGGCCTCTCACTCTCCTGCAGCCTGCTGGGCTTTTAACCTCTCCCTGGAAGGCACACCCTCCCAGCCCTGAACTCTGAGCTGCATACTCTCTTAAAGGGGCCTGTTGATAATCTCTCTGGAGAATGATGGGCAATACTCTGTAGACCCCATCACCAGGGGCGGTTCAAGGCAATCTGCTGCCTTGAGGCGAGAGATGAGATGGCGGGGGATGTCTTTCTCAAAACTCCAGTCAGGGACTGAACCAAACCAAAAATCAGATTAAATAAGGTGGAGGAAATGCAAGATGTTTGCACACCAAGGAACTAAAAAGAGAGTGATAACCGCAGCACTGTTTATAACACCAATTATAACTCATTTTTATTTTGTATAAACTGCATTATGGTTCTTGCTTTTTTCCTTTTTTTTTAACATATAGTCTGCATCCACAGAACCCCCCCTCACTCAACAATGAGTGCAGAGCAGAACCAGGACATTCACCCACAGAACTCAATATCTTAAAAAAAATTCTGATTCAGACCATCTCACTAATAACAACAAACATTCTCCAGTACCAGGCATATTGTGAACTAATTAAAAAAAAACATACAACAAAGTTACTAAGGATCTGTGGAGCAAACCTACTATATCATACCAGCTCCACTTCCAAAACTCACATAAGGAGCTTATCCAAAAAAAGCATAACTGTAAATACTGCAACGGGCCCTGGATCATTCAAACACGTATTTGGAAAGCTGAACAATTCAGATTACTACAGTACAGATCCCTACATACAAACTCCCTGCTAACAGAACACCTGGCCTTGACCACAAACTCAGAACACAGACCTTCACCAAAGTACAGAATAAGTGACCATAACCAAATAATATACATATGTAGATAAAAATTAAACTGAAACCGCAAAAACTCAGATTCTGCATACAATGCAATGCCAGAGAAATAGAAAGAGATGCATTTCCCTGTACTTCATAAAATATAAAGATAGCACCAAGACTGTTCATTAAATTGAAAATAAAATTCTCTTCTACCTTTATTGTCTGACCATGTTATTCTTGATCATGCTTGTCCCAATCTGAGATTTCTGCTTTTCTCCACCTCCTAGTGTCCCCCCCCCCACCCCCTGTTTACTTCCTCCCAGGGGCAGCATGATGGTGATGCAGAACCATGTACCGAGATTCACTGCAGCATTATTTGCGTAAAATTTAGCTTGCTTTATTTTAAAATATATGTGCTACCAATCTTAAATCCTAGGTGGCTTCCAAATATATACATGCCATTTAGTAAAACAGATGTTACAATAAAACACATAATAACAAAACCCATTACATTTGATTAATGAAAAGCCACTTACACAGCCCCCCCCCCCCAATCAGACCATCACCAATCTGCACATCAGATTTATTTCGCTATGGCCAGATTATTGATGAGGAGGGAAGATATAAAATGAGAAACTAATCCTGGTATCCATGAATTCAAACGCTGAATTGGATTGTGCTAGAGCTGGAAATGTCCAGAACTCAGCAGAGGTGAAGCTATAAGGCTACTAAACAAAATTAAACTGAGACATTCCCTTAAAATTTGAAATTTCCTTTAATCTGACCTGACAAAATATTTTAAATTTCAGTCTGGTAGCATATAGAACAAAAAAACTGCAAATCTCAAAGACACCCCCCCCCCCCCAACCAATACCCTAAAGCACCTCCATTTCCACAAAAACAGGAGCAACTTGGTGCCCCAACACAGCAATCAGGGGCGGCCCAAGGGGGGTGTGGGGCCACATGTGGAGACTCGGTGTGGGGCCTCATTTGCATAAGAGGCCTCATTTGCATAAATATTAGCATAACGTTAGCAAACGTGTCTCTTAATGAGTGTATGGATAAAGAAAGACTACCAGATTTCTACATTACTATAATCCAGTGCCAACCGCCGGGCACATTAGGAACTACTACAAATACTGCCCATTTAGAACCCATAAACTCAATAAATATTTGATTCCCCTATCTACCTACTAAAGAACTACACCCATACCCCAAAAGAAAAGTATTTTTTTGTCGGATCGCTCACCATGACAAGAAACATTTCATGTCTCGAAGTGAGCCCTCCTTTTTAATCAATTTAAAAGACCGGATACCTCGGTCATAATTAGACAAAACAACACCAGTTGCCGTCAATTACACAGGTACACTACCAAAAAACTGCCTCCAGTTTTGCAACTGATTCCTATAGATTTTGGGGTGCTGAATCCAGGAAAAATAGCTAAAATGTTCCATCACGTCACGTTTTCTTGCAAAATTAGATTTCTTACCCATATAAGGAATGTTCACATAATTTCTTTTTAGCCGACAGCAGTTTATTTTCTTGGCCCAAAATAGAGGTTGTAATGGTTAACTAACTAGAAACACTCCCTCATGATATTTTAGAGTGTTTTGTATTCATTTTATACATTAACAGGACAATTGGGAGGCGGGGGGCTAAATCCAGTACTCGCGCTGGCGCATGTTCTTTCCTGTTCGCCTCGCCTCGTTCGCTCGCTCAAACACGGTGGTTGCGACATGAACGTTCCTGTCAAATTTCAGTTTCTTGCAAGTTCATTATTACCTTTTGTTTGCTCAGTCGTAATCCAGCTTTATTCCGAAGTGGTTCACTACAGTTGTAGTTTGCAGTGCTGTGTATTTGTGATGGCTCACAGAGCCAGAGGTTGCGTCAACTCTCCGGACAGTTTTTGTTTTATTTGTGGGGAATATACCGTGAAAAAGCGGCAGAGGAACATTTCTGCATTTATTAAAAAAGTATATTTCGCCTATTTCGGTTTGAAGTTAGGCGATCAAGACAAACCGTGGGCTCCTCACAAAGTGTGCAAGACATGTGAGGAAGATCTACGCTTATGGATGAAAGGTAAAAAACAAGCATTTCGTTTCGGAATACCTATGATGTGGCGTGAACAAAGAGACCACAGCAGTGACTGCTATTTTTGCTCTTGCATTGTGAAGGGATACAACTTAAAAAATAAGAACGTAATAAGTTACCCCAACCTTCCGTCAGCAATTAGGCCTATGCCTCATAGCAACGAAGTACCTGTGCCTGAACCACCAAAATCTTTGGATCATATTTGTGTGGACGGTTCTGATCATGATGAGACTCATCAGATGGCTTTTCCCGATGAGTCCAGTACTTCCGAGTTTGAAACTGAACCAGATCCGAAACCTGAACTTTTCTCTCAAGCTGAATTGAATGATTTAGTCCGGGATTTAGGACTCCCAAAAGATGCTGCCCAACTGCTAGGTTCTCGGCTTAAACAGAAAAATCTATTGTCACCAGGAACAACTTTTTATTGGTACCGCAACCGCGAGGCACAATTTTTGAAGTATTTCAGCAAAGAGGAAGATTTGGTATTTTGCAACGATATATACGGAGTGATGGAAAAGTTTAAACTCAAGTATGATCCTGCTGAATGGCGGCTGTTCATTGATTCGTCAAAAGACAGCATAAAAGGTGTTCTTCTTCATAATGGCAACACATTCGCTTCAGTTCCTATTGCTCACTCTGTTATTCTCCAAGAAAAATACGAGAATTTGGCCCTGATTCTTCAGAAGATTCGTTATGATGAGCATAAGGGATGATTTGTGGAGACTTTAAAATTCTATCCATGCTATTAGGGCAGCAATCCGGTTTCACCAAATATCCCTGCTTCCTTTGCTTGTGGGATAGCCGGGCCCGCAACCTACACTGGGGGAAAAAAGACTGGCCAATTCGGGAGTATTTGAGACCCGGTGAGAAAAATGTTCTTCATGAGAGCTTGGTACCTCGTGATAAAATTCTATTACCACCTCTCCACATTAAGTTGGGTCTCATTAAGCAATTCATCAAGTCCCTTCCAAAAGATGGTGAGTGCTTTCGGTACCTTTGCTCAAAGTTCCCCTGACTTTCTGAAGCAAAGCTAAAGGAAGGAGTGTTTGTTGGCCCTGATATAAGGAAACTCATTTCAGATGGAGCATTCGCTGAAACGATGTCTGAGAAGGAAAAAGAAGCCTGGGATTCCTTCAAGGATGTTGTTCTCAAATTCTTGGGGAACAGGCGGGATGAGAACTATAAGGATATTGTTGCCAGCATGCTCAATGCCTTCAAAGAACAAGGCTGTAACATGAGCCTGAAAGTCCATTTCTTGCACTCCCATGTGAACTACTTTCCCGAAAACTTGGGGGCGTACAGTGAAGAACAAGGTGAAAGGTTTCACCAGGACATCAAGGACGCAGAGAGAAGGTACCAAGGAAGATGGAACACCACTATGATGGCTGATTTCTGCTGGTTGCTGCTGCGGGAAACCCCAGATGAAAAATACGCCAAGCAGCGCACCAAGAGAAGCATTCGGGGGAAGAAGAAACGGGCCCACCAGGAGATTGATTGACCCAAGAATGACTTTAAAATCTAAACTGTGTTGACAAATATCGTGTTTTTACTAAACTTTGAAATAAAAATTTGCTAGTTATTACCACAGTGTCGGATCTCATTTATTAGAATTTTATTTTCACACCATCGGGTGTTTGTCTTCATGTATTGCAATGGTGCGGTTTGCGTTTTCTATTCTTACATAAATACCTGTACAACATTTTTTGCACATTTCTTTGCTTTGCTTTGTGTCTAACCTCGCTCTTATATGCTCAATGTTTGTGCACATGTATGTGGCTGTTTTAAGTGCAGACAATTTT
Source organism: Ichthyophis bannanicus (assembly GCA_033557465.1). Taxonomy (NCBI): domain Eukaryota; kingdom Metazoa; phylum Chordata; class Amphibia; order Gymnophiona; family Ichthyophiidae; genus Ichthyophis; species Ichthyophis bannanicus. Next base: position 513,794,830 of record CM066032.1, on the reverse strand, counting down.
GCTACCATCACAGTGTGTTTTGTTGACATTATTCTTATGTGCTGCCTTGTTACAATTTTCTTTATTCTTATTTGAATAACTACTAAACAATTAGTATAAAGAATTCATCCAAGAAACTTTTATCTCGATCGCACTCAATCTGAAACGTTCACCTCAAACTGCTAACCCAATGTAGCAAAAACTCTGTACGTGATGGAGCAAATTGGTTACCAGATTTGGATTCAGCGCACCAAAAAACGTAAAAATCAATCGAAACATTAGAGGCAGTTTAAAAAAAAATTTTTTTAGTATACCTGTGTAGGCTAAAATCTGACGAAATTCACAGTCCATGCTTCAAGGGGCCAGCTCATAGAAGACATCCCCGGTAGGATTCTCGGGACATACCGGGGATGTCTTCTATGAGCTGGCCCCTTGAAGCATGGACTGTGAATGAAAGTTGCTCTATGGGGAGAATCAGCTAAGTGATTTGTTTCCTTGTTGCTGTTTGAGGTTGGGCATACAATGACGTTGTGGAGTATTTCGTCAGATTTTAGCCTACACAGAATCAGCCCAGGGATTTGTTTTCTCCTGTTGCTATGAGTGGAGTAATAATTGACGGCAACTGGTGTTGTTTTGTCTAATTATGACCGAGGTATCGGTCTTTTAAATTGATTAAAAAGGAGGGCTTACTTCGAGACATGAAATGTTTCTTGTCATGGTGAGCGATCCGACAAAAAAATACTTTTCTTTTGGGGTATGGGTGTAGTTCTTTAGTAGGTAGATAGGGGAATCAAATATTTATTGAGTTTATGGGGTTGGTTCCCAGGGGTGTTTATTTATTAATGATTGGGCATTTAGAACCCATAGCAAACCCGCCATATCGTAACAGCATTACCAGGACTCACAAAGCACTATACCTATCAAAAGGCAACACTGCAAATATCAAACCAATACATTTCAGAGAATAACAATACATGACCTACTGGGTAAAGAGAACAAGTGGCAATGTCAAATAGAAACTACATGAACAGAATACCTCAGCTCGGTTACACATGCAGAACATAGACTGTCACCAAACAAGGAACAAGGGATCACAATTTAGAAACAGGAAGACAATAATTAAACTGGGAACCCCAATAGCCAAACTTGGAATGTACAACAGCACTGTAGTAACAAAATTATAAATTAATTTCCTCTTGTACTAAACAAAGCACAGACGTTAATGATGCACATTTCCCAGAGCTGACATATTCCAGTTAATAAATTCAAAATAAAGAGATAGTTTTCTACCTTTTGTGCATTTTTTTCATTTGCAATTGCTCCAGCCACTTTCTTCGGGTTTCTTCGTGTCTTTTGCTAACTCTCCATCGTCTGCTGTCCATTTGTTCTTTCTTCTCTCTTTTAGTTTTTTTCCATTCTCTCTCTACATCTGCTTTAACATGTACTTATCTTTCTCCTTTTGCTCTTTCCTCCATCTCTTTTTTTATTCCTTTTTCATCCACTCAAATTTTACCCCTCCATCCTCAATCCCCACTTACTCTCCCAATACTCAGCCAATTGTAGATTTTTCTTCCCTCCCACACAAAATATTTGTCCCTCTCTATTTCACTCTCCCAGCCCCATCCCATTCTAATCCTTCCCCAACATCAGCTCCCTTCTAGTTCCAGCCCCACCCAGCATCTGCATCCTTCTAGCCCTCGCATCAGCCCATTTCCAGTCCTAGCTCCCCATCAGCCCATTTCCAGTCCTATCCTAGCCCCACCATCAGCCCATTTCCAGTCCTTGTTTCCCCATCCATTTCCAGTCCCCCTCCCCATCAGTTATCTGCAGTTCAAGCCCGCCCTCCACTCAGCCCATTTCCAGTCCTAGCAACCCCCCAGCCCATTTCCAGTCCTAGCAACTCCCCTAACCCATTTCCAGTCCTAGGAACCCCCACATCCCATTCCAGGCCTAGGAACTCCCCCCCCCCCATTTCCAGTCCTAGGAACCCCCACCCCCAGCCCATTTTCAGTCCAAACACCCCCCTTGTGAGCATTATGGGAAAGATGGATTACATCAAGTATAGGCAGATCCTAGAGGAAAACTGTTCTAGTATGCCATAGACCTGGAACTAGGAAGAGGATTCACATTTCAGCAGGACAATAATCATGTCCTCCCTCCTCCATTCTCAGTCCTTCCCCTCCCACCAAACTTTATTCTCTCCCTTCCCTGCCTTTCATGCCTTCCCTTCCATCCTCTCTTCAGTTTCTCCTCCAACCCTACTCCTCTCCTTATGCTCTACTCCTTATGACTTCCTCAACCTCTGCATGTTCTGTCCCTCCTCCTCTCTAGCCTCACCTGGAGCAACTGAGGCTGGCCTCACCTCCTTTTCCTGCAGCCACGGCTCCTGCCTCTTAGAACTGTGGCTGTATGAGTGATCTGTTGTAGCTTAAATTAAAGTGAAGCCGGTGCGGAGTCTTCCCGCCTCGGTGAAGGACCCCGTGCAGCTTTGTTCCGCCCCCAAAGGAAGTTTCATGTAATTTCCTCTGGGGGCGGGACAAAGCTGCACTGAATCCTTCACCGAGGTGGGGAAGCTTCGCACCGGCTTCATTTTCATTTATTTTAAGTTACAATGGATCACCCGTACAGCTACGGTTCTAAGAGGCAGGAGCCGCGGCTGCAGGAAGAGGAGAGAGTGAGTTTGCCTCTGCCGAAAAGTGTACTCGGCAGCGGCAGCAAATTGTGCAATTTTTTTATTTTTTTTTTACTTTTGAAGGCAAAGTGAGGCGGCTGGCAGCATTTTTGCCGCCCTCAAAACTTTGTCGCTTGAGGCAGCCGCCTGACTTCGCCTCATTATAGAGCCGCCCCTGCCCATCACATATGTGTATACAGCTGCTTATACATGTTTAAATCATAAATTGGACTTCTAAAATAACCCCCTTAAGCATATCCTGGCATAATGAATTTTTATGTTCGGTTTCTTTATGTGCTTTAAAGCAAAGAATCTAATAGATGACCAGATTTAAAGATTTTACACGCAATGAGCAAAATGTGTACAAAGGAGCAAGCAATGGAAGTCTTGTGCACAAAATCTCTCAAGTTGTGACACTATTAGTTAAACTCACGATGAAAGCATGTTAACAGGAAGTCTGTGGAAGTGCATTGTTTTGTGAGGCTTTGTGTGAATTATAGGCTTGAGTTGCTTTACATTTGAGTCCATGTTTCTGAGACTTAGAGGGTGTTATCCCAGTCTGCTCTGCTTCCTTTGCTGTGAAACTGGAGAGAGATTCTAATTTTAGCTATAGGTCTATTGTAGAACTGCTTGCAAATAAACAGGTAACAGTTCTAGGAAAAAACACATTCATATATTGGACACATGAAGTGGCATTTTGGAAAGGGTGCCTAAGCGCAATCTGGGACGTACAGGGCAGAACATGCAGAAGAACACCGGGATGTCTATGTTTCAGCTCGATTTTAGAAACATAGACACGCCTGATATTGACGCCCATGCCGGCATCCATAAAGACATCCCTGCTATGGAACTTTGGGGTGGGGATGTCCATCTCAAGCAAGGTTGCACACTGGGACGTCCAGAAATGTGCAAAATGAACACATGAGTCCTGCCATTCCCTGTCAGTTGTGGTGCAGCAGAGGATACACAGCCCAGGGTAGTGCTGATAAAAGAAGAGCTTACCTTAGATTCAGCGTTGAAAAGAGGCACCAGGCATAGTGAAACAGTTGAGCAGGGAAAACTGTTACTACGTGCCAAACAGAAAGCTCATCAGGAACACCTGATTGCAAATCCCCACGTCACGTGCAGGGCTGGGGATTACATAAGACAGGGTTCCAGTCAGTGGAAAGGGAGGCAGGACACAACCCAGGAAGAGGCGAAGGAGGAGGAGGGCAGAAGCCAGAGAGAAAGCAGCAAGAGGTGTGGCTACAGTCAGCTGAGCAGAAACCCCAGAGGAGTGCTGGGAGGAAAGTTTTCTATCGGAGAACCAGGAAGTGAAGGTAGCTCCAGCACTCATGAGAAAAGGTTTGAGGCAAGCTGCACTGGGGGAAGGCATGCCACCCGAGTCAGTCCTCAAGGGAAGCCAGGAGTGTCCTACCACACAGGAGACCGGTATGTGCCAGCACTAAGCACAGGTCAATTCAGAAAGAGAGTGTTGGGGGAGGGGAATTCCAAACACACTTGCACATTAAGAAACAGCTGCAAAGTTAATACTAACTCTACTAGTGCACAACCAGCCTGGGAGGCTAGAGAGAAGAGATACAGGGAGCCAAGTGCCAAGACAATCCCTAAGGATAAAAGGAGGCATCCATGCGCTTACAGAGAAAGGTTTAAAACATATACGTGCCAAGGGCGCGGTCCTGAGCATAGATACAGGAAGCAAGGATATTCAGAACCTTTGTTTTGGGAGGAAAACCCAGAGAGATTCTACTGCATGCCAGACAGGTATAAACCTGAAGAGAGAGGAACCTTCACTGGAAGCTATAGTGAGTTATCACAAGGAGACGTGCCTGAGTACTCCACACAGGAAGAGTGTGATACAGGGAGTTTGGGGAGCACTGGAGAGGGTATGCTGTGGGAAGATAGCAGCAGCCTTCCAGACCCCACGCCCATGGATTGTAGCATTTGTTACAAGTGCAGCCCTGCTGTTTAATTGAATAACGAAAAGAACTTTGTGAATTTAAACAAAGGAATATAAGTTTGCTGATACTATTTTTGTTCATTGTTTGTATCTGGAGTTTTGATCTTGTTGATAGTCCGAGCGGGACGGGGAATAAAACCCATCTTATTTTCTTATTCACTTTTTGCTCTGAGAGACTCTATTATTTACCTAGCAAGAGCAGATTACTTGTTTTACAGACCCTAGGCAACCGCCTATATAGGGTTAAAGGGCTCTACCCACGGGCCCCATCACAAGTTGGCGTAGTTGGCAGGAGCGAGCAGAGCGAGAACGTGGGAAGAGCGAAGTTGGCACGCCCGGAGAGGATCCAGGTTCCGAGAGTGCAACGGCAAGCGCCTTCTCAAAATAAGAACCTCCACCTGGCTCAGGTAAAGGGTATTTGGGCACAGGTTGGGAGGATCTCTGGTGAGAAGGAAAAGGCTTGGGAGAAAAGGAATTGTTTCTTTCACTGTTGTTGTAGTGCCACCCTTGGTGTTCGTGTCTCTGGTTTATCTTCCAGGAATAAAAGGGATGACTATGATGGATGCACAAGAGGTCCTAAGATGGATGAGCATGCAATTCGAAAAGCAGGGAGAGCTAGCTCGGAAGAACCAGGAGCAGGCCATCGCTGCCCTGACGGACCAACAGAAGCCCCTGACAGACTTATTGCATACTCTTCTGAAGGAGCCAAGGAAAGAGGAGTCGCCAGCAGCAGTACCTATCTGTGGGGTAGGCCCACAGAGTTGTGGGATATGGACACTGGGACAAATGCATAGAGACGATAATTTTGATGATTTTGTGCAGACTTTTGAGAGGATAGCTCTCAATGCTAAGTGGCCAGAATAGCAATGGGCCGTTAGGCTAGCCTCAGCGCTAACCGGAGAGGCTCAGGCAGCTTACAGGGCCATGCCTGCCGTTTTGGCAGCTGATTATCAGGAAGTTAAGAGAGCCGTGCGTGATAGGCTGGGCTTAACCCCTGCTATGTATAGACGCATGCTCCGGTCTACCCGGATTCAACCTAATGAAACCCCAAAGGCACTATATCATAGAGTGCATGGGCTAGTCTTAAAATGGCTTGAACCCGAGGGTAAACCGGTAGCTGATATAATAGACCAAATTGTACTAGAACAATTCTTTGAGGCAGTGCCGGAGGAAGTGAGAACTTTCCTGACCCTACAGAATTGTAGAACCTCTGCTGAAGCAGCGCAGTTAACCGAAAGGTTCTTTGAGGCTGAAGTAACTAAAGAAGCCAGCGCTGGCAGCAGGTTAGGGTTAACCAATTCTGTAAAAAGTACCAAAGTTCCTCCGAGGAATATGTCGGGTTCAGGGGAATCCATATATAGGAAAATGGAAAGTAATAATATGTTAAAATGCTTTAAGTGTGGAAAAATTGGGCACCTAAAGAGAGAGTGTGTGTATCGTACAGCACTTGTTACTAACAAGGATCAACACGTAGCAGCAGGTTTCCGTGTGGATGTGGAGGTGCAGGGAGTACCTGCTAAAGCCTTGCTTGACTCGGGGGCCGACCAAAGTATGGTCTCCCGCCATTTTTGGAAAATCATACAGGCCCAAAATGGTTTTCCCCCGAGTCAGCAAGAGGGAACTGCAAAAATACAATGTGTGCATGGAGCGACTACCTGGTATCCTTTATTTAGGGTAAAAGTTAAGGGCTTAGGCACACGAAAAGAAGTCCTAGTAGCCATCATTCCCAAACTGCCCTATGATATAGTGTTGGGAAGAGATTGGCCACCTTTCTATAGAGGTATAGAAGATAGTACTTGCATAAAGGGAGGACTAGTTTCCACCAGGTCTCAGGCGAAAGGACTGAGGACCCCTAGTGAAACTTTAGAGGAAGATCCTGCCCCCGTAGAAAAAGAAGGAGAGGTAGAGCCAGAAAAGGGGGAGGAGGTGGTTGCAGATGAGGGCCTGCATGAGCTTCCCCGACATGAAGATTTAATTGGTACCCCCAGCAAGGATAAAAAGAAAAGCAAGGGCGAAAAGCGCCGGGAGAGGCATCACCGGGCCCAGTTGAGAGCCGGAGTAGCCGATGGGCAAGGGTTACCCTGGGTACCGGCAGATTTAGTAAAAAGGTTTCCGTCTTTTGCCAAAGAGCAGAGGGCAGACCCCGTATTAAAATACGCCTTCGAGTTCGCAAAGGCTGATAGGGATGTGCTCCCCAGGTTCCTATTAGAGGAAGATATTTTATATAGGGAGAGCAGCAATCCCCAGAATGATGCCATTAGGAAGCAGTTGGTAGTTCCCACCACCTTTAAGGCAGTTGTCATGAGGCTAGCTCATGACCACCCCATTGGAGGGCATAAAGGGGTGCAGGCCACACTCGACCAAATTCTCGAGCGTTTTTACTGGCCGGGAGTATTTAGGGAGACAAAAAAATTCTGTGAGGCCTGTCCGGCTTGTCAGCGGGTAAGCGCTGCTAAGCCTGTAGGAGTCCCCCTGATCCAAACGCCTACCATAACAGAACCAGTTAGGAGAATGGCGATGGATATTGTAGGGCCCCTGGTGAGAACACCTAGGGGATTTCTGTACATCCTCGTTATCATGGATGTGGCCACCAGATTCCCATGGGCAATCCCTCTTCGAAACATATCCGCCAGGTTTATAGCCACAGAGTTAATAAAATTGTTCTGTGAGGTGGGTTTCCCGAGGGAAATGCTCACAGACAGAGGAAGTAATTTTGTCTCGAGATATCTAGCACAAGTATGGGATGCTTTTGGCATCAACCATATAAAAACAGCGGCGTATCATCCACAGACCAACGGTCTGGTGGAACGCTTTAACCAAACCCTTAAGCAGTTGCTGAGGAGGGGGTTAGAGGGGCAAATGCAGACTGGGACATTATGCTCCCATTTGTCCTATACGCTAGCAGGGAACGGACGCAAACCTCCCTAGGAACATCCCCCTATGAACTTATGTTCGGACGGGCACCACGAGGGGTCCTGGACATCTTGAGAGACCAGTGGGTGGAACCGGGAGAGGAGGAAATAGGAGTTCCCCAGTTCCTTTGCGGGCTACGGAGTCGCCTCCAGTGGGCATCTCAAGCCGCAGATAGGAATTTACAAGACAGTAGGAAAATACAAAAGAGATATTATGATAGGGGTAAAAAACCTCGACAGTTGGCCATGGGCGACAAGGTCGTGGTAATGGTCACTGATCCAGGGCCAAAATTTGAAGCCCGGTGGAAGGGTCCCTATACGGTAGTGGACCGCAAGGGTCCCGTATCATATGTTGTCAAGAATGACAGGGGACGCCTTCAGATGTACCATATAAATGTGCTGAAACCATGGCACGAGAGGATGGCAACAATTAGCCGCTTCAGCATAATACCCGAGCACAGTGCAGCAGGCGCATGTTCACAGGAACCCTGGGAGGAGGGTAACGCGCTATACAGCAGGTATCAGGGGAAGCTCATGAAGCCAGAGCAGATTCCGGGCTGTGCGCACAACAGTTCACCATCCCGGAATATCTTAAGAGGGGGGATATGTGGTGCAGCAGAGGATACACAGCCCAGGGTAGTGCTGATAAAAGAAGAGCTTACCTTAGATTCAGCGTTGAAAAGAGGCACCAGGCATAGTGAAACAGTTGAGCAGGGAAAACTGTTACTACGTGCCAAACAGAAAGCTCATCAGGAACACCTGATTGCAAATCCCCACGTCACGTGCAGGGCTGGGGATTACATAAGACAGGGTTCCAGTCAGTGGAAAGGGAGGCAGGACACAACCCAGGAAGAGGCGAAGGAGGAGGAGGGCAGAAGCCAGAGAGAAAGCAGCAAGAGGTGTGGCTACAGTCAGCTGAGCAGAAACCCCAGAGGAGTGCTGGGAGGAAAGTTTTCTATCGGAGAACCAGGAAGTGAAGGTAGCTCCAGCACTCATGAGAAAGGTTTGAGGCAAGCTGCACTGGGAGAAGGCATGCCACCCGAGTCAGTCCTCAAGGGAAGCCAGGAGTGTCCTACCACACAGGAGACCGGTATGTGCCAGCACTAAGCACAGGTCAATTCAGAAAGAGAGTGTTGGGGGAGGGGAATTCCAAACACACTTGCACATTAAGAAACAGCTGCAAAGCTAATACTAACTCTACTAGTGCACAACCAGCCTGGGAGGCTAGAGAGAAGAGATACAGGGAGCCAAGTGCCAAGACAATCCCTAAGGATAAAAGGAGGCATCCATGCGCTTACAGAGAAAGGTTTAAAACATATACGTGCCAAGGGCGCGGTCCTGAGCATAGATACAGGAAGCAAGGATATTCAGAACCTTTGTTTTGGGAGGAAAACCCAGAGAGATTCTACTACATGCCAGACAGGTATAAACCTGAAGAGAGAGGAACCTTCACTGGAAGCTATAGTGAGTTATCACAAGGAGACGTGCCTGAGTACTCCACACAGGAAGAGTATGATACAGGGAGTTTGGGGAGCACTGGAGAGGGTATGCTGTGGGAAGATAGCAGCAGCCTTCCAGACCCCACGCCCATGGATTGTAGCATTTGTTACAAGTGCAGCCCTGCTGTTTAATTGAATAACGAAAAGAACTTTGTGAATTTAAACAAAGGAATATAAGTTTGCTGATACTATTTTTGTTCATTGCTTGTATCTGGAGTTTTGATCTTGTTGATAGTCCGAGCGGGACGGGGAATAAAACCCATCTTATTTTCTTATTCACTTTTTGCTCTGAGAGACTCTATTATTTACCTAGCAAGAGCAGATTACTTGTTTTACAGACCCTAGGCAACCGCCTATATAGGGTTAAAGGGCTCTACCCACGGGCCCCATCACACAGTGTTCATTGGCAAATTGTAACCTAAAGGGATATGAGCGCACCTCCTTCTCACCCTCCAGATGTCTGCATGACAAAAAGAGCACTTTTCATATGCCTGTTCATGGCTAGAGCAGGTACTGTATAACCTTTGATGAAGCTCGAAATGTCCAGGATATTTTTGAAATTGGGTAGGGATGTCCAAGTTCATGGGAACACCTTAGCCACGCCTCCACCACGCACCCGTTTTGACTTGGACATCCTCGCGCTGTGGACGTCCAGAGACCCGGCTTCTAAAATGACTCCAGGGACGTTTCTGTGCTTTGGACATCTCTGTGCCCTTTTTCAGATGAAATAGGGCTTCTAAAATAACTCTCATAGTAAAATATGAAAGTCAAAATTCACATAGTGTAAGTCTGAAACTTGTTAGGAATAATATTGGTTTAGAAGGCTTCCACCTTAGATACAATGACTATTCATGCACTTTTCGTAAACATTCATAATTCCTTCACATTAAAAAGCCAATCTAAAACTTTCATGCACATCACGCTTTCGCTGGTGAAAGAGGTTGGGATTGCTTGATTTGGGCTTTTTAAGAACTGCACTAGGCAATTTCTTTTTGTGTAATGGGCCCCATATTCAAAAGATTTATGCATTTAACTTTGAGAGTTGTGATCCTAAATTGGCTTCTGAAAATTTACTTGGGCTGAGTGCCTGTATGTGTACTCAGTATGTTACTAAACTCCTACATTTAGGAACATAGAAAGTGGATGGCAACAGGGGCTGAGTTAGAGTGATGAAATAATGCATGGTTTATGGTTTATTAAAAATTCTCTATACTTCAGAATGGCAGAGAGGGGTACAATAAACAAACATATCACATTAAAAAAAAGGAAAGGAACGCCAATAAAATATAGGAAAGGTGAGAAAGTGAAAACAAAAACAGAGTCATAGTGAGGGAGGGGAGGGGAAGGGCCAGAGGTAGGAGGCGTGCAGAATTCTAAGCCTGACATGGTGAGTGAAAAGCAAACTGAAAAAAAAAAAAGGGTTATAAGAAGAGAATTCAATTTTGGGAAAAGTGAATTCCAGACGGATATCGGGAGGGGTGGGGGGTGAATTCCAGAGGTTGGGACCGAGAAAATAGAAAGCCAAATGTCTTTTGGACTCATAGTGGGCAGGAGAAGGCGGGGGAGATGAAGCTGGTTTGCGTGCATAGAGTGGAGAAGACGTGTGCAGCATGTAGAGTAGTGTGCAAGGAGAGCTAGGCAGGAGTACCTGTGTTCTATTGCCTTTTAATGTGTGTTAAGAGCCAAATAACATGTTCTATTGCCGTAACGCTCTTAATAACTACCCCTCTGAATGTTTCCTCAGCTGGACAGTAGCAACTGAAATCCTGTCCAACTGGCAGGCAAGTCACTTCATACTTTTGCAATATTGAGACTATGGAGGATGAATCTATGGCATCAAAACTGGTCCATAATTTTCCTTGAACATCCTGTCGTGACAAGGAATCCTCCAATATAGCAGATGTTCCAACTAGACTAACTTTTATTTTGAAAAAAATAGTGAATCTGTGTGCTGAAGGAATGTTTACTATGTGCAAGAGACCGAAAATGTGCAGTAAATGTTGAACTGTGGCAAATTTTAAATTTCTATGCTGATATATCACTGAAAACAATTTTCATGTCCCTATTGCTTAATTTCACTTGCACCCACAAGAGGGAGATAGCCTCCTTAAGACGAATTAGTGCAACTTGAAAACTGATACACAAGTTATGTCATTTGTAAGAGATGGTTAAGGACTTATATAGTTTTCCTCATGATATTACAACATATAGAGCAGTTGTTCATGTCAGTAATGTGTGGAATCAGTTGTTATGCCAGAAATAAACTTGGATTTATACATTTGGGGCAGTTTTCTTCTCTACAAAAGGCTTAAGAAAATAGAAGTTTAATTCTTGAACAGTGGTTTCTAACCCAGCCAGGCGTCATACTTAACCAATCTATTTTTTGGATGCTTGAAATTAATATGCATGAAATATATTTCCATCCAACAGAGACCACATGTATGGAAATTTTCCTCTTGCATGGCCATCCAGAGCACTGCACAAATTGAAACTGCACTGAGAAACCGTGTTCTAGAAACTGGTTGTGTTCCAGGCAAATTGATCATGAAATGTGCTTATTAAAGAATTCATTGTTTTGAATGTAAATCAGTTGTAATACCATAGCAGATTAGATTAAAGATTTTTGTTTAATAAAACATCTACATTTAGATTGCATGTTTTTGGGAAGGGGAAGAAACTGATTTCAAAACAAAAACACTCAAAAACAACAAGATATTAATTTAAATAAAACTTGGAGTGGCTTATTCATACATAGCAACATAATATAGACTGTTCTCCTTCTGAATGTTATTTTGTTTTAAAGTCAAAAGGAATTCTTTACTCAGCAGAGTAATACAAGTTTTTGTACAGAAGGAGGCATGTTTACTAATGCGCGGTAGCTGGGAATATGGTGCTAAACGCGTGCTAATGTGTGCTTCGGCCATGCAGTAACTGAGAGCACGTAGGCTCTTGTGCTAAAAAGTCATGTTATTAGAGTAGCAAAGGCAAAGTTGGGGTAGAGAGTGGGTGGAAGCAGTAGTACACGGGTGGTGTGCCCACATTAGTGGCATGCTAAAGGGCACAAAGACAGCACTGGCAGGGGTGCAATTACTGCCAGCCTCTGATCAGGTGGTAGTTACACTTGTCTTGCTAGTGCATCAGCAACATTCAGCTCGGGCATGAATTTCAAGTGATTTAAATTTCTGAACCCTCCCACACATATTCCATCATTGACAATGCTGGGTGGCAATGTCCAGAATTGAAGCAGGTGCTTACCTAGGGCATTGGTATCAGACAAGCAGCATGGTGTGCCTGCCACAGCAGCGGAGCACTGTAGCCTGACAACCACAAAATCAGGGCCTACAGCACATCAGTGTTTCTGCTGGGAGAGTAGGTACATACACACATGCACATATATATACATATAAAGCTACATCACTCTTGAAAGTATGTTGTGAAGATATGCATTTGCACTGGATAGATGTGGAAGGGCTGTTGTGTGATGCGCTGAAGAGGACTTGGGAGATAAGGCCTATGCTCAGTGAAACAGTTGGTGCTGGCCACATAGCCAGGGCTGGACACAGCAGAGTACAGATGGGGGAGGAGCATGCAAATGAGATGTTGCAACAACTGGAAATATGAAGGTTTGGCAACCATATGGGCTGTCAGACCGCTACCTCCCCCCATGTGTGGTGTATACAAGTACCTGGGGTGTTATACTGGTGCCATGGACCCTGTTTCTGTGGGCAGATGTCTCTTTACCCTAACCATAGGAGAACATGTCCTTTAGCCTATTGGCTAATGAGCAGCTACCTATTTTTTTGCCATTGTGAAAAATAATATTAAAGCTATATAATTACAAGGGCTTAAAAGGGAGTGAGGAAGCACTGTGAGTTAAAGTCGAAAGAAGGAACGAGAAATCCATTTGCATTGGTGTGATATAAAGATCTCCTTCACAGGGAGAAGAAGTGGACAGAAATTTAATAGAAGATATTGCCATGAAAGGAGATTTAATAGAAGTATTGCCAGGAAAGGGGAAGTGCTACTGATTAGTGATTTCAATATGCCAGATGTTGATTGACACATCCCTGCTGCGGTGTTATCTAGAAGTAAGGCGATCCTAGATTCTCTGCAGAGAGAACTGTTCCATCAACTGGTAACATCACCCACATGTGAAGGGGCCATACTAGACTTGGTGCTTACCAATGGGGAAATTGTATCTGATGTTATAGTGGGAGATCATCTTGCATTCAGTGATCACTAGATGGTGTAATTCAGTATTAGGACTAAGGCTGATAAAATACATTCAAAAGCGAGGATCTTAGATTTTAGGAAAACTAACTTTGCCAAGATGGGACAATACTCCCCTATTATATGCAAAAAATAATATTAAAGATATAGAATTACAGGGCTTAAAGGGAGCGAAGAGGCACTGAGAGTTAAACTAGAAAGAGGGGAAGGGAAATCCATTTGCATTGGTGTAATATACAGATCCTCTCACAGGGAGAAGAACGGACAAGGATTTAATAGAAAACATATGCAGTATTGCCATGAAAGGAGAAGTGGTGCTGATAGGTAATTTCAATATGCCGGATGTTAATTGACACATACCTGCTGTGGTGTCTAGAAGTAACGAGATCCTAGATTCTCTACAGGGAGAACTATTCCAGCAACTGGTAATAGAACCCACACATGAAGTGGCCTTACTGGACTTGGCGCTCACCAATGGGTAAAGTGTTTCTGATGCCATAGTAGGAGATCATCTCGCATCTAGTGATCACTACATGGTATAGTTCAGTATTAGGACTAGGGCTGATAAAATCCTTTAAAAAGCGAGGGTCTTAGTTTTTAGGAAAACGAACTTTTCCAAGATGGGACAATACCTCAAGGATTTGCTAGCGGGATGGGAAGAGCTAGGGAATGAATAAAAGCAATGGGCAAAAATGAAAAGAGATATTTTAAGGGCAACAAACCTTATTATTAGAAAGCTAAATATATGTAAAAGAAAAAGGAGGCCACCATGGTCCTCAAATGAAGTAGCTGAAAACATGAAGAAAGAGGGTGGCCTTCATAAAATACAAGAGATGACAGAGAGGAAGACAAGCATCAATATTTGGAAAAACTTAGAAAAGCTAGGAAAGTAATCAGGAAAGCAAAGATCCAAAAAGAAGAAATAACCAATGCGATAAAATGAAGGGACAAGACATTTTTCAGATATGATAACGAGAGGAGGAAGTGCAAAAGTGGTAATGTCAGACTCAAGGGGGAAGAGAATTACTTAACAATATTGTGTTCTGTGTTCACAGATGAAGGGCCAGGAGCAGGACCTCAAAAAACACCCACAAATAGGAGCATATCAAAATAGCCTAACAGATAATATTAATGACTTCAAAGGTATGTTTTAACGATATTATAAATCATGCCTCCTAGGCAACATTTAGCTGTATAGAGAACAGACTCCCCATTGCCGCTTATGATGCCACTTCAGACGTTTCGCCCATGCTTCTTCAGGACGTTCCAAATCCTCAGACCCATAAAGATGCTATTTAAAAGCAATCTTAGCCTGCCTGCCACATTGTTCAGCAACTTGGTTGTGATTGTTTCTGATGACCTTAAAGTAGCTAAATAGGTAGAAAAGACAACGGTGAAAGCCAGAAGGATGCTTGTGTGCATAGGGAGAGGAATGGCCAGCAATAAAAAGGAGGTGATAATGCCTCTGTATAAGTCTCTGGTGCGATCTCATTTGGAGTATTGTGTGCAATTCTGGAGACTGCACCTTCAAAAGGATATAAACAGGATGGAGCTGGTGCAGAGGGTGGCTAGTAAAATGGTTAGTGGTCATCATTATAAAGTATATGAGGACAGACTTTAAGGTCTTAATATGTATACTTTAGAGGAAAGGCAGGATAGAGGAGATATGATAGAGACTTTTAAATACCTCTGTGGCATAAATGCACAGAAGGAGAGCCTTTTTCAATTTAAAACAAGCTCTGCAGCTAAGGGACATAGGATAAGGGTGAAAGGGAATTGACTCATGAGTAATATGGGGATATATTTCTTTATGGAAAGAGTGGTAGATGTGTGGAATAGTCTCCTTGTGGAAGTAGTAGAGACAAGAATAGTATCTGAATTCAAGAAAGCATGGGACAAACAGAGAAGGTCTCTAAAAGATGAGTCTTTAGGGCAGATATAAAATGTCTGTAATTAGGTTCCAGACAGAGACCCATTCTGCTGCTCTTCACTACTTTCCCTCTCTTGTCTCTTCCTACACCCCTCCTCAGGAGCTCCGCTCTTCTGGCAGATCCCTTCTGTCTGTGCCCTTCTCTTCTACTGCCAACTCCAGACTTTGATCCTTTAATTTTGCTGCTCCTTATGCCTGGAAGGAACTACTAAGTCTGTGCGTCAGACTTCATTTCTGGCCCTTTTTCAAATCCAGGCTGAAAACTCACGTCTTCGACGCCACTTTTGGATCCTGATCCGCTTAATCTCCTATGTATTTCCTTACCATTCCCCTATATATATTGTTTCCCTCAGCTATTGTGTTGCCCGTCTTGACTAGATTGTAAGTTCTAATAAGCAGGGACCATCTTTTCTATGTGTCTGTACAGCGCTGCGTATGCCTTGTAGTGCTATACAAATGATAAGTAGTAGTAGTAATAGTAGTAAAAGAAAACATTTGACCATAGTAGTTGATATGGAAGGGCAGACTAGATAGGCCATATGGTCTTTTTCTGCCGTCATGTTTCTATGTTTCTAGCATGGGCTTGCTTGGTTGGATTCCTTGGTTAGTGTTCCCTCCCTCCTCTCCCTGGGGGATAAGGCATTCGCAGATGTAGGGAGCTCATGTGAACTCCGAAGGCCTATGGGCCTTCATTTCCCTGAGAGCTGGCAGGCTCTGTCTGGGAGCAGATTAGGGTTGCCTATCTCCATGGGGTGTGGAGGCTGTCCTCAGAGCAGACTGTCTCCTTTCCCCACCTCCAGCTGACGTTAGGTGACAGGATGTGGGTGTCCTATTGGGTGTCTGAAGGGGTTCCTTCTGGCTACCATGGACCTCATGTGGTAGAGGGTATGGATGACATATATCTCCCATATCTTTGTAGTCACTGTGTTGAACATTTAGATTCCCTCTAGCACCCCCTTCTCCCCCATGGAGCAGTACTGCTCACTAGCAAGAGAACTATGCCAGATGCATAAGGGGAGTGTCAGAGAAGGGTTCCATCCCCCTCCAACAATAGAAGATGACCCTGCTGATAGCCTGACTTCAGCCTTATGGGGCCCCGGCTCATTCAGATACTCTGTTTGCACCCTATCTCCCCGAGAAAGGACTGCATCACAGTCTCTATGTATGTGTTTGCTTCCCTGATTTGCATGCCCTACCCCCTTGTACTTTGGCCCATTGCTCTGAGCTGTGCTGCGGGATGTGCCTATTTCCAGACCAGCCCTCTCTATCCTTCACTGGCCACTTACTACATGCCCTATTAGTGGGGTAGGGGCTCAGGTATTGCTGTCTGATATTTCTTCCTGAGTTTGGCGGCTTAACTCTAGCCATAATGTCACATTGATAGTGAACAAAAGCAAAGCACTGGTAGCAAGCATCTTGGCAGTGCCCACATGCTATGGGTGCATGCATCCTACTACTGTATCTAGAGATACGCCTAACATGGCCATAGGTCCCTATTGTAGCTATGCCCCCTGCTTGTACAGTGGCTGCAATGGCCCCTCCGTGGTACATTCATGTATTAACCACTCATTTGCCCTGCACTACTTGTAGCACTTTAGTAAACATGCACTAAGGTATATAGTACATATGCTTCTATAAAGGGTGTAAAGGGTGCTTAGGATTGCGCGCCATAGGCAGGTCCTAAGTGTGATTGCTTTTGCGATCACTTTGCACCTTCCCCCACTGGCAGGAATGCCATCGGAGGACTCAGCACAGCTTAGCGGGAACATTGGTTGCAGCCCAGGACAGTGGATGATGGATGAGATGTTTTACAGCAAGCATGGAAAAAATTGGCAAAACAGACAAGAAAGACCTGGAAACAGTGACTTACTACATAGCTGGCTGTCAAGTTCTGATGGCGTAAAATTTCTATACAGAAAAGCACAACAAATTAGCATACCTCATCCACTGGAAACTCTGTAAACACTACAATATTACTGTATTGAGATTATGACCCTAAGAGAATTACAGTGAATGAAGAGGTTATGATCACGTGGGACATTCCCATTCTGACGGATAAGAAACTGGATGTGAGGAAACCCAACATAGTGGTAAAAGAGAAAAATACCAGAACTACATTGATAATAGAGTAAGAGGAAGGGGCTGCCATGCATTCAAGGCCTAGGTACTTAATAGAATCAACTGCTCAACAAAGGGAATATCAGAGCCCTATAATGCCACCAACTTTGTCAAATTTTAGACCTGACACTACTTGTATTTACTCAAACTCAGCTAATATCTCATGCAGAGAGCTCTTAGTATTTGTAATAAAAAAAAATTAGGAAATCATCAGCAAAGGCCAGATATTTGATTTCTTGTCAGCCATCTTGATACATTGTGCTTTAAGACCTGCAAAAGAGGTTCCAGAAAAAGGTGGAACAATGATGAAGACACAGGACAACCCTGTGTTGTGCTTCTTGCCAAAGAGAAGTTGGAAGAAACAACCCCATTCAGGGCCATACCAAGGGCTGTGTGAGCAGTGCGGCTGCACAGGGTAAAAATACAGAAAGGGCACTGATATCATAACTGGGCTTCCAGGAATCTCAAAATGAGTGCGTTACTGCATGTGGTTGGGGCAGAGGGGGACACCAGATTCATTAGTTGCACAGGGTGAATTTTTAGATTGGTACAGTCCTGATCCCATTCACTAACAATGCACCTTAGGCCTAACATAAAGGATACAGACTGCCTACCAGACAGCACCCAGGATCTGGAACAAGAATAGCCAACTCACCAGATCAAAGGCTTTTTTGTGCAAAAACCTTTGATCAGGGCCAGGAACAGACAATGTTCCATGGCAGTTAACAACTTATGGAAATGAGTGACTGCATGTTTTCCTTTGAAAAATCCAACTTGTTTGGAAGGCCAATCTGTCAGCTAAGATTTTTGTTCATGATTTTTATATAATTAAATTTACTAGTGAGATAGCCCAATAAGATTCAGGCAAATATGGATCTTTCCTAGGTTTCAGAATAACTGCGGCAGGCAACGGCAGAGAGCCGAAATGCACCCCTGAAGTCTTCCCGCCGGCACACTAACAAGGTCTGGTCTCTCCGGGACGGACCAGACCTGCTTAGCAGCTGGCAGCAGGCGGCTTGCACATCGGGTGTGTGCCTCTTCTCTCCCGCCCCCATAAAGTGGCTAGATGGGGGTGTGGGAGGGGGGGCGCGCCCGATGTGCAAGTCACACAGGGCGCATTTCGCCATCGGTACGGCCCTGGCTGTGATTAAGGTACTATTCACATGATCCAGAAAGGTACTTTGTACCTTCACTTCCACATAATAAGCTTCCAATGATGCAACAATTTTTGGCTCCAATAGTTTATAAAATTCACAAGTTCAGCAATAAAGAACTGAGCAGAAAAAATATTTTTCTGAATATCAAGAGCCATAATTGGAGCGCTTAGCTACTCTAACTTCATGGCATCTAAATTAAATAAGTTAACCTTGTCTAGGTTTGCCTGTATTTGAGCAGCCACCAGGAAGGACTCTTTAGGATATACTTGTTGGAAATAATCTAAAAAAGAAACCAGGATATTCCACAATTGGTTAGAAATTTGACTTCCTCTAACTCATAGGGCTGATGCATATGTTGGACCTCTCCAGTGCCTGGCCAGATTTAGCAATAAGTTGCCTGGTTTGTTACTATTTTTATATAGTATAGCTTGAACAGACCATATCTTAGCATTTTCAGAGTTCCTTCATGAATAGGCTCATGAAAATCAACCTATTGACTATAGTGGGGCAGCATGAGTAAAGGGCCTTGTCCTTCTGCAACTGAGTTTCCAAGGTTATTATAGCCCATAGTATTTTATTTTTTGAGCACTGACATAAGCAATACACCCTCTTAAAACTGCTTTTGCAGTTTCTCAATATAGTAGAGGTTCTCCCATTTGATCTCGATCATAATCAACACAATAATTTCACTTGGCTAATAGATATGAGAGGAACCACCAGTTTCTCATCTGACCCACATGCTATGAGCCCTTTATATCCACCCAAATAAGTGGGTGAGCAGAGATTTCCAGTGGACTGATTATGGATTTTGTGATCTTATTAAAAATACTAGTTGAAGTTAAAACATTAAATGAGATATAGAATGGTGAACTTGTGAGACGTGTGTAGTCATACTCCATGGGATGGAGAATTTTTCAAGCATCATGGAGATTAAGCCCCTTATACAAAGATTGCAGTCCTCTGCTTTCATGAAAGGCAGTGGACAAAGTTGAAACAGATGGATCTAAAGCCAGGCTCAATACAGTATTATAGTCGTTGGCCAAGATGATAGGTAGAAAAGTCAAGAAAAGGCGATGTGACCAATAGAACAACAAATACTGGTATCCTATGCTTCTGTCTTTTAGCAATGTCATTAAGTAGTGTACAAGCTGCCTGCAAGCTAATGCATACTGAGATTAGTCAGAGAAAGATTTTAATCCTCTGAAGTTCACCAAGTCTTAATCCTGGTGATGCTTCAGTTTTGCTTTTCTTGTAAAGAATGGAAACAACTTCAAGCTATTATGAATCACCTTGTTATCAAAGTTATTCCCATCTGTCAGTGCTTCATGAGATCTTGTTTTTATATATAGTTTTCCATTTTTACCCATTAAGGCCTTGCATATGTATGTTGCACCATTCATGACATCTTCATTCTTGCCAGTATTCCAGCATTAGAGTATCTCTGCCTCTTCTCAAAATCAAGTCTTTCAGATCATTTATGGCTTTCTCAGTCAGTTTTGTGCAGAAGGCTGGCCATGGCATCAATCTGATCACCTATGCTAATTTTATTTTGGGTCTTTCAGGGTTTTTTTGTCTCCTTGCAAGTCTCTTAATATTTTGGAAATATGTGTTCTGGGCTATGATGTCTGCTTTAGTGACAGGAAGGTCATTAACTGGACATTTCAAGGTACAGCTCTGAAGTGGGCTCCTGTACTCAAAAGCTTATTCTCATGATAAATTGATTAGTCTATAAGATTCCACCTGTCTCTGTTATTTTTGCTCAGCATTGATGACAGGATGAAGTGCTCAAACTAGAGGTGAACTTAAACTTCTGTCTCTTTTTCCCCCTCTTATTCTTTCTTTTTGCTTTTTGGCTAGTTACTGCTTACTTTGTCCATACAAAATTCACTCCCTGTCCACCTATGTTTAGAGTAGTGTGGTTGCCTTGTTAGTCTACTTTATGATACAGTGCTCCATGCTCCTTGTAGCACTATACAAATGATATGTAATAAAAAGGAAAATAAGGTGTTAAGTTAGTCTAATAAAAAGGCATCACCTTAGTTTCCTATTTTGTTTCTCTTTTTATTTAACCACCTACAAGTCATTCTCATTAAACCCATCCTTGAATGGTATGGCCAAAAAAGGGAAGATTGGAGACTAACTAGGTGCAGTCTGAGAGAACAGGACAATTTGTACATACTGAAGGAGGTGGATGTGGTTGTTGTAAAGTGCCATCATGTCCATGTCCATTTTTGGCAACCATATAGATAGTTGTCCATGTAGTGACTATCTCCTGGGTTTGCTTGGCAGAGTGTGATTGGAGGTAGATTGCAGGCCTTTCTTCCACACAGTAAGCCTACACCGCCTGATATTCCAAGGTGGTCTCCCATCCAAGTATAAGCCAGGCCTGACCATGCTTAACCTCTGAGATTAGATAAGATCAAACATACTCAGAAAGGTGTCGCTAAAGAAAGGATGTGGATATGAAAGTGGAATCTGTTCTTCTTGGTTAAGGGCATGATGTGATCTATGTTTGTGGACACCTGGAAGGGTGTCAGCACAATTACTGCAGAGACATGCAATTCGTTAATGTTTGCGGTGCTACCACGGAGGAAAATATGCCTCAAGGTGAAAACTGTTAGTGTGGCTGTCGGGGACTGGCAGATGGTGCACCCCAAACTGACCCAATGTATGAAAGTCATAATCTGATCACATTCTTTGGGAGGAATGCTAATCACAGCTACAGTCTCCATTTGATGCTATGTTTTCAAAACAATAGATGATATGTGAGAGGTCTGGCTGCTCAGGCAAGGGGCAGCAGCAGCACTATCCCATTTGTATTTGTGATCACATGAGGGGACTGGGAGATTTGGCATTTTCCCTCTCATTTTCTTTTGTGTATGTGTGCATGAGTAGGGAACGCCAAGGAATGAATGTGAGAAACCGTAAATGCATTTCTCTCCCACTTTCCAGAATGAGGCTAGCTCAAGGGATTTGAATTCTGATTGTTGTATGACTGAACTCTATCCACTGAAAGATGATGACAGCCCACCTATCCTGCTATGTCCCTTTTTCTCCTTTACTACTCCTTAACCATGAGGGGGAATCTATTGCTGGGCAACAGTAAACTACTGAATGAAATCAGTGCTTATTGTAGCAGGTCAAGCTGAGGCCTGACTTCATCAGATGATGCAGTTCAGTTCCCACTGTTGATGTCCAAGGGACTTGGCAATGTAGCAGACTCACATGGAGAACAAATATTGTTGGGTATCAGCATCTGAGAATCATTTAGGAATCATGAATGCAGACTGGTGGGCATGAGTCAATCCAAATGAGAACTAGAAAAGTTCAGGTCTGTTGGTCAATATTGCCACAATAGTGAATGGAGGACAGAAGAGATTTGTGATGTCAGTAGCAGCAACGTGGCCATGGTTCATGCTGCATTTTAAACCACATTTCAACACCTCTGCCCTTTTTCTGACCTTCTCTTTAGTCAGAATGAAGTCTAATTGCAGCTGGCTGAGTTACTATATTAATTTATGCACTGGCACTGTCTAAGTAGTGGCACTGAATAGACACATTATGTAATGACTGTGCTGGCACTATCTGGAGAGATTTAGGCCTGCCATTCAGCACTTTTAAATCTATCCAGATAATTTATCCTTTTAGTGGCTGAACATCGCCACTAAATGAATAATTTTCAGTGCTGCCTCCACCCCTCACTTATCTTGTCATGTTATTATCCAGATAAACTTTGTCTACAGTCGTAGTCAACATTATTGGCACCCTTGCAGTTCAACCCTTTAATGTCCAATATCTTATAAAAAAGGGGCCAGTGAAATGTCTTTGGAGCATATATGCACACATATTTGACACATAAAAGAATCAAACAAAACAAGATCAATTAAAAAAGAAAATACCAGGAAATAGTATAAAACTGGCACGCTGCCAGGACATGATAATTGGCACCCTTATAAGCAATTCAAATCAGTCTGAACAGAATAACCATGTTCCCATTGCAGTAAAATTAGATGCACCTGTGATCAATTGTCAATGAATGATGGCTCTAATGTTTAAAATGGCAACATTCACTCCCTGTTCCATTTTCACAATGGTGAAGATGAGAGCTGCCTGAGACCATCAGAAAAGCCATTATCTCCAAACTTCAAATGGGGTACAAGGCCAACTCCAAAGAACTTAAAAGGTTTTCTGCTCATAGAACTGTCAAGAACCTCCCAGGACATGGTGGGAAGAGGAAAAATATTTCAAGAAGTCTTTGAAGTTAGCGCAAACGGTTGGAAAAACACCATGTACAACATCCAAAGAGCTTAAGGCTGACATGGAGCAATCTTGAATGGTGGTTTCAACCTACACCATATGTTGCGCACTAAACAAAGAAGGACTTCATGGGTGAAGGCCAAAGAGAACCCCACTGCTCAAAGACAGACATAAAAAGGCACGTCTGATCTTTGCCCAAACCCACCTTGAGAAACCACAGTCCTTCTGGGAAAATGTTCTGTGGACAGATGAAATCAAACAAGCTCTTTGGCAATGCAGACCAGCGATACATTTACAGGCGAAGAAATGAAGCTTATAAGGAAAAAAACACCATTCATATGGTGGAGGTCACATAATTTATTTATTTTTATTTATTTATTTATGTGTTTTATATACCTCTTTACCAAGGACATCAAAGCAGTTTTACAAATGAACAAAACATTTTACATGTGACATATTGTGCATGAAACCTTTAACTATATACATTATATATTATAAATGGCTAGGTAATTTGCAGTCTCAGATGTTAATAAACTAGGTTCAATAATGAACTATACACAATAGGTATGTTAGGTCACTAATTTAATGTAGGCATTGTCTTATGGTTATGCCATTGCCTATGAGAATCCTGGTATCCCTATTATGTTTGATCTGTACGTTTCTTCAGTCGAGTCTCCAAAATATTCAATGAATAAATATGTTTTTAACTATTTTCTGAATGCCAGTATGTCATTGAACTTTCTCAATTTGTCAGGGATAGCATTCCGGAGTATTGGCACATATAGGGAGAATGCTCTATTACTTGTGGTTTGATCGGCCTTTCTGAATTCGGGTGGAATTGCGAGTGTCATTTGTGCATGTTCCCTTCTTCTTCTGTTAGCAGTGAGGCTTATTAGAGAGCTGAGGAACGTAGATGATAAGTTATATAGAATTTTGAAAGAGCATTAGGGCTCTATATTTTACTCTACTCTCCATAGGGAGCCAATGAAACTGTTGTAGTACGGGGGTTATATGTTCATGTTTCGGTAGTTTGAGTAGCATACGCACTATAATGTGTTGTGCTTGTTGTAGTTGATAAATTGATTGCTTTGCTAGGCCTTGGAGTATTCCATTACAAAAATCGGAGTGTGGCATGATAATCCCTTGAAGTATTGATCTGTAATCCATGATTGCAATTAATAGTCTTTGATGCTGTAGCATTCTTAGTTTGCTATAGATTGTGCGGGTTGTCTTGCTGATATGATGATATGTGTTATAAATGTTAGGTTTTGATCGAGTATTATGTCAAGATAGAAAATATCCTTTTTTATTTCTATTGATGCTTCCTTAAGATTTATCTCTGTTGGTAAATTAAAATTCTTATCCTTTGTTACAATACTATTTTGGGTCACCAATAAAAGTTTTTTGCGTATCTTCCCTGTGTGGGCTGTGGTTCCTGCCCTCCGCTCCCCCTGTTACAATACTATTTCAGACTTCTTGTACTTTATGCTTAGGGTATGCATTATTAAGCATTCAGATATATCTTCGAAGCATGACTGTAACTGTTGGATATGGGGTTCAGTTGGGGTGTATCGGAGGTAGAACATGATATTGTTTGCATAATGTTTTGTGGCTGTTTTGCTGTCTCAGGAACTGGAGGCCTGGAACGTATTAAAGGAATCATGAAGTCAGAGGACTACCAAGTTATTTTGGAGTGAAATGTGCTACCTAGTGTCAGAAAGCTAGGTCTGGGTTGAAGGTCATGGGTCGTCCAGCAGGATTATGACCCAAAATATACATCCAAAAGTACAAAAGAATGGTTAAAAAGGATCAAATGGATTGTTTTAAACTGGCCAGCAATCCAATCGAGAATCTTTAGAAAGAGCTGAAATCTGCCACTGGTAAAAGGAATCCTGGAAATATTCATGAGCTGGAACAAATTACAGTTGAAGAGTGGGAGAAACTGCCAACAGACAGATGTATGACACTTATAGATGGCTACAAGAAATGTTTGGAGGCTATCATCAATGCCAAGGGTTGTGCAACCAAATATTAGTGAAGGGTGCCATTAATCCTGTCCATGTCATGTTTTGTTTTCTTTTTTCTCAGAAATTACTACATCTAAGTTGCACAGACATCTTTTTTTTTTTTAAATATTTCCAACTATTTCTCAAGATATTGTACACAACATACCTAAAGTGCAAGGGTGTCAATAATGTTGACCACAAATATATTAAGCGATTTACATGGCCCGATTTTATCTGGTTAATTTTTCTTAAATATGTGAGATTTTATGTGATGTGCTGGATAGGGAAGCTATACATTCTCTACCTGCCAGTGAACGCATGATTCACATTGAAAATTGGGGCCATCCTTTTCCTATCCTATCATGGGTTACCAGATAGGAGCAATGGACAAAACAATGGCACTAGAAGCAAGGAGGAGGGGCGGTACCAACACTCTGCTGCCAGCTTAGTGACAAAGCTACAGAGCACTTTGGCTCAAGACCTTGGTATGACTACTTTTAGATATTCTTTTCAGCAATTTTCAGCTTCAAGTTGAAAAGACAATTTTTTTTACAATCTGATAAACAGGAATCATATTGTCTTACAGATAATTAAAATAATACATTTCAGAATGCCTCTATAAAAATAAATATGGGATGCCATCAAGTAGAGAGCAGTAATGACTTGAAATATACACATAAACCCTGAGTTGCCAAGAAGAGAAAGCCCCTGAGGTTTAATTATATCCACATAGTCCATCTGGAAGTCATTCAGTGTCTCACGCACCTATGCTGTCTGGGAGATATTTAGAGGATTTCTAAGTGCAGTGACATAGTTAATTGCAAGATGGGAGAACACTGCATATCATGTCCACAAAAATAAAAAAAATGGCATAATTGCATTCTCGGCACAATTATTATTAATTTATTTATTTAGGACATTTTATACACTTTATTGAACTTCCTAAATTTAGTGAGAGATGTGTGCAGTTACTGAAGCACTGAAGAATGCCCACGGGGACACTGATCCATGTGTGGTGCATTTAGGCTTGTATTTTCTGATTTGTTTTGTATTTAAGTACAGTCTAGCCACCATACCTGTAGGTCATGAACAAATATAGTTTACATAGCCCATAACATATTGTAAGGTATGGGATGATTCTTTTTGCAATAGGTTATCTGTTCTCTATGCTAATGCCTAGGGACCAACCAAATTCGCGATTTCACTGCCGTGACATTTTCCGTGAAATCGGCCGTCTTCCGTGAAAATGCGCACAGCAAATTTTGTCTAGTTTGGTGCATTTTAACATCTATTTACAAGAGCAGAGAACAGCCGAACAATATTAGGAAAAATATTTTACCGTGCTGTTGTCTTTTCATTTGCATTTTTCCGTTTCTTTTAACTTAACGTAATCCAGCTCATAACCTGCACTTTGCCCCATTAAGTTCTCCTTTTTATGTTGACATTTATATACAATTAGAAATGTTTATGCCTCCAATAAAAATTGGTATATTTCTTTCACTTTTTCTGTAGTTAAAGCTTTTTCATTTCTGTTTATTACTTGTAGGCTCTTGACTGCTTCCCTGAGTTGAATTCATCTGCGGTTTTCTTTTAAATAAAAAAAAAAAGACAAACATGAAACTGAAACATCCATTCCGTCTATATTTAGCCTTAAAATCATACCGCTGGGAGCCCTGTGTATGTAGCCAAATACCCAGTGAAAGATAAAGCCCAAGCTTTTCAGACAGGCACCAACGCCACCTAGTGGTCAGCTCTCACTTTATCCATGTGCCTTTCTCCACTAGAGAAGCACTATGATGTCAACAGTCCTGGATACTTGTTTTTGAAAACATATGATCTTTGAATCCTACTTACTAGGGACCAATCAAATTCACGATTTCACTGCCGTGATATTTCCGTGAAATATGACGAATTTTCAAAGACCTCCCGTGAAATAGCGCATTTTTTCCCCGTGAATTTGGTTGGTCTACTACTAATGCCTTATACAAAAGAGACAAAAACTAGGGTTGTGCATTTGTGAATATGCATTCAATTCATTTGGGCGCCTAAAAATTTGAAGTGTGGGCAAATCGATTAATACATATACAATCAATTACAAATTTAAAAAGTTCTTGTTTGCATACAATGTATGCCTAAAAAAGTGAATAGGGACCCCCCCCCCCCCCAAAATGCATTAAAATTGGGAAACATTTGTTTTAAATGAGGACAATGTGAACTTTTTTCAGCCGTTCATGCCTTTAATAAATAAAGATGCAAAAGGTGGAATATGAATACTTGTATAACCCAGGGCCAGCCTAATCCACCCTGTGACTGTCTGCGACTACAGGAAACAGGCCCCAGACTTCTTCAAAATGCTGGAGTCTTTATGAGCTCTAGGTAAGCCCTTCAGTACTGGAATTCAAGGAGTCAAGAAACTTATGCCTGGTAGAGCGAGGTTGGCTAGGTATAACTGAGATAACAAATTACTGAGCCCTGTGATGTATTGTGTTTTACCCAGAAAGTACACCAGACTGGCATAAACGTAAAAGAAACACTTCATTAAATAACATATTCAAGTATTTACAAGCAAAAAACCATGAATTAAAAAAAATCAGAGCATTTCTTAGGAGAAATATGCACATGAGACAGCAAATGAAAACTAGCCTGGTAATGAAAAAACTGACTAGGAGAAGTCCTCAGGCCACAGAACTTAAGCAAGCAAGTATTCTACCTAAAGACAAACAGTTCAATTTAACCAGAGTCTTGGAATGTGCACCCCAGTAAAACACATATTTCTACGGGCATGAACTATTATCCCAGTCCTTTAACGCGTTCTCTGTGCTCTCCAGCAGGGTACATCTGTTACTTTCAGTACAGTTACTGAAAGGCCTCACTGTCTAGTGGGATTCTTGCTGGGATCTAGTTTAGATGTAGATACTATATTTCTAGGTTGAATTCCTTCCCCTATTCCGAGCAAGACTAAAACTCATACAGGATAACTCAGAAGTCTATTCCACATGTATGGCAGTGTATCATTCAAAGGTTGAGATCTAGACTACCCCAGGGGAGTTATATTTAGTAAAACTGTATGCAAGTGCTTGGTCCTTGTTTCCTTTCTGACCCTGAGTTGAGGCAGAGAAACTATTTATCCCTTTCTTGGTAGGAGTCTGTTGGCAAGTGTATTTCAAGGGTCTTGGAACTCTGCACGTGGAGTTGAATCCCAACTCCTGACTGCTCCCTGTCTTTGTTCCAATATCTAGCCACCAACCAGCCAATAAAAATCAAAAAGTTCAGGTTGCTCCAAACGTATCTCAGAGGGCTGCTTCAAAGTAGATGTTGACCCGTGTTGCTGACAGAAACAGAATCAGTCCAACACTTTCTGTTCATTCCTCAGGGTTTAATCATTGTAATCCACTCTGATTTTTCAATTAGCTTTCTGAAGGCTTGTGTTTCAAGTCCCAAAAGCAGGTAGCAAAGCATCCATGTCAGAATTTGCCTCTTCAAAGACAGAAACCTCCAGAAAGGGTATTTAACAGTCAATTCTGAATATACACAGAAGGGCTGGAGCCTCTACTTCAGTGAGGCCCTCACACTTGAATTGAATAAAATTAAAACAAAGGATGACATTGGAATTCAAGAGCATAAAACATGGGTCAGATGAATGGGTCATCAAGTCTAGCATCCTGCATCCCACATTGTCCAATTTAGGTCACTTGAAGATATCTGGAAAATCATGCATAAAGGAAGTAACAATTTCCACATCTACCTGGTTAATGATTGTTAATGAACTTGTGCTCCAGAACCTCTCATAACATTTTTAAAAAAATCAAACTATACTACTAGCCTAGACCGTCTCCTGTGCCGTCACTGGAGGGACTTCCCCCTACAGTCACAGTGAAGATTGCTGCTGATGGCCCTGTGATTCCCTAATCTCTCTCCCTTGTCTTTGTGTTCCTCTCTTTATACTCCATTGCTTACCTTGCCGTGGTGCTGTTGATCTTTTTGCAGGCACAGTGTGAGATTCAGTAATGAGCAGTTTGAACTATGCAAAGCTCAGTATTTGAGGACCACCACTTGGTTCAAACAGCTGCTGTGTGAACTGTGTGAAAGGAGGGGAGAGATGCCGGTAACACAGGGGTGAAGAACTTTTTTCTCAGTACAACTAAGTGGACTGTTCAAACTTGCCTTTAAAGATGGTGGATCTGATATTCAGTGCTGGTGGCTAGCGCTGTTATTGCGGCTAGCTGCTGGAGCTGAAACACTAAATCCGGATATTCAATGCTGGGGTTGTATCTGGCCCTGGCATTGAATATTCAAGTTCACCTCATAGGCCAATCGCTAACTGGGCAGTGGCAATATTGAGCTGCTTCCTGATTAGCACTCTGCGGCAAAGGTTAGGCCAGGGTTACCTGAGCCTGGCTTTCATCGCATATTGCTAATCGCCACTGCCCGGTTAGCGATCAATGCCACCTCTGCTCCGCCATGGAATACCTCCGACAAGCCTCAATTCTAAGCAGTTAGCATCGGGGCATGTAGAACCAGCAGCCATGGAAATTCAGCAGCACTACCCATGTTAGTGGTGCTAACTAGCCCGTTCACCGTGATTAATGCGAATAGCAGCTGGGTGTGGTCAGCCACATAAAATGCCACACTTAGGACTAGCTGAATTAATAATGCATCCTATGGCTATCTTGATAACTGATGAGCTCCTTCATCATTGCCAAGAGGGCAGTCTTAGTACTATGACCATTGCATTAGCCCAACTGCCAAAGATGAAAGGAATTATTTTTGCTAAGGAAACCTATTCTCTGCTCAGCAACAGATTTCTACAACAGTTTTGAAGCAAAAGAGATATTAGAGATTGGTCAGAAGATAAAGCAAAATCCTGTGGAACATCCTGAGGCATCTTGTACCAGTCTGAAGTCTACCACCCAACATATCCATCTTGTTCAACCTGTGAGATAGGAAGTGAGCCAACCAATCACTCTAATACCAATTCCCAGTCAGTTTTTTAAGCTTGTTAATTAAAGTTGCTTGCCGCTTCCACCCGCTTCCAATGCAGAATTCTGGAAGTCTGCATCAGAGGGGACAGAAGGGGAAGAAGGGGTAGATCATAGAAGGCAGGAGTAATACTAGGCTCAACATTAAACTGGTTCCATTCATATTTAACAAAACGAGTATTCAAAGTGTCAATAATAATTCATTATCTACAACCTACCTAATATCATATGGTTTACCACACGCTTCATCCTTCATAGATTATCTATTGATCTTGCCATTTGCTTTTTGATCCAAGAGCAAGGAATACAGTTGTGGTCAAATTAATGGCACCCTTGCATTTTAGATATGTTGTGTACAGTATCTTGACAAATAAAATATTCCAATTGTATGGCATCATAATATTTTAAAAGTATGTTTGAAGGTATTGAACCAAAAAGGAGATGTCTGTGCAATTGAGACATAGTGGTATGTTTACTAAACGGCAGGAGTGGATTCTGTGTGATATCAGAGCCACAGCCCCATTGATTTCAATGATGCCGCAGTTCTGATATCGCAAGGAGTCTGCTACCACCGTTTAGTAAAAATACCCCTTGGTAATTTCTGAGAAAAAAACAAAATATGACCTGGACAGGATTAATGGCACCCTTCACTAACATGTGGTTTCACTACCCTTGACAGTGATGTCAGCCTCCAAACATTTCTTGTAGCCATCTATAAGATTCATACATCTGTCTGCTGGTTGTTTCTCCACCGCTTCAACTGCGATTTGTTCCAGCACATGAACGTTTTCAGGATTCCTTTTGCCAATGGCAAATTTCAACTCTTTCCAAAGGTTCTTGATTGGATTGAGATCAGGATACATTGCTGGCCAATTTAAAACAGTCCATATGTTCCTTTTTAACCATTTTTTGTACTTTTGGATGTATGTTTTGGGTCATTGTCCTACTGGAGGATTCATGATCTTCAACCCAGACCTAGCTTTCTGACACTAGATAGCACATTTTGCTCCAAAATACCTTGGTGGTCCTCTGACTTCATGATTCCTTTATTACATTCCATGCCTCCAGTTCCTCAGTCAACAAAACAGGCCCACAACATTATGGAAACGCTACCATATTTAACTGTAGGAAGGGTGTTTTTTCCTTATACACGTCATTTCTTTGTCTGTAAATGTATTGCTAGTCTGCATTGCCAGACCTCAAGTTTGGTTTCATCTCTCCTGAAGGATTGTGGTTTCTCAAGGTAGGTTTGGGCAAAGATCAGGCACTCCTTTTTATGTCTGTCTTTGAGCAATGGGGTCCTCCTTGGCCTTCGTCCATGAAGTCCTTCTTTATTTAGTGCACGGCGTATATTGCGGGTTGAAACCACCACTCCAGATTGGTCCAGGTCAGCTTAAGCTCTTTCGATGTTGTACGTGGTGTTTTTCCAATAGTTCGCACTAACCTTCAAAGACTTCTTGGATTAATTTTCCTCTTCCCACCACATCCTGGGAGGTTCTTGACAGTTCCATGAGCAGAAAACTTCTAAATAAGATTGTGAATTGTAGACATAGGAATCCCAAGGTCTTTGGAGATGGCCTTGTACCCATCTGAAGTCTGATGTTTGGTGATAATGGATTTTCTGATGGTCTTAGGAAGCTTTCTTGTCTTCATCATTGTGAAAATGGAACAGGGAGTGAATGTGGCCATTTTAAATATTACAGCCATCATTCTTTGGTTGATTCAAGTCATGTGAATACTGACAATTAATTACAGGTGTATCTAATTTTACTGCAATGGGAATGTGGTTCTTCTGTTCAAACTGATTTGAATTGTTTTTAAGGGTGCCAATAATGGTGTACTAAACTGAATGGCTTTAAAGGAGAGTTCAGTTTATTCTGCCTTGCTGTGCTGCTTTGAGGTTTCGGCTCCCAACAGCGGTGTCTTTGTTGCCTTAGTTGGTACATAAGGTATACTGGGGGGTTGCATTGTGCAATTCCCCTCGGTTTTTACTATTGTAATAGTTTTGAGATATAGATTTGGCTCATAATAAAGAATAAAAGGAATGTTTGCTGCAGGAGGACTTTTGCTCTCATGGCAAATGGTCCGACAAAAAATTAATATATTTTGTTTTTGGTACCTACAATGGGGATTTCTGGTGATTTGTTTAAGGAATTTCATTGACTGTTTTGATATATTTCCTCCTTTGTGGTTTTTGTTATTAATAATCGTGTACTGGAAATGTCCCAGTTTTTATTTTATTTTCTACTATTTCCTTTTTTAATTGGTCTTGTTTTATTTGATCCTTTTACGTGACAAATACATGTGCATATATAGTCCCAAGCCATTTCACTGGCCAGTTTTCTTTTTAGAAGATATTGGACATTAAGTGGTTGAACTGCAAGGATGCCAATAATGTTGGCCACAACTGTAAGTGCTTACTTCTATGCAGACTATATGCAGTTGGTAATAGTCCATGAGAACAGTTCTTTTAGAGTATCATTGAGAGCAAATTAAACAAAATTGCTGCCTGGATAGATTCGCACAAATTGATTCTCAGCCTTCAAAAATCAGAGGATTTATGGATTTCTAAGAACCACAGCCCACTCCCATTCCAACTGAGCATCCAGAATACTCCAATGCTTGTTAAAGGTACAGTATTATCCGTAGTAGTGCTAGACAATAAACTAACCTTTGTCTTCATATCTCTAGGACTGTAGAAATATCCTTTTCTTTACTCTTTGAAGAATCAAATCTCCTAGGCCATACTTGGATGATAGAGCACTAAAGTCTTTGCTGCACACATTAATAATAATTCGATTGGATTATGGCAATGCATTATGAATGGCGTCCCATGTTACCAATCAAAAAGACTGTAGCTTGTAGAAAACTCAGCAATAAATACTCCAATGCATGATTTGAATAGGTTAAACCACTATTGTATGAGCAGCACTATTACTACTACTACTAATCATTTGTATAGCGCTACAAGGTGTATGCCGCACTGTACATATAGATGTAAAACATAGTTCCTGAGGAGCATCAGGATCCAAAAGCAGCCTCAAAGAGGTGGGTCTTCAGCCTGGACTTTAATAGGGCCAGAGAAGGAACCCGATGCACTGACTCAGGTAGTTTGTTCCAGGCATATGAAGCAGCAAGATGGAATGAACAAAGTCTAGAGTTGGCAGTGACAGAGAGGGGCACAGATAAAAGGAATCTGACAGAGGAGTGGAGTTCCCGAGGAGGAGTGTAGAGTGAGATAAGAGAGGAAAGGTAGTGAGGAGATGCAGAATGAATGCATTTGTAGGTTAGTAGGAGAAGTTTGAACTGAATGCGGAAATGGATCGGAAGTCAGTGAAGTGACTTGAGAAGAGGGGTTACATGAGCATAGTGACTGGGCTGGCCCGTCCATTGAGTGAGAATGTTTTTTTGCACAGGGCCCCATGTTTCAGGGAGCCTCGCGCAAACAACATTCTCCTTTAAAAGCAAATTAAAAAAAAAAAAGCTGTCTGCTGCCGCTGCCACCGTTGGAGCGACAGAATCGAGTGTCCTGCCAGAATCGAGTGTCCCGCGGGGGGGCCCCCCTGTGTCTTTCCTCCCTGCATTGGTCCCTTCGGCGTGGCTTTCAGAGCCGCGAAGGGAGAGCTTCCTTTTCGCCGCTCTGTTAAGCCCACCAGGGCTGATGGGAAATAGGAAATGCATGTTTCCCATCAGCCCCGGCAGGCTTAACAGAGCCGTGAGGGAGAAACTCTCCATTCGCGGCTTTGAAAACCGCGCCATAGGGACTGATGCAGGGAGGGAGGGCTCTGCGGGGTGGGGGGGACCCGTGGGACACTCGATTCTGCCGCTGCTGTGGCAGCAGTGGCAGCAGCCAGCTTTTTTAAAATATTTTAAACTTTCCCTGGGCTGATGGGGGGAGGGGGTTTAGGACTGGTAATGGGCTGTGGGCTGATGGGGTTAGGACTGGTAATGGGCTATGGGGGAGCTGACTGAAAATGGGGTGATGGGGGGGTTAGGACTGGAAGTGGGCTGATGGGGGGTTATGACTGGTAATAGACTATGGGGGATTAGGACTGGTAATGGGCTATGGGGAGGCTAGGACTCAAAATGTGCTGATGGGGGGGTTAGGACTTGAGGTGGGCTGATGGGGTTAGGACTGGTAATGGGCTGTGGGCTGATTGGGGGGGTTAGGACTGGTAATGGGCTATGGGGAGGGAGCTAAGACTGAAAATGGGGTGATGGGGGTTAGGACTGGAAGTGGGCTGATGGGGGTTTAGGACTGGTAATGGGCTTTGGGGGGGCTAGGACTGGAAATGGGCGGATGGGAGGGTTAGGACTTGAGGTGGGCTGATGGGGTTAGGACTGGTAATGGGTTGTGGGCTGATGGGGGGTTAGGACTGGTTAATGGGCTATGGAGGGAGCTAAGACTGAAAATGGAGTGATGGGGGTTTAGGACTGGAAGTGGGCTGATGGGGGCTTAGGACTGGTAATGGGCTATGGGGGGGCTAGGACTGGTAATGGGTTGGGGGGTTGCTAGGACTGTAAATGGGCTGAGTGGAAGGGGAGGCTTAAACTGCAAATAGCTGATGTGGATGGGGGGCTTGGAATGAAAATGAGCTGAGTGGAAGGGGGGGGCTTGAACTACAAATAGCTGATGGAGAGGGGGGCTTGGAATGGAAATGGCCTGTGAGGGGAGGGAGCTAGGACTGGAAATGGGCTGAGTGGGGGGGGGGAGCTAGGACAGGAAATGGGCTGGTGGAGGGGCTAGGATAGGACTGGAAATGGGCTGTTGGGGGAGCTAAGATTGGAAATGGGCTATGGTGGGGGTTTGGATTGAAGTGGACTCATGGAGGGGCTAGAACTGGAAGTAGGCTCATGGGGGGCTTGGATTGGAAATGGGCTGAGTGGAGGGGAGCTAGGATTTGACATTTATTTTATTTATTTATTTATTTGCATTTCTTATATACCGCACTATTTGCGATCAGCACGGTTTACATTAAACGAAACAGTATCCGACAATAAACAAAAGTCAGGTCATTACATTGAACAGGAAAAAGTAACTTGGAGAACAGGGTAAACTATATACATGTGCAGGTGCATTGAACAGGGTAACTATATACATGTACAAATGAAATGAAAGCAGTTATTATTAGGTATTGATCATACTTGGGGACACACTATACGAGGGTGGCAGGGGTTCAGGGCAGTCAGTGAGGTATTTGGTAAAGAGAAAATGTTTCAAGGCCTTCCTGAACTGGCTCAAGTTGGGGATTGCTCTGATATGTGGTGGTAGGGAGTTCCAGAGACTTGGGGCGCGGAGTCTGAAGGCTCTGTTAGATGTTGTTTTAGAGCATTTTGTCGTGTCTATCGGTATCAATAGCATATTGGCCTCTGCGGTTCTCCTTAGCCTGTTGGGTGCGAGTGGTTGGATGAGGTCAAATAGTGAAGAGGAGGAGAGCCCCTTGGTGGCCTTGAAAGTCATCACCAAGGTCTTAAAACTGATCCTGGCTTGAATGGGGAGCCAGTGCAGCTGCTTCAGGAGGGGTGTGATATGCTCTCTTCTGGAGGCTCCAAAGAGTACCCGTGCTGCACTGTTCATGGCCAGTTGCAGGGGGTTTAAGGTGGCCTGGGAGAGTCCTTGTAGGATGGCGTTTGAATGATCAAAATGAGGAAGAATGAGGGCTTGGTAAATGGTGCGGAAGTCTCCTGGTTCGAGTAACAGGCGTAAGTGTCTGAGGGATCTGATTTTGAAGTAGATCGCTCTTATACTATTGGTTATGTGATGCTTCATGTTGAGGTTCTGATCCAGTGTCACTCCTAGGTAACGTATGGCTGATTTTACTTGCAACTCGGCGTTATTTACTTTCAAATAGCTGGGTGGTGTGAACTTGGGATTTCTCGAGATGAACAGGACCTCTGTTTTCTTGTGTTGTATGCGCAGATTTTGAGATAGGAGCCATTCGGATATTGTGTTGAAGCACTTAGTCAGAGGGGTAAGGTCTGGGCAATCCAGGGATATTGGCATGTATAGTAGGACATCATCCGCGTATATCATGCAACTCACATTGAACGATCTGATGATGTCACAGATGGGTTGGATATAGATGTTAAACATAAGTGATGATAGGGAGGATCCTTGAGGTACTCCTTGACTTTGTAGGAATGGTTCGGATGTGGATCCGTCTGCTCGAACGTATTGCCATCTTCCAGACAAGTAAGATCTACACCACTCGAGAGCTGTTCCACTGATGCCTTTTTCTCTTAGCCGACATAGGAGAATCTCGTGGCAAACCGAGTCGAAAGCCACCGCAATATCCAAGAAGATGAGAGCAAACCCTTGACGTATGATGTCAATGCCCGAGATTATGGTGTCAAAGAGAGTTGTGAGTAGTGTTTCAACTCCATGCTACTCTCTGAATCCATGTTGGGATGAATCCAGAGGGGCGTGGGTATCGATATGATCTTGTAACTGCTTGTACACTATCATTGTAACATGGACTGATGTTAGGGCTAGGAAAGGACTAGAAATGGGCTGATGGGGGGCTGGGATTGGAAATGAGCTGGTGGAGGGACTTGGATAGGACTGGAAATGGATGGGGGAGCTAGGACTGGAAATGGGCTGATACAGGGACTAGAAGGGAACGGATACTGGGTGAGTCTCGAACTAGAAGGGAGCTGATGTTGGGGGAGGATTAGAATAGGATGGGGCTGGGAGAGTAAACTGGAGAGGGGAAAAATATTTTGTGTGGGAGGGAAGAAAAATCTACAATTGACCGGGTATTGGCAGAGTAAGTGGGGATTGAGGATGGAGGGGTAAAATTTGAGTGGATGAAATAGGAATGAGGGAAGAGCAAGAGGAGAAAGATTAGTATGTTAAAGCAGATGTAGAGAGAGAATGGAAAAAAAAACTAGAAGAGAGAAGAAAGGACAAATGGACAGCAGACGATGGAGAGATAGCAGAAGACACGAAGAAACCAGAAAAAAGTGGCTGGAGCAATTGCAACTGAAAAAAAATGCACAAAAGGTAGAAAGATACCTCTTTATTTTGAATTTATTAACTGGAATATGTCAGCTCTGGGAAATGTGCATCATTAACGTCTGTGCTTTGTTTAGTAATAGAGGAAATTAATTTATAGTTTTATTTCTAGAGTGTTGTTGTACATTCCAAGTTTGGCTTTTGGGGTTCCCAGTTTAATTATTGTCTTCCTGTTTCTAAATTGTGATTCCTTGCTTGGTGATGGTCTATGTTCTGCATGTGTAACTGAGCTGAGGTATTCTGTTTATGTAATTCCTATTTGACATTGCCACTTTTTCTCTTTCCCCAGCAGGTCATGTATTGTTATTCTCTGAAATGTATTGGTTTAATATTTGCAGTGTTGCCTTTTGATAGGTAGGGTCTGGTGCTTTGTGAGTCCTGGTAGTGTTGTTACGATACGGCGGGTTTGCTATGGGTTCTAAATGGGCAGTGTTTGTAGTAGTTCCTAATGTGCCTGGCGGTTGGCACGTGGTGGTTGGCACTGGATTATAGTAATGTAGAAATCTTTTAGTCTTTCTTTATCCATACACTCATTAAGAGGCATGTTTACTAAAAGTTAATGTATGGTAACATTATGCAAATATTTATGTAAATGATGCCCCTTATGCAAATGAGGACCCGCACCGAGTCTCCGCACATGGCCCCGCACCCCCCTTGGGCCGTCCCTGCATAGTGACACTGTCGGGAGATAAGCTATGCAACTGAGTTTTGAACAGATTGAAGTGGAGAGAGATGATTCAGAGGAAGACCAGTGAGGACCAACAGTCAAGATGGGAGGTTACTAGTCAGTGGATGAGGGTCTTAGGAGTGTGTATAGAAAGGAAGGGATGAATTTTGCCAATATTATAGAGAAAGAAGTGACAAGTTTTAAAGAAAGAGAGACTAGAATCAAAGATGACTCCAAAGTTGTGAACTGAGGAAACAGGAAGGAGTATAGTGTTATCCACAGAAATAGAGAAGGAAGGGAGGAAGGGGCAGGTGGGTTTAGGGGGAAAGATAAGGAACCCAGATTTGGACATGTTCAGTTTCATGTGGTGGTGAAACATCCAGGCAGCAATAAGCAGGCAGAGATCCGGGCCTGGACTCCTGGAGAAATTTCAGGTGTAGAAAGGTAGAACTGAGAGTAGTCAGCATAAAGATGGTACTGAAAGCCATGGCAGGAAATAATTGCACTGAGGGACTGAGTGTAGAGAGAGAAAACAAGAGGTCCCCAGACAGAGTTCTGAGGTACACCAACTGAAATTGGGATGGTAGTACAGTAGAGGAGGATCCACCAAAACATACACTTAAAGTGTGATAAAAGAGATAAGAAGAAAACCAGGACAGAATAGAGCCCCTAAATTCAAATGAGGACAGAGTATCAAGGAAAAGGTGGTGATCAATGGTGTCAAAGGCAGCAGAAAAGTGAAGAAGGATGAGAATTGAGTAGAGGCCTTTGGATTTGGGGAGGAAGAAATCACTGGAGACTTTAGCAAGAGCCACTTCTGTGGAACATAGAGAACGAAAGCCAGACTGGAGTGGATCCAGAAGGGCTTAAAGTCAAGACAGTGGCAGTGAACTGCTTGTTCAAATAGTTTTGAAGCAAAGGGGAGGAGAGAGAGAGGCCGATAATTGGAAGGACAGGTAGGATCTAGTGAAGGCTTTCTAAGGAGAGGTTTAACCACAGCATGTGTGAAGGCCACAGGAACAGTTGTAGTGGAAAGCAATAGGTTAAGGATATGACAGATGGAAGGAATAATGGCAGAAGAGATAGAGCTTAGTAGATGGGTGGGAATAGGATTAGAGGAGTAGGTAGTCAGTTTGGAGGAGGAGTGAAGACTTGTAGTTTCCTCCTCAGTGATTTCAGAAAAGGAAGAATGGGTGATGGAAGGTGAGGGAAGGATTTGGAATTGAAGAGGGGGAAGATGAGGTGAAGGTGACCCTGTGGTGAATTCAAAGCTAATCTTCTAGACTTTGTCATGGAAATAGTCAGCCAAGGTCTGGGCAGACAGTGAAGCAGAGATTATAGTGGAGTGAAGGAGTGGCCTAGTGGTTGGGATATGGTACTTCAGACCGGAAGGTTGGGGGTTCAAATCCCACTAGAGGACAGCACCCTTGGGTCAGAAGGACTGGGGTTTCTAGTCCCACAGGTGCTCCTTGTGGTCTTGGACAAGCCACTTAACCCTCCATAGCCCATGTTCCCTGTAAAATAGTTATCTCCAAGTTATAATGCCCTGTTCAATGTAGTTTCAGTTTGTTCAATGTAAACTGCACTGATGCAGAATAGTGCAGTAAATAAATTAGGGGAGAAGGGACCTTGAGGAGAGAATTGAGTGAAGCAAAGAAACGGCAAGGGTCATAGGTAAGAAAGTTGGTCAGATGGACATTGTACTCTTGTTTGGCAAGTGCAATGGCTGACTGGAAAGAGTTTAGTATGACTTTTAAATGTAGGTAGTCAGCAAGGGTACATGATTTAAGCTGAAGGTGCTCAGCTGAGTGGGCACAGGATTGTAGGTAGCGAGTTGTCAAGGACAGCCAGGGTTGAGGTACAGTTTGCCTCACAGGGCATGGAATGGGAGGAGCAAGTGTGGACACTGCCCCATCAACGGACTCAGTTGACATAATAGAGGAAAGAGGTGATAAGACAGCACTGGAGAGAGCTGAAGGATTGATAGTTTGAAGATTCCTAAACATGTTGGTGGAGATTGGATGGACCAAGACGGGGGGTAGTTAAGCGTGAAGGTCAGCAAGTGATGGTCAGATAAGTGCAAAACTGAGGTGGAGAAGTTTGAGGCTGAGCAGTTGGAGGAGAAGACAAGGTCAAAGCAGTGGCCATGCCTGTGAGTAGAATCAGTAAAGCACAATTGAAGGTTGAATGAGGAGGTTAGGGAATGGAATTTTAAGGCATAAGAGTCAGAAGGGTCATGAATTTGAATATTAAAATCCCCAAGAATAAGGGAAGAGGAATATTCATCCAGAAAGGAGGAGAGCCAGGAGTCAAAGTCAGTGTGAAAAACAGAGGTGGACTTGTTGGGGGGTTGATAAATTACAGCTACCTAGAGAGGTAGTGGAGAAAATAGGCAGATGGCATGGACTTAAAAGGAAGCAAAGGATTTAGATGGAGGAAGAAGGAGGGTCTGAAATTGGTAGGAATGAGAGAATAGGAACCCAACACTTCCACCATGGCCAGTGGGTCGAGGTTTATGAGAAAATATGTAGCCTCCGTGACAGAGACCGTTGACTGAAACTGAATCTTCAGGAAAAGGCCAAGTTTCAGTAGGAGCCAGGAGATACGGAGTATTAGAGATAAAGAGGTCATGAATGAAGGCAAGTTTATTGGAGACATAATGTGCATTCTACAATGCGCATGAAAAAGGGAGAGAAGAGGGAAAGAGGAAAGGGATATGAACAACATCAGAAATGTTACACATTGATCTGCCCTGGGAGTGTGAAAAAAGTCTAGGGGAGCTAGGGTTGGGGTTGACATCTCCAGATGAGAGAAGGAGAAGGTGTAGGAGAGAACAGGGGAGAGACGAGGCAGCACGACAGAAGCAAGGGTGAGGTTCTCTCAGTGAGAGTGGAGATGGCTGAATGAGAGGATGGCTAGTGAGCTGGTGAAGCTCAAGGACAGATGATAACAGAAGACAAAATGGGAGGGGAGGTGGGGACAATAAGGAGTGGTTAATGAGAAGTAGGGCCATGGAATTGTTGGAATGAGCGGAAAAGATTAGGAAGAGTTAACATCAAGAACACAAAGTGATGTGAAGCCTTAGGAGAGGGAGATGAGATACATGTGAAAAGGGAGTAGAAAGTCCTGGTGGGTTCAGATGCATCAATTAATAGAGAAAGGCGGGGGTCAAAGGGGCAAGATGGCGGCTGAATGAACTTACGGCATCTCTCCACTGGAGTCTTTGTTCTGCTTTGGCTCTGCATTGTTAGCTTGATTGCTGGAGATGGGGAGGAGAAAGCGCAAGCAGGAAAGCCTACCCTCGGGCAGTGTCAGGATGATTGATGTGGGTCAGCGACTGCTACAGACTTGTGGTTTCATGCCAATGAGTTCGGGAGCAGCATCCTTGATGGCCCTGCTGGGAGATGATCCGGCGGAGCTGGGCATTTTGTGGGTTTGGCTTTCCCTTAAATCGCGGATTTCCCCTTTTCAACCGGGAAGCGCTATTGCATGTGGTGGAGTGCCTCCTGTTGAGCAAGTTGTGAGTATGCCTGTGTCAGGAGGTGAAGAGGGCCCACCGGTGCATGGCTCCCACATAAGTTGCTGTTGCTGGAGTGGCGGGGTTAGCGAAGGTGGCACCTGGAGCTGCGGCAAGTGGTGGAGAGCTGGCTCTGAGTGTCGAGGGTTTGGAAAAGCCTGCGAGCATTACATTGGAGATGCTGTGGGATGCTGTTGCAGCATTGAACAATTCCTTACTGCTGTGAGTAATAAAGTTGTGACACTTGAGTTGAAGGATGTCTCCAGAGCTTATGTGGAACAGTCAGTGAAGATGACCCCAGTCTCTGCAGACCTAGAACAGCTTCGGGGAGTACAGGAGGCCAGGATCAAGGAGGGGACTGTGTTCTCTAGGAAGTTGGAGTACCTGGAGAACCAGGCCAGGAAATGTAATTTGAGACTGCTTAATTTTCCACGTTCTCCTTTGTATTCGCCCTTAGAGATAGTGCGTAGATATTTTGGGAAAGTTTTAAAGCTTTCCCAGGATCAACTACCCCCTCTGAGTAGGGCCCAATATATATCTTTGGGATCCTCTTCTTTGTTTGCTGAAGGGGACACCTTCAATGTGGCAAGATACCTTACTGGTTTCCTAGAGAATTCCTTGGAGGTGGTTATTGGGCACTCAACACTGCTTATTATGCTAGTTCTAGAGTCCGATAAGTCATTGATTCTTAGGTCTTACTTCAGAAATTTCAGGGTGCAGTTTATGGGCTCTTTTGTTTTTATTTTCCTAGTTTTAGCTCGTGATACCCAAGCGAGGAGGAGGGAGTTTCTGGGGTATAAGCCCTGGGTTCTCTACATCGGTGGGTCTATTTTGCTTAAGTTTTCTTCTTGATGTTTTGTTTCCTACAAAGGCAAGAATTTTCGTTTTTTTTGAGCCAAGACAGCTGCTGGAATTTTTGGAGACCAGAAAAGGGTCCATAACTTTAACAGCTTCCTATCCAGCTGATGCGTGAGACTCTGCTTAGCCTTGTACGATTTTGTGGTTTTTTGGGGTTCTCAAATGAAGTATTTGTTCTCCTCTCCTTTTTTCTTCTAATTGGGGGCTTAGTTGTGGGGGCTTAGTTGCTTTGGAGAGTGGTTTGTACTCTCTGATATGCTTTGGGTTTTTTTTCACTTGGTGTTATTTAATGGAATTACCATGTAATTATTTTCATTCATATTATGCCTGAATATGTATGTTAAAACTTAATAAATGTAACATTTAAAAAAGGAGGAAGATTATGAAAGAATGTTAAGCCAGGGGTGGGTGAGCTGAGGGTGGGGTGGGTGGGTGAGTAATAAAGTGTTGAGAGGGGAGACACAGCACTGCAGAGAGCAGGAGCTGGGTAATGGTCAGAGAGAAGATAGGACACACACGGACAAAACAAAAATATAGACAGAACAATAAATAACAAGCTAGATTTTAAGCAGGAGCAGGAAAATGCCTGAACAGACATACAAAGTTAGCTGAGGTTTGCAATGAGGGTGCTCTCACCAAGCAGGAACCTCCAAATTTGCCTCATCTTCCTATCTGCTCTTGGATTAACTTTAAAATCCTATTACTGGTCACAAGGATTCCTGTATATTTAAGCCCTCTTTTGATTCCGTACTGTCCAAACTGAACCCTCATATCTTACCAGACAAACTATTTAATAGCTCAGCTGTGGCAGAACTAAGGTCAGAATCCTCCCAGAGCATGGCTTTTAGTTACGCAGCACCCTCCTTCTGAAATACACTGTCCGTAGAGCCTCGTCTTGAAAGCTCATTCATGAAATTTAAAACAGGTGTGAAGACCTGGACTTTGACTGAAGAAGTGGGTTAGATTCTGGCCATATTCAATCCTCACCTAACCTTTTTTATGCCTAACTCGGAACTTGGCGAAAGGTCATAATTTCCTTTCAACAGTGTGACAGCTATTTATAATGTCTTATAAGAAAAATTGTTGTTCTATATACTTCCCTTCTCCAAATGTTGCCTGTTTTTGACGACTATATTTTTTAAAATAACTATTCTGGACTTTCTAAACCTCTTAGATAGTATTCCAAATAGTGGTATATCAAAGCTTGTTTAAATAAATAAACACATTTGTAACTATGATTCCTTTGTGAACTGTTACGAGGGCTAAGCATCTCACATCATATAAATGCTGATGCTAATATTACTACTATTCATTTGTATAGTGTTACAAGGTGTAGGCAGTGCTGTACAGACACATGTAAGAGATGGTCCCGGCTCACCAGAGTTTACAATCTGGTCAAGACAGACAACACAAGGCTGGGGACTAGGATATGTCTAAGGGAATGGTAAGGAAACACATATTTGGAAAGCAGGAGATTAGGTGGACCAGGGTCAAAAAGCAGCCTTGAAGAGGTGAGTTTTTAGCCTGTATTTGAAAAGGGCCAGAGATAAATCCTGACTCGGGTAGTTTGTTCCAGCAAGGTAGAAAGATCAAAGTCTGGAGTGGGCAGCAGAAGAGAAGGATGCAGATAGAAGGGATCTGCCAGAAGTGCTGAGTTCCCGAGGAGGGGTGTAGGGAGAGATAAGAGGAAAGGTAGTGAGGAGCAGCAGAATGAGTGCACTTTAGTTCAGTAGGAGAAGTTTGAACTGGATATGGAAACGGAGAGGGAGCCAATGAAGTGACTTGAGGTTACATAAGCATAGTGAGACTGGTGGACGATTAGTCATACAGCTGAATTTTAAACAGATTGAAGGGGAGAGAGATGTTTCAGAGGGAGAACAGCAGGGAGGAGGTTGCAACAGTCTAGAAAGGAGGTGACTAAAGAGTGGATAAGGATCTTAGTAGTGTGTTCAGAAAGGAAGGGGCGAATTTTGCTGATGCTAATGAGAAAGAAAGGACAGGTTTTAGATATCAGTTGGATGTGTGTGGAGAAAGAGAGGGAGGAGTCAAAGACGACCCAAGGTTGCAAGCTGAGAAAACAGGGAAGAGTAGAGCATTATCCACAGAGACTGAGAAAGGAAGAAGGGGGGAGGTAGGTTTAGGGGGAAAGATAAGAAGCTTGTTTCTGGCCATGTCAATTTCAAATGGCGGTGAGACATCCAGGCAGCAATGTCAGATAGGCAGGCCAAGATTTGGACCTGGATTCCCAGAGATTTCAGATGTAAAGAGGTAGATCTGAGAGTCATCATCGTAAAGATGGTACTGAAAACCATGAGAGG
This sequence comes from Ichthyophis bannanicus, assembly GCA_033557465.1. Taxonomy (NCBI): domain Eukaryota; kingdom Metazoa; phylum Chordata; class Amphibia; order Gymnophiona; family Ichthyophiidae; genus Ichthyophis; species Ichthyophis bannanicus. Next base: position 513,750,757 of record CM066032.1, on the reverse strand, counting down.
AGATGAGTGCACCAAGAGACTGTGTAATGAGAGAGAAAAGGAGTGGTTCCAAGACAGACCATTGGGGTACATCAGCTGAGAGCAGGATAACAGTAGAGGAGGATCCACCAGAACATACACTAAATGTGTGGTGGGAAAGATAAGAAGAGAACCAGGATAGAACAGAGCCCTTAAAACCAAGTGAGGACAGGGTATTGAGAAGGCAGTGGGCAACAGTGACAAAAGCAGCAGAAAAGTCAAGAAAGATGAAGATTGAATAAAGGCCTTTGGATATGGCCAGGAACAGGTGACTGGAGGCTTTGGTAAGAGCTGTTTCAGTAGAATATAGAGGATGAAAGCCAGATTGCAATGCATCCAGAAGGAGTTTAGAGGAGAGAACGTTAAGACAGCAGTGGTGAACCGCACATTCAAGTAGTTTAGAAATAAAGGAGAAGAGGGAGATGGTTTGATAATTAGAAGGATAGGTAGAGTCTAGTGAGGATTTCTTGAGGAGAGATGTAATCACAGCATACTTGATGGTTGCAGGAATAGTTGCAGTGGAAAGCGATAGGCTGAGGATTTGACAAATGCAAGGAATGACAGCAGAGGAGATGGGAATATGGGTGGGAATAGGATATGGGTGGGAATAGGATCAGAGGAGCAGATAGTAAGTTTGGAGGAGGAAAGATGTCTGGTTTCCTCCTCAGTAATCTTAAAAAAGGAAGAAAGGGTGGCAGAGGTTGAGGGGAGGAGTTGGGACTGAAGAGGGGGAATAGAAGATGGAGATGACCTCATGGGGAATTCAAGTGTAATCTTGTGGACTTTGTCATGAAAATAGCCAAAATCTTGGCAGAAAGGGAAGGAGAAGTTGGAGGCAGAGGCACTTTGAGGAGAGAGTTGATAGTTGTAAAGAGACAGCGAGGGTCAGAGATAAGAGAAATAATAAGATGGACATAGTAGTGTTATTTGGCAAGTGCTATGGCTGACTGAAAACAGGCTAGCATGAATTTGACGTGTAGAAAGTCTGCAGTGTGGGATTTGAGCCAAATGAGCTCACTATTCCATAGTGGCTAAAATATCATGCTTCCGCCGCTATGGAATACTCTCTCTGAAATGCTCGCAATGATTGTCAGTGAATACAGTATTCGGCGAATCCTTGAGGCACTGAAGTGCTATTTTAGAACCATGAGCACACAGAGGCCGGAATATATCCAGCACCTCAGGGAGAAGGCTGCAGCAGCAGCAAGTAGGTGGGGGCAGTGCATGATGAGGTACAGCAATGGGGGAATGTATTTGCGTCACCTGTAGGCCAACAGAGCCAACCACCAGTATGAACCAGACAAACAAAGCCAAGGGCCAATTACCACCCCAGCTGCTATACCCCAGCTGATGCAATGCAAGCATCTACCAGCACCAAATTGCAATAGCCCACAATGGGATGCAATAACATGACAGCAGAGGTCCATACAGATACATCGAAGGAGAGCTACCCATGGCATACCTCACAGGACCCACACAGTGGAATATAACACTTCATCATAAGTGGAGCAGGGTGGCTGACCAGCAGACACAATGACGTAGTTGTAGCATGAGTGTGCAATGATAGCACCAAACCCTCGCAAGGCGCACTGGCACAGCTGCAGCAGGGGGCAGGTCTCGACCCAGTCGCAAATAGCAGGGAACAAGCAAACTGTAACTGAAACCCCTCAGGCCTATGCACAGAGGTGGAATGTGACTGCCACTCCCAGAGAACAGCATGCCTGTAGCCATACTGTATGTATGTCACACACAAATGGGAGTAGGGGTAAGTGTGGCAGCACAGACTTGCTCGCTCCAGATACTGTGCCTGGGTAAACAGGTGGCATGCATGCCCTAAACACAGAGAGGGTATGTGCGGGAAGCCCTGTTTGAGCCCCCATGTGTCTGCCAGGCAGATGCCTATAGGTGACCAGTAACACAAACTTAATGCTCCACCATCCATTTCCCCACAGCCAGTGCTCCCCATGCCCAGAAGGGCCCCAACTTCCCCTGGACCAGCCAGCAGGTAGCTACCAATTACTACCAGCGGCACCACTGGAGCGACCCCAGGTGGGGAGGTGACCATCCATTTCCCCACAGCCAGTGCTCCCCATGCCCAGCAGGGCCCCAAATGCCCCTGGACCAGCCAGCAGGTAGCTACCGCTTACTACCAGCGGCACCACTGGAGCAACCCTAGGTGGAGAGGGTGACCAGAGCGCACCACCAGCAGGCGGATGGGTCTGGACCACCACAGCTGTGGAGGTGGAGGTGGAGGTGGTGGTGGATAGCAGTGACAAGGACAGTAACACCACAATAGAGGGAGAGGAGGAGGTTGATGAGGGGGAGGGGTGGATGTGGAAGAGGTGGTGGAGTAGGGGTGCAGGCAGGATGAAGGTTGAGCCAGAGAGGGAAAACTGGCTGGGTGTGGGGGAGGGGATGGCACAGGCAGACAGGTGGGGTGAGGTGCATGGGGCAGATGCAGGCAGGGAGGAAGAGTGCAAAGTGGGTGGGTGGGGAGGACAGGCAGGCCGAGGGGGCGCAGGGAGGCAGAGTGCGAGGTGGGGGCAGGCAGGCTGGGGAAGGGGCAGGGATGTAGAGTTTGAGGTGGGAGGGACAGGCAGGCCAGGGGAGGTGCAGGGGAGATGCGGGCAGGGAGGCAGAGTACAAGGTGTGAGGGGAACAGGCAGGCCAGGAGAGGAGCAGGGGTGCAGGCAGGATGGCGGGGTGGATCGGAGGGAGGGGAGGCAGAGGAAGAGGAGGGGGGATGAGGAGGAGGAGGGGTGGGAAGAGGAGGGGAGGAGGAGGAGAAGTGAGAGGAGGAGGTGAAGGGGAGGACTGGGAGAAGGAGGTGTGGGAGGACGAGGAGGAGGGGGACAGTGAGGAGGAGGAGGAGGTGGGAAGGGAGGTGGCGGAGGGGAAGGGGGAGGGGGAGGAGGGGGAAGGTGGGAGGCCCTTAGGAGGGAGGAGGGCTTGCCACTCCCCCTCAGTCACTGATCTCTATCATGGTGCCTATCAATTCTCCCACGTGCCTTGTCCCACTGGCCGTGATGGAGGTGTTGGACTTCTACTCTCTCCTTCCTGTCAGTTTCAAACCCCCTTTCTGGCTCAGTCTCACTCCTTTCCCTCCTTTGAAGTCCATTCCATCCGACTTTTTATCCAACTACCTCTTTGACTAGCTGTTATTTATTGATCCCCTGACAAGTCCACCTCTACTTTCTCTCTGACTTTGACTCATGGCTTTCCTTCTTTCTGGATTCATCTTTTCTTCCCTTATTCTCAGGGATTTTAACATTCATGTTGATAACCCCTCCGACCCTTCTGCTTTAAAGCTCCTCTCCCTTACCTCTTCGTTCAACCTCCAGCTTTGCTCTACTGCCCCTACTCACCAGCAAGGTCACTGCCTTGACCTTGTATTCTTCTCCTATTGCTTACCCTCAATCTTCTGTACCTCACTTCTTCCCTTATTGGACCATCACCTGCTAAGCTTCACTCTTCATCACTCGCTGCTTCAACCTTGCCCTGTCTCCTCCAACCTCTTTAGAAATCTTCATGCTATTGACCTGTTGGCTCTATTGTCTACTGTCTCATCACTTCTTTCCTCCAGTATTTCATCTGAGTCTGTTGATGAGGCAGTAGCTTCCTATAATGCTGCGCTCTGTTTACCCAATTTGTATTGTAAACCATTTAGATATTCATTATTTTTGATTTGTGATATATCAAACTAAACTAAACTATTATGGACAGAGTGCTTGCTTGCTTGAACTTTCAATTTAGGTAGACAAGTGGTCTTTTCTTGGTTATGAGGATTTATTTTTCTTTCTTTAAATTTGAACTTGGCTGCTCTCATAATTGAGGATGGAATATCAAATGTTCTTTTATTTGCCTAGAGAAAGTGCATAGTAGCTTTTATTCTGATTTCCTTTTGGGTTTTGTTATTTTTGTACAGGAGGATGCTTGGTGTAAAAATGAAACTTGAATAAAGGTTAAAATAAATAAATAAATATTATATGTATGTATGTATGTATGTATGTATGTATGTATGTATGTATCTATCTATCTATCTCTATATATATATGTATATTTACAGCTACACTTTTCTTTAGTCTTTGTTTCCTGAAAGCTGAAGAAAGGGAAATTATTTGTCCCCTGTGGACTGCTCTATCTGCACCCCAAATCAACCTCCTTATCATAGTTGAATTCAAAATACACCTTCCAAGCCTTTATCAACTGTGCTACAAACTTCTGATTACCTAAAAGGACTCTGTTCATGTACCTCCTCCTAGGGGTGGGGTGGGGAGGGTTCCTTCTGCAAGCCCTTCCAAGAACAGTGAGACATAACTATGGTCAGAAATCAGAACAGAGCCCATATCACCAGCTTTCAGTGAATGGAGAAGATCTGCAGAAATAAACCAAAAATATATATGCTGAAATTAAAAAGTAGTTTTCTCTGAGGTGTTTCTCATGCCATGCATCATACAGTCCCAATTTTTGTAGATAGAATTTTGAAAGTCTGGAATCCTTTGATGCTGTCCATCCAAGAGAACACAGTTAAAATCCTCATCCAAACAATGTGAACTCTTAAGAGGAAGTTGCAACTTATGAAAAAATAAATAAAGGCCCTAGAGTCAGAGACAAAGCATAAAGATTCATCAGAATGATGGGTTGTCCAGAAATTTCCCTCACAATAATTAAAATCTATTTTCTACATCTAAAATGTGTTCTTTCACTTCACATGAGCAGTGTTTTGCAATTAAAATCATAACTCATTTATTAGACAAGAAAAGCATTGGACAAACCTGGCCAACCCAAGACATCTGCAACCTCTGATGCTCTAGATGTGAAAGGAGGGTTTTCTGAAAATAGGCTATCAAAGCATCCACCTTTCCCAAGGTGGACAGAATTCTCTTCCTTTAATAGGGCTATGAATCCCACATACATTCTAAATAATCCATTGATGACTTAAAGATAGAAAAAATGGATAGACTCCAAACCACAACTGGCAGACGTGCAGCCTGATTCCCGTAGGGGCATATCCAGGCTGTCCGGATGGCCCTAGGCAAGACAAGTCTGTTTGGACCCAATTCTGGACCACAGGAATCCTGCAGTAGCCAGAATCAGATCTGAGGATGGCCCAGCGTGCCCATGGAAGGCTCGGTGTGCCCCTGCCTGCCTGCGGGGATGTCTTTCCTGCAGGCTTCCCTCGCCACAGAGGCTCGGCCCCCTCTCTTCACTGCTGCCCAACCCATGGCTTGCCAGCCAGGGCCTAGATTAGGTGGCAGGGACACCCCCACCTGGCCCTGGCCCCCAGGGGGATCCCAGGTCCTGATTGTGGCAAACGTGCTGCTTATTCCACCTTTCAGGTGGAATAAGCAGTGCGTCCCCACGGGCCCAGCAGCACGTACAGGGCAATGACCTGAATTGGCCCTGTATATGCTGCCAGGCTGGGCCACCCCCGCTCCATCTTGATCCCACTCCCCACCGGCTCTTCCCATCCTGATGCATAGGATGTACCCATGTTTCAGAATGACCTCCATAATCTCTGAGGCTTATTAAAAAACAACAACAACAAAAAAAACAACAACCCAGCAGCACCCAACTCCTACCCTAACCCCAAAACCCAGAACAAAACCAATCAAAAAGAAGAACAGAAGGGAATCCATCCAAAAGAGATGCTAACCAATATATATGAGTGGGGACCCAGGAAGGCTCACTTACCAGTCTTCCTCTTGGCTGATCTTCTAATAGCGACAAAGAAAGAGAACAAAATAAAAAAGGGAAGATCCTGCAAGATTTCCCTCTCCGAAGCCTCAGTCTCAAAGGATAAGTCAACAGGAAATTCCAGTACTAGTTAAGGAGGAAGGGAATGCTCCATACTTATAGACTCTGCCTTTGGTGTTGACAAATTGAGTTGCTTGTGTGCAACAGAAACGTTCCTCTACTTTGGAGTCACCATCCACTACTCAGGCTCCCTAGGGAAGGATTGATCTGAACTTAACATAGCTTTAGGCATTCACTACATCAGGAGCTCCATGCCCACCTCAAGATCTGAAATCTGCTGATGCTCCTCTATGGAGGAAAAATATGTGAAAAGGGATATCCCCATCAGTATTGCTATCTACCTCCTCTCAAGAATTGAGTAAGTGGGCAAAAAAAGCTTCTGCATTTCTACAACGTAGAATGGAAAAGGTATGAGAAAAAACTGACCTCCTCGTCTGTAAAAAGAAGATGGGTCTTGTTCCAGGTATCAGCCATTAAGGTTTGCTTGTCTTTAAAAGCATGAAAATAAACCATAACATAGCTTTTATTTGGCTGAGATCCAACTTACCCTTTACCAGCCACCAATCTAGTTTTATCTCTTTTTGGGCAGACTGATATCACCTGAACAAAAAGCTATCTCATAAGCTAAAATGTATTTTCATTCTTCATTTTGGATAACCCAAAAAGGTGTACATTATTTTTATGTTGATTGTACTTCAGGTCTTCCTGCTTGAACTTAATCTCTTTTTTTTCCACTTGAAGATCCCTAATCTTCTTCTGAAAATAAGCAATTGAGTCAATTTGTTCCCCTCTATTTATCTCATTTTGGGTGACCCAAGAATCTAGGAATTTTATCTCCAGCTTAAGTTTGCTCACAGCATTGGTAATGTCAATTCAAAGCATATTGAGTTGAGACATCAATTTTATAAAATCTTCTTTTGTCAATGGTAATTTGAAACCTGGGTCTGACTGGGTTGGAATGGCCATTTCTGAGACACTAGCCATATTTATAGTCAACTGCTGGACAGTGGAAGTAGAGCTGCAAAATTTTGTGAGAGCCCCAGAGTAGGGTGGTTCTGTAAGATATAAAGTAGTCTCTTTCAGCCACACTAGGGCTTCCCAGAGAAATGGAGTGGAATACCACATGCAGTCAGAAGAGCAGAGCACAGTGCTCACAGTAGTGGTGCCACCGAACACAGTCCTGTATGAAAAACTTGCCATAAGTCTAATTCAGTTATGAGCTCATATCACCAAAATATGTTCAGACTCCACCTGAAAATGATTTAGGACAAGGCAAGAATCAGATGGACACTGCTGAGACACATGATCATGTGGTCTTATGACAAGGAGACTTTGCAAAGGGGTCTCACACAATGCCTTCTTCCTGTAGCACCTGGCTGTTATCATTGACTTGAAAGCAGAGTTTGCAGTTACTCATGACTTGAAAAGGAAAACCACCTTGCTCAGATGGGATCTCCCAGTTTTGTGCTCACAAACATGGCTGTCCACTCACATTCCATCATTATTGATGGCCTACACCAAACTGCAACACTCCTCGGCCCCAACAGGCTTTCCTGAGTCCCTTCCTGTATTCTATGCACTATTTTCAGAACAAATCATCGGAAGCTGTACTGTATGAGGACAACAGAGGTGTGAAGATTGGTGGAAGACTCATCAACAACCTTCGTTATGCTGATGATCCCACATTACTGGCTGAAAGTGAAGACAATATGAAACATTTGCTTCTCAAGATCAAGGAACATAGTCTTAAAATGGGCCTGCACCTTAATGTAAAGAAGACAAAGATCCTGACAACTGGCAAAATCAGTAAGTTCATCATTGATGGAGAAGAAATTGAAATTGGAGGGAGGAGTGGCCTGGTGGTTGGGGCAAGTTACCTCAGGCTGGAGGGTCTGGGGTTTGAATCCCAAAGGACAGCAACCTTGGGCTGGAAGGACTGGGGTTTCTAGTCCCATAGATGCTGCTTGTGGCCTTGGGTAAGCCACTTAACCTTCCATTGCCTCAGGTACAAAAACAGATTGTGAGCATTTTGGGACAAGGGAAATAAATATATACAGTACCTGAATGTACACCACTTTGACTTGTAGAAAAGCAGTATAGAAGACTAGTTAAATAAAATAGTTGACAACTTTAACCTACTTGGATGAACTATCAATAAAGAAACAACAAGCTGTCAAGAAAACTGATGACACACTGCTCTTGGCAGAATGGCTATGAAGGACTTAGACAAGATTCTCAAGAGCAAAGATGTCTCTCTTTATACAAAGATTCGACTTGTTCAAGCCATGGCATTTTCAATAACATCATATGGATGCAAAATTGATGCCTTTGAATTATGGTGCTGGCAACAAATACTGCCCGAAGAACAAAGAAGTCAGTACTAGAGGAGCTCAAACCTAAGCTTTCTTTAGAAGCTCAGATGACAAGACTTTGACTTTCATATTTTGGACACATCATGCGAAGAGAGAGATCGTTAGAGAAAGATATCATGCTTGTCAAGGTAGAAGATCAATGCAAGAGAGAAAGGCCAGCAATGACACAATAACAGCAACTATGGGTGTATCAACAATAAGCCGCTTAACTGAAGTCCAAACACAGTTTAGGACAACTATCCAGAGGGTCGCATGAGTCGACACCGACTTGACGGCATTTAACAACAACAGGACCATGGTCTCAAAAGACAAAGCTTAAGCCAGGGTTTCCTAATCTTTTTTTCCCATATCATCCACTTTTGGTTATTTTTTAAAGCAATCACCACTCCCCCCCCCCCCCAAAAAAAAATATTCTGAATGAAACTAAAATGCTATTTTATTTATGTTGGCTATTCAATGTGATCCTTGTGCTTGATGTTTTGCTGTTAGATTCTCAATTTTTGGCTTGATATTTATGAGTTTTAGTCACAAATATCAGTTCTACTTCTTTCCTTTGTCAATATTTTATTGACCCATTAGACTAAATATGAAGTTGGAGAGCACAACAGTACTTTAGCCATTGCGGACCACATGTTTGGAGAGAGCTGTTTAGTTGTATTTGACAGCCATAGTGCAGTCATTCCAGCTTTTTCAAATTTGTATTTGCATTCATCATTACATTTTAGTTCAATAAGTTCCTCTTAGATGTTTTCACTGACAGATAATCAAAAGGATCCACCATCCATGGCTTGACTTCAAAAGAAAATAAATCTGAAAATCTGCTATTCAGTTCTTCTTTCAATGACAATAAATATTCAGCATAATTTTTAAGAGCTTGATCTGAGAGATGTTCAATTATTTCTGTTAATTCGGGCATGCTATTGAAGTGCTTCTTCCGTAAACTGGTTTGAAAAATACCTAATTTTTCAGTAAATGTTTTCAGATTACATTTACAGTCTAGAAACATATTTAATTTGCCTTGAAGCTAAAGTGAAACTTCATTGAGCTTTCAAAAAATCCAGGCCAAAAAGTAGATGTCACATTTGTAGTTCTTTATTTCCTCTGCCAAATCTACCTCTCCTTCACTTTCCAAGAAGCTAACTATTGTATCAAATAGACTTACAAATCTTGCTAGGCAAATTTCCTTTTGAAAGCCATCGAACTTTGTGTGCAAAATAAGTCTAATGTGCTGCTCTTCGTTATCACTGCAAAACTTCCTAAAAAGTCAGTCATACTTGCTGTGAGATTTAATTTATTAGCTTTTTTAATAACTATTGCCAATGATTCATGAAGACCTGTACTAATATTTTTGGCAACTAAATGATGGCGGTATATGACACAATGCACTGTAAGAATCGAAGGACATACATTTTTAAAGTGAGCAATAAATTCCTTAAATTTCCCACCATGGATGGAGCGACGTCAGTTGCGCAGGATACCAAGTTTTCAATGGGCACTTGTTTTTCATCAAACCAAGATCTCAAAGCCTCTTATATGGATGATCCAGTCGTGTCGGTTTCCAAAGACTTTAGGAACAATATTTCTTCACACAGTTTGTAGTCTTCATCTATAAAACAGACATATGCCCTAAGAATAGCTCTACTATCACTAACCATGGATTCGTCAATTTGAATTAAGCATTTTCTGCTTTTTAATTTTTCAGCAAGCTGGGTTTCTACATCAGAAGGCATTTCATCAATTCTTCTCTGAATTGAATCATCTCTCATTGGTAATGATTTTAAAACATTGAATGAATCTTGATGCAACACAGTTTTCATAAGCGTTTCAAAGGCAGGCCGTATTATATTTTCTGAAACCGTATGCGCAATTCCAGTTTTTGCAATGATTTGTGCAAGTTCATAAGACGCAATCATTCCATCTGCATTTGTTTGTGTACTTTTTATAAATAAAGAAGGAACAGTTTTTCATTGTTCAAAATTCTTTTTCAAATTTTTATCAAGTTTTATCAAGATGTATTTTTTAAATGTTCTAAATGCTTGGCCGTTACATATGACAAATAGGCTGTCTCAGATCAAATGGACTTTAAACAAAGCCATAACACAAATACTCCTCCAGACACTGCCTGCATTTCTTCTTTTCCGCAGCCATGATTAATGATGGGAGGGATATGAAAATATAATAAACAAGTAATGCTTTGTTCACTTTTAGCCTAGGTCATTCAATTATTATCACAACACCAGCACCATTAAACCTCTGAATATCATCATGAGAATTAACCCCTTAACTGGGGAAATACATAGCACCCAGCCAACTGCTCCCCGGGGAATTAATTTTGCAGCTATGTCATTCAAGCAAGTCAGCTCCCTGATCTCCGGTTGCAGAAATGCTCTGTACCTTCAAGCAAGTCAGCTGCCTGATCTGAGGTTGAAGGAATGCTCTGCATCTTCAAATCAAACGGGCTCCCCGATCTGCTGATGAAGAAATGCTGTGCAGCTTCAATCAAGCTGGTTTCCCAATCCTCACCGTTATCAGTGATTACTGGCTGAGGGCAGTATGAGAGACACATGAAAACAGCAACAAACTCTCCCACCAAAACCTGAGCAGCTCTATTGTGTGTGGCTGAGCTGCTACTATTCTGGCGGTAAGGTATGCCACTGCGGGTCCCCACGGCGGTATGCCTTCCCGCCAGAACAGTAGCAGCTCAGCCGCACACAGTGGGAGGGTTTGCTGCTGTTTCCATGTCTCTCACACTGCCTTCAGCTAGCAATCGCTGATGCCGGTGAGGATAGGGAGCCAGCTTGATTGAAGCTTCAGGGCATTTCTTCATCGTCAGATTAGGGAGCCGGCTTGATTGAAGGTACAGGTGCAGTTTTTTCAAAGAGGCATTTTTATTATCGCTCCCTCAGTTCAACCTTTGCCCCCTTGGGGGCGATAGTGCCCCTATTGAGAATGAGTAGCTTAAGGTCTATCTTCCTCAATAGTTCTCTGTGGTTGAAAAACGGTGCCATGCTCAATTGCAGCAGTGCCAGGACAGGTGCGGTTGGGAGGAGGAAAGGGCTTAGGAACACATGGCCTCTGGGTGATGGCTGTAGAGTATGTATCTGTGAAGATTGCAGCTAAATGATTCAGGGTGATCTGTGGGACACAAACATTGTCAAGATAACCAGTATTTGTTTTAAAAGCTAAAAGAAACAATATAAATTCTATATGTAAAAAAGGAAAATCAGCATATTAAGAGAGACAGAGATATTAAACGGGCATTCCTCTTGATGATTCTCCACCCCCCCATGAAATAGGAAATATAAATAACCAGGCTAATATTGAGCCCATGGCGGTCAGACGTTTTTCAACACTGCCTGCCACAGTAAAAAAAAATAAATCTGGATATTCAGAGGCTGTATGGGTTAGTGGCTGCCCCTAAATATCTAGTACAGGAGTTTTTGTGCTTATATATAGCCTGTCTTGTAGATTGGTGAAGTTGGATTATTTAGCTAAAATATTTGCATTTTGCAGTTAACATTGCATCTATCTGGATATCGGCAATATTCGGCTGCTATCCAGATAAAACCTTTTAAATACTGGGACCAACTGGGATTCACTCCTGTCCCTTTAAGGGGGGGGGGGGGAGGAGAAGAAGGGGGAGGTACCAAGGGTCACTGGGGGGATATTGAAAGCCTAGAGACTTTTTAAAACATTTACATATTGTAGTCAGTGGTGCTGCTAACCAGGTTTTAGCATGCATTGGGGCATGTTTACCAAGGTGCAGTAACAGTAAATGCATGCCTTAGCATGTGGTACTTGGTTAGCGCAGGGCCGCGGTAACAGCTACTGCATGCTAAAAGCAGCCATCATGGTAAAATTCCCACGCTAACAGCTTAATGTGTGATGGGGCAGGAACTGGGTGAGTAAGGGGCGGAGAATGGGTGTGGGCTGCACGTTACCATTAGCATGGGGGGAATTATTATAGGCTAATTGTCAATGTTGTAGTTAGTGTACTGGTGTACTTCCTGCCACCTTCATATGTGGGGTTAAGTGTATCTGCCCTAATTGAGAATGACATTAAGGTGTGTTAAGGGGCTTTTCTGTGTGCATGCCCCCCATCAGTTAGCACAGAGCCTTTGCACTTAACACGCACTGATTTTTACTCGTACTGCACGGCAAGTGGAAAACCATACTGCAGTTTAATAAACATACCCCACTAAGATTTAGTAATATGCAATAAAATTGTTAACTGAAATAAAATTAAAAGCAAAATGGCAAAAAGAATCAAAACCCTCCCCAATATAAAATAAAAATTGTTTGGCGTGCTCACCCCCCGAGATGAGGGTGCCTAAAAGCTGTCACCAAGATATAGCAGAATTAACTTTTTTGAAATTTTCTGTGTTCTGTTTCTTTGTTTTCATGTCTCTTCATCTCCATCGCCGTCACTGTAGCCTACCACCACGCTTCTGTTTCCCTGTCTTTCTTATTCCTTCATTTTTCTTAGCTTTCAGACAGCCCACTCCTATATAACACTAAGCTATTTTTTATTCAGTTAGAAGAACACGGGTATAGCCACCACTTCTGAATAAATAACTCATAGAAACTGTTTAGAATGTGTGTGGCAAACATTTTCACTTCGCTTCATCTTAGGCTCGATTACCCATTTGGTTCGCCTTTAGATTCCAAATTATTTGGCTCATTTGGATCAGTTGGGACTACTAAATTAAATGGGGCAAGGAATTTTGTACTCTAACAAAGGGAGTTTCTATGCATTTTAAATCAAACTTTTGTTTTCAGTGCATTTAGTAGAAAGAATTTAGATGAAAATATTGTTTATTTTCCAAGAAATTAGGAGTACCATTTGTTATTTAACAGGCAAAGTTTGAAATCCTGTGAGGGCAATTTTATAAAAGAATACCTATATTGAGGTCCCAAAAGGCAGCTATTTTATGCCTATTTTATAAAGGCACAGTGTCAGTATCCAATACACTGGGAGAGAACTATATATGCACATCAAGACTCGCCAGCTCCCCATCACTAGAAAATATTTTATTAGCTCTTCAACCAATTTTTCTTGTATCATATTTTGGACCATCAAATATTGCAGAGCACTTAGTGGATTAACACCTGCCAATAGTGCACTTCATTTTTATCAGCAATCCACATCATTAAATTGATAGTTTTGAGTTCATTATTAATTTCATAACATCTAATCATCCTCAGTCTATCATGAAATAAATAATATTAGTCCACCATTAAATTTTAACTCATATCCTAAGCAATATTGCACCTATCTGAAATGTACTGAGTGGATGCTCAGTCAAAATTCCTCCGGCCCTTAATTCAACATCCACATATATTCCTCTTGGAATCATTTGTTTTTTAATGTACTGTGCCAAGGTATCTCCATGAAGTTCTGCCAACATTAACCAAGACTAAATCTGCCTGCCCTTATAGGAGTCACTTGGCAACCTTACTGGGAACATAGATGATGTGATTCTGGCAGCACGCCTTTATCAACCATTTCTTATCTCAGTTGCAAACAGCTGGCGTATTCCTGTAAGGCGGTTGTTAACATCTAATTTGGTTTACAAGTCATCATTGACACTAAATTGATCTTACTATGTCTGCTCTCTGTTATACAGAGATTGTATGCACAGCCAAAAAGGTGCTTTTTCTTGTTATTACAAAATGTTGGTTAGTTGGAAATGGAATTAAGTTGGAAATCTGTGCTGTTGCATAACGTCATCGTTTTAATGTGGTGTGGTGAAGATTTTCCATGCCATGTTTAGCATACGCTGTGAATTTAATGGTACCAAATCACAAACACATTAGTTATTGCCATGGTGCCTGTGGTACTTCAAAGATAGTGCATTGAGTTATAGTTGCATAAAAATTCTAGTGAATGAACGTTTCCACTCCACTGAACATATTTTACCAGTATTTAGTTGGATAGATTTTCAGTCATGTTTGAAGTAAACATTACTTAGAAAGGAAAGCATTTCAGATGATGGTGGGGTCAAGGGTAGAGTGTAGAATTAAGCAAGAGTATAGAACAAAAGTAATGCTAATTGGGCAATTTTCAAAGTTCTTGTAATGTACCATGTAAACTAGTCTATTGTTACATCCTTCTCAATGCCATGAACCTGGGTAATGTTCTTAAATTTGCCGTGAAGTTGCATCCTATACAGCCTTATATAAGATACACTCATTGGAATTAGAAATGTCCATTTGTTAACACACACTAAAAAATTAGTACATGCAAAATCTTTAATGCACATTAACTACAAATTAATGAGAAGTTGATTTTCATGCATTAAAACATTTGAAAATTGGGAAAAAAGTCTGAAAATGGCCCAAAAATGAACCAATGCTTTTTTCCATGCACATCCCTAATTGACATGTTTTGCAGTTACATTGGGGGTTATTCTGGGCCATGAATTGTGGGGTTGGACGGCCCAACAGCCAGTTGTGCGGGGAAGTTAGACAGGGGCGGGGAAGGGACGGCTCGGGGCGGAGTATGGGCGGTCGCCGGCCCTGGACGTACAGGGACGATTCTAATGTCGGTCCTGTACATCTGGGGCTGGTGACATGTGTGGGGAAGTTATTCCACCCCTGAGGTGGAATAACTTTTTTGGACATGATTTTATTTAAACGCCAGGGTGTAGCTGGGGCAGGGGGGGGCCAGAGGACATTCCCCGCAGCCTGACCCTGTCCTTAGGAGGCCAGATCGGAGGTCGGGCTGCAGGAAATAAACATTTGTTCTCTGGCGGCTGGCATCATGACTCTTCAATGGAGCCGTGGTGCCATGTCAACAAGATGCCATGGCGCCGCGGCTCCATAGAAGTGCCTTGACTGAGTTAGCTGGGGACAGTCCTGCTCATGCAGGCTGGACTGTATCACAGTCCCGGCCTGCATTTGCAGGACTGTTCCCGATTCTGATCCTGCGGGGCTAGATGTGTGATCCCCTCTGTACATCCGGTTCAGGCCGGACGTACAGAGGGGATCTACATTCGGGACGGAATCGGGCCCATAGAGTATTCCCCGCTAAATGCCTGTGCCCAATTCCATGCCCAAAGCTCCCTGCATCTACAGAGGAGATGTGCAGGGAGGTCTGGACGGGGATGGGAGGGGGCGGTGATGTGGAGGAGCATGGGTGGGGCAGAGGCGGGACCCTGACGCCAGATGTACAGGGCCAATTCTGATTGCGGCCCTGTACATCTGGGGAAGAAGAGTTGCACGGGGAGCTTACCCCCAATCACATCACCCACCCTCCTGATCACATCACCCATTCCATGATGACAGCTCCAGCTCCTCGGATCACAGTCCTACCCCATGATCACATACTGCCACTAAAAGCATTACTAGACCGTCCCCTCACCATCCTGGCCTCTTTCCCCCAGCACTTACCAGTGTATCCCTGGTGGTATAGCAGCTAGGGTAGGAGTGATCTCCTCTGCTCCTACCCCATTGCTGTCTGGGTTCAAAATGGTGTCTATGGCTCCTAATGGTAGTTTTGCGGTACTCCCACTAGGGGCTAAATTGCTAAAAAATGGCAAAAGCTCTTTGTTTGGCAGCTTAACCCCTAACAGTAGACCTGCAAGATTACCACTGGGGGTCACAGCTGCCATTTTGAACCCATGTAGCAATGAGGCAAGAGTGAATGGGGGACCGATCTGGCCCTGGTCACTATACTACCAGGGATACCTTGGTAAGTGCAGGGGGAAGGGGGGTGTCAAGGGTGGGGGAGGGTCAGGTAATGTTGTTAGGTGGGTATGTGATTAGATGGGTGGAGATTTGATCAGGGTGATTGAGGTTGATTTCAGGGCAAGTAGATGATGTGATCAGGGAGCTTAGGGTGTCTTTCGGGGTTTGGAGTGTGTCACCATGATTGGGTGTTTTTATGTTTTGGGCAGTGCTTCAGCCTATGCTAAATGCACAGGTGCATCCACACTGCTGATGACGTTAACATGGGCCCTTGTGGTTAGTGCCATTGTGCACCAACTGCAGGGCATTTGCTGACCACAGCCTTAACAATGCACAGGCTTTGCACTTACCGCATGCTAATTTTTGCATCTAACCCAGGGGTGTCCAATCCTGGAGGGCCACAAGGTTTTCAAGATGCCCCTAATGAATATTCATAAGATATATTGTATGCAAATACATCTCATGAATATTCGTTAAGGACATCCTGAAAGCCAGGCTGATTGTGGCCCTCCAGGACTGGAGTTGGACACCCTGATTTAACCTATGGTAAATGCCAAAACCTAATGCACTTTAGTAAACAAGCCCCATAGAACCTGTTCTCAGTCTTCAAATATGTAACCTCTGCCAGGCTGTGTGTCCTGTACAGTGGCTCAGCATGCTGTTTGGCAGAGTGGGAGCATTACTGTCCTTTTAGTTTCTTCTCTCAGGGATTATTAGGGTTCCTGAGGTAGGACAGTATACACTGGGGGGGGGGGGGGGGGGGGGGGGGGGGGGGGGCTTTGGCATTTTTACTCCACTCACTCTACTTCCCTTTCTCTCAATAAGAGAGTCCAGGCAGGGTAAGCAAACTAGGCTGCCACCTAGGGCCTCAGCTTCTATGGGCAGCAAAGAGCAGGTCATTCAAAGCTAAACAATAGATTCTGACAGCTGGAGGGCATAAAGCTTAAGGTTTTTCTAGGACGCCGGCACCTTGAACCAACTCTGGGGCCAGCCCTGAATGCAGGCCCGAATTTGTGTTCTCAACCAAAGGATTTATTTAAAGAACTTCAGGGTCACTGACAGTGACAGCAAAAATACGAATAGTTGGCAGAGCCAAACTATAGTACAAGGAGTTACAAATTATTTCTTCTTTTCTCGAACGCTATTATATGCTGTTCTCTTAGATTCCTGCAGCTAGTATCATGATCTTTGCAGTTTTCCGGATGATCAGGATGGAGAAAGTCACAAAATGATGGCTGAAATGTCGGTTCCACTTACTAAGACGCAGCATGACCCAGAAAACTGCAAAGATTAACTATTACAAGCTGTTCCACGCCTTTCTTTCTTCTCGCTCTGTCGTTAATCCTGATAGGGGAAACCCTCCTGCTGAACTATATTCTTTCAGTGTACCTTTTGAGCTGCTAGCTGCAGGTCCCTGATGTTGCACTTTGGTAGCTCTTGGCTTTGGTGTCACTGGGTTACAGAATGTTCCCCGGATCCTCTCCTTGGTTCCTTTGGACCAGCACCTCTCAGATGTTCAGTTGCTTTACTCCTTTTCCTCTCCACTGGTATGACTGCTCCTCTTCTCTTGAGCTTAGTGTTTGCAGACATCATGAATAATGGGTGCAAGGCTTGAGCAATCTGTATCACTCTGTACCCCTCTGCTCTCTCCTGATGTAGTATCTAATCATCCATCTTGATAGTGCAGTAGATGAAGCCGAAACATCTGCTGTGGTACAATAGCTTAGCTAGCCAAAGACACTTGTCCCCTTTAGGGCAGACTTCTACTCCATGGTGCAGTGGCTTAGCCAGACAAAGACAGGGCTTCACCTTTGGATCACTGGCATAAATTCTACCCAAACAGCCTCGCAATGTGGGGTGGGGGGGGGGGGTGGGCTAGGCAGAAAGGGAGTTCATACAGTGGCAGCGGCAGCAATGTGGCAAACTTACTTTATCATATTTGCCATGCTGCTCCACTCTTGTAAGTCTTGTGATAACATCCCAACTGCGAGACTTCAGCCCAGCGGGGAACAGCCCAGCGCTGGGCTTGCAGCGAACTTACAAGAGCAGAGCAGTGTGGCAGACATGATAAAATAAGTTTGGCACGCTGCTGCCGCCTCCACCTGTGATGTATGGGGCGCAGTCGCACGAAGGGGTGCTGCATGAAGGGGAATGCTATCACCACAACAATGGGGGGCTCTTCATTGTAACTTATGCCACTGCTTTGGATGGTATTTATACAGTATAGTGGTCAAACTTTTCCTCCCAGGGGAATCTTCTGGCATTATCTGTGGAAAGAGTAACCTCCCTTGTTCTGGAAAATTCCAGAACACTTACAGGTCACATTGCAATAATTTCATAGGACCACTGGAGGTTTCAGCTACCTAGAGGAGCAGAACCTAAGGGATCTCTACATGTGGCTTTAACCTTTCTAGAAAATTAGAATCAGATATTGAGGTTCACCTCTAAATGCCAGGCAGTCAGGTTAGTTAGTCATCTGGTGCCCATGTAAGAAATTGGATATCAAGTAGAACAACATCCTTAAATGTTAGGATAGTCGAACACAGAAGCTGCATCTAATATTACATTGCCTTGAATGTAGTCTGCATATGTGTCCAAAATAGTAATTCCATTGAAGACCCAATGGATTGAAGTTTGAACATCCCCCACAGCAATTTTCTTGGTGGTGACTAGTCAATTGTTGCAAGTCAAAGAAAAATGTTTTTTTTTTTCAGATTTAATTTGGTGGCCTCTTTAGACTTATTTCAAGATATTGATTGGTCAGTGTATATCTGAAGGATTTTAAGAGATGAAAAGGGATTTGTTGATCATGATGACTGCATGGTTCCCAATTGGTTGAGCTCCTTGGGCATTGATTAGATAGAAATTCTTTGACACATGCTGTGATTGGTGGCGCTATAGCTCCATATGTGACATTAAAACCAGAGGATTAACGTCTCATATTATTATTGTAAATGGCTGAATGATCAATAAAAATGTTTTTTTTTTAAGATTGTGCTGCTCTTTTTCACAATTGGTGACTTCAGTAGATGCAGGTCCCTGAAATGGCTCTGTAGGGCTCCTGGCCCTGATAGACTGGAAGGTTGAGTTGTTGGTGCAGTTCTTGGAACCTCTCTAACAGGCAAAGCTATTTTCTTCTGAGACTGTGGAATGCTGGCCGGTTTTGCACAAATATCTACCCTCTGCTCTTTTCTCTTATGCTGATGCTCTGATGCATGCTGTTCACTCTGGATGGTATGAGTAGTTGTGTGCAAAAGACACCCCCCCCCCCCCAAAGGGCAGACCCCTTTGCTCCCTTTTGGTGTAGTTCTGTCTTTGGGAGTGGTTTATACATGAAGTGGGATTTTCCCTTCCAGAGGAGTCTCCTCCCAGCATGAAGTGACTGGCGGCAAGGACATCCTCTGTTCTGACAAATGTTAGGCTTTTCTCTAACTTTCATTGTAGTAATCTAGTAGGGAAACTGGATGGTGCTGCTGCTCACATAGTAACATCCAAGCAGTCTCTACTTTTAGATCTCCTATGGATTTTGGTGCAAACTCTGCATCATTTTGTAGCCCTTTAAACTGTCTCTTCCTCCATATATATTCTTTCTAAGGGAGAGCCTCTAGAACTGGGCTCAGTATTCCAGATGAGATCTCATCAATCATCTCTATAGAGGAATTTTGACCTCTTTTTTTTCCACTGGTTATGCTTCTCTGTAATATTTGTTTATCTATGGGCACTGTCTTAACTCACTCTTTTCTTACTTTGAGATCATCAGATATAATCAGTTCAATGTCTGTCTCCTGATTGGCACACTTTAGTATATCACACTATATAAGGTATACTTTCTACATTTCTGAATCTCATATGCATCACTTTGACTTTTATATTGAAACTTAGCTGCCTTGTCCTCAATTACTTCTTCATCTTCCTTAGATCATGTTTCAAGTTGTTTGTTCTCTCAGTGGTTTCCACACAGTTGCAGACCTGCAAAACCTCAACCCTTTCAACTTATCCCTCTAATATTATTCATGGAAATATTGAACATAACTAAAGGAACAATTCTTGGGGCATTCCATTCCCTCTTTAATTTATTACTCAAAAGGTTTCTAACCCTATTAACAAGCTTAGATTCCCCTCACTCTGTTCAGTGGTTTATTCCTGCAACTCCTATATAGGATCATGTCAAAAGCTTTGTTTATGCATGCTCTTGATTCAGCTCTCTAGTCACACAATCAAACATATTGACAAGATTTGTTTAGCACAATCTTTCTATGGTAAAATCATGAGAACATGAAAAATCCTAATAGTTTCTTTCTGCTTACCCCAAATTTCATGTTTGATTTGATTCTGGTAATGATTATAGTGATTGATATAAGCTACATATTGAAATATTCATTAATATAAAGATTTTGGTCCCAGACAAAATATTACACTTAGAACTTAGACTATATTATTATTCATGCCCAGTAGATCCCATCTACTTGCCTGCAGCACCAAGAACCCACGCATATCTAACTGGATCATGGGCGATTTCAACCTCCCGTCACTACCCGAAGAGCATGCCTCCTCCATCCAGGATGCCCTCAGTCAGCTGGGCTATGTGCAAGTGATCGAAGAGCCCACACACACAAAGGGAGGCAAGCTGGACCTTATATTTGCTCCGCAACCTGCCATAAGCCAAGACCATACATTCTCTACCTCACTCCTGGCAGTCCCATGGTCAGACCATAAGCTAATACACACTCCAAACCAACAGGAGCAAACAAAAATCCAACCTGCAACCAACATCTACCCAAAAACCAAATTCAGACACTTCAACAAGGAAGAGATACTTTCCAAAACCCTACCGAGGTTCGACCTCCCAGAGACCAACCTCAACGAAATGCTTTCTGTATGGAACAACAGTCTCAACACCATCGCGAACCAACCAATCAGAGAAGCAACACCAAGAAAAAGGAAGCCCACCCCATGGTACTCCCAGGAGCTACTGACTTCACTTCGCCATCTAAGAAAACTCAAAAGAAAATGGCGACGCTCACGATCTACTGAAGACCTGGACATCTTCAATACAAACCTGGAGAAACACCGTAACAAAGTAAACGCAACAAGGAGAAGCTACCATGCAACATTACTGCAACGCTCTCTAAACAAACCAAAGGACCTATTTAACATTGTAAGGACCCTCGCAAAGGAAACCTCCCATGCTCAACAAACCATGCCACAACCAAAGGAATATGCGGACTACCTAGAGTCAAAAACAATTCAGACTGTGAAGACACCACCACCAACCACTGTGAACAGACCACAGCACCCTACACCACTTACCGCCTTCTCATCATCCTCAGCAAAGCACGTCGAAGACACAATCAAGGTAATCAACACCACCACTGCGCCAAATGACCCCTGCCCAGCGTTCTGGATAAGGACACTGTGTAAGGAATTTAGCCCTTTCCTAACCAAAATCATTAATCTCTCCTTCAGCACGGGAGCATTCCCACAGATTCTGAAACAAACTTCCATCAGACCACTAATAAAAAACTGCAAGTTGGATACCCAAAATGTTGAGTCATACAGACCGATCTCAAGTATCCCTTTAATGGCCAAGATAATTGAAAAAATTGCCCAACAACAAATCCAGGATCACATCGAGACCAACGCACCCCTAGACCCATGTCAACATGGATTCAGAGAAGCACATGGGGTCGAGACACTACTAACCATCCTCTTCAACACACTAACCACCGGCCTGAACAAATCTAGAAGAGGATATGCCCTTATCTTCCTTGACATCACCGCAGCGTTTGATTCTGTGGATCACACATTACTCATTGAGCGGCTGGCAGAGAAAGGGATCCAGAACACAGCCTTGAGATGGTGCGAATCCTATCTCTCAGACAGATGGCAGCATGTGAGGACAGGATCCACAACGTCTAAAGCTTTCCAACAAACACAAGGTGTCCCACAGGGATCATCCCTCTCAGCGCTATTCTTTAACATATACATGCAGCCCATCTGCACACTTGCACAAGCCTTCGGCGTCTCATGCCTTGCATATGCTGACGACGTGTTACTCTACACGCCGTTCACCATAGACCAACCAGATTTCTCAACACTAACCTCCTGTTTCAGCGCCATAGCAGACTGGCTTTACACCCAAAACCTAAGGATAAATTTAAAGAAAACTGAAGCACTATTCATCTCCAGGGATCAATCCTTTACTCCACCGTCTGTACTAAAAGTAGGAGACGCCAAACTTCAAAGCAAACCAACCATCCGTTACCTAGGGATAACAATCGATCAGCAACTGAACATGAAAGCCCATATAAATAACACCGTCAAGGCAGTATACCTTAAGATTCGCACAATCCGCCACCTACGACCTCTGCTAGACCCGGATGACTTTAGGACAGTCTACCAAACTCTGATCATGCCCCATTTCGATTATGCCAATATCATCCTACAGGGGCTACCAAAAAACGCGCTGATCCCACTACAACTACCCATGAATGCCGCAACCAGAATCCTACACGGTGCATCCAGGAGGGCCCACATAACACCAATCCTGAAGCAATCAATAAATGATACATAATTAATGATAAATACCTTTGTCAGATCAAAAAATTCACAAAACTGCAAATTGTATCACGATCCAAACCAGACGTAAGCAACTGGGGTCACAAATGACCCCAGTGGTACTCTGTGCTGCAATTCATCACTAGCGTCACCTAGCGGATGAAAATTATTCCTCTCATGGTGCAATATAAAGAGAATATTGACATGTGAAAAGTCATAAAAAGATTGCATTTTGAACAACTAGTTTCTGAGATATGCGTTGTGAAACTTGCAATGGGGTCACTTTTGACCCCTTCGGTACTCCAAGGGTTAATCAGAGTGACACCTTGTGATCCAGGTTAAGGCCTGAGGAGACTATTCAGTTCATGAAATAGCTGAAGACCCATGAAACCCTTTGAAAATCTTCCCAGCAACAGGTATAAAGCCACCAGCAAAGGCTGAAGGCATTAAGGTGCAAGAGAATACCAGGCAAGAATTCAAACATAGGATTCAAGATCAAAGAGGTTGTAAAATATGCAAAGCCTCAGGAAACTGGCTATGCACCAAAGGGCCCTTGCTACTGGTGGGCTATATCCAGCATTTAATCAGGACCCTGCCCTGTCCTGGCTCAGTTCTTCAGAGGTATGCCATCTTTCTGAAGTGTCAATCACCTGTTGAATCCCCTCCTCTCTAACAGCTCTATGGTTCAACAGGTCAACTCTTACTTTCAGGACCTTGGAATACCTGGTTCAAATCCTGGCTAGTGCCATATCCTAGCACTGTGATGCCATGAGTCTTCATTTACAATATCCAGAACTTCTAAACCCGTTTCAAACCCTTTTATATCTAGCCTAAACATTGTAGTGATAATCATTTGGCTGAAAGCCACAGACTATGGTTCTCTCTGGAACCTGGAACTTAGAATATACAGGTGTGAAACAAACATGTTATATGATCCATTTGTAAACCAATTGGATTGTCTTGATTGTTAACCAGTTTAATGGGCTTGAGAAGCTGCCCATTCATTGTCTAGACTTATATTTTGATTTAAATGAGCTATTTCTTTCAAATGACAGGTATGGTTGAGTGGTTAGGAAGAAATATGCGATATTGACCCTACTGGAGAAGAACATTATTGAGCTTTAGTCAATACATTAGTAAAGCGCAACCATCTGCAGATATCAATGAAGTGCCACGTATATAGTAAACTCTTTGGCAAAAGGTTGACAATGCATTAATAGCATGTAGTGTATGGATTATTACTGTACCTATAAAAAGTATTTTTATTTGAAAGATGACACAAGCCCTTAATAATATTAAATAGAGGGACTAGGAGCATATAATGAAACATTTCAGGCCTGCCTTGCTTCATTTGTCTATGCATGGGGAGACAAAAATTGAGAGTTCACACAGCTTGCAGAACTGCAAGCTAACAGGCTCTTTTTTGAAGGGATGCTCCCCACAGAACCTCACTTTCAAAAATTTCTGGCTACCTGAACAGTTTGCAAGTTCAAACTTAGAAACATAGAAACATGACAACAGAAAAAGACCACATGGCCTATCTAGTCTGTCCTTCCTTATCAACCACTACAACAGTCCCCTTTTTTCCTTTAGAGATCCTCTGTGTTTGTCCCATGCTTCTTTGAATTCAGATACTGTCCTCATCTCTACCACCTCCACTGGGAGACTATTCCACGGATCCACCACTCTTTTCATAAAGAAATATTTCCGAATATTACTCCTGACTCTATCCCCTTTCGCCCTCATCCCATGTCCCCTCGTAGCAGAGCTTGCTTTAAATCGAAAGAGGCTCTCCTCCTGTGCATTTATGCCATGTAGGTATTTAAATGTCTCAATCATATCACCTATGTCCCGCCTTTCCTCTAAAGTAAACATATTAAGGTCCTTAAGTCTGTCCTCATATGCTTTAAACTGAAGACCACTAACCATTTAGTAGCCACCCTCTGTACTGACTCCAGCCTGTTTATATCCTTTTGAAGGTGCAGTCTCCAGAATTGCACATAGTACTCCAAATGAGGTTGCACCAAAGACTTATACAGAGGCACTATCACCTCCTTTCTTCTGCTGGCCATTCCTCTCCCTATGCACCCAAGCATCCTTCTAGCTTTTGCTGTCGCCTTTTAGAACATAAGAACATAAGATATGCCATACTAGGTCAGACCAAGGTCCATTAAGCCCAGTATCCTGTTTCCAACAGTGGCCATTCTAGGTCATAGGTATCTAGCAGTTTCCCCAAAAGACACAGCTTCCTCAGTGCTTGTATTGGGTCAAGCAGTGATATCCCGTGTCCCTTTTAATAATGGTTTATGGACCTTTCCTCCAGGAACTTGTCCAAACCTTTTTTAAACCCAGCTACACTAACATCTTTTACTAGGACAGGTTACCTAAGGCCGGAGGGCCGGGGGTTCAATTCTCGCATGGGGACAAGTAACCTCAGGCCGGAGGGACTGGGGTCTCTAGTCCCATGACCGCTCCTTGTGGCCTTGGGCAAGCCACTTAACCCTCCATTGCCTCAGGTACACTTAGATTGTGAGCCCTGCGGGGACAAGGGAATAAAAAGTACCTGTTAATATATACATGTAAACCACTCTGATACATAAGTAAAGGGCGGTATATCAAATGCCTAAACCATAAACCATAAACCATACTACATCCTCCGGTAACAAATTCCAGAGTTTGATTACACGTTGAGTGAAAAAATATTTTCTCTTATTAGTCTTAAATATGTTACCCTGTAGCTTCATTGCATGTCCCCTAGTCTTTTTATATTCTGATGACGTAAACAATTGATCTACGTTTACCCGTTCCACTCCATTCATTATTCTATAGACCTCTATCAAATCTCCCCTCAGCCGTCTCTTTTTCAGCTTGAAGAACCCTAACCTTTTTAGCCTCTCTTCATAGGAGTATCCTTCCATCCCCTTTACCATTTTGGTGGCTCTTCTCTGTACCTTTTCTAATAACGCTATATCTTTTTTAAGATACGGTGAACAGAATTGCACACAATATTCAAGGTGCAGTCGCACCATGGAACAATACAGAGGCATTATAATATCCTTTGTTTTATTTTCCATTCCTTTCCTTATGATACCTAGCATTCTATTTGATCTCTTGGCCGCCGCTGCACACTGGGTAGATGATTTTAACATGTTATCCACGATAACGCCTAAATCTTTTTCCTGGGTGGTGGTTCCGAATGTGGAACCTTGCATTGTGTAACCATAGTTTGGGTTGTTCTTCCCTAGGTGCATAACTTTGCACTTGTCCACATTAAATTTCATCTGCCATTTGGATGCCCAGTCTTCCAATTTATCAAGATCCTCTTGCAATTTTCCACAATCCTCTTGGGTTTTAACAACTGTAAATAGTTTTCTGTCGTCTGCAAATTTGATAACCTCACTCTCTATTCCCTTTTCCAGGTCATTAATGAATATGTTAAAAAGTAGTGGACCCAGCACAGATCCCTGGGGTACTCCACTATTCACCTTTTTCCATTGGGAAAATTGGCCATTTAGCCCTACCCTCTGCTTTCTATCTTGTAACCAGTTCCTGATCCACAATAGTACACTGCCTCCTATCCCATGACTTTTTAGTTTTGCAAAAGTTCTCTGATGAGGGACCTTGTCAAAAGCTTTCTGAATATCCAGATACACTATATCATCCGACTCACTTTTGTCTACCTGTTTATTCACACCTTCAAAACAACATAACAGATTAGTAAGACAAGATCTTCCTTGTCTAAAGCCACGTTGGCTGTCTCCCATCAAGCCATGACTATCTACATGTTGAGTAATTTTGTTCTTTATGATAGTTTCTACCATTTTTCCCGTTACTGACATCTACCTGTTTAGCTACTTCAAGATCATCAGACACAATCACGGCTAGGTCCTGCTCTTCTTTAGTGGACAAAAGTACTTCACCCCCTATGCTATATTGCTTGCTTGGATTGCTACAGCCCAAATGCATGACCATGCATTTTTTAACATTAAATATCAGCTGCCAAATTCTAGATCATTCTTTAAGCTTAGCTAGATCCCTCCTCATGTTATCTACACCTTCCCGGGTGTCTACTCTATTGCAGTTTTTGGTATCATCCCCAAAGTGGCAAACCTTACCCGACAGCCCTTCCGCTATATCACTAAGAAAGATGTTAAAAAGGATCAGACCAAGGACTCAGAGTGAGCTCTATTAACCTGTACCCTTTGTCGCCTCCCACTCAACCAATTTCTAACCCAAGCAGTAACTTTAGGGTCAATCCCTAGGGTGCTCAGTTTGTTTATAAGTCACCCATGAGGAACAGTGTCAAAGGCTTTACTGAAATCTAAATACACCACATCTTGGGCTCTCCCTCGGTCCAACTCCCTGGTAACCTAGTCAAAGAAATCAATCAGATTTTTCTGACAAGACCTGCCTCTGGTGAATCCATGCTGCCTCAGATCTTGTAGTCTGCTGGACTCCAGAAACTTCACTATTTTCTCTTTCAGCAGCGTTTCCAATAATTTACTCACCACCGAAATTAAACTAACCGACCTGTAGTTTTCAACCACATCCTATGGCTCCAACAAAACAGATTTGTGATCCATTGAGCTAGAAGCTGCTATGATAAGACCATGGCTATCAGGCAGTGAAGTGCTTATCAAGCTAATGTGCTTAGCCTGGGACCACATGAGCCTCTCTCTAGTCCTTTAGCACCACTGCTGACTTCATTGAGGCATTGAAAAGGTCAGTCAGTGGAGCTGATAGAATGTCCCAAGTTCCCTCAGTATTCTAGGGTGTATCCCATCCGGTCCCATCGCTTTGTCTACTTTAAGTTGAGCTAGTTTCTCACGAACACAGTCTTCTGAAATTGTTCAAGATGCACCTCGCTTCTGTTCCTGTTTGTGGGTGTTTTCTGAAGTCTTGCTCCTGGTTCTTCATCTGTGAACACAGAACAGAAATATTTGTTAAGCAATTCTACTTTATCCTCATCAGCTTCTACATATTCCTCCCCTTCACTCTTGAGTCTAACAATACGACTTTTGCCCTTCCTCTTCTCACTAACATATCTGAAAAATGTCTTATCCCCCCATTTTATTGCATTGGCTATTTCCTCCTCTTTTTGAATCTTTGCTTCCCTGACTACTTTGCTGGCTTCCCTAATTTTTTCCAAATATACATGCCTGTCTTCCTCTCTCTGTGATCTCTTGTATTTCACGAAGGCCTCCCTCTTTTTCTTCACCTTTTCAGCTACTTCTTTCAAAAACCATAGCGGTCTCCTTTTCCTTTTACCTTTATTTACCATTTTAACAAAAAGGTTGGTTGCCCTTAAAATATCCCCTTTCAGTTTTGCCCACTGTTTTTCTACATCCCCCAGCTGTTCCCATCCTGCTAACGACTCCCTGAGGTATTGGCCCATCTTGGCAAAGTTAGTTTTCCTAAAGTCTAAGACCCTTGTTTCTGAATGGATTCTAACAGCCCTAGTCCTAAGACTGAACCACATCATCTGGTGATCACTGGATGGAAAATGATCTCCCACTATAACATCAGAAACACTTTCACCATTGGTAAGCACCAAGTCCAGTATGGCCCCTTCACGTGTGGGTTCTGTTACCAGTTGCCTGAATAGTTCTCCCTGTAGAGAATCCAGGATCTCCTTACTTCTAGATGATACTGCAGCAGGAATGTGCCAATCAACATCTGGCATATTGAAATCCCCTATCAGTAGCACTTCCCCTTTCCTAGCAAAGATGTGTATGTCTTCAATTAACTCTCCGTCCACCTGCAAGAAAGTACAGGCAAAAAGTTAAAAATACACCTCCTGCACATATTTCAGCAGGATGACCACAGTGCTGCTTGATCACTGCCTAGGCAGTGTCTCCAAAGGGCCAATGTCTTGCAGACCAGGCATACCTACCACTAGCAGTTTGTTTTGGAGGTGAAGCTTTTGGAAGGGGTAGCTTTTTTGCATTTTTTGCAGAGCTTCCCATATAAAAATGTTGCATACTATTTTTCTATCAGGCTTATGTACATATTAGTCTCTGTAGAAGAATGCTGCGTTCTATTTTCCAAATTTTGTATGAAACTTTGCTCTGATTAATGCATAGCCCTCACAATCTACTATAGCCCCTAATGGAATATCTAAGTCCGAGGCAGAGCAATTTCACTGATGGTATACACTAGAAAGGAAGTTATTTTATGTTGCATCTTTACCATAAGCAAAACCTAGATGTGCTTTTAGCTGAGAACTTCAGAATATGGTCTATTTTGTGAAACAAGAGCATTTAATATACCCTTTTCATTTTACAACTTCATTACAGTGTTGCATATGGGCTAAAACTTTACAAAAGAGCATACACAGTATGTTTATTTTTTTTAATGAATAACTCATAGACCATCTGTGTTCCCCTAGGACCAATTTTGTAAGATCTTGCAATGAATATTTAATGAACAGGCCACTTCAGCTCTTCCGTGCAGCTTGTGTCCTCTCTAATAGCACATTTAAAAGCCCTAGGTCGAGGCATTAATATAGCAAATTCCATTTTGCTTATTTATTTAGGCCTTTTGCCAGGAAGGCAATGAAAAATATATGCTATCTTAACAACCTTTTACTTATACCTGTCTTAGATATGAAATTATTCCATGAAATCAATGCAAATCTGTGTTGTAAAAGAAGATAGAGCAAAAAGCTATTAAGGGTGATATAATTTTGCAAAGAATGTTACCAGAAAATCTTAAAAGGAAAAAGTTGAAGTTAAAAGGATAAATAAGCTGTTTAAAACCTTCATTCTTTTATATCTTACAATGTAAACCGGAAAACAGACGTTCGTGCGGCTCCCAGGACATGAACAGATGGACGTCAAAAAAATAGTATGACAGAAATACAATATGGTCTCCATTAAGTCTTTTGAATGAGTTTTAAAGGCATGCCAGTAGAATTTCAAATACAGCCTAGTAAATAGGCTCTAAATTGAAATGGAATATATTGCAAACTTATTTGAATAAATATTGTTGATAACTTGGATTTTCTGAGGCAATGGAGGGATAAATGATTTGCCTGAGGCCACAAGGAGTGCTACTGGGATTCAAACCCTCATCTCATGGTTCTCAAGCTAGTGCGCTAACCATTAGTCTACTACTTCATGCCTGGAAGAGCTATCTTTGATAAGAACTGTACTGTAACTCAATCATTTCCTCAAAAGCTGTTGCTCATCCCTTTGTCTATCAAGAACTTGAGGCTTTGAAAAGTGAACATGTAAATGACTTCAGGAATAAAAATAGGTGACAATTAATTTAGCATTTTTACTATTTGCAGATGCTAAAAGATGTAGTAACACAGAAGCATAGAATAGAATATGATTCATTAATGTTACAGTATTTGTGACAGAGTGTACCACCCATCATCGCAAGGACAAACCCCAACTGAAGAAGGAAAGAGTTTCTGTGCTCACAGGGTGGAATGAGAGAATAGAAATCCTCAAGACAAGGTTAAAAAGAAAAGGAACCACACCTCTCAGCAGGCAATGACAATAACTTAGTCAATGGGGTCCTGGGGATGGGAGTCCCTGAGTGTTAAGATGTCTAGGGGCTCAGACCTCCCTGTGATTCAGGTGGAGTATTTAATAAGAAGTAAATAAAGCAAGAGGAATGACATCCAGTGGACTCTTTCCCCATGGTGCAAAAGGAAGGACCCTATGGGACACAGAGGAGAAGTTGAAGTCGAACATTTCTCAGCTAGAAGCTACTTGATAGTAGAGTGGGAGGGATTAGTGGACAAAATATTCTGAACTTTAGAAAGTGGGTTCTTTAAGCTGCTAGATGGAAGCTAGCAGGTTAAAACTGACCCATGAAAAAACGTAATTGCAGAATTGTGGGTGGGTAGAAGTGATGTAGAACTGTTTTTCCCAACCTGTCCTGGGAAACCCCCAACCAGTTGGATTTTCAGGATATCCACAATGAATATGCATGTGATAAATTTGCATGCTGAGGAGAAAGGGCATGCAAATCTATCTCAGGCACATTTTTTGAGAATATCCTGAAAACCTGGCTGGCTATGGCTTCAACAAAACAGATTTGTGATCCATTGAGCTAGAAGCTGCTATGATAAGACCATGGCTATCAGGCAGTGAAATGCTTATCAAGCTAATGTGCTTAGCCTGGGAATTAGTACTGATTCCACATTAACAAGAGACAGCAGGTCAATGCTATATTTGGGAAAGCATTTATGAATTTACGATTGGTTAGAGAAAGGTGTGCTTTCATTTTTCACTCTGATTTAATAGTTACATAATGAAGTCTACAAGGTCTTCCAAAATCATCTTAACTAGGCTGAAGTTAATTCAGAGTACAGCAGCAGAGGTTATCATGGCCAATTAAAAATGTGATAGGTTCATCCCCTGTGGCTGATGGCCCTCCACTGGCTTCTCAGTTCATGAATTAGTTTTAATATATCCCATTTGTGTGTAAAACCTTTATGGGCTTTGTTCCACAGTACTTGATGCATCAAGATCAGCAATACAATATTATCGAGTGCTTTGCTCAGCCACTATCAGGATATCCATTCCAGTCCTATCCTAGCCCCCCCCCCCCATCAGCCCATTTCCAGTCCAAGCCCCCCGTCACCCATTTCCAGTCCTATCCTAGCCCCCCCCCACATCAGCTCATTTCCAGTCCAAACCCTCCTATCAGCTTATTTACAGTCCTATCCTATTCCCTCCCCCAAAGAGCCCGACACCAGTCTGAATGGCTTCAGAGGGAGCCGAGGAGACCAGCTCATCTCTACATAGTGCTGGAGCGAAGAACAGCATGTTCCTTCACTCCCGCTGTGTTCTGGTGAAGCAAGCTGAATGCCGGGAAAGGTTAAAGGGCATATCCTGTTTCCTGGCACTCAGCACCCTTCACAAGAACACAACAGGAGTGAAGGAACATGCTGCTCTTCACTCCAGCACTGTGTAGAGATGAGCCAGGGCTCAGGCCTCCCCCGATCTTTCTGAAGCCAGCCCTGCAAACCGAGTGGAATGAAGTTTGCAAGGGACTCCCTGAAGTGTGGGGCCCTGTGCGAACAACATTCTTACACAAAGGACTGGCCAGCCCTGCCTTTAACATGGATTTAAAAAGGGGGAGAGTTGAAACCTGATGTAAAGACACAGGTAGTTTGTTCCAGGCATAAGGTTCAGCAAGGTGAAAGGATCGAAGTCTAGAGTTGGCAGAGGAAGAGAAGGGCATAGAGAGAAGAAAGCCAGAGGAAGAGCAGAGCTCACGAGGAGGGGTGTAGGGAGAGAGGAGAGAGGAAAAGTAGTGAGGAGCAATAGAATGGATACATTTATAGGTCAGAAGGAGAAGTTTGAACAGACTGAAGGGGAGAAAGATAACTCAGAAAGAGACCAGCAAAGAGGAGGTTGCAAATCTAAGCGAGGGGTGATTAAATAGTAGATAAATGTTTTAGTAGTGTGTTCAGAAAGGAAGGGGCAAATTTTGTTAATGTTATAGAGAAAGAAATGACAGATCTGCCCTTCCATATCAACTACAATTTTTTTTATTTTTTTTTTTACTGCCATCAAGTCAGTGCTGACTCCTGGCGACCCTCTGAGTTTTCTTGGCAAAGTATCACCAGAAGTAGATTGCCGGGCCTTTTCTTCTGAGGCAATGGAGGGTAATGTGACTTGCATCAACTACAATAGTCCCCTTTTTTACCTTTAGTGATCCTCTGTGTTTGTCCCATGCTTTTTTGAATTCAGATACTGTACTCATGTCCACCACCTCCACTGGGAGACTATTCCATGCATTTTTCTGTTTAAGAAATATTTTCACATATTACTCCTGAGTCTATCCCCTTTCACTCTCATCCTATGTCCCCTTGTAGCAGAGCTTGCCTTCAATTGAAAGAGACCCTTCTATGCATTTATGCCACGGAGGTATTTAAATGGCCCTATCATATCACCCCTATCCCGCCTTTCCTCTAAATTATACATATTAAGATCTTTAAATCTGTCCTCATATGCCAGATAACGAAGACCACCAACCATTTTAGTAGCCACCCTCTGCACCGACTCGAACCTGCTTGTATCCTTTTCAAGATGCGGTCTCCAGAATTGCATACAATACTTCAAATGAGGTCACACCAAAGACTTACACAGAGGCACTAGCACCTCATTTTTTCTGCTGGCCATTCTTCTCCCTATATATCCAAGCATCATTCTGGCTTTCCCAGTTGCATTTTCTACCTGTTTAGCTATTTTAAGATCGTCAGACATAAGTATGCCCAGGTTCTTTGGTGGACAAAAGTACCTCACCCCCTACATTGTACCGCTTCTTTGGATTTTTGAAGTCCAAATGCATGATGCTGCATTTTTTAGCATTAACTTTTAGCTGCCAAATTCTAGACCATTCTTCAAGCTTAGCTAGATCCCTCCTCATGTTATCTACTCCTTCCTGTGTGTCTACTCTATTGCAGATTTTGGTGTCATCCACAAACAAGCAAAACTTACTCGACAGCCCTTCCGCAATATCATTAACAAAGATGTTAAAAAGAATCGGACCAAGAACAGATCCCTGTGGCACACCACTGATAACCTCCTAACCAGAGTGAGCTCGTTTTATATGTACCCTTTGTCGCCTCCCACTCAACCAATTTCTAACCCAATCAGTAACTTTAGTGTCCATCCCTAGGGTGCTCAGTTTGTTTATAAGTCGCCAGTGTGGAACGGTGTCAAAGGCTTTACAGAAATCTAAATACACCACATCTCAGGCTCTCCCTCAGTCCAACTCCCTGGTCACCCCATCAAAGAAATCAGTCAGATTTGTCTGACAGGACTTGCCTCTAGTAAATCCATGTTGCCTCAGATCCTACAAACCATTGGACTCCAGAAACCTCACTAATTCTCTTTTTTAGTAGCCTTTCCAATAATTTATTAACCACAGAGGTTAGACTAACTGTCCTGTAGTTCTCAATGTCATCTTTACATCCGCTTTTGTGTAAAATGACCACATGTGCCTTTCTCCAGTCCTCTGGCACCACTCCCGACTCCAAAGAGGCATTGAAAAGGTCAGACAGTGGAGCTGCTAAAATGTCCCCAAATTCCCTCAGTATTCTTGGATGTATCCCATCCTGATCCATGTCTTTGCTTTTAGTTTAGCTAGTTCCTCATGAACACAGTCTTCTGAAAATCGTTCAAGATTCCCCATTGCTTCTGTTCCTATTTATGGGTATTTTCTGAGGTCCTGCTCCTGTAAACACAAAACAGAAATATTTGTTAAGCAATTCTGCTTTATCCTCATCAGTTTCTGCATATTCCTCCCCTGCACCCTTGAGTCTAACAATACGACTTTTGCCCTTCCTCTTCTCACTAACATATCTGAAAAATGTCTTATCCCCACATTTTATTGCAATGACTATTTCTTCTTCTTTTTGTACCTTTGCTTTCCTGACTGCATTGTTAGCTTTTCCAAATATAGATGCCTGTCTTCCTCTCTCTGTGATCTCTTGTATTTCATGAGGGTCCTCCTCTTTTTCTTCACCTTCTCATCTACTTCTTTTGAGAACCACAGTGGCCTCCTTTTCCTTTTACATTTATTTACCTTTCTAACAAAAAGGTTTGTTGCCCTTAAAATATCCCTTTTCAGTTTTGCCCACTGTTTTTCTACATCCCCCAGCTGTTCCCATCCCACTAACAACTCCTTGAGATATTGTCCCATCTTTAGTTTTTCTAAATTCTAAGACCTTCACTTTTGAATGGATTTTATCAGTCCTTGTCCTAATACTGAACCATCCTATCTGGTGATCACTGGATGTGAGATGATCTCCCACTGTAACATCAGAAACACTTTCCCCATTGGTAAGCACCAAGTCCAGTATGGCCTCATCATGTGTGGGGTCTGTTACCAGTTGCCTGAATAGTTTCCCCTGTAGAGAATCCAGGATCTCCTCACTTCCAGATGACACCACAGCAGGGATGTGCCAATCCACATCTGGCATATTGAAATCACCTATCAGTAGCACTTCTCCTTTCATGGCAATACTGTGTATGTTTTCTATAAAATCTTCATCCATTTCTACCGCCTGTGAGGAGGATCTGTATATAACTCCTATGCAAATGGATTTCCCTTTCCCTCTTTCTAGTTTACCCACAGTGCCTCCTCTCTTCCTTTTAAGCCCTGCAATTCTATAACTTTAAGATTATTTTTTATATATAGTGCCATTCCACCTCCCCTTCTTCCTACCCTGTCCTTCCTGAATAAAGTATAGCCTGTGAACCATGTCTCCGTAACCGCCACAAAATCCAAGTCAGCCTCTTCCATTAAAGCCTCAACATCTAAGATCTTATTTCCCATACTACGGGTATTTATACACACTGCTTTCCAGATGTTGCCCCTATTACCCATTTCTACAGAGGTATTTAATGTTTCTCTTACCTGGGGGCTTTCTTCACTTATCTGGGGGACCCATCCCCAATGAATCTAGTTTAAAACCCTCTTCAGTAGGATAGCCAGTCTGCTGCTGAAGGTACTTCAGTTCCTGCACAAATGGAAAAGAAATTTATAAATGGAAAATTAATGGAAATAGGAGAGAGAAACAAAAACAAAGGTTGTTTGGAAATTATTTCACTTACCTGTAACACAGGTCTGCGACTAAAAAGCTGTTTGATTATTTTCATCTAATTTCCATGTATTTTGGTGTGCTGAAAACAAATAAAATATTGAAAAAACTCCTAGACGTCATGGTTTGCCACAACATGCAAAATTGTCTTCAAATTTATCAAATTTTTTCAAATTACTATTAATTAATTCAAATTACTATTAATTAATTCACATAAGTGCATTTAAGATATAAAATGGCAAAAAATGGGGTTGTCCAAGTTATGTAAAAAAAAATATAGCACTGTAAATCTGATGGTCAGCATTATATACATAAGCTAAGCAAGTTTTAAGTCCGTGCTTCTAATGGTAGAAGGGGTTAATCTTTTCTGAAGAATCCAGTGGGAGGGAGACACAGGGCAGATAGCAGCAGCTCCGGTCAGTGCAGGGGGGCGTGACCAGCACTGTGACATCTGGTGTACAGACACAGAGCTGCTCTCTCCTGCATGCCACACTTGTGCACGAATCATCATCAGGTTCTTGGTTCAAGGCTGTTCACACTTTTTCATCGCAATTCGTGTTAGCTCGTCATTCTTCAACCGTTATGTTATGGCTCTGCGAAAGTGTATTAATTCGCCAGACAGTTTCTGTTTCATCTGTGGTGAATATACAGTGTTGAAGCAACAGCAGAATATTACAGACTTTGTGAAAAAAGTATACTTTGCATACTTTGGACTAAAAATTGGAGATCAAGATAAAGTCTGGATGCCTCATAAAGTGTGCAAACGGTGTGTTGAGGACCTCCGAAACTGGTTCAAGGGTAAGAAAAAATCTTTCCGTTATGGGATTCCTATGGTATGGCGAGAGCAAAAGAACCATAGTGACAACTGTTACTTATGTTCATGCGATGTGAAAGAGTTTAATTCCAAATGGCAGCATTCCATTTCATACCCCAATCTTCACTCGGCAATTCGTCCCATTCCCCATGGCACAGATATACCAGTACCCAAGCCCCCTGCTATCTTGGAAGAGATACCTAGCTCCGATGAAGGTGAAGTCATACCTGAACCAGATGACAAATCAAGTTCTGACTTTGAAGATGATACAAGACCAAAATTGTTTTCTCAGGAGGAGATGAATGATTTCGTAACAGACTTGAATCTTCCCAAAGATGCCGCTGAGTTACTCGGATCAAGGCTGAAGAGCAGGAATTTATTGTTGCCAGGAGTGTCATCTTCATGGTTCAGACATCGTGAAAAGGAGTTCGTTCCTTACTTCGCCCAGGAAGACAAGTTGGTTTATTGCATCGATGTCGAAGGTCTGATGGTTCAATTTAAAATCCAATATGATTCAGAGCAATGGCGTCTTTTTATAGATTCTTCAAAAAGAAGTCTCAAAGCAGTTTTACTCCACAACGGTTTTTACGCTTCCATACCTGTAGGTCATTCCGTACACTTGAAGGAAACCTACGAGAACTTGGAATTGGTACTTCGTAAACTTAAATATGAAAACCATGGTTGGCAAGTGTGTGGGGACTTGAAGATCTTGTGCATGCTGCTCGGGCAACAAGCTGGGTATACCAAATGTCCATGTTTTCTGTGTCTATGGGACAGTCGAGACCGACAAAATCACTGGACCAAGAAGAGTTGGTAGCCGAGGGTGCTAACAGTCGGTGAAAAAAATGTCCTCGGAGAAACTTTGGTACCTTCCCATAAAGTTCTTCTACCACCTCTCCACATAAAATTGGGATTGATGAAGCAATTCATAAAATCACTTCCAAGAGATGGAGAATGCTTCAAATACTTGATCACCAAGTTTCCAGGCCTGTCGGAGGCAAAATTGAAGGAAGGTGTGTTCGTCGGACCAGATATTAGAAGGCTTATAGTTGATCAAGAGTTTGTCAATACCATGACGGATCCTCAAAAAGAAGGGTGGATTGCATTTAAAGAAGTCGTACAGATAGTTTTAGGCAATAACAAAGATCCTCACTACAAAAAGATCGTCGGACAAATGCTGAAAGCATTTCAAGCTTTAGGTTGCCTGATGAGTTTGAAAGTGCATTTCTTCCTTGACTATTTTCCTGAAAATTTGGGAGCTGTGAGTGAG
This sequence comes from Ichthyophis bannanicus, assembly GCA_033557465.1. Taxonomy (NCBI): domain Eukaryota; kingdom Metazoa; phylum Chordata; class Amphibia; order Gymnophiona; family Ichthyophiidae; genus Ichthyophis; species Ichthyophis bannanicus. The sequence continues at coordinate 513,713,708 of CM066032.1, read as the reverse complement.
GAACAAGGTGAACGATTCCACCAAGACATTAAAGAGATGGAAAGGAGATACCAGGGAAAATGGAGCATTACAATGATGGCAGTCTACTGTTGGATGCTTCAGAGAGACATTCCAGATGCTACTCACAAGCGTAAATGCACCAAAAGGAGCATCACAAGGAAGAAGAATCAAGTTTAGTGTGTGTAGGTGAGCTCATTTCAGTTCAAAAAATGATTTTCATGAAAATATTGTAATAAAACTTTAATTTTATAAGTCTATTTCCATTTATTTTGAGGTATTGCCTTATTTAACATAGTTACCTAAATTGTCAGGAAACGTGATGTCCTATGACAAAACGGAGGTCATTTTCGGATTCAGCGCACCAAAAAACATAAAGATTACGTGGAATAACCAAAACAGCTCTCGAAAAGTTTTTTTCAATATCAATATCCTCCCTGTACGAACAGTGGGTTTATACGGGAAGGCCTAGACAGGGGCAGGAGGGGGCGTTCCAGAGGCAGAGCAAGGGTGGGGCATGGGTGGGCCGAGACCCTGGATGTGCAGGGCTGATTCAGTGGTCGGCCCTATTCATCTAGGGCCTCGAATCTAGATGGATTTAGGGAGATCACGGCGTGGGATCCGGGTACACAGATGAAGGGCCGCAGGGGATTCCCCACAGCCCAATCCAGGCCTTGGAAGGCCGGATATGGGATTGGGCTGTGGGAAACGAGCATTCGGGTTTGGTGGGCCAGGATCACGGCTTGTGAATGGAGCCGTGGCTCTATTCACGGGACTGGCTAAGTTAGCCTGTAGATGTAGACAGAATCAGGTCGATGTCTGCACATCCAGGTGCTAGACCCGATTCTGATCCTACAGGGGCTGTGGGATCAGAATTGGGTCTAACTTTGAATGCACGATTCTGCCTAGTCGTACAGGGGTTGGACGTGCATTAATGGAATTGGCCTCTCAATTTATTCCTCCTCAATTTATAACTGTGAAAATTGTTGGAGTGCTCCATTTTAAAACTTATTTAGCTATTTATTCTATCTTTTAATACATTTTACTAAAAATTCCATTTATGAAAGTAAATATGATTTATTTATTCCATCACTGAGAATCACTGCCCTAACCCCGTAACTGTAACAGTAGGGCTTATCCAAATTAGAGTTATTTTCCTCTTATACTTCTCTCTACTTAACAGTAGAAGAAGATAAGACAAGCTTGGTGAACTCTGTAAGCCTCCACCAGAGTGAGTACCAGACTCCGAGCAACCACTTGGCCATCTGACTACACTATAATATGTTTAGTACTATTCTAGGAGTCTGACTGCTTCTCCTCGGGGAGGGGGGCTACATTATATTTATATGTTCACTCCAAAAGTAACATCATTTTCAGTGCCAATCTACCTCCAAGTGATTTCAGAGACTTAGGGGCATGTTTACTAAACATTCTTATCGTGCGGGGCCGCGGTAGAGTACCTGTGCCATATAAGGAGTGGGCGGATCAGGCTGCCAAAAGAAAAAAACCGGGAGTAAGCAACCGGACGTGTGCGCGTCGCGGTAATGTGCGGGGTCGACATTAGCGCGCCAAAAGTGGCGCGCTGCCGGGTATAAAAAACAACCGAGCTGTAGTACAACGGTGAAGACACTGACCAATGGTGCAGGGGCCATGGGTTCAACACCCCATTGTGCTCAATGAAAGAGGCCAGCTGAGGCATCAAATGTAGTGGGAAAAAGTGGTGTGGGAGGCATAGTAATTTTTGGCGGCAGAAGGCGGCGCACGGTTTATTTGTAACGGCATGAGTTGGCGCACTGTTTATTTTTAACGGCATGAGTCGGCGCACCGTTCATTGGGGGCGGCAGAGGGCGGCGCACTGTTAAGTTTGGGGGGCAGAGGGCGGCGCGCTGATGTATGAAGGGGCGGTCCGATAGTGGGCGGCATAAGTGGCGCACTGATGTGCACAGCAAACAGGAACAGAGCCATAGCACAATGGTTAGGATACTGACCAATGGTGCAGAGGTCAGGGGTTCAACCCCTCACAGTGCCCAGTGAGCAAGGTTGCCTGGGGCAGTAAGTATTATGGTGAGGTGTGCTGTAGGAGGCCTTATAGTTTTATTTTATTACCCACTACCAGTAAACCCGCTCTAACAGCGTGTTAATATATGGAGGCCCGTAAGGCACATGTTACAGTGCACAGTCTGCAAAGGCACCCTAGCAAGTCCCCTATAGGGCACCATGTATGCTGCGCCACAGGATAATGTATAGTGCACGCAATATGGATGGCAACCATAAGGTGGCCTATAGGGCGCCCTATAATGCACCCTCAGAGGCACCCTTATGGGTACAGTATGGCAAGGGTGTGTTTGATGCCATAAACATATGTCCAGTAAAAAAGTACAATGCTCTGGACAACCCTATCACAGAACCCCTCTGTGGACTTGAACCCATGACCTCCTGCTATAAAGGCAGTGACAGAAACATTGGGCTACGGCACTTTAGCTCTGAGTAAGCGCCTGTGTGGCTGCAGAGAGCCTGCACGTCACCCCACAGACAGTCTGCTGCTGTAGACAGGACGGGGTAGGCCACCCGTACCCATGATGCAATGCACATGCAAATCAGCTGCCCACAGATGCACACAAGATGGGGACTGCACCCCAAAAGCTACACGGCATGGTAGGGGGAACTGTCCGTGTCCACCCACACAGAACCTCGGCCTGGTGGGGGGCCTGAGCGTGAGGACTGCCGGCGAGGGGTAGCTACACACCGTCACATTGTGCAGGTAATGTGCTCACCCTGAGGGTGGGAGGTGGCGCCCAGGACCAGGTCCACATCAACGGCCATGGCAGAGCTCAAAATCAGTAGTAACCTGTGTGATAAGAAGGTGTTGCAAACACCTGTGTGATAAGAAGGTGTTGCAAACTCATCATGGATACCCCTTCTGTCTTAGTTGGTGGTTCCCCCCCCCCCCCCCAGGTGGGCAACGTACCTACCCACCCCCCCATGACAAACAGGGTCTCCCATCAACACATCCCCATCCTTCTTTCCCCCCCCGCACTAATGGCAGTAGAGTGGGCCTTCAAACCCTGTCCTGCTGGGGGATGGACATCCTACACGGCAGTCCAAGCAGCTCCACACACATCCATCACACACTATCAGACAGACAGTAGGCCTGGATATTCAGGGGTGCACCCCAGCACTATCTGATATTCTCCTGCAGCAAGCCATCAGCTGCTGCACCCTGCAAGGAGCTCCATCAGGACACATACCAGCTGTGCAGAGTCTGCTGGATAGTCCTGATGGGATTGCATGCACCCCAAACTGGGGTGGCAGCACACACAGGCAGATCAGTCCATGAAGAGGCCCCAACAGGACACCCATATATATCACAGGAGAGAAATGCTATACAGCACTATGGGGGTGCCTAGCCATGCTGTCATCACTGCACGCTCAGGGTGAGAGTGATCCACTAGCAGCACATACAGAGGTCACCCTGTCTGTGTAGGTGGTGGCTGGGCATTACGATGTCCCAGCCAGTGCCCCATGCCCTGTGCAGATGCATCCTGGCCAGCACACCCTGTCTGAGCTATACCCATGGTACCTTGCTGCTCATTATGCACATTGTCAGGCCAATACTGGCAACAGTGCTGGCAGTGTGGCCTGTGGAGGGTGTTTGTAGCCAACACACACTGTATAGACAGACACCCCCCCCTCACCTATGCCAGCATTGTGCTACTATTGGGGGAGTCATTCGACGTGCCCACCACACCAGTCCTGGGAAGGGTACAGGCATGGATATGGTACACAGTACTGCTGCGGGTCACTCCCCAGGGTGGTAAATACTGTCAGGGGCCAGACCTGGGGAACGCACCACAGACAGCCGACAGCTTGTTCTGCTGGAGCACAAGGAGCAAACAGTGCTGAGCGTAGGACTGTCTACCTGCCAGTACCCACATCAAACGTTTGTGGTCTGTGTACCGTGTACCCAGGTATAGGGTGGCATTGCTAGGGTACGCAGGAGCTAGATCTGGGAGATGCCCCCCCAGGGGGCTTTTCCAATGTGGCCTGTGGGTGTGGGTGCGTCTGGACCTGTTGCCTCTTGCTTTACGGCAGAGTGTCCCTACTCCAGTCCTGGTGTTCCAGACACTGTTCGGGCCTTCATGCTGTCCCCTATGAATATGCATGGGCTACAGTTGCATAGCATGGGGGTGGTGCAGACATCTGCAGCACAGGCATCTGTCTTAGGGGAAGCATGGAACCTGAATGGTGTTTGGCCCTCCAGGACTGCATTTGGGAGACTCTGCTGTAGATAATGTGCCTGTTTATGGTGTCTGTGTTTGGTGTGGTAAAAGATAGGCGTATTGACCATGCCTATGTTCTCAGCAATAAAGGTTTGTCCTTACTACCATGGTGTAGCTGTGGGGTGAATATGTGGATAAGGTTGGCGGTAGCCGCAGCTGGGCTCTGAACCTGTGACCCTCTGTTCTTGCACACACTGTCTGTGTGCACTGCACCACCGTGTAGCCACTGATTGGCTGCAATCCCTGGGTGGTCCATGACTGTACATCCGACAGGGCCTGTCTGTTGCAGTGGACGGTGCCAGCCTGCACATGGCCTGGCCACTGTCCTCTGTGGCTAGCAGCCACTGCCCCCTCCACCATCTGAACCCTTCCACCGACATGCTGGCATGTCCTTATCCTTACAAAGGCATATGACCTGATTGCGTAGTGGAACCCCAGGACTGTATTTGGCTCACATGGTATAGCGGTCTAGCTGTTGTTCTTTAGCAAGGTTTTTGTGGAACGTGGGCCACCCATTACGTGGTCATGACCAGGGACACAATTGGCCCTTGGCACGTGGGGTGAGGGCATGTACAGGCACATCTGTCGTACATAACCTCTACCTACTTAACCTCTACCTACGTGTCCTTAGCCCCTACAGTTGTGGCACTACAGGACTGCATTTGGGGACGCGGCTGTTGGTGATGCACATTGTGCTGGTGTGTGTGTGGTGTAGGGTAAAATATGGGTGTTTGCAACATGCTTTTGTTCTGTGCAATAAAGGGGTGTCTCTGCTATCTGTGTTTAGTGGTGGGTTAAATATTGGGATTGTGCTGGCATGTGCCACAGCTGGGATTTGAACGTGTGACCCTCTGGTCCTAGAGGTACTGGCTCTGTCCACTGCACCACACTGTGACCACAGAGACAATGCAGTCCCTGGAGATAGTAGACCTGGCAGGGTGGGGTTCCAAAACCTGCTCTGCACATTATTACTGTGAGCTCCTTCACCCTGTCTGGTGACAAACGTGCAAATATAACACGGGTATGACGTCCGAACAGAGGGGGATAGCATATTCCCAAGCTGGGCAACAGTGCTATTGATGGACAACCATAGGGAACACTCCCAGGAAGGGTCCAATACACGGAGACGTTTTTGGAGGTGTCTCCGCTCCGTGCCCCTTTCCAAACAAATGTTATTTTATTTTTTTGGAGCTATGCTGGGTGTGTTTTTAACTTTTGCGCATTACTATACCTGTTCCCCAGCTGATTTACTATTTTAATGCTTTTGTTGTGGTCATTTCCTATTTTTCATTGCAGTTTTGTGCTGTGCACATGTATCACACTGCTGACGTTTTGCAGGTTTCCCCGGTTTTGCTGTACATTGCTGACGGAAATGGTTTCTCTTCCCTTTATATGCCCTCTACCGCGAGTGTTTCACTCGCGCTATTTTTTACATGTAAATTCGAGCCCGATACTGTGCGGGGACCCTCTCCCCTCCCACTCTCCACCCATTGACCCCGTCCCTCCGCCCCTCCGGAGCCTTCCTCCGCCCTCCTTTAGCCGTTCCACGCCTCTATCGGACATTTGCAGGCCCGCACTTGTACGGGGCCCGTTACTGAACCGCGTACCTGTGCGGGGGTGACAAGCACGTGTGTGGGGCGTTTAAATGCGTTTCTGCGCGTTTCAATGCCGCGTTGCCGTGTGCTATTTTGCGCCGCGCAGACTTGCGGACTTTAGTAAACATGCCCCTTAGGTGACTGAAGAAATCGTATCATTCCAAAAGAGGATCTCGTGACAAACGTCTGACGCTGTCAGCATTTCACTGTCAGTGCTTCAAGAACAACATTAAGCATTTTTAACTATTGTAAACCGCCCAGACACCGTTGGTATGGGGCGGTATAGAAAGTATTTTAATAAACATAAACATAAACATAAACCGAGCTTAGCTCATCATTATAAATCCATTTTAACTCTACCTTCAATTCTGAATTAGCAAATGTTGTTGCCTCATCATCCTCCTTATGTTAATATTTTATTGGTCCTCAAATCTCTGTGATCCAAACAATTATCATAACTCCCCATCACACACACATACACACTCAACACCAGCATTTAAACTCCTCGGTTCCATACTGTTCATTCTGAAAATACATCATTGCTGCTTTTACAGAGACTCTTTTGAGCTTCTTATAAAACAGACCAGGAACACCCAAAACAATTGTGATTGTATCTTTCTGCCACATTTTCCTAGTCTCTGACAACATGATTTGGTACTTGAGGATCCTTTCTTTATCTACATGAGGAACAGGATAATCACTTGGTCCAGACACTTCCATTCTTGTGTTTTTATCCTTTACGTCTATGTCCCGTTTGTTGCATCCACCTTGTTATTGGTTGGAACTGAGATACCTCCCAAATGATTACAAACCCTTCATTCTCCATAGTTCTCATGGGACGATGATCCCAAGCTTTCTTATAGTATTTACAGAATTTGCAGTGGATGAGATGCATTTTCTTGCTGTTTACAGATTTTCTTCCATCGGATAGTTGCAGTCAGCGATGACATGAGAAACTGTCCCCAGCTCTTCCTTAAGAATCTACATTTGTCTGTTTTACAATGTTTTACTTGGTTGCTTTGAAGCATCTTGCCTGTAATCGACTGTCCCGAGCTGCAGTTATCAAGCTCTTCTATATTTGTACATTCACTATTTGTTTTTTCTGGGATCAGCTTTTAACAGCGGCGGTGATCAGATTGCTTTAAACACCGGCAGTTTTTGAAATTTATATATAGAGTATATATATATATATATATATATATATAGAGTATATATATATATACTCAGCACTGCTTATGTGAATGCTAATTTTAAATAGAACATGGAGAGTGAATTAAGATGCCCAGGTCCCACTGTATTTTATAATGTCTCGGTCAAATGTAGGCATCTTGTAAATATTTGTTAGGGTATCCAGGAATGTATGCTGATGTCTTCCCACATCCAGCAGGAGTAGTGATTTTAAAAAGCGTTACATGTGAAAACAAACACGCAGCTTTATCTCATATGTTGTAGTAACAGCTTTTAAAATTGCTGTTTCCAATATCCCCTTCCAGCCAGCAGTGCAAGACTGGCCTACACCCTGATTACTCCCCCCACATCAATCCTCCATCCAACGTCCCCCTGCATACAATATCCCCTTGTATCTCCTGGTATCCAATTCTCCTCCCAAATTACTTCTTCTCAATATCACTTTCTCCAACCTACATATCTACACATCCCCAACATCCAGCACCCCTCAATACAGCTCCCATCTGTAGCTGAGACTCTCACAAGGTACCCCCCTGCTGGCAGACTCTCCCACACTCCAGTACAGCATCCCATCTCTGGCTGTTAGGTGAGTGCCCAGTATCTAGTGGGAACAGGAGAGATTCCCAATCGCCCCAACTCATGGCAGCCCTGGGTTTCAAAATACCACCTGTGATCTCTAACAGTAATCTCATGGCTAGTGGTCAGGATGTCAATAAGGACATTTTGCTCTAAGTCACTAGTAGAGTGTGTACAGTGCTGCAGTGAATCTAATAAATGGAAGAAAACATAACCAATGCAGTAAAATGGGGAGGGGGATGCTTTTTAGATATGTTAGTGAGAGGAGGACAGGCAAAAGTCGTATTGTTTGTCTCAAGAATGAAGGGGAGGAATATGTAGAAGCTGATGAGGATAAAGCGGACTAGCTTAACAAATATTTTTCTTCTGTGTTCACAGATGAAGGGCCAGGAGGAGGACCTCAGACAACACCCACAATTAGGAACAGAAGTGAGTGGGATTTTGACCAACTTTCAAAAGACTGTGTTTATGAGGAACTAGCTAAACTAAAAATAGACAAAGCGATGGGGCTAGATGGGATACATCCAAGAGTATTGAAGAAATTTAGGGAAGTTCTAGCGGCTCCACTGTCTGACCTTTTCAATAGTTCTTTAGGGTTAGGAGTGGTCCCAGATAATTGAAGAAGGGCACATGTGGTCCCTTTACATAAAATTTGAAGGAAGGATGAGGCTGGTTAGTCTGACCTCTGCGTTGACAAAATTAATGGAAACTCTGCTAAAACAGAGGTTTGAGAGGTTTCGGGATTCCAAAGATTGCAGGATCAGAGGCAGTCTTGTTAAACAAATCTAGTAGATGAGGAAGGATCTAGCAAAGCTTGAAGAATGCCAAGAATTTGGCAGCTGAGATGTAAGGCTAAAAAATGCAGGGTCATGCATTTGGGCTGAAGCAATCCAAGGGAGCAGTACAGTATAAGGGGTGAAACACGTCTGTCCATGAAAGAAGAGTGGGACTTGGTTGTTATTGTTTCTGATGATCTTTAGGTGGCTAAACAGGTAGAAAAGGCAATGGCAATAGACAGAAGGATGCTTGGGTGCATAGGGAGAGGAATGAGACCTTATTAGAATCCTGATCTCCCTAGTCTCTTGTTCACCTCCTATGTGTTTCCTTACCATTCCCCTAGATGTATCTTAGTCCCCAGTTGTGTTGTCTGTCTTGACTGTTGTGTTGACTGTTTTGATTAGATTGTAAGCGCCTATGAGCAGGGGCTGTCTCTTATATGCTCATGTACAGCGTTGCATTCATCTTGTAGCACTATACAAATGATAAGCAGTAGTAGTAGTAGTAATAGTAGTAATAATAGTAGTACTAGTAGTAATAGTAGTATTAATCAGGGCCGGATTTACCTTGAGTGAGGCCCTACGCCAACAAAAATTGTGGGCCCCCAGCAGGGGTGGCCCAAGGGGGGTGCGGGGCCTCATTTGCATAAGGGGCCTCATTTGCATAAATATTTGCATAATGTTACCATATACTAACTTTTAGTAAACGTGCCTCTTAATGAGTGTATGGATAAAGAAAGACTAAAAGATTTCTACATTACTATAATCCAGTGCCAACTGCCAGACACATTAGGAACTACTACAAACACTGCCCATTTAGAACCCATAGCAAACCCGCCGTATCCTAACAGCACTACCAGGACTCACAAAGCACCATACTCTACCAATCAAAAGGCAACACTGCAAATATTAAACCAATACATTTCAGAGAACAACAATACATGACCTACTGGGGAAAGAGAACAAGTGGCAATGTCAAATAGGAATTATATAAACAGAACACCTCAGCTCAGTTACACATGCAGAACATAGACCATCACCAAACAAGTAATCACAATTTAGAAACAGGAAGACAATAATTAAACTGGGAATCCCAAAAGCCAAACTTGGAATGTACAACACTGTAGAAATAAAACTATACATTAATTTGCTCTTGTACTAAACAAAGCGCAGAGTTAATGATGCACATTTACCAGAGCTGACATATTCCAATTAATAAATTCAAAATAAAGAGATATTTTTCTACCTTTTGTGCATTTTTTTCAGCTGCAATTGCTCCAGCCACTTTCTTCTGGTTTCTTCGTGTCTTCTGCTAACTCTTCATCGTCTGCTGTCCATTTGTCCTTTCTTCTCTCTTCTAGTTTTTTTTCCATTCTCTCTCTACATCTGCTTTAACATACTAATCTTTCTCCTTTTGCTCTTTCCTCATTCCTATTTCATCCACTCAAATTTTACCCCTCCATCCTCAATCCCCACTTACTCTCCCAATACCCGGCCAATTGTAGATTTTTTATCCCTCCCACACAAAATATTTTTCCCTTCTCCATTTTACTCTTCCAGCATCATCCCATTCTAATCCTCCCCCAACATCAGCTCCCTTCTAGTTCCAGCCTCACCCAGCATCCATTCCCTTCTAGTCCCTGCATCAGCCCATTTCCAGTCCTAGCCACCCATCAGCCCATTTCCAGTCCTAGCAACCCCCCAACCCAATACCAGTCCTAGCCCCCATCAGCCCACAGCCCATTACCAGTCTTAACCCCCCCAAAGCCCATTACCAGTTCTAAACCCCCCCCCCAACAGCCCACAGCCCATTACCAGTCCTAACCCCATCAGCCCACCTCCAGTCTTAACCCCCCCAGCTCATTTCCAGTCCTAGCCCCCCCATTACCAGACAGCCCCATCAGCCCACAGCCCATTACCAGTCTTAACCCCCCCAAGCCCATTACCAGTTCTAACCCCCCCCAACAGCCTACAGCCCATTACCAGTCCTAACCCCATCAGCCCACCTCCAGTCTTAACCCCCCCAGCCCATTTCCAGTCCTAGCCCCCCCATAGCCAATTACCAGACTGCCCCCATCAGCCCACAGCCCATTACCAGTCTTAAACCCCCCAAAGCCCATTACCATTTCTAAACCCCCCCCAACAGCCCACAGCCCATTACCAGTCCTAACCTCATCAGCACACCTCAAGTCTTAACCCCCCAGCCCATTTCCAGTCCTAGCCCCCCCATAGCCCATTACCAGACAGTCCCCATCAGCCCACAGCCCATTACCAGTCTTAACCCCCCCATAGCCCATTACCAGTTCTAAACCCCCCCAACAGCCCACAGCCCATTACCAGTCCTAACCCCATCAACCCACCTCCAGCCTTAACCCCCCCAGCCCATTTCCAGTCCCAGCCGCAGCCCCAGCCCCCCAATAGCCCATTACCAGTCCTACCCCCCCCATCGGCCTAAAGTAAAATTTAATTTTAAAAAAAAAATGCTGGCTGCCGCCGTGGGGCCCCCTCTGCTGCCACGGCAGCATGGACTGACCCGCGGGGCCCCCTCTGCAAGCTGAATCAATCGGTCCGTCCGTCCCTCCCTCCCTCCGTGCAGGCTTTGACAGGCGCGAAGGGAGAGTGTCTCCCTCGCGTCTCTGTTAAGCCCGCAGGGGCTGATGGAAAATTTCCCATCAGCCCCTGCGGGCTTAACAGAGACGCGAGGGAGACACTCTCCCTTCGCGCCTCTCAAAGCCTGCACAGAGGGAGGGACGGACGGACCGATTGATTCAGCTTGCAGAGGGGGCCCCGCGGCGGCAGCCAGCAGGGTTTTTTTTAAATTTTATTTTTAAAAAAAGCTAATTTGTTCGATTTTTGTGGGCCCTTGCCAGCTGTGGGCCCTACGCCACGGCGTAATGGGTGTATAGGTAAATCCGGCCCTGGTATTAATAGTAGTAGTAGTGTGTGCAATTCTGGCGACTACAACTTCAAAAGGATATAAACAGGATAGAGTTGGTGCAGAGGGTGATTACCAAAATGGTCAGTGGGCTTCGTCATAAGGTATATGGGGGACAGATTTAAATATCTCAATATATGTACTTTGGAAAAAAGGCAGGAGAGGGACAATATGATAGAGACATTTAAATACCTCCATGGCATAAATGCACAGGGGGGAGCATCTTTCAATTGAAAGAGAACTCTACAATGAGGATGCATAGGATGAAGCTAAAAGGCGATGGACTCAGGAGTAATATGCGGAAATATTTATTTATGGAAAGAGTAGTAGATGCGTGGAATAGTCACCTAGTGGAGGAAGTAGAGATGAGGGCAGTATTTGAATTCAACAGAAGATCTCTAAAGGAAAAAAAAAGGGACTCTAATAGTTCGTATGAAAGAGAAGACTGGATAGGCCATATGGTCTTTATCTGCCATCATGTTTCTGTGTTTATAAGAATATAAGGTTAATGAAACCCCTGAAGAAGCCTAACAATGAAATGAAGGCCTCCATTGGGTTTTTTAAAGATGTTTCACTTTGAGTCTGAGCAAATCACACCTAAGGAGATTTTTGATGTCATATGATTACAATATTTGAATCAATTTACGTGTTTAATATATATTCCCAGTTCAATTTGGTTTGTGTATGACACATAAATGGGTCTTCCTTTTCAGCTTTTGTGCTAACTTTGAAGTATGCAGACCTTCATTCATTCATTCATTCATTTTTCAGTTTGATATACTGTCTTTCCGTAATCTTCTGATGGGTACAAATTGCTCTTGCTGTGGTCCTTTCCTGTGAGTTCCTCTCTCCATGGAGGCCCTTAAAACAATTTGTCTACTGCTAGCAGACAGGAAATTGTAGCTGGCCAATTGTGCTCTATTTTCTTTACTGATTTGAATATTCAATCAGTTGTATCAGTTATATCTGATTTTCATTGAGTCCCAGCTTTTGATTTCTTATTTTTACTTTCTGTCCTGACTCCTGGACTACTTCCAAGTAACTGTAATACTATGAAGGCGATTTTGAAAGGTTTTCTTGTAGGTGAACAGCTGTCTACCTGCAGAAAGGTACTGCTGAAAATGGACCTCTCCACTCCCTGACAGGTAAGAGAACTCATGCTATGAACAGCGGAGGTAATTCTATGGCAATCCACGGACATTTGTGCACCATCAATGCACATTTCCTTATTGTCACTCCAGTTCCGTCCAGATACATGGGTCATGCCCCTTCACCAGCAGATGGAGAGTGAGAAACCCTGGATTTTGATGATTTAACAGTATAAGGGATCTGTGCCAATCCTCACAGTCCAGTATTTCTCAGTTTCCAGCAGAAGGTGAGGAGCTTCTGTGCAATTTGGACATCACTGAGGTAATTAAAAAAGAGTCAGAATATTTTATTTGTTAAAGGAAGTAGTTTGAGAAGGAGGTGTCTTATGGGCAGAGAACCAAAACTGTTTAGTCAGTCTTTTCGGTTTATCTGTATGGGGTGCAGAACCTATTGGTACAGGTCCCCCCCCCCCTCAGTAACCCTTGCCATCTATTATTGTAAGTTCGGGGCTGCCTTCCATTCCTTTTCTCCAACTATTGGGAAGGGGTGTGGGGAGAAGTTTGATTGAAGCATAAAACCTTAGTGAGCAGCCTGATAGTAAGCTGATTGCAGCTGATTTTGTTTGAGCACTACCGGTGCGATGTCGCGATCCCTGCTCACAGCTGCTTGAAGAGGTGAGTCAGTTTTTCCTACTAATTGTGCCTCAGTGGGCCCATTTAGTTTTGTTTTTCACTATGCCAGGGGTGTGCACAGCCTGCGTGATATGTGGTCTTCATCGCGGTCAGGTTTCCTCCGGTGGTATATGTAAACACTGCGCAGAGGAGGGTAGGTTGCTTGAAGGCATGTCGAGTGGCTCCAAGGAGGCTGTCTTTTTGGTGCGGTCAACATCGGAGCTCAAGACACTTAACCCTCCATTGCCTCAGGAAATTTCCAAGTAATCAATGTCCCTGTTTAATGTACATTACCAACTTTAAGTTACAATGTAAACTACTTGACTGAAATGATAAAGTGGTATATAAAACCTGTTAAATAAATAAATTTGCCGGCAACACAGCAATCTCCTGAGGCATGGGCCTCAGCAATTTCGGCAGGAAAATCAGTCATGTTAACACCTGAGATAAGGGAACCACTGGTTCTATTGGGGCCACATTTAAGCATATCTAAGGCCTTGGGGGCAAAGCCTTTGGCTTCAGAGAGAGGGGCAAGGGAATACATTGTTATGTTCGGCCTTACCCTTTTCACCTGAGTTCGTAGTCCTCCTCCATCAGGACTACTGTTTAAAACAGGGCCAGGGGCAGAGTTCGCATCAAGCAGCCTTACACAAGAGCAACAGCCTGGCACCCATTTTGTTGGCATCAGAAGAGCTTCATTCCTCAGCTAAGCACTGAAGAATTGATGTGGACGCATAGGAGGAGCAGGCTCTGTCCTATCAGGTGCCTCTGAAGATCTGTTAGAGCGACCTGCAGATTTGTGTGCAGATTCCACTGGGAATGAGCTGGAGGAGGGCGAAATTCTTCCTGGGGATGATCCTAACATTATTAGGGTCTTCCGTAGAGAAGAGCTGCCAATTTTGATTGTGCAGTCCTTGGGAGTTCTTAATATTCCTCATGCCGATACAACGAAGGATGGTGCTCTGGAGGATTCTCTCTTACAGGGCATTCACAAGCCTCAAAGATCCTTCCCACTACCTAACCCTATCAAGGAAATGATTGAATCAGATTGGGAGATCCCAGAGGCTGGCTTACATGGGGGTAGGTCTATGACTCGCTTATATCCCATCCCTCCTGAAGAGAAAGATTTCCTTAAGATGTTTAAAGTAGATACACTAGTCAAAGCAGTAACTAAGAAGACAACTATCCCAGTAAAAGTTATTGTTACCTTGAAGGATGCTCAGGATAGAAAACTAGAGGTGTTGCTAAAACAGTCATTTGAGATTAATGCGCTGGCGTTGCAGGCATCCATTTGCAATGCTTATTTGGCACAAGCTTGTTTAAGTTTACTTGAGTTGGACTCCGGTCCTCAAGGCACATCGATGGAAGTGGCCAAGCTGAAATTGAGTTCAGCTTACCTCGCAGATGCTCTCTATGGTTATGGTTATCTGCGGTTGAGAAATTGGTCAACAGATGTTTCATCCAAGGTGAGGCTTAGTAAACTGCTTTTCAAGGGGAAACTCCTGTTTGATGAGATGTTATACAAACTGGTGAAGGGATTTACCTAAAGCTGGTAAACTGGCTGAGCCTTCTCGGGGACAGTTCAGAGATTTCAGAAGGTATTGTTTGACATATTTCAAAGATCTCATTCCTTTTGTGGCGGAAGAGGACCAGCTAGAGGTTATTATTCCAGAGCTTCTGGAGTAGCCAAGAAACAACAATGAAATAAGGGATATTCAAGCGGAGGTAGTTCCAATAGGAGGCCGGCTGCAAGCCTTTTACTCCACTTGGGTTCAAAAAAATGTCAGACCAGTGGGTTCTCGAAGTGGTGTGCTGGAATTGGCCAGAACTCTCTCCGATGCCTTTCTGTTGTTGCCTTGCAAAGCTCTGGTCAAGGCTTAGGCAGTAGCAGCTGGTTCAATTATAGGCTGTGGTCCAAGTGACATATGATCAGATGGGCCACTACTCCATTTGCTTTGTGATACCCAAAAATGAAGGGTCATTTTGCTCAGTGTTGGATTTAAAACATGTAAATTGGGCCTTGCGAGTACCCCGCTTCCATATGGAGATGCTACGATCAGGCATAGTGGCAATGAAATGAGGAGAGTATTTGATTTCCTTAGATCTAACAGAAGCATACTTACATATTCCCATTTGGCTAGGCCATCAGAAGTACCTTCGCTTTGCAGTCCCAATGGGCCATTTTCAGTTCAGGGCCTTCCTTACCTTTCAGTCTGACCACGGCTCCACGGACCTTTACAAAGGTAATGGTGATGGTGGCAGTGACACTTCAGCAGAAAGGGATTTTAGTACATCCTTATCTGGAGCAAAATCTGTTCAAGAAAGTCAAAGCGCTTCTTCCAGGGACATAGCTTTTTTCAAGGAGTTGGGATGGGTGATCAACATCAACAAGAGCAAATTAAGCCTGCGCCAAGATCTGCTAATGTTATCGATGGCTCACGTAGCAGGAAAAGAAAACGTGATGGCCGACTTCTTCAGCCATTATCACCTGGATCCAGGGGAGTGAGGGCTGGAGGAGTCGGTTTTTTGCAGCATAGTGAAATGCTTTAGTATTCCCATAATGGATCTGATGGTGACTGCAACCAATGCCAAGGTGCACCGCTTCTTTAGCTGCAGAAGGAAAAGGATGTCCAAAGGCCTAGATGTGCTGGCGCAACAGTGGCCGATGGAAGGGTTCCTATACATGTTTCCTCTTTGGTCCTTGAGCAGAGGAGAAGTGCAGAGGATAGAGTCACATAGGGGCCTAGTGGTTTTAATTGTGCCCAACTGTTCTCGGAGGCCATGGTATGTTGATCTCATCCGGTTCACAGTGGACAGACTGTGGCGGTTGCCACTGAGGGACAATCTTCTGACATAGGGTCTGGTTCTAATGCTGGAAGTTGCTTGATTCTCGCTTACGGCCTGGCTATTGAGAGGACTACATTAAGAAAGAAAGAGTATTCTACTCCAGTCATAGCCACTTTTCTATGAGCTAGGAAGTGTTCCATGTCCTATCCTATAAATGGGTCTATGAGTTTGAGAATTGGTGCGAAGAGAAGGGACTTAAGGATCTCTCAGTAAACCTACCAGATATTTTACCTTTCTTATAGACTGGCTTAGATAAGGTTCTTCTGCTCAATTCCTTGCAGGTGGAGGTTACAGTGTTGGCCTGTTACCAGGGTAAGATCCAAGGTTATTTTCTAGCTTCTCATCCAGATGTGACTCATTATCTTAGGGCCATTAAACAACTTCGCACACCTAGGCATCCCACAGTTCCTCTGTGGGATTTAAATTTAGTTCTAGCGGCTCTTATAAATCCTCCTTTCGAACCACTAGAGCAAGCATCTATAAAGGATCTTATGTTGAAGATGGTTTTTCTAGTAGCCATCTGCTCTGCTCACCGTATTTCGGAGTTGCAGGAGTTGTCTTGTAGGGAGACTTTCCTTTCCATTTCTAAAGAAAAAGTGCTTTTGCGCCTGTTTGCTTCCTTTTTGCACTGTGTGGTGTGTGCACTCCCTATTTTTTTGGGACTCTGACGGTTATGCATATGTTCATATGCCACTACCATTTGGACGTTCAGCTGAGATCAGATATGCAGTTTGGGGTGTGAATGCTGCAGGTCATGCTTGCGGATCCCTCCCAACATTAAGAACTGCTCTGGCACATCCCATGCATCTGGACTGGACAGTAGTGACAATAAGGAAGGTGAAATTAGGCCTTACCTGCTAATTTTCTTTCCTTGAGTCTTTCCAGTCCAGTCTAGAACCCACCTGGTCAGATTTTCTCTTCAAGTTGAGCCCGGACAGCGAAGATCTCAGGTATGCTGTTCTATCTGGGGTGTCTCTTTCCTTTTGTCATGATTTATCTTCTCCTACCACTTTGGGTTTTTTGTGCGATACCTCTAACTCTACTTTCTGAACATGTATATAGTTTGATAATCTTCGGACTCAATTTGCTTAACTATTCTCTAGTCTTCTTTATTATTAGAATACTAGACTGTGAGGATTGGCACAGAGCCCTTATACTATGACATCATCAAAATCTGGTGTTTCTCAGTCTCCATCTGCTGGTGAGGGGGCCTGACCCATGCAGCTGGACTAGACTGGAGAGACTCAAGGAAAGGAAATTAGCAGGTAAGGCCTAATTTCACCACATCACCTATTTTAAAACACTTATGTGCAGGGATGGGCACTTATGCATGCAGGGTAGGCGGTCTCTATTCTGTAAGTCTGCGCTAGGGTGATGGTGGAAGTTTTAGAATGGGCATGGGTGGAGTATGGACAGAGCATAGACGGAGCAGAAATTTAGACGCATAAGTTATGTAATACTATAACGTATGTGTTTCCTACAAATCTAGTCACTGGAACCTCTATTTTTAGTGAGATCCACATCCCTCCCCACCCTTGCTAAATATGGATGGGTTTTCACATCCACCTGTAAGGAAAAATGGTTATACAAAAGCTAACTAATACATAGTGCCTCCTGAAATATTATTCAGGCCATCAAGTAATTTTGCTACTTCAGCAATTACATTCTTTGAACAAATCTTTACAGGAACATTAGAAGGGGTTCCTAACTCATCATACACCAACTTTGTGGCTGGCTTATGTGGTCTCTCTGACCTGTGCATCATGGTAAATCTGTCAACATCAATATCAGAAATATTATTATGACCATCTGGAACAGATTCATTATCTCTGACACTTCCTTCAACTATATCAACAAGAGGTTATTCACCTGATCACTCTTCATTTCATACTAAATTTCCTATAAGTGCTCAGGTACAGATGTCTCTACAGATACACTAGGCATGGCAGAGAGCATATCTGACATATGTATATGAGGTGTACTGGCTGAAATTGGTAATAGAAGAGGGACATTGGCATTATCTATAGCCCTAGTGTCTTACTCAGTTACTGATTTACGTGGGGGACCATTTATGAATTGTCACACTAGTCCTATAGGGTTTATGCTCATCTCTCGTAGTGGGTCAGCTGAGTGCCCTGCTTCAGAATGGGAACCTTCAGGCTCTGATCTATCATCAAGCAAATGTGATTCACTCATTTCACTTTCAGGCTTTTGGCGAGTTCAGTGTCTTGATTTCCTTGTATGTTTCAAAGTCTAGGTATAGTACCACTGTCCGATGGAGGCAACTGAACTGATTGTCTGATTGGGAGCAAATGGTTTTTGTGTAAGGTTTTCAAAAGATCTTGTCCGCTTTCAGGATTTAGCTTATATATCGATAGGTATGGAAACTGAGATACAACAACAAATGACTCTTTACACCACCAGGTTTAACAGCTTATGCTTGCCTGAAATGCCTAGTACTCATATTATCACACAGTCTCCAGATTTTATTTCATGCTTTTGGACACCAGCATCATAGTAGACATTATTACTGGTATTTTGCTGATCTGCAGTCTCCTGTGCAACTTGGTATGCTGCATTTAGTTGCTTTTTGAGGTTCTATATTTACTTTAGGTGGTTTTCAACTGGGATACCATCTGATGTTACTCCAAAACATACATCTACGGGTAGCCTCTCTGCCAAACATAAGGTAATAAGGAGAATGCTCCGTGGTATCATTTCTGGTACAGTTGTAGGCAAGCACTAGCCTGCTAACATGTTGGCTCCATTGCTGTTTCTTCATTAGGTCTAAAGTTCCTAACATGTTCAACAAGGTTCTATTGAATCTTTCAGGTTGTGGATCTCCCTGTGGGTGGTAAGGAGTTTGTGTGACTTCTTAATGTCACAGATTCTGAGCTTTTCTTTGATTGCAAGGCTTTCAAAGTCTTTACCTTTAGCTGAGTGAATTTTATTAGGTAATCCATAATCTACAAATTATTTTCCCCACAACACCTTTGCCACAGTATCTACTTCTTGGTTCTTGGTAGGGTACACTTGCGTGTACCTGATGATGTGGTCAGTGACAATAAGATATTGTCAATATTTCTGACGTCATTTTCCAAGCACAGAAAGTCTCTACATACTAGGTTTAGCAGATCTTTGTTGCTAATATTTGTTAATAGTGTAACTTGAGTAGGCAGTGTTTTTCTTATAATGCACTTTCCACAAGCCTTCACATAGGCTTCTACACGAGCAGACAATCTTGGCCAGTACAAACCCGTCTTCACCAGTTCTGAGGTGCAGTCAATTCCCAAGTGTCCTGTATCTTCATGTAAACTTTTTAACACACAATCTCGAAACCTTTTAGGCAACACAAAATTGTTTTCTGGGGCTGACTGTAGAATTCTGTGTGACTGTACAATAAGTAATTTATCATGATCAGACACTGTCATTTGTGCGGCAACAGGGTTGTGTCTGGGTGATTAGTTATTATAGAAGCAGCAAGTTTACAGTAGTTCTTGGTTTTCCATACAGCAGCTAGAATTGAAACACTTCTCTGCCAGTCAGGCTTGTGTAAGGAAGGTAGATAATCTCTGTGCAGACTGACAACATTTGTGTAGCCCACTAGTAACTGCTTCTGTCTCACTCAGACAGGAAGAGGAGGGTTTTGCAGAGGGAGAAATAATTACCAGAAATCACATTCATATTTCAATAAACTGTGCTACCCTTTAGCTCGGTAGTTTACTTTTGATTTTCCTGTGCTAATATTACTCCTGATGCAGGAAAACATAGCTTGGGAAAGCAATGCAAAACCACTGCACTAAAGAGTACCCCAATGGATATGCAAAATGTACAATGAAAAAATTGCTCGTGATGTAAAAAGCTGTGCCACAATCGAGCATAGTTTTTTACTCCTCTTGTAGTTCGGGCTGGTGTGAAGATGCAGCGCAGAACCTGAAATGATCCGAAATGTGGCATTTGATAT
The DNA here is from genome assembly GCA_033557465.1 of Ichthyophis bannanicus. NCBI lineage: Eukaryota > Metazoa > Chordata > Amphibia > Gymnophiona > Ichthyophiidae > Ichthyophis > Ichthyophis bannanicus. The sequence goes on along the minus strand of CM066032.1, from coordinate 513,693,790 downwards.
CAGATTATCTGAGATCTCTGGTGGCCCAAGTGGAACCCTGGATCCCTTAACCCCCTCCTCCTGATCCCACAAAAGGAGTCTCTGGTGGCCTCAGTGAATCCTCAGACCCCTTACCCACCTCAGTCATGCAAGCAATTCCTAGGCCACCTGACCTCTCCCACATACCTCCAAAACATAGGAGGCAAGAGTGATGCCCACTTGCACTACCATCTTACAAAATAGCAGGGCCAATCTCTAGCAGTGCTTCGGGACAGCACCTCTAGGTATCAGTCTACCAGATAAAAAAAATACAAGAGATGAAAGGGGTTCTAGTCTGTAAGGGGTAAAACAGTGCCCGAATTTCCCAACTCAAGACCCAGCTTTCCTTTAGTGTTCTGTGTGACTGGATTGATCCTGGTCAGAACTAAATATATGCAAAAAATGGCAAGTGATACACTCTACAAGAATAAACTGAAAAAATTAACTGCAGAAATTATTTATGAACTACATACAAGAACAACACATCAGTTGATAAATCATTGACAGGAAAACAGGTTACTACAGAAACCTTTTCAAACACTACCAAGGAACTTTGACCTGCTTCCTCCCTTGAAACCATTATAACTGGCCCTCTATCTGAAAAATACACTGCTGCTGTCAACTCCAAGCTATACTCTTTTTTTTTTGTACAGATCATGCGGGATATGGGTATACTGTAGGTCCTGGCTTATCACATTTATTATTCACCTTTGGACATGTTCAGGAAGAAGATACGATGAGGCACACATGTCCACTTTCTTTTTCATCAAACATACCTTTGAAATCTTAAAACATCACTTCGGGTGGTGCCTTACAAAAAGGGCTTCTGATTTTCAGTTATAACCATAAAACCCCAATAAACCACCGCTGATGGGAAACTATAATCTCTGGTTATAACCAAAAAATGCTGAAAATCCTCAAACCCATGGGGTTCCAATGATGTCATCCAGCTGCCATCATAGTCACATGATGTTGTTGGAGCAGGTTACTGTCCTTTGCAGTGGTGAAAGCTCTGGTCTTTGTTTTGCTGCTTTCTGCTTCTTTGAAGGTGTAAAATGTAAGAACAGGCATGTCCTATACTCCTACAAGAAACAGGAAGTAAGTTTCAAATACTTCAACACTGCCAGTGAAGAAGCACAGAGTCATGAGAACAAGGATACAAGCTCCTGCAGTTGAATGGAGGAGAGAGATGGGACCAGGGCTGGATTTACCTTGAGTGAGGCCCTACGCCAACAAAAATTTTGGGCCCCCAGAAAAAATAAAAACGAGATCAACTTACCAAAACAGAAATGGCAATAGATGTATAGAATTGCCTGACATAAAGAGGCAATAGGGACAAAATCAGCATCGGAATTCAAGAAATACATTAAAAAATGTCTTATCCATCGGGGAAGAGGATCACTGAATGATCCGGCGGTACTACAGCAGCTACAGGAAACGGACCTGGCCGTCGCTGCTCCCCGGTACTCACTATGGCTTTGGTGTAACAGGCCACTGCCTCCTGGTACTTGTGGGTGACGAAGAGTCTGTTTCCCTGCTCCTTTAACTCCTGAGCGCTAGTGCTCTTCTCCGGACTCCCGCCTCCCCACTCTCCTTTTCCTCTTTCCCCTTCATGCCAGGGCCTGGAGAAGCTCGCGGACGGCCCCGTTCAGCTAGGCCGCAGCAATTTCAACTCTCTCTAGAGAGCGAGGGATCCAGGCTCGCACAACCCCGCCTCTCACTCTGACTATACCCAACACACCCACAAATAGGGTTGCCAACTTTTTCACCGAGAAAAACCCGACACCTGTGGCTCGCCATGCTCCACCCATTCTCTGCCCCTAGTCCCACCCCTGCCCCGCCCCCAGCCCCACCCACAAAAATTACCGAGGATACGTGTAGGCTAACTTCCTTGGTCAGATAATAATTAAACTGGGAACCCCAAAATCCAAACATGAAATGTACAACACTGGAGAAATAAAACTATAAAGTAATTTCCTCTTGCACTAAACAAAAACGCAAAGATGTTAGCAATACACACTTCCCAGACCAGACATATTCCAGTTAATAAATTCAAAATAAAAAATATTTTTCTACCTTCTGTTTGGGCATTTTTTCAGTTGCAATTGCTCCAGTCACTTTCTTCTGGTTTCTTCGTGTCTTCTGCGAGCTATCCATTTGTCCTTTCTTCTCTTTTAGATGTTTTCCATTCTCTCTCTATTTCTGCTTTAACATACTGATTGTTTCCCTTTTGCTCTTTCCCCCAATTCTTTCCTTATTCCTTTATCATCCATTTAAATTTCGCCCTTCCATTTTCAAGCCCCTCTTACTCTCCCAATACCCAGCCCATCATAGACTTTTCTTCCACACAAAATATTTTTCCCCTCTCCATTCTCATTCCCCATCCATTCTAGTCCTCCCCCAAAATCAGTTCCCTTATAGTTCTAGACCCACCCAGCATCCACTCCCTTCTAGTCCCATTCTCCCATGCCCCACATCAGCCCATTTCCAGTCCTATTCTAGCTCTTCATAAGCCCATTTCCAGTGCTAGCCCTCACATCACAGGCCATTTCCAGTCCTAGCCCCGCCCCCCAATCACAGCCCATTTCCAGTCCAAGTCCCCCATCACAGCCTATTTCCAGTCCTAGCCCCCCCCCAATCACAGCCTATTTCCAGTCCTAGCCCCCACCATCACATCCCATTTGTAGTCCGAGTCCCCCTGCACCATCACAGCCCATTTGCAGTCCAGGTCCCCCCCCATAGCCCTTTTACAGTTCAGGTCCCCCCCCCAATCACAGCCCATTTGCAGTCCTAGTTCCCCCCCCACCATCACAGCCCATTTGCAGTCCAAGTTACCCCCCCCCCATAGCCCTTTTCCAGTCCAGGTCCCCCTCCCCATCACAACCCATTTCCAGTCCATGTCCCCCACCCCATAGCCCTTTTACAGTTCAGGACCCCCCCATCACAGCCCATTTCTTTCCAGTCCAAGTCCCCCCCCCCCATAGCCCTTTTCCGGTCCAGGTCCCCCCCATCACAGCCCATTTCTTTCCAGTCCAAGTCCCCCCCCTAGCCCTTTTCCAGTCCAGGTCCCCCCCCCCAATCACAGCCCATGCAGTCCTTGCCCCCCCGACCAGCACCGCGGCTGTCTGAGGGGCTTCAGAGGGAGCCGGGTAAGCTCGCGCGAGGCCCCGGCTCCCTCTGTACAACTGCCAGCATGAAGAGCCTTTTCCTTCACGCTGGCGGCTGTATCTGTGAAGCTGTGAATGCTGGGAAAGGTTAAAGGGTATTGCCTTTAACCTTTCCCAGCAATCGCGGCTTTACAGATACAGCCGCCAGCGTGAAGGAAAAGGCTCTTCACGCTGGCGGCTGTACAGAGGGAGCCGGGGCCTCGCGCGAGCTTACCTGGCTCCCTCTGAAGCCCTCCGGTGTGTGGGCCGGCCCCGGGTGTGGGTTTTCTCAGTCCTGGGGACTCTTGTTTGTGGGCCCTTGCCAGCTGTGGGCCCTACGCCACGGCGTACCTGGCGTATAGGTAAATCCGGCCCTGGATGGGACTGAGGCTGATGCCAGGGCTGGGAGGAGGGAGAGACTGAGGCAGGGGCTTGGAAAAAATAGGACGGGGGAGGTGCTGATGCTGTTGCTGATACTGGGGTTGGAGAAAGGGGAGCTGATACTCTTGCTGATGCTAGGGCTGGGAGTAGAGGGGCTGATGCTGGGAGAAGGGAGGCGGATATTGTTGTTGATACTGGGGCTGGGAGAAGTAGGGTTTGATGCTGTTGCTGAGGCTAAGATAAGGAGGGCTGAAGCGGGGGCTAGGAGAAGAGGGGCTGATGCTGGGAGAAGAGGCTGACATTGGAAAATTGTACTTTAGGTCATTGAATAGTATCCCCCTATAAGGCCACAATTTTTTTTTCATGATGCAAATATACTAATAAATCCCTATTAATCTGCTTCTTGGAAAGCACCTAATTTCTTCAAAAATAAACATCTAGGATAAGAAGTCTTATTTATAATGTTCAAATCAGATGGCATAAGAGGTACATAACTATAGACCAGTTGTGTAAATTCTGTCCCAGCAGCTCCCGCAATACAACAAAGACAGAGCACAGCAACTTACTGGAAAACATTTGCTGTTCCTGCTTCTATTTCCCTGAAGTCATTCTTTGTTCTGCACTGACAAGCTTTTTAATAAAAAGACAGCTCATCTTCGACACTAATCAGACACTGCTTGTAGTCAGCTACACCAGAGAGACAGGCAGTATAAGGCCAGAAAGCGGTACATCGTCTTAACAACCCCTCTGATAAATAAATCTTGCTTCAGTGCCAAAACCTATTACCACACTGCTCATAGGGCCAGACTGTCTTCACTGGAAGTATCAGCGATTTAGTTGGCCTGTTTGAAGTAATTGCCATCTAAATATTTACAGCTCCATTCGGCAAGCTTTATTGCCAGCAACTTCCAGGAAACCTCCTTGTGACAACTGGTTTTACTCCCATGCGGTGGGAGACTCTTTCCTTGTGCCAATGATGAAGTCTGCCTCTATTAGTGACAGTCTCTCCTTACGACAGACAGTCCTCCGTGCCAGTGAGATAGTCTCCCTACAAATGATTGTCATTCTGTGCATCACTGGGCACTGGAATTTACCTGGAACAGCGGAACACAGGTAAACAAAGCACTACTGTGCCCAATTCAAAGCACAGCGTCTCCTCCCATTGTCTGTTGTTCAGATGCATGTAATTTTGATGTAGAGCTGTATTTTCTTTCCTTGATTTCACCATATAACTCTTCCACAGCGGAGCTATCTGCCCTGTAAGAAAAAATAAATACATGTCTAAATGATTAAAATCAATTACTCCTACAAAACTATAACCAGGACCGGCCCAAGGGTTTCTGCCACCCCAGGCAGGAGCTCCGGCTGTACCGCTGCTCTCTGTTGCACCAAGCGAGCCTCCCCTCCCCCGTCGAGTTGAGCCACATCCCCTGGCACACCGTATCGCACAGTTCCAAGCCATGCCACCCTCCCCCACTGCTGCTATGGCTGCCATTGCTGTAGATTCGGTCTTCTTGGTGGGCCGGCAGCAGCAGCAGCAGCAGCAGCAGTTTAAAAGCGGTGGCTTTGTGTTGCTGCTTGTGGCCTGCGGCAGGCCATGTACTTCAACATATGGCCTACCGTTTCTGACCCCCCCAACAGGAAGTTGTGTTGGAGGGGGGTCAGAAGCATCAGGCAGGTGTATCAAAGCACCAAAGTGGTGGCGCTACTGCTACTATTAATCATTTATATAGTGCTACAAGGCATGTGCAGCGCTGTACAGATACATATAAAACACAGCCCCTGCTCGACAGAGCTTACAGTCTAATTAAGACAGACAGTACAATAGCTGAGAACAAGGGTACAATAGAAAAGATAAGGAGACACAAGAAAAACAAGGAATCAGGATCCAAAAGCAGCCTCAAAGAGGTGAGCCTTTGGCATGGATTTGAAAAGGGGGAGAGATGAAGCCTGATGTACAGGCTCAGGCAGTTTGTTCCAGGCATAAGGAGCAGCAAGGTGAAAGGATCAAAGTCTGGAGTTAGCAGTGGAAGGAAAGGGCATAGAGAGAAGCAAGCCAGAGGAAGAGCAGAATTCTCTAGGAGGGGTGTAGGAAGAGAGGAGAGAGGAAAGGTAGTGAGCAGTAGTATGAATTCATTTATAGGTCAGAGGGAGAAGTTTGAATTGGATATGGAACAAATGAAGTGACTTGAGAAGAGGGGTGATATGAGCATATCAGGGCTGGTGGAAGATTAGCCGTACAGCAGAGTTCTGAACAGACTGAAGGGGAGAAGGATGACTCAGATGGAGACCAGCAAGGAGGAGGCTGCAATATTCTAGACAGGAGGTGACTAAAGAGTGGATAAGTGTTTTAGTAGTGTGTTCAGAAAGGAAGGGGTGAATTTTCTTAATGCTATAGAGCAGTGATGGCTAACCTTTTTGAGCCCGAGTGCCCAAACTGCCGCACAAAACCAAAGAATTTCCTCAAAGTGCCAGCACGTCAATTAAAGCCCCATTTGCATAAGGTGCTTCATTTGCATAAATATTTGCATAATGTTACCATACACTAACTTTTAGTAAACATGCCTCTTAATGAGTATATGGATAAAGAAAGACTAAAAGGTTTCTACATTACTATAATCCAGTACCAACCGCCAGGCACATTAGGAACTACTACAAACGCTGCCCATTTAGAACCCATAGCAAACCCGCCGTATCCTAACAGCACTACCAGGACTCACAAAGCACCATACTCTACCTATCAAAAGGCAACACTGCAAATATTAAACCAATACATCTCAGAGAACAACAATACATGACCTACTGGGGAAAGAACAAGTGGCAATGTCAAATAGGAATTATATAAACAGAATACCTCAGCTCAGTTACACATGCAGAACAGACCATTACCAAACAAGGAATCACAATTTAGAAACAGGAAGACAATAATTAAACTGGGAACCCCAAAAGCCAAACTTGGAATATACAACAACACTGTAGAAATAAAACTATAAATTAATTTCCTCTTGTACTAAACAAAGCGCAAAAATTAATGATGCACATTTCCCAGAGCTGACATATTCCAGTTAATAAATTCAAAATAAAGAGATATTTTTCTACCTTTTGTGCATTTTTTTTCAGTTGCAATTGTTCCAGCCACTTTCTTCTGGTTTCTTCGTGTCTTCTGCTAACTCTCCATCTGCTGTCCATTTGTCCTTTCTTCTGTCTTCTTGTTTTTTTTTTCCATTCTCTCTCTACATCTGCTTTAACATACTAATCTTTCTCCTTTGGCTCTTTCCTCATTCCTATTTCATCTACTCAAAATTTACCCCTCCATCCTCAATCCCCACTTACTCTCCCAATACCCGGCCAATTGTAGATTTTTTATCCCTCCCACACAAAATATTTTCCCCTCTCCATTTTACTCTCCCAGCCCCATCCCATTCTAATCCTCCCCCAACACCAGCTCCCTTCTAGTTCCAGCCTCACCCAGCATCCATTCCCTTCTAGTCCCTGCATCAGCCCATTTCCAGTCCTAGCAGCCCCCCAACCCAATACCAGTCCTATCCCCCCCTCATCAACCCACTTCCAGTCCTAACCCCCCATCACCCCATTTTCAGTTTAAGCCCCCCCCCTATAACCCATTACCAGTCCTAACCCCCCACTTCCAGTCAGCCCCCCATAGCCCATTGCCAGTCCTAACCCCCCCATCAGCCCACAGTCCATTACCAGTCCTAACCCCATCAGCCCACCTCAAGTCCTAACCCCTCCCCATCAGCCCATTCTTGTCCCAGCCCCCCCATAGCCCATTATCAGTCCTAAACCCCCCCATAGCCCATTACCAGTCCTAACCCCATCAGACCACCTCCAGTGTTAACCCCCCATCAGCCCATTTCCATTCCTAACCCCACCCAACAGCCCACCTCATGTCCTAACCCCTCCCCATCAGCCCATTATCAGTCCTAACCCCCCCCCTAGCCCATTAGCAGTCCTAACCCCCCCTCTCTAGCCCATTAGCAGTCCTAACCCCCCCCCCATAGCCCATTACCAGTCCTAACCCCCATCACCCCATTTCCAGACAGCCCCCATCAGCCCACAGCCCATTAGCAGTCCTAACCCCCCTAGCCCATTAGCAGTCCTAACCCCCCCCTCCTAGCCCATTATCAGTCCTAACCCCCCCTAGCCATTTAGCATTACTTTTCCACCCCCTCCTAGCCCATTAGCAGTCCTAACCCCCCCAGCCCATTAGCAGTCCTAACCCCCCCCTCCTAGCCCATTAGCAGTCCTAACCCCCCCAAGCCCATTAGCAGTCCTAACCCCCCCTCCTAGCCCATTAGCAGTCCTAACCCCCCCCAGCCCATTAGCAGTCCTAACCCCCCCCTCCTAGCCCATTAGCAGTCCTAACCCCCCCTCTCTAGCCCATTAGCAGTCCTAACCCCCCCCCCCTGCCCATTAGCAGTCCTAACCCCCCATCACCCCATTTCCAGACAGCCCCCATCAGCCCACAGCCCATTAGCAGTCCTAACCCCCCTAGCCCATTAGCAGTCCTAACCCCCCCCTCCTAGCCCATTAGCAGTCCAAACCCCCCCCCAGCCATTAGCAGTCCTAACCCCCCCCCCTCCTAGCCCATTAGCAGTCCTAACCCCCCCTCCTAGCCCATTAGCAGTCCTAACCCCCCCCCTAGCCCATTAGCAGTCCTAACACCCCCCCCAGCCCATTAGCAGTCCTAACACACCCCCCCCCCCGGCAAATTTAAAAACAGAAAAAGCAGGCTCTGGCTGCTGCCGCGGACGCGGCAGCATGCAGTGTCCCGCGGGGCCCCCTCCGCCCGCTAAGCCCCTCTGCAAGGGCTTTCAGATTCGCGAGGGAGACAGCGTCTCCCTCGCGTCTCTTGTTAAGCCCGCAGGGGCTAATGGGAAATTTCCCATCAGTCCCTCGCGTCTAAAGGGGCTGATGGGAAATTTCCCATTAACCCCTACGGGCTTAACAGAGACGCGAGGGAGACGCTGTCTCCCTCGCGAATCTGAAAGCCCTTGCAGAGGGGCTTAGCGGGCGGAGGGGGCCCCGCGGGACACTGCATGCTGCCGCGTCCGCGGCAGCAGCCAGAGCCCGCTTTTTCTTTTTTTGCGGACCTTCACGCGTGCCAGCTGCAAGGCCTTCGCGTGCCACAGCTGGCACGCGTGCCATAGGTTCGCCATCGCTGCTATAGAGAATGAAAAGACATGTTTTAGCAATTAGTTGGATGTGTGTGGAGAAGGAGAGGGAGGAGTCAAAGATGACCCCAAAGTTGCGGGCTGAGAAAACAGGAAGTAGAAGAATGTTATCTACAGAGATAAAGGTTTAGGAGGAAAAATAAGAAGTTCAGCTTTGGCCATGTTCAATTTCAAATGGTGGTGAGACATCCAGGCAGTGATGTCAGATAGACAGACAGAGATTCGGGCTTGGAGTGTCAGACAAATATCAGGTGAAGAGAGACAGATCTGAGAGTCATCAGATTCCAGATTTCGAGAAAGCAACAGTAGATCGGAGTTTTTTGGCGCTACGCCCACGCTTATTGCAGCTGCAGGCCCATTTCGGGCTGCTTTATCCTGCCCGCATGAGAGTCATGCTGTATAACCAAACTAAGACTTTTGATGATCCAGGGGAGTTGCACACCATCTTGGAAGATAAAGAACTGGTGTTGATGTCTCTGTGGGCTCATCCGCTAAGTTTGGAGTTTGTATAGCCCCCCAGGGTTTAGGTGGCATTTGATGGTTAGAATCATGTGTTTTTTTTATGGGCAATTTTTTACAAGGGCTATGGCCAAGGGGTGGTACTTCTGCTTGTGTTTTTTTCTTTGGGCTATAAACACTGTTTCAATTCTGGGTGATTTAAAGATGTGGATTGACAATGTGAAATCATATGTTACAATTTGGTATGTTTCTATAACAACTGTTTATCGCAGTTTGCTATATTGTCACTATGTCTTCCTTTAAGATAGTTTCACTGAACGTTAAGGGTATTAACAATCCCATTAAGAGGAAAATGATATTTTTATATGGGCGTAAGGAGTGTGCGGACATCCTATATTTACAAGAGACACATTTGAATGTAAAGGAGGCTTTAAAATTAGATATGAAACCCTTTACACTTGTGGCTTTCTCAGCCGCTAATCATAAAAAAACCTGGGGTTGCCATTCTAGTAAGGAAATCTTTATCCCCTACTGTGCTGCAAACCAGATCTGATATAGAAGGGCACTGGGCAATGGCTGTTATCAAGATAGGATCCACTGAACTGGCCTTAATCAATATCTATGCCCCTAACATAGACTGCCCTACTTTCTTTGGTTCCATAGCGGCTTTAGCATAAGAGGTGTCCAGATACTCGACCATTATAGGTGGAGACTTCAACCTTGCGTAGGACCCTTTGTTGGACAGGAATCCTGTAAGAACTAATAAGGTCCCTAGAGCACACCCTGTTCTTTTGTCACTAATGCAAGAATTAGGCCTGGTAGATATATGGCGACTGCAGCATCCTGTTGATAAAGAGTACACATTTTTCACTCCCCCTCATAAATTGGCATCACGCATAGATTATTTCCTAGTCTCTAAGGGACTATGTTCCAGAATCAGTGAATCCAAGATTCATGCGGAAATGTTTCTGATCATGCCGCAATCTCAGACTCCCTATTAGACTCAACGAGCTGCCCATCTCATACACGATGGCATTTTGACAGAACTCTTCTCAGTAATCAGGAGTTTCGTGAAACCATTCTAGTGGTTATAGAGGAGTATTTTCAGTTTAACCTACCCCAGGACACTTCAGGTTGGGCGTGGTGGGAGGGTTGCAAAGCTAACATATGGGCCACCATAACCAGCTTTGCCATTCAGCAGGCCAAACAATGTAGAGAAGAACTAGAAGCCTTGGATAGGCAGATCAAAGCGGGTGAAATGCGTTATAGGTCGGAAATCTGATTCTAATATTCTGATACATTTGCAATGTCTTAGATTTAGATATAACTCGATCCTGACCACTGAAGCTTCACAGAATATTCAGGCGCAGAAAGGGCGGTATTATTTGGAAGGCAATAGGGCTAGACGGTTATTAGCTAACTCATTAAAAAATTGTAAAGAAGCTTCTCGCATTGCAGCTTTAAGGGATCCCAAGGTGCAACAGTTGATTGTCACAAACACTGAAATTGCAGAAGCCTTTCGGCAATTCTACACTCAGCTTTACTCTCCAGAAATAAACTTTTCTGAGGAAGCTTTTGAGAAACTATTGGCCGATGTACAAAAGCCTGTTTTGGATCAGGAGACAGCTGCAGTTCTCTATAGGCAGATCATGGTCATGGAAATTACCAGACCATAGACTCTATGCAAAAGGGCAAGGCTACTGGACCAGATGGCCTTCCAGTTGAATTTTATAAAACTTTTTCCAAAGTTCTGGGTCCATATCTTCAACAATACTATAAGTTTCTGTTAGAAGCGGATACCCAGACTGGAATGTTTACCTCTGCGAATATAGTAGTTCTTGAAAAACCTGGGAGAGACCCTCAACTGGTTAGTAATTATCGCCCAATTTTGCTACTAAATGCAGATTATAAAATATTTGCTGCCACCTTGGCTGGTCGTCTTTCCAAATTAATTCCTTCTTTGATCCATCTGGATGAATGTGGCTTCACTGAAGGACACTCTACTGCTGACAATGCCAGAGTGTTTTGCCATGTCTTGGAAGGTGCGGAAGGAATAGAGAGCCCGTTGATGGGATTATCTTTGGACGCAGAGAAAGAGTTCGGTCAACTGGAATGGCCTTTCTTATTTGCTGCAGGTTCAACACCCAACACCTTTATTGTTACAAATTAAGTGGCCTAAACATTTGTATGTGAGACCAAGCGCTAATATCTCTGTGAATGCGACTCTGTCTAAAGATTTTCTCTTAGGCCGTGGCACTCGTCAGGGTTGTCCCCTATCACCTATCCTTTTCAATCATAGGTCATAGGGGGCAGATAAGTAATTTTGACTATTTGTTACTTTCGATAGTCCTATTGGATTGGTTTCAGTTGTTCATTTATATGATCGTTGGAAGTGGGAATTTTTCGAATACGTTTTGGTGTAGGGAACACTACTATTTGGTGGCTTCACCTACTTTTAGGCTCTTGTTAGAGCTATTTAAAATGGAAGTACTGCCACGAGAGGTAGTTTCTCCTCATGGCTAATCCTCCAAAATTTACACATATATTTAAGCTCAAGACTTTTTCTGATTTTGCTCTATTTTTGTTTTTGTGAAATATACATAGAGTATGGTTATTTTTGATGTATTGGATTACAACGGGAATATGACTTGCCTAAATCCCTATTCTTTCAGTGGATTCAGCTGAGACATTGCATAGAGAAATCACTTATTGATATCAGATCTCTACCTGAAGAATGGGGGTTGTTAAAGGTCATAGATACAGCCCTGCAGGCCTCAGGGGTGGTTTCTTATTATTACCAATTGGTAGCCCATCGTCCATCCATACATTCTATTGGCATTCAGCAGATATGGGAGCATGATACTGGAGACATTCTTTCTACGGAATCATGGGGCAAGTTTTGGGGCAAACTAATTAGAGTCTCTCAGTCTGCCTCTGTCTCCCAAGCACTATATTTCTTTGCACACAGAGCTCATTTTACCCCAGTAAAGGTTTCCAAGTGGGGCAAGTCTATTGGTAATGTGTGTTGGTCTTGTCAAAGGGATGTCGGCACTCTAAGGCATGTGGTATATGATTGCCCTGATGTTCAGTCTTACTGGATTTCGATTTGGAACCGAATCCAAGAGGTTTTGGGATTCAGGGCCACTCTCTCTTGGTCTATTATAGCTTTCCGGTCAACAACTGGCATCTCGTCGTTACAGAGGGATTGTCATTTTTTATTTGACTTCATGATGGGAGTGGTGCTGCATCTCATAATTGTTAATTGGAAACATACAGCTGATCTTAGCTGGCACACATGGTGGAATCATCTATGTCCATGTTGTAAATATGAACAGATGCCATGATTTGGCACATCTCCTATGCCTTCTACTTTGCTTAAATGGAGACCCCTATATGGATATATATCGAAAGTACAATATGTTGTGAAATAAGAGGCATTTAATCAATCAATCATATTTGCATTTGGTATGAGCAATTTTACTGATGTCATAGCCCTTGTAAGCCTTTCTTTCTTTTTACCTTTTATAGCCCTCTTCTAAGATATTCACATGATGAGGGTTGGTGTTGGGGTAGGCTGTTAAGGCCTTTTTTTTTGTTATTATGTTCAAAGGGCTGTATTATCTTAATTTGTAACGTTTTGTTTTTTTTTTAAATAAATTTTATTTATTAACCACAAAGAGAAAATTACAGCCATCCTCAAACCAAAACATCAAACAACAAACCCCCGAGCAGGGTGTACTCTTATCCCTGCTGCGGGGAACTATTCTATACAGGTTTACATGGCATCAAAAGGCATTTCCATAGTTATTGCATTTTTGGTTGTTTTTTGTTTTTTACGAAGAAGCTACCCCCCTCCCTTCCCCCCCCCGTCGCAGTCTACAGCCCCCCCCGAATCAACCCTTTTCAACCTTGTGGGGAACGCCCCCAACTTGCCCCCACTTGTCATCTTCTGTTCGTCTGATATCACTAAGAGCCCACTTTAAGCACTTCATTCCTGCAATACGGTCCCAGACTCTGAATATAGGGTTCCCAAATTAGCATGAAAACGGACCACCTCTTCATCTGGCCCTTAGCTCTCCAGCATTCAGTCAGCATCAGATGGTGAATCCTATTGCGCCACTCCAGGAAAGTAGGCGGGGAATTATCCCGCCATCTATGTAATATCAGGCCCTTCCCCACCAGACAGGCCTTATGCACCAGCAGCCGCTCCCCTTTCCCTTTCGGCAGGGTCGGGTTCAACTGGTCCAAGAGTACCAATGATCCTGTCCAGGGGAAACGCTGATGTAGCACCCCCACCAGGCATTGATGGATACGGGACCAATAAGGGCGGATGCGCCTAGACGTCCACCACATATGGGTTAAGTCAGCTAGTGGCTCAGAGCATCGAGGGCAAGACCCGTCCTGGGTAATATGACTACGCAAGGCCCGTCTAGGTGAGAAATGAACCCGGGTTAATGCTTTATATTGTACCTCCCACCAGCGGGCCCCTTCTGCTAGGGTAACTAATCGCCTCAAAGCCACAAGAAGGGTCCCACGTGGGACCTCTCGTCCCATCTCCCGGGCCCAGGCCTGCTCGACCCTATCATAATCGGGTACCACACCAAAACACTCAAGCCTAGTCTTCAACCGCACTATCGACGGCGGAACATCACCCCAATATCAAAAAATGCAAGAATTTGTGCTGAGCGATCTGCTGTAAGTTCCTCCCTAGATAAGGAGGCTACATAATGGAAGATCTGTAGATAGGCAAAGGAGTGACGAGTAGAGAGCTCGTACTCCTCGCACAGCTCCGAAAAGGGTTTACACTTTCCCAATAGATCCACAACATGGCCGACGGTCCGCAATCCCTGCGCTCCCCAGGCCTGAAATACTCGAGATTCAGAGCCTGGAGTGAAATGCACGTTACCACGCAATGGCAACCAACTCGAGACCTTCCAGTCCCGGTTCCAATAGCCATTTAACTGTCGCCAGGTACGACGCGCTGCATTCATCAGGACATGGTGCTGAATTCCACTAGGCAATAAAGCAGTCTCGAAGTGCAGAATCCCTAGCAATGAAAGTGGGGTGACCACAGCCATCTCCAAAGTTCTAGGTGTGTAAATATCGGCCCCCCCAACCAATCTTCCACATGGCGCGCCTGACAGGCCAAAGCATATAATCATAGGTCGGGCAAGCCAATACCTCCTCTACACCACGGTCCAATCATATGGTTCATCGGTATGCGAGCTCTAGCCCCCTTCCACAAAAATCCCTGTATTTCTCGTTCCAAACGGCGCAAATCTCGACACAACCACCAAACTGGCAAAGTCTGTAGCCAATAAAGGATTCGCGGTAGGACCACCATCTTTACTGCAGCCACCCTCCCCAATAATGACAGCGGAAGGGGGTTACAGGCTCTTAATTGAGTTCGCACCCCAGACAGAACTTTTTCAAAATTCGTACGGTATAACTCCCTGGGGAGGCAGGTCAAGACAATACCAAGATATACAAAGTGCTATTCCGCCCATTTCAGAGGGAAATGCCCGCTCCACTCTCCCCGCACATCTAAGGCCTCCGATTTGTCCGTATTGATACGAAGGCCCGCAAAGCTACCATATTCCACAAACTCGGTCATTAGTCGAGGCAAAGACTCGCTGGGGGCAAGCAGGTGCACCAACATGTCATCTGCGAACGCCGATATCTTGAAACCTTGCGTACCGATGTCCACCCCACAGATCTTCTTATCGGATTCTATTCTACGAATGAGGGGGTCCAAAGTTAAAACAAACAACAAGGGTGACAAGGGACAGCCCTGTCTAGTCCCTCGAAACAAAGAGAACTGATCCGAAAGGACCCCGTTACAGAGCACCCGAGCTGTTGGGTTCACATAAAGGCTCTTCACCATCCCACAAAAGGAAGGACCCAAGCCATACCACGGTAACAGATAATGAAGATACTGCCAATTGACCCTGTCAAACGCCTTTTCGGCGTCAAAACTCACCAATAATGACTGCACTTGTCTCGCATGCACCCACTCCATAGACGCCAATATTCTACACAAATTACGGACCGTATATCGACCCCTAATAAAGCCCACTTGCGACTCATGCACTAAATCCCCCATCAAAGCCACTAGTCTTTCAGCCAGGATTTTCGCCAGAATCTTCATATCAAAATTCAGCAAAGAAATCGGCCGATAGGAGGCCGCCTGGGACAAGTCCTTACCAAGTTTGGGGATCAGTGTAATGTACGCCTGATTGTCCCCCCATTTCATGGTACCATTCTCTGTTCTTCTCTGATACGTCTCCACTAGCATAGGGCCCACCCAATCAGAAAGTATTTTATAGAATTCTGCCCCGTAACCATCTGGTCCCGGAGCTTTATAACAACTAGCAGACGAGACCACCTGCTGCACCTCTTGTAGTGTTATGGGCTGTCCCAAAAGGGCACACTGCTCCGCCGTTACCTGTGGCAGCTCCAGGCCTTGCAAGTAAGTTTCCATCAGGGAAGGTGTGATCTCCTCTGCAGCATATAATTTTTGGAAAAAACCCTTAAACACCGCACTTATCGCCTCCTTTTTATTTTGCAGTCTACCTTGCTCATCCCGAAGTGCTGCTACCAACCGACACCTTCAGACACCTACCTAACAATGTGCCTGGTTTATCTCCAAAACAGTGTAGCTTATATTTATAGTATAGTATGGATTTCTTAGCTCGTTGATGCAGTAATTCATTCAGAGCAACCTGAAGCTCCCACAATCTCTTCTTGTTAGACTGCGTGGGGGTGTGCCCACTAAGACGTCGCGCCCGAGTGACTTGTTTCTCCAACCTAATGATTTGCTCCACTATCAATCTTCGCTTCCGGGCTACATAACCAATGATGTCCCCCCGTAGCACCACTTTAGCTGTCTCCCACACCAATTCCGGATCGTCTCTGTGTGCCTGATGATTCTCCTCAAAATCCTGCCAACGTTGACGCAAGAATTCCTGGAATTGGGTATCCTTATAGAATTCAATTGGGAATCACCATATACGCGTGAAACCAGTTACTCCCCCCCATTGCAGCTCCAACCAAATCATAGCATGATCTGAGATCTCAAGAGGACCTATTTGAGCATCCCCAGTACTCGCAAACTGACTCGCTGAAATCAAGAGATAATCAATGCGCGCACTAGTTCCATGCGCCCGCGACGAGTGTGTAAAATCCTTTTCAAGGGGATGTAACAATCTCCAGGGATCTACCAGACCCAGCCTAGTCTGAAAACTTTGCAAGGTCCGGGCAAGAAGCTGCCGTTCACGTGTGCCACTGCCTCTTGAAGTATCGAGGTCCACGTCGAAGACCCCATTGAGATCTCCGCCCATAAGCAGTGGTACATCTGGTAGTTGTTCAACCTTAGCCGCGAGCCGATTGAAGAAAGCCGGATCTCGCGTGTTGGGGCCATACAAGTCACCCAAAATTATCTCCCGGTCTTCCAGCAGACCATGTAATAACAAAAACCGCCCCTGTGGGTCCACAACCTGCCGCTTTAACGTAGAACGCATCTGTTTATGAATTAAAATGGCAACTCCACCTTTCTTACCCGCGGCGGGGGCCCCCAGACCTGTCCCACCCAGTCTCTACAGAGTTTGGCGTGCTCCTCCGCCATCTGATGGGTTTCCTGGAGTAGCGCAATGTCACAGTGATGCCTGGCCAATGCTTTCAATACTTTATATCTCTTAATGGGGCTCCCTAGTCCACAAACATTCCACGAAAAGACCTTCAACATGTCTCCACTATCATAAGTCTATTTGAGGCTCAAATATCCACATAAGCCACATACGCTTGAAGGAAACCCCCCCCAGCCCAGGGTTTCCTCCCACGGATCTCCCAGGTGAAACAGCCGATCAGATATGAGGGCTGTAGACCGCGCCTATCCCCCCCCTTTCCCCCCACTCCCACTCCTCCCCTAACCCCCACCCCAGTCGGAGCCCCCCTCCCTCCCACTACTCTCAACTCCACCCCCCGTGTGCTATTACGAACTACCCCTCCCTCCCCTGTTCCCCCTCCTTGCCCCTCCTCTACCTCAAACCTCCTAACCCTGCCAGCACCACCCAGCCTAGTCTAGGCTGATCGACTTCCTGTAGCAGTTGGGCCCACCCCCCAAAAGCCCTACGCAATCCCCAAAGGTTCCGTTACCCCTGACCACCCCCCCTATTCCCAGGGTATTCCCCCATATTGAATCGCTTGTACACTCTCGCCCCCACCTACAGCCCTCCCTAATAGATGTGAACCCATGCAACTCATAACCACTGCCACCAATCCACAAATCATTCCAGGCAGTTATCCATGTTAAGACCCTTCCCCTGATGCAAGACAGAGACCCCCTATCTACCCCAGATCGCCCAATGAACCACCCCCCCAGACCATAAAACCCACTCACAATACCGATGCCCCTCCTTGGGTCCAGGGCCCGACACCCCCCAATCTGTTATGGGTACAACATTCCAAAAGTCACCAAGTCCTAAGACACCACAAACACTAAGGGGGGGGGCCCCCCAGGAATACAATCTGCAGTCACCATGTTGCATACCAGAAAGGGAAGGGAGGAAGGGGGAGAGAAAGGAGAAGGGGAAAACGAGCATAGGCAAAGACAAATAAAAGAAGCAAACCTTTCTCCCTCCCCCCACCCGCAGCACCCACCCAACAACGAAGAGGAATTACCCCCAACAAGATACTTCCTCCCTCTCTCCACCACAAATTAAACCAATCACCTGGGTCAAAACAATCTTTCTCCGCTCTGGGGCGGCTCACGCCAAGCACCCGGGGCAGGCAGCAGCGGAAGGCAGGCACCGCATGGGACTGCCTCGAGGCCCAACGTGCCCCGCCGCTCCCTATCTCCTATACCCTCCCCACCAACCCCCATACCAGGATCTCTCAGGCTTATAAGAGGGCCACCCCCAAGGCTAATAACACCATCTCAAGACATTTTGAACATAATAAAGATCGGGCAGATACAAACTGTGCCCCATTTTAAACATCCCCTCATGAACAAATCTAGGAGCGCCCTTAGGCAAGCCATGTGCATCATCGTTCTAATAGCAGTGCATGTGATGATGTCCACACACAAACCCCGGGGCCGCCGCACTCACTGCTCCGTTATTCCCCCGAGGCAAAGAGTTCCTCCGAGGCAGCGCAGATCCGACAGTTCCCGCCTCTGCTTCACGAAACAGCCGCTGATGGCTCAGTCAGTTGCTCCAACCATGATAAGGCCTCCTCCGGGGTCCCCAAGTAGCGCATCTGCCCTTGATGTTCCACGCGGAGCTTAGCAGGATACAGCAGGGAAAAATGGATCCCTTTATTCGCCAGTTGTGCACAAAGGTCAGAGAACGCTCGTCTTTGCTGGCTCACCAACAGAGAATAATCTTGAAAGACCAAAATGTGCTCCGACGCTCCTGCTTGCCGTCGACGGGTGCGAGCTGCTCGCAGCACTGCCTCCTTCTGCCGGTAGTCTAGGAAGCGTGCAATCACCGCACGTGGCCTCCGAGCCTGATCTCGCCGCGGGCCCAGCCTGTGCACCCGTTCCAGGATGATAGGATTCTCCACTCCATTGTTGGGAAGTTGTTCTATCCAGGTTAGTAGGTAACTGGAGAGAGCATTGTCGGCTACAGTCTCTGGGATCCCAATAAATCGAAGGTTTTTCCTGCATCCCCTATTCTCCAAATCTTCCAATTTGTCGCCTTGCTGCTTTACTACAGTCTCCAGGGCTTGCACTCGAGCAATCAGGGAGTGCTGGGTGTCCTCCAAGCCCGATATCCTTGTTTCGGCTTGCTCCATCCACCCTGTGAAATCTGCAGTATTTTGGGCAACCGAGTGCAGCTGGTCCCCCAGCTCAGAAAAGCGTTCGTCTAAGGCCCGCACCACTGCGGCACTCACATCAGCCACCATGTTACGATCGCTGTCCGACCCGGGACTCTTAGGCGCTCCGTCCGCCATCTTTAAATCAGGGCCTCGTGCCTTCTCCCTCCTGTTCACTTTGGCTGCCATCCGGTGTCCCCCAGTACGCGGTGCAGGAACTATCGTGATCTCAACGCTCTTTCTGCTACCCTTCAATGTAGCCAGGGACATAGAGCCGTTGTGGAGCTAGATTTGTTGCCGCTTTGTGGGGTAGGTGCCCGGAGCTGATCCGCACACGTCCGATCAGCTCATTGCTACACCGGAAGTCAACGTTTTGGTTTTTATGTTGTAATTTGCCTGAAAATGTAAATAAAGAATTAAAAAAAACAAAACAAACAAACTCTACAATCCCTTCCTCTCCCTCAAAGATCCTCTTGTTCCAGGCTTTCTTTAATTCAGATACAATTCTTGTCTCCAGTATCTCCACTGGGAGGCGGTTCCACAAATTCACCATCTATCTGTAAAGAAATATTCCTAAATTACTCCTCAGTCTGTCCCTTTTCACTTTCATCCTATGACTCTCCATTCCAATGACCTGGGAGCCAGAGAGACCAGGGTTCAAATCGTACGATACACCATGTTATTGCGAAATTTCGGTCTGACAGCAGAAGGTGCCAGTTGCCAGCCCAGAAAACTTAGTAATAGTGAGAAGCTGGAGCAGGAGGGGGGATGCGTGTATTTGTGAGGTATGTAAAGTGGGGAAGAGTGAAAGCAGGGCTGGTGTGACCATTAGGAAAACTAGGAGACTGCCTAGAGCACCAATGGTCTTGAGGCAATCCATTGACGCCACCGCTTACCCTCTCTGGGACCTACAGCGCTGGTGATGGCCACAGACAGTGTTGCGGCACTTACCTTAAAACTTTGGTGCCTAGGGCTGTTTGTTTCCATCCCCTCGGACTGCCTGATGCTGACTTCCTGTTTGCAAACAGGAAGTTGGCATCAGGTGTCAGAGGGGGGCAGAAGCAAACAGCCATGTGATGCCAAAGTTTTAAGGTAAATGCTGTGGGGCTGTTTGCAGTCATTGCTGCTGCTGCAAGCCCCAGAGAGGGATGAGAGTGGTGACAATGGGTGCCAGTGAGGGGGAGGGGATGCAAGGGATAAAGGATGATCTTCTTGCACCGGCCATGAGTGGGCAGCAGATGTGTGCATTTGTGTGGCTTTAGGTATGGAGATGGGGTTTCTGTGATGATAATATGGAGCAGTGTTATGTATGGAAAGGGGTTGTGGAGTATGTGTTTTTTGAAGATATGGCTTGTGTGTGTGGGGGTGGGGGTGAGGTGGTTTTGAAGATAAATGTGGGTATGTGATTCTGGTCCTTATGTATGAATTGAGGCACTGGATCAATGCTTTTCCTGTCTGTATGCATAGAAGGAGCTGATGTGTTAGAGGGGGTATGTGTATGTGTGCGGGGCACGGGGTGTATAAGTTAGACTTTGAAAGTGGGGGAAGGTGCATTTTGGAGTTAGTGGTGGAAGGTGCATTTTGCAGCCGTTTCAGTTTGTTTCCCTGTTTTTCTTCCTGTGCCTTTCAGGGCCAAAGGTGGGGCTTTTTGCAATGGAACACTGCCCAACATTCTGCTACTTCCACCACCTTCCACTACATAGTAATAGGGATTTTTTTGAAGGTTCAGTTATCTGAACCAGAACTTTTTTGTTTTGAAATTAATCCGAGATAGCCACCTTTTCTTCATGAATGCCTAACTGGTGAATTATTGTGCTGAGAGACAGACAGGTGTACATTGATCCCTTTTATATCATTTTTTCCAACATTTCATAAATTGGAAAATATGAAAGAACACATGAGCTGAAGGATAGAAAGACCAAGAAATGTATATCAAATTTCAAGTACATATTTAATTGTCCCCCATCTTAGCATGCCCATTTTCCTCTCCTATTGACATCTGACATTACTTCCCCATAATCAAGGATCATCTGTGCTTATATCATGTTTTCTTGAATTATGATCTTTTATCTTAGCCTCAGAATAAGCAAGCCAAATAATCCAGTGCATTAAACCTCCGAGAAATGCCAACTACTTTAGGAATAATGCTTTTGCACTGAGAATTTCATGAACTTTTCTGTATTTCTAGAGGTTACCAAATTATCTTATGTACTTTGCTTGACTAACTTTAAGATTGTCAATGGCTAGTTATTACAATACTCAAACTACTCAAATCAAATGTTAGTCTGATGTTCTGTCATCCCCCTGACATATGACACTATATTTTATTGACTTCAGTAGCATATAATGTTCATCCAGCATTGTGGTTGTTAGAGGCCTGGATTTATTTATTTGAAACTATTATATACCACATTTCCAAAGATCAACATGATTTACAGGTAACAGTAACATAACATTACATGGAACAAGATAACGTTACAAGGAACAGGAAGCAATACAAGTATATAATCCATTAACATTAAAATACAAAACCTAGTATAACAATTCAAAGGATTCTTGGTATATAGTGAACTAGTAGAAGATTACAGGGGAAGCAGTAATACTAGGAATGCAGTTACCATTATTTAAGATCATTAGGATATAGCAGTCACATAAGGGTGTGAAGGGAGGGGTCAGGTAGACCTGAGACCTCTGGCATGATGGTCATGTTTATGGCAGGGGTTAATAGTGCACTAGTTAGTCTGTATTTATGTGACACCCTCGAAGTGCCTTCAGAACAGGTATATTTTTAACAGCTTCCTGAAGTCCTTCATGTTTGCGGTAGTCCTTATTTTTATGGGTAATGAGTTCCGTATTGTTGGAACATACAAGGAGAATACTCGTCCATATGTTGATTAGCTGAATTTAACGAAGTCTGGGTGGGATGCAAGGAGGTGTCCTGCGGTGCTTCTTTTCTGGAAATTGTTAGGGATTTTTCCTATTATCGTATGCAGGTAATCAGAGGATTGCTCGTGAAGGATTTTAAATATTGTTATTATGTGTTTGTATTTAACTCTGTATAGCAGTGGTAGCCAGTGGAGCTCATTCATGATGGGGGTGATGTGGGAGCTCCTTGATATTCTTGTCTTTGTCTGACCAACGTCTGTCCCATGTCCTAAGTATGTCCCATAGCAAAATCATCAATGTTGCCTCCTCGGTGATGGCCCCACCCTTGTATTTAATTCCCCCACCCTCTATGTTACACCGCTTTGACCCGATGAAAAACGGTATATAAATACAGCTAAATAAATAAATAAATAAATAAATATTCCAGTTAGGACTCTAGCCGCAGTGTGCTGAGTGAGCTGTAGTTGGAGCAGCTGTGATTTTGGAAGGCCTTGAAGAATTGAATTGCTGAAGTCCAAGTGGGGAAGTATCATCGCTTGAAATAAAGTCCTGTAGTTGGGGGGTTCGAGGAGTGGACTGAGCCATTGGAGTGTCCTTATTTTACTGTACAAATTCTTTATCATGCTGTTAATGTAGGACTGCAGTGTCAGATGTTGAACAAGGGTCACCGCAAGATAGCATACTTCTGATTTGACTGCTAGTTCAGTGTGTCTGACTTTAATTGGCTTTGGTAGAGTAGAAGGATTGATCTTTGCATATGAAAAGCACTTCAGTTTTACTGTAGTTATTGGAAAGGTCTTGCTGTGAGAGCCAGTGAGCAATGGAGTTGAAGCACTCTACTATAGGGGTGAAGTCCGGAGATGTGGTTGAGAATGGTGCATAAAACACCTTGGCACCCTTATCTCTTCCCATGGCTTTCACTATCATCTCTATGCCGACGACTCTCAAATCTATCTTTCTGCACCTGTTATCTCTCCTGATATCCAGTCTAAGATCTCACTCTGCCTCTCTGACATTTATTTTATATTTTATTTATTTTCATTTCTTATATACCGCGCTATTAAAATCAGCGCGGTTTACATTATAACTGAACAATGCAACAATGCGTTAACATCACAATGTGCTTACATAGAACAGGGAGACAATCTTGAGGGAGAGAACTTGCTGCCTGGATGTCCAGACATTGCTACCTGGATGTCCCACCGCTGCTTAAAACTGAACATGGCCAAAACTGAGCTTCTTATCTTTCCCCCGAATGCTTCCCCTCCTCTTTCCCCTTTCTCTCTCTCTGTTGATAACTCTATACTCCTCCCTGTTTCTTCAGCATGTAACCTTTGTGTTATCTTCGATTCCTCTCTCTCTTTCTCTTCACATATCCAGCTCATTGCTAAAACTTGTCGTTTCTTTCTATACAATATTTCCAAAATTCGCCCCTTCCTCTCTGTTGACACCACTAAATTGATTGTCCACTCCTTAATCACCTCCTGTCTTGATTATTGTAACGTTCTCCTTGCCAGCCTCCCTGCAAGCCACCTCTTTCCTCTTCAGTCAATTCAACATTCTGCTGCTCGACTCATTTTCCGCCAGTCTCATTTTTCCCACATCATTCCTCTCCTCATGTTGCTTCATTGGCTTCCCATCCATCTCCGAATCCAATTTAAACTTCTCCTCCTGACCTATAAATGTATTCACTCTTCTGCCCCCCAGTACCTTTCATCTCTGACCTCTCTTTACACCCCCTCTCCGTTGCTTCACTCTTCTAATAGTCTTCGTTTATCTGTGCCCTTTACTCATACTGCCAATTCCAGACTTCGCTCCTTCCAACTGGCAGCACCCTTTGCTTGGAATAGTCTTCCTATCTTTGTGCGCCAGGCATCCTCCCTGGCCATTTTCAAGTCCAGACTAAAATCCCATCTCTTCACTATTGCTTTCCATTCATATCTTGATCTCTCTATCAACATTTGCTTACTTTGTCCTGTAAATTTTTGTTATTTGTATTATGTAACTTATTTTGTTTTCTGTCTTATTAAATTGTGAGCTCTGACGAGCAGGGACTGTCTCTCTTCAATGTTTGTACAGCGCTTAAAAAATAAAAAACAAAAAAAGAGAAAAAGGCCAAAAAAATGCAGAGAGCTTCCAAAAGAAAAAATACACAAACAAGGAAAATGATTATATAGAGGAAAAAGACCTCAGTTGCCCTCTTATATAACAAAGAAAAGAGGGTGAGCTAGTCAATCGGAAGAGACACCACAGAACACTGTCCAATCACTGCCTAATCAATCGGCTAAGCCCAAAAACATTAGCGGTTAAAAAACTCTATAAATTGGGAAAAGATAACATAAAAAGATTCCAAAACATATTCACAGATGGAGAAGTTCAAAAATCTCAAAATAATCCCCATATCACAAAAAACATTACTTGATGTGTGTGTGATTAGCAGTTAGCAACTTATTACCATCAAATACACACGCTCGACAGCAGGTGTTTCACCTGGACAGCTTCTTCGGGGAGCTCTATATAGAGATGGTGCCAATCCTAAAAAAGAAAACACATTAATCAGGAAGCTCTCATTATTAATTCATGCTCATACTGAAAAATAAATACTTTCAAGCAGAGCATACAAAGAAAACAGGAAAAACTGAAAGAACACTGATATGAAGCCTGCCACCATGCAGTCCAGCATGTAAAAACCAAAAATTCCGTGCATGCGCATTAAATGGGCATCCCAAATGACATCAAGGGATCCCAGGTTTCACGGCAAGCAAAACAGTAAAGGCTGTATCAAACTCCAAAAAGTGAAACAAAAACGCTAAATCAAATCAGAAGAAAATCCAAAGAAAGTTCAGAAGAAAAAACACCCTAGCCCACCTCTACAGAACCAAAAATGAAATGAAAAACAGGTTTTCCATTCTATGCAGTCATTGAGACCAGCTGGTGCCAAGATATTCAAATGGAAGATCCAATGTTGTTTGTACGTATAAATGTTTTATCCCAATCGTCACCATAGATGGAAAGTAAGCATTGAGTAATTACTAAACATTTGAGATCCTCAAAAGTATGATGAAAAAGTTGGCAGTGTTTTACCAAAGCGCCCCTTCAATTAAATGTCAAAGCTTACTTCTATGTTCTATTAAACAAACCTGTAATGTCCGTTATGTCTTCCCCACATATCCTAAGCCATAGGGGCATAAAATCAGATATACCACCCTTGAGCTGTTACATATAGTAGTATGATGTAGCTGATATATCCGACTGTTGTATTGAAAAAACTGACATGTCAGCATCATGAAACAGACAGAACAATTACCGCAGCTACTATGACAGGAAGCCGACGCTGCTGCTGCACTGGGTCGGTATAGACTGAAGCGCACAAAATATCTTTCAAATTATAATTCCTAGTATATACTGATCTAATATTAAGCTGCTGTAAACCTGGCATGAGGCAAATGTTAGGGTGGCGATGTATAATCTTAGAGCCTATAGCTCCGTGGATTAAAGAGTGAAACATAATGCACCAAGCTAGCATTTGAAGATGTTGAATGCTCTTGAGGTATGAGTAACTATGCACGATCATTGTAACAGGCTCGAGTGCGAGCCTGTCAAATCAGATGGAGAGGATATCCATCAGCAAGAAAAGCATCTTCAAGAGATTGTGAACGTTGTTTGTACTCAGGTATTGTGGAACAGTTCCTATGATAGTGAAGGAAATGGTAGACTATTTTTAAGTCGCTGGGGATGAGCACTTGAAAACTGAAGATAATCCATATGATGAGTAGGTTTACAATATACTTTGGAAATCAAGCAATCATCTTGACGCATTAAAGAGACGTCCAAAAATGAAATAGATGTCGCACTATAATCAAGTGAAAAATTAATATTGATATCACAGTTATTGAGCCAGTGATGAAATAAGAGCAGCTGTTGTACAGAACCAGTCCACAGTAAAAAAAAACATCATCTATATAACGAACCCAAAAACGAATATGGGTTCGAAAAGGCCCAACTTCCAGTCATTGTCTCTCAAAATGAGCCATGTATAAGTTGGCAACCAAGGGAGCCATCGTGGATCCCATACTAACTCCTCTAGTCTGTTGGGAGAATTCCCCATTAAAACAATAAATTCTTAGTCATCACCAGTGTCATAAGTCGAATAATAAGTGCGATGTTAGAAACACTCAGATCCTGGCGAGTTATAAGGTTCTCATGCACTACTTCAATAGCAGCAGTTTGCGGAATTCTGGTGTACAGTGAAGAAACATCCATTGTAGCCATAAGCAGACCAGCAGGCAGATTCTTATTATGGCCGTTGGCTAATATGTGAAGAAAATGCATGGTAACACGTAAATAAGAGGGTATTTTAAACACGAGTGGTCGCAAAAAAGAATGAACATAAATTGATAGAGGTTCAAGCAACGAACCTCGTAGAGAGACAATAGGTCTAATAAAGTGGCCCGATGTAATTCAGCTCTTATCTGTAGCTTCCATAATTTCTGTAAAGAAGTCCAAGAAGCATGTTCATCAGAGGTTTCTTTAGGGTCAAAACAAGTTGGTTCTTTCAATAGTTCTTGTACTTGGTTTGCTGAGAAGGTAAGGGTTTCTTGACAAATAGGGGGAGTAGATTCCATAGTCACACCATTAACCAAAAACAAACC
The DNA here is from genome assembly GCA_033557465.1 of Ichthyophis bannanicus. Lineage (NCBI taxonomy): Eukaryota > Metazoa > Chordata > Amphibia > Gymnophiona > Ichthyophiidae > Ichthyophis > Ichthyophis bannanicus. The sequence continues at coordinate 513,667,243 of CM066032.1, read as the reverse complement.
TCCAAAGGAGCCAAATAATCAAAAAAATAGTAAAAAAAGACCTCAAATAAGGCACAAAAAGAAAAGAAAGAAAAAATAAAAACAAAAAAACAACAAAAAAACAACAGAGAAGAAGGCCAAATAATGCAGAGAGCTTCCAAAATAAAGAACATACAACACAAGGAAAATGATTATATAGAGGAAAAAGACCTCAGCTGCCCTCTTATATAATAGAGAAAAGAGGTGAGCTAATCAATCAGCAGGGACACCACCGAACACTGCCCAATCATTGCCTAATCAATCGGCTAAGCCAAAAACATCAGCGGTCAAAAAACCTCTATAAATGGGGAAAAGATAACATTAAAAGAGTCCAAAACACATTCACAGATGGAGAAGTTCAAAAATCTCAAAATAATCCCTGTATCACAAAAAACATTACTTGATATGTGTGCAATTAGCAGTTAGCTACTTATTACCATCAAATACACATGCTTGACACCAGGTGTTTAGCCTGGACAGCTTCTTCAGGGAGCTCTATATAGAGATGGCCCAGATAAAACATTATGGGGGGTTATTCTGAGCCATGAATAGTGGGGATGGACAGCCCAATGGGATGTCCATCCCTGATATTCGTGGATTCTCCTGCCCCCGAATAACTTCTCTGCCAGTTGTGCGGGGAAGTTAGACGGGGGCAGGGAATGGGTGGCACAGGGGAGGATAGTGGGCAGGCAGTGGGCGGTCGCCAGCCCAGGATTGCCAGGGCCAATTCTAATGTCGGCCCTGTATGTTCAGGAATGGTGAAATGTCCGGGGAGGTTATTCCACCTCTGAGGTGGAATAACTTTCCTGGACATTTTTTATGGAAGGCCTGGGGCACGCATGGGGCAGGGGGGCCCAGGATTTATTCCCCGCAGCCCGACCCTGGCCTTAGGAGGCAAGATTGGGGGTCGGGCTGCGGGAAATAAACTCTTTTTCTTGACAGCCGGCATCGCAGCTTTTAAATGGAGCTATGGTGCCATGGCAACAGGACGCCATGATGCTGCAGCTCCATTTAAACTCCCTGACTGAGTTAGTCGGGTTACTAATGTACGTGCAGGCCGGACTGAATCCCAGTCCCGGCCTGCATGCACATTGCTGTTCATGATTCTGATCCCGCGGGGCTAGATGTGCCCCGCGGGATCAGAATCACGATCCCCTTTGTACGTCCGGCTCAGCCCGGACATACAAAGCGTATAGATGTGTGGGATAGAATTGGGCCCTATGTCATCTGCATATAGATGGAATAATATATCATGTGACTGGATGATCTTGCAGATAAACTGGATGTAGATGTTAAATAATAAGGCTGATAGAGATGAGGCCTGGGGTACACCTCACGTTTGTGGGTAAGGGTTTGAACTTTTGTCTTCGGTTTTCACAATTTGTTGGCAATTGCTCAAATATGATCGGATCCAGCTGAGTGAATTGGCAGTGATGCCAATACAGTGTAGTCTCTGCAAGAGAATCTCATGACATATTGTGTCAAAAGTTGCAGTGATATCAATAAAAGAGTATGAAGGCTTGTTTTGGTTTCTCTATTCCTTGATGAGTCGGTGAATGAGTGAAATTAGCAATGTTTCCACACCATAGAAGCCATGTGCATCGAGCAGAGCATTTAGGCTAATATAGTTGTATAGTTCTAGCTGCACCACTTTTTCTATTATTTTTGTAAGGAAAGGTACACTTGAAATAGGTTTGTATGAGTTGGGTTCTGTGAGCTTCAGCTTAGAGGTTTTTTTTAGCAATGAGCTTTAGGATAGTTGGCATATATCCTTGGGTGAAGGAGAACTGTATCATTTTACATATGGTAGGTACAGCTCAGATCTTGCTGTTTTTAACCAGCTTGCAGGACAGGAGTCTAGTGGAAATGCGATTGTGTTGGGATTTCCAATTATGTTATCCAGGTGGGCAGGTGAAACTGGACTGAATGAATGAAGGATGCTGGAATTGTAGGATTTCTGGGTGTAATTAATTAATGCAGGTAGTGGGAGAAGTTGGAGTTTGGATTGGAAGTGTAGGGTGAGTGATTGAGGGCTGGGAGCGGTCTATGCAGTCAGGGGGCTTGTTCTCTCTTCGCATGGACTTGGGGATTTCAAGTAGTTCTCTGGGTTTGTTTAAAGATTTTAGGATTGTTCTGGTGTGGTAATTTTTCTTTGCTTTATTGGTATGGGTTCTATATGAATGGAGGATTTGAAGGTAGTTTTTCTTGGTTTGTTCATCTGACGCATGTCTCCAAGTGTGTTCGACTTTTCTAAGTTATTGTTTGATCTTCCTCAGGTCTGTTGTATATCATGGTATGTGATATCAAAGATTGCGAGCAGTTTATTTCACTAGAGATGTGGCTGCAATGTCAGAAATTGTCTCATTCCAATTAGATACAAAAACGTCCAAATCATCAGAATCCAAGTCTAATTTAGGGATGATGGTTTCATGGAATTGTTCTATCAAATTGTTTGAATCTTCTGTAGTGTGTGTGTTGGTTCCATTACGATTTGGGTGTAATGTTGGAAAGTCATTGCATCAGTGAATGCTGTTGCTTAGACACAGGCAGCACAGGTAACTGTCTAGGATGCCAAATTCTGAACACATCAAATACCTGGGCTACATAGGAACCTAATTCAAATTGCTTTAGACCATACTGTATGGCTTCTTGGGCACTGCTCTTCAGTCCTGCCTATCGGCGCCAGCATCTTAAATCCAGCCCTGGGTTATTATGGATTTGGCAAGATAACAAACACTATAATATCACAGATTAATGACAATGGTTTTTTCATTCAGTGCTGGAAGAAGAGTTTTTGTTGGCATTTTGCCCTGGAAGACACACTTTGAGAAGCTAATGCTTGTGTCCCACCCATAAATGAAAATATAAATGCCATTCACTTGTTTCATTTTTACAGTCATATTTGTATTTAATTGGTAAAAAAAAAAAACATCAGTAACAACAGCATGATTCATCCAAGATTGTGTCTTAAAATATTTTATAGTCAAAAGTTACTTTGACTTTGCTGAATAAAAATGCTCATATTCATTGCTATAAAAGCAAGGCTGAGGCTGTAGGAAAAGCCGGATGCAGATCTTCTGTAAGGTTTTACGAGATGATCCATACTCAGAACTGCTTCCATTGTCAGTTTTATTGCCTTCGGTATACCTATCAACATCTCTTTAATGAAATGCAGTCACCCTATTGATACTACTAAGTAATTAGAGCTTACTCGCATTCAGGATATTACCCTGTAATAAGGCTGCAAAGTCGAACACATTTGCCTACACTATAGTGCCCTTAAATAAAAAGAACAAAAAGCACTTAGACAACCCTACTTCATAGGAAGCAAAGGGAAAACGGAAATTTTGAAATGTATTGTTCCTGGCAGGAAAAATAGCTATTATTGAAAATGAATAACAATATTCTTAAATATAAAATAATCAGTGACTGGAGGGATGATTCAAATGACATCACATTCAAGTAATGCACAGATTTTAAAGGTATGTTTTAAATTGTGTTTAAATTGACAAAACATGTTGGAGGTACAGTATTGGAGCTGTGCCGACTGGAAGAGGATATCTGTGCTGAAGGTCAGAAGTCTGTTAACATCTTATCTGCTCCTCATTAGCAGACTGATTCTGGGTGTGGGGGACAGGACTATAAGAGCAGGCACCAGTGGGTGACATCATCGAGAGCCGCTCTAGTCTCATAAGAACCCCTCCAGAACTGTGACTCTTTGGAGGTGTGCCAAATGGAAGAGGAGAACTGCACTGAGAGGAGTCTGTTCACCTTAGTCTCATAAAATGCTCTCCAGAACACAGCACGCAGCCATGGGGCCTGCTCAAAGGCAGTGAAGTCCCTTTGGAAGCACTCAGGACTGCTTGGAACTGTGTCTTGGAATGGGAAAGAGGAAACAGAAGAGCAAACAGTGGATGCTTATGGCTGTGGGACCCATGGATAAGCATATAGTAGCAAGCCATGTCCCAAATCGGAGTGCCCATGATGATCAGGCACTGTAAACTATTAGGGATCAAGGGGTGTCCTTATCTCAAGAAGAATGATCCCCTCTCCCCCTCCTGGGACTTTAATAAATTGCTCTCCAGTGTTTGGGTCTAGAGTAAGGGTTTTCAACCCAGTCCTTGGGACATACCTGGTCAGTCCAGGTTTTCAGGATAACCACAATGAATATGAACATAAGGACATAAGATATGCCATACTGGGTCAGACCAAGGGTCCATTAAGCCCAGTATCCTGTTTCCAGCAGCAGCCAATTAGGTCACAGGTACCTGTCAAGTTCCCAAAAAGGTACACAGATTCTATGCTGCTTATCCCAGGAGTAAGCAGTGGATTTCTCTGGTCCTCTTTAATAATGGTTTATGGACCTTTCCTCCAGGAACATGTCCAAACCTTTTTTTTAAACCCATCTAAACTAATAGCTTTTACTACATCCTCCGGTAACAAATTTCAGAGTTTGAGTACATGCTGAGTTTGATTATGTGTTGAGTGAAAAAAATATTTTCTTCAATTAGTCTTAAATGTGCTACATTGTTCCTCTGTTTGAAATTTGGAAAACAGAAATGAGGAATTGCTAAGGAAAATAGTGTTGCAGCTTTGTAATTCATCTACACAAGTCTCTGAAAAATTGAAGTGCCCTACAAGAAATTTGGTCAGGTGGAGGTTAATTTGAAGGCTGTTAAAGTAATTATCAAGTGGCAATACTATAGACAACTACAGCTGCTAATATTAAGGATAGTTTAAATGCTCACCATAAACTGGAAGCACTTGAAAATTTTCTTAAGTCACAAATTTTGGGGCTCCTTAATTTTGCAGTATTTCATCTCCTGTCCCCTGTTGAATTATTTAAAATGTATATGCGAGATGTTTTGAGACTATATAATTGGAAGGGGATGGCTACAGCTAAGTTATAAATCTCTCAAGAACCTTATTACACCAACTCCACAAATCAGAACTAGAAGGACAGCAACAGCCAACACATTGACCTTCCCTAAAGACTCCATAAAGTGCACCCAAGCAACCAGGAAAAGAGCTTTTGCCTACTACGCCCCAAAATGCTGGAATGACCTCCCACCAGAAATAAGAGCAATCAAAGACCTCCTACAGTTTCGGAAGGCTATAAAGCACCATCTCTTTCTGCTACACTTTGCTCAATCAGCTACCCCGCCCCAGAGAAAGCTACCCCCATCCCCTACAAACACCTCAGTCACGACATAACACCCATGCTTTAAGCAATCACACTCATGCCCGTCAGCACTTCTTGTCTATTCACACCATGTAATATTTATTACTCCATGTCAACCTGCATATGCTTACTATTTATTCCTTGTCTATTCGGACCAAACTCAACGTGTAAATAGTTAATCTTTATCTGTATCATTTAAAGCTATTGCAACATGTAAATAGTTACCCTGTGTGGTCCAAGTTCTAACTCCTGTTATAATGTAAAACTCAAACAGTCTTGACTGCTCTGAACTCTTGTTGTTGAATGTAAACCGCACTGATAACAAATAGCGCGGTATATAAGAATTGTTAAATAAATAAATAAAATAAATATTATGTACCTGGGAATGTATTGATGAAATCTGAAAAGAAGGAAGGAGTGGATAGATTAATTGATCTAAGAAATATGGATCTAAGAAGTACAGATCTTATTACAATGCAGTATAATAATATTAACCAATCATAAAAGCAAAAGTGAAGAAATATTCTTTTAATTTCTTCTAAAATGCGAAAAAAATCCTTAAAATGTCATTATATCCTTAAGAAGGGAAATCCATAAATTTAGGACATGCCAAGGAGAAGACTTTGTCATATGTTTTGAAACCCCTTACAGATCTAGCTGATGGTAACATTAAAAAATTATTTTGTTAAAAATGTAATGGCTGATGTGGGACACGTGCTTGATTTAATAAATTCATTTTGATATTGATAGAACCATGTATACATTTGTGTGCCATTCACAGAATTTTAAGCTGAGTACGGTAAGCCCTGATACCACCATGAGACATGCTCTGCTCCTAAATATAACCTGGACAGCAGCATTTTGTGTAATATGTATGTTTTAGTGTTGAATCAGGCATTTCAAAATAAATTGTATTACAATAATCTAAGGGGCCCCTCACTTCGTTTGCAGCTTGTCGTGCTTGTGTGCATCAGTGATGCTGAGGGCTAAGCTATCAGTAGTTTAACTACTGGCAGGGTCTCCCAAAATGGACAGTTCTCAGTTGAGGTGCCAGACCAATACAAATCACCCATCTGGGCAGCAGCAGAATGGGACAGTGTTGGCAGCGGAGGATCACATTACTGTGACAATGGCAACAACAGTAAACTTAAACTGCGTGGATGAAAGGCCTGGCAGTCTACTTCTGTATCTTGCCATGAAAACTCAATGGATAGTCACCACAAAACAAATTGCATTATAGTACTGGAAGATGAGACCCCCAGGTCGGAAGACACTCAACAAGCTACTGGGGAGGAGCTAAAGACTTTTCAGAGTAAAGCCAGCATTTATGATGTGGTTGGATCAAAGCCCCCGGGATGTCTGACTGATGATGTAGCTGCGTATGAAATGAGAGTCAAAAACTGCAAAGATGTCTTACATTTTGGGACATGGAACATATGAAGCATGAACCAAGGGAAGTTGGAAGTGGTCAAGAATGAAATGGAACATGTACAACTTGATCTGTTAGGTGTCAGCGAACTGAAATGAACTGGCATCGGGCATTTTGCATCAGATAATCACATGGTCTACTATGCTGGAAATGAAAGACAAAGAAGAAATGGTGTTGCATTTATAATAAAGAAGAAGCTTGCAAGAAATGTAATGAAATACAATGCTTAATCTCTGTTCGGCTATGAGGAATGCCTATCAACACAACTGTAATTCAAGTATATGCCCCAACAACAGCTGCAGAAGAGGATGAAATTGATGAGTTTTATGAAGAAGTACAAACTGAAATTGACAGAACATGCAAACAGGATATCCTGATAGTCATGGGTGACTGGAACGCAAATGTTGGCAACAAAGAAGAAGGCAAAATGGTTCGAAAATATGGACTTGGCAACAGAAATGAAACAGGAGAAAGACTGATAGAATTCTGCAAGACCAACAATCTATTTATCTCAAACACCTTCTTCCAGCAAAATAAGTGGCGACTGTACACATGGACTTCACCCAATGGATTATACAAAAATCAAATTGACTACATCTGTGGTAGTCAATGATGGAAAAGCTTAACATCAACAAAGACAAAAGCTGGAGCTGACTGTGGTTCAGATCACCACCTACTAGTATGCAAACTGAAGCTAAAGTTGAAAAAGAGCAAGCCACTCATGAATGTAGCAAAATATGACCTTGAAAATATACCACTGGAATTTAAAGACTGCCTACAAAATCAATTTGCTGCTTTAGATACAAATGACAGAGCTCCTTTAAGAAGGTTGTGTTGGAAGAAAGCGAGAAGTCTCTACAAAAAGTGAAAAAGGAAAAATAGCCAAAATGGATGACGGAAGAAAGTCTGAAAACTTCCCAGAAACTCAGAGAAGCTAAAGCCAGAGGAGAAAGAGAGGCAATCGCAAGTACTCAAAAGAGATTTCCAATGTGCAGCAAGACCAGACAAGGAAAAGTACTACAATGATTCAGCAAGGAAATAGAAGCAGAAACTATGAGAGGAAGAACAAGATCGACTTTCCTAAAACTACAAGAGTTAAAGAAAAAATTCCAGCCTCAAATTGGAATGTTACAAGATGCTCAAGGATGCTCAAGCCCTGGGTATCCCTCTTTCTAACAATTACTAATCTGAAATTTCCTTTTTAAAAACATATACATTTTTGCCTATTGCACAAAAAAAGCAGAAAACCAAGATAATATCAAGTCACCAATTCTGATAGATCTCAGTCTTCCTAATAATAATCATTGAATAGTTGAATCAAAAACAGAGGATTATCAATGAATATCAACAAGGATGCAACTCTTAGGGGTATGTTTACTAAAGAGCGCTAACGTCGCAGCAGTGATGTTATCATGCGATAAGTGACGTTATCGCGCGATTACCGCACGATAACGTCACTTATCGCGCAATAACGTTTCTGGCGGCGTTAAGGCACACAGAGGGTGGACTAAGTTGTTCCAGAGGGCGGAGAGAAGGGGTCAGTGGGCGGGGAGAGGCTCCATGCACACTAACGCTGTGAAATCAGTCTGAAAATTAACACCAGTGAAAACCTCGCGTTAGAGGCACATTTGCAGGAGAGAGAAACCATTTCAGTCAGCAATGTACAGCAAAGGCAGGGAGACCAAGAAAAGTGATAGCAGTGATACATGTGCAGCAACAGCATAGTGCCCAAGTACAAAAGGACACTACGGTGAGGCTGAAAATGGGGAACAGGGGGCTGCAGGCGGGACATGCAGTGGGGCAGCTGGGGCACAGAGTGGACTAGGCAGATGCCTAGGTGACACAAAGGAATGTAGAAAAGGAAAACCAGCAAGACAGCAACTGACCAAGGGCAAACATGTCCACGAGTGTATGTCCCACAGTGTAACAGGGGACAGTACCCAGCAAGTACACCAAAGGGCACATAACATTGGCAGGTGGTGCTGGGGGGAAGCGTGTATGTCTATGCAGGCACACCTACCCCATATCACACACCATAGGCAGCCGCCTACCGGCATACTGGATGGCCTTGGACTGCACACCACCAGCACCACCGGCACAAGGGCATGTCAGTATGGTGGCGGAGGGGTGCTGGTGGTGGAGGGGGCAGTGGCATCTGCCCACAGGAGACCAAGGCCAAGCCCTGTTTAGGTGGATGCCATGCACGGCAACAGACAAGGTCTGTCTGACGAACAGTCATGTTATCCCCAGGGAACAACCTGCCTCTGTGACAACAGTTTGGTGCAGTACACACAGCTAGTATATTCAGGGACAGAAAGTCACAGGTTCAAGTCCCAGCTGTGGCTCCTGCAGACCATGTCCCTACATTTTACCCAGTACTAAACCATGGTAATAAAGATGGAACCTTTATTGCAGATAAAATAAACATGCCATAAACGCCCATATTTTACCTACAGAGCACATACACCATTAGCATGTGTAATCCCTAGAGCAGTTTCCCAACTGCAGTCCTGGAGGGCCAAACACCATTCAAGTTTCATGCTGTCCCTAATAAATATCTGTGATGCATTTGTATGCACCGTCCCCATTGTATGCAAATGTATCTCATGCATATTCATTAGGGACAGCATGAAAACCTGAACTGTGTTTGGCCCACCAGGACTGGAGTTGGGAACCTCTGCCCTAAAGCAGTGGCCTACAAGGGCACAAACACCCACACCCACAGGCTCCACTATCCAACGGCTCATGGAGAGTCAGGCTGTTGGGCCCTGCGTGGACGCAGCATCCACCAATACTAGCACCTACATACCTTAGCAATGCTGTCTTAAACTTGGAAACACGTTCCACATATATCAAAAGGTTGCTATGATTAATGTCAGATAACAAAACCTAAGTTAAACACAATTTGTTGACAGAGATTCATCACAGAAACCTTTCTGATATCTGTGGAGTCTGTTTCAGTTTTTGTTTCTGACAGTGTTTACCACCCCGGGGAGTGACCATAACAGTATTCAGTACCGTAGCAATGCCTGCACTGTGCCCGGGACTGGTGTGGCGGCCAGGGCTGCCAACCACCTCTATATTTGCACAATGCTGAAATAGGTGTGGGAGTGTGTGTATGTCTATATAGTGTGTTGTGGCTGCCTACACCTTACTGAGCCCACAATGCTTGCACTGTTTCCAGTGTTAGCCTGCCAATGTGCATAATGAGGAGCAAAGTACTGTGGGTATGGCCCAGACAGGACGGCCTGGGCAGGATGCATCTGTACATGGCATAGGGCAATGGCTGGGACATTGTAGTGCCCGACCACCACCTGCACGGACAGGGTGGCCACAGCATGTCATGCTGGGGGGGGGGGGGGGTCACTCTCACCCTGACTGAGCAGTGACCATGGCATGGCTAGGTTCCCCCATAGTGCTGTACAGTATCTCTCTTAAGTGATATCTATGAGTTCCCTTTTCTGGGGTCCAATCACTGATGTACCTGCTTGGTGTGTGTGCTCACATCCTATTTTTGGGTGCACACGGTTCCTCCAGGAACATGCACTATGTACTAGCTAGCAGACTGTCTGCAGTTAGCATGTATATGGCCGGAACACCTTGCAGGATGCAGCGGGTGGAGACTAACTGTGCTCTCTGCTGGTAAATGTCAGATAGTGGTGGGGGCAGCTGAGCTTTTCCAGGCCTACTGCCTGTCTGCCAATGCCCTATGGCAAGGGTGGGCAACTCTGGTCCTGAAGGGCTGCAGACCAGTCAGGTTTTCATGATGTCCCTAATGAATATTCATGGACCTATTTCCATACAAGGGAAGGCAGTGGATGCAAATAGATCTCATGAATATTCATTAGGGGCATCATAAAAACCTGACTGGTCTGCGGCCCTCCAGGACCGGAGTTGCCCACCCCTGCCCTATGGGATGCGTACAGATCTGCATTGACTGCCCTGTAAGGTGCCTGTTCCCCAGCAGGACTGGGGTTGATGGTCCCCTCTACTGCCACCATTGCAGAGATGTAGAATGTGGATCTGTTAGTGGGAGATCCTGTCCCCCACAGAGGACAGGTTGGGTGGTGCTACATAATCCACTTTTGGGTCCAAACACCACCCTTCTCTTATAACATGTGACCCTGGCAACCACACAGGATATGCACTATTCTGGGTGCATCGTAGTCCACAAGGGCTAAACGTGACTGGGAAATACAGATGGACACAGGTGTATTCGAGGTGCGTCTGCAAGGACTATCTATCACACACTGGCACTGATGGGGACCTGCAGCACAGCCTATCTCAGCCAAGCTAGGAGCTGTGGACCTGGTGCTGGGCGCCCCACCTCACCCTCAGGGTGAGCACAGGAACCGCACAATGTCACGGTCTGTAGCTACTCTGTGCCAGTAACACACACGGTCAGTTCCCCCTACCAGGCCGGGGTGCTGTAGAGGTGCATACCCCATCTTGTGATCAGATGTAGGCTGCTGATCTGCATGTGCAGTGCATCATGGGTACAGGTGGGTTTACCCTATCCTGGTAACCACAGCAGACAGTTTGTGTGGTGACCAGTCTTTCTGTAGCCAGCTATCAGTGTGTCAGACGCTATAGAGGTGTAGCCCACTGGTTCCTTCAATGACTGTACAGGCAGAGGTCATGGGTTTGATCCCACAGTGGTGTTATTTAATAAGGCTTTTTGAGGCTTTTCCTTTTAATTTAAGTCAGTGCTGCCAGAAGAAACACTCTCACAGTGCCGTAGCCTAAGATGCCTCATAAGGCATATTTTAAGGTGCCTTGGCGGACAGGGCACTTTATAATGTGCCCTATGGAGTGCCTTATAGGGCCTTATGCGGCACCTTAGGTTACGGCACTGTGAGGGTGTTTTTGCTGGCAGCACTGATTTAAATTAAAAAAGGAAATGCCTCAGACAGTACTGATTTAAATTTAAAAAAGGAAATGTCTCAGACAGCCTTCTTACATAACACCACTGCAGGATCAAACCCATGACTTCTGCCTCTACAGTCATTGCAGTAACCAGTGGGCTACATCTTTATAGCTTCTAACATTGCGCTGGCATGAACCTAGGGTTAACGCACGTTAATGTGCCATGGCGCCCACTATCGCACGATACCGATTCCTTGCAACCTTTCCTCCGGACCGCCCACTACCTTATATGGCATTCTTCACATTAACGCTGCAACTAGCGCCGGTAACATTAAGACGGTTTAGTAAACATACCCCTTAGTTTATTGATCCCTTTAATAAGTGACTCTAATAAGGAGACTAATAAGGTTTCCACATTGCCCTCTGTGAAACCCATATTGCAAACCTTATTCTTATCTAAAATGTTCTCTGTGGTAGTACCATTTGTTCAGCCAGATTTCTTAGTGGAAAATCAGATATTGGATGGAAGGTAGTACAATCATTTAAATCTTGCATTCCTTTTTTTAAATTGGTTTGACTACAATTTTAAATGATCAGGTAGTATACCACTGCACAATGCCAGGTTAATAAAATCTTTCAAAAAATTAGCAACAAATTGTTCACTCAGTTGTACAATAACAGTTGAAACTGGTTCAAGCACACATATTGACAGAGGTGGTTTCTGGAGTTTCTCTAACACCAGTTCATATGTACACATCTCAAAATCACTCATGAAAGTGGAGCCTGGGTAGAATCAGTAAATTTAGTGCTGATTTCCAACCTACTGGATGGTATCGCAGTAGGCAAAACTTTTGTCTTATCTATAAAATAAGTTGCAAGTTTTTGTGCTGTTAATCGAGATTGCTGAAGAGGTACATTTCACCTGGCTAAAAGATTCACAGGTCTGCGACTAAAAAGCTGTTTGATTATTTTCATCTAATTTCCATGTATTTTGGTGTGCTGAAAACAAATAAAATATTGAAAAAACTCCTAGACGTCATGATTTGCCACAACATGCAAAATTGTCTTCAAATTTATCAAATTTTTTCAAATTATATTAATTAATTCAAATTACTATTAATTAATTCACATAAGTGCATTTAAGATATAAAATGCCAAAAAAACCTTAAAGGGGTTGTCCGAGTTATGTAAAAAAACATATAGCACTGTAAATCTGATGGTCAGCAATATATCCATAAGCTAAGCAAGTTTTAAGTCCGTGCTTCTAATGGTAGAAGGGGTTAATCTTTCCTGAAGAATCCAGTGGGAGAGAGACACAGGGCAGATAGCAGCAGCTCCGGTCAGTGCAGGGGGCGTGGCCAGCACTGTGACGTCTCGTGTATAGACACAGAGCTGCTCTCTCCTGCATGCCACACTTGTGCACGAATCATCATCAGGTTCTTGGTTCTAGGCTGTTCACACCTTTTCATCGCAATTCGTGTTAGCTCGTCATTCTTCAACCGTTATGTTATGGCTCCGCGAAAGTGTATTAATTCGCCAGACAGTTTCTGTTTCATCTGTGGTGAATATACAGTGTTGAAGCAACAGCAGAATATTACAGACTTTGTGAAAAAAGTATACTTTGCATACTTTGGACTAAAAATTGGAGATCAAGATAAAGTCTGGGTGCCTCATAAAGTGTGCAAACGGTGTGTTGAGGACCTCCGAAACTGGTTCAAGGGTAAGAAAAAATCTTTCCGTTATGGGATTCCTATGGTATGGTGAGAGCAAAAGAACCATAGTGATGACCGTTACTTTTGTTCATGTGATGTGAAAGGGTTTAATTCCAAATGGAAGCAATCCATTTCATACCCCAATCTTCACTCAGAAATTCGTCCCATCCCCCATGGCACAGATATACCAGTACCCAAGCCCCCGCTACCTTGGAAGAGATACCTAGCTCCGATGAAGGTGAAGTCATACCTGAACCAGATGACGAATCAAATTATGACTTTGAAGATGATACAAGACCAAAATTGTTTTCTCAGGAGGAGATGAATGATTTGGTAAGAGACTTGAATCTTCCCAAAGATGCCGCTGAGTTACTCGGATCAAGGCTGAAAAGCAGGAATTTATTGTTGCCAGGAGTGTCATCTTCATGGTTCAGACATCGTGAAAAGGAGTTCATTCCTTACTTCACCCAGGAAGACAAGTTGGTTTATTGCATCGATGTCGAAGGTCTGATGGTTCAATTTAAAATCCAATATGATTCAGAGCAATGGCATCTTTTTATAGATTCTTCAAAAAGAAGTCTTAAAGCAGTTTTACTCCACAACGGTTTTTACGCTTCCATAACTGTAGGTCATTCTGTACACTTGAAAGAAACCTACGAGAACTTGGATTTGGTTCTTCATAATCTTAAATATGAAGACCATGGTTGGCAAGTGTGTGGGGACTTGAAGGTCTTGTGCATGCTGCTCGGGCAACAAGCTGGGTATACCAAATATCCTTGTTTTCTGTGTCTATGGGACAGTCGAGACCGACAAAATCACTGGACCAAGTAGAGTTGGCAGCCGAGGGTGCTAACAGTCGATGAAAAAAATGTCCTCCGAGAAACTTTGGTACCTTCCCATAAAGTTCTTCTACCACCTCTCCACATAAAATTTGGATTGATGAAGCAATTCGTAAAATCACTTCCAAGAGATGGAGAATGCTTCAAATACTTGGTTACCAAGTTTCCAGGCCTGTCGGAGGCAAAATTGAAGGAAGGTGTGTTCGTCGGACCAGACATTAGAAGGCTTATAGTTGATGAAGAGTTTGTCAATACCATGACGGATCCTCAAAAAGAAGGGTGGATTGCATTTAAAGAAGTCGTAGAGAAATTTTTAGGCAATAACAAAGATCCTCACTACAAAAAGATCGTCGGACGAATGCTGAAAGCATTTCAAGCTTTAGGTTGCCTGATGAGTTTGAAAGTGCATTTCCTCCAGTCCCACCTTGACTACTTTCCTGAAAATTTGGGAGCTGTGAGTGAGGAACAAGGTGAACGATTCCACCAAGACATTAAAGAGATGGAAAGGAGATATCAGGGAAAATGGAGCATTACAATGATGGCAGACTACTGTTGGATGCTTCAGAGAGACATTCCAGATGCTACTCTCAAGCGTAAATGGACCAAGAGGAGCCTCACAAGGAAGAAGAATCGAATTTAGTGTGTGTAGGTGAGCTCATTTCAGTTCAAAAAAGGATTTTCATGAAAATATTGTAATAAAACTTTAATTTTATAAGTCTATTTCCATTTATTTTGAGGTATTGCCTTATTTAACATAGCTACCTAAATTGTCAGGAAACGTGATGTCCTATGACAAAATGGAGGTCATTGTCAGATTCAGCACACCAAAAAACATAAAGATTACGTGGAATAACCAAAACAGCTCTCAAAAAGACCCGTGTTATGAACTACAGCAAGTAATTATGATGATTTTGATAGCACTGATTCAATTTTAAAGGTATTGTACTTTTGCCTAACTGTCACAAACTTTCTGGTAGGCTTTAAATAAAACAATATACTGAACCTTAATTTCATCTGTCTGATACTTTTATCATTGCCACTCACTATCTCTTAAAGACCTTTATTATTATGTTAATTGAGGAGTATACCAAGGTGCACATCGAGATCACTACTTTTGACCTCGCGACAAAGTCTTAATGGAATTAAATTGCAAAGTTTTACCATATTTGTAAAAGTTGGTTTATGTCCTTATCTGGAGGTATACCTTCCCTAGAAGATCAACTCTGTTCAAAACCTTTTAAATCAAATGCATTTTTTTAACCTGAGTCGTAAACACAGGCTTGTTGCTTGAGCAGTTCCAACAAATAGATAACTTAAAGTTAGCCAAGCGATGGTGAGACCATCGGACTTTATTATTCTTGACTTTAGACTGCTTAATCTGTTTCACTGAATCATTTGCATCAAAAAGTAAATCCAGTATATGCCCACCAGATTGGGAAACCAAATTATTAAACTAAAAAAAGTTAAATGCATCCAACACATCTAAAACATCATCTATATATTTAGGTCTAATAATTTTATTGTAATGAATATCAAGGCTCTCATAATTATAAGAAACATAGAAATATGATGGCAGAAAAAGACCACATGGACTGTCTAGTCGCCCTTCCATATCCACCACTACAAGAGTCCCTTTTTTCCTTTAGAGATCCACTGTGTTTGTCACATGCTTTTTTAAATTCACATACTGTCCTCATCTCTGCCACCTCCACTGGAAGACTATTCCACGTATCTACCACTCTTTCCATATTTCTGCATATTACTCCTTAGTCTATCCTCTTTCATCTTCATCCTATGCCCCTCGTATCAGAGCTTGCTTTCAATCGAAAGAGGCTCTCCTCCTGTGCATTTATACCACAGAGGTATTTAAATGTCTTAGTTATATCAACTGTATCCCTCTTTTCCTCTAAAGTATACATATTATGCTCCTTAAGTCTGTCCTCATATACTTTATAATGAAGGCCACTAACCATTTTAGTAGCACCGACTCCGACTCTGCACCTACTCCAACCTATTTATATCCTTTTGAAGATGTGGTCTCCAGAAATGAACACAATATTCCAAATGAGGTCGCACCTCCTTTCTTCTGCTGGCCATTCCTCTCCCTATGTACCCAAGCATTCTTCTAGCTTTTGCTTTCACCTTTTCTACCTGTTTAGCTACTTTAAGATCATCAGACACAACCAGACCTAGGTCCCGCTCTTCTTTTGTGGACAGAAGTACTTCACCCCCTATACTATATCGCTTCTTTGGATTGCGGAAGCCCAAATGCATGATCTTGCATTTTTTAACATTAAATCTCAGCTGCCATAAGATGATCTGAGTGATAACGCCAAAAGCCATTCCAAAAGTTTGTCAAGAGGAGGAATGTAACAAATGAAACTTCCCCAAATGCCATTATACCTTTGGAAGCTTCAGTAGTGAATAAAGCATATAAAGCTAATTTTAAAAATGATCATTACACCTCCCCATGACCATTATTATTATCTACTCTGAAGAAGTTGTAACCATTAGGACATATCTCATTAACTAATAAAATATCATGTTCAGTGATAGAATACAAATCAACTATGGAGGCCAGATTTTGGTTATGAATCACACTTGTTTTGAACAGATCTAACATTAATCAATAAAGTGTTTATGGTTTTAACTTTATTGGTTTCATCATTTATAACTGATGGGGCTATATCAACCCTATCAATGGGCTTTGAAACTATCGACCTACCATCATGAAGTAAAAATCTCTTAAAGGTGAGTTCATCACCTGCCATGACCATGAATCATCGCAATTGATGGAACATCTGACATACTACTACTACATCTAATCATTTGTATAGCACTACAAGCCATACACAGCACTGCACATATAGATGTCAGACATAGTCCCTGCTCATCAGATTTCACAATCTAATCAAGACAAAACACAGAGCCCGATCTACCTGCCTCCACTCCTGGCCCTGGGTGTGCCTTCTGGGCCCGTTCCCCGCCATTCCTCCTGTTTATTCCACCTCCATGGTAGAATAAGCAGGACATCCATCCCCCTTCCGCAGGATGTACAGGGCTATGACCTGAACTGGCCCTATACATCCTGCCATCTCAGCCTGCCCACTTTTCGCCCCTCCCATCCCCCGCTGGCTCTGTTCCTACTACAACTGTGGCCATGCAGGGAGGAAGGGATACAAAATCAGGGCAGGCCCACTGGGATATGCAACCCTGCTAGGCGCTTTGCAGAATTGGGCCCATAGTGAAACTGGTGACTACAGTATGGTAAGATGCACATAAGTAGTGGACAAGAGAGTGAGGAGCATCAAGATCCAAAAGCGGCTTCAAAGAGTTGGGTTTTTAGCCTGGATTTGAATAGGGCTAGAGGAGGGGCCCAATGCATAGACTCAAGTAGTTTGTCCCAGGCATATGGAGCATCGAGATGGAATGAACGAAGTCTGAAGTTGGCTGTAGCAGAGAAGGGCAGAGAAGAGCATAGATAAAAGGGATCTGCCAGAGAAGTGGATCTCCCGAGGAGGGGTGTAAAGTGAGATAAGAGAGGAAAGGTAATACGGAGCTTCAGAATAAATGCACTTATAGATCAGTAGAAGAAGTTTGAACTGGATGCGGAAACTGATAGGGAGCCAATGAAGTGACTTGAGAAGAGGGGTTTCATGAGCATAACGACACTGACAGAAGATAAGCCATGCAGCTGAGGTTTGAACAGATTGAAAGAGAGATGATTCAGAGGAAGACCAGTGAGGAGTAGGTTACAATAGTCATGGCAGGAAGTGACTATTGAGTAAATAAGGGTCTTAGTAGTCTAAGTAGAATGAAAGGGACAAATTTTGCCAATGTTATCAAGATGTGGTAGGTTTTAGCCATCTGTTGGATGTGCCCAGAGAAAGAGAGAGTAGAGTCATGACCCTAAGGCTGCACGCTGAGGAAACTGGGAGAAGTGTAGTGTCATCCACAGAAATAGAGAAGGGAGGAAGGGGGGAGGTAGGTTTAGGGGGAAAGATATGGACTCAGTTTTGGTCAGGTTCAATTTCAGATGACAGTGAGACAGTGGTGCAGGCAAATATCCAGGACTGGATTCCTGGAGAGATTTTAGACGCAGAGAGGTAGATCTGAGAGTTTTCAGCATAAAGGTGATACTGAAAACCATGGGAGGGAATAAGTGCACCAAGGGACTGAGCGTGGAGAGAAAAGTAGAGGTCCCAAGACAGAGCCCTGAAGTACACCAACTGAAAGCGGGATGGCAGTAGAGGAGGATCCACCAGAACATACACTAAAAGTGTGATGGGAGAGATAAGAAGAAAACCAGGACAGAACAGAGCCCCTAAATCCAGGATAGGGCATCAAGGAGAAGGTGGTGATCAACAGTGTCAAAGGCAGCAGAAAGGTCAAGAAGGATGAAAATTGAGTAAAGGCCCTTGGATTTGGTGAGGAACAAGTCACTGGAGACTTTGGCAAGAGCCATTTCTGTGGAATGTAGAGGACAAAAGCCAGACTGTAGTGGATCCTGAAGGACTTGAGATGAAAGAAAGCGGCAGTGTACCGCTCGTTCAAGTAGTTTTGAAGCAAAGGGGAGGATAGAGATAGGCTGATAGCTGGAAGGAAAAGCAGGATCTACAGAGGACTGTTTGAGGAGAGGTGTGACCAGAGCATGCTTGAAGGCCACAGAAACAGTTGCAATGGAAAGCGATAGGTTAAGGATATGACAGATGAAAAGGATGACAGTGGAAGAGATAGAGCTTAGTAGACAAGTGGGAATGGGATCAGAGGAGCAGATAGTCAATTTGGAGGAGGAAAGAAATTTACATATGGGAAATTACATAAAACAGGAGCAGATTAATAAGAAGCATTATATTAAACTTGGCCTTCTGAGGATGCATGAAGGGGCGCCCAAAGTGGAATGCTCCTTTGTTGTGCCTCTTCGACAGTGCTCTTCATTGCTACTGGCAGTTTTATTCCCTCAACTGTTGCCAAGAGATGAGGTCATTCCAGGGGCAGAGCTTACTGCGGATGCTCTTATGAGATCTTATGAGCGTCTTAAAAATATTGCACTGTCGCAAAGTCCACACTCTTCAGCGATGGCAATAGCTTTCAATTGCCCTGCTGTGATGTTTCATTCACTCAGCTGTTGTCAAGAGATGAGGTCACTCTAGGGGTGAAGTTTATCATCAATGCTCTTCTGAGCTCTTATGAAATTCCCAGAAGTATTGCACTGTCCCTAAACTGTCCGTCAAAGTAGACTTCTATTTTGAATGGTCATTGTTTTCTTTTATTTCCTTTTTATTTTTTTTAATATGGACATATTTCTGAGTTTTTATATTTATGCTTTGTAAATCTAAATAATTTGATAAACATGGTGTATAAAGATAGCTGAAACATACAATCTCTGTTTTTTACATTTATTTTGTATATCAGGAAACCTCAAGTGCATAAGGAAAGCCCACTGAAAAATCTGTGTCAATTTTCTACAGCAACACTTTTGATTCAGCACATTACAAAAAAGTTTTGCTTCCAGAAACTAATGAAAGCAAAGTTGAAGAAGGTGAAGTTAGGCAATTAATGAAGGAGAACAAATAAGAAACAATAATGAGACAGACGGAAAAAGTGTTATCAAAGTTCAAAAGAAAGAATAAGTGGAAAACTTTCCAGACATAAAGTGAAACAAATGGAACTAAATAAAATGATCTATTGAAACACCAGAAGTAACAGCTTGGAGA
This sequence comes from Ichthyophis bannanicus, assembly GCA_033557465.1. NCBI lineage: Eukaryota > Metazoa > Chordata > Amphibia > Gymnophiona > Ichthyophiidae > Ichthyophis > Ichthyophis bannanicus. The sequence continues at coordinate 513,647,480 of CM066032.1, read as the reverse complement.
TTTCAAAAGATGCTGAAGAAAAGAAAAGGAAAAGAAAGTACTATCAGGCTTCAAAAGCTAGAACAAATGGAGGAAAGAGAATAATACGAATGCAGAAGAAAGATCTCCCAGACATAAAGGTGAAGTAACTGAAAGCTGCTTCCCTGGAGGAAAGGTCCATAAACCATTATTAAAATGGACCCAGGATATCACTGCTTGACCCAATGCAAGCATTGAGGAACCTGTGTCTTTTGGGGAGACTGCTAGGTACGTATGACCTAGATTGGGCACTGCTGGAAACAGGATACTGGGCTTGATGAACCTTGGTCTGACCCAGTATGGCATATCTTATGTTCTTATGAAGAGAGGTAAAGAAACTGGGGAAATTTGTAAGGCTTTGAAAAAGAAAGGAGACTAGGAAAAGAATGAGAAATATGAAAACAAAGAAAGTAGAGCTAAGAGGTTACAAAGGACAAAGAAAAAATATTGCATGACACTTTTTAGTTTTGTTTGTTTTTAAAAATCTGTGAGATGGAGGCCACAGTGCAATGAACAGGTAGAAGACATGATTTCTTTCTGCTGCTGGGCCCTGCCTCCTTATCACACCGTCAATTAAACCAAAAGGCTATATAAATCTTTGGGCCATCAAAAAAGCAGAAAGACAAGGGGACAAGCAACGAAGCAATTTAAGACTAATAAGAGAAAGTATATTTTCACTCAAAGTGTAATCAAACTCTGGAATTCATTACTGGAGGAGGTAGTAAAGCTGTTAGTGTAGCTGGGTTTAAAAAAGGTTTGGACAAGTTCCTGGAGGAAAGGTCTATATACCATTATTAAAGAGGACATGGGAAATCTACAGTACTGCTTTGTGAAACCAGTGTACCTTTTGTGAACCTGCCAGGTACTTGTGACCTGGATTGGCCACTGTTGGAAACAGGATACTGGGCTTGATGGATCTTGGTCTGACCCAATCTGGCATTTCTTATGTTCTTATGTTAATTAAAGCATGCTAACCAGGTACGCGGGGGTAGCATGTTCTTTTGGCACCACACTAAAAAGTAGCATGGGCTGATAAAACCCATGTTACCCGGACAGCACATGTCTGGGCAATGCTTGGACAGGGTGTGGGATTTCCTGCCGCAGCGCCGCTAGCACGGGCCTTGAAAGGCCATGTTGTTGGCTCTTGGGGGAACAGCTATTGCCAGTACAATGGGTGTCAGTAGTTGCTCCGCACGGTGGTATTAACATAACGAACTGTGCTAAATTCAGCTGTCTCTGCCCCCCTGCATCTACAGTAGTTCCCCCCATTGTAATATAGCTCAAACCCTCATTAGTAGTGTGGGACTTTATAAACATGCTCCTTTGATCTTTGCTATTGGCAAAAACTCTGATACACTTCTTGCTCGGTTGGGCTAAATTGCATTGAAAATGGTTTCAAACATTCCTTATGGGGAATTTTAGTAGCATTTGGGTCCTTTTGTGGTTGATTGGGATAAAGGGGAAGGGCAGGAAGGCAGGAATGGGTGGGTTTGTAAAGTTATATTTATATTTTATTTATTTATTTGATTTTATATACCACACTATTTTGAAATCAGCATGGGTTACATAGAACAAGAATAAACATTTTACATTGAACAGGTATCAAAGAACAGTACAATAAAACATCTAGCATTGCACAGTAAACAATAAACATTGTACATTAAACAGGGACGTCAACTTGGATAGTAATAGGGAAAACTAGGTTACAAGCTGGTACGTGGTCCGCAAACAGTAGGGTGGTCGGAGCTAAGGCTGGCAAGCAAGGTTTCTAGCGTAGCTATGGTATATGGTCATAGTATAGCTGGAACAAATGTGTCTTTATTACTTTCCTGAAGGTTGAAAGGTCAGAGATGGAACGGTCAGGGAGGGAGTTCCAAAGAGTTGGTGCATATAATGAAAAAGCTCGGAACTTAGCAACTTGGTAACCCTTTCTTATTACAGACGGGGTGGTGAGTGTGTTTGTTATGTTTGTTCTTCTCATTCTATTGTTCGGTGTCCATTGCATGATTTCTGCAAGGGAGGTTGTGGAGAGGTTGTGCAGTACTTTAAATGTCATCAAAATAGCTTTGTAATTTAGGCGGTTAGCTAGTGGGAGCCAATGCAGTTTCTTTAGGGTAGGCGTAACATGTTCAAATCTGGAGGCTCTATACAGGGTTCAGGCCACTGTGTTCAAGGCCATTTGAAGAGGATGAAGTGCATAGCCTGGCAGGCTGTGGAGAATGATATTTGCATAATCAAAGTGTGGAAAAATAAGTGCCTGAAATACGGTGCAAAAGTCGGCAGCCTCCAGCGGTGGACATAGATGACAGAGGATCCTTATTTTGTGGAATACTGCCTTGATAACATTACTCATGCGTGTTTCCATCCTCAGTGATTGGTCCAGGGTGACTCCTAGGTTGCGTACTTCTTGCTTTGTCATCAGATCTGATCTTTTACCTGTAAGGAAGATGATGGGGTGAAGGTTGGATCTTTTGTGATCAACACCACTTCAGTCTTCTTGCAGTTCACTCTTAAGTTCACTCTTAAGTTGTGTGTACAGAGCTAGTCTGAGACTGCATTACAGCGTTCCATAATCTTGGTGTAATTGGGACTTCTGTGGAGAATGGGGTGTAAAGTAGTACATCGTTGGCATAGATGTGGTATAGTATGTTGTATGATTGGATTATAGTACAGATTGGCTGAATATAGATGTTGAAGAGCAAGGCAGATAAAGATGAACCCTGTGGAACTCCTTGCATCTGCTGGTAAGTGGATGATGCCTGAGCGCCTATGCGTACCAGTTGTTGATGGCTTGTTAAGTAGGATCTGCACTAGGACTAAGTTCTGTATACCTTTCTGTTGTAGGCGAGCAAGTAGGAGATTGCGACAGACCAATGCCGTATTCAGGAATATTAGGATGAATCCCTGCTTTGCTTTGTTCATGCCCATAATGAGACTGTCCAGGAGAGTGACCAGGAGGGTCTCAACACCATGTTGTTGACGGAAACCATGCTGCTGCTGGTCTAGGTAAGAGTAGGAGTCGATGTGATCTTGGATTTGCTGCTGAACTATCTTCTCAGTTACCTTAGCCAAGAATGGGAGGTTAGATATGGGCCTATAGGAATTTATGTCGAGTGGGTCCAGCTTTTCATTTTCTAGTAGTGATCTGACAGTGACGGTTTTCAGGGATGAAGGTACCAGACCCATGGTGAAGGAAAGGTATATGAGTCTCATAATGAATGCACTTAGGTCAGTTTGGGATGACTTGATCCAGTGTGCAGGGAGGCGGTAATATTGAGGGAGGTGGTCGTGTTGAGCCTCCTTATGTTGTCCTTGATGTGCTCAGTGGAGCATGGGTGGAAGGAATCTAGAACTGCTACATAATGATTCTGAAGGGTGCTAGTTAGTGCTGCATGGAGTGGAGGAGTAGCCTAGTGGTTGGGGCAAGGTACTTCAGGCTAGAAGGTTGGGGGTTCAAATCCCACTAGAGGACAGCAACCTTGGGCCGGAAGGACTGGGGCTTCTAGTCCCACAGGTGCTCCTTGTGGTCTTGGGCAAGGCACTTAACCCTCCATAGCCCATGTTCCCTGTAAAATAGTTATCTCCAAGTTATAATGCCCTGTTCAATGTAATTTCAGTTTGTTCAATGTAAACTGCACTGATGCAGAATAGCGCGGTATATAAGAGAATGTAATAAATAAATAATAAATCTCCTCCAACACGGTGTTTTTTCATTGAGAAGAACTTGGATGAACTCGGCGACCGAGGAGCAGAAAAGCCATCTAAGGAAGCATATTTTTTGAGCCGCATATTCTGGCACAGTGTGAAAGTTGAATCCCCCGAGGAAACCGCTTGTGCGGTGAAACGCCTAAGCGTGCAGGATCAGCGTCGGGATTGAAGTTAAGTTATTCATACTGAATCTATTGCAGCCAGTATAACAGAATATATTCTTCAGTTCTTCAATGTCTACATGAACAGAGAAGTCATTTTGCCTTTTTATTAAATGGGACATTATAGTACCATGGAGCATAAGAAATTTGACTTTTTAGTGTTTGTATGAATGGAAGAATCATGCTACATCTTTACTGAAGAATATTTCTTTTTTGTGTATGGAAAAGACATTACAGAATTAATTCAAAGTATTGGAAGCGGATTATGCTTAAGACTACAGAGTGAGGGGGAACGGAAGGGTCCTTGATGCAAAGTACGGGGGTTTGGTTAACCACAGTAAAGGTTTACCTTCTGGGTTCCACCCCCCTAAGTCTGAGACCTGTTCCCCGATTACGATAATGTTTGTATTGTGTGGATTGGAGTAATTTTTTGTATAGTTTGGATATTTTTGAATTAGACACAGTATTTCCTATGAGTCTCAATAAAGAGATCGAGTTCCAAATCTTTCTGTGATGCCCTTCTAATTCCTCTTTCCTTACCCTTTCCTCCCCTTTCCCCCTCCCCTCCCCCTCTTCTCCCCCTTCCCTCCCACCCCAGTCCCAGAATGTATTTTTTGAGCTGTAGCTGTTCTGACTGCATTCTGATAAGAGCGGAATAACATTAGACTTTTTTCAATTAGACACAGTACTCCCTATGAGCTTCTATAAAGAGGCTGAGTTTCATGGTTTTTTTTTGTTATGTCCCCTTTGCTTTGTTCTCCTCCCTCCCCTCCTCCCTCCTCCCCTTCCCCTTCCGCCTCCTCTTTCCAGGGCCAGTGCTAGGGTTTCTAGAGCCCCCCTGCAACCTATAAATTGGCACCCCTCCCTCATTATTATTAACGTTGGCTGCACCCTACCCTCCTTTTTCCCAAAACCGCTTTGTGAACTCTTTTCAAGTGATATTAGCATTTCTCCTTCAAATTCAGTGTTGTAAGAAAATTGCAGCGAAAGAGCAAATGCATGACCAAAATAAAAATAATCAGCAGTAAATACTTAGCAAAAAAAAAATCGGATTCTGGTCATCTCACTAACAACAACATAAACATTCTTTAGTGCCAGGCATATTGTGAACTAACTGCAAAAGTCACTGAAGAATCTACAAGGCCAAATCTACCATACCATACCAGCATATACTTCCAAAACTCATAGAAAACACTACAATGGGCCCCAAAACATCCATACACCTATTTGAAAAACTATACAAGTCAAATTACTACAATACAAATATCTATGTACAAACTCCATGTTAATATAACACATGGCCTTGGTTGCACACTCAGAACACAGACCCTCACCAAGTACAGAATAAGTGACCACAGTCTAAAGTAAAAATAAAAATATGTAGACAAAAACTAAAATGAAACCCCAAGAAGCCAGACTCCGCATGCGGTGCCATAACAGATAAGAGATGCAGTTCCCCATACTGTGTGAAATATAAAGATAGCTCAAGGTCCAGTCACTAAATTGAAAATAAAAATATTTTTTCTATCTTTCTTGTTTGATGATTTTTGATCATGCTGGTCCCGATCTGAGGTTTCTATTTTCCTCTGTCTTCTCTTAGCTCTCTTTCTATGGTCTATAGTCCATCTGCCATTTCTTGTCTCTCCTTTTGCTTTCTTCATTTTCTTCCATCAGCCTTTTTCCAGTCCCAGTAACCCTCCCCAGTATCAGCCCCCTTTACAGCCTCCCCTCCCAGTGTCAACCCCCTTGCATTCTCATCATTGCCACTGGTGTCTATTCCCTTCCAGTACCACTCCTTCTCCATCGTCCAGCCCCTTCTAGTCCAAATACCATCCCAGGTATCAGTGAACTTCCAGTCCCAGTGCCCCCTCCCATGTCAGTTCCCTTCCAGTCACCTTTCCTCTGTCTATTCCCCTTCCAGTCCCATCCCCAAGTGTCAGCTTCCTTCCAGCCCCATCTTCCCTCCAGCCCCATCCTTCCCCTCTTTTCCACTCCCTTCCAGCCCTCCATGTGAGCTCTCTTCCAGCCCCCATCTTCCCCCTGTCAATTCTCTTCCAACTCCCCTCCTATTACCCAGCCACCTTCCAGCCCCATCTCCAAGAGTCTGCTCCCTTCCAGCTCCCCCATGCCTGCTCCCTTCCAGCTCCCCCCAGTGTCTGCTCCCTTGTAGCCCCCCATGTCTGCTCTCTTCTAGCCCCCCAGTGTCTGCTCCCTTGTAGCCCCCCATGTCTGCTCCCTTCCAGTCCCTCCTCCAGTGCCTGCTCTCTTCCAACCCCCCCATATCTGCTCCCTTCCAGCTCCCCCATGTCTGCTCCCTTGTAGTCCCCCATGTCTGTTCCCTTCCAGCCCCCCATGTCTGCTCCCTTCCAGCTTCCCAGTGTCTGCTCCCTTCCAGCCCCAGGTGTCTGCTCCCTTGTAGCCCTCCATGCCTGCTCCCTTCCAGCCCCCCCCCCCAGGTGTCTGCTCTCTTCCAGACCCCCATGTCTGTTCTCTTCCAGCTCCCCATCTCTGCTCCCTTCCAGCTCCCCCATCTCTGCTCCCTTGTAGCCCCCCATGTCTGTTCCCTTCCAGCCCCCAATTGTCTGCTCCCTTCCAGCCCCCCCAGTGTCTGCTCTCTTCCAGGCCCCATGTCTGCTCCTTTCCAGCTCTCCATCTCTGTTCCCTTCCAGCTCCCAATTGTGTGCTCCCTTCCAGTTCCACCCAGTGTCTGCTCCCTTCCAGCCCCCCCTCCCCGTGTTTGCTCCCTTCTGGCCCCTTTCCTTCCCTTCCCTTCTCTCCTCTCCTCTCACTGACTCATCTTTTAAAAAATGAAAGCAGCCATGGGAACATTTCTCTATTCCTGCAGCTCTGCTCTCTTAAACTGCTGGGTCACGGAGTTTCTAAAGGCAATAATAAGCATTTCATAGAAACATAGAAACATAGAAACATGATGACAGAAAAAGACCACAAGGCCCATCTAGTCTGTCCTTCCATAACAACTACAACAGTCCACTTTTTACCTTTAGAGATCCTCTGTGTTGGTCCCATGCTTTTTTGAATTCAGTTACTGTCCTCATCTCTACCACCTCCACTGGGAGACTATTCCACGGATTCACTACTCTTTCCGTAAAGAAATATTTCCGCATATCACTCCTGAATCTATCTCCCTTCACCCTCATCCCATGTCCCCTCGTAGCAGAACTTGCTTTCAATTGAAAGAGGCTCTCTCCCTGAACATTTATGCCACGGAGGTATTTAAACATCTCAATCATATCACCTCTATCCCGCCTTTCCTCTATGGTGTACATATTAAGATCCTTAAGTCTGTCCTCATATGCTTTATAATGAAGCCCATTAATCATTTTAGTAGCAACCCTCTGCACCGACTCCATCCTGTTCACATCCTTTTGAAGGTGTGGTCTCCAGAATTGCACACCATACTCCAAATGAGGTCGCACCAAAGACTTATACAGAGGCATTATCACCTCCTTTTTTCTGCTAGCCATTCCTCTCCGTATGCACCCAAGCATCCTTCTAGCTTTTGCCGTCGCCTTTTCTACCTGTTTAGCTACTTTAAGATCATCAGACACAACCACGCCTAGGTCCCGCTCTTCTTTAGTGGACAAAAGTACTTCACCTTCTATACTGTATTGCTCCCTTGGATTGCTGCAGCCCAAATGCATGACCTTACATTTTTTAACATTAAATCCCAGCTGCCAAATTCTAGACCATTCTTCAAGCTTAGCTAGATCCCTCCTCATGTTATCTACACCTTCCTGGGTGTCTACTCTATTGCAGATTTTGGTATCATCCGCAAAGAGGCAAACCTTACCCGACAGCCCTTCCGCTATATCACTAACAAAGATGTTAAAAAGAATCGGACCAAGGACAGATCCCTGGGGCACACCACTGGTAACATCCTTCTCCTCAGAGTGAGCTCCATTTACTTGTACTCTTTGTCGCCTCCCACCCAACCAATTTCTAACCCAAGCAGCAACTTTAGGGTCCATCCCTAGGGTGCTCAGTTTGTTTATAAGTCACCTGTGAGGAACAGTGTCAAAGGCTTTACTGAAATCTAAATACACCACATCTAGAGCTCTCCCTCGGTCCAACTCCCTGGTCACCCAGTCAAAGAAATCAATCAGATTTGTCTGACAAGACCTGCCTCTGGTGAATCCATGCTGCCTCGGATCCTGTAATCCGCCGGACTCCAGAAACCTCACTGTTTTCTCTTTCAGCAGCATTTCCAATAATTTACTCACCACTGAAGTTAAACTAACCGGCCTGTAGTTTTCAACCACATCCTTACTTCCGCTTTTGTGTAAAGCCACTACATGAGCCTCTCTCCAATCCTTACAAGAAACAGGAAATGCTTGTTACTGCTGCAAACACCACAGTCCAGCTGTTTAAAAGAGAGGAGAGCCTCAAAAACAGAGAAATGTTCCCGTGGCTGCTTTCTTTTTTGAAGTGGTGGGTGGTGGTCAGCTAGCATCGGTGCCCCCTTGCCGCCAGCACCCTCCTGTCACGCTTACCCAGCTTACCAGGTAGCACTGGCCCTGCCTCTTTCCCCCCTCTCCCTTTCTTAATCTCAGAATATATTTTTGAGCTGTGGCCATTTTGACTGTATCCTTGCAAGAGAAAAACAACGTTGTATTTTTTTGACTAGAGACATTGGGCCTGATTTTCGAAGGCATTTATATGGGTAACTGCCCTAGTTACCTGTGTAAATGCCTTATCCAGGATTTTTGAAGGGCACCTACATCCCACATAAGTCCCTAATACGCCTAGATGCTATCTGGTTAGCATCAGGGGGAGTAAGGGTGCTCCGGGGTGGAGCAGGGGTGGAGGAAAGGGCTAAACAGGTAGTATCAATTTTCAATGCTACCAGCTTAGCCCTCTGCACGTTAAAGATAGGTGAAGTTTTTCCTCGCCTAACTTTCAGGCGCAGGGGCTAAGTGGGTAGTGTCGAAAATCGGTGCTCCCTGGCTAGCTCCTGCGGCTTCTGGGTTGTGCGGTGAGACCCAGATTTTCAATGCCGGGTTCACATATGACCCCAGCACTGAAAATCCGGGTTAGACAGATGGCGGGAGGGCTATGCCCTGATGCGGCGCATAGCATTGCCCAGATGAAAAATTGGGCCCATTATTTCCTATGGGTCTCTCTAATGAAGTCAAATTTCAATTTTTTTTGCTATATTCTCTTTGTCCTTTTTTCCCCCTTCCTCCCTCCCCCCTTCCTTTTCCTAGACCAAGAATGCAATTTTTAGTTGTGGCCACACGATCAGTACCACACTTCTTCCCATCTTCTCTTTTAAAGATTCTTTTGGTTTGTTTTTTTATTAGTTGGGGGCGGAGCTAAATGACATGTTTTTGGTATTCCGTGTTTGTCTCCTCCCATCCTTTCCACTAAGGGTCCTTTTAACTTGTTTTTCACTGATTGGGGAGGAGCTAAATCACGTGTTTTAGCGTTTAGTCTCTGTGCATGCACAGTGTCTATTCTATACCTGCGCTCTGCTCAGAATTAAGATATGCTTTCTGTACACGGTATCCCTTGGGATTTGTTAGCTTGTGTGTCTCACATTTTGCTTTTCAGAGCAATGTGCCTTTTTGATTTTTGAGTACCTCCGTTGCTCCCCCTGATCTCCAGAGTAGTTTTTGATAGCTCATAGCTCAGAATGGATTTAGATTTTTATGTCAGTGATTTATGATGTTGTTATTCCCGCTCTTTGTAGCACATTAATAATGGATTTAGCATAAGTTATAGTTTTTCAGGGTGCTCAGCAATGTGCCTTTACTGTTTGTTAGAATGGTTCTGTTTTCTACTACTATATAGAGCACATGCACGGTTTCTTCATTGCATCTTGTGTCTAGCTGTAATAGTAGTTTTTTAAAGATATATCAAATGGAACTTTTGATTTTTTGTGCCCAGTGCCTCTGTTCAACATATGTCTCTATATGTTTTAAAAGTCGTTTGTTTTACAATGTTTCCATCCTCCTTTCTTCCCCCTCCCTCCCGTGGTGACACTTTTTTTATCCAGTTGCTACATTAATCAGTTGCGAGCCCTTCTATACAATTTTTGGGTTTTATACTGGTTCATACATTTTGCATCCTGGGTGTTTTTATTTGTCTATATTTTTGTAAATATTTTTATTTAGAAACATAGAAACATGATGGCAGAAAAAGACCACATGGCCTATCTAGTTTTCCCATCCATCAACAATAGTGATCCTTTTCCCTTAGAGATCCAATGTGTTTGTTCCGTGCTTTTTTAAATTCAGATACCGTCCTTGTCTCTACCACCTCCACTGGGAGACTATTCCACTCATCAACCACTCTTTCCGTAAAGAAATATTTCTGCATATTACTTCTGAGTATCCTCTTTCACTCTCATCCTATGTCCCCACTATGTCCCCTAGGACATAATCTAAGTGAGAGGTGATTAAAGAATGGATAAGTGTTTTAATAGTGTGTTCAGAAAGGAAATGGCAAATTTTGTTAATGTTATAGAGAAAGAAACAACAGGTTTTTGCTATCTGGATATGGGCCCGATTCTGGGACGCGAGTTGCGGGGCTACATGTCCTGGCAGGACATGCAGTCCCGCAAGCCGTCTGGGCCCAATTCCCCCTCTAGCTCTCACCATACGTTCTGAGCATCAGTACGGAGAGAGCCAGTGGGATCTGGGCAGAATAGGGGCGGGCCAGCCTGGCAGGATGTACAGGGCCGATTCAGGTCGCGGCCCTGTATGTCCTGATGGGCCCATGGGGACGTGCTGCTTATTCCACCGCAAAGGTGGAATAAGTAGCACATATCCCATGATTGGGCCTTGGGATTCTCCCCCTGAGGCTGGGGCCGGGTACGGGGAGGTCCTCGCCACCCAATCCAGGCCATGGTAGGCCGGCTGTGGGTCGCAAAGTGGGAAAAAGGAGGGCCGAAGCCATGAGAGTCAGGGGCACCTGCAGGGAGGATGTCCCTTCAGGCAGCAGGGGCATGCCGGACTGTCCATGGGCCCGATTCTGTGCACCATGGTCAAGAATCGGGTCCAAATGGGCCCATCCCCCTACCTGAATTGGGCTCCATGTGTGGAGAAGAAGAGGGAGGAGTCCAAGATGATCCAAAGTTATGGGCTGAGGAAACAGGAAACAGAAGAGTGTTATCAACAGAGACAGAGAAACACAGAGACATAGAACATGACGGTAGAAAAAGACCACATGGCCTATCTAGTCTGCCCTTCTATATCAACTACAATTTTTTTTTTTTTAGTGCCATCAAGACAGTGCTAACTCCTGGTGACCAAGCTGCCTCTGGGGTTTTCTTGGCAATGTATCACCAGAAGTAGATTACCAGGCCTTTTCTTCCAAGGCAATGGAGGGTAAAGTGACTTCAGTAATCGCCTTTTTGCCCTTAGAGATCCTCTGTGTTTGTCTCATGCTTTTTTGAAACCAGATACTGTCCTTATGTATGCATCTACCACTCTTTCCATAAAAACATATTTCCGCATATTACTCCTGAGTCTATCCCTTTTCACTCTCATCCTATGTCCCCTTGTAGCAGAGTTTGCCTTCAATTGAAAGAGACCCTTCTGTGCATTTATGCCACGGAGGTATTTAAATGTCTCTATCAGATCACCCTATCCCACCTTTCCTTTAAAGTATACATATTAAGATCTTTAAGTTTGTCCTCACATGCTACATAATGAAGACGACTAACCATTTTAATAGCCACCCTCTGCACCGACTCCAACCTGCTTGTATCCTTTTGAAGGTGAAGTCTCCAAAATTGCACACAATATTCCAAATGAGGTTGCACCAGAGACTTATATAGAGGCATTATCACTTCCTTTTTTCTGCTGGCCATTCCTCTCTCTATGCACCCAAGCATCCTTCTGGATTTTGCAGTCACCTTTTCTACCTGTTTAGCTACTTTAAGATTGTCAGATACAATTATGCCCAGATCCCGCTCTCCCCTTGTGGAGAGAAATACCTCAACCCCTACACTGTACTACTCCTTTGGATTTTTGCAGCCCAAACGCATGACCCTGCATTTTTTAGCATTAAATTTCAGCTGCCAAATTCTAGACCATTCTTCAAGCTTAGCTAGATCCCTCCTCATGTTAGCTACTTCTTCCTGGGTATCTACTCTATTGCAGATTTTGGTATCATCTGCAAACAAGCAAACCATTCCCATCAACCCTTCTGCAATATCACTAGCAAAGATATTAAAAAGAATCAGACCAAGGACAGATCCCTGCGGCACACCATTAGTAACCTCTTTCTCCTCAGAATGAGCTCCATTTACCTGTACGCTTTGTTGCCTCCCACACAAACAATTTGCTGGACAGCAATTTTTATTTTCTTCCAGGTCAGAAGAAAGCAGAGACCTTTGACACCTGGACAAGCTCTACAGTTTTAGTAACAAAGTTGTTTGTCTTAGAGGTGAGATTTTTTTCAAATAGGGTTAAACCAATGAGGAGGAAGTGTTCTGTTTGAACTAGCTCTGTGATTTCTCTCCAGCGACCCTGTTGTCACCTTTGCCTCAGTGAATGGGAGAGGGAAGGTGTACTAACTCAGAAAGAGAGTAGTGGTGTGGAAAAACAGAGATGAAAAACAGCCTGGTTAGTCATAAAAACAGTAATCAAAGTGAACCAACTGTTTACCTGTAAGGCAGAGTTAACGGATGTTTCACAGGCAGATCTGGGACACTTGCTATTCAAAGGGGGGGGGGGGGGGGGGTGGGAGAGGGTGTTGCCCACTTGGTTTCAGGGAAAGGGAAGGAGAAGGGAAGTCATTGTCCTCCATCTCTTGACATCAACATTTTCACTTCTAACCAGACAAATAGACAAATCAAGAGAGAAAAAGAAACAGTGATGCATTTCCCCTGTACTGTGCAAAAGATAAAGATAATAGATGCAAATTCCAGAAACTGACATATTTCAGTCATTACATTTAAAATAAAAATCTACCTTTGCTGCCTGGTCATTTTATTTTTCTAATTGTCTTGCTCGCAATCTCTGGTTTCTGTTTTCTTCTGTCTATCTTCTCTTAATGCTGTTCCCATGGAGGCCTATTCCAATATGTACATCTCAGGCCTCTGTGCGTCCGGACGGAACCAGAAGCACAGAGGTAGACGTGATTCTGGTCCCAAGGGACATGTCTAGCCCCTGTGGGACCAGAATCACGTCTAAGTCTGTACGTGCAGGGTGGGACCCGATTCCGGTTGGCCTCCACATACAGGCTCCTGCCCGGCTAACTTAGGAGCCACGATCCAAGGCCGCTGACCACTATTTTCATTCCCTGCAGCCCAACTTCTGATCTGGCAACCCATGGCCAGGGTCAGGCTGCAGGGAATTTCCTGCACCCCCTCTACCCTTTGCCGCTGCCTGGGTCTGCCGTCCCTGATATCTAGGGGAACTTATTCCACCTCAGAAATGGAATAAGTTCCCCGTTCAGTCTGCCGGCCCTGGATCACCCACTGCCCACCCTAACTCCGCCTCCGCACTGCCCCCTTCTCGCCCATGACTAATCTCCCTCTACAAACTCCTTATTCATATGGGGAAGCTTCGTCGGAGATGGGAACTGGGGACGAATAGACCCCATGGTCTCCTGTCCATTTGCAATTTCTTTTTTCTCCTCCTGTCTTCATCAGCTACATTAATTTCTGATATTGATTTCTCACTTTCAGCTTTCTTTCATTCATCTTTAATCTTCTCTATCCACTCAGATTTCTTACCTTGTCTGTATTCAGTGTTCAATTTCCTTCTTTTTTACTGCATCCATCTACAGCTTTCCATCTCCCTCACCCCAGATTGCCCATTCCCTATCTCTCATTTGCCTTCCCTGGACTCTCACTAATTCCCCTGTCTCTGTCTCCCTCATCTCCTGTGTCCAGTATCTCCCACTCCTCTTGTCCCCCTATTTTGTGTCCAGAATGTCCCCTTATCTTACCCACTTTCCCCCCTAGTCCAGCATTTCCTCTTCCTGTCCTTGTTCCCTATGTCCAGCATCTCTCTCATTTCCTTCTCTTGTCCCTGCTCCATGTTCTGCATTTCCCTTTTTCTTCCCTTTTCCTCCACTATCTTCCCTTCTCTATCTCCCCCCCATAGTTTAGCATCTCCCCTTCCTTTCTCTTCTCTACTCTCCATGTCTAGCATCTCTCCTTCCCACTTCACCAGGTATCCAACATTTCCCCTTCCTTCCCCCCCCCCAGATTCCCATTATCTCTCCTTCCTTTCTCTTCCCTCCACTATCCAACATCTTCCCTTCTGTTCTCATCCCTACTCTGTCTCCAGCATTTCCTCTTCTCTTCCACCCCACAGGGAATCCAGCATCTCCCCTTTCCTCCCCCCCTCCCAACAGATGACTAGCATCTCCCTTCTCTTCCCTGCCCAGGTGTCCATCCCCTCCCCTACCCCCGTGGGACCAAAATCGTGTCTAAGCCTGTACGTGCAGGGCGGGACCCAATTCCGGTCAGCCTGCACATACAGGCTCCTGCCCAGCGAACTCAGGAGTCACGATCCCCGGCCGCTGACCACTTTTAGTATTCCCCGCAGCCCAACTCCCGATCTGGCCACCCATGACCAGGGTCGGGCTGCAGAGAATTTCCTGCACCCCCTCCACCCTTTGCCACTGCCCAGGTCTGCCGTCCCTGACATCTAGGGAACTTATTCCACCCCATGGCATAAAAACGCCCACTCTTTGCTGGACCTGAACCCGCTGCCACACGCTGAAACACTGGGTGCGGTCTGGCAGAAAAACTGCATTTATGCCGAAAGTGGTAGGTGAGATATTCACATCTGCCTGTATTATAAAGAATATACAAAACAATACCTTAAAAATTAGACCCCCATCTAATCGCCACTCTAAAAGAAGCTCTAAAAATAACAATTACATATAAGAATTAAGGGTCCGATTTTCAAAAGTCATTTACGTGGGTTACAGCCCAATAAACCATGCAAATGCCTTAATTCAGGATATTCAATGGCTCTTAAATAGTTAGTGCCATTGATTATCCCCTTCTAACTCCCCTACATGCCCTGATGCTTTCTGGTTAGCATTGGGGTGTGTCGGGAGCGTTCCGAGGTGGAGCAGAGGCGGTGAGAAACGATAAGTGGGCAGCAGCGATACTGCATGCTGCCTATCTTTATGGTGCAGCAGCTAACTGGGCAGCATACAATATTGCTGCGGCCCAGTCAGGGCTGGCCCGTCCATTGAGCGAGAATGTTTTTTGCACAGGGCCCCGCGTTTCAGGGGGCCCCGCGCAAAAAACATTCTGATCTAAAAGTAAAATTTAAAATTAAAAAAAAACTGTCTGCTGCCACTGCCGAGGCCGGGGCCGGGGCTGCGGCCGCTGCGGCAGAATCGAGTGTGCCGCGGGGCCCCCCCCTGCCCGGCAGAGCCTGCCCTCCCCTGCATCAGCTCCCTCTTTGCAGCTGCAGTCACACACGCTGGCTTTCAGAGCGAGAGGGGAGAGTTTCTCCCTCGCGGCTCTGTTAAGCCTGCGGGGGGCTGATGGGAAGTTCCCATCAGCCCCCGCAGGCTTAACAGAGCCACGAAAGGGAAACTCTCCCTTCGCGCTCTGAAAGCCGGCGTGTGAGACTGCAGCTGCAAAGAGGGAGCTGATGCAGGGGAGGGCAGGCTCTGCCAGGCAGGGGGGCCCCGCGGCACACTCGATTCTGCTGCGGCGGCCGCAGCAGCGGCAGCAGACAGTTTTTTTTATTTTAAATTTTCCCTGGGCTGGGGGGTGGGGGGTTAGGAGTGGTGATGGGCTATGGGGGAGCTAAGTCTGGATATGGGCTGATGGGATTAGGACTGGTAATGGGCTATGGGGGGCTTAAACTGAAAATTGGGTGATGGGGGTTAGGACTAGTAATGGGCTGATGGGATTAGGACTGGGAGTGGGCTAATGGGGAGGTTAGGACTGGTAATGGGCTATGGGGGGGTTTTAAACTGAAAATTGGGTGATGGGGGGTTAGGACTGGAAATGGGCTGGTGGGATTAGGACTGGGAGTGGGCTGATGGGGGCTTAGGACTGGTAATGGGCTATGGGGTCTAGGACTGGTAATGGGTTGGGGGGGTTGCTAGGACTGGAAATGGGCTGAGTGGAAGGGAAGGCTTGAACTGCAAATAGCTGATGGGGAGGGGGGCTTGGAATGGAAATGGGCTGAGTGGAAGGGGGCTTGAACTGCAAATAGCTTATGGGGAGGGGGGCTTGGAATGGAAATGGGCTGAGTGGAAGGGGGCTTGAACTGCAAATAGCTGATGGTAAAGGGGGCTTGGAATGGGCTCTTATGGGAGGGAGCTAGGACAGGAAATGGGCTGATGGAGGGGCTAGGATAGGACTGGGAATTGGGTGTTGGGGGAGCTAAGATTGGAAATGGGCAGTGGTGGGGGCTTGGATTGAAATGGACTCATGGAGGGGCTAGAACTGGAAGTGGGCTCATGGGGGGCTTGGATTGGAAATGGGCTGAGTGGAGGGGAGCTAGGATTTGACATGGGCTGATGGTGGAGCTAGGAAAGGACTAGAAATGGGCTGATGGGAGGCTGGTATTGGAAATGAGCTGATGAAGGGACTCGTATAGGATTGGAAATGGATGGGGGAGCTAGGACTGGAAATGGGCTGATGGGGGGACTAGAAGGGAGCAGATACTGGGTGGGGCTGGAACTAGAAGGGAGCTGATGTTGGGGGAGATTAGAAGGGGATGGGGCTGGGAGAGTGAAATGGAGAGGGGGAAAAATATTTTGTGTGGGAGGGAAGAAAAATCTACAATTGGCCGGGTGTTGGGAGAGTAAGTGAGGATTGAGGATGGAGGGGTAAAATTTGAGTGGATGAAATAGGAATGAGGAAAGAGCAAAAGGAGAAAGATTAGTATGTTAAAACAGATGTAGAGGTAGAATGGAAAAAAACTAGAAGAGTGAAGAAAGGACAAATGGACAGCAGACGATGGAGAGTTAGCAGAAGACACAAATAAACCAGAAGAAAGTGGCTGGAACAATTGCAACTGAAAAAAAATGCACAAAAGGTACAAAGATATCTCTTTATTTTGAAGTTATTAACTGGAATATGTCAGCTCTGGGAAATGTGCATCATTAATGTCGGTGCTTTGTTTAGTACAAGAGGAAATTAATTTATAGTTTTATTTCTACAGTGTTGTACATTCCAAGTTTGGCTTTTGGGGTTCCCAGTTTAATTATTGTCTTCTTGTTACTAAATTGTGATTCCTTGTTTGGTGATGGTCTATGTTCTGCATGTGTAACTGAGCTGAGGTATTCTGTTTATGTAATTCCTATTTGACATTGCCACTTGTTCTCTTTCCCCAGTAGGTCATGTATTGTTATTCTCTGAAATGTATTGGTTTAATATTTGCAATGTTGCCTTTTGATAGGTATGGTATGATGTTTTATGAGTCCTTGTAGTGCTGTTAGGATACGGCAGGTTTGCTATGGGTTTAAATGGGCAGTGTTTGTAGTAGTTCCTAATGTGCCTGGCGGTTGGCACTGTATTATAGTAATGTAGAAATCTTTTAGTCTTTCTTTATCCATACACTCATGAAGAAGCATGCTTACTAAAAGTTAGTGTATGGTAACATTATGCAAATATTTATGCAAATGAGGCCCCTTATGCAAATGAGGCCCCGCACATGGCCCCGCACCCCCCTTGGGCCGCCCCTGGGCCCAGTTAGCTTTGGCAGCTTCCAGCGTGTGCGGTGATATCCAGATATTCAATGCCATCACTGCAGCATTGAACATCTGGGTTAGAGGTCAGTGGGGAGGGCTATGCGACGATGAGGTACATAACCCTTTGAAAATGAGCCTAGCTCAATATATGGGCCCTAAATATTTTTGTAGGACATCAAAATAGCATGAGTGGTGACAAATTACTGCTTATGTCTCATCATTGGTCCGTTTTTTTAATAATAGCTTTTCATTAAATTCTATCATATTTCATTTATATATTCAAACATGATAGATTTGCCCAGACTGTACCTGACCGAATACTATGTTTTGAAAATCCTGTTACTTAGCTTTTCTGCTTCAGGGGCATATATGCGTTCATCTTCAAAAATCAACTCCAAGCAGGTCCAATGAATGCTTACTTATTCTGCAAGCTAACACAAAAAACTACAAAACGGTCAGCAAATGGTCACGTCTCATTAACTGATCGCCTATTTATTATGATCAATTGATTGTAATTCATCCTATCATTTTTATCTTCTTAGTCAATTATTCCCAAACTAATTTCAAACTATCCTCAATTGGATTTGTTGTTTCTCATCATATTCTTTATTCTGCAGTACCGGAAGATTGGAGAATGGTCAATGTAATGCCAGTACAAGCATTGTGGAACCTGTGTCCTTTGGGGAAACTGCTAGGTACGTATGACCTAGATTGGCCACTGTTGGAAACAGGATACTGGGCTTGATGGACCTTGGTCTGACCCAGTATGGCATATCTTATGTTCTTATGTTCTTAATTTTTAAAAAGAGTTGCAGGGGTGATCTACAGACCGGTGAGAGCCTGACGTCAGTACTGAGCAAAATAGTAGAAACCATTATAAAAAAGAAATTACTAAATATGTAGATAGTCATGGTTTAGTGGGAGAAAGCCAACATAGATTTAGCCAAGGAAATCTGTTATATTGTATTAAAGTGTGAATAAACAGGTAGACAAAGTTAAGACAGTCAATATAGTGTATTTGGATTTTCAGAAAACCTTACAAAGTCCCTCATGAGAGACTCTTGGTCAAATTAAAAAGTCATAGGATAGGAGGAAGGGCACTATTGTGGATCAGAAACTGGTTAAATAATAGAAATCAGTGAGTAGGGGTAAATGGCCGATTTTCTCAATGGAGAAACGTGAGTATTGGTGTACCCCAGGGATCTGTTTTGGGCACTCTGCTTTTTAACATCTTCATAAATGACCTGTAAATGGGAATAATGAGTGAGGTGATAAAGTTTGCAGATGACACAAAATTATTGAAAGTTATTTAAACAGAAGAGGATTGTGAATAATTGCAAGAGGATCTTGATAAATTTGAAGTCTGGACATCCAAAAGGCAGATAAAATTTAATGCAAACAAGTGCAAAGTTACACACTTAGGGAAGAACAACCCAAACTATGGTTACAAAATGCAAGGTTCCATATTAGGAACCATCATCCAGGAAAAGGATTTAAGCATCGTTGTGGATAATACATTGAAAACCTCTTCCCAGTGTGCAATGGTAGCCAAGAGAGTACAGTAAATAGAATGCTAGGAATCATAAGGAAAGGAATGGAGAATAAAACAAAGTATATTATAATGCGACCGCACCTTGAATATTGTGTGCAGTTCTGGTTACCATATCTTAAAAAGGATGTAGCAGAATTAGAAAAGGTACAAAGAGCCACCAAAAAGGTAAAGGGGGTGGAAGGATACCTCTATGAGGAAAGGCTTAAAAGATTAGATCTCTTCAATCTGGAAAAGAGATGGCTGAGGAGAGATATGATAGAGGTCTATAAATTAATGAATGGAGTGGAACAGGTAAACGTAGCTCGGTTGTTTACTCCTTCAAAAAGTAGAAAGACTAAGGGACACTCAATGAAGCTGCAATGGGACTAATAAGAGAAAATATTTTTTTTACTGAACGAGTAATCAAATTCTGGAGTTCATTACCAGAAGAGGTAGTAAAAGCTGTTAGTGTAGCTGGGTTTAAAAAAGGCTTGGACAAGTTGTTGGAGGAAAAATCCATAAACCATTAACAAAGAGGACCAGGGAAATCCACTACTTTCCTCCTAGATAAGCATTGTACCTCCTTGATACCTTTTTGGGAACCTGCTAGGTAATTGTGACCTGGATTGGCCACTTTTGGAAACAGGAGACTGGGCTTGATGGACCTTGGTCTGACCCAGTATGGAATTTCTATTTCTATTTCTTTCTAAGCTGTAACACAAATATGGCAGGATTTAGGATTATGGGGCAAACCAGCAACCATGGGCGACCAGAGCTATAGAGAGCACTATACTGCAGCCATGTGGCCATCACAGCTTTTGTGGCACCAAGGTCCTCATTCCTCTAAGTCAACTCCCTGCTGTTCCAGCATCCCTTTAGCCCTCTAAGCAGCTGACCACACTGTTGGCCTATCACCTCCCAACCAGCCTGGCAAAGGTATAATGCACTAAAGAGTGCCTTACCATTGTGCTGGACCCCGTTTCTGATGATGCCACTTGCACTGAGAGCCACCATGGAGATTGCTCTTAAGCCCTGTGCCTAGGCAGGAAATTTTGTGACCACTGTTGGACTTCCCATGGCCTATCTGGGGCCCCTAGGTGACAGAATGACCTGCCTTCAGCCACTCAATGCCATTCAATGCCCCAACTGCATGGGAGCCTACCAAATTCCCAGGTATAGGTCTTGTTTCCACCTCTTTCCACTCATGCTCTTCTACCTCACTGCCCCCCAAGCCCCACATCCTACCCCTCCACACTCCACATGGTAACCCCCCATCTAAAAGGGGCTCATCCAGGTTAAGTACCCACTTCTTATCTCTTTTGGGAAGGTAGACATCACAAATCCAAACTCAAGATGAGTTACAAATGGGTACATAAGTTATTTATCTTTTCAGTTGCACATACAATTTAAGGCAATGGAGGGTGAAGAGACTTACCCAAGGTCATGGAAGAATCAATAGAAGTAGCTGGATGTGAACCCTATCTTCTTAGTCTGCTATTCTAACACTAGACCACTCCTCTAATCAGGTGTTGAGATCTTTACATTGGTTGCCTATAGATGCATGGGTCAGATTAAAAAATGACTTTGAACTTTGGAGCAATGAGAGAAGATAAACTTGAGTACTTAGTGGAGAAAGTAAGTAGGTATAAAAGATTAAAGATCGAGTCAGGATTGCCTGTTGTATAATCCCTTGTTTAGAGAGGTGCATAAAGTATGGGTATGCAAGCATATGATTTTAGTGGTGGCACCCACTTGTGGAACAGTTTATCAAGAGATGTCAGGGAGGTGATAGATTACAGAATCTTAAAAAAAAATCAAAGCCTTGCTTTTTCCCTTCGAATAAGCCAGATGGCATGCATCTTTTAGATATTTATACAAGCCAGAACTAATGGATGGTAGGTTTTGGTTTATGAGTGGGTATAGATTTTATGGTTTAGTTTATATATGATTTGGTCTATTGCGTACTTTTATGCATGTTGCACATGACACTGGAATCCTAATTTATGTGGGTTCATTTCATCCCCTATCTGAAAGGTAAGTTGTATGAGGTTACCGAATTCTTCTATTTTTGGGCTTTGCTCTTATAGTAAGGCCTTGTCTAAACACTTTCATTTGTCGAGTCTATTCAATCACTGTGCATGATGAAAGCTGAACATCACAATTTCTTTGCCAAACAGTCCTTAGCCTTCAGATGCTATATGGTGCCTTATATTATAATACAGTAGTGCAGCTTACTGTAATAGGTAAAGGTTTTATTTATTTCTAGTACTTTTAATCCATACAAAAACATTTATTGCTACTAAAACAAGCTAGATTTTCTGGCAAAGCTACACATGCACTAAATCTATGAAGCTATATTATTACATTAGAGCATGCTAATGCCATTAAGGTCTGTTTCCAGTAAATAGGCTCCATGGCATAAAATAGGCCTTGTGCATAACGTGTGTTAATGCGAGTTAGTGTTTGCTAATGCAGTTCTGCACTTTAGCTAATCTAGCCCATTGGGGCCTATTTACTAAGCCATATTAGGGGATTAACATGGCATTTAGCATGTATTAGCATGGTACCAAGTTAACAGTTAACACAACACCTTATAGGGATATGAGCATCTAAAAATGTAAAGTGCTTGCAGATTGTCTGTACACATTCATACCTACAAATTAACGTCTACACTTGATTTGCATTTTAAAAAACTCCTAGTGTGCCTACAACATATGCCTGAAGAGTGAAAAAGTGAAACGACATAAAAAAATGAGGTGGCATTAGTTGCATCAAGCGCAATTAGCGCAGGACACTAACGCCTGCACTAGCTGTGACATCCCGGGAACACTCTTATTCTTCCCAGTGCCCACCCCAGTGAATACTTTTAGAGTAACATGTGATTTTTTAGCATGGGGACCCCTTTTTAATTTTTAGTTTGGTGCCCAAATCCGTGCTAACCCTATGCTACCCTAGTAGCGCACTTTAGTAAACGTGCCCCCCCTAATGCAGTAATACCAGTTAGGGCAGGGGTTCTTAACCCTGTCCTCGGGAACCACCTAGCCAGTCAGGTTTTCAGGATAACCACAATGAATATGCATGGGAGACATTTGCATAGAATGGAGGCAGTGTATGCAAATCTCTCTCATACATATTCATTGTGGTTATCCTGAAAACCCGACTGGCTAGGTGGGTCACGAAGACAGGGTTGAGAACCCCTGAGTTAGGGGATGCAGGCAGGAAACAAGTGGAGACTACACCTTGAGTTAAGGTGGGTGTCAGATAACTTGACAGATCACATGGAAGAGTTAGCTACATTCCTGGAGGTGTAGTTAATTGCATTCCATATTAATGTTCATGCCGTTAAAGCATGGTAGTGACCATTGCTGCTCGTTAACTACATGACTGCCTTCCCCAAAGTGCTCCGAATGTCATGAACAGTTAATGCAAAGATTTTGCACCTAATACGCCTTAGCTTTGGATATATTCAAGCATGTTAGGGACAAAACCTTAGCACAAGTTACTAACAAACCCCTTGCTCTTCCCAGTCTACTGCCACACCATCTATTGTAAAGAAAATAATACATAATAATAGATCTGCTTTATTGAAAATATTTTTTTTTGTGCCATCAAGTCAGTGCTAACGCCTGGCAACCCAATTGCCTCTGGGTTTTCTTGGCAATGTATCACTGGAAACAGATTACCAGGCCTTTCCTTCCATAGAAATGGAGGGTAAAGGAGTGCCAATGGGAATCAAACCCTTGATCTTGGGTACTAGGTAGCTGCTCAAACCGCTAGGCTACTCCTCCACAGAATAATAGAACCTGATACAATCAACATTATTTTAAGTTTTTGTCTAGCTTCTTTAGGCTACAAAATTATCAGAGCTGGCATGGTGTTCAAATTAGAAGGTGACTTGCATACTACAGATTTTTTTTATGTAACTAGTCCACCAATAAATTTTCTCTAGTAACTACTTGGGGATTGAGGGAATAACTTCACTTATACTACCTTGTTAATAAATAACAAATGGAATTCCTGAAAACATTACGCTACATTAATTTATTATTTATAGTATCTTTCCAAATTACAAAGTATATTGCTTCTGTGAGAGGCTGTCAAAGCTTAAACTCTTTTAATAAGATATAGAAACAATTTGAAAAACAAGGCTTAGTGGTTAGTGGGTATTGTACAAGTAGCCTACCTTTTGCTAAGGGGGTGAGTTTGGCCCCTGAGACATTACATAAAAGAAACAAGCTGAAAAGTACACTCTTAGGGGCATGTTTACTAAGATCCCGGTAAAGTGCGGGCCGCGGTAGAGTGCGGGTGCCATATAAGGAGTGGGCGTTTCGCGCTGAAGAAGGAAATGCGTGATTTGCATATGCGGTAAGGTGCGGGCCGCCCATATGCGCCCTGCACATTAGCACATGAAGTGGCTGCACGGGAGGAATAAGTGGCGTGCTGATGTGCAATCATGAGAGCAAAGCTACAGCACAATGTTTAGCCCACTAACCACTGGTGTAGGGTTCAGTGTTACAATCCCCCACAGTGCACAATGAAGATAGCTGTCTGAGGCGTAATATTTGGAGGCAGATAAATAATGGGTGGCGGAAGGCGGAGCGCTGCTGGGCCTAAAGCGGCGCGCGATTGCTTTTGGAGGCCTGTGAATCCCGGAAGGTATAAGTGGCACATTGATATGAAAGCAGAAGAAATGAGCCACAGCACAATGGTAAAAACACTGACCAAAGGTGCAGGGAGCATGGGTTCAATCCTCCCCAGTGCTCACCAAAGGAAGCTGGCTGTGGCGTTATTTTAGAAGGTACACCAAGTATGGGCGGACTAAGGCGTTGCGCTGCTGGGCCCAAAGCGGCGCGCGATTGCTTTTGGAGGCCTGTGAATCCCGGAAGGTATAAGTGGCACATTGATATGAAAGCAGAAGAAATGAGCCACAGCACAATGGTAAAAACACTGACCAAAGGTGCAGGGAGCATGGGTTCGATCCCCCCCAGTGCTCACCGAAGGAAGCTGGCTGTGGTGTTATTTTAGAAGGTACACCAAGTATGGGCGGCCTAAGGCGTTGCGCTGCTGGGCCTAAAGCGGCGCGCGAATGTGTTTGGAGGCCTGTGAATCCCGGGAGGTATAAGTGGCACAGTGATATGAAAGCAGAAGAGATGAGCCACAGCACAATGGTTAGAACACTGCCCAAAGGTGCAGGGAGCATGGGTTCGATCCCCCACAGTGCTCACCGAAGGAAGTTGGCTGTGGAGTTATTTTAGAAGGTACACCAAGTATGGGCGGCCTAAGGCGTTGCGCTGCTGGGCCTAAAGCGGCGCGCGAATGTGTTTGGAGGCCTGTGAATCCCGGGAGGTATAAGTGGCACAGTGATATGAAAGCAGAAGAGATGAGCCACAGCACAATGGTTAGAACACTGCCCAAAGGTGCAGGGAGCATGGGTTCGATCCCCCACAGTGCTCACCAAAGGAAGCTGGCTGTGGTGTTATTTTAGAAGGTACACCAAGTATGGGCGGCCTAAGGCGTTGCGCTGCTGGGCCTAAAGCGGCGCGCGAATGTGTTTGGAGGCCTGTGAATCCCGGGGGTATAAGTGGCACAGTGATATGAAAGCAGAAGAGATGAGCCACAGCACAATGGTTAGAACACTGCCCAAAGGTGCAGGGAGCATGGGTTCGATCCCCCACAGTGCTCACCAAAGGAAGCTGGCTGTGGCGTTATTTTAGAAGGTACACCAAGTATGGGCGGCCTAAGGCGTTGCGCTGCTGGGCCTAAAGCGGCGCGCGATTGCTTTTGGAGGCCTGTGAATCCCGGAAGGTATAAGTGGCACATTGATATGAAAGCAGAAGAAATGAGCCACAGCACAATGGTAAAAACACTGACCAAAGGTGCAGGGAGCATGGGTTCGATCCCCCCCAGTGCTCACCAAAGGAAGCTGGCTGTGGCGTTATTTTAGAAGGTACACCAAGTATGGGCGGCCTAAGGCGTTGCGCTGCTGGGCCTAAAGCGGCACGCGAATGTGTTTGGAGGCCTGTGAATCCCGGGAGGTATAAGTGGCACAGTGATATGAAAGCAGAAGAGATGAGCCACAGCACAATGGTTAGAACATTGACCAAAGGTGCAGGGAGCATGGGTTCGATACCCCACAGTGCACACTGAAGGAAACTGGCTGTGGTGTTCTTTTACAAAGTATGTGTGGCATAAGGCGTTGCGCTGCTGGGCATAAGGGTGTGTGCTAATAGTTTGGAAGCATAATAATGTTGGTAAGCCATATGGTGGTGCGCTGATGTGCAAGCCCAGAAACAGAATCACATCGCAATGGTTAGGGGTGCAATCCCCAACAATGGCAAATGAACATGGCTTGTTGAGTGTGTACCTGGTAGGGTTAATATTGCATTAGGAGGCACATCTCGTATATCTGTGCAATAACGTATTCAAGCACAAGTACTGTCACAGCACTGTAACATAACATGCCCCTGAAGTTACCTCAAATGACACATTTGTAAATGGATTGTCCGCCATGGCACTGTACAATGTTGTTGAAAGCGTGGCTGATGGGGCGCCATGTAGGGTGCCCTATGAGGCAGGTAAAGGTCACAGCACTGTTTCTGATGGCAGCACTGTGCATTGTGATGTATGGAAATGGTAAGTAGGTGTGCTGACCCTGGTCTGACTTCCTTGTTTTAGTAGTGAGGGGCTGTAGCCAGCCCCTGGTGACTGATATTAACAGGGGTGCCCAGTGAATGTCATTGTAAGCAGTCGCCTGGGTCTGTCTGCAGCCCCTCCCCCCCTCCTTGCTAAATCATCAATGGCAGACCTGCATCTGCCATTACTGATTTAGCTAGGAGGTGCTGCAAACAGGCCCCGGGGACAGATATGAACAGGGGATCAGAGTCACTATTATCGGGGAAAATGCCCTATTCCCTTTGCATATTGAAATCCCAAAACTAGCATAGGCCCATTACATACAAGGTATGGTGAAAAACAACATACCCCTATGTAATGTATGCTCACAACTGTTGAAGACAGTCAATGATGTTGCAGGGGTCATGGTTTACTATTTTCTGGACAGCAGGTTAGCTGAGTTATGTTCCATGTCTGTGTGAAAGTGTACAGAAATCCGTGCGTCCATCTAAAGAGAACTACACCCTTGTGCCATATATTATTGGCCAGATTACGGTGCATCAGATGGAACATCCTCTACATATCCCGTTAGCAAAGCAAACCATTAATATCTACCTGAGGCCATGTTTAAAGTCTGCCAACTCCCAAGGCACTATCGTAGGTACCCCATAAGCTGTGTGAATCCAAGGTGTGGCAGAAGATGCCCTAAGGATGTATAGGTGAAATCAGCAATGTTAGGCAACAACAGCAACATTGCACAATTTGAATGTTAAAAGACGTATGTGCCAAACACACATGTAACATGAACACTGCACAGAGCAGAGAACATAGACAATATTAAACTAAAAGAACGACGTAGATAAGTTGATGGAATGCAGATATCAGCTGCAGTCCATGTGACAGCCATAAAAATGGACAAACATGTTGTGGCCAACGAGATCCATGCACAGAGTGATGGAAATGTGCCATGCTGTAATGACTGTGTGTGACAGAGGATGGGAAGATGTGGCCAGCAGAGGTGGCTGCAATGGCAGGATAACTGAAATAACAGGATGACTGTGGAGTACAGGTGCTAGGCTGAGCACACACAGGGGAGGCAAGCAGGGTGAGCTGCAATGCATGAATATGATGGAGTGCACGATGTGGGGAAGCAGCATGCACATCTGGGTAAGATGGCGCACAGCTGGCAGACAGAGGATGGACACAAGGATGTATCACAACTCAGATGAGGGTACTATGTGGTCATACCACATATCACCACAGATATGACACACAGACAAATGAAACGCACCAATGCAGGACAAGCATACAAATCCAAGACAGCAGACAGGGAGCACACCGATTACCCCCACCACAAATGGCCATGCCTAAAACGGTAGGCCAAACCGTCAATTTGAGCACATTAGCAAAAGCTGCATACAAAAACACTGCATATCAGTACCCCAAACGCCTGCTGGGTGTCAGAACAAGCAAACCACCAAAATAACTAATGAGCAAATGCACATGCACATCTGCCATGTACATATTTATGTCCACTCTGTATGTGGCATCGGGGACAAATGCACCAACACAAGGGAATGTTTTGTAGTGACTACAGCATGTAAAATCCATAACAAAGGAAAACCATGGCATCCCATGACGCTCTGTGGATCAGGTGACTAATGATGATTGTGGCGTGATAAAGATCAACATGCAATCAGGTGCACCACACACACCACCATAATCACAGCCAAACAAAATCACTATGTGCATTGGCATGTATAAACCATAAAGTAAGAGACCTATGTAACAACGAATATGTTAAGGGGATGAAGCACACAGGATGCACCCTGTTGTACAGTGCAAAGAGGGAAGGGTGTGTGTAGAGGTGAGGAACCTGTTGGTACCTAATGGTGCATTTAAGCCAGTGTGCCAAAGAACCAAACAAGCGGACGATAAACCCCAAACTACAGAGTTCAAACACATTACTGTACACAATCCCACAAACTGCAAAATGAGCACACTGTAACACAAATACCCCAAAGGGTGTGTGTGTATGTCAACCATTCATTCACAGTGATGTGCCATATGGCTGTCACATACACAGCTGGCACTGTGCAAGGATGTGAGCACATGTGCACCATGTACATGACCAGTAAAGGACCCCAAAAAGGGACAGTATGATCAAATAGTCTAGAAGTAACATGGGGAATAGAAAAGTGGCTTTGCCCCCAAACAACCAGTGATAAAGTCACATTAGCACTCCCTGTGTCATAGGGCAAGTCTGGGAACCCCCCATTTACGTTGAAAATTGTCACAGGGTGGACCTAGGGCAGCATGAGAAAATGCACGGCAGTGTGAATGATCAAGGAAAAAGTGACAGGATGAATGAAGGAATGCTTGACAGTTGCCAGGGACAACGAAGGCACACGTGCCCAGAGCCTGGGGCGACACACCCCGGGAGTAAGGCACGGGACTCTGCTTCACCTAATGTAGCGCAGCTGAAGAAAGGTGGAGTCAGAAGATACATGGATAAAACAGACTACCAAACATTCAGTGGGAGGCTGCCTGGTAGGGAGAGGCAAGCTTGTATTGAGAGGCAACCTTGGAGAGAGAGACTACCTTGGAGTGAGAGATTACCTTGGAGAGAGAGGCTACCTTCGAGTGGGAAGCAAGCTTGGAGAGAGAGGCAAGCTAGGAGAGAGAAACAGCCTTGGAGAGAGAGGCGTTCTCACAGGCAATCCTGGAGAGAGGAGCCGAGTAGGCAATCCTGGAGAGACGAATTATGGAAAGAGGCCAGAGACCTGTGTGGCTCTGAGAGAAGGCAAGTGAAATATAATAAAACTACAACAGCAGATTCAGGGGAAACGAAGGGATATAAGGGATATCTGCCTTCTAAAAGAGAAGAGTCTTGGAGGCAGGAAAATACCCTTACAAAGCCTAGACATTCAGAGGCTGATAGCAAGTTCTCTCCTGTTTATAAAGGTATTAAAAGAAGGGAGTGTCACCTACTGAGAGAAGCAGTAGAAATCCCTTATTACAGTGAACTCTT
This sequence comes from Ichthyophis bannanicus, assembly GCA_033557465.1. NCBI lineage: Eukaryota > Metazoa > Chordata > Amphibia > Gymnophiona > Ichthyophiidae > Ichthyophis > Ichthyophis bannanicus. Next base: position 513,618,769 of record CM066032.1, on the reverse strand, counting down.
AGCTCCAAGAGAAACGCCGTTACACAGTTTGCAATCGGGTACAGCTGAATCGGGAGAGCTGAGGCAGACCCAGCAGGGAGCGTATCCCAATTACGCAGCTAGCAAGCTAAGCAGAGACCTAAGCTATCCACTGAAGCACCAGCGGGGGCAGGGTTCTAGAAAACAGCATGCAGAGTTTGGTGACCTTCCCCATGGAAGCAGTGCTATTCAGAGGAAGGGAACTTCCTAACTAATGAGGCAAATCTGCCATACTTTTATTCCACATTAGAAGTGGGCAATGCAGATTCCCCCGGACCAGAGTTGATGGAATATGAGGATTCTGGTACATTAGAAGATACAGAATTAATGGGATGTTCTCTTACTATAAAAGAACCTGAGTACCCCTTAAGGTAAAGGTTTGTGTAACCTTAATTCTATGTGCAGGTAGCAAAGGCTACAAACTCTCTCTCCCTCTCTCTCTCCCTAGCCAAACAAAGTAGGCTGTATGTTTTTTTCTTTTGTTTGACATTATATGCTGAAGAAAGCTATTTGTGTTATCCAGTTACTTTATGTTATAAGCCAAGTTAGGCTATTACTTTCTGTTGTAAAAGAAGAAAACCTCAAAGGGACGGGGAATAAAACCCTGAAAGAAGAGAACGTCTTATGTGTGATTTGTATAGATACAAGCACGGCACAACTACCACCCTCATGAGCCAAAACATACCAGCAGTCAGGGCTGGGGCGGATGAGGTGTGACAGTACATATGCAAGGTGTCCTGTGCATATTGTGTCAGCACAGTCTGTGAGCTGTACTGGCACAGTGTGCACACACATCCATGTCCAAACAGGGGAACTATGTTCGACATTGCCTGTGTCGTTGCCCTATGCATCAAGGTGTCCAACCCCTCATACACGACTATTTGGTGGCATATGTGTAACCCTTGCCGTGCCTAGTTTAATGACCACATTCCCTACACCCCACCATGGTGCTGCATGTGACAGTGGCAGAGCTTCACAACAAATATCATTCATATGTTGACATATGTGGTTCATGTATTCGCTAACGTGTGAGTTGTGTGACTCTGGGACAGGTGCTACAGTGTAACATCTGACACAAGACCCTCTTATCAGACACCTACACACATGGTCACCCCCCAAATGTACTGTGGAGACAGTGGAGTTATCGCTATCATGTTTACCCCTCGAAAACATATATGTCTACACAAAACTCACATGCTGACATCCATAGTCCTAGGCTGCATGAGGCACACAAGCATTACATGGTGTGTTGAACATATGTTTAATAAAGACAAAAACAAACAGGGGTAACTATGTACATTTGTAAGAAGGGGGATAATACCATGACCCGCCCCCCCTAAACCCACCCTCCCCACCCCTGTCTCCCACACGCCCTGAACAATGTCCCATCCACAATCCCGCAACCCCACATGCCCCCCACCCTCCCTCCACATGCCCAGTGATGGAAGACAGGGCAACACAGGGTACATATGTGGACGTCACTAGCACCATTACTGACGCCAGTGACGCCATTGAGAGGGTGGTTGGCGACATGGTAGCCGGACCACCTTGGCTACCACCCTCTCAATAACTCCCGCCAGCCACTGCTGTGAGTGGCTCAGCTGGTGGAGCCGTTGCTCCATCGCATGCATGGCCCCAGACAGGTTTTCCACGCATCTGCCACCACACACACACATTGTGCCAGGTGTTTGTGTGGTGGCATCTGCGTAGACCCTGGGTGGGGCCCTGCATGGTTGCGGCAACCTTTGTGGCTGAGGGGAGCCCACAGTGCCCTGTGATGCCCTGTCTTCGACATCACTCTCCCACACCCCCTCTGGCCCCCTCTCCCACCCTGAGCCCTCCACAACGTCCCCCTCCCCCTCCACATCCCCAACACCCTGTCTCCCCCCTGGCACCCCCCCAATCAGCCGTTCCAGATGGCCATCTGGCCCCTGGTGGGGGACATCTGATGCAGGTGAATGTGTCTGCGCCTCCACCACCACCTCCTCCTCATCCTCATCCTCCTCCTCCTCATCCTCCTCCTCCTCTTCCCCCTCCTCCGATGTGATGAGGACCACCACCTCGTCTGCATGTGGTGTGGGGGGACGTCTCAGGAGGGGTGCGGAGGTTGTGGGCAGATCCTCTGGGACATCACCATCTGTGGAGGACGACAAGCATAGGAACTCTGTTAGGTCTCACATACAGCACGTCTACATATGCAGTGGCCACACAGGTTTTTCTGGCAACTGCACCATCTGTTACTGATGTGACACTTTGAGAACACTCAGATGCAACCTTTGGGGAGCTCTCACCCTGGATTCGCTGCAGGTAGCCGGCATGGTGGAGGCGCAGCTCCCTGCCCTTCTTCCGGAGATCCTCAACCTGTTGATGGTAATTGAAAGGTTGGGTGCATTAGTGACATATCAACCTTCTGCTGGGTCACCCATAAACACACACAGCCGTGTGGGCAATGTTTTGCTGCTACAGCCACACTGTTGTGTGTGTGTCTCATGTATAGCATAGTTCATCACATATCAATGGGGATCGCCATGGGCAACAGACATATGTCCTCACATGTGCATAATGTGGGTGGGGGGTGGGATTGACCCTGTATGAGCAATGGAAGATTGCTATCTTTGTAGGCCGTAGCCCTGCTGTGCAGACCACATGTGTGTTTACAACACCATAGACATGGGCAATATCACCATAACATCTGTGAACAACAGTGGTCATGTGTAGTTTTATGTATGTGTTGGTCAACCACACCTGCTGAGTTGATCATTGGAAGAACATCACTAATGTCCATGTGTGTAATAGGTTTGGCTTTCTATTATGTGTATAAATGCTGAAACAACATTTGCATGATGGTGTGGGGACATAGATATGTTGCAGGTGTTTGTTAGCTTCTGACATGGTTCATGGGGATGGGGTGCTGTTACACACATAAACATCGTCCCCTACCATATCATGTGCAGACATAGGAGACATGTGTGATGATATATTGACCTCCAAAACTATGGGGTACGTACAACCTCTGTGCCATGAACAAACACATTATCTTTCTAACATACCCACCATTGCATGCCGGTATTTGGCCCCCTGGGGGTGGTGTATCCGAACACACATCATCAGCTCCATACACCATAGCAAGTGGGTGACTAACAGGACACATTACCATAGTCACTGGAATCCTGGGGATATTGGGAATGCATATAACTTGTTAGTCACACACAACCATATCTCTATGGTGCCAGATGACCCAGTGTGATGGGCTGCCTGGACCCACGGGATAGGGGGAACACAGCAAACTGTTAAAGCACACACAACCATATCTCCAGGGTGATAGATGACCCAGTGTGATGGGCTCCGTGCACTCCAGGGGATAGGGAGGGTAAAGCAAACTGTTGTAGCACACACAACCATATCTCCATGGTGCCAGATGACCCAGTGTGATGGGCTGCCTGGACCCACGGGATAGGGGGAACACAGCAAACTGTTAAAGCACACACAACCATATCTCCAGGGTGATAGATGACCCAGTGTGATGGGCTCCGTGCACTCCAGGGGATAGGGAGGGTAAAGCAAACTGTTGTAGCACACACAACCATATCTCCATGGTGCCAGATGACCCAGTGTGATGGGCTGCCTGGACCCACGGGATAGGGGGAACACAGCAAACTGTTAAAGCACACACAACCATATCTCCAGGGTGATAGATGACCCAGTGTGATGGGCTCCGTGCACTCCAGGGGATAGGGAGAACAAAGGAGGCTGTGTGAACACACACAATCATATCTCCAGGGTGATTGTTACGCCACTGTGATGACCTCACAGCACACCTGTGGATAACGAGACGTTTTGGACCTTTTACATTACACTAACCAATACCACGAGGTAAACAGGGAACCCACTGTGATGGGCTCTGTATTCTCCTGGGGATAGGGTGGATGTACTATATTGTGTTGCCACACACAACCATATCCACAGGGTGACCAATAGAGCACTGTGATGACCTCTCAGCACCCCTGATGATAGGGAGAATGTTCTTCAACTTTACATTACACACAACAATATCTCCAGGATGACTGGGAACACACTGTGATTGCCTATGTAGTCTGCTAATGATGGGGTCGATGTATGAAGTTGCCTAGGCACACAGATCATATAGTAAGGGTGACTGATAGCCCACTGTGATGAACTCTCCACACCCCTGGGGATATGGAGACTGGTTTGACGTGTTACATTCCACACAGCAATATCACCATGATGAATGGGAACACAGTGTGATGGCCTCTCTGTTCCCCTGGTGTTAGGGTGGATGTATGAAATTGTCTGGTCACACAGACCATATCTTACGGTGACTGATACACCACTGTGATGAGCTCTACACACCCCTGGGGATATGGATTACGTTCTGACCTTTTAAATGACACACACTGATGTCACCAGGATGAATGGGAACACACTGTGAGGGGCTGTCTGGTCTGCTGCTGATAGGGTGGATGTATGACATTGTAGGGGCACACAGACCATATATGACGTTTGAGTAAATGTTCACGATGATGCGATCTCTGCACCGCAGGGGATAGGGAGAATGTTTACCACCTTTACAGTAAACAGACCAAGATCACCAGGATGACTGGTAACACACAGTGGTGCCCTCGTGGGGATGGGGAGGCTAATGCAAACTGTTTCAGCACACACAACCATATCCCCTGGATGACAGGTGACCCACTGTGATGGGCTCTGACTTCTCCTGGGGATAGTGTGGCTAAAGCAAACTGTTTCAGCACACACAACCATATCCCCTGGATGACAGGTGACCCACTGTGATGGGCTCTGTCTTCTCCTGGGGATAGGGTGGCTACTGCAAACTGTTTCAGCACACAACAACATCTAGCCAGGATGACAGGTGACCCACTGTGATGGGCTCTGTCTTCTCCTGGGGATAGTGTGGCTAATGCAAACTGTTTCAGCACACACAACCATATCCCCTGGATGACAGGTGACCCACTGTGATGGGCTCTGACTTCTCCTGGGGATAGGGTGGCTCATGCAAACTGTTTCAGCACACACAACCATATCCCCTGGATGACAGGTGACCCACTGTGATGGGCTCTGACTTCTCCTGGGGATAGGGTGGCTCATGCAAACTGTTTCAGCACACACAACCATATCCCCTGGATGACAGGTGACCCACTGTGATGGGCTCTGACTTCTCCTGGGGATAGGGTGGCTCATGCAAACTGTTTCAGCACACACAACCATATCCCCTGGATGACAGGTGACCCACTGTGATGGGCTCTGACTTCTCCTGGGGATAGTGTGGCTCATGCAAACTGTTTCAGCACACACAACCATATCCCCTGGATGACAGGTGACCCACTGTGATGGGCTCTGACTTCTCCTGGGGATAGGGTGGCTCATGCAAACTGTTTAAGCACACACAACCATATCCCCTGGATGACAGGTGACCCACTGTGATGGGCTCTGACTTCTCCTGGGGATAGGGTGGCTCATGCAAACTGTTTCAGCACACACAACCATATCCCCTGGATGACAGGTGACCCACTGTGATGGGCTCTGACTTCTCCTGGGGATAGGGTGGCTCATGCAAACTGTTTCAGCACACACAACCATATCCCCTGGATGACAGGTGACCCACTGTGATGGGCTCTGACTTCTCCTGGGGATAGGGTGGCTCATGCAAACTGTTTCAGCACACACAACCATATCCCCTGGATGACAGGTGACCCACTGTGATGGGCTCTGACTTCTCCTGGGGATAGGGTGGCTCATGCAAACTGTTTCAGCACACACAACCATATCCCCTGGATGACAGGTGACCCACTGTGATGGGCTCTGACTTCTCCTGGGGATAGGGTGGCTCATGCAAACTGTTTCAGCACACAACAACATCTAGCCAGGATGACAGGTGACCCACTGTGATGGGCTCTGTCTTCTCCTGGGGATAGGGTGGCTACTGCAAACTGTTTCAGCACACAACAACATCTAGCCAGGATGACAGGTGACCCACTGTGATGGGCTCTGTCTTCTCCTGGGGATAGGGTGGCTACTGCAAACTGTTTCAGCACACAACAACATCTAGCCAGGATGACAGGTGACCCACTGTGATGGGCTCTAACTTCTCCTGGGGATAGGGTGGCTCATGCAAACTGTTTCAGCACACACAACCATATCCCCTGGATGACAGGTGACCCACTGTGATGGGCTCTGACTTCTCCTGGGGATAGGGTGGCTCATGCAAACTGTTTCAGCACACACAACCATATCCCCTGGATGACAGGTGACCCACTGTGATGGGCTCTGACTTCTCCTGGGGATAGGGTGGCTCATGCAAACTGTTTCAGCACACACAACCATATCCCCTGGATGACAGGTGAACCACTGTGATGGGCTCTGACTTCTCCTGGGGATAGGGTGGCTCATGCAAACTGTTTCAGCACACACAACCATATCCCCTGGATGACAGGTGACCCACTGTGATGGGCTCTGACTTCTCCTGGGGATAGGGTGGCTCATGCAAACTGTTTCAGCACACACAACCATATCCCCTGGATGACAGGTGACCCACTGTGATGGGCTCTGACTTCTCCTGGGGATAGGGTGGCTCATGCAAACTGTTTCAGCACACAACAACATCTAGCCAGGATGACAGGTGACCCACTGTGATGGGCTCTGTCTTCTCCTGGGGATAGGGTGGCTACTGCAAACTGTTTCAGCACACAACAACATCTAGCCAGGATGACAGGTGACCCACTGTGATGGGCTCTGTCTTCTCCTGGGGATAGGGTGGCTACTGCAAACTGTTTCAGCACACAACAACATCTAGCCAGGATGACAGGTGACCCACTGTGATGGGCTCTGTCTTCTCCTGGGGATAGGGTGGCTCATGCAAACTGTTTCAGCACACACAACCATATCCCCTGGATGACAGGTGACCCACTGTGATGGGCTCTGTCTTCTCCTGGGGATAGGGTGGCTCATGCAAACTGTTTCAGCACACAACAACATCTAGCCAGGATGACAGGTGACCCACTGTGATGGGCTCTGTCTTCTCCTGGGGATAGTGTGGCTAATGCAAACTGTTTCAGCACACACAACCATATCCCCTGGATGACAGGTGACCCACTGTGATGGGCTCTGACTTCTCCTGGGGATAGGGTGGCTCATGCAAACTGTTTCAGCACACACAACCATATCCCCTGGATGACAGGTGACCCACTGTGATGGGCTCTGACTTCTCCTGGGGATAGGGTGGCTCATGCAAACTGTTTCAGCACACAACAACATCTAGCCAGGATGACAGGTGACCCACTGTGATGGGCTCTGTCTTCTCCTGGGGATAGTGTGGCTAATGCAAACTGTTTCAGCACACACAACCATATCCCCTGGATGACAGGTGACCCACTGTGATGGGCTCTGTCTTCTCCTGGGGATAGGGTGGCTACTGCAAACTGTTTCAGCACACAACAACATCTAGCCAGGATGACAGGTGACCCACTGTGATGGGCTCTGTCTTCTCCTGGGGATAGTGTGGCTAATGCAAACTGTTTCAGCACACACAACCATATCCCCTGGATGACAGGTGACCCACTGTGATGGGCTCTGTCTTCTCCTGGGGATAGGGTGGCTACTGCAAACTGTTTCAGCACACAACAACATCTAGCCAGGATGACAGGTGACCCACTGTGATGGGCTCTGTCTTCTCCTGGGGATAGGGTGGCTACTGCAAACTGTTTCAGCACACAACAACATCTAGCCAGGATGATAGGTGACTCACTGTGATGGTCTCAGTAGTCTTATGGGGATAGGATGGATATATCTTCAATTGTCTACACACACAGAACCATATCTCAAGGGTGATGGATAGGCCACTGTGATGAGCTCTCAGGACCCCTGGTGATTGGGGGGGGGGGCCTATTCAACAACGTTTGTTTAGTAACCCATATCACCGGTGGAATAACATACCAGTAATGCTACATTTCACATGGCCTATTGCTGTACACAAGGTGTTTGGATCCAGATCCACATTCCACCATATCCATATGATGTGGTATTGATGGATTGAGGGTGATTTATGGGCGTACATTCCTCATGTTGTTGTTGCAGGGCCACAGCAGCAGATGCCATAGCATCAGACCTCTGTGACCATTACCAGCAACACCAGGGTACAGGACAAAGCAGTCACATATGATACACAGACATTATGTGATTTCTGGTCATCTGCTGGATATTCCTGACTCACAAAACTTATATTACCAGCATGGACATCTGCAATGGACACAGGCTACATATCTGATTCCAATGAGTTGCCCCCATACACTTACCTCCCTTGGGTATTCAGCGAGGCGATTAAATCTTCTCTGTAGCCGCTCCCATGCCCCTGTGGACCTTGGAGCTGTCCCTTTGCCTGCTGGGCCCGGGGAACAGCTTCTCTTGCCTGTTGGCAATCAGCCGGGCCAGGGAGCGCAGCTCGCGTGGAGTAAAGGAGGGCTTCCTTTGTCTGGGCGCCATTTTCCGTTACTGTCAAGTGCTTGCACGCAGCGTTATTCACGCGCATGCGGCGCCGCAACTGGCGCATGCGCGCCGCAACTGGCGCAGATTAGTGACGTCTTACGTACAACTGTGCCCCGCAAATGGCGCGGTTTAGCGATGTAAAACGTCCATCTGCGTCCCGAAACGCAACGTATAGCAACCTATGATGTCCATCTGCGCAACGACCATAGTTTAACAACGTCATACGTGTGACTGCGCACCGCAGCTGGCCCATTTTTCAACTGGTTTACAGTAATGTACGCCACGCAACTGGCGCTGCTGCGTGACGTATTATGTACAAATGCGCACCGCAAATACGCATTTCAGCGCATAGACATAAGCACATTCGCAGCACAATTTGCATATACACTGGTGAGTGACACCTATTTTAGACACATAAGATAGTTTGTGATCATATCGTGTCTACACATTTTGGACTTGACGTAATCAACACTTCCACAATGTTTCTTAGTCTTTCGTATGACGTGATGTACTATGGCTTTGACATTGCAATGAGTGACACTACAAATGCAAACACAACAAGGTGTCATTGAGACCCATCAAAGTGGGCTATAAGTCAACCGTGAAATATGTTTGTGTGTGCTTGCACCGTTTAATACAGCCTCCCTATCCCCATGCGTCATGGAGGCCATCACAGTGGCATATCAGTCACCATGGTGATATGGTTGTGTGTGCTTAAGGTAGACCACAAACACTCCCTATCCACAGGAGACCACACAGCACAACAGAGTGGTCTAACAGTCATCCTGGTGATGTGGAGCTATGAGTCCCAATATATCATGTTCAGTAGTTCATCTCAATGTGCGGCCAGCAATGATGTTCGGGATGGCATAAGGGGGGGGGGGCTGGGGGCCGTTTGTATCTGGACAGTCTACATACACATTAGGTTGCGTAACACACATACTGAGCTGATGGAGTTTGCCATGAGACAGACAAGCACGTTGATTTTAAGTAGGTGTTCTGACATACAGACATTCTGGCTGACGTGTGCCACATTATTTGCCAATTCTCCTTATGGTACAGACCTACTGTTTCCCTTTACACAGTCTGCCTAATCAATATGACTTGCTGGGACATTACTCTCTAATATCAGCAGTGGTTTGTGTGTCCTTGGGTTATGGTGTTTCTGCTGACAGCAAACACACTGTGACATTGCAATAATCTTGGATGGCACATCTGATCCTCTATGAGCCACTCCAGAGAGTGCATTATGAGTTGCAGTCTCCGCCACAGCACCTTCTAATGTTCCAGTCCTGCCACCGTATAGGGTGCGTTTGATGAAGGTTCAGGCTACAACACTGAGGGTGTTGTTGGCAGTAGCAAATGACGTAATATATGACACAAGCCTCAGATACACATGTCACATTACTCAACTGTGGGATCAGATGCATGACTTTTGCCTCAAGACACTGTGAGATCACAGGTGACCCACATCTCCATAGCTCTGCGGTTGTGGAGCAGTCCTCCTTGAACCCCTTGGTCTGTCTGGTAATCTGGATAGGCCTAATGACTACACATGAGATCGCAATGCATCAGAGCTATCCTGCAACCTGAGTGTTTTGTGGCTCTATAGGTCTGGCTCTGAGGACACCTGCCTTACACCTCTGTCATTTAGGCGTGTGAGTGTGCATAGCACAGATGACATAGACATGGAAGGCATAGATAGACTGTGTCACATACTTTGTAATTTTCTCACCACCACCATGCAGTTGTATACTGAAAAACTATGTTGTTGGTGGTGACAGGCAAAGATGCATGCTACACATTCTATCTGACCTTTTTTGATGTCTTAAACATCAGCACCTTGGCCACTTACAATGGTTGCTGACAGAGGTGTTGGCCAGGAGTGTTGACAAGCAGTCCTGGAGGGCCACACACCACTCAGCTTGACAAAAGATCGCGATTACTTATATATATCTTGCATCTTAATTTGTGCGATCATAAACACCCATCGTGCCTAGGCTTTCAGGGAGGACTGGGTCAGAACCACTGCCATAGCTGCTAATACACCCCTGGCTGCCTGCAGGTGGACTACAGGCCAACACATGACCTGTTGGCTTTCTTTACCAAGATGGGGTTAAGCACACATACCCATGATGCACTGCACATGTAAATCATCCGTCTACAAATAACAGCAAGATGATTTATGCAGCCACAAACCCACCTCAACCTGTATATAATTACTGAACGTGTAGGTTGATGACACAGAGTTGCTATTAACTGTTACATTGTGTGGGTCACGTGCTCACCCTGAGAATGAGAGTGGACACACAGCACCATGTCCTCAGCACCTAGCTTAGGTGGGATAGGCTATGGTGTAGGTCCACATCAGTGACACTGTGTGATGGGTAGTTGTTTGTAGATGCACTGCCAAATACACTTGTGGCCATCTGATATTTCTCTGTGACGTTTACACCTTCAGCAATTTTGCAGCACCCACCTGGGTCTTAGGCTGTGTGGTGCCAAGGCCCACATAAGTTATGTAATTGGGGGGAGGGGGGATGGAAGGTGGGTTGGACAGATAGACGGCTTCAGTAACAACCCATACATTAACCACTGTAACGCATAATCACCCAACAACACATCCACAATAGTGCAATGGCGCTGCTGGTGGGAAATGATAAACTGGGGGTCCAGCTGAGAGAAATAAACATAAAACCAAACATAAACGTGGTGCATGGATTTCTATGCACATCCATAAGGTGACAGCAGACAACTGGCAGGCCTTGAAAATGATCAGCAGCACACCACCACTATCTGACATTGTCCTCCAGCAAATAGTGGAACACTGCAGCCGATGCACCCCTGAAGGTGTGGCAAACCTTACACATACTAGATGCAATCGGTCTGCTAGCTAGCCCATAGTGCATACTACTGGAGGAAATGTGCGCACCCAAAACTGGGATGTCTGCACAATCACCAAGCAGTTTAGCAAGTGATTCGGCACCAAAAGGAAACCCATACATATCACTTACAAGAGATGCTGTTGGCACTATGGCTGCCCTAAGCCACGCCATGGTAACTGCTTAGTCAGGGTGAGAGTGGACCTTCCAGGAGGACATGCAAGGGCTACCTTGTCCATGCTGCTGATGACCACACACTACGATGTCTGCTACATTGCCCTATGTTCTGCGCTCATGGCATCCAGCCCAGTCCTGCCTGTCGTGGGTATACCCACAATACCTATCTCCTCATTATGCACATTTGCAAGCTAATACTGGACTCAGTACAAACTTTGTGGGCTGAGTAAGGTCTTGCAGACATCACACACTGGATGTACAGACACACAATCCCACAGCTAGGCCATCACTGTGCTACTATAGATAGCTTTTGCAGTCTAGGCCAACTCAGCAGTCCTGGACACAGTGCAGGCATAGCTATGGTATGCAATACTGTTGCTGTCACACCCCCAAATGTAGGACACATTTGTCAAACACCAGACGTGAGACACACTCCACAAACATCAAACATATTGGTGTCATAACACTCAATCACCATATTGTGCTTTACCTAGAAATTGATATCTGCTACTAATCTGTTCAACATGTTTGCTATATGTGTATTGAATTACCAGGTTTATGGTGACAGCGCTAAGGTGCACACTTACTACTTGTGTGAGATGTACGCAAGGCCCAATATCATGTATATCCAATAGGCTTTGGATCATGGAGCCTGTGGGTCTATTCATTTTATTCTCCTGATGGCCAGTACCTGTCCGGCAGAGGTACCCAAATACAGTCCTGTTGAGGTCAGACACTGTTCATTTTTCCCAAGTGTGCCTACGGAATATGCATGAGATATATCTGGCATACCATGGACCAACACATTACAATGAACAACACCATCTTTATTTGACACATCATGAGATGTGCATGATTTGAGGCACTTCAGGACTGCATTTGAGTGAAACTGCTCTATGTTGATGCACATGCTTCTCATATATGTACACTTTCTCAGAAAAAATACATGTATTGGCCATCTTTTTTGCATTACCTGCACTACAGATTATTTTATGTTTCTAGAAATTGTGCGATGTCACAATCGTGGGGGTGTTTTGGCCAGGGACGACACACAGGATTTGAACTTGTGACCTTCACCTCCTGAGGGCAATGGCTGTGTGCTTTGCACCACCGTCTTGCAACAGAGACAGTGCATTCCCAGGGATATGCATGGCTGTTTGTCACACTGACCCTGTCTGTTGCACTCCACACCACCCACTTAAAAAGGAGTATGCCATGGTGTGCTGTGGACAGCTGCCACCAATTGCTCTGCCGTCAACATGCTCACATGGCCTTATATTGGATACTGCATAAAACTTACATAACAATTGACACTCCAGGACTGCATTTGGTTGACTCTGCTGTAGGTGATGCACATGCTTATGTGGTGGCTACTGTTGAAGGAAAACTACACATATGGGATACGATCTTAGGTTCTCATCAGCAATAGCCACTCTTTAACTGGCTTGTTTTAGAGGGTACAATTATGTGACCTAGTTGGCCAGGAGCCACATACAGGATTTGAACCTGTGACCCTTCTGTTATTGCACACACTGTCTGTATCCACTGCACCAACGTTTTGCAACATATATGCTGCATTCCCAGGGGAGTCCATGACTGTACATCCAACAAGAGCATGTCTGTTGTGGTGGACGGTGCCAGACTGCACACGCCTACTGTACTGTCCTGCTGTGTCTTTCAGCCAATGCCACCCTCCACCACACCTGTACCCCTCAGCCAACATGCAGACATGTCCTTATCTGGAAAACCCATTTCACAGAGTTCCCCAAATCCAGTCCTTGGTGTTCCACACACTGTTCTGGTTTTCATGCTATCCCTCATACATATGGCATGAGCTAACATCTGCATACCATGGGGGGTGGTGCATTAGCTATGCAGCACAGGCATCTTTGTTTAGAGGCAGCATGGAACCTGAATGGTGTGGGGCCCTCCAGGACTGCATTTGGGAGACTCCTGCTCCAGATAATGCTCCTGTTTTAATGGTGTCTGTGAGTGCTGTGGTAAAATATAGGTTTATTAATCATGCATATGTTCCTAGCTATACAGTTTTGTCCTTACTCTCACGGTTTAGTTGTAGGAAAAATATGTGGACTGGATTGGCAGTAAGCCCCAGCTGGGCTTTGAACCTGTGACCATCTGTTCCTGCACACACTGTCTGTGTGCACTGCACCACCGTGTTGCCAGGGGAGTACATGACTGTACATCCGACAGAGCCTGTCTGTTGCGGTGGACAGTGCCAGCCTGCACAGGCCTAGGACACTGTCTGCTGTGGTTTGCAGCCACTGCCCCCCTCCGCCACCTGTACCCTTTCCGCAAACATGCAGACATGTTCCCATCTGGGAAAAACATATGACCTGAGTTAGTTGTAAGCACTCCAGGACTGACTTTGGGGGACTTGGCTGTAGGCACTGCCCTTTGTTATGGTTTGTGTGCGGTGTAGGGTGAAATATAGGTGTTGGGACCATGCTTCTGTTCTCTGCAATATAAGAGTGTTTGTATTGTCACTGTTTAGTGGTGGGTAACATGATGGGGACTGGGTTGGCAGGAGCCCCAGCTGGGTTTTGAACCTGTGGCTCTCTGGTCCTACAGGTACTGGCTGTGT